>OZ012741.1:139409275-142011775 GCA_963859935.3 Lathyrus sativus | reverse complement strand
TTGGGGAAAAGGGAAAGTTAGGCCTTCGTGGCCAAAACCATGATTTGTTAGTTGTCTAACCCTGAAGGGATAGGAATATTATATAGTGAGTGACTCTAATGCCTGCAACGTAATTTAGGGAAATTTGTGATTTAGGGCGTGAATATGATATGGGATTGGCGTAATAAACCGTAGGTTTTGTGCCTTTATCGCCGTAAGACCTTAGGGATGATTTAGGGATGTTTTGGGGGTATTGGGTAAGTGAATCGCTGGGCTTTTGGGCTGATTTTAGGTTCTGGTACGTAACAGCATTTTGGTGTCATCGTGTTGTTCGCACAGCGAAGAATCCTTTGCACAGTGAACGATTGCGCCTCAGACTCACACTGCGAAGAATCCTTCGCACAACGAAGAAACTCGCCCCAGACTCGCACAACGAACTTGCTAGCGAATGTAGCAGAGTTTCACGAATTCTGATTTTGTGTCGTGATGCCTTGATGTTTAATTCTGTGATTTCTTTGACGAATTAACATGAGTATAACTATGAGTTTTATGTGACGTGTACATGATTATATGACGATTCTTGTGATGTAATGATTGGGAAACTATGATGATGTTGCCATGATTTTTATGAATTATATGATGACACGAGATATGATGATGATTGTGATGATGATGATGATTATGATGAATGATGATGCACCTATGATTTTATTATGAGGATGATTATTGACATGTGTATCATGCATTCATGTGCATCCGGACTTCGGTTCAGGATCTTGATTACTTTGGCTTCAATCCCATTGTGTGGATGTGAAGTGTTTTGATGTGCTACAATTCTCTAGTATAATTGATCCTACTGATGGGGATCTATGGAGGGTTGATGGCCCAGTGTCCATCGTGCTGTGATGATTGGTACCACATGCATTGAGTCTTGTTGCATTTGCATCTATGAGTTAATTGGAACAATTTATGATGTTGTGGCCTTTGAGGCTTATTGATGAATATGATGATGTGGAATATGACTATGACGCCATTTTATATGTTGATTTTCATACATTGATTATTATGAATTGTTTTACTCACCCTGCTTGTTTGAATGTTGCCTCCACGTGGGTAACGTGCAGATGACCAGGTTTAGCCGTGGACGTCGTCGAGGATATTTTTGAAGTTTTGAGTTGTTAGACTTTTTGGTTAACTTAGAGGGTCTTGCTCTCATATGTAACATCGGGTTGGGGTCTTTTGAGTTAAACTATGTTTTATTTGAGTTTATTTTGATTATCTTCCCGTATGAGGAAAACCTTGATTTATGCCTTTTGAGTTCCGCTGCTTTGTGCAATTTGATGTATTTTGGGAAAACCCGTTGTTTACGGAGCCTTGACCTATTTAGATTATTTGAGAAATGTACTCCCTTTTGTGGTGGCTTTTATTGAATTTAATAATTTACTCTTATATTTGTGTTATTTTGCCATAATAATTGTGGGGTAGAAAAGAGTGTTACATCAAGTAGCATGGTTGATGGCTTAAGAATGAAGCAATAATACTAATCTTTTGCTCAAGATGAAACTACACATCAAAAACCAATTAGTCAATCAGAAATAACTAAATGCAACATGTACAAAATATAGCATGAAATAGTATATCAAAGAACTTAAATTGGTCTTAAATCTTCACAACAAGAGAAAAAATAGTAGCAAGCATCGATGCAATTAGAAATTTTCAAAACTATAGTGAAACATGAAGCTTCAAATTACTTCCAATTGGTAATAATTCCTTTATATTAGCAAAACTTTCATTTCCAACTTGCAAAAACACTCCTCACAAATAATTTGATATCATTGAAATGGTTCACACAACAAATCAAAGACCATCAAATATGTAGTGATGTAAACTAAGACTAAGAAGCACTATATTTATAATGGATACACTTTAACATAAAGTGAACTCTCTCTTAATCTTTTACAATGAACAAATCACATAAGTTTTGAACCCACAAACCAGTCTTGCGCATGGAAGCATCAAACCACTAATATAGAGCTAAAGTACACACAAACACCCTAAATGCAACTTACTGCTCATCAATTTCAAATAATGTGAAGTCTCAATAAATTCTAGCAAGAACAATAGAACTAGAAACCACAGTCAACACTAGGTAAAAGAAATCCATAAGAAAGTGTTACTTTACTTCATTTTTCAACAAAGTCTACACCAATTCATTGGTTCTAAGCATTCATTCAATACCAAATTCATTCAAATTTATAATTGAAGCATAGCAACTTCTTCATGTAGTAAAAATAACAACTAACCTAGATTCCAATGTAATGATAAATAAATTGGAATCAAACCAATCCAAACAACACAAGTATGCTTCCAATGATAACATATTTACAACCAAGAAATTTTTCAAACCTGATTTAAAGAAAAATGGAGATAAAGATATTGGTACATGAAGTAGATTTAGTGATGTGTGCTTTAGGATTTGGATCAAGAGGATTTGAAAGACAAAGTGATTAACCAGAAAACGATGTCAAAGAGAAAAATAGAAGAGTGGTGAAACTAGAAGCAGCATGTCAGCTATGTTGGGGAAAACCCAATCAGAAGATGAAATGACGAACAAATGAATGGAGATAACGAGATCATTAGAGCGAACTATGGGAAATTGTGGTATTTCATTAATGACCCAACATGATGTATGTGTGTGTGTGTGTGTGTGTGTGTGTGTGTGTGTGTGTGTGTGTATCTCAAAAATAACTGATTACACCAAAGTTATATAACTGATTACACCAAAGCTATAACCAGTTACAGGATGTTATTGTCTCAAAAATAATTATAACTTGAGGGTGGTAATTGGTTACACCAAAGCTGTAACCGATTACATGTTGCTTTTGTTTGATTTTAACTGTTGTTGAATGGGTGGTAACCAGTTACACCCTTGCCGTAACTAGTTACACCAACTTATATTATCATTTTTTCATAGCACACCACCTTAATTCAAGTCCTCCAAGTCTTCTATACTCGTGTGCTTCCTCAACCTCTTGAACACTTCAATTGTTACTCCTTGGGTTAGCAAATCGGCTACTTAATATTCACTTTTGCAATACCCCATTTTCAATTTTCCTTCACTTATAAGATCTTTCAAGTAGTGAAATATCATCCCTATATGCTTGCTTCTCCTATGTGAAATGGGATAATTGCAAGATTTATAGTGGAAATGTTGTCT
Source organism: Lathyrus sativus (assembly GCA_963859935.3). Taxonomy (NCBI): domain Eukaryota; kingdom Viridiplantae; phylum Streptophyta; class Magnoliopsida; order Fabales; family Fabaceae; genus Lathyrus; species Lathyrus sativus. Next base: position 142,008,579 of record OZ012741.1, on the reverse strand, counting down.
ATCATTAAAGTCACAGCTTCGTTCTCATTGATGCACAACTCCTTTATCAAATTCATCAACCATATAGCTTGGCATGCACTAGGCATTGCAATTTACTCGGCCTCGCAAGAAGAGAGCACAACAACTGGTTCCCTCTTAGAACACCAAGAGGTTGGTATTTATCCATACATAAAGATGTATCTAGCAGTGGATTTTCTGTCATCTTTATCTCCACGCCAGTTTGAGTTCGTATAATCAAGCAACTAACAACTTCTACCTTTATGTGTCACGAGAAATTGAATTCTGCAACCAATCAAACCTTTGACGTATCTCAGAGTTCTCTTGAATACTACTGCCAAGTGTGATAAATTTGGCTTCCCCCACAAATTTACTCACTATGCCCACACTAAATGTTAAGTTCGGTCTTGTATTTCATATGTACTGTAGTGATCCAATCAGCCTCATGTACTACGTGGGATTAATATTTTGCTCGTAGCTATAATCTTGGATCTGTATGGGTAGTTGCCGTATTATAATGCTCCATTTAGAACTTCTTCATTATCTCAAGAGCATAGCTCTTTTGATGCATGAGCAGACCCTTTTCAAGCTTGTGAAACTCAATGCCCAGGAAATATGTCATGAGACTAAGGCCGGTCATCTTAAACTCTTTCATTAAATCATCTTTGAACTTCATAACGTAACCTTCATTGTTGCCTATAACTAGTAAATTATCAACGTAGAGACATAGGATAACCACTCATTTGAGTGTATCCTTCTTCACATGCACACCATGTTCAGATACACATTTATCAAATCCTATCTCCTTTAGAAAACCATTAATTCTTTTGTTTCAAGCTCTTGGTGCTTGCTTCAGCCCATATAACGTCTTTCTCAATCTATAGAACTTAGACTCCTAATTTTTTTTATAACAAACCCAGGTGGTTGTACTATATACACTTCCTCTTCCAAAGGACCATTCAAAATGCATATTTGACATCTACTTGGTAGATGGACCAATTGTTGTTATTTATAATATCAACAACTAGCCTAATGATTTCAATTCTAGCCACCTATGTAGATACTTATTCAAAGTCTTTGCCTTCTCTTTTCAAAAATCCCTTTGCAAATAATCAAGCCTTATGCTTGATTATTTCACCTTTGGGATTCTCCTTCACTTTGTAAACACATCTTACACCAATTGGCTTCTTCCCTTTGCAACTAATCAAGTCTTATTTTTATGAATTGACTCTAGGTCCTCCCTCATTATACATATCCATTTTGGATCACTCAAGGCCTCCTTCATGTTTACCGTTTCAGATTCATCCATGAGCGTAAAATGGACGAGATCACCATTGTTGTTTACTTTATTATTTGGGAACAACTCACAATCTTGTAGTCTTGCAGGCATTCCTTTTAGACTCGTTGATCTTCTTACATTTTCTTTAACCTGCACTTCACCGGTTGTAGTTTCTGCATTCTCAAACACTCCAAGAACAATTCCATAACTATTATAATCAATTACAACATGATTCTAGTCCCTCAATTCATCAAAAATCATGTCCTTACTGATTACGATTATTTTTTATCTATGTCATAGAGTTTGTAGCCACACGTAGAGTGATACCCAACAAGTATCATTTTCTCTCCCTTGTAATATTGTTTCTTTCTAAAGTGATACGGAGCATGTCTATATGCAATCAAACCAAATCCCTGTAAGTGACTCATATTTGGCTTGAATCCAGACAACGATTCTTCGAGTGTAATACTTTTCAACTGCTTTGTTGAACACATATTCAACAAATATACAGTTGTGGACACCATTTATCCCCATAATTATTTGAGCAAGTCCTTTCCTTTCAACATACTTCTTACCATTTTCATAATTGATTGATTTTTCCTCTCGATAAATCCATTTGTTGAGGTGTATAGGGTGACATTACCTCATGTACAATTCCCACTTGATCACAAAATTTCCCAAAATCATTTGAGACATATTCATCCTCATCATTTTTTTTGGAGTTTTGATTTTGTGGTCATTTTGTCTTTCTACCATGGATTTGAACTTCTTAAATACTTCCAGCACCTCATCTTTTCTTTTGGTAAATTAAGTTCACAACTTTCAACTAAAATCATCAACGAAAGTAACAAAGTACATATTGCCTCTGATTAAGTCAACTTCCATCGGTCCATAAATGTATGAATATATCACCTCAAGATGACATTTGGTTATGTATTCTTCATCTTTGCTAAAGCTGCCTCAGTGTTACTTGGCCTGCACACACTCTTCACATACTTCATTTGGCATGTGTATCAATGATAGACGTGTAACGATGTTGTTTATCTACATAGATTGAGATCTTTGAAGTTCAAATGCTTAAGCTTATAGCTCCATGTCCATTATTCACTACTACAAGTCGCTGCAAGACACCCATGCTCTATCACTTTAAATATAACTTTAAAAGTTCTATTTTGAGCCATAGGGGCCTTTAGGATCAAACTCCCATTTACATCCATAACTTTTAGCACTTTATTTTCCATGCGAATCTTGTAATTCCTTTCAAACAATTGACCAGTTCTTAAAAGATTAAACTTGATTCTTGGATACAACACATCTTTAATCAAATAATTTTAACCATTCTTTCACTTGATTGAAACATCACCAAACCCGTATGCTGCAAGTGTACTATTATCCACGAATTTCACCTTGTTTTCATCACTTAATTAATTTTTATAAACCAATCTTTCCTTTCTATCATGTGTGTTGAGCACTCGGGGTCAAGGTAGTATTGATCATGGCATTCTGTATCTTCCTGTGTAGTCACCATCATATTTTCAAGTGATTGTAAATGATTTTGCTGTCTTTTCCTGTGTTGTTTTCTGCATCAGCAATCACTATTAATAGCGTGCTCTCATCATCTTTTTGCCTTGCAAACTTTTCTTCACCTTCTTGTGGATCATTCTTGTTGGCATTACATTTGTGATAAAAAATGTTTAAGCTTTTGACAATTGTAGCATTAGTAGTTGCTCTTATCATTTTTCCATCTTCCTCCTCTTCCTATATTATTTCACCTTTGTATTTACTTTTTCCACCACCTCTATTGCAATTGCTTTCACCTTTTTGTAATATTTTACTGTTGGAATTTTAGGAGTCCCTTCCATCATTATTATGATAGTTTCCTCTACCCATATTGTGGACCACTTTCCCTTGACCTTTGTGAATTTTCCAACAAAACGGTCCTGCAAACCAACTTCACCATTTTCTTTGTCAACATTCCTCTTATCTATTCTCGTCTCACGAGCCAAAATAGAAATTTGCAACTCTTCTTTGCTCATGGTTAAAAAATCCTTGGACTCTTTAATCACAATCACTACGTTATCGAATCTTGATGTTAATGATCTCAAGATTTTACTAACCACATAATACTCAATGATTATCTCTTCACAAGTTTTCACTTGATTCACCAATATTTTGATTATTGTATTAAATTCACTAATAGTTTCCTTCTCATTCATTTAAATTAATTCCAATTTCCTTTTATGAGTTTGTAACCTTGCCACATTTTCCTTATCAACTCTTACATAACTTTTATCCAAGATTTCCTAAGCTTCCTTTGAGGATGTGCAATCACCAACCTTCTCAAAGTTATCATCATTAACACATTGATGAATGAGATAAAAAGCTTTGAAATATTTCATCTTATCTCCTTTGTGCATAGTTTTCTATGCAAATGTTGCACCTTATACAAAGGGATTAACACCAATCTTGATCACTTCAACAATATCTTGATAACCAAATAACACATTCATCTGTTTGCACCTTTTATCATAATTTTTTGGATCAAGAATTGAGAGATTTTTATGGATACATTCATTGGAGATGGAAAAAAATTGCACACTAAGTGTTCATTAAAAGAACCAGACTCTTGATGCCAAATGTTGGAGAAAACCAAATCACAAGATTAAATGATGAACAAATAATAGTGGAGATGGTGAGAGAGTTGGGGTGAAAATGGTGGTATTTCATAAATGATCCAACATGGGCTACATATACATCAATACACATCAATGTAGGTTTTTGTATTTTGATCTAACTCTGGTGTGGATAAGGGTTACTTAATGGTTCGACAGGAGTTGTGCATGTTGTAGTCAAAGTCTGTTCAAGCATGATGTCGAAATATGTTAGCTTTGTGTTTAAGTTAGCATGTCAAATTAGGCTTTGCTTGTAAGTCCAATTTTTAAGTTATCTTGTAGCCTAAGTTAGCTTAGTAGTCTATAAATAGACTAGTTCTATCAAGTTATTGAGAGAGGTTAATTGTTGGTATTCACTTGTAATCTTTGAACCCTTATTGAGAAAGTGAATAGTAAAATAGTTTTAACCAATTCTTCTTCTTCTCTATTTCTTTCGTAAAACATAATAGGATTTCTTGTGTTTATTCAATAAACTTAATCTTTATCTCATAACTTTATTTTGTTATTAATGACATCATTTCACAATAAACCAGTGCGGTGAACATGGAGAAGAAGATGCCGTCAACAAAGTATGGGATTGAGAAATTCACCTGTGTGAATGATTTCGGTTTATGGAACTTGAATATGCATGCCCTTCTTGTTCAATAGGGTTTGTTAGAAGCACTCAAAGGATCGGAAAAGATGAACACTTCCCTATCAGAGAAGGAGAAGATAACAATGATCGAAAAAGCCCATAATGCCATTGTCTTAACCCTTAGTGATAAGGTTCTCCAACAGGTTTCAAAGGAGAAAACTACAATTGATTTGTGGATGAAACTTGAAGGTTTGTATGTGACGAAATCGTTGGTTAATCATCTCTACCTGAAGTAAGATTTGTATTCACTCAAGATGAGTGAAGACATATCTAGCTGCTCAATGCTGCTGGGAAACAAAAAAGCTTGCAAAATTGCAGATATTAGATCTGTGAGATTTAAGCTGCAAGATGAGTCAATAAGGCTATTGATTGATGTTATGTATGTACCTGATCTTAAGAGGAATTTGATTTCTCTTGGTGAATTCGACAAGAAATGATATGTTTTCAAAGGAGAACAAAGTATCCTAAGGGTAATGAAGGGGTTAAAGGAAGTCTTGAGAGGCATGAAGAAGCAAGACTTGTATAACCTTGAGGTTGAGGTTGTAAGTGGTTCAACATATGTGGCATCCACAAAATCTGTGTCGAAGACTGAGCTATGGTACAAGATGCTTGAACATGCCAGTGAAAGAGGCTTGGTTGAATTATAGAAACAAAGGCAAATTGGAGTTTTGTGAACCTTGTGTATTTGGTAAATCCTATAGAATGAAGTTTAACAAAGGTAAACAAAGAACACATGGATCCCTTGATTACATTCATGCTGATCTTTGGGGACCTGCAAGGAATCCTTCACAATCAGGTGCAAAGTATTTCCTATCCATCGTTGATGATTATTCCAGAAAGTTATGGGTATACATCCAGAAGATTGAGGATGAAACTTATGAAAATTTTAAAAGTTGGAAGACTCTGGTCGAAAACCAAACTGGCAAGAAGGCCAAAAGGTTAAGGACCAACAATGGTCTTGAATTTTGCAATGAGGCTTTCGACAGCTATTGTGTTGCATCTTATATCGTAAGACACAAAACTACTGCAGGTACTCCCTAACAAAATGGTTTGGCTGAAAGGTTTAATCAAAAAAATTTGGAACGAGGGAGGTGCATGTTAGTTAACGCAGGATTGAAGAAGGTGTTTTGGGCAAACGATGTTGTGACTGCAACATGCCTGATAAATAGGTGTCTTTTGACTGCCTTGGGAATGAAGACACTTGAAGAAGTCTAGTCGGGACATTCACGTAGTCTCGACAGACTCAGAGTATTTGGTTGTTTAGCTTATGCTCATATTAGGAAAGACAAGGTCGAACCTCAAGCTCTGAGATGTATGTTTCTTGAATACCTTGAAGGAATCAAAGATTATAGGATGTGGTCCCTAGAGCCATGTCATAGAAGGTGTATCATAAGTCGAGATGTAGTTTTAAATGAAGTTGAGATGGCTTTCAAGAAAATTGATGACATTGGTCGAAGTTCGAAGATCTCTGAAGAAGAGCTGGAACAAGAAGAGATTCATGTTGATGTTGAATTGCATAACCTAGATCAATTCAAAGAAGAAGCAAAAGTTGTTATCGTAGTTGAGGAGATTGATAATGACTACCTGCTAGTAAGAGACAGGTCGAGAAGAGTCATCTAGCCACCTCGAAGACTTGGTTATGAAGATCTCATAACATTCGCTTTAATCTCTACAAGTGAGGTTCTTGATGAATAACCTAGAGATTATAAGAAAATTATGAGGAGTTGAGACAGGACTGAATGGCTGAAAGCCATGGATGATGATATGAAATCTCTTCATGATAATAACACTTGGGAGTTGATTAAGAAACCTGTTGGAGCCAGGTTAGTTAACTGTAAGTGGATTTTCAAGGTTAAAGAAGGAATCGAAGTAGTGATGTCGAAGCGCTTTAAGGCAAGATTGGTTGCTAGGGAGTTCACTCAGAAAGAAGGTGTCGACTTTAATGATATGTTATAACATGTTGTAAAGTATAGATCCATTAGAATATTGTTAGCCATGGTGGAAAAGTTTGACCTAGAACTTTAACAGATGAATGTGAAGACAACCTTCTTGTATGGTGATCTATATGAAATAATCTTGATGAAGCAACCTGAAGGGTATGTAGAAAAGGGAAAGGAAGATTATGGTGCAAGCTAAATAGGTCTTTGTATGGCCTGAAACAATCTCCTCGACGATGGCATAAGAGATTCGTCAAGTTTATGGCACACATTGGTTTCAATAAGAGCCATTTCGACCAATGTGTTTACTTTGGATTTTGACCAGGAAATTCACTTGTTATTTTTTTACTTTATGTGGATGATATATTCATATCAAGCAATGGTGTCAAAAATGTTACGAAGGTGAAGGTTGAACTCAATAAAGAGTTCAACATGAAGGATTTGGGGATTGCCTCTAGAATTTTCAGGATTGACATCCGGAGAGATAAAAAGCTGTTGAGATTATGCTTATCTCAAGAGTGAGCCTTCTCTAACACCGACTAATCCTCAGTACCAGTTGAGCACGACTCAAATTCCTAATACTGAAGTCGAAATAGCCTATATGAATAGAAATCCATATGATAGTATAGTAGGTTCTTTGATGTTTGCTATGGTCTGTACGAGGCCAGACATAACATACAGAGTGAGCCTTGTAAGCAGGTATATGGCCAATCTTGACAAGGCGTGTAACGCTCTGATTTTGATTATTACGTTTTATTGAGTATTTTATTTGATTTGAGTGATAATTGTATTAATTGTGAACTTGATGTGTTAATATGGTATGTTTTGATATTTTACCGTTTTGGAGAGTTTTCAGGTAAAATTAGATTGGAGGGTATTTTGGTCATTTTACATTTAATAGTGAGGAAATATATATAAAAGAAATAGAAATAGAAAGAAAGAGATATAAGAGTAAGTAAGAGAGAAAGAAAGAAAAATAGAAATAGAGGGAAAAAGAAGAGAAATAAGGAAGAAGAGAAGAAAAAGAGGAAACTTGGGAAAAACATCAAGAACCCTTGCTAGGAATCGAATAATCGGGTAAGGGTGTGAAATATTGTTATCTTATCAATGTGTGTGATTGTGTATGTCTTGGGTTGGATTGTTTGGTAGTTTTTCCCCATTTTCCATTTTTAGGTCGAAATGGATTAATCGATAAAAATCGAGGTTATAACGGTTAGAAGTTGGAATAAATGATGTAGATTAGTCGAGAAATGTTAGGCTAAGACTACTGGAGCTTGTTGGAATTTAATCGGGTGATTTTGTAAGTTTTGACATTTTTGGTCAATTGGAGGTTAAGATTTTGGATGAAAACCGGAAGTCGTAGAATTTGCGTTTTATGATCCTAAATTGTTACTATATGATTGGTAATGATGAGTAGGTATTTAATCGGGAGAAAATAATTAAATCGGTCAGGTTTTTGGGGTTTTTGGTGCAAACCCGTAGTTGTTTTTCCAAGTTTTTCAGGTGTTAACCGGTTAACACTATGGGTTAACCGATTAACGGTATTAAAAATGGCCAAAAAACTGAATTTTGGAGCCGTTAACCGGTTAACGGTATGCGTTAACCCGTTAACGCTGTAAGTGTGAGAAAAATATTATTTTTCCAAAACTTTGAAAATTCATAACTTCTTCACCGTTTATCGGATTTTGTCGTTCTTTATATCAAACTGAAACTAATAATATGTTCTATAATTTGGTGAAAAGAAATATTATTTTTAGACGACTTTTATCTGATTTTACCGATTAATCGAGATTAATTATTTTAAGTAATTAAGGCTTAAATAATTATAGTGTTCGGTTGTCGTTTGGCATAATTGTTGTGAATGCATATGGATTGTATGTGATAATGTGATGTGAATTGTAGAAGCATGAATGATGAATATGCTTAGTTACGTGTATATGTGCATTGTTTAAATTGATTAAAATGCATGATGAATTGTGATGAGGTTCGTTGTCGTTTGGCACGATATTGTGAATACATATTGATTGTATGCGATAGAATGCATGAGAAATATATTGTGAATATATGTGCATTCCTTGGTAAATGTGAGAATGATGTTGAAAATATGTATGTGCAAGAGTCGTAATCACTGGGGCAGAATAACAAGATGTTGTTCCTAGTGAAGTATAAGTGATATAGTCGTACTCACTGGGGTAGAATGACTAATGTGTCGTTCCTAGTGGAGTGATTGTCGGGGTAGAATAACTGAGATGTTATTCCTGGTAGGGTACAAACGATGTACCCATAATCCCAAAAAGGGGATTGGTGGTAATTGATTCCTAGGAGAATCTGCTGAATGGTAATTGATTCCTAGGAGAATCTGCTGAACGATAATTGATTCCTAGGAGAATCTGTTGAATGATAATTGATTCCTAGGAGAATCTGCTGAATGGTAATTGATTCCTAGGAGAATCTGCTGAACGATAATGGATTCCTAGGAGAATCTGCTGAATGGTAATTGATTCCTAGGTGAATCTGCTGAACGATAATTGATTCCTAGGAGAATCTGCTGAACGATAATTGATTCCTAGGAAAATCTGTTGAACGATAATTGATTCCTAGGAGAATCTGTTGAATGATATTTGATCCCTAGGAGGATCTGCTGAACGTTTGTGTACCCATGTAGGGGTGTGACCGATGGTTTCCATAAGTTCTTGAGTGAACTTGAGATGATTGAGTCGGTACCGCATTTGCATTTGCATAGAGTCGTGAGTCGGTCTCTATGAGTGGATTTATCATCTTTATAATTATGAACTGGTGAAATAAACATGAATGTAGGTGTTTATGTGAATGGTGATGAAATAAACATAATATGTGTATGTTTATGTAGAATGATGTACATGTGGAAATGTGCATGACGAAATGTCTGGTGATAAATATATGTGTATACATTGTAATGTATATGTTTGAATTATGATGAATGTGGTGAGAATGGAGATATGTGTATCTTTATGTTTATGTTTATATATATATATATATATATATATATATATATATATATATATATATATATATATATATATATATATATATATATATATATATATATATATATATATATATATATATATATATATATATATATATATATATATATATATATATATATATATATATATATATATATATATATATATATATATATATATATATATATATATATATAATTATATGCATTGATTATTATGATAATATTTCTCACCCTTTTGCTGTTTTATGATGCTCTATGAGGCATTGCAGAGTAGGATTGCTGGAGGTCTTTTGTGAAGCGTGACTTCTTTCTTTTGGTCAGTTAGCTCTGATATGTAGCACCGGGTAGATAGGATTGTATAGAATTCTATTGTGATACATTTTTATATGTATCTGCTGATGAGTGTTTATGAAAACATGTTTGAATGATGATGTGAATCAGACTGGATGATACGTATATGTATATATGTTTGAAGTGATTCAATATTTAGATTTTCCGCTTTTATTCTAAATATTGAGATGTGGGTGTAAGGCCTAAGTTCCTCTGTTTTGAAAGTTACCCCACTGTTGTATATCTTGTTGAGCAGGTGTTGTATGTTTTAATTTCAAGCATAATGTGGCAAACCTCTTTTATACCATGTTTTTAATTATACTCTGATGGAATTTTTATTATGTGCCTAAATGATTATTTGAATTATTTAGGGTATAGAAAGGGGGTGTTATATATATATATATATATATATATATATATATATATATATATATATATATATATATATATATATATATATATATATATATATATATATATATATATATATATATATATATATATATATATATATATATATATATATATATATATATATATATATATATATATATATATATATATATATATATATATATATATATATATATATATATATATATATATATATATATATATATATATATATGCATTGATTATTATGATAATATTTCTCACCCTTCTGCTGTTTTATGATGCTCTATGAGGCATTGCAGAGTAGGATTGCTGGAGGTCTTTTGTGAAGCGTGGCTTCTTTCTTTTGGTCAGTTGGCTCTGATATGTAGCACCGGGTAGCTAGGATTGTATAGAATTTTATTGTGATACATTTTTATATGTATCTGCTGATGAGTGTTTATGAAAACATGTTTGAATGATGATGTGAATCAGACTGGATGATACGTATATGTATATATGTTTGAAGTGATTCAATATTTAGATTTTCCGCTTTTATTCTAAATATTGAGATGTGGGTGTAAGGACTAAGTTCTTCTGTTTTGAAAGTTACCCCACTATTGTATATCTTGTTGAGCAGGTGTTGTATGTTTTAATTTCAAGCATAATGTGGCAAGCCTCTTTTATAATGTGTTTTTAATTATACTCTGATGGAATTTTTATTATGTGCCTAAATGATTATTTGAATTACTTAGGGTATAGAAAGGGGTTGTTACAAGGCACACTGGCAAACATTAAAGTGGATTCTTAGGTACATCAATACGTTTTTGAGCAGAGTTCTAATTTATGGTGAAGTATATGGTGATGATAGCAAAGTCGAAATCGAAAAGTTTGTCGACTCTGATTATGTAGGTTGTATGGATTCCGGAAAATTTATTTCTAAATATGTGTCCACTATGTTTTGCACAACAATTAGTTGGAAAGAAACTCTTCAGAAGGTTTTTTCCTTATCAACCACTGAAGCGGAGTATATTGCCCTCACTGAAGCTGTAAAAGAAGCATTGTGACTTGAAGGTTTTGGTAAGGAGCTAAAACTTCAAGGTCGAATTATCACTATTAAATGTGATAGTCAAAGTGCAATACACATGTCAAAGAGTTCAATCTATCATGAGTAAACCAAGCACATCGATGTGAGGTTAGACTTTGTCAGAGAGATAATCGAGCGTGGAGAAGTCCAAGTGCTAAAGGTTTTGACTGATGATAATGCTGCTGATATGATCATCAAGACATTGCTAAGTAGCAACTTTTTCCACTATATACAGCTGATAAAGCTGCATGATAAAATCTAGTATGTTCCCTTGTTAGTGTATAGTTTGTTCCAAGGTAGAGATTTATGGTATTTGAATTGATCTCAGGTGTCGACAAGAGTAGCTTCATGGTCCGACATGAGTTGTGCATGTTGTAGTCGAAGTTTGCTCAAGTATGTTGTCGAAATATGTTAGATTTGTGTTTAAGTTAGCATGTCGAATTGGGTTTTGCTTGTAAGTCTAATTGTTAAGTTAGCTTGTAGTCTAAATTAGCTTAGTAGTCTATAAATAGACTAGTTCTCACATGTTGTTGAGAGAGGTTAATTGTTGGTATTCACTTGTAATCTTTGAACCCTTATTGAGAAAGTGAATAATAAAAGAGTTTTAACCAATTCTTCTTCTTCTTCTTCTTCTTCTTCTTCTTCTTCTTCTTCTTCTTCTTCTTCTTCTTTCTTTTTCTCTATTTCTTTCGTAAAACCTAATAGGGTTTCTTGTGTTTGTTTAAAAAACTCAATCTTTATCTCATAACTTTGTTCTGATATGGACGACATCGTTTTACAACATAGGTAACCAACTAAAATGAAAAACAATCATTTCAAACATGTAATCTGTTACACCAAAACTGTAACCGGTTACAAGACACTAATGTCTCAAAAATACTGAAAACTTAAAGTTGGTAATCGGTTACACCAAAACTCTAATAGATTACATGTCACTTCTACTTAATTCTAAATGTTGCTTAAGGGATGATAAACAGTTATACCCCTATTGTAATCGATTACATCAACATGAATGATCACTTTTTCATAATAAACTATTCTCCACAAAGATTTTGCAACAGTGAATCTTGACTCAATTTGAACATCAAAACAAGAATCAAATCCTTCTCGAATGCATTTGAGAAACAAATTGTAAAATATTAACTTTTTCCGCATTATCAAAAAGGACCTCAACTGTTTTTAGTGAATTTTTTTCACAAATACATTAGGAGCACTATCTAGACTCGCTAAAATATCCAAAATACATAATCAATGTATATCAACTTGAGAATCAGCTAGATCTAGAGATTGGCTTTAAACAAATTGAACAAAAATGTGATTCATTAAGATCGAAAAATCACAAAATGTGAGTGAGAACATAAATTTTCCCCGAAAAATAAATAAGAAAAGACAATAGTAGAAACAAAGAATCATAAGAAGAAAAAAAAGAAAAATTGATAAAATTGAGTTTTTTTTATTTAAATTCTTTAAAGGTAGATAGCAAATTTTCTCTGATACCATGTTATGAGACATGAAATTCATGAAAAATGAGAAAAAGAATACTTACGCACAAATAAAAAATATAATAGAAGTTATTCAATTATACATAGGGCAATGCTAAGCACAAATTACTACTATCTCCAATACAATTCAACTAGTGCATGAATTAGAGAAGGGAGATTAATCATGTTTTGCGGTTTACCGTATAGAAGGAAGATTACTGATTATAGCTGCTAGGTTTGTACATCAACATTCTAATTCTAATATTAAGAGCATAAGAAGTTAAGGCTAACTTGTTAAGGACAAAAAAAAAATATCATTATGAAAACAATTTAAAATACAAAAACACAGTACTATGGGTAAAAAAAAACATACATGGTTATTTTAAATGCAACAGTTTAGAAAGTGATGTATAAAAAAATTAGATATAAAAAATAATAATCGATGAGAAATGAAAGGGGTTATATTATTAGATCCCCAATGCTGCAACAATTTAAATTTAAATCTATCTATTCCTATCATTGCTACACCATACAACAATTGTATATGAGACATTCTCCACAAATGAGTGTTTTTAACCAAGAAGAAAATCAGGCAGAGTAAACACAAAATGTTTGGTAGATTCATCATCAACAGGACTAAAGAAAATATAAACATGCGACCCATCTTGGATCCCACAATCAACAAGAGATTCCTTTTCATCATCTTTACTAATCAACTGCCAACAAACATCATCAAGAATAATGATCAAACGGTCACAAGGGAGTTTCATTTGTGCTTCAATTTCTCTCTTTAGATCTTCAATCGTCGCATCGTTCTCTACTTCGACATAGAATAATGTTCCTGTTAGATTCTCTACAACAACCTTCATGGTAGCCAACAACAACCAGTGATTTAGTAGTTTTCATTTTTTCAATGTTTTGGTTTGAAACTAAAAAGGAATGAATGATAATGAATTTTAGATTTGGAGTTGCACACAAATGGTGAAGGGTGTTGTTGTTCTGTTCATGTGGGCTGCATTCTCGGGAGTTAGTTTGTGTGATTTGAATTGAATACGTATACTAAATTTAGTATTACTAAAATTCTTTATATTGTGATTATTACTAGCCTTTAATTTTTTTAAACTTAGATGTAAAATGGACTTTTTCTTAAAATAAGTTTGAATATGACTTTCTCTCCTTTATGATTCATCTACTAAAGAATCTATTCAATCTATCTTAGTCATCTGCCACGTAAAAAGTTAGTTAATTGATTGGTTAAAGTCATTCGATTTTATATGGATGAATTCAATCAACTCAACAATAACATATCACAACACAACAATAATATTATTTTATTATTTATCAATTATGAAATTTGAATGTGAATTCATCGTAATTTAGAAGAGTATATACCAATTTGTCTCATAGAATGTATGTAAAAAAATTTATCCAAGTTCCTAGCATCAAGATTGAATTCGACAAGATAATTTCAAACACTTAACAATTTTTGTATCTGGAAGATAGATTCTAGATAGGATTTTAGTTGCTGATGAACTAGTTGACCTTGCAAAAAGAGATAAAAAGTTAATCTATGCCACTTAAAGTGGATTTTGCTCTGGGTTAAGATTGTGTCAATTAGGAATTTCTGAGGTGTATGCTCAGGAAAGTAGGTTGTGGGCCAAGGTGGATGAGATAGGTTGAAGGAGGATGTTGAACAGTATGTAAGTTATAATTAATGGGAATCCAACAAAGGATTTGTGATAAATAGAGGATTAAGGCAGGGTGACCCACTATCATCCTTCATCTTTGTTATAGTGGTTGAAGGCTTAGTGGGTATTGTAAAAAGAGTGGAGATGTCTGGAGCATTCAGAGGCTTTAAAGTCAACGAGCAAGTGTCCTATAATTTACTACAATTTACAGATGATACAATACTAGTAAGTGAGGAAAGTGGAACAATTTGTGGTTCATAAAAGCAATACTAAGAGATTTTGAGATGGTATTAGGACTTAGAATAAATATGTACGGAAATAAACTATATAGAATAAGGTTGAGGGAACAATTTATGCAAGCAGCCTCTCACTTTCTATATTGTAGTCTAGATAGCATTCCATCCAAACTTTCGGGGATACCTATAGGATTAAATTCTAGAAGGTATGAAACATGGAAGTGTTGTCTATTATAAGAAGTAAATTATTTACATGAAAAAGCAGGTTTCTATCATTTGAAGGAAGGGTAACTTTGTTGAATTCAGTATTAAGCAAACTACCAATTATCATCTATCATTCTACAAAGTCCCTATGAAAGTGAGAACTGAAATCATCAAAATTTAAAGGAACTTTCTATGGCATGGAGTAGTAGGAAAAAAAAAGGGTTAATTAGGTTATTTGAGAAGGTATATGTAAAGCAAATCATGAGAGAGGTTTGGGGGTCAAGGAGATAGATGGCTTTAACAAGGTTCTATTGTGCAAATGGATTTGGAGAATCTTCAAAGAAAAAAACACTTTGGGTGGGCATTCTAAAACACAAATATGGTGACTTAAAAATGTGCTTGTGATTCGAGGATGAACAAAGATCAATAGTTAAGGTGATGAAGAAAGTAGACTATTGAGAAGGATTATTTCTAGTGGAAGATGTGTGAATTATAATCTAGAAAGGTGATGATGGGCCTCCAAGGGTCTGATTAATGAATTTTTTGAAATTGTTAGTTTCTTAGTCTATTTTATACGATGTGCACAATTCAATGTTGAAAATTATTGTCCGTTCTCATCTAATGAAGAAAATAATTAGTTGAGAAATGTTGTTTCTAGTACAAAATATATAAATTATGATATGAGAATTTGATGATGGACTTCCATGAATACTTTTAAACCATATTTTATTAGTTTAGAATAGTTAATTAATATTTATTTATTTATAATAAAATAAGGAATAGAATATATATATATATATATATATATATATATATATATATATATATATATATATATATATATATATATATATATATATATATATATATATATATA
Organism: Lathyrus sativus; assembly: GCA_963859935.3. Taxonomy (NCBI): domain Eukaryota; kingdom Viridiplantae; phylum Streptophyta; class Magnoliopsida; order Fabales; family Fabaceae; genus Lathyrus; species Lathyrus sativus. Next base: position 141,992,775 of record OZ012741.1, on the reverse strand, counting down.
TATATATATATATATATATATATATATATATATATATATATATATTCAATCAAATCACTCTTGATATATACATTTGTAGAAATATTTTAAAAATAAATTTATAAAAGTTATAATATGATGTGATTTAATAGAATGCATGCATAAAAAAATGCTATCATACTATATATAAATTAATAATGTATTTTATAAATTATTTAAAATATATATGAAAATAAATGAAGTATTTTTTATTAAATAATATTTAAAAATAAAATATGCTAAGTAATTTGTTTTGGAGTGTGTTGATATAACTTAATAACAAATTTATGAATAAATTGCAGACGGGGCACTTCAGATAGTAGTTTAAGAAAATCAATTATTATAAGAATAAATGAAAGGAATAGGAAGCAACAACGTGGAAAAATAAAATTGTAGCTACACATAAATAAGTCTAACATATTATTAATGAATTTGAGGTAAATTTATAATTATTTAAAAGTTAATCTATTAATAATAACTCGAGATAATAGACAGATATGTGTTTTATTGATAGAAAATGATAAGTTGACACTCATTTGTTACACAAACAGTCCAACATTGTATATGTAAAAGAGCGCTAAGGTAGCATAACTCTTTAATGATAGACATCTCAGATGGGTACATATCCCGAATGTTAAGTTACAAAATGGTGAAAATGATCTTCTAAAATTAATTTTTCCGCTCAACATGCTTCACATAACGTAACATAACTCTTTAATGATAGACATCTCAGATGGATACATATCCCGAATGCTAAGTTACAAAATAGTGAAAATGATCTTCTAAAATTAATTTTTCTGCTCATCATGCTTCACATAAGGGTAGGGTTGACAGAGAATCAATTTGGGGAATTCAGTTTCATAACTATATTGTTGAATTAGGTTCCTAAACTAAGTTAGTTAAATATAAGTGAAAAATTAAATTCGTCAATTAAATAAATTGAATTTGAACTATACATATTTTTACTCGTTAGACTCATGAGTCAACTCAATTATATATATATATATATATATGATAAAGATCATTTTGTTTTAAGAGTAAATTTAGAGATTTAATTCAAATCTTAATTCTATATTGTCTCTTCCATACTAACTACGGTACTAAAGCCGACAATTGTATTTAGAGCCATCCTTGTTAGAAATATAATGATATTTATTAAAATAACATGTGTAATGAATGTTGCAAGTAGTGTAATCATGATGTGATGCAAATGTATCAATTTCTAGTATCTTTTAGTGTACTATTTCATTAAATTTGTAAGAATTCTAAATATTTAAATGAAATTGTGGATTTTTGAGACAATTTAAACTCCAATTGTGTAGTTTTTGAATTAGACTTTCAAATGTATCTCTTGAAAATTGTGTAATTTTTTAATTAGTAAAGTTTTAAGACAAAGTTAAATTTCAATCGAGGTACATGATTTCTTTAATTATTTCATGTGATTCCAAGCTATACTCACCTATCTTTTATTTTTTTATATTTGGTGGCTGATTTGATCGTGGTAAGAGAGTCACTGTGACATTTAATGTTATGTTCAAAAACTTCACCTTATTATGTCTAACTAGTTCGAGATCTTTAGTAACGGTTGATATAGCTTTGATGTTCTTTATCATTGACTTAAAATCTCTATTTTAATTGTTGGATCTCTTGAAGTATATTGCAAAGATAATAAATCTTCAATGACAGTCAAATCATCAGTTTCGAGCCTATCTGTTATCTCATCCAAATCAAAATTTGCACCACTTAGGTTCTCTACTTGATGTTGAGGCACATAAGAAAGCATAGCTTCTTCCTTCGAAATATTTATGTTATAAGGTTCCTTTCAAGATAATTCATCTTATTTCCCCGACTTCATCATGATATTCATCATGAGTAGACAAACTTCTTTAAAGGAAAAGTGGCATAGGAGCTATAATAGTCACAATTTCCCTCCATTTTTTCCTGATTTTTCTTCATATTCATTATCCTTATTAGTTAGATCAGTTAAAGGGGCATCAACATCAACTCTAACTCGATCATCTCAGATCTCTCTCCTCTTGGTGATGTTTCTTTAAAAATAACACCCCTCTCAAGATATGAAAGTGACTTTAATATCATATAAACAAAGCTATCAAAAGGTTAACTTTGATAAAGTAAGAAATATCGATGACACCAATAGCACCAGCCATGGTAATTGTGTTCAAAGTAGTTCTGGAGTGATTTTAGTAGTGGATGTTAGCATTCATTGCATTCAAATTCACAACAGCAATAACATTAGTATCGACTTCCTGATTCCTCTTCGTGGAATGAAGGAATACTAACAATATATGAATTGTTTTTCTCCTTCTGAGAGAAAACGCGAAAGAGACACCTTTAAAAAATCGTTTTAGAAAAGAAAGCATCACAATTCAGAAAGACAACAAATTTAACATACCTCTTTAATTGATGATAGTCAAATATTATACTTGAGACTATTTACTTATTATCGCGTACGACCTTTCGAGGTTACCCCAACATGTGAACTTTTAATTTATCCCAAGAAGAGGGAAGGGAAAAAAATCTAAATAAACCTGTGAGTATGCAATGTAAAATAATTCAATAAGAGATCGAGAATCGAGATTGGTTATACTAAGAGAAGGTACTAGCATCCTAAGTATCTATAGTATCCTATAGGAACCTCTTGTTTATGTTTGTGTTACTATTGATTAAGTCATATGTTGTGTATTGGGGATTTGTTGACTGTTTTGAGTGAGTGATAACAGTGGGAAATGTTTTTGGTGTTTTTGTAGGGTATATTGAAATAAATTTAAGACAAAGGTGTAGGAACCTAAAGGTTTTATTTATTATTGTGCTCACTAAGATCTCGCAATCTTATGCCTACGTGTTCTCATAAGGAAGTTGAGAAATCAGAGTGTTCATAGTTCCACCTACTAATGGTTGGAATTGGATTTGTTGGATTTGAGAGAAGAGACAAGTTGTCATCTTTAAGGGATATATCTCACCTCTTCACCACAAACAAAAGAAAATAAAAAGGGAAGAAGATTTAAACTTGGATGTAGAAAATCCATAGTAATGCCACATATTCCTTTAAATAAGTCTTTGCATATTAAGAGAATGACCATGACTTGAATATAAAATTAACAAGCGTGCCACTTATATCACTTAAATGAAAGAAGTGTTTTTTATACAATAATAAGAGAAGGACTCCATATTAGATTTTTAATCAACAAGTGTGCCACTTACATCACTTAAATGGGAGAAAGTTTAAAATGTTTGATTTATGTTGTGGGGAATAAAAGAGACATTTCTTCTATAGAGATGATTCATGTCTCATCTCTAGGGGAGAGTTTTGAATTTGAATCCAAAGGTTGGCTAGGTTTTGAAGTTGAAGTTTGAAGCCACAGGGGGCTATGGTTTTGAGCTTTGGATGAAGTTTAAAACTTCAAGGGGAATCCTAATGTTTTATTGAAGATGAGAACCTCAAAGGGGATCCTAGGGTTTTAAATGAGTTATAGTCTGAAGAGGATCCTAAAATTTGAACTGAGTCTAAACTTAAGGACGAGTATTGAAATGAAACAGTTATATGAATTCAAGTGTCATGAACAGAAATGTCAAGAGAAACTTAACAAGACAAAATTGATTAAGCTTTTAAACAAATGTAGTCATCAAGGATGAAATGAACATGATTATGATCAAGCATGATATATCAACATGTGAATGAGCATCAAAAAAGTAGATATGTTCATCATGGTTAGAGTTTATGAAGGAAATACTTGAATATGTGAGCAAAGATTTAATCAATTGAAGCAATCACAAAGAAGTTCAAGCAAGCATATATTCAAGATGATCATGGATTAAATGAACATAGCAAAGGGTAAACAAAACCCTAATGGAAATGCATGAAGGAAACACATGAACAAGATATTCAATCATGGTTGATTCAAGGGCTTTAGAGAATCCAAACTCAAGTGGAAGCCCTAGTCATGCATCAAGATGTTTTCAAAAGCTTATTTGAACAAAACCCTAAAGTTTCAATTAATAATCAAAATATCTTTCAAAAGAAATAATACTTAATCACGGTGCATTAATGATGTATAAGTCAAGACAACATATTATGTACATTAAACAAGACTTATACAAAGTATCTTATGACCATAAAGACACATATGTACAATTAGGTCAAGGGAATAATCAAAAGGAATCATGAAAAGGCATGAAAAATACTTAAAAAATACTAGTTTTAAACTTAATAAAAATGAAAAAATGAAATATTATTTTTGGGATTTTTTTATGGATTCTAAAAATATACAAGATAAATGAGAAGTGTGCAAAAAATTGGCTCAAAATAAGTAATTTTGCTCGGTACCAATTGGAAGAAGTTGTGAAAAAGAGCATAAAAACAAGTGTTAAAAAAATTAGGGAATGCTCCCACCAAGGCTTGAACCTGCACCTCTAGGTGATGGGATTAAAATTCTACCACTGGGCCATGTGCCTCAAGTTTGAAAAACAACACGCGGCCTGAATATATATTAAGCCTTTAGAGTGAAAGTTTTAAAAAAAATAACATCAAAAGGTATTGGGGCGAGGGGGATTCGAACCCTAGACCTTGTACATGTAACACACTCCAAACCAAACACATAACCATTACGACGCAATGCCCAAGTCGTTGGGTATTTGCAATGAATAAATAATATATTAAACATTTATTTTACTTTGAAAAATGGTGCCACCACCATGCTTGTTTTTTAGCGTTGTGTTCGTCATCACCTTCATCATCTTCAAATGTGAACTCTCTCAATACGCGATGAAATGACATGATGTAAACACCAAAGTTGTTTGATTTTTCACTAAGAATCGAATAACATCATTGAATTTTATTTATATTCAGTGTATTAAAAGAAATCAATCTGAAACTCTCATGAACCCTAAATGTAAAATTTGATATGAAATTCTATATGTAACAGCTATAAAGCAATTGGGATAGGAGAAATGATCCTTACACTACCAGAAACATGTTGGTAACTCAAACAATCTTGTATGATGCATGAATTATGGAGTTCATATTTTGGAAAACTTACCTTGCAAGTGAAGATCAAATTTTTTGATAGAGGTGTTATAGAAGCAATTCCTTGATGCTAACAACTTCCTTGACCTCCAAGGAGTGTGTTGATGTGTTTAAATTGACTTGAAACCTTCTGAAACTCCCTGGCCAACTCAATCTGCAGCTTGATGCAAGTGGATATGAACTTGATGATTCTGGTGTTACAAAAGTAAGGTGATGATTTTGATCACTTCTATAGGATGTATATGAAGTTTTTGGATGCTTGGTTTGGTTGGAAATGACTTTGAATTGAGATTTTAAGTTTTCACTTCTTTGGAACATTGAATTTTGGAAGGAGGATGATTTCTTAGAAAACAAGTCTTGGAAATGTTTTTGTGTGCTTTGAATGATGAAAAATCATCTCTATTTATAGAGAAATGTTTTAGATATTTGGAGAAAAGCTTGGATTAGTATACATGCTATTATCCAATGGATAATGACATCTACCTATTACTTGAGTGCTAAGGTACACATAGCCTATTTCTTACATGGATAGAATCTCAATCTTTTGAGATTGAATTTATCAGATTACAACTCATCCCTTGGTGTTTTGATCAATCCTTGACTTGTTGTGGTGGTTTCTTGGCCAATTCACTATTTCACTTAATGCAAGATGACAAAACTCAACTTCATGGTTTTGAAATGATGTTTTTCACATGCAAAGGGATAGAATTTTGAAGATTCTTGCATTATTTTGCGAAGCACATGGGATATTACAAGACTGTTGTTGGATGTGTGTAGATATCAAGCTTACGAAGTCATCAAAATTGTGTACCAACATTGTCTTGCAATCTGTCTTGGAAATTCAGTTTCACCAAGGCTTATTGTAAACTTCATATCTTCTTGCTAAAGTAAGATAAATGGATGTTCTTGGACATTTTGGAAAGCTGAGATAACATACTTAAACTTTGATGTTCAAGGTTTTTCTTGAATAAATGTGGATCATGGAGAAAAAAGGCCTTAAAGTTGGCTCCAACACAAGGCAAATTTTGTTGAAAAATTTTCTAAGTGTCTAGGTTCAAAAGGGGCAAAGAATCCATCACTTCATAGCTTTATATCTCTCAATTTATGCATTTTTTGGGAAATCATCTTCAAGGACAAAGTTGTAGTATGGAACAAGCTCTTCAATTTGATCTTTGGAACAAATAAAATGGTTGCTTAAGGAGGAAGTTATGGCCTCGGAGAGTAGGGAAAAAAACCATGAAATTTCATAACTTTGAAAAATCTTCAAAACCCTAATTCCATCAAATCGTGATTCTTGGATATTTTTGTTGATTTTATTGATTGATCATGATCTAATTCACATATTATCATGATTCTTGACTTGAGGAACCCATGTTTGACCAAAATTCTCAAAAGTCAAACTTTGACTTTGAGAAATAGTTGGCTTTTCATCTGATGAATTTGAATTCTTGCATTGCTTATGAATCAAGTTTCTTGGATCAATCCAAACATAATGATCTACTAATGTGATGCATTTGAGGTCCTTGAAACATTTCTTGAGGTATTGGATCATGCCTTGCTCCAAAAGTCAACCAGGGACTGAATCAGGTCAAGACCCTAAATATGGTGTATCTGAGGACTTGAGCCTTGTTGATCTTGATTCAATGCAACTTTGCACTTTATTATTAATGAGGAGAGACCCTTGAGCAATGTTGAATGGATTAGGGATTGAGGTATTGAGAATTCCACACTCATCCTCTGATAATTCATCTGCTTGAGCTTTTGGAGGTTCAAACCTACCTTGTGAACCAAGCAATCAAAGCACATATTTTTGTATTTTCAGTGGGATAGTGATGCATAAAGACACACACATCTGATGTTGAATTTTATGCAAATGATATGGAAAATTATGGGTAAAAAATTAGGGTATGACACTTATGTTACGAGAAATACTTCTTTGAGGCTACAAATATGAAAATTATGGATGCTATAAAAAGCTAAATAATACACATAGTAGAACTCACGACACAAAAGTCAATTTTACCTTATGTTCGAAGAACGAGTAATAAAGGGGGAAAATTTAGACTTGGAAACTTCATATATTTTAGGAATTTTTTTCCTACCCTATGGGATGGAAAAACACCCTATGAGTACCCTTGCACCACCTTATGATACACCAAATGAGTACCACCCTTGAGTAAAACAAAATTTCATTCTGGAGATGCACCTCTGGGTATTTTTAACAACTATATTGATATTTGGGCAACCCAATGATATTTTTCGTAGATGCATCTTTAGAGGTTTGGGGTAGGATTTTGAAATATCTGTCACATTTTCATGTCAGATATTTCCGGAGATGCATTTCCAGAATAAGTTGATAAAACAGTTACATGTATTTCTTGTAATAAATATAGCCTTCATCTGCCTTTGAGTCAGAATAATTTTTTTGAGTATATGTCTTCTTCACAACCTTTATTTTGGTGAGAGACTCCTTTCCATTTGTAGATGATTCAACTGATGATTCACCAGATGCATCTCCACCATTTACAATAAAAGAGGAACCAATATCCTTCTTCGTCCTTTCCTCAAGAAACCTTTCAATAGATCTCATGGTGGATATTTCCTTATTAGAGGGTATGTTTTTTAAATTTATAGACTTTTAACTCATTTTTAAAGAGATAAATAGATGTGGGAGAGAAGAAAGAGTAGCCAGAGAAATATAGCAGAAGATGAAATTCTTGCTTGTAACGAATGTCTATATAAAATTATGGGAAACTTCTACCTAGAACTTCTAGATATGAGATCCCTCTCTCAATTCCTAATTAGTCACAATCCCAGTGAAAATTCAACAACTATCCAAAATAGATGTGTCATACCCCAAATTTGTCCTACTTGTTTAGTCATTTGTGCAGCATTCATCCATTGACCATAATTCAAAAATTCAAAAAAAGATACCACAGGGTTGAGATTATTTGAATCAAGTTTCATCTAAGGTCCAAATGCCTTTCTGATATAAGTTAGATTGTTTTGATGGATAAACTTCAAGGTTCAAGGCCATAATACACTCGATATTTGAGATGGACTCTTAATAAGGATTGCTTTAAGGGTGATGTTAATTCAAGCACTCAATTTGCTTTGAGAAAGCTCATGAAAAATTCAAAAGTGTTTTTTTTAGGGTTTTCACGCATTGTCCGGTAGTATCACGAAGAGGGGCTAATGTATATACAAGCGTTTGGCACACCGATTTTGATGAACCAGATCCATTGTATTCATTATGCTAGTCATGTTAAAGTGTTATTTCCAGGTTCAAAGCTATACAGTGAGGACCAATGAGGATGAATTGTGACAATTAATTGTAAAATTTAATCCCCAATTATCCAAATGGTCCCAACGTGATGTCAAGCAGCCATGTCCTAATTCATGTTCCAAATTAAGTTTCAGGATGTAAAGTGGTCATGCATTAAGTGTTTTATCAGGAAGATACGTGGTAGCATCTCTACCATGGGCGTCAATACAAAAATCGAAACACAGGCACTTGGCTCACATTGTCCCGTGTTCCAAGAAAGGGCATTGATGGTAGAATTACAATCCATAAGTTCAAAAATTCATGAAACGTAAGATTACATAAATATCATTAAGGGGCCACAATCATTAATCTTGAGTTTACAAAATACAGTAAAGGTACAAGGATTACCGAATTTGATTAAATTATAAAACCATCAAGCGGAATAACAACAGGATTTCAAGATTGTGAAATAATCCTAGACTATGAGTTACGAGGATGAGAAGCTATACGTAATATTAAGTCTTATGCCTAACAAAGCCTTTCGTCTTGCTCTCGTTCATACCTCGTATCGATCTTTAAAAAAAAACCCGGTAAGATTGCCATCACTAAACAATGCCCTGTCAAGAGGAAGACCGTAACCTGCAGTAGTAGGGATGTACAAACCATTTCACTACAATTTTAGTTGCTGGTGAAGATACGTGTTTCAGATGCAGCTTTATAGAAACTGATTGTAGACCTCTCTGGCGCATATCTTCACCTGTGGTTATGTTCATGTCCTGATAGAAAAACACAGAGATACTGCTCTCCTGCAACAGTCCCAATTTGCTGTTTGGATTGCTGAAGGTATAGATTTTCACCGTTGAATTTCATTAGTCATCACCACCTACATGAAATAGATGAGAAGTCAATTACGGTTACGCGCTCAAGCCAATGTTCTTAAAGTTACAGAACCTGAGCTTTAAAGCTAAAGGGTAGGAAGCAAACACATGTGAACCGTAAAGAAGCTGTTGATGATGCCTTGGAGGTCACTGAGATCCCGAGAAAATGCAGCTCCTGCAGTGAAAGATGATGCTGGTAACTTTGTTGTTCAAGTCAGGTGGAAGTTTCCTGCAGCGCACCAATGCAAGGTTCAAGCCAGATTGCAACCTGCAGAAATTTACCATTTGCTAATGAGGAAATCATGATGAAAACACCAGTCATATGCAAGTAATAACCATGGATTTTAAAAAAACTTACAGTTCTGATCATTTTTTCTGAATTATTGTGAAGGCAGATTACCTCCCAAAGTCTTTCCTGATCCCTACTCTACTAATAAGAACATCTAATCCTTTGTGAGTTTCCATCGTTAGAAGCCTCGTGCCGACTTCCAAGGCTGGTACAACCTGATATCAAGAGAGTAAAGTTCAGCAAAATAAGTCTATGGTTATGTCAGGTTCATCACATAGTTAAGAAAAGTCAGAAGATATGTGAGGCGATTTTGGAATTCACCGGACACTTGAAAAGGGAATTATAAGTTGTCAAAGGACCAAGATCTTAAGCTTTGATCAAGAAATCCTCGAATGTTGAGTAGTACAGAAGGATTGTCGTTGCTATCATCGCACCCTGCATCATTTTCAAACAAAATTGCAAATTAATTTGAATACCGTTTACCACAGTAAAAGTACAGTATAGGCCATTTCAAATTTCAATTGTAACTCATATAATTGCAGAACAAAATTACTTCAAAAAAAAGAAGCCACTCATAACTATTACTCTGCTACCGGCAAATTTCGCAACTCAGCTCAACAGCCCATCAGTATGTTGACAGACCATACACCTAGAAGGTCATACACAAGCATCAGCCAACATATAACTTCACAGAAAAATAAAAACCAGGAAGATTGCACCATTACACCAAGCTGTGAAGAAAAATAAAAAAACGAAAAAAGACAGCATACATAGCAGGCCATACCAAACCACTACTTGTACTATTCTGCAATAAACCCTAAAACCAAGCTACTTCACACATATCTCAAGCCATACACACCTGCAAAAGAAAAGAAATAGAAAAGAAAATCCCTGTCACGTTTCACTAAGACAAAAGGAAGCGAAAATAGGAGAAGACAATGAAATTTTGAAATATGGTAATGAAAGAGGGACGTTATGCAAAAATATGAGAAATGAGGGTTGCGTTGTTGTTTTTTCCTTTGATTCTTGATTGGATCCGTGGCCGTGGCGATCGATTCCATCGGAGTTCAGAAAATTGGATCATTCGATCGATGCTACTGCTTCTTTCTTGTATCTTCTAAAATCTGAATCGTGTTCGTCGTTCATGGTCTAATCTACTGTGCTGCTACTGCATCTACAAAGCGTGCATTTAACTGTAATGGCATCGCCGACACCTAATGTTGATCTCTTCGATGCTTATTTTCGACGTGCCAATTTGGATCGAGATGGCCGCATCAGCGGTGCCAAGGCCGTCTCCTTCTTCCAAAGCTCCGGTTTGCCCAAGAACGTTCTTGCACAGATATGGGCATTTGCAAACCAAAATCAGAGTGGCTTCCTTGGTCGCGCAGAGTTCTACAATGCACTTAAACTTCTCACCGTTGCACAGAGCAAGCAGGAACTCACTCCTGAAATGCATTTCGAAGCTGCATTGTATGGCCCAGCCGTATCTAAGACTCTTGCTCCTCAAATCAATTTCAGTGCCACAGCTACACCTACACCTGCACAAAAGTCATTATATCAGTGTAGAAAGATGAATTCCATATGAATCACAACTGCACCAAAGTCATTATCAAAAACAAACCAAGACAAAATCAATATCATGACAAATACATATGATGATGTGTTGAAATTCATGGCATATTGTAATGGCAAGCTTCACGCGATGGACTTCACGTGGCAAACGCGTCATTTTTTTGCACTCACCACCAAAACAAAACCTGACATGTAAATTAAACCTGCAACTCACAGAAACAAGGAGTATTAATATCAGATAACAGACCTCAAGCAATTTCACAAAAAGCAAAATCAACCTGTACGACAAATGAAACGGCAGCGCAAAATTGTTGACAGCTATCACTCTTCCTTTCCAACTGCAAGCCAAGATTTCACCATGTGAATTACTCCCAACCTACATTTAAGCCATGGCATGAGTGCCGTTTCAACCTGTCATGTTTGTTCCAGCTGTTGAACCGCAACGGTAAAATGAAGAACAACATCATATCATGCCAAGCTCCAAGCATCTGAGGTAAGTAAAACACGATGGTAGCTACGAGTATGTTGCTCACACCTTGCCTGCTTCACAAAAATTATCCATCAGACAGAATAACAATAAAATTTGAACACCATTTACCACAGTAAAAGTAAAAAGCAGTTACCGCAGTGAAAACTAATTGAAGATATTACCTCACTACAGACAAAAGAGGAGATGGAGTAGGAATCATTTCTGAGGTCCCTTCATTCCACACAGCACACCACTCCTTCCATTTTTACCCTTCTCCATCTAATATAAAGAGGAGACGAAAATTGTGGGAAGAGGAGGGAGCCGCCTCTAACAGAAAAAATCAAAAAAACCTTCTCCTTCAATGATTCTTCAAAACCCTAAAAAACCCTAATCCATGAACAACCCTAGACCAAAAAATCAGCCGCCCACCTCCAACCTCAGTCTTCATCCTCCCAAACTCAACTCATAAACTCAACCCAGCGTCTCCTTTCCTTCATCCTCACAACATCATCACCAGTTCATCTCCTCCATTAATACCTTCAAACAGAACCAAAAAAAACCTCTCGCTCCAATCTATCTCTCAATCTTCAACCATTCCTCCCATCTTCAACCTTCAGTCCCTATATCTTCTCCAATCTTCTTCATCTTTTTTCAACAAACTACACTCTAACCTTCAACTCTTCCTTCTATTTCCTTCAAACAACCTTCAAGCTTTCTTCAACCCAAGCCAAACTTTCCGAAAATTCCATCACCAGTTTCCCTCAAATCCCTAAAACTTTCTCGAAATCTTCCTTCAAACACCTCTTCAAAAACCCACAATAGAAATTAGACGAGATGAAATGAAAAAGATACCCGAACTCATAACTCAGAACACCATAAAAAACGGAGAGAAGAAGATCAAAACAAAGGGATGAGAGGAGAACCAAGATTCGCAATTGTGATCTTGTTTTGAAAGGTGATAGATCTAGCGAGAAGCAATGTCAGTTGTCCTTATTTTTTGGTCGAGATTTTAAAATGGAAGAGGATGTTGGAAATCTGGTTTTCGTTCTCTCCATAGTTTTTCTCTGTTTTGATGGTTGGGAGTCTATCGTGTTAGATCGTGACTTTTATCGCTGACTGATTGATGATGGGTCATCAAACCCTTTTGATTTTCCTTTTTTTTGGGGTAGTCCGTTTTGCCCAGTTTTTTTTCGGTAGCTGCTTTTTAGTGATGAATGGGCTGCTATAGCCCATAAGGATTCACATTTTTCTTCGTTTATTATTATTTCTCTCATTTTTTTGCATCACTTTTGGTTATTGTTGACTGATGGATGATGGGCTTCGGCCCAAATGATTCCATGCCTATATGCACTTATTTAAATCTATCTTATCCCCCCTGTTTTCTTTTATGTTTATTTCAAGTTTTAAATTTTGTATATATTTAGATTAATAACATATTATAAAACAGTTTGTTATTATTATTTCTTTTAGTTTCATATTCAAAAATTCTTTAATAATTTCTTTTGGAGCTATTTTATATTAGAAATTAGATCTTATATCTCATTTATTACAGAGCACTTTATTTCATTTGTCGCTTTTTTTGGGTCGATGACGATACCCTAAAGTTATTTTTCTGTCAAATTATTGATGAAGAATAACAAACCCGAGACCAACTTTTTTTAAACTTTTCATTTTCTATTTTTTTATCGTTTTTTATCCACTTTATTCATATTATCATATTTATCTTATTATATATTATTATTATTATCATTCTCACTCACCCGTATTCGAAAATGCCTAATAAATTATCGAAACTCCTAAAAGCCAAATTGGTGGACTATTGGATCTTTGGTCATTTGCAGGTATCCTAACTTTGAGTCGTGCCCGACTTTACTCAAGGCGTAGTTTAGGACACAAATGCACACACACAACTTTCTCTTGGGCTACCTTACAATGAGACCCCTTTATTTCGTGCAATCCCGTGTAACTTACATGTATCCCTTCCCCATTTCGATGTATGTTTCACATTTCATTGATTATTAGTTTATCTCCTAGGAGCACCCATAGGGACTAGAGCGGATCAAACTATTTTCAAACTAATTCTCGATTCATCATCGAGCCATTTTCAAACCCTTGTAAGTCGAGTGCTCGTACGCATTCGCCATCAACCTATTACATAACTCGACCCTTGATGCGTAAGTCAAGTCGGCCAGGTTTCTCAAACCGTGTACATTACATGCTTTGCACGCGATAATAAGTCAAACCCTTTATCCAACGTCAAGTGGATTTTCGTAACAAACTATCAATCAATTAACAATTATTCAATTCTTTTCAAGGTGTAAAGAGTAGGTTCAAGTCTTTGATCTTGCTTTCCGTTGTTTATATGCAAGTTATCTTATTCGTGTGTGAGCAATTGACGCCTTTAAATAATATTAACAAACTCGACAACATTCAACCATCTCCAACTACTCATCCTTTCAAACAACCTTCTTTTACGATGAAAAAGAGAGTGTTCCAAGTCTTTGGTTCGCTTTCCCGATTACTTGGGCTCTGTGAAGTCTTTCTTAGGCTTCAAGTGATTGTCATCATTTCAACCTTATCCGTTCAAACACATCATTCCTTCATGATGAAAAAGAGTGTTCTGAGTCTTTGGTTCGCTCTCCTGATTACTTGGGTCCGAGAAGTCTTTCTTAAAACTTCGAGTAATCGTCATCCGTACCCACTTCAAACCCATTCAATCCCGTTTCTTTTCGTGGTTGTTACCACGAACTACGGACGCTCTGATTCTTCATTCACTCTTGAATGTAAGATACGTAGGCACAAGATTGCGATGATCTTGGCGAGCACAATCCCCTCCATCTTCCATTTCCCCCATCCTTTCTCGTAGTCGAACTACGATGCTCTGATTTCTCATTCTCGTCCGAATGAGCATACGTAGGCACAAGGGTGCCAATCCTTGGTGAGCACCCTATCCTCTAACCATCCCCTTTCCCCTAGTGTATTTATCCCTTTATAGTATCCTTTAGCATTTAGTAGTGAGAAGAGAAGAATTAAGTTTAGCTAACATCCATTAACTCGAATTAAGAGGTTCCCGTTGAGTACAACGGACGTGAGGGGTGCTAATACCTTCCCCTCGCGTAACCGACTCCCGAACCCAGGAACATTTGGTTGCGACGGTCGTGTTCCTTCCGCGTTTTTGAGGTTTTCTCGATATTTTCCTCTCCTGTCTATTCGGGAAAAATAAAGTTCGGTGGCGGCTCTGTCGAACCGCATTTTCGCGCTTTTTGCGCGAGGGCCGTATGTTCGAAATGAATTTTCGAGGTGCGACAAGATGTACCAACCCTTCAAAGTACAATACTTAGTTTTGCTTAAAATTCAACCAAGAATAATACACTCTTGCTTAAAAGCTTTAAAGTGAACAATGAACAATCAATCAACCTTAATGCATCAAAAGATACATGAGTAACATACAATTAAAACACACTAAACCCTAAAGACCTACCAAACCATGACTAATCCTTATGCTTCAAGATTCATGTGATGTACATACAATAATGGGGCTAAGTATTCTCTTTAAATAGCCTTCTGTCCACTTGGGCTTGGGATTCTTGAAGCGCAAAATCATCAGGAATCAGCTTTAAAACAAAGCATAATCTCCTGCACAATAATAGGAACAAAATACAAAGTTTCCAAAAAAAGGCTCAATAATCCTTTTTAAGAAAAACCAACAAATATGTCAAAATAGAAGTTCCCACAATATCCCTCCTTGGATAATGCATACGTGTGAATTAAAACATACTAAAAAATCACACTAAATATACCAAAATAGTCATGCCCTAAGTTTTTGGTATAACATGTCCTGGCACATGTCACAACATCATACTGAACATGATGTCTACTGTCATGGCAAAACATCTGGTTTAACATCTTGCTAACAACATGTTGTTTTACCAAAATGTTGACAATACAAAAACCACAGAACTTATAATCTCCCCCTTTGGAATTTTTTGGCTAAAACAACCTTAGCACACATCAGAGGCATACACAGCGGAATAAAACAAACACACCAGACGACAAGAACTACAAACCCAAAAGATGTTACAAAAATAGAGCACACCTAACAGAACAATGTCAAGATATCTAGTCTGACATCACATATCAAATAGACCAACACAATCTACATGAGAACATGTAAGCTTTTTACAAACTACAACCTTGCAGCTACAAATCAGACAGGTACAAAGTTCCCCCTGTCAAACATAATCAGTACTCCCCCTGAAGGGGAAAACAAAAATCACAAGAAAATACATATGAACTCTTGCAAGTTCATACAATGCAACCAAACTTCAAAAACAAGCACATTCCCCCTAAACATCACAACCTAGTGCATAGAAAATGCATTCTCCTAAACACAACAACCTACCAGACACAACAAATGAAATGATGCCAAAATATAGAATGACATCTCAGTGCCACCAACACTCCATGCAACACAAAAGAACCCTTAAGACTAGAATGATCATGTCTATGCTTCACACTCTGAGACTTACTCCCTCTTTTTAGCCACAAATTTGACAATACTTCTCCTCTTTTCCTTGTATCCAGCATGAACAAGACTAATTGCTATAATTATTCAACAATGAAAATTCTGAGTTCTCCTCTTAGTTTCTCAAATTATTTTGCATCCAAAGCTTTAGTGAAAATATCAGCCAACTGCTTCTCAGTGGCTACATGCTCAAGCCTGAGAAATTTTTCTTCAACAATATTTATGATAAAGTGACGACGAATGTCAATATACTTTGTCCTACTATGTTAAACATGATGCTTGGGTATGTTGATAGCACTCAAGTTGTCACAGTATAATGTCATGACATCTTGCTTGATATTGTACTCCTTCAAGATCTGCTTCATCTAAAGTAACTTAAAGCAGCTGCTTCCTACTGTAATATACTCAGCCTCAGTAGTGGATAGAGACACACAATTTTTCTTCTAACTAAACCAATATATAAGGTTGTTTCCCAAGAAGAAACGTCCACCAGAGGTTCTTTTCCTACCATTATCACTACCTTCCCAATCAGCATCACAATATCCAACCAACATGGCATCAGAACCATGTGAGTACAGCATGCCATAGTCATAAGTATTGTTCACATACTTTAGAATCCTCTTTACTTGTCTGATGTGACTAAATTTGGGCTCAGCTTGATATCTAGCACAAACTCCAACAACAAATGTGATATCAGATCTACTAGCAGTCAGATACAAAAGACTTCCTATCATGCTCCTGTAAAGAGTTTGATTCACACTAATCCCCTTTTCACCTTTACAAATCTTCAAATGAGTAGGTGCAGGAGTCCTTTTATGATTGGTGTTTTCTAGGCTAAACTTCTTTACTATGTTTTTGGCATAATTTCTTTGGAATATGAAAATAGAATCCTCTATTTGTCTAACTTGAAGTCTAAGAAAATTAGCCAATTCCCTTACTAGACTCATCTCAAATTCAGACTGCACCTGTTTGACAAAATATTGGACCGTTTAGTCTGACATTGTAACAGCCCAATTTTCGATAACTGATTAATTGTACTAATGGATTGGTTTAGGTGGTTTATCTGATTTAAATCAGTTATGAGATTTATTTAATATGAGTTAATGGATTTAACTAATTTATTCTATTTGGTGGAATAAGGTGGGCTTAGTAGATATTTTCCAATTAATGATAAAATGAGATAATTGTGAAGAGAGAAATGTAATGGAAAGAAAATAATAGAGAGGAAGGAAAAAAGAAAAGAAATAAAAGGATATAAAAAGGGGATTGGAGAGAAAGAGAAAGATAGAAAGAAAGAAAGAAAAGAGAAAGAAAGAAGAAGAGGAGAAATGAAGAGGAAAAAGGGAAAAACTTGGAGAATCTTCAAGAACCAATTTCGAAGCTCCGATTAATCGAGGTAAGGGTGAGAAACATTGCTATTTAATCATTGTATGCTATTATGTATGTTGGGTTTGGGTTTGTGGATGTTTTTCATCACTTTCCATTTTAGGGCAAGTTGGATTAATCGGTAGAATGATGATTTAATCGGTTGAAACTTGGAAATAATGCCGTAGAATAGTCGGGTAACATGAGGGTATGTTGTTTGAGCTGATTTTGATGATTAAGTGGTTGGTTGATGGTGGGATAAAGGGAGAAGACAGAATGGGGTTCTGTTCTGCGCAGGTTCGCTGGCTCTCACCAGGCGAGTGAAGGCGAAGCTTCGCCGGGCGAAGCCCAGCGAATGCTGGCGAATAAATATGATTAAGTCCCAGTGGACTTCGCTGGCGGGTTCGCCAGGCAAAGGGTTGTTGGCGAATGTTCGCCGGGCGAGCATGCGGGTGAATGGTGGCGAACCAAGTCAGTAGCTACTGACTTCGCTCGCTGGGGAGTTCGCCGGGCGAAGGTCCAGCGAGTATTCGCTGCGAGGGTTCGCCAGGCGAATGAAGGCGAATCAGACAGCATTCTTTTTTTATTGTGTTGTTCATGTGGTGATTGTTTGGTTGATTCACATAGGTTAATACCTCTATGATATGAATAAGTATGTGATCCATGGTGATGATATGTGTTGTGGGTAGCCTTTGGGCGTGAATCCTAGACTTGTGGTATGAGTATTAATTAGATCGATTATAAATACATGAGAACATGATAATGATTATGTGTGTATTATTTAATAATGGTAATGTGCGTATTATTTGATGAGTTTGTGAAGGTTTGATGTAGTGTACAATTAGGTAATAAGTATGCATGAGAACATTGTGGATATATGTGTGCATAGCTTATAATTGTATTATTGGTACTGTGACATGTATACCTTGTATGAAATGGCATGAGATGAATAACAAACATAATACAAAAATGTATTGTGGATGTATATTGTTTATATGCGGTTGTATGTTAAGATACATGAAGAATGCATGAGAGCATATTGATGGATATGCGTGCATCGTTTGATAAATATGATGTTTGTATTGATTGGATGCGATTATGTATGAACAATGCGTGAGAATATATCGTGAATATATGTACATTGCGTGGTAAATGTGTTATGCGTGTAAGCATGATGTAATTCTTGTATGATGAATTACTTGAGAATGCATGAGAACATATTGTGGATATGTGTGCATTGTTGATAATGCGGTGATGATATTGAATTGTGAATGTATATTGTTGGTATATGGTGGTATGAATAGAATGCATGAGAACATGTCATGGATATGTGTGCATTGCTTGATAGATGTTGTAAATGCATATTGTATGTATGTGATTAAATGTGAATAATGCATGAGAACATATCGTGGATATGTGTGCATTGTTTGATAACTGTGAAGAATGCATGAGAACATATCGTGGATATGTGTGCACTGTGAGTGATAATGTGGTGATAGTGTTGAATTATGAATACATCGATGAATGTTATGTGAATATGTTGTGTGTGCAATCATAATGTAATTCTTGAAGAGATGAATTATTTGAATGCATGAGATTAAGATGTCGGTCTTAAGTGCATTTGTTGTGGCTGATTGTACATGCATCATTTAGTCAAGAGGCAATTTCTGTTAGTTTCGTGGAAACTAATGGCTTGTCCCAAACCTAGAAGAGTGGGTTTGAAGGCTTAGAGGGCGGGCCTTTGTTGTTATCGGTCTAGAAGAGTGGACCCGGTTTAATGTAAAAACCGAAAAATGATAACGAGTTATCGGTCTAGAAGAGTGGACCCGGTTTAATGTAAAAACCGAAAAATGATAACGGAAGTCGGTACCGCATTGCATTGAGTTGCATTGAGTTGTTGAGTCACATTGTATAATGTCATTGATATATGAAGTATGCATGTGAATGAGATGTTTGTTGAATACTTATGAAGCGTGCATGAAGAGATGCTTACGTGTGAATGTTAAGATTGTGGAATTGTGGATGTATGCATGATGTAAAATGCTTGGTGAATATTCATGTTGTATATATATATATATATATATATATATATATATATATATATATATATATATATATATATATATATATATATATATATATATATATATATATATATATATATATATATATATATATATATATATATATATATATATATATATATATATATATATATATATATATATATATATATATATATATATATATATATATATATATATATATATATATATATATATATATATATATATATATATATATATATAAGTGACGATGTAAATGACTATGAGTTGAATTGTGGTGATAAATAGGGAGTTAATTATATGATACCTATGTATACATGATTTTATGCTTTGATTATTATGGTAATATTTCTCACCCTTCTGCTGTTTTATAATGCTCTATGAGGCATTGCAGATTAGGTTGCTGGAGGCCTTTATGAAGTTCTGCTTGTAGTTCGAGGTCGCTACATATGTAGCGGTTTAGTAATTATTTATGGGTCGAGTCATGCTCTGGTCGTGTAACACGGGGATCGATTGCTTATGTTTTAGGATTACATTATGTAACCTAAGTTATGTTTTCATATTTGGAGTAATTGAGATAATGAGATGTTGGCCTTAGTGCCTAGAGATGTTGATTTTATATGATGAAAGTAAATGTTTCTTTTAAAGGATTTTCATTAATGAATCCGCTGCTAAATGGAAAGGTGTTTATGAGCATGACAGATTGTTTTAATGTGGTGCAAGTTTTGTGTGATGCCCTTTTATGGATGCATGTTAACTTTTACTCTGATTATGCATATATTATTTGCGGGGTTTAGAAGGGTGTTACATTAGTGGTATCAGAGCAGGTCGGTCCGTCCGGCCAAGTTGTCTAATGTTATTTGTTCCCTTGTATGCGACATGTGTGTGAAAACACTGTCGATACATGTTGTTGCTTAACCTTGTCTGGAGAAGTGGGAATGATCTAAGTGGGGGAGAAGTTGTGCTTCTCCAAGATGCTGCATGTGTAGAAGTTGTAGCTCAGTGGGTGGTTAACACTCTTGTGGTTTGGTAAAGATAGTCTATACTCCATCATGATTTTGAGCTGCCTATTGACAAATTGAGGAACTGATCACCCTTAATCTCTTGTTGATAGTAGTTGGAGTTCTGTTGGATGGGATGGACGTGTCTTGCAAGATTAGGTGGCGTGAGCAGAGAATTGTTTGGAGCTAAGCCAGGTGCTTAAGAAGTGTGTTGATGAGTCAGCATGAGACAGTGAGGAGATGGTTAATTTTGATGGGAATTCGGGGTGCTAATGAAAGTGGGAAGATGGCGGTTTTGCCGACTAATTATATCTGTTTGGACAGTCGAAGAATTAAAATTGTTTGAGTAGTGTTGAGAATTATGTCTGGTGTGTGTGCTACGGCAACAGATTGTGGAGTTGAGTATAAGGGTGGATAATGACTTCTAGTGATTACTAAAGGAAATGAGATGTGGAATACATGGTTGGTATAATTGGACCCTTAAGCATTTCAAGAGTTGGAGAGGTATTGGATGACCTTTAAGTGTGGAAGGGTTGTTTCCGTGATTTTGTCGTAACGGAAAACCGTAATTCGGAATGACGCAAGATTAGAAGCGTTGGAAGATATTACAGTGCTCTATGTGATGGGAAAGTAGTGACATGGAATTAAATATTTATTGGCGAAAAATGTTTGGATGTTATGGTAAGCGCGGAGAGTGCGGTTTGTGTTATCACCATAAGTTCACAGCTGAGTGTCCGTTTGATATAATGATTTTCCACACTTGATTGAGAGAGTCAATGGTTATGTAACCGATGGTGTTTGGATATGTTCGGAGAGTATAGGGGTTCATGTTGAGCGTCGGGAACTTGAGTTATTAGTATTGGGGAAGAGGCAGTGATGTACTACTGTGAAGAAAGTTCAAAGAGTTTTGAGAAAACTGTCAACAGTTCGTGTATTGGTTTTGCCAAGTCCGACAGGATTGCCGTTGTGTTTTGAGATACTTTGTTGATATGATTAAGAGATGTGTTAAGTACAACATTAATGAGTTTTGGTTATTCTTGAAGGCAATATAAAGTACAGAGAGGGATTATCTGACAAGTAATTTGGAGTGGGTTGCTGTTGTGTGTTTGTACCGGAGTTTGGAAGCCTCAATTGTTTAGTTGAGATTTGAGATGGTTACTGACCTTAAGGTATTTGTTTTATTTGAGAGAGAGTCAGATATGAGACAGAGAAGTAATTGGAACTCCTGAAGGAGTATGGTTTTGGTTAAATTACCATTCGGATGAGACCAAGTGGTAGCTAAGATATCGAATCGGGAATTTTGGTATACACTAATGAAGATGGTAAGGAAGTTAGAACTGATTAAGCAAATTCAGATATGAGTTCGGCCTGTGAAGAGACTTCTTATAGAGTTGAGCCTTGGATGTTGAGATTGACTTTTGGTATTCTGATGAGGTTCGAGGAAATCGGAATTCTGAGTTGAGTTGATAGATTAATTGAATTTAATGGATAAAAGTCAGAGGGCTTATTTTCGGATTAAGGGAAATGGTATTGTGAGATGTCGTGATGAAGTGTGTATTCTGAATAGTGTGAGTTGGATAAGAGTACTCAGGGAGAAGTACATCGAGAAAGATGGAGTATCAGTGCAGGTACTAGGAAGATGCGACCGAATTTGAGAAATAGTTTTGGATAGCCATAGATGGAGAAGGAATTGATTGAGTTTGTATATGTTGATTAGACTTGCTGGGAATTGAAGTGTGGACATTAGAGATGGTTGGATCTGATACAACTGTTGAGTATTTCGAGTGGGATGGGATAGTATTCCCATGGGCTTTGTGCCGGGTTTTCTGATGAATTTGAGGAAGTATGATCTGATTTGGACAGTTAAGAATGGATTAACAAGAGTAACTCGTTGCCTACCATTGAAGATGAATCATTCTGTTAGATGGGAACTCAAGTTTTTCGTTAAGATTATGGGAAAGATTGCGAAAGCGGTTGGGTGCCATGTTGAAGATGAACTCTGACTAGCATCCGTGAATGGCATGGACAAACGAAGAAAACTATCCAGTATGAAGAGGACTCGTTGAGAGCTTGTGTGTTGGACCAAGATGGATCTAAGGGTAGTTAATTGTCGTTGATGGAGTTGCCTACAATAACTGTTGCCATTTCGTATCGGAAACAACATCGTATGAAGTTCGTTGGGTAAGAGGGTATGACTCCTTTGTGTTGTTGCATGTCCAACGGGAGTGTTGTACTCGGATCAAAGACCGTGCAAGGGACGATGGAAACGATCAAAGAATCCAAGTAAGGCCGTTTTTTGAGAGTTATGGTAGTAATTGGTGTTGGTCGAGCTTGAAGTCTCGTGAGCACCCTGTGTTTTGTTGATCTGTATCAGAGTAGCGCAGCGGAAGCGTGAGGCGGATAGCATGTTAGACTGTTTTACCGCTGTCGCTTGAGAGGATTGCATGAGGTGTTCATATGTCTAAGTTGAAGAGGTACATTGATTCAGGTGGATGGTGTACAAGTGAGAGAGAATTTGACTTCGGAGGCGTGGCTAGTTCTAGTTGTTGATAAGAAACAACTTCGAAGTATAGAGATTCCTTTGGTGGAAGTAGTTATGGGAGAATTGGATTTGGAAGAATTGGAATGCGAGAGTCGTATCCAGAGTTGTTTGGATCAGATAACATTTTCGAGGACGAAAATTCCTAAAGTGGGGGAGGGTTGTAACAGCCCAATTTTCGATAACTGATTAATTGTACTAATGGATTGGTTTAGGTGGTTTATCTGATTTAAATCAGTTATGAGATTTATTTAATATGAGTTAATGGATTTAACTAATTTATTCTATTTGGTGGAATAAGGTGGGCTTAGTAGATATTTTCCAATTAATGATAAAATGAGATAATTGTGAAGAGAGAAATGTAATGGAAAGAAAATAATAGAGAGGAAGGAAAAAAGAAAAGAAATAAAAGGATATAAAAAGGGGATTGGAGAGAAAGAGAAAGATAGAAAGAAAGAAAGAAAAGAGAAAGAAAGAAGAAGAGGAGAAATGAAGAGGAAAAAGGGAAAAACTTGGAGAATCTTCAAGAACCAATTTCGAAGCTCCGATTAATCGAGGTAAGGGTGAGAAACATTGCTATTTAATCATTGTATGCTATTATGTATGTTGGGTTTGGGTTTGTGGATGTTTTTCATCACTTTCCATTTTAGGGCAAGTTGGATTAATCGGTAGAATGATGATTTAATCGGTTGAAACTTGGAAATAATGCCGTAGAATAGTCGGGTAACATGAGGGTATGTTGTTTGAGCTGATTTTGATGATTAAGTGGTTGGTTGATGGTGGGATAAAGGGAGAAGACAGAATGGGGTTCTGTTCTGCGCAGGTTCGCTGGCTCTCACCAGGCGAGTGAAGGCGAAGCTTCGCCGGGCGAAGCCCAGCGAATGCTGGCGAATAAATATGATTAAGTCCCAGTGGACTTCGCTGGCGGGTTCGCCAGGCAAAGGGTTGTTGGCGAATGTTCGCCGGGCGAGCATGCTGGTGAATGGTGGCGAACCAAGTCAGTAGCTACTGACTTCGCTCGCTGGGGAGTTCGTCGGGCGAAGGTCCAGCGAGTATTCGCTGCGAGGGTTCGCCAGACGAATGAAGGCGAATCAGACAACATTCTTTTTTTATTGTGTTGTTCATGTGGTGATTGTTTGGTTGATTCACATAGGTTAATACCTCTATGATATGAATAAGTATGTGATCCATGGTGATGATATGTGTTGTGGGTAGCCTTTGGGCGTGAATCCTAGACTTGTGGTATGAGTATTAATCAGATCGATTATAAATACATGAGAACATGATAATGATTATGTGGTATTATTTAATAATGGTAATGTGCGTATTATTTGATGAGTTTGTGAAGGTTTGATGTAGTGTACAATTAGGTAATAAATATGCATGAGAACATTGTGGATATATGTGTGCATAGCTTATAATTGTATTATTGGTACTGTGACATGTATACCTTGTATGAAATGGCATGAGATGAATAATAAACATAATACAAAAATGTATTGTGGATGTATATTGTTTATATGCGGTTGTATGTTAAGATACATGAAGAATGCATGAGAGCATATTGATGGATATGCGTGCATCGTTTGATAAATATGATGTTTGTATTGATTGGATGCGATTATGTATGAACAATGCGTGAGAATATATCGTGAATATATGTACATTGCGTGGTAAATGTGTTATGTGTGTAAGCATGATGTAATTCTTGTATGATGAATTACTTGAGAATGCATGAGAACATATTGTGGATATGTGTGCATTGTTGATAATGCGGTGATGATATTGAATTGTGAATGTATATTGTTGGTATATGGTGGTATGAATAGAATGCATGAGAACATGTCATGGATATGTGTGCATTGCTTGATAGATGTTGTAAATGCATATTGTATGTATGTGATTAAATGTGAATAATGCATGAGAACATATCGTGGATATGTGTGCATTGTTTGATAACTGTGAAGAATGCATGAGAACATATCGTGGATATGTGTGCACTGTGAGTGATAATGTGGTGATAGTGTTGAATTATGAATACATCGATGAATGTTATGTGAATATGTTGTGTGTGCAATCATAATGTAATTCTTGAAGAGATGAATTATTTGAATGCATGAGATTAAGATGTCGGTCTTAAGTGCATTTGTTGTGGCTGATTGTACATGCATCATTTAGTCAAGAGGCAATGTCTGTTAGTTTCGTGGAAACTAGTGGCTTGTCCCAAACCTAGAAGAGTGGGTTTGAAGGCTTAGAGGACGGGCCTTTGTTGTTATCGGTCTAGTAGAGTGGACCCGGTTTAATGTAAAAACCGAAAAATGATAACGAGTTATCGGTCTAGAAGAGTGGACCCGGTTTAATGTAAAAACCGAAAAATGATAACGGAAGTCGGTACCGCATTGCATTGAGTTGCATTGAGTTGTTGAGTCACATTGTATAATGTCATTGATATATGAAGTATGCATGTGAATGAGATGTTTGTTGAATACTTATGAAGCGTGCATGAAGAGATGCTTACGTGTGAATGTTAAGATTGTGGAATTGTGGATGTATGCATGATGTAAAATGCTTGGTGAATATTCATGTTGTATATATATATATATATATAAGTGACGATGTAAATGACTATGAGTTGAATTGTGGTGATAAATAGGGAGTTAATTATATGATACCTATGTATACATGATTTTATGCTTTGATTATTATGGTAATATTTCTCACCCTTCTGCTGTTTTATAATGCTCTATGAGGCATTGCAGATTAGGTTGTTGGAGGCCTTTATGAAGTTCTGCTTGTAGTTCGAGGTCGCTACGTGTGTAGCGGTTTAGTAATTATTTATGGGTCGAGTCATGCTCTGGTCGTGTAACACGGGGATCGATTGCTTATGTTTTAGGATTACATTATGTAACCTAAGTTATGTTTTCATATTTGGAGTAATTGAGATAATGAGATGTTGGCCTTAGTGCCTAGAGATGTTGATTTTATATGATGAAAGTAAATGTTTCTTTTAAAGGATTTTCATTAATGAATCTGCTGCTAAACGGAAAGGTGTTTATGAGCATGACAGATTGTTTTAATGTGGTGCAAGTTTTGTGTGATGCCCTTTTATGGATGCATGTTAACTTTTACTCTGATTATGCATATATTATTTGCGGGGTTTAGAAGGGTGTTACAGACATTCCACCAAAGACAATGTCATCAACATATATTTGAGCAATCATGAGCTTCCCATGAATTTCCTTAACAAACAAAGTCTTGTCTGTTCCTTCTTTTCTGTACCCAGTTCTGACCAGGAATTATGTCAGTCTTTCATACCAAGCTCTAAGGGCTTTCTTTATACCATAAAGATCCTTATTTAGTTTCTACACATGATTTAGAAAAGAGTAATCCACAAATACTTTTTGATGTTCAACATTAACTTCCTCTTGTAAGAGCCCATTCAGGAAGGCACTTTTTATATCCATCTGATACACCTTAAATCTCAGCAAACATGCCACCCCTAGTAAGAGTTTTATAGATTCAAGACGAGCAACTGATGCAAAGGTCTCATCAAAGTTAACACCTTATATTTGAGTGTACCCTTGAGCCACAAGTCTGACCTTATTCTTGGTAACCACTCTATTTTCATCAGACTTTTTCTTATATACCCACCTTGTTCCAATGACATTGGTTCCCTCAGGTCTAGGAACTAAATCCTAAACTTCATTCCTTTGAAATGCTCCAATTCTTCTTGCATGTAATTGATCCATAATTCATCAGTTAGAGCTTCTTTCACATTTTTAGGTTCAACTTTTAAAACAAAACAAGCATTGGATATTACTTCCCTTGACCTTTTAATAACCCCTTCAATAGGATTTCCTATTATGAGCTCATTGGGATGATTCTTCTGAATTCTGATAGAGGGCCCTTTACTTTTCTGATTGTCATCATCTTTAACAATGACATGATCATTGTTGATGTTATTTCCAGCATCATTTTCTTCTATGATAGTCACTTGAGGTGATGTTTCAACATCTGTATGCTTCTCTAGAGTTGAGTCATCTATCACCACATTGATAGACTCCATCATTGTTTTGGTTCTTATGTTGAAAAATCTATAGGCTCTTCTATTTGTGGAATAACCTAGGAAAATTCCTTAATCACTTTTAGGATCCATTTTCCTTCTTTGATCACGATCAACCAGAATATAACACTTGCTTCCAAAGATATGAAAGTACTTGACAATAGGTTTTCTTCCCTTCCATAATTCATATAGAGGGGTTGAAGTACCAGTTCTCAAGGTAACTCTATTATGAATATAACATGCAATATTCATTGCTTCAGACCAAAAATGATATAGCAGGTGCTTAGCATTAAGCATGACCCCCTAGCAGATTCTTGAAGAGTCCTATTCTTTCTCTCAACTACCCCATTCTGCTAAGTAGTGATGGGAGACAAAAACTCATGTCTGATGCCTTCAGAAGAGAAAAAATCAGCAAACTTGCTATTTTCAAATTTCTTTCCATGATCACTTCTAATTCTGACAATTTTGCTTTCTTTGTCTCTTTGAAGCTTTTGGCATAATCCCTCAAAGACTTCAAATACGTTTTGATTTTTCCCTAATGAAATGCACCCAGGTGAATCTTGAGTAATCATTAACAACAACATAAGCATACGTTTTTCCACCAAGGCTCTCAACTATGGGACCCATTAAATCCACGTGAAGAAGTTCCAACACTCTTGTAGTGGTCAGATGTTAAACCTTACGATGGGATATCTTGGTTTGCTTTCCAATTTGGCACTCAACACAAATTATTCCTTCCTCTATCCTGAGCTTGGGAATTCCTCTAATTTCTTCTGCTGATACAATTTTCTTCATTCCTTTTAGATGTAAATGACCAATTTTCTAGTGACATAGTTGAACTTCGTCTTCTTTGGATAGTAGGCATGTAGAAAAACTCTTTGTGGAATGGGGTGTCCACAAGTAACAGTTGCCTTTAGATCTGACTCCTCTCATCAGAACATCATCCATGTCATTAATGATCATACATTCAGACTTAGTGAAGTTAACTTTCAATCCCTGACCACACAACTGACTTATGTTTATCAAGCTGGTAGTCAATTCTTTCACAAGCATCACATTCTCAAGGCTAGGAGATCCTGCACAAGCTAGTTTTCCAACTCCTTGAATCTATCCTTTAGCATCATCCTTAAACGTGACATAACTAGTAAAGTATGATTGAATATTAACCAGGAAGTTCTCTACACCAGTCATGCATTTAGAGAATCCACTATCAAAGTACCAGTCTTCCTTGGAAGAAGCTCAGAGAGAAGTATAAGCAATAAGAGCTTTGATAGTTTCTTTAGGAAACCACTTCTTAGTACTCCTTATTTCTTTATAACTGACCTTTGGCTGAACACAAGATCTAGGATATCCATGCAGTCTGAAATAGAAGGATTTGATATGGCCAAATCTACCACAGTAATGACATCTTAACTGCTGGGAAATACTTATCTTTTTACCAAACTGATACATGTCTTGATGTTGAGATAATTGTTTTGACATCCTTGGCTCTTCCACCCTCCTAGTTGGAATATTTTTTTTAGCCTTAAGATTTCCTTTCAGGGTTTGATTATTAAACCCTATGCCCCTTCAGTCACCAGCCCTTTGTCCAACTTGAAGAATTTCATCTAACAAGTTAGAACCAGTATTCAATATTCTTATAGACTTGGTCATATTTTCAATCTTGGAGGTCAGCATAGTCACCTCATCCTGCAGAATATAGATGTTGGACACACACCTTTCCTTCTCATACTAAAGTTGAGCAATAATTTCTTATTGTTTCTCACTCTTAATGCACAGATCTTTCTAGGAAACAACGAGTTCAGCATAAGAAGTATCTTCATTACTGGGCTCCACATCAGATGCCCATCTTCTAGTTAAAGGAGTTACACATTGTCGTAACCCAAAATTTGACCTCCCCTTTTTCCTTTTTGCATAAGCATGTGCACTCGCATTACCAACATACACATTAGCATTTTTTTCCAGTGATTTTGTTACAGGCATATCCTGAATTTCAGAAAGTTTCAAAGCCATAATTAGTCACATCCCCACAGATTCATCACAGCCTCGATACAAGCCAAAAAGAGGGATTTATATGCCTATATATCAAAGAACAAGGTTAAAATGCGAAACCACGACCAAAGTACTCTATTTCAAGCCAAAAAATGAAATTTTGCATGAGGTAATTGGTTACCTCATCATGTAATCGATTACCTCACCATTTTTCAGCCCAGGAAGTCAGTTTCTGCAAGATGTAACTGGTTACATCATGAGGTAACCGGTTACACCTACGTATTTTGCAAATTTTTAGTTATTCTTCAGCATTGTAGCATTACTTATCCTATTCCTTTACTCTTCAATATCCTAGCATTATGTGGAAGGTTCTAGACACTTCAAGATATCACTTGCATTTGCTCCAATACATCATCGCCGATAAAGCTCATCATGCACCTACATTTCCACTCATGTGAACCATTTGATCTTGGAGTTGCATTAGGATTCTCCAACTGAGTTAACAAATAACAAACTGAGTTAGACTCCAACTCAGTGAGTTGAGTCCAACTAACTCCAAACCAAATTCCAAACCACCCTTAACTAACCCCAAACCAAGTTCCAAGCCTCCATTCACTCCAAACATACACTCAATTTAAGCAAACTTTCACATTGTTGCAAAAGACCCTTGATCATTCTCTCATTCGTCACCCTTGATCATTCTCTCATTTTTTACTTTGGATCATTCTCTCATTTTCACTCTTCACTCACATTTTTCTCTGAATTTTCTGCAACTTTCTCTCTCAATCATCTTTATCTTCTTCCCAAACCTTCACTAGAGCTCATTCCACCATTAAAGCTTAACAAGCTAAACATTGTAACTTTCTAATCTTTGAGCTAGACCTCCATTCCACTACACTTCTTCTTTGAATTCTGCAACAACATTAACTTTTACTTCATTTCAAGCTTTGGAAGTTGATCATTGCAAGAGTTTCGGTGCAAATTCGAAGCATTTATCATGTTTTCTCCAATTTTCGCTATGGATTGCTTAGGATATTTGAATTCTATGGTTTATTTTTTGCTTCTTTGCATCACGTTTCATGCTCAACAATTACCGAGGCAAACCTCATCCTTGTAGGTTGGTGAATTTCTGCTTTATTCACCACTTTCGAACTATGTCTTGTTTTCACAATGTAGTGTTTAATTGCTTTTCCGTTGTTTGAATGATTGATTTGTGTTGCAGTGAGAATCAGATATCAAGCTATTATATTAATTGAATCATAAAACATTGAATGTTCACCACCAAACTTTAATTTATCCAAAAGAAAGGGAAACGATCGAATAAAACCCTAATTGTACAATGTAAGAACAAAGCAAAGAGATCTAAAAGTACGGGGGTTGGTTAGACTAAGGGAAGGTATTAGCACCCTAAGTATCTATGGTATCCTATAGGAACCTCTTGTAAGTATTTGTGTTATGTTATTTTTTGTTTTCTATTGATTAAAAATGTTCTATTTTTGGGTTTTATGAGATAAGGGAACCTAGGGAGGTTTATTTCTAGTGTGCTCGCCAAGACTTCGCAGTGTTATGCCTACGTATCCTAATAAGGATGGAATCAGAGCAATCGTAGTTCACCTTAATATGGGTGAAAAACACTTGCTAAAGATCAAGATTCCAAAGGGGAAGGTAAGTGTTTATAATAATAACACTTACATAGAGTTTACAAACTCTGACCTAGGGCTAAGTTGAAAAGGTTAATGGCTTAAAAAATTAAAAAAGGGTAATTGAGGAAAGACTAAGCTACCTATGACATAAAGTCAACAAAAAAATATATTTCCTTTGGATGGGGGCAACAAAGAAAAAGGAGGAAAATGAAGCTATCAAGCTAGGGGATGACTTTACAAAGTCAAAATAAACATGAGTTTGTGGGTGAATGGATGAGATGAACAAGAATGATATTCAAACATAATATCATTTATAAGTGGCAAAGATAACATTCAAACATGATGTTGATCAAAGAATCATATAGGATATGACAAAGTTCAAATGCACAGGGTAACAACCAAGACACTAAGGTAGATGTGGCAACGTCTAAGACAAGACTTGACAAAGTCACAAAAGATCAAGGTAACAACAACAAACAAAGATATAACAACATTGAAGACTTAACAAAGTTACAAATAATCATGGTAGCAACCAAGGTAAACACATATAAATAAGGATGTTACAACACCTAAGCATACATGAGGCATAATTCTAACAAGACTAAAGTGACAACATAATTGTGGCATATCATAGCATGTTTATGATAATAACATGTAAGCATACAATATAAGCATATAAGTAACAACATATGGTCATGGTAAAAGAATGTGACAACAACAACATCATGAAAGATACAACAATATTATGGTCATAGAAACAATATCAACATTTGAATCAAGGCATAACAATATCAGACTATAATTCAAATCACACATGGATATAACAATATCAAATAAGGATCCAAATCAACATGGATATAACAATATCATGGTCATGGATATAACAATATCAACATGGTATCATGGATGAAAAGTTCAAGTTTACAACTAGGGTAAGCATGAATTATGGTCAAGGTTGGGACATGGATTTTACTAACACCACTTAATCATGAATACACTTTGAGAATTCAAACAATCATTGGCAAGTTATAACAACACTTAATCATGAATACAATTTAAGAATTTCTAACAATCATGGATAAGTTGTAACAACACTTAATCATGAATACAATTTAAGAATGTTTTAAGACATCAAGGTAAGAACCAAGGGTTTATGTAAAAGGTTCATATTGATCATAACCAAGTCTAAACATGTTAAAAGGTTCAAACCTAGTTGTCACAACTGCGAAAAACAACCGGCGGGAACAAACAAAAGAGTTGCCATCGAACGTTATTTACCCCAAAGGAGGGAAAGAAACGGTCAAAGAAAACTTAAGAAGAATGGAGAAGACAAGGTCATTGCAACCACATCTTGGGTTCTGGATTCGGTTACGCAAGGGGACGGTATTAGCACCCCTCACGTCCGTTGTACTCAACGAGATCCACGCTTGTTGTCTAATCAAAGGGTGAGTTATCTAAAAGCTACTACTAAATGGAAATGAGAAAGGGAAAATAAAAAGAAGACTCAATCGGACATCGCTGCCTTATGTCTACATATTCCCTCGTGCAATGGGAAAGTCAGAGCCAACATAGTTCTAAAAACTACGGGTGATGGGGGGAAGGTTGCTCGCCAAGACATCACTGTCTTGTGCCCACGTATCCTCATCTGGTATGAGAAATCAGAGCAAACGTAGTTCGGCTAACGAAACCACATGTTGGTTAAGTGTTTTTTATGAGCGATGTTAAGTTCCCATTCCAGCAGTTAGGGTCGACGCCTGTTTGTGGTAGAACGGAAAAGTAACGTACTCTTTTCTGAAAATGAGTTTGAAGAACAAATCCCGAAGGATAAAAAGATTTGAAGTTTGTTTGTGAGTTTTAGTGAAGTGAATTGATTGGTTTGAGGTTCACGTTACACTAAAGACTATGATATAGGAACGAATGCATCGTATATCGCCCCTAGACGGGACGTACACTAAAAACTCTAGACAAATGAGAGGAGACTCCTCACTCATCATTTCCCGTATGCTTAAGGCTCGTGGCGCACAATGTTCATCGTCTTTATTAAGTGTTTTGAAGTTATTTTGAGATGAGATGAGAGAAAGATGCACGAAAGGTCTAAGAGAAACTCGGTCCTAAAGTTGTCATGCAAAATGGCCCTAAGGTCGGGATGCGAAAGGGAATTTTATCCTAATGTTAGCATACAAAAGATGGACCTAAAGTTGAGGTTAAAAGGGACTAACCTACTTGCTATCATGCATGGATTAAACTCATAATGTCTATTATACTCCAAGCTTAATTGGAAATTAAGTTGGACTAGAAGGTCTTAAGGGAGCATGTGAGCATGTGAGAAAAAGCCAAAAACAAGAGAAAACAAGAGAAACAACAGCTACAACAGCGCTTCCAACTCATAATAGCTATAAAAAACAGCAAGGCAGCACAACAACATTTAACAACTACTAACTCAGCATAAAAAGCAGGTGTAAAAGGAAGGAAGCAAGCAAGAATGACATACAACAACATGCATTTTCTGACTAAAAAAGCTCTAGAAAACAGGGTAGCAAGCATGCTTCAACACAATCAACATGAACAAGCATCAATCATGAACAAGTATCAAGCAAAGATGGACATGCATTAACAATTAAACACAAATGTTCAACAAGGCTGCATCATCAAGAATTCAACAAGAACAACATGCTTTGCACATCAATTAATCAATTCAAACGATCATGCGACAAACGGAATCAGAAGCAAATACGAACATGCATCACAGGTCCAACAAGACAATAACCAATAATCAACAATTAACATGATACAAATGAGCAAAGCACATGATCATCACATTAAGCAACAACATACGCATTTATCAACAGAAACCAAAAGTCACACGTCGAAGGATCGCAGTTAAACAATCAAGCATGATGAAACAGGTTTAAAACAATCCACACAAATGCATCATATCAATCCATGAAGGTTAGAGGTGGAAAGAAATCAAAACATGCTTGAAAACAACCAAAAATGGCATTCTGGTCCAGTGTTAATCGATTGACCAAGTATGTACTACAACTAGTTAATCGATTAACACTGCACCAAGAGCAGAAAATCAACAATTCAAAAGCACTTCCAGCAATTAATCACTTATGCAAACATCCAAATGATCATGTAACTAATTATGCACGAATTTAACACCAAAAACCAATGATCAAACATCAATCAAACTTATCCATGCATTGAGATCACAAATTACATAGATCAAATAATCAAAATCAATTTAAATTGAGGATCTACATTTTGATTATCCAAATAAGCTCAAAGCAGAAGTGGATCTAGAATTAACCAACCTTTAAAGCCGAGAATTTCTTTGGCAAGTATTGTTATACTGCAAATGATAGATCCGAGCTAGAAACCCAAGAAAACTTCAAGATCTAAGATGTTTATTGCAAGAGAAGTGAAGAATAAGCCGAATTAAGCCAAAGTTGAGTCAAGAATCACTTAAAAGCTTGCTTCCAAAACCAGATCCAGATCCAAACGTAAATTAAATGATGAATTGAAGTTGATGGAGATGAATGGTGGAGGTTAAGTTCTAGAATTCAAGGATTCCAATGAAGAATCAAAGAATTCAAGTGAAAGAGCTCTAATGGAGTTTTGGTGTGTGAGGGAATTGAGAAGAAAATTGGGAGAATTTGAGAGCAAATCCTGAAAAATGAAGGGTGAATGAGTGTGTATGAGTGAGATTTGGAATGAATTAGCTTAAATAAGCTTTTGGTTAGGAGTGGAATTATGGTTTGAAGTGAGGGTTTAAAAATTGGAATGGGATTGGGAATGGAAATTTGGAGGGAAATTGGATTAGTTTTGAAAGTAAATCAAAATTGGAGTGATTCTAGATCCTTCTACTGATGCAATAACCAATTCACAAATGATCAAAATGGATTCCAAAAGTGATAGCATTGAAAATGCACGTACCTAGGCAAAAATTGCTTTGGTTAATCGATTCACCATTTTCTAGTGCAAATGGGTTAATCGATTAACCCTTCATAAATTTGAAATATTGTGCCATTTAAAGGTAAACTTGCACAGTCGTCTGTTTCCACTTGTTTTGAGCCACGTAAGCCCCTAAATCTTGCCTTTTGATATTGTATCTGCAAAATTTCCTGAAATAACCTGTGACATGCCTCCTGTGTAAAAATAACCTACTGAAAAAATAAAATCGGGCATTCGATTGCTCTGCAAAAAAAATGTCGAAGCCTCTGACACTTACTGCTTAAAACCTTGAAATAAAAGAAGACTTTGAGCCATAGAAACACCTTAATACCATGTCTCAAGGACCAATGCCATGATATGCAAAAAAATGCAAAATACAGAGAAACACAAGCCAATAGGTAAGAAAAAGATAAGGGCAAATTTTTGGGAACTACAGCTGCCCCTATTCAATCGACTTGAGACTGAAATGGTGATAGCAGCGGCTTTCAAACACTCAAGGTGCATGGAGATTAAATACCAAGAGAACTCGGAAATTTGCAATCTGCGGGGAGATAAAGATAGCGGACACCAACCAAAAGTTGGAATGAAACAAAGACTACCAACCAAAATTTGGGATAAATAGATAATACCAACCAAAAGTTGGGATAAAAACTCCAAGACTACCAATCAAAAGTTGGAACAAAATAAAGGATACCAACCAAAAGTTGGGATTCAATAAAAGGATACCAACTAAAAGTTGGGATAAACCAAAGGATACCAACCAAGAGTTGGGATAAAGGATACTAACCAAAAATTAGGATTACCGGAATGCCGGCTAAAGGTGACCTTGTGAGGGAAAAAAACCAAAAGTTGGGATAGAGGAAAGTTTACCAAGAAAATGGTGACTTCACTGGGGAGGGTACCAACCAAAAATTGGGATAAAACCAAGATTTCCAACCAAAAGTTGGAATGAAACAAAGGGTACCAACCAAGAGTTGGGATAACCCAAAGATTACCAACCAAAAGATGGAATACAACCAGAGAATACCAACCAAAAGTTGGAATAAAGGCTACTAACAAAAAGTTAGGATCGCCAGAACGCCAAACAAAGAAGAATCAACAAATGAAGACTACCAACCAAAAGTTGGGATAAAAGGCTACTAACCAAAATTTAGGATCACCATAACCCCGATCGAAGGCGAACTCACAAAAATGAAGACTACCAACCAAAAGTTGGGATGACAACTTCGCAGGAGGAAATAGCAACCAAAAGTTGGGATAACAACCAAAGGTACAAACCAAAAGTTGGAATAAAGCTAGAGACTACCAACCAAGAGTTGGGATAACAACCAAAGGTACCAATCAAAAGTTGGGATAAAGCTGGAGACTACCAACCAAGAGTTGGGATAATCAGCAGGAGGGGTACTAACCAAAAGTTAGAATAACCACAAAGGACACCAACCAAAAGTTTGGATACAGTCTGCAAAAGATACCAACCAAAAGTTGGGATAAATAAAGGATACCAACCAAAAGTTGGGATAACAACCAGGATACACATGAAGTAGAATCAACCGACTTACAACCTGAAAAGAGGATTCTGCCGGGGGAAAGAGAGGTTTAAACAAATGACTCTGTCGGGGAATAGCAGTAAGATAAACACATCCATCAATGATTTTATGCTGGGGATAAAGTAACACAACATCTCCTGAATTATGCCCTTATCTGACAACAACGATATCAAACATGGCTTATGCTTCGAATGCATATGTTTGAATATAGCGTAATGCTCCATACGAAATGGAAATGCTACGCACTTAGAGGATGCAATGCAAAAATGAAAATTTAAAAGAACACCATCGGGAGAAGTGCTGAGAAGATCAGCAAACCAAACTCTGCTGAGGAAGACATATTAAATGTCCTTCTTGAATATAATCTATGTTGAAAAATTCCACTCTACTGGGAATTGAGAGTAACATCTGTTGGGAGATTGTCCCAAAAACTTGATTCTGAAATATGCCAATGATCATTGGACTTTGAATCTTTCGGGGGTATCAACCATCATTAATCTACTTGTCAAGGGAATCAACATCGAACTCTACTTGGGAGAGAAGTCAAGGACACCAATCCTGCCAAGGAATAACAATGAGTTTACCCTACTGATGATGACATGTCCTTCAACCTTACCCTGCTGAAGATAAGTGTACACCGTTACTGGAGAAAATACTTCTGATCTGATAACGTGACTTTGTGGGAAGACAAAATCTTTGATGTGGGAAGACAAAGAGTCTTCTATTGAATGAATGCATGACTGCATATCAACACCATCCTGTTTGGAGTAGTCAATCTTTGAACACTCACCGGGGAGTATAAATAAAACTGGCTTAGGAACCCAACCTTCTGAACTCCTGCTAGGGGAGGAATGATTCGCCATGCACTGCTGATACCATTAGAACTTTATTATTGGGGAGAAAAGCTCTACTGGGGAGAGGATCATGTCATCCTACAAATAAACAAAAAGCAATAGGATGTACCACATGAGAAATGGATACCTCAGTTACCATTCATGGCACCTATTGTTTAAGTAAATTCTTTGTTTTCAATATGCTCTATAAAGCCCTTATGTTTTCACATGTAACGTTTATCAAAAATATCGGACGTTTTTGCAAACAAAGCAGTAAAAGTAAAAACAAAAAGGAAAAGCTCTTTGAGTGAAATGAATATTTAATTGATAGAATGGACTATAAATAGGAAAGCTACAATTTGGATGCAATTCCTGAAAAGAGGTAATTACGCAACAAGTAAAAAAGAAATATACAAATGTCGGCAATGTGGGAACAAATATCCACCATGTGTCGATTTAGCTATGACCTGCATGTCTTCATTGTTCATAAATGCTTCACCTTCTGAAAAGACTGACTGGACTGATTCCTTTCCTTCGGGATAACCATGTATCAAGATGAGTTCATAGATCAAACACAAACCACAACCGTTTGCTTTTAAATCCCTAACTTTTTCCTAGATCGCCCTTTCGGGTTTTCAATCCGTCGGGATACCAATTTTTGCAAAAGTCGCCCTTTTGGGTTTTTAACTTTGCGGGTTTATTCTTTTTTCCTTTTATCCCTAATATTTACCCGAACCTTTTCCTTTTATGGTTCATCGGGATGCCCATTTTTGCCGGACTTTTCTTTTTGTTGTCCAGCGGGTCACTTTTAAGCAAAGTATTTTTTAACTACGTCTGCATTCACAGGGGACGTAAAGTCTTCGCCATCCATAGTTGATAGTAATAAGGCTCCAGCAGAAAAAACCTTTCTTACCACGTATAGACCTTCGTAGTTTAGAGTCCATTTCCCCCTGTGATCTGTTTGAGGAGGAAGGATCCTTTTCAAAACCAAATTACCTATCTGGAAGCACTGAGGACACACTTTCTGATCAAAGGCTTTCTTCATCCTATTTTGGTACAATCGCCCATGAGCAATGGCTACCAATCTCTTCTTGTCAATAAAATTCAACTGATTCAGCCTAGCTTGCACCCATTCAGCTTTGTCAAGCTTCACATCAGCCAATACTCTCAAAGAAGGAATCCTAACTTCTAATGGTAGGACTGCCTCCGTGCCATACACTAGTGAGAAAGGAGTTTCCCATGTTGATGTATGTACCGACATATGGTAACCGTGTAGAGCAAAGGGAAATATCTCATGCCAATCGTTGTAGGTCACTATCATCTTCTGCACAATCTTCTTAATATTCTTGTTCGCCGCCTCGACAACACCATTCATCTTCAGACAATATGGAGAAGAATTATGGTGTTCAATCTTGAAACTCTGGCACAGTTTCTTCATCATCTTGTTGTTCAAATTTGTACCATTATCAGTAATGATTCACTATGGGATTCCATAACGACAAATGATGTCCTTCTTTATGAATCGGGCGACTACCTGCTTCGTGACATTAGCAAACGAGGCTAATTCCACCCACTTCATAAAGTAATCAATGGCAGCTATAATGAAACGATGCCCTTTGGAAGCATTCGACTCAATCTTTCCAATTATATCAATGCCCCACATTTCAAAGGGCTAAGGATACGTCAACAAGTTCTAAGGAGTCGGTGGCACATCCACTTTATCAGCATAAACCTGACATTTATGGCACTTTTTGGCGTATTTGAAACAATCAAATTCCATAGTCATCCAATAATACCTAGCTCTCAACAATTTTCTGGGCATTTCCTGTCCACCGACATGAGTACCAAATGAACCCTCATGAACTTCTTCCATCAACAGGCTTGCTTCGTGTTCATCAACATAACACAACAAGACCAGGTCGAAGTTTCTCCTGTACAACACATCATCCTTGTTCAGATAGAAATTTTCCGCAAGCCTTCTCAAAGTCTTCTTATCCTTACTAGATGCCCCAGATGGGTACTCTTGAGTCTTGAGAAAGTGTTTGATATCATGATACCATGGCTTACCATCTGATGCATTTTCAACTGCAAACTCAAAGACAGGTCTGTCAAGATGCATACTGGTGATTGCTGGAGCTTCATTCCAAAAATTCATTTTGTACATTGACGCTAACGTGGCTAACGCGTCTGCCATCTGATTCCCAGCCCTAGGTACATGATGGAACTCAAATCTGTCAAAGAAAGGTGGCAGTCTTCTAGCATAATTCTTGTACAGCACCAAGTTTTCCTGACGAGTTTCCCATTTTCCTTTAATATGATTAATGACCAGCGTCGAATCGCCATATACATTAAGATTCTTGATCCTCATATCAATGGCCCCTTATAAACCCATAATGTGCGCTTTATATTCTGCTTCATTATTAGTGCAAGAGAACATAAATCGGGCGGTGAACAGTATGTGAGAACTGTGAGGAGTAGTAATGATTGCCCCGATTCCGTTGCCATATGAGTTAACAACACCGTCAAAAACCAAACTCCACTGAGATCCAATCTCAAGACCCTTGTCAGGAAAAGGCTCATCACAGTCTTTCATCTTCAGAAACATGATGTCTTCATCTGGAAATTCAAACTTCATTGGCTGATAGTCTTCAATTGGCTATTCAGCAAGATATTTTGACAGAACACTTCCCTTAATGGCTTTTTGGGAAACATATTGGGTATCATATTCTGTTAGAACCATTTGCCATCTGGCGATCCTTTCGAAGAGTGCTTTCTTTTCAAATACATGCTCGATCGAATCCATCTTCGATATTGTTGTACCCCAAATTTGAACTCATGTTCCTAACCCTAGTTGGCCTTTGCTTCATATACATTTGTCCACTAGGTTTTACTTTTCAGTCATTCATTTGCATAAGGCATGAGATCAAGGCTGTGTGAAGAATCATGGTTTTCTATTGGGCTGAGGTTTCTATTCAACTGGTGCTTCCATGGATTTTTGAATTAGGGATCCCTTTGTCATTGGTATTTGAGCATGTCCATCAATGGGAGACTAGATAGGGTTTTATGGCAAGTGATATTTCCTGTTTCCAAGGATTCCTCAAGGCATGGTTCATGTTGGAGGATTATCGTCATCTAAAGGTTTGCTGGAAGCTCCATCAAGTCAAGATGATCCTTGTTGATTAAAACTGTGGGGGGGGGGGGGTGTGATTGAAGGGTGAATAAACTGAAGATTAAGGATTGTTTCAAATCACATCAAGTTCTTAGGCATTGATTTTTCCATAGAATTGGTTTATGTTGCAAATGGTTTACTCAAGTGCAAGATTATCTAAGTGGATCATTTGGAATCCAAATTAGAATAGTGTGCATAATTCAGAGTTTTCAAAGCAAAAATATTCATTCATGATTGCAAGGCATAATCCTTTTGTTTGTCGAGATCTCAAAGCCACTCACGGTTGGAATATTGAAGCTAGGTAAAGAGGTTTTTCATTGTGAATTTTGGAGGAGTATTCATTTGAGTGGTTATTTGGGGTTTTGAGTCCAAGTTATTCCAATAGATTGACTTGAAGATCTTAATCATTTCAGTTGTCAAGAATCGATTCAAATATGCTAGGATTGGGGAGTTCATGGATTTCTTGGATTCTTTGGAAATTCATGGGTTTCTTGGAAATGGAGGTGCAAGCCACGATTTACTGAGGTCCAAGACATGCATTTTGGTTTCGAGCCCACCAATTCATCTTCATTTGATTCAAGTTCATCCCTATTCATTCACCATTACAAGTTCAAAGGTTCAAGGCATTTATGTTGGTTTCAAATCCATCAATCCATCTTTAGCTCGATACAAGACTAACTTCATTCAAAGCATACAAAGTGCAAAACAAAAGTTTTTATTTTGAGTGTACAAGATTCAAGATTCTACAAAATTCAAAGATGCAGATTTTTTTGGCCATAATATAAAGCATGAGCTTATTCCTTTGTGGTACAAGATGTAAAGCACTAGAGGTATGTTAATAAGACAACAGAGGACGAGAACATATTCAAACCGACTTGGAAAAATATGTTTCCCACATGCCAACTTCAAACTTACAGATGTTGAATTCTTCCAAAGAAAACTTCAATAAACATCAGCAGGAATTGCTTAAACCAAAAAAACTATTATACAAAGTGAGACTGCCGCGTTATGGAAATCGTTAAAGATATATTACAACAGTTAATGCGTGGTCCTGCTATAGAAAAGTTTCTTCATGACTTGAATTTTTTTCAACAGATGCATATCAATGTGGCCAAGTTCTAAAACAGCTTGTAGACCATTACGAAAGGACGCGACAAGTTGACCTTTTGCTTGACGCGTTGGCAGCTGCTACTGCAAATTTGGAAAAAATCTCCAATTTCTATACTTCCACAAACCTAATGAAACAAAAATCAAAATCGTGAAGATTTTTCATTAAAACATAAGAATTAGAATGGAAATATATATTTTCACAATCACAAACATAAAAAATTAAATGTTTCCAAATTAGAAATAACAAATATTCGTGACATTAAAAAAAAATTAGCATTGTTGGTAAGAAATCAAAAGACATTAATGCGACAATTTTAAAATGGAAATTGCAATCCGAGTCATTCAATTTCATAGTCTATATAAGGCTATGATACACATACATGCAGGGGAAAAAAAGGAGAAAAAGCAGCTGATATGCAGTATACGGATGAAATCGAGAAAGCGAAAAGTCAAAAGAAAAGCGACAACATCAACATCGACGAATACGAAGGAATAGGAGAGGAAATCATTGGCGAAAACCACGAACCTGCAATCCTAGGCATTTAATTATTTATTTATTTATTTATATT
The DNA here is from genome assembly GCA_963859935.3 of Lathyrus sativus. Classification (NCBI taxonomy): domain Eukaryota; kingdom Viridiplantae; phylum Streptophyta; class Magnoliopsida; order Fabales; family Fabaceae; genus Lathyrus; species Lathyrus sativus. The sequence continues at coordinate 141,950,861 of OZ012741.1, read as the reverse complement.
TCTAGGTTTTGCAATTTTTTTTAGGCGTGATTTGTTATTAATGAGTTAATTAGATTTTAATAGGTAACTTGATATTTAATTGTTGATTCTAATTTTCATTTTAATTTTAATGATGATTTGGATTAATCGTGATGTTAATGCTAGTATCAAGTTTGACTAAATTTTGGCGTTAATTTTAACATTGATTTTGACTGGTCTTGATGTTAATTTTAATATTGGTTGGGTTTAAACTTTGATTAAATTTTATTGTTAATTACTTGTGAAATATTGATAAATGTTCTTGAAGATTGTTAATCTGTTTAAGGTATGGGCTTACTTGTGTGCTTCACATGATTCCTTAAGATATCTTGATTTAACTTTATCTCTGATAATTTTAATTAAGATTAGAATTTAAGATTTTTATCCAAGCATGGCAACTTTTAGGATAGTCTCCCTGGTAAACTTAACCTTAAGACGATCTGACGTGACAACATCTAGGACCAAGTCTTCCATAGATCTTGTGTTGAGTCTCTCTCAAAACAAAATCAAAACACTTAATAAAGACGATGTGTAAAGTGTGTCAAGAGCCTTAAGCACATAGGAAAAGTTGAGCGAATGCATTTCTAACCTCATCTTAGGGTACTTTGTGTGCGAGACGTTTGGATCGTTAGCATGAAGTATTCACTCCTATGTCATGGACTTTAGTGCTATGCACATCACGAGTAAAGTGAACTCACTTCTGTCTAAAACTCACAAATCAAATACAAACTATTTTGTCCCTCAGGATTTTCCTTCCAAACCTTTGTTCAGAAAGAGCATGTTACCTCCGTTCTACCGCAAACAGGCATCGACCCTAATTGCTGGAACGTGAGTTTAGCATCATTCATAAAAGACACCAACCAACCGTGGTAGGTTGAACTACGAGCGCTCTGACTTCTTCATTCTCATCCGAATGAGGATACGTAGGCACAAGACAACGATGTCTTAGCGAGCACAATCACCCCATTCACCCGTAGTCCTCCGAACTACGTTGACTCTGACTTTCCCATTACACGAGGGAATACGTAGGCATAGGACGACGATGTCCTATCGAGTTACCTTTCAGTTTCTGATCGGGAAAATAGCAAGTGTACTATTTTTACCAATTGTAGTAATAAGGGAAAAGTCCCAAGTATCGATCTCGAGGACTGCGTAGTAATTAACGAAATTTTTAGGATTCAATTGAACAAAAGGTCTAGTGGTTTGGTTGGTAGCAGAGTAATATAACAAGTAAATACGGACTTAATTAATCAATCTAAGAACAATGTTAGGGGAGTGGAGATGATGCGAGTAAAGACCCTGTATGATTATTCTACTATACTAGTTATTAACCTTAATTTATCAGTTGGCCACTTTAGTTGCCTTAATTCCTTAATGGAAACCCTTTGATGATTTTCCTGTTCACTAATTCCTCAGTGCCCCTGAAAAACATCAAGCAATAGTTCCGACTATAAAATCCGTGATACGGGATATTCTCATTCCTAAGCAATATCGACCGTGATACTATTTTGCAAAAGTGTTAGGTTGACTTTTCAGACTAAAGCCTAAGCACGACTCGAATTCTACTTTCCAATATGAATACGATTAAGATTAATGCAAAATAAAATATATCAAGGTAAAAACATAGTTCTCATAGAATAATTAAACAAAAGTCATTACACCGCACTTAGGACCACCCCCTAACAACTTGGGGTTTAGCTGCTCATGTTCTTGGTAAACATAAAAGTAATTAGAATTAAAAAGGAGAAGATCATTACAATGCAAGTTGAAATCCTAGGATCATCAATTGCTTCCGCTTTTGATTGATCCTCTGTTTCCAGCTGAACTCTCCTCTCAGTTGTCAATCCTAATATCAGTTCAAAAGTGTTTTTCTCCTTTCTAAAATGTGCCTCTTATATCTCAATTCAAATTACATAGCGAAATGTCTCAAATGCCCTTCGAAATAGGTCTGACAGCAAAAAAATCAGAAAACAGAGAAATTTCATGTTCAGTGGCCCTGACACGGGCCGTGTTGTGCAACACGGGTGGCCGTGTCAGGCTGCTGGCTTCTTCAGGGCGTGTTCCTCTCCAAGGGCTGCAACACGGGACGTGTTGCATGACACGGGCACCCGTGTTGCAAGTCTGAGTCTTCTTTTTTCATCTGCTTTGGTCCACCCGTGTCTGCCAGCCGTGTCCTTCATGACACGGGCCATGTTGTGCAACACGGGTACCCGTGTTGCAGCTCTGAGTTCCCTTTTTCTCCTTTTCTTTGCCTCCGAATGCGGTGCGATTGTCGTGCTATCCATTCCTGCAAAAAACACACTAAAAGAAACCAAATCAAACGCACCAGCGGCAAAAGAAACATAAACTTAAAATTAAGACTCGAAGACACACAACTACGAGTAATGCAGATAATAACAACGAAAGCTTTGAAAACTAGATAAAAACATTGCGAAATTAACCACAAACAGTGTTTGAAAACACAACTGAAATCCACCGATCAAACTCCCCCGAACTTGAACTTTTGCTTGTCCTCAAGCAACAAGCTCACCAACCCGAACTTAATATCTTTTTTTTTCATAACGGAACCGTCCATAGAATTGTGAGTTACGGTGATAATACTCATACTCGAACTTCTCATTCCAAGTCCCCTAGGATTTATCTCGGCTTTTCCCTCAAAACAGGTAACCTGTAAACACTAGACTGCGGTAAACCACAGACCTCAGTCTCCCTATGGGTAACCTCTCCGACTATGCTTTGTACTTAAGTCTTCTTTTTCGATTTTCCTCCCTTTCATTCGGACAATCACTATATGGCTTTTATGATTTTCCTCGTGTGCACAAGATTTATCAATGACATTTTTTCTTTTTCTGGCACTGTTATTCTTTTTGAATGGCTTTCAGGTTCGACCGCCGTTGGGCTGAATAACCGGGTGAGGGTTACCCAACTTAGAAGGATTAGTCGCCTACTTGCCCCTTTTTGTTTGTTTTTTTTTCTGTGCCTTAACTCTATATGTTTCATTATCCTTGCACACACGATTATTTTTTATGGAGCCTGATTGTCAAAATAAACTACTCAGGGGTACTTCTCAGATCAAAGCACTATGGTACAAATCTACACGTCGAACTCGTTCCTCTTTGGGAAACCCAGGGTGTTGGCCTTTTACCTATCTCTCAAGATTATCCCAATTTCATCCTCACGGTTCTTTTCTGAGTATTCTATATACTTTCTCATCACCTCACTCAACATCTTCACTCAACAGTTCCCCAACCAACAATTTTATTAATTTTATTAGCTCAATGTCAGGGGGGTCTTTCTGTAGATCGCTATCATGTTCTCAAACTAACACTGGACTGGAAATTAAATAGACAAATAACTGCAACAGAATTGAAAACACACAAATAACATAAAAACACAAATAAAATAAAACACAAATAAAATACCCCCACACTAGAATTCAACAGTGTCCTCACTGTTGGAACACTAGTAGCAGGGGACTCACAGAGTTCATGGTTGTGGAGGTTGGTCGCGCAGCATCATCTGCCGCATCCATTCATGCATCTCACCGATCAACCTGCCTTGTCGGATTTGCTCGTTCCCTTGTCTTGTCTGCTCCTCGCCTTGCCTTGTCTGCTCACTTTGGAGATGGCACATCTCATTCTCCATCCAGTCCCATTCTTTTTTAGATAAGCTCCACGAGCCTGAGCCTGATTCTTGATGGGGTGAAAACCGAGTAGGCGGTATAGGTGCTTCTTCTACATGATTGCCTTCATCCTCAAAGAATTCTGCACCTGTACCATCATAAAATTGGTCTTCTTCATCCTGCAGGGGGCTCTCATATAGCCAGTTATTCACATTTTGAATACTAATAAAGTCAGGGGCAGGTAAAGCAAGGAGATGACTGTTTCGGCTTACCAAGGAATAGTAATTATCAAAGATGCGAATCATACCTTGGGCAGTTAGTGTGGCAAGATCTATTTTTGTCTTACCTGTAACAGTGGGTTCCTCTCTCAAGAGAGCACCATGGCCAAAGTGATTCGCGATTTGAGTAATCATACCGCCTACACTTATTTCGCCTGAAGGTGCATTCGCAACCCTCTTCAGGTGATCAGCTGCAAAGGCAGCTACATTAATGAGCTCGTGATTGGCCATGCCGTACATGAAGTACAACTCCCTCTGAGTCGCCACCCATGTGCTATCACCCCTGCCGAACAATGTATATGCCAATCCTTTTTGAGCATACCTGAAACAAGGGTTATGGATACAAGAGGCTTTTGCCGCTTTCGCGACATAATCAGTTCTGCCTGTAATAGCCTTCCAGAAGTCCCCTGCACTAAAATTTCCCGGAGGGGCTCCGGGACCAAAATTGGGGAGCTTTAGTATATCTCCCAACTCGGCTATGGTCAGGCTATGGTCAGTATCAAATAACCTGAACCTCAGTGTACCATAATATTCTTCCTCCACCCCTGTCCACCTGTGCTTCAACTGAAATTCTAAAGTGCTCAAGAATTCAACAGTTATGCGCTCATAAGTTGGCGCTTCTAATTACATAAATTCTAACATCCCCAGAGTGTGAAACATCCTATGGACCTCTATTCTCAGCCCTAGATTATCAAGCGTAGTGTTACAGATATACCTTGTGGGCGTGACCTTACGCTTGATGATGTTAGAGTACTTTCTATGATGATTCGGGTCTTCAAAGAGTATTGCCGTGAGGGTTCGCCATACGGTGTGCTCTCTTTCTGGGGCATGAAGTTTCTGCCACTGCTTTTCCGGTATCTCTACGAGGAGGCATTCTGAACCTGCAAAACACAAACAACACCGATGGTTCGAAAAATTTCGAAATCCCTGTTAGTGAAAAACGAAACCGTAGAATTAATCACAATGATGAGTAGAGTGTTTTTTGTGAAGGACGGAAGTGGTTCCGGTGAGTGGGTGTGGTAGATAATGAAGCTTTTTTGTAGAGAGGGTTATGGAGGTTAAGGGTTTTGTGAGGGAGAAGAAAGAGGAAGATGAAAAAATGATAGGAATTGTGTGGTGGATAATGATAAGTGAGGGTTAAAGTGGTGGGCCCCACGGGGTTAAAATTGAAAAATCTGACCGCGCCTTGCAACACGGGCCGTGTTGCACAACACGGGCACCCGTGTTGCTCCCCCTGTAGCATATATTTTTTTCAAAGTCACGCCTCTGCAACACGGGCCGTGTTGCACAACACGGGCACCTGTGTTGCTCCACTGCTCCACCTTTTTCCAACTTTCTCACATCTGTCATGCTGGGCCTGACACGACCCGTGTTGTACAACACGGCCACCCGTGTCAGGGTGCTGTTTTTCAACTTTTTTTCCTCTCCTCCGGTCTCCGACATTCTTCTTTCACCGATGAACTGCGAGTTGATCAAAACCTGTTAAAACAAAAACAAAATGAAAGCATGAATGTGAAATACGTGGGTTGCCTCCCACGAAGCGCTTCGTTTTACGTCGCCTGGCTCGACGGTTGTCATCGTATCATGTGAGATGAACGACATCATTTCGATCTTTCTGCTGTTCCTCGTAGTAAGGTTTCAGACGCTGACCATTTACTTTAAAAATGTCTCCATTTGCTGGATTTTTCAGCTCGACTGCTCCGTGCGGAAACGTCTTATGTACTACAAATGGTCCCGACCATTTTGATTTAAGCTTTCCCGGAAATAGTTTCAGTCGGGAGTTGTACAACAGTACTAATTGTCCTTCCCGAAATTCTTTCTTCTGAATATGTCGATCATGCCATTTCTTTGCTTGATCCTTGTACATTTTTGCATTCTCATACGCCCGGTTCCTGAATTCCTCTAGCTCATGGAGTTGGAGGGTTCTGGACTCTCCTGCTCTGGTGAGGTCTAGGTTAAGAACTTTTGATGCCCATAATGCCTTGTGTTCTAACTCTAGAGGCAGATGGTAAGCTTTACCATAGACCAGTTGGTAAGGGGACATACCAATGGGTGTTTTGTATGCAGTGCGATACGCCCAGAGAGCGTCATCCAGCTTTACTGCCCAGTCCTTACGGGATGCACGCACTGTTTTCTCTAATATCTGTTTGAGTTGTCGATTTGACACCTCGGCTTGCCCGTTGGTTTGAGGATGGTACGGAGTAGATATTTTGTGCTTCACATTATACTTAAGGAGTAGCTTTTCCATGAGATGATTTAGGAAGTGAGTTCCTTCATCGCTTATAAGGGCCCTTGGTACTCCAAACCGCGAAAATATGTTCTCCTTCAGAAATCTGACCACCACTTTAGCATCATTTGTTGGTAGTGCCACTGCTTCTACCCATTTCGAAACATAGTCAACTGCTACCAGTATATAGTGTTTTCCAAATGATGGTGGGAATGGTCCCATAAAATCAATCCCCCAAACATCAAACAACTCTACTTCTAACATGGAATTCTGCGGCATCTGGTTTCTTTTCGAGATATTTCCAGTCCGTTGACATCTGTCGCATTCCTTAACTACGTTCTGGGCATCCTTGAACAAAGATGGCCAATACAACCCTGATTGGAGGACTTTGGCTGCGGTGCGGTCGCCACTGAAATGCCCTCCATAATCTGAATTATGACATGCTTCGAGCACCTTCCTTTGCTCGTTTTCCGGAACGCCTCGTCTGATCAGTCCATCCACCCCTTTCTTGTAAAGAAACGGGTCATCCCATAAGTAGAACCTGCAGTCATGAACAAACTTTTTCCGTCTGTTAGAATCAAAATCGTCGGGTATGAGACCCCCGACTAAATAGTTGGCGTAATCCGCAAACCAAGGGACACCATGAATAACTAGGATGTATTCATCAGCAAACTCATCCTTTATCGGGCGCTTTTCCTCGTTTTCTTCAATCGGTGATATTCGCGAGAGGTGATCAGCTACAGTATTTTCACATCCTCTCTTATCCCGAATCTCCACATCGAATTCTTGGAGAAGAAGGATCCATCTCAGCAGCCTGGGCTTCGACTCCTGTTTAGCAAAAATATATTTTAACGCAGCATGGTCAGTATAAACAATCACTTTAGAACCCAACAGATATTGCCTAAATTTGTCAAAGGCATACACCACCGCTAGCAACTCCTTCTCGGTAGTTGCATAATTCATCTGTGCCGGATTTAAAATGTGACTCACATAGTAAATAACATGCAAAAGCTTCTCTTTCCGCTGCCCCAATACAGCCCCTACTGCGATGTCACTGGCGTCACACATGATCTCAAACGGCAGCGACCAGTCTGGGGCTATCACAATTGGTGCTGACACTAACTTATTTTTCAGATTCTCGAATGCATCAGCACATTCCTTATTGAACACAAACGTCGTTTCCTTGACTAACAAGGACGTCAACGGTTTAGCTATCTTGGAAAAGTCTCTTATGAACCTGCGGTAGAACCCTGCGTGACCCAAGAAGCTTCGGATACCTTTCTCGTTTACGGGTGGTGGTAACTTGGATATTACTTCCACTTTTGCTTGATCAACTTCGATCCCTTTGTGTGATATTTTGTGACCAAGGACGATGCCCTCTCTCACCATGAAATGACATTTTTCCCAATTCAGGATCAAGTTACTTTCCTGACATCTCTGCAAAACAAGTGACAGGTTAGTTAAACAATCATCAAATGATGACCCGAAAACCGAAAAATCATCCATGAAGACTTCCATATGTTTCTCGAGCATATCCGCAAAAATGGAAGTCATGCATCTTTCAAATGTGGCTGGAGCATTACATAACCCGAATGGCATCCTCCTGTAAGCAAAAACTCCGTACGGGCATGTGAAAGCTGTCTTCTCTTGATCCTCCGGCGCCACCGCGATTTGGTTGTATCTGGAGTATCCATCTAGAAAGCAATAGTAATCGTGACCAGCCAATCTTTCTAACATCTGATCAATAAAGGGCAACGGAAAGTGATCTTTTCTGGTGGCTAAATTAAGTCTCCTATAAGCAATGCATACCCTCCAACCAGTGACGGTACGCGTAGGAATCAACTCATTCTTGTCATTAGTCACCACAGTTGTACCTCCTTTCTTAGGCACCACGTGAACAGGGCTCACCCATGAACTGTCTGAGATAGGATAGATAAGCCCAGCATCCAATAATTTCACCACTTCCTTTCTTACGACCTCCTTCATAACGGGGTTCAGTCTTCGCTGGGGCTGCACAACTGGTTTATGGTCCTTCTCCATAAGGATTTTGTGCATGCAAACTGTAGGACTTATACCCTTTAAATCTTCGATTTTCCAACCAATAGCACTCTTAAATTTTTTAAGAACCCCAATCAGTTGTTTCTCTTGGACACTTTTCAAACTAGAGCTGATAATGGCGGGACACTTTTCCTCGGTGTCTAGAAACACATATTTGAGATTTTCCGGCAGTTGTTTCAATTCTGAACCTTTAGGCTTTTCGTCATTACCCTCCAGCGCTATAGGTTGTCGTAAGTCCTCCCATCGGTGTGGTCGGGATCCCCTTTGGAATGGTCGAGTGTCCAACATTTCGACTACCTCTCTGTCATCCTCATCTACTTCTTTGTCTTCCTTAAAGATGGACATGCTTAGCACTCTCTCCAGGGGTAGTTGGGTCACACTCTCCAAATGTTCGCTCTCTACGACCTGTTCTAGCACTTGTATGTTGCTACTGGTGCCACGATCCTGTTTATGCTTCATGGTATTACTAACATCAATTTTTAACTCCTCGTCATATACTTTCAATGTCAGGGTGCCGCCTTCCATATCTATCATGACTCTCCCGGTTTCCAAGAATGGTCGGCCCAAAATTAACGGCATTTCTTCATCTTCCGGAATCTCTAGGATCACAAAATCAACCGGAAACACAAATTTATCTACCTTAACTAGTACATCTTGAACCACTCCATATGGCCGCTTAACTGAATGATCAGCAAACTGGAGGGTCATCCGAGTGTCTTGAACCGCACCGATATCCAATTTTTTGTAGATAGACAAGGGCATGAGGCTAATATTTGCTCCCAAATCAATTAAAGCCCTGTTGAATGACCTATCGCCAATAGTGCATGGGATAGTAACAGCTCCATTGTCTTTTTTCTTGACCGGAATCTTCAAACCCTGCAAAATAGCACTACAAGTTTCCGTTAGAATAACCGGTTCGGACTCACTCGTCCGCTTCTTAGCAATGATGTCCTTCATGAATTTTGCATAGGTGGGCATTTGTTCTAGTGCCTCCAACAACGGAATGTTCAGCTCCAACTTTTTAAACAGCTCCAGGAACTTCTCGAAATTCTTCTCTTGCTGTCCTTTCTTCTTATTTCTTGAGGGGTATGGCAGCTTGATCACCGGTTTCGGTTCTACCACTTTTTCTTTAGTTACCGGTACCGGTGTCACCACTTCTTCCTCGACTGTTTCATTCTCTTTAATTTCCAGCTCCACTTCAATCATCTGATCATTTAGTTCCATTTCCTCTTCTCCTACTTCCTTGGCTTTTCCACTTCTTGTTACTACCGCCTTAATTTGGTGGTGATCCTTCGGATTTGGTACTGTGGCACTTGGAAGTGTACCCGGCGCTTGTGAACTTGCTAGCTGTTGGGCAATTTGACTCATTTGTACTTCAAGATTCTTTATGGATGCTCCAGCATTCCTGAAGTTACTCCTTGTCTCTTCTTGAAATTGAGAACTTTGGGTGGCCATTTTCTCAATGGCCACTTCCCAATCAGCTTTTCGAGGCGCTTGTGGTTGATATTGAGGTTGGTACGGTGTCTGCTGGTACTGCTGTGGCTGAGGTTGATATGGTTGTTGGCCTTGAACAGGTTTTTGCACATTACCTTGTTGATCTTTCCATGAAAAGTTTGGGTGATTCTTCCAACCAGGATTATATGTGTTGACGTAAGGATTGTTCTGCCTCAACATATTAATCTGTTCCACTTGCTCTTGAGTTGCTACACAATGCATTGTAAAGTGTGGCCCACCGCATATTTCACAAGGTGCTGCTTGAACTGGCTCAACCTGTGCCACTACCTGAGTTTCAACATTCATTTTCTTTAACCTTCTCTCTACCTCAGCGATGATCTGATCCTCCATTTTAACAACCTGGTCTGCCAGCTTCAGATCAATCTTACCTTCCGGTTGGTTAACCGTGCGATCATACAACTCAAGGTGCTCGTTCGCGGCGATTGCTTCTATGATCCTTCTGATACCTGTGGCTGTTGAGAAGTTGGTTGAGCCACCGGCAGCAGTATCTATGAGCTGTTTCGTTTTGAGTCGTAGTCCATTCACAAAGTTTTGCATCTGCTCCGTGGCGTCCAGGTTATGAGTAGGACATGCTTTAAGACACCTCTTAAACCGCTTATATGCATCCCCTAAAGATTCTCCTTCTTTTTGCTTGAAGTTGACGATGTCGTATCTTTTTCGGATGAACACTGAGGCAGGGAAATACTCATTCAGGAACGCAGTTTCCATCTCTTGCCATGTTGTGATACTCCCAACGGGAAGCGAGTAAAACCATTCTTCCGCATCATCAGTGAGTGTGAACGGGAACATAACTAATCTCTTGGCCTCTTCGGAATGTCCTTCTATTTTCAGCGAAGTGGTGGTTGTAAGGAATCTCTGAAGATGTTTATTTGCATCTTCGTTGATTCTTCCGACGAACGGCTTGCTCTCCAACTGACGGATGGTGGAAGGGTGTAGCTGAAAATGTGCAGCATTCACCGGTTGATTCACAATGGTCATCCGGTTCGGTTGAGCATTGGCCCCTCCATAGTCTCCTAGCAGTCTTTCAGGCTGAGGTGGATTTCCATCCATTTGAACAGTCTCAGGTGGTGTCTCTCTCTCTTCGGAGTCGCTCTGCACGGATATAATTTCCTCTATTTCTTCCAGTCTTTTAACTTTAGCTAATCTCCGTCTTTCGTGTAATGCTCGTTCTGGTTCTGTATCAAAAGAATATTTAGCTGAGGCCTGACCTCGCATACACAATTAGACAAGCGTTAGTTAATAAACGGATAAAAGTTATGCAGTAAACAATAAAATTTTAGTCACAGAGCAACAAAATTTCTTTTGGATTCTAAAAACAATGTTAATCTGGCAGTCCCCGGCAACGGCGCCAAAAACTTGATCGGGAAAATAGCAAGTGTACTATTTTTACCAATTGTAGTAATAAGGGAAAAGTCCCAAGTATCGATCTCGAGGACTGCATAGTAATTAACGGAATATTTAGGATTCAATTGAACAAAAGGTCTAGTGGTTTGGTTGGTAGCAGAGTAATATAACAAGTAAATACGGACTTAATTAATCAATCTAAGAACAGTGTTAGGGGAGTGGAGATGATGCGAGTAAAGACCCTGTATGATTATTCTACTATACTAGTTATTAACCTTAATTTATCAGTTGGCCACTTTAGTTGCCTTAATTCCTTAATGGAAACTCTTTGATGATTTTCCTGTTCACTAATTCCTCAGTGTCCCTGAAAAACATCAAGCAATAGTTCCGACCATAAAATCCGTGATACGGGATATTCTCATTCCTAAGCAATATCGACCGTGATACTATTTTGCAAAAGTGTTAGGTTGACTTTCCAGACTAAAGCCTAAGCACGACTCGAATTCTACTTTCCAATATGAATACGATTAAGATTAATGCAAAATAAAATATATCAAGGTAAAAACATAGTTCTCATAGAATAATTAAACAAAAGTCATTACACCGCACTTAGGACCACCCCCTAACAACTTGGGGTTTAGCTGCTCATGTTCTTGGTAAACATAAAAGTAATTAGAATTAAAAAGGAGAAGATCATTACAATGCAAGTTGAAATCCTAGGATCATCAATTGCTTCCGCTTTTGATCGATCCTCTGTTTCCAGCTGAACTCTCCTCTCAGTTGTCAATCCTAATATCAGTTCAAAAGTGTTTTTCTCCTTTCTAAAATGTGCCTCTTATATCTCAATTCAAATTACATAGCGAAATGTCTCAAATGCCCTTCGAAATAGGTCTGACAGCAAAAAATCAGAAAACAGAGAAATTTCATGTTCAGTGGCCCTGACACGGGCCGTGTTGTGCAACACGGGTGGCTGTGTCAGGCTGCTGGCTTCATCAGGGCGTGTTCCTCTCCAAGGGCTGCAACACGGGCCGTGTTGCATGACACGGGCACCCGTGTTGCAAGTCTGAGTCTTCTTTTTTCATCTGCTTTGGTCCACCCGTGTCTGCCAGCCGTGTCCTTCATTACACGGGCCGTGTTGTGCAACACGGGTACCCGTGTTGCAGCTCTGAGTTCCCTTTTTCTCCTTTTCTTTGCCTCCGAATGCGGTGCGATTGTCATGCTATCCATTCCTGCCAAAAACACACTAAAAGAAACCAAATCAAACGCACCAGCGGCAAAAGCAACATAAACTTAAAATTAAGACTCGAAGACACACAACTACGAGTAATGCAGATAATAACAACGAAAGCTTTGAAAACTAGATAAAAACATTGCGAAATTAACCACAAACAGCGTTTGAAAACACAACTGAAATCCACCGATCAGTTTCAATTTAGTAGCAGGCTTTAGATAGACACACCCTTTTATTAAAACAACAAGAGTGAATCCCGTTGAGTACAACAGACGCGAGGGGGTTCTAATACCTTCCTCTCGTGTAATCGACTCCCGAACTCGGGATTTGGTTGCGAGACCATATATTCTCTCTTTTGAGGTTTCTTCAATCGTTTCCTTTCCCCTGTTGGGATAAATAATGTTTGATGGAGACTCTTTTTTTCCGCAGGTTGTTTTTCGCGTTGCGATAACTGGCGACTCTGTTGTGGACTTCTGGTTCCCTAAGAGAATCAATCCTAGCGTTTGCTGTTTCTTTTTCATTAGGTGTTTCTCTTTGCTTTATTTATTGAAATTTCTTGCATTTATTTGCTTATTACTGTCATATTATTCTCTTGTTGTTGTGATGTTGAGGTGGTTGATTCTATGAGAGATGAGCCCATTACTCAGGCTTGAGTGCATATATAGGATTAGAATGGGCTCTTGTTGATTTGCATGGCATTTAACACGTATTATTGACTTGGGTCCACATTCAGACGAGGTTTTCTTGGGAGATGCTCTGTCCTGTATGTTTATACAGTAGCCAGAGTGTTCCTTTGGGAGCTCATGACTCTGGAGACCGTTCATGGGAAATCAATTTAGGTCCCCTTGATTGATGATGATGCCAAACCAGAAATGGTGAACGTATCATCGTTTCTCGGCCTAAGAGCCCATGATACCAAGGACCCGCTAGGATGCCGTCCAAGACTAAAACTCGCATGTGAGAAGGGGTGGGTTTATGCAGGAAACTTTGACCTTGAACTTACCTGGTTTTCTTATCGATATGGACTTATAAATCTGGTATTCTAATTATTTCGGTGTTTTGGTATTCCGAATTTCTCGTCAGATTGGTATTCTTAATATATTCTAGTGTTCTAGGTATTCTGGATTTCTTGTCAAAGCAGAATTATCTGTCAACAACACAATAGCTATTTAGAATTTATGGGAACCTTGATCCCATGCCTTCATTTGCATAGCATCATATCTGCATTTTAAAATTCATATTTCTTTATTTTTAGGGTTTGTATCTTATGCTTGATTCTGGTTGATACACTCTTCATAGATGGACACTGGTAGAAAGGATGTCGTCAGCTATAAGTTTCAATCTCCGAATTTGAGTTCACTTCGTAGCCTAATTTCCAAAACTACGTAGGTAATCTAGAGACCTTTAAAGAAGATTATGGGAAGATCCTTAGCATGCTTCATACTATCACAATATATGAGAGGATGGCTATTCACATATTGCTACAATTCTATGATCCTATTTGAGATGTTTCACATTTAGGGATTATCAGTTGGCCCCTACCCTGGAGGAGTTCTCACTTATATTGGATATTCCAGTCAAGAATCAAGTACCCTTCCATGAACCTATGGAAGTTCTCGCTCCTGAAGCTGTTGTCGATGCTCTTTATTTGAGCACATCTGTTGTAAAAGCCAATCTTCGGGACAAATGAGGTTTATCTGATTTTCTTTTGAGTTCTCTGGTGAGTCCAGCTATGGTATATGCTAAAGCTTGTAGTTGGTCTACCTTCAACTCTATCCTTGCTCTATGCATTTATGGGATTGTTCTTTTCCCGAATCTACCTGACTTTGTAGATGGGAACGCCATCAGGATTTTTATGATGAAGAACCTTGTTCCCACTCTTCTTGGCGATTTGTATCACTCAGTGCATTCAAGGAATTATAATAATAAAGGTGGGCTTGTTTATTGTTGTGCTCCCCTTCTCTACAAATGGTTCACGAGTCATCTCCCGTGCGACGATGCTTTTGTTGATACTAAAGACTCCTTGAAGTGGGTAGAAAGGGTGACAAGCCTAGTTGCTAAAGATATCCAATGGTTCGATAAGAGATTGCTTGGGACGGAGATGATTTAAAGTTGCGGCGAGTTTCCTAATGTTCCTCTCATAGGGATAAGGGGTGGCATTAACTATAACCCCTCTATCACTAGGAGGCAATTAGGATACATGATTAGTGCATTTTAATGCATATTTTCTTACATTTGTACTTAGGAATTTCCTTAGTTTATTTTGTTTATTTTACTATTTTATTATGTTTTTATAATTAAGTCTTTATTTGCCTTAATCTATTTTCGCAACTTATTTTCAACTTTAGTGGTTATTTGATACCTGTCCACTATTCAGATCATAATTGGAGCTATAAGAATCAGATTTACGCACTCTACCAGGAGTTGGAAAACTGAGATAAAGGGATACAACTTTTATGTTTTATGCAGAAACTGGTTCAGAATGCAGCAGGCCCAAATAATTTATTGAAGTCAGGGCCCGAATTCTGCCTTTAGGAATACTTAGTTTCGGGCCTGGTTTTTTTATTTTTTTTGACCTAGTTGGGTTAGAACCGGATTTTGTTATGCTTCCCTATATCTAGCAGCAGCCGTGCTACTAATCAGGGGGATTTTTCACTATTCACAATTGGAGTTTTTGTTTTTTTACAACTGTAATGAAGAACTAATTCCCACGGGAAAATTCTACTGTGTACGGTTCTATCGCTTTGAGGTTATTATAATATCAATTTAAATTCGATTCCTTTCAATCCTTTTCTATGAAATCATTTTCTTAATTTGATTGCAATTGTTTGCTGAATTCGATTGTTGTTCCTAGGATAGAATTGATTAAATTTGATTGTATGCATGTTCCTAAATTTAATTGTGTGTTACCGTTTGCTTAACTCGTTAACTCGTCATATTCTTAACCGTTTTCTTAATTCGATAAACAGGAACATAATTCATTTGATTTTGATAAGCACTTATCTAATTGATATCATAATCGAATAGCATCGAATCTGCTTAGGGATTGGTGTTATAATAGCCGATGATAAGTCAAAATCTGAATCAGTAGGATTCGTCATTTTAGCTTAATTGATAATCACTTATTTTAATCACTTTTTCTCTTATTTTATAAATTAAAACATAAAAACCCCATATACCTTTTCTTTAGTTGGTTGAAATGATACAAGAATCCTTGTGATACGACATACGAGTGTCGCTTCCCTTAACTACTTTTTCAAAAATACTCGTTTTTGATCCGTGCGTGACAGCGAATCAAATTGCCGCCATTGTTGGAGATTCTTGTTGTTTTTAACCGTTAGTTGAGTCATAGGTTTCGATTAGTGTTTTTTGAATATTTGTTTTAGTGTTTTATCATTTTCCCGTCCGAACGTCCATTTTCGAGTCTCGTGCCCGACCTCGTCAAAAAAATCGATTTTTAGGAAAATCGTCTCAGATTTGTCGGATTCTTGGTCAATTCATTAGAAAAAAATCAGGGATCAAAAGCCTCTATTTAGGAACTAAATGCCGACATAAAAACTCGAAATTCATCATTTTTCTATTTTTTATGAATTTTTTTACTGTTTTTATAGTTTCAAAAAAATCCGAAAAACTCCTAAAATTCCTACTTTGCTTAATTAGATTAAATGTTGTGTTTTTAGATTTTTATGAATTTATTTTAATCATTTTTCTTCTTTGATTTTGTTTCTGCCTATATAGGGACTTTGTTGGCATTATCGCATTTTTTGCTGCATTAGTCTTGACTACTAGGTCTTCTTGTTCTGACTTTTTTAAAATTTGATCCTTAACAATTATGATTCTGATTCTTCATTCTCACATTACTTGTTTGATTCTGAATTTGCTTTCGACAATAACAAGGCTGACCAAAGAACATTAAGAGAGCTTGTTGCTCCTAATGCTAATTATAATGGTTTGTGCATTCAATATGTTGACCTTGTTGTTCCTTTTGAATTAAAATTTGGATTAATACACTTGTTGCCGAGATTTAGTGGTCTTGCAGGTGAGGATCCACACAAGCATCTTAAAGAATTGCATATCGTTTGTTCTACTCCGTTGAGGTCT
The DNA here is from genome assembly GCA_963859935.3 of Lathyrus sativus. Lineage (NCBI taxonomy): Eukaryota > Viridiplantae > Streptophyta > Magnoliopsida > Fabales > Fabaceae > Lathyrus > Lathyrus sativus. The sequence goes on along the minus strand of OZ012741.1, from coordinate 141,934,467 downwards.
GAAGGAATTACAGAAGATCACATCAATCTGAGAGCCTTTCCATTTTCACTACAAGGTGTGGCCAAATATTGGTTATATTATCTTGAGCCAAATTCTATTGCAACTTGGAATGATTTGAAGAAGGTATTCCTAGAGAGATACTTTCCCGCCTCAAGAGCTGCCTCGGTACAAAAAGATATTTACGGTATTAGACAGCTAGATAATGAATCATTGGCTGAATATTGGGGGAGATTCAAACAATTAGTTACAAGTTACCCAAAAAACCAAATCACCGAGCAATTACTGATTCAGTATTTCCTATGAAGGATTAAAACCAATAGATAGGTGTCGCTACTGCGAAAAAGGTGTCGGCAATGATGGAAGAGTCGCAACTGTCCGTTATTTATCCCAAAAGAGGGAAAGGAAACGATCAGAGAAAACCTAACGAAAAAAGGGAAATGACGAGGTCATCGCAACCAAGTCCTAGGTTCGGGAGTCGGTTACGCAAGGGAAATGTATTAGCACCCCCCACGTCCGTCGTGCTCGACGGGATCCATGCTTTATTGTCTATCTAAAAGGGTGTTTATCTATCTAGTTAAAGGTCTCAGGAACAAAAGAAAAGAAAAGAGACTCAGCAGAGCATCGCCGCTCTATGCCTACATACTCCCTCGTGCAATGGGAAAGTCAGAGTCAACGTAGTTCGGCTAACTACGGGTGAAAGTGGGGGAAGGTTGCTCGCCGAGACATCGTCGTCTCGTGCCTGCGTATTCTCATCTGATATGAGAAATCAGAGCAAACTTAGTTCGAGCTAACAAGAACACCAGTTGGTTCAACATGTTTTAGGCCCGAGTAGGGTTAAAACTTAGTTCCATCAGTTAGGTGTATGCAGCTCGACCATTGGAGACTTAGGCTTTACCTGTTTGCGGTAGAACCAAGAGTTAACAAAACTCTCCTTTATGAAAAAGGTTTCCCAAATTAAGATCCCAAAGGATGAAAAAGATTTTAAGCTTGTTTTTTGTGTTTTTTAGAGAAGAAGAGCATTGATTATGATTTGTAATTCATGTTGCACTAAAGTCTACGACTTATGAGCGAATGTGTTGCATATCGTCCTAAGGACGTATACTAAACACTCTAAGCAATTGAGAGAAAGCCGCCCAATCACCATTCCCCAAGTACTTAAGGCTCGTAGCGTACAACAATCCTTATCCTTTATTAAGTGTTTTGAAAGTGTTTGAAGATGAGAAGATAAGGGACACACTAAAGGGAGACTAACTCAAACCTAATAGTTGTCATGCAAAATGGTCCTAAAGTTGGGATGAAAGGGATGCTACCTAATGTTATCATGCATGGGTTCAATCCTAAGGTATATCATAATCCCAAGAGATTAGAGGTCCTAAGGGAACATGGCAAAGAAGAAAGAATAAGAAGGAAGCATGAAATAAGAAAGACGCAAGTATGCAAACATATAATGCACAATTAGAATGATAGTGAGGGAGGAACAAAGTGTGGGGCAGTAGCCTCTACAAGCACATCTCAACCTCAAGCATGCATATGAGAAATGCAAAGAAGAAAGAAGAAAGAATTCACACAAAATAAAGCAAACAAGTGCACAAAAGTGGGATGAAATGGGAGAAAATGAATCCTACCACCATTTGCCATCAACCACAATGCCCAAAGGCAAACCAAAAGAAAGAGAAGAAGATAAAATGAAATGTGTGAGTGAGAGGCAACATGAGGACATCAAGGAACTCATATGGGCATCTCAACCATAGGCCACACAAGAAACAAGCAAGAATGCACCAAAAGGTCCTCAAGGATTCACCATTCAAGATATGCTTCAAGTACCTCCCAAGGAGGGACTAAACCATCTCAAATGGGATTCCAAAGTCATTAGACAGAAGTGGAGATGAAAAGAGAGAATGAACAAATCAAAGAAGCAACCACACGAAGAGGAATTCAAGAATAGGCATGGAGAAAGACCTAGGTCTTAAACACATTCAACATTTGGAAACCCAAGTGGAAAGCCTAAAACGAAGTGCACAATTCAACAAGCAAAGAACAACTTTATGACCAAAAAATTAACATTCAAGTACCTCAATATGTTAGAAGCATGAATCAAGAAGAGTTTAGAGCTCAATGAATCCATAAAAGTCAATTCCAAAGCAAACTAGGTCAAGTGCTTGTGTGAGCTCCCTTAGAAGTAACTTGACTTGCAAGTTACCTCAAAAATAGGAAAAAGGCTCAAAATTAACCAAATAAAATGAGAGAAGTACATTAAGATGTTGGAAACCAGAGGCCAAAAGCACAAGGGTAATGTTCCATCAAAGCACCACCAAAAGAAATAAATCCCTAGGGTGTACCACTTTGAAATGGAAGAATCAAGGGTCAACAAAAACAAGGTCAAAGTCAAACCAAAAATGGTCAAACCAAGGGCAAAATGGTCCTAAAAAATCATTCAAATCATTATTGAAATGAGGAATGATTTTCATTCATTGGATCAAAAACAAATCAAGAACACAAAAGGATCAAGAAATAATCCAATTAAAACACCTCCTATTAATTAATTCTTTTTTAATTGAAAAACAATCCAAAAAATAAAATAAAAATTTCCTAAAATCAAATGACATCTCAATATGTCTTAAAAGTATTTTTGTGAATTTTTTTAATCATTGGAGATATTTTAATTGGATTAAAATCGAAACAGATTAAAAAAGAAAAAATAAAATAAAATAAAACAAAGGCGTGGTGCAAACAGCAATTAAATCAGGCAAAAATGGTTGGGCCATCAGGAGAGGGAGGTGAAATTAGCACTCCAAGCCCAAAACAACACAACTCAGATCCAACACCAAAACGTATCACTTCATTAAAGTACGTGGCAGTCAAAGCGCATGTGTGGCTGGTCAGAATAGATCTGGATCGTTGATCCAGCTCAGTCAAAGTGTCAAACGCGCATGTGGCAGTCCAACTCATCCAACCGGAGAACAAAACCAGACGCCAGAGCATTGTGCTCCGATCAAGCCACCGGAGTAACAGGTGCAAAACATCACCAAATCAAGCAAAATTTAGGTCTAAACTGATCCTCACGTTATGTAGAACATGAATCCAAGTTTAGTTTCCATTTATCATACACATACAAGCCAAATCAAACACAAACAAAAAACACATTCTCAACTGAAAATGCATCAAACTCCATAAATAATTATCTAGATTTTGCCTACCAAGTGTAGGGCTTCAGAATCAACAGCAATGGCAGTGAATTGATGCATATTAGGAGAGAGATTTAAGAAAGAAGCTTACCTAACGGAGCCTCTCCGTTGGAGCTTCTAAGGCTGCTAAGCTTGAACCAAAAGATGCAGAATCACTTAAGGAAGCTCGAGGAAGGTGTTGATCACTTCAATTTGCTTTGAATTTGCTCCAATCTCAGATTCCAATTTTGAATTTGCTCTTGAATTTTCAAACAGCTCCTAAGCTTTCCCTCCATGAAAATGACTGAATGAATGCTCAAATTTATCTGAACCTTTTATATTATGGATCTGGAAGCAAATGGAGGCCCAATTGTGGCTGAATTGAGTGTAATGAAGAAATGCCCAGTTTGAATTTTCAAGCTCCATGCAAACGTGAAACAACTCCAATTTCCCTTGTTTTTTATTCAAATTGCTTGCTGGAAGTTCAAATTGATCATGTGGATGAGATTTTCTCCTTGAATTGATCCAATGGATGATGTTTGATTGTTAAACTTCACCATGAAGTAACATGAAATTACACGTGCATTTGATGCAATGGCTCTAATCCAATTTGTGCATTTCACTTAGTATGATAATGAGACTCAAAATATGCACAAATATGGCATGAAAAGGAATTAAATCCATTCAATTCAATTCATGACTTTTAAAGTCTTTTTTCATGATTTTCCATGATGAAATTGGGATCATTTGAATCAACTTTCATGTTGGGAAAAGTTTCTTTTGAAGTGCACAAGTGGATGATCAAGACCTATAATGAAAAGGACCTATAATCTTACTTTCCCAAAATACCCCTGACTTACAAGCTTCATAACTTGAGTTCTACAAATCAGATGAAGGACTTCTAGGAATTTTTAGAAAGCTAAGATCATGAGGAATAACTTTCATGTATGGGTCAAAGTGACGTGAAACATGATTCTAGGCCAAAAATGCCTTGGAAGTTGGTTGACTTTTGTTGACTGAAAATACATTCATTTGAGGACCCATAACTTGCCAGCATCATAACTTGAGTTCTAGAAATCCAATGGATGAGTTATAGTACTCAAAAGAAAGCTAAGAACATGCTCTACAAGTCTCATGTTTGCATCAAAGTGAGATTACACTTGTATCTTGAGATATGTGGTCTTGAAGTTAAGCACTAAATAGGGGATTTTACACTTAGAACCCTAATTTAGTAACTCCTCACACTCTTGATTCTTCTTGAATTGATCTTGGAATAACATCTCATATGCTTCAACACAACTTTCCATGACTCCAATGGCTTGGAATTAAGTCTCAATCTCCTTTCAAGTCCTCAGATGACTTAGGGTTGACCAGATGAAACCTTAGTTGCACAACCCTTGACTGTGGCTTCTTGCACATGATATAACAACTTGGATAAGCTCCAAAATGGCCCTCAAAGCACTTAATGAGCTTTCACAACATCCCCATCCATAACCATGGACTCATGATCCTCTGATAATTTAAATTGAGCCTTCTTGCATGAGCTAAGAATCTTTGACAAACTCCTTTTGAGATGCACACCTCTCTTGATCCCCTGCAAATGAACAATGATATGCAAATGCAAATGCTAGAACAATGCAAATGAAAACACAAGCCAAGTAAAGAAAAAGATTGGGAAAATTTTGGGGTACAACAGTTGCCCCTATTCAAGCGACTTGGACCTGACTGGGTGAAAAGCGAACGACTTTCAGACAATCAAGGTAGAAAACGGTTGAATACCAAAGAACCCGGAAATTTGCCAACCGTTGAAATAGAACTGCAAATTCTGATTGGAGATAAAAATCTCCGTAGATAACTGAATAATAGTTGCAATTGTAACCAACTAACTGATTACTAATTAAACCACGACACACAGTCGGAAGAACATCTGCTAACACGCATGCAACGACACTAAGTCGGAAAGATCACCTGACCTCGCCGTCAGGCATCTGCATCAATTTGGGAGCACACCTGATTTCTCTGTCAGGCATCAACATCAAGTTGATAAAAGCTTCTGACATCACCGTCAGTCCTCTACGTTAAGTCGATAAAATCATCTGACATCGCCGCCAGGCATCCGCTAAGTAAAAGTGAGAAACAAATTCGAAGGTGACTTCTAGAATCGCCACCAGGCATCTGCTAAATAAAAGCGAGAATCAAACCCGAAGGTGACTTCTGGCATCGCCACCAGGCATTCACTAAATAAAAGCGAGAATCAAACCCGAACGTGACTTCTGGCATCACCGCCAGGCATTCGCTAAATAAAAGAGAGAATCAAACCCGAAGGCCGGATCAACACAAAGTTGATAAACATCTGCTAATCCAAGCAAACATCCGCTAATTAAAGTGAGCATCGAACCCTAAGGTCGGATCAACACAAAGTTGATAAACTTATGATGACAAATCACAAAGGAAACTCCGTTGGGGAAGAGAAAACTTAACTAAGCAACTCTGGCAGAGAGAAAAGAGAAACTTAACCAAGTAACTCTGCTTTGAGAGTGTGAAGAAACTTAACCAAGTAACTCTGCTGAGAACCAAAGAGAAACTTAACCAAGTAACTCTGCTGAAAACCATAGAGAAACTTAACCAAGTAACTCTGCTGAGAACCAAAGAGAAACTTAACCAAGTAACTCTGCTGAGAACCAAAGAGAAACTTAACCAAGTAACTCTGTTGGGACTTCACTGGGAAGCATAAGATAACAGGAACACATCTGTCACAGATCTTTTGTCGAGGTTTGGATACCATACGAGCGAAGGGAAACACCACAGACCGTAGTCATGCGACGCCGTTGAGGAATCACGTAAGCCGGGTTACCACCCGGGCTAACGGAAATTGCTATGATCTGAACACCACACGGGTATAAAGATCAATCTTCTGGATATACACCTGAAACAAAGAGATAACCACCTGGCTTATGTTTCACATGCACATGTTTGGATATGGCATAATGCTCCATACGAAATGAAAATGCTACGCATTTGGGTAGATGCTATGCACGAATGCAGATGCAACGAAACCGAATCAGGAAAATAAATGCTGGAGGGAAAACCACCCTGGTGGGGAACTAGGACACACCAATTACGATTGGACTTAAGCTGAGGAAACAGACCATGAATGGCTTCCTGAAAAGGAAATTCCTGGGTAGCAAACAAACCTGCTGGGGAGATAGAACAATCTGCCAGACAGTAATTCGACTCTGCCGGGGATTAGATCACATCCTGCTGAGGAAAAAATGCCTTGAACGACCTTCCAGAATACAAACCTTCTAGAGAATATGCAACCCTACCGGGAAATAGAACCATACATGGGAACCCACCTTGTTGGGGAATCAACGACTCTGCGGGGAATAACGATCCGCCTCTTGAGATTAACTACGTTTTGATGGGGACATCAGCCCTGAATAGCCTGCCAAAATATAGCATTCTGGAGAACAGGCAGCTCTGCTACAGAGACGACGCAAACTGCGAAGACATAACTCCATTCTATTGAGGGTACTCAGCTGGGGAAGAGACATGTCCCTTCCGACTCTACTGGGGAGTACAACAATGAGGGAATCATCATCAACCTCTGCTTGGGGAAATGAGAGACAGACTCATCAATAACAACTTAAACTCTGGAGGGGATACAAGATCACCTACTCAGACTCTGTGGTGAGAAATCCCGTCTCGACTCGCTGCTGGGAAATAACCCCCGACCTATCGGAGGGAAATCCAATCTCGACTCGCTAAGGAGTACAGACACACCTGCAGGGGAACAAAAGTACACCTGACCTGCGTGGGGAATATCAGTGTTGACCCTCTGAGGAAAGACTTTACTCTGCTTAGAGACTTTTGAGGGATGAGTGCATAGAGAACTCTGCTGGAGCTAAAGGTGTACCAACCAACTGTTGTGGATAAGCATACATACTTGACTGCTCACTCAATCTATAAGACATACTCTGACTGGGAATGGAGAAGCACCAACTCCACTTGCTGGGAATGAAAGACCGCACGCCTTCTTTTTGTGACGACTCCACTGGGGATATGATGATCCTGCCAAGGATACACCTCTGACAAATGCCCATAGGGTAACTACCCTGCAAAAATAAACAAAAAGACAAGATATCCTGCACAAAAGGAATTATCTTGGTCATCATCTGTGACATTATTCAAATAAATCAAAGTTTTAACGATTATTGGCCAAGGCCTGCAAGTTTATGTATGTGCATTTTCATCAAAAACATCGGGCGTTTTTTCACAAACGAAACAGTAAAAGCTAAAACAAAGCAAACCAATATACTGAATAATATATGTTTATTGACAAATGGCCTATGAATAGGCAGATTTTACAATAGATGCAACCCCTGAAAAGAGGAAGCTGCGCAAAAAGAGTTTACAGAAATGCACAGAAATATACAAAATGTCGGCAATGTGACACAAACAAACACCATGAGTTGATCCATCTATGACTCGCCTGACTTCGATGCTTTTCCGATGCTTCGTCTTCTGAAGAGATTGACTCGGATAAACGGCCCTCAGGTCCTCCCCAAACCACTGATCTCTGAAGCTCAATACGCAGACCGCAGTCATTTGCTTTTCAAATCCCTAACTTTTTCCTGAATCGCTCTTTCGGGTTTTCAATTCATCAGGATACCCATTTTTGCCAAAGTCGCCTTTCTAGGTTTTCAACTTTGCAGGTTTACATCTTTTTCTTTTTATCCCTAACTTTTTCCCGAACCCATTCTTTTTATGGTTTGTCGGGATGCCCCATTTTTGCCTGGATATTCTTTTTTCATTCCACCGGGTCAATTTAGGCAAAGTATTTTTTAACTGCATCTGCATTCACAGGGGATGTGAAATCTTCACCGTCCATGGTGGATAACAGCAAGGCTCCTCCAGAGAAGTCCTTTCGCATGCCATATGGACTAGATTTCCCGTCTGAAAGCTTCGAGGGCGCACCTTCTTGTCAAAAGCCTTCTTCATTCGGCTCTGATACAACCGACCGTATGCAATAGACGCTAGCTTCTTCTCATCCAGAAAACTGAGATGATTCAATCTATTCCTTACCCATTCTGCCTCATCAAGCTTGACGTCGACCAGAACTCTCAAATAAGGAATCTTGACCTCTAATGGTAGGACAACCTCCATACCATACACCAGCGAGAAAGGAGTTGCCCCTGTTGAAGTGCGTACCGTAGTACGATATCCGTGCAAGGCGAAGGGCAACATCTCATGCCAATCCTTATAAGTTACAACCATCTTCTGCACTATCTTCTTGATATTCTTGTTGGCCGCTTCAACAACGCCATTCATCTTTGGACGATAGGGCGATGAGTTGTGATGCTCGATTTTGAAATTCTGGCACAATTCCTTCATCATCTTATTGTTCAGATTCGAACCATTATTAGTAATGATCCTCTCAGGTATTCCATAGCGACAGATGATGTCCCTCTTTATGAACTGAGCTACCACTTGCTTAGTGACATTAGCATACGAGGCTGCTTCCATCCATTTCGTGAAGTAATCAATGGCTACCAAGATAAAATAATGTTCGTTAGATGCGGTGGGCTCAATCTTGTCGATCATATCGATGCCCCACATGGAAAAGGGCCAGGGAGATGCCATGACGTTTAACGGACTCGGCGGCACATGAATCTTGTCTACATAAATCTGGCATTTATGGCACTTCTTTGCAAACTTGAAGCAATCAGACTCCATAGTTAGCCAATAATACTCTGCTCTTAGCAACTTCCGAGACATGGCATGCCCACCAGCATGTGTACCAAAAGTACCCTCGTGGACCTCTTCCATAAGCAAGCTAGCTTCTTTTTCGTCCACGCATCTCAATAACACCAAGTCATGGTTTCTTCTGTAAAGCACACCATCCGGATTAAGATAAAAGTTACCAGACAACCTCCTCAGAGTCTTCTTATCCTGGGTCGATGCCCCTGGCGGATACTCTTGGTTCTTAAGAAAGTTTTGGATATCATAAAACCACGGCTTGCCATCAGCAACTTCCTCAATGGCGAATACAAATGTCGACCTGTCGAGGCGGGAGATGACTATTCTTGAAGCATCATTCCAATAGTTCACCTTGTACATCGAGGATATCATCGCCAAAGCGTCTTCCATCTGATTCTCCGCTCTAGGCACATGATGGAACTCAACCCGATCAAAGAAAGGTAACAACCTCCTTGCATAATCTCTATAAGGTATCAGATTAGGCTGTCGAGTCTCCCATTCTCCCATGATCTGATTGACAACTAGCTTTGAATCGTCGTATACATCCAAATTCTTGATCCTCAGATCAATGGCTTCTTCCAGTCCCATAATGCACGCTTCGTACTCGGCTTCATTATTAGTGCAAGGGAATGTCAACCTGGCAGTAAAGGGGATATGAGAACCATGAGGCATTGTGATAATTTCCCCAATTCCACTACCGTATGAGTTAACAACGCCATCAAATATCATCTGCCATTGAGAACCCTTCTCCGGACCTTCATCGGGTAATGGCTCATCGCAGTCATTCATCTTTAAGAACATGATGTCCTCATCGGGAAATTCAAACTTCATAGGTTGATTATCATCAATCGGCTGTTCAGCAAGATATTCTGACAGAATACTCCCCTTGATAGCTTTCTGGGAAACGTATTGAATGTCATATTCTGTCAAAACTATCTTCCACCTGGCGATTCTCCCCAAAAGTGCTTGTTTTTCAAAGACGTATTTAATCGGATCTGTCGCTACTGCGAAAATCGGCGCCGGCTGAACAGAAGAGTCGCCACCGTGCGTTATTTATCCCAACGGAGGGAAAGGAAACGCTCAGAGTAAACCTACCGCAATGACGGGAAAGGAATGGTCATCGCAACCAAATCCTGGATTCGGGAGTCGGTTACGCAAGGGGAAGGTATTAGCACCCCTCACGTCCGTCGTACTCGACGGGATCCACGCTTGTTTTCTAGTACGGACTGTTATTCTATCTACTCTATAGGTCTGGGGTTAAAAGAAAATAAACTGACTCGGCAAAGTAGCGCACTTTATGCCTACGTATTCCCGTCTGGAACGAGAAATCAGAGTCAACGTAGTTCGCCTACTTACGGGAAAGGAGGGGAAGGTTGCTCGCTAGGATATCGCATCCTATGCCTACGTACTTTCATACAGCATGAAAGATCAGAGCAAACGTAGTTCGGGCTACGTACGACACAAGTCTGTCTTGATTGTTTTTATCCTTCTGAAAAAGGTTTTCTCCTGATTATGGGTCCAAGCGGACAAAAATGACGTTTTTTGATTGGTTTACAGTCTTTTACGCAAGAACTGTCTTTTATGGTGTTTATCCTTTTATTGTATTTTTCTGATTGTTTTGAGAAAGAAGAGAAACAACAACTCTAAAACCTATGGTTGAAAAGAGAATCAAAATCTACCCTAATGTTGTCATGCATGGATGAAAGCCTAATGTCTGTCATATTTCTCTCTTGCGCAGAGAGAAACAGAGATCCTAAGGGGATAAACGAAAAAGCAACAACATATGTACAGTAAAGCGGTAAAATGCATGAATGCAGCAATACAAGCGAGGCAAAGGAGTCCCACTAAACCTCGAACCTAGAAAACAATGAGCGAAGTGAAACAGCTTCACCTCAATCTCAAGGGGACAATTAATCAAACAATACAGTCAAGAAACGCAAACAATACATCAACAGCTCTAAACAGCACCAACAACTCTAAACAGCAAAACCTGACAGCACAAGCTCCTTCTTCTATCCGTATTCAAGGCAATGAATCTTATCCTCAATCTTCAAGGGCTTCTTCAAAGCAAGCTCTCCTAGATGATAAACAGTTCACAAGATGAGTTTGGATGTTAAACAATCTGTTGACTACCAAAGGTGGCCTACAAACAGTTAACATAATACAGACTGTTTCTCTCAAAGTTCTATCTCTTAGATACAGTCACTGATCCTTCCGAAGGAGGGAGGTGAGTATCAAGGAGAGACTTTTAATCATTGAGAAGAATGGAGGCAAAAGAAGCCATCCATATTTGTGAAGAAATTTTCTATTCTAAGGCTCTATCTAGCTCCTATGTCCTAGGTCTTCAAACAACTTCAAGCAAGCCAAGCATCTTCATCAAGCTTTGATCTTCAGCTTCAACTTTGTCTTCAATATGCTCCATCATCATGCTCTTCAAACCAAGCCCACACCCCAAGCAAAGCCCAATAAGCCCACACAAACAATATAAACCCCAAAAGCGCACACCATACAATCAAACAAAATACAAAATATACTAAAAATATTAATATAGTAGGGAAAAATCTAATATTATTTCTAGGGGATCTACTATACCTACCCTTAATACCCTATATGCCCCAGGTCCCAATTCAATCTAAAAACCCAAAAGAAATTGTTTTAATGCACCTAAGTTGTGTATAAACCCTAATCTGATCACCTAAAGTTCACTAATCAAAATTACCTAAAAATAATCCTACAAATCATGGAATAAAATTCAAGGGTACCTAAGATGTATATCTAATTGTCCTAAAAAGATTGACCTAAAAAAGTAATGGGAACTACCTAAACATAAATATACAAAATCATGTACAAACTATATTCCATAAAAGAACAATTAAAAGTAAAATATTCACAAAAATAAAGAAAATACCTAAAATAATATTTTTATTTAATCACAATTTTCTTGAAACAATTATCAACTTGTTGCAAAAATTCCCATATTAAAATGACCATTTTTCAATTTTATATGAATTATTTATGAATTATATACAAATGAAAAGAAAAGAAAAAAAAAACAATTGAAATTGGAAAACAAGGGGGGTGTCACCAGCAGTATATCTCATTGCATTTCACTCTGGGCCCAATTGGGGAGGGTGCTGATAGCAGTTGGGCCCAGGCCCCATTCAAAAAAAAACACAAAAGAAAAAATAAAACACAAACGGGGGGAGGGGTATAGATAACATATATTCCTTTGTTACACAGGTTTGGGCCACAACACCGGGGGTGTTAATAGTAGTTGGGTTAATCCCAACGAAATTCCTTCGAAGGGGGGGGGGGTGTGAATGGAAACATGGGAGTATACTCAGCTATTGGAATTGGGCTTAGGCCCGAGGTTCATCAACCCAACCTCAGCAAACAAAAACCTAAACTAGCCAACATTAGGAGTACTGTTCATTCTCCCCCCAACTGAAACCCTAGCGGCGATTCTCAAGCTCTCCCAACTCTCTCCCTCTCTGAAAATCTCTCTACCCCTCAATCTTCCAATCCTAAACCTAACCCTAACTAAAACTCAACGTCCCTTCTCCATACTCTCAACATCCTCAAACACAACTAAACCTAATCTTCAATCTGGCAAAAACACTCAAATACATTTCCACGATCAAAACCCTAAACAACGAAAACCACAGACAAACGCACCTGATTATCCCTTTGGGGGAAGATCTGGAGTTTTAGCGAGGAGATCTTGAAGCGAAGTTGAAGGTTGTTACGAAGGAGATCATGCAATCTGAAGAGTCTTGATGAACATCCTTGGAGCTTGCTGGAAAAAATTTGAAGATAGTTGAAGATCCGTTGAATAAGCTGATGAGTGATGCAGATGAATTTCTGGAAAGCTGACGAAGAAACTTCGTTGAAGATGAAGGTTCGTGAGCGTTGCTGGGACAATTTGAAGATCTATGAAGATCTGGACATAATCTGGAAAACGTATGAAGCGTTGAAGAACGATGATGAACTCGGTTGAAGGTTGATGAAGAATTGCATATTCGATGAAGATCTTGGTGTTTTCTGGAAAACGGTGGATGAAGGTTGAACGCTTGAAGATCTAGTATGATATTGATGAATCAATGCATGAATCTGGAGAAACTCCGTTGAAGGCTGTTTGGACGTTCTTGAGGGAAGAGTATTTCTGGAAACAATCTATGGAGGCGCAATGAGTTTGGATCGGAGAAGATGAAGGTTGGTGGGAGGAGGAAGATGAAGTTGGATCGGAGAGGATGAAGGTTGGGAAGAATTTTCTGAGAATTTGGTGTTTTGCAGATTCCGGCGAAATCGGCGGTGGCCGGAGGAGGTTAGCGTTACGGAGGGGTTTGTTAGGGTGGCCGCCGGCAGCTTTGCATGGCCGGCGGTGGGATTCCGGCGAGGTGGTGTGGTGCCAAGGGGAGTGATGGAGAGTGAGACACGTGGCTGGGGGAGTCTGAGGGGAGCACACGTGGTGTGCATGCAGGAGGGTGAGAGAGAATGAGGTGGAAGAGCCTTCTCGGCACGCGTGGCCAGCTATATATACGACACGTGGCAGCTGCGAATGTGGACCTTTGACTCTAGGCTTGGACTGGATAGTTGGATAATGGGCCCATTAAGACTAATTCCATATTAAAAATTAATTAAGACTAATCCTAATTAAAATCTAAACTAAAATTAAAAATAAAATCTGATTAGCACCTAATTAATTCTAATTAACTAAAAACGAAAATAAAGAAATAAAACCTAATTAAACTCTAATAAATCCTAATTAATTCTACAATTAACCCTAATTAAAATCTAAAAACGAAAATAGAAAATAAAACCCTAATTAAATCTAAAAATCTAAAAAAAACTATTTTTTTAATCCTAATTAATATTTTTCTTAAAATCCTAATTAATTCTGAAAAATAAAAATCTAAAAAACCTTAAAAACTTTAATCTCTATTAAAATCTACTATCATTTTTAAAAACAATCTAAAACAAAGTAATATCTACATATATCTTTTTTGTTTTTTTATCCATTCTATTAAAGAAAAAAAATCTATTTATCTATTAAACTATTAAAAGAAAAAATAATATCTGAATTTATTAAAAATCTATTAATTTCTGAAAAATGAAATGAAAATTTATTTACTCTAAAAAATATTAAAAAAAACCTATAAAATCCAGAAAAATCCAATTAAGTGCATTAAAATCCAGAAAAATGACAGAAAAATCCTAAAAATGCCAGGAGGCCGATTAAACCGAATAAAAACCCAATTACGCAACCGCAACGACACCCGAGCACCGAGATGGCCTGAAAACACCAGGAACGAGCACCAATTCTCAACAGACTTTTATTTCGACCGGCCTGAACTGCCTGAAACGCCAGGGGCTAAAATCATGATAAAATCAATCTGAATGATAAAAATGCCATGTATGCAGCATGCAAATGCGAATGCAAAATGTGTCGAACCATAAACCAGATACGGTGATCGGTTGGTCAAATTTTAGGGTGCAACAGCTGCCCCTATTCAAACGACTTGGACCTGAAGGGTTGAAGAGCGAACAACCTTCAAACATTCAAAGGTACGAGACAGTTGAATACAAAATAAACCCGAAAATTTGCCAACCGCAGAAATAAACTGCACCCTTGCTTGGGGAACACCATCCAGAGAACTGAATCCAATTATTATGGCAACAAAAAATGATCAATCACCTGATAAGGAGATTTGACTTCAACACCAGTTACTTGTGTGACACCACAAATAACAAACCCGAAGATTGGATCAACATGCACTTGATCACCTCCCATCGTCTACTGATAGACGGAGACACCATCCCGCAGGCAAACAATAATATCCATACTCTCCTCGTCTAATGATAGACGGAGACACCATCCCGAAGGAAAAATATAACATATATTCACATCGTCCGACGTAGGAAAAACCATACCCATATTTACATCGTCCACCGTAGGACAAACCATACTCATTTTTCACCGTCCACCGTAGGACAACCATACCCACTACTCACATTGTCTAAGGATAGACAGCAAGACTCCTTCCCGAAGGAGAAAAAAATATAACCCATATCCATTGCCCACCGTAGGAAAACCAAGATCCATACTCACATTGTCTAAGGATAGACAGCAAGACTCCTTCCCGAAGGAGAAAAAAATATAACCCATATCCATTGTCCACCGTAGGAAAACCAAGATCTATACTCACATTGTCTAAGGATAGACAGTAAGACTCCTTCCCGAAGGAGAAAAATATCCGTTTCTATATTCATCACCACCCATCAAATTTCGGAATCCTTTCGTCTACAGGAATTGATGGAAAGAACAATATCTTCAAAGGGGCCACATCCTCAATAAGGATTGACAGAAAGACCACCTCACAAGAGCCATGCCGTTGATAAGGATCAACAACTAGGAAAACCAAACATTCTTCGAAGAGCCTTGACGTCAATAAGAATCAACGGTCAGAAAAACCTTCTTGAAATGCCATCTCGTCCAATAAACCGAAAGAACGCCAATACCTGAAAGTTTGCCTTGAAACTCCTTAACGTCTAAGGATAGACGGAGAAAACCATATCCAACTCCTGATGTCTCATGATAGACGGAGAAGGCCCGCTGGGGGAAACCCATCGTCAATGTGAATTGACGGGAAGATAAGTCTGCCAATACCAGACGATCGTTGAATAAAGCATAACCGTTGCATGATCCGAGAACCGAATACCAAAGAGCTATCTGAATAAAGCTGCTGGATAAATGCCCTTGAACTGACTACAGGGTACTTCATGTTGCCACTGAAGGCTGATAGAAAAACTGGCTTATGCTTCGTATGCATATGCGTATGTTTGAATTTTTCTATGGCGTAATGCTCCATATAGGATGGAAATGCTACGCGTTTGAGGATGAAATGCAAGTATGATGCAAATATGATGCTACATGCAAATGAAAATGCAGGCTCGGGTTGCCGGATACAGAAAACCACTTCAGCAAAATAAATGTTGAAGACAACGCCAACTCCGCTGGGGATGACCAGGCATCACAGAATTATTCCAGCAAAATAAATGCTGGAAAAGTGAAGCCAATTTCGCTGAGGAATAACTAACTGCGCCAATCATGACTGGACTTCTGCCAGAGACAGCTTACCCGTGCCAATGAAAATTGGACTTTTGCTGGGGAAAACAGACGGGGTCTTCCTGCGTACCAATGAAGATTGGATTTTGAAACATTGTGCCACCACAGGTGGGCCTTACAGTGATTGCCAATATGGATTGGGCTTCTTGAAAATTGCCAATAAGGATTGGCCTTTAGGCCATCTGGGATGGGTCATATATGATTGACACTGGAAAATGTCTTGTCTGAATTCACAATTTCTGATTGAAGGGTCAATAGGTGGTAACACGACTTCCCGACATTCGACTCACACTTGGAGATTAGATGAATCTGCTCAAGTAGCTCTGAGTAACTCTGATGATACGGAGAAAAACAATTCATTCGCTTCTGATATGCCCCAGCTTGTGGGACCTCAGTGGGGATGCTCCTCAAAAGGAAATCTGAAAGTCTGTACCCTGACGGTCTGATATGAAATGCTCCAGCATTCTGAACCTCGGAAGAATGCTTCAAATCAAATGCTTCTCGAGTAAAGAATAACTTCCGTGCTCTTAGGAGAGTCTGCCCCTGTCTGAGATGACTTTGCCCCTGATTGGCTAACTCAGTATAGTGACTTTAACTATGAGAGATTTACCGAATCTCGACCTGATTGCCCCGGCATAACTACTTTGGATGGCTGGCCTCACTGGGGACCACTTGATAATAGCTTGCCCCTGCTCTCGGAACATTCGGGTATCCTGCGTTCTATCCTGATCATACTTTCCACTGTAGGAAACTTTCCTGCTGTCAAGTGCTTACTCGTAAGTAAAACCAGTTGTTCTGCATAAAAGGTACATTAATGCAATGCATATGACAGTTTTAACATCCAATCTGTTCACTGGAAAAAAGGAAAATCAGTTTATGGCCTACAAAGCACAAATTATTTATCAAAATATCAATATCAGCACCAACATGGTAAGAAGAACCCTTTTAGGAGTCAGCTTCGACGCGATCTCAACCGATATATGCCTTTGAAACCCACCTGCTTCAATTAGGACTTTTGAAGGTTGTAACGTGGTCAGGTTCACGGTTTTGAAAGAAGGGATAAAGGCTCAAAGTCTACTTTTTAACCCACCCATTCGCCTTGATGTTCTCCGATCCTACGTTCAGCTAATTCGACCTTAGCGCTCACCTCTGGGAGATTGAAACATAGGAGTGATAGTTCGAGAAACTATGCGCTTTTGGAGTGATAGCCACTCACTTTTCGTCTTTGACACTCGGGGTCACACGACTCATATTTTGTTTGAGGACTTTTCTTTTGTAATCCTTTTCGTTTTTTCTTTTTCTTTCCCTAATTTTTGCCTGGACTGACTCTGTTGAGTCTCTTTTTTATTTTCCAGTCCAGCGGGATGCCCCTATTTTTGCCTAAGTCGTTTGTTTTCAAGTTTTGACTTAGCGGGCTTTTGATTCTTTTCGCTTTTCGTTTTTTTCGAACAAGTCGTGTGACACTGGTTGTCTGACTCTTTGGGGAATAATGTGACTGGGTCACTCCTGACGCTTAACCACTGCGGCTCTTTAGGCACGACCTATGGGGATGTGATTGATCCTCGAACGGACACTCCTTTTGCAATTTGGACGCTCGGTCAAATTAGCTAACACCTACCCTGCCCCAGGTGGAGATTGAGGGTTTTTCACTTTTAGAAAGAAACTCCTACAACTAGGCTCAAATGGGTTATCAAGGGATTATCTTCCTTATATCTCTGGTGTTTAGGGATTTGAAACAATGCCTGTACATCATCAGCAGGTTTTATTTCGAAGGCATACAATATCGGAAGCTTGCATGTCGTTCATTTTCGTCATCCTCCCCGGGTTCCACTTAACCAAGCGTTGGATATCTGTAAAAAATCAATTAGTGAACACGAATGGATTTAATCAAAACATGCATACTCATTTCATTATCATCAATTGAATGAAAACAACAAGTTTTACAAACAAAATTGCAATTTAACAAGAAAGAAACTACAAACATAAAGAAATGACAAGATGAAACACAGGAAAACATCAACTTCCGAGAACCGGGCTATCACATATGACTTGCTGCTGAACCAGCCATCTTCAAAGTTGCCTATTGAAACCATGCTGCTCAAAATGGATGTCGGGTGAATTGCCTTTCTGACTTTATTGGGCTTTGTCTAGCACGCAGGTTTGACCGATAACGATAAGGCTGCTGACCCTGGAAAGGAGTTGACGTCTGTTGCAAAGACTGGACAGATTGTTGACTTTGATCATTCAAACCACTTGGAGGTCGAGTCTGAACTATCAGGGACTCCTTTTTTTCAAGCGCTTTCATCCTCAGATTTGGTCTAGGCAGCAACTGAGGACAGGGGGATTCTGACACCAATGATTGCAGAATATACTTCTGATCTACAGCAGCTTCGGGAACATCCATTGTCTTAGCACTAACTGGGGTACGACCATTAGGTACAATTACGCCGCCCGGCGTGAGTTCAATAACCTTTGCGTCAATCAAGTCTTGGACGTTGTGCTTGAAAGCGTGACAACTCTCGATATCATGTCCGGATACCCCGGAATGAAACTCGCACTGCTTGCTAGTGTCATACCCATAAGGACGTGTCGTTCCTGTGAGTGGCTCCAATGTTCTTTTTTCAACCAGCTTCAAACCTAATAAAGTCTGAAAGAGCTTAGCATAAGTTGAAGGTGGCGCTTCAAATACCCTCTTTGGCCTCCCCTCCTGAATTCTTCGCTGAGCCGGATGCATCCCTTGTTGTTGTTGCTGGTGTTGATCAACACGTTTTTTAAGCTTAGGTTCCACAGGCACGGGCTCCACAGGCACAGGCGGGACAAACTCCTTCACTGCGGCTTCAGATAGCTGATCACCCTCTTTCCTAATCACGTTCTTGACTAACTCCATGATCAATCTCATTTGGGTCTTCAGCTGATTATTTTCCTCTCTGAGCATATTCTGATCCAGACGCAACTCTTGCATGTCTTTCATCATCTGCCTCAGCTGGCTTCGGACTTCAATCAATTCAGCCTGATTCTGTTCCATATCTCTGAGGAATTCCTGCAACAAACTGGATGATAGGAAATAAGACCCTCGGTTCTGATGTCCCTGTTATGTGAGAATGCAATGCAGAAATCAAACACATATTCAAGGTAAGATAAATAAACCCCAGGCTATAAGCACAGAGATAAACACCTCACACCACTATGTAAAGACAACAAGAACAACAAGCAAGCACACCCAAGTACAAAATACAATGACCCCAGCCAACAAGCCTGGTAGTGGTCAGCAAACAACAATGCACGAAAGCTAAACAATCAGCAAAGCAAACAGATGCGACACCCGACGCAGAAACATCTAGTAACTTTCCCCATATTCGACTGAGCTCTCAGCTGGACATTCTCCCGACCATACACTCTCGGTGGAGTATTCCCTGACATGGACTGACGAACCCACACAACTGGATGAAGGATAATCGATAATCTGAACAAAACCCTGAGGCGTGATAAAGATCTTGTTAGAGTCTAGCAGATTCTGAACTTGGCTTCTAAGCACTTTACAATCATCTGTCGAATGCCCCTGTACCCCAACATGGTACTCACAGCGGGCGCTGGCATCAGAACCTGAAGGATAAGGCGGGATCATTGGACTAGTCTCTTTCGGCACTATTAATCCACTTTCGACCAAATCTGGCAACAACTGACTGTATGACACCGGTAGCTGAGTAAACTGCCTTTCAAGTTTCCTTGGTCTTTGTCGGGCGTGACGACGCGGCTGACGATAATATGACTGCTGGTTTGAAGTGTCTGAAAACTGATCCTGAGACGCTGGAGATTCTGAGACAACATCGCTTCCTTCTTCCCACTCTTGAGAACTGATAACTGATTCATTCTTATCAACCGGGATATAAGGAGCCTCTCTAAGCTTTCCATTCTTGAGTCCTCTCTCAACAAGCTCTCCCATTCTCATCAAACCTTCAAAGCTTGTACAAGTGAACATCATGTCATAATAACGGCCCTTCAGAGTATCCAAAAAGAGGCTAACCATTTCTCTCTCCTGAATCGGTGGTTGAACACGAGCAGCCAATTCTCTCCATCTTTGCACATACCCCCTAAAGGATTCATTCTCCGCACGAGATAATTCTTGCAACTGCACGCGAAAAGGAGCTATTTCCAGGTTGTAGTCGTACTGCTTCACGAAGGCATTGGCTAAGTCCGACCATGATTTAATACTATCACTCTTCAAGTGCATGTACTAGTCCAAAGATGCTCCGATCAAACTATCCTGGAAACAATGAATCATGAGCTTGTCATTGGTGATATACGGAGTCATTCTTCTGCAGAACATAACCAAATGTAGCTTCGGACAACTATCCCCTTCGTACTTCTCGAAATTGGGCACTTTGAACTTTGGAGGCAATACAAGACCTGGCACCAAACACATGCTCGCAGCATTCAGATCAAGAGTATTCTTATTCACCAGGGAAGCAATCTGATCTTCCAACGTCTGAAGTATTCTCATATACTCCTCAGTTAGTGGGTCCTGAATATTATCCTGCGGAACAACTCTTGGAGATGGAACAATCCTTGGAGAATCTGGCGTAGAGAAAGTAGTATGGTGACACTCTGCGTCATTGAAGGGGTATGGACCTCGGACAGGGGATTGCACTGGCTGAGCAACATTGTTCGTCTGAGCTCTCCGACCATCGTTTCCTCCTCCATTTATAGCTGTTATGGCTTCCATGATCTGACTCACCTGGTACTTCAACAATTCAAACTCTGCCCGAGTAACAACCAAGTTCTGCTCTCCTGAAGCCATGATCTTTCCAGATGCTAACTCAAGTCCAATACGAATGTCGGGAAATCAACTGATGAAGCGGACAAAAACGGGTAAGCTCCCTGTTCCGGCTGAGGATGAATATGTGTTGCGGTGGAAATAGGATATCAAACTATTAATTAGTTTGAATCGCAATTCAATTCACAACCGCTCTTTGATTTATCCGAAGGAAAAGGTCAAAAGAGGGAAAACCTATTTTTGCATCGTAAACACAATGCGGGGAAAGATCTAGGGTTCGGGGGTTGGTTAAGATTAGGGAAGGTATTAGCACCCTAAACTTCTGTAGTACTCTACAGGAACCTTTTGTTCAGATGTTTACTATTTGCTTTATTTATTTGCTTAAGGTATATGTACAAAGGATTAAAAGTGAGAAAGGAGACCTAAGGGGTTAATTCTAAGTTTACTCGGCAAGACATCGCATCTTGTGCCTACGTATCCTTACGGGAGTGGAATCAGAGTAATCGTAGTTCCCCTCAAAAGGGAGGTTAGAAACGTCTTGACTGTGGCCAAGGTCTCAAGGGGAATAAACATGTCTTAGGGGCACGCTTACGCGGAGTGTAGAAACTCCAAATCTCTACGTTGAAATGTTAAGTTGTAATTAGGGTTAAATTAGGTTAGGGATTCCGCGGCGGGAAACCCTAAAACAGAGTACGGCGACTCTTTGACCTAAAACTAGGGTAAATTTGTAATCTTGCCTGCGGCGAGGCATTTGTGAAAATTAGGGTTTGTGAGGTGAAAGGGTTTGAAGTTGAGGACTATTGGCGCGGCGACCAAAAGCTAGACCTAACCTTCGGATGTGTGTGGTGTGACTGGAATATTAATGAAGATGTGAGATGATTGAGTTATGCAAGCAGAAAATAAAGACAGCAGTTAAAACCATACAAACAGAAATTAAAAGGCAGAAATTTAAAGCGCGATTATTGGTTCGCGAGGTTACATATGAGAAGCAGTTACAATATAGTAATGAAATAAAATGAGATAAGTAAAGGTAGATGTAATGAGCTGCAAAATGAACAAATGGCGTTAGTGGGCAGAGTTAGGCGGTGATCAAATGAGTTAAGATGCAAATTTGAGATTTTATTATTGTTTTATTTAAAAAACTTAATAATTAAATGTTAGCTTGCAAAAGAAATTTAATTTAAAAATAATTTATTCTTTTTTAAAAAAAAGTTTTATTTTTGTATTTTTTTTTAAAAAAATTTTCCTTATTTTATTTAAAAAAGAGTTTTTTTCATTTTTATATATACAAAAATTTTAAAAAAGAAAGTTTTAATTTTTATTTTAAGAAAAGGTTTTTTATTATTATAAAAGATTTTTATTTACGTATAATATCTTCACAAAAAAAAAGTTTTTTTGTAAAACACTTTAAAATAAATAAAAAAACATAATTTTAAAAACAAAATAAATAAAAAAATAAAAATAAAACAAAACATAAGGGGTTGGGCCGGTCATCACCCCGGACCCAACCCAGTTAGTGTGTATATGCATTACGATCAAATTAGGGTTTCAGCACCCTCTGATCCCCTTCGCGGCGCCGTTTGTATTCTTCTTTTCCTCTCTCGATTCTCTCTCTTGCTCGCGCTCTCATCACGATATCGCCCATTATTCTTCTTCGTTTATGGCTTCTGTCTCCCCTTTTCCTTTCGTATCACCTTCTCCGCGCACTAAGAAACAGAAACAAACGGTTAATATGCTGATAATGGAGCGAAAAGCTTACGGTGGGTTCAATCGGAGGCAATGATGGTAGACTGAGCTTCGACGAAAGGATTTGCTCGTCGTGGCTTTAAACGGCGCCGGTGAATCCTCTCCCTCTCGCGACCACTAGGGTTTGCTTGCGACTTGTCCGTTCTTGTCGTTTTCTTCTCTGATAACTGCGCGCCTCTGGTGAGAATGTTCTGTCACTTTATCTTTTGTGGTTTCTTCTATGTAGAGAACAGCGTTAGGGTTCTTTTTACCTCGAATGGCCCCTTTGTTTTATATATGTTTCTCTCTGATTTTCGTGGGCCTGGATTGACACGACTTTGCGTTACTTTTTCCTTTTGAGATTGGATTTTATCTGATATGATTCGATATTGATTTTGAATATGGATTTTTCTGATATCAGTTGATTCGATTTGCTTGATTTTATGGAATTTTGGTGAACCGATGCTACTTTGATCTGATTGAGATTCTGATATGATTTTCTTATGTTTCGTTTGAAAACTTTCCCCATTTGGATTTACTTTGATTGGATTTGATTCACGATTTATCTCTGATATGGCTTATTTTCCTGATGCAGTTTGGATTAGCTTTTCCTCTTCTTCTTTCAGAGAGAACTGGTAGTTTCAGATACTGCCGGATTGGTGTCGCCGAGGGGGGTACGATGCGGTGATGATGACATTCTAGTCTGAACTATTTGGAACAGGATGCTATAGTCCTAGTTTTTCGCTTATGTTGCTGCTTCTGATTGAATTGGTGGTGATGATTGGCTATCATGTTGAGCTGAGCCGTGTATCTGTTTGTTTGTGGCTACCCCTGTGATTTTGTCGGATATCTGTTTCGTTTTGGTTAACTGGATTATTTATTCTGATTCCATTTGAACTGCTTCGTGATAAACTGAATCATTCTTCTTCTGATAGGGGTGGTTGTGTTCGTAGCTCGCCTTGCTTACTACCTGTTTGTGACTGATATTGATTGTACCGCTGTTGGTGTTACTAATGGTTGCTCTTGAAATTGTTTGCAGACGCTAGTCGACTTGTTTTGCTTGCAATTGATACCTGCAGATGTTGAACTGGTGTTGCTCGCTGTGTTGCAGTCGGCGTTGTTTGCAACTGATATCTGTTGCTGCTATTGTTTGTAGCTCAGAAATTGCTACTGTCGGGAGGACTTTGAAACGGTGATGATGATTAGTGAATCTGAACCGTTTGTTAGAGGCTATTGCTGCAATGTTGGTGCTTGCGAGTGATGCTTGCTCGTAGCTGATATTTGTTGATGTGAAAAAAAAAACCCGTTGTTGTTGCACTGTGACGCTTACAGCTGATACTACCTTGTTATTGCAGGTTGTAACTCGTGTTGCTTCTCTTTGCTTGTTGTGGCTGATGTTGGTTTTGCCTGTTGGAGGTCGATTGTAGCCTTGAACTTGTTAGTTTGTTGCAGCTTGAAGTTGTTTGGGCTGATGCCGCTGTTACTGATTTCTTTGTGACGAGATATTGGGCTGTTTGATTTTAGATACTGCTAACATTGTAACTTATCTGCTTTGATCTTGAACCAAGTTTGATGGCCTGACATTCAGATTATTGTTGTTGGCTTTTGTTGTCTGATAACAGGGCTTATGTGTTGCGTGCCGCTGAAACTGGTTCGGTTTTCGTGACGGTCTGATTTTTGAACATGTTGCTAAACCATGTTTGATGCTGTTGTGCTTCTTTGGAGCCTGCTGAGTGTTACGACAGATTGGTAGGACCTTTGCACATGAACTTGCACCGTTTGATGGTTTATTTTTCTTTTTGTGCAACTTGATGCCATAGTTTGGCTTCTCTTGTTCTATTTCGAACTTGATTTTCATTCTGCTGGACCCTGGGTCTTCATTCTGTTTGGCACAGATTTGTTTCCTTTGGTGGCTATTCATACCTGTGTTGGCGCGAGCCCCTTCCTGGTTTTGTTTATGCTGATGACGCTTGTGGCTTTTCAGGTGTTGGAAATTTTGAAACCAAGGTGACTCAGACCTGCCGGCATCCGGGTTTGAGTCAAAACTTGCCTATGTTGCCTTATTCTCGTATCAGTCTGGAAATCCAATCGCGGCAAAACGAATCAGCCCCACTTCTTTTATTTTTTCTATCTCTCGGATGTCCCGTATCGATAAGAACAAGCATTACCTGATCTGACGCCCACGGCGCGGATCGGTAACGGGGGTAGGACGCAGCTTCGGTTGTGCCACTCCCGGCACTCGATGATGACATTGTTCTGAGAGTGTCAAGAAACTTCTAACCTTTTTTCTATATTGTTTGTTTTTCTATTTTTTTTTCAGGTGATCAAAAGTTGCGTGAAGAACTCAAGGGAGGACCAATGAAGAAAACTTGTAGTTTTTTCTCTTTTTAGGACTTTAGGACCTAGAATAGATACTTATTGTAAATGTATAATCCTTTTGTAAATGAAAGATCATCATGAATAAAATCCAAAAATTACTTCCATTTCAACTTGTAATTCTAGATGTTTATGAAATAAAATCCAGTAAATATTCATTTCTATTTTCTCAATTATGAATTTAAATATCCATGAATAATCATCCATAAATTATTTAAATTCAACTTTGATTTGTAGCTTATGAACATTCATGAATAAAAGCTCACAACTATTAAAACTTAACCTCTCCTTTGCCTTTTATAAATGATATCCCGCCATATGATTATATCCAAACAAATTCACATTAAAACCTCGTTGATCACATCACTTCTCAAAATAACCTTAACAGTATCCACTTCCTTTTCAACCCAACTTTATAAAAGGAAACAAAACTGTTTGGAAATGTTTCAGAATCAAACAAAGCACGGCCCCGAGTTCAATCATATTCTTGACAAAACATACTGGCACCTTGACCCAAATGGCAAACGAATGCCTCAGAACGTAATAACAGCCCGTTTTCAAGAAATTAGCAGAATTTGCGTGAAATGACCAAAATACCCCTGGGACCAAATCTGCAAAACAGACACCTCCATGACTTGTTAGTGGTTAGCAAATGTTCATAGGAGATGATATGTGAAATGCCTGACTAAATGTAAGGGTAAAATTTGGGGTATTACAATATGCAAAATGAAATGCTAATGCAAATCATGCAAAATGCAAAATGCACATACAAGGGACCAAGTGCCCCTGGCTGAGAAGTCCAATCCATCATACTGGTCTTAGTCAGACCCATAACACTGCTCAGCCCTGGTCTCAACAAGCCAAAACAATGCTCGAACCTGGTCTTCAACAGACCCCATGATGCTGTCTTCAAATATCACTGAATCTCAATCAAGAAAAAACCGGTAATCTGGAGGTCAAGTTACCTGCATGCCCCAACCCCTCTCACAGGTAGGTGTCCTAATAACTGACACAAAGTATGACATCCTATGCGGTCGTTGGCGTCACAGACTTTCAAGACGGATGATACGATACCCAGAAGGTGTGGCATCATCATGTCCTGAAGAGGCCTCACTTAGCCAACTTCCAAATGATCGGTCCCCGGAGTCGACAATCCAACTAACCAACAACCCCCTCAACCCAAAGGGTTGAAAAAGAAGTCAACCAGGAGAACCTCGTCCGAGTGTGGATTTCATGAGACACTAGTGCCTGCAAAGCATGCACGCGCCCACTAATTTCCACTCTAATTCTAGGTGCACTCAAGCCCAGGTCCGGCTTATCTCTCAATCATAGAACCCCCTCATACCCACAACAATAATAACAATAATATAATGCTGAATGTAAAATACAGAAACGTAAATCCATACAAAATCCATGACGGGAAAACAAGCGCTAGGATTGACTTGCGTAGGGAACCGTTGGAGTCCCCAGCAGAGTCGCCAGCTGTCGCTACTGCGAAAATCGGCGCCGGCTGAACAGAAAAGTCGCCACCGTGCGTTATTTATCCCAACGGAGGGAAAGGAAACGCTCAGAGTAAACCTACCGCAAAGACGGGAAAGGAATGGTCATCGCAACCAAATCCTGGATTCGGGAGTCGGTTAAGCAAGGGGAAGGTATTAGTACCCCTCACGTCCGTCGTACTCGACGGGATCCACGCTTGTTTTCTAGTACGGACTGTTATTCTATCTACTCTATAGGTCTGGGGTTAAAAGAAAATAAACTGACTCGGCAAAGTATCGCACTTTATGCCTACGTATTCCCGTCTGGAACGAGAAATCAGAGTCAACGTAGTTCACCTACTTACGGGAAAGGAGAGGAAGGTTGCTCGCTAGGATATCGCATCCTATGCCTACGTACTTTCATACAACATGAAAGATCAGAGCAAACGTAGTTCGGGCTACGTACGACACAAGTCTGTCTTGATTGTTTTTATCCTTCTGAAAAAGGTTTTCTCCTGATTATGGGTCCAAGCGGACAAAAATGACGTTTTTTGATTGGTTTACAGTCTTTTACGCAAGAACTGTCTTTTATGCTGTTTATCCTTTTATTGTATTTTTCTGATTGTTTTGAGAAAGAAGAGAAACAACAACTCTAAAACCTATGGTTGAAAAGAGAATCAAAATCTACCCTAATGTTGTCATGCATGGATGAAAGCCTAATGTCTGTCATATTTCTCTCTTGCGCAGAGAGAAACAGAGATCCTAAGGGGATAAACGGAAAAGCAACAACATATGTACAGTAAAGCGGTAAAATGCATGAATGCAGCAATACAAGCGAGGCAAGGGAGTCCCACTAAACCTCGAACCTAGAAAACAATGAGCGAAGTGAAACAGCTTCACCTCAATCTCAAGGGGACAATTAATCAAACAATACAGTCAAGAAACGCAAACAATGCATCAACAGCTCTAAACAACACCAACAACTCTAAACAGCAAAACCTGACAGCACAAGCTCCTTCTTCTATCCGTCTTCAAGGCAATGAATCTTATCCTCAATCTTCAAGGGCTTATTCAAAGCAAGCTCTCCTAGATGATAAACAGTTCACAAGATGAGTTTGGATGTTAAACAATTTGTTGACTACCAAAGGTGGCCTACAAACAGTTAACATAATACAGACTGTTTCTCTCAAAGTTCTATCTCTTAGATACAGTCACTGATCCTTCCTAAGGAGGGAGGTGAGTATCAAGGAGAGACTTTTAATCATTGAGAAGAATGGAGGCAAAAGAAGTCATCCATATTTGTGAAGAAATTTTCTATTCTAAGGCTCTATCTAGCTCCTATGTCCTAGGTCTTCAAACAGCTTCAAGCAAGCCAAGCATCTTCATCAAGCTTTGATCTTCAGCTTCAACTTTGTCTTCAATATGCTCCATCATCATGCTCTTCAAACCAAGCCCACACCCCAAGCAAAGCCCAATAAGCCCACACAAACAATATAAACCCTAAAAGGGCACACCATACAATCAAACAAAATACAAAATATACTAAAAATATTAATATAGTAGGGAAAATTCTAATATTATTTCTAGGGGATCTACTATACCTACCCTTAATACCCTATATGCCCCAGGTCCCAATTCAATCTAAAAACCCAAAAGAAATTATTTTAATGCACCTAAGTTGTGTATAAACCCTAATCTGATCACCTAAAGTTCACTAATCAAAATTACCTAAAAATAATCCTACAAATCTTGGAATAAAATTCAGGGGTACCTAAGATGTATATCTAATTGTCCTAAAAAGATTGACCTAAAAAAGTAATGGGAACTACCTAAACAAAAATATACAAAATCATGTACAAACTATATTCCATAAAAGAACAATTAAAAGTAAAATATTCACAAAAATAAAGAAAATACCTAAAATAATATTTTTATTTAATCACAATTTTCTTGAAACAATTATCAACATGTTCCAAAAATTCCCATATTAAAATGACCATTTTTCAATTTTATATGAATTATTTATGAATTATATACAAATGAAAAGAAAAGAAAAAAAACAATTGAAATTGGAAAACAAGGGGGGTGTCACCAGTAGTATATCTCATTGCATTTCACTCTGGGCCCAATTGGGGAGGGTGCTGATAGCAGTTGCGCCCAGGCCCCATTCAGAAAAAAAAACACAAAAGAAAAAATAAAACACAAACGGGGGGAGGGGTATAGATAGCATATATTCCTTTGTTACACAGGTTTGGGCCACAACACCGGGGGTGTTAATAGTAGTTGGGTTAAGCCCAAAGAAATTCCTTCGAAGGGGGGGGGTGTGAATGGAAACATGGGAGTATACTCAGCTATTGGAATTGGGCTTAGGCCCGAGGTTCATCAACCCAACCTCAGCAAACAAAAACCTAAACTAGCCAACATGAGGAGTACTGTTCATTCTCCCCCCCAACTGAAACCCTAGCGGCGATTCTCAAGCTCTCCCAACTCTCTCCCTCTCTGAAAATCTCTCTACCCCTCAATCTTCCAATCCTAAACCTAATCCTAACTAAAACTCAACGCCCCTTCTCCATACTCTCAACATCCTCAAACACAACTAAACCTAATCTTCAATCTGGCCAAAATACTCAAATACATTTCCACGATCAAAACCCTAAACAGCGAAAACCACAGACAAACGCACCTGATTATCCCTTTGGGGGAAGATCTGGAGTTTTAGCAAGGAGATCTTGAAGCAAAGTTGAAGGTTGTTACGAAGGAGATCATGCAATCTGAAGAGTCTTGATGAACGTCCTTGGAGCTTGCTGGAAAAAATTTGAAGATAGTTGAAGATCCGTTGAATAAGCTGATGAGTGATGCAGATGAATTTCTGGAAAGCTGACGAAGAAACTTCGTTGAAGATGAAGGTTCGTGAGCGTTGATGGGACAATTTGAAGATCTATGAAGATCTGGACATAATCTGGAAAATGTATGAAGCGTTGAAGAACGATGATGAACTCGATTGAAGGTTGATGAAGAATTGCATATTCGATGAAGATCTTGGTGTTTTCTGGAAAACGGTGGATGAAGGTTGAACGCTTGAAGATCTAGTATGATATTGATGAATCAATGCATGAATCTGGAGAAACTCCGTTGAAGGCTGTTTGGACGTTCTTGAGGGAAGAGTATTTCTGGAAACAATCTATGGAGGCGCAATGAGTTTGGATCGGAGAAGATGAAGGTTGGTGGGAGGAGGAAGATGAAGTTGGATCGGAGAGGATGAAGGTTGGGAAGAATTTTCTGAGAATTTGGTGTTTTGCAGATTCCGGCGAAATCGGCGGTGGCCGGAGGAGGTTAGCGTTACCGGAGGGGTTTGTTAGGGTGGCCGCCGGCAGCTTTGCATGGCCGGCGGTGGGATTCCGGCGAGGTGGTGCAGTGGCAAGGGGAGTGATGGAGAGTGAGACACGTGGCTGGGGGAGTCTGAGGGGAGCACATGTGGTGTGCATGCAGGAGGGTGAGAGAGAATGAGGTGGAAGAGCCTTCTCAGCACGCGTGGCCAGCTATATATACGACACGTGGCAGCTGTGAATGTGGACCTTTGACTCTGGGCTTGGACTGGATAGTTGGATAATGGGCCCATTAAGACTAATTCCAGATTAAAAACTGATTAAGACTAATCCTAATTAAAATCTAAACTAAAATTAAAAATAAAATCTGATTAGCACCTAATTAATTCTAATTAACTAAAAACGAAAATAAAGAAATAAAACCTAATTAAACTCTAATAAATCCTAATTAATTCTACAATTAACCCTAATTAAAATCTAAAAACGAAAATAGAAAATAAAACCCTAATTAAATCTAAAAATCTAAAAAAACTATTTTTTTAATCCTAATTAATATTTTTCTTAAAATCCTAATTAATTCTGAAAAATAAAAATCTAAAAAACCTTAAAAACTTTAATCTCTATTAAAATCTACTATCATTTTTAAAAACAATCTAAAACAAATTAATATCTACATATATCTGTTTTTGTTTTTTTATCCATTCTATTAAAGAAAAAAAATCTATTTATATATTAAACTATTAAAAGAAAAAATAATATCTGAATTTATTAAAAATCTATTAATTTCTGAAAAATGAAAAGAAAATTTATTTACTCTAAAAAATATTAAAAAAAACCCTATAAAATCCAGGAAAATCCAATTAAGTGCATTAAAATCCAGAAAAATGACAGAAAAATCCTAAAAATGCCAGGAGGCCGATTAAACCGAATAAAAACCCAATTACGCAACAGCAACGACACCCGGGCACCGAGATGGCCTGAAAACACCAGGAACGAGCACCAATTCTCAACAGACTTTTATTTCGACCGGCCTGAACTGCCTGAAACGCCAGGGGCTAAAATCCTGATAAAATCAATCTGAATGATAAAAATGCCGTGTATGCAGCATGCGAATGCGAATGCAAAATGTGTCGAACTATAAACCAGATACGGGGATCGGTTGGTCAAATTTTAGGGTGCAACAGGATCCATCTTCGAAATCAGCATGGTTGTATGATTCAGCATATACTGTCTCAAATATTTGGCAGCCCAAGCAAGTGCGCAACATGTTTTCTCAAGCATTGAGTATCGGGACTCACAGTCTGTGAACTTTTTACTCAGATAGTATATTGCATGCTCTTTTCTTCCTGTCTCGTCCTGTTGACCGAGAACACAACCCATACTGTTCTCAAGAACCGTTAGATACATTATCAAAGGTCTTCCAGCTACTGCAGGTATCAGTATCGGAGGCTCCTGCAAATATTCTTTTATTTTGTCAAATTCCCATTGGCAATTTTCATTCCAGACGACCGCCTGATCCTTTTTTAGTAATTTGAACATTGGTTCACACGTGGCTGTAAGATGAGATATAAACAGAGCAATGTAATTCAATCTCCCCAAGAAGCCACGAACCTCTTTTTCAGTTTTTGGCGCTGGCATATTTTGTATAGCTTTTACTTTTGCAGGATTGACCTCGATTCCTTTTTCACTGACAATGAACCCCAGAAGCTTTCCTCATCTCACCCCGAACGTGCACTTGTTCGGATTCAACCTCAGTCTGAATTTCCTAAGCCTCTCAAACAGCTTCAACAAGTTGACCAGATGTACCTCCTCTGTCTGTGACTTTGCTATCATGTCATCAACATAGATCTCAATCTCATGATGAATCATATCATGAAACAAAGTGACCATTGCCCGCTGATAGGTTGCCCCTGCGTTTTTCAACCCAAAAGACATTACCTTATAACAGAACGTCCCCCACGGTGTAATGAACGTTGTTTTCTCCATATCCTCTGGTGCCATCTTAATCTGATTATAATCAGAAAAACCATCCATGAAGGAAAACACGGAATACTGAGCAGTATTATCAACCAATTCGTCAATGTGAGGGAGCGAGAAATCGTCTTTCGGGCTCGCCTTATTTAGATCTCTGTAATCAACACACATTCGTACCTTACCATCCTTCTTAGGCACATGTATGATGTTAGCGACCCACGGAGGGTAAGTTGTTACGGCCAAAAATCCTGCGTCCAACTGCTTCTGAACTTCTTCCTTGATTTTCACAGCCATATCTGGTCTTGTCCTTCTAAGTTTCTGCATGACTGGCAGACGTTCTTCTCGCAACGGCGAGCGATGAACCACTATGTCAGTGTCAAGCCCGGGCATGTCTTCATAGGACCAAGCAAAGATATCACTATACTCATGGAGCATTTCGACCAATCTATGCTTAATGTCACCTTGCAATGCAGCCCATATCCGGACGTTTATTACAACTTCTTCAGAACCCAAGTTGATGACTTCAATGTCCTCCTGATGAGGCAGAATGATTTTCTCTTCCTGTTTCAAGAGTATGGCTAGCTCTTCTGGTAAGTCTTCATCTTCATCATTCTCTTCTTCGGCCTGAAATATCTGGTTATCAAAGTCGAAGCGAGTCATAGACGGTTCTAGATCGATGTCATATGCAAAGTGAATCCTGCAATAATGATGATTAAATGATTAAAATGATATGCAAAACAAGCACAAACCACATTGCCATTTTATTGTTAAAATAAAACATGAAAAAAAAGGATCATAATATTCTAATGTAGAAAAACGCCCTTTGATTGATTGATAAAAGATTGTTCAACCATAAACAAATAGGTGTCGCTACTGCGAAAATCAGGTGCCGACAAAACAGATGAGTCGCCACCTTTCATTATTTATCCCTCAGAACGGGAAAGGAAACGATCGGAAAAAACCTGACGAAAAGGTATAAGACAAGGTCATCGCAACAATTGTCTGGGTTCATGAGTCGGTTACGCAAGGGGAAGGTATTAGCACCCCTCACGTCCATCATACTCGATGGGATCCATGCTTGCTGGTTTGTCTACGGGTGAAAAACAATCTATCTACGACTTCTAAAGCTAAACGGAAAGAAATTGACTCGATAGAGCCTCGCACTCTATGCCTACGTATTCCCTCGTGCAATGGGAAAGTCAGAGTCAACGTAGTTCGGGAAACTACGGGGGGATTTGCTCGCCGAGATATCGCATCTCGTGCCTATGTACTTTCACACGGCGTGAAAGATCAGAGCTTACGTAGTTCGGGCTAACTACGGCTAGACAGGGTGTTCTCGATCACACAGGGGTGAGAGAAAGGATTGACGATACTAGCGTACGTATTCTAGCAGTTAGGTGTATGCTGCTCGCTCGACGGAGACTTAGGCGTTACCTGTTTGCGGTAGAACAGACGTAGTATGTCGGGTTTTAAAGGTATGGGGAACTTACGGGTTCTAGAACTACGGTCTGGTCTCGATTGCGCTCGAGCAAGAGAAAGCGAACATCAGTCGTCAGCGGGAAAGTCTCGATCGCACGGCAGCGAGAGAACAGAGAAGTTAGTTGTTAGTGTGCTCACTAGGATATCGCATCCTATGCCTACATATTCTCGTCTAGTACGAGAAATCAGAGCAGCTGTAGTTCAGCCAACTACAACAAACAGGGGGAAAAGGAAAAAGGGAGCTCGCTATGATATCGCATCCTATGCCTACGTACTCTCGTCTGGCACGAGAGATCAGAGCAAACGTAGTTCGGCGGGAAAATGAGTCTCGATTGCACAAGGGCAAGAGAAGGGGTGTCAATCGCCTGAACGCGAGAGAGAAAAGGGTTTCGATCACACGGGGGCGAGAACAAAGAGGAAGCAGGCTTACGCCTAAACGGGAAGGAACTCGGGACACACACGCAAGAACCTAAGGCGTAGGAGCGAATGCGTCGCATGTCACCCAAAGGGTACCATACTAGACATCCTAGACAATTGAGAAGAAACTCCTCAACTGTCATTTCCTACGTATCTAACGATACAGCTCACAACACTCGACAGTTGCCTGAAGACTTGAATAAGAAAACTGATGTTGAATGAAGCGGCTCCATTGGCTCCTGACATGCGCGCAAGCTCCATTCCAATCTTCTCCTCTCTGGATCCTAGATGAGGACGCTCGAATCAGGAACACTGTAACGCTTAGACCGTTATGGATCGACTTATACGAGAAATTAAACTCTAAGAGGTAGTGTATTGATATCCGTGTCAAAGACAAGATAGAGAAATGATATCGAAAATCATTCTCCAATTGAATCATGTCACACGGCCAGCCAAAAATGAAATCAATAGTAGAATCAGATAATAACAGAAATGAGGAGAGAAAATCCAATCACTAAATGGAAATAATATCCTACTCCAAAATATTAGCAATCAATTTCTAATAGAAAATATTCTAAAGAAATATTAAAAGGAAATTGCATATAAAATCTATCTAACTCTAATAATATCCTAAAGAATGAAAATTCTATATTAAAACTATAGTAAAAATATGCATAATATTCTAAAACTATAAGCTATAATCCCTAAGAGAAAATAGAAAAATAAAATCTACAATTATTACAAACATATGTCCAATACAAAAGAGAAATTAAAAATAAAGGGAATGGGGTACAGCTTGGACAGGGGGTAAATGCAGTAAAAAAATCCACTGGGCCCACCTAACAAAACAAAAAAAGGGAACAGGGGGGTGCGCTGGGATATTGGGTGTGGTGAAGGAATCTCATTGTTGGGCTTGGGTCAGCCCATTCGTGACACACACAAAAAAACAAAAGAAAAAACAAACAAGGGGACGGGGGTGTAGTCTGAAAAAACGGGGGGATGGATACGCAATATGCAAATTGGGCCCAATGGCCCAAAAGTCCAACTCGGGAAGCCCCACGGAACTTCACTTTCCTCTTCATTCACTCTGAAACCCTAACTCTCCCTCTCTCTTCTCTCCTTCTCCCAGCTTACTGTTCACCGCCGCCGTTCTCAAACTCATTTGTCGTCTCAACCTTCGTCTAAATCACACAAACAAACCTAACTCGCAAAACCTAACCTCAAACAAACAAGATCCATGAAGCCTTTCGCTGATGTTATCGTGACGGAGCTTTCTGAAGGTTTTGATGAAGATCAACCGATCTCGGTGTCGCGATGGATCTGGAAAACGGCTAAGGTTGAACGTTCTTGAATGAAGATCTGGACATTCCTTGGAGATCTGAAGTTCGCGTACAGATTCGATGGAGGTTTGAGTTTGATGCGTAGATCTCTGGAGTTTTCGTGGAAATCTGATGAAACACTATTGGATGTTTGCTTGAGATTCTGATGAACACGAAGAGGTCCTATGGATTTTCTGGTAAACTTGATGAAGGCGTTGATGAACAGATGAGCAAGATGAAGTCTTCGGTGGAAGGTTGTGAAGATCTGGAAAATCAGGTGGAACTGATGATGTTCTTGAAGTTTGGAAATAGTTGAGGTTGAAGACGATCTGGAAAATCCTTGAAGTTCTGGAGAAGTACAAAGAGCGAGGACGAAGGTTGATGAACCTTCATCGGTTTCTGGACAAACCTTGATGAAGACGGTTGAAGGTTCAGGTGGAATTGATGAAGTTTTGTGGCGTTTTGCAGTTTTCCGGCGAAGAAATGCAGTTTCCGGCGAGAACAAACGGTTATCGGCGAGCCTCCGGTGGTTGTTGCATGGCCGGCGACGAAGGGTACAGGTGAAGCAGACGTGAGACACGTGGCTCTGCATGCGGAGGGAGGGGAGGAGTGGAAGACGCGTGGCGCATGCAGTGATGTGAGGTGGCGAGTGTGTAAGGTCTGTGCAGAGTGAGGTGGAAGAGAGAGACACACACACGTGGCAGCTTCTTATATTGACAAGTGTCAGGAAAATGAGTTGGGCCCCCAAAATTGAGACATTTGGCCCACCAAAAATGATTAATGGACTGATTAATACAACTAAGATTCAATTAACTCCTAATTAACCACAACTAATTAAAATGATTGAAATCCAATTAAACAAATTAAAAGGTGGATTAAAACTAGTTAAAAACTAAACGACAATTAAGACTCTTTAACCAAACTAATTAACATCCCTAATTAAAAAAGGATTATCCTAATGACTAATTAAAACTATCAATCTAATTAATATCTATAAAGAAATCTATCAATTAAAATCTAAACCCATTAAAAATAGAAAAAACTATTTAAATCTATTTAATACCTATTGTATCTAAACAAACTCACTTAATATCTAACGAGAGATTTAAATCTATCAAATATCCTATTAATTTTCAAAATGAAACAATTAACATCTAATAAATTCTAAAAGAGAAGAATTTAAAATCTATTGAAAATTCAATTAAAAATCTACTTAATATCTAGAAAAAGAATTATCTATTAAAATCTATTTCACATATAGAAAAAAACAATTAAAATCTCTTTAAAGATCTAGCAATTAAGAGAAAAATCTAAAAATGCAAGGAAGCCAATTAAATCGAATAGAAGACAGATGTGCGACTATAGAGAAATAAGCGGTAAAAACCGGACACCTAAATGTCCTCAAAAATAACAGCGAGAGCTGAAAACACCGGGGCGAGCACCAATTCTCAAAACAAATCCTCGTACTCGAACTGGCCTAAAATTCCCGCAACGCCAGGAGAGGGCTGTAATCCCGATAAAAATCAATCTAACTGCAAAAATGCAATGTATACGGTATGCGAATGCAAAATGCAAAATGAGTCGAAACATAAGCCAAATGCGATAATTGGTTGGTCAAATTTTGGGGTGCAACAACTGCCCCTATTCAAACGGCTTGGACCCGAAGGGTTGAGAAGCGAACGACTTCAAAACATTCAAAGGTAAAAGACAGTTGAATACAAAAGAAACCCAGAAATTTGCCAACCTGCAGAAATAAACTGCACAAACTGCTTGGGGAACAAATATCCAGAAAACCGAATCCAGTTGTCACAGCAACAAACTGATCAATCATCTGACAAGGAAACTGACTTTAGCACTAGTTATCTGTGTGACGCCACAGATAACAAACCCGAAGGTTGGATCAACATGCACTTGATCCTCTCACGTCGTCTAATGATAGACAGGAAGAAAAACAATCTTGATCTCGTATCGTCTAATGATAGACGAGAGGAAAATTCTATTCAAATCTCGCATCGTCTAATGATAGAAGAGAGGAAATTCATATTCAAATCTCGCATCGTCTAATGATAGACGAGAGGAAAACCTTGTTCGAAGAACCACATCGTCAGTGAGAACTAGCGGAAAGAAAACCATATAAACTTCAACACCACCCATCAAATTTCAGAATTCTTTCGTCTACAGAAGTTGATGGAAAGAACAATACCCTCAAAAGGGGCCACATCATCAATAAGGATTGACAAGAAGAAAACCACCTTCAAAAAGCCATGTCGTCGATAAGGATCAACAACTAGGAAAACCAAACATTCTTCAAAGAGCCTCGACGTCAATAAGGATCGACGGTCAGAAAAACATTTCTTGAAATGCCATCTCTTCCGATAAACAGAAAGAAAGCCAATATCTGAAAGATCGCCTTGAAACCTCTCAACGTCTATAGATAGATGGAGAAAACTATGCTCAAACTCACGACGTCTAATGATAGACGGAAAAAATATATTTCTCAAACTCACAACGTCTAATGATAGACGGAGAAAATGTCTTGCTCAAACTCACAACGTCTAAAGATAAACGGAGAAATTCATACTTGAACTCATGACGTCTAAAGATAGACTGAGAAAATTCCTGCTGGGGGAAATACATCGTCAATAGGAATTGACGCGAAGAGCAGTCTGTCTTCATCAGATGATCGATATACAAAGCATAACCGTCGCATGATCTGAGAATCAAATAAACCACAGAACTATCTGAACAAAGCTGCTGGGTAATTGCCCCTGAACTGATTGCAGAGTGCTTCACGTTGCCACAGAAGGCTGATAGAAAAATTGGCTTATGCTTCGTATGCACATGCGTATGTTTGAATTTTTCTATGGCGTAATGCTCCATGTAGGATGGAAGTGCTACGCATTTGACAATGAAATGCAAATATGATGATATATGCAAGATGCAAATGCGAGCTCGGGCTGCTGGAGTAAAGTTGTATGCAGAAGGACCATTCCAGCAAAATAAATGCTGGAAAGGTGAAGCCAACTCCACTGGTGGAGAAACTGGATACAAAACCGCTTCAGCAAAATAAATGCTGAAGACAAAGCCAACTCCGCTGAGGATAACCGGATATCACATAATATTCCAGCAAAATAAATGCTGGAAAGGTGAACTGACTCTGCGGAGGGATAACCAAATGTGCTAAGTAGATCAGACTTCACTGGGGACAACTTACACATGCCAATGAAAATTGGAATTTGCTGGGGAAAACAGACAGAGTCTTCCTGCATACCAATGAAGATTGGATTTTGAGACTGATGCGCCAACACGGATTAGGCCTCACGGTGATTGCCAATATAGATTGGGCTTTAAGCTATCCGTAATGGGTCAGGTACGACTGACGCTGCAAAACATCCTGTCTGAATTCACGGCTTCTGGTTGAAGGGTCGAGGGATAATAGCACAACTTCCTGACATTCGTTTCACACTTGAAGATTGGTTGAACTTGCTTGAGTAGCTCTGATGACACGGAGAGGAACAATTCCTTCGCTTCTGATATGCCCCAGTCTGTGGGATCCCTGTGGGGATATTCCTCAAATGGAAATCTGAAAATCTGTACCTTGATGGTCTGACATAAACTGCCCCGGCACTCTGAACCTCAGAGAGATGCTTCGGATCAAATACCCCTCGGGCAAGAAACATCTTTTGTGCTGTTCTTAGGGTGGCCTGCCCCCTGTCTTCGATAACTTTGCCCCTGATAGGCTGATCTGCAGGGAGATACACTGGTTGTCCTTGAGAGATTCATCAAATCTCGACCTGACTGCTTCAGAATAACCGACTTCGGCTGGCTGACATCACATGGTTGACATCACTAGGGATTACCTGATATAGCTTGCCCCGGTTCATGGAGTATTCAGACGTTCCATATTCTATCCTGATCAGACTTTCCGCTGTAGGAAACTTTCCTGCTGTCCAGCGCTTACTCGCAAGTAAAACAAGTTGTTCTGCATAAAAGATATATTAATGCAATGCACATGACAATTTTGACATCCAATCTGTTCACTGGAAAAGGAAAAAACAGTTCATGGCATATAATGAACAAATCATTTATCAGAATATCAACATCAATACCAACATAGTAAGAAGAATCCTTTTAGGAGTCAGCTTCGACGCGATCCTTTACCGAAGTATGACTTTGAAATAAACCCTGCTTCAATTAGGACTTTCGAAGGTTGTAACGTGGTCAGGTTCACGGTTTTAAAAGGAAAGGATAAAGGCTCAAAATTTATTTTAACCCACCCGTTCTCCTTGATGTTCTCCAATCCTACGTTTAGCTAATTCGACCTTAGCGTTCGCTTCTCAGAGGTTGAAGGATAGGAGTGATAGTTTGAGAAACCATGAGTTTCTGGAGTGACAGCCACTCACTTTTCGTCTTTGCCACTTGGGGTCACACGACTCGTATTTCATTTGAGGATTTTTCTTTTGTAATCCTTTCATTTTTCTTTTTCTTTCCCTAACTTTTGCCTGGACTGGATCCTTTGAGCTTCTTTTGATTTTGAAGTCCAGCAGGATACCCTCATTTTTGCCTAAGTCACTTGTTTTCAGGATTCGACTTAGCGGGTTTTTTCTTTCTTTTTTTTTCTTTTGTGCGAACAAATCGTGTGACACTGGTTGTCTAACTCTTTGAGGAATAACGTGACTGTTTCACTCTTGGCGTTTAACCATTATGGTTTTTTAGGCACGACCTCTAGAGGTGTGATTGATCCTCGAACGAACACTCCTTTCGGCAATTTGGACGCTCGGTCAAATTAGCTAACACCTACCCTGCCCCAGGTTAAGATTGAGGGTTTTTTCGTCTTTCGAAAGAAACTCCTACTACTAGGCTCAAAGGGGTTGACAAGGGATTATCTTTCTTATAACTCCGGTGTTTATGGATTTGAAATAATGCATGTATATCATCAGCGGGTTTTATTTTCAAAAGCATACTTTCGGAAGCTTGTGTGTCTTTAAACTTCGTCATCCTCCCCGGATTCGGCTTAACCAAGCGTTGGATATCTGTAAAACATTGAGTGAATACGAATGGATTACATCAAAACATGCCTACTCATTTCATTATCAATATCGATTGAAAACAATACAAGTTTTACGAATGCAATTTGTGCTTTAACAGAAAAGAATCTACAAATGCAAAGACATGACATGATAAAACAAGGATTGCCAGCTTCTGGGAACTGGGCTTTTCGAACTTGATTTGCTACTGCGCCAGCCATCTTCAGAATTGATCGTCGAAGTCATCTTGATACTCCTCTGAACATCTGCTATCAGTGAACTCTCCCATAACCTGAACAGATTCACCCACTTGGTTGGATAAAGGAAGGTCGACACCCTGAGGCATGACAGATATCCTGTTAGAGTCCAGCAAGGCCTGAATCTGGCTTCGAAGCACCTTACAGTCATCTGTTGAATTCCCCTGCGCCCCAACATGGTACTCACAATGAGTGTTGGCATCAAAACCTGGAGGGTAAGGCTGGATCATTGGATCGGTCTCTTTCGGCACTATCAGCCCACTTTTGACCAAATCTGGCAACAACTAACTGTACACCATCGGTAGCTGAGTAAACTGCCTTTCAGGCTTCCTTGGTCTTCTTCGGGAGTGCTGACGCGGTTGGCGATGATATGACTGTTGACTCTGGCGGGTAACAGATATCTGACAGACAGACCCAACAGGTTGCTGACTCTGAGTACTCGAAGTGTC
The DNA here is from genome assembly GCA_963859935.3 of Lathyrus sativus. Classification (NCBI taxonomy): domain Eukaryota; kingdom Viridiplantae; phylum Streptophyta; class Magnoliopsida; order Fabales; family Fabaceae; genus Lathyrus; species Lathyrus sativus. The sequence continues at coordinate 141,893,816 of OZ012741.1, read as the reverse complement.
AGGATACTGAATCTCAGGTACGAGAGGTTCTGAGACAATATCACTTCCTTTCTCCCCTTCTTCTTGAGAACTGTCAATTGATTCATCTTCATAAACTGCAGTATAGGGAATGTCCTGAATCTTTCCGCTCTTGATTCTGCTCTCAACACGTTCTCCTACTCTTATCAAGTCCACAAAGCTTGCATTTCCACAACTGAACAATGCGTCATAGTAACGACCCTTCAGAGTATCCACGAAAAGGTCAACCATTTCTCTCTCCACAAGCGGTGGTTGAACACGAGCAGCCAATTCTCTCCATCTCTGCACATACCCTCTAAAGGATTCATTATCCGCCCGAGATAACTCTTGCAAATGCACGCGACTAGGAGTCATATCCAGGTTGTAGTTGTACGGCTTCACGAAGGCATTGGCTAAATCCGACCATGATTTGATACTATCACTGTTCAACTGCATATACCAATCCAAAGATGCCCCGATCAAACTATCTTGAAAACAGTGAATCATAAGTTCGTCATTGGTGACATGTGAAGTCATTCTTCTGCAGAACATAACCAAATGTAGCTTCAGACAACTATCCCCTTTGTATTTCTTAAAATTGGGAATTTTGAACTTCGGAGGCAACACAAGGCCTGGCACCAAACACATGCTCGCAGCATTCAGGTTGAGAGTATTCTTATTTATCAAGGCATCCATCTGATCTTCCAACAGCTGAAGTCTCCTCGTATCCTCAACATCCCTCGGGTTCTCAGCATTGACCCTCGGAACGACCCTCTGACGATCTGGCACAGGGAAAGTGAAACGCTGATAGTCTGTGTCATGGAGAGAAGATGCGTCTTTGTCTCTGACAGGAATCTGCACATTCTGGGTTTGAGCAACATTGCTCACCGGAGTTCTCTGAATGTTGTTCTCTCCTCTATTCATAGCTGTTATGGCATCCATGACCTGACTCAACTGGTTCTTCAACAATTCAAACTCGGCCCTAGTAACAAACTGATTCTGCTCTGCTGAGTCCATGATCCTTCCAGAAACTAACTCAAGTCCAATGCGAATGTCGGGAAGTCAACTGCGAGTTGGACAAAAGACTGGTAAGCTCTCTGTTCCGACCGAGGATGGATATGCAAGCATGAAATGCACATGAAATGCAATGCAAAATGCAAACAAACACGGGATCACAGCCCCCACAAAGCTCTTAATACTGTTGCGCTGCTGACGGGATAAGTTTGCTCTGACGAGAGAAAACCAAAATACCGGGTAGGCTGGAAGTCAAGTTTCCTGCAAAAAAAACCCCCTCTCACGGGTATGGACCTAACTGACACAGGTTTGGCATCCTATGCGGTCATCAGCATCACAAAATTTCAAGAACAATGATACGATACCCAGAAGGTGTGGCATCATCATCTCTTGAAGCGGCCTCACTTAGCTGAATCACAAGTAATCGGTCCCCAAAGTCGACAATCCTTCAAACCAACAACCCCTCAAGCCCAAAGGGCTAGAAAAGAATTCAACCGGGAGAACCTCGTCTGAGCGTGGATTTCATGAGACACTAGTGCCTGCAAAGCAAGCACGCGCCCACTAATTTCCACAACTAATGCTAGGTACCCTCAAGCCTGGGTCTGGCTTCTCACTCATCAGAGCTCCCTTCCCACAACAGCACAATAGCAACATATAATAACATGCGGGAAATGTAAATACAACAGTAATATACAACATACAACCCACAAAAATAAACACCCGTAGACAAGCAAACAAGCGCTAGGATTGACTCTCGTCGGGACGTTGGATCCCTCAATTTGAGTCGCATAGGGGACGTTGGATCCCCAGGAAACTGTCGCAGTCCTCAGCAGAGTCGCCAGCTGCTGGGGATTGCCCAGGCAGCTAGGAAGAGAATCCAAGGTAAGACTCGCTTAGAGAACCAGAGTCCCCAGCAGAGTCGCCAGCTGCTGGGGATTGCCCAGGCAGCTAGGAAGAGAATCCAAGATAAGACTCGCTTAGAGAACCAGAATCCCCAGCAGAGTCGCCACCTGTCGCTACTGCGAAAATCAGGTGCCAGCAAAACAGAAGAGTCGCCACCTTTCGTTATTTATCCCTCAGAACGGGAAAGGAAACGATCGGAAAAAACCTGACGAAAAGGTATAAGACAAGGTCATCGCAACCATTGTCTGGGTTCGGGAGTCGGTTACGCAAGGGGAAGGTATTAGCACCCCTCACGTCCATCGTACTCGATGGGATCCACGCTTGCTGGTTTGTCTACGGGTGAAAAACAATCTATCTACGGCTTCTAAAGCTAAACGGAAAGAAATTGACTCGATAGAGCCTCGCACTCTATGCCTACGTATTCCCTTGTGCAATGGGAAATTCAGAGTCAACGTAGTTCGGGAAACTACAGGGGGATTTGCTCGCCGAGATATCGCATCTTGTGCCTACGTACTTTGAAACAACGTGAAAGATCAGAGCTTACGTAGTTCGGGCTAACTACGGCTAGACAGGGTGTTCTCGATCACACAGGGGTGAGAGAAAGGATTGACGATACTAGCGTGCGCATTCTAGCAGTTAGGTGTATACTGCTCGCTCGATGGAGACTTAGGCGTTACCTGTTTGCGGTAGAACGGACGTAGTATGTCGGGTTTTAAAGGTATGGGGAACCTACGGGTTCTAGAACTACGGTCTGGTCTCGATTGCGCTCGGGCAAGAGAAAGGGAACATCAATCGTCAGCGGGAAAGTCTCGATCGCACGGCAGCGAGAGAACAGAGAAGTTAGTTGTTACTATGCTCGCTAGGATATCGCATCCTATGCCTACATATTCTCGTCTGGTATGAGAAATCAGAGCAACTGTAGTTCAGCCAACTACAACAAACGGGGGAAAAAGGAAAAAGGGAGCTCGCTAGGATATCACATCCTATGCCTACGTACTCTCGTCTGGCACGAGAGATCAGAGCAAACGTAGTTCGGCGGGAAAACAAGTCTCGATTGCACAGGGGCAAGAGAAGGGGTCTTAATCGCCTGAACGCGAGAGAAAAGGGTTTCGATCGCACGGGGGCGAGAACAAAGAGGAAGCAGGCTTACGCCTAAACAGAAAGGAACTCGGGACACACACGCAAGAACCTAAGGCGTAGGAGCGAATGCGTCGCATGTCACCCAAAGGGTACCATACTAGACATCCTAGACGATTAAGAAGAAACTCCTCAACTGTCATTTCCTACGTATCTAACGATACAGCTCACAACACTCGACGGTTGCCTGAAGACTTGAATAAGAAAGCTGATGTTGAACGAAGCGGCTCCGTTGGCTCCTAACATGCGCGCAAGCTCCATTCCAATCTTCTCCTCTCTAGATCCTAGATGAGGACGCTCGAATCAGGAACATTGTAATGCTTAGACCATCATGGATCGACTTATACGAGAAATCGAACTCTAAGAGGTAGCGTATTGATATCCGTGTCAAAGACAAGATAGAGAAATGATATCGAAAATCATTCTCCAATTGAATCATGTCACACGGCCAGCCAAAAATAAAATCAACAGTAGAATCGGATAATAACAGAAATGAGGAGAGAAAATCCAATCACTAAATGGAAATAATATCCTACTCCTAAATATTAGCAATCAATTTCTAATAGAAAATATTCTAAAGAAATATTAAAAGGAAATTGCATATAAAATCTATCTAACTCTAATAATATCCTAAAGAATGAAAATTCTATATTAAAACTATAGTAAAAATATGCATAATATTCTAAAACTATAAGCTATAATCTCTAAGAGAAAATAGAAAAATAAAATCTAAAATTATTACAAACATATGTCCAATACAAAAGAAAAATTAAAAATAAAGGGAAGGGGGTACAGCTTGGACAGGGGGTAAATGCAGTAAAAAAATCCACTGGGCCCAGCTAACAAAAAAAAAGGGGGAACAGGGGGGTGCGCTGGGATATTGGGTGTGGTGAAGGAATCTCGTTGTTGGGCTTAGGTTCAGCCCATTCGTGAAAAATGGGGGGATGGATACGCAATATGCAAATTGGGCCCAATGGCCCAAAAGTCCAACTCGGGAAGGTTGTGAAGATCTGGAAAATCAGGTGAAGAACTGATGATGTTCTTGAAGTTTGGAAATAGTTGAGGTTGAAGACGATCTGGAAAATCCTTGAAGTTCTGGAGAAGTACGAAGAGCGAGGACGAAGGTTGATGAACCTTCATCGGTTACTGGACAAACCTTGATGAAGACGGTTGAAGGTTCAGACGAACACGGTGGAATTGATGAAGTTTTGTGGCATTTTGCAGTTTTCTGGCGAAGAAATGCAGTTTCTGGCGAGAACAAACGGTTACCAGCGAGCCTCCGGTGGTTGTTGCATGGCCGGCGGCGAAGGGTACAAGTGAAGCAAGCGTGAGACACGTGGCTCTGCATGCGGAGGGAGGGGAGGAGTGGAAGACGCGTGGCGCATGCAGTGATGTGAGGTGGCGAGTGTGTAAGGTCTGTGCAGAGTGAGGTGGAAAAGAGAGACACACACGCGTGGCAACTTCTTATATTGACAAGTGTCAGGAAAACAAGTTGGGCCCCCAAAATTGAGACATCTGGCCCATCGAAAATGATTAATGGACTGATTAATACAACTAAGATTCAATTAACTCCTAATTAACCACAACTAATTAAAATGATTAAAATCCAATTAAACAAATTAAAAGGTGGATTAAAACTAGTTAAAAACTAAACGACAATTAAGACTCTTTAACCAAACTAATTAATATCCCTAATTAAAAAAGGATTATCCTAATGACTAATTAAAACTATCAATCTAATTAATATCTATAAAGAAATCTATCAATTAAAATCTAAACCCATTAAAAATAGAAAAAACTATTTAAATCTATTTAATACCTATTGTATATAAACAAACTCACTTAATATCTAACGAGAGATTTAAATCTATCAAATATCCTATTAATTTCCAAAATGAAACAATTAACATCTAATAAATTCTAAAAAGAGAAGAATTTAAAATCTATTGAAAATTCAATTAAAAATCTACTTAATATCTAGAAAGAGAATTATCTATTAAAATCTATTTCACATCTAGAAAAAAAACAATTAAAATCTCTTTAAAGATCTAGCAATTAAGAGAAAAATCTAAAAATGCAAGGAAGCCAATTAAATCGAATAGAAGACAGATGCGCTACTATAGCGAAATAAGCGGTAAAAACCGGACACCTAAATGTCCTCAAAAATAACAGCGAGAGCTGAAAACACCGGGGCGAGCACTAATTCTCAAAACAAATCCTCGTACTCGAACTGGCCTGAAATGCCCGCAACGCCAGGAGATGGCTGTAATCCCGATAAAAATCAATCTGACTGCAAAAATGCAATGTATACGGTATGCGAATGCAAAATGCAAAATGAGTCGAAACATAAGCCAAATGCGATAATTGGTTGGTCAAATTTTGGGGTGCAACAATAGGCCCTGAAGACAAACCATTATGCTCCGGGTAGAACATAGGGCTATACAATAATCAGAAAAACAAAATCATTACTCTTCGGTTGTCACTTGAATGATTTCCTTGACAGACCAGTTGTTAAGGCTTTGTCCCGGAATGCACGGCTTGACCCAAGCGTCCATGTCACAGTCACTATCCCCTTCTTCATCTAAAATAGCGTTGATCCGCTCGAAGATTACCCCTCTGCTAGTAAATTGAATAGGTCCTTTATAGCGCGACACGCTCTGTGAGGATGATGAAGAAGATGGGCGGTATCCTAACCCAAACTTGTCCTGTTTGTGGGGAATATTCAGCACTTGACCCCAACCTGGTGCTGCCCCAGCCTGTACCACTACCTGGGCTTCTTTGAATGACTACATGGCCACCTCGGGCGCTTTGCTCACAACAGGAGATTTGTCTTTGATCTGAATTGTCTCGAAGGCTTGACAAAGAGTCTCATGAATTTCACCATCCACCTTAACATACTTAAACTAAGATAAATGACTAATCATTATATCCTCCTCTCCGCATACTGTGACAACGCGGCTACCAACCATGTACTTGAGCTTTTGGTGCAGCATGGATGTTACAGCTCCTGCTGAGTGAATCCATGGACGGCCCAACAAACAGCTATAGGCAGGTTGGATGTCCATAATATAGAATACTGCATCAAATACCTCCGGACCCACCTGAATAGGCAACGTTACCTCTCCGAATACGGACCTATGAGTCCCATCAAAAGCACGCACTACTAGGTCACTTGGCGTACAAATCAGCCCCTGCATATCTAGCTTCATCAAGGCCTTCTTCAGAAGTACATTCGGGGATGACTCCGTATCGACCAGCACATGAGACAGGACGGATCCTCGACATTCAATTGAAATGTGCAAGGCACAATTATGATTTCTGCCCTTCGATGTCAAATCCAAGTCTGTAAAACTGAGCCCGTTTCCTGCATTAACATGCATTACAACTCTTCAAGTTGGTTAACCGATACCTCTTGCGGCACGTAAGCAGTATTCAATATCCTCAATAATGCATTTCGGTGCGCTTCTGAACATAGCAACAAAGACAAGATGGGGATTTTGGAAGGCGTCTGCTACAGGTGATCCACAATTTTGTAGTCACTTTTCCTTATCAGCCTTATGAACTCCTCTGCATATTTTAACAAAGATTCCTTCTCTCCAAACTGAGAAGTCTCCTCAACTACCGCTTTCTTACCTTTATCAGCTCTGTCAGCAGCCACCTCAGGTGACGAGAAAACTCTACCGCTTTGAGTAATACCACCCACTCCAACCATATTGTCTACTGAATCAATTGACAAGCTCTTCAACTCCTGTTTTTGCCCATTGTAATACACTTCCACTCCATAGTTCCACATAATAGCTCTTGTACTCTCATAAGGCACAGGTCCGGCTTTGGTGATGACTATGGTTGGTGGCCTAGGAGGCGCTAAAATAGTTATAGTTTTGTACAGAATCGAGATCGTTGCAATCTCATTCCTTCCCTCAACCATTATCTCTTCAGACTTCTTCTCAGCAATACGGTCAAATTGCAACATTCCATCATTCATCATATCCTGAACACAGCTCTTCAGTTTTGCACATCCCTCGGGACGACTTAAACATTCAGCACACGATTCATTACAGCTCGGGAATACCCCCCCCCCCCTTCAGCAATCTGTCCTTTACAAAGCCCGGTATCGTTTTCAACTCATTGACATCCATCACTAGATTCAAGCTTTCATCCTCCAATATAGCACTTACTCCAGCTGCCCCATGGTTGGGCATAGGGTTCTACACGACATTAGGCGCATCGTGAGAAAAATTGATAGCTTTACTATCTATGAGGTCTTGGATTTTGTGCTTGAACCCCTTGCAGTTATCAATGTTGTGCCCAGGCGCACCCGAGTGAAACTCACAATGAGCGTTAGCGTCATAACCTGGTGGTGGTGCCCCTGTCAAGGGAGTTAAGGTTCTCTTTTGGATTAAATGCAGCTGCATCAGATGTTGAATTAGTTGAGAATACGACATCGGAGGCGTGTCAAATTGTCTGTTTATCCATCCTCGATCCTGATATCTACATTGAGCATAGTTCTGATTTTGCTTCTGTTGTGGTTGTTGTTGTTGTTGAGGAACTGCAGGAATTGTGATACTAGCAACCTACTGCTGTTGGCGGTACTGAGATGAACGCTGATTTCTATTCTTGCTCCGAGAACTAGACACTGAATTAGTCTCGCCTTTTCTTTTTGTTTCCAAAAGGCTTTCTTCCTCTACCAGATGTGGATCCATCACCAGCCTGAACTTTTCCGAGCTTGATTCCATTCTCCACCCTCTCCCTGGTGATGATTAGGTCAGAAAAGCTACCGGGCATGTTACTGATAAGCTTCTCGTAATAGACACCAGGCAAAGTAGCGACAAACATATCAATCAGCTCATGCTCCACCATGGAAGGTTGTACCTGGGCTGCTAACTCCCGCCACCTATGGGCGCACTCCTTGAAACACTCATTGTTCTTCTGGGAAAGATTCTGGAGCTGAACCCTGTTAGGAGCAAGGTCATTGTTATACTGATAATGTTTCACAAAGGCCTCAGCTAAGTCTCTCCAACTGCGGATATTCACAGGCTCCAGATTCATGTACCACTCTAACGATAGACCAGACAAGATGCCCTAAAGGAAATGCATAAGCAATTTCTCATCATCCGAGTAGGTAGACATCTTACAGTAATACGAGCGAAGATGAAGTCTTGGACAAGTTGTACCCTTGTACTTGTCAAAGTCGGGGACTTTGAACTTCAGCGGTACCTTCAAATCTGGGATCAGCCCCAAATTTGCCATGTCTAAACCCATGGAGTTCTGGTTTTCCAAAGACCTCATATTTTCTTCAATCAGTTATTAAAGATCGGTGGTGAAAAATGATTTGTGATTCAAGTTAATTAATAGCTTGTTACCCAATTCTCACCATGACAGAAATGGCGATTTCACTGGGGAACTGTCTCTGAGGGTTCCCCCTAACTTGTTTGTTTGTGTTTATTGTTGTATATCAATATGCTTATCTGTATATATTGTTTCTGCTTTGGGCTATTGTCTTTGTATAGTGAGATAAGTCCTACACCCAGACTTGAGTGCACTTATGATAGGAAGGTGATATATTCAAGAAGGCTTATAAGGAGTTGATTCCTGACCAAGCTGACTTGAGAATCACCGCTCAGTTGAGGCCCTCTTGAGAATAATATTGTTGAACGAGTATTCGTGAAAACACTTACCATTTTTTACCTAGGAGCCTGTGACATTGAGAACTGTTAGTTACCCTTAACTCAACTTGGCTTTCTTAGTACGTAGTGCGATGACTATGAGGGAGTATTCCCAAAATAGTTGATACGTTATACTACCCTCGAAAGAGGTTCTCTTGAGAATATTATTAACTACCGAGTATTTGGGAAATTGATAATATCTGAAGACGAATTGATGAGTTTGAGAACTTTTAGAACCTTTGTTCTGAAGGTACAATAAACTCTTAGTCCACACCATTTAGGATGGGTAGAACTTTGCTCCATGCTCCTGATTTTCAAACCTAGGCCTTTGTTTGTTTGAGTGTCTATATATATATATATATATATATATATATATATATATATATATATATATATATGTGTATATGTGGATTTGTGTACCTGTGTTGAGCATACATGCACTCATAAACCATCATGTTCATAAAAGTTTCATGGAACTCAAAGCTTTTGTTTACAAACATCATAGGTTTTACTATGGATTTTGAAATTATACTCTATTTTCAATAAAATGAGATTTTTAGTTATCAAAAGTATTGTCCACTTTATGGTGTTTGCAAACATAACCTTTGAGTTCCTTGAAATTCATCTGCGTTGGTGCATTTGCATTTGTCATTAGCATCGCATTCTTTGCATTTCAGGTTCTCACTCTTGCTTCTTCCTTTAGTAGACAGATTGTTACTCTTGCTTCTTTCTTCAATAGACAAACGGTAATATCACTAAGATACTCAGGCCAGTCAAAGAAAGAAAATGAAGAACATTAAGCAAGAAAACCATGAACTTTATAAGGAGGTGACTACTTTAAGGGATGGTGTGGAAAGGCTCTCTACTTTGGTTGAAACTCTGGTTTCTACTCAAAATCAGCCTTCTTCTCATATTTCTCAGACTCCGCTTCAAAGGACCGTGATTTATGAAATCATGTCAATGCTCATTCCTGTGACTCCCATTAGCACTTCTAACAACTATAAGAAGCTTGTGGATGGTTTACTCAGGGAGAAAGAACAAGCCGCTAATGCTATTTCGCGAGAGAAACATGGAGGATCTCGTAACAAAAATAAATAACACGTGAATCAAATTGACCCGATCCCAATGGCTTATTTTGAATTATATCCTACTTTAGTACAAAAGAATTTGGTGCAAACAAAGAGCCTTTCGGTCATCCCAAAGAATCTACCATGGTGGTTTAAGTATGATCATTTTTGTCCATTTCATTAAGGGGCGTCCGGTCATGATATTGAACATTGTTTTGCTTTGTAGGCTGAAATACAAAAGTTAGTGCAAAGTGGTATTTTTTCTTTCGAAGATTCTAGACCCAATGTCTCAACAAGTTTGTTACCCAAGTATGGAAACCCTAAGGTAGGATATCTCAGAGAATAGTGTATCTCTGACGTGAATTTAATGAGAGGATCTTTAGTAGACATGCACGTCAGTTTATGTAGCCTTACCCATTATGAGCATAATCACACTTCTTGCAAAATTTGTTTAAAGAATCCTCGTAGATGTTTTGTGGTGAAGAGGGATCTCCAAGATATGTTGGATCAGAAACTGCTTCATATCGCTAGTGAAAGGGTGAATGTCATAATTCCGCATTTTAATATGCCAGATCCAGTGGCGATTACTTACAACAGTAAAAAGTCTTCTCCTGTGCCCGGTGAATACGATGCTACCATGATGGAAGTTGATCAGAAAGTTCCTATTGATGTTTCTCCTTCTGCTCAGATCATTCCGAATTGTCAATCATAGTTTTTTCAGAGAACACATCAGATTCATGATCAAAAGAAGTTTGACCCAATCCTAATGACTTACAGTCAATTGTGGTCCTATTTCATCCGAGACTCGGTAATGGCACCCAGAAAGACCAGAGCCGTGAAATCTCATCCTTTTTGGTTCAATCCATATACTAGTTGTGCATTTCATGATGAAGCAATGGGGCATTCGATTGAAGAGTGCAAGGTTTTCCAAGAAAAAGTCTAAGAGATGATCAATGATGGGGTGTTGAATTTCAAGGGAGGAGGCCCAGCTGTGAATGAAACACCTTTATGCTGATGGATATGAAGACTCAAGAAAGTCCTTTCAAGTCGGTGAAATCAGGAGGAGAACTCATTCCCAAAATCATCAGGTTATTTGTTTGTTTGCTTGCATTTGTTATTATTTATTTGATTATAAAAGCATGATTTGCATGTAAGAACTTGTTTTTTTGAATGATTAATGCAATAAATATGTTTGTCTTGAAGAAATCCATTTTTATTCACTCATAAAATGCTTTTTCATATTTTATAATGCCAACTTTACCCAATCTCTTGCTTTGATAAAGAATTGGAGGGAGGATGACGATATAAAAAACGCAAGATCTCTGGTCGTATGCTTTTGAATAAAACCCAACTGATGATGTAAGGCATTGTCTCAAATCCTCAAAAATTGTAGACATAAGGGAGATAGACCCTTGTTAACCCCTTTGAGCCTTGAAGTAGGGGTTTTCTTTTCAGTTAAGCTGATCGAGCGCCCAGACTTTCAAAAAGGGAAACAACATCCAAGGATCCACCATACCTATATCTCACACATTAGGAGGTTAAGAGTCAAATCCACAATGATTATCCCTCTACTATCTAAATAATGAGGCAGTCACAATCCTTTCAAAAAGGTCAAAATGACTTAGAGTCACACGACTTGTTCATAAATCACAAAAAAAATGAAAAAAGAAAAAGCCCGCTAAGTCAAAACATATGAAGGAGACTTAGGCAAAATTGAGGCATCCCGCTGGACTTCAAAGTCAAATCCAAAGACTTCGTCCAGGCAAAAGTTAGGGAATAAAAACAAAATAATAATAAAACGAAACGCGAAAAGAAAAAACAAAGGATCACCAAGAAAAATCCTCAATAAGTAATAAAGTCGTGTGATCAAACACCAAAAGCAAAAAGGTGAGTGACTGCCATGTCCAAAGCCTCAATGGTTTCTCAACCATATCAAAACTCCTCTTGATAGATGAGTGCTCGTGTCAGGTTAACTGAAGGTAGGATTGGAGAACATCACGAAGAATGGATGGGTATAAGTAAAATTTGAGCCTTATATCCTTTGTTTCTTAAGTCGTGAACCAAGCCACGATACAACCCTCAAAAGACCTAATTGAAGCAGGGTTTATTTGAAAGCGTACTCGACGAGATAACGTTTCCTGACTCCTATGAGATAAGCTCAAAATTTGTGTTGGCTTTGTAAAATTAATTAATTTCATATCCTAACTAGTGATTCAGTCACAATTTATTGTGATATCTTTTCAATAAATAAATAAAAACTTCAAGACAGGCATGTGTGTTGCATTAGTAGTTTCAGAATTAATATTTTTTTGCTCGCTAGCATTGCTTGACATCATACAAGCTTGCATATGAACAACAATGATGAGCTTAATCTTTTGAGACTTGAAACTCTGATAAAAAAAAGGGCGAAACATGTCAAGAATGATTATATCCATGGGCATGTTTCCTGAAGACTCTGCTGACCAGGGGCAAGTTTGTTTCCCAGTTGTTGCTTTCACAGACTAATCATCCCTAAGGGGAAAAGTTTGAAGTTTCAGCTATACATAATGCATTCAATCTGGGGCAGTTACGTCAAGATTCGAAAAATCTCTCAAAGAGTTTGAAGATATTGTAACATCTTGGATTTCAAGTTTTCTGTAAAATCCTCTTGGAATGACTTTCTTCTCATAAACTATGTGATCTTGGGGCATTTGAGAATTGAAGATTATCTTGGGGCAACCACCACGCAGTTCATCAATGCAGAGCTACTTTGTTCTCGTAGAATTCTTCACCCATACCCAAAAGAGATCATGTCTCAAGTGGTGGGATGATTCCCCATTAAGTCTCTACCACAGGTAGTCATGACAATTCCTAGTGAATCTCCACTTCAAGCAGTTATGGCATGTCTGGTGCAAAATTTCCCCTATTGGTAACCTAAGCATCCGCCAGTGAATTTCCTTGGCTTCAACCTTCCCAGTGAAGTGAATGTTATTTCACTCCTCAACGGACTTCTTACAACTTTAATCTTCCCCGGTAAAGTGGATGTTTATTTCATCCCCATGGAGTCTCAACTATGATATCTACAACTACGACTTTGATCCGAGTTCCCCTAATGAAGTGGATATTTATTTTATCCCCTGTGAGGCCTCAACTCTGGCATCTATGATAATGACTTCCTTTCATTTCACTTCATTTTGTAGTGGATATTTATTTTACCCCCTATGAATTTTTTTCGATCATGAGGTTGATCCTTTCCCAGTGAGTCTTTCTCATCCCAACAAAGCAGCGAGATTCATCTTGGCAATCCCTTAAGTGAAGTCATGATATAATATCCCCAAGTGGAGTGCTCTCTTTTCCCTAGAGAAGTTTGAAGCCTTGAAGCAAGACTATGATTCCATGTGTGGCTTTCCATTCACCCTAGTGATGCTTCTATCTTGCGAAAATTGGCTGAGTATATGTGTCGAGATGTTTATTTCATCTTCGGTTTACTTCTCCTTGTTTGTTTTATCATGATAAGCATAACATAACATAAATTCATTCATATGGATACATGGCATCTGTGCATTTTGCATTTTTGTGTTTGTTTGTTTGTTTACTTTGGCCGTGTTTATCCTCAAGTGATTGGGTTTGTCTTCTCCCTCTAAGTAGAGTTGTATCTCTAAGCAGAAAGAGCACATTCTTTCTAATTCCTCACTGAGTTTGATTCTCGTGGAAAATGGTTGCTTTAGTTTTCTTTTTCCATTTTTGGATAAAGATAAACCCCAATTGAGTTCCTTCCTCAATGGGTAGAGTCTTGCTTGACCATTTCTCTTCAGTTATTTCCTGAATTAATTTTGGTCCCTGACAATCACAATTTTGAGTCTCTCTAGGCTTTTGAACCTGGATTGAGCGCGTATTTATTTTGCACTTTTCCCCCGGGAAGAATCTACTTGAGGATCACCATTCAAGACAAAATATTTTCTCAGCGGTAGTGTTATAATACTTTTTCAGCAATTTATACACAGACAACAAGTGGCGGCTCTTCATTTGAGAAGTTTGTTTTGTTCTAAGGTTTTCTATTTGGATGACAAATGGCAGTCTCCTCAAGACAGTTTGTTTATCCCTAATGAGTTTATCAACATTATCAACTTATCCTCCATCAAATGGCATATCTCTGGAAATCCATCAGAGAAGTTTGGTGAAGATTTTATAAGTGTTTCTCTTTATTTGAGAATTCCTGATACAAGGGATTTAGTTGCTTCAATGTAACTTCAAACTACAACAATGCTGCTCCTCAGTGATGTTTTCCCTAGCGAGTCCACTATTCAATTTTCTTCCATCAAAAGGCATCTCTCCGAGAAGTGTGATGAAGATTCAAATGATCTTTCTCTTTATTTGAGAAGACACATTTTGAAAATCAACCGGCTTGCATCTCTTTTAGATCCCCAATGATGTTTTCTAATCTCCAGTAAATTATGGATCCCCGTTGAAGTCATAAATCTCTAGCAAAATTCCAATCCCCTGTGAAGATACTCTCCCATAAGTATTCACCTTTCCAGGAAGAAACTAAGACCCGTTCGTGGCTTATGACCCAAGACGAAGGGAGGTTTATTTTTATCCTTTTTCAAGTGAAATACTTGATTAAAGAAGAAACTGAGACTCGTTCATGGCATACAACCTTGAAGCGTGGGGAGGTTTATTTTTACCCTTTTCAAGTGAAGACTTGATTAAAGAAGAAATTGAGACTCGTTCATGGCATACAACCTTGAAGCGTGGGGAGGTTTATTTGTACCCTTTTCAAGTGAAGACTTGATTAAAGAAGAATTGAGACTCGTTCACGGCATACAACCTTGAAGCGTGGGGAGGTTTATTTTTACCCTTTTTCAAGTGAAATACTTGATTAAAGAAGAAACTGAGACCCGTTCATGGTATACAACCTTGAAGCGTGGGGAGGTTTATTTTTACTCTTTTTCAAGTGAAATACTTGATTAAAGAAGAAACTAAGACCCGTTCATGGCATACAACCTTGAAGCATGGGGAGGTTTATTTTATCCTTTTCAAATGAAGACTTTATTAAAGAAGTTGGATCATACCCTAATCATGGAAGCTTATGTTAGTCTATTACCTTTGCTTAGACTATCATATGTTTTGATAGTAGGTAATACACATTTCTTTTGGTCGGACACCTTTGCTTAAGCTGCCACATGTTTGGTCTATTACCTCTGCTTAGGCTATCATATGTTGGATAGTAGGTAGTATGTCTATCTCTTTTTGGTCAGATACCTTTGCTTAGGCTACCATGTTTGATAGTAGGACATCTTTCCTTTTGTGTTGAACTTTTCTTAGGCTATCATATATTTTGATAGTAGGTAGTACACATTTCCTTTTGGTCAGTTACTCTGTGATCAGTAGTTACTTCCATTCAACAAAACCTCGGTATAAGGTATTCCCAAATGAGATCCTAAGTCTCGACAGTAGACTCCTCCAGTTGATATCTCTTGAAATCTCCAATAGCTGCATCCTTATATACATATTCATGCATCATGCAATGCATGACATTTCCACCCAAAGTGGAATAACATAGTAGAACAAAATCTAAGACCAATCAGCAAACGTCCAGGTCAGTCCTCTTTCAAAATCGGTTGCATTCCTCTTAAAAGAGTTGATATCTCGCACCCGCTCATAGAGTTTTTATCCCCCAACAATTCAATTTTCAACCATGCAGTTGATAATGATTTTCTCCAGCATCTTTGCTTCTATTGCTCTCCAAGCAGTGGTTACTCTAAAAAGTCTCCTATAAGCATTTTCACTGCAAAGTTTGGCCAATAAACTTGTTCTTCCTTTATTGCATTGCATTTTCACTACTTTTTCTGACTACATTTCATCTATGCATTTCATGTCCACCTTTAAAGATAAAACTTGGGATCTTTCTATATTTAATTATCTTTCACCAGGAATGTACAAAGACCGCTGTCATTCAAACCTTCTGGTTCAAGTTAATTAAATAAGCGCATATGTCATACCCCAATTTTGTCCACCCTTCATATGCTTTCGAGTGGATTTTATTACAAATAAATGAGATAGCATAGCTGGTAAGAAGGTATGTGGAAGAAGTTTAATCATAAGGTTGTGGGTTCAAGTCCTATTGTATTACTTTTTGTATTTATTTATTTTTTGTGTGTGTTTTCCTTAAAAATGGGTAAAACGATCATTTTTCCATTATTTAAGTATTATTTTCGTTTTTTATTTAGGAATATTTTAAAAAATGATTTTTTATTTTTAAATCTTTATTTTATGCATTAAATAAATAAAAAAAATCCAAAAAAAAAAGAAAATAAAATCTCAAGGCCAATTCAAGATTCATTCCAAAACAAGTTTTAAACATAATCCAAACATGTTTGAATGAAAGAAGAAAGTTTTCAAAATCACAAAACATGTTCCAAACAAATTTGAATTCCTTTCAAATCAGCATCTCAATGTCAAAATTCAAAATGTCTATAAAAGAAAACAAGAGACCAAGACTCAAGAAAAGGGGGGACCTCACAAAAACAACAAAAAAACCTCATCCTCTCATTAGCTGCTATGAGAATCACTATCTCTGCTTTCAACTAAATCAAAAGCAATAATCTTCGGTTTTCTTTATACTTTTTGTTTTTGTTTTGTTTTAATATACTTTTGTTTTATGTGAGATTTATATATATATATTGATCTTACTTGTGAGTTTTTGATATATACAATTAATTCTGTTTTTGTAATGTTTATATATATATCCACTTCTAATTTTTATTTTTATTATATATACACTTATGTTTTCTTAAATTTAGTTTATATATGTTTATACACACTTCCAATTTTCAGTTTATATATATATATATATATATATATATATATATATATATATATATATATATATATATATATATATATATATATATATATATATATATATATATATATATATATATATATATATATATATATATATATATATATATATATATATATATATATATATATATATATATATATATATATATATATATATATATATATATATTAGTATTCATATATACATACTTCCCGTTTCTAATTATTAATTATATATACGTATTTAACTTTACTTTAAAGTTATATAATTATATGCTTAGATTGTTTCTTCTAATTTTTTATATATATATTTTTCTGTTTTAGAGTTACATATATTTATTTCTCTAGTTTTTTTAGGTTATATTTATTTTTTTAGTTTTTAATTTATATTTACTTTTTCTTATTTTAATTTATATATATATATATATATATATATATATATATATATATATATATATATATATATATATATATATATATATATATATATATATATATATATATATATATATATATATATATATATATATATATATATATATATATATATATATATATATAAATTTTCTTGTTTTAATTCATTTCTCTTGTTTTAGTGTCATGATTCCTTTTTTTCTTTTTCATATTTCATTTTATTGTTAGCTTTATGTCAATTTTGTAGTAATATGAATTCTTGTGGATAGTATGTGTTTGTCGTGTTATCCTTCTGTTTTTTTGTTCCGATTATTTTGAATTGATGTAAAAATTGTAATATTGTTGTAATGATGATGATATATTTGATTTGCTGTTTGATTCATCATTGCGTTGCAATTTCAGAGTTAAAATCTAATTTAACTTCTAAAAATTGCTTCGACGCATATATTTTTGCTCAGCTTCGTATAGAGGGATTTATACATGAGTCTATTTTAAGTTAGCTTAGAGCTACATTCAGTTGCCTTTTGATTTCAGTTGATTTCGGTCTAGTGGCTTACTCTTGGGCCTTCTTATAGTGAGTACTCATTCGATTGGGTTCGATTTAATTATTTTATTATCTATTATCTACTATTCTCATTCGACAAAATGTACCCCAATTTCCATGATGTATAATAACTCTATTGCTTTCTTTTATTTTGTTTATATATGTCTTGACATTGCACCGATTAAACCTTTTTTTTCAAAAATAATTTCTCGATCCAACGTCGAGCCATTTTACACCATTATAAGTCAATTTCCTCGTGCGTCGCCATCAACCTCTTAGTGACCATACACAACATTCTTAGCTTACTCCTGAGCTTTCTTACAGTGAGACCTATTCGATCAATTACTTTTAGTTGTTCGTTTAGAATACTAGCCCACTTTGCTAGTACACACGATTAAAATTCAATTAGTTTACGTTGTTTTGATTAATTGATGATGTATATTCTTGATGTCCCACCTTATGAGCTGATTACGTGCCTTGATCCTCACTTTGTACATTTGTATTTATTTGTCCATGATGTTGATGCTTGTCTGGTTGATTTTTTTACTGGTGACTTTTGAATCTTCATGATTATCGCTTGTGTCTAAACCAAAGGGAAGAACCTGTTTTTGACTTTATAGTCATGGGCCATTTTAATCATTTGCATCGCTTACTCTTTTCTTGATCCATGCTTCCCCTTAGATTGATCACCTTACGACGAACCTACATACTTGTATCCTTAGGCTAGTTTCCCTGAGGATTTCAACTCTAGATAACTTATAATAAGTTCCCATTCTCCCATGAGAGAACTAGACATTAGTCACCTATGTAGATGAGATCTAAATCTCCTACCCCATAATATTGTTGAGCAAGATGTCGATTCTTTTCTACTTGAGAGAGGTATGTGGCATACTCGTCGATTCTATATCCGATTTGGAGCCATTCTCTTAATATGAAGCAAAGATCCATCTTCCACATGTTTGTGGTGGTTCAGTTGAGTATTCTTCTTAAGATGACAACTTATCTCTTCTCCTGAAACCACCCAACAAACTTTATTTACCCTTATTAAGGGGAACTACGAATGTTCTGATTCCATTCTCGTTGGGATACGTAGGCACGAGATGCGATGTCTTGGCGAGCATACTTAGGGATAACACCTTAGGTCTCCTTTTTCCTTGTCACCCTTAGCACCTTCCCTAGATATAACTAACCCCCGAACCTTATATTCTCTTTTGCTTTGTTTTTGCATTGCATGTTTATGGGTTATTCGTTCTTTTTCCCCTCCCTCGGGTAAATTAAAGATCGATGGTGAAAATGATTTGTGATTCAATTTAATCAATAGCTTGTTATCCAATTCTCACCGTGATAGTCGGGATGCAAAAGGGACTTATATCCTAATGTTAGCATGCAAAAGATGGACCTAAGGTTGAGGTTAAAAGGAATTAACCTATTGTTATCATGCATGGGTTAACTCCTAATGTCTATCATACTCCAAGCTTAACCAAAAATTAAGCTGGACTAGGAGACCCTAAGGGAGCATGCAAGAACAAGCTAAAATAAAGAAAAAAAAAACAAAAACAACAGCTACGACAGCGCTTCAGCTTCAGAATAGTAATAAAAAAACCCATCAAATAAGCACAACAACATTTAACAGCTCATGTTTTAGCATATAATAGGTGCAAAAAACACCAGGCATAATAGATGCACAATTAACAACATGCTAAAATCCAGAATAGCAGGTGTAAAAGCTCAGGTAGCTTACATGCATCAACATTGTAACAAATGCATATGGCATGGTGAGGATTCAATCATGAACATGTCTTGACAATTAAGCACAAACAAGTTCGAAGCACCACAAAACATTCAATGAGAAAATCATGCATATCCAACACCAATTAATCGTTTCAAACGAGCATACATTTGCGGTGTCGGAAACAAACAATGAGCATGTGACATACATCCAGCAAGATAAGCATCAATAACCAGCAATTGACATAGTATAAATAATTATGCAACATGATCATCACACCAAGAATGCAACACAACAATCAAAAGACATGTATCATTGAAAATCACACATCGTGTGTCGAAGAATCACAAACATGCTATCAAGAATGATGAAACAGCTCAAAAACATGCCACAAATATGCATCATATTAATCCATGAAGTTTAAGGATGGAAAGGAATCCAAACAAGCTTGAAAATGCAAGAAAATTGTGAGGGCAATGCCTCATATATAGATGTGCTCGTTTCGATGATGTCAAAACTCAGCTACATATAAGAATATATATTGGACGTTATCATCTTGTTGTAGTTGCATGTTTTGTCTCTCATAATTCAAATGCTCGTAAAAATCACGAGTGTTGCATATAGATAGCCAAATATGTGTTTCATATAGGGTTCACTTAGTTGGTGTTGGTTACTATACAATAGGTTTCATCAAAAGCATCATAAAGTATGAAAATAGGCATTTTTGAGTGTTTCAGAGCTTTGAGTCGACCAAAGACATGTTCCGGTCGACTCACACTGCAAGTCATTTTTGTGTATTAGTCTAGGGAGGGCTCGCGTCGACCCTCCGGTCGACTCATACTGTGAGCATTTTTATTTGGCTAAAAATACATGCTATGCATCGACGCATGCTATGCTCCGATCGACGCATGGTCCTGTTTTCTGCATAACCTTGCATTCGGGTCTGCTCAGGTCGACCCCTTTACTGTATAGGTCAACCGCTCGCTGTTTTGTGTCAAAATTATGTTATGTCAACTGTCTTTGTTAATTGGTTTTGTTTGTTATGTCAGTTATGTTTGGTATATAAGTTCAGTTTGCTCTTTCATTTCACAACATTGAGAAAAATAAGAAAAGTGAAATAGGTGTCGATTTGGTTCTCAACATCTTCATTCTTTTCATAGCAATTCACAACAATCACACACAATCATCTTTGTTGTGCATTGTGCATGTTCGAGGTGATAACATCCAAAGCCGAAGGTTGGTTTATCTGGTTTGGGTTGAGTAATCGACAGGTTTTTCTTGAATAAAACCTTAGGATTTTTCCCTCCAATAATCTCATATTTTAGGGGGTTTTTACACGATTCATTCCATCACATATTCAGCCGAGTGAAGGTAATCGAAGAGCTGGAGGTTCTGTCGATTTAGTAACGGTAAACGGAGGATTGTGAGTAGGAGTTTTGGGTTCGACACGCGGTTGATTGAAATCAGCTGGGCCAAATTTTGAAGACCGAAGATTGTTTAAAGAGAGTGCCGCAATTGGAGGTTTATTCACAGCTATCAAAGTACTTGATTCAACTCGAATCAAGGGGCAAGAAGAAATAGGATCTACAACAACAATTGTGTTCCTTTGTTTGATAGCTATTCGCTTCTTGTATTAACATTGACCAACAAGTTATATCTATCTATAAACAGGTCTCAATTCTATTGTTAGAATTGAGGGCAGACGTACCCCAAACGAGGACGACGGGGAAACTGCCTCAACAAATCATTGTGTCTTTTGCTTTACATTTATATTGCTTAATATCTGTGGTTTTTAGTGCAAACGATTATATCAATCTAGGACTAATTTGAGGTGTGCTGAACAAATTTTGAACCTAGTACAAGCATTGATTGTAAGAGGGAACTTGAGCACTTAACTCTCAAAACAAAACTCACTTGTAGTGCTCTACACTCCAAGTGTTTGATAAATTGTCTGAACTAAAAACCTTGTGTGATGTCTTTTCATATTATTAATGTTTTAAAGGCATTGGAACTTGTCACACCATATAGTGAGCATAATCAAATTGAAAGTGTGATTAACATAGTGATTCTCATATCTCATTTATCCGATTCCATAGGCTTAACGCATACCCGGCTTTCTAGTAACCGTTCGTTTTAGACGTGTATAGTTCCTCGACCGCTTCCGCAACTAAACAAATTTTAAAAACCATTTTTTCTTGGTAGCGCCGACTCTTTTAAGCAAGCGATCTATTCAACCCCCCTTCTAGATCTACGCCATCATCTAACAAGTGGTATCAGGAGCACCGGTTAATTTAGTGCTTCAAGTATAACTTAGTAGAAAATGGCTAACGAACCTAAAGGGGCTTATAATAGAGCACCTGTTTTTAATGGAGAAAACTATAGTTACTGGAAAGACTGTATGCATGTGCATATAAATTCCATTGACAGGAAGGTACGAAATGTTATTTTGAACGGTCCTATGGAAATAACCATGACCGATGAAAATAACATGATTGTGCCTAAGCCTGAAGCACAATGGAATGATGATGACGAGAAGAAGTATAATTATGATTGGAAAGCCAAAAATATTCTGATCTCCTTCTTGGGAGTTGACGAATATTATATGGTTTCTCAATGTTTGACTGCAAAGGCTATGTGGGACTCATTACAAGTTGTCCATAAGGGAACCAATGATGTTAAACTAGCGAGAATCAATACCTTAACACAAGAGTTTGATCTCTTTCACATAGAGCAAGGGAAAACCATTGCTGACATGCAAAAGAGATTTACTCATCTCATCAATAGATTATACTCACTCGGTAAGCCAGTTGTCAATGATGTTGCTACTAACAAAACCTTGAGATGTCTTAATAGGGAATGACAACCAAAGGTAACCACCACAAAGGAAGAAAATGATCTCATGATTTTGGACCTTACAACATTGTTTGGAAAGCTTCAACAGAACGAACAAGTGCTTCTTAGTTTAGAGCAATATGAGAAAAATGAAAAGAAGGAGAAAACGAAAAATACCGAAAAGAAGTCTATCGCTCTCAAGACTTCTTGTTCAAAGTCCCACACAAAAGAGCTTAGTGATTACAATACGAGTGATGACAAAGATGATGAACAGAGTGAGGATATGAGGCTGTTTGTGAAGCGATACAATCGCTATGTCAAAAAGAACGGTATCCAACATTCTGAGAAAAATCTTGTCAACTTTCGAAAACAATCAAGATACACCAAATATGACGACAATAAAAGGAGCAAAACAAAAGGGTCGTGTTATAACTGCGGAAAGACCGGACACTACAAGCCGGTTGTCCCTTGATGAAAAAGGATAAAGGAAAGGAAACAAGTCGGTCACATAAGAAGCAAGCTAAGCCAAGGAGAGCGTATATCGCTTGGAAAAGCGATAGCGAGTCATCCGAGGATGACAACTCTAGTGACGAAGACGAATCCACCAATCTTTGTCTTTTTGCTCATCAAAAGAACAAAAAGAAAAAGGTCCGACATGCGAAATATGATAATTCCTCTAAATTGTCCCATTTTGAATTGCAAACTTCTTTTAATACCTTACATTATGAAGCAAAAGAAGCTTTTAAAAGGCTTGCCTCAAATAAACAAATCTTTGCTCACCTAGAGCAAAAGATTAGTGATTCTGAAAAGAAACTAGAGGCATTAAAGGTTTCCATAGTGGAAGGTACAAAAGTGGATTGTGAGGAAATAAGAAAGAGAGTTGTTAACTCCGGGTGTGATACTTGTTATATTTGGAAAAATGAGGTTAGAAATCTCAAGGCCAAACTTAACAAGGCTCTAGAACCCAAAATTACATTTTCTATCGATAAAGCTCATTTTATAAAGAGTATGGTTAATCCATATCAAAAATACACATATATTATAAAGAATCATGATAGCAAAAGTGATACAAAAGTTAACTTTTCTTGTTTGTATTGTTGCAAGAAGTGTCACACCATTGCTAAATGTCGCTTTATGAGATTTTTGGTTCCTAAAGGGATTTATCAATAGTTTCCTAAATGCGACCATGTTTTCACTCACAACCTAGGACCCAATAAACAATTGGGTACTTATTCTTGCTAATTGTGTTCATAGGTACAACATCTTGAGACTACCGAGAGAAGATGGGTTCTCGATAGTGGCTGCTCAAGACATATGATAGGAGACATATCTCTCTTCATTGACTTTGTGCCAAAGAAGAAGGGATTTGTAACCTATGGAGGCAACAACCGGGGTGCAATACTTGGAAAAGGTAGTGTAGGTAATCCCTCATCCACTACTATCTCCGATGTGTTAATAGTCGAGGGCCTTAAACACAATCTAATTAGCATTAGTCAATTATGCGACAAAGGATACAAAGTATCATTTTCAAAAGATTGTTGCCTAATTGAACACAATGATAAAATGAAGGATGTGTAATGGTCTAAGAGTAAATAATCTTTATATGTTGGATTTGAATAAAGTATATTTGACTAGTGATAAATGTCTCATGACAATGAGTGAGGACTCATGGTTATGGCATAGACGTTTAGCGCATGTCAATTTTGACTTGGTAAATAAGATAATTTCAAAAGATCTAGTCATAGGCCTGCCCAAAATCAAGTTCACCAAGGATCACTCATGTGATGCATGCCAAATGGGGAAGCAAACAAGGATCTCATTTAAATCTAAAAATGTTGTTTCAACCACGAGACCTCTTAAACTTCTCCATATGGATCTATTCGGGCTATCTAGAATTAAAAGTCTAGGTGGTAACTATTATGGTTTTGTAATAGTCGATGATTTTTCTAGATTTTGTTGGACTATCTTCTTGGCTAGCAAGAGTGATACGTTCTCAGCCTTTGAAAAATTTGCTAAGCTTTCTCAAAATAAGTTGAACACAAACATCATATCACATTCCATCTCATCCTGCATTCCATCTCATATCATCCTGCATTGCATTGTAACTAAGTATTATGATCATTTCGCACGCCATCTCATTCTGCATGCATTGTAACTAACTGCTAACCGGTTTGCGCAATCTGTTGGTTTTTGCAGGAAAATCACACTGTGTGCGATTTAATTGGTGAAGGGAAAAGGAGTCATTGATTTCCAGCCTGCTGACAATATATGATTTTAGTTGATAATGAGATGAATTTTACGATGGTTTTGACGTCAGGTTTCTCGTGACATAGTACATTTTATTCAAGAGCCGAGATTCAATCGTTAGTTGGATTTCAGATATGTTGTTTGATTCCTAAACCATATGGAGCTGAATGTGTGGAGATATCAGTGGGGCCGGGTTTAATTGGTGCGAGGATTTGCTTTGAGGAATTCGTTCTGACAGACACACATTTTCCTGCTTTCTGCTAGTCATCAGTCGTTTTTAATGAAACAGTGGAGTTTCGGTGCGCGGGGAATTTGTAATGAATATCTGTTGGTTTGACCATGATTATCATTCGAGCTGATTCAGGTTATAGATTTAAATCATTCGAGATACAATTTAAATTTTAAATGTGGCGGGAAGCGAATTCAGTTTATTAAGAAAAATGGAATTTTATTTATTTAAATTCTATATTTTTTTATTACACAGGATGCAAAGATAATTACAATCACAAAATTAATTCCTAAAGTTCTAATTGTCTTCACGCCGATCTTCACCCTTCGGCTTTTACACCTATAAAACCGACAACAGATGAAAACAATGGATAAAGTGTTAGAATTAATCAGAAATAGGTTTTGTTTGTATTCTGATAGCCTCAGTTAATTTTCATCATCGGGTATGTCGGGAGGGTAACAACGACAAGGTCGTCGCCAGCTCCCAATTTTTAATTTCCGACCTCGAAATATCCAGCAGATTTCTGTTCATGTATTCCAAGAGAGAGAAAAAGTGATTTTTGGGAAAAGTGCTTCTTTGGAAAGTGCTTATTCTGAAAATTGATTTTTGCAAAACAAAGCATAATGAAATCCAGCAAATTCATGGAATCCAAATGGATATCCAAAATCCACCAAGAAAAGTGGATACCCAAATCCAAATAATGAAATGGATATCCAATTCAGCCAGCAACAACATCCGGAAACCCACAACAACCAAACAAGATCAAAGTACCACAAACTGCTGCAAGCAAAACGCAACAACCAATTTCCAAATCTGAAGTATAACAAATTTCCCAAAAATTATTGCTCCAGTTCAAACGCAACAGGTCAAAGAGACCAAACCCTCAACCTCAATAACAACAAAAAAAACTTTCCAAATTCGCAGCAGCAAATCCCCCAACAAATCAGCCTCAAAATAATCTCAATAATAAACAACAAAAATCAATTCATAATGAAAATCATAAATACCCAGGCCCATAAAATCAAATCCGAACCAATATAAAATGAGATCATCAGTTCATGAAGGGGATCCTCAGTTCATCATCATCAGAAAAATAAGAAAAAGGGCCATCAGCGAGATTAGAAGAGGAAAAAAGGACTCAACATCAAAAGTTCATCCGCGTTCATCAACAAGAAGGGATCTGGAAGAACCTAGAATCACAAATCCTCACCAGTCAAATAACAGACAGCGGCAACACCATCATCATCCATCAACGGAAGAGAGGCGTCGCAAGTCACCATTCGTGGACAAGCCCAAAATCCTCAGACGTGCGTCATCATCGGCGAGTTTCCTCCGTCAGCAAGCAAACCGGCAAGCAACGAACAAAACGACCGGCCACCATCATCAACAAGCCTCCAAAAAAAGGAAATTCGTAAGATTTCGTATGCATATGTGGTTTTGTTTATTTTGTTTTTGTAGGGAAGAAGGATGAAAAAGCGAAAAGCTCAAGAGACATTCCATGGGAGGTACCGCGAAGCAGAAGGAGGAAAACGAAGCTCGGCCATGGAGAGGAATGGTGTCGCGAAGAGAAGAGGAGAAGGGTTCATAAACCCTAAGTGCTACCAGACTTTTATATTTGACCCATTCTTCATTATTTATTTTATTATTTTATGATTTTTTAGTTTCTATTTATTAATTAAAAAATGTTGTTAAATAACATTAATTACTTTTAGTTTTCTAATTAAAACCATTAAAAAATGAGGATGTAAATAAGTAATTATTTTCATTTTAAACTTTTTTTAGGAAAATAAGATTCTAAATTTAAAACTTAAAATTAAATTTTTTTTTTTTAAAAAAAAACTTAATATTAGAACTTAATTTAAAAACCTTGATTGGGAAATTAAATTTTGTTAATTAAAAGATTAATTTATTTTTTCATATAATTAAATTCTAACAAAATAAATTGATTTAACATTTATAAATTGAAAAATCACTTTTTTTTAAACTGAGACTTTTTTTAAAACCTAACCTAATTAAAAACTAACTTTTAAAATTAAAACTCTTTTTGTAGATTAAAATTTTTAAAGTCACTACTACTATTTTCTTAAAAATAACTAATTCTTACAAAAATTTCTTAAAAAACATGTTTAACCAAATTGCCTAACATTTCCACTTTCAGTTTCGAATTGAGCCGCCACCTAATTGCGGATTTGACCCTTTAACCTTACCCCGTCTTATTTCGTCTAACTTTTATGCCGTTCTTATCATATTTCTCGGTTGTACTTGTTCACTAATCCTTTATGTTTTGCATTTCATTTTTTTCATGGTTGTAATTTATGCGAGGAGATCGTCGTTTTTATTTCGTTATTATTCTTGCATTTTTTCATGGTTGTAATTTATGCGAGGACGTCGTCACTTTTATTTTGTTTCAATACTGCCACTTGATAATTATTTTTCATTTGCATGATTTACCGTAATTTCCCCTCCGAAAGAATAGGTCTAGCCGTTTGACCGCCGTGTCAATAGTCCTTACCTTTGAATC
This sequence comes from Lathyrus sativus, assembly GCA_963859935.3. Classification (NCBI taxonomy): domain Eukaryota; kingdom Viridiplantae; phylum Streptophyta; class Magnoliopsida; order Fabales; family Fabaceae; genus Lathyrus; species Lathyrus sativus. The sequence continues at coordinate 141,866,691 of OZ012741.1, read as the reverse complement.
TTTCACTGTTCAAACCCTAATCACATAGGCGTCTCGTCACGGACAAGTTTACCCTTTACCTTAGCATTAGGATAAGGAGTCGTCGTACTCCATATTAGGTTTCCCGCCGCGGAATACCTATTTTACCCTTTTCATTTCAATTCAACTAATTTCAACGTAGAGATAGGAGTCACCGCACTCCACGTAAGCGCTTCCTTAAGAACGTTTATTCCCTATTGAAACCTTGACCACATTCAAGAAGTTTCTTTTCCTCCCTTTCGAGGGGAACTATGATTACTCCGATTCCATCCCCTACCCAGGATACGTAGGCACAAGATGCGAGTCTTGGCGAGTAAACTTAGGACTGAACCTTAGGTCTTTCTTTTCACCTTCTAACCTTTAGTATATACCCTCAAGCAAATAATTAAAGCAAAATAGTAGTATTAAAACAAGAGGTTCCTGTAGAGTACTACAGAAGTTTAGGGTGTTAATACCTTCCCTAAGCTTAACCAACCCCCGAACCCTAGATCTTTCCTCGCATTGTGTTTACGATGTAAAAATAGGTTTTTCCTTACTTTGACCTTTCCTTCGGATAAATTAAAGACCGGTTGTGAATCTAAAGATTTGTGATTCAAATTAATTAATAATTTGATATTCTATTCTCACCGCAACAGAAAATGGCGACTTCACTAGGGAATAATCCTTTTTTTTATGGTTATCCCTATTTTGTTTATGCTTGCTATTTTTCTTATTATTTTCTTGTACATATATATCTTTTGTACCTTGCTTGGGGTATCCTTGTTGTAAGATAAGTCCTATACCCAGACTTGAGTGACATTATTATAGGAAGGTGATATATTCGACGAGGCTTATAGGGAGGCGAATTCCGACCAAGCTGACTTGAGAATCACCGCTCAGTTGAGGCCCTTTCAAAAATGGTACTGTTGATCGAGTACTCGTGAAAACATTCACTATTTTCGATTGGAGTCTGTGATACCGGGGGCCGTTGTTACATTTAACCCCACTTTGGCCTTTATTAGGACGTAGTGTGATGGCTATGAGGGAGTATTCCCAAAATAGTTGCTACGCGATACTACACTCAAAAGAGGTTCTCTTGAGAATATTATTAACCACCGAGTCAGTAGGGAAGTTGATAATATCCGAAAGATGGACTGATGACTTTGGACATTTCTCTAGAACCCTTGTTCTGTAGGTACAACTAACCTTTAGTACATACCTTTTTGGGACGGGTAGATCTTGACTCCGCTCATTGTCCCTCTAACCTAGGACTTTTGTTTGTTTGTGTGTGTTTGTGCATTACATCCATAAAACATCATATCATTCCTAGTTTCAAGGAATTCAACCGTCCTTCGCAAATTCAAAAAGTCTTATATTTTAAAGTCTAAAACCTTTTCCAGCTTTTCTTAAAAAACCTTTACAATCGACCGTTGAAGTTCTTGAAACCATTGCATGGCATTAACATCATATTTTTGCATTGCATTCTTCCCTTAGGTTTCTCATTCTTGGTTCTCTCGCCTTCTAGTCATGTCACCCTGAGTTCTCTGCCTCAGTACAACACTATAGCCTGAGCTTGGAAAAAGATGGCAGAACAAAATCAAGAGTTTGACCATATTATTCATGACCTTGAAGACCTTCGAGGAAGTGCGGGGCAAATTATGGAGATGATACAAGCTCTTAACGCAAAGAGGGATACTCAGCCCATTGTTGCTTCTGAGATTACCAATACTTTTGTGAGACCTCAACCAATTGTCACTGTTGCGAATGTACCTCCTTATGGTCTTCAAACCGGTTTGGTGCCTCCTCTTATTGCTCAATCAGTTCAACAAGGTATTCCTCCAAAGTTCAAAACTCCGAGCTTCGACCATCATAAAGGACCTACACGCCCAAGGAGTCACTCGAGCAGGTATTGTTGCACCCCAAAATTCTCCCTTTTGTTTTAACCTTAATTGGATTTTTCTTCTCTACATTTTCGCATTTTTGTATAGCATAGAATTTGTTCTTGAGGCAGGGAATCAAGGTTTTCCCGTGGCTCAGTTTTCATCTCAATGCATGAACCTGAATAGCAAGCGTCAGAGTCCTGGCATTTATGTTGTCCAACGGTCGGGCGACCGATTTTATTTTATTTTGCAGGATACTTTCAGCTCAGAAAGCAGCATTCAGACTATCGCAAGCATTTTCATGGTTATGATATTCAAAAGCAAGTTTCAGAAGTTGAACAGAGCTCAAAACGGCAAGAAACGGGCAAAAGGGCATATTTTCCTCTAAAAGGCGCCAAAATTCAAATTTTGAAGGTGTTAACCGATTAACCAATATGGTTAATCGATTAACCAAGTCAAAATCAAGTCAAATCTGAAGTTTTGAAGGTGTTAACTGATTAACCTGTATGGTTAATCGATTAACCAGTGCAGATTTTGCCTCTGCACGTGAATTTTCAATGCAAGCCATTTTAGGGTCCAATTTTGGTCATGTGCAAATATGATTTTCACTTTGGGAAGGATCTAGAACATATTTGAAGTTTGGTTAATTTCATTTTCCCTCCAAATGCCCATTCCTCATTCCAAACCAAGTTTTCTAAACCATATTCCAAACCTTACATTTCGATCCAAGCCTAAGTGATATTTAAGTGATCCACTCCAAGCCTCACACATCCAATCTTCATTTTTCACTCTCACTTCAGAATTCATCTCAATTCTCTCTAGTTTTCTCTCAACTTCCAAAACCCTCACCAAAGCTCTTCATCCATTTAATTCTTTGATTCTCCATTGGAACCATTGAGTTCTAGAGCTCAAAACTTCATCCATCATCTTCATTGAATCAATTTCTCCATCCAATTTTTGTACAAACTTGGATCTGAATTTTGAAGTGGTGTTGAAAGTGATTATTTGGAAGAATTTGGCTTGATATTGGTTGATTTCCATTCTTACTACAAGAATTCAATTGGATCTTGAAGTTTTCTGGATTTCTCGCTTAGATCTATTCAATCGGAGTTGAATCAACAATTACCGAAGCAAATCTCCGCTTCGTAGGTTGGAATCCTAGATCTATTGTTGTTTCGAACTTATTTTGCATGATCATGTGGATTTTCATCTTTGATTGATTTTATTCATTCTTGATCCATTTGATTTGTGATCTTGTTGTTTAAATGTGTTTACAACTTGTTTAGATCACTGTTTTATGGTTTAATTTCGTGCACAATTGTTTATGAGATCATGTGGATGTTTGCTTAAGTGATAAGTTGCTGAAAAATGCTTCTCTGCTGTTGTTTTCTATTGTTGGAACAGTGTTAATCGGTTAACCTATATGTTTAATCGATTAACCAACTCAAATATTCAAATTTTCACTCATTTTTCAATGGTTAATGGATTAACCCCTGGTGTTAATCGATTAACATTGTGCCAGCAGGCCTGTTTTGCTGTTTTTCATGCTTGTTGTGGTATCGTTTCACTTCGAATCTTCATAGATCATTATGATGTATTAGGAGTGAGATGTTTTAGATATATGTCACTATTCTTGATTGTTTAATCATGATTTATTCGACACGCACGTTCAATTTCCACTTGGATGCCTACTTTCGTAGTTTGTCGTTCAAAGTGATGTTCATCTTTTGTTCTTGTATATTCATGTTTGCTTGCCTTCTTGCATTTGCATCTCCTCTTGTGATTTGCCTCTTTATTTCTTGCATTAATAAAGGTCGAGATGTGTTTGTGTTGGTGTTTACCCCACACATTTTCCTCCCTTTTCTTGTGTGTTGCATTGCATATGCATTCTTTCTTCTTTCATGTCAGCTTGTGATTGAATTTATCTTCTTCTTTTGTCTTCCTTCCTTTGCCATGTTCCCCTAGGATTTAACCTTCCTTGTTTAAGGTTGGTTACGATAGACATTAGGACTCAAACCATGCATGCTAACATTAGGGTAGATGTTTCCCCTTTCAATCCTAACCTTAGAACCATTTTGCATGACAATGTTAGGGGCGAGTTTCCTTTAGACCTTCCGTGTGTCTCTCTTCTCATCTCAAAACATGCTAATTCATCTAATAAATACGATGGACGTTGTACGTTAAGAGCCTTAAGCTACATGGGGAATGATGAGTGAGGGGCCTCCTCTCGCTTGTCTAGAGTGTTTAGTGTACGTCCCATTTGAGGGCGATATACGATGCATTCGTTCCTATCTCATAGTCTTTAGTGCAACGTGAATCACAAACCGAATTAATTCACTTCACTAAAAAACACAAAGCAAAACATCAAACCTTTTTCCTTCGGGATTAATCAGAAACCTTTTTTCGTAAAAAGAGTGTTGTTAAGCTTCAGTTCTACCGCAAACAAACATCGTCCCTAACTGCTGGAACGAAGGTTTAACCCTACTCGGTTAAAACACTTAATTAACTTATGGTTTCGTGTCAGCCCGAACTACATTTGCTCTGATTTCTCATACCAGATGAGAATACTTAGGCACAGGACGCGATGTCTTGGTGAGCAACCTTCCCCCCATTTCACCCGTAGTTAGCCGAACTACGTTGACTATGACTTTCCCATTGCACGAGGGAATACATAGGTGTAACACCCCATTCTAACCCCAACATATAAACAACAAAATAACAATTAGAGTGCACTCTAATTGGATAGGTGACGATCATGAGGGAACCGTCACGGCCGTGATGGTTATGATGACCGTGATGATCATGACGATCGTGAGGGAACCGTCACGGCCGTGATGGTCATGACGACCGTGATGATCATGACGACCGTGAGGGTCGTGACGATCGTGATGGAGTGGTGACGGTCTTCACACTCACAAAAACTGGGCGTCACATTTCAACTTACACCGAACACACACACCTGCAACAGAATCCTTTAGTAACATACATAGCAAAGAATTTTGGATGAACAGACAACAATAGCTTGCTTAGCATTTCAATTACAAGGCAATCTGTTTGGCAGCAAAATCTAATTAGCTTTCAACATTTAAAATAAACCAAAGCAAGACCAGAAAAGTCTGCAACTAAATTTTCATTAAAATTCAGCAAGTACATATCTTGCATTAAGTCTCAAAACAACTAGTTCCAATTATAAAAATCAGCACTACCGATTCATCGGTCTAGTGCGCACAACCAACATTTGGCACTATCAGAAGCAACCAATTTATTAAAGAAAAGTGCTTAATAAAATTCAGCAACAAGTAAATCAACTAAAGCAGTAAAATCAATCGTTCATCCCCCCAAGAGTGCTACGTATCAGAGCGACCTACGACACCTTAAACGGAAAGCTACACTCTATTCCGAGCTACCTGCAAATTACCATCAACAGAGGTAACATACAACGTAAGGGTGAGATATCAAAATTATAACATAAGGCATGATAAAAGTCATGTCATGATTATATCATAGCAATTAAGATTCTCTCAGTTCTACAAATATTATCACAACGAATTATCAGGAACTTCATCATTCATGTATGCACAATTAGCATGGAAATTCAGCAACTCATTATTACTTTCAAACACATAATAACGCGACAATATGCGACTCAACTATGCATGTGGTACCATTTCGGAGCAGCACTCCACAACCAATTTAATTGCCATTATAGGCCGCCAATACATGCACAACCAACGCCAATACAGGCCAACCAGGATGATATGCTATGAGATGCGTCTATTATGGACTACAACACAACCGTAACAACTACGCAACAAGGAATTAAGCCTACAACCAAATCATCCATAACCGAAACATCGCAACTTCCTACACATCATACAACTACAATTTTCAAATCAATCAAGTAAGAGTGTAATAACAACCTTTTCTCAACAAATGGGAAATTAGCGCGTGTCGGCGCCGATTCCCAATATTATTACCTAGAACTAATGACATAGAACACTAATTCAGGCACAGACAAACATTAACCCTTAATATTTCTCAACCTATGGGAACATTAACCCTTAATATTTATCGACCTACGGGAACATTAACCCTTAATATTTCTCAACCTATGGGAACATTAATCCTTAATATTTATCGACCTACGGGAACATTAACCCTATGATTCAATTCCCTACATGAAATCGATCATACCTCAGTTATAGAATTGAACCCCACCCTTAACTTTGGATTGAGGACAACTCTAAACTCCTGATCTGCTCTCCGGTGACTCTTCTGCAACTACCTTGAGTTCTTTCCGGCGGATAATTCTTTTGTTCGTAACTCTTCCACAATCACGTTCCTTTTTCCTTCTCTTCAACATTTTCCTCAATTTTGGTTTTCTAAGCAGTTTATCGTGTGTTTTCTCTCTTTCCCCACAACCTCTCTAATAACTCCTTAATTCACATTATTCCATCCACTAATAATAATCATAATAATAATAATAATAATAATAATAATAATATATTACTACTAGTTATTAAATTATCCTTATTATTAATCATATTATATTATCAAACTCTATATTTATTAAATGGTTTCTTATACTTTAAAGACATCCACCCATGCTCTCGGCCACACCCCCACATAAAGGCGCACCAACAATTCATAAATAATTAATTTAAAAAGAACGGGCGTTACAACTCCCCGAAACTTAAAAGAATTTCGTCCTCGAAATTACCTCAATCAAACAGCTTGGGATAAGACTCTCGCATCTTGCTTTCCAATTCCTACGTCAAGCTTTCGCCAGCAGCTCCCAACCAGACCACTTTCACCAGAGCAATCTCTTTTCCTCTTAACGTCTTCACCTCTCGATCATCAATCCTTACAGGCATCGTCTCCACCGTAAGATTATCACATACTTGAACATCGTCCATGGGAATGACATGCGACGGATCTGAGATATACTTTCGGAGCTGTGACACATGGAATACATCGCGGAGATTCGACAAATTAGGCAGAAACGCCACTCGATATGCAACTTTTCCAACTCTGTCCGAAATCTTATACGGACCAATGAAGCGAGGGGTAAGCTTCTTAGATTTCAAAGCTCTACCAACACCAGTCACAGGCGTGACTCTCAAGAATACATGATCTCCAGCTTCAAATTCTAAATCCTTTATGCACTTATCATGATAACTTTTTTGCCTACTTTGTGAAGCTTTCATCTTTTCTCGAATTAAATTCACCTTCGCCGTCATCTCTCGAACGATTTCTGGTCCAAGCACCACACTCTCTCCGGATTCATACTAACACAACGGAGTCCTACATCTCCGACCATACAAAGCTTCGAGTGGTGCCATTCCGATACTAGAGTGGTAACTGTTATTATAAGTAAACTCTATCAACGGAAGTTAGGTATCCCACGAACCGCCTTCCTCTAGAACACATGTGTCTCTACCGCGAAAATAAGGTGCCGGGAAAACACAAGAGTCGCCACCTTTCATTATTTATCCCTCAGAACGGGAAAGGAAACGATTGGAAAAACCTGACGAAAAGGTATAAGACAAGGTCATCGCAACCATGTTTGGGTTCGGGAGTCGGTTACGCAAGGGGAAGGTATTAGCACCCCTCACGTCCATCATACTCGATGGGATCCACGCTTGTTGTGTTTATCTGACGAGTTAGTTTTACTATCTACCTATCAAGGCTGGTCTGAAAAAGGAAAGAAAAATGACTCGGCAAAGCGTCAAGCTTTATGCCTACATAATCTCATCAGAGAATGAGAAATCAGAGTCAACGTAGTTCGGCTAACTACGGGTTACGGGGAAGGTGGCTCGCCAATACGTCAGTATTGTGCCTACGTACTCTCAACAGATATGAGAGATCAGAGCTTACGTAGTTCGGGATAATACGGATTACGGGGGTTCAGATTCATCTATTTTTTTGAGTAGGGTTAACAAACAGTTCCATCAGTTTGGTGTATGCAGCTTGCTCGTCAGAGACTCGTGCGTTACCGTTTGTGGTAGAACTGGGAGTTAACGACACTCTTTTCTTCAGAAAAGATTTCGTTTGAATTATGGACCCACGGGGCAAAAAGAGGTTTGATATTTGTTTTGTGTCTTTTACGGAAGAACTGTTTTTTATGGTTGTCTGTAGTTCATGCAGCTCTAGAGACTATGACTTGGGAACGAATGTGTCGCATATCGTTCAAAGGACGTATACTGAGCACTCTAGACGATTGAGAGGAGACCGCTCGATTATCATTACCCAAGTAGCTTAAGGCTCGTAACGCGCTTGTACTAACTTGCCTTTATTATGTTTTTTACTGTTGGTTTAGAGAGAGAAGAGAACGAACTCTACAAGGAAACTGTCAAGCCCTAATTTTGTCATGCCAAGGATTCATCCTATGGTTGAGGTTTGAAATAGGGAACTCCTTGAAGTTATCATGCATAGGTTTCAACCTAAAGTTCTAATAATCACTTCCTTATCAAAGGAAGTGAGAATCCTAGGGGATCATGTCAATGGGATACAGACAACAGATAAAGCCTCAGCTAAACATCAGTAAACATATATACAGATAAACAGTAAAGATGCACATGCCATGCAGCAATACAAGCAGAGGGAGACTCACTCAACCTCTAGGTAATCAAGCAAAAAGAACACAAACAAGCAGAGATAGACAGGCTCAACCTCTAATGCTAACACACAGATAAAAGGAAAACAACACACAAGCAAGGGGAGGATCACCTCAACCCTTAATGCAAACAAGCAGAGGGAGACTCACTCAACCTCTAAGCAGTCATGCTCCTAGCCTAAAGTAATCAAAACATGATCCTATTCTAATGCATCAAGCAATTCAAACAAGAGAGAGAAACCAAAATGAGCAACGGGGAAGTAATCCCAAGCTACATTAGGTTGGAGGTGTATCAACACCAGAGTCCATCATGGGCCTAACCTCTTGAGAAATGCACAGAATCCAACCAAGGGAAGGATTAGGCTCTACCAAGAGGGATCCTATGTCAATAGGACAGAAAACTGGGTATTGGTCCTAGATATCAATCTGAGGGTAACTGATTTAAAGTGTATCAACACAGAGTGTCCATCTCAGGCTCAACCTGTTGAGGAATGCACAAAATCCAACCAAGGGAAAGATTAGGCTCTCCCAAGAGGGATCCTAAGAAAATGACTTTGAGATGGATGACAGTATATAAACCAAGGGAATATACCATGCCAAGAATGTCAATCCAATGCTCAACCTCCTAAGGAATGCACAGAATCCAACCAAAGGAAGGATTAGGCTCTCCCAGGAGGGTTCCTCATCAAGACTTGAAGGAGAGAGATAGTACAAACCAAAGGAATGTACTATACTGGGGAATGTCAATTCAAGGCTCAACCTCCTGAGGAATGCACATAATCCAACCAAAGGAAGGATTAGGCTCTCCTAGGAGGGTTCCTCTTCAAGACTTGGATAAAGAGGGTGGGGCAAAGCCCAAGGAAAAAATCACATAAGGGAGAGAATCATCACCAAAAGCTCTAAAGAAACCTTAAATGTTTTAGCTCTAAAAAAAGTCATCCTAAGGGAACTTAAAGATATCCTAATGGCTTGAAAATAAACCTATATGGGTGTCAACCTAGGTACTAAGGGTCAATGGGAAGATTGGGTGCTTAAAGTTGGCTAAAAGTTTAATTATTGGGCCAAACTATGAGAATGTGCAATCATGAATACACAAACTTTGGTCAGAAAGTAAAATATGGGAAAAATAGGAAATCAGGTCCTAAAATATTGATAAAATTCCTAGATAATCCTAAATGGGTTAGGAGTCTATGGTTAAAGTTTCAAGTCCAAACTATTAGTCTAAGTATACTAACCAGAGGCTAAACCAAGACGTACACTATGGGGGATTCACATGGGGAAGGCTCTAAAAATATGCTTCAAAACCTATTCAAATGCAATCTAAAAATGCCATAAAAATAGTACAATATTCTACCATGTGTCAACATTCACCATACAAAAAAACAGAGGCTAATATGAATTATTGAAAGAGAAATAAAATCATAAAGTACATCATGTATTCTCAATTATTAAAAACACACTAAAATAGAAAATATGCAATTAATTGGAAAATATACTAAAACTGAAATTAAAAAATGTGAAAAAGTTCTAAACATATCAAAGTATTCACATGATTTATTTCAAGAATTATTGACAATCATTTCTATTTTTATATGAATTAAAACTAACAAGTATTAATAAGAAAAATAAAAGAAAATGCACTCAAAACTAACTAAACAAGGGGGTGTAATGAGTATTGGATTCATGTGCAATTGGTATGGGCTCGCGAATGGGGGGCGCGAACAACGCTTGGGATAAAGCCCAGCTTAGTCCAAAAACTCAGCTTTATTTACTAAGGGGAAACAGGCCAGGGGGTGCGCTAAGCAACGTTATCACGTGTATTTGCTAATGGGCCTTGCGTTGGGGGTGGGAATAGTGCGCTGCGAATGAGAGCCCAGAGTTTCAAAGTGAAACTCTGCGTTTCACTAAATGAGAATGCCAAGTGGAAGCTACACGCGGGACTGAATATGAGCCATGCGATGAACATACAAAGTCCACTCACCAGCGAGATCCAACGGCCACGATATGATCTGGAATTTTGAAACTCAAACGGAGGTATTTTGCACGCGGCGGGAACAGTGGCGACCGGAGAAGATCCGGTCATCTTCTTCGGCGGAAGTGAATAGTGACAAATTTCAAACTCAACGAAACTCCAATTTTTTTATATGGTTTTCTTCGTCTCACTTCCTAGATTCCAAATATCATGCTCTTTTCCATTCTTATCCACTATCTAGAGAGATACTCAAACTACAACTTGGGAGGCTCTATCAAAAAGTGTCATGATTCAATACGAAACCTATCTAGAATCCATCTAAAGGTTGTCAAGAACCTAACCGCATATCAAACTAGTTCTAAAACGCCATAAATTACTCAAAATCTTGAAAGTTACCAACCTGATCAGAAGCTCTGAATTTGGTGTTCTTGAGGGTGAATTCTTCCTCCAAAAGGTGCAGATTCATTCAAAGAATGATGCTTGATCAATCTTGATGCTCAATTGCTATGGAAATGGCCTCCAATTCCAAAATCGTGTTTCACCTCCAAGCTTGAAAAACTCTAACTGATTTCACTGAATTTACCTCTCAGAAGCAACCAACCCCATCTGAACTTCTTCTAATGTTTATATAGAATCATTTTGGACACTTTTGAGGCCCATTGGAAGCCCACACAGCCCATTCCAATTTTCTGGTTTTTCATCCAAAACCTTTCATGTCATTTGCGAATTCTGCTTCTAGCAGCTTCTAATTGAAGGTGAGAAAATACTTAGAAGGGGGGTTGAATAAGTATGAAGATAAAAACTTAGAAATAAAAACTCAAGTATTTTTATCCTGGTTCGTTAAACTGAACTACTCAAGTCCACCCTTCCTAGAGTGATTTGCCTTTCTCAAACAAGGACTTAATCCACTATTTAATCAACCGATTACAATAGTAAGCACTAAGAACAACTGTTCAAAGTCTTCTCAAGAACTACTGATCCTAACTGGATCTTCTTAAGGTTTTCTTACAATCAAATGTAATAACAAATACAAGTGTTTAAAATGCTTCTAATAAAGCTTTATCACAACTGTGAATTTTCACTTAATATTAAGAACAAAGAAATTAATTCTAGAAAGAATGTGAATTGTATGAGAGCTTTGGATATTGAATTCTTTTTAGGTAAAACGTCAACTGAAGAAGATAGTTGAAGACTTGCTTTTATAGGCACATTGATCCAAGAGTATTTCACGTTGAGAAGAGTGTACCAAAAGGTCTGAGCCTTTTTGTCTTCACATCAAGTGACCTTTCCTAGAATAAGAAAGCACAGAGAAATCCTTTTTGTCTGTGTTCTTGTGTCTAGCATAAATAAGGAAAGAGTCGTTTGGATATTCATATGATCCTGTTGGGACATCCACTGAGTCATGTCTTCAGACTTCTTATCTTGTTTAGCCATCCATGACTTGATTTCTGATTGACCAGCTTCCAGAACTGCAATCTTATCTTCAAGATCTGGATATTCTTTCTTGATCTCAGATGAAGAAGGTGGAACAGTTTCTGAAGCTTGAACAGAGTCAATTTCCAGAACAGACTTCTGGCAGCTTCAGCAAATCTGAGCTTCGCATCATCAGAACATACGTTCTTCAGATTTGATGCTACAGTGTTGAATCTGTTTATGAAGCCATTCCAAATGGCATCAGATTCCTTTGCATCCATTGTTGATGAACATTTCCTCTGTACAGAACCTAAATACATTTGTATTTCTTGCAAAAAACTTGTAAATAAATGATTAACATTCAGTCTAGGTCTTGGGTGTAACAGAGTTTCCAAGGTTATTGGCTTGGGTTGGAGAGTAGGTGGAAATATGGATTTATGAATGGAGATCAGAGGAGTAGGGTAGTAGGGTATGAATGGAATTTCAGATGATTTGTCAGGTTTTGATCTGGTTAAAGCATTCATCAGATTTGGTTTTGCTTTGGTTGGATAGGAAACCACGTCAAATGGTTTATCAGAGTAAGGTTTGAAAGCAGATTTTGCAGGTTTATCAGATTTTTCAGATATAGCAGAGGATGGTTTTGGATCTGATGAAGGTACTTCTGACATTGTTTTAATATATGTTTGAAGTACAGAAGGTAGAATGATGGTAAGTTTAGGTTTGAGAGGAATGATAGTGTCAGAGGGTTCAATTCTGGTGTAGAAATTTTTCAAAGTGAAACCAGAAGGAAGTTTGTTAGAAGAAAATAGTTTGCATGAAGCAGAAGGTACATGCTCAGATGTTCTTGGCTTGGGTGCAGGGGTAGGATTGGGAATGGTAATTTCCGAAGATGGTTTAGGTGTTGGAATAGGATCTGGAATAATAACTTCAGAAGAAACAAGGGGTTCTGGTTGGTTTACTTCAGAATTTCTGTGAGAGGGGGATACCAGAAAATCTGGGTGTATATCAGATTCTGATGAATTGGATGATAAGGTTGGTGTGTAAGAGGTAGAGGACACTTCAAAAACAGTTTTGAGAGGTGTAATGTTTAGAACCTCTGTCTCAGGAATATGGGTTTCAAATGGGTTAGCTGTTTCTGATGGATTTTCAGAAGGTTTTGATGGTGGTTCAGATGTAGGTGGTTCTGATGTAATAGGATCAGATGTAACTTTTGCAGATCCAATAGGTTCAGATGTGGTTGATGGTGGTTTTTCTGGTTGTGGTTGTTTTTCTTGTTGTTGTGGTTGTGGTTCAGATTGTTTTTGTTGTTGATGTTCAGATTCTTTTTCTTGTTGTGGTTCAGATTATTTTTCTGGTTATTATGGTTGTTGTTCAGATTGTTCTGTAGGTTTTTCTGTTTGAGGTTGTTTTTCTGATTGTTGTTGTTGTGGTACAGATTGTTTTGTTGATTTTTATGGTTGTGGAGTCTGATTTTGTGGTTTTGTTGTTGTTGGTTTTGGTGCAGATGATTGTGTAGTAAAAGGTTTTATATGCGAGATGGAAACAGGATTAGATGATTTTTGTGGGGATGGAACAGATATATGAGGTGGAGCAGGAACAGATTGTTTTTGAGTAGAAGGTGGTTTTGGAATAGACTTAAATGTTGAATCATTTACAACAGTATTATTTATAGAAGATACAGAAGATTTGGTACCTTTAATCTTGATACGTTTTGCAGGAACAGAAGGAGTGTCTCTAGATGCTTTCCTCTTTATCAGCTTCTGAGGCTTCTCAGCAACTTTGAGCTTCTTCTGAACAAGCACAGCTTCTGCTTCTGAATGACTTCTTTTTCTTGTGATCTCTTCTCCTCCATCAGGCAATGGTTCCCTTGCTCTTTTCAGAATATCTGCGGGAATGGGCATTCCATCTGCCTTGCAAGCATCAATATAACTCACTATTATTTCCCTTGGTTCTTCAGCAAAGAACAGAGGGTAGTCTTCTACTGGGATTCTCTTCTGACTGAGTTCAGTGATATTCAGCTTCTTGGGTGCTGATGTGAGTTCTTCTACAATTTTAAGTCTCTGAATACTTTTGGCATTCAGAGGCTTTCCAAGAATGAATTCAAGTTCATCTATGACTCCAACAGCATATAGAGCAGTCACCAGTCCATTTTCTGCCAGCAAATCTGAAATTAACCTTCCAAAGGGAATCCATGTTCTGATCTTCTGACCTTTTTCTTTCACAGATTCTCTAGAGGCATTTATATGATTCCATAAGTGCATGAACAGAATGTAGGGAAGATCTACCTTGGTGCTCTGACTTAAGCAGTACATAAAGTAGAGTTGTTCATTGTTTACGTAATCTGGAGAGTTTGTAGATTTTCTGTGATGAATGCATCCCATGAAAATCTTTGCCCAGATCTTGTAGTCAGGCTTCAGATCTTTGAACTTATTAGAGGCATGTCCAGCAGTCATCACTTCCTCGTATACTTCTTCCATATCTACACGCCCAGCTGGCAGATAAGATACTCCATCTGTCTCCTCATATCCAATGAGTTTCCTGATCAGATCTTCTGTGATGATTATCTCTTTACCCAGAATAGAAGATAAGATAAACTTAGGGTATACAACAGCATGGATTCAGAACTCTTTCACCAGATGGGGGTAAACTGGTCCAAAAAGTCTGTCAAAGTATTTTACCCATCCTTGAGCATCAATTATGGAACGAAACTCAAATCCATTTTCAGCCAGTGAATCAAATTCCACCATTGATTCACAGAGAACTTCCAGTTTGTCAATAGGTGTTAACAAAGTTCTTTTTGGTGTCGTATATGGAGTCACACCCATATTTGCAGAAGTAACTGCAGCCATGGTTGATTGAAACTGTGCAGCAATGGATGATGAAGTTGCCATTGAAGATGAGTTTGTCAAACGTTTAGGGTTTTTGTGAAGAGAGAAAAGGAGATAGAAATGCATAAACGTTTTGAGATGTGAAAAGTGTGAAAGTGGTGAGAAATGAGATATTTATAGTAAACACTTAGGCATACAAACAGTCAGATAATGGCACGTTCACACATAGCATTTAATGAAAAAGAATAAAAATCATTTCAAGCATTAATTGATTCTGACAAATTAGGGGGAAAATCAAGATTTTCACTATTCAAACTTCACCTCAAACGTCTCTTCAGTAGTGTACACGCCATCTTTGCAGATTTAGAGTGACATGTGTTTGCTTGCATGTGCTTCTGAATTCTCTTGAGAAATGAAACGTTAACCAACGTTCAGATCCTCTAAGTATTGTTAGTTCAGAGTTTCACAGTTAAAGTAATTTAAGAAAATGAATAAATGATCAGATGAAATACTTCAGAGCATTAAACATTTTTGCATCTGTAAAATTTGCTTCTCACAAATATTATTCTGGACACAAATCCATACCAATATTTTTCAGAATAAATTTGAATCTATCTTCAACAAGGGGTTTTGTGAAAATATCTGCCCATTGATGATCTGTATCAACAAAGGCTAAATTTATAATTCCCTTATGAACATAGTCTCTGATGAAATGATGCTTAATTTCTATATGTTTTGCCTTAGAGTGTAAAATGGGGTTTTTAGACAAACATATAGCAGAAGTATTATCACAGAATATAGAAATGTTACTTTCAAATATCTGATAGTCTTCTAGCTGACTTTTCATCCAGAGCATTTGCGTGCTACATCCAGCAGCAGCAATATATTCTGCCTCTGTGGTTGATAGTGCAATTGTGGGTTGCTTCTTGCTGTACCAAGAGATTATATTTCTTCTTAGAAATTGACAACTTCCAGAAGTACTTTTTCTTTCCACTCTGTCTCCAGCGTAGTCAGCATCACAGAATCCAACTAATTTGAAATCATCAGATTTTCTGTAACATAAACCCACATTAGAAGTACCTTTCAGATACCTTAGAATCCTCTTAACAGCTGTCAAGTGTGATTCTCTAGGATCTGATTGGAATCTAGCACACAATCATACACTGAACAATATGTCAGGTCTAGAAGCAGTTAAGTAAAGAAGAGATCCTATCATACCTCTGTAGAGTTTCTGATCTACTTTCTTACATACCTCTTCCTTTCCTAGTGAACTAGTTGGATGCATGGGAGTCTTTGCCAGCTTACTATCAGTCATGTTAAATTTCTTCAGAAGTTCTTTAACATATTTGATCTGATGTATGTAAGTGCACTCTGGAGTTTGGTTGACTTGAATTCCCAGAAAGAATCTCAATTCTCCCATCATGCTCATTTCAAATTCTGTCTGCATACATTGAGAAAACTCCTTTCCCAGCATAGTATTGGTAGATCCAAATATGATATCATCCACATATATTTGAAAAATTAGAATATCTTTCTTAAATGATTTACAAAAGAGTGTTGTGTCCACTTTGCCTCTGATGAAATTTTTCTCCAGAAGAAAATTGCTCAGTCTCTCATACCAAGCTCTGGGAGCTTGTTTTAAACCATACAAAGATTTCTTTAGTTTGAAAACATGATCTGGAAATTTTTCACTCTCAAAACCAGGAGGCTGGTGGACATAAACTTCTTCTATAATACCATTTAGAAAGGCACTTTTAACATCCATCTGATACAGAGTGATGTTATTTTGTGCAGCAAATGAAATAAGAAGGCGTATAGATTCTAACCTTGCCACTGGAGCATAAGTTTCAGTATAATCAATACCTTCTTGTTGACTGTACCCTTGAGCAACAAGCCTTGCCTTATTTCTTTCAACTTCTCCTTTCTCATTAAGCTTATTTCTGAAGACCCATTTAGTTCCAATTATATTGAATCCTTTTGGTCTTTGAACTAAATCCCACACATCATTTCTGGTGAATTGATTTAGCTCTTCTTGCATGGCAATAATCCAATCATTGTATTGCAGAGCTTCATCTACAGAAGTTGGTTCAATTACTGACACCAGTCCAAATAATGATGCTTCAGATGATCTGAGAAAGGATCTTGTTCTGATAGGATCATCCTTCTTTCTAATAATAACATTCTCTGGATGAGAAGCTTTGATTCTGGAAGATGATCCTCTAACAGTTGATTCTTCAGAAATCTTTAAATTTTTCATCTGAGAAGTTAAAGGAATGGCATCTGGCGTTGCTTCTGGTTCCTTCACTTGAGCTTTGTCTGCCTCTGAGCCTTCAGAGTCTGTGAAGACTACTTCTCTATCTGCAGAGTTTTCAGACTGCTTTGGCTTTTTAATGCCAAGCTTATCATCAAATCTAACATGAATAGATTCTTCCACAATCTGTGTCTCAGTGTTGTATACTCTGTAGCCTTTAGAGCGTTCAGAATATCCAAGCATGAAACACTTCTGTGCTTTGGAATCAAACTTGTTCAAATTTTCTTTAGTATTTAACATATAGCAAATACATCCAAAAGGATGAAAATATGAAATGTTGGGCTTTCTGTTCTTCCACAGTTCATATGGAGTCTTCTCCAGAAGAGGTCTTACAGACACTCTGTTCTGAATGTAACAGGCTGTGTTGATTGCTTCTGCCCAAAAGTGTTTTGCCAGATTAGTCTCATTGATCATGGTTCTGGCCATTTCTTGCAGAGTTCTGTTTTTCCTCTCTACAACTCCATTTTGTTGTGGAGTTCTAGGACAGGAAAAATCATGAGCAATGTCATTTTCATTAAAATATTTTTCAAAATATTTATTTTCAAATTCACCACCATGATCACTTCTGACTTTTATAATTTTGAAATCTTTTTCATTCTGGACTTGTTTACAGAAGTCAAAGAACACAGAATGTGACTCATCCTTGTGTTTTAAGAACTTTACCCATGTCCATCTACTATAGTCATCAACAATCACTAATCCATACTTCTTGCCTCTGATGGATGCAGTTTTCAGTGGTCCAAACAGATCAATATGAAGTAATTCTAGTGGTCTGGAAGTTGAAACAACATTTTTTGATTTAAAAGATGATTTTGAAAACTTCCCTTTTTGGCATGCTTCACAAAGAGCATCTGAGGTGAACTTCAGATTAGGAAGTCCTCTGACAAGATTAAGTTTATTAATCTGAGATATACGTCTCATATTAATATGCCCCAATCTTCTGTGCCAGACCCATTGCTCTTCATTAACAGACAAGAGGCATTTAACATTCTGAACCTTAAGTTCTGAAAGATTTATTTTATAAATGTTGTTTTTCCTCTTTCCACTAAATAGGATAGAGCCATCTTTTTTACTAATAGCTTTACAACATTTTTGATTAAAGGTTATATCATAACCATTGCCACTTAATTGACTTATGGACAATAAGTTATGCTTTAATCCTTCTACAAGTAAAACATTAGTAATAGAGGGAAGTTTACCATTTCCAATAGTGCCAGATCCAATGATCTTGCCCTTCTGATTCCCTCCAAATTTCACATCACCTCCAGATCTAAGCTCCAGACTTTGGAACATAGACCTTTCTCCTATCACGTGTCGCGAGCATCCAGAGTCCAGGTACCATGATTGGCGTCCTGACCTTGCTGCTAAGAACGTCTGCAACAAGAATTATTTTACTTTTAGGTACCCAAATCTTCTTGGGTCCTTTAGGGTTAGTTGTTCTGAAGGTTTGTCTAAACTTCTGTTTTTCAACATAAGGTTTATTCTGACTAGCCTTAGATTTAAACACATGAATATTCTTTTCAGAACGTGTTTGTTCAATATCATTCAAGTGACCAAATTTAAAGTGGGAATATAAAGGAGTCTTCTTGATGATAATTTTATCAACAGGTTTTGGATTTAAATCCTTTCCAGATGAAGATTTATATCCAATTCCTTTTCTGTTATTTCTGCTAACTCCATAGATCATAGAAGCCATTTTGCTTCTGTCTATGCTTTTAGCAAGAAACTTCTGAAAGCTATAATCATATTTTTCCAAAATATTTTTGCATTCAGATTCAGTTTCAGAATCAGAGTTTTGTTGAGCTAATTTAGAATCATTTTTCAATTTTAAGTTCTTTTCATTTAGCTCAACTACTTCTGATTTGAGAATATTATTCTCAGATACAAGATTGCTTTGACGCTTCTTGTATTTGAGCTTAATATTATTATAGCTCTTCAGAACTTCTGATAACACTTTGATAAGTTCTTCTTTAGTGAGTTTAGCCATTACCTCTTCAGCGTCAGAGTTAGATTCAGATCCTGAAGTTCCTTCCTCCTGATCTTCTATGTTTGCCATCAAAGCTACATTGGCACATTCCTCTTCTGACTCAGATTCCGATTCAGATGTATCTGAATCATCCCAGGTGGCCATTATAACCTTTTTCTTCTTATCAGATTTTCTTTTAGGCTTTTCTTTCAGCACCTTTGGACATTCATTTTTGTAATGTCCAGGTTCTTTACAATCATAACAGACAACCTCCTTTTTGCTAGATCTTCTGTGTCCAGAAGACTCTTTTCTTTGGTCAGGCTTCCTGAAGTTTCTGAACTTCTTTCCTTTATGCTTCCAGAGTTTGTTTATTCTTCTGGACAACATGGATAGTTCATCTTCATCTTCAGATGAGGATTCTTCAGAGCTTTCCTCTATTACCTGCAACGCTTTAGCAGATTTATTAGATTTTAAAGCAATTGATTTACCTTTCTTTTGAGGTTCATCTTCCTCAAGTTCAATTTCATGACTTCTTAGTGAACTGATTAGTTCCTCCAAGGAGATCTTGTTCAGATCTTTAGCCATTTTCAGCGCAGTCACCATAGGTCTCCATCTGGTAGGTAAGCTTCTGATGATCTTTTTCACGTGATCAGCAGTAGAGTATCCTTTATCCAGAACCTTTAGTCCAGCTGTAAGTATTTGAAATCTGGAGAACATAGCTTCAAAAGATTCAGAGTCTTCCATCTTGAAGGCTTCATACTTCTGGATTAGAGCCAGAGCCTTTGTTTCCTTTACTTGAGAGTTTCCCTCATGAGTCATCTTTAAGGACTCAAACATGTCAAGTGCAGTTTCTCTATTTGTGATCTTTTCATACTCAGTGTGAGATATTGCATTTAACAATATTGTTCTGGCCTTGTGGTGATTTCTAAATTCCTTCTTTTGGGCTTCTGTCATAGATTTTCTATCTACTTTCTTGCCACTCCCATCAATGGGATGAACATATCCATCTATGACCAAATCCCATAAATCAGCATCATATCCAAGGAAAAAACTTTCAATCCTGTCTTTCCAATAATCAAATTTCTCCCCATCAAACATAGAGGGTTTAGTGCTGATTTTGTCCCTTTCTTCATATTTGTTGTTAATGTTAGACATTGTATTATCAGCCATAGTAACAACCAAATATATATCGAAGTTTTTTTAACTGGATCTTTACTATCACTGTGAAGTGGTATCACACACAGAACCGGAACTCTGATGCCAACTGAAGGTGTGAAAATACTTAGAAGGGGGGTTGAATAAGTGTGAAGATAAAAACTTAGAAATAAAAACTCAAGTATTTTTATCCTGGTTCGTTGAACTCAACTACTCCAGTCCATCCTTCCTAGAGTGATTTTCCTTTCTCAAACAAGGACTTACAATCAAATGTAATAAAAAATACAAGTGTAATAACAAAAACAAGGACTTACAATCAAAGGTTTTCTTACAATCAAATGTAATAACAAATACAAGTGTTTAAAATGCTTCTAATAAAGCTTTATCACAACTGTGATTTTTTACTTAATATTAAGAACAAAGAAATTAATTCTATAAAGAATGTGAATTGTATGAGAGCTTTGGATATTGAATTCTTTTTAGGTAAAACGTCAATTGAAGAAGATGGTTGAAGACTTGCTTTTATAGGCACATTGATCCAAGAGTATTTCACGTTGAGAAGAGTGTACCAAAAGGTCTGAGCCTTTTTGTCTTCACATCAAGTGACCTTTCCTAGAATAAGAAATCACAGAGAAATCCTTTTTGTCTGTGTTCTTGTGTCTTGCATAAATAAGGAAAGAGTCGTTTGGATATTCCAACAGACATAATCTTTGAATTCTTCTTCATCAATTTTCAGCAAGAATCATCAGAGTCTAAATGATCAGAGCCTTCTGATGTTGATCAGAGTTTTGCTGAATCAGAGTCTTTGCAGCAAGTGTGCTTTTAGCGTGTATAAGTTCAGAGCATATTTGAGCCATATCCTCAGTACTGGCAGCTTTAGTACTCTCAGAATCTTCTGTAGTAACTATGCTTGAAAACTTTTCATACAGAATTCTTCTTTGGTTCAGATGCTTCTGACTTGCTTCAGATTCTTCTGGAGCTTCTGCTTCAGATCCTTCTGGAGCTTCTGCTTCAGATACTTCTGGAGGCTACGCTCAGGATCTTCTGATGGCAGCGTTCAGAATCATCTAATGGATGCATCTGACGCTTCAGAGTCTAGCATATTTCTTATGTTCAGTTCTGATTTGCTTCTGGAGTGATAATTACTTTAATATCTGCAGCAAACACTCTTAAGCAAATTTTAGAGTATATAATTCTTAATTACAAAATTTCATAATAGTTATCATCAAAACATAGAGATATTATTAAGAACCAATCTGTGTTCTAACACTAATTCCTTCCACAAAGCTTGCACAACAATCCTTGAGTGTCAATGGATCAGATTGGATGCCTAGTTTGATCCTATGGTGATAATTGAATGTGTTACTTCAAATCCAAGTAACCTTTGAAATGTCCATGAAATAGGCTCCAAATCAAAATTCTAAAAATGCAATTCTTCTCAAAACATCATTTACCTTCAAAATATGTACCAACTTGTACATTTTGAACCATTATAACTCACTTTGCATTTTTCTCATTTTAATTCCTTTTAAAATGTCCTTTTTTCAAATTTCCTTCAACCAACTCTTGCTCTAAGCCAAATCAATGCCTCATGGATACTTGGTTGAAGTTAAAATCCCATTTTGAGCAACTTTCAAGTTGAACAAAACTTCATTTGAGGTTCACAAGATAGTGAAATGGACCCATAATCAAAAAGGACCTATAATCACAATTTCCCAAAATGCCCTTGACTTGTCAAAGCCATATCTTGAGTTCTACAAATACAATCAGGGACTTCTAGTACTCTCTGGAAAGCTAAGAGAATACGGAACAACATTCATGTTGACCAAAAATTCATAGAAATCATCCTTCTAGGGCAAAAGTGTCCTGCAAGTTGGGTAACTTTCAAGCTCCAAATTCACATGCCTCAGATGACCAGTAACTTGTCTGGCTCATAACTTGAGTTCTATAAACCCTATCAAGGACTTCTAGTACTCCAATTAAATCTAAGATTATGCTCTACAACAATAATGTTAGGGTCAAGATGATATGAAAACCTCATCTTGAGTTAAGTGGTCTTGAAGATAGGCACCAAACTAGGGGATTCTACACTGTCAAGCATAGCAACCCTAGCCTAGCAACTCCTCACACTCTTGATTCATGATAAGTTGACCTTGGAATCATCCCTAGGACATTTCAAATCCATGATCACATGGCTCTTGAATTAGGTCTCAACCCTCCTCAAATCATCAGTTATCCTAGGGTCGTCCAGATGAAACCCTAGTTTTACTAATCTTGGTTATACTTCATATCCTTTGCATAGTGACCTGTCTAGGCTTCAAAATGATATTCAACACTTCTTAAGAGCTCTCTCAAGACCTCAAGTCCAACTTCATGGCCTCAGAATCATCTGATGATTTTCCCACAACTCTCAAGTTAGGAGACCTACACACTTGGTTTCAACCATTCTTTCTGAGGATCTTAGACTTCTCTAGTGAGGATATCAACCCTTGAACACTTGGATAAGCCTCTTAGCTAGCTTCATAGTCTTATATAGCCCTTGATTGGTAGTCATACCTTTTTATCTCTTGCACACATGTCAATGAAATGCAAATGATAATGCCAATATGAATGCAATGAAACACAAGCTAGGTAAAGAAATGGTGGGCAAATTTTGGGGTGCAACAGCTGCTCCTATTCAAACGGCTTGGACCTGACTGGGTGAGAAGCAAACGACTCTCAAACAATCAAGGTAAAAGACGGTTGAATACCAATAAACTTGGAAATTTTCCAACCGCACAAGCACACGGTACTCTGATAGGGACAAATCTTCGGTAACTGAAATAATAGTTGCACGGAAACTAGCTGGAGAAATACTGATCTGAACCTCCGTCGGGATTATTATTTGATGTATCTGATATCATTGCATCCTCAAATCATCGAGGGATCATCGGTCACACGGTAATTGGTGAAGGGTTTAATCTCAAATCTCTGTCAGGACGATCATCTGATTTTGCTGTAGATCTTCGTCCTCAAGTCATCCAGGGATCACTGGTTACACGGTAACTGGGGAAGGATAGCTGGATTCCTTATCATCGCCTATGGACTCATCATGTCACTAGGAACGTCGACAATATCTTTGTCGGACTTCATCAGTAAGTCAATAATGGATCACCGGTTACTCGGTAACTGGTGAATGATGGCTAATTATGTTGTTGGGCATTTTGCGCCACTGCAGAAGAATTCCTTATCGTCGCCTATGGACTCATCATGTCGCTAGGAACGTCAACAACATCTTTGTCGGACTTCGTCAGTAAGTCAATAAGGGATCACCGGTTATTCGGTAACTGGTGAATGATGGTTGATTATGCCGTCGGGCATTCTGCGCCACTGCAGAAGAATTCCTTATCGTCGCCTATGGACTCATGATGTCGCTAGGAACGTCGATAACATCTTTGTCAGACTTCATCAGTAAGTCAATAAGGGATCACCGGTTACTCGGTAACTGGTGAATGATGGCTGATTATACCGTCGGGCATTCTGCGCCACTGCAGAAGAATTCCTTATCGTCGTCATGGACTCATCATGTCTCTAGGAACGTCGACAACATCTTTGTCGGACTTCATCAGTAAGTCAATAAGGGATCACCGGTTACTCGGTAACTGGTGAATGATGGCTGATTATACCGTCGGGCATTCTGCGCCACTGCAGAAGAATTCCTTATCGTCGCCTATGGACTCATCATGTCGCTAGGAACGTTGACAACATCTTTGTCGGACTTCATCAGTAAGTCAATAAGGGATCACTGGTTACTCGGTAACTGGTGAAGGAGCGACTAGTCTCAAATCTCCGTCAGGATGATCATCAGATTCGCTGCAGCTTCTTCCTCAAGTCATCAAGGGCTCACTGGTCACTCGGTAACCGGTGATACATAGCCGGTATTGCCGTCAGGCATTCTGCGACACGACAATAGAAGAATTCCTCGGGACTCATCAGGCCATTAGGAACCTTTTAACAATCTCAATAATTATGCCGTAGGGCATTTAAAGAACATCTCGGGCATCAGCCGAACTTCGTTAGTAAGTCTGAAATAGAATCCTCGGTCAATCATGAACCCAATAGGGATATTTATTCTTTCACCTTCAGGCACTCCGCGTCAGCTGGGAGAACTGCTTCGACCTTGCAGTCGGACTTCATCAGTAAGTCTTGAAATGGAATCCTTAATCCATCATGGACCACTAAGGCTATACAATCTTTTGCCGTTAGACACTCCGCGTCAGCTGAGGAAACTTTCTCGACGTTGCAATCGGACTTCATCAGCAAGTCATGGGGAGTTTTGGCACTACTGCCGGACTTCAATCATCAAGTCTTCAAGGAAATTTCAACTTCTCTGTTCGGAGCCTGCTGGAGATGACACATCTCTGCTGGGGATTCTGGAGAACTATCAAGAAACTTTGCTTCGAGGATTCAGGAATCATCTTGAAAAAAAAGAAGTCAAGAATCATTTTGGACAAACAACTTCGCTGGGGAATTTAAGAATCATCCTGAACCAACAGCTCTTCTGAGGAAATCAAGAATCATCCTGAATAAACAACTCTTCTGAGGAAATCAAGAATCATCCTGAACAAACAACTCTTCTGAGGAAATCAAGAACCATCCTGAACCAACAGCTCTTATGAGGAAATCAAGAATCATCTTGAGCAAACAACTCTGGCTACTTCGCTGGGGATTTTAAGAATCATCTTAAGAAAACAACTCTGCGGAGGAACACCTGCAAAACAGGAAAGGTAACGACCTAGCTCATGTTTCATATGCATATGATCGTCAATGGCATAATGCTCCACACGGTGGAAATGCTACACATTTTAGGGTAAATGCTATGCAATCATGCAAAATGCTACGACCCCATCAGCAAAATAAATGCTGAAGGGAAAAGCCTTTTGTCAAGGAGAAGGAACCACTCTGGTGGAGGAAGGAATCATCCTGTCGAGGAGAAGAAGTCACGCCAATCTCAATCGGACTAATCTTGGGGATACGAACTCCAGACGACTGCTTCAGGGGAGTAAGGTTCTTCAAGAACCTGAACCCGCTCAACTAGGTATACGAACCACGAACTGCTGAGGAAAACGATGTCGATCGCAGAAACAAACTGCACGGCCTTCGCAGATAGCCTCTTCCTGGAGATACGGACTCCGATGGGGAAGTACAACATCAACTATTCAACAATCTACTGGGGATAAAAATGTGAATTCCATCTGTTAGGGAGGAATAAGTTTCACATAGAACCTGCTTCTATGTTAAGGAAGTCCGGCTGGGGAAATGATGATCCCGCCTAGGATGCATCTGGTTGGGGAGAATCTATCTCCGTTTGGGGAGACACATCAATGCTCACAGTCCCATGTTCAGCTTCTGTGGGGAAACACGACCGAACCTGCTGAGGAAGAATGAGTCATCTTGCTTGGAAAAACATGCCATGAAACGAACTTGAAATGGCTTGCCCCAGAATCTATAATAACTTTTGACAAACTCTACGGATATGGAGAGGAACAACTCCTTCACTTTCAGCTTTTGCCCCAGCCTGCGGGATCTTCATCATATCCTTTCAAGAGGAAACTTGAGATCTTTGTACTCTGGTGGTTTGATACGAACGGCTTCAGCACTTCGAACCTCACGGAGGTGCTTCAAATTAATCGCCTTCAGGATAAGGATAGCTTTGGCGCTCTTGGGGTGACCTGCCCCAGCCTCGTCATGGCTTTGCCCCTCATGGGCTGATCTGTGGGGAGTAGTACCCTTGGCTGCGAGAGATTCATCAAATCTCTACCTGATTGCCCCGGATCACCTGATTTCTGGATGGCTGACTCCCATGCCGCAATCATTTGACATAGCTTGCCCCGATCCGCAGGGATATTCTGGCGTCCTGCATTCTGCCCTGATCAGATCCTTCCATCGTGGGAACTTTCCTGCTGTCAAGCGCTTACTCGCTTGTAAAACAAACTGTTCTGTATAAAAGACATATCAAATGCACTGCATATGGCAGTTTTCCAAAATCCATTCCTGTTCACTGGAAAAAATTTTATGACATTAAATATATGAAATCATTCATCAACATGTCAATATTAACGCAACGCTGTAATGAGAATCCTTTCTAGGAGTCAGTTCCAATGCGATCTTTACCGAAGTATGCTTTCAAAACAAACCTATTTCAATTAGGACTTTTAAAGGTTGTAACATGGTCAGGTTCACGGTTTATGAAAGAAAAGATAAAGGCTCAAAATTCATTTTAACCCACCCATTCTCCGTGATGTTCTCCAATCCTACGTTCAAGCTAATTCGACCTTAGCGTTCACCTTTCAAAAGTTAAGTGACAATTTAGAAAATCATTCTTTTTCGAAGTGACAGTCGCTCTCTTTTCGTCTTTTGGCGTCCGGAGCCACACGATTTCGTTCTTGTTCGAGGATTTTCTTTCGTAATCCTTTTTCGCTTTTTGTTTTTTGTTTTTCGTTTTTTTCGTTTTCCCCTAACTTTTGCCTGGACTGACTCTTTAGAGTTTCTTCAATTTTAAAGTCCAGCGGGGTACCCTAATTTTTTGCCTAAGTCGCTTGCTTTCAAGATTCGACTTAGCAGGCTTTTTCTTTTCGATTCTTTTTTTTCTCTTTTTTTTCTTTTTTTTTTTTGGAACAAATCGCATGACAACGGCTCGCGTGACTTGTTAAAGAGATTGTGACTGTTTCACTCCTGATCGGCCAAGTTTAACCATCATGGTTTTTTAGGTACGACCTATAGCGGTGTGATTGATCCTCGAACGGACACTCCTTTTTTTATTTGAACGCTTGGTCAAATTAACTGACACCTATCCTGCCCCGGGTTAAGATTGAGGGTTTTTTATCTTCAGAAAGAAACTCCTACAATTAGGCTCAAAGGGGTTAACAAGGAATTATCTTCCTTATATCTCCGGTGTTTGGGATTTGAAACAATGCATGTACATCATCAACAAGTTTTTTTATTCAAAAGCATAGCATTGGACTTCATCATCCTCCCCGGATTCCACTTAAACAAGCGTTTGAAATAAAAGAAAGCAATAGAGTGAACACGAATGGATTAGTTCAAAACATGCATATTTATTTCATTATCAATATCAATTGAAAAACAACGTGCTTTACAAACGAAATTTGCAATTCTAACAGGAAAGAGACTACAAATGTAAAGAAATGACATGATAACATGCAGATTGCCAGCTTTCAGGGAATTGGGCTTTCACACTTATTTGCTGCTGAGGGGAGCGACCCCTTGGAAGTCTTCAGACTCAATCAGAAGAACGACTGCTGCGAGGTTGACTCTAATTCGGGCTCCAATAGTTTTGCTGCCACGAAGCGAGAGGTTGCCGATTCTGCATGGCAGAAACATTCCGGAGACGAGGTTTGACCTAGTGAGGATCCTCTCTGTTCAAGGGTTTTCATCCTTAAGCTCGACCCAGGAACATGAAAAATTTGCGGGCAAGGCGATTCAGACCTCAAAGACCGTGGGATATACTCCTGATCTTTCTCGTCTTCAGATGAGATCATGGGAACATCCATCTCTTTTGCATGATAAGGGATGAATATGCCTGATGCTTTCATGCCGCCCGACACGAATTCAATTTCTCTTGCCTCAATCATGTCTTGAACCTTATGCTTAAGAGCTCTACAGTTCATTGCATCGTGCCCTGGTGCTCTAGAGTGGAACTCACAATGGGTGTTTACGTCCAGTCGGGTGGTGGCTGTCCAGTCAATGGAGCCAACGTTCGAAGTTTAATCAACTGAAGTTGAAGCAGGAGTTGCAACAACTGGTCATAATCCATCGGGATTGGATCGAGGACTCTGTCAGATAGTCTCCTCTTTTGACCCGGTCTTCTGGGGTTGTCTTACGGAACCGAACGTGGCTGCTGACGGGAAACGTTTCGAGCTTCATACTGCGCAGAGGGTCTTTTAGGCCTATCATGCCATGGTGTGGGTTCGTCAGATACCCGTGGAGCTAGTATGCCGGCTGCAGCCTCGGGCTTTTGCTCACATTCTCTTCGGAGTATGTTCTTTAGTACCTCTGCCATCAGGCCCACCTGATTCTTAAGTTGGTCGTTCTCCTCTTTAAGCACCTGTTGGTCCCTCATAACCTGCCTCAGCTGGCCTCGGACCTCTCTTAGCTCTGCTTGAACCTGTTCCATTGCTTGGATCAACTTGAGACAATCCTGAAACAATCTGTATCAACAGAGGGTTAGAAAAAACAGCTCGAGGTATCTGTTATGCAAATGATTTATGCAAATGCAAACGTGTGTCTGTGCCTTGGGGAGATTCCCCCCGATCCTAGTATCCAAGACAAATAAAGTCCGACATCCAATCATGGAAAGAAATCCTCATATATTTATCTGAAAAACCCGCGCAGGCAGCGTACAACTGTAATCACATACAACTGAAGCAACAAGGCATGACCCCAACCAACAGGCCTGGTGGTGATCAGCATATCAATGCATAAAAGGTACAAAGAAAATACAAAGAGATCAAGTGCGGCCACGGGCATAGAAATCTTCTAACAACTTCTTTGTAGCGGGATGTTCGGGCTGAGTAAGCAGACTCTAGATCAGCAGATCCCTCTGCCTGATGATATCTGGGAGATTCTCGGCAACGCCCCCATAAACACCTTCTTCAGAAAGGTTTTCCACTCTATTCCTCTTAGCATCAGCTCGGAGTTGGCAATCCTGTAAATTCTCCTTGGTCTCAACCAATCTATATTGGACTTCTCGTCGAAGTGAGGCTTCAGCCTCTATTTTCTTGTCCTTGATTTCAATCTGGACTTCCAACTGGGCTATCTGTTGCTTCAGCTTTTCTTCCCACTCTTTCTGGCTAGTCAAAGTGTTGTTCCACAACTTCTCGTACTTGATCAACTTCCGGTATGCCCTATCCAGCTCCTGCTTCTTGGTGGTCAACACCCCGTGCACTGCCTTCAGGTCCAACCCAAGACGTTCCCTAGAATCAGTCTCTTTGGTCAAATTAGCGCCCAGGTGGTTGATCATCTCGGTCTGCTTCTTGCATGTGTGCACAACTTCGTTCTTTTCTCTCTGAAATTGAGAAATCTCTTTCTCCAACTCTTCGTTGGCTTTTCGTAGCTCTTCCTTCTCTTGGAGTACCTGGTTGAACTTCTGAATATCAACTGTGGTAGGCTCTTTGTACACAAGAGAATACAATGGTTCCACTGTGGGAAACAACATTAGAAACTTGGCGGCTCTTTCTCGGACCCAAGCCACATACGGATCAAAGGCCTTGTTGTTGCTTTTCCCTAGCAAGACTTTTCCCTTTTGGTGAATTTTGCTCCAAGCATTCTGTACCTTAACCAAAGTGTCACCTTCAAGCAACCCTGTGAGATATAGAGATTCCTGTATCTCTTCTTCTTCAGGAGGACCTCGTAGTGCATACCCAAATTGTCGTGCCAGCAGAGAGGGATTGTAATTGATACATCCATTCCTTCCGACCAAGGGGACGTTAGGAAAGCCACCGCGGCTATGCACAATCTCTTTGCCCAATAGATCTCTATCAAACCAGATAATATTGTCAGCAGACAGACCCATCAAACATGCAGACCAGGGTGAAGACTCAACAGAATCAATGAACGGACCCGCCTTAGGAAGATGGCTAGCAAACCACTTATAGAGTAAAGGAGCACAACATGCCACGTTCTTCCCCTTTCTGTTTTCATTTTTGCTATGAACTGAATGGTAGACGTCTCCGAGGAGAGTGGGTACTGGATTCCCGGAAGCAAATATGTGGCAGGCATCCATGCCTATGAAGTCTGGATGACTTGGGAATAGCACGATCCCATAAATGCAAAGGGCTAAGAAGGCATTGAATACATCCCAGCGACCCTTCTTGGCAAACTTTCGGGCCTTTTCCATCAGGAAAGGTAAAGAGAAACCCTGAACTCCAATCTTTCTGAACACCATCCCTTTCAACTCTGAATCATCTACATGAAGAGTGGTAGTCAACTTACCCAAGTCAGGTTCACCATCAACACGGTAATAGGGCATCTGATTCAACAAAGGCACCCCCAACAAGTCAGAATACTCCTCCAAGGTCGGAGCTAGGACATAGTCTGGAAAAACAAAGCATCTGAGTTGCGGGTCGTAAAACTGCAGAAGAGCGTAGAGGCCATTCAACTCGTACGTAGAAAGCTTATACACAATACCCAGAAGTATCCCATAACTCTTCCTGAAATTCTCCATCACTGTCTTATCAGCCAACGAAATCAAAGCTCGTAACTCTCGGATGTCAGGTGCTGGTAGCTTGTAAGCCAGAGTCTTCTTCAGAGATGCCATATCAACCATGAGGATCAAGATTACTAGAACCAAGGGAGGAATATGCACCTGCAAGACAGACACACGTTAATGATATGCAAATGAGGATGCAAACAATGCAAAATGCAATCATGCAGCAGGAGATCAAGATGACTGCGCTGTTGAGGAGAACAAGGCTCTGCTTCAACATAACCACAACACTGCACTGATAACAAAACCCTGAAGAGGACCAATAATTCTGCTCTGTCAAGAACAAACATCTCTGATGATAAGAACCCGCTGATACCCACAATACTGATTCACTGTCAAGAAAACCAGGTTGTCTAGAGGTTAATGTTTCCTGCAATAACCCGACCCTGCTCACAGGTATGGACCTAATCACGGAAAAGGTTCGGCATCCTATGCGGTCATCAGCGTCACAGACTTTCAAGAAACGATGATACGATACCCAGAAGGTGTGGCATCATCATCTCTTGAAGCGGCCTCACTTAGCTGAATCCTAAATGATCGGTCCCCAGAGTCGACAATCCTCAGATCCGACAGCCCCTCGAGTCCAAAGGACCGATAGGAAGTCATCAAAGAGAACCTCGTCCGAATGTGGATTACATGGGAACTGATGCAAGCAAAGCAAGCACGTCCACCACTAATCCACTTTAATACTATGTAGCTCTCAAGCCTGGGTCTGGCTTCTCACTCATCAGAATGCCTCTCCCACAACAGCATAGATAATCATATCATACTGAAAATGAAATGCGGAAGGTA
The DNA here is from genome assembly GCA_963859935.3 of Lathyrus sativus. Lineage (NCBI taxonomy): Eukaryota > Viridiplantae > Streptophyta > Magnoliopsida > Fabales > Fabaceae > Lathyrus > Lathyrus sativus. Next base: position 141,835,494 of record OZ012741.1, on the reverse strand, counting down.
AAGTGCGATAAATAAACACAAACCCAACAAGTGAACACGCAAGCGCTAGGATTGACTCGCATAAGGAACCAGAAGTCCCCAGCAGAGTCGTCAGTTGTCGCTACCGCGAAAATAAGGTGCCAACAAAACAGAAGAGTCGCCACCTTTCGTTATTTATCCCTTAGAATGGGAAAGGAAATGATCGGAAAAACCTGACGAAAAGGTATAAGACAAGGTCATCGCAACCATGTCAGGGTTCGGGAGTCGATTACGCAAGGGGAAGGTATTAGCACCCCTCACGTCCATCGTACTCGATGGGATCCACGCTTGTTGTGTTTATCTGACGGGTTGGTTTTACTATCTACCTATCAAGGCTGGTCTGAAAAAGGAATGAAAAATGACTCGGCAAAGCGTCACGCTTTATGCCTACGTATTCTCATCAGAGAATGAGAAATCAGAGTCAACGTAGTTCGGCTAACTACGGGTTACGGGGAAGGTGGCTCGTCAATACGTCAGTATTGTGCCTACGTACTCTCAACAGATATGAGAGATCAGAGCTTACGTAGTTCGGGATAATACGAATTACGGGGGTTCAGATTGATCTGTTTTTTCGAGTAGGGTTAACAAACAGTTCCAGCTGTTTGGTGTATACAGCTTGCTCGTCAGAGACTCGTGTGTTACCGTTTGCGATAGAACTGGGAGTTAACGACACTCTTTTCTTCAGAAAAGCTTTCCTTTGAATTATGGGCCCACGGGGTAAAAAGAGGTTTGATATTTGTTTTGTATCTTTTAGGGAAGAACTGCTTTTTATGGTTTTCTGTAGTTCATGCAGCTCTAGAAACTATGACTTGGGAATGAATGCGTCGCATATCGTCCAAAGGAAGTATACTAAACACTCTAGACGATTGAGAGGAGACCGCTCAATTATCATTACCCAAGTAGCTTAAGGCTCGTAATGCACTTGTACTAACTTGCCTTTATTACATTTTTTACTGTTGGTTTAGAGAGAGAAGAGAACGAACTCTACGAGGAAACTGTCAAGCCCTAATGTTGTCATGCCAAGGATTCATCCTATGGTTGAGGTTTGAAACAGGGAACTCCTAGAAGTTATCATGCATAGGGTTCAACCTAAAGTTCTAATCATCACTTCCTTATCAAAGGAAGTGAGAATCCTAGGGGATCATGTCAATGGGATACAGACAACAGATAAAGCATCAGCTAAACATCAGTAAATAGATATACAGATAAACAGTAAAGATGCACATGCCATGCAGCAATACAAGCAGAGGGAGACTCACTCAACCTCTAGGCAATCAAGCAAAAAGAACACAGACAAGCAGAGATAGACAGGCTCAATCTCTAATGCTAACACATAGATAAAAGGAAAACAACACACAAGCAAGGGGAGGATCACCTCAACCCTTAATGCAAACAAGCAGAGGGAGACTCACTCAACCTCTAAGCAGTCATGCTCCTAGCCTAATGTAATCTAAACATGATCCTATTCTAATGCATCAAGCAATTCAAACAAGAGAGAGAAAACAAAATGAGCAACAGGGAAGTCATCTCAAGCTACATTAGGTTGGAGGTGTATCAACACCAGAGTCCATCATGGGCTCAACCTCTTGAGGAATGCACAGAATCCAACCAAGGGAAGGATTAGGCTCTCCCAAGAGGGATCCTATGTCAATAGGACAGAAAACTGGGTATTGGTCCTAGATATCAATCTAAGGGTAACTGATTTAAAGTGTATCAACACAGAGTGTCCATCTCAGGCTCAACCTGTTGAGGAATGCACAGAATCCAACCAAGGGAAGGATTAGGCTCTCCCAAGAGGGATCCTAAGAAAAGGACTTTGAGATGGATGGCAGTATATAAACCAAGGGAATATACCATGCCAAGAATGTCAATCTAAGGCTCAACCTCTTGAGGAATGCACAGAATCCAACCAAAGGAAGGATTAGGCTCTCCCAGAAGGGTTCCTCATCAAGACTTGAAGGAGAGAGATAGTACAAACCAAAGGAATGTACTATACCGGGGAATGTAAATTCAAGGCTCAACCTCCTGAGGAATGCACAGAATCCAACTAAAGGAAAGATTAGGCTCTCCCAAGAGGGTTCCTCTTCAAGACTTGGATAAAGAGGGTGGGGCAAAGCCCAAGGAAAAAATAACATAAGGGAGATAATCATCACCAAAAGCTCTAAAGAAACCTTAAATGTTTTAGCTCTAAAAGAAGTCATCCTAAGGGAACTTAAAGGTATCCTAATGGCTTGAAAATAAACCTATAACGGTGTCAACCTAGGTACTAAGGGTCAATGGGAAGATTGGGTTCTTAAAGTTGGCTAAAAGTTCAATTATTTGGCCAAACTACGAGAAGGTGCAATTATGAATACACAAACTTTGGTCAGAAAGTAAAACATGGGAAAAATAGGAAATCAGGTCCTAAAATCTTGATAAAATTCCTAAATGATCCTAAATGAGTTAGGAGTCTATGGTTAAAGTTTCAAGTCCAAACTATTAGTCTAAGTATACTAACCAGAGGCTAAACCAAGACGTACACTATGGGGGTTCACATGGGGAAGGCTCTAAAAATATGCTTCAAAACCTATTCAAATGCAATCTAAAAAATGCCATAAAAATAGTCTAATATTATACCATGTGTCAACATTCACCATACAAAAAAACAGAGGCTAATATGAATTATTGAAAGAGAAATAAAATCATAAAGCACAACATGTAATTTCTCAATTATTAAAAACACACTAAAATAGAAAATATGCAATTAATTGGAAAATATACTAAAACTGAAATTAAAAAATGTAAAAAAGTTCTAAACATATCAAAGTATTCACATGATTTATTTCAAGAATTATTGACAATCATTTCTATTTTTATATGAATTAAAACTAACAAGTATTAATAAGAAAAATAAAAGAAAATGCACTCAAAACTAACTAAACAAGGGGGTGTAATGAGTATTGGATTCATGTGCAATTGGTATGGGCTCGCGAATGGGGTGCGCGAACAGCGCTTGGGATAAAGCCCAGCTGAGTCAAAAAACTCAGCTTTATTTACTAAGGGGAAACAGGCCAGGGGGTGCGGTAAGCAACGTTATCACGTGTATTTGCTAATGGGCCTTGCGTTGGGGGTGGGAATAGCGCGCTGCGAATGAGAGCCCAGAGTTTCAAAGTGAAACTCTGCGTTTCACTAAATGAGAATGCCAAGTGGAAGCTACACGCAGGAATCAATATGAGCCATGTGATGAACATACAAAGTCCACTCACCAGCGAGATCCAACGGCCACGATATGATCTGGAATTTTGAAACTCAAACAGAGGTATTTTGCACGCGGCGGGAACAGTGGCGGCCGGAGAAGATCCGGTCATCTTCTCCGGCAGAAGTGAATAGTGAAAAAATTTCAAACTCAACGAAACTCTAATTTTTTATACGGTTTTCTTCGTCTCACTTCCTAGATTCCAAATATCATGCTCTTTTCCATTCTTATCCACTATCTAGAGAGATATTCAAACTACAACTTGGGAGGCTCTTTCAAAAAGTGTCATGATTCAATACGAAACCTATCTAGAATCCATCTAAAGGTAGTCAAGAACCTAACCGCATATCAAACTAGTTCTAAAACGCCATAAATTACTCAGAATCTTGAAAGTTACCAACCTGATCAGAAGCTCTGAATTTGGTGTTCTTGAGGGTGAATTCTTCCTCCAAAAGGTGTAGATTCATTCAGAGAATGATGCTTGATCAATCTTGATGCTCAATTGCTATGGAAATTGCCTCCAATTCCAAAATCGTGTTTCACCTCCAAGCTTGAAAAACTCTAACTGATTTCACTGAATTTACCTCTCAGAAGCAACCAACCCCATCTGAACTTCTTCTAATGTTTATATAGAATCATTTTGGACACTTTTGAGGCCCATTGGAAGCCCACACAGCCCATTCCAATTTTCTGGTTTTTCATCCAAAACCTTTCTTGGCATTTGCGAATTCTGCTTCTAGCAGCTTCTAATTCCTTACACAAAGCTTGCACAACAATCCTTGAGTGTGAATGGATCATATTGAATGCCTAATTTGATCCTATGGTGATAATTGAATGTGTTACTTCAAATCCAAGTAACCTTTAAAATGTCCATGAAATAGGCTCCAAATCAAAATTCTAAAAATTCCATTCTTCTCAAAACATCATTTACCTTCAAAATATGTAGCAACTTGTACATTTTGAACCATTATAACTCACTTTGCATTTTTCTCATTTTAATTCCTTTTAAAATGTCCTTTTTTCAAATTTCCTTCAACCAACTCTTGCTCTAAGCTAAATCAATGCCTCATGGATACTTGGTTGAAGTTAAAATCCCATTTTGAGAAACTTTCAAGTTGAACAAAACTTCATTTGAGGTTCACAAGATAGTGAAATGGACCGATAATCAAAAAGGACCTATAATCACAATTTCCCAAAATGCCCTTGACTTGTCAAAGCCATATCTTGAGTTATACAAATCCAATCATGGACTTCTAGTACTCTATAGAAAGCTAAGAGAATAAGGAACAACATTCATGTTGACCAAAAATTCATAAGAATCATCCTTCTAGGGCAAAAGTGTCCTGCAAGTTGGGTAACTTTCAAGCTCCAAATTCACATGCCTCAGATGACCTGTAACTTGTCTGGCTCATAACTTGAGTTCTATAAACCCTATCAAGGACTTCTATTACTCAAATTAAAGCTAAGATTATGCTATACAACAATCATGTTAGGGTCAAGATGAGATGAAAACCTCATCTTGAGTTAAGTGGTCTTGAAGATAGGGACCAAACCAGGGGATTCTACACTGTCAAGCATAGCAACCCTAGCCTAGCAACTCCTCACACTCTTGATTCATGATAAGTTGACCTTGGAATCATCCCTAGGACATCTCAACACATCAATCGATGATCACATGGCTCTTGAATTAGGTCTCAACCCTCCTTAAATCATCAGTTATCCTAGGGTCATCCAGATGAAACCCTAGTTTTACCAATCTTGGTTATACTTCATATCCTTTGCATAGTGACTTGTCTAGGCTTCAAAATGATCTTCAACACTTCTTAAAAGCTCTCTCAAGACCTCAAGTCCAACTTCATGGCCTCAGAATCATCTGATGATCTTCCCATAGCTCTCAGGTTAGGAGACCTACACACTTGGTTTCAACCATTCTTTCTGAGGATCTTAGACTTCTCTAGTGAGGATATCAACCCTTGAACACTTGGATAAGCCTCTTAGCTAGCTTAATAGTCTTATGTAGCCCTTGATTGGTAATTATACCTTTTGATCTCTTGCACACATGTCAATGAAATGCAAATGATAATGCCAATATGAATGCAATGAAACACAAGCTAGGTAAAGAAATGGTGGGCAAATTTTGGGGTGCAACAACATGCCCTCAGCAAATCTTCTAAAGACTGAATAGTCCGTTTGGTCTGACCATCTGTTTGAGGATGGTATGCTGAACTCAACCTTAACTTGGAACCTAATGCTTCTTGCAGACTCTTCCAAAATTCAGAAGTTAACCTCGGATCTCTATCCGACACAATACACAACGGAATACCATGCAACTTAACAACCACTCTGACATAAATCTCTGCCAACTTCGATATTGGAAAAGTGATGTTAATAGGAATAAAGTGAGCTGACTTTGTAAGCCTATCAACAATCACCCAAATGGAATCACATCCTCTCAAGGTGTTCGGCAAACCCATTACAAAGTCCATCGAAATGCTGTCCCATTTCCATTCTGGAATCTCTAGCGGTTGCATCAACCCAGCAGGCTTCTGGTGCTCAACTTTCGACTTCTGACAAGTCAAACATTAATAAACACTTCTGGCTACATCACACTTCATACCAGGCCACTAAAACAGATTCTTCAAATTGCTATACATTTTCGTCGCTCCTGGATGAATACTCAACTTACTTTTGTGGCTCTCTTCCAGGATCGCTTTCTTCATATTTGCACTATCAGGAATACAAATACGACCACGAAACCTCAACACGCCTTGCGTATCCAACTGATAATCATTATTCTCCGAATGATCTACTCCAGGCATTAAATCTACCAACTTCACATCTAATTGCTGAGCTTCTCTGGTGTTGTCCAAAAAGTCATTATTAATCTTTAACATGCCCAAGTTTACACTCTCCGGTGTCACTTCGCAAACTAAACTTAGATCTCTGAACTGCTCAATCAATTCTAACTCTTTAGCCATCATTGCGGACATATGCAAAGTCTTGCGGCTTAAGGCATCAGCTACCACATTGGCTTTTCCCGGGTGGTAATTTAAACCAAAGTCATAATCTTTTAACAGCTCTAACCATCTTCGTTGTCTCATGTTCAGTTCCTTTTGATCAAACAAGTACTTCAAACTCTTATGGTCACTGAGCACTTCGAATCTCGAACCATACAGATAGTGTCTCCAAATCTTCAGCACAAAAACAATAGCAGCAAGTTCTAAATCGTGTGTAGGATAATTCTTCTCATGGATTCTCAACTGTCTTGAAGCATAAGCAACTACTTTGTTACCCTGGATGAGTACACCTCCCAAACCAAACTTAGAAGCGTCACAGTATACCACAAACGGTTCCTTTGGGTTAGGCAAGGTCAGCACCGGAGCGAATGTCAACCTCTTCTTTAACTCTATAAAACTTGCTTCGCATTGAGCATCCCACACAAAAGTTTTCCCTTTACCAGTCAACTTAGTCAACGGAAGAGCCAACTTACAAAAACCTTCAATAAACCTTCTGTAGTAACCAGCAAGTCCCAAAAAGCTTATAATCTCAGTTGCCGACTTCGGAGTCTCCCATTGCAACACCGCATCGACCTTAGATGGGTCTACAGCAATCCCACTACCTGATATAACATGACCCAGAAAGCTAACCTCTTTCAACCAAAAGTCACACTTCGACAGTTTCACATACAACTTCCTTTCTTCCAAAAATTGCAGTACTAATCTCAGGTGCTCCACATGCTCCTCCTTCGACTTAGAATAAATTAAGATATCATCAATGAATACTACCACAAACCGATCCAAATACTCGTGAAAAATGCGGTGCATGTATTCCATAAAAACTCCCGGCGCATTAGTAACACCAAAAGGCATTACCGTATACTCATAGTGTCCATATCTGGTTCTGAATGCAGTCTTCTGAACATCCTCATCCTTTACCTTAATTTGGTGATACCCTGACCTCAAATCAATTTTACTAAACACCCGCACACCCACCAACTGATCCATCAAGTCATCAATTCTTGGGAGCGGATATTTATTCTTAATTGTCACATTGTTCAGTTGTCGGTAATCAATACATAACCTCATACTGCCATCCTTCTTCTTCACTAATAATACCGGAGCTCCCCACAACGACACACTCGGTCTAACGAACTTCTTCTCAAGTAAGTCTTCCAACTGTTTCTTCAACTCAACCAATTCAGATGCAGACATCCTGCACGGTGCCATAGACACAAGTCTGGTACCAGGTACAAGGTCAATAGAAAATTCAACTTCTCGTTCCGGAGGAACTTCAGGAATTTCATCTTGGAACACTTTAGGAAAATCACGAACAACTTATAACTCATCAATTATCGCTTGATTCTCAATGGATAATGATGCCACCAACACAAACACCTGAGCATCTTCTAGCAGTATCTGCCTCATCTGTTTTGTAGTTACTAAACGGGCTCCCTCCTCCTCAGGAGTAGAAAACCTCACTGACTTATCAAAGCAATCAATATGAATGCAATTATACTCTAACCAGTTCATACCTAAAATTATGTCCCTCCCACTTAGTGGCAGACAGACTAAGTCGACCAGGAAATCTCTATCAAACATTGACAGCGGACATTTCAAACATACCAGAGATGTAGTCACTGATCCCTTAGCTGGAGTCTCAACTAACATCTCCCTACTCATGTAAGATAACACAAGCCCCAAACGTTCAACACAATCAGCAGCAATAAAACAATGAGAAGCACCAGTGTCAATAATAGCAAGTAAAGGAGTATTATTAATGAAACGAGTACCTTCAATGAGTCTGTCATCGCTGGGTGTCTGAGTCCCAGATAGAGCGAACACCCTTCCACCAGTCTTTTCTTTCTTAGGCTTCTGACACTTGTCACACAGGTGTCCCTCTTCACCATAGTTGAAACAAACCATCCCTTTGCGTTTGCACTCAGCAATAGCGTGTCCCAACTCACCGCAACGGTAACATCTCACTGGTCCAGAGTTACACACATTACTCTTGTGACCAGGTTTTCCACACTTATAGCAAACAATACTAGCAGGAGCGTCTCCCTTACTAGTTTTCTTGTCATCAGTTGCTCTCTGTTTCCCTTTGCCAACTGGAGGGTCATAAGGCTTACCGTGATTCTGCTGCAACTTGCCTCTCCTCTCACTCAACAGCTTGTAATGAGCATTGCTATCTTCTTCATAAATTCTACAGCTTTCAACCAACGCATCAAAAACACGGATCTTCTAATACCCAATTGCCTTCTTGATTTCAGACTTCAATCCATTCTCAAACTTGATACACTAAGAAAACTCAGCGGTTTCTGCGCTGTAGTGCGGATAAAACTTAGCCAACTCTTTGAATTTCGCCGCATACTCGGTAATAGATTTGTCTCCTTGCTTCAGTTCCAGAAATTCAATCTCCTTCTTACCGCGGACATCTTCCGGATAATACTTCTTCAGAAATTCCCTACGGAATACAGCCCAAGTGACCTCCTCACCCACAGCTTCCAATACCGGACGAGTCTCTAGCCACCAGTCATCAGCTTCAACTGCTATCATATGAGTCCCATAACGAACCTTATGTGCTGGAGTACAATCCATCACACGAAAGATTCACTCCATTTCCTTCAACCAGTCCAGTGCACCATCAAGATCGTGCCTACCCTTGAAGGTAGGTGGGTTCTCCCGCTGAAACGTTGTCAAACTGTGAGACCCAGCATCTCCAGTAGGATTCGGCTGATTTTCCATAGCATTAGCTAAAGCTTGCAGAGCAGCAGCAATTGCAGCATCATTCCTTCCAGCCATTTCACTTAAACTGCAACAACCAACAAACAGATTTCACCAACAATAATACTCGATTGTTAGACACGACGACTGACTCGATAACTTGGTCGGATGGACCGACCTGCTCTGATACCACTAATGTAACACCATATTCTAACCCCAACATATAAACAACAAAATAACAATCAGAGTGCACGAAAATTGGATAGGTGACGATCGTGAGGGAACCGTCACGACCGTGATGGTCATGACGACCGTGATGATCATGACGATCGTGAGGGTCGTGACGATCGTGATGGAGTGGTGACGGTCGTCACACTCACAAAAACTAGGCGTCACATTTCAACTTACACCGAACACACACACCTGCAACAAAATCATTTAGTAACATACATAGCATAAAATTTTGGATGAACAGACAACAATAGCTTTCTTAGCATTTCAATTACAAGGCAATCTGTTTGGCAGCGAAATCTAATTAGCTTTCAACATTTAAAATAAGCCAAAGCAAGACCAGAAAAGTCTGCAACTAAGTTTTCATTAAAATTCAGCAAGTACATATCTTGCATCAAGTCTCAAAACAACTAGTTTCAATTATAAAAATCAGCACTACCGATTCATCGGTCTAGTGCGCACAACCAACATTTGGCACTATCAGAAGCAACCAATTTATTAAAGAAAAGTGCTTAATAAAATTCAACAACAAGTAAATCAACTAAAGCAGTAAAATCAATCGTTCATCCCCCCAAGAGTGCTACGTATCAGAGCGACCTACGACACCTTAAACGGAAAGCTACACTTTATTCCGAGCTACCTGCAAATTACCACCAACGGAGGTAACATACAACATAAGGGTGACTCTTACCTTTGGATTGAGGACAACTCTAAACTCCCGATCTGCTCTCCGGTGACTCTTCTGCAACTACCTTGAGTTCTTTTCGGCGGATAATTCTTCTGTTCCTAACTCCTCCACAATCACGTTCCTTTTTCCTTCTCTTCAACCTTTTCCTCAATTTTGGTTTTCTGAGCAGTTTATCGTGAGTTTTCTCTCTTTCCCCACAACCTCTCTAATAACTCCCTAATTCACATTATTCCATCCACTAATAATAATAATAATAATAATAATAATAATAATAATAATAATAATAATAACAATAATAATAATAATATAATATTACTACTAGTTATTAAATTATCCTTATTATTAATCATATTATATTATCAAACTCTATATTTATTAAATGGTTTCTTATACTTTAAGGACATCCACCCACGATCTCGGCCACATCCCCACATAAAGGCGCAACAACAATTCATAAATAATTAATTTAAAAAGAACGGGTGTTACAGTAGGCACAGAGCGGCGATGCTCTCCCGAGTCTCTTTTCTTTTCTTTTTGTCCTGTGAGCCTGTAGCTAGATAGTTAAACACACCTTTAGATAGACAACAAGCGTGGATCCCGTCGAGTACGATGGACGTGAGGGGTGTTAATACCTTCCCCTTGCGTAACCGACTCTCGAATCCAGGACTTGGTTGCGATGACCTCGTCTTTTCCCTTTTTCGTTAGGTTTTTTCGATCGTTTCCCTTCCCTCTCTTTGGGATAAATAATGAAAGGTGGTGACTCATCTGTTTTCCGTCGGGTGTTTTTCGCAGTAGCGACAGGTATAACCGTAAAATGGCTGCTCATCAACCTTGGCAACATCAGCATAATTATGTTCATGGTTATCCGGTCCAGTACGCTCAACAACCCTATGTAGCTATTGTTGCACCTCCCTTCAGTCAGCAGTTTCATACATATCAGCCTGTGCAACCGGCTCTGATCTATCAGCCTCTAGTATATCAATCACTTCCTGGTTATCAGACTGCACAAGTTCCTGCCAACTATCAACGAGTGCCCAACGCTCCTGCCTATCAACAGCCACAGAAGCAAGCACCTCGCCAGAGTGTCTGATTAAGAGACAGTACAAGCCTTGTCCTCTAACTCCGATGACCTTTACCGAGTTGTACCCATCATTAGTGTAATAGGGTCTGATTACTACTCGAGCTTTGGGTCCGCCTCCAAATCCTTTGCCTACCAACTACAACGCCGTCGCTCATTGTTTATTTCAAAAGGGTGCACCTGGCCATGACTTAGAAAACTGTTATGCTCTTAAGAGCCTTGTCAGAGATCTGTTAGAAAAGAAAATCATGTCTTTTGATGATCCTCAGCCGAAGATCAGGACTCCTCTCAGGGTTTCCCATTTGCCAAAGATCAAGCTCTACAAAGCCTGTTTTCAACATATCTAAGCCAGTTACTCCTACAACGAATCAGCCGAAGCCGGTAATTATTCAAAATCTGAGTCCATTTCATTCCAGTGATCCTCAAGATGATGTGACCGTGACTGACAAGAAGTATGAGAAAGTCATTCCGAAGGAAGATTTGAAGAATGATAAGGAGGATATGACCAACATAGCTGGGGCAAGCAAGATGACTCGCAGTGATCGTATTCATACTCCTTGTTTCAATGAGACTCCGCCAGAGGAAACCACTACTACAGTGCCGACCTTGAGTACAAAAAATTCATAAACACCTTTTGAAGGGCTTGTCAGACAATTCATTTTGTTTATTTATATGTATTTTATTTCTTTGGTTGTCAAAGCATAATTAGCATGTACGAACTTGTTTATTTTGATTAATTAATGTAATGCATATGTTTGTCTTGAAGAAATGCATTCGTATTCACTCACAAAAAAATCATTTTTCATAACTTATAATGCCAACTTCACCCGATCTCTTCCTCTGATAGAGAATTGGGAGGAGGATGATAAACCAAAACATCAGGTCTCTTGTCGTGTGCTTTCGATTGAAGCCTGTTGATGATGCAAGGCATTGTTTCAAATCCCAAACACTGGATATACAAGGAAGATAATCCCTCTTTAACCCCTTTGAGCCTTGAAGTAGGAGTTTCTTTTTCCAAATAAAAACCCTCAAATTTAACCTGGGGCAGGGTAGTTTTTCAGTCAAGCCGATCGAGCGCTCAGACTCTCAAAAAGGAGGAGCAAACCTTCGAGAATCTATCCCTAACATACTAGGAGAGTAGAAGTAAAAAAACATAATGACTATCCCTCTACTACTTAAAGAGTGGGGCAGTCACAAGCCTTTCAAAAGAGTCACACGACTTGCTCAACAAAAAAAATGAATGAAAAAGCCCGCTAAGTCAAAACCTACATAGGAGACTTAGGCAAAACTGGGGCATCCCGCTAGACTCTAAAGTCAAAATCCAAAAGACATCGTCCAGGCAAAAGTTAAGGAATAAAAGCAACAAAAAAAACAAGGGATTACAATAAAGAATCCCCAATAAAAAAACAAAGTCGTGTGATCAAACACCAAAAGAAATAGGTGAGTGACTGCCATTGTCCAAAGCCTTAATGAGTTCTTGACCATATCAAATCCGATTGAGATATGAGTGCTCGCATCCAGTTAACTGAATATATGATGGGAGAATATCACGAAGAATGGGTGGGTACAAATAACTTTGAGCCTTTATCCTTTGTTTCTTAAAAACCGTGAACCAAGCCACGATACAACCTTTAAAAGACCTAATTGAAGTAGGAATTCTTTTGAAAGCATACTCGACGAGATAATGTTTCCTGACTCCTACGAGCTATGCTCAATTTAATGTTGGCATTATAAATTAAACTCATAGCCTAACTACGTGATTTCGGTCACGAGTTATGGTGATATATTTTTCAAAACAAAAACAAAAACTTCAAGACAAATATGTGGCATTGACAATTTCAGGATAGGTATCTCACGCGTGTTGACTTTTCTTGATATCTTAGAAACTTACATATAGACATAATCAATGGAGCTTGAAGATCCTGCTAAATAGGGGCAGGTGGTTCTCCAATTGCATACTGACGCAAACATGACGTTTTTAAGAGCTATTTCTTGAAGACTCTGTCATAACACTGTCGATCCGGACCAGTCACGTCGAGATCCAACCAAATCTCTCTAAGAGTTTAAAAACAGTGGGGCAATTGGACTCCATGTTCTCTGTAAAATCCTCTTGAGATGGCTCTTTCTCATAAAGCAAGTACTCTAGGGCATGTTGTTTTTCAAATGGCGACTACTACAAAAGTCCTCAAGATCAAAACTAGTTTGTTTCACCACATTCTTCATGCACCCGATGAATCTTACTCCAGGCGGTCTTCATTCCCCAGTAAGTCTCATCGTTGCGGAGGCACTTTTAAATCATTGCCTCAACGCAGTCCCCAGCGAGACTATAAGCTGACAACACTTTGGGTTGATCCGGTAATCTCCAGTGACTTTCAAGACTGCAGAGATCATACCAGTATCTTCCAAGTGATGCACATTTTATTTGAGGACCCACTCCTAGTGGAATCGTCTTTTCCGTACCAAAGCTACCATGCTTTTCTCAGGAAATAGACCCCAGCGAGACTTTAAGCTGACAACACTTTGGATTAACCTGGTAATCTCTTGTGACTCTCAAGACTGCAGAGATCTCCCTAAGTATCTTCCAAATGTTCCATGTCCTTGAGGACCCGCTCCCAGTGGAATCATTTGTTCCTCAGTGAAATTGCCTTACTTTCCTCAAGAAATACTCCCTAGGAGATTGTTGTTCTCCCCAAGAAGTCAAGATACTTTCCCTAGGAATGTGGTGGATTCTCCCTAGTAAGTATGTTGAACTCTCCCCAGGGAAGTTTGATATACCTCTCCTCAGGGAAGTTTGATATATCATCCCCAAGGAAGTTGGATGCACCTTTCTCCCAGGAAGCGAATGTTCCCAAGAAGTCAAGATATTTTCCCCGGGAATGTAGTGAATTCTCCCCAATAAGTTTGTTGAACTCTCCCCAGGGAAGTTTGATATACCTCTCCTCAGTGAAGTTTGATATATTATCCCCAGGGAAGTTGGATGCACCTTTCTCCCAGGAAGCCGATGTATTATTCCCAAGAAGTCAAGATACTTTCCCCAAGAATGTGGTAAATTCTCCCCAGTAAGTCTGTTGAACTCTCCCCAAGGAAGTCTAATATACCTCTCCTCAGGGAAGTTTGATACATTATCCCCAGGGAAGTTGGATGCGCCTTTCTCCCAAGAAGACGATGTATTATTCCCAGGAAACCGCAACACTTTTCTCCATGAAGTTGCCTAGCTCCTCATCTTCCCCCATGAAGCAGATATTTAGTTTATCCCCAGAAGTCTCTAATCCTAAGACTTTCTTTCCCTGATTATGATTCATGATGGCAATCCCTCTAGTGAAGTCATGATATCGTACTTTCCAGTGAGGTCGTATCGTATCCCCGTGAGGAAGTCATGACACCGTATCCCCAAGTGGATTATTTTCTCCTTAGGGAAGTTGGAATTTTGAAGTAAGATTGGGTTCCACCATCAACGTTTCCTATCCTTCGATAGACATACTGTAACACGGTGGGAGAACTGACTTGGTGTTTTTGTTAGACAAAAACATGTGCGGATAGCAAGAGTCGCCACCGACTTTTATTTTATCCAATAGGAAAGGCTATAAAAGAACAGGAAAGACCTTTTTGAAAAGATTTTGAGTTCGGGGGGTAGGTTATATAAAGGGAAGGTGTTAGCACCCTTTATATCCATGGTTATCCATGGGCTCTTAGTTACTTAGCTCACTTGTTTGTTTGAAAAGTAATATGAAGTGTATGTTTAGAAAAGATTTTCAGAAGTTCTTTGTAGTGATCCTCATATGGAAGTATACAAAGCCTTGAGTTTGGAAATATTTTGAAAGTGGGGTGTAAAGAATGTTTTTTTTTTTTGAAAAAAAGTGAGCAAGTATTTAAGTGCTACCTACCCTAAGTTTGTAAGGTCTTTCTTGTTATTTATTTTCTTTAAGGGTAAGACTGTCCTTACTATTAGTGAGTAACTAGTCTTTACCTTGGATGTTAAGGGACGGGCGTAGAGTCATTGTATGGTCAAAGAAGGCAACATGTAGGGGTGTCTTAGTAATTCGAAGGGACTATCATCATTTTTGTAGGGTTATCGAGGGACACGATCATTTATTCCGTAGGCAACTTCGAAGGGACTATGATCCTTTTAACTCTAAAGGGACTTGATGATTTATCTGTTTGCAGGGGCATCGCTTAAGACACCCCTATGTTCGAGGGACTTGACCATATTAAGGCAACCAAGAGGGGTAACCTTAAGAGGTGTAGATGGCGGTCGTGGAACGATCGACTTACGTGTGTGAGTGATTATTTTCAGATATTTCTTTTATTATTGATTCTCTAAGTCCAATTTATTCAATTATATCTTTTCACGCCCTAGATTACTAACCAAGCAATTAAATATTTACAAAAACAAAAGAACAAGAAATAAATTCCTAAACTATTACACGGCTTCAGGGCAATTACAGAATAATCGGTGCGAAAAAATAAGTTACATAAGGAAATCCTATACAATCTTCTAAATAATATAAATAAAGCAATAAAAATAAATTAAGTTAGGAAATTAATTGTTTAAAAAAAAAAGATCAAGTTTAGAAAAGGAGGGTCTAATTAGGGTTAGTGAAAAATTAGGGTTTTTAAATTGATCTAAACCTAGTTATATTCATTTACAATTTTAATTAATAGATAAAAAAAAATTTATGTGAGAGAAAAAAATATAAAATTATATTATAAAATTTATTTTAAGAAAAATAATTTGTGTGCAGTTAGTAAAGATTAATGGTTAATTAAATTAATAATAATGTTTTAATAATAATAACTATAAAACATAAATAAATAAAAAGGAAGGAAGAAATTCACTAAAAATAAATGGGGGGAGGCCTGAAAATGTCCGTACGAAGAGTTTCGACTCTTGAAAAGCTTATTCCTTAACCATGGCACTCTCGAAACCTGCATCATATCTTGCAAACAAATGATCAAAATAAACCTAAACATGATTATGAAGATCATTATGAACAGAAAATATGATAAAGTGCAATGAAATCAAAGATTAGAAAGCGAAAAAAATAAGAATGAGAGGCGGCATATTCATGGGATGCACTTCGTGAGGTCTCAACCTTCAAGTCTTTGTGAGATAGGTGTCGCTACTGCGAAAATCGGCGCCGGCAATACAGAAGAGTCGCCACCATGCGTTATTTATCCCAAGGAGGGAAAGGAAACGCTCGAAGTAAACCTAACGCAAAGACGGGAAAAGGTATGGTCATCGCAACCAAAACCTGGATTCTGGAGTCGGTTACGCAAGGGGAAGGTATTAACACCCCTCACGTCCATCGTACTCGATGGGATCCACGCTTGCTTGGTTGTACGGATTACACTTCTATCTAAACTAAAGGATGAGGTCTGAAAAGAAAAGAAAATTTGACTCGGCAAAGCATCGCACTTTATGCCTACGTATTCCCGTCTGGAACGAGAAATCAGAGTCAACGTAGTTCGCCTAACTACGGGGAAAGGTGGGTGAAGGTTGCTCGTTAGGATGTCGTATCCTATGCCTACGTACTTCCACACAGCATGGAAGATCATAGCAAACGTAGTTCGGGCTACGCACGACACAAGCTGTTCAAGTGTCTTTTATGAAAAATCTCACCTTAAACAAGGGTTTTCTTATTGCAAAAAGGTTGATGTCTGTTCAAATCTTTTGACGGAAGAAATGAATTAATCTCTGTTATAACCTTTATTAATGTTTTTCTGTTGTTTTGAAGGAAGAAGAGATGACACTCTAAAAACTCCTAGGGTTAAAAAGGGAATAAAATCTACCCTAATGTTATCATACATGGGTTAGCTCCTAATGTCTATCACATCCTCCCTTGAACAAGGAAGAATGGAAGTCCTACGGGAAAGGAAACGAAAGGAAGAAACGGAAATACAAGTAATAACCGCATACAAGTGAACATGAATATAGCAATGGTAAATGCAATGCAAAGGAGGGAGGAAGGTTCATCTCAACCTCAAGCCCATTCATGGATGGAATAAGAAAATATCAAGTGATCATATGCAAAGAATAGAGTGAAAACTCCGAATGAAACGCGTAATCCACTATTTGGAATCGCAACGTGCTATCATGCAAACAAGTCGATAATTGGGCAAGCTACACATACAAATAACAGCCACCTAAGGGGTATTCAAATACCTCTAGCCTATCTATAATAAGAAATATAAACCACGGCATTCACCACGCAAACACAAATCGGCCATTGGAGCCTTAACAAAATAAAGTCCGTTCGGAAGTCCAAATTACAAGTTCGAATACAAAACATAAGAAAAATAGCAAAAGGTGCTAAAAAATTCAAATAAAAATCTCCAATGCCCTACATCAAGCCACAAACCAGGGGTGAGAGATACCACAAAAATATCCAAAGATAAATGGTCAAACAAGATGAAAACATTGCAAGATATCTCATGTATACCAAAGGAAAGATTAAAGTGGATCATGTTAAAGAAAGCATCCAAAACCAATTAAAATGGTACAATAAAATTCCCACAAAAATATATCACAATACCTCAACGTGTGTATGAGATCCCTGCAAAAGGATTGACATTTAAATTGTGTTTTGATAGGTCAAAGAAATTCAACAAAATGATAGCACCAGCATTGGCCTTTTTATGACGACCCAAATGTAAAAAATCCAAAGAAAATGTCAAAAAATGGTAAAATTATAATTCCAGTTTTATTAAATCCTAGACATCTTAAAGATTCATCACAAAAAATGGGGATCAAAAAGACTAATTTTCCTATTTTTTATGATTATTTGAAGTCAGCATATAAAACAAAAAAATTAAAAGAAACATGGCAATAGGAAAATAAGAAAATAACATGAATAAATAAAAGTGGCATGAGGCTTATGTGGCTGATTACGTGGCGCAGTGAGAGGCGTTGGATGAATGGAAGAAACCTTGACTTGGAAATACATCCGACGGTGTTAACACCTTCTCCAAATCAAATTTTTCAACTTTGTGAATAGTAACCCGCAGCCCCATGAACATGAGTTTTTTGCTACTTTGAAGCACCATAACTCCATCAATAATTATCCGTTTCGCACAAAATTTTGGTCAAACTTGAAGGAAAAAAATCAAGGAATCCAAATATGGTCTTAGATTTTCTTGAAACTCTCTCTAACTCCCAAAACGTGGCACCTCAAGAAAAACTCAAGAACCAAAAATTGTCATAAAACCCATCTTTTTTGTACTAGAATCCATGTAGGAGATGAGAGCAATGTAATGAAACAACAATAATGCAAGAAAGACTCATAAATCATGAGTTATGTCGAATTCTTTATACCTCCGAAAAATGGCTTATGGAGCTTCAATGGAGCACGAATTTCTTTGGAAAAAAGGGTAGAAACTTTTTCATGTTGATACAACCATGGAATTGCACTAAAATCTTCTCAAAAGTTGATGGAAAAATCCTATGTAGTATATTGAATTAATTGGTAATGAGAAAGGATCAAAAAATGGAGAGAAAAAGGATTGAAAAAAATGGAAATTCAAACATGTGAAAGTGTGGGAAAAAATGGAAAAATGATGGAAAAAATTCAATATGATTTGCAAATGGATTCAACATCAACTATCACCAACCTTTTTCTTAATGATCTCAATCCAATATATAGATGATGATTAACAAACTTAGAGGTTTCTAGAATAATCTTGGAGGATTCTAGAAAGTTGTGGAAATTTCATGAACTTCTCATGCCATGATACTTTGAATATCTCTTATCTCATGCTTGCACCTTTCCAAACTTATGTCAAAATCTCCTTACATGAGATATGGTAAGTGTATGTAAGCTCCTTGCCTTGAAAATTCATCTTGTGCCAAGTTTTCTATACTTGCCTTATTATGCAAGTAACAAAAATACAAAGCAAGTCCAATTTTTAAACCCTAACTCAAAAAAAGTGGCTGAACCAATGTCTTTAAAATGATGTTTGGAATCAATTTGGTATATTGGATGACCCATATTGGATTTGTAGATCTCCCAAACCAATTTTTCATTTCAACTTTTTCAACTTATAAGCCATTTTCAAGTCATTTGCACCAATTTTTGTCAATTCTTGCTACAAGCTTTTCCAACATGCCATGACCTTTTTTCTAGGCTTAAAATGTCATTTTGAACAACTTTGATGTTGTGAAGTTTTTCATTTGAAGCTTCCTTGTATGAGTTTTAGGCATATGCTAAGAATGACCTGTAATCCTCAAATGACCAAAATACCCTTAGCTTGCCAAGACCATAAGTAGAGTTCCACAAATCATATGAAGGCATACCATACCATTATAGAAAGATAAGACAATAAGGAAAATTTCTTATGTTGGCCATAAATCCATTTGAAATACCCTTGAAGGTCAAAAGTTGCTTGGAAGACAGACAATTTTCACAGACAAATTTCAGTGCCCTCGGATGACCTGTAACTTGCAAGAGCCATAACTTGAGCTCTGCAAATCATCTTGATGACTTCCACCCCTCAAATTAAATCTATGAAGATACTCTACAAGTTTCATGTGGACCAAGAATTCATATGAAGCTTGCATCTTGAGTTACACTGCTTTGAAGTTTGACCTAAATCATGGGATTTTACACTGAAACCCTAATTTAGCAACTCCAGTTCTCCTTGACTCCTTTTGATTTTTCTTTATCACAACATCATATCCATATCCATATATCAAATAATGAATCCCCCATTCTTCAAATGATCCTTGATACCCTTCAAAACACTTCTTTGACCTAGAATTGACCTAGTGTTGACCCTAGTTGACTGACTTCAACGGAGGTCCTTGCAATCATTCAAATGACTTGGTTCTCCTCAAAAATGATTCTCTAGACTCTTCATAACATCCATACACACCTCATGTTCTTGGCTCATAGCTCACATTTCCTCTGATGATCCCCCACTAGCCTCAAGATAGGAGAGAATACACTGATCAACCTGTCAGCTCTTCAAAGTTCAAATTCTTCCCTGATGACCTGAGTAGTCTTGAATATGAATGAAACCCTTGGATATACCTCTTGAAATAAGAACATCACTTGATCCCCTGATTAAGATAGCTTTCTCATGCTATGCAATGCAGATGAATACACTATGTACATGATGACAATGCAAATGACTATGCAATTGAAACATAAACCTAGGTTAGAAAGGTTGGGCAAATTTTGGGGTGCAACAGCTGCCCCTATTCAAGCGACTTGGACCCGACTGGATGAAGAGCGCGCAGCCTTCAGACAATCGAGGTACGAGACGGTTGAATACGAAAGAACCCGGAAATTTGCCAACCGCAAAAATAAATTGCGAAAACGACTATTGCTTGGGGAAAACCCTGGGAACTGGCTTCTGTTGTCACAGCAACAACTAGCCGTCCATCTGTCAAATAAACTGATGTTGTCCGCAGGCCACTCCATTCTGAAGAAATGAGCATACACCACATAACGAGAAATTGTTGATATCACTTATCAACCTTTGTTGATCTCACTTATCAACCTCTATTGATCTCACTTATCAACCTCTGTTGATCTCACTTATCAACTGAGCACACGCTAACCAGCGGGAGAATATTGACTTCACTTGTCATGTTGACTTCACTGATCAACTTTTCGTATCCTGAAGAAACGAGAGAACGCTTAACCAAACGAGACAAGGTCCGAAGACATGAACAACCGACTCTGCGGGGAAATGAGAAACTTAACCAAGCAACTCTGAGGGGACAAATTCTGACGACTGCCGTTAAACACCTGCTGGGGAAAATGGGAACTTAACCAAGCACCCTTGACGAGATTAATCCTGTTGATAAATACGAGGAATTTAACCAAACAACTCCTGTAGCGAGCACCCTGCTGGGAACTGTGAGAGACTTAACCAAGCAACTCACTAACGTAACACCCTGCTGGGGCACATAACTCTGTTGGGGAATTGTGGGTAACCACCCGAAAATCTGTATTACCGTCTCATAATACTGACTCCACAGCATCCTAAGAAATACTTAGATGGGGAATACAAGTAACTTAACCAAGCGACTTATCAAAGAATACTCTGACGGGGAACACGAGGAACTTAACCAAGTGTCTCGTTGAAGATCACCCCGCTGGGGATTATATCTCTATTGGGGAAACTGTGAGTAACCACCCAACAACCTGCACCCTGCTATTTCTTCAGCACTCCGAGAAAGGACTCGGCTGGGGAGAAAGAGAATTGCTTGACCAAGCAACTCTGCTAGGGGGAACATGACATGACGAACACGATCACTGCATGTCCGGCGCAATCCTCTGTAACAAGGTGAACACGATCACTGCGTATTCTACACCGAAACTCTCTTGACAGGAGGAAACACGATCACTGCGCGTCCTGGCGTTGCAAACAAAACCAAGTATAGGACGAATACGTTTACTGCGTACTCTACCACACATATGATGAACACGACCACTGCGTGCGCTGTAATGGAACAAACACGATCACTGCGTGTATTGGCCATAGATACCGACAAGATGAACACGATCACTGCGTGTACTAACCAATGTAATAGGATGAATATGATTACTGCGTATACCGGCCAACAAAACCAACTGATACGATAGTCACGATCACTGCGTGCCCCGCATCACAAGTTCCCATGGTATTATCAGCACGATCACTGCATGCTATACGAATACGATCACTGCGTATCTTGAACACGATCACTACGTGTTTGAACACAATCTCCGCGCGTTCTGAGCCACGATCCTCTTGACTGGGGAAAACACGATCACCGCGTGTTGTGTGTCTCAACTAACCCACATAACTGGACGAATACGATCACTGCATATTCCAATCATACCTAGGGTGAACGCGATCACTGCGCGCTTCATGTCACGGCCCTCTTGACTGGAGGAAAAACACGATCACTGCGCGCTTTGTGACACCACTTCAAACATGGGACGAATACGATCCCGACATACTTCGGCCATAACCAACCAGACGAAACACGATCACTGCGTGCCTCACCCCATAACCAAATTGTATAACGGGCGAATACGATCACTGCGTACACGGACCAACAAATCTGGATGAACACGATCACTGCGCGTCAATCTATAACCACTGTATAACGGACGAATACGATCACTGCGTACTGACCAACAACCATCACATGACCTGGCAAACACGATCACTGCGTGTCTTGCCCAATAATAAAGTGAACACGATCACTGCGCGTCCTGCTCGATGAAACCCCTGGATGATACCAACACGATTGTTGCGTGCCTTACAAAACAATCTGCTTAGATCGGGACGAATACGATCACTGCGCCATTCAACCATAGATACACATACCAATATCAACACGATCACTGCGTGTCCTACGACATGAATCCCACACCTGGCACAAATACGATCACTGCATACTTGGGCCACAAATCCACATCTCAAAATCAACACGATCACTGCGTGTCTTACAATATGAACCCCGTGGATGGTACAAATACGATCATTGCGTACTTGGACTACAAATCAACACACCAAGATCAACACGGTCACTGCGTGCCTTACAGCATGAACCCCAAAAATGATACAAAATAGCATCCTCCTGAATCCCGATTTCTCTTATCGGCAGGGAACCACATATCTGAAACTGAAGAGATAACCACCTGGCTTATGTTTCAACAATACATGTTTGATAATGACATAATGCTTTCATACTGCGTGGAAATGCTACGTATTTAGGTAAAATGCAAATGCTCATGATGCATGCTTAGGCAAAGGGTTGCTTCAGCAAAATAAATGCTGAAGACAAGCTGGATCCGCTGGGGATGACCTGAATACCACCGATATGCTTCCAACAAAATAAATGTTGGAAAGATGAACTAACTCCGCTGGGGATAACCATCCTGCTGAGAAAGTAGCTCACGAACTCAAAACTCCAAAATCTGCTGAGAAAGGTCCTCCTAACGAGGAAGAGCAACTTGCTGGGAAAAGAAAGGACAACCCTGCTTGGGGAAGCTCCTTTCAGCAGCTCTAACCACCTGATCACACTCTGCGGGAACCTCTCCTGCTATCACTGAGCTGGGGAAATCATCCCGCTATCACTGAGCTGGGGATTGAACTACACATTCCGATTTGCACTGCACAAAACTTTCTGGGGAGTTAATCACATTTGTCTTGACCTTCACTGGGGAAGGCTCTGCTCTGCTTGATGAGCTAATTCTGAATTGCTGAAGATACACTAATCTTTTCCTTTGACGCAATCTCCGCTCTCCTGGGGATACATCCTTCAATTTGCCTGAGGCGACTTCACCAGGGGAAGCCACAACGTTCATCCTCTGGGAAGGGTACCATCCTGCCATGGACTCTGGCGGGGAACTTTGCGAGCTTTCGAGTCACTTGCCCCAGTGCACTCAACTTGCCCCTATCTAACTCCTGGGAATACTTGCTCTGAACCGTTTGCTATGAGACGACCTCGAGATTACTTGCCCCGGCATCTATACGGCAAAAAGATTCCATCTCCATTAGCCCTGATCAACCTAGTTGGTTTCAACGTTCTCTGCGGTGACTTGCCCCTGAATGAGCGTTCTAGCGACTTATCCTGATCTGATTATCCACCTGAAGTGTCTGCTTTCAAATCTCCACATTCTGTATGACTGCCCCTGATTGGATCTCGAGAAGACTCACTTCTGATTAGTTACCTCTCAAGCATACTGCCCCTTGATCAACTGAAGTTTCGGGACTTGTCCTCAGACTAACTGATTCCGAACTCAATGGAAGTCAATGCCCCTGATCGCAATGACTTTGCCCCCGAGTAGCTGGTCCGGAACAGTACCTCCAACTACGAGAGATTTACTGAATCTTGACTTGATTGCCCCAGAGTAGCTGACTTTGCATGGCTGACCTGACTGGGAATCACGATAATAGCTTGCCCCTGCTCTCGGAACATTCGGGCGCTCTGTATTCTATCCTGACCATACTTTCCATTGCAGAAAACTTTCTTGCTGTCAAGCGCTTACTCGCAAGTAAAACAAGTTGTTCTGCGTAAAAGACATATTAATGCAACACATATGATAGTTTTGACATCCAATCTGTTCACTGGGAAAAGGGAAAAACAGTTTATGGCATATAATGCACAAAACATTTATCAACATCAGTACCAACACGGTAAGAGGAACCCTTTTAGGAGTCAGAATCGACGCGACCTTTACCGAAGTATGCTTTCGAAACAACCTGCTTCAATTAGGACTTTTAAAGGTTATAACGTGGTCAGGTTCACGGTTTTGAAGGAAAGGATAAAGGCTCAAAGTTTATTTTAACCCACCCATTCTCCTTGATGTTCTCCGATCCTATGTTCAGCTAATTCGACCTTAGCGCTCACCTCTCAGAGGCTGAAAGATAGGAGTGATAGTTCGAGAACCCATGAACTTTTGGAGTGACAGCCACTCACTTTTCGTCTTTGACACTTAGGGTCACACGACTCGCATTTGATTTGAGGATTTTTCTTTTTGTCCTCCTTTCATCTTTTTTCTTATCCCTAACTTTTGCCTGGACTGACTCTTTTTGAGTTTCTTTTGATTTTTTTAAGTCCAGCGGGATGCCCTCATTTTTGCCTAAGTCATTTGTCTTGAAGTTGTGACTTAGCGGGCTTTTGATTCTTCTCACTTTTCGTTTTTTTCGAATAAGTCGTGTGACACTGGTTGTCTGACTCTTTGGGGAATGATGTGACTGTCTCACTCTTGATTTAACCATTGTGGTTTTTTAGGCACGACCTCTAGAGGTGTGATTGATCCTCGAATGGACACTCCTTTTGCAACTTGAACGCTCGGTCAAATTAGCTAACACCTACCCTGCCCCAGGTTAAGATTGAGGGTTTTTCATTCACAGAAAGAAACTCCTACTACAAGGCTCAAAAGGGTTGACAAGGGATTATCTTCCTTATAACTCCGGTGTTTAGGGATTTGAAACAATGCCTGTACATCATCAACAGGTTTTATTTCAAAAGCATACAATCAGAAGCTTGCATGTCGTTCATTTTCGTCATCCTCCCCGAATTCCTCTTAACCAGGCGTTGGACATTTGTAAAAACAATTAGTGAACACGACTGGATTTAATCAAAACATGCATATTTATTTCATTATCATCAATTGAAATGAAAACAACAAGTTTTACGAACGAGATTGCGATTTAAACATGAAAGAAACTACAAACGTAAAGAAATGACAAGATAAAACAAAGAAAAATGCCAGCTTCCGAGAACCGGGCTTTCACATCTGTCTTGCTGCTGAACCAGCTATCTTCATAATCAGTTATTAGAGGCAGCCTGCCACTGTTCTGATCTGCTTTTAACGGCTCACTCGAACTATAGAACTCCTCTTTGTCCACCATATTCCAACCTATTCATGGTTTGGCATTGGTTGTTGAGTAATATTGGGACCTTCCTTCCCAAAATTGATGGTTGTGCTATCAAGCAGATCTTGCACCTTGTGCTTGAAAGCTAAACAGTTCTCGATATTGTGCCCGGGTGCACCAGAGTGAAAATCACAGTGCTCGTTGATGTCGTACCCTACTGGTGGCGTGCCAGTCGGCGGCGCCAAGGTTCTCTTTTCAACTAGCTGTAACTTCAATAGATTCTGAAGGAGCTCTGCGTAAGATACTGGCGGTACCTCAAATACCCTCCTTGGTCTTGGAGCCTGAAACCTCCGCTGATTCTGATTAGGCTGCTGTTGTTGTCTCTGTTGCTGAGGTGGTTCCGGAATAGTCACACTTGCAACCTGAGGTTGTGGACGCCGATTCTGATTCCTATTTCTCCGCTGAACGTTATACACCGCATTAGCATCACCTTGCCTTTTACCACCGAAGGCTTTCTTGTTGCTTCCAGCTGAAGCAGATTCTCCCGGTTGAATCTTACCAATTTTTATCCCGTTCTCTATACGCTCCCCCATCAGGATCAGCTTGGAGAAGGTACTCATTGAGAAGTTGAGCAGTCGGTCATAGTACATCCCTGAGAATGTCCCTACGAACAAGTCCATCATTTCCCGCTCGACCATAGGGGGTTGTACTCTAGCAGCCAAATCACGCCATCTCTGGGCGTACTCTTTGAAGCTTTCCTTGGGCTTCTGGGACATGCTTTGCAACTGAACTCTGTTAGGAGCGAGGTCGCTGTTGTATTGGTAATGCTTCACGAAAGCTTCCGCCAATTCTTTCCAAGTTCTGATCTGTGTCGGCTCTAGGCTCATGTACCACTCCAATGACGGCCCTGACAAGCTGTCTTGGAAAAAGTGCATAAGCATCTTTTCGTCGTCTGAATATGCGGACATCCTTCTGTAAAATGAACGGACATGCACCCTCGGGCACGTGTCGCCTCTATACTTATCAAAAGATGGCGCTTTGAATTTCAGAGGTACCCTCAGCCCTGGTACCAATCCCATGTTGGACATATCCAGTCCCACAGCGTTCTGATTAGCCAGACCATTCACCTTTTCTTCCAACAATCTCATGCGGAGGTTGTCCCCTGTAGGCCTCCCGTAGCCTTCATTATGACCGGAGAAAACGTCTTCCTGATGATCTTCCCAACGAGGTATCTCCTCATATGCAGCATGTCCAGCGTTACGACCCAGACCTGCTTGGAAGTACCTGGGATCACCCCTCAGGTTGCCCATATCCTGGCCGTTGTTCAAACCCATTCCATATCCTGCGTTACCATAACCATGGTCTCCGTATCCAGTTTTGGCGACAGCCACATTGCCATATCCCATATTCATACCCTGAAAGCCCTGATTACCATTGCCGCCATTCAGCCCGACGTTCTCCGCACCCATATTGAAACCCTGGTTGACGTTCCCGACGAACACTCCTGCAGTGTCTCCGTTAGTGTTACCAGTATTTCCGTTTCCACCAGTAGGACCGGCTTCTCCGTTGTTCAGCCCAGCGACTGGAATGTGATCAGCACTTTGATGATTTTCAACCCTGGGAGAGTTAGCCACATTTTCACCATGCGGGGTACCATTGTTCTCAGCACGAGCAACCAACGGCTGCACCAGACTCTGCAACTGTTCCTGCCCTTTGGCGATAGTCTCCATGGTTTGCATGAACAGGGCCATCCTGTCACGCATCTCTTGCATTTCACTCTGCATGGCATCCATGATCTTCTTCTTGTTGGTTCTTGTAGAATAACGGTGGACCCGCTTTTCTTCAATCCTGAAAATACCTGCAATATGCGGGAGATAAGATACCTGGATCATAAACCTGTAATGCAAATATGAGGATGTATGCAAAATGCAATGCGTGTCTGTGCATTGGAGAATTACTCTCCCCGTTCTAGTGCCGATACATTTAATACAAGGCAGCGCCGTGACAGTGCGGTGACAAGCAGTTGCAAGAAGTTGAAATTCAATCACAGAAGGGAAAACAACGCATGTATTGAGCAGGCCTTCAAAGGCTAAAGTATAACACCAATGTATCACAAGACGAACAAAAGTATGACCTCAACCCACAAGCCGGGTGATGGTCAGCATACAATAAAGCATGAACAAATCAGGTATGCCCATAATCCCTATAATCCCCTAACAGCTTCTTTGTCTTGGGATGATCAGGTTGGACAAGCAATCCCTCTATGAGTAGACTCCTCTGCTTAAGAACTCGCCGCAAGCCGTCGATGGACTCTTCCCATGCGCCTTCACCAAAGCACTCCTCTAGCTTTCTCTTCTGGGACCGAGCTTCCTTTCTACGGGCCTCAACTTGCTTCAGTGCATCTTGAAGGGCATATCTAGTCATGACTTCTTCTTCGTGCTGCCTCCTAGTGGCCTTCAATTGGTTCTGAAGATCGGCGATCTGTTGCTTCAACTTATCCTCCCGTTCCTTGTTGTTAGTAAGGGTGGCATTCCATGTCTTATTGAATGAAGCGATCTCTCGATGAGCGATGTCCAACGACTTCTTCTTAGCTTCCATCATGTCATGAGAGCTCTTAAAGTCTTGTCTCAGGCGTTCCCGCTTCTCCTTTTCTTTAACCAACTTAGTCTTCAACAAGGTTACCATCTCAGTTTGTTGTTGAAGGGAGTACGCAGCTTCGTTCTTCTCACTTCGAATCCGGGCCAATTCTCTTTCTAGATCTTCATTAACCACCAACAGAGCTTCCTTTTCCTTCACCACTTGCTCATAGACCTCCCTGGAAACAGTAGTCGGCTCTTCTACCGGAATAGGAACTAGGACTGGTGCAGCTGGAAATGGCATCAATATCTGTCTGGCTCTCTCCTGAATCCAAACTTTGTAGGGTGCATACGCCTGGCAATCACTCTTCCCCAACAGCGGTTTCCCTTTTCGGTTAATGCGCGTCCAGGCATGCCGAAGCTTGGCTAGTAGCTCTCCACTCAAATCACCGGTGAAGTACAGAGATTCCTGTACTTCTTCCTCCTGAGGCGGGCTCTTCAGCGCATATCCAAACTGACGGACGAACAAAGATGGGTTGTAGTTGATGCACCCTTTTCTCCCTATCAACGGAACATTAGGATACCCAGCACAACTGACAATAAGCTCGGACCCCAGCAGGTCTCGATCAAACCATTCGATATCTGTAGAAGACAGCCTCATCATCCGCTCTGGCCAGTCAGATGTGGTCGCACTATCCACAAAAGGTCCCTTCGAAGGAAGATGGCTCTTGAACCACATATACAGCAGAGGCACGCAACAAGAGACATTCTTGCCTCTCCTGTTCTCATTCCTGTAGTGTATCGAATGGTAAAAGTCCCCGATTAGTGTAGGTACTGGGTTACCAGCAGCAAACAGATGAAACGCATCCATGTCCACGAAGTTTGGGAAGTTAGGAAACAACACTATCCCGTAAATGCATAGAGCCAAAATAGCGTTAAAGACCACCCAACACCCATTCTTGGCGTACTCTTGAGCCTTACCAACCAGAAACTGGAGAGAAAAACCCGGAACTCCTCGCCAAGAAGTCATCAACAACTCAGAAGCATCCATATGCAAGGCTTTGGCTAGATCCTCCAACTTAGGCTCAGCGGCAGAGTGAATAAAGGGAACTGCGTTCTGCACCGGCAGCTCAGTAAACTCCACATACTCCTCCAGGGTTGGTCCCAAAATGAAGTCTGCAAATGTAAAGCATCTCAAAGCCGGGTCATAGAACTGCATCAGCGTGTACAGCCCATTCAACTCATCATCAGTGGATCTGCGAACCAAACTCAACAGCCGTCCGTAACTCTGCCTGAAGCTTCTACGGACATCCTCACCTGCCAGAGAAATCAGACCCAGGAGTGGAGTAATATCAGGAATAGGTAGCTTGTAGGCAACTGTCATCCTCAAACCCGCCATAATCAATACTCAGAAGTCCAGACACTAGAACTCGGGGATATGCAAATGCACCTGCAGCACAGACACACGTTAATGGGATGCAATAATAATGATCATGCAAATAATGCAATGCAAGCAACATGCAACAGGGGCCAAGTGCTATAGCTGAGAAGCCCGAATCATATCGAAGGTCTCAAATCATGGTCTCGGATAGACCCAATACAAAGCTCCACACTGGTCTCTGATAGACCCGTAATATAACCTCAACTGGTCTCTGACAGACCTCAAACCATAACTCGGACCGGTCTCTGATAGACCTCATAATATACCTCCAACCGGTCTCTGACAGACCTCAAACCATAACCCTGATTGGTCTCTGATAGACCTCAAATCAAAACTCAGACAGGTCTCTGATAGACCTCACAAATATCCATAAATACCCAGGATCTCTGATCAAGAAATAACCGGTATCTGAAGGTCTAGTTACCTGCATAACCCCAAACCCTCTCACAGGTGGATGTCCTGGTAACTGACAAAGGTATGGCATCCTATTCGTTCGTCGGCGTCACAGACTTTCAGGAGTGATGATACGATTCCCAGAAGGAGTGACATCCTCAAATCCTGAAGAGGCCTCACTTAGCCAACTTCCAAATGATCGGTCCCCAGAGTCGACAATCCAACTAACCAGCAACCCGAGCCACCCAAAGGGCAGGACAGGAGGCCAACCAGAAGAACCTCGTCTGAGCGTAGATTTCGCGGGACACTAGGACATGCAAAGCACGTGCGCGCCCACTAATCTCTACTCTAAATCTAGGTGCACTCAAGCCCAGGTCCGGCTTATCTCTCAATCAAAGAACACCCGTCACACCCCACAATACAGCAATAATAATGATAATATAATGCTGAAAGGTAAATACAAAAATGTAAATCCATACAAAATCCTCGACGGGCAAACAAACGCGAGGATTGACTCTCTTAAGGGACGTTGGATCCCAAATGCATAAGGACCATCGTAGTCCTTAGCAGCCAGGGGACGTTGGATCCCCAGCAGAGTCGCCAGCTGTCGCTACTGCGAAAATCGGCGCCGGCTGACAAGAGAGTCGCCACCGTGCGTTATTTATCCCAAGGAGGGAAAGGAAACGCTCGAAGTAAACCTAACGCAAAGACGGGAAAAGGTATGGTCATCGCAACCAAAACCTGGATTCGGGAGTCGGTTACGCAAGGGGAAGGTATTAGCACCCCTCACGTCCATCGTACTCGATGGGATCCACTCTTGCTTGGTTGTACGGATTACACTTCTATCTAAACTAAAGGATGAGGTCTGAAAAGAAAAGAAAATTTGACTCGGCAAAGCATCGCACTTTATGCCTACGTATTCCCGTCTGGAACGAGAAATCAGAGTCAACGTAGTTCGCCTAACTACGGGGAAAGGTGGGTGAAGTTTGCTCGTTAGGATGTCGCATCCTATGCCTACGTACTTCCACACAGCATGGAAGATCAGAGCAAACGTAGTTCGGGCTACGCACGACACAAGCTGTTCAAGTGTCTTTTATGAAAAATCTCACCTTAAACAAGGGTTTTCTTATTGCAAAAAGGTTGATGTTTGTTCAAATCTTTTGACGGAAGAAATGAATTAATCTCTGTTATAACCTTTATTAATGTTTTTCTGTTGTTTTGAAGGAAGAAGAGATGACACTCTAAAAACTCCTAGGGTTAAAAAGGGAATAAAATCTACCCTAATGTTATCATACATGGGTTAGCTCCTAATGTCTATCACATCCTCCCTTGAACAAGGAAGAATGGAAGTCCTACGGGAAAGGAAACGAAAGGAAGAAACGGAAATACAAGTAATAACCGCATACAAGTGAACATGAATATAGCAATGGTAAATGCAATGCAAAGGAGGGAGGAAGGTTCATCTCAACCTCAAGCCCATTCATGGATGGAATAAGAAAATATCAAGTGATCATATGCAAAGAATCGAGTGAAAACTCCGAATGAAACGCGTAATCCACTATTTGGAATCGCAACGTGCTATCATGCAAACAAGTCGATAATTGGGCAAGCTACACATACAAATAACAGCCACCTAAGGGGTATTCAAATACCTCTAGCCTATCTATAATAATAAATATAAACCACGGCATTCACCACGCAAACACAAATCGGCCATTGGAGCCTTAACAAAAATAAAGTCCGTTCGGAAGTCCAAATTACAAGTTCGAATACAAAACATAAGAAAAATATCAAAAGGTGCTAAAAAATTCAAATAAAAATCTCCAATTCCCTACATCAAGCCACAAACCAGGGGTGAGAGATACCACAAAAATATCCAAAGATAAATGGTCAAACAAGATGAAAACATTGCAAGATATCTCATGTATACCAAAGGAAAGATTAAAGTGGAGCATGTTAAAGAAAGCATCCAAAACCAATTAAAATGGTACAATAAAATTCCCACAAAAATATATCACAATACCTCAACGTGTGTATGAGATCCCTGCAAAAGGATTGACATTTAAATTGTGTTTTGATAGGTCAAAGAAATTCAACAAAATGATAGCACCAGCATTGGCCTTTTTATGACGACCCAAATGTAAAAAATCCAAAGAAAATGTCAAAAAATGGTAAAATTATAATTCCAGTTTTATTAAATCCTAGACATCTTAAAGATTCAGCACAAAAAAATGGGGATCAAAAAGACTAATTTTCCTATTTTTTATGATTATTTGAAGTCAGCATATAAAACAGAAAAATTAAAAGAAACATGGCAATAGGAAAATAAGAAAATAACATGAATAAATAAAAGTGGCATGAGGCTTATGTGGCTGATTACGTGGCGCAGTGAGAGGCGTTGGATGAATGGAAGAAACCTTGACTTGGAAATACATCCGACGGTGTTAACACCTTCTTCTCCAAATCAAATTTTTCAACTTTGTGAATAGTAACCCGCAGCCCCATGAACATGAGTTTTTTGCTACTTTGAAGCACCATAACTCCATCAATAATTATCCGTTTCGCACAAAATTTTGGTCAAACTTGAAGGAAAAAAATCAAGGAATCCAAATATGGTCTTAGATTTTCTTGAAACTCTCTCTAACTCCCAAAACGTGGCACCTCAAGAAAAACTCAAGAACCAAAAATTGTCATAAAACCCATCTTTTTTGTACTAGAATCCATGTAGGAGATGAGAGCAATGTAATGCAACAACAATAATGCAAGAAAGACTCATAAATCATGAGTTATGTCGAATTCTTTATACCTCCAAAAAATGGCTTATGGAGCTTCAATGGAGCACGAATTTCTTTGGAAAAAAGGGTAGAAACTTTTTCATGTTGATACAACCATGGAATTGCACTAAAATCTTCTCAAAAGTTGATGGAAAAATCCTATGTAGTATATTGAATTAATTGGTAATGAGAAAGGATCAAAAAATGGAGAGAAAAATGATTGAAAAAAATGGAAATTCAAACATGTGAAAGTGTGGGGAAAAATGGAAAAATGATGGAAAAAATTCAATATGATTTGCAAATGGATTCAACATCAACTATCACCAACCTTTTTCTTAATGATCTCAATCCAATATATAGATGATGATTAACAAACTTAGAGGTTTCTAGAATAATCTTGGAGGATTCTAGAAAGTTGTGGAAATTTCATGAACTTCTCATGCCATGATACTTTGAATATCTCTTATCTCATGCTTGCACCTTTCCAAACTTATGTCAAAATCTCCTTACATGAGATATGGGAAGTTTATGTAAGCTCCTTGCCTTGAAAATTCATCTTGTGCCAAGTTTTCTATACTTGCCTTATTATGCAAGTAACAAAAATACAAAGCAAGTCCAATTTTTAAACCCTAACTCAAAAAAAGTGGCTGAACCAATGTCTTTAAAATGATGTTTGGAATCAATTTGGTATATTGGATGACCCATATTGGATTTGTAGATCTCCCAAACCAATTTTTCATTTCAACTTTTTCAACTTATAAGCCATTTTCAAGTCATTTGCACCAATTTTTGTCAATTCTTGCTACAAGCTTTTCCAACATGCCATGACCTCTTTTCTAGGCTTAAAATGTCATTTTGAACAACTTTGATGTTGTGAAGTTTTTCATTTGAAGCTTCCTTGTATGAGTTTTAGGCATATGCTAAGAATGACCTGTAATCCTCAAATGACCAAAATACCCTTAGCTTGCCAAGACCATAAGTAGAGTTACACAAATCATATGAATGCATACCATACCATTATAGAAAGATAAGATAATAAGGAACAATTCTTATGTTGGCCAGAAATCCATTTGAAATACCCTTGAAGGTCAAAAGTTGCTTGGAAGACAGACAATTTTCACAGACAAATTTCAGTGCCCTCGGATGACCTGTAACTTGCAAGAGCCATAACTTGAGCTCTGCAAATCATCTTGATGACTTCCACCCCTCAAATTAAATCTATGAAGATACTCTACAAGTTTCATGTGGACCAAGAATTCATATGAAGCTTGCATCTTGAGTTACACTGCTTTGAAGTTTGACCTAAATCATGGGATTTTACACTGAAACCCTAATTTAGCAACTCCAGTTCTCCTTGACTCCTTTTGATTTTTCTTTATCACAACATCATATCCATATCCATATATCAAATAATGAATCCCCCATTCTTCAAATGATCCTTGATACCCTTCAAAACACTTCTTTGACCTAGAATTGACCTAGTGTTGACCCTAGTTGACTGACTTCAACTGAGGTCCTTGCAATCATTCAAATGACTTGGTTCTCCTCAAAAATGATTCTCTAGACTCTTCATAACATCCATACACACCTCATGCTCTTGGCTCATAGCTCACATTTCCTCTGATGATCCCCCACTAGCCTCAAGATAGGAGAGAATACACTGATCAACCTGTCAGCTCTTCAAAGTTCAAATTCTTCCCTGATGACCTGAGTAGTCTTGAATATGAATGAAACCATTGGATATACCTCTTGAAATAAGAACAACACTTGATCCCCTGATTAAGATAGCTTGCTCATGCTATGCAATGCAGATGAATACACTATGTACATGATGACAATGCAAATGACTATGCAATTGAAACATAAACCTAGGTTAGAAAGGTTGGGCAAATTTGGGGGTGCAACAATAGGTTCCTAGGATCTTGAGGAATGTGAATGGACTTGTAGAGCTGATTGAATCTTATTGTAAATCTGTTTTAAGATTTTTCTAAGGTTCTTATGGTTCCAAAAAAAATTTCTCTCCCCTCTTTTTCATTCTGACTTTGTTGTGTATATAAAGTAGTATAAATTAGGGTAAACAATTGGGCCTTGGTTGGAGTTGTATGGGTTGCTTGAAGATGAAGGAGCCAATTATCATAATTGTCAAAAAAATCAAATGAAATTATATCATATTGGTCTTGAACGAATTTGGATGACTTCAATCACTTTGAATACCATATATTTGATCCCAAAATAAATCTTAAATCAAATCTTTGATTTTTTATAATTTATTTTAATTAAAAATGATTTTAAATGATAAAAATCAAAAATAATATAAAATAAATGATAAAAATTAGAAAATATGGTCATTGGGTCGTGAATGACTTTATCTTCAAGTTTGGGTTGCAATTTTATGGACCCATTTGGAAAGATTTGGAGTTATGGCCCTTTTTACTTCATACACCCCTTAAAAAATTTCCAACTTTGACAATGCATAACTTCCTCAATTTTAATGCTATGGAGGTGTTCTAAGACTTTTTAGAAATCTAAGGGTATCCTCTAATCAACCCTTTTGGTCTCATGTCCATATTTTTTACCGTTTTCAAATTATGAGCTTTGGAAAAAGTTGACTTTTTGTTGACTTTCAAAAGGACCTATAATGTCTTGGCTCATATCTTTCAAATGAAGCATTTTTAGGCTTGGCTTGTGAGACACAAAGTTGTATAGAATTAAACTTCCTTCAAAATGAGATTTGGATGGGAAATGTTTGATGAAACATGTGAAAGTTATGGCTGGTCAAATTTTAGTTGACTTTTCCTGCACAAAACCCTAATTTAGCAACTTCCGATTCTTGATGATCTGAGGTTTCCCTGATGAATCATGATCGACCCTTGATCAAATGATGAATTTCACCTCATAATCTTGATGTTGACTAAAAATCTTAAAGTTTGACTTTGAGTTGACCACAGTTGTCCTCAGTTGACTTTTTGACCAAGTTAACTGATTTTCAAGTATCTGAGCATCTGACTGGCCAAACTTGTGAGGAAAGCTCTGAAACTTGACATGGGGATTCTTTGAATTATATGGGATGTTATGAAGTCCATTTTAAGTTTTAGAAGTCCATTTTGCTCGGGGAGACTCAAAACCCTAGTTCTAAGAGCCACTGTTCAGGAGGAGGCTTTGAAGAAACCTTCAATCCCTTTGACCAATTGCGAATCTTGTGACTATTAAGTAACCTCTTGGGACACATTGTCTTGAATATGGGAGGGTAAATTTTGGGGTACAACAACTGCCCCTGTTGAATTTTCTGAAACCTGAGGAGTTAGATTGGCATGTCTGCCTTTCGTGACTTGAGGGTTGAAGAGGATTGAACACTGAAGCCCAAAAATTTTCACTCGCCGGTGCGCGAAGTAGTGCTGTTGGTTGGTTGTATTGCTTGAATGGGCTTAAAGATGCCATTTGGGGTAAAATGTTCTTCAGATATATCTTTTGGAGGATAAAGCAGTCCAAAACGTAGATTGATGTAATCTCGGGGGATGTAGCAGCCCAAGATGTTATTTGATGTGGTCCTGGAGGATAGAGCAGTCCAAGACGTTGTTATGTGTAATCCTGGAGGATAGAGCGGTCTAAGATATTATCCTAGGGGTTTATAGAAGCCTAAAATATTGTTTGAGGTAGCTCTTGGGGGAATATAGCAGCCCAAGATGGATACAGATGTAATCTTAAGGGATGTAGCAGCCAAAGACATTGATGGATGTAATCTTGAGGGTTGTAGCAGCTCAAGATATTGTTATATGTACTCCTGGAGGATAAAGCAATCCAAGATATTTTTATATACGTTCCTGGAGGATAAAGCAGTCCAAGATATTATCCCAGGAGTTTAAAGCATCCTGAGAATAAGTTGTTGATGACGTTCGTCTGCTGGGGAATTAACCTGAAAAACAAGGTTAGTTCTATGCGATGTCATGGTGTATATACTCTTTGCAAGATGATATTCTTAGCATAAATGAGAATGTTGTATGCGTATGATATGAAATGATGTATGTATGAATTATGTAGTTGAAGCTTGTCAATAGCTTCATGTGACCACTTCCAGCTGGGGAAAATAAATCTTGATTCGTTGTTGAAGAATATGAAGACATTGTTCCCATCTTGTTTCAGCATGTAGTATTTAGGACCCTTTTCGATTTCTGTTCGTTGTACTTTTTATTGGAAGAATAGATTCTTGAATATTCTGACTGGGGATAAAAGAGATGGACATACCTTCGATGTATTATCTGACCATGTATTAACTCTTTTGGGGACACCATATTTAAGAGGAATCTGCCTGGGATTTTGTAGAACTGGAAGTACAAGAGATTATATGTAATGCTTTGTTGAAATAAATCCGTGAAGATTACTCTGTGGGGATGACCCTGCGCAGATCTGCTGGATATGGACTTTACTGGGGATTCTTACCTCTGATAGTCCTTCGTAAATGCTGTTATTGTAATTTCATATGTATTTTATTTTTTGGTAAACATCAATCATATTCAAAAGCATATATTCATTCAATATAATCAATGGACATTTAAGCTTAAGTAAAACGGGAAAAGAAAACTGAATTGTATTAATTTTGAAAAATGGCCTATAAACAGGCAAGTTTTTGAACAATGAGACATAAATCCAAGTAAGAGGAGTTCGTCGTAGAAAATTTGAAAAGAGTACAAGGGAAACAACTATGTGTAAATGATCCTATCAAGTTTCAAATCTGCTATTGCTATTATCTTCAAGCATCTGATCTCTTTGCTGTTGGAGAAGAAACAACTGGATTGATCTGCACCGTTTGAACTTGACATTGGTAGTACAACTAGTTAAGTTTACATGGATGATCCAACGAGACATAGTCGTACGCTTTAATCCCTAACTTTTTCCTGGATCGCCCTTTCGGGTTTTCAATCCACTAGGATACCCTTTTTAGCCCAAGCCGCCTTTTCAGGTTTTCGACTTGCCGGGTGTATAATTATATATATATATATATATATATATATATATATATATATATATATATATATATATATATATATATATATATATATATATATATATATATATATATATATATATATATATATATATATATATATATATATATATATATATATATATATATATATATATATATATATATATATATATATATATATATATATATATATATATATATATATATATATATATATATATATATATATATATATATATATATATATATATATATATATATATATATATATATATATATATATATATATATATATATATATATATATATATATATATATATATATATATATATATATATATATATATATATATATATATATCCCTAATTTTTGCCCGAACCTTTTTGGTTCTCCGGAATGCCCTTATTTTTGCCTAGGCCAGTCAACCTAGCGGGTCCCTTTTTTTTATGCGTAGTATTTTTTGACTATGTCCGCGTTCATGGGTTGCGGGACATCTTCACCATCCGTGGTGGCAAGTATCATGGCACCTCCAGAAAACAACCTCTTGACTACAAATGGCCCTTCATAAGTGGGAGTCCATTTTCCCCTAGGATCACCCTATGGTAATATGATACGCTTGATTACCAAATCTCCAGCCTGGTAGACCTGATGTTTGACTTTCTTATTAAAGGCTTTGATCATACGCTTTTGATATATCTGACCATGACAAACTGCTGCAAGCCTCTTCTCATCAATCAAATTTATATGGTCAAGTCGAGTCTGAATCCATTCATCTTCCTCTAAGTCTGCATCTCTCATAATTCTCAAAGAAGGAATCTGAACCTCAACAGGTAAAACTGCTTCCATACCATAAACAAGAGAGAACGGGGTTGCCCCAGTCGAAGTGCGTATTGTGGTACGGTAACCATGAAGAGCAAATGGTAACATCTCGTGCAAATCTTTGTATGTCACTATCATCTTTTGCAAAATCCTCTTAATATTCTTGTTGGCGGCTTCCACTGCGCCATTCATCTTTGGTCGATATGGAGAAGAATTGTGATGTTTGATCTTGAACCGCGTGCAAAGTTCAGTAATCATAGTATTGTTTAGATTAGTACCATTGTCCGTGATAATCCTTTTGGGGATGCCATATCTGCGTATAAGATTATGCTTGATAAACTGAGCCACAACATTCTTGGTAACAGAAGCGAACGAAGTCACCTCTACCCATTTTGTAAAGTAATCAATAGCAACAAGAATGAAATGATGTCCATTAGAAGCTGTAGGTTTGATCTCACCAATCATATCAATTGCTCCACATTGCAAAAGGCCAAGGAGCAGTTAGAACATTCAATGGAACTGAAGATACATGTACTTTAATCAGCATATATCTAGCATTTATGACAAGTCTTGGAATGTAGATGACAATCAACTTCCATGGTAGACCAGTAGTAACCTGCTCTTAGAATCTTCTTTGCCATCATATGCCCACTAGACTGAGTACCAAATATCCTATCATGCATGTATTCCATAATCTCCCTTGCTTCCTTCTTGTCCACACAACGGAGCAAAGTCGAATCGTGATTGCGCTTGTACAAAATCCCATACTCAGGAAGAACTTGGCAGAGAACCTCCTTAGAAATTTCTTGTCATTGAGAGATGCCCCTTTAGGATATTCC
The DNA here is from genome assembly GCA_963859935.3 of Lathyrus sativus. Taxonomy (NCBI): domain Eukaryota; kingdom Viridiplantae; phylum Streptophyta; class Magnoliopsida; order Fabales; family Fabaceae; genus Lathyrus; species Lathyrus sativus. Next base: position 141,796,372 of record OZ012741.1, on the reverse strand, counting down.
TGAGCTTCGAGATATCTTTTTACTTTGTGTAACCAAGGCTTTTCTTCTACTCCCTCAGTATCAACCTCATAACAGTATGCAGGTTCAGAAAATCGATCAATAGTAACTCTAGGAGCTTCATCATCCCCCCTGATCTCAAACATAGATGCCATGGTAGCTAATGCATCTGCCAATTGATTCTCGTCTCGTAGAATATGTTCAAAAGTAATCTCTTCAAAGACAACACATGTTCTCTGTAAGGAATGAGATTTTGATGTTTTGTGTCCCATTCTCCTTTAACCTGACTAATTACCAGGGCTGAATCCCCATATACACTTAAGAACTGGATCTTCATCTCAATGGCAGCCTTGATACCCATGATGCATGCTTCATACTCAGCCATATTATTTGTACAACGAAAACAAAGTCTAGCAGTAAACGGTGTATAACCTTCAGGAGAGATAATCACAACACCAACGCCATTACCAAGTGCATTAGAAGCTCCGTCAAAAACCATAGTCCATCTGGATTCCTGTTCGGGTCCGTCATATTGTCTAGGTTCTATAGCAACAAGCGTAATATATTCATCTAGAAACTCAAAATTCATAGTCTGATAGCCATCCACTGGTTGATGAGCCAAATTATCAGCTACCACACTTCCTTTAATAGCTTTCTGAGTGGTATACTAGATGTCGTATTCTGTCAAAATCATTTGTCATCTTGCTATTTGTCCGGAGAGGACAGGTTTCTCAAATATGTACTTGATAGGATCCATCTTTGAAATCAATAAAGTGGTATGAGTCAACATATACTGTCTTAGTCGGAGAGCAGCCCATGCCAAAGCACATCAAGTTTTCTCGAGCGATGAGTATCTTGTTTCACAGTCAGTAAACTTTTTGCTAAGGTAGTATATTGCTTGCTCTTTTCGACCAGACTCGTCATGCTGGCCCAAGACACACCCCATTGAATTGTCTAGTACTGTTAAGTACATAATCAAGGGTCTTCCTTCAACTGGTGGCATCAGAATCGGCGGTTCTTGGAGATACTTCTTAATCTCATCAAAAGTTATTGGGCATTCGTTGTTCCATTCCATTACTTGATCTTTCTTCAGCAACTTAAAGATTGGTTCACAAGTAACAGTTAATTGGAAAATAAATCTTGCAATGTAGTTCATGCGTCCCAAGAAACCGCTGACTTCCTTCTCAGTACGGGGAGCGGGCATATCTTGTATAGCTTTTACCTTCGCGGGGTCAACTTCAATACCTTTACCACTGACAATGAAACCCAAGAGTTTACCAGATCTAACTCCAATGGTACATTTGTTTGGATTCAATCTCAAATTGTATTTCTTCAACCTCTCAAATAACTTGTGCAGGTGGTCAAGATGTTCTTCTTCAGTCTGGGACCTGGCTATCATGTCATCAACATATACCTCTATTTCATGATGAATCATATCATGGAACAAGGCTACCATAGCACGCTGATAAGTTGCCCCAACATTCTTCAAACCAAATGGCATTACCTTGTAACAAAACGTGCCTCATTGTGTGACGAATGTAGTCTTCTCCATATCTTCGGGTGCCATCTTAATATGATTGTAACTAGAGAAACCATCCATAAAAGAGAATACCTTATGTTGAGTAGTGTTGTCTACCAGAACATCAATGTGTGGAAGCGGAAAATCATCTTTAGGGTTGGCTTTGTTCAGATCCCTGTAATCCACGCACATACGAACTTTTCCATCCTTCTTCGGTACTGGTACCACATTAGCAACCCATTGGGGATAAGAAGTGACAACTAGGAATCCTGCCTTGAATTGTTTCATTACTTCAGCTTTAATCTTTTCTGACATATCTGGGCGCATATGATGAACTTTCTGCTTTATTGGGCAACAATATTCCTTCATCGGTAGACGGTGAACCACAATATCTGTATCCAGCCCTGGCATATCTTCATAAGACCAAGCAAAGATCTCCACATAATCGCGTAGCATTTGAACTAACCTGTTCTTAGCACTATCTTCTAATTCAGCTCCTATCTTGACCTCTTTTCTGTCTTCCTCAGTTCCTAGATTCACAACTTCGATTGGTTCTTCATGTGGCTGTATAACTTTCTTTTCTTGCCGTAGCAGCCTAGCAAGTTCAGTAGGCACTTCACAGTCTTCCTCATTTCCATCCTCGGCATGGTAGATCGGATTTTCAAAGTCATAATTAGCAATAGCAGAACTGTTATCAATAGGATTCGGAGTGGATGAGGATCTGCATTTTAGTTACGTGGGTGTGTGTAAGAACACATAGTTTTTTTTTTGAAAAAATAAAATAAAAAGAAAGACAGGGAGCGCAATATTTATGAAAGAAAAACGTCCAATGATTTTATTAATGAAGATATGCAAATGAAATGACAACCCTTAACAAGCATACCATTGTGCCACGGGCAAGGCACAAGACTTAAAAGTTTTTAAATTGTTCAAAGTTACAAGGCCAAAATAAAGAAAGACAAAAAACAGCAATTACTCCTGACTAAAGGAGATAGGAATGAAATCTTCAGCCTTCCAATTGTTGAGTCCATTTCCAACGGTGGGAAATATCCAATCGTCCAGGTTACAGTCTTCATTAGAGTCTTCCACAACATTGACATTATCTCTCTGGATTCCTTGATTGGTAATACGAACAGCACGAGCACGACGAACAACCTTCTGAGCCTCTTCTTCAACTACAACTCTAGCATCCTTCAGAGAGGCCATAGTAGGAGGTTTTCGGGTAACAACAGGAACTTTCTTAACAGCAGAAACATTCTGAAGAACCACTTCAAAGGTATGGCAAGGGGTTTCAACAAATTCACCCTCCATTTCTACATACCTGAAATTATTCACGTGAATGACCATATACTCCTCTTCACCATAGACAATGACAATCTTACCCTTCAATGGATACTTCAACTTCTGGTGTAAAGTAGAGGTCACAGCACCTGCCTCATGTATCCAGGGGCACCCAAGCAAGCAAGAATAAGCAGGGCGGATATCCATCACATAGAAAGTGGAATCAAAAACTTGAGATCCTACTTTGATAGGGAGGTCGACTTCTCCATGTACCATTCTTCTTGAACCATCAAAGGCCCTCACCACCACATTGCTAGGTTTTAGTACAACATCTTTAGAGTTGAGCTTATCGAGAACAGCCTTTGGTAACACATTCAACGAGGAACCATTGTCCACCAGCTCATGAGACAAAGTAGTGCCCCTACACTCAATGGAGATATGCAGAGCTCTATTATGGTTTCTCTTAGCGGGAGTTAAATCAGCATCAGAAAAGCCTAAGCCATTATCAGTCGTCAGATTAGCAACACACTTCTCAAACTGGTCCACAGAGATCTCATGTGGTACATGAGCAGACTTTAGAAACTTCACCAAAGCCTAAGCATGGGCTTCAGAGCACAGTAGTAGAGACAACATAGAAATTTTGGAGGGAGTATGCTCCAATTGTTCAACAACATCATAATCACTCTTGCGGATGATCTTTAGAACTTCCTCCATCGGCTTAGAGAGATCTTCAACAGCTGGTGTTTCAACTTGGCCAAGCTTAATCACAGGTGCTTTGCCTCGAGCTTCAGTACTTGGCCCAGAGGAGGAGATATGAACTGGAGTTGCAGAATTCTTTGAGATATTCTTAGGAGAGAAAATCCTTCCACTTCTAGTTACCTTACTAGTCCCAACAATATCGTCGATGTCCAGATTAATATCTTCAGTAAGTATATCAGTCAAAGGTTCTTGTTTAACACCATGGATATAAACATCAGGACCATAGTTCCAGGGAATAGCTTTGTCGGAAGAATATGGAATTGGACCAGGAGTAGTAACAATCAGGGGAGCCACCGTTGGCTCAACAGTAATCTTCACAGGACTTTCAGCAGTAGTCTTTACAAGACACTTAGCAGTAATCCTTACAAGAAATTTAGTAACCATAGAAACGTTTTCAATCTTCAGATCTTGAGAAAAACCTTCACACAAGCTTTCTACAGAGGGATTCTTCTCAAACAATATTGTACGACTGCCCATCAAATGCTGAATACCTTCTTTCAGCTGCCAGCAACCTTTGGATTGGTAGATACAGTAACAACAGACTTCATTGCAACCCGGAAATAAACCGGCTTGCAGCAGCTTCTTCTTAACAATCATCAGAGGAGTAGTCAGACCAGTCACCATAGAAACATAAGAACTATCATCAACAACATTAACAGTCTTCTCATGCTTAGGCATAGGAGCAGTAATCACATTAGGAGTCTCAAGAGGGTCAAACTCAATTTCTCCAGCATCAATCATATCCTGAATCTTATTATTCAACGCCCAACAGTTATTAGTATTATGCTCGGGGCAGTTCGAGTGATATGCACACCTTAGATTGGGATTGTAACGAGGAGAGGAAGTATTGAGGTTAGTAGGAGGATCCCTCACAATAATCAGCTCCCCTTTCAGCATGTGTTGCAATGCCTGAGCCAATGACATGTTAAGCTTTGTAAACACTCTCTTGGGTGCACCTTGCTTAGGATGATTATTCGGTTGTTGATTCTGTTGTGTAGGTGCAGGGTTGGAGATCAGAACTGCCCCCACAGATTGATTTCGGTTGTTCTTATTACGACCCTGTTGACCATAAACAACATTAGATTCTTTTTTCCCACCAGAAGTCTTCTTATCAGTACTTGAAGAGGCATCTATCTGTATCTTCCCACTTCATATACCATTTTCCACACGTTCTCCAGTCATTATCAACTCGGTGAAACCAGATGACGAGCTTCCAATCAGATGACTATAAAAAGGACCAGTCAACATACTCATAAACATATCAACCAATTCCTTGTCAGTCAAGGGAGGTTGAACTCTGCTTGCAAGATCTCTCCATTTCTATGCATACTTCTTGAAACTTTCTTTGGAACCCATGGACATGCTCTGAAGTTGAATGCGATTTGGCGCCAAATCAGAATTATATTGATACTGCCTGTAGAAAGCTTCAGCAAGATTACTCCAGGTTCGGACGTTAATGCTCTCAAGTTGGTAATACCACTCTAGTTGGGCTCCTGTTAAGCTTTCCTGGAAGAAATGAATCCATATCTTCTTATCAGCAGTATGGGGTTAGATTCTTCGGACATAAGACCTCAAATGTAGCTTCGGGAATGAGACACCATCATATATCCCAAAAACAGGAAGTTTAAGCCCAGTAGGAATGACAACTCCAGGAATCAAACTCAAATCTTCAAAGTCAAAACCAGACTTCTTCTGTAGATCCATAGCATTCACTCAGCCTTCCAACAGCTTAATCTTCTCACTGTCAGTAGGATCATGATAATAATTTTCCTCCCGATCAGAACCACTAATAGCATCATGCAGACTGTCTTCTTTGTTCACCAAGTATTCCTCTTCAGAATTCTCACTTTCATCATCAGTCTTGGCTGGACCCTTGAACCTCCTACCCAGGTTGATAAGGCCAACTGATTTCTTGGTCGTCTTCTTTTCCTTCTTGAGCAGAAGCGCCTTCAATTCTTCTTGTCCCTTGGTCAAGTTCAGGATTATCTCTTGAAACTGAGCATGCTGAGCTTGAAGTTCTTGGATAGTTTGATCGGGAGCCATTTCTGCTGAAATAAACAGCGAGAAGACGAGAAACCTGTTATGCAATGATATGGTATGAAGATGCATATGCAATGTTTTCAAAGACCGCAGGATTTAAATTTGTTGAAAACAGGTAGAAATAAATTTTTTATTAGTAAACATAAAATAGTATTGCCCCTTGGGCTTACAGATGAAGGAACATAGAAATTATAAAGAAAATAAAGCATATGAGATTCAAGTCTCCCATAGACGCTTTCTCTTTGGGTTGAGATAGGTATTGAGATTTCGCTCCTTGTGAAGTTGCTTTGTTAGCTCTAACACCTTGTCTTTGTAAGCATGAAATTGAGTCTCAAAGGTATCTCTTTCCTCCTTCAGTTGAATCTAAGACTTCTGCAACTCTTCTAGATCTGTAGGCATGTCTGGATGAAGAATAGTATAAGAAACATCTCCTTCAGCAACATGCTCCACAGTTATTGGTAGGACAGCAGGGTATAGCATCATAAGAGTCTGAGCACGAGACCGCACCCATCTGAGATAAGGTTCTATAGGAATGGAGTGCTTTGGTTCCAAAGTATTGCTGTTGATCTTATTCACCATGCTCCAAGCTCGTATAAACCTTTGATGGTAATATTGAAGATCATTGTCATAATCAAACACAATACCCTGAATGAGCATGTCATGAGGACCATTACTTCGAGCGTAAACAAACTGACATAGTGCTAGAGAAGGATTGCAGGTAATGCCTCCTCTTATGCCAAGGAGTGGCACATTAGGGAATTCTCCACAACGGTCAATGATAGTGACATTCTCCATAGATCTAGAACACCAATGAATGTCTGAATGAGAAAGTGACATTATTCTTTTAGACCACCTCCAACCTTGCACATTCTTCATCACATATTGAGAAAGGTGTGAAATAAACCACCTTGATAGTAGAGGTATGCAACACGTCAAAGTTCCTCTCGCCTTCGTAGTACAAGTATGAAGAGAGTGTAAGATATCTCCAAGCAAAGTAGGCACCGGATTATGAGTCAGAAATATGTTGATGGCGTGTACATCTATGAACTGGTCTGGATTAGGTAACAACACTAAACCATAAATCAATAAGGCTAAGATCTCCTCAAAGGCATCATAACTCATAGCATCCAGGAATATCTGGGCTTTCTCCATAAATACCTTAGTAAGAATACCCTTAGTTCCACTTCTCGTTTCCAATACAATGTCTGACTTCCTTAGATGTAGGGCTGCAGCAATGACTTCAGGTTTAGGCTCTTTCCCTAAGCCTGTGAAAGGTTTCTGATCAAGGATAGGCACACCAAGTAATTTGGAGAATTCTTCCATTATGGGCACTAGCTGATAATCGGGAAATATGAAGCAATGGTGTTTAGGATCAAAGAACTGGAACAGAACACTCATCATATCTTCATCAAACCCTGAAGTAACCAAGTCAAGTAGGTGACCATGCTTCTTGATGAATTGAGAGCTTTTAGAAACTTTAAAGACCAATTCCTTAAGCTTGGTAGGTATCCTTACAAAGTTGACTCGGATAGTGTTCCTATGAGCAGAAGCCATAACCTGCAACAAAGAACAAAGATAAATCCTTTGGTCCTTGAAATGGTTAGTGAGAATGCTATGCTTATGATGTCATGATGTTATGATGTTATGATGTTATGTCCAAACACGAGCATGTGGCACACACAAGCAATTCACATAACAACCCTAGGTTTATAGGCTTACATGAGGTTTAATGGTAAGTGCCCTCCCACTGAAGTTTAGTTGGTTCACCATGTCCTAGAAATAGTAACCGGGTTCTACGGGATCTCAATATCATTGATTCTTCTCAAAGGTTGTTGTTCAGTAGGCAACTGACTTGCCAACCAAAACTCCCTTAGATTAGAATCTCAATGAGTGTAGTATCAAGTATCAACCAACTTCAGTCTTCACCAAAGCCGATTATCTCACTACTTTCTAAAGGCCAAGATGGGTCAATTAGGGTTCTAAAAGTTAGTTAGTGTTAATGATAACGTATGGCAGCCTCATATTATCCTCAACTAACATAAGGAACATAAGTACCCACCAAGAAGTCACACTAACTGTAGCCACCAGATCAACCATATCAGTATACATCGTACAGTTTCCTTGGTCTATTGCTACTTACCTAAGGTACACTAGATCCGGGTTAGGATCTTTCACACAAAAACCCAAAAAGTAAGTAAAGCAAGCAAGAAAAACAAATAAGTGATCTAATTCCTAAGGGAACCCCTCTTTTACCAAGTAGTCCCCAACAGAGTCTCCAGTTCTGTAACACGGTGGGAGAACTGACTTGGTGTTTTTGCTTGACAAAAACATGTGCGGATAGCAAGAGTCACCATCGACTTTTATTTTATCCAATAGGAAAGGCTATAAAAGAACAGGAAAGACCTTTTTGAAAAGATTTTGAGTTCGGGGGGTAGGTTATATAAAGGGAAGGTGTTAGCAACCTTTATATCCATGGTTATCCATGGGCTCTTAGTTACTTAGCTCACTTGTTTGTTTGAAAAGTAATGTGAAGTGTATGTTTAGAAAAGATTTTCAGAAGTTCTTTGTAGTGATCCTTGTATTGATGTATACAAAGCCTTGAGTTTGGAAATATTTTGAAAGTGGGGTGTAAAGAATGTTCTTTTTTTTTGAAAAAAAGTGAGCAAGTATTTAAGTGCTACCTACCCTAAGTTTGTAAGGTCTTTCTTGTTATTTATTTCCTTTAAGGGTAAGATTGTCCTTACTATTAGTGAGTAAGTAGTCTTTACCTTGGATGTTAAGGGACGGGAGTAGGGTCATCGTATGGTTAAAGAAGGCAGCATGTAGGGGTGTCTTAGTAAATCGAAGGGACTATCATCATTTTTGTAGGATCATCGAGGGACAAGATCATTTATTCCGTAGGCAACTTCGAAGAGACTATGATCCTTTTAACTTTAAAGGGACTTGATGATTTATCTGTTTGCAGGGACATCGCTTAAGACACCCCTATGTTTGAGGGACTTGACCATATTAAGGCAACCAAGAGGGGTAACCTTAAGAGGTGTAGATGGCGTTCGTGGAACGATCGAGTTACGTGTGTGAGTGATTATTTTCAGATATTTCTTTTATTATTGATTCCTTAAGTCCAATTTATTCAATTAAATCTTTTCACGCCCTAGATTACTAACCAAGCAATTAAATATTTACAAAAACAAAAAAAAAAACAAGAAATAAAGTCCTAAACTATTACACGGCTTCAGGGCAATTACAGAATAATCGGTGCGAAAAAATAAGTTACATAAGGAAAATCCTATACAATCTTCTAAATAATATAAATAAAGCAATAAAAATAAATTAAGTTAGGAAATTAATTGTTTTAAAAAAAAAGATCAAGTTTAGAAAAGGAGGGTTTAATTAGGGTTAGTGAAAAATTAGGGTTTTTAAATTGATCTAAACTTAGTTATATTCATTTACAATTTTAATTAATAAATAAATAAAAAGAAGTTATGTGAGAGAAAAAAAATATAAAATTATATTATAAAATTTATTTTAAGAAAAATAATTTGTGAGGAGTTAGTAAAGATTAATGGTTAATTAAATTACTAATAATGTTTTAATAATAATAACTATAAAACATTAAAAAAAAAAGGAAGGAAGAAATTCACTAAAAATAAATGGGGGAAGGCCTGAAAATGTCCGTACAAAGAGTTTCGACTTTTGAAAAGCTTATGCCGTAACCATGGCACTTCTCGAAACCTGCATCATATCTTGCAAACAAATGATCAAAACAAACCTAAACATGATTATGAAGATCATTATGAACAGAAAATATGATAAAGTGCAATGAAATCAAAGATTAGAAAGCAAAAAAAAAGAAGAATGGGAGGCAACATGTTCATGGGATGCACTTCGTGAGGTCTCAACCTTCAAGTCTTTGTGGGATAGGTTCCTAGGATCTTGAGGAATGTGAATGGACTTGTAGAGCTGATTGAATCTTATTGCAAAGCTGTTTTAAGATTTTTCTAAGGTTCTTATGGCTTCCAAAAAAAAATTTCTCTCCCTTCTTTTTCATTCTGACTTTGTTGTGTATATAAAGTAGTGTAAATTAGGGTAAACAATTGGACCTTGGTTGGAGTTTTATGGGTTGCTTGAAGATGAAGGAGCCAATTATCATAATTGTCTAAAAATCAAATTAAATCATACCATATTGGTCTTGAATGAATTTGGATGACTTCAATCACTTTGAATACCATATATTTGATCCCAAAATAAATCTTAAATCAAATCTTTGATTTTTTATAATTTATTTTAATTAAAAATGATTTTAAATGATAAAAATAAAAAAGTAATATAAAATAAATGATAAAAATCAGAAAATATGGTCATTGGGTCGTGAATGACTTTATCTTCAAGTTTGGGTTGCAATTTTATGGACCCATTTGGAAAGAATTGGAGTTATGACCCTTTTTATTTCATACACCCCTTGAAAAATTACCAGCTTTGACAATGCATAACTTCCTCAATTTTAATGCTATGAAGGTTTTCTAAGACTTTTTATAAATATTAGGGTATTCTCTAATCAACCCTTTTGGTCCCATGTCCATATTTTTACCGTTTTCAAATTATGAGCTTTGGAAAAAGTTGACTTTTTATTGACTTTCAAAAGGACCTATAATGTCTTGGCTCATATCTTTCAAATGAAGCGTTTTTAGGCTTGGCTTGTGAGACACAAAGTTGTAGAGAATTAAACTTCCTTCTAAATGAGATTTGGATGGGAAATGTTTGATGAAACATGTGAAAGTTATGGCTGGTCAAAGTTTAGTTGACTTTTCCTACACAAAACCCTAATTTAGCAATTTCCGATTCTTGATGATCTGAGGTTTCCCTGATGAATCATGATTGACCCTTGATCAAATGATGAATTTCACCTCGTAATCTTGATGTTGACCAAAAATCTTGAAGTTTGACATTGAGTTGACCACAGTTGTCCTCAGTTGACTTTTTGACCAAGTTAATTGATTTTCAGGTATCTGAGCATCTGACTGGCCAAACTTGTGAGGAAAGCTCTGAAACTTGACATGGGGATTCTTTGAAGTATGTGGGATGTTATGAAGTCCATTTTAAGTTTTAGAAGTCCATTTTGCTTGGGGAGACTCAAAACCCTAGTTCTAAGATCCATTGTTCAGGAGGAGGCTTTGAAGAAACCTTCAATCCCTTTGACCAATTGTGAATCTTGTGACTATTAAGTAACCTCTTGGGACACATTGTCTTGAATAGGGGAGGATAAATTTTGGGGTATAACACGTACCATTGCAGAGGTCACCGGGAATCCCCGTCGAGATGTTTATTTCATCTCATGTTTCCTCCTCTCGTCTGTTTTGTCAGCATATGCATATGCATGAGCATAAGCATGGAATTTTCATACACATTAACATACACATTGACATACGCATTAGCATATGCATGTTGCTTGTTGTCGCCGCCCTTTGTCGTTGCCACCGAGTAACTGGGTTTGTCCACTCTCCCCAAGTAGATCGTCTGCCCTAAGCACAAAATACCTATTATTTCCAGTTTCCTACGGAGTTCAATCCTTGTAGACGATGGTTATTTCAGTTATCTATCCGCGCTAGGATAAGATAAACCCCATGTGAGCTAATTTCCTCAATAGAGTCTTGTTCGACAGATTTCTTTCTAGATTGACTCCAGATTGAACCTCAGTCCTGTCGGTCGCCGAACCTACCTGGACGTGCATTTATTTTGCACTATCATTCAAGAGTACATTTTACAGTGGTACACAACAGTTCTCACCTGAGAAGCCTATCATTATACCTTACATGGTAAACAACCGTTCTCTTTATTGGATAATCTTATCATTACATTACAATATCGGTCAGCCACTGTTCTCGTCCGAGAAGCTTATCACTACGTTTCACAACACCGGTATGCGACAGTTCTCGTACAAGAAGCTTATCATTACATTAACCTTTACAACCTTACATTAAACTTTACAAGCTTATCACTACCTCTTACGACATACATTACATTTTACAATCAATCAGCGACAGTTCTCGTACAAGAAGCTTATCATTTCATTACAACCTTCATTACATTACAACCTTACATTACATTTTACAACCTCTACGAGTAGTTCTCATCCGAGAACCTTATCATCGCTACTCTTGCAAATAAGCGGTATTTCTCACCTGAGAAGCTTATCCTACCTTCATCATGACTAGTAGCAAGTGGCCATCTCCATCGAGAAGCCGGTTTCCATTTCTCTTTCATCTTGAAGAGTGGGGAGGTTTAAACTGAATCATCTTCAGGGCAACAGATCTTGAAGTGTGAAGAAGTTTATTTTACCCTTTAGTAAAAGAAGGAACTGAATCATGCTCAGGGCATCGGATCCTGAGGTATGAAGAAGTTTATTTTACCCTTTAGTAAAATAAGGAACTGAATCATGCCCGAGGCATCAGATCCTGAGGTATGAAGAAGTTTATTTTACCCTTTAGTAAAAGAAGAAGTTGAATCATGCTCAGAGCACCGACCTTGAAGTATGAATAAGTTTATTTTACCCTTTAGTAAAAGAAGAAGTTGAATCATGCTCAGGGCGTCGACCTTGAAGTACGAAGAAGTTTATTTTACCCTTTAGTAAAAGAAGAAACTGAATCATATTCAGGGAGAAACAGACCTTGAAATGTGAAGAAATTTATTTTACCCTTTAGTAAAAGAAGAAACTGAATCATATTCAGGGAGCAACAGACCTTGATACGTGAAGAAGTTTATTTTACCCTTTAGTAAAAGAAGAAACTGAATCATATTCAGGGAGCAACAGACCTTGAATTATGAAGAAGTTTATTTTACCCTTTAGTAAAAGAAGAAGCTGAGAACTATTCAGAGCGCATAAACTTTGAAGTAAGGGGAAGTTTATTTACCTTTTCTAAATGAATCATTTAGTTAAAGAAAAATCTGAATCATATTTTGATCATGGAAGCGTATTTTCATTCGTATCTCCAGACAAGCGACAATCTCTTTATTTGAGAAGCTTATCCAATTATGGTATATAGATCCCGTCCAACGATAAGTGGCAGTTCTCTCTCGAGAAACTTATCAGGGCATCCTCCCATTAAAGTCCATTTATTGTGGCATACAGCGGGTTTTACCCTGTATATTTTCTAATGATTCCTGAAGATCCTGTTTCCATAAGCTCGTATCTTATTCTCGCTCAATGCTCCAGCATTCTGTTTAATTGATCCTACCCTAGAGTATCAGTCGGTCATGCCTGAACCTGTTGAACCGTACTCTCAGATATCCCCCATGTGGAGGCCGTCTCGCCGGTGCCATCTCCATTGAGGACCCGCTGTTGCACCCCAAAATTTGCCCAACCTTTTCTTAACTTGGTTTATGTTTCATTTCATTTCTTTCTAGCACTTGCATTGCATAACATGTTGCATAGAACAGGCGATCAAGAGATTGTGCATCAAGAAGAGTCTACTCAAAGTTTTGAGGCTAAGAAAAGGGTGTTACTCAAGTTTGGATAGTAATCAAGTCATCAGGAAGTGGTCAATGTATTGTGAAAGGATAAATGGATGTGTACGGGTCAGCTCCTAACTAGGAGGCCAACTGAAGAGCACCAGGACATTGTGAATGCATGATTTTGGGTATGAGATGTAAAGAAATCTCATTGAGGGCCTTGAGGGTCATTGTGGAGCTTATTCAAGTTGTTGTGTGAAGTGGAACAAGCCACAGTTAAAAGTATCGCAGTTAGGGTTTTCATCTGGTAAATCCTCAGTCAACTGTGCAATTGAAGAAGATAAAAACTCAATTCAAAGTCTCTATGGTCATGGGATGTTGTGTTAAGACATATGAGACATCATTTCAAGTTCAATTCATCAAGGGTTAAGTGTGTGAGAAGTTACTAAATTAGGGTTCTCAGGGTAAAATCCCCTATTTAGTTCCTGACTTCAAGACCACCTACCTCAAGATAAATGTCTCATATAAATTTTTGGCCAACATGGAACTTGTAGAGCATTTTCTTAGCTTTAATTTGAGTACTAGAAGTCCTTGATTGGATTTATATAACTCAAGTTATGATCCACACAAGTTACAGGTCATTAGAGGTATGTGATTTTGGTCAACAAAACTCAACCAACTTCTAAGCCAGTTTTGACCTAGAAGTATGTTTCTCCTCAAATTTTGGTCAACACGAAAGTTGTAGGTCTTGATCTTAGATTTCCAAATTTTACTAGAAGTATTTCATATGATTTGTAGAACTCAAGTTATGAGGTTTACAAGTCAGGGGTATTTTGGGAAAGTAAGATTACAGGTCATAAAATTATAGGTCCATTTCACCAAGTTAAGTGCTTCAAATGGAAATCTTTTCAACATGAAACTTGCTCCAAATGGGGCCATTTGCATTACCAAATCATCTCTTGTCATGGTGGAGGCTTGGTTTGAGAATTTGGGGTTTGAATTTTTCATAAAGGAGGCTTAAATTGAGAAATTGAGAATTAATGGATTCTAAACTTTTCCAAGGCAAGTTTGTGCATTTTGTGATTGCAAATAATAATTCAAAGACATTGCCATCTTCACATTGGAAATTTGAAGTCTCAAAATGGGCCATTTTCATGGTTTCTTCTTCTTGAAGTAACAAAATGGAAGTCAACCATAGGATCAAAATTAAGCCTCCAATCTCATTCCTTTGATCAACAGAATTGATTTGTAGTGGATTTGGATTGAAAAACAAGCTGGTGTAGTGGTAAAAAAAGTGTATGGCAATGTGGAAAAAGTGGTGAAATGTGAAATTTTGAAATGGGCTGTTTAGCTTGAATTGAAGCCCCATTTGATCATAAACCTATCATATAAGTATTCTAGATGAAAATTGGAGCAGAGGTAGGTCATTTTCGTGCATGAACAGCCATAACACATTTCCAAAAAGTGGTGAAAAACTCAAAAACGAATTCTCAAATTCAACCACTTTCAGACCAAATCAAGCCTTCAAACACCTCAATTGGAGTTCATGGAGTGATTCTGGGCGTTTTTCGTTAAGCTTCATCACAGTTTCAAGGCCCAGTGGAGGCTCTCCACTAGGTAAACTAACTTTCAACCTTACACACTCATTATGCCATGTTTTTTCACCATTTTTGTTGCATTTGAACCCTTGAGTTTTATGGATCATTTCTGGATCATTTTTGTTTAAGTTTATGGTGTTTGATTTTATGAGCTCAAAACTTTGTTGAGTCGGTTTGAAGAATTTTCGTGGTGTTTTGCTGTAATTTTTATGGATTCTTACTCCTTGCAACATGTAGATGAGGTTTAGACCAATTAATTTGAGTTTTAGTGAACTTTAATTTTTGTAGGTTTTGCTTGTTGTTTGATTTCTCGAGTTGTTGTTGAGAATTAATGGAAATAGAGGTTGGATTCATGATCCTCGCGACGAGTAGATGAGTTTTCATCTAGGGAACGTTGAAAATGGTTGAGAATTGGCGAAACCGTGTGTGTGTATGCAAGCCGCGGCGGCCAGAATGCTTGGGGAAGATGACCGGACTTGTTCCGGCATCGGCGAGTGGATGAAGGTTGAAGACGCCTACGTGGCGTCTTGTAGTGCGTGGGATGTGTTTACTTTCCAGTTGTGTGTGCATCATTAAGACATACCGTGATCCATTGTTGACTAAGTCGAATCTTGGAAATAAGCGACCTAGGAAAAATTAGAGCATCTCGCTGGACTTTGAAATCAAAAGAAGCTCGAAAGAGCCAGTCCAGGCAAAAGTTAGGGAAATTAAAAAAAATGATGAAAAAAACAAGTCGTGTAATTCAGGCACCAAAGACAAAAAGCGAGTGACTATCACTCCTAAAAAGTTGTGGTTTCTAGAACCA
The DNA here is from genome assembly GCA_963859935.3 of Lathyrus sativus. Taxonomy (NCBI): domain Eukaryota; kingdom Viridiplantae; phylum Streptophyta; class Magnoliopsida; order Fabales; family Fabaceae; genus Lathyrus; species Lathyrus sativus. Next base: position 141,780,924 of record OZ012741.1, on the reverse strand, counting down.
TCACTCCTGTCATTCAACCTCTGAAAGGTGAGCGCTAGTGTCGAATCAGCTGAGCATAGAATTGGAGAACATCACGGAGAATGGGTGGGTTACAATAAACTTTGAGCCTTTATCCTTTCTTTCTTAAACCGTTAACCTGACCAAGTTACAACCTGAAAAAGTCCTAATTGAAGCCGGTTTGTTTCGAAAGTATACTTTGGTAAAGATCGCATCGAAACTGACTCCTAAAGGATTCCTCTTACAGCGTTGTACTAATGTTGACATGTTGATAAATGATTTATTCACTTTATGTCACAAATGTTTCCAGTGAACAGATTGGATTTCGAAAACTGTCATACGCGTTGCATTTAATATATCTTTTATGCAGGAAATTTTTTTTTACTTGTGAATAAGCGCTTGACAGCAAGGAAGTTTTCCACAGTGGAAAGAGTGATCAGGAAAGAATGCAGGTTGCTTGAATACTCCATCGAAATGGGGCAAGTTATGTCGAATAATCATGGAAGTCAGCCATCCAGAAGTCAGTTAATCTGAGGTAGTCAGGTCGAGATTCGGTGAATCTCTCGCAGCCAAGAAGCACTTTCCCCACAGATCAGCCAATCCGGGGCAAAGTCGTTGTGAGACTGGGGCAAGCCACCCTTAAGAGCGCATAAGCTATTCCTTATCCGTGGGGAAATTAATGTGAAACACCTCTCTGAGGTCCAAGATGCTTAGGCAGGGCATATCAAGCCATCAGGGCATGAGATTTCAGATTTCCTTTCGAGGAATATCCCCACAGAGATCCCACAAGCTGGGGCAGATTTGGAAGCGTAGGAACTGTTCCTCTCCATGTCTTCAAGAGCTGTTCAAGCAGGTTTAGCTAATTTTCAAGTGCAAGACGAATGTCGGGAAGCTGTGTTACTATCCCTTGACCCTTTAACCAAAAACCTTCGAGTTCAGACAGGATATCTTCTCCGGCATCATTCGTACCTGATCCTTTGCAAATTCATTTCCATTTGGTACGTTGGAAGACTTCATCTGTTTTCTCCAGCAAAAGTCCAATCATCATTGGCACATGTAAGTTATCTCCAGTAGAGTCCAATCGTACTTGACACATCTGGTTATCCCTATCGGAGTTGGCTTCACCTTTCCAGCATTTATTTTGTTGGAATGTTCTGTGTTCAGTTTTCCCCGGCAGCCCGAGCCTGCGTTTGCATCTTTGTATCTATCATCATATTTGCATCATCTTTGCATTTCATCCTTAAATGTGTAGCATTTCCATTTCGTATGGAGCATTACGCCATATTCAAACATACACATATGCATTAGAAGCATAAGCTAGTTTCTATCAGCCTTCTGTGGCAACTTGAATCATTTCGCAATCAATGCAGGGGCATTTATCCAGCAGCTTTGTTCAGACAGCTTATCGGTTTATTCGGATTTCAGATCATCCGACGATTATGATTTTGTCCATCCCCAAGCAGAGTTCCTTGGTCCATCAGTCCTCTGATGGTGATATCTCCGAGCAGATTTTATTTCCGTCAGTTCCTATCGATGATGTGTTTCCCCAGCAGGTTTTCTCTCGTCTATCATTAGACGATGCGAGCTTTGTGTATGATGTTCCTCTCGTCTATCACTAGACGATGCGAGCTTTGGATATGATTTTTCTCTCGTCTATCATTAGAGGATGCGAGCTTTGGATATGGTTTTCTCTCCGTCTATCTTTAGACGATGTGAGGTTTCAAGGCGATCTTTCAGATATGGTTTTCTTTCTGTTTATTGGTTGAGGTGACATTTTAAGAGGGGTTTTTTCCTGGCTGTCGATTCTTATTGACATCGGAGATCTTTGAAGAATGTTAGGATTTCCTAGTTGTTGATTCTTATTGACGACATGGCTCTTTGAAGGTGGTTTTCTTCCTGTCAGTTCTTATTGATGATGTGGCCCCTTTGAAGATGTTTTTCCATCAATTCCTATGGACGAAAGGATTCTAAAATTTGATGGGTGGCTTTGAGGATCATTGACGTGGTTTGTGTTGTTCCTCTCGTCTATCATTAGACGATGCGAGATCTGGATTTTGATGTTCCTCTCGTCTATCATTAGACGATATGAGTTCTGGATATGATATTTTTTCTTCCTGTCTATCATTAGACGATGTGAACCTTCAGGATTGTTCTTCTTCCTGTCTATCATTAGATGATGTGAACCTTCAGGATTGTTCTTCTTCCTGTCTATCATTAGACGATGTGAACCTTCAGAATTATCTTTCTTCCTGTCTATCATTAGACGATGTGAACCTTCAGGATTGTTCTTCTTCCTGTCTATCATTAGATGATGTGAACCTTCAGAATTATCTTTCTTCTTGTCTATCTTTAGACGATGTGAACAGGTCAAGTGCATGTTGATCTGGTTTTGGATAATGGAAAGGATCAAGTGCATGTTGATCCAGTCCATGGGTTCAATGTCTGTGGTGTTACACAGATGACTGACAGCGATGTCAGGTGTTCTTTATCGGATGATCAGTCAGCCGGTTGCCGTTGCAACTGTCTGCGTTCGGTTTTTCTGGATATTTGTTCCCCAATCAGTGTTTTGCAGTTTATTTCTGCGGTTGGCAAATTTCCGGGTTCTTTGGTATTCAACCGTCTTTTACCTTGATTGTTTGAAAGTCATTCGCTTTTCATCCATTCAGGTCCAAGCCATTTGAATAGGGGCAGCTATTGCACCCCAAAATTTGCCCAACCTTTTCTTAACTTGGTTTATGTTTCATTTCATTTCTTTCTAGCACTTGCATTGCATAACATGTTGCATAGAACAGGGAATCAAGAGATTGTGCATCAAGAAGAGTCTAATCAGAGGGTTGATCCTAAGCAAAGGGTGTTACTCAAGTTTGGATAGTAATCAAGTCATCAGGAAGTGGTCAATGTATTGTGAAAGGATAGATGGATGTGTACGGGTTAACTCGTAACTAGGAGGCCAACTGAAGAGCACCAGGAGATTGTGAATCCATGATTTTGGGTATGAGATGTAAAGAAAGCTCATTGAGGGCCTTGAGGGTCATTGTGGAGCTTATTCAAGTTTTTGTGTGAAGTGGAACAAGCCACAGTTGAAAGTATCGCAGTTAGGGTTTTCATCTGGTAAATCCTCAGTTAATTGTGCAATTGAAGAAGATAAAAACTCAATTCAAAGTCTCTATGGTCATGGTATGTTGTGTTAATACATATGAGACATCATTTCAAGTTCAATTCATCAAGGGTTAAGTGTGTGAGAAGTTACTAAATTAGGGTTCTCAGGGTAAAATCCCCTATTTAGTGCCTGACTTCAAGACCACCTACCTCAAGATACAAGTCTCATCTCAAATTTTGGCCAACATGGAACTTGTAGAGCATGTTCTTAGCTTTAATTTGAGTACTAGAAGTCCTTGATTGGATTTATAGAACTCAAGTTATGATCCAGACAAGTTACTGGTCATTAGAGGTATGTGATTTTGGTCAACAAAAGTCAACCAACTTCCAAGCCACTTTTTACCTAGAAGGATGTTTCTTCCCAACTTTTGGTCAACATGAAAGTTGTAGGTCTTGATCGTATCTTTCCAAATTGTACTAGAAGTCTTTCATCTGATTTGTAGAACTCAAGTTATGAGGTTTACAAGTCAGGGGTATTTTGGGAAAGTAAGATTACAGGTCATAAAATAATAGGTCCATTTCACCAAGTTAAGTGCTTCAAATGGAAATCTTTTCAACATGAAACTTGCTCCAAATGGGGCCATTTGCATTACCAAATCATCTCTTGTCATGGTGGAGGCTTGGTTTGAGAATTTGGGGTTTGAATTTTTCATAAAGGAGGCTTAAATTGAGAAATTGAGAATTAATGGATTCTAAACTTTTCCAAGGCAAGTTTGTACATTTTCTGATTGCAAATAATAATTCAAAGACATTGCCATCTTCACATTGGAAATTTGAAGTCTCAAAATGGGCCATTTTCATGGTTTCTTCTTCTTGAAGTAACAAAATGGAAGTCAACCATAGGATCAAAATTAAGCCTCCAATCTCATTCCTTTGATCAACACAACTGATTTGTAGTGGATTTGGATTGAAAAACAAGCTGGTGTAGTGGTAAAAGCGTGTATGGAAATGTGGAAAAAGTGGTGAAATGTGAAACTTTGAAATGGGTTGTTTAGCTTGAATTGAAGCCCCATTTGATCATAAACCTATCATATAAGTATTCTAGATGAAAATTGGAGCAGAGGTAGGTCATTTTCGTGCATGAATAGCCATAACACATTTTGAAAAAGTGGTAAAAAACTCAAAAACGAATTCTCAGATTCAACCACTTTCAGACCAAATCAAGCCTTCAAACACCTCAATTGGAGTTCATGAAGTGATTCTGGGCGTTTTTCGTTAAGCTTCATCACAGTTTCAAGGCCCACTAGGTAAACTAACTTTCAACCTTACACACTCATTATGCCATGGTTTTTCACTATTTTTGTTGCATTTGAACCCTTGAGTTGTATGGATCATTTCTGGATCATTTTTGTTTAAGTTTATGGTGTTTGATTTTATGAGCTCAAAACTTTGTTGAGTCGGTTTGAAGAATTTTCGTGGTGTTTTGCTGTAATTTTTATGGATTCTTACTCCTTGCAACATGTAGATAAGGTTTAGACCAATTAATTTGAGTTTTAGTGAACTTTAATTTTTGCATGTTTTGCTTGTTGTTTGATTTCTGGAGTTGTTGTTGAGAATTAATGGAAATAGAGGTTGGATTCATGATCCTTGCGACGAGTAGATGAGTTTTCATCTAGGGAACATTGAAAATGGTTGAGAATTGGCGAAACCGTGTGTGTGTGTATGCAAGTCGCGGCGGCCGGAATGCTTGGGCAAGATGACCGGACTTGTTCTGGCGCCGGCGAGTGGATGAAGGTTGAAGACGCCTACGTGGCGTCTTGTAGTGCGTAGGATGTGTTTACTTTCCAATCGTGTGTGCATCATTAAGACATACCGTGATCCATTGTTGACTAGAAGCATGGAATTCTTTTCAAATATTCATTAATGTGTTGTCAAGCTCACAGCCACTTGATCTACATACTAATCCATCATGCGCATGGGAGTGAGGTTTTATGGTACTCCAGGATTGACTAGATGCGTGTGATCACAAGAATTGTTTGTTTTTTTTCTGAATTTCGTGTGGGCCTTATACCCGTGCGCTATTGGCACCCCCTGGGAGGCCCAATCCACTGTTTTGCCTTGATTCAATTGCTATTCATACCACATGTTTGTCATTTAATTAGCATTTTCTTTTATTATTTTGTTTTAATACTGTTTCCAATTTAATTCAAATAAAATAGCTCCAATATGTTAAAAATTCACCAAAAATTTTTTTCATAAACTTTAAGATGTCTAGTTTTTTCTGGAAATTTTTATTTTATTTTTTAAATTTATTTTCAATTAAAAAACGAATTAAATATTGGGGATGTTTTATTTGATTTAAATTGTAGTTTTGTTCTTTCTTGATTTTATTTCCATGTTTAAACTTCTCATTTTTGCTTGAAATTTTTTGAGCATTGTGTTAACATGTTGATTGATCTTTGGATTTTTTTTTCATGATTTTTAAGTGTTGTTTCCATGTGATTTGAATTACCTTTTATTCCCTCTCCATTTTTGCCTTAGTTTGTGACACTCTTGGTGTTTGCCTTCTGTCGAGGCACTTCCCTTTTGATTTTCAATCTCCCCTATTGGCTCCTGGTTCCTAATACCTTGGGGGTCCTTTGAGATTTTATTTGGAATTTTTAGATGCATTTTATTATTTTTCATGTATTTTTCAAGTTGCTTCTTGTTTATGCATCTTTGCTGGTGTACTTGTTTTGTTTTGCTTCCAAAAGCTTGGTTGTGCATTATTGATGAACCTTATCTTGATTGTTTCATGTCAGGGGCTTGTTATAGGTCTTGTGTGCCAATTCATAGGTCTTTACCTTATGTATAAGTTGTTCATTTGATCTCATACTTTCATGTTTGCACATTGTGTTTCCATATGTGGTGTTTGCTTGCATCCTTAGGTGTTGTTGTTTGAATTTGCTTATGATGTTTTGCTTTAAATTTTGAGATCTCTTCTCCTCATCCCCATTATGTCCTATGACCTTGGAATACTACTTAAGGTTGCTTTGTTCCTCCTGAGGAGGAACCTGAAGCTTGCCTAAAGTAATGAATCCATGAGGACTTTTTCTCATCGTTTTTGTTACTTGTTTTTTTTATGCATCTTCTTCTCCTTTTCTCTCACACTTGTTCATACCATGGCTTGAGGTTGAGATGAGCTTGTGGAGGTTCCAGCCCCACACATTTTTCCTCCCTCACTTGCATTGCATCTTTGTCTTCCTTGTTGCATTTATGTTTGCATTCTTCATTTGCATTGTTTCTTCTTCTTTTTGTCTTCCTTGCCTTAGGATTTCTAACCTCTCTTGTTCAAGAGAGGTTATGATAGACATTAGGGTTTCTAACCATGCATGACAATATTAGGTAATCCCCTTTCAAGCTCAACTTTAGGTGCATCTTGCATGACAACTTTTAGGGTTTGGTCTAGTCCCCCTTAGTTGGTCTTCTTTCTCTTCTCATTTTCAAACAACTTCAATCCACTTAATAAAGCTTGACAATTTTTGCACGCTATGAGCCTTAAGCCATTTGGGAAATGATGATTGGGTGGTTGCCTCTCAATTATCTAGAATGTTAGTGTATGTCCTTCGGATGATATACGATGCATTCGCTCCTAGATCATAGTCTTTAGTGCAACATGAGTCACAAACCAAGTTCAAAACACTTCTTCCTTAAAAAACACAAAAACAACTCAAACTCTTTTTCACCTCTTGGGGTCTTAATCAGGAAAACTCTTTTCATAAAACAAGAGTGTTGTTAACTTTCAGTCCTATCACAAACGGTAATGCCTAAGTCTCCAATGGTCGAGCTGCATACACCAACTGCTAGAACTGTCTGTTAACTTTACTCGGGTAAAACTTTTGAACAGCCTGTGTTCTCGTTAGCCCGAACTACGTTTGCTCTGATCTTTCATACCAGACGAAAATACGTAGGCGCAAGACGCAATGTCTTGGCGAGCAACCTTCCCCCCTTCTTTAGTCGTAGTTAGTCGAACTACGTTGACTCTGACTTTCCCATTGCACGAGGGAGTACGTAGGCCCAGAACAGCGATTGTTCTGTCGAGTCCTGTCTTTTCTTTTTCTTTTGTCCCTAAGCCTTTAGCTAGGTAGTTTCAACACACCCATAGACTAGACAACCCAAGCGTGGATCCCGTCGAGTACGAAGGACGTGAGGGGTGCTCATACCTTCCCCTTGCGTAACCGACTCCCGAACCCAGACATGGTTGTGATGACCTTGTCTTTCCCTTTTCTTTAAGTTTTTGCGATCGTTTCATTTCCCTCTCTTTGGGATAAATAACGAAAGTGGCAACTCTTCTGTTTTTTCCGCCGGTTGTTTTTCGCAGTAGCTACAGCTGGCGACTCTACTGGGGACAACTTGTTCCCTATGCGAGTCGATCCTAGCGCTTATCTGTTTATCTTTGGGTGTTGTATATATGTACTTTATTTACTTTCGCATTTTACTTTACCGCATTTATTTTTCGCATCATATATCATTTGTGCTGTGCTGTGGGAATGGGAAGTTCTAATGAGCGATAAGTCGGACCTGGGCTTGAGTACAAACATAGTATTAGAAGCGAAAAGTAGTGGTGTACCTGTATGTTAGGCATGCACCAGTTCCCACAAAATTTGCACTCAGACGAGATTCTCTTCGATGTTTCTCTTTCCAGCCCAGTGGGTTGTTGAGAGGATTTTAGATTTGAGGGTTGTCGACTCTGGGAACCGATTATTTGTGAGTCAGTTAAGTGAGGCCTCTTCAGGAGATAATGATGCCAAACCAGAAATGGTGAACGTATCATCATTTCTTGAAAGTCTATGACGCTGACGAACGCATAGGATGCCATACCGTATCAGTGAATATGTCCATACCTGTGAGTGGGACTGGGGTTATGCAGGAAACCTTTGCCTTCAGATTACCCGGTTTTCTCTGCAGTTTGAATCTGGATTGTTGGTATCAGTTGGTTTCTATCGGTACGGTGCTATGTTCTTGCCAAAGTAGAGCTCTGATCTTCCTCAGTCTACAACACAACAGTCTTGATCCCTTATGTGTGCATTAGCATTTTGCATTTTTGCATTGCATTTGCATATCCATCCTCAGCCGGAACAGGGAGCTTACCCGTCTTTTGTCTGCTTCGTCAGTTGATTTCCCGACATTCGTATTGGATTTGAGTTAGCTTCTGGAAGGATCATGAACTCAGGAGAGCAGAACTTGGTTGTGACGAGGGCAGAGTTTGAATTGATGAAGAATCAGTTGAGTCAGCTTGTGGAAGCCATGTCTACCATGACTAGAGAAGAGGCAAGTATTCAGAGGACTCCAATGAACAATGTTGCTCAAGTTCATCCCGTGCCGGTTCCTGTTGAAAAGCATCGCATTGCCAGCAATAGAGATTCTTCTTCTCTCTATGACACAGAATATCATAGTTTCACATTCTCGGTGCCAGATTCTCAGAGGACTGTTCCAAAGGTTAATGCTGAAGACCCGAAGACTGTTGAGTTTATGGGAAAATGTAAGCTATTGGAGGAAAAGCTTAATGCCTTGATGAGTCAGGATACTCTTGATTTGAATTCTTCAAGCATGTGTTTGGTGCCAGGTCTAGTAATGCCGCCGAAGTTTAAAATTCCGAATTTTGAGAAGTTCAAAGGGGATAGTTGTCCGAAGCAGCATTTGGTGATGTTCTGCAGGAAAATAACTTCACATGTTCACAATGATCAGCTTATGATTCACTGTTTCCAAAACAGTTTGAGTGGAGGATCGTTGGGTTGGTATATGCAGTTAGAGAGTGGTTGTATTCGATCATGGCCAGATTTAGCCAATGCCTTCGTGAAGCAGTATGACTACAATCTCAATATGGCTCCTAGCCACATGCAGTTACAAGAATTATCTCAGGCGAAGAATGAATCCTTTAGAGGGTATGTGCAGAGATGGAGAGAATTTGCAGCTCATGTTCAACCACCGCTTCAGGATAGAGAGTTAGTGGATATCTTCTTGGGTACTCTGAAAGGCCATTACTTTGACAAGTTGATCAGCGGGGGAATGTCAAATTTTGTTGACTTGGTGATAATGGGTGAACGTGTTGAGAGGGGACTCAAGAATGGGAAGATTAGAGACATTCCCTTTATCTCAGTTGAGGAGAATGAGTTAGTTGTGAGTTCTCAAGAAGAATGGGAGAAAGGAAGTGATCTTATTTCAGAATCTTCGATATCTCAGGATCAGTCTTCAGATGTTTCAAGTGTTCAAAGCCAACGGTCTTACTATCGTCAGCCGCGTAAGTACGCTCAACGAAGACCTAGGAAACCCGAAAGACAGTTTACTCAGCTACCGGTGTCGTACGGTCAGTTGTTTCTAGATTTGGTCAAAAGTGGGATGGTTGTGCCGAAAGAGACTAATCCAATGATCCCGTCGTACCCTCTAGGCTTCGATGTCAATGCTCGTTGTGAGTACCATGTTGGGGCACAGGGGCATTCCACGAAAGATTGTAAAGTGCTTAGGAGCCAAGTTCAGACTCTATTAGACTCTAACAAGTTTTCCATCACGCCTCAGGGTATTATTCAGATTAATGATTCCCCTTCATCCAGCCATGAGGGCACAGCAGTTCTTGTTATGGAAGGATCCTCCGAGAGTGTGTATTCTGAAGAGTTTCAAACTGAAGGCTCAGTTGAGTATGAGGGAAGTTGCTAGAAGGTTTCCTGTGCCGACTGCCGCGTCTGTTTTCTTTGCTTACGTGATTAGATTCTGTTCATCTTTGTTTGCTGACCATCACCAGGCCTGTTGGTCGAGGTCACTCTGTTTGTATTCGATTATTTCTGGATGGTGTGATATCTGTGTGTTGGCTATCCCTGATTGGATCTTGGGTTTCTTGTTTCTTTGGTGCTATTTTGAGATTTCCTTGTTGCATGCTTGTTTGCATCTTGCATATTGTTTTTGTGTAACAGGTACCTCGGAGCTGTTAATCTGACTTCATGTACCCACTAGTTTGTTGCAGGTTATAATCAGATAGTCACAGGAATTCCCGCAAAGTCATGGAGCAAGTCCAAGCAGAGTTGAGAGAAGTCAAGAGCTAGATGGGGCAGTTCATTGCAGACATGCAAGCGTTGCGCTTGGATCAGAATGCACTCGGAGAGGAAAATCAGCAGCTGAAAACTCAAGTGGGTTTAATCATGGAAGTGATAAGGAGTGTGATCAGAAAGAAAGGTGATCAATTTCCTGGGGCTGCAGCAAAGATGCTTGTTCCACTTCTGTCTATGGAACCTATCCCAGAGCGTGACGTGTGTCAGAAGTCTGCTACACAACCGGAGGTTCCGAAGCTCCCATGTTATCAATCACGTTCTGTTTCTCAGGAGAATCCCAAGATTAGAAGATATGGTCAAAGGATAAAATCACAAGATAGAATCTTCGATCAGATCCCCGTGGATTATGCTCAGTTGGTGCAGCTCTTGCTCCAACTTCAGTTGGTTAAGCCTCGAACTTTGGATCCACTTACTGGCCAACCACCGTCGGGCTTCAATGTCAATGCTTATTGTGATTTCCACTCTAGGGGACAAGGGCACGACATTGCAAACTGTAAGGCTTTTAAGCATAAGGTTCATGACCTGATTGATGTAAAGATAATTGAATTCACGCCGAGCGGCATGAAGGTATCAGGCGAGTTTGTTCCCTGTCATGAAAAAGAGGTGGATACTCATATTCCTATTCCTAAAGTTGCAGTAGATCAAGAGTATATCCTACAATCTTTGGTGTTAGAATCCCCTTACCCACAGTTGTTGCCTGTTCCTGGATCAGGTTTAAGGATGAAAGCACTCGTGCAAGGGGAATCCTCAAGAGTTCAGACCCAGTCGCCGAACATTTCTGCTGTTCAGAATCCACGACCTTTCGCATCCTCGCAACAAGGCTATCAATACCAGAATCAGAATAGGCCTCGCAGCAACAATTTGAAAAGAAGGAGTGCTCCTCTGCGTCCAGTGCCTATGCCACGTCAGTCGTCTGATTGAGTTTGAAGACTTCAAGAGTCGCATCTCCCTAAGCAGCTAATTAGTGTGAAAGCCCAGTTCCCAGAAGCTGGCAATTTTCATTTTATCATGTTATTTCTTTATGTTTGTAATTTCCCTTTCCTGTTTAAAGTTCAATCTCATTTGTAAAACTTGTTGTTTTCGTTGATTGATATTAATGAAATGAATATGCATGTTTTGATTTAATCCATTCTTGTTCACTAATTGTTTTTACAGATGTTATACGCTTGTTTAAGCGGAATCTGGGGAGGATGACGAAGTTTAAAGACGCACAAGCTTCCGAAAGTATGCTTTTGAAATAAAACTTGCTGGTGATGTACAGCCATTGTTTCGAATTCCCAAACACCGGAGATATAAGGATGATAATCCCTTGTCAACCCCTTTGAGCCTAGTTGTAGGAGTTTCTTTTTGAAAACGAAAAACCCTAAATCTTAACCCGAGGTCGGGTAGTTGTCAGCTAATTTGACCAAACATCCTGATTGCAATAGGAGTGTTCCCGTTCGAGGATAAATCACAGTTGTATAGGTTGTGCCTAAAGAACCACAGTGGTTAAACCTTGCCGATAAGGAGTGAAACAGTCACGTTATTCCCCAAAGAGTCAGACAACCAGTGTCACACGACTTGTGCAAAAAAAAAACAAAAAAAAAGAGAAATAATTAAAAGAAAAAAAAAAGCCTGCTAAGTCGAATCTTGGAAATAAGTGACCTAGGAAAAATTAGAGCATCCCGCTGGACTTTGAAATCAAAAGAAGCTCGAAAGAGCCAGTCCAGGCAAAAGTTAGGGAAATTAAAAAAAATGATGAAAAAAACAAGTCGTGTAATTCAGGCACCAAAGACAAAAAGCGAGTGACTGTCACTCCTAAAAAGTTGTGGTTTCTAGAACCATCACTCCTGTCATTCAACCTCTGAAAGGTGAGCGCTAGTGTCGAATCAGTTGAGCATAGAATTGGAGAACATCACGGAGAATGGGTGGGTTACAATAAACTTTGAGCCTTTATCCTTTCTTTCTTAAACCGTGAACCTGACCAAGTTACAACCTGAAAAAGTCCTAATTGAAGCCGGTTTGTTTCGAAAGTATACTTTGGTAAAGATCGCATCGAAATTGACTCCTAAAGGATTCCTCTTACAGCGTTGTACTAATGTTGACATGTTGATAAATGATTTATTCACTTTATGTCACAAATGTTTCCAGTGAACAGATTGGATTTCGAAAACTGTCATACGCGTTGCATTTAATATATCTTTTATGCAGGACAATTTGTTTTACTTGTGAATAAGCGCTTGACAGCAAGGAAGTTTTCCACAGTGGAAAGAGTGATCAGGAAAGAATGCAAGTTGCTTAAATACTCCATCGAACTGGGGCAAGTTATGTCGAATAATCATGGAAGTCAGCCATCCAGAAGTCAGTTAATCTGAGGTATTCAGGTCGAGATTCGGTGAATCTCTCGCAGCCAAGAAGCACTTTCCCCACAGATCAGCCAATCCGGGGCAAAGTCGTTGTGAGACTGGGGCAAGCCACCCTTAAGAGCGCATAAGCTATTCCTTATCCGTGGGGAAATTAATGTGAAACACCTCTCTGAGGTCCAAGATGCTTAGGCAGGGCATATCAAGCCATCAGGGCATGAGATTTCAGATTTCCTTTCGAGGAATATCCCCACAGAGATCCCACAAGCTGGGGCAGATTTGGAAGCGTAGGAACTGTTCCTCTCCATGTCTTCAAGAGCTGTTCAAGCAGGTTTAGCTAATTTTCAAGTGCAAGACGAATGTCGGGAAGCTGTGTTACTATCCCTTGACCCTTTAACCAAAAACCTTCGAGTTCAGACAGGATATCTTCTCCGGCATCATTCGTACCTGATCCTTTGCAAATTCATTTCCATTTGGTACGTTGGAAGACTTCGTCTGTTTTCTCCAGCAAAAGTCCAATCATCATTGGCACGTGTAAGTTATCTCCAGTAGAGTTCAATCGTACTTGACACATCTGGTTATCCCTATCGGAGTTGGCTTCACCTTTCCAGCATTTATTTTGTTGGAATGTTCTGTGTTCAGTTTTCCCCGGCAGCCCGAGCCTGCGTTTGCATCTTTGTATCTATCATCATATTTGCATCATCTTTGCATTTCATCCTCAAATGTGTAGCATTTCCATTTCGTATGGAGCATTACGCTATATTCAAACATACGCATATGCATTCGAAGCATAAGCTAGTTTCTATCAGCCTTCCGTGGCAACTTGAATCATTTCGCAATCAATGCAGGGGCATTTATCCAGCAGCTTTGTTCAGACAGCTTATCGGTTTATTCGGATTTCAGATCATCCGACGATTATGATTTTGTCCATCCCCAAGCAGAGTTCCTTGGTCCATCAGTCCTCTGATGGTGATATCTCCGAGCAGATTTTATTTCCGTCAGTTCCTATCGATGATGTGTTTCCCCAGCAGGTTTTCTCTCGTCTATCATTAGACGATGCGAGCTTTGTGTATGATGTTCCTCTCGTCTATCACTAGACGATGCGAGCTTTGGATATGATTTTTCTCTCGTCTATCATTAGAGGATGCGAGCTTTGGATATGGTTTTCTCTCCGTCTATCTTTAGACGATGTGAGGTTTCAAGGCGATCTTTCAGATATGGTTTTCTTTCTGTTTATTGGTTGAGGTGACATTTTAAGAGGGGTTTTTTCCTGGCTGTCTATTCTTATTGACGTCGGAGCTCTTTGAAGAATGTTAGGATTTCCTAGTTGTTGATTCTTATTAACGACATGGCTCTTTGAAGGTGGTTTTCTTCCTGTCAGTTCTTATTGATGATGTGGCCCCTTTGAAGATGTTTTTCCATCAATTCCTATGGACGAAAGGATTCTAAAATTTGATGGGTGGTTTTGAGGATCATTGACGTGGTTTGTGTTGTTCCTCTCGTCTATCATTAGACGATGCGAGATCTGGATTTTGATGTTCCTCTCATCTATCATTAGACGATATGAGTTCTCGATATGATATTTTTTCTTCCTGTCTATCATTAGACAATGTGAACCTTCGGGATTGTTCTTCTTCCTGTCTATCATTAGATGATGTGAACCTTCGGGATTGTTCTTCTTCCTGTCTATCATTAGACGATGTGAACCTTCAGAATTATCTTTCTTCCTGTCTATCATTAGACGATGTGAACCTTCAGGATTGTTCTTCTTCCTGTCTATCATTAGATGATGTGAACCTTCAGAATTATCTTTCTTCTTGTCTATCTTTAGACGATGTGAACAGGTCAAGTGCATGTTGATCTGGTTTTGGATAATGGAAAGGATCAAGTGCATGTTGATCCGGTCCATGGGTTCAATGTCTGTGGTGTTACACAGATGACTGACAGCGATGTCAGGTGTTCTTTATCGGATGATCAGTCAGCCGGTTGCCGTTGCAACTGTCTGCGTTCGGTTTTTCTGGATATTTGTTCCCCAATCAGTGTTTTGCAGTTTATTTCTGCGGTTGGCAAATTTCCGGGTTCTTTGGTATTCAACCGTCTTTTACCTTGATTGTTTGAAAGTCATTCGCTTTTCATCCATTCAGGTCCAAGCCATTTGAATAGGGGCAGCTATTGCACCCCAAAATTTGCCCAACCTTTTCTTAACTTGGTTTATGTTTCATTTCATTTCTTTCTAGCACTTGCATTGCATAACATGTTGCATAGAACAGGGAATCAAGAGATTGTGCATCAAGAAGAGTCTAATCAGAGGGTTGAGCCTAAGCAAAGGGTGTTACTCAAGTTTGGATAGTAATCAAGTCATCAGGAAGTGGTCAATGTATTGTGAAAGGATAGATGGATGTGTACGGGTTAGCTCCTAACTAGGAGGCCAACTGAAGAGCACCAGGAGATTGTGAATCCATGATTTTGGGTATGAGATGTAAAGAAATCTCATTGAGGGCCTTGAGGGTCATTGTGGAGCTTATTCAAGTTGTTGTGTGAAGTGGAACAAGCCACAGTTGAAAGTATCGCAGTTAGGGTTTTCATCTGGTAAATCCTCAGTCAATTGTGCAATTGAAGAAGATAAAAACTCAATTCAAAGTCTCTATGGTCATGGTATGTTGTGTTAATACATATGAGACATCATTTCAAGTTCAATTCATCAAGGGTTAAGTGTGTGAGAAGTTACTAAATTAGGGTTCTCAGGGTAAAATCCCCTATTTAGTGCCTGACTTCAAGACCACCTACCTCAAGATACAAGTCTCATCTCAAATTTTGTCCAACATGGAACTTGTAGAGCATGTTCTTATCTTTAATTTGAGTACTAGAAGTCCTTGATTGGATTTATAGAACTCAAGTTATGATCCAGACAAGTTACTGGTCATTAGAGGTATGTGATTTTGGTCAACAAAAGTCAACCAACTTCCAAGCCACTTTTTACCTAGAAGGATGTTTCTTCCCAACTTTTGGTCAACATGAAAGTTGTAGGTCTTGATCGTATCTTTCCAAATTGTACTAGAAGTCTTTCATCTGATTTGTAGAGCTCAAGTTATGAGGCTTACAAGTCAGGGGTATTTTGGGAAAGTAAGATTACAGGTCATAAAATAATAGGTTCGTTTCACCAAGTTAAGTGCTTCAAATGGAAATCTTTTCAACATGAAACTTGCTCCAAATGGGGCCATTTGCATTACCAAATCATCTCTTGTCATGGTGGAGGCTTGGTTTGAGAATTTGGGGTTTGAATTTTTCATAAAGGAGGCTTAAATTGAGAAATTGAGAATTAATGGATTCTAAACTTTTCCAAGGCAAGTTTGTACATTTTCTGATTGCAAATAATAATTCAAAGACATTGCCATCTTCACATTGGAAATTTGAAGTCTCAAAATGGGCCATTTTCATGGTTTCTTCTTCTTGAAGTAACAAAATGGAAGTCAACCATAGGATCAAAATTAAGCCTCCAATCTCATTCCTTTGATCAACACAACTGATTTGTAGTGGATTTGGATTGAAAAACAAGCTGGTGTAGTGGTAAAAGCGTGTATGGCAATGTGGAAAAAGTGGTGAAATGTGAAACTTTGAAATGGGTTGTTTAGCTTGAATTGAAGTCCCATTTGATCATAAACCTATCATATAAGTATTCTAGATGAAAATTGGAGCAGAGGTAGGTCATTTTCGTGCATGAACAGCCATAACACATTTTGAAAAAGTGGTGAAAAACTCAAAAACAAATTCTCAGATTCAACCACTTTCAGACCAAATCAAGCCTTCAAACACCTCAATTGGAGTTCATGGAGTGATTCTGGGCGTTTTTCGTTAAGCTTCATCACAGTTTCAAGGCCCAGTGGAGGCTCTCCACTAGGTAAACTAACTTTCAACCTTACACACTCATTATGCCATGGTTTTTCACTATTTTTGTTGCATTTGAACCCTTGAGTTGTATGGATCATTTTTGGATCATTTTTGTTTAAGTTTATGGTGTTTGATTTTATAAGCTCAAAACTTTGTTGAGTCGGTTTAAAGAATTTTCGTGGTGTTTTGCTGTAATTTTTATGGATTCTTACTCCTTGCAACATGTAGATGAGGTTTAGACCAATTAATTTGAGTTTTAGTGAACTTTAATTTTTGCATGTTTTGCTTGTTGTTTGATTTCTGGAGTTGTTGTTGAGAATTAATGGAAATAGAGGTTGGATTCATGATCCTCGCGACGAGTAAATGATTTTTCATCTAGGGAACATTGAAAATGGTTGAGAATTGGCGAAACCGTGTGTGTGTATGCAAGTCGCGGCGGCCGGAATGCTTGGGGAAGATGACCGGACTTGTTCCGGCGCCGGCGAGTGGATGAAGGTTGAAGACGCCTACGTGGCGTCTTGTAGTGTGTGGGATGTGTTTACTTTCCAATCGTGTGTGCATCATTAAGACATACCGTGATCCATTGTTGACTAGAAGCATGGAATTCTTTTCAAATATTCATTAATGTGTTGTCAAGCTCACAGCCACTTGATCTACATACTAATCCATCATGCGCATGGGAGTGAGGTTTTATGGTACTCCAGGATTGACTAGATGCGTGTGATCACAAGAATTGTTTTTTTTTTTTCTGAATTTCGTGTGGGCCTTATACCCGTGCGCTATTGGCACCCCCTGGGAGGCCCAATCCACTGTTTTGCCTTGATTCAATTGCTATTCATACCACAT
This sequence comes from Lathyrus sativus, assembly GCA_963859935.3. Classification (NCBI taxonomy): domain Eukaryota; kingdom Viridiplantae; phylum Streptophyta; class Magnoliopsida; order Fabales; family Fabaceae; genus Lathyrus; species Lathyrus sativus. The sequence continues at coordinate 141,763,670 of OZ012741.1, read as the reverse complement.
GTTTGTCATTTAATTAGCATTTTCTTTTATTATTTTGTTTTAATACTGTTTCCAATTTAATTCAAATAAAATAGCTCCAATATGTTAAAAATTCACCAAAATTTTTTTTCATAAACTTTAAGATGTCTAGTTTTTTCTGGAAATTTTTATTTTATTTTTTGAATTTATTTTCAATTAAAAAACGAATTAAATATTGGGGATGCTTTATTTGATTTAAATTGTAGTTTTGTTCTTTCTTGATTTTATTTCCATGTTTAAACTTCTCATTTTTGCTTGAAATTTTTTGAGTATTGTGTTAACATGCTGATTGATCTTTGGATAGGTCTTGTGAGCCAATTCATAGGTCTTTACCTTATGCATAAGTTGTTCATTTGATCTCATACTTTCATGTTTGCACATTATGTTTCCATATGTGGTGTTTGCTTGCATCCTTTGGTGTTGTTGTTTGCATTTGCTTATGATGTTTTGCTTTAACTTTTGAGATCTCTTCTCCTCATCCCCATTCTGTCCTATGACCTTGGAATACTACTTAAGTTTGCTTGGTTCCTCCTGAGGAGGAACCTGAAGCTTTCCTAAAGTAATGAATCCATGAGGACTTTTTCTCATCGTTTTTGTTACTTGTTTTTTTTATGCATCTTCTTCTCCTTTTCTCTCGCACTTGTTCATACCAAGGCTTGAGGTTGAGATGAGCTTGTGGAGGTTCCAGCCCCACACATATTTCCTCCCTCACTTGCATTGCATCTTTGTCTTCCTTGTTGCATTTATGTTTGCATTCTTCATTTGCATTGTTTCTTCTTATTGTTTCTTCTTCTTTTTGTCTTCCTTCCCTTAGGATTTCTAACCTCTCTTGCTCAAGAGAGGTTATGATAGACATTAGGGTTTCTAACCATGCATGACAATATTAGGTAATCCCCTTTCAAGCTCAACTTTAGGTGCATCTTGCATGACAACTTTTAGGGTTTGGTCTAGTCCCCCTTAGTTGGTCCTCTTTCTCTTCTCATTTTCAAACAACTTCAATCCACTTAATAAAGCTTGACAATTGTTGCATGCTATGAGCCTTAATCCATTTGAGAAATGATGATTAGGTGGTTGCCTCTCAATTATCTAGAATGTTAGTGTATGTCCTTCGGACGATATACGATGCATTCGCTCCTAGATCATAGTCTTTAGTGCAACATGAGTCACAAACCAAGTTCAAAACACTTCTTTCTTAAAAAACACAAAAACAACTCAAACTCTTTTTCACCCTTTGGGGTCTTAATCAGGAAAACTCTTTTCATAAACAAGAGTTTTTTTAACTTTCAGTCCTATCGCAAACGGTAACGCCTAAGTCTCCAATGGTCGAGCTGCATACACCAACTGCTAGAACTGTCTGTTAACTTTACTCGGGTAAAACTTTTGAACAGCCTGTGTTCTTGTTAGCCCTAACTACGTTTGCTCTAATCTTTCGTACCAGACGAAAGTACGTAGGCACAAGACGCGATGTCTTGGCGAGCAACCTTCCCCCCTTCTTTAGTCGTAGTTAGTCGAACTACGTTGACTCTGACTTTCCCATTGCACGAGGGAGTACGTAGGCCCAGAACAGCGATTGTTCTGTCGAGTTCTGTCTTTTATTTTTCTTTTGTCCCTAAGCCTTTAGCTAAGTAGTTTCAACACACCCATAGACTAGACAATCCAAGCGTGGATCCCGTCGAGTACGACGGACGTGAGGGGTGCTCATACCTTCCCCTTGCGTAACCGGCTCCCGAACCCAGACATGGTTGCGATGACCTTGGCTTTCCCTTTTCTTTAGGTTTTTGCGATTGTTTCCTTTCCCTCTCTTTGGGATAATTAACGAAAGTGGCGACTCTTCTGTTTTTTCCGCCGGTTGTTTTTCGCAGTAGCTACACCTGCTTCTTACCGTTCCTTCTAAAGTGACAATTGGTCGCACTCACACCGGATGACCATCACTTTAGAATTCCCTAATGTCGTGATATTTCCCCAATACGTCGTTTTCCCCAGTGTGCGGTTACTCGTGGCGGCTGTACCTGTGTCGTCGTGTTGTCTGCATCCGTGCATTTGTCATTTCCATCATATACATCATACTAGATTCATGGCATTGTTAGCATTATGGTTCGTTTCGTATTTTCCATAGCATTGCATATCACTGCACCTAAGGGAAAAAATTTCGGTTATCTGTATGTAAATCCCTTTCACCATGATTTCTCGAGCCTACGTCGCTCAAATCATTCGGTGAAGCTATTTAAATAGGGGCAACTGTCATACCCCAAATTTTACCCTTAGAGTATTATGATCATTTCGCATTCCATCTCATCCTGCATTGCATTGTAACTAACTGCTAACCGGTTTGCCCAGTCTGTTGGTTTTTGCAGGAAAATCACATTGTCTGCGATTTAATTGGTGAAGGGCAAAAGGGTCATTAATTTGCAGCCTGCTGACAATATATGATTTCAGTTGATAATGAGATCAATTTTATGACAGTTTTGACGTCAGGTTTCTCGTAACATAGTACATTTTATTCAAGAGCCGAGATTCAGTCGTCAGTTGGATTTTAGAGATGTTGTTTGATTCCTAAACCATATGGAGCTGAATGTGTGGAGATATCAGTGGAGCCGGGTTAAATCGGTGCGAGGATTTGCTTTGACGAATTCGTTCTAACAGACACACGTTTTCCTGCTTTTTGCTAGTCATCAGTCGTTTTTAAAGAAACAGTGGAGTTTCGGTGCGCGGGGAATTTGTAATGAATATCTGTTGGTTTGACCATGATTATCAGTCGAGCTGATTCAGGTTACATAGTTAAATCATTCGAGATACAATTTGAATTTTAAATGCGGTAGAAAGCGAATTCAATTTATTAGGAAAAATGGAATTTTAGTTATTTAAATTCTATATTTTTTATTACACAGGATGCAAAGATAATTACAATCACAAAATTAATTCCTAAAGTCCTAATTGTCTTCGCGCCGATCTTCACCCTTCTAAAGTGTTAGAATTAATCAGAAATGGGTTTTTTTTTGTATTTCGATACCCTTAGTTAATTTTCATCATCGGGTATGTCGGGAGGGCAACAACGACATGGTCGTCACCAGCTTCCGACTTTTAATTTCTGACCTCGGCAAATCCGGCAGATTTCTGTTCATGTATTCCAAGAGAGAGAAAAAGTGATTTTTGGGAAAAGTGCTTCTTTAGAAAGTGCTTATTCTGAAAATTGATTTTGACCAAACAAAGCATAAGGAAATATAGAAAATCCATGGAATCCAAATGGATATCCAAAATCCACCAAGAAAAGTGGATACCCAAATCCAAATAATGAAATGGATATCCAATTCAGCCAGCAACAACATCCAGAAATCCACAACAACCAAACAAGATCAAAGCGCCACAAACTACTGCAAGCAAAACGCAACAACCAATTTCCAAATCTGAAGTATAACAAATTTCCCAAAAGTTATTGCTCCAGTTCAAACGCAACAGGTCAAAGAGACCAAACCCTCAGCCTCAGTAACAACAAAACAAACTTTCCAAATTCGCAGCAGCAAATCCCCCAACAAATCAGCCTCAAAATAATCTCAATAATAAACAACAAAATCAATTCATAATGAAAATCGTAACTACCCAGGCCCATAAAATCAAATCCGAACCAATATAAAACGAGATCATCATTTCATGAAGGGGATCCTCAGTTCATCATCATTAGAAAAATAAGAAAAAGGGCCATCAGCGAGATCAGAAGAGGAAAAAAGGACTCAACATCAAAAGATCATCCGCGTTCATCAACAAGAAGGGATCTGGAAGAACCCAGAATCACAAATCCTCACCAGTCAAATAACAGACGGCAGCAACACCATCATCATCCATCAACGGAAGAGAGGCGTCGCAAGTTACCGTTCGCGAACAAGCCCAAAAGCCTCAGATGTGCGTCATCATCGGCGAGTTTCCCCTGTCAGCAAGCAAACCGGCAAGCAACGAACAAAACGACCGGCCACCATCATCAAAAAGCCTCCAAAAAAGGAAATTCATAAGATTTCGTATGCATATGTGGTTTTGTTTATTCTGTTTTTGTAGGGAAGAAGAAGGATGAAAAAGCGAAAAGCTCAAGAGACATTCCATGGGAGGTACCGCGAAGCAGAAGGAGGAAAACGAAGCTCGGCCATGGAGAGGAATGATGCGCCGCGAAGAGAAGAGGAGAAGGGTTCATAAATCCTAAGTGCTACCAGACTTTTATATTTGACCCATTCTTCATTATTTATTTTATTATTTTATGATTTTTTAGTTTCTATTTATTAATTAAAAAATGATGTTAAATAACATTAATTACATTTAGTTTTCTAATTAAAACCATTAAAAAAGAAGGATGTAAATAAGTAATAATTTTCATTTTAAACTTTTTTTTAGGAAAATAAAATTCTAAATTTAAAACTTAAAATTAATTTTTTTTTTTTAAAAAAACTTAATATTAGAACTTAATTTAAAAACCTTGATTTGGAAATTAAATTTTGTTAATTAAAAGATTAATTTATTTTTTCATCTAATTAAATTCTAACAGAAATAAATTGATTTAACATTTATAAATTGAAAATTCACTTTTTTTAAAACTGAGACTTTTTTTAAAACCTAACCTAATTAAAAACTAACTTTTAAAATTAAAACTCTTTTTTGTAGATTAAAATTTTTAAAGCCACTACTACTATTTTCTTAAAAATAACTAATTCTTAAAAAACGTGTTTAACCAAATTGCCTAACATTTCCACTTTCAGTTTTGAATTGAGCCGCTACCTAATTGCGGATTTGACCCTTTAACCTTGCCCCGTCTTATTTCGTCTAACTTTTATGTTGTTCTTATCATATTTCTTGGTTGTACTTGTTCACTAATCCTTTATGTTTTGCATTTCATTTTTTTCAAGGTTGTAATTTATGCGAGGACATCGTCGTTTTTATTTCGTTATTATTCTTGCATTTTTTCATGGTTGTAATTTATGCGAGGACATCATCGCTTTTATTTTGTTTCAATATTGCCGCTTGATAATTATTTTTCATTTGCATGATTTACCGTAATTTCCCCTCCGAAGGAATAGGTCTAGCTGTTTGACCGACGTGTCAATAGTCCTTACCTTTGAATCTTTCACTGTTCAAACCCTAATCGCATAGGCGTCTTGCCGCAGACAACTTTACCCTTTACCTTAGCATTAGGATAAGGAGTCGCCTACTCCATATTAGGTTTCCGACCGCGGAATACCTATTTTACCCTTTTCATTTCAATTCAACTAATTTCAACATAGAGATAGGAGTCACCGCACTCTATGTAAGCGCTTCCTTAAGAACGTTTATTCCCCATTGAAACCTTGACCACAGTCAAGAAGTTTCTTTTCCTCCATTTCAAGGAGAACTACGATTACTCGTATTCCATCCCCTACCCAGGATACGTAGGCACAAGATGCGAGTCTTGGCGAGTAAACTTAGGACTGACCCTTAGGTCTTTCATTTCATCTTCTAACCCTTAGTATATACCCTCAAGCAAATAATTAAAGTAAAATAGTAGTATTAAAACAAGAGGTTCCTATAGAGTACTACAGAAGTTTAGGGTGCTAATACCTTCCCTAAGCTTAACCAACCCCCGAACGCTAGATCTTTCCCCGCATTATGTTTACAATGCAAAATTAGGTTTTTCCTTACTTTTACCTTTCCTTCGCATAAATTAAAGACCGGTTTTGAATCTAAAGATTTGTGATTCAAATTAATTAATAACTTCTCCGCTCTGCGTACCCCTCAACAAAACGGGGTTGTGGAGTACAAAAATCGAATTTTGGAAGAGTTAGGGAGAACTATGATCAAAGAAAGTGCGTTACCTAAGTATTTCTGGGCTGACACCATTAGTACGGCGTGTTACATATTGAATAGGGTGCTCATTTGCGGCCCTATTCTAAACAAAACACCGTATGAAATTTTAAAAGGGCGAAAGCCAAATGTGTCTCACCTACATGCCTTTGGTTGCAAGTGTTTCGTGTTAAACAATGGAAAAGAAATTTTAGGTAAATTTGACTCCAAGGAAGATGAAGGTATCTTCCTAGGATACTCTCAGTCAAGTAAAGCTTATAGAATATACAACAAGAGATTACTTACTGTCGAAGATTCCGTTCACGTAACATTTGATGAATCTTGTCCGAGAAGTGTCGGAAAAGGTAGTTTAGTTCATGGTGCATGTGTATCTTCGGAAGACATACTCAAAAGTGCTGAGTCGAGAATTGATCAACCTCACATAGCCAAATTTAAGGAGGAAAAAGATGACCGCCATGAAGAGACTGAGGTAGTTCATCCGTCTGACAAAAATGATCTTCCTCTAGCTTGGAAGTCTTCCAAAGACCATCCCATCCATAATATCCTCGGTGATATCTCAAAGGGAGTGACGACTCGATCAAAGCTAATTAATTTATGTTACCATTTCGCTTTCGTTTCTCAGGTAGAACCTAAAAACACAAAAGAGGCTTTCCTCAATGAACATTGGTTCCTATCAATGCAAGAGGAACTTAATCAATTTAAGAGAAATGAGGTTTGGGACCTTGTCCATCCTCCGCGAGGCCATCGAGTAATTGGCACCCGATGGGTGTTTATGAATAAATTGGACAAAAACAGAGTAATAACACGTAACAAGGCGAGTTTAGTCGCGCAAGGGTATAACCAAGAGGAAGGCATCGACTATGAGGAAACTTATGCGCCGGTTGCTCGAATCGAGGCTATACGCCCTTTACTTGCCTTCGCTTGTGCGAAAAATTTTAAGTTATTCCAAATGGATATGAAAAGCGCGTTCCTTAATGGCTATATAAATAAAGAAGTTTATGTTTCCCAACCTCCGGGATTTGAATCCCATGAGTATCCTGATTACGCATACAAATTAAAATGTGCCTTGTATGGACTCAAGCAAGCCCTTAGAGTTTGGTATGATCGTCTAAGCAAGTTTCTCCTTGATCAAGGATACTCAAGAGGAAAGGTCGACACAGCCCTTTTCATTAAGCGTCAAGGAAAACACTTAACTTTGGTGCAAATTTATATTGATGAGATCATTTTTGGATCAACTAACATGAGTCTTGTAAGGGAGTTTTCTACTTTAATGCAGGGAGAATTCGAGATGAGTATGATGGGGGAGCTCACATACTTCCTCGAATTGCAAATTAAGCAACTACAGGAGTGTATCTTTGTGAGCCAGACGAAACACTGTCTTGAGCTTCTCAAGCAGTTTGACATGACTGTTGCACCTTTTTTTTTCCAAAACCCCACCTCCTCATGTGTTTTCTCACGTTTTATCTTTTACATTAATGTGTGACTAACAAGTGCGTGCAGGGTTATTTTGTTTTAAAGACATCTCTGGCGGAGTTTTAAGATTAGATCCCCTTAAATCAAGATATTGGTCCTTTTCAAGCTTTCTCTCTTTATCAAGGAAGGTTTGGAAAGACAAGGTTCGTACAGGAATTGAGATCACGGATTCATAGATTGAAGCATTGGTAGTACAAGATAATTTGGATTCAAGATTTAAGGATGATTCATTTGGTGCATTTCATATGGATTAAATCGGTATCCAATTTCATCAAGTGTATTCTAAGGGTTCAAGACTTTTGTTCTTCAATAAGCTGGGATTAAACTCGATTAAAGTCATCACTCTGGTTAAGGTGCTCAAATTTTGGAATTTACAAATTTAAGGTGGCGCCTAAATTCAAGGGAAGATTGCAAGTTCATTCAATTATGAGCACGAGTTCAAGTCCTTTGAGATCTGTTAAGCATTTTCGCAAGTTCATCGTAAAGGAAATCGACTAAGGGATTCATTTGACTCTACACAATTGACGTCAAATTCACGTGATGAAACTTCGAATATATTACAAGTCACTCTTTTACAGGATACAATTGGTAAATTCACCATTCAAGAATTTCATGTGTTCACATTTACATGAAGAATCATTACAAGGTTTTCCATTTTTACTTGATGAGCGAGTACCCCCTTCAAAGCTTTTGTCATTTTTGGTTTATCTTAACTTTATGGATACCGCTACAATGGTAAACATGACAAGGTTTAGAAGTTTGCGCATGTGAGCTCCACAATAATTCAAAGAAACATTCATATACGGATTACAAAGGCATTATATACTTTACAATATTGAACAACTCAGTATATAACAAGGTCATTACTAAAAATCCAGACAGTTAAGATTCTGCCTCTGTTTCCTAAGGTTTTCCCTGCTTATGAAGTTACATGGCATAAAATCTTCAACGCAATGAGAAGTATCCAGTTACGATGTCATACAGCTCCAAACACGATCCGGCTCAGATGGAGGAAGAACTTTCACCTGCATCCCAAGCTGCGAAGCCATTAGTTACGCCAAGAAGTAATTGATAAAAGCTTGCTGATAAAATCAAAGGAATGTTAACCGTATCTTCGAAGCCACTATTCCTGTCATAGCCAGACCGAAAGGATAAAAGATTTCAAACATGCAACCTCAAATTTCATCAAATAGACCTTATAGATCAATTGAAGCATAATTACCACTGCTCACCTGTTCCTAATTGTTGAAAAATCAGCAGCAGCAAAAGTAAGAGGATCGATGTCGAGACATACAACGTGATACGTAATCTGTAACCAACAATGCATACAATTACATAAATGAAGGAAAGTTGTTAAACTCGTTCTCAAGCAACATCATCGACTGGTAATTATAAGCGTACAGGTTTCTGCAGAGCGTAAGGTTCAAGAGGAGCCTTTTCCCAGTACTACAGATAGTTTGCTGATGCCTTGAGCCAATCATCCTGATACCTATTACGAGGGCAACACTAACCTAAATCATTAGATGCACTAAAATACTACCAAACATGCTTGACTTCAAACGAAAATGACTGCAGGTGCACATACCCTACGAGTATATAAGGAAATGGAATAGCAATGAGGGTGAGTTTTAGCTGGGAGCACAGGTGCTGCTCTGTCTCTGAATTGCACATATCTTGGCCATATCTCCTTTGGGAAGTCTCATCCACCTTGGCACTATCCATCATGTTGGAACTGCAGTAACATTCAACTTTTATTAGTAGTCCGAAAACAAGGCTTTCGTCACTAATGTAAAAGCAAACTTATACCTTTAAAACTGGATGATCCACAAACAGACGGTTGGATAAGGAACATGTGATTCTTCTTGCAGCTAGGGACGCTAATACTGAAAATCAGGATGCTATTGATGCTGATATTGTTGGAATGCTTGCCGACCCTAAAGAAGCGAAGGTTACGAGACAAACGGAGTGGCGTTTCTTGCCATTCAAGAGATAAGAGAACTGCTTTGACTTACATTGATAATGATATGGAAGAGGACGTAAGGGAACTTTATAAACAAGGTAACAAAGGTGGCGCATGCAGGAGGTCATCAGACATTTATGGGAATGGAAGATCATATGATGGTTATGGATCTTCCTATGACAGAACTGATAACAGACAGCTTAAAACGAATTTTGCAGTCTGAATTAACCCTCAGGGCACTGCTGCTATATTCTTTTAGTCTTGACTCCAACCAAAGCCACCAGCTAGAATTGGTGCTTTTGCCTCCACCAACTTCAAAACAACCAGGACGCATTACTCCAATTCCCCCAACATCATCGTCAAATACATGAACAGAAAAACGATGTTAAACATATATTCAACGCAAATGAAACAAGAAATAGAGATTGATTTGGAAGTAACAACGTACCCTGCGTTCAGCTTGTGCTCAAAGAACATTTGCAGTGGTTACTCCTCATCACCAACTTTTCTTCGTGGAATCCCTCACCAGAGTATACCAGATGCGAGCTTATTCTTTCTTCTGGGCTACTATTTTCTTCTGGCCCAATTCCATCACTATTCACACTTGTCAGGCCACCAAATCCAGGGTTAGAAAATCAATTGGGAATATACCCTGTCAAAAAAGATTCGATTCAGACAAAAAAATCAAATCCTCAGGGCAATGAACCGTGACATTAAAGTGATTAATACAGAATATTGCAAAATTGAGATTTACGTTAAACACACATCAAACACAATCAGACAGAAGAGGAAAGAATTCAAATTTCGTATAAGCTAAAATGGAAGGTCCAAATCCACAATCAATCTCAAATCAAAGCATTAAGTTCTCAAAAGTCTATAAATTGAAGACAGGAAGCCATCGAGAACAACGGAAAAAGAACCCCGATACCACCAAAAAAATCCCAAACCGAAAACCTAAAAGTCAAAAAAGGAGAACTTATCTTTTTTCGCTTTGCCGCCGCGCACTTTATCGGAGAATCACGCAAACCACTAGGAGTTCCCCGAGTCATCGCCGATCGTCTTTCCTTTGGAGCTCGACGAATCCACCGCAACCGTGAATCCGAACCGTCGCATCCACTCCATCCTCGCAAACCGCTACTCCACCCAGCTCTCGGTAAGCACCCATCCTTCTCAATGCTATTAAACTATTGACGCTTTTTGTTTGGTTTCAGAAAATGGCAAAAGAAGCGAATCTAAGGAAAACGGAGATGAGAAACGAGGGAGACGCAGGGGAATTTGGGGCCGATCCTGGGAATTAGGGTTTTCTTATTATTCTTATTATTTTGCTGTAACGCTTAATCACTCGCTAATCATCACTAACCACACACTAAGCTACCCGCTAATTGTTTTTACTAATACTAACCTTAATTAAAACATAATCTTTAATTCATTTTATTTAAATAATTAATAAATTAATTAGTCAATTCTAATCATTTTTTATAAAATTTAGTTTATAATTATTTTTAATCTAAATAAAACTAGTAACCCTTCCAAATCAACCTATTAACAAATTAAGTTTTTTTTAATCAAATTAACTTTGGCTTTTTTTTCTATTTAAAAAGGACTTAATAAACATTTATAAATAATCTATTCCAATTGCCTTTTATTTAATTAGATGTTAAAATATTTTTAATCCTTTTATATTATTTTTTAACAAGCTAATATCATTTAAGCAATCACTTCGCTTAGGTTTTATAATTAAACTATTGTAACATTTTATTCTAAACTCAAAATTTAATTTATGTTTGGCATCACCGTAAAATCAATCAACATCGAAAATTAATTAATCTAATCATGCACTCACGACACATGCACATACACTTAGCGCTTTCATGCGTATGTATGTTTTATTCTTATCTGCTCTTATTTATCCACAAAGCACACACTCACCTAGCGCTTTCATGCGTTCGTGTATGCCTTTACTTATCCGCAATTTCTTTATTTACCGCAATTTATATCTATCACCATTATCACACTGCATTCCGTCCAAAGGAAAAACCTACATATGATTCAACAATCGTGTGTAGTGCATTCGCATTTGCATCATTTTCCCCATGAGATCCTTGACCCCATTCAAGTTGATCTTCTTAAGTTTAGATCCTACCCCATAGGAAAGACTGTTCTTTATTTTACAACATAGGAAAACAATAAACACAATACAATCATATCAAACAGTATTCATACAAACAAACTCAATCAACAATACAAACTTTTCAAACACATTAGAGAATAGATGTTAATCATCTTAAGTGAGATATAATCTCCACCCCCACAATAATACAATCAAACATGTAGGAACTTTGCCTTAAGAGTGATAAAGGCATACTCGTCAAACAATCCGAGTACTTAAGCCCTTTTCTTAAGACGATGCAAAGACTATTTTCCTACAACCCCCTTTACACTTGTGGTGGTAACATCTCCCTTAACATGAAGACTCATCTCTTCTCCTAAACCCAATCAATCAACTACCCTAAACCCGTAGGAACTTTGACCACAGTCAAAGAACTCCTCAAACCCTTTAGGGGAACTACAAGTACTCTGATTCCACTCCCGTAAGGATATGTAGGCATAAGACGCGATGTCTTATCGAGTATACTTAGAAATAAACCACTAGGTCTTTAATCCTTTAAGCAGATAACACTTAGCAATAAACAAATATAAAACAAGAGGTTCCTGTAGAGTACTACAGAAACTTAGGATGCTAGTACCTTCCCTAAGTTTAACCAACCCCCGAACCTAAAACTCTCTAAACAATCTAGCTTGCATTTGCATTGCATTGTGGGAATTTCGATCTTTATCCCTTCCTTTGGACAAATCAAAGTTCGGTTGCAAAATGAATTAAAGATTCAAACTAATCAATAGTTTGATATCAAAATTTCACCGCGACAGAAATGGCGACTTCACTGGGGATATGGTCTCTCAGTAGGTTTCCCTATCTTGCTTTATTTATTGCTTTATATCTGCCTATTTGCTTACTTGTTTATTTGTGTTCTTTATTTCTTTTGGGTTATTATCCTTGAGTGGTGAGACAAAGTCCTACACCCGGACTTGAGAGAAATTAAGATAGGATGGTGATATATTCGATGAGGCTTATAGGGAGTGAGTCCCGACTAAGTTGATTCGAGAATCCCGCTTAGTTGAGACCCTTTTGAAAATGGTTCGGTTGAACGAGTTTATTCGTGAAAACTTTTACTATTCTCAATTGGAGTCCATGATACTAAGGGTCGTAGCTACCTTTAACCCCACTTTGGCCTTTATTAAGATGTAGTGCGAGGCTATGAGGGAGTAAGTCCCGAAATAGTGCTACGCGAAGCTACACTCAAAAGAAGTTCTCTTGAGAATATTATTAATCCTCAAGTTAGTTGGGAAATTTATAATATCTCATAGATGGACTAATGACTTTGGGACCTTTTTTTAGAACCCAGTTCTGCAGGTACCATCCACCTTTAGTCCTTATCCTTTGGGAATAGGTATACCCTTGGCTCCATGCTCGTTGCAAACCTTGGACATTTGTTTGTTTATTTTTGTGCCCATATGTGTTTACTTGTGTTTGTTGCATTCATATAGCATCATACTTGTTGCACCCTAAAATTTGACCAACCGGGTCCCGTATCTGGCTCTATGTTTCGACGCATGACCGCATTCGCATCTGCATATCGCATACAGTGCATATTTTTCATTTGTTTTGATTTTATCGGGATCACAGTTCTCGTCTCGCGTCTCAGGTGGTTTCTAATCAGTTCAGATAGGTAGAATCGTATTTTTGGGATATTTCGGTGCCCGTTTATTTTTACCGGCTATTTTGATGCGCTCTCGCGGTTTTATCTGCCGTTCGGTGCTATTTTTGTCCCTTCGGGAATTATTGTGATTTTTCTAGATTTTATTGACCATTTTTAGATTTTAATAGCTTTTAAATCATTTTTAGAATATTAATAGGATTTTTAATAGTTTTAATTCTTTTTAAATAGATTTAAATCATTTTTTAGAATATTAATAGGTTTTAATATTTTTAATAGTTTTAATTCTTTTTAGATAGATTTTTAATCATTTTAGGATTTAATAGAATAATATAGTTTTTCTTTAATCATAGATTTTCTTTTAAAGAAATAATATAGTTGTTTTATATAGAAGTTTAATGGAGTTAATTGGTTTTAGAGATTTAATAGATCTTAATTGTTAGAATAATATTAGGGTTATTTTAGAGTTAATTTTTAGATTAATTAGCCTTTAATCCATTCATTAATCCTGAGCATTAGTATTAATTCAGAGTTTAATTGGTTAGTTAACTTTCGTTTTTGTTAAGCCCATTTAATCCATCAGCTTTAATCCATTGTTAATCATTTTATGCAGCTTTTTTTGAGTTTTTTGTAATCATTTTCGTTGGGCTTCAGTATCCAATCCGCAAGGCCCAATATCCCAATTCAGTTTCTAGCAGAGTCCAGAATATTCCAGAGATTTCCAGAAATTCTCAGCAGTATAAATCAGAGTGTACACGTGTAAACGAGGAGGAGGACCCCACATTTCACCCTTATACACACGCCACGTCGCAACACCAATCCCTCTCTCTCTGCCACGCCCTCACACGTGGCGCACATGCGTACCACCTCCCCACTCACCGTGCCACTTGGCTTCCCCTAAGTCCCCACCAGTTGCATGGCCGGCGGCCATGCAACCACCACTCCAACCTCCATCGCCGGCGACCCCAACGACTTCCGACCGCCGTACCGGTCACCGGAAACACCCAAAATTCCCAGATTCCGATCAGAACTTCATCTCCCACCTCCATAACTTCCTCTCCTCCGATCAAACTTCATCATCCACAATCATTATCTCCAGATTCAACCGTTCATCAAGAATCATCATCTCCAGATCTTCGTTGATTCGACCGATCCACATCATCCACCATCACCTCCAGAACTCCGATCAACCTTCTTCAACTGTTTCCAGAAAACCCACAATCATCATCCAAAGAATCAGAATATTCAATCCTCCAATCTTCATCAGAAATCATCAGCGTATCCGATCTAAACCGTTCGTCAATCATCTTCAACATCACCGATAACAATTTCTCCAGTTTCCAATCTTCACCAACAATAACCATTTTTCCAGATTCGAAGCTCCATCATGTATCAAGAACATCTTCAAGAACAAATCTCCAGAAATTCAACCGATCAACATTCCTCAAGTGATCAACATCAACACATCAACAACAATCCTCATCCAATCTTCAAACATCCAAGAATCGCCATCGTCACCTTGAAACTCCAATCCCCAAATCTGAATCAAGATCAAGATTCTTCAGAAGCATGAACCAAATCCATATCTACTTCCGTTCTTCCATAATCTTCGAACTGTTCTTCCAGATCTGAACTCGTATCATCAAGATGCAAAGTCACCATGAACAGACGATCGACATAGCGTCCCAGTTTCGGTCAAGCTTGTTTATTATCCATCTGGTTGAGTTTCATAACAGAAGAAGAAGGAGGAGCGTATGAGATCGGGGATAAATTTGAGAGCTGGAGAGGTGATTCGCGAGTGTGTTTGGGAGGTTAGAGAGATGTTTGTTGGAGATGGTCTCGTTGAAAGATGAACGAGAACGGAGGTGAGACGGAGGGATTGAGAATGACGGCGGCGGAAGCTGGTGAGGAAGATGTTAGAGGAACTAGGGTTACCTGATGGTGAACGAAGAAGGAGATGGACGAGGTTGAGTTTGGGCCTCTGAAGCCCAATGTTTGGCACATTCACACCCCATTTTTTGGCATCCACCCCCTGCGTGTGTGTAATGGGCCTTCTCCGAGCCCAATACGTTCTTCCCAGCTAACACCTCCTGTTTCAACATCTTACCCCTCCTCGTTTTTGTTATGTACTGGGCTGGGCCCAGTTTGCTTTTTCTTGCAGCTAACACCCCTGTAGCCAGTGTACCCCCCCCCCCCCCCCCCTCCCTTATATTTTCTTTTTTTCATTTTTCTATATAGTTATATGAAAAAAAAGGGAAAAAGCATATATCAAAAAAAAAATGAATTTGAAAAGAAAAAGAAATACAATATAGAAATAAAGAAATATAAAGAAAATAAGATAGAAAAAAATAGTGAAAAATATATTGAAAAATAGTAAAAAGAAAAAGAATTTGAAAAAAGAAAAAGGAGAGAAAATATTGTGAAAAAAATATTGAAAGAAATAATGAAAAGAATAGAAAAGAATGTGAAAAATATGGAGAAAAATATATGAAAAATATATAGAAAAATAGTGGGGAAAAATATATGAAAAGAAAGAAAAGAAGAAAATAGTTGGAAAAGGAAAAAATATTAGTATAGCTGTAATATTTTTTTAGAGTGTTTTTTTTTTCCATAGAGTTTATTTTACCTTTTTAGAGGTAGCTTAGAAGTCCACTTGTTAAGGGACTATTTTCCGTTCGATTTTACAGGATAGGATAGGATAGGATAGTATTTCCTAGGGGTTTATTTTCAGTATCCAATCATTGTAATCATTTTTCAGAATGTTAATAAAACGAGATTTGAGCTGTGGTCCCGAAGTAGCCGAACTACAGCTGCTCTGATTTCTCGTACCAGACGAGAATATGTAGGCATAGGATGCGATATCCTAGCGAGCACACTAACGACTAACCTTTTGTTCTCTCGCCGCTGTGCGATCGAGACTTTCCCGCTAACGACTAATTGTAACCTCCTTTTTCTCTCTTGCCCGAGTGCATTTGAGACCAGACCGTAGTCTTGCCCATAGGCTCCCGTACCTTTGAAACCAGTTTATTTTCTCACTGCTGTGTGAGAATACCCTGTTTAGCCGTAGTTAGCCCGAACTACGTTTGCTTTGATCTTTCATGCTGTAGGAAAGTACGTAGGCATAGGATGCGATATCCTAGCGAGCAACCTTCCCCTCCTTTCCCGTAGGTAGGCGAACTACGTTGACTCTGATTTCTCGTTCCAGACGAGAATACGTAGGCATAAAGTGCGATACTTTGCCGAGTCATTTTCTTTTCTTTTAACCCCTGACCTGTAGAGTAGATAGAATAACAATCCATACCCAAAAACAAGCGTGGATCCCGTCGAGTACGACGGACGTGAGGGGTGCTAATACCTTCCCCTTGCGTAATCGACTCCCGAATCCAGGTTTTGGTTGCGACGACCATACCTTTTCCCGTGTTGTGCGAGGTTTACTCTGAGCGTTTCCTTTCCCTCCCGTGGGATAAATAACGCGCGGTGGCGACTCTTCTGTTCAGCCGGCGCCGATTTTCGCAGTAGCGACAGCTGGCGACTCTGCCGGGGACTGCGATAGTTCCCTATGTGAGTCTGCTGGGGATCCAACGTCCCTGGCTGCTAAGGACTGCGATAGTCCTTATGTATGTGGGATCCAACGTCCCCTAAGAGAGAGTCAATCCTAGCGCTTGTTTGCTTGTCTATTGGGGTTTATTTATTGATATTATCTGTTGCTGTTGGGGTGTGACGGGTGTTCTATGATTGAGAGATAAGCCGGACCTGGGCTTGAATGCACTTAGAATTAGAGTAGAGAGTAGTGGGCGCCCGCTTGCTTTGCTTGCCTTGGTGTCCCGCAAAATCTACGCTCAGACGAGGTTCTTCTGGTTGGCCTCTTGTCCCACCCTTTGGGTGGCTCGGGTTGCTGGTTAGTTGGATTGTCGACTCTGGGAACCGATCATTTGGAAGTTAGCTAAGTGAGGCCTCTTCAGGACTTGATGATGCCACTCCTTCTGGGAATCGTATCGTCAGTTTTGAAAGTCTGTGACGCTGACGACCGCATAGGATGCCGTACCTTGTCAGATATAGGTCCATACCTGTGAGGGGAAGGGTTTGTGCAGGAAACTTGACTTCCAACCTACCCGTTATTTTGGTCTTCTCTTCAGAGAGAACGTACTCCGTCAGCAGTATTCAGATTTGTGTGGGGGGTGTGGTCCCGTTGTTTGCTGCATCTTGCATATCATGCGCATATCAGTGTTGCATCATATTGCATAGCATCCTCCAGCTAGCCAGAGTTCTGATCCAGCCTTTGTTTCCTGAAGGTGATTACCCGAAGTTTGGATTGAGCAGCTGTTGATTGTTAAAAGACCGACCTAGGGGTTGAGTAGATTTGAGCAGAATCAAGCATTGAAGTCAGTTGAAGACTATTGGTAGTTATGTCTGAAGGCAATTTCCAGTCTCCTAATACCTTGACAGGGTTCACTATGGCGTCCAACCCTCTGTATGATTCTATGGAAGATTTCCCGCAAGTGAACAACATTACTGCAGACCAAGTTGTACAGCCTTCTGTTGAGAACCGAGATCGACATGAGCAGTTTGTTGCCCGAAATGAGCGTCCTCCTCCTGTTAACAATCAAGGTGTTGCTTTCCCTGTGATGAATTACCGAAGAGATATTCCAATAGCCAGGATGGTAGATCCAAGATCTCTTGAAAAGGATAGAAGACTCCGAGCGTTGGAAGAAGGAATGAAAGCCTTGAAAGTGAAAGATGCTGTTAACCTGGATGTTGTAGGCATGTGTTTGGTTCCTGACCTGGTGTTGCCTTATAAGTTCAAAGTGCCGAAATTTGAGAAGTACACGGGAGATAGGTGTCTGAAGCTGCATTTGATGATGTTCTGTCGAAGAATGACTGCGTTTGTGCGAGATGACAAATTAATGATCCATTGCTTTCAAGATAGTCTGACTGGGGCATCTTTGAGGTGGTATATGCAGTTAGAGAGAAATCAGATTCAGTCATGGATGGATTTAGCCAGAGCTTTTCTGAAGCAGTATGATTATAACCTAGACGTAGCTCCCTATCGCATGCAGTTGCAAGAATTGTCTCAAGAGAGCAATGAACCTATCAGGAAGTATGCTCAGAGATGGAGAGAATTTGCTGCTAGAGTGCATCCACCGCTGTTAGACCAAGAGTTGACTAGCATGTTTATAGATTCCCTACAGGATCCGTACTTCGAAAGATTGCTCGGACTTCCATCAAGTTTCTCTGACGTGGTAGCATTAGGAGAACGCCTTGAGTATGCCATAAGAATCGGGAAAATTCAGGTTACTTCAAATGATCAAGCTGGTGAAACTGAATATCCTTGTGACTATCAGAGCGAAGAAGAAGTGGTGATCAATGCAGTCATGCCAAAGGTTGAATATCCTCAAAGCGAATCAGTGAATTTTGTTGGTTCTTCATCTTATCAGAGATCAGTATCTCCTGTGGCTTGTTATACTGAACAGACAGCCGTGCCTGGGGCACCCTATCAGGAATCTTATGCCGCTTCCATTGCAAAGCAGCGAACTCGTGGCCGAGGTTATCAGAATCAGCGCTAGAATCAGAACAGGCCTCGTAGCAACTTGGAACGAAGGAAAGCTCCTTTTCACCCAGTGCCTATGCCGTATAGCCAGTTGCTACCATCTTTGATCCAGAGTTCTTTGGTGGAACCTAAAGCTCTTAAGCCAGTTCCAGAACCTTACCCTCCTGGGTACAATCCCCACATTCAGTGTGGTTACCATGGTGGCTCTCCGGGGCATTCGACAGAAGATTGTAAAGCATTTCAGGCGAAAGTACAACAGTTGATTGACCAAGATCGCATTTCCTTTCGAGAAGGATTTCTGTTTGTTCATCCCAACCGCTCAGTTGTCTAAGCTCGTAGACTCGGAAAGTATTCCCCAGCAAAGAAGCCAGTGATTCAGACCGGCAGGCGCCCTCAGCATTGGCAGTCCTCAGACCTTTATATCATTTGCATTTGTAGTTTCTTTTCTGTTAGTTACTACTTGCTTTTAAAACATTGTATGTTTCGAATGGTGATAATAATAAAGTGACTATGCATTTTTCTGAATTAATCATGTCGCTGTCGCTCATTTACTGCATTGCACTGACACTTGCATTTTATTCACTCCACTTTATCATTGTGACTAGCAAATATTGGAGGGAGGATGACGAAACTAAACTCATAACCGATGATCGTATGCTTTCAGATAAGACCTTACCGATGACATACAAGGCATTGTTTCAAATTCCCCAAACACTGGAGATATAAGGAGTTAGTCCCTTGTTAACCACTTCGAGCCAGGAAGTAGATGTTTTTTCGGACTTTTAAACCCTCACATCTTAACCCGGGGCAGGGTAGTTATCAGTTAGCTTGACCGAGCATTCAAGTCTTACAGAGGAGTGTTGTCTTTCGAGGACCAATCAGTTTATACCTTTCAAGAGGTCAAACCTCGCCAATCAGGAGTGAGACAGTTACCATCCTTTCGGAGCAATCAAGACAACCAGTGTCACACGACTTTGTTCCAAAAGAAAGAAATAAGAAAGCCCGCTAAGTAAAAAGAAAGAAAAAGCTAGAAAGCTAATACTTAGGCAAAAGTCAGGGCATCCCGCTGGACTTCAAAAGAAAACGAAAAAAACGAAAAGAACTCAAAAGGAGTCAGTCCAGGCAAAAGTTAGGGAATCAAAAGAACGAAAAAGAAGGGATAAAAAATAATATCCCCAGCAAGTCACAAAGTCGTGTACACAGACACTGAAAACGAGAAGGAGTAACTATCACTTCGAAAAACCTTGTGAATTCCTTAGCTATGGTTCTTACCACTCGACATACCTCTCGAAGAGGCGAGCGCTTGTGCCAGGTTAACTGAACCTTAGGATCGGAGATCATCACGTAGAAGGGGTGGGTACAAATCAAAATTTGAGCCAAATATCCTTTGTTTCATGAACCGTGAACCCGACCATGATACAACCCTTAAAAGACCTAATTGAGGTAGGGTCTGTTCTGAGAGCGCATTACGATAAGGTTGAGTAACCTGACTCCTTCTTGACTTGCTAGTCACGTCCTTATTGCATTTTTCACCGACCATGTAAGCACTACGTTTGAACTTTGGTTCATTCGTCACTCACAATCATGACATGTAAATGAGTGACAGCTCAAAATTTTTCAAAATCTGCATGAACACTGCATTGAGATTACCATTCGTGAATAGACAATTTTAATTGCAGGTTAGTAGTTGACATGAAAGAAATTCCAACAGGGAATCGTCAAGCAGGACTGAGTAATTCAGCAGTCTGAACCAGGATGGTGTATGTTGTGAAGACCTGTGAATCCGGGGCATTGACTTCCAGTGAGTTCGGAATCAGTTAGTCTGAGGACAAGTCCTGAAGCTTCAGTTGATCAGGGGAAGTTTGCTTGAGAAGCAGTTGATCAGAAGTGAGTCTTCTCGAGAACCAAATAGGGGAAGTTATGCAGAATGTTGTGATTCGAAAGCAGTTACTTCAGGTGGATAATCAGATCAGGTTAAGTCGCTAGAACGCTCATCCAGGGGCAAGTCACCGCAGATAGTGTTGAAACCAACTGGGTTGATGGAGATTGAATTCTGTTGTTGTATAGATATCGGGGCAAGTAATCTCGAGGTCGTCTCGTAGCAAGCTGTTCAGGGCAAGCACTCCCAAGAGTTAGATTGGGGCAAGTTGAGTTAGATTGGGGCAAGTTGTTCAAGCCAGTCTTGTCATCCCCAGCTGGGTGTACTGGGGCAAGTTGTTCAAGCCAGTCTTTCTATCCCCAACTGAGTGTACTGGGGCAAGTTGTTCAAGCCAGTTTGTTTATCCCCAGCCGGAGTTGAGTATCGGGGAATGGTGTCATTACCCTTATCAAAAACCTTAGCATTTTAAATAAAAGGCCTTGCTGTCGTTGGATCATTATCCTACAGTTTAAACCTGTTACGTGTCAGTAACCAGTCGTTTCCAAAGTCCAGTTCTCGCCTGGCAAACCGGTAACCAGTTCTCGTCTGGCCCACCTTTCCGTAAGCATCAGTTCCCGTCTGGTGTAGTTTATTGTAAGCATCAGTTCCCGTCTGGTGTAGTTTATCGTAACCAGTTCTCGTCTGGTTACCGTTTCTTCAAGCGTTGTATCAGTTCTCGCCTGGTACATGTCGTTGCGTAACCAGTTCTCGTCTGGTTACCGTTTCTTCCAGAGTTGTATCAGTTCTCGTCTGGCACATGTCGTTGCGTAACCAGTTCTCGCCTGGTCATCGTGTGTTTTAACCTATGTGTTATACCAGTTCTCGTCTGGTATATGTCAGCTTTCAGCCAGTTCTCGCCTGGTTGTCTATGCCTCAGTCTGTTATCCAGTCAGCCCCGTCTGATGTTCAAACCAAATCAATTCTCGTCCGATAACCTATTTTCTATCAGTTCTCGTCTGGTAGTCTACCTTTGAATGCTAGTTCTCGTCTAGTATTTTCCATATCTTCCACTGTGTACATAGTCCATGTTTATCCTAAACTAAAAAAAAAAACAAAAGACCTAACGGTATCTGACACAGTAATTCCCAATGGCTCGCATGTTGTCATGTTCCCCGATACGAAGCTCGACGGACACCAGTGCTCCGATTAGTGTTTGAATTCCTCGTAGATGTTGTTAAATCAGAATTGCTACTCTTCTGCAGATGAAAGTTGCTTATTATCCCCGGAAGAGTCGAGATTGTATTTTACCCCGCATCGGAGTAGGATCAGAAGTATCCTCAGCAGATTGAGATTGATATCCTTGATAGTAGGGGCATTTCCAGCAGCGTGCTGCACGCAATCAATCCCAATTTGGGTCAATCCCCGCAGAGCGCAATCGGTTGCCAATGGTTTGAAGGGAGCTTCCCCAAGCAGAGTTGTTCTTTTCTTTCCTCAGTGAAGTCGCCAAGCAGGGTTGCCTTTCCATTTCTCCAGCAGGACAGTTATCCCCTAGCGGATTTGTTTCCCTTTTCCAGCATTTATTTTGCTGAGATAATTCTGTGACTTCGGTTCATCCCCAATAGAGTTGATGTTGCCTTCGGCATTTATTTTTCCAAGTGGTTTTCAGACCTGGTGTTCTCTGGCAGCTCGAGCCTGCATTAGCATTTGCATATATCGTCATAGCATTTACAAGCATTTAGCATATCCATGTCGTACGGGGCATTGCATTTACAAATACAGAGCATATTCATGCCGCATAGGGTATTGCAGTTACAGAATGCATAGCATTTACATGTCATATAGGGTATTGCATCATTATAAGACATACGCATGTCGAAACATAGACCAGGATGGTTACCTATTGGATTTCAAGTTTGTTCCCCCGCAGAGTTGTGTGGTTAAGCTTCTCGTCTCCCCCAGCGGAGTGATTCTTCATATTTGGTTGTTACGTAAGCATCTGGAAAAAACAACAACAACAAAGAGATTGACATATATCAAATTTCTGAAGTTGCCGCCTTCGTCGAAATAGGTGCCAGGCAGTTCAATTCAGAATTCCCCAGGAGAGTTTCCTCAGGTTCGCCGTGAACCAGGAGTCGACAGAAAAAATCCCATGACAGATGGGAAGGTGTTTGCTTTTCTGAAGCATTATTCCGAAGAATCAGTATCTGTGGCGTCACACAGGTAATTGATGGTGAAAAAACAGCAGAAAATTTATCAGAAAATTGACCAGTTGTTGCCGTGACAACCAAACTTCAGTTTATTGGAGGCTATTCCTCAAGCAGTTTTGCAGTATATTCCCGCGGTTGGCAAATTTCAGGGTTTCATTTGTATTCAACTGTCATCTACCTTTGAATGTTTGAAGGCTGAGCGCTCTTCAACCATTCAGGTCGAAGCCGCTTGAATAGGGGCAGCTGTTGCACCCTAAAATTTGACCAACCGGGTCCCGTATCTGGCTCTATGTTTCGACGCATGACCGCATTCGCATCTGCATATCGCATACAGTGCATATTTTTCATTTGTTTTGATTTTATCGGGATCACAGCTCTCGTCTCGCGTCTCAGGTGGTTTCTAATCAGTTCAGATAGGTAGAGTCGTATTTTTGGGATATTTCGGTGCCCGTTTATTTTTACCGGCTATTTTGATGCGCTCTCGCGGTTTTATCTGCCGTTCGGTGCTATTTTTGTCCCTTCGGGAATTATTGTGATTTTTCTAGATTTTATTGACCATTTTTAGATTTTAATAGCTTTTAAATCATTTTTAGAATATTAATAGGATTTTTAATAGTTTTAATTCTTTTTAAATAGATTTAAATCATTTTTTAGAATATTAATAGGTTTTAATATTTTTAATAGTTTTAATTCTTTTTAGATAGATTTTTAATCATTTTAGGATTTAATAGAATAATATAGTTTTTCTTTAATCATAGATTTTCTTTTAAAGAAATAATATAGTTGTTTTATATAGAAGTTTAATGGAGTTAATTGGTTTTAGAGATTTAATAGATCTTAATTGTTAGAATAATATTAGGGTTATTTTAGAGTTAATTTTTAGATTAATTAGCCTTTAATCCATTCATTAATCCTGAGCATTAGTATTAATTCAGAGTTTAATTGGTTAGTTAACTTTCGTTTTTGTTAAGCCCATTTAATCCATCAGCTTTAATCCATTGTTAATCATTTTATGCAGCTTTTTTTGAGTTTTTTGTAATCATTTTCGTTGGGCTTCAGTATCCAATCCGCAAGGCCCAATATCCCAATTCAGTTTCTAGCAGAGTCCAGAATATTCCAGAGATTTCCAGAAATTCTCAGCAGTATAAATCAGAGTGTACACGTGTAAACGAGGAGGAGGACCCCACATTTCACCCTTATACACACGCCACGTCGCAACACCAATCCCTCTCTCTCTGCCACGCCCTCACACGTGGCGCACATGCGTACCACCTCCCCACTCACCGTGCCACTTGGCTTCCCCTAAGTCCCCACCAGTTGTATGGTCGGCGGCCATGCAACCACCACTCCAACCTCCATCGTCGGCGACCCCAACGACTTCCGACCGCCGTACCGGTCACCGGAAACACCCAAAATTCCCAGATTCCGATCAGAACTTCATCTCCCACCTCCATAACTTCCTCTCCTCCGATCAAACTTCATCATCCACAATCATTATCTCCAGATTCAACCGTTCATCAAGAATCATCATCTCCAGATCTTTGTTGATTCGACCGATCCACATCATCCACCATCACCTCCAGAACTCCGATCAACCTTCTTCAACTGTTTCCAGAAAACCCACAATCATCATCCAAAGAATCAGAATATTCAATCCTCCAATCTTCATCAGAAATCATCAGCGTATCCGATCTAAACCGTTCGTCAATCATCTTCAACATCACCGATAACAATTTCTCCAGTTTCCAATCTTCACCAACAATAACCATTTTTCCAGATTCGAAGCTCCATCATGTATCAAGAACACCTTCAAGAACAAATCTCCAGAAATTCAACCGATCAACATTCCTCAAGTGATCAACATCAACACATCAACAACAATCCTCATCCAATCTTCAAACATCCAAGAATCGCCATCGTCACCTTGAAACTCCAATCCCCAAATCTGAATCAAGATCGAGATTCTTCAGAAGCATGAACCAAATCCAGATCTACTTCCGTTCTTCCATAATCTTCGAATTGTTCTTCCAGATCTGAACTCGTATCATCAAGATGCAAAGTCACCATGAACAGACGATCGACATAGCGTCCCAATTTCGGTCAAGCTTGTTTATTATCCATCTGGTTGAGTTTCATAACAGAAGAAGAAGGAGGAGCGTATGAGATCGGGGATAAATTTGAGAGCTGGAGAGGTGATTCGCGAGTGTGTTTGGGAGGTTAGAGAGATGTTTGTTGGAGATGGTCTCGTTGAAAGATGAACGAGAACGGAGGTGAGACGGAGGGATTGAGAATGACGGCGGCGGAAGCTGGTGAGGAAGATGTTAGAGGAACTAGGGTTACCTGATGGTGAACGAAGAAGGAGATGGACGAGGTTGAGTTTGGGCCTCTGAAGCCCAATGTTTGGCACATTCACACCCCATTTTTTGGCATCCACCCCCTGCGTGTGTGTAATGGGCCTTCTCCGAGCCCAATACGTTCTTCCCAGCTAACACCTCCCGTTTCAACATCTTACCCCTCCCCGTTTTTGTTATGTACTGGGCTGGGCCCAGTTTGCTTTTTCTTGCAGCTAACACCCCTGTAGCCAGTGTACCCCCCTCCCTTATATTTTCTTTTTTTCATTTTTCTATATAATTATATGAAAAAAAAGGGAAAAAGCATATATCAAAAAAAATGAATTTGAAAAGAAAAAGAAATACAATATAGAAATAAAGAAATATAAAGAAAATAAGATAGAAAAAAATAGTGAAAAATATATTGAAAAATAGTAAAAAGAAAAAGAATTTGAAAAAAGAAAAAGGAGAGAAAATATTGTGAAAAAAATATTGAAAGAAATAATGAAAAGAATAGAAAAGAATGTGAAAAATATGGAGAAAAATATATGAAAAATATATGAAAAATATATAGAAAAATAGTGGGGAAAAATATATGAAAAGAAAGAAAAGAAGAAAATAGTTGGAAAAGGAAAAAATATTAGTATAGCTGTAATATTTTTTTAGAGTGTTTTTTTTTTTCATAGAGTTTATTTTACCTTTTTAGAGGTAGCTTAGAAGTCCACTTGTTAAGGGACTATTTTCCGTTCGATTTTACAGGATAGGATAGGATAGGATAGTATTTCCTAGGGGTTTATTTTCAGTATCCAATCATTGTAATCATTTTTCAGAATGTTAATAAAACGAGATTTGAGTTGTGGTCCCGAAGTAGCCGAACTACAGCTGCTCTGATTTCTCGTACTAGATGAGAATATGTAGGCATAGGATGCGATATCCTAGCGAGCACACTAACGACTAACCTTTTGTTCTCTCGCCGCTGTGCGATCGAGACTTTCCCGCTAACGAGTAATTGTAACCTCCTTTTTCTCTCTTGCCCGAGTGCATTTGAGACCAGACCGTAGTCTTGCCCATAGGCTCCCGTACCTTTGAAACCAGTTTATTTTCTCACTGCTGTGTGAGAATACCCTGTTTAGCCGTAGTTAGCCCGAACTACGTTTGCTCTGATCTTTCATGCTGTAGGAAAGTACGTAGGCATAGGATGCGATATCCTAGCGAGCAACCTTCCCCTCCTTTCCCGTAGGTAGGCGAACTACGTTGACTCTGATTTCTCGTTCCAGACGAGAATACGTAGGCATAAAGTGCGATACTTTGCCGAGTCATTTTCTTTTCTTTTAACCCCTGACCTGTAGAGTAGATAGAATAACAATCCATGCCTGAAAACAAGCGTGGATCCCGTCGAGTACGACGGACGTGAGGGGTGCTAATACCTTCCCCTTGCGTAACCGACTCCCGAATCCAGGTTTTGGTTGTGACGACCATACCTTTTCCCGTGTTGTACGAGGTTTACTCTGAGTGTTTCCTTTCCCTCCCGTGGGATAAATAACGCGCGGTGGCGACTCTTCTGTTCAGCCGGCGCCGATTTTCGGAGTAGCGACAATACTACATTTGACCTCATGGGACTTACCCTTTATTTATGAACATTGTAGGACATTATGGATAGACGAAATACTCTAAGATATACTTTTAAAAGTCCCGAATTGGATGACCTAAGGGAGTTAGGAGCTTTGATTGAAGACCAAGAGAAGTTCAAGAGTAAATATGGGAAGTTACTATCTTTGTTAAGACGTAAGGCAAATGAAGACCTGCTTTCCGCTCTGTTATAGTTCTATGATCCAATGTACCACTGCTTCACTTTCCCAGATTATCAGTTGTTGCCAACTTTGGAAGAGTACTCTTTTTTGGTAGGGTTACCCATTCTAGAAGAATCTCCTTTTCCTTTCTTGGAGAAGAATCCCAAGAAAGAGACATCGCTAAGGCTCTTTATCTCAAGGTATCTGACGTTAAGGCCAACATGGTTGTTAAAAGTGGGACCTTTGGTTTGACTACAGATTTTTTATTCAAGAAGGCCTCATTTTATACTGATTTTACGAACAAGGCTCCATTCGAGGCAATCTTTGCTTTACTTGTCTATGGGGTGTTTCTATTTCCCAGTTTTGAGGGGTTTGTGGACCTTAATGCAATTAAGATCTTCATGAAGAACAATCCAGTGCTGACTCTATTAGGTAATACCTACCACTCTATACATCTCCGAAACCTTCGTGGTGGAGGAATGATCACATGTTGTGTTCCTTTATTATATAAATGGTTCCTTACCCATTTGCCCAAATATGTTTCCTTTTGGCACCTCAATGATAAGCGTTGGTCAGAAAAGATTATGGCTTTGACTCATGCTGACATCGATTGGTATAGCCGTGAGTATGATGGAATTTTGATTGTTGATGGGTGTAGGGATTTTGCTAATGTACCTTTACTCAGCTTTGGTGGAGGGATCAGTTACAATCCGATTTTACCCCGCCGACAGTTAGGATATCCATTGAAGGAACCACCTAAGAGCATACAAGTTGAGAGTGTCTTCTTCGAGGATAATCGAGAACTCCGAGAGAAGATCGTGGAGGCTTGGAAGCATTTGCATAAGAAAGATAGGAATAGTTTGGGAAGACCCAATTGTGTGTCTATGGAACCATATCTCCAGTGGGTGAGGAATAGGGCGATCAAGTTGAAGATGCCTTACTCTCGCCAAGACCCCATACCCCCAAGGAGGGAGCCCACTTATGTTTTCATGTCTGAAACTGAGAAGTCAGAGGTTGCTATGAGGAAATTGCGACAAGAGGTGGAGTCATGGAAGAACAAGTACCAAGTGTCTGTTGCAGAGATTGACCAACTCCAGAAAGAGAAAGAGGAACTCCAGAAGCAGCTGCAGTTAAAGGATGAAGAGTTACTCCCCTGCAAGAAGAGGAAGGTCATGGAGGATTTATTTTTTTCCGACCCGCAATGTACTATTTGGAAACTAATTGTGGACAACCTTATCCGTGAGAAGACGCAGTTAGAAGAGCAGCTCAAGCAGCAAAATTTGAAACTTCCTTAGTGTCTTTACTAGCTTTTATTTAGCTTTTATTTGGGAATTTTAAAAGCAATTATTTGTATTCCGTTTCGAAATTAATAAAAAACGTTTTCTTTTACTACAATGTTTATAAATAGATAGGATCCCATGAAGTCCTACTCATATTGCATTACATTCTTTCTCTATTCATTTCAAGAAACTCAACTTTATTTCTCAGGTATTGTAACCATGGATTTCAAAAGAGAAGCCTTGGAGTACACTTTTCAGAGCCCTAACATTGAAAGCTTGAGAGAGCTAGCTGATCTAATCGAGAATCGTTACGCCTTCGCAGCAGAATACGGATAAGTCTTCCGTTTCCTCGAACTCAAGATGAAGGAAGGGTTGTTGGAGACCCTCGTTCAATTTTACGATCCGTTGTACCACTGCTTCACTTTTCCAGATTACCAGTTGATGCAGACGTTGGAAGAGTATTCCGATTTCCTGAGGATGCCTGTAACGGCCCGTCCCATACTCACCGGCCAGGAAAACACACCCAGTCATCAAGAAATTGCCAATGCCACTCACCTCAGTTTGGCATACGTGCAAGCGCACCTAACCACCAAGGAAGGAGTCCTCGGATTCCCTGCTGACTTGTTGATTGAAAAAGTTCGCTACCATGCTGAAAAAAAGGAAGTCCTTATCATGGAAGCCACCTTTGCTCTGTTGGTTTATGGGATTTTCTGGTTCCCAAAGATCGATGATTTTGTTGACATGGATGTAATTAAACTGTTCATACTTAAGAATCCCGTTCCTACTTTACTCGCTGACACATACTTTTCGATCCACTCGAAGAACGCTGAAGGAGGAGGACATATCACCTGTTGCACCGCTCTGTTGTACTCATGGTTCATCGCTCGTCTGACTCGACACCTGTCTATTTGGGAAGAGGAAGAATCGCCTCGTTGGTCTGAGATAGTTATGGCCCTTACTCACTCTGACATTGTATGGTATGACCCTACCTATGGAGGTATATGTATGATCCATAGCATTGGAGGATTTACTAACATACCACTTATTACGAGAGAAGGATGCATAAGCTACAACCCTGCTCTGGCCCGTCTCCAATTTGGGCATCCCATGATTGAAGTACCTGACCAGACTCTGTTAGAAGGAATCTTTCTCAAAGAAGGAGAAGACCCAGACCTGAAGACCGTCATAATTTACTCATGGGAATACATCAATAAAGAAGGAAAAGCTGCTTTAGGATACCCCAATTGTATTGTCTCTGAAGAATACCTACATTGGGTACGAGCAAGGGCTCTCGACCTCAAGATGCCGTTCCCTTTCCACAAACCTATGGTATTGGCTTTTCATGATCCAGATTGGTTTGACGTGAGCGAAGTAGATCAGTTGAAGGCTGCTTTGAGTGAAGCTCGAAAACTGAAAGCCGCCTGGAAGAACAAGTTTTTTATACTCAAGGTAGAGAAAGAGAAGTCCCAGAGGCTACCAGAAGTTCAACTCGCAAGGAAAAGAAAAGCGCAAGGGGATTTATTTTCCTCTCACGCCTCTTCAAGTGCTATCACCAGTGATGCTCTTCCCCCAGATACTATAGCTTGGAAAGAGTGTGTCGACCGACTCATCAGAGAGAAGGCCGAGTTGCAAGAACACATCAATCAGTTGGAAAGAGAACTTCGCGCACAGAGGGAGCATAAGGAGTAGATCCCCGAGTTTCTCTTTTGCTTTTGATTCAATGTAATAAACTCTTAAAAGAGTACTCCGTCTTTGTAATGCTTCAATCATCAAAATAAAATAAGTTTTTTTCTCCAAGGTTACAATACCAGAATAATTTGAGTTTCTTGAAAGTTTCACACTCATTTGCATTTTACATAAGCATAGCATCATTTGCATTCCAGGGTCTCACTCTTGCTTCATCTCCGCAGAACAAGCTGAATCACCGATACAACACTCGAGCTAGTCAACGTCAGAAGATGGATCAACTAGAGCAAGAGAACAGAGTGCTTCGTGATGAAGTTGCAAGTATGAAGGAGAGTTTGGAGAAGTTGAATGGCCTAGTGGAAGCTTTGTCCAGTCAAATCTCGATCAACAGCCAAGAAGTTCCAAGGACTGTCGTATCCGAAGTGACACCCACACCGATCCCAGTGGTGTCTTCTGTTGCTGAAGTATCTTACAGTATGCCTCAAGGTTTCCCGTGGGGGATGCCCCCTTATTTTACTCCGGCTGGTTATCATCCGCCTGTGTCTGAGACCCCTGTTGTGACCACTGTTCAAGCTGCTCCTGTTGTTTCTGCTGTGATGACTACCGCATCTCCGCATGTGAACGTTGTTCCGTATATTCTGGATGAACCAATTTTACAGGAGTCGCCAACCGAAACCGTGGGTTTAGAAGAGAAGATGGATGGATTCCAAGACCAGTTTTCTGAAATACAAAAGGAATTGAGAGCCCTTCGTGGAAAAGACTTATTTGGTAAGAGTGCTTCTGAGCTGTGTTTGGTTCCAAACGTTAAGGTCCCACCGAAGTTCAAAGTCCCCGATTTTGAAAAGTACAAGGGATACGCCAGGAAGATGTCTGCCCAAACTGATAATGATCAATTACTCATTCACTATTTCCAAGACAGTTTGACAGGCGCCGCACTCAAGTGGTATATGGGGTTGGACAGTACGAAAATTCGAACTTTCAATGATCTGGGAGGAGCCTTTGTCAAGCAGTATAAGTACAATGTGGACATGGCGCCTGACTGAGATCAGTTGAGAGCAATGGCACAGAAAGATAAGGAGAATTTCAAAGAATATGCTCAGCGTTGGCGCGAGTTGGCCGCGCAAGTCACACCACCTTTAGAAGAAAAAGAGATGACCAAAATTTTTCTGAAGACTCTGGGTCCTTTCTTTTATAAGAAGATGGTAGCCAGCGCGCCCAGTGACTTTACTGAAATGGTCAACATGGGAATGCGTTTAGAAGAAGGCGTTCACGAGGGAAGATTGACCAAAGAAGAAAACGCTCCTAAGAGGCATGGGAGCAGTTTTGTGAAGAAAAAGGAACAAGGTGTGAATGCTATTCAAAAAGGACAATTCAGAAAGAGGTACATGCCACCACATCAGGTTGCAGCGGTATCGCCAATGTTTAATGCTCCGGCTTATCAGCTACAGTCTCCGCAACCCTATCAGCGAGCTCAGTCTCCCGCTGCTCAACAACCCCAACTTCAGCAGAGTCCACAGTACCCTCAGCAAGATCGGCCATCCAGCAATCAAGGTCGCGTATACAGAAAAATAAATTTTGATCCGATCCCAATGACATATACTGATTTATTCCCCGCCTTGATTAAAAAGGGTCACATTCAGACGAGAGCTCCACCTCCGGCTCCCGCAAATCCTCCCCCTTCTTATAGAGCTGACAAGTTCTGTCCTTACCATCAGGGTGCTCCAGGACACGATATTGAGAGTTGTTTCGGTTTGAAGATGGATGTCCAGAGACTCATAAAAAATGGAATCTTGTCTTTTAGGGATTCCGACCCTAATGTACAAAAGAATCCATTACCACCGCACGGTTTTCCCTCTGTCAATATGATTGAAGATTGTTTGGAGAATGGTGGTCAAGAAGTTTCCAATAAAGAGACTGAAGAGGTTTATGTCATCGTGCCCCACTTTAAGGAAGTGGAACGTATAGAGATTGTTTACAATAGCAGGAGGCCAACCGTTACTCCTTTAGTGATCAATGTGCCTGGACCTGTCCCTTATACCTCTAGTAAGGCCATCCCTTACAGATACAATGCTACTATGTTGGAGGATGGGAAAGAGGTACCTCTGCCCACTATACCCTCAGTAGTCAATATTGCAGATGTCAGTAGAGTGACAAGAAGCGGTCGAGTCTACCCAACTGTGCCACCGAAAGAAAAAGAAGTTTCGTTCGAACCCTCAAGCTCAAGAGACCCAATTGTGGGGCAACCTGGTGGGTCTAATTTATCCAACTCTGATGAATGTTTGAAAATAATCAAGAGAAGCGAGTATAAGGTTGCAGATCAGCTTTTGCAGACCCCGTCAAAGATTTTTGTGCTACAATTGTTGATGAGTTCCGAGGCTCATAGGGAAGCACTTTAGAAGATTTTGGAACAAGCCTATGTCAAGCAGGATGTAACTATGGAACAATTCGATAACATCATTGGCAGTATTACTTCGAGTGATAATCTGGGTTTCAATGAAGACGATTTCCCAGAAGAAGGGAGGAAACATAACATGGCTCTACACATTTCTGTGAACTGTGGAAATGACTCTTTGTCCAGTGTGCTGGTTGACACTGGATCGTCTCTAAATGTAATGCCTAGGACTACCCTATCTAAGCTGTCGTATCAGGGATCACCGATGAGGCCAAGTCGTGTTATTGTCAAAGCTTTCGATGGGTCAAGGAAAACAGTAATTGGTGAAGTTGATTTGCCCATGACTATTGGACTACAGACTTTTATGATCCCGTTTTAGGTCATGGACATTTGTGCCGCCTATAGCTGTTTGCTAGGGAGGCCATGGATACATGAAGCTGGAGCAGTTACTTCTACCCTGCATCAGAAATTAAAATATGTGTTTGAAGGAAAAATAGTTACAGTTTGTGGAGAAAGAGCTTTAGTGGTAAGTCACTTGTCATCATTCTCATATGTCAAAGCTGAAGAAGAAATTGGCACGCAGTTTCAAGCTCTGTCTATTGTGGGTGAGGGTACTCAGAGATCTCAGACATCCATGTCATCATTTAAAGACACACAACGAGTAGTGAACAGTGGTCACCAATCAATGTGGGGAAGGGTGTTGTCTTTGCCAGAGAACAAAAACAAGGAGGGTCTCGGTTTCACTAGCAGTTCTGCTCAACAAGGCACCAAGAATCAAGGGTTTCCGCTGATCAGTGAAGTGTTCCGTAGTGGAGGGATCGTCCATCATCCTCAGGTTAATGTTGTGTTAGAAGATAAACTCGAGGGCTACATATCAGACGGTTCTACAAGGTCCTCCATTCCTTACAAAGACTATGAGCCCTATATGGAAGATCCAGGTTATGTGTCGGATGGATTTGACTATACCTTTGGAGTTTATGCCGTCACCGAGGAGGATCCAGATGAGGACGTCCCAGACTTTGTGACCCCAGGCGTTATAGTCAGAAATTGGAGTGCAGTTGAAGCCCCTACCGCTATTCATATATCTAAGTAAAGCATTTGTTTTAAAATTTTCCGCTCTGCCCAAGGCGAAATTGCATTTGTTAGGGCTTATCTTTTCAATAATTCCTTTTGCTTTGCCCAAAGCAAAAGTGACTTTGTTGGGCGTGTCTTTTTTGGTTTTGCTATCATCAATAAACTACTTTTATTTACATTTGTGTTTTGTATTTATTCACGATGTTGGAAAATAATAAGTAGCGTCTCGCGTACACACACTTCCCACTTTACAAAACAAAAACTTATTAAAAATCACATCACTTGTGCAGATTGCTACATAAATTACAACCTGGGAATAATGATCCACTACCTTCTCCGAATTTTGAGTTTTCTGTGTACGAAGCCGAGGACGAAGAAGATGATATCCCAGAAGAAATTTCTAGACTGCTTGAGAAAGAAGAAAAAGCTATCCAACCCCATCAAGATCCGGTGGAGGTAATCAACTTGGGATCAGAGGAAATCTGTAGAGAAGTGAAAATTGGAGCTCTGCTCAAACCAGATGTGAAGAAACAGCTGATTGATCTGCTTGGAGAGTTTGTTGATGTGTTTGCTTGGTCATATCAGGATATGCCGGGATTGGACACGACTATAGTTGAACATCATTTACCTTTAAAGCCAGAATGCCCAGCCGATAAAACAGAAGCTCAGAAGGACTCGACCTGATATGGCTCTAAAGATTAAGGAAGAGGTACAGAAACAGATTGATGCAGGTTTCCTTGTTACTGCCGAATATCCACTATGGTTGGCTAACACTGTACCCGTTCCGAAGAAGGATGGCAAGGTCCGCATGTGTGTAGATTACAGGGATTTGAACAAAGCCAGCCCGAAAGATGATTTCCCATTACCTCACATTGATATCTTCGTGGACAGTACTGCAAGATATGAGGTTTTCTCCTTCATGGATGGTTTTTTAGGTTACAACCAAATTAGAATGGCTCCCGAGGACAGAGAGAAGACGTCATTCATAACACCCTGGGGCACCTTTTGTTACAAAGTTATGCCATTTGGATTAAAGAATGCAGGGGCAACATATCAGAGAGCTATGGCTACTTTATTCCACGATATGATACACAAGGAGATTGAGGTGTATGTGGATGATATGATAGCTAAGTCAAAAACCGAAGATGATCATGTTAAACACCTGGCTAAGCTGTTTTGTCGTTTGAGGGAATACAAGCTTCGTTTGAACCCCAACAAGTGCACATTTGGAGTACGATCAGGGAAACTATTGGGTTTTATTGTCAGCCAAAGAGGGATTGAAGTGGACCCTGACAAAGTGAAAGCTATCCGGGAAATGCCAGCTCCCGCCACTGAAAAACAAGTCAGAGGATTCTTAGGACGTTTGAACTACATCTCCAGGTTTATATCCAACATGACTGCTACATGTAAACCTATTTTCAGGCTCCTGAGGAAAGAACAAGGGTACGTTTGGACTGAAGATTGTCAAAAGGCTTTTGATAGTATCAAAGAATATTTGCTCAAACCGCCTATCCTGATACCACCGGTTGAAGGGCGTCCTTTGATTATGTATTTGACTGTTCTAGAGGATTCATTGGGTTGTGTACTCGGTCAGCGAGATGACACGGGAAAGCAAGATCATGTCACTTATTACCTGAGCAAGAAATTTACCGATTGTGAAACCAGATACACTATGTTAGAAAAGACTTGTTGCGCTCTAGCGTGGGCCACTATGCGTTTACGCCAGTATATGTTGAACCACACTACTTGGTTGGTTTCAAAGATGGATCCCATCAAGTATATTTTTGAGAAGCCCGCTTTGACTGGGAGAATTTCCAGATGGCAGATGTTATTGTCCGAGTATGATATTGAGTACCATACTCAGAAAGCTGTTAGAGGAAGTGTCTTGGCTGATCATCTGGCTCACCAACCTATTTTGGATCATCAATCCTCAAACGATGACTTTCCTGATGAAGATGTTATGTTCTTAAAGATGAAAGATTGTGAAGAACCCGTACATGGTGAAGGACCAGAGTCAGGTTCTCAGTGGGGTTTAATCTTTGATGGAGCTGTCAATGCTCATGGAAAAGGGATAGGTGCTGTTATTGTGACTCCTCAAGGGAACCATTTCCCATTTACCTCCAGATTAACATTCCAGTGTACTAATAACGAAGCTGAGTACGAGGCATGTATTATGGGTCTCGAAGAAGCAATCGATTTGAGAATTAAGAATTTAGATGTGTTTGGTGATTCTGCAGTAGTAATCAACCAAATTACTGGAGAATGGATAACTCGACATGATAATTTGGTCCCATACAGGGATTATGCTAGAAGACTGTTACCATTCTTTGACCGAGTTGAGTTTCATTATATCCCTCGTGATGAGAACAGAATGGCAGACGCATTGGCAACTCTAGCCTCGATGATTGTAGTAAACTTTTGGAACGAGTGCCCTCGGATTGAAGTAAAACGTCTTGACAGACCCGCCTACATCTTCGCTGTCGAAGAAGTTGAAGATGGCAAACCCTGGTACTATGACATCGAGGTGTTTCTTAGAACTCAAGAATATCCTTTAGGAGATTCCAACAAAGATAAGAAGACTTTGAGAAGGTTGGCGGGAAATTTTCTTCTGAGTAACAATGTTTTATACAAACGGAATTTTGACATGGTCTTGCTGAGATGTGTTGACAAACAAGAAGCAGATATGTTAATGTCGAAAATTCACGAAGGGTCTTTTGGCACGCATGCCAACGGACATGCTATGGCTAAGAAGCTTTTAAGGGCTGGTTATTATTGGATCACAATGGAATCAGATTGTTACAAGTTTGCTAGAAAGTTCCACAAGTGCCAGATTTACGCAGATAAAATTCACGTGCCTCCGACTTTGTTGAATGTTATCTCATCACTGTGGCCATTCTCCATGTGGGGAATTGATATGATTGGAATGATAGAGCCAAAAGCGTCTAATGGACACCGATTCATCTTAGTAGCCATTGATTATTTTACCAAGTGGGTCGAGGCGGCCTCCTATGCTAATGTAACCCGACATGTGGTTGTTAAATTTATCAAAAATCAGCTCATTTGCCGATATGGTGTGCCAAGCAGAATCATTACAGACAACGGTTCCAATTTGAATAACAAGATGATGAAAGAGTTGTGCGAAGAATTCAAGATTGAGCATCATAACTCTTCCCCTTACAGACCAAAGATGAACGGGGTTGTTGAAGCCGCCAACAAAAATATCAAGAAGATCATTCAGAAGATGGTCGTTACTTACAAAGATTGGCACGAAATGCTCCCATTTGCCTTACATGGGTATCGTACGATGGTACGCACATCGACAGGGGCAACTCCATTTTCACTTGTCTACGGTATGGAAGCAGTACTCCCGATAGAAGTTGAGATTCCTTCTATGAGAATTTTGGCGGAGGCAAAATTATCAGAAGCCGAATGGTGTCAGAATAGATATGATCAGTTGAACTTAATCGAAGAAAAGAGGATGGCCGCGCTATGCCATGGGCAGTTGTATCAGCAGAAGATGAGGAAAGCATTTGACAAGAAGGTTCGACCCCGGGTATTCAGGGAAGGTGACCTTGTGCTCAAGAAAATCCAATCTTTCCTCACTGACATCAGAGGAAAATGGACCCCGAATTATGATGGACCATATGTAGTTAAAAGGGTCTTGACAGGAGGCGCTTTAATGTTAGCAACAATGGATGGAGAAGAGATCACTCGCCCCGTGAATACGGACGCTGTCAAGAAGTACTTTGTTTAGGAGAAGCAAGACATTATTCCCTTTATGTAATCGCTATCATTTTCCAACACTGTAATATTGGGTCACGCTTTTCCGCTGACCGCCGTTCAATAAAAAGTTTTTCATAAATCTGTGATCTTGATAGCAAAATCTTAATTGATTTAAACCTTTTCAAAATTTGTTCTACTTGATATATGAATAACAAAAGGATGACCGGGGACGCTTATTTCGTCCGGAAAAACAGCAATGTTATGTGCTTCTCCAGGGCAAGCGGATTTATCTTATCCAGGCACGAAGGTTGCCTCTGTTCGAAGACCTTCTTTGCAGGCGATAAGGCATCTGCGGGGATTTTTGCTTGAGTACCCTTTCGCTTGAGGAGTTTATTTCGTTTCTCCCAATTCGTCGGCATACGCATAGCATATAAGTAGACAGCATGGCATGTGCATTGTTCGCATTCTTTATATGTGTTTGTTTCTATCGCTTTAGTTGTAGTTATCCCTAGGTGTTTGGGTATGCCTTATCTTTCCAATTAGATTCGACCCTAGGCAGAAAGAGCATAATGTTTCATTTTTCCCCATGGAGTTCAATCCTCATGGAAGATGGTTATTTTAGTACAATTCCATTTGAGCTCACACCTCAATAGTCGAGTCTTGCTTGACAGTTTCTTTTCGGCTACTTCCCGAATCGAACTTCGGTCTTTTGGCAATCATATCATGGACATCTCCAACCTTTTGAACATAGATCAAGTGTGCATTTATTTTACACTTATTCCCCAGGAAGAACATTTCTAAAGACAGACATCTCTTCAACAATGGCACCACAGGATTTTATCGAACGTCAATCTCTTTATTTGAGCCACTCGCTTCGATTAGGATCTTATCCGAAACAACAAAAAGACAACTTTCACAAGACAGATCATTTACCATCAGTGGATCCTTCAACATTAGACAGTTACAGACACTTCTCTCAGGAATAACTTCCCTAGTGAGTTCATCGCACAAGTTTACTTCTGTCAAGTGGCATCTCCCCAGAGAAGTCAAAGAAGTTTACCACAATAGTCTCCGTACTTGAGAAGACATACGTTACAATTCAACCGACTCACGTCTCTTCCAAAGATCCCCGGTGAAGCTACATCTACATTTACGATCGCATTTACAAAATTACAACTACAACTACAGATTACGTCGAACTACATCTACAGGGTTCTACAATGAACTACATCTACAGGGTTCTACAACGAACTACATCTACAGGGTTCTACAACGAACTACATCTATAGGGTTCTACAACGAACTACATCTACAGGGTTCTACAGCGAACTACGTTTACAGTCTACAACGACATCTACAATCTACAAAATTACAACCCCCTATAAAGGTTCTCTCACGAGTTTCCATCATTTCGGGAGGAGACCGAGACCAGCTCATGATTCCCATATCATGACGTTCGGGGAAGTCCTACATCAGAGACCGAGACCAGCTCATGATTCCCATATCATGATGTTCGGGGAAGTCCTACATCAGAGACCGAGACCAGCTCATGATTCCCATATCATGATGCTCGTGGAAGTCCTACATCAGAGACCGAGACCAGTTCGTGGTTCCCACACCATGATGCTAGGGGGAGTTCTACAACAACAACATCTACAATGACATTTACATCTACATCCACAAACTACAGTGATTCTACCATCTACAAAGTTGTGACATTTCAGGCAGAGATTGAAACCAGCTCGTGGTACCCTTATCGTGACGCTAAGGGAAGTCGCACATTTTCAAGTTGAGTTCCAAAAGAAAAGATATACAAAAAAAAAAACAGAAAGAAAAGGAAGGATACGAATAAAACTGAACCATCGACTCAATTCATTCAACCACAACATTATGATAAGCATATCTCTCGACTAGAAGCTCCTCACCTATCATCTAAGTCACCATATCCTGGGCATTCGAGTTGCTATTGTACTTTCAGAGATTTCTCTTTGGCAGTTGTTTCCTGTTCCCGTGGAGTCTCATTCCGTTGAGCCTGTCCTTCCTGTGTGTGGTGTCTAGTTTTTCCTCTGTGACATCATTTCCTCACAGGATCGTCTGTCTTGCATTTTCATATCATTGCATATCATATGCATTCGATGGCTTCTTATGGCCAAAAATTTTGTGCAATATCTGTATTTAAGTCCCTCCTATCTCGTCGAGACGGAGATTTCAATCTCCATATCTCCGAATAAGAGTAACTTAAATAGGGGCATCTGTTGCACCCTTTTTTTTTCAAAACGCCACCTCCTCATGTGTTTTCTCACGTTTTATCTTTTACATTAATGTGTGACTAACAAGTGCGCGCATGGTTATTTTGTTTTAAAGACATCTCTGGCGGAGTTTTAAGATTAGATCCCCTTAAATCAAGATATTGGTCTTTTTCAAGCTTTCTCTCTTTATCAAGGAAGGTTTGGAAAGACAAGGTTCGTACAGGAATTGAGATCACGGATTCATAGATTGAAGCATTGGTAGTACAAGATAATTTGGATTCAAGATTTAAGGATGATTCATTTGGTGCATTTCATATGGATTAAATCGGTATCCAATTTCATCAAGTGTATTCTAAGGGTTCAAGACTTTTGTTCTTCAATAAGCTGGGATTAAACTCGATTAAAGTCATCACTCTGGTTAAGGTGCTCAAATTTTGGAATTTACAAATTTAAGGTGGCGCTTAAATTCAAGGGAAGATTGCAAGTTCATTCAATTATGAGCACGAGTTCAAGTCCTTTGAGATCTGTTAAGCATTTTCGCAAGTTCATCATAAAGGAAATCGACTAAGGGATTCATTTGACTCTACACAATTGACGTCAAATTCACGTGATGAAACTTCGAATATATTACAAGTCACTCTTTTACAGGATACAATTGGTAAATTCACCATTCAAGAATTTCATGTGTTCACATTTACATGAAGAATCATTACAAGGTTTTCCACTTTTACTTGATGAGCGAGTACCCCCTTCAAAGCTTTTGTCATTTTTGGTTTATCTTAACTTTATGGATACCGCTACAATGGTAAACATGACAAGGTTTAGAAGTTTACGCATGTGAGCTCCACAATAATTCAAAGAAACATTCATATACGGATTACAAAGGCATTATATACTTTACAATATTGAACAACTCAGTATATAACAAGGTCATTACTAAAAATCCAGACAGTTAAGATTCTGCCTCTGTTTCCTAAGGTTTTCCCTGCTTATAAAGTTACATGGCATAAAATCTTCAACGCAATGAGAAGTATCCAGTTACGATTTCATACAGCTCCAAACACGATCCGGCTCAGATGGAGGAAGAACTTTCACCTGCATCCCAAGCTGCGAAGCCATTAGTTGCGCCAAGAAGTAATTGATAAAAGCTTGCTGATAAAATCAAAGGAATGTTAACCGTATCTTCGAAGCCACTATTCCTGTCATAGCCAGACCGAAAGGATAAAAGATTTCAAACATGCAACCTCAAATTTCATCAAACAGACCTTATAGATCAATTGAAGCATAATTACCACTGCTCACCTGTTCCTAGTTGTTGAAAAATCAGCAGCAGCAGAAGTAAGAGGATCGATGTCGAGACATACAACGTGATACGTAATCTGTAACCAACAATGCATACAATTACATAAATGAAGGAAAGTTGTTAAACTCGTTCTCAAGCAACATCATCGACTGGTAATTATAAGCGTACAGGTTTCTGCAGAGCGTGAGGTTCAAGAGGAGCCTTTTCCCAGTACTACAGACAGTTTGCTGATGCCTTGAGCCAATCATCCTGATACCTATTACGAGGGCAACACTAACCTAAATCATTAGATGCACTAAAATACTACCAAACATGCTTGACTTCAAACGAAAATGACTGCAGGTGCACATACCCTACGAGTATAGAAGGAAATGGAACAGCAATGAGGGTGAGTTTTAGTCGGGAGCACAGGTGTTGCTCTGTCTCTGAATTGCACATATCTTGGCCAGATCTCCTTTGGGAAGTCTCATCCACCTTGGCACTATCCATCATGTTGGAACTGCAGTAACATTCAACTTTTATTAGTAGTCCAAAAACAAGGCTTCCGTCACTAATGTAAAAGCAAACTTATACCTTTAAAACTGGATGATCCACAAACAGACGGTTGGATAAGGAACATGTGATTCTTCTTGCAGCTAGGGATGCTAATACTGAAAATCAGGATGCTATTGATGCTGCTATTGTTGGAATGCTTGCCGACCCTAAAGAAGCGAAGGTTACGAGACAAACGGAGTGGCGTTTCTTGCCATTCAAGAGATAAGAGAATTGCGTTGACTTACATTGATAATGATATGGAAGAGGACGTAAGGGAACTTTATAAACAAGGTAACAAAGGTGGCGCATGCAGGAGGTCATCAGACATTTATGGGAATGGAAGATCATATGATGGTTATGGATCTTCCTATGACAGAACTGATAACAGACAGCTTAAAACGAATTTTGCAGTCTGAATTAACCCTCAGGGCACTGCTGCTATATTCTTTTAGTCTTGACTCCAACCAAAGCCATCAGCTAGAATTGGTGCTTTTGCCTCCACCAACTTCAAAACAACCAGGACGCATTACTCCAATTCCCCCAACATCATCGTCAAATACATGAACAGAAAAACGATATTAAACATATATCCAACACAAATGAAACAAGAAATAGAGATTGATTTGGAAGTAACAACGTACCCTGCGTTCAGCTTGTGCGCAAAGAACATTTGCAGTGGTTACTCCTCATCACCAACTTTTCTTCGTGGAATCCCTCACCAGAGTATACCAAATGCGAGCTTATTCTTTCTTCTGGGCTACTATTTTCTTCTGGCCCAAGTCCATCGCTATTCACACCTGTCAGGCCACCAAATCCAGGGTTAGAAAATCAATTGGGAATATACCCTGTCAAAAAAGATTCGATTCAGACAAAAAAATCAAATCCTCAGGGCAATGAACCGTGACGTTAAAGTGATTAATACAGAATATCGCAAAATTGAGATTTACATTAAACACACATCAAACACAATCAGACAGAAGAGGAAAGAATTCAAATTTCGTATAAGTTAAAATGGAAGGTCCAAATCCACAATCAATCTCAAATCAAAGCATTAAGTTCTCAAAAGTCTATAAATTGAAGACAAGAAGCCATCGAGAACAACGGAAAAAGAACCCCGATACCACCAAAAAAATCCCAAACCGAAAACCTAAAAGTCAAAAAAGGAGAACTTATCTTTTTTCGCTTCGCCGCCGCGCACTTTATCGGAGAATCACGCAAACCACTAGGAGTTCCCCGAGTCATCGCCGATCGTCTTTCCTTTGGAGCTTGACGAATCCACCGCAACCGTGAACCCGAACCGTCGCATCCACTCCATCCTCGCAAACCGCTGCTCCACCCAGCTCTCGGTAAGCACCCATCCTTGTCAATGCTATTAAACTATTGACGCTTTTTGTTTGGTTTCAGAAAATGGCAAAAGAAGCGAATCTGAGGAAAACGGAGATGAGAAACGAGGGAGACGCAGGGGAATTTGGGGCCGATCCTGGGAATTAGGGTTTTCTTATTATTCTTATTATTTTGCTGTAACGCTTAATCACTCGCTAATCATCACTAACCACACACTAAGCTACCCGCTAATTGTTTTTACTAATACTAACCTTAATTAAAACATAATCTTTAATTCATTTTATTTAAATAATTAATAAATTAATTAGTCAATTCTAATCATTTTTTATAAAATTTAGTTTATAATCATTTTTAATCTAAATAAAACTAGTAACCCTTCTAAATCAACCTATTAACGAATTAAGTTTTTTTTAATCAAATTAACTTTGGCTTTTTTTTCTATTTAAAAAGGACTTAATAAACATTTATAAATAATCTATTCCAATTTCCTTTTATTTAATTAGATGTTAAAATATTTTTAATCCTTTTATATTATTTTTTAACAAGCTAATATCATTTAAGCAATCACTTCGCTTAGGTTTTATAATTAAACTATTGTAACATTTTATTCTAAACTCAAAATTTAATTTATGTTTGGCATCACCGTAAAATCAATCAACATCGCAAATTAATTAATCTAATCATGCACTCACGACACATGCACATACACTTAGCGCTTTCATGCGTATGTATGTTTTATTCTTATCTGCTCTTATTTATCCACAAAGCACACACTCACCTAGCGCTTTCATGCGTTCGTGTATGCCTTTACTTATCCGCAATTTCTTTATTTACCGCAATTTATATCTATCACCATTATCACACTGCATTCCGTCCAAAGGAAAAACCTACATTTGATTCAACAATCGTGTGTAGTGCATTCGCATTTGCATCATTTTCCCCATGAGATCCTTGACCCCATTCAAGTCGATCTTCTTAAGTTTAGATCCTACCCCATAGGAAAGATTGTTCTTTATTTTACAACATAGGAAAACAATAAACACAATACAATCATATCAAACAGTATTCATACAAACAAACTCAATCAACAATACAAACTTTTCAAACACATTAGAGAATAGATGTTAATCATCTTAAGTGAGATATAATCTCCACCCCCACAATAATACAATCAAACATGTAGGAACTTTTCCTTAAGAGTGATAAAGGCATACTCGTTAAACAATCCGAGTACTTAAGCCCTTTTCTTAAGACGATGCAAAGACTATTTTCCTACAACCCCCTTTACACTTGTGGTGGTTACATCTCCCTTAACATGAAGACTCATCTCTTCTCCTAAACCCAATCAATCAACTACCCTAAACCCGTAGGAACTTTGACCACAGTCAAAGAACTCCTCAAACCCTTTAGGGGAACTACAAGTACTCTGATTTCACTCCCGTAAGGATA
Organism: Lathyrus sativus; assembly: GCA_963859935.3. Lineage (NCBI taxonomy): Eukaryota > Viridiplantae > Streptophyta > Magnoliopsida > Fabales > Fabaceae > Lathyrus > Lathyrus sativus. The sequence continues at coordinate 141,719,859 of OZ012741.1, read as the reverse complement.
TGTAGGCATAAGACGCGATGTCTTATCGAGTATACTTAAAAATAAACCACTAGGTCTTTAATCCTTTAAGCAGATAACACTTAGCAATAAACAAATATAAAATAAGAGGTTCCTGTAGAGTACTACAGAAACTTAGGATGCTAGTACCTTCCCTAAGTTTAACCAACCCCCGAACCTAAAACTCTCTAAACAATCTAGCTTGCATTTGCATTACATTGTGGGAATTTCGATCTTTATCCCTTCCTTTGGACAAATCAAAGTTCTGTTGCAAAATGAATTAAAGATTCAAACTAATCAATAGTTTGATATCAAAATTTCACCGCGACAATGACAAACTCCAAAGTTATCGATACATCAATGCCAACATGTACTAATCTCAGCTGAGACAAAAGTGGTAAGGATGTAGAGGTGAGAAAGTATCGAGGTATGATTGGATCTCTCCTCTATCTTACTGCCTCTAGACCCGACATTATGTTTAGTGTCTGTATGTGCGCTAGGTATCAATCATCTCCTAAAGAATCTCATCTAAAAGCAGTAAAGCGCATACTTAGATACCTCTCGGGTACTCCAAAGTATGAGCTCTGGTATTCTAAGGGAAATGATTGCTTCTTGGTTGGTTTCTCCGATTCTGATTTTGCAGGATGCAAATCAGATAGGAAAAGTACGAGTGGCACGTGTCATCAATTTTCAAACTCTTTGGTAAGTTGGCATAGCAAAAAGCATATCTCTGTAGCTTTGTCAACCATCAAAGTGGAATACGTTGCGGCCGACAGTTGTTGCGCTCAAGTCCTATGGCTTAAGCAACAATTGCTCGACATTGTAAATTGTAACCTACATCAAGGATATTTTCCCTCTTCCTCTCTTCCCAAAACCTATTATCTACCACAAAGGGGTAAACTCATCATCATTCCTCTATCTTCAATATAAATCTCTTCATCACCCATTCCTCTTCTTCAACTTTGAAAGTGAAAATGTCCACCCGCAGAATCACCGGCAAACGATCAACTAGACCTTCCTCATCACATGCAGGTCCATCATCTACAAACCTTCCGGCATTTTTTGTGTCCCTTGTCCCCCCTGAATTTCTTGAGATCTATGACAAAAACTTCAGTAAGCGCTCTGTCGTAAAGCAGCATACGTACTACCGGCTATCTGCTGAGCGTATGCACATCCCACAGGTGATAAATCTTCTTGATGCTCAAGGGTTTAATAATTTCTTAGAGTGCAATACAAAGTACAATGAAGACTTTGTCTTCTACACTGGTTTTCAAGGCAAATTTCAAGATTTTGAGTTCAACACGAAAGTCGAACTACAAAGGTATGTGTGAACAACTCTGTTTGGAAAAATTTGTTTAATATGTCTCTAGTATCCGCTTAGCCTATCATTAAGGCCACGGACGCTAAAGCTGTCATTGGCTACGAGTTCAAAGAGGCCTTGAACTCCATGCTAAAGAAACCTTATGCGGATGATATTGTGGCAAGTGATCTCTTTCTTAAGACTGTCACTATGGGAAAGTTAAAACTAATGGATAGAATCTTACAGTGGATTGTGGCACACATTTTGCGGCCCAAGAAAGGCAGATATTCACGCGTTGATCAAGCTGAGGTACATTTGATCTACATTTTGAAGAAAAAGATCAAAATCAGTTGGGTTCACTATATAGCCAGCCAAATTTATTCACTCAGATATTCGGGTAGAGGAACTGCTCTCTCGTATGGGTCTTTCATTCAAAAAGTTCTCAACCATGGCAAAATCACAGTTCCAGGTATTCCGTATAAATCCATAACCTCTGATCAAGAGTTCTGCCAAAAGACTCTTACAATGATGCGATATATCTAGGATCAAACAGAAAGTTGTTACAGGTTCATTGTCAAGTAACTACCTCTCGGATGGAAGAATCAGATGAGAGTGATGATCAGAACGAAGAGGCACAGGAAGAAGACCAAGATGAACAGGTTGGCGGACAACCAATGGAGACTGAAGACTAAGATGATGGAAGGTGGTTTGACCACCCTCCTCCCGCGGATCATGCAAATGACCAAGGGTGGGGCGAATGGCAACATACTGGTTGGACATCGTTAGGCGATAATTATAGGCCTTTACACCATCCGGAGTATCAAGAAACTCCAATTTGGAGCTATGAGCCTCCACTATTCTTGAATCTGCCACAACAACACTCTGATGAACTCCTCGAGATAATGAGGACTATGCAGCTTAAACAGTGGTCCTTCATGACTGCTCAGGATGAGCGTCTTTTTCAACTCCAAAGTCAATTTGAAACTCACACCGAAAATTTCAATGCTTTCTCATCCGGCGTCATGAGAAGGTTCGATGGGTTTGTCGAAACAGCTTCCAATCAACACAGGGCTCTTGCCACTAGCTTCAACACCCTAAACATAGCGGTTTTGGAGTTCACTGAAAGAGTCGATGCTCAATTACCTCCGGAGTATCCCTCTCGAGGGCGTGGCCACCATTTCAGGGGGAGGAGACCTTGAAGTTGCTTTGGATACTGCATCCTGCATCTCATTATTCTATTTTTTTCATTGTTGCTATGTATTGTTGCACTTATGCACTTTTGTTGCATCTGATTGTCATGGATTATGAACGTATATGTGCTAAATGACTTTTTCCTTCTTGATTAACCTAGCAATCTTTATCTTTTTTATCTGTGTGTGGCTCTATTTATCATTTCTTTCTGTTATATGTTCATTAACTATGTTATATATGAATGTATGTTAATGTATAGCTTGTTGTGAATGTTTTGAGATGCGTGTCTTTCTGTTACTGTTATACCATTCATTGACAGGTGTTTCTTTCTTTTTGATGTTGTCAAAGGGGGAGAAAGTGTCAAGCGCATTGCAGTAGAAACAGAACCATCACAGGTGAAGACTGAGTATTAACACAAAAGAGTATGTAAGGATAAAGGCGTCGAGCAAGGGGGAGGATAAAGTGATATATCATACAATCAGGTTCTATGTGTTTTTCCATCATAAAAAAGAGGGAGTATGTGAGGGTAAAGCCTCATATATAGATGTGCTTGTTTCGATGATGTCAAAACTCAGCTACATAGAAGAATATATATTGGACGTTATCATCTTGTCGTAGTTGCATGTTTTGTCTCTCATAACTCAAATGCTCGTAAAAATCACGAGTGTTGCATATAGATAGACAAATTTGTGTGTCACATAGGGTTCACTTAGTTGGTGTTAGTTACTATACTATAGGTTTCATCAAAAGCGTCATAAAGTATGAAAATAAGCATTTTTGAGTGTTTCAGGGCTTTGAGTAGACCAAAGACCTGTTCTGGTCGACTCACACTGCAAGTCATTTTTGTGTATTAGTCTCGGGAGGGCTCGCGTCGACCCTCCGGTCGACTCATACTGTGAGTTTTTTATTTGGCTAAAAATACATGCTATGCGTCGATGTATGCTATGCTTCGGTCGACGCATGGTCCTGTTTTCTACACAATCTTGCATTCGGGTCGGCTCAGGTCGACCCCCTCTACTGCATAGGTCGACCTCTCTCTATTTTGTGTCAAAATTTTGTTACGTCAATTGTCTTTGTGAATTCGTTTTGTTTGTTATGTCAGTTATGTTTGGTATATAAGTTCAATTTGCTCTTTCATTTCACAACATTGAGAAAAACAAGAAAAGTGAAATAGGTGTCGATTTGGTTCTCATCATCTTCATTCTCTTCATAGCAATTCACAACAATCACATATAATCATCTTTAGTGTGCATTGTGCATGTTCGAGGTGATAACGTTCAAAGCCGAAGGTTGGTTTATCTAGTTTAGGTTGAGTAATCGACAGGTTTTTATTGAATAAAACCTTAGGGTTTTTCCCTTCAAGAATCTCAGATTTTGGGGGTTTTTGTATGATTCGTTCCATCACATATTCATCCGAGTGAAGGTAATCGAAGAGCTGGAGGTTCTGTCGATTTAGTAACGATAAACAGAGGATTGTGAGTGGGAGTTTCGGGTTCGACACGCGGGTGTCTTTTGCAGACATACCCCGAGCGAGGACGATGGGGGAACTGCCTCAACAAATCGTTGTGTCTTTTGCTTTACATTTATATTGCTTAATATCTGTTGTTTTTAGTGCAAACGATTATATCAATCTAGGACTGATTTGAGGTTTGCTGAACAAATTTTGAACCTAGTACAAACATTGATTGTAAGAGGGAACTTGAGCACCTAACTCTCAAAACAGAACTCACTTGTAGTGCTCTGCACTCCAAATGTTTGATAAATTGTCTAAACTAAAACCTTGTGTGCTGTCTTTTCATATTATTAATATTTTAAAGGCATTGGAACTTGTCACACAGTATAGTAGGCATAATCAAATTGAAAGTGTGATTAACGTAGTGATTCACATATCTTGTTTATCCGATTCCACAGGCTTAACGCATATCCGGTTTTCTAGTAATCATTCGTTTTAGACGTCTATAGTTCCTCGGCCGCTTCCGCAACTAAACAAATTTTAAAAACCATTTTTTGTTGGTAGTGTCGACTCTTTTCTAGATCTGCTATGTCGTCTAACAAAAATGTCACTCTACAACAATGTTAATCGGTTAACCTCCTGGTGTTAACCGGTTAACAATGTGAAAACAAATCAAAAACACGCAGCAAAGTAGTGTTAATTGGTTAACACCAGGAGATTAACTGATTAACACTGGGACATAATCAAAAATTCAGCATCCAAAAGCACTTTTCAGCAACAACCCTATTATCCAATCATTCAAATGAATAAGCAATCAATTATGCACGAAAATTATGTCAAATTACAACAATTAAACATAAATTGGATCTAACAAACACCAAAGTCAATAATTAAAACAAGCAATGGATCAAATATCACCAAAAAGCCAAGGATATACATTGTGAAATGCAAGATTAAGAAAAATCAGAGCTAGATCTAGAATTTACCAACCTACAAAGCTGAGATTTGCTTTGGTGTGTGCTGTTAAGTTGCAATTAACATATCCAAGCAAGAAATCTAAGCATCTATGAAGCTCTAGCAAGAAAAACTTGAAGATCCAAGCAATAATCCACTAACAAGTAAAAGCTCTTCCAAAAGTGGTTCCAACAACTTAATTCAAGATCCAAATGAACCACAAAATCAGAATTGAACCAAGAAAGATGGTGCAATAGAGGTTTAGCTCAAGAATTAACAAATTGCAATGTAAAATTTGTGAAGGTTTTGGCTATGGAGCTTTTGTGAGGGTTTTGGAATGAGAAAAAATTGAGAGAATTCAAGTGTGATGTGTAGAAAATTCACAAAATGAGTGAAAGTTATGAGAGGTTTAGATGAATTGATTTAAGTATGGTTTAAGTTTAGAATTAAATGTTGTTTGGAGTGTGGGTTAGTGTAAGGAATGAAAATTAGGAGTGAATTAGGAATGGAAAATGTTGAAATTTTGAGGGAATTTGAATTAATTGGAAAATAAATCAAATTTAGAATCACTTTTAGATCCTTCTACTGGTGTGAAAATATTGAATTAGTGATTGAAATAGGGACCCTAAGCTGCAGCACTGATAAAATGAAGAATCTGTGCAAAAATTGCCTTGGTTAACCGGTTAACCAAATTTGCCTAACAAATGGTTAACTGGTTAACGCCTTCAAAAATTCAAATTTTGCCGCCTTAAAGAGGGAAATATGGATAAACACCTGTTTCCACCTGTTCTGAGCATAGTTTGACCTCTGAAACTTGACTTTTGACATTGCACTTGTATAATGCTTGAAATAAGTTGTGAATTGTCTCCTGCGCTCAGAATAATTGGCTGAAAAATATAATCGGGTGCCCGATCGCTGAGCAAAATAAATTCTGAAGCCTTTGATGCTTGTTGTTTAAACTTGCAATAAAAGAAGTCTTGAACCATAAAAACAACTTGATCCCATGTCTCAAGAGCAAATATCATGATATGCACAATGATAATGCAAGTGAACGAAACATAAGTCAATTACGGTTAAAAACGAAAAGGCAAATTTTGGGGTGTTATAAATGTAAATACAACATGTTACATTCAAAATAGGATCTCTATCAAACCTATTTTGGAGAAGAATCCTTATGAATTGTGTAAATGAAGAAAAACCAACATCTCTTATTTCCATTCATTTGGATGTTCTTATTTTATTCTGAATACTAAAGAGAATCTTAACAAGTTTGACTCTAAAGCACATAAGTGTATTATGTTAAGATACTCAGAACGCTCTAAGGGATACAGAGTATACAATACAGAAACATGTATTGTATAAGAGTGAATCCATGTTAGATTCGACGATAAGCTTGACTCAAAAAAGTCAAAACTAGTTGAAAATTTTGCAGATCTAGAAATAACCCTTGCAGGTTCTAGACAAAAGACAAAAGACTTTGAGAACAAAGACTTAAATGACATTGATAAAGATACATCAGAAGCAACTGAATGTCCATCAGTCCAGAAAAAGCAAAGGCATAGATAAACCGTCGCTGAAGAATTAATCCTAGGAGACAAAGCTAAACCTATCAAAACAAGATCCACATTCAAATAAACTAAGGAAGTGCTCTTGGGATTGGTGTCTCTGATAGAACCAACCTCTTGTGAAGAAGCACTTCAGAACAATGAATGGATTCTAGCAATGCAAGAAGAGCTAAATCAGTTCTTTAGAAATGATGTTTGGGATATGGTGGCCAAGCCCAAGGGGACTCATGTCGTTGGAACCAATTAGGTATTTATAAACAAATTGAATGATAAAGGAGAAGTTGTCAGAAATAAAGTATAACTTGTTGCACAAGGTTACAGTCAATAAGATGGTATTGACTATGTCGCAACTACGAAAAACAACCGGCGGAAAACAGAGTCACCACCAAATGTTATTTATCCCGATGGGGCAAAGGAAACGATCAAAGAAACCTCAAAAAGGGAAAGGAACATGGTCTCGCAACCAAATCCTAAGTTCGAGAGTCGATTACGCGAGAGGAAGGTGTTAGCACCCCCTCGCGTCCGTTGTACTCAACGAGATCCACTGTTGTTGTTCTAATCAAAGGGTGTGCATATCTAAATCCTACATGCTAACGGGAAAAAAAAGGAAAAAAAACAAAAGGAGGCTCGATAGGACTCCGCTGTTCTATGCCTACATATTCCCTAGTGCAATAGGAAAGTCAGAGTCATCGTAGTTCGGAGGACTATGAGTGAATGGAGGAAGGTGATCGCCAAGACTTCACCGTCTTGTGCCTACGTATCTTCATTTGGAAGAGATGAACAAATCAGAGCGTTCATATTTCGGCCTACCACGGGTGGCTAAGTGTCTTTTATGAGTGATGCTAAATTTACATTCCAACAGTTAGGGTCGACGCATGTTTGTGATAGATCGGAAGTAGCATGCCCTTTCTGAAAAGGTTTGAATGGAAAGTCCCAAAGGAAAAAATGATTTGCATTTTTTCAAGAGTTTTAAAATAATTGAATTGACTTTACTTGAGATGCGTATTGCACTAAATTCAATGACATATGATCAAATGCTTCATAAGATTGACCTAAGACGAGACGTATACAAAGCACTCTAGACAAGGTAAGGAGAGACTCCCGCTTATCAATTCCCATGTACTTAAGGCTCATGGCATACAATACTCATTGTATTTATTAAGTGTCTTATTTGATTTGAAGAGAGGAGTGAGAGACTCAAAGGGAAAAGAAAAATCTAAGGGATCTCACACCTAGATGTTGTCATGCCTAACGGTCTTATGGTTGAAGATGAGAAAGAGAAAGACTACCCTAATGTTATCATGTAAAAGATGGACCTAATGTTAAGGTTGAAAGGGAGCTAACTTAATGTTGTCATGCAAAGGATTGAGAGACTAATGTCTATCCTACTCCAAACTTAATCAGAAATTAAGTTGGACTAAGAGCCTTAAAGGAGCATGTGAACAAACACAAGTAAACATTAAACAACTCAATCACAAATGACATCAAGTATTCAAGACTTAAAGAAAAATAAATGAGATGAAAATAAGAAAAGATCAAGGTATCAAGGCAACACAAGATAAGAATATTCAACAACCAATTCTTATGTGTCAAACAACAATGCAAAAATCAAGACATGCATATCCTATGAATCAAGACAAACAAGATGTATAAGGAAAACATTTATGCATACATTAAAATCATTACAAGTCATGCTCAAATGATTCACACATTAGAGTTGAAGAAGATAAGCAATGACAATCACAGATATGCATAAGCAAACATGTCTTAATACCATATCAAGCATCACTAATCAACATGCAAAGACAAATGGGATTAGGCAGGATAGGATTTAACAAAGTTCATAAGTTACATCATATCATGATCAACTCACTTTAAAGATGAAGAAAAAAGTACAAAAGCATCCAACATGAATAACATCAAAGGCTAAGCAATTGCACACAATTATCTCATGAAAACAAACCACAAAGGATCAAACATGTGAAATTAGGGTAAGATATCAAGATGAGGCAGTAGCATGACATGAACATTAATTCAACATCAAAATCAAGGATAGCAAGAAGAATCATCACGCATCATATCCAAAGCATACACACACAACTAGGTAAGCATCACCCATTGTCAACTTCAAAAGAAAGCAAGTATTCAAGTAAGGTGTAAGGAACAAATGATCAAGAAATGGACATCAAAACATGAAGGTCAGAAGCTCATATAAGCCAATTAAGTCATACAAGAGTCATGGATATCAAGGGATCAAACAAGAGAACAAACTCAAAAGATTAGGTCAACATGTAAACAAGCATCATGTTCAACACATCATCAAGTTGAATCATCAATCAAAAACAGTTAAATGGCCAAACAAAAATGGAAATAGGGCTCTAACTCATGGCCAAGCAATCAAGATTAAGTATGAAAGAGATCCTAAAAATAATTGCATAGATGCATCACCAAATTAATTCAACAAGTTCAAGTATGTCACTAATCGAGCATGAATCGATGACCAATTAAGAACATTCAAGAATTCATCATCAATGCACAAAAACATCACTCAAATATTCATCATTCAAGTGTCAAAATATGGCCAAGAGAATGGATCAAATAGGCAAGCACAAAGCATCAAGAACACAAAGTCTAGTTCAAGGTTAAAAAGGTAAAAGCACCTCATAATTAATTCAAAATAAAATAGGAAAATTAAATGAAAAATTAAATGAAAAAAAATATAAAGATTTTGAATGACTAGGAACATATTTTTGTAGATTTTTAAAATTATTTTAACAATTAAAATAAAAATGAAATGGAAAATGAAAAGAAAAGAAAAGAAAATGAATAGAAACAAGCCAAAGGGGTGCATAAGTAAAATCCAAATGAACTGAAATCACTGTAACACGCGTGTTGGGCCAGATAAGGAGGGTGTGGAAAGAAAGAGGATGCCAGGCCTAATCCAATTAATATTTCAGAAACAAAAAGAAAATATGTGTGGCTGCCAACTCATCCTCATTAATTGAGGTGGCATACAGTCACACGCACGGACCGATCACGCAACTACACCTCAGCTAATTTGAATTTAAAAAAGTGGCGCCAAGGGCCACATAAGCCTTCTTCAACCTAGAGACATCAGAGCCCTAGCTCCGGTTGTCTTCTCCGGCCAACCACCGTCGGAGCCACCACAAAACCACCCAGAAATGAAAGGCAAGACCACCATTCCCCTTATTTTTCCATGTAGATCTCAAATCCACCAACAGTTTTCATAAATAAACACTTTTTCATGGAGAAAATCAAGCATGTAAGTTTGAACATCTAAACTGAAACTCCCCAAATAACATAACATCACGTGCAATCAATGCCTACTAAGCATATGACTTCAGATTCATACAAAATAAGCTCTAAACACATATAAATCTAGCAAAACAAGTTTGAGAAAATTACCTAGTGAAGTTATGTCCACTGCACCTTGTAGCCTTGCAAAACCTTGTGGGAAAATTCACCAAAGCTTTAACAATCCTTGAGAGTGAGGAATCTAGCTAGGAAATATAGAGAATCCTCTTGAAAAACCAGCTTCGAAGATGAGGGAAAATTGAGAGAAAATGAGAGGTTCAGATCTAAAAATGGAACCAATGGCATGAATTTGGAGTTTGTTAGCTTATATATGACCTGTTTTTAGGGTTGGAAATGAAGCTGAGGCTTGGGAGTGAAAAGTGAAAAAGAAAAGCTCACATGTGTATGGCATAGTTTATGGATTGGCAAGAGGTTTTAAGTATGCTTTGGGAGAGGTTTAGAATATGGAAATGAGTCATGAAGAGTGTGAATGCAAGTGGCACGTGAGAAGGAAGAATGAGGTCATGTTTGGGTGCATTTCCACTTTTCTTATTTTAGCAACAAACATGAATATGATGTGCATGGCATATGGTACATGTTTAGTTCATTTTAGCAATCAAAGTGATGTCATGTGTGTGTGATTTTAATGTGGTAAGACATGCTGCAAAAAGAAGTCCAAATGTGTCAAGAAAAATGAGAACATGATGCCTTGGATATCATATGATGAAGCCAACTTTGGATGATGATAACTTGATGAACTCTAAACCAAATGATGCATTCTTGTACTCAAGAGAAAGTAGAAATATCAATAAACATATTTGGTGTTGAAATAAAAATGAAATGAAGCTTGGAAGATGATGAAAAGTTCCCTTGAAGTTGGTTCCAAAATCTGCCCAAGACTTGAGAAAAAATTCTAAGTTAAAAAAAAATATTTTAGCAACTTTGACACCTTATCTTTGAGTCTTCATAACTTGAGAAGTATGTATCCAATTGGTGAGATCTTGGCATGCATGCAAAGCTTGAAGCATGAACAACAATTTTCATGTTAAAATAAAATTGAGTTGAAGCTTGGAACCATGTGGAAAATGCCCATAAAGTTGGCTCCATGAAGTTAACTAAAGACTTGCCAACTTAACCATTTGAAAAACCATAACTTTGAGACATTATAAACTAAGTTATATGGATCCAAATGAAAAGTTCTTAGTATCAAAAGAAAGCTTGAAGAACGACGAACAACTTTTATGTTGGAGGAAATTTGAATTGAAGCTTAGGTTACCAAGAAAATTTCCCTTGAAAACATGCCCCCCAAGCTGAGTTTCTATACTTAGAAGAATTCTAAGTGTTGAAACTTGAATTCTACATTTCCCAACTTTACATCTCCATAACTCTTGGTTTATGCATATTTTGAAGTTTCTTTCTTCTACAAACTTGTATTATGTGATGTCCTCTTTAATTTGATTAAAAGTTTGCATCATTTCGCTTAAGGGTGAATGAGATACGGATCTTGCAAGAGGGCTTCATGAACACAAATTTTCCATACTTAGAAAAATTCTCAAGACCCTAATTTAGTAACTTCTCCTGACTTTATAATTTCTCTTTATTCTTCTTGACCAAGCCTCATAATACCATGGATGACTTGAAATGCCCAAATGTGACCCAAGAACTCAAGAGTTGACTTTTGTAGGACACTAGTTGACCTTTTGATCAGATGAATGCAATGCCTCCTTTATCCACTTCAAAAACTCTTGAAATGATTTGAGATGAACCATAAGGAATATGTAGAACCCTTGAGAGCAAATTGAAACTTAGAACCTTAATTTTCTCAAGAAAATAATCACAGGTAGTCTTTGACCCAAAACCTTAGCTCAGGACCAATATGAGCTTGATCCAATGAAACCCTAATCAGCAGATGATTGTGTGAACTTGTAGAGATACGTTGATGATTATAAGACCCTTGTAACTTAAGAGGATCATGATGTTAAGTATATATCCTTGCTCATTACTTTGAGAATCAACTTCTCCTCTTGGGGAAAACCAAAATACCTTGATCCCATGTCTTAGAACCAATGCAATGTATGTAATGATGATGCAAATGAATGAAGCATAAGCCAATTAAGGTTAGCAAAAAGGAGGGAAAATTTTAGGGTGCAACAGACTACAAGGAAACCTTTGCTTTAGTCATCAGGTCAAAATTTATTTGTCTTCTAATCTCTTTTGTTGTTAATAATGGTACAACCTTATATCAAATGCATGTCAAAAGCTCATTTCTAAATGGATACATTTCTGAAGAAGTATATGTTCACCAACCTCCAGGCTTTGAAAACATCAAGTTTCTAGAACATGTTTTTAAACTTAAAAAGTTATTGTATGGTCTGAAACAAGCTACCAGAGCTTGGTATGATAGACTAAGTTCTTTTCTTTTAGAAAATGACTTTACCAGAGGCCAGGTGGACACTACTCTTTTCTATAAAAACTTTGGAAACGATCTAATGATTTTTCAAATCTATGTAGATGACATAATTTTTGGTTCTACTAATCCATCTATTTGTCAAGAATTTTCTAAGCTAATGCAGGCAGAGTTTGAAATGAGCATGATGTAAGAGCTAAAATACTTTATGGGAATACAAATAAATCAAACTCCAGAAACCACGTATATTCATCAAAGCAAATACACAAAAGAACTCCTAAAGAAATTTGACATGACAGATAGTAAACCAACAAAGACTCCTTTATATCCTACATGCATTATGGAGAAATATGAGGTAAGTAAAAAGGTTTGGCAAAAGCTCTATTGTGGTATGATAAGCTTTCTTCTCTATCTAGCTTCTTCTTGTCTAGATATTTTATTCAATGTATATCTTTGTGCTCGCTTTCAATCAGATCCAAGGGAAACTCACTTAACAACTGTTAAGATAATCCTAAGGCATCTGAAGGGAATATCTAACCTTGACTTGGTGTATAAGAAAACATCAGAATACAAACTATCAGGTTTTTGAGATGCAGATTACACCGAAGATAGATTAGAACATAAAAGTACTTCTGAAACTACCAGTTTCTGGGTGACAGTCTCGTCTCGTAGCCAAGTAAAAGGAAATCAACCATTGCTCTATCAACTGCTGAAGTAGAATATATCTCAGCATCACTTTACAGCACCTAGATGCTTTGGATGAAAAATCAACTTGAAGACTTCCATATATATGAGAGTGACATCTCTATCTTCTGGGATAACACAGCTGCTATTTGCCTAAGTAAGAATCCTATTTTGCACTCTAGAGCTAAACACATAGAAACCAAACGCCATTTCATTAGAGACTATGATCAGAAAGGGGTTATCGTTTTAAAATTCATAGATATAGACCATTAGTAGGATGATATCTTCACAAAACCCATAGCTGAAGATAGATTGATGTTCATTTTGAAACATTTAAAAATGGAATTTCATCCAGAATGAATTCTTCTTCTAATGTGTCCAACTCTTTCTGTAAAAATATGATTTTGACTATGTGCAAATACTTTTATTTTAATCTTTCTTCTCCATGATACTTCTATAAAGTTAAAAGATGTCTTGATCAAAAATATCTCAAGTCATATCCTCTTGGTATTCTTGACTCTGAGAACATCAAATTGTGTCTTTTCAAACGTATGGCTATGATTCATTGAGACACTTGTCTTTTAAAATCATAACTTACCAGTTGAGTGACACCTCGAGCGATGGGATGTCTTGAGATTAGGTTTTAAAATCATCATTATTATTTATTACTCTCCCTATTGTTCATTTTCAATGTTTAATCATTTCAAATATTTGTAATACTTTCACTCTTCTCACTCTCACATAATACGCTACCTCACTCCCCACACTTTTATCCCTTCAACCTAAACCCTTCATTATATGCAATATCTTCATCCATGGATGCTAAACAAGAATAAGTTTTCAAATCCTCACAAAAAATACAACAACAATATGAATCTTCTCAACATATGGTTGCCAACACCATGCCACCAAAATCTTCAACCATTCAACATTCCTCGTCTTATTTTCAACAATCTCAAGTTCCACACATTCTTGATCATCCTGCTCACATTCATTTGGCAACAACTTTTGATCAACTAGAAGTACTCTGTGAACTTCTAGTGGATTTTGATAATCTGAGGGATAATGGTATGGATCTGACTGAGGAACTAAATAAACAAGGCTAGGGTAACTATTTTGATCATCTCTACGACTCTATCTCCTCAAATCTGGTAAAGGAACTCTGGAGATTTGCATATGCTGATGACAAATACATTGTATCCTATGTTCTAGGAGTTAAATGTGTCATCACAGAGAAGTATATTGCGACCTTGCTCAAAATGGAGAATGCAAGAGGAAAGGATTTACAACATGAACCCTAGGTCAAAAGCTCTGACTCAGGAAGTAATCCCTACAATCTTTGCACAAGTATCTGAAGGCAAACCGTCTTCTAAGAATCAGGAACTATATAAGAATCTTTGTGTGTGGCATAATATCATTTTGGGATGTATTCACCATAGACCGCCATCCAGCTCATCTTACTATGTCAACACAGATTAGAAATACATGATGTATTATCTAATGAAGGGAGAAAAGATACGTCTTCCATCTATTCTCTTTAAATATCTTAGAGATTCTGTTAAAGAGACCAGAAATCAGGGAAAGCCTAGAAACTACATCTCTTTGGGCAGACTCATCTCAGATATTCTAATTGAAAATGGTCTTGTGGATCATTTAATTAGTCTAAATCAGATGGAAGATGTTGTTGTGGATACTGGAAAACCCCTGAATGATAAGAATCTCAAAACCATGGGCGTTATTGATAAGGTTTTGGTTAAACTAAACATTCCTACAGACGGGGACAATTTAAAGGATCGAATGATGCTTGTTGATGGATATCCTCTCTTCATAAAGATTGATCCACTAGAAGTTCTAGAAGAGTATATTAGAGGCCTTGAAGCTGAAGGTTACGATTTGTCTAGATTTTTTTATGATTATCTTATGGATGCACCTCCTATTCTACAGAAAAGGAAGCATGACACATCTTAAAAGAAGAAGACTGAGAAGAGAAAAAAAACTTCTGCATCTGGGAGAACCTGGAAAATCTCAGAAAAACGATGCACTTGCCACCTATCTAGGTCCATCAAGTAAGTCCCCTGGCTCTTTAAACATGGTTGCATCTGGTTCTGATACTAGAACCATTACTTCATCTATTCCTCCACCTGCTCCACTAAATTCGACCACAGTTACAACTACCTCCATCCCACCTTCATCCTCTACTTTTTCAGCTCTTGCTGGAAAATCCAAAGTGACACCAACTCCACCTCAAATAACTTTTGAAACCATCCCCCAAACAACGCCAATTTATGAAACCTTCATCCCCACAAGCACTTCCACCCCAGTAGTTTATGCATCTCTACTTTCTTTTGCTTTCTCATCTGCCGCTAGAACTACATCCACACCTACCCTAGATGCCATTTTCACCATCGCCTTTCTACCAATCTTTGGAGATATTTCTTCAGAACCTATACCTACTTCTAACAGTCCTCTTTCAACCATTCTCTCCACCTCCACACCAACATCACTTCAGCATTCCAAAATCTCACCAACATCTCTGGCCATTCTGACCCTACCCCACCTGATCTGAACATAAACCACCCCTTGACCAATACTTCCTCAGACACTGACAAAACCCTTTCTGATGAAGCTGACTTTGATGAAGAAACCCATCCTGATCATCAGACCTCTGACTTTTAAACTCCTATTTCAAATCTTGATGAAGTAATGTTTAGTTTCAAGGATAGTGTATTAAGGAGAATAAAGAAGCTCTACGAGGAGTCCAACTCTAGCAATGATCCTTCTCATCTGGGTGCTATTTGGAATCAGTTTAACAAGTGAATGGTTGTTTAGTTCCTCAGAATTAAGAATCTCTCGGCCCAAGCCAGAGATAATTTTGTCAAAGAAGTAAAAGAAAGGTTAGAAGCTCAAAAGGATACTGAGTGAGAAGTTGATGAGAGAGAAGTCGTTGAGAGAGAAACCGCTAAGAAAAAAGCTACTAGAAAGGCGGTTGCTGAGAAAGACACTACAGAAAAATCTAACCCATTTCTGAATCTGATACTTTTCCTCTGATGATGAAAACTCTAGAAGACATGCAGAAAGAACAACATTTGGTTAGAATAGGACTCGACAAGCAAGATGAAATCAACAACAACATTCAGAACTTGCTAACTCAACTTGTTCAGAGGGTCCCTCATACTTCTCAACCTTAGACACTTTAGGCTTCCCTTTTGTCTTCTTTTATGTTTTGTTCTATGTTTTTCTCACATGTACCGTTCATGCTTCATTTAAATATCAGTTTAACTTTTTGATTATGACAAAAGGGGGGAATAAAATAAGTGATGATTTTGATACGTATATAATTCTCTAAATCTCATTGCTTACATTATAACATAATATATATACAAAGCATATGAATACATTTCAGGAACACTCTGAAAGTAGCTTATGGATCAAGCTCTGATAAAGTGTTGCAAAAGGTTCTAATGATCCAAGCTCTGACAAGTCATTTTGACAAGACAACCAAGTTCTGATATCCCTTATCTTTTAAGATTTTCTTAAGTCGTAGACTCATGGGAAGCCTCTTTATCTCATGGGGAGTCCTCTAACTAAACTCTAATAATTTTTGCATATAATCTCGTACATATTATTCCATCAAAATACATGATTTTGTCATCATCAAAAAGGGGGAGATTGTTAGAACAAGATTTTAGTTCTGCATATAATCTCTAGTTTTGATGATAACATTGCATATATTTTATATGTAACAATTTTGTACTCTAATATTTTTCTTATGTGTGCAGATGTAAAGTTTAATTTGATTCTGGATAGCTTTCTAGAAATCTCATCAGAATCAATTCTACCACGCCTCGAGAAACTACTTCAATCACATCTGTAGAAACATCAGCAGTTTTGATGAATGCTAAATGTCTCTGGATAAGGAAAGTTGTGTGCTTCTCAGATAAGCTTCGCTTCCAGCTCTGAAGTCAAGGTTCTGGGCTCTGAAGACTTGTTCACTCTCAGCTGTAAATCAAGATGTTGGTTCTGACAGAATCATTCTAAGGAGACTTAAGTGAAGACAACTTTTGACCCTGAAGACTCTGATACTTCTCCATACATTTATCTTCTGGACCCATCATCACTTTACATCAGAATAATTTCATCAGAAGATAATATCAAGACAAAACTTGAGCTGAAAGAATTCGTACAACAGTACAATCCCAAATTGGTAAAAACTGATTGTGCGCCAAAATTATTAAGGAATGTTTGTGAGACTTTACTACTCCTGTCTCCCATGATCTTCGGTTTACCATTATGGAAGCTGGCACTGATAGTGACATTTTTACCCTCCAACATTCTACCATTGAGCCTATATAAAGGAGTAACTACTTCATGGAAAAAACAACAAACATTATTGCAAGAGTGAAAACACAATGTCTCAAAATTCTATCAAGAGAGTGTTCTCAAACACAAAGAGTTGTTGCTGTTAGAACACAGATTGGTTCTTAATAATATCTCTATGTTTTGATGATAACTCTTATGAAATTTTGTATTAAAGAATTATATACTCTAAAATTTGTTTGAGAATGTTTGCTGCAGAAGCTACAGAAGAATCTGAAGCAGAAGCCAGAAGCATCTGAAGCAATGAGGAATTCTGTATGAAGAGTTTCAAGCACAGTTACTTCAGAAGACTCTGAAAGTACTAACGCTGCCAGTACTGAGGATCTGATCCAAAACTCTGCTCTGAATATTTACACGCTGAAAGCACACTTGCTGCAAAGACTCTGATTCAGCAAAACTCTGATGAACATTAGAAGGCTCTGATCAGTCAAGGCTATAATACTTTGCTAAAACTTATTGAAGAAGAATTCAAGGATATGTCTGTTGGAATAACCAAACGACTCTTTCCTTATTTATGCTAGACACAAGAACACAGACAAAAGGGATTTTTCTGTGCATTCTTCTTCTAGGAAAGATCATGTGATGTGAAGACAAAAAGGCTCAGACCTTTTTGGTACACAGCTCTCAACGTGAAAGACTTCATGGACCTCTGTGCCTATAAAAGCAAGACTCCATTCATCTTCTTCAGTTGACGAAATACTTGAAAAAATTCATTACAAGCTCTCATACAACTTATACATTCTTGCTGAATTTATTTCATTGTTCTTCATCTTAAGTGAAAAATCACAGTTGTGATAAAGCTTTATTAGAAGCAAATCAAACACTTGTATTATTATTACTTTTGATTGTAAGAGAACCTTAAGAAGATCCAGTTAGGATCAGTAGTTCTTGAGAAGACTTTGAACAGTTGTTCTTAGTGCTTACTATTGTAATCAGTTGATTAAATAGTGGATTAAGTCCTTGTTTGAGAAAGGAAAATCACTCTTGATAGGGTGGACTGGAGTAGTTGAGTTCAACGAACCAGGATAAAAATCCTTGAGTTTTTATTTCTAAGTTTTATCTTCATACTTATTCAACCCCCCCTTCTAAGTATTTTCTCACCTTCAGTTGGCATCAGAGCTCCGGTTCTGTGTGTGCTACCACTTCACAGTGACAGAAAAGATCCAGTGAGAAAAACTTTGATATATATTTGGTTGTTATTATGGTTAATACTTCAACATCTAACATTAATAACAAATATGAAGAAAGGGACAGAATCAGCACTAAACCCCCTATGTTTGATGGGGAGAAATTTGATTATTGGAAGGACAGGATTGAAAGTTTCTTCCTTGGTTATGATGCTGATTTATGGGACTTAGTCATAGATGGGTATGTTCATCCCATTGATGGGAATGGCAAGAAAGTAGATATAAAATCTATGACAGAAGCCCAAAAGAAGGAGTTTAGAAATCACCACAAGGCTAGAACAATACTGTTAAATGCAATATCTCACGCTGAGTATGAAAAGATCACAAATAGAGAAACTGCATTTGACATGTTTGAGTCCTTGAAGATGAATCATGAAGGAAATCTTCAAGTAAAAGAGACCAAGGCTCTGGCGTTAATACAGAAGTATGAAGCGTTCAAGATGGAAGAATCTGAGTTCATAGAAACTATGTTCTCTAGATTCCAGATTCTTACAGCTGGTCTAAAAGTTCTGGACAAAGGCTACTCAACTGCTAATCATGTGAAGAAGATCATCAAAAGCTTGCCTATCAGATGGAGACCTATGGTCACTGCTCTGAAGCTTGCCAAGGATCTGAACAAGATCACTCTGGAGGAGGTAATTAGCTCACTAAGGAGTCATGAAATTGAACTTGAGGAAGATGAGCCTCAAAAGAAAGGTAAGTCTATTACCTTAAAATCTAACAAATCTGTAAAAGCATTGCAGGTGTTAGAGGAAAGCTCTGAAGAATCTTCTTCTGAAGAAGAAGATGAACTATCCTTACTGTCCAGAAGAATCAACGGACTCTGGAAGCACAAGCAAAGGAAGTTCAAGAACTTCAAAAGACCAGATCAGCGCAAGGAGTCCTCTGGACCAAAAAGATCTGGAAAGAAGGAAGTTGTCTGCTTTGAATGCAAAGAACCTGGCCATTAGAAGAGTGAATGTCCAAAGCTTCTTAAAGAAAAGCCAAAGAGGAAGTTTGACAAAAAGAAGAAGGTTCTAATGGAAACTTGGGATGAATCTGATGAATCTGGATCCTCATCAAAATCTGAAGATGAATGCGCCAACATGGCTCTGATGGCAGGCATTGAAGATCAGAATGAAGAATCATCTGGATCTGAGTCTGATTCTGAATCTGACTCAGAAGAGGTACTTTCTGATCTCACTAGGGAAGAGCTTGTTAAAGTCTTATCTGAAGTCCTGAAAAATTATAATCAGATTAAGCTCAAATGCAAGAAGCTTAAGTGCAATCTTGGCTCTGAGAATAATCTGTTAAAATCAGAAATTGCTGAGCTAAAAGAAAACAAATTAAAAATGAAAGCGGATTTTGAAATAGCTCAACAAAACTCTGAATCTGAAAGTAAGTCTAAATGCAAAAACATTTTAGAAGAATATGATTTTAGCTTTCAGAAATTTCTTGCTAAAAGCATAGACAGAAGCAAGATGGCTTCTATGATCTATGGGGTTAGCAAAAATAACAGGAAAGGAATTGGATATGAATCCTCTTCTGAAAAGGATTTAAATCCAATATCTGTTGATAAACTTGTTATCAAGAAAACTCCCTTGTACTCTCATTTCAAGTTTGGTCATCTGAATGACATTAAACACACACGTTCTGATCAGAACGTTCTTGTGTTTAAGCCAAAAGTAAGTCAGAACAAAACTGTTGTAAAAAGACAAGTTCAGACCAACTTTCAAGGCAGCTAACCAAAAAGGTCCCAAAAAGATCTGGGTACCTAAGGATAAGATTATCCCTGTTGCAGATGTTTTTAGCAGAAAAGTCAAGACACCAGTCATGGTACCTTGACTTTGGCTGCTCACGTCACATGACGGGAGAAAGGTTTATGTTCCAAAGCCTGGAGCGTAAATCTGGAGGAGAAGTGAAGTTTGAAGGGAATCAGAAGGGAAAGATCATTGGCTCTGGAACTATTGGTAATGGTAACCTTCCCTCTATATTTAATGTTCTTCTTGTAGAAGGATTAAAGCATAATCTATTGTCCATAAGTCAATTAAGTGACAATGGTTATGATATAATCTTTAATCAACAATGTTGTAAAGCTGTTAGTCAGAAGGATGGCTCAATCCTATTTAATGGAAAGAGGAAGAACAACATTTACAAAATAAATCTTTCAGAACTTAAAGTTCAAAATGTTAAATGCCTCTTGTCTGTTAATGATGAGCAATGGGTTTGACACAGAAGATTGGGGCATATTAATATGAGATGTATATCTCAGATTAATAAACTCAATCTGGTCAGAGGACTTCCTAAGCTGAAGTTCAACTCAGATGCTCTTTGTGAAGCATGTCAAAAAGGAAAGTTTTCAAAATCTTCCTTTAAATCTAAAAATCTTGTCTCAACCTCAAGACCATTAGAATTACTTCACATTGATTTGTTTGGACCAATGAAAACTACATCCATCAGAGGCAAGAAGTATGGATTAGTCATTGTTGATGACTACAGTAGATGGACATGAATAAAGTTCCTAAAACACAAGGATGAGTCACATTCTATGTTCTTTGACTTCTGCAAACAAGTCCAGAATGAAAAAGGTTTCAAAATTATTAAAGTCAGAAGTGATCATGGTGGTGAATTTGAAAACAAATATTTTGAAAAATATTTTAATGAAAATGGCATTGCTCATGATTTTTCCTGTCCTAGAACTCCACAACAGAATGGGGTTGTAGATAGGAAAAATAGAACTCTGCAAGAAATGGCCAGAACCATGATCAATGAGACTAATCTGGCAAAGCATTTTTGGGCAGAAGCAATAAACACAGCATGTTACATTCAGAACAGAGTGTCTGTAAGACCTCTTCTGGAAAAGACTCCCTATGAATTATGGAGGAACAGAAAGCCCAACATTTCATATTTCCATCCTTTTGGATGTATTTGCTATATGTTGAATACTAAAGAGAATCTGAACAAGTTTGATTCTAAAGCACAGAAGTGTTTCATGCTTAGGTATTCTGAACACTCTAAAGGCTACAGAGTATACAATACTGAAACACAGATTGTGGAAGAATCTATTCATGTTAGATTTGATGATAAGCTTGGCATTGAAAAGCCAAAGCAGTTTGAAAGTTCTGCAGATAGAGAAGTAATTCTCACAGACTCTGAAGGCTCAGAGGCAGACAAAGCTCAAGTGAAGGAACCTAAAGCAACGCCAGATGCAGTTCCTCTAGCTTCTCAGATGAACAACTTGACCATTTCTGAAGAATCAACTGTTAGAAGATCATCTTCCAGAATAAAGCCTCTCACCCAGAGGATGTGATCATTGGAAAGAAGGATGACCCCATTAGAACAAGATCCTTCCTCAGATCTTCTAAAGCATCATTATTTGGATTGGTGTCAATTATTGAACCAACTTCTATGGATGAAGCTCTGCAAGACAATGACTGGATTATTGCCATGCAAGAAGAGCTAAATCAATTCACAAGAAATGACGTGTGGGATTTAGTTCCAAGACCAAAAGAATTCAACATAATTGGAACTAAATGGGTCTTTAGAAACAAGCTTAATAAGAAAGGAGAAGTTGAAATAAATAAGGCAAGGCTTGTTGCTCAAGGTTATAGTCAGCAAGAAGGACTTGATTATACAGAGACTTATGCTCCTGTAGCAAGGTTAGAGTCTATTCGTTTACTCATTTCTTTTGCTGCACAGAATAACATCACTCTATATCAGATGGATGTTAAAAGTGCCTTTCTAAATGGTATTATAGAAGAAGAAGTTTATGTTCACCAACCTCCTGGTTTTGAGAGTGAAAAATTTCCAGAACATATTTTCAAACTAAAGAAATCTCTTTATGGTTTAAAACAAGCTCCCAGAGCTTGGTATGAGAGATTAAGCAATTTTCTTCTGGAGAAAAATTTCATCAGAGGCAAAGTGGACACAACACTCTTTTGTAAAACATTTAAGAAAGATCTTCTAATTTGTCAAATATATGTGGATGATATTATATTTGGATCTACCAATGTTATGCTGGGAAAGGAGTTTGCTCAATGTATGCAGGCAGAATTTGAAATGAGCATGATGGGAGAATTGAGATTCTTTCTGGGAATTCAAGTCAACCAAACTCCAGAGTGCACTTACATTCATCAGACCAAATATTTTAAAGAACTTCTGAAAAAATTTAACATGACTGACAATAAGATGGCAAAGACTCCCATGCATCCAACTAGTACACTTAGTAAGGAAAAGGTAAGTAAGAAAGTAGATCAGAAACTCTACAGAGGTATGATTGGATCTCTTCTCTACTTAACTGCTTCTAGACCTGACATTTTGTTCAGTGTATGCTTGTGTGCAAGATTCCAATCAGATCCTTGAGAATCACACTTAACAGCTGTTAAGAGGATTTTAAGGTATCTGAAAGGTACTTCTAATGTGGGTTTGTGTTACAGAAAATCTGATGATTTCAAATTAGTTGGATTTTGTGATGCTGATTATGCTGGAGACAGAGTGGAAAGGAAAAGTACTTCTGGAAGTTGTCAATTACTAGGAAGAAATCTAATCTCTTGGTACAGCAAGAAGCAACCCACAATTGCACTATCAACTACAGAGGTAGAATATATTGCTGCTGCTGGATGTAGCACGCAGATGCTCTGGATGAAAATTTAGCTAGAAGACTATCAGATATTTGAAAGTAACATTTCTATATTCTGTGATAATACTTCTGCTATATGCTTGTCTAAAAACCCTATTTTACACTCTAAGGCAAAACATATATAAATTAAACATCATTTCATTAGAGACTATGTTCAGAAGGGTATTATAAACTTAGCCTTTGTTGATACAGATCATCAATGGGCAGATATTTTCACAAAACCCCTTGCTGAAGATAGGTTTAAATTTATTCTGAAAAATATTGGTATGGATTTCTGTCCAGAATGATATTTATCATAAGCAAATTTTTCAGATGTAAAATGTTTAAAACTCTGAAGTATTTCATCTATTATTTAGTTGATTTATTATTATTTGTGTGCATCTGAACTAACCAATCTTAGAGGATCTGAACGTTGGATAACGTTTCATTTCTCAAGAGAATTCAGAAGCACATGCAAACAAACACGTGTCACTCTGAATCTGAAAAGATTGTGTGTACACTACTGAAGAGACATCTGAGGTATGGTTTGAATAGTGGATATCTTGATTTTCCCCCAAAATTTGTCAGAATCAATTAATGTTTGAAATGATTTTTATTCTCTTTCATTAATTGTCATTTAATGCTATGTGAAAACGTGTTATGTGTGTCTGTTGATTGCCCTAAATGTTTCCTCTATAAATACCACATTTCACACCAATTTCACACTTTTCACTTCACAAACAATTTAAAGCATTTCTGCCTTCTCTTCTCTCTTCACAAAAACCCTAAACCTTCGTCCCAATCATCTTCATCCTCTTCAATGGCAACCTCATCTTCTACAGCAGCTCAATTTCAATCAACTATGACTGCAGTTACGTCAGCAAATATGGGTCTAACTCCATTCACGGTACCTAAGAGGACATTGTTAACCCATGTGGACAAACTTGAAGTTCTCTGTGAATCAATGGTGGAATTTGATTCGTTAGCTGAAAATGGGTTTGAATTTCGTTCAATAATTGATGCACAAGGCTGGTTTAAATATTTTGACAGATTATTTGGACCAGTTTACCCTCATCTGGTGAAGGAATTCTGGATACATGCTTCTGTTTATCCAAAATTCATTTTATCTTCTGTTCTGGGAAAGGATATCATAATAACTAAAGATCTCATCAGGAAATTCATAGGGTATGAGGAGACTGATGGAGTATGTCATCTGCCAGCTGGGCGTGTGGACATGGAGGAAGTTTATGAGGAAGTCATCACATCTGGACAGGCCTCTAACAAATTTAAGGATCTGAAGCCTGACTATAAAATCTGGGAAAAGATTTTTCTGGGATGCATCCATCACAGAAAATCTACCAATTCTCCAGATTATGTGAACAATGAACAACTCTACTTCATGTATTGTTTAAGTCAGAGTACAAAGGTAGATCTTCCTTACATTCTCTTTATGCATCTGTGGAACCATATAAATGCTTCAAGAGAATCTGTAAAGGATAAGGGACAGAAGATCAGGACATGGATTCCCTTTGGAAGATTGATTTCAGACATTCTGACAGAGAATGGTCTGGTAACTGCTCTGTATGAAGCTGGAGTTAAGGATGAACTTAAATCCATCATTGGAAAACCTCTGAATGCAAAGAGTCTTCAGAGACTAAAGATTGTAGATGAACTTACAGCTGCACCCAAGAAGTTGAATATTTCTGAAATCAGTCAAAAGAGAATTCCTGTTGATAATTTTCCACTTTTTGGTGCTGAAGAACCAAGGGATATTATTTTGAGGTATATTGATTCATGCAAAGCAGATGGAACGCCTATTCCTGCAGATATTCTGAAAAGAGCAAGAGAACCAATGCCAGATGTATATAATGAGAACATGAGGAAAAGGAGTCAATCAGAGGCAGAAGAAGTTGCTGCTTAGAAGAAGCCAAAAGCTGCTGACAAGCCACAGAATCAGATCAAGAGAAAAGCTTCTGGAGAAGTTCCCTCTGTTCCTACCAAGCATATAAAGACTAAAGGTACTAAATCATCTATATCTTCTTTTTCTAAAATTGTTATAAATGAATCAACATTTAGTTCTATTCCAAAACCACCTCCCACTCAAAAACAATCTATTCCTGCTCCATCCCAAAAATCTGAACCATCAAAAATTCTTTCCCCACAAAAATCATCTGATCCTATTTCTACTACTCCACTAAAAATTTCTGTTACTCCACCATCTGAACCAACAACAACAACACCAGCAAACCAAATTCCAACCTTCAACCTAAACAAACAGAATAACCTACACCATAACACCAACCAGAAATACAACAACCAGATACATCTGAACCCATACAATCTGATCCAGTTGCATCTGATCCAGTTGCATCTGATTCTGTTGCACCTGAACAAGTTGTTTCTGAACCACATATCTCTGAACCACTTGCATCTGAACCTCCATCAAAACCTTCTGAGAATCAACCAGAACCAACCAATCCTCCTGAAACAAATATACCTAAGACAGAGGTTATAAACGTTACACCTCCCAAGACTGTATTTGAAGTGTCTTCTGTAACACCCATTTTAATTATTTAATATTTTTGGTGTTATTTTGTTTGGTGTGCCCTTTGGTGGGGGTGTGTTTGATTATGGTGGGTGAGTGTCCTTGGTATAGGAGGATTATTGGTGGTGAATTGGTGTGGATATAATAATATAATAGATAATAATAATATTGGTGGTATTATTATTATTATTATTATTATTATTATTATTATTATTATTATTATTATTATTATTATTATTATTATTATTATTATTGGTGGAATATTATTACTAATATTATTAATGTTATGATTTTGGTGAACTAATATTATTATTAATAATATTATGTATATTATAATACTATTTATTTTATTAGTATTATTAGTGATATTATTTTATTATTATTATTATTTGAGATTAGAAATTAAAAAGGAAATAGGAGGTGAGAGGTTATTAGGAAGTTAGAAAGAGGGAAGTGAGAAGACACGATAGAACGGGAGAAGAGGGAATTGGGATAAGAGCGAAGAACGGAGGAGAAGAGAGAAGGTCAAGGCTATCCAATCTTGGGATGACTCATCACCGATCAGAACAATTATCCAGGTAAGGGGGAGAAACTGATTGGGGTTGGTAATTACATGAATTGGGTAGAGGGGATTCCTTAACCCCGTAGGGATTTTGATGAATATGACCTGTATGTTGATGAATTGGTGAATTGGTGTTTATAATTGTTGTTGTTGTTGTTGATATGGGTGAATTTGGTGTATGATATTGTAGAATTCGGTGCATCCATTGTTGTTGTAAATGGGTGGAGTTCTAAGTAACTTTGATAGTTCTGATGATGAACATCAGTGTGGGTTCTGAAGTTAAAACTGGTAGAAATTGATAGGATAATGTGTATTGGTTGTAGTATCGAGAGGACAATAGATAGAAGTGGAGAAATAGGCTTGAATTTGAGCAAGATAACAGTTCTGGACAGTAAGGGTGGGTTTTCGTATGGTCATGGGGATGGTGTGATAGTGTATGATGGGTAGGATCACATTTAGGATAGAAACCCCTAAATTCCATGGTTTTGAAAAGTATGGTTATATGATATATGATGATATGATCTTTAAAAATATGTTGTTGGCTGTTATAATTGTCATATTATGGTAGGATTTTGAATTCTGAAACCGGGGCTTTTTACGGAATTGAAATCGGAGGTCCGGAAGGCCTCCAACGGTGGAAAACACAGAATTTTCTGCATTCTGCGCTGTTTGCGTCGACTCAAACGCTGCAGCGGTCGATGCATACTGTTTGCGTCGACTCAAACGCTGCAGCGGTCGATGCATACTGTTTGCGTTTTTCTGGATTTCGCGTCTGTTTGCTATGCGCCGACCCAGCGGTCGACTCAAGCTGTATATTGGTGAATTTTCTGTTTTGACGATTTTGGCCATAACTTTTGATTCGTAAGTCGGATTTAGTCCCCGTTCGAAGCGTTGGAAAGCTATTGAATAGATTTATAACATGGTATAAGTAATATAGTTATTTGCCAAATATTTTTATATCCAATATTTTTGGGGAGTCATTGTTTAATTAAATAGTAACTAAACCATGGATCAATTGAAATGATTTATTGATTATTTACTTGAGTTTAATTGTTGTGCACTTAGTGTGCTTGTGTTTATTTGTGGTGTAATATATATGATGTGTAGTGATGTGATCAGGAGGATCGTGTGCACTTAGTGTGCTTGAGTTTGTTTGTCGTGCATTGTTGTCATGCATTGGTGTCGTACATATCATGGTGTTTGGTGGGATGAATCATTGCTCAGGAGGAGTGTATGTGATTCATCTGTAATCCTTTGTGGAGAATGGTGGGGATAGATCATATCTCAGTAGGAGCGTAAGTGATCTGTCGGGGATAGATCATATCTCAGTAGGAGCGTAAGTGATCTGTCGGGGATAGACCATATCTCAGTAGGAGCGTAAGTGATCTGTCCAGGGTTCGATTGAATGAACCAATGAGTCGGTATCGCATGCTTGGTGTTGAGTTGCATATTTGCATTATAATATGTTATATTGTAATTTGAACAGTAGGTTCGATGATTGGTGTTGTGGGGTGAATATTGGTGTGTTTTACTACCTTATTTGCATGTATTAAATTACCAATATATTTTAATCATGTTTTCTCACCCCTTTGTTGTTGTTGTGGTCTGTGCTTCTCCGGAAGTACATATAATCCAGGTACTTAGCTAGCTTGGATTATGGTGTACCAGTCGAGTCTAGGATGCTCTGATACGTAGCACGGGACTTGGGTGTTTTGTTATTGTTTGTTGAACTTGTATTTTATTTTCCTGTGAACGTATCAAAACTTTGTTGGATTTTACTATTTTGTTATTTTCCGCTGTATTTTGGAGAAAATCTTTTTATAAGGAAATGTTGGTTTTGCTATGTGATATCCCACTTGGAAAGAAATACTCTGATGTTTATTTATAATGTTTATTATTTTAATTGTTGTGGGAAGTGGGGTGTTACAATTGGTATCAGAACAGGTCGGTCCGTCCGGCCAGTGTAGTTGAGTTGAATCTGTCCTTTAGGATAGAGTTGAGTATCTTTTAACCTGGTATTGTTATTTTTGAGCAGTATGGTAGGAAGGAACAATGATGCATTGGCTGCTGCTATGCAAGCAATGGCGCAGGCAGTTGCTAATCAGAACTAAACTCTAGATGCCCAATTCAGGAGTTTGGCGCAGTTTCGGAGCAACAAGCCGCCGACGATTGAAGGATGAATTCTGGATCCTGAAGCTGCACAGAAGTGGCTGAAGGCAATCGAGAAAATCTTCAGGACTATGGATTGTAATGATGAGCAAAAGGTGAGGTTTGGTACTCACATGCTGGAGGGTGAGGCTGAAGCTTGGTGGGACAACAGTCGCCAAAGATTGGAAGCTGCTGGAACTGCCATTACCTGGGAGGTGGTTCGGAAAGATTTTCTGGAAAAGTATTTTCCGGAAGATATTCGAAGCGCTAAGGAGATTGAATTCTTAGAGCTGAAGCAGGGTAGTATGACGGTGGCAGAGTACGCTGCTAAGTTTGAGGAGCTGGTGCAGTATTGTCCTCACTACAATGTTGATGGGGCAATGACTTCTAAGTGTCTAAAGTTTGAGAATGGACTGTGTCCAGAGATTAAGTTGGGGATTGCTTGTTAGAAGATCAGGAGTTATCCCGAGCTGGTAAGCAGGAGCAGAATTTATGATAATGACAACCGGGCCAGGATTGCACACTACAAAGTTGTTAATGACCGTAAGGGTAAGCAAATGTTCAGTGGTACTCCTTATAGTGTTGTTGCTGATAAGGGAAAGCGTAAAGTTGTTGTTGATAAGAAGCCCAGAGAGGGAAAAACATCTGCTGATGGGAAATGTTTTCGGTGCGGTGGCATGGGACACCGTGCTAATGATTGTCCTAATGAAGTAAAGAAGTGTTTTAAGTGTGGGAAGTCAGGTCATGTGATAGCTGATTGCAGGGATACTATGCTGACCTATTATAACTGTGGTGAGAAGGGTCACATCAGTACCCATTGTGAGAAGCTGAAGAAGCCTCAGACATCTTCGGCTGGTGGGAAAGTGTTTGCTTTGGCAGGAACTCAAGCTGTCAGTGATGAGCGAGTTATCAAAGGTACTTGTATTATCAATAATATTCCTTTGACTGCTATTATTTATACGGGTGCAACCCACTCGTTTATTTCTGTTGACTGTGTGAAGAGGATAGGATTGGTGTCGTCTACTCTTGAGAGACGAATGACTATTGAGACACCCTCAATTGGTTCAGTGACTACTTCTTTAGTATGTTTGAAGTGTCCGCTGACTATTTTCGGTAGATACTTTGGAGTGGATCTGATTTGTCTACCACTTGGTAATTTGGAGGTTATTCTGGGTATGAATTGGTTGGAGTTCAACCGAGTCTACATCGACTGTTTTCGAAAGGAATTGTTGTTCCTTACTCCTGAAGAGGAAGCGGTGGCGAGTTCTTTATCTAATAAAGAATTGAGGATCTTGTTGGAAGACGAAGCCAAAGTGTTTGCTTTATTTGCATCATTATCGGTGGATAGCAAAGCGTCGATGGAGGAATTGGCAGTGGTGAATGAATTTCCGGAAGTGTTTCCTGATGACATTACGGAATTGCCTCAGACGAGAGAAGTTGAATTTAGTATTGATCTTGTTCCTGGTACGAGACCTATTTCTATGGCGCCGTATAGGATGTCTGCAGTAGAGTTATCCGAGTTAAAGTCTCAGATTGGAGAACTGTTGGATAGAAAGTTTATTAGACCGAGTGTGTCGCCGTGGGGAGCTTCAGTGTTATTGGTGAAGAAGAAGGATGGTAGTATGCGTTTGTGCATCGATTACCGTCAGTTGAATAAAGTGACTATTAAGAATAAGTATCCTCTACCTAGGATTGATGATTTGATGGATCAGCTGGTGGGAGCTTGAGTGTTCAGTAAGATCGACTTGAGATCGGGTTATCATCAGATCAGAGTAAAAGAAGGTGATATTCAGAAGACAGCTTTTAGGACTCGATATGGACATTACGAATATGTTGTAATGCCGTTTGGAGTGACTAATGCGCCGGGAGTATTTATGGAGTATATGAACAGAATTTTCCATTCTTACTTGGATCAATTCATTGTGGTATTTATTGATGATATACTAATTTATTCTAAATCCGATGAAGAACATGCAGGACACCTGAGAATTGCCTTGCAGGTGCTAAAGGAAAATAAGTTGTTTGCTAAACTGTCGAAGTGTGACTTCTGGATGAAGACGGTGAGTTTCTTGGGGCATGTAATATCTGGTGCTGGTATAGCGGTTGACCCGTCAAAAGTGAGTGCAGTATTGCAGTGGGAACCGCCGAAGACAGCGACGGAGATTAGAAGCTTTTTGGGTTTGGCTGGTTATTACCGCAGGTTTATTGAAGGGTTCTCTAATTTGGCGTTGCCATTGACCCAGTTGACGAGAAAGAACCAAGTGTTTATATGGGATGCTGCTTGTGAAGAAAGCTTTGAAGAGTTGAAAAAGAAATTGACTACGGCACCGGTGTTAGTGTTGTCGACTCCGAGTGAACCGTTTGTGGTGTACTGTGATGCGTCTAAGATGGGATTAGGCGGAGTTCTTATGCAGAATGGTAAGGTAGTAGCATATGCTTCGCGGCAACTGAGAATGCATGAGCGAAATTATCCTACTCATGATCTCGAATTGGCTTCGGTTGTTTTTGTGTTGAAAATTTGGAGGCATTATTTGTATGGTTCGAGATTTGAAGTGTTCAGTGATCACAAGAGTCTGAGATATCTGTTTGATCAGAAAGAGTTAAATATGAGGCAGAGGAGATGGTTGGAATTTTTGAAGGATTATGACTTCAGTTTAAGTCATCATCCAAGAAAGGCCAATGTAGTGGCGGATGCTTTGAGTAGGAAAGCAATTCATATGTCGGCTATGATGGTGAAATAAATTGAGTTAATTGAACAGTTCAGAAATTTGAGTATGGTTTGGGAAACTACTGCAGATAGTGTAATGGTGGGTATGTTACAGGTGAATAATGACTTCTTGGATACGATTAGAGAGAATCAAAAGTTGGATGTGAAATTAGTGGATTTGATATCTGGAGTAGAAAGTAACTCCGATAGTGACTTTAAATTGGATAGTACCGGTGTGTTGAGATTTAGAGGCAGGATTTGTGTACCAGATGATGAAGAATTGAAAAAGTCAATCTTAAGCGAAGGACATCGTAGTAGTTTGAGTATCCATCCGGGAGCTACGAAGATGTATCATGATTTGAAGAAATTATTTTGGTGGTCTGGTATGAAAAGAGACATTGCTCAATTTGTGTATGCATGTTTGACGTGTCAGAAGTCGAAAGTAGAACACCAGAGACCGTCTGGATTTATGCAACCATTAGAGATTCCGGTTTGGAAATGGGATTGCATTACTATGGATTTTGTTACAGGGTTGCCGAATACGGCGAGAGGTTTTGATGCTATATGGGTGATTGTGGATCGATTGACGAAGACTGCACACTTTGTATCGATCAATATTAGTTTCCTGTTGACGAAGATGGCGGAGATTTATATTCGAGTAATTATAAAGTTACATGGCATTCCGTCCAGTATTGTGTCGGATAGAGACCCGAGGTTTACTTCGGAATTTTGGAAGAGCTTACAGGAAGCTTTGGGTACTAAGTTGAAGTTGAGTTCAGCTTATCATCCGCAAACTGATGGTCAGTCAGAGAGGACTATTCAGTCGCTTGAGGATTTGCTGAGAGCTTGTGTGTTGGAAAAGGGTGGTGCGTGGGATACTCATTTACCATTGATTGAGTTCACGTACAATAACAGTTACCATTCGAGTATCGGAATGGCACCGTTTGAAGCTTTGTATGGGAGGAGGTGTAGGACTCCTTTGTGTTGGTATGAGACTGGTGAGAATGTGGTGCTTGGACCAGAGATTGTACTGCAGACTGCTGAGACAATTCAGATGATTCGTGAGAAAATGAAAGTGTCTCAGAGTAGGCAGAAAAGTTATCATGATAACCGGAGGAAAGAGTTGGAATTCAGTGTAGGTGATCACATATTCCTCAGAGTGAACCCGATGACTGGTGTGGGTCGTGCATTGAAGTCCAAGAAGCTGGATCCTAAGTTTATTGGACCTTATCAGATTTTGCAGAGAGTTGGTGTTGTGGCTTACAGGGTGGCATTGCCGCCTGAATTTTCGAATCTACATGATGTGTTTCATGTGTCGCAATTGCGAAAGTATGTTTCGAATCCATCTCATGTGATTCCGAGGGATGATGTTCAGGTTCGGGAGAATCTTACTATTGAGACGATGCCGTTGAGGATCGAGGATCGTAAGATGAAACAACTCCGAGGGAAGGAGATACCTTTGGTGAAGGTGGCTTGGGGAGGTGCTACAGGAGGCAGTGTGACCTGGGAGTTGGAAAGCAGGATGCGGGAAGCGTATCCAGAATTGTTTCCATCAGGTAATTTTTGAGGACGAAAATAATTAAAGTGGGGGAGAGTTGTAACACCCATTTTAATTATTTAATATTTTTGGTGTTATTTTGTTTGGTGTGCCCTTTGGTGGGGGTGTGTTTGATTATAGTGGGTGAGTGTCCTTGGTATAGGAGGATTATTGGTGGTGAATTGGTGTGGATATAATAATATAATAGATAATAATAATATTGGTGGTATTATTATTATTATTATTATTATTATTATTATTATTATTATTATTATTATTATTATTATTATTATTATTATTATTATTATTAGTATTAGTATTAATATTATTGGTGGAATATTATTACTAATATTATTAATGTTATGATTTTGGTGAACTAATATTATTATTAATAATATTATGTATATTATAATACTATTTATTTTATTAGTATTATTAGTGATATTATTTTATTATTATTCTTATTTGGGATTAGAAATTAAAAAGGAAATAGGAGGTGAGAGGTTATTAGGGAGTTAGAAAGAGGAAAGTGAGAAGACACGATAGAACGTGAGAAGAGGGAATTGGGAGAAGAGCGAAGAAAGAAGGAGAAGAGAGAAGGTCAAGGCTATCCAATCTTGGGAGGACTCTTCACCGATTAGAACAATTATCAAGGTAAGGGGGAGAAACTGATTGGGGTTGGTAATTACATGAATTGGGTAGAGGGGATTCCTTAACCCCGTAGGAATTTTGATGAATATGACTTGTATGTTGATGAATTGGTGAATTGGTGTTTATAATTGTTGTTGCTGTTGATATGGGTGAATTTGGTGTATGATATTGTAGAATTTGGTGCATCCATTGTTGTTGTAAATTTGGGTAGAGTTCTGAGTAACTCTGATAGTTCTGATGATGAACATCAGTGTGGGTTCTGAAGTTAAAACTGGTAGAAATTGATAGGATAATGTGTATTGGTTGTAGTATCAAGAGGACAATAGATAGAAGTGGAGAAATAGGCTTGAATTTGAGCAAGATAACATTTCTGGACAGTAAGGGTGGGTTTTCGTATGGTCATGGGGATGGTGTGATAGTGTGTGATGGGTTGGATCACATTTAGGATAGAAACCCCTAAATTCCATGGTTTTGAAAAGTATGGTTATATGATATATGATGATATGATCTTTAAAAATATGTTGTTGGCTGTTATAATTGTAATATTATGGTAGGATTTCGAATTCTGAAACCGGGGCTTTTTACGGAATTGAAATCGGAGGTCCGGAAGGCCTCTAACGGTGGAAAACACAGAATTTTCTGCATTCTGCGCTGTTTGCGTCGAATCAAACGCTGCAGCGGTCGACGCATACTGTTTGTGTTTTTCTCGATTTCGCGTCTGTTTGCTATGCGCCGACCCAGCGGTCGACTCAAGCTGTATATTGGTGAATTTTCTGTTTTGACGATTTTGGCCATAACTTTTGATTCGTAAGTCGGATTTAGTCCCCGTTCAAAGTGTTGGAAAGCTATTGAATAGATCTATAACATGGTATAAATAATATAGTTATTTTCAAAATATTTTTATATCCAATATTTTTGGGGAGTCATTGTTTAATTAAATAGTAACTAAACCATGGATCGATTGAAATGATTTATTGATTATTTACTTGAGTTTAATTGTTGTGCACTTAGTGTGCTTGTGTTTATTTGTGGTGTAATATATATGATGTATGGTGATGTGATCAGGAGGATCGTGTGCACTTAGTGTGCTTGAGTTTGTTTGTCGTGCATTGTTGCCGTGCATTGGTGTCGTACATATCATGGTGTTTGGTGGGATGAATCATTGCTCAGGAGGAGTGTATGTGATTCATCCGTACTCCTTTGTGGAGAATGGTGGGGATAGATCATATCTCAGTAGGAGCGTAAGTGATCTATCGGGGATAGATCATATCTCAGTAGAAGCGTAAGTGATCTGTCGGGGATATATCATATCTTAGTAGGAGCGTAAGTGATCTGTCCAGGGTTCGATTGAATGAACCAATGAGTCGGTATCACATGCTTGGTGTTGAGTTGCATATTTGCATTATAATATGTTATATTGTAATTTGAACAGTAGGTTCGATGATTGGTGTTGTGGGGTGAATATTGGTGTGTTTTACTACCTTATTTGCATGTATTAAATTACCAATATATTTTAATCATGTTTTCTCACCCCTTTGTTGTTGTTGTGGTATGTGCTTCTCCGGAAGTACAGATAATCCAGGTACTTAGCTAGCTTGGATTATGGTGTACCAGTCAAGTCTAGGATGCTCTGATACGTAGCACGGGACTTGGGTGTTTTGTTATTGTCTGTTGAACTTGTATTTTATTTTCCTGTGAACGTATCAAAACTTTGTTGGATTTTACTATTTTGTTATTTTCCGCTGTATTTTGGAGAAAATCTTTTTATAAGGAAATGTTGGTTTTGCTATGTGATATCCCACTTGGAAAGAAATACTCTGATGTTTATTTATAATGTTTATTATTTTAATTGTTGTGGGAAGTGGGGTGTTACATCTTCTACATCTTGTACCCCAACCACCTCATCTGATTCCTCAGAATCTGATATCCATCCAGATATTCTTTCACCTCCCTCTCTCAGAACTTTTGAATCTAACCAACCAGATCTACCCATTTCTTCTGAAACTACCAATCCTGAACCCATTCCTGAACCAAAAACATCTGAATTTGTTTCAGTTGTTTCTGCTAAACCTTTTCCCTCTGATCCCCTTCCATCTGGACTTGATATTGACAACTTTTTTGATCAACCACCTCAAACAGTTTTTATTCCTTTTCTTATTAAGGAAAAACAATCTGCATTTGTTCCCTATTTTGACAACCCAAAAGCTGTCATACCTTCCATTCTTAGAATCAAACCATTCTTTCGTATCATGCCAACCCAGAAGAAACCAGCATATCCTAGCCCTCTAATTATTATTCTTGAATTTACCATTCCACCACCACCTCAACCTAAGCCTTTCACTTTGGAAACCCTTCTGAAACCAAAATCTAGGCTGAATGTTGATAATTTATTTACAAGTTTTCTGAAAGAAATAAAGATGCATTTAGGCTCTGTTCAGAAGAGATGTCTGTCAACCATGGATGCAAATGAATCTGATGCTATCTGGAATAGCTTCACTAACAGATCCAATATTGTAGCCTCAAATCTGAAGAATGTATGTTCTGATGATGCGAAGCTCAGATTTGCTGAGACTGCTAGAAACTTGCTCTGGATTGTTAAAAGATCTAAATCATTGCTTCTTGAAGATGTTCCTTCATCCTCTGAAGTATGTGATACAGAAGTAACTACTGAATATGCATCTGAAGAAAACCCTCTGGCTATGACTCTTGTGGAACATCCCTCTGGATCTGTTGCTCCTGACTCTGCATCTCCTATGGAAATTGACTCTGTTCCTGCTTCAGACTATGCCCCACCTTCTTCATTTGAGGTCAAGAAAGAGTATCCAGATCTTGAAGATAAGATTGCAGTTCTGGAAGT
The DNA here is from genome assembly GCA_963859935.3 of Lathyrus sativus. NCBI lineage: Eukaryota > Viridiplantae > Streptophyta > Magnoliopsida > Fabales > Fabaceae > Lathyrus > Lathyrus sativus. Next base: position 141,683,825 of record OZ012741.1, on the reverse strand, counting down.
TGGACAATCTGAGATTAAGTCATGGATGGCCAAGCAAGACCAGAAATCTGAAGACATGGCTCAATGGATGTCCAAACAAGATCAGAAGAATGAAAACATGGCTAAGTGGATGACAAAGCAAGAAGAGTCTTCATCTGAGATCACTAACCTGTTGAAGATGATTCTGTCAAAACAAACTTAGTTTATTTTTTCTGCATCTGATGTTTGTGCACATGTACTTGTTTTTTTTCCTGATGTTTTGTATCTTTTGCTCTGAATGAATGAATGACTCAGTGTTTTCTCTACATGATTTATATTTTCTGTATTTCCTTTTATTTTTCTTTTAATTTTTTTTTTTACTTTTGATTATGACAAAAAAAGGGGAGAAAATGGATCTGACTGTTCAAATAAACTCTACCTAAATGAAACTTCAGACATATCAATTTTTAACTAACGTAAACTCTTAGTGTTTCAGAACGTTTGATAACTCTGATATATTCTTTAAAAGAAACTCTAAGACTCCTAGATCATATTTTACTTATCAGACTCCGACTCTGAAACATGCAAGATCTAATGATTGAAACATTCAGGCTCTGATTCTGAAAAGAATACTCATGCAAAGGGAAGTTTCTATTCCTTATTAGTATTCAATTCAGGGGGAGATTCATCATCTCAGGGGGAGTTATAATTATTTTCTTTTCTATTGAACAAAATTTCTGATGTTTTTTTCATCATCAAAAAGGGGGAGATTGTTAGAACACAGATTGGTTCTTAATAATATCTCTATGTTTTGATGATAACTCTTATGAAATTTTGTATTAAAGAATTATATACTCTAAAATTTGTTTGAGAATGTTTGTTGCAGATGTTAAAGTGAATATTACTCTAGAAGCAAATTAGATCTGAACATGAGAAATATGCAAGGCTCTGAAGCGTCAGAAGCATCTCTTAGAAGATTCTGAACGCTGCCTCTTGATGATTCTGAGTGCTGTCTACAGAAGGATCTGAAGCAGAAGCTACAAAAGAATCTGAAGCAGAAGCTACAGAAGAATCTGAAGCAGAAGCCAGAAGCATCTGAAGCAATGAGGAATTCTGTATGAAGAGTTTCAAGCATAGTTACTTCAGAAGACTCTGAAAGTACTAATGCTGCCAGTACTGAGGATTTGATCCAAAACTCTGCTCTGAATATTTACACACTGAAAGCACACTTACTGCAAAGACTCTGATTCAGCAAAACTCTGATGAACATTAGAAGGCTTTGATCAGTCAAGGCTCTAATACTTTGCTGAAACTTATTGAAGAAGAATTCAAAGATATGTCCGTTGGAATAACCAAAGGACTCTTTCCTTATTTATGCTAGACACAAGAACACAGACAAAAGGGATTTTTCTGTGCATTCTTCTTCTTGGAAAGGTCATGTGATGTGAAGACAAAAAGGCTCAGACCTTTTTGGTACACAGCTCTCAACGTGAAAGACTTCATGGACCTCTGTGCCTATAAAAGCAAGACTCCATTCATCTTCTTCAGTTGACGAAATACTTGAAAGAATTCATTACAAGCTCTCATACAACTTATACATTCTTGCTGAATTTATTTCATTGTTCTTCATCTTAAGTGAAAAGTCACAATTGTGATAAAGCTTTATTAGAAGCAAATCAAACACTTGTATTATTATTACTTTTGATTGTAAGAGAACCTTAAGAAGATCCAATTAGGATCAGTAGTTCTTGAGAAGACTTTGAACAATTGTTCTTAGTGCTTACTATTGTAATCAGTTGATTAAATAGTGGATTAAGTCCTTGTTTGAGAAAGGCAAATCACTCTTGATAGGGTGGATTGGAGTAGTTGAGTTCAACGAACCAAGATAAAAATCCTTGAGTTTTTATTTCTAAGTTTTATCTTCATACTTATTCAACCCCCCTTCTAAGTATTTTCTCACCTTCAGTTGCTCATATTTGTGTATAAAGATTGTTTTTTATTTTGTTTCATTCGCTTATCATAAGCACTATTGTAAATATTTTCTATTGTAATCTCTTTGAAATTATTTTTCTTTAAGTGACTAAGTGTTAGTTTGTATACTTGAGAGGGCTATGGTGTTTTCTAACACTTAAACAAACTTTTTTAATCTTTTAAGATTAGTGGATTAAGTCCTTATTGAAGGCGAAATCACCTTGATCGGGTGGACAAGACATAACCTCGTTATAGGCGAACTTGTATAAACTAAACGTGTCACTCTCTTTCTTAGTTTGTATATCTTGTTGTTTGTGTTAATCCTTTTTTGTCGAAAAGTTTTGAAAACCCCAATTCAAACCCCATTTCTTGTGTTTGTCTATACCTTCATTATTGAATTTAATTGTTTACTAGTTGAAATTTGCTTGCTTTACAACAAAAATTTCTTACTTTTATTTTTTGTTATTATCATTCCAAAATTGGCCATCATTTTATGTAAGGTCATTGCTCAACTGAACTTTTCTTTTACGCAGAAATTGAAAGAACCACTTATGCAAATCAAAGGGAAATATGATTAAGGAAACAAAGAGGGCATGACATCCAAAAAGATTTCAAATCAAATAACAGGATGGGTGACTCTCAAGACAAATATATATCAATCTAACCATTAGTTCGGAGAAAAGAAAAACTACTTGGAAACTATGGTGAATTTAGACTCAAAAGTAACAAATTGACCATTGTAACCCAACTTATAATTGTAACAAAGTTTGAATTCAACCCATTGCTACTTGGTTTGTTGGACAAAAGTAGTTTTCAAGAAGGCTAAATGAAGATATGCCAATAAGCACTTAAAGTGTTCTTCGCCATGTACACAACTATCAAGGTACAAGGACATGTCAAAGAAGGTTAGAGATTATAAGATTGATTCCTTTTACTTTAATAGATGATGCAAAAGAATAATACGAGCAATTTCAAGCATAAAGCATATCCACTTGGGATAAATTGGATAATGCATTTCTTAAAGAATATTTCCCCAGATCTCTCTTTCTTTAAAAGAGGTATAAAATATTCACTTTTGGACAGAAGGACGGGGAATCACTTGGTGAAACCTATGAGAGATTCAAAAGAATCTTGACTATGTACCCAACATACGGTTTAGAACCTACAAATCAGATGCAAATATTCTACAATGGGTCAAAGCTCAATACAACAATTGATGGTTACTCGAACTTCAAAACTAATACAAAATTTTTAAGAATAATTTAAGTTATTGTTGCTAACAAACATTTGGAGCTATATGACAGGTTTTCTATTGCTAGAGAAATTCTAGTGGATCTAAAGCTAGTGGAGGACAACAACATAGAGATTGAAGAACAAGTAGCATCCAAAGGGGAAAAAGTTAATAGTTACACTCAAATTTGCTTAAGTCCAATAATTAGGATGTGAACTATGTGGCAGATCTCATTTCACAATACATTATGAATCTATTTTAGATATAGTAACCTAGGTAGTTACGATAAATTTCTTCAATAATCAAATTGCTCACTGACAAGAAAGTCCTTATGCAAGCACTTACAATATAGGCTTGAGGAACTATCCAAACATTTCTTGGAGATACATATAAGGTGTCCCTCAAAGACAAATAGGATACCATATGAGATCAACTAAATAAAATAAGGAAGACTAAGAGATAACACTTGAAAGTATGGCTTTCCAAAGTGCTCAAGTTCACGAGGAGACGAGGAATTCTCAAAGGAACACATTCGCATAAATAGAGAATATGGAAATTCAATTCGGTCACATAGCTCATTTGATTACACAACAACCCCTATGAAGTCTTATCAATGAGTTTGTTACAAATTTGAGAGATAATGTGAGACTTAATTAAATTACAACTAAAAGTCCAAAGGTTGATAACCCAACTCCTCTTCAAGAAAAAAAGGAAAAACATGAAGAAACAAAAGGAAAAATTACATAACCAATTGTTAGTTGGTCAAGTGGTGATTGGCGTCGGACTTGATAGGGAGGTCCACGATTTGATCCCCCACAACTTAAGAATTTATAAGTGAGTGAACTCAGACCCTTATCATTTTAAAATTTTGAGTAAATATGTAGTATGTCTCTCACTAATGTGTATTGCTCTTAAAAAAAAATTCTAAAGTGTAAAATACTTCATCGTGTTGACCCTCTGAATAAAGTTAAGAATGATATAACGAACATTTGGTTTGGTTCGAGTGAATGAATAGACTCATTTGTATCGAAAGTATCACTACATGATCGTGGTTTGAATGTCCTGTTAAAAAGTATCAACGATAGTACAAGTATATGTGGATGAGAAAGCTTCCACTAGATTCACACCTTAAGATTTTGGGTGAATACGTTGTGTGTTTCTCACTAATATACGTTGTTCTTAAAGAAAAACCTCAAAGTATAAAATACCTCCTTGTGTTGATCCTCCGAATAACCCCAACTAGGTTCTGATGCCATGATATAATAAGAATTAGGCTTAACTTAATCTTACAAAATTGATTACCTCAACATATAAACACATATTCAAATCATATATCATCCGATGTGAGACTCTTAACACATTCAACCATATTGTATTATCAACTTACAAATTATAATTTTTTATGTTTTGTCTATGTAAATATTTCATTTTCTCTTATTACTATATACTCCATCCGTTTCAAAATGACTGTAGTTTTAAGGGAAAATTTTTGTTTCAACATAAATGTCATTCTCACTTTTCAATGCAGTAATAATTATTATTTTTTCAATTGTGTCATATAATTATCACTATGTACACTATTTCTAATACATTAATAAGACTAATTTAATAAAAGTGCAATATTTTATAACAATATCATTGCATTCCTTAACTTATGTGCTTAACCTTAAACAAGTGTCATTTTGAAACAGAGAGAGTATATATTAAATAGTTTAATTGTTATATCTTGATAATATAAAAATATTTATCATTCAATAGAAATATATCATTCAATCATGTTATATAAATTTTCAGTATAATTTGACGGATAAATGATCGTTATTGTTAATCAATGTAAAACAAATTTATCACATTTTTTTCTTATATTAAAATGAAATATAAAATCATTTTAGGCAACAAATATACAACTTAGAATTGTAACCAATCTGTGTGGTTGGGATTGTTTTTCTCGAATCCGATCCTCCTCACTATATAACAAAAATTAAAACTTCATCCAGTTTCCCTTCCCAATTTTCTCATATTCACCGTAACTTTTTCCCCCTATTTACACTCGTTCTTCCCTCCTTTTCCCCTTCCTCTTTGCCAGAATCAGGTATGATCGCTATTCCATTTTCCCCCTTTCGAATTCATATCGAAATATATCTATCAAGTTTGTAACTTTAACCTGATTAGGGTTGGGAACGTGGTTGTTTTTTTAAAAATTAAGTTTTTGATTTTACGTTGGATATGTGATTATTTCATTGTTAGCATAATTATAATAAATTTAGGGATTTGAAGATTATTCTTGTGTGTTTTCTTTTCTAAGCATAATTTAGGTTTCAATTGTTGAATTATATTGTGTGAATTTAAAAAAATAATTAAATTTGGGTTTGATTTTTTTTGTCACATTTATGCTCTTTTGATTTGTCGGTGAATTGTGTCTTCTTTGTGTTTACTTTTCTGGGTTTTTCTTATTTTCATGAATTCCTTGTAGATTTTATTGTCTCTAATGCTTATAAGACCCCATTTGAACATGTAGTATAGATTATAAATTAATGAACTTTTAAGTGATTTAATGCATGTTTGCAATTGCAACCAATGTTGTTAAAATCGTGATCATGTGATCCTAAGATGTCGTCGGAAGAAACCCATCTGTGTGCTGCGTATGAGTTTCGCATTTTTGTCTTTTCCCTGTCGCAGGTCTTTCTGTGTCGTTGCATCGCCTGTGTAAATAACCATCTATGTGTGAACATCACATTGTGTCTCTGGTTGTCATTTGCTACCATGTTTGTGCCCTCTCTGGAAGAGGAAGAGGCCGATGGAGGGCGGCGGCTGGGAAGAAATGAAAGTTAGGATTTTGTTTCTGTTGAGAGAAGGATATTGGGCTATTTAAGGCCCAATTCATAACATTGGTTTGGGCTAAGTTTTATTCATGGAGGCCCAATACTAAATTAGGAAAAAAATGACGAATATTCCCTAACTATATTTAATTAATTAAATGAAATATTTTCATTATAAAATTAACTAATACAATATTTCTTAACTATTCATAACTTTTAATTTCCTTAAATCAACTTTATTTAAATGGAAAAGGATTAATATAGTTTATGTAATGTGTATGTAATTTTTTATTTATTTTGGTAGGATCTTACAAAATTGGTTACGATCTTTGATATCCCGCTAGCCCCCTCTCGCTCCTAGGTATTTATTGGAGTAGAAATTAGAATTTACAATTCTAGTTGCGATCTTGTTACCCCTCGTGATCTTAGTCATGATCTCGGTCCTGAGAACATTGCTGCGACAATGATGTAATGACTAGCGAGGGAATCTGCTTATGTATTTCCTTGCCCGGATGTTTCTTTTCACGGCTATTGAATATTGTACGAGGATGGGGTAATTGTAGTTTTTCTGAGACCATGAATTTAAAGGCACTGTCAGAACTGGGTAGGCCATTGTTACAGTCAAACTGTGCATCCATGTACAATAAGCAATTGATCTAGTTGTGAGGAGTGTAGAATTGACAGTTTAGCATCAAATATCTCCAATTTTTACTATTTTATGCGAAATATTATATATATGTATTAGTATAATTTAAGATTGGTAGAGCCTTATGATCCTCGAGTTACAATCTTTTAGCCTCCTATCACTTGGGTAGGATCTCAAGTTTAACAACATTGGTATATGCAGTAGATAGCCAGAATGTATATGACTGAGACATGTTATTTCCGTTGTTTTTTGGAAGGGGTGCTATATCTGTTGTTAAGAATGTTAATTCATTCTTGAGTTTTCATCTAAAAGAATAACGTTTTCGAAGAGTTGGGTTTTGATATATTTAAGGACAATGAAGATTTTTTGTTTTTCAACATGTTATTGATAAAGGTAGTGTGATAAAGCTTCTAACCTTCCAACATGGCGGGGTCTAGAAAAAGATTGGACCTGCTGCAGAGGGCTAAGTCCCTTCATTTCTGCAGATAATTTTAATCCTTCTCCTTTGGGGGAACTTAGTCTCTTAACTAGTGTGTATTTCCTCTGTAGTTAAAATCTGTGTAATCAAGTGTTTCCTATTTTATTGCGGTGCATTTGTTATATGCTTTATTGCAGTTCATATATTTGAAAATTGAGAATTACTATTAAGCATAATATAGATTGAGAAATGTCTTTTTGGCACATCTCATCTCTGATCTGGAGTATATTTGATATCTTTCCAGTGCTTAGTGGTTGATTACACCAGAAGGACTTCACTATTACAAGTTACCAAGGGCAAGTTTCATGTCTGAGTTTGACACAAACATCCCAACAACTTTTGGTGGGTGTTGAATCTCTTAAGTTCAAGTATTCTTAAATCAAGAAATTTAACACGAGATATGTAACAATTTCTTGTCAACAATTTAGCGTTTGTTGCTGATATGGTATGTTAATTGATTAGATCCCTTTGCTGAGGCAAATGCTGAGGACTCTGGTGCCGGTGCCGGGACAAAAGAATATGTTCATGTCCGTGTACAACAGCGTAACGGAAGGAAAAGCTTAACAACTGTTCAAGGGTTAAAGAAAGAGTACAGCTATAGCAAAATACTCAAGGACCTGAAGAAAGAATTCTGCTGTAATGGTACTGTTGTCGAGGACCCTGAGTTGGGCCAGGTTTGTCTTCTTCTTTTTCACGCGTAAATGTACAATTATGCAATCTTTTTAATTTGCAATCGAATGAAAAAATGCATCTAGTGGAAATTTTTATTTCCTCTCATTTAATGTGGTTCTGTGTATTTGATTCTACGTTGGCTTAATTTGATCTTAGTTAAAATGAGTTAAAAATAAAATGATTTATATTGGATACCATCACATGAAAGTGAATTCAATCACAAGTTTGTGTAAAAACCATGGTTGGGTACAAAAGCTAAAAATCCAAAAGCATCAATTTAGAATTATTTTAAAAGGAAAAATCAATTCTGATAAAATACACCTTAAACATGTAAAAATCAAGTTTTATCCCACTAAATTGAGTTGGCTACATGATCAACTTTCGTCACAATGTTTTATCTAAGACATGTTTCTATCCATATTAATCTCCAGGTCTTTTTTAATAACTTATCTTATAATTTTTCTAGGTATTTCTCTACCTTTAGTTGTTTGACTTCTCTCCATGTAATATACATGTCTTCTCTCTACCTACTTAAATAAGTCTATTTTTCAGCATCTTTTCTATTATAGGTGCTACTCCAACACTCTCTCAAATATTGTTATTTCTAATCTTATCTTGTTTAGTCTTACCATACATCCAACGCAACATCCTCATCTGTACTACACTTTATTCTCGTGTTGAATCTTAACTGCCGAACATTTTGTTCCGTACAACATTGCAAGTTTTATCGCAGCTTGATAAAATTTTCTTTTCAGCTTGAGCGATACTTTTGTGTCACATAAAGCCCTCATCCATTTCAGCCAAGATATTTAAATGTGTGTGTGATTTGTGAGATGATATGGTCTCCAACGTTCACCTCTAGGTTAGAAACACTTCTCCTTTAGTTGAACTTACATTTCATATATTCCGTCTTACTTCTGTTTAAGCAAAAATCATGCGTTTCTAAAGCTTGTCTCCAAGTCCCTAACCTCATTTAAATCTTCCTTCGTCTCATCAAATAGGACTATATCATCTACAAAAATGAATCCTAACATACAATTGATAGGTGTTTTATCCGGTATTATAATTTATTCTCTTTATTGTCAGTTAAAGCCTAAATTTTAGTTGTGTATGGATGCAGGTCATACAACTTCAGGGAGATCAAAGGAAGAATGTTTCTACTTTCCTTGTGCAGGTAAGCATTATGTTTTTGTCTAAATTATTATGTGCCTAATAATGTTCTGTCTCTGTAACTTTGTCTATGGTGTTACAAACAGGCTGGCATTGTAAAGAAGGAGAATATCAAGCTTCATGGCTTCTAAGACTAATCAAAAGTGTGCAATTTAGCAGCTACATGTTAAATACTTAGCATGCAGACTACAGTCAATATCATCTGAATTCAAGAAATCAGTCATAGCAACATATTGTGGTTAAACAGTTTTATATAATCTACTTGCTACATATTTTGGATTAGTATTTGCTAGGTTACTTATGATAAGGATTAATGTCTGCTTCTGTGACAAATATCTTGAATAAATTTGTCATAATTTCTACCCATTGATGCCTGATTGCTTTCTGTTTAGCGCCATAATATTAATGCATACATTTGTGGTATTAATTAAACATTTATATATCAAAATTGTAGTAGTTAAGATCTTTTTTCTTTTAAATTTTTTATTTATTTTAATTTTAAGAAATGAAAATGATCTTTGAGCAAGGTTTGCATTATTCTCTTTTAGATTGGATAATCTATCGGAATCATTCAAGTCACGCAAAAAGGTTTTCTTGCAACCATTGAGTTATTTTACCAGCAATTATTTTGTTATTTACTTTATAATATTTTATCTTCGATAAGATTCAATTTAGATAAGTAAATTGAGCATCATATTATTCTTGTAGACATTAACGATAATGGGTAGGTGATGTGGGACAGGATAAGTGGAAATAATGAGATTTTAGTTTTTTTTTTTGTTTAGAATCAAAAATTTGATCGATCAAAAAAGCAGATAAACACAAGGCAATTCCCAAGGATTCAGCCACTAAAGCAAAAAAGACAGAAAACAAAACACTAACTAGGTAGCATTATTCTAGCTATATGTCTTCTAATTTTAGGATTTTTTTTTCAACCTTTATACACAATAGTGTATGATTTTCTCCTCTATTTGATTGTTTTTTTTTCTTACGAAAAATCCAATATCATTAAACAGCAAGAGAAGAGGAGTTTTGAGCCTCCATGTCTATATAAGTAGGGATGATAAAAAAACCCGTGCCCGCGGGTATCCGCGGATATAATCCGTCACGGATACAATGTGGATAGCTTAATGGATATCCATGAATATTTAAATGTCTGTTATTTAATGGATGTGGATGCGGGTTTAATGATACCCATATCCGCAGATATCCATACCCGTTAATAAATTATAAAAAGTATTTAAATATTTTAAATTTATTATAGACGTCATTACATCTTTCAAGAAATTTAGTCTTTTCATATTTCTTTTTTTTTAACGTTTTCTTAAAAGAAAAAAAAAACCTTTCACATTCTAAGAAAAATCATATTTAGTCATTTTATATTTATTTAGGCTTCTTCTATATTTTAAACCTAACATCTCTTTCACTTTCACAATTCCACTGTCCAACTCCAACCCAAAGAACCAGTACCGTCTTTTCTCTATCCAACACTGCAACTCAGAATTCTAATTTCCTAAATGATTAAGGTAATCTATCTACCTTGTTACATTTTATTCTTGTTCTTGCTATTTTAATTTTAATTTTGCTTGTTGCAACACTGAAGTAGTAATAGGTGGGACTGCAAAATAGTTTCTTATTTTAAGGCAATTATAATACAAAATACTAAACCCTAAACTAGTAAAAAGAAGAAGCACTATATACATTCTTTTTTGTTTCATTGATATAAAAATGATATTCATGTGTGCCTATTCTTTCCATCTATAGGCTCTTTCATTTATTGCTATATTCATGTGTTATAATAAATTATTATTTGACATATTCTTATTTCTTTTCAGGTTATACCAAATCAAAAGTTGAGGTTATTGAAATTAATTCAGTATTGAAAGATATGGATGCTGACATTATTAGTGAATGAAATTGTTAGTGTATCTTATAAGATTTGGTTACAAATATCACTGTTATTTTGAATATTTTATTTGGAATCTTTTAAGCTTTTAATTTAGGAGCTAGGAAATCAAAGTATGAATGTTAAGTAAGGAATGCATAATATGGAATTTTGTAATGATTGATGAAAACTATTTGCATTATTACTTTTTGTTTTATTTAAACAATTATTATATGGTATGATGAATTTTATTTTGTTAAAAATGAAATGTATGGATATTATGTTTGAATGTTATTATGTTTTAGTGAAAAAAGAATGAAAATAATATGATGAAGTTTAGTTGTTAAATTGAGAGCGAAAAAATATATTTTTAAAAAATAATTTTAGACAAAAAAAGTTATTCATGGATATCCGTAAATATCCGCGAATACCTTAAAACCCGTGGATTACTCGCTTAACTGATATCCGCATGGATATGGGGCAGATACGGATATCATATTTATCCAACGGGGCAGACACGGATATCATACTATCCACCCCCATGGATATCCATTTACATCCCTATATATAAGAGGATAACCTCCAATCCAAATTCTGAAACCAAAAGCTTTACCCAAACCAACAACGTTATGGACATTATGATTAAACTCTATTAATAAACATAACAGAACTGAATTTAAAAATTTTAAGTAGGTGCCTACATAATCATTGATACACTCCATTGCAGCAAGAGAGTTAGACTAAATGATTAACCTCTCTACCTTCAACTCCAAGGCAAGAACCAAAGCCCACCTGATTGCAAGAGTTTCTGCTACCACCGGAGACACGGACTTGCTGTCTTTTTTGCTAGCTGCAAGGAAGATTTCAGAAATTTGATTCCTTATTATGCAACCATAACAAGCAACTTCATCCTCCGAGAATCTATCATCAACCTGCAAGACAAAAACTTTCCCAGCAATAGAGTTCAAGTCAGGTTTTTTGCAAACCACCTCTCTACGTCCACTCATAAGATTTAAGCAGTTGAATTCATCCACGAAATTCAAGGCCTCCAAAGCCACCTGATGAGGTTCTGTCATCTTTTGATCATACAAGATCGAATTACGAATTTTTTGCGCCATAGTGCATAACAACTGCATACTCAGCACGTCCCCACATTTGAGGATCTTCATAAGCCAATCCTGGATGCTCAGGTCACCCGGGGCTTTATATCCCAGAATTGATGAAAAGAAACCCTGTTTGGCAAAATCACAGCCCAAGAACAAATGGTGGCTGGTTTCCACCTCAGAATTTAAAAAAAAAAAAAGTAGAATCCATCAGAATACCTTTGCTACACATGTTGTCCTTGGATGGAAGGATGTTTTTTGCTAATCTCCACAGAATGTTTCGCGTCCTGGCATGAATATTCACCTTTCATATCTCTTTCCATAAACCTTGAAAAATAATACAAAAGGGACCGGGATTCTTAGCACATTTGATATTTTGGAAGATATAGTAAGCAGATTTAATAGAGTACTCCCCGTTCCTCTCAAAATGCCACAAGATCTTATCCTCATTGTCTCTAAAAGAGAGAGGAATACTGATGATATGTTTGGCATCCTCAAGATCAAAACTAGCCTCAATCAGGTCCTTCTTCCAAGTTTTAAGATCTTATCAATGAACTCTTCCACTTTGGTTTCCTCTTGAATACCTCTACAGGCCTAAAAACTTTGAAACCTGAATTATCAGGAATCCATCTGTCATAATAAACAACTACCTTTTCCCGTTCTCGATTCTCCATCTAGCCCCGTGGTTTATTATCTCTCTCACACTCAATATACTCCTCCACACAAAACTTAGAGTGTAACCAATAGAGCATTCTTCAATTGTGGTCCTGGGATAATATCTTTCTTTAAAAACCCTCCCAAACAAAGAGTTCTCGTTAGTGAGCAAACACCAGTAGTGTTTTCCCAGCAGGCTCGAATTAAAATCACTGAAACTTCTGAATCCTAATCCCCATTCACCCTTACTCTTCGCTAGTTTTTTCCAACTCATCCAATGGATTCTCTTCGCACCACCCCGAGCCCCCCACCAAAAATTAGCAATCATGGACTCAATCTCATTACAAGTAGACTCATGTAGCTTGTAACAACTCATGACATATGTTGGGATAGCTTGAGCCACGACTTTGATTAAGACCTCTTTTCCCACTCTAGAAAGGAACTTATCTTTCCATTCCTTAACTTTCTTCCACACCCTATTAGTAACCAACTTAAAAATCTGTCGTTTTGACCTATTAAAAACCACTAGAAGCCCCAGATACTTTGTGTGACGTGGAACAGTCCTGACACCCAACTTAGCATGTAACTCTTCTTGATTCTCATCATTCACTTTTCTGCTGAAAGAAACCTTAGGTTTTTTGAGATTCACCACCTTCCCAGAAGAAACTTGATACCTTCCCAAAACAGATAAGATCTTCCCAACTTCTTGTTGGCTAGCTCTGGCGAAAAGCAGGCTATCATCAGTGAAAAATAGGTGAGTAATAATAGGTGCCTTGCGAGCAACTTGGATGCCATGAAGTTGTTTTCTACTCATCTCCATTTTGATCAAATCTAAAAGAACATCGACACATAAAATGATTAGGTAAGGTGAAAGGAGATCTCATTGACGGAGACCCCTCTCCGGAGTAAAACTAGTACTAGGTTGCCCATTAATAAGAACTTTGTACATAACAATTAAAATGCATTTGTTGATAACATTCACCAGGTCTTGGGGGAATCCCATAGCAGATATCACTCCACTAATGAAAGCCCATTCCAACCTGTCATAAGCCTTAGACATGTCCAACTTTAGAGCTATGATCCCCTTCTTCCCCTTTGTCTTCTTTTTCATCCAATGGAAGCATTCCACTACCACAAGAGAATTATCTGTGATGAGACGACCTTTGACGAAAGCACTTTGTTCTTCATCAATGATGTATGGAAGAATTGTCTTGATCCTGTTGGCGATGGTCTTTGTGATAATCTTCATGATCACGTTACAAAAGTTGATAGGGCGATACTCCTTTGCCTTTAATGGATACTTACACTTTGGGATCAATGCAATGAGGGTATTGTTCAGCTCTCTGGGATCTGCGTTGTTATTGAGAACTTCCAGGACCATGTTGCAAATATCAGTCCCAACTGTATTCCGGTATTTGTGAAAGAAAAAGGCGGGCAATCCGTCAGGATCGAGGGCTTTTAACAAATGCATCTGAAAGAGGGCAGTCTTAACTTCCACATCCGAGAACCTCCTCTCACATCAACTGATATGATCAGGCTGTAGTTTCCTACTCACCACAAAATATATATTTTCAACATTAGTAGGAAACAAAGACGAAAACAACTCAGAAAAGTAATGAGTCAAAATTCGTTCACAAGGTTCCTCTCCTTTCCACCATATCCCATTCTCATCCTTCAGCTTGGTAATGGCATTTATCTGTTTCCTATGGTTAGCTTTCCCATGAAAACATTTATTGTTTTTGTCACCATGCTTTAACCATAGAGCTCTACTCCTTTGACGCCACATTATCTTCTCAGATTGAAGGAGTTTGTTTCCATGGTTCACCAAAACTCTGAACTTATTGATATTCTCAGAAGAAGCATCCCGTCTACAATCTTCCTTAAGAAGCTCTTCAATCCTGCCAAGATCTTTACTAATGGCACTTCTCCTATACTTCTTGAAAACATCATCGAGGGCTTGTATTGCTGAAATCTTTGAGTAATGACACGTTGCAATGGTACAACTACTGTCAGAGTAGTAAAATGAATTTCGAACCACAAGGACCAATGGTTAACTACCAGTTTATATTCTACCGATGTAAATCTAAGGTAATCGAAAGGTTGAAAACAAACAAACTTAAGTGAAAAAGCACTTAATCTAAAACAGCTTATTTGAAAAAACACTTTTGAAAAATAACTTAATTGAGTAAAAATAGAAAATAATAAATAAATAAAAAGCAGGATTGAGGGTCATAATCTCGTACTCTAACATCTCTATATGATTAAATTTAGTCACGCTACAAGGATTTTCACGCGAATTATAGACAAATAGATTTTGTAGATCACACCTGCTTTCGCCAGCGTGTTATCTTGGTTTCGATAAATAATTCGTCAGCTTCCGCTTGTTCGAAGTTATTTATCAAAAACTTAATGTTATTGCACAGTCTATTAAAATGAAACATTTCTCAATCTCTTCCTAGTACTTTCGTAACATCGGAATCGATTGTTTAAAAATTCGTTTTCAAGTATCAATACAAGTCCTTTCGGAACATTATCGATACCTAAGAACTTCTTACTTTCGTAACAAAGTTTTAAATAAAATCTTGAACTTTTAAAATGAAAAACACGTGAATCCTTGTATCATTTAGACTTAATCATATAGATAGTCATGAGTAGGTCTCATGACCCTTAATCCTTATGGGACTACTCACTCATGGTGAGGAACAACATAAACAGAGAAATTAAGCGATTCATAAACATAATAATAACGATAATTAAAGAAATAGAAAGACAATAGAATTAAACTGAATAAAGTTGCTTGCAATAAGAACTACGTGCTCCAAAGAGATACTTTTACAAGAAAAATGCGTTCCAAGTGGAATTTTGCAGAAAGAAAAATGTAAAAATAAAATGGGATCCCTAAGAGTTTTATAGTTATTAAAAATAAAAACATAAAAACATGAATTTAATCGAAATAAAGGTGTTCTTCAATGTTTTGTCCCAAAAGATCAGCTTCAGAATCAATGCAGAATCTCTAGACCTGGAACCCATCGAGTCGAGAAAGGAAACAAAAAATGGTGGCTTTTTGCACGCCGGATCTTGTGCTTTTCTTTGATTTTTTCCTGACTTTATCTCCTTTTCTTCCGATACGATTGTGGATATCTAAAAACGACAAAACACAATGCCAAAGCATAAATAATGGAAAAAGCAAGGAAAAGTACGCGAAACATAATGAAACGATATGGAAATACGCTAGTAAAAGCGATACAAAACACACTTATCAAATTCCCCCAAACTTAAACGGTTGCTTGTCCTCAAGCAACAAAGTCCGTATAACACGTTTTTAAACCATGCAATGCATTTCAAATGAGAAACTCATGAGGTTAGATCGTGTCGATACTCATACGGGAGTTATTGTTCCGATCGACTAGACTTAGTTCTTTCGGTAGTCGTTTGTTAACGAAAGTATTTCAAGAACACAAACCATGGTGAAACCACATACCTAGATACCCCTTTCGACCACCTCTCCAACTATGTTTTGGGCTTAAGTCGCTTTTTCTATTTTTCTCCCCCTTTTGTTCGGACAATTGGATTAAGGCATTCAAAAAATTTCTTCACACACATAAGGTTGATCAAAAGCTTTTTTTTTTTCTAGGCACCATTTTATTTCTTTTTACGCTCATTGGTGTTTTATTTGTCCACATTCAGATGACAATTGAGATTCAACCGTCGTTGGGCTAAGTAACCGCGTGAGATTTATCCAACTTAGAAGACCAGTTGTCTTTATTGCTTTTACTCATATATTTTTTTCTTTTTCGGTGCCTTGATATTTATTTCTCAACGAACCTTACTTATGCAAGTCTTAAAATCATGTTGGACTGTCAAAATAAACTACTCAAGGGGTATTTTTGAAATCTGAGTACTATGGCACAAATCTACGTGTTGGACTCGTGTCCTTACTCCGGGAGACCTAGGGTGTTCGACTCATACTTAAGTTTTTGAACTTTCTCGAAGTCCCTATTCCTAGCCTCTCTTCCCTCGAACTCAATATACTTTCTCAACACTCTCTAAAATCACAAGCATTCAAATGAAATAAAAAAATTTCAGTCCTAATTTGGGATGGAATCCAATAGAGGTTTTGAATTATTAAAGGAAAAAACATAAAGAAAACAGAAGCAAATAACAAGAAATAAAAACTAAAAAGAAGGTAAAGACCCCCCCCCCCCCCCCCCCAAAAAAAAAAAAAAAAAAAACTTAAGCCAAACATTTTCCTCAATGTTTTAGCAAAAAAAAAGGGAGGGGAACTCACAAAGAACCTCACTGAGGAGGTGAAGGAATCTGCAATATCATTCGTTGCATCGTCTCTTACACACTATCTAGAAGTGTGCCTTACTGGTTTTGTTCTCCTCTCATGTCATCCAAGATTTTGGCCTGACAAGCTTGCTCTCCTCGCATGCCTCAGATCTCATTATGCACCCAGTTCCATCTATCTTGGCTTTATGTTGAAGTACCCGTTTCAGTGTAGGTAGGATGGGGAGGCGCGATGGATTCATTTGGAACTGAGGTACCTGCATCAATGTTAGAAAAATCAAGGTCTTTGTCCTCCTTGGAATTATTCAGAGAGTAGGAGATCATAGTATATAACCAATTTCTTGTTATATCAACTCGTGACTTCCTCGGGATTGGCAGGTCAAGAATAGTCGTGGTGCCCATCATCAATGAGTAGGTGCTACCACCATTCCAATGAATCATTCCTTGGTGGACCAAAGATTCCATGTCCACCTTGGTCTTTCTTGGCACCATAGTGTCTGCCTCAGAACGGAAAACAAGCCCAAGGTGTTCGACGATTAAAGTGATCATGCCGTCCAACGATATATCACCTGTAGAAGCTCTAGTGACCTTTCCTAAATGATAGGCTGCAAAAGCTACAACATTCAGCACATCGTTGTTAATCATAGAAAACATGAAACATAGTTCCCTTTGGGAAGCAACACCTGTAGAATCACTGTGGCCAAATAAGGTATAAGCTAAAGCCTTTTTCATGTATCAGAAGGTAGGACTTTGAATCCTTGAGGCCTTTGCGTTAGTCGCTGAATAATCATTACGCCCAGTTATAGCATACCAAAAGCTGGTGAAATCAAACCCTTGGGGAACGTCTCCGGGTCCAAATGTAGGAAGTCGGAGTATTTCCCCTAAATCTTCGATGCTCAGTACGAGGTCTTGATTCATAAATTAGAAATAGAGGGTTCTGAAATAGACCCTCACTCCATCCTGGTATTTTTCTCAAGCTTAAAATTTAGAGTGCTCAGAAATTCGAGCGTTATACACTCGAAAGTTGGAGCATCTCTCAACATAAAATCCAGCAACCCAATGTTATTCAGCAACCTATCTACTTTAATTTTTAAGCCTAGAGCAATTATCTAACGCAAGATTTAGAGTTGGTTGTTGTTTTGTTTGTGTCGAAGCTTTGGAGGCATTATTTGTTTGGTTCGAGAATTTAGATGTTTAGTGATCATAAGAGTTTGAAGTATTTCTTTGATCAGAAAGAATTGAATGCAAGGCAAAGGAGATGATTGAGACTTCTGAAGAATTATGGTTTTAGTTTAAATTACCATTTGGATAAAACAAGCGTGGTAGCTGATGCATTGAGTAGGAAATCTTCGCATATACCGATGATGATGGTAAAAGAGTTAGAACTGATTGAGCAATTTCGTGATATGAGTTTGGTTTGTGAAGAAACTTCTTATGGAGTTAAGCTTGGTATGTTGAATCATACTAGTGGTATTCTCCAAGAAATCAGAGAAGGTCAAAAATCTGATTTGAGTTTGGTGGATCGTCTCACGTTAATCAACTATGATAACGGGGGTGATTTTTGGGTCGATGAGAATGGTGTGATGAGATTCAGAGATAGGGTGTGTACTCCAGATGCGCTAGAAATTTAGAAGAGCATTATTGAGGAGGGTCATAGAAGTGGGTTAAGTTTTCATCCGAGTTCCACAAAAATGTATCAAGACTTGAAGAAATTATTTTGGAGGCCAGTGATGAAGAAAGAAATTGCAGAGTTTGTGTATGCTTGTTTGACTTGTCAGATGTCTAAGATTGAACATCAAAGACCGTTGGGTCTGATGCAACCGTTGAATATTCCATAGTAGAAATGGGATAGCATTTCTATGGATTTTGTGACAGGTCTACCGAAGACTTTGAAGGGATATGATTCGATTTGGGACTTTGAAGGGAATGATTCTAATTGGGTGATTGTGGATAGATTGACTAAATTAGCTCATTTCTTACCAATGAGGATTAATCGTTCTATGCTAAAGCTAGCTAAGATATACATTGAGGAAATTGTGAAGTTGCATGGGATACTGTCAGTATTGTGTCAGATGGAGATCCGAGATTTACATCGAGATTCTGGAAGAGTTTGCAAGACGCTTTGGGTACCATGTTGAGATTGAGTTCTACCTATCATCCGCAGACAGATAGAAAGACAGAGAGAACTATCCAGTCTTTAGAGGATTTGTTGAGAGCTTGTGTATTGGATCAAGGTGGATCATGGGATAGTCATTTTTCGTTGATTGAGTTTACCTACAACAAAAATTATCATTCTAGTATCGGAATGGCACCATATGAGGCATTGTATGGTAGGAGATGTATGACTCTTTTGTGTTGGTATGATTCAGGAGAGAGTGTTATGCTCGGACCTGAGATTGTGCAAGAGACGACTGAAAAGATCAAGATGATCCAAGAAAATATGAAAGTGTCGCAGAGTCGTTAGAAAAGTTATCACGACAAAAGGAGAAAAACACTTGAGTTCCAGAAGAGAGATCACATGTTTTTGAGAGTTACGCCGGTAACTGGTGTTGGCCGAGCTTTCAAGTCTAGAAAGCTCACACTGTATTTTGTTGGTCCGTATCATATTTTGCAGAGGGTGAGAGAAGTGGCATATCAGATTGCTTTGTCGTCGTCACTTGCGAATTTGCATGATGTGTTTCGTGTGTCTCGGTTGAGGAAGTACATTCTAGATCCATCACATGTGATTCAGATGGATGATGTACAAGTGAGAGATAACTTGACTGTTGAGGCATTGCCAATACGAATTGATGAATGAGAAGTGAAGCAATTGCGAGGTAAAGAGATTTCCTTGGTAAAGGTAGTTTGGGGAGGACCAGCTGGAGGGAGCATGACTTGAGAGTGTGAGGATCAGATGAGGGAGTCGTATCTGACTCTATTTCCTTGAGGTAATTTTTGAGGGCAAAAATTCTTTTAACTGGGGGAGAGTTGTAACACCCTAAACTTATTGGAATATTTATTTAATATATTTAAATATGAATATTCGTATTTTTGGTGATTTTCGGTGGTTGGTGTGAATATTGAGAATTAGGGATTTTGAGTTATTTATTTAAATAATAGTATATAATATGAATATATTGGTATTATTATTAATATAAATAAATATAAGTGAATTGAGCGTAAAGTGGACTTTTGAGGAGGAGTTAGTGAGGGTGAAATTGGAAAGCCCATTTTAAGGCCCAAAGTTAGGTTTAACAAAAAGGAATTTTGAGGGAATTAGGATTCATTCTTGTTATACCGTGAAAAGAGAATAAGTAGGGCCAGAGCTCTGAGGAAGAGGGTTAAGACAAAGCTTCGCGAGGTTTCCAAGAATCAATGAGAAAGGCTTAGAGTCGGCAATTAAGGTATGGGGAATATTACCTTCATTGTTTTCAATATACGATTCAATGGATTTAAAGCCGATTTAAGGATTTAGGAGGTTTTTGAGTTTGAGGAAATTAGGCCTTCGTGGCCAAATCTGTTTTTGAGGTTGTTTAAGTATGGAGAGTATTACCTTCATTGTTTTCAATATGTGATTCAATGTATTTAAAGCCGATTTAAGGATTTAGGAGGTTTTTGAGTTTCAGAAAATTAAGCCTTCGTGGCCAAACCTGTTTTTGAGGTTGTTTAAGTATGGGGATATTACCTTCATTATTTTCAATATATGATTCAATGTATTTAAAGCCGATTTAAGAATTTAGGAGGTTTTTGAGTTTGAGGAAATTAGGCCTTCGTGGCCAAATCTGTTTTTGAGGTCGTTTAAGTATGGGGAGTATTATCTTCATTGTTTTCAATATGTGATTCAATGTATTTAAAGCCGATTTAAGGATTTATGAGGTTTTTGAGTTTGAGAAAATTAGGCCTTCGTGGCCAAACCTGTTTTTGAGGTTGTTTAAGTATGGGGATATTACCTTCATTGTTTTCAATATATGATTCAATGTATTTAAAGCCGATTTAAGGATTTAGGAGGTTTTAAGTTTGAGGGAATTAGGCCTTCGTGGCCAAATCTGTTTTTGAGGTTGTTTAAGTATGGGGATATTACCTTCATTGTTTTCAATATGTGATTCAATGTATTTAAAGCTGATTTAAGGGTTTGAGTATTGAATTGTTGTTGAGATTTTAACCGTATAGGGTAATTGATTATGAGAACTCTAATGAATGTGGGAAAATTGTAAGGATTTTATGGGAATTGGAGGCTTAAATATGATACAGGATTGACCTAATAAGTCGTAGATTTTGTTCCTTTATCGCGGTAATACCTTAGGAATGATTTAAGGATGTTTTTGGGGGCATTGGGGAAGAAAATCGTAGGGACTTTTTGGCTGGTGTTTCTACTGCTGCGTAACAATGTTTTGCTGTAATCGTGAGTTCCCACAGCGAATAATCCTTTGCACGACGAACACTCGCCCCAAACTCGCACGACGAACTGTCCAGCGAACATAGTAGAGTTTCGCGAATTATGTTCTTGTGCAGTGCTGTCTTCATGCTTTGATGCTATGATTTTCTAGATGAATTACCTTGAGTATGACTATGATTCATATGTGATTAATACATGATTGTATGATGTTTCATATGAGTAATGATGATGAGTTATGATGTTGATTCCATGAGTTTTTGATGATTATATGATGACATGACTATTATGATGATTTTGATGAATGATGATGCACCTAATGAGTTTATTTTGAGGATGATATTGATGTGCGCATCATGCATTCATATGCATTCCAGACTTCGGTCTAGTGTTTGATTCTTGTGGCTTCATTCTCATTGTGCGGATGTGAAGTATTTTGTTGTACTCCGATTCTTGTGTAGAATCAATCCTATTGATGGAGATCTATGGAGGGTTGATGGCCCAGTGTCCGTCGAATTTTGATGAATTGGTACCACATGCATGAGTCTTGTTGCATTTGCATTTATGTGACAATTTGGTATAATTTATGATATTATGGCTTTTTGATGTTTCCTTAATGATTATGATGATGTTGAATATGAAAATGACGTTATTTTATATATTGATTCCTATATTGATTATTATGAATCGTTTTACTCACCCTTCCTGTTTGAATGTTACCTCCACGTAGGTAACATGCAGATGACCAGGTTTAGCCGTGGATGCCGTCGAGGACTTTTTGGAGTTTTTGACATTTTGGTTGACTTAGAGGTTCTTGCTCTGATAGTGTAACATCGGGTTGGGGTCTTTGTGTTAAAACATGTTTTATTGATGTTTGTTATTTTGATTATGTTGTTGTGCCAGGAAAACTTTGGATTTGCCTTTTTAAGTTCCGCTGCCATTTGAGAAATTTTTAAGTAATTTTGGGAAAACCCGTTGTTTACGGAGCATTGACTTTGATTTGAATTATTGAGAAATGTACGCCCTTTGAGGTGATTTTTATTATGTTTAAAATATTACTCTGATAAATGTGAATGATTTGCCATTATATTTTTGGGATAGAAAAGGGTGTTATAGCTCCGCCAAAAGCCGCATCAAGGGTCAACCTAGTGGGGCGTGAGAGACCATTATAAAAAATGTGGATGATCATCCACTCTTCAATCCCATGAAAATGGAAAAGTCTAAGCAAATCCTTAAAACTTTCCCATGTATCAAATAAAGACTCACCATCCTCTTGCTTAAAATTGTTAATCTCATTCCTAACCTGAGCAGTCTTACTTGGCGGAAAGTATCACACAAGAAAAGCGACTTTCAACTGAGGCCAAGAAGTAATGGAATTGGCAGGTAGAGATTGGAGCCAAGCTCGTGCTTGGTCTCTTAGGGAGAATGGGAAAAGTCTAAGACGAATGGCGTTCTGGTCGACTCCATTGACTTTCATTGTACCACAATTATCAAAAAATATCCACGGGTGAAGGTTTGGATTTTCAGACAGTAATCCAGAAAATTGGTTATATTGAACCATACCTATCAATGAAGGCTTAAGCTCAAAATTTTTTTCCTCGATAGGCGGGTGTACAATACTAGAATATGGTTCCTCATCTATGGGAACCACGCAGTCTTTCAAAGGTTTGGTATCCATGAGATGGGCAGCCATCGCAAGCTGTCTCTGAGCTCGGCGTCACTCTCACAAGAAACGCTCGATTTCTTCAACAGGTTCAACTAAATTATAATGTGTTCTTCGCATAAACAAGAAAATAAGACCCTAGTCTCTATGGTGATCAAATAGAAATCCAATATTAACGCAATTAGTCCCCGACAACGATGCCAAAAACTTGACACGCTGCAAGTGCACGACTACTGTCAGAGTAGTAAAAAGAATATCGAACCACAAGGACCAATGGTCAACTATCAGTTTCTATTCTATCGATGTAAATCTAGGGTAATCGAAAGGTTGAAAACAGACAAACTTAAGTGAAAAAACACTTAAGCTAAAACAACTTATTTGGAAAAGCACTTTTAAAAAACAACTTAATTGAGTGGAAAATAATCAAAACAAGTAGGATTGAGGGTCATAATCTCGTATTCTAACATCTCTATATGATTAAATTTAGTCACGCTACAAGTATTTTCACGTGAATTATGGAAAAATATATTTTGTAAATAACACCTGCTTTCGCAAGTGTGTTATCTTGGTTTCGATAAATAATCCATCAACTTTCGTTTTTTCCAAGTTATTTATTGAAAACTTAATGTTATTGCATGGTCTATTAAAATGGAACATTTCTCAACCTCTTCCGAGTACTTTCGTAACATCGAAATCGATTGTTTAAAAATCTGTTTCGGGTATCGATACAAGTCCTTTCGGAACATTATCGATACCTAAGAACTTCTTACTTTCGTAACAAAGTTTTAAATAAAAAATATAACTTTTAAAATGAAAAACACGTGAATCCTTGTATCATTTAGACTTAATCATATAGATAGTCCTGAGTAGGTCTAATGACCCTTAATCCTTAAGGGATTACTCATTCATGGTGAGGAACAACATAAACAGAGAAATTAAGCGATTCATAAACATAATAATAACGATAATTAAAGAAATAAAAAGACAATAGAATTAACCTGAATATAATTTCTTGCAATAAGAACTATGTTCTCCAAAGAGAGTCTTTTACAAGAAAAATGCGTTCCAAGTGGAATTTTGCAGAAAGAAAAATATAAAAATAAAATGCGATCCTTAAAAGTTTTATAGTATTAAAAATAAAAATATAAAAACATGAATTTAATCGAAATAAAGGTCTTCTTCAATGCTCTGTCCCAAAAGATCAGCTTCAGAATCAATGCAGAGTCTCTAGATCGGGAACACATCGAGTCGAGAAAGGAAACAAAAAATGGTGGCTTTTTGCACTCATATTTCGGGAACCCGTAACATGGCTCTGGTTTTTGGCCCAAAGCGCATAAGAGGGGGGCTTCAAGGTGCTTGCTGTTACGGGCCGTAATGCCCATTACAGACGCCCACAACAACTCCCTGAATTTTGTATAGGGCTTCCGGATCTTGCGCTTTTCTTCGATTTTTGCCTGACTTTATCTCCTTTTCTTTCGATATGATTGTGGAGACCTGAAAATGACAAAAACCCAATACCAAAACATAATTTGGAAAAAGCAAGGAAAAGTACGCAAAACGTAATGAACCAATACGAAAATATGCTAGTAGAAGCGATACAAAACACACTTATCAAGTAACCCCCTCCTGCAAAATTCTTCCACAACCTATCCACTACCCCTTCAGACATTGGATCTTTACTCTAAACTTCCTCAAACCTGAACATGTACCTTCGTTTCCGCTCAGTTTCGGCAGAATCAACTTCCAGATCAATTCCGATAGCCGCATGATCAGAACCATATTGTGGGAGATGGGTGATCCTGATAGGAGAAAATCTGTTGATGAAACCTTCATATGTCAGGCTACGATCTAGTCTGCATTGAATGTTGTTCTCCCCTTAACGTTTGTTCGTCCAAGTGAATTTATAACCTACAAAACCAAGATCAGTTAGCTGACAAAAATCCAGCACTTGTCTTCCCAAAGATAATTGGCTAGAAAATCTGCTCTGTCCTCCTATTTTCTCATGGTTGTAGAGAATGTCATTTAGATCACCAAAGCAGATGAATCTATCTCCTCCACTGCAGGCTATGTCTTTTATTAAGCTCTATGTTTTCCTTTTGTTATGCTCCTCTTGGAACCCATAAGTACCATTGAAAAACCACTTATTATCCTCATCTTTGTTAGCCACATATCCTCTTATATGATTTAATGAGAACCGACTCCACAATTATTTTTAATTTATCCTTCCAAAACAGTATAAGTCCTCCCGCTCTGTCCCTTCCTTTTCCATTACAGTCCACCATGAAACATCCATTAAACCCACATCTAGATTTAATGGATTGAACTTCTTCACTCTTCAACCTAGTCTACATCATAAAAAGAACCCTAGAGTTTTCAATACGGTTGAGCCTTAGCAAGGATCGAACTACACAGGGACTCCCTAACCCCCTGCAGTTCTAACTTATAATTTTCATTCTTCTAGGTGGTGTTGGTTTTCCAGCACCATCTCTGGTAATCTTTGTGCTTCTTCACCCATGATATGTCCCTTCCTCTTATTCTCCTCACTACCTTGACCTTCAATCATGCCCTCTACAATCATAACGCCAATCAATTGTCATTTTCCACCATCTAGGTCCAGCAACTTCTGTTGGTTTGGACTCACCTTCCTAGGTGTTTGCTTCCTTGTCCATTTTTTCTTTTTCATGCTTGCAGGCTTTGAACTTGAATTTGAGGCTTTTTCATTTCCCATTTTGATATGTCCACAAAAACGAGGGATTCAGCCACTGCTTCCACTTCCAGATTATCTCGCTTAGAAAGCACCTCTTGGTGGCTAAGACACCTCTTAAGGCACTTCTTATTTTTTCTTCATTTTACTATGATCCACTTTTTCATCAGCTTCCTTATCCTTCTTCTTCGCGACACACTTGTTGTTTCCCGAAGAGATATTGAAAAGACTTTTGCTACATGAACTTGAAGTTGATTCCTTTCTTTGCTCTACTAGGGTTTTTGGTAAAGGAGACGCGTGTAACCATGACCCTATGACAACTTCTTCTCCTCCAAATCCTCAAAACCCTCTTCACTTAGATCTGTGACCACTTCACAATCCTTTAACTGGTGCTCAAGTCTTCCACAAATGAAATACATAGTTGGTAATCTCTCATATTTGAAGAAAACATGAAGGTTTTTCTCTTTGAAACGAACCACTGTGCCCCTCTTAAGTGGTTGTTTTAGATCCAAAGTGATCTTAATACGAAGGAACCTGCCATTCATGTGAGCATCCTTTTGATCCAATTCCTCAAAAGTCCCCAAAATACCACCTATTTTTTTTTCCATTGCCTCTGTTCTCAACATCAGCGGTAGCTCATACACTCTAACCCAAAATGTTCCATAGTGCATGTTTAAAGCTGACAGTTATTATTCACCAGACACTCGAGAAATAACAACCAGGTTTCTGTCGAAACTCCATGGACCGTTGCGAAGAACATTTTCTAGATCCCTCTTTGTGGTGAACCGGAAAAGGAAAAGATTCTTATTCAACTCTTGTGTTTCCACCGAGTTCTTGAGCTTCTAAGAATTTACCATTGTAGATGTAAAAGCTCTAGAGTTAAAATGGCTATCCGACCAGATCTTAGCCACCAAATTGCGCTGGAAAATCTCGTCACCTCCGACTTCTTTCGCTTCTGTCGTCACTCCTTCTTCTTCTTCCTTCAAAAGAGAGAATTCCTTCCATTTATCCATGTTGTGTGAAGAAAGAAAAGGAAAATAAGGTAGAAAAACTTATCCAGAAAAACCAGAGGAGGAAAAACACCTCAGCTGAATACCCACCACCTCAACAAGTAGAGAGCAAAAACCAAAAGAGATTGTAAGAAGGCCAGAAAAAAACGGGGAAGACCAAAAGCCACTAAACCTATAGAAGAAGTGGAAATAACAGGCCAAATTCTAGCCGAGAATTGGGAAAAGGCACGTTAAGTTCTAGAGAGAAGTTAGACCTTCTCTCTCTAGGACATGTGGGTTTGCAATCATTCCACCTCCTCTATATGATTGTTACTTACATTGTTCTCATAAATTCCATCATTCTTATATTTTCAAACCTCATAAATAGTCTACATAACAACATTTTTAAGCAAACCCACCCTCCAAACTTTACCTTTATTACTCCTATGCAACCACTTCAATTCGGCATCCCACTCTTTTGGTTCATGATGGACATGTAACCATTTTAAAACTCTCTTAGAAATATCTCTCAATTTAGCACACTCAAATAACAAATGACGAATGTTCTCTTCATGTTGACAAAAACAACAAGTCGTGTTATCCAACAAACCCAACTGATGCATCCTTAATTTCATTGCCAATCTCATATGACAAGCAAGCCAAATGACAAACATTACTTTTGGTCTAGCAAAATTGTCATAGAATATCTTGCGCCATTTCACCTTTTGTTCCTTACCAAGCAACTCCATGTATATTTTTTTCATATTGAACTTGTTTTCCTGCATAACCTCATTCCAAACCTGCATATGCTTCACAATGTCTCTAACTTTCAAAATTGCCTTAAAAATCTAACTGCATCTGTTATTAATTTCAACACCCATGATTCAAGAATACTTCAAGTAATAGTTATGGATCCATTTGATCCATAAACTATCAGCTTTGCCATTCAAATTCCACAAAAACTTAATCAAGTTAGTTTGATTCTAAACTTCAATAGAAATAAGGTTCAAACCTCCTTGATTCTTCGGGCTGCAAGCCTTCTTCCATGCAATCAAAGATTTCCTACTAATGCCTTTGCCTCTAGTCCATAAAAAACTTCTACAAATTGCATTAACTTTCATAATAACTTTCTTTGGCAAAGGAAGACACCTCGTCAAAAAATTAATCATAGCAAAATTTACACTTATTGTGATCTTATGCATAACTCACAAGCTTTGAATTCCAATGAGTTACTCTCCCTATTATCTTATCAATTAAAGGAAGGTAGTGTTGAATTGACAGCTTCCTTGATGTCAGAGGCACCCCAAGATATCAGAACGGTAAGGATCCTTCACAAAACTTAGTTAGCTTCAAAATCTCTATTTTTGTTTTAGCGTCAACGACACCAAAGTAAATTTGACTTATGCAGATTAATATTCAGACCAGTGGAATTTGAAAAACTATTAAATTTATCCATAAGCAGCTCAATGGATATTAAGCCCTCCTGGAAAACAACAACGAATCGTCAGCAAAACTAAGGCAAGTTATGTTAAGCTTTTCACACTTTGAGTGGAAATTAAAATCTGGATTATCCTTCAGTTGATTCAAGATCTGACATATATACTCCATGAAAATTACAAAATGAAGAGGGGAGATTGGATCTCCTTGCCTCAAGCCACGCTTCGCTTCTATGATCCTTGTGTATTCCTCGTTGACGTTGAATCTGTAAGAGACTGAGCTAACTGCCAACATAATCCAGTGTAGGAACTTCTTTAGAATACCAATTTCTTTTAGAATAATTTCCAAAGCTTTCTAAATAACGGTATTGATCTGACCTGATCAGAAGGCGATCGCTGGCTGCCACGCGTCTTCGACTTGCTGCCTGTTCACCGGCATTGAAGAAGAGGAGAGGGGTGTACCTACAAGACACTCCGATGCTAAAGTAAGCGTATGAGAAGAGTGATCACAAGTACAGAAAAGGGGTAAGGAATGAATTACCTGACCCTCTTGTGAAAGAGGGTATTTTTAGAGAGACCCAAGCGATGGGCCAATGGTCACTTGTGTTGGGCTGGATTGCCAGGCCCAACCCAGGTGACTGCTAGGGCTTACGTGGCGTAGTGAAGACCAGGACGTTGTCTTTGCCCTAGTCCAACTGTCCCGTGATCTCTGAAAAGTGGGTTTGACCTGCTCTTTCGGAGGTGAGCAGTTGGTCGGTGACGTGTCCCCGCGGAGGGGAGCACGTGGAGAACGTGTGAAGGACACGTTATCCTGCCCGATAGGGAGCAGGTTCTGCCTGCGGAGAGGGCAGTGTCTGGTCGATGGGGGAGTCTTGTGCTCGATACAGATGAGGTAGGTTCTGCCCGCGGAGGGACATTACCTGCTCGTCAGGGACCCTGTACTCGACGGCTGCGGCCCAAGCTGGACTGGGCTTGGCAGAAAATTATTGGGTTGGGCCTGCCTGGCCAAGCCGAGGCCCAGGCCAGAACAGGAGCCCCCAAGTCGTAGCTCCGAGGGAGGGAGCGAGGACTTGATTACGTTGTGCCGGGGAGGAGAGATTAGCCTAAGGAGGAAAACCCTCCAGCTCGTGTTTCGTGGGGATGCGAGTACGCGAGTCCTTCCACGTTGTCGGGTGCCTGGGCTTGAGGACACGTGTTGGCGGGGAGATGTGAGGGGACGCGGCTGTCAGCCTTCGCCATGTGTCATGTGCTGGATGGCCACTAGAGCGGCTACCATAGGGTACTCGAGTGCCTAGCGATGCTTCGAGTCCCGTGATGGGGTATAAGTAAGCGAGCCCCCGCTCATTCTCCACTTTTCTCCTTCTTGCTCTCAAACTCTGACTTTCCGCCTCGCTACCATCTGATCTCTCCGTCGCAGTAGCCGTCATGTACTCCGCCGCAGATCGAAATATAGTAAGTTTCTCTTCTCCTTTCTTTCATTTTTCCCGTTTGTTTTAGGACCGTGGTCGGGGCATGTTGAATGCCCCGAGGAGAGGTGAGGATCTCCGTCGCTGTAGGGGGTTTTCTAGGGTTTTACCGTGAACGTTCCGAGGAGAAACGCCAATTCCGATGAATGCACCGGGGACAGATGCTTGCTCCGATGAATGCCCCGGGGAGAGATCCTTATTCCGATGAACGCCCCGGGGAGCGACGCTTACTCTAATGAACGCCTCGGGGAGAGCGTGTAGGTTAGGTTATGCAGGCGCCCCGGGGAGGTGGCAGGATTTGGGTAGAGCCACCGGGAACGATGCTCGGTTTGTCCTCGTCTCCCTTTCACTTGACTTGCGGTGGAAGGGTGAATTTGATCTTTGTAATCGAATTCACTGTTACCTTCTGCTTTTCAGGTGTTAATGACTATGTTGGTCCCGGGGATAATGGTTGAGGATAATGAACTGAACGTTCCATACTTCGACGAGTGCGCCCTTCCCCTCGAGGAGTGGGTGGCCGAGGAGCCTCTGTCCACCCCTTCTTGTTTCGCTTCTGACCCGACGGGAGTCTATGCCACCGTGGAGGACCGAAGAGAAGGTGACCCCCAGAATTGCCAAGTTTATCGTCCTCGGGCGGGCCACCATATATGCTTGAAGTACGGGAGGATGCGGTTCCCGATGTATGAGTTCTATTTTAAAGAGGCTAGGCTCAGGCTGCCGTTCTCGGACTTCCACCTGGGCCTCTTCGACTGGTTGAGGTTGGCCCCTCGCAGCTGCATCTGAATGCCTTGGCTTTTATTCGGGCATTTAAGGTCGTGTGTCGTTATCTCGAGGTCGGCGTCACGCTGCCGCTATTCTTCTGCGTCTTCCATCTATAGTGGCAGACGGTGAATGGCAGGCACGTCTAGGTGTCGTTCAAGCAACCGAACAGGCTTTTCAAAATGTACATGGACTCTGTTCGGGACTTCAAGGGTCGTTTCTTCATCGTCAGCCCGATCACGCATGCGGGGGTTGACTCTTTATATTCAGAAGGGGAGCGGATTGTGAACGGCCAGCGGGAAGCCGTCATGCTGCCGCGGGTGCACGTGGAATGGTCTCCGGAACATTTCTCTCGGGAGACTGACCGGTACATAGTGCGCGTGGGGTCACTCGACGATAAGGACATGGCCGGCTATTTGAAGATAGTCTCGTTCGTGCACAGTCTGCCGCCGTCAAAGTTGGTGACCCTCGACAGCCAGGGGAATATCTGCGAGACATCGAGGTTGATCAATACCAAGGATCTGCTTGAGTGTTCCTCAGAGGCGGAGGCCCTTCACTATCTAGGTGGTGGACACCTCTCCCCTCTCTCGATCCGATATTCTTTATCTTTTATTGACTCATTTTCTTTGTTTTGCAGGGAACATGTCTTCCGTCGAGGAGCGGGTGAAGAAGTTGCGCGTGTCGAAGGTTGCTGCCCTTCCGAAGATGTGGGTTGGCCAGCTGGTCGGGCAGGCTTCCGCTGATCAGGATGGCCGGGGGTCCTCGTCTCCTCCAAGCAGTCAGTCGCCCACATCCCAGGGGGCCCCAAAGAGGCCCAGAGTTCAGGAGGTGGAGACCGTGGTCGACTTATCAGCGGACTCTACCGAGGAGGGTTACTCCATCGCGCCCTGCCATCAGCACCCTGGTTATTTCCACGGGGCCAGGTCGCCCATTATTCCGGCCGGGGAGGCGAAGGCGGTCCTAAGCGCGGACCGGGCTACACGTAGGCAGGTCCTGATGGAGGATTTGGCTGCCTTGATGCAGACCTTCACCACGACGATGGTTCTAAGCGAGGAATGTTGCTCGGCCGTCGAGCTGTCTAAGCTGCAGGGGGACCTCACTTTCACACAGTCTCATTTGAACAAGGTCGTCGAGGACTTGGAGCTGAACCGGGGAAGGGTGACTCAACTTATCGAGGAGCTGGATAAGAGTCAGAGGGAGACCGCCAATGAGCGCAAGAGGGGGGATAGCGCCGAGGAGAGGCTGAAGGCCGCTGAGAAGGAAGTGCGGGCATTGAAGGATCGCGTGGAGAAGCTGGAGGGTAACCTTCGTCCTGATGACAATGAGACCGATGAAGACAAGCAGATGGTTACCCGGGCTGATCTGCTCGCCAGGATACGGGTGCTGGAAGGTGACTGTCTAGAGGCTTTCACAGCGGGTTTCAATGGTGCTGTCGCGCAGCTTAAGGTGGTGAAGTCTGGTGTCGCCTTGGTCGAGGACGGCATCGGGCCTTTCCACGAGATAATCGATGGTCGGGTGGTCGACCCCAGCGCCGAGGAGGCTGGTCCCGATATCCATCTCGTCGAGCCTGAAGCGGAGGAGGAAGAAGGAGCGTAGATTAGTTCCGGGCCTACGTGCCCGGGTATTCTGGCCTGTGTGCCAAACAATTTGTATTTTTCTAAGTGTTTTCTTTTCCGGGCCTGCATGCCCTTCTTGGTGATGTAATATTAACTACTGGGCTGGTGCCCTCTTTTATATGATACTTTTGGAAATTTGTTTAAGTGTGCGCTTTGTTTTGTTTTTGCATGGTGTTATGCTCGCTTTATTTCTGCACTTTTGTATGCTCGAGATATAGGTTTATATGTTTGAAACGCATGTTTGTTATGCCCTTGGGCTTATTCGGGGTGGTAGCTCGACGATAATTGTTTCCGGTAGTGTGGAGAACTGGCCGGTTGGCCGGCTTTGTTACCTGGCTGTTTCGGGGGTAGCTTCTCCCCGTGGCGTGGGGTCCTATCGCGAGTTGGGTGTCCTGCCGATGCTAGTACGGCGATGGGGAGTCTCGGTCGAGGGATTCTTCGTCGAGCAGAGCCTTCTGCCTGCGCATACAAAGGCATGGCTTACTGTTTTGTTGGTCTCTAGGAGACGCGAGGAGATGCGGTGGTACCATGTCGCCCCCCGGTGGTTCCATGGTCGAACTAGTAGTACCTTCTGCCTGCATACAAAGGCAGGGCTTAAATGTAGTACCTTTTCAGCTTCTCGGAGTTCCATGGTCGATCTAGTTGTTCCCCATGTAGGTTTTCAAGGTAATAGGCCCCATGCTCCGTCTTGTCGCGGACATGATACGGGCCTTCCCAATTCGCGGCTAGTTTGCCTTCGTGGTGTCGCTACTGCGAAAACCGGCACTGGGTGAACAGAAGAGTCGCCACCGTGCGTTATTTATCCCAAAGAAGGGAAAGGAAACGCTCAAAGTAAACCTACCACAAAGACGGGAAAGGAATGGTCGTCGCAAGTAAAACCAGTTGTTCTGCATAAAAGATATATTAATGCAATGCATATGACAGTTTTAACATCCAATCTGTTCACTAGAAAAATGGAAAAAACGTTTATGACGCATAATGCACAAATCATTTATCAAAATATCAACATCAACACCAACATGGTAAGAAGAACCCTTTTAGGAGTCAGCTTCGACGCGATCTTAACCGATGTATGCCTTCGAAACAAACCTGCTTCAATTAGGACTTTTGAAGGTTGTAACGTGGTCAGGTTCACGGTTTCGAAAGAAAGGATAAAGGCTCAAAGTCTAATTTTTAACCCACCCATTCTCCTTGATGTTCTCCGGTCCTACGTTCGGCTAATTCGACCTTAGCGCTCACCTCTGGGAGGTTGAAATATAGGAGTGATAGTTCGAGACACTATGCGCTTTTGGAGCGACAACCACTCACTCTTCGTTTTTGACACTTGGGTCACACGACTCGTATTTCATTTGAGATTTTTTTTCTTTTGTAATCCTTTTCGTCTTTTCCTTTTCTTTTCCCAATTTTTGCCTGGACTGACTCTTTTGAGTTTCTCTTGATTTTCCAGTCCAGCGGGATGCCCTTATTTTTGCCTAAGTCGTTTGTTTTCAAGTTTTGACTTAGCGGGCTTTCGATTCTTTTCGCTTTTCGTTGTTTTTTTCCCGAACAAGTCATGTGACACTGGTTGTCTGACTCTTTGGGGAATAATGTGACTGTCTCACTCCTGACGCTTAACCACTGTGGCTTCTTAGGCACGACCTATGGAGGTGTGATTGATCCTCGAACGGACACTCCTTTTGCAATTTGGACGCTCGGTCAAATTAGCTAACACCTACCCTGCCCCAGGTTGAGATTGAGGGTTTTTCACTTTTAGAAAGAAACTCCTACAACTAGGCTCAAAGGGGTTATCAAGGGATTATCTTCCTTATGTCTCCGGTGTTTAGGGATTTGAAACAATGCCTGTACAACATCAGCAGGTTTTATTTCAAAGGCATACAATATCGGAAGCTTGCATGTCGTTCTTTTTCGTCATCCTCCCCGGGTTCCACTTAATCAAGCGTTGGATATCTGTAAAAATCAATTAGTGAACACGAATGGATTTAATCAAAACATGCATACTCATTTCATTATCATCAATTGAATGAAAACAACAAGTTTTACAAACAATATTGCAATTTAGCAAGAAAGAAACTACAAACATAAAGAAATGACAAGATGAAACACAGGAAAACATCAGCTTCCGAGAATCGGGCTTTCACATCTGACTTGCTGCTGAACCATCCATCTTCAAAGTTGCTTATTGAAACCATACTGCTTAAAATGGATGCCGGGTGAATGGCCTTTCTGACTTCATTAGGCTCTGTCTAGCACGCAGGTTTGACCGATAACGATAAGGCTGCTGACTCTGGAAAGGAGTTGACGTCTGTTGCGAAGACTGGGCAGATTGTTGAGTTTGATCAGTCGAACCACTTGGAAGTTGAGTCTGAATTATCAGGGACTCCTTTTGCTCAAGCGCTTTCATCCTCGGGCTTGGTCTAGGCAGCAACTGAGGACAGGGAGATTCTGACACCAATGATTGCAAAATATACTTCTGATCTACGGCAGCTTCGGGAACATCCATCATCTTAGCACCAACTGGGGTACGACCATTAGGTACAATTACGCCGCCCGGCGTGAGTTCAATAACTTTTGCGTCAATCAAGTCCTGAACGTTGTGCTTAAAAGCGTGACAACTTTCCACATCATGTCCGGGTGCCCCGGAATGAAATTCACACTGCTTACTAGTGTCATACCCATAAGGAAGCGTCGTTCCTGTGAGTGGCTCCAATGTTCTTTTTTCAACCAGCTTCAAACTCAATAAAGTCTGCAAGAGCTTAGCATATGTTGAAGGCGGCGCCTCAAATATCCTCCTTGGCCTTTGCCGAATTGGATATATCTTTTGTTGTTGTTGTTGGTGTCGATCAACACGTCTTTTAAGCTCGGGTTCCACATGCACGGGCTCCACAGGCACAGGTGGAACAAACTCCTTCGCTGCAGCTTCAGATAGCTGATCATCCTCTTTCCTAATCACATTTTTGACGACTTCCATGATTAAGCTCATTTGGGTCTTCAGCTGATTATTTTCCTCTTTGAGCATCTTCTGGTCCAGACGCAACTCTTGCATGTCTTTCATCATCTGCCTTAGCTGGCTTCGGACTTCAATCAATTCAGCCTGGTTATGTTCCATATCTCTGAGGGAATTCCTGCAACAAACTGGAGACGGGAAATAAGACCCACGATTCTGATGTACATGTTATGTGATAATGCAATGCAGAAATCAAACACATATTCAAGACAAGACAAATACAGCCCGAGCTATAAGCATAGAGATAAACACCTCACACCACTATGCAAAGCCAACAAGAGCAGTAAACAAGCACACCCTGAGTACAAAATACAATGACCCCAGCCAACAAGCCTGGTGGTGGTCAGCAAACAACAATGCACGAAAGCTAAACAATCAGCAGAGAAAACAGATGCGACACCCGACGCAGAAACCTCTAGTAACTTCCTCCATATTCAACTGAGCTCTCAGTTGGACATTCTTCCAAACATACACTCTCAGTGGAGTATCCCATAACATTGACTGACGAACCCACACAACTGGATGAAGGATAATCAATAATCCGAACAAAACCCTGAGGCATGATAAAGATCTTGTTAGAGTCTAGCAGATTCTGAACTTGGCTTCTAAGCACTTTACAATCATCTGCCGAATGCCCCTGTACCCCAACATGGTACTCACAGCGGGCACTGGCATCAGAACCTGTAGGATAAGGCGGGATCATTGGACTAGTCTCTTTCGGCACTATTAATCCACTTTCGACCAAATCTGGCAACAACTGACTGTATGACACCGGTAGCTGAGTAAACTGCCTTTCAGGTTTCCTTGGTCTTTGTCGGGCGTGACGACGCGGCTGACGATAATATGACTGTTGATTTGAAGTGTCTGAAAACTGAGCCTGAGACGCTGGAGATTCTGAGACAACCTCGCTTCCTTCTTCCCACTCCTCTTGAGAATTGGGAACTGATTCATTCTTATCGACTGGGATGTAGGGAGCATCTCGAAGCTTTCCATTCTTGAGTCCTCTCTCAACAAGCTCTCCCATTCTCATCAAGCCTTCAAAGCTTGTACAAGTGAACATCATGTCATAATAACGGCCCTTCAGAGTATCCAAAAAGAGGTTAACCATTTCTCTCTTCTGAATCGGTGGTTGAACACGAGTAGCCAATTCTCTCCATCTTTGCACATACCCCCTAAAGGATTCATTCTCCGCACGAGATAATTCTTGCAACTGCATGCGAAAAGGAGCTATTTCCAGGTTGTAGTCGTACTTCTTCACGAAGGCATTGGCTAAGTCCGACCATGATTTGATACTATCACTCTTCAAGTGCATGTACCAGTCCAAAGATGCTCCGATCAAACTATCTTGGAAACAGTGAATCATGAGCTTGTCATTGGTGATATGCAGAGTCATTCTTCTGCAGAATATAACCAAATGTAGCTTCGGACAGCTATCCCCTTTGTACTTCTCGAAATTGGGCATTTTGAACTTCGGAGGCAATATAAGACCTGACACCAAACACATGCCTGCAGCATTCAGATCAAGAGTATTCTTATTCACCAGGGCAGCAATCTGATCTTCCAACGTCTAAAGTCTTCTCATATACCCAGCAGTCAGTGGGTCCTGAATATTACCTGCGGAACAACTCTTGGAGATGGCATAATCCTTGGAGAATCTGGCATAGAGAAAGTGGAATTGTGACACTCTGCGTCATTGAAAGAACATGGACCTCTGACAGGGGTTTGCAATGGCTGGGCAACGTTGTTCATCTGAGCTCATTGACCATTGTTTCCTCCTCCATTTATAGCTGTTATGGCTTCCATGACCTGACTCACCTGGTACTTCAACAATTCAAACTCCGCCCGAGTAACAACCAAGTTCTGCTCTCCTGAAGCCATGATCTTTCCAGATGCTAACTCAAGTCCAATATGAATGTTGGGAAATCAACTGATGAAGCGGAGAAACACGGGTAAGCTCCCTGTTCCGGCTGAGGATGAATATGCAAAATGAAATGCAAATGCAAACAATCATGCAAAATGCAAAATTCACACACAAGGGACCAAGTGCCCCTGGCTGAGAAGAATCCACCATACTGGTCTTAATCAGACCCATAGCACTGCTCGAACCTGGTCTCCGCAAACCAAAACGATGCTCCAACCTGGTCTTCAACAGACCCCACAATGATGTCCTCAAATATCAGCGCCACTGAATCTCAATCAAGAAAACCGGTAATCTGGAGGTCAAGTTACCTGCATGCCCCAACCCCTCTCACAGGTAGGTGTCCTAATAACTGACACAAGGTATGGCATCCTATGCGGTCGTTGGCGTCACAGACTTTCAAGACCGATGATACGATACCCAGAAGGTGTGGCATCATCATGTCCTGAAGAGGCCTCACTTAGCCAACTTCCAAATGATCGGTCCCCGGAGTCGACAATCCAACTAACCAACAACCCCCTCAACCCAAAGGGTTGAAAAAGAAGTCAACCAGAAGAACCTCGTCCGAGCGTGGATTTCATGAGACACTAGTACATGCAAAGCATGCACGCGCCCACTAATTTCCACTCTAATTCTAGGTGCACTCAAGCCCAGGTCCGGCTTATCTCTCAATCATAGAACCCCCTCATACCCACAGCAATAACAACAATAATATAATGCTGAATGTAAAATACAGGAAACGTAAATCCATACAAAATCCTCAATGGGAAAACAAGCGCTAGGATTGACTCTCTTAAGGGACGTTGGATCCCAAATGCATGAGGAACCATCACAGTCCCCAGCAGAGTCGCCAGCTGTCGCTACTGCGAAAATCGGCGCCGGCTGAACAGAAGAGTCGTCGTCGTGCGTTATTTATCCCAAATGAGGGAAAGGAAACGCTCAAAGTAAACCTACCTCAAAGACGGGAAAGGAATGGTCGTCGCAACCAAATCCTGGATTCGGGAGTCGATTACGTAAGGGGAAGGTATTAGCACCCCTCACGTCCGTCGTACTCGACGGGATCCACGCTTGTTTTCTAGTACGGATTGTTATTCTATCTATTCTACAGGTCTGAGGTTAAAAGAAAATTAAATGACTCGGCAAAGTATCGCACTTTATGCCTACGTATTCCCGTCTGGAACGAGAAATCAGAGTCAACGTAGTTCGCCTACCTACTGGAAAGGAGGGGAAGGTTGATCACTAGGATATCGCATCCTATGTCTACGTACTTTCATACAGCATGAAAGATCAGAGCAAACGTAGTTCGGGCTACGGAAGACACAAGTTTGTTTGACTGTTTTTTATCCTTCTGAAAAAGGTTTTCTCCTGATTACGGGTCCAAGCGGACAAAAATGACTCTTTGATTGGTTTACAGTCTTTTACGCAAGAACTGTCTTTTATTGATGTTTATCCTTTTATTGTGTTTTTGACTGGTTGTTTTGAGATAGAAGAGAAACAGCAACTCTAAAACCTATGGTTGAAAAGGGAATCAAAATCTACCCTAATGTTGTCA
This sequence comes from Lathyrus sativus, assembly GCA_963859935.3. NCBI lineage: Eukaryota > Viridiplantae > Streptophyta > Magnoliopsida > Fabales > Fabaceae > Lathyrus > Lathyrus sativus. The sequence continues at coordinate 141,645,469 of OZ012741.1, read as the reverse complement.
TGCATGGGTTAACGCCTAATGTCTGTCATATTTCTCTCTTGTGCAGAGAGAAACAGAGATCCTAGGGGATAAACGGAAAAGAAATAGCATATATATAGTAAAGCGGTAAAATGCATGAATGCAGCAGTACAAGCGAGGCAAGGGAGTCCCACTCGACCTCGAACCCAGAAAACAATGGGCAAAGTGAAACAACTTCACCTCAACCCTATGGGAAAATTAACACACAATACAACAAAGAAAATAAAACCCCAAAACCAGCCCTGACAGCACCCCAGCTCCGGTTGAACTTCCAAAATCAAACTCCAATGTTACCCCAAGCTACAACAAGCCTCTATCTCCAAGAAATTACCAAGCTCAAGCAAGCATAGAATCTTACCCAGCTGACAGCATCAGACAACAGATAGCTCCAAACAGCAGCAAACCCTAGCTTTAACAGTTGCACAACTTTGACATGAACAATCTTCATATTTGTCAATCTTTGATCTTCATCCCTATCTTCAATGGCTTCTTTCTTCAAGACAAGCTCTCCTAGATGAGAATTGATTTATTAGAATAAATTGAATGTCAAACAGTTCATTGACGACCAAAGGAAGTCTATGAATAGTTGACATTGTAGCAGACTGTTTCCCTCAAAGTTCTACCTCCTAGATAAAACCACTTATCCCTAAAAAGGATGAAGGTGAATATCAGGGAGGGATTTTTAATCATTGAGAAGAATGGAAGCAAAGGAAGCTATCCATGTTTATGAAAGAATTTGTTCTATTCTAAGGCTCTGCCTATTTCCTCCTATTTCTCCTAAGTCTTCAAAACATCTTCAATTTGGGCAATCTTCATGCACAAAGCTTTGATTATTATCCTCAATCTTCTTTGATGTCTTCATGCTCCATAAGCTCAAGCCAAGCCCACACCCCAAATAAAAAGCCCAAAAGCCCAAGCAGACAAACAAAAACCCCAAATGGGAACACCAAACAATCACACAAATTACAAAATATACTAAAAATAGTAAAATAGTATTTAAAATTCTAAGATTTATTCTAAGGGGAGTTCTATATCTACCCTACATACCCTATATGCCCCATAACCTAATTCATGCTAAAAACCCCAAAAGAAAATGTTATAGTGCACCTCTGTTGAGTTTGAACCCTAATTATACTAACCTGATGTTTTCTAATCAAAACTAATCAAAATTAATCCACAAAAATGTGGAATAAATCTCTAAGGGAACTTAATTCTCTAATCTAACTACCACAAAAAGAATGGAATAAAAATACGAATTTAAATGCCTAAACAAAATTCATCAATATGTATGTACAAACAAACATGAAAATAAAAACACTTAAGTTTGAAAAATCACCATAAATGGAAAAAAATATAAAATAATATTTTTATTTTCTCACCATTTTCTTTAAACAATTATTGAAATGGGGAAAAAAGTCCCATGTTAAAAAGATCATTTTTTGATTTTTTATGAATTATTTGGTGAATTATATACAAATGAAAAGAAAAAGGAAATCCAATTGAAATATACAAGGGGGGGGGGTGACGAAAGCATTTGATTAGACTCAGATCTCCATTGGGCCCAGGATGGGGGGTGCTGATAGCAGTTGGGTTAGGCCCAACGCAATTCATTCTAAGGATGGGGGGTGATAATGGAAATAGAGGGAATAGATTCAGTAAACGCAATTGGGCTTAGGCCCGAGTTCTATCAACCCACTCATCAGCAAACCCTAAACAAAACCTCTCCTCTTCTCCATTCCCAAACACTGTTCACCTTCTCCAATCCAACCCTAAGCGTCGTCTCTCTCAATCACTCAAACTCACCCAAACTGCAATCCTAAACCAGACTAAATCTCTAACCGCACTACTATTCCACAACCTAATTCTACCGCTAATCAATAGTACCCTAACAAGCTTGGAGCGAAGAAGCAAAGCCTGGCAAAATAATGGAGATGGTAGAGATTTTCTATAGATGACGAAGACTGACGAACCAAGCCTTGAAGCTCAAGCCAACCATGATCTGAAAAGTTGGACGAATATTGGAGGAGCTTTGATGGATTTCTGAAGATTCACGGTGAAGTTGAGGCGCGATGAAGCTGTTGTGATGATCGGATGGATCTAGCTGGATGAAGTTCTTGAAGAACGTTTTGGAGATGAAGAACGGGACAAGTTGATGAACGAAAAAAGATGATCTTCGTTAGGATCTTGACGTGGAAAATTTGTTGAATGTAGCGAGATTCTGGAGAGATGATGTTCATTAAATCTCCAGTTGAAGGTTCTTGGACGTCTGGAAAACGTATGAATAACGTTGAAGGATCTATGAAGCTCTCTTGAGTTTCTGGAAAAAAGAGCTCACGAACACGATGAAGTTGGATCGGAGAAGATGAAGATGCTGGTGATTAAGATGTTTCCGGTGACACGTTGCTGAAGGTGGTTGGAGGTTAATCGGTGAGGAAGGTGAAGTTGAAAGAATTGCTGGGAAAAAAATCAGAGAATTTGCAGTTTCCGGTGGGGTACCGGTCTCCGGCGACGGTTAGTTGGGGCGGAGGTAGTTAGTCTGGGCGGCCGGCGGTCAATGCATGCCGGCCGGTGAGGATTCCGGCGAAGGGGGCAGGTGGCAGAGGGAGTGGTGAGGGCGAGCCACGTGTGTGGGGAGTGAGATGAGGGTGTTACACGTATGAGGTGAGAGAGGGGGTGGGAAGCACACGTGGAACGCATGCAGAGTGAGAGAGAGTGAGGTGGTAACCCCGGAAACGCACGCGTGGCACACGTTTTATATGACACGTGGCCTGGCGAAAAATGGACCTGGGCCTGATGACTTGGACTCTGGATAATGCTAATTGGCCCAATAAGACTAATTTCAGATTAATGGCTAAAAACTGAATTAACTGAAACAAAACAAAATTTAAATCTAAAAACCTAATTAACTCCTAAAAACGAAAATTGAAAGTAAAACCTGATTAACCTCTAATAAACCCTACTCAACCTATAAAACGAAAATTAAAACATAACCTCTTAATTAAAATCTAATAACCCTAATTAATCCTAAAAATGAAGATTAAAAATAAAATCTAATTAATCTGAAAAAAACTAAAAACTGTTATTTGATATTAAAAAAAACTTTTTTTTAAAAACCTAATTAATTCTGAAAAACAAAAATAAAAATCTAAAAAAACAATTAATCTCATTTTTTTAAAAATCTATTCCATTAATTTTTCTTTAAAACACAATAAACTCCAACAAACTATCTATTTTATTATTTTTTTCTACTCTTTTAAAAGAAAACTATCTACTAATAAAAGAAAATATCTAAAATTTGTCAAAAACTATAATATCTAAAAAAAATTCTTTAAAAATCTATTAATTTCTAAAAAATGAAAAGAAAATTTATTTAAACTCAAAAAAATTATAAAAAACTCTATTAAATCCAGAAAAATCCAATTAAGTGCATTAAAAGTCCAGAAAAATAAGAGGAAAATCCTAAAAATGTCAGGAGGCCGATTAAACCGATTAAAACCCAATTGCGCAACCATAACGAAACCCTGGCACCGAGATAGCCTGAAAACACCAGGAACGAGCACCAATTCTCAACAGACTTTTATTCCAACCGACCTAAACTGCCTGAAACGCCAGGGGCTATAATCCCGGTAAAAACCAATCTAAATGATAAAAATGCCATGCATGCCGTATGCGAATGCGAATGCAAAATGTGTCGAAACATAAACCAGATATGGGGACCGGTTGGTCAAATTTTAGGGTGCAACACGTGGGAGTCCTTCTGGTTTCTTTGCAAGACTAAGTCGTCGATCTGAAACTCGCGTTTCAGGACTCTGCTGTCGTGGCGAAGTGCTACCTGTTGTTTCAGACGGGCTTCTCGAAGAGCTGCCCCCGACCGAATTTCCTCGACTAGGTCGAGTTCCTCTCGGAGGGTGTCGTCGTTGTCTTCGGCCTCGAGGGGAGCCATAGTTCGTCTGGAAGGCTCTCGTATCTCGACCGGGATCACCGCCTCGGTTCCGTATGTGAGGCGGAATGGTGTTTCCCCCGTGGTTGAGTGAGGCGTAGTTCGGTATGCCCATAGGACGCTGTGGAGTTCCTCGACCCAGGCCCTCTTGGCGTCGTCGAGCCTTCGTTTTAGTCCTCTGAGTATTACCCTGTTCGTGGATTCGGCCTTGCCGTTCGTCTGAGGATGTTCGACCGAGGTGAAGTGATGCTTGTTCCCGAGTTTGGTGACGAAGTCCCGAAAATTTTTGTCGGTGACGATGGAGAGTGGGACACCAAATCTTGTAAGGATATTTCTTTTGTAGAATCGGAGTATATTGTGGGCCGTGATTTTGGCAAGGGCTTCGGCCTCAATCCATTTGGTGAAGTAGTCGACGCCCACAATCAGGTACTTGTTCTGATACGACCCTAAGGTGAATGGGCCGAGGATATCCATCCCCCACTAGGCGAATGGCCAAGGGGAGGATATGGATTTGAGTTCGCTCGGTGGGGCGAGGTGCATGTCCCCGTGACGTTGGCATCTGTCGTATTTCTTGACGTTCTCTCTTGCATCCTCTTGCATCGATGGCCAGTAGTATCCTGCTCGTAGGACCTTTCTCGCCAAGGATCGTCCCCCGAGGTGCTGCGCGTTGATGCCCTCGTGGATTTCCTCCAGGACGGCAGCGTCCTGGGAGGTGTCGATGCATTTGAGGAGGGGGACCGTGAAGCCTCTGCGGTATAATTTGTCTTCGAGAAGGACGTACGAGCAGGATCGTCGTTTGATAGTGCTGGCCTCTTTGTGGTCGGCGGGGAGGCGACCTGTGCTGAGGTAGGCGTGCAACAGCGTCATCCAACAATTGATATCTCCTATGGTGTTGACGTCGAGAAGTGCTTCACCCTTTTTCGTGCTCGGCTGCGAGAGGATCTCCTGGATGACCGACATGTGCCCGCCCCTCTTTTTGGTGCTTGCTAGTTTTGAGAGAATATCTGCTCGGGTGTTCTGTTCGCGTGGAATGTGTTGAACCTCCGCTGAGTCAAAACTTTGCATTTTTTCGGTAATGAGTGCCAAGTATTCGGCGAGGTTATCATTTTTCGCCTGATATCCCCCCCCCCCCCGGTACCTGTGAGGCGACCAACTGGGAGTCCGTGTAGATTTTAATTTCTTTAGCCCCGAGGTCTGATGCCAAGCGGATCCCGGCCAGGAACACCCCGTACTCTGCTTGGTTGTTTGTCGTCGGGAAGACCAGTGTCAGAGAGACTTCTATGGTGGTGCCTTATTCATTGTCGAGGATGATGCCTGCGCTGCTGCCCGTGGAGTTTGAGGAGCCATCGACGAAGATAGTCCACTTGTGGCTCCCTGTGGTAGGGTCTGACGAGGGGGTCATCTCGGTGACAAAGTCGGCCAGGACTTGAGCTTTGAGGTCCTTCCTTCCTTCATAGACGATGTCGAACTCAGATAATTCTAACGACCACTTTAGCATTCGTCCAGCCATGTCTGGTCGGCCGAGGAGCTGCCTGACGGGCTGGTCGGTTCTGAGCACAATGGTGTGGGCCAAAAAGTAATGTCGGAGGCGTCGTGCGGCAGTGATGAGGGCCAAATCGACCTTTTCGATCTGCTGGTATCTTACTTCGGGACCGTGGAGAGCTTTGCTCGTGAAGTAGATTGGCTTTTATTCCTCGTGAGTTTCCCTGATCAGTACGGCGCCGACGGCCTCGTTAGCCACGACCAGGTATAGGTATAGGGTTTCTCCAGCTTCGGGTCGCGTCAGCACGGGTTGTTCGGACATGATGTGTTTGAGGTGATGGAGGGCTTGCTCGCATTCCTCTGTCCATTCAAACGTGGCTTCCTTTCTGAGCAACTTGAAGAAAGGGAGGGCGTGCTGTGCGGACTTGGCGATGAATCGGGAAAGCGAGGCGAGCACGCCGTTGAGGGATTGTATAGATTTCTTCAAGGTGGGGTGGTGATTTCCGAAAATTCGTGGCACTTGTCCTGATTTGCTTAGATCCCCCGCTCGGTTAAGTAGAAGCCGAAGAATTTCCCTACGCGGACCCCGAAGGTACATTTCTCCGGGTTGAAGCGTGTTCTGCATTTCCTCGTTGTGTCGAAGAACTTTCTGAGATGGGTGGTGTGGTCGAGTTCCGTGTAGGACTTGAAGATCATGTCGTCCATATATACCTCGAGCATGTCGCCAATCTATCCCCAGAAGACTTTATTCATCATCCGTTGGTATGTGGCGCCGACGTTCTTTAGGCCGAAGGGCATTACGTTGTAGTAATAGTACCCGACTCCGTCATAAAGGCCGTGCTTTGTTTGTCGCGTTCGTCCATGGGGATTTGGTTGTATCCCGAGTACGCGTCCATAAAAGACAAGAGTTTGAAGCCCGCCGAGTTGTCGACGAGCTTGTCGATGTTGGGGAGGGGGTAGGCGTCCTTAGGACATGCCTGGTTGAGATCAGTGTAGTCAACACACATGCGCCATTTTCCATTATTCTTTTTAACAAGTACAACATTGGACAACCAGATTGAATATCGGGCTTCCGAAATAAAATTTGCCTCTAGGAGGTCTTTTACAGCTTTTTAAGCCGCCGCCGACTTTTCGGGAGACTGTCTACGCCTACGTTGTACTACGACCTTGGCGGTTGGTTTGATGGATAGCTGATGGCAGGCGACCTTGGGGTCGAGTCTGGGAATTTCCGCGGCGCTCCAAGCGAAGAGATCAGCGTTCTTGCGGAGGTAGGCCTTCAGTTGTTTCCTCGCAAGGTCGGGGAGTCCTGATTCGATCTTCACGGTTCTCATCTCGTCGTCCCCGAGGGTCACAATCTCAAAGTCACCGTCTGGGATGGGGCGCGCTGGGTGGGTGGGCTGTCCATTGGATGTAGGAGCTTCGCTGGCTTCGTCTTCGCGGTCGGATTCTTCGGCGAAGCGGCTGTCGAGGTCTACTGAGCCGACGAGCTCCTTGGGTTCGCTCTTCGGAGTCGCGGTGGGCGCTGCTTTTTTGGTTGTCGGGGCGATAGTACTTAGGACTTTCAGCGCGGCCTCGAAGCATCTCCAAGCATCCTCGATGTCACCATTTAGGGTGACCACGGCTCCTCGCCTTGTGTAGTATTTCGTTTTTAGGTGGACGGCACCGCGGTGAGTTCTGCCATGGTCGTCCTGCCCAAGATACAGTTGTAGAGGGACGGACATTCGATGACCAGGAAGCAGATATTGACCTCCTTGGCCATTTACTTCTCCCCGAAGGTGACTTTTAACTCCACGTACCCCCATGATCTCGTCGTCGTGTCGTTGAATCCTTGGAGGTCAGAGCCCACGTAGGGGGACATGTTGGATTCGTCGAGTTGGAGGGTCGTAAAAAGGTGGGTGTACATGATGTCCACCGAGCTTCTGCCATCGACCAGGATGCGTCTGACGTCGAAGTTTGCCATTTGTGCCCATATCAGTAGGGGGATGTTTGAGTTGGGGGCTCCCCCGGGAAGCTCCTCGAGGTAGAAGGTGATCGGGTTGGATCGGCCACGAAATTTGTCGAGGGTGCTCATTTTGCCAGAGTTGCTGGTGATGATTTCCTCGAACTTTCTCTTTACCGATCCTACGGAAAGGTTCCTCGGGGATTCGCCGGAGATGACCATGGCCTTCAGAATATATTCCCATCGACTGGTGGGGCGCATCGGTCCGTCGGGAAGATCAGGTCCGTCGGGGAGGCCGAATCCTCTGTGCGCGAACCAATCCTCAGGTCGGCTGACGCAGAGGGCAACCTGCAGACCGTTGTCACCGTCAGAAGAGGGGAGATCTTCGACTCTCTTGGCCTTGGGGGCGTCTTGTCTCGGGGCTTCTCCTCCCCGGGTGTATCTCTTCAGGTGGTCATCCTTGATCAAGATTTCGATCGCGTCCTTGAGGTGGATGCAGTCTTTTGTAACGTGCCCATGGCTTTTATGGAAGCAGCAGAACTTCGATTTGTCCACGTTGGGCTTGGGGGGTGTCGGCCTGGGGAAGCGGACACCTCCCTGGACAAACTCCGTTTTGGTGCACTCGGCTAGTATGCGCTCGCGGGAAGCGACTAGGGTCGTATACTCTGTGAACCGGCCGGCTGGACCGCTCTGCTCGTGGGGACGATCCTCCCGTCGGTGATCTCCTCCACGCCGGTGGCTCGAGGCTCCGTCCTTTTGGGGCCCACGGGGGGGTCTCTCGGTCTCGTGTGTCCCGGGCGGAGTTGGCCGCTTGAGTCTCCTCGAACCGGATGTAATGTGCGGCTCTGTCGAGGAAGTCTTTTAGAGAGGTTGGTCGGTGTATGGCCACAGCTTCGTAGAACTTGGAGTCTCGGCGCAGGCCTTGCTCCATCAAGTAACGCTTCATCTCGTCTGACGTCTGTTGGTGCGGTAAAGAAGCAAGCAAAAAATATTAAGTACCCAGTTTTGTCGTCTCCACAGGGATTAGTGTGATCTGAACGCTGTTCAACGATTTCTACATTTCTAAACTTATTGTTCAAAAGTTTTGGTTTAAAAGGTTCAGGGAACCATAAATAAAAACAGAAATTATAAAATAAAGACTGAAATATAAACGGAGTCTTGTTGGAATTGGATTTCATCAATTGATAACACATGCATTCTTCTGATCAAATTAAACGCAACACAATCATTCGTCTAATATCATCAGGTATCACTCACGATAAAGCTTATCTCTAACGCGGCGTCGAGAGAAAAACCATGTTGTCTCATTGGTGATCTCTCACCCAACAAAAACATAACACAGAGCATTAAAATCTGATACTCACGCAAATGCTAAGCCTAAATCTATCTCTAGCGTTTAGGACCTAACCGGCAATCATCCTAGATCCATATCCGAAAAGTATATTTCTATCACGATTCAAATCGAAGATAAACAAGTAAGCAAAAATGTTGCCCAAATCAGATAAACGATTGTTTTGCATAAAATACAATGATCAAAATACGTACACACGCTTAACCCTTTTTACATGTATTCATCTAATCCACCAAATGTCGGTGAACATCGTTCTTCATCACTATTATCACATACTCACACAATATCATATTGATCCTACCCATGCTAGCCATGCTACTTAATCAACACAACACCATAGAAGATAAAATGAATATCAACTTCAAAACCATGTCAAAAGTTTGTTCATTGATAGAAGAAAATATGAGATCAAAGATGTGAAAAGGTTTTGTCAAGACCCACAAATACATAATCAAAGGTATTCAATCAATAGAGAATCCAAACTAGTTCACAAACATAAATTAGATGAAATACATAAGGTATCAAAAGATTACAATCCAAACCCCAACAAGAGATCGAAGATCTTACCTCCTCCCTCTTAGGGTTTTGAGCTTCTCTCTCTAGAAGAAGTGAAGAAAAATAAGTTTTGATGTCTAGAATGAAAAAAAATACAAGTTATGACCTAAAAAAGCAAGAAAATCACTTAAATACACATTCAGGATCTGACACGTTCGCCTAGCGAACAACTAGCGAACAACTAACTTTTGGTACTTTCAGATCTGTCCAATTTTGGGCTCGTTCGCTACCTGTTCGCCTAGCGAGTAAGCTAGCGAGTTATTCGCTACCTGTTCGCCTAGCGACAAGCTAGCGAGTTATTCGCTACCTATTCGCTAACTGCTCGCCTAGCGAGCATGCCAACATTTTGGTGGTTTTGCATGTTGTCTTGGTTTCCTTGCCCATTTCTTGTGTCTTACTTTTCAATTGTTTTATGCCTAATTCCTGCACAATAACACACAAATCAAAGGTACCAAGAGATTTTCTCATAATGTTGCAAACCAACCAAAATAAGAGTGGTTTTCAACACTTTCTTGACGAAATTGAGTGAAAGATGCCAACTTTTGATAGATCAAATAAGTGAAATTTGACATCTAACAATTCGCCCCAACTAGATTTTTGCTTGTCCTCAAGCAAAGTATGCCTCTCATTTTGCAATAAGAGGATTTACTCAAGACTAAGCTTCACCCAAGAATGGATAAAGTTGACTCAAACACAAATGATGCAAACAAGCCATGGTTTCAAATGTTTAGAATCAAACAATGTAAAAGAACTAACTTCTTAAAGAAAATATAAAGCCATGTATCAATCAACAACTATGTTTTTCATGAATGAATCACCCTATCTCTCCTCTTCGAATAAGGATTGAAGAAATTACGCGTTTGCAACCGCGGGGACAATTTCACTCAACTAATAAACAATGCAAATATCAATTCAATTCATACAAAATCTAACAACCAAAAGCAAAAATATGGAAGCAAGAAGATCACTAAGGTCTTTAAGGTTGTAGCTTGGTCGGGTTTACAAACAAGGGACATTTCTAAGGCCATTGAAACAAAATTGCCGATGCAAAAGAGACATTCACTGCACACATTATTTACACATCCCAACTTCATTCCATTTGTTTCTTAATTGAAAAACTTCCCAACTCTTATTTCACAACTTATTCTTTCACTATTTTTCTTTTCCAAGCAAACATTCTTTTTCTTTTCTCTTTTTTTTTTCATTTTTTTTCTTCATATTCACACAATTTTTTTTTGGTGCTTGCTTGAATTTTTCAAAAGTTGTACCAACCTACTATCTTCCTTTTTCATTCGCCCCAACTTAACTTTTACTCAACCCTCAAGTGAATGCTCTTAGCTTTTTATGGCAAAGAAGACAATTAAAACAAATTCAAGGGTTCAAGAAAATTTTTAGAATCTCACAAAATTAAGAATGAGATTCACATTGTTTAGGCTCAAAGGGGTTAACGAATTCTCTCTACTCACAGGTATGTTGTATTTGGACATAGTTGTGCTCAATATAAACAAGTGCCTTGATCATTTCTAATGCTTCCATAAATTCACAATGATAACAAGATAAAGCATGAATCATACGAATCAACAAAGTTTATCAGAAATCCAGCATTTAGTAAACAATGGAAGCTTTCTCACAAATCGTGGTTTTTGGTCCTAAGTGAAACAATCATTCAAACGAGTTGGCAAAAGAACAAATTTCATTTGTACAAAGACTTAAGTTCTTAAGCATTCTAAAATTTTAAACAAAGGAAAATATGTACCTTGACAATATTCACTTGTTTCATACTATCACCGCCATCCAAACTCGGTCGAAACTTCATTGAATGATTTTATACCGATAGCAACCACTCTAGAAGGAGTTTTCGTCATTCCTGAACACACTAGAAAAAAAACATAAAAAGAAACAAATATATACAAAATATACAAAGCTTAAAAACATAGAACCGTTGCAATGCACTTTAAAATCTCAACACCAATCCCCGGCAACAACGCCATTTTGTTGGTGCGGTAAAGCAGCAAGCAAAAAATATTAAGTACCCAGTTTTGTCGTCTCCATAGGGATTAAGTGCGATCTGAACGCCGTTCAAGGATTTCTACATTTATAAACTTATTGTTCAAAATTTTTGGTTTAAAAGGTTCAGGGAACCATAAATAAAAACAGAAATTATAAAATAAAGACTGAAATATAAACGGAGTCTTGTTGGGATTGGATTTCATCAATTGATAACACATGCATTCTTCTGATCAAATTAAACACAACACAATCATTCGTCTAATATCATCACGTATCACTCACGACAAAGCTTATCTCTAACGTGGCGTCGAGAGAAAAACCATGTTGTCTCATTGGTGATCTCTCACCCAATAAAAACACAACACAAAGCATTAAGATCTGATACTCACGCAAATGCTAAGCCTAAATCTATCTCTAGCGTTTAAGACCTAACCGACAATCATCCTAGATCCATATCCGAAAAGTATATTTCTATCACGATTCAAATCAAAGATAAACAAGTAAGCAAAGATGTTACCCAAATCAGATAAACGATTGTTTTGTATAAAATACAATGATCAAAATACGTACACACGCTTAACCCTTTTTACATGTATTCATCTAATCCACCAAATGCCGGTGAACATCGTTCTTCATCACTATTATCACATACCCACACAATATCATATTGATCCTACCCATGCTAGCCATGCTACTTAATCAACACAACACCATAGAAGATAAAATGAATATCAACTTCAAAACCATGTCAAAAGTTTGTTCATTGATAGAAGAAAATATGAGATCAAAGATGTGAAAAGGTTTTGTCAAGACCCACAAATACATAATCAAAGATATTCAATCAATAGAGAATCCAAACTAGTTCACAAACATAAATTAGAAGAAATACATAAGGTATCAAAAGATTACAATCCAAACCCCAACAAGAGATCGAAGATCTTACCTCCGCCCTCTTAGGGTTTTGAGCTTCTCTCTCTAGAAGAAGTGAAGAAAAATAAGTTTTGATGTCTAGAATGGAAAAAATACAAGTTATGACCTAAAAAAGCAAGAAAATCACTTAAATACACATTCAGGATCTGACACGTTCGCCTAGCGAACAACTAGCGAACAACTAACTTTTGGTACTTTCAGATCTGTCCAATTTTGGGCTCGTTCGCTATCTGTTCGCCTAGCGAGCAAGCTAGTGAGTTATTCGCTACCTGTTCGCCTAGCGACAAGCTAGCGAGTTATTCGCTACCTATTCGCTAACTGCTCGCCTAGCGAGCATGACAACATTTTGGTGGTTTTGCATGTTGTCTTGGTTTCCTTGCCCCTTTCTTGTGTCTTACTTTTCAATTGTTTTATGCCTAATTCCTGCACATTAACACACAAATCAAAGGTACCAAGAGATTTTCTCATAATGTTGCAAACCAACCAAAATAAGAGTGGTTTTCAACACTTTCTTGACGAAATTGAGTGAAAGATGCCAACTTTTGATAGATCAAATAAGTGAAATTTGACATCTAACAACGTCGTTACCTGTACTGTCTCCCGTGTGAACCTTTCGATGTACTTCCGGAGGGGCTCGTCGGGAGCCTGGATTATGGCGCCCAACGCGGCTTCCGTCTTCGGATGGCGTCGGGATGCCGTGAAGTGTCTCGAAAAGAGGTCCTTCAAGACCCTCCATGACGTGACCGACTCTGGCTCCAGGCCCTTGTACCATTTCATGGCACCTTTCCTCAGGGTCGTCGAGAATAGTCTGTATTTAATAGCTCCCCGAACATTTTGTTAGTCAAGCATGGCCTCGATTTCTTCCAGATGGTCGTCCGGGTCGGAGGTACCATCGTACGTCGAGAGCGCTGGGGTTTTTTCCATCCCGTGGGGGATGGGAGCAGCCATGATCTCTCGGGACAAGGGGGTCCTGTAGTCGTCCTCGTCACTGAGGGTTGGTGATCGATGGGGTGACGACCCTGGTGGTGGAGGTGCTTGATTTCGCGCCCTCGGCCTCCTGACCGGGGGTTCGACCCTCGGAGGTCTGGTCGGGGGATCCCCTATGGTTGGTCGTCGCTCCCGGACTTGTCTCGTCGGGGTTCTAGTCCGCTCCCGCACTACTTCGGGTTGGGGCCTCTCCAGCCGGGGTCATCGATTACTAGGACGAGGCGATGGACTCTTCGAGTTCCCGTTCTGGTCTTCCGCGGAGGGGACCTTGGCGGGACCTTGTGCTCTAGTGCGCCAATTCGTGCGTTCTATTGGAACAACAACTGATTTGTTTGGTTGATGGCCACGAAGAGGGTGGCCACTGCCGTGTCCGCTCCGGCTGGGACAGGGATGGGTTGGAATGCGGATGGGCTCCTTGGTCGGAGGATAGTCAGGTGTGCAGCTTCCGCGGATGAAGGAGAGGCAGTCTGGCCGTCCCTCTCGTCGGTCTCCGGAGGTTGGGACGTCTCCGTTTGCTTGTCGTCGTTCGCGGCAGGGGCGAGGATGAAGTCGTGAACGACATTGTCGTGGTGTGGGTTAGCCATGATCGCGGAATGTTGGTGAAAACTTTGGTTCTCTGCTCGGATGAACGGGGAAGTTTTATTTTCCCACAGACGGCGCCACTGATCTGACCTGGTCAGAAGGGGATCGCTGGCTGCCACGCGTCTTCGAGTTGCTTCCTGTTCACCAGTGTTGTAGAAGAAGAGAGGGGTGTACCTGCAAGACACCCCGATGCTAAAGTAAGCGTACGAGCAGAGTGATCACAAGTACAGAAAATGGGTAAGGAATGAATTACCTGACCCTCTTGTGAAAGAGGGTATTTATAGAGAGACCCCAGCGCTGGGCCAACGGTCACTTGTGTTGGGCTGGATTGCCAGGCCCAACCCAGGTGACTGCTAGGGCTTACATGGCGTAGTGAAGACCAAGAGGTGGTCTTTGCCCTAGTCCAACTGTCCCGTGATCTCCGGAAAATGGGTTTGACCTACTCTTTCGGAGGTGGGCAGTTGGTCGGTGACGTGTCCTCGCGGAGGGGAGCACGTGGAGAACGTGTGAAGGACACGTTGTCCTGCCCGACAGGGGAGCATGTTCTGCCTGCGGAGAGGGAAGTGTCTGATCGATAGGCGAGTTTTGTGCTCGACACAGATGAGGCAGGTTCTGCCCGCAGAGGGACATTACCTGCCCGTCGGGGACCCTGTGCTCGACGGCTGCGGCCCAAGCTGGACTGGGCTTGGTAGAATATTATTGGGCTGGGCCTGCCTGGCCAAGCCGGGGCCCAGGCCAGAACAGGTATCATACGCCTTATGAAGGTCAATTTGGATCATGCGCCTAGGGGTGCCGCCCTTTCGCGAGTATCATTTTATGAACTCATAAGCTAACAGCACATGATCGTGCAAGTGGTGCTCGGGAACGAACGCCACTTGATCATAACTCACAATACTTCTTATAACCTCTCCCAGTCTTGATGTTAGAATTTTCGAGATAATTTTATAGATTGTTGTACACACAGAGATAGGCTTGTATTTCCTGATACTGTTAACAACATGACTCTTAGGAATAAGAGTCACTATAGTATTCTTGACAGCTTTATACATGTACTAATCACTAAAAAGTTCCCTAATCGTTGCCAAGACATCGTTTTCACTATGGACTAAGTGTGTTTAAAACACTTTGCACTATAACCACCACAGTCTGGAACTTTTTGATCACCTAAATCTTTGAGAGCTTTCTCAATTTCCAAGTCAGCAATTGATTTAACAAGCTCCCCTCTTTGCTCATTATTAAGACAGGTTCCACTTCACGTCACTCTTACGTTAATTTTTTCAAATTGTTCATTCTCTTTCTCATAAAAGACCCAAAAAAAAACTCCAAAATTTCCTTTTCGATATCTTTTTGAGAATGAACTTGTATCATTCTCAGTTTGTATTTTCCTTATTTTGTTAGGAATTCTTGGCTTTTAATATTAGTTAAATAATTTATTTAAATAAATAATTTTAAATAATTTTACAAAATTTATAATTATAATTTATAATCCACTTTTTTATAAAAAAATTGTTTGATATATTATTTTAAATAGTTTAATAATTTATTTTAGTACTTTGTTTTAGTATTATTTAATACACAAATTTAATTTTACTTAGGTTAAGATTTAAGTGTTTGATAGCATATAATATAATGGTCAGGTTCAAATTTAAGTGTGAACGGTTAAATTTTACCTTGCAATTGACTAAAATCTTGAAAATATAAGAGAGGCGGGCTATCTATAAATAATATCATAAGATTTTTCATGAATATTTAATGTCAAGTTATAACATGTCATTAGGACTAAAACATTTGATTTGTTATTTCTTTCGTCTTTTTCAGCCTCTCCAAATTTTACATTTTCATAGATCACTAAATCAAGAAAATATCAACATACATCTCAAATACATGTTAAACAGTAAGCTTGAAATTTTGAGAAAAAAAAAATTCTTTCTACCATCTTTGTTCTCCCAATCTACCACAATACACACTTTTCACATTAAAAATAAGAGTGGACAGTACTTTTGGCATTCCTCATATTTTAATATATGTATGTCAATTGGTAGATTCTTCTTTTTTTTTTTTTGTTTGTTTATTAGAGCATCTTTAGTGGGAGTAAATTAAATGGGTAAATTAAGATACTTTTTGTGGGCCCAAAGTGATTTGTAGGATTTAAAAACTTTATAGTTGATTTGAGTATTTTTTTTACTTTAATGGTGGTTGTCTATAAGAAACCAAAACTTGACCCCACATTTTATATTTTTTATTCAAGTTACCATTAATTTAATTATTTTAATTAAAATACATATAATTTTTAAAATAAAATTTACCTTTAAAATTTAAAAATAATATTAAATATATTTTATTATAAAATTAAAAATGATACAAAATTCACAACAATAATACATAAAAAAAATTACATTTTTCATAGAAATATAATTATAATAAGGATTCGATTGGTTGTGATCCATTTGATAAATAAATAAGATTGAAAATCGAAAGAAAAAAATTTAGAAGTAAAACTGTGTGTAAAAAAAATTAAAATTTCTATAAAATTTATAGAATGTAAAAAATGATAATATGACCGTTACTATTTTCAAATATCATATCCTTACTTTAATGTTGTTGGAATATTTGAAATATTTTATTAATATTAAATAATATTATAATAGGTTTCACATAGTTAATGTTAACTATATAGATAATGGAAACTAAATTTTAGTTCATTTGGATGTCATGTCAGCTCTCCTATAATGCAAATTCCTTATTACTAACGTAAGCTATAAAGAATTTTGGTTTAACAACCCTGCGTTAAAGTTGCTCTTAATTAATTTATTAATAAAATAAAAAATAATTACAATTAAATAAATAACATAATATATATTCAATAATTAAAATAATAATAGGAGACTCCAAAAAAGTCACGAACCCACTCTAAATGTTTTTATTTTTAAAAATATGGTATTTTAGAAAATATTATGAAAAGTGTGGTGTTGTAGGAAATTGGGGACAAAAGGAAGGGAGAGAAAATTTTCTAAAATTCTTTAATAAAAGTTGTGAAATGTATTTGTGGAATTGTAAAGGTGTGATTGCAATGTGTTAAGGGTGAGAGTGACTTCAATATTACATTATTTTTTAAAGTTTAATAATTTATTTATATTAATAAATAAGTATAAATAAATATTATCGTAGAAAAGATTAAATTTTAAATTAACCATTTATATTTATTTAAAGTGTGTTTGGATGAAGCATTTTAATGAGGAAAAATAATCTTTTATGAGAATTTAAAATGATATGATCAAAATTCATTGTTTAAATAAAAAAATATTGAAAACTGATAAAATGATGTAAATTTATGAAATATTTTATTCAAGTTTAATTTAAGAAATTTCAAATAATATCAAAAAAACTAAAAAATTTAAAATTAATGTAATTCATTCTATATCATAAAATTGTTAAATTGTTTATTATTAATTTTTAAAATTTTACAAGATAGTACTCATATTTTATGAAAATTTTAAATTCACTTCTAAAATTTTCTTAAAATTGTAAATAAATCCCTAAAATTTTACAAATTAGTCCCTTCAACTTTTTAAAAATTGCAAATTAGTCTTTATTTTTTATATTTTAAATTTGATTCAAAAGTTTTAAAATTTATGAAAATGATCCTAAAAATTTAACAATAAATCATTTTAATACTCCATTCAAACAAAAGAATTTAAATTGCTTAAAAATTTAAATTTTTAAAAAATTTTCAATTACCTCATTTAAACACACTCTTAACTTATTTAACAAATATCATTTAATTTACACCACCCATCCAATATAATAGACTTAAACAAGTACAATATTATATATTCAAATCTACCAGTTATATGAATACATATATTATTAAATGAAGGTCATGATGATATATTGAATTTTTTTTAGAATAACCTATTATTTAAAAAAAAATACAAAGTTATCCATGTTTTCAAAAAATTTATTAAAGTAACGTAGTTTGAGTTTTCATAAATATGGATACGCCAAATTAAATGGCGTCTCCTTTAAAATTTCTTCTTATGCGCCATTTCAAATGTTTGATACATGTCCACTAAGTCATATGAAATGGCGCCTACCTTTGATGTTAGTACTCATGCGCCATTTCATATGGCACCACCCTTTGTATTGTTTTTTCTTTTTTTTGTTAAACCATATGTGTGTATGCCATTTCAACTTGCTACTACTACAGATTACCTTTATAAATACTGACCACCTTATCTTTACTTTTCTCTACACTAACCTCTCCCCATTTATCTCCGAACCAACTTCTCCTCATTCCTCTGTCAAAATGGCTTCCTCTTCTTCCTCTTCTTACTCCAGATATCTCTATCAGATTCCATATATCAATAAGAGAAATGTCAATTTAATTTTCTCGTCAGTCAAATCTCCAATGAAGACTCGCCTCTGGAATACACTAACGTTAGAACATCTTAACAGGAGTTTGATGCATTGGTTAGATGGAGACATGTCAGAGGGTGAAAAGATCAGAAGAATTCAAAGGTTTGTTACCACGTTCAACCAAAATGGAGAAGTCCGTTTCTGGGAGAATGTTACAATCGACAATGATGTTCATACGTTAATGTATAGTTCTCAAGAAATTGTCTTGATGATTATAATCACTTATTTATGTTGTTTAACCGTTATATTTGTTTGTTTTGTTATTTGAATTGTTTAAATCATTGTTAATTGTTGTTGAATGTTATGATATTCATGAAATGAAATTTATTATTGATATAAAGAGACAAGATTATATTTTAAATTATGATGTTGTGCTTGATCCAACATTGGGACATTTTGTACGATTGTGCCCGGGTTAACGACACGAACTACATAATTTGACCATTTTGTTTGTCGTAACCATCTTCGTTCGAATACGTGTGCTATTGGGGAGACCCTTTTTCTTTCTTTGCATAATTTCATTTTTCCAGACAATTTTGCCTTCGTATGCAGGCATATGGTCCTCCTTTACTACTACCTGAAAGCTAGTGTTGTAGACATTGCATAGACTAATGACTTAGAAAACAACTGACAGATAGTTGGAATGGTCCTGGCGAGCCTTTGAACATGCTTCTATTACATAGGAGTAAGGCATACGAAAGGCTTGGAACTCTCCACAGTCCCACTAACTTCAATCTAGTTCCACTCGGTAGCATCCCCTCAGCCTCCCTTCATTGTGATTTATTGACTCAACAACACTGAACCAACCTTTATTACGGTCAAACACTGTGACCACATGTGTGTTAGCTTTGTCAACTTCGTCCTTAATAAATTTCATCGAACTATCACTTAACAACTGCCTAGATTGTAAAACAGAACTCTATTTTGTACGCCTGATATCAAAAAGTGCCCCGAGCCTAAATTATGTTGCACTTATCAAAGTGGTTACCGGTAGGTTTTGGATGCCTTGAATACAGAGTTCATTAATTCAACAAGGTTTGTTGTCATGTGGTCCCATCGTTGGCCATTGTGGTATGCACTGGTCCACTTCTCCAGTTGAATATTGTCGATCTATCTTAATGCATTTGTGTTTGTCAATCTGATTTCTTCGCGGTAGTGTTTGAAGGAAGGCTCTATTAATTCATATCCTGTGTTCCCAACCTTCTTCCACAACGTCTTGTCCTTGATCTCCCGCATGAAATTTTGAGCGATATATCTAATGCAATAGACATGCGTTGAAGAAGGATCTTGCCAGCCGTTATCAAGGTTCTTATATGCACTCTCGATTGATGGATGTCTTTCAGAAATCAAACATAATTTAGGTTGGGGAGACACATTTAATCAGATATTTTTTAGGAAAAAACTCTAACCCCAGTGGTCTCCCCTTCAATTGGAGCGAAGGCAATTGGAAAAATGTTTTTGTTGCCATCTTGTGCCACTTCCATGTGTAGCGTTCCTTTTATATTTCTCGTACAACCATGTTCCATCAATTTGTATAATAGGTTTACAGTATGCAAAACCTTTGATACATGGTTCAAACACACAGAAGAGTCGGTGGAAAATGTCATATCCACTAAGACAAGTCTCGTCTGGGTTATACACCGACAAGGTCTCCAAGATGGCCACAGTCCCTAAAGCATATTGTTTAAGTGCCACCAAGTATTTTGGAAGTTCTTTGTACGACTTCTCCCAATTTCCGAACACTATTTCAAGTGCCTTAGTTCTAGCTATCCATGCTTTCCTATATGAAAGAGTATAATTGTATCTTTGAATGATATGTGAGATTATGGTACTCACCTTCAAAGAAGAATTGTCACTAATGACAAACAAAATTTCATTGGATATTGTTGTACCCCAAATTTTGGCCCCTATATTCCACCATCATTCTAGGAGCATCATCATTGTTTATCTAGCCTTAACCTATTTCAAGTTTGTCTTTGTCAAGATGCATATGAATTAGGGTTCCATGCAGTAAGGAATCGAGGTTTCTATGGTTTGATCAGTCAAGGTTTTGGATTGATTCTTCATATAAAAACTAGATACATCATCAAGAACACTACATTGGATCAAGTATGAATCCAATTTGAGGTTGTCATCCAAAGGAAAAGAGCAGTGTAGTCCAGGACCCCCGATCAGGGTTTCTGATCAGGAAAAGTCAACTATGGTTTGAATTTTCATTTAAATAGTATTCCAATGATAGAATCATGGTCCATGAAGATTATATGAATTATTCAACTCCCCTCAAGGAGTTTCAAGACCTCAGGGAACCCAGAACACTTACAGTCGATTTGGAGGTTTTCGATCTTTCGGTTAGTTTGACTGAAAACTCAACTCATTGACCAACAAGGTTTTAACCCAAAATTGAAGAGAATTATGTTCCCAATGTTATATCATATCTAATCATGAAGTTTGGTGACCACTGGATCAAGAATTGAGAACTAATCAAAAAGTCGGGAAATTAGGGTTTTGAAAGGGGCGAGACCATAACTTCTTAACCACACATCCAAATGGAATGGTTCAAAGCTTGTTGGAAAGGTCTTGGGAAGTACTACAAAAGTCAAAAATTGACCTATGTGCAAAAAAATGAATAGATTTTGAGTTATGGCCAAAAACAAGTCAAAAGGGAAAAACACTTAGTGAAATTTCATGATTTTGGCACTTTTAAGTCATGTTTTCAGCCAACTTCAAGAGGATTTTTGACCTAGTTCCACTTGGAATTTGAAAAATCTTAAAAAATGAAAGTTGCAGATAATTATGAGGGCTTTCCAAAAATTACAAGAACTCCTCCATAGCATTTGTGAGCTAGGAGTTTCGAAGGAGGGAAGTTAGGGTCCAAGAACCAATACACAAACCAGCCAATTGGTTCTTAACTATTTGTCAAACCCTTTATCTAATGTCTAGAGGCGTGATGAGTGAAAGTTCCAGAAGAATCCATGAGCAAAGCCAAGGGTTTGGTTAAAGAGCATTATTAAAATACAAGAAAGTACAAAAGTACATGATGAAAGAGAAACTTTAGGAGAAACATTTGTTGCAGCATGAAGATTCTTCTCTTTCCATCCCTATATTCACTTCATACAACTTGATTACAACCTGTTTTTGATGTAGGTTTGCATTGGAAACAAGTTTGGCCTACAGAAAAAGATCACAAGTTGATTTGTGAGATTTTCCCTCCAAAAGACAAGATTCAAGCCATGACTTCAAATCTATCCCAAACCTTGGCTCTC
The DNA here is from genome assembly GCA_963859935.3 of Lathyrus sativus. NCBI lineage: Eukaryota > Viridiplantae > Streptophyta > Magnoliopsida > Fabales > Fabaceae > Lathyrus > Lathyrus sativus. The sequence goes on along the minus strand of OZ012741.1, from coordinate 141,623,996 downwards.
TTGTCTCCTCTATAAATAGAGAAAAACTATATGCATCAAACACACTAGAACAACCCTCAAAATCAAGAAGAAACAAGCCTTTCATCCTTGCCTTGCGCTTTCTTGCAATTGAAGCAAAACTTACAACAACTCCAAAATCTGTCTTGAACAGATTTCACACCAAGACCATTTTTAACCTTTGAAATCTTCCATCAACACTCCTCAAAAACCATAAATGATGTTCTTAAGCTTTTCCATCCATTGCATCAACCAAAACCCTCATATTTCCAAAAGTCAACCTTCAACCCTAAGAACTTTGACTTTCTACATAACCTAGCAACACTCTCTGCTCAGGCTTGTTCTAACTCTCATGAAACCTCAAACACCTTGATATAAAGTGTGTTAACTGTCTAAAACATCAAAGACCAACTATTGCACCCCAAAATTTGGCCAACTTTTTCTTAACTTGGTTTATGTTTCATTTCATTTTCTTCTAGCATTTGCATTGCATAACATTGTTCATTGAGCAGGGGATCAAGAGGTTGTACATAACAAAAGGAGGTTACCAAGAGTTTTGAACCTAAGCAAGGGGTTTACTCAATCATGACTGGTCATCAAAGTCATCAAGAAGTGGTCAAAGTTTTGTGAAAGAGTTGATGGGTGTATGTGGATCAGCTCCTAACTTGGAGGCTAGTTGAAGATCATCAGAGGATTGTGAATTCATGATTATGGATATGGGATGTTGAGAAAGATCATTGAGTTCTTTGAGAGCCATGTTGGAGCTTGTTCAAGTTGTTGTGTCATGTGTAAGAAGCCACAACTAAAGGTGTTGCAGTTAGGGTTTTCATCTGGTCAACCCTCAGTCAACTGTGAAATTGAAGGAGATTAAAACTCAATTCCAAGTCTGTGTGATCATGGAATGCTGTGTTGAGATGTCTAATATATCATTTCAAGATCAATTCATCAAGAACCAAGAGTGTGAGAAGTTGCTAAATTAGGGTTCTCAATGTAAAATCCCCTGGTTAGTGCCCAACTTCAAGACCACCTATCTCAAGATAAAAGTCTCATATCATCTTGACCCCAACATAAAACTTGTAGAACATGTTTCTAGCTTTCTTTTGAGTACTAGAAGTATTTCATATGATTTCTAGAACTCAAATTATGATGCTGACAAGTTACAGGTCCTCAGATGAATGTGATTTTGATCAACAAAGGTCAACCAACTTCCAAGCCACTTTTGACCTAGAAGGATGTTTTTCCTCACTTTAACCCAAACATGAAAGTTTTTCCTCATGATCTTAGCTTTCCAAATAGTACTAGAAGTCCTTCATCTGATTTGTAGAACTCAAGTTATGAAGCTTGCAAGACAAGGGTATTTTGGGAAAGTAAGATTACAGGTCATTTTCATTATAGATCCATTTCACCACTTTGTACACTTAAAATGGAAATCTTTCCAACATGAAACTTGCTCCAAATGGCCATAATTTCATCACCAAACCATCTCATGTCATGATTGAAGCTTGGATTGGAGAATTGGTGTGAGACTTCTTCATGAAGAAAGCTTAAAAGGGGGAAATGGCAATTAATTGATTTTGAACCAAAATAAGTCATGTTTATACATATTTTGAGTGTCAAGGATGTACCAAACAAGATGCAAGAATTATATTTGAGTTTTGGTATGGTTTTCATGTGTAATTTCATGGCAACTTTGATTGAAATTTTGACAATTCAAACTCCACCATTTGATCAAACCAAGGGCTGAATATCATCCACATGATCAAAGTGAATTACCAGCAAGCTAAATGAGTGAATTTCCAAGCCTAACAACTCTATTTTCGTGTGCATTTTGGAGGCTCCATGTGCAATTTTTTGGATATCTAATTGGACTTAAACCAACCTTGATTGGGCTTTTTATGCATCCAAATCCATCATATATAACTTCAAAATGCTTCACAAACCTTCAGAGGTGAAATTGGTGAAGAATTGCTCAAGAACTCCATTGATAAAGCTCAAGAAAAAGTGGAATACGAATTTTCATATTCACTCAATTTTAAACCAAATCAAGCACATCTAAAGCTTCAGGGAGGATTGTGGAGTGATTCTGGTTTATTTCCAGCAAGTTTCATCAAAGTTTGAAGGCTCAGTGGAAGCTCTCCACTAGGTAACCTTCAATTCAACTTTTCTCTCTGTTTGTGATCCAACCGAATGTCATTTTTGCATGATAATGACCTAGGAGCTGTGTAGATTAATTCTAACTAAAATTGACTGGCATTGGTGATGATTTGTGATCTGAGCTCTAAACCGTTTGTCTTTGACTTGGCTTGTACATGGACTGAAAATTAAAATGAACCTTGGATTTGATTTTTATGAAGCATGAGGAATCGATTGGTGTAAGAAATTATGCATTTCATGAACTTTTTTTGAGTTGCCACTGTTCATCGTGGTCGGAGAAGATAACCGGAGGGAATCCGGCCACCGTCTGGTTTTCCTCCCTCTCTATTCTTATTTGAATGCTGACTGATGCGTGGCACACTGTAATCCCTTGGATCTGGTTGGAATATTTGACTCATATACAATCCAATGGATGTGATTCAATCTCATTTCATGTTTATTTGATGAAGCCTGCATGTCGTGCTCTAAATCCTTAGATCCATTGAATTAAGACTAATCGTGAGGCCATGATTTAATTTGGTTTGTTGACTGGAAATAAATGAAACGCTGCGTATTGCAGCTTGCACCGCAACCTTTGGATTATTGGACCTAGACCTAATCTGATGGCTGTGATTTATTTGCATTTTATGTTAATTTCTGATTGCACGCATGTCATGCTTTGGACCCATGGATTGATTGAGTGGTATTTTATTTGAGTGGCTAAGATTTACTTTCGCTGGTGGATTGAGTTGTGAATCAGTTTGGGCTTTACTTGCTTTTTACACCCCTTGCACACATGCCCGTTGGTTATACACGTTGTTGGATTGCTTTTCACACCACTTCTTTATTTTTATTTTTTATTTTTTTTGAATCTGTTTTGATTTAATTCATTTTAAAATGCTTCCAAAGGTGATAAAATCCTACAAAAATATTTTTTAGACATTTTAGGATGTCTTTTATTTTTAGGAAATTTTTATTTTACTTTTGGTTTATTGTTCAATTAAAAAAGGATTAATCATTTGGAAGTGTTTTATTTGAATTAAATCTTGACATATGTTTGTTTTTTATTTGTTTCTCCCTTTTCCTTTTGATCCAATGACTGAAAACTAATCCTCATATCCATGATGAATTGATGAATTTTTGAGGACCTTTTTGCCACTGTTGGTTGACTTTTGGTTTGACTTTGAGTGCATTTCATTTTACCCTCGACAATCCTTATTCACAATGGGACACCCTTGTGAATCAATTTCTTTGGTGGTGTTGTGAATTGATTTTGATTGTAATTTCATGGCCTCTGTTTGCCAACATGTTTATGGACTTTATGCATTTTATTTGGTTATTTTTGAATCATTTTCCTAATTTTGAGGTAACTTGCAAGTCAAGTTACCCTAAAGGGAGGTTCATACATACACATTGACCTAGTTTGCCTTGGATATGACTTTTATGGATCCTTTGATTCCTTTTGATTCATGTTGCTAACATGTTAAGGTTGCTAGTTGCTCAATTTTAGGTCATGATATTGTGTTTTGCTTGTTCATTTGTGTGTTTCTTTTGATGCTTCCATTTAGGGTTTCCATATGTAATATGCTTGCATCCTCTTGTGTATAAGCTTGTTTTATCTTATGATGTGGTTGCTTTTGCTTTTGAGCTCTCTTCTCTCACCTCCCATTCTGTCCTGTGACCTTGGAATCTCATTTAAGGTGGCTTAGTCCCTCCTTAGGAGGTACTTGAAGCACACCTAAAATGATGAATCCTTGATGACCCCTTTGTGCTTCTTTTGCACTTTGCTTGTGATGCTTATGGTTTATTGCATATTATGAGTTCCTTGCTGTCCTCATATAGCCTCCCATCCTCACTTTTGTTTTGAGCTTCTTTTCCTTTCATTTGATTTGGCTTTTGACACTTGTGGTTGATGTTGTTTGACTTGGGTCATTTCATCCCACTTTTGGTGCATTTTTGTGTGGTTTCTTCTTGTTGTTTGATTTCATCTTGTGCATTTCTTTCTCTCTTCTTCTTTTGCATTCTCATATGCATGCTTGAGGTTGAGATGAGCTTGTGGAGGCTACTGCCCCACACATATTTCCTACCTCACTTTCATCTTGTTTGTGCATTCTATGTGTGCATTCTTGAACTTTTATGTTCTTTCTTCTTTTTCTTCTTTTGTCTCTCTTTCCCTTAGGATCTCTAATCTTTCTTCTTCAAGAGAGGTTATGATCGACATTAGGTGCTTAACCATGCATGATAACAATAGGTAGTTCCTTTTTGTATCCCAACTCTAAGTCCACTTTGCATGACAACTCTTAGGATTGAATTAGTCTCCCATTAGTAGTCCTTTCTTCTTTTCTCATCTTCACACAATCTCAACATACTTAATAAAGATAATGGATGTTGTGCCATGAGCCTTGTACCTGGAAATGGTGATTGAGCGGTTACCTCTCAATTGCCTAGAGTGTTTAGTATACGTCCTTAGGATGATATGCGACGCATTCGATCCTAGGTTTTAGACTTTAGTACAACATACATTATAAACACTCAATAATTAAAACACTTCTTCTCTAAAAAACTCAAAAACACTTCAAATCTTTTTCACCCTTTAGGGTTCTTAATCAGGAAAATCTTTTCAGATAAAAGAGTGTTGTTAACTTTTAGTTCTACCGCAAACGGTAATGCCTAAGTCTCCAATGGTCGAGCTGCATACGCCAACTGCTAGAACTACTTGTTAACCCTACTCGGCCCTAAAAACTTTTGAACCCGTATGTGGTCTTTTTAGCCTGAACTACGTTTGCTCTGATCTTTCATACCAGATGAAAGTACGTAGGCACAAGACACGACGTCTTGGCGAGAAACCTTCCCCCCTTTCACCCGTAGTTAGCCGAACTACGTTGACTCTGACTTTCCCATTGAACGAGGGAATACGTAGGCACAGAGCGGCGATGCTCTGCCGAGTCTCCTTTCCTTTCCTTTTGTCCCTTAACCTTTAGCTAGATAGATGATCACCCTTTTAGATAGACAACATCTTGGATCCCGTCAAGTACGACGGACGTGAGGGGTGCTAATACCTTTCGTTTGCGTAATCGACTCCTGAATCCAGACTTGGTTGTGATGACCTTGTCTTTCCCTTTTTCGTTAGGTTTTTCCGATCGTTTACTTTCCCTCTCTTTGGGATAAATAACGAAAGGTGGCGACTCTTCTATTTTTCACAGTTGCGACAGCTGGCGACTCTGCTTCCCTATGCGAGTCAATCCTAGCGCTTGTTTGTTTATCTTTGGGTGTTGTATATATGTGCTTTATTTACTTTTGCATTTTAATTTCCGCATTGTATCATCATTGTTGTGCTGTGGGGATGGGAAGTTCTGATGAGTGATAAGCCAGATCCGGGCTCGAGTAAAAACCTAGCATTAGTAGTGGAGATTAGTGGGGGGCTTGCTTGCTTAGCAGGTACAGTTTCCCATGAAATTCACGCTCAAACGAGATTCTCTTTGATGACTTCTCCTCTGTCCCTTAGGGCTCGACGGGAGGTTGGATCTGAGGATTGTCGACTCTGGGAACCGATCATCTGTGATTCGGCTAAGTGAGGCCTCTTTGGGAGATTTTGATGTCAAACCAGAAATGGTGAGCATATCATCATTTCTTGAAAGTCTGTGACGCTGATGAACGCATAGGATGTCGAACCTTGTCAGTGGATAGGTCCATACCTGTGAGAGGGATTGGGTTATGCTGGAAACCTTGGCTTTCAGATTACCCAATTCTTTACAGTGTGAATCTGTGTTCCTGATATCAGTGGGTCCTATTGTCGGTACTTTGTTCTTACTAAAGCGGAGCGTTGGTTCTTCTCGATCAACAGCACAACAATCTTGATCCCTTGTGTGCATTTGCATTTGCATTTTCATCTGCATTTCATTAACATGTATTTGTGTTGCAGGTACATATTTCCTCTGCGATTCTAGTGATCTTGTTATGGAGCCCTTGAAGAGAACATTTTCTTACAGGTTCCCTACCCCAGATATCAGTTCTTTGCGGAGTTTGATTGCTTTGGCCGACAGGGAGGTGATGGAGGATTTTAGGCAGTCTTATGGGAGATTGGTGAGGTTTGTCTGCAAGCCTTTAGCATATGAGATTAGTGGTGTCTATACTCTTCTGCAGTTCTATGATGCCCAGTTGAGATGCTTCGTCTTTCTTGACTATGTCCTGGCTCCTACCCTAGAGGAGTATTCTGAGCTGTTAGGGGTGCCTCTTATTGATCAGATTTCGTTTTTCCATGTTGATGCTGAGCCTGATCTGGCTAAGCTCGTTGTTATATTACACTTGGATGCTTCAGAGTTGAAGGGGAAGCTGGTTAAGAAGAGTGGGACATATGGTTTTCTTTTGCCTTTTCTGGTGGAGAAAGCTCAGCAATTCACCAAGGATGGGTGTTGGATTGTGTTTGGCGCCATTCTAGCTCTTTGTATATAAGACATTGTACTGTTTCCTAATCTTCCACACTTTGTATATGTGGATGCTTTCTACTTGCTAGCTTCAAGGAATCCGGTACCCACACTTCTCAGAGATGTTTATCATTCTGTGCACCATAAGAATGAGAACCAAAGGGGAAAGAATGTATCTTACCGTGTCCCTTTATTATACATGTGGTTTGCTAGTCACATGCCCAAGACAGATCCATTTGTTGCTACTTCAGAGTGGTCCGATAGGTTGATGGGTTTGTCTGCGGAGAATATCACTTGGTTTGACAGAGACATGCTTGGTACATATATTATTTATAGTTGCGGTGGATTTCCTGACGTCCCTTTGGTCGGAAGGAAAAGTTGCATCAACTATAACCCTTCTTTATTGGTCAAACAGTTTGGATATGCACTGAAGGATCCTCCTAAAGAAGAGGAGATACATGAATCTCTGTATCTCACTGGTTTATTGGAGGGCGATGCCTTAGCCATATTAGAGCATGCTTGGAGTAGTATTCATCAGAGAGGGAAAGTAGCCTTGGGGAAGAGTAATAGCCGAGCATATGACCCTTACCTGACTTGGATTCATGATAGAGCTGCGAAGGTTCTGATGTTGTTCCCTTTAGTTGCACCTCTGTATCCTCTCATGATTGAGGAACCCACTACCGTAGACATTCAGAAATACAATCAGTTATTATTTGAGAAGGAAGATTTGAGAAAAGCCAATGAGGAATTGGAGAAAGAAATCATCCAGCTTTGAAGTGAGAAGATTGAGGTTGTTCATTCCTTCAAGAAACAAATTGAGCTTGTAAACAAATTGGGTACAGATCTGACCAAGGAAACCAATTCTCGGGAGCGTTTGGGTTTGGATTTCAAGGCTGTCAATAGTGTTCTTGCCACCAAGAAGGAAGATTTGGATAAAGCTTACTTGAGGATTTCTAAGTTTGAGAACGAATGGAATGCCATGTTCACCAATAACAAAGAGCGCGAAGACAAGTTAAAGCTACAGATCAGCAAGTTGAAGATGCGGCTCAATGCCAAAGACGAGAATATTGCAGTGGAGGCGTCACTCAGACGGGATAGTGAGTACAGGTTGAACGAAGCGATTGCAAACTTGAAAGATTTCAGATTGAGAGCTGATTCCAAGAGATGCAAGCTCGAGGCGTGTTTCGGGGAAGGAGCTTGGGAAGACCATGTTGAGAGTCTACAACATACTGTTAGCCAGCAGGAGTTACTTATTCAGGGACTACTTGCTAGGCCATATCATCCTGAGACGCTGAAGTTGCTAGAGGACTTTCGGTCTCGTCATCCAGCTTGATTATCTTGTTTATCTTTTTGTACCTTATTGCTTATCGCTTGTTGGTTGAGGTCCTTTCTATTATACTCAGTTGTTGCTTATACATTGCCTGTTGGCTTGTGATTATATACGAGGAGGTTCTATTATATGCTTATTCGTAGGGTTCTTCATTGTTGTGTTTCTCCCAAAAACTAGAATCGAGGGGGAAATTTCCCTATTGCATACATACATGTCTGCATTTTTGCATTTTTGCATTGCAGGTGCATTGGAACTGTTAATCTTATTTTCCTGTGGTTCACTAGTGTTTCAGGATTGTCGATCTAACGACTCACCGATACGCAACTAGGGGAAATCAGAAGAGAGTAATGGAGCATATGCAAGCAGAGATATAGGAAATGAGGGACCGAATGACCCAGTTCATGGAGGTAATGCAGGGAGTGGCTAATGGACAAGAGCAATTCCGTACTCTAGTGCAGCCCTTGATTGCACGTGTTGATGGCAACGGTGTGTTGCATGGTGGGAATGCTGCTAACCCTTCACATGTTGAGACTCCTAGAGCTGATAACTCCATGCCTACTTTGCTTATCCCTACTGCTGGAGGGAGTGGTAATGCTGCTGGTGCCGGTAATTCTGCAGGTTTCAACAACACTGGTTTTGGTAATGGTGGTAATGTTAATGGGAATGGTTATGGTCCTGGAACCACTTGTGATATACATGGTAATTTGGATCATCTCTAGAATGAAGACAGGCAAGAGGATGTGTTCTCGCCGAGGGTTGTGGCTGCTGAGTTACCCTCTGAAGCTGACAAGAGGATTAAGATGATTGAAGAAAAAATGAAGTCCCTTGAAAGTCAAAACTCTATGGGCCTTGATATGGCTAACCTGGGACTGATCCCGGACTGAGTGCCGCCGAAGTTCAAAGTCCCATACTTTGATAAATACAAGGGTACCACCTGCCCGAGAGTTCATCTGAGATCCTACTACTGTAAGATGTCTGCCTACTCAGACGATGAGAAATTGCTCATGCATTTCTTCCAGGACAGTTTATCTGGTCCTTCGTTGGAATTGTACATGAGTCTGGAACCCGTGAATGTCTGCATTTGGAGGGATTTGGCCGAGGCCTTTGTGAAACACTATCAATACAACAACGACCTTGCTCCTAACAGGGTCCAACTTCAGAATCTTTCACAAAAGAATAATGAATGTTTCAAAGAATACGCTTAAAGATGGCGGGAGTTAGCAGCCAGGGTGCAGCCGCCTATGGTGGAACGTGAGCTCGTTGATATGTTTGTCGCCACTCTGCCAAGCGTCTATTATGAGAAGCTCATTAGTAGTATGTCGGGTAGTTTCTCTGACTTAATCATCACCGAAGAGAGGGTGGAAAATGGTATCAAGTTAGGAAAGATAAGTGCTGGTGAAATACCCTCAGCTGGAGGAGGTAAGAAGGTGTTCGGTAACAAGAAACGAGAAGGAGATACCAACTCAGTGTCCTATTCTCGCGGGAGAGGTAGAGGTCAGAATCGTCAGCAACATCAGATTTCCAGTATTACAATTCCAACAGTTCCGCAACAACCACAACAACAACAACGTCAACAGAATCAACAAGGCTATAGAAGATACCCGGATCGGGCTCAGACCGCCGATGCCGTATTCCCAGTTATTGCAAGCTTTGTTACTGTTGCACCCTAAAAATTTGCCCAACCTTATTCACTTGGTTTATGTTTCAATTGCATTAGCATTTGCATATAGGGCCATGTACATAGGTTACTCATCTGCATAGCATAAGCATAGCAAGTCAGCTAACAGGGGACCAATCATTATTCTCATCTCTAGAGGCCTATCAAGAGGTTATTATCCCGATTCAACCTCATTCAAGTCATCAGAAAAGAATTTGGAAGCTATCAAGTCAATGGATCAAGCAGTTCATCTATCTCCTAACTGAGGGTGTCTGAGGATCAACAAAGAAATGGTGAGCTGTGGGCTGAGCATGGGGAGTATCTAGACATCTTGGAGGACTTAGAAAGTCATTTGGAGAAGGAGACAAGTCATTGGTGAAGTCACAAGAATTATAGTTGAAGACAGTCAACTAGGGTTTCATCTGGGTCAACCCTGGGTCAACTCTAGGTCAATTGACTGATTGAAAGGAATTAAGGGCTATTGGAGAGATGTGGGGTTCATCATTTGACATGAAGAATAAGGATATGTTGTTATGCTAAGAAGAATTCAAGAGAAATCAAGGAGAAGAGGAGTTTCTAAATTAGGGTTTCTGTGTAAAATTCCCTAGTTTAGGACAAACTTCCAAGCAAGATAAGTCAAAATGAAAGCTTCAAATGGATCCTTGGCCAACATGAAACTTGTAGAGGATCTCAAGACCTTTAATTTGAGTGGTGGAAGACATCAAGGAGATTTATAGAACTCAAGTTATGGTCCTTGCAAGTTACAGGTCATCTGAGGTATCTGAAGTTTTGTCTGTGAAAGTGACTTGACTTCCAAGCAATTTTTACCCCTCAAGGAGATTTCAAATGAATTTATGGTAAACATAAGAATTGTTCCTCATTGTATTAGCTTTCTATAATGGTATGGTATACCTTCACATGATTTGTGGAACTCTACTTATGGTCTTGGCAAGCAAAGGGTATTTTGGTCATCTGGTGATTACAGGTCATTCGTAGCCTATACCTAAAACTCATACAAGGGAGCTTCAAATGAAAAACTTCCCGACATAAAAGTTGCTCAAAATGCCATTTTAAGTCAAGAAAAGAAGTCATGAAAGTTTGGAAATGCATGGAACAAGACTTGATAAAAGTTGGTGAAAAATGACTTAAAAAAGGCATATAACTTGAAAAAGTTCAAGTTGGAAAATGGTTTGAGAGATCCACAAGTCCAATATGGGTCATCCAATATACCAAATTGATTCCCAACATCATTTTAAAGACATTGGTTCAGCCACTTTTTTGAGTTAGGGTTTAAAAATTGGACTTGCTTTGTATTTTTGTTACTTGCATAATATGACAAGTATAGAAAACTTGGCACAAGATGAATTTTCAAGGCAAGGAGCTTACATACACTTCCCATATCTCATGTAAGTAGATTTTGACATAAGTTTGGAAAGGTGCAAGCATGAGATATTCAAAGTATCATGGCATGAGAAGTTCATGAAATTTCCACAACTTTCTAGAATCCTCTAAGATTATTTTAGAAACCTCTAAGTTTGTTAATCATCATCTATATATTGGATTGAGATCATTAAGAGTAAAGGTTGGTGATAGTTGATGTTGAATCCATTTGCAAATCATATTGAATTTTTTCCATCATTTTTCCATTTTTTCCCACACTTTCACATGTTTGAATTTCCATTTTTTTCAATCCTTTTTCTCTCCATTTTTTGATCCTTTCTCATTACCAATTAATTCAATATACTACATAGGATTTTTCCATCAATTTTTGAGAAGATTTTAGTGCAATTCCATGGTTGTATCAACATGAAAAAGTGAGCTCCAAGTGCAAAAGTGATTTTCATTTCCTCACCAATTCAAGCATTTTCTTTGATCCTAATACCTCTACCAAGAATTATTGAAGGTTTCTACACTTTTTTCCAAAGAAATTCGTGCTCCATTAAAGCTCCATAATTCATTTTTCCAAGGTATAAAGAATTCGACATAACTCATGATTTATGAGTCTTTCTTGCATTATTGTTGTTGCATCACATTGCTCTCATCTCCTACATGGATTCTAGTACAAAAAAGATGGTTTTTATGACAATTTTTGGTTCTTGAGTTTTTCTTTAGGTGCCACATTTTGGGAGTTAGAGAGAGTTTCAAGAAAATCTAAGACCATATTTGGATTCCTTGAATTTTTTCCTTCAAGTTTGACTAAAATTTTGTGCGAAACGGATAATTATTGATGGAGTTATGGTGCTTCAAAGTGGCCAAAAATCCATGTGAATAGTGCAGCGGGTTACTATTCATGTGCTGAAAAAATATTCAATTTGGAGAAGAAACATGTTGTCCGTTAGATCTTGGTTGACTAGTTGACAAGTCCTCGCATCCAACGCCTCCCACGCGTCCACGTCACCGTCCACATCGCCCTCATTTATCCAGTCAGCGCCCACTCAGCGCTATCCCCCTCCCCACGCATGTGTTCGATCCTTGGCTTGCACGGTTTTGACTTTATTTCATTTATATTACTTGTTTCTCACATTTATATGCTTTCATGTACTTTCTTTTATATTTTCTGTTTTATATGCTGACTTCAAATAATCATAAAAAATAGGAAAATTAGTCTTTTTGATCCCCATTTTTTTGTGCTGAATCTTTAAGATGTCTAGGATTTAATAAAATTGGAATTATAATTTTACCATTTTTTGACATTTTCTTTGGATTTTTTACATTTGGGTCGTCATAAAAAGGCCAATGCTGGTGCTATCATTTTCTTGAATTTCTTTAACCTATCAAAACACAATTTAAATGTCAATCCTTTTGCAGGGATCTCATACACACGTTTAGGTATTGTGATATATTTTTATGGGAATTTTATTGTACCATTTTAATTGGTTTTGGATGCTTTCTTTAACATGCTCCACTTTAATCTTTCCTTTGGTATACATGAGATATCTTGCAATGTTTTCATCTTGTTTGACCATTTATCTTTGGATATTTTTGTGGTATCTCTCACCCCTGGTTTGTGGCTTGATGTAGGGCATTGGAGATTTTTATTTGAATTTTTTAGCACCTTTTGCTATTTTTCTCATATTTTGTATTCGAACTTGTAATTTGGACTTCCGAACGGACTTTATTTTTGTTAAGGCTCCAACGGCCGATTTGTGTTTGCGTGGTGAATGCCGTGGTTTATATTTCTTATTATAGATAGGCTATAGGTATTTGAATACCCCTTAGGTGGCTGTTATTTATATGTGTAGCTTGCCCGATTATCGACTTGTTTGCATGATAGCACGTTGCGATTACAAATAGTGGATTACGCGTGTCATTCGGAGTTTTCACTCGATTCTTTGCATATGATCACTTGATATTTTCTTATTCCATCCATGAATGGGCTTGAGGTTGAGATGAACCTTCCTCCCTCCTTTGCATTGCATTTACCATTGCTATATTCAGGTTCACTTGTATGCGGTTATTACTTGTATTTCCGTTTCTTCCTTTCGTTTCCTTTCCTGTAGGACTTCCATTCTTCCTTGTTCAAGGGAGGATGTGATAGAAATTAGGAGTTAACCCATGCATGATAACATTAGGGTAGATTTTATTCCCTTTTAACCCTAGGATTTGTAGAGTGTCATTTCTTCTTCCTTCAAAACAACAGAAAAACATTAATAAAGGTTATAACAGAGATTAATTCATTTCTTCCGTCAAAAGATTTGAACAGACATCAACCTTTTGCAATAAGAAAACCCTTGTTTAAGGTGAGATTTTTCATAAAAAACAACAGACAGACTTGTGTCGTACGTGGCCCGAACTACGTTTGCTCTGATCTTTCATGCTGTATGAAAGTACATAGGCATAGGATGCGATATCCTAGCGAGCAACCTTCCCCTCCTTTCCTGTAGGTAGGCGAACTACGTTGACTCTGATTTCTCGTTCCAGGCGGGAATACGTAGGCATAAAGTGCGATACTTTGCCGATTCATTTTATTTTCTTTTAACCCTTGACCTATAGTTTAGATAGAATAACAATCCATACCCGAAAACAAGCGTGGATCCCGTCGAGTACGACGGACGTGAGGGGTGCTAATACCTTCCCCTTGCGTAACCGACTCCCGAATCCAGGTTTTGGTTGCGACGACCATACCTTTCCCATGTTGTGCGAGGTTTACTCTGAGCGTTTCCTTTCCCTCCCGTGGGATAAATAACGCACGGTGGCGACTCTTCTGTTCAGCCGGCGCCGATTTTCGCAGTAGCGACAGCTGGCGACTCTGCTGAGGATCCAACGTCCCCTAGCTGCTAAGGACTGCGATAGTTCTTATGCATTTGGGATCCAACGTCCCTTAAGAGAGTCAATCCTAACGCTTGTTTTCCCGTCGAGGATTTTGTATGGATTTATATTTCTGACCTTTATTTTCAGCTTTGTATATATGGATTATTATTGCTGTATCTTGGGGTGTGACGGGTGTTCTGATATTGAGTGAGAAGCCGGACCTGGGCTTGAGTGCACCTAGAATTAGAGTAGAGATTAGTTGGCGCCCGCTTGCTTTGCTTGCTTTGGTGTCCCGCGAAATCTACACTCAGACGAGGTTCCTCTGGTTGGCCTCCTGCCCCTTCCTTTGGTTGGCGTGGGTTGCTGGTTAGTTGAATTGTCGACTCTGGGGACCGATCATTTGGAAGTTGGCTAAGTGAGGCCTCTTCAGGATTTGATGATGCCACTCCTTCTGGGAATCGTATCATCAACCCTGAAAGTCTGTGACGCCGACGACCGCATAGGATGCCATACCTTTGTCAGTTACTAGGACATCCACCTGTGAGAGGGTTTGGGGTTATGCAGGTAACTAGACCTTCAGATACCGGTTATTTCTTGATCAGAGATCCTGGGTATTTATGGAGGGTTATGAGGTCTGTCAGAGACCAGTTGGAGATGTGATTTGAGGTCTTCCAGAGACCAGTTGGAGTTATGGTTTGAGATCTGTCAGATACCATTATTGGAGCTTGATTTTAGGTCTATCTGAGACCAGGGTTTGAGGACTTCTAGAGAATCTATCTGAGACTTCTTGATATGGTCCAGGCTATTCAGCTACGGCAGTTGGCCCCCGTTGCATGTTACTTGCATTGCATTCTGTTTGCATACTCATCATCATTGCATCCCACTAACGTGTGTCTGTGCTGCAGGTGCATTTGCATTTCCCTAGTTCTAGTGTCCGGATTCCTGAGTGATTGGTCATGGTCAGCTTAAGAAGGACAGTTGCTTACAAATTGCCTACTCCTGATGTTGTTCCCCTGCTTGGGTTGATCTCTCTGGCTGATGAGGAGGTTCGTAGGAGCTTCAGAATGAGCTATGGAAGACTATTGAGATTGGTGCGCAAACCCACAGAGACAGAGCTAGATAGGCTGTACGCTTTGATGCAATTCTATGATCCCGCATTGAGATGTTTTACGTTCGCTGATTTCATTATAGGGCCTACCATTGAGGAGTATGTGGAGTTTACTGAGTTACCCGTGCAGAACCAGGTTCCATTCATTCATTCGGGCATTAAGCCCAAGCCGGAAGACTTGGAAAAAGCCTTGCATGTGGATGCTTCTGAACTGTTGACTACTGTTTCCCGTGGAGTTCCAGGCTTCTCACTCCAGTTCTTGATCGGTAAAGCTCAAGAGTACGCTAAGAGCGGATGTTGGATTGCCTTCAATGTTGTGCTGGCTCTGTGCATTTACGGCATAATATTGTTTCCCAATGTACCGGATTTTGTGGACTTCGATGCCTTCTACTTGTTTGCCGCTGGTAATCCTGTACCGACCATGCTCGGAGATTTCTACCACTCACTGCATTACAAGAATGAGAAGGGAAGAGGAAAGAATGTTCATTTCTGTGTACATTGCTGGATATGTGGTTTAAAAGCCACCATCCCCTGAAGGGATCTTTTGTGAAGAGTGCAACCACAGCTAGCTGGTCAGAGCGCCTGATGAGGCTATCTTCTGAAGACGTTGAGTGGTTTGATCGAAACCTGCTAGGATCTGAGCTTATATTTAGTTGTTCTGGGTACCCTAATGTTCCGTTGATAGGGAGGAAAGGGTGTATCAACTACAACCCTTCTCTGTTCGTCCGTCAGTTCGGATATGCGTTGAAGAACCCACCAAAGGAGGAGGAAGTACAGGAATCTCTGTACTTCACCGGAGACGTGAAGGGGGAGTTACTAGCCAAGCTGCAGCATGCCTGGACGCGTATTAACCGCAGAGGGAAGCCGTTGTTAGGAAAGAATGACTGTCAGGCCTATGCACCATACAGAGTTTGGGTCCAGGAGAGAGCAAGTCAGTTGCGGATGCCATTCCCAGATGTACCAATCCTTGTTCCTATTCCGGTAGCAGAGCCAACCACTGTTTCTCGGGAAGCCTACGAGCAAGTTGTGAAAGAAAAATAAGCCTTGATGAAGATCAACGAAGGGTTAGAGCAAGAGCTAGCCCAGATGCGCAGTGAGAAAAACAAGGTCGTGTATGCTTTCCAACAGCAGATTGAGCTAATGAACAGATTAGGGGATGAGTTGACTGAGGAGAGGAAGAAGCGCGAACGTCTGGGGCAAGAGTTCAGAAGCTCCCATAACATGCTTGAATCCAAGAAGAAAGCGCTTGACATCGCTCACCGAGAGATCTCTTCTTGCAATAAGACTTGGAATGCTACGCTCACCAACAATTAGAAGAGGGAAGATAAGTTGAAGCAGAAAATTTCCGACCTCGAAGAGCAGTTGAAGTCCAGCATCAAGAAGTGTGAAGAAGAAGTGATGACCCGGTACAGTCTCCAGAACGCACTGAACAAGGCCATCAAAGGCAGAGATGAAGCCGTGTCTCAGAAGCGTAAACTAGAGGATCGCTTCGGAGACGGGGCATGGGAAGAAACTGCTGAAGACGTGCGCCGTGTTCTTAAGAAGAGAAACCAACTTGTTGAAGGGCTGCTTGATCGACCAAGTCATCCGGAGACCAAGAAATTGCTAGAAGAGTACCAGACTTCTGGGAGGATTTGATCACTTCATGTAGTAGCTTGTATGCTTTATTTGCATAGTGCTGACCATCACCAAGATTGTTGGTTGAGGTCATGCCTTCTTATTGTACTCAATGATATTGTATTCTTGGCCTATTAGTTTTCTCAGCAATATATGAGGCTTTCTATGATTCAGCTCCGATCTTTGTATTGCTAGCACTGTCACTGCACCGGCACCTCCACACTAGAATCGGGGAATGAATTTCCCTAATGCACAGACACACACATTGCATTGCATTCATATTCATATTGCATTACAGGTAATTATTAAACTGTAGCTCATCTCCTGTATCTCTCAGGTCCCCCAGGATTATCGACTGAAGAATTCCCTAGCATTCAACCAGAAGCAGCAGCAAGGAAGTCATGAGTCAGGATCCGACTGAGATGCAAGAGGTGCACGACAACATAATGCGGCTCATACAGGTAATGGAAGCCATGGCCGAGAGTCAGAAACAGTTGCAGAACATGGTGCAGCCTCTGATTGCGTGGGCTGATGATAGGGCTGCCGACTTTGCTCAGCTAGAGAATCAAGGTTTTCTCCCAGGCCGCATACGCCAACTTGTGGGGATAGCCATCAAACAGGTTCAAGCAGAATTAACGGATGTTCGAGGCCAGCTGGGGCAGTTCACAAAAGATATGCAAGAGTTGCACTCGAATCAAGAGACGCTAGAAGAAGAGAACTGCCGACTGAAGGCACAGATAGGGTTGATGGCTGAAGTATTAAGGAACGTACTCAGGAGAGAAGGAGTGCAAATGTTGGAAGACGCGGCTGGCTTATCTGTTCCTCAGGGGTCTGAAGAACCATTACCCACGCAGGATAGGCTTAAGAGACCCTCTCCACAGTTCGAAGCTCAGGAGTCTCCTCGTCAGCAGTCGCAATTGATTTTGCAGGATAACTCAAGGAGGTGGGGTAAGAGAATGAGGTTTTCTAACAGAGTATTTGATGAGATCCCTGTGGATTATGATCAGCTGGTGCAACTCTTGTTCCAACTTCAACTGGTTGAGCCCCGCATTTCGGTTCCACTGACAGGGCAGCCGCCACCAGACTATGACCTGAACGCCCATTGTGCCTTCCACTCCGGAGCGCCGGGGCATAGCATTGCAAACTGCAAAGCTTTTAAGCATAAGATTCAAGATTTGCTGGATGAGAAAATAATTGAGTTTGTACCGGGGGGCATAAAAGTTGCAGGGACTGATATTCCCATTTCTCCGCCAGAGGTTGCAGATGAATCGAGGTGTATCCCAGAGCCACTGGAAGCTAAGTCTCCATGTCCACAACAGTTGCCAATGCCAGGGTTGAACTTAAGGATGATAACGCGTGAGCCTAAGGAAACGTCCGAGCAAAGCCAGCAGCCTACAAGACGCCAGTATACGACTCAGCAAAGAATTCGGGAAAAAAAGCCAAGGAGGGTGTTTGAGAAGCCTCCCTCAACGTACGCAGATTTGTTACAGACACTACTAAGATTGAACTTGGTGGAGAAAAGAACTCTGGCGCCAATAACCGGCACTCTGCCGGATGGCTATGATGCGAGCAGGCACTGTGAATTCCACTCCGGGGCTCCCGGACATGATATTGAAGGTTGCCACGCGTTCAAGCATAACGTCCAAGATTTAATCGACAACAGGGTCATTAACTTCTCCGATAGGGTCCCCAAGGTGGTGCAAAGCCATAGACAAGCAAAAGCCGGGGTGATGAAAAGGTTTCCCAGATTTGATCGGGCCGGTGAAAGAAGATCGAGACAGCAGTAGACTACCCCTGATGATAGCTTCTGAGAATGGTTGACTCGCCAATAAGTCAAAGTGTAGGAAGTCCAGTTCTGAGACACCGACATTTTTCATGTTATCTTGTTCATGTTCGCGCATTCATAGTTTCTTTTCTGTGTAATTGCAAATTTCGCTCTTAAAACTTGTTGTTTTTCAATTGATATTAATAAACGAAATGAATATGCATGTTTTGAATTAATCCAGTCGTGTTCACTCTTTGTTTTGCTTTAATGCTTAATGCTTGTTTTAGCAGGAATCTGGGGAGGATGACGAAAACAGATGACGAATAATATTCCGATCGTATGCTTTTGGATAAAAAACTTGTTGATGAAATACAGGCATTGTTTCAATCCATAAACACTGGAGATATAAGGAAGGTAATCCCTTAATAACCCCTTTCGAGCCAGTAGTAGGAGGTTCTTTTCGAAAATGAAAAAACCCCAAATCTTAACCCGAGGCAGGGTAGGTGTCAGTTAGTTTGACCAAGCGTTCGAATCGTGGAAAGAGTGTCCGGTTGAGGATAAATCACACTTGTATAAGTCGTGCCTAAAGAACCGCAATGGTTAAACCTTGCCGACAAAGAGTGAAACAGTCACATTACTCCACAAGAAGTCAGACAAACCAGTGTCACACGACTTGTTCAAAAACAAAAGAGAACGAAAAGTGAAAAGAATCAAGAGCCCGCTAAGTCAAAACTTGAAAACAAATGACTTAGGCAAAAACAGGGGCATCCCGCTGGACTGGAAAATCAAAAGAATCTCAAAAGATACTCAGTCCAGGCAAAAGTTAGGGAACGAAAAAAAACGAAAGACGAAAAGGATTGTCAAAGAAAAGAACAAATCCTCAAAAAGGACAAAAGTCGTATGATTCTAGGCACCCAAAGACGAAAAGCAAATGACCGTCACTCAAAAAAGAAAAACGCGTGGTATCCTGAACCATCACTCCTATCATTCCACCTCTAATAGGTGAACGCTGAAGTCAGATTAACTGAACATAGGATTGGAGAACATCACGAAGAATGGGTGGGTCGAAATAAATTTTGAGCCTATATCTTTCCTTGTTAACCGTGAACCTGACCACGTTACAACCCGCAAAAGTCCTAATTGAAACAGGTTTTGTCCGAGGGCATACGTCAGTAAAGATCTCGTCGATTCTGACTCCTAAAAGGGTTCCTCTTACCAGCTTTCATATTGACATTTTGATAATTGATTCATTACATGTCACAAAATTTTTTAGTGAACAGACTTGGATTTTGAAACTGTCATATGCATTGCGTTTAATATATCTTTTATGCAGAACAACTTGTGTTACCTGCGAGTAAGCGCATGCCGACAGGAAAGATTCCTACAGTGGAAGGTATGATCAGGATAAAATGCAGAATGCCCAAATATTTCGTGAACTGGGGCAAGCTATACTGATTAATTCAGGTAGAGTCGGTCATCCTAGAATCAGTAAATCCGGGGCAGTCAGGTCAAGATTTGGCAAATCTCTCATAGCTATGGGCAGTGCTCCACGACACAGTCGATCAGAGACAAAAGATTGTTGCGAGACCGGGGCATGTCACCCTAGAAGCACGAAAGTTATGTTCTTGAAACACCCCTTCGAGGTCCGAAATGTAGAAGCCGTCCATGTCTGGTCGTCAGGATACAAAGATTGTAGGGTCCATTCCAAAACTGTTGCAGATTCAGGGGCAAGCTGGGCAGGTTAGTATCCCCGAAGCGGAGTTCTCTCTTTTCAGCAAGTGTTCTTTCCTCCTAGTAGAACTCGAAGATTAAGACTCTCCCCAGAAGAGTTGGTTGTGGGTCCTGGCATTTATTTTCTCAGGGATACTGTGTAATATCAGTTCACTCTCCAGCAGAAATCCAATCGTACTGTGCACATCTGCTATTCCCCAGCAGAGTTATATTCCCCAGCAGGATGCTACTTCAACAAGGTGTTTGGTTTAAGTTCCTAATTTCCCAGCTGAGTCGACTTCACTCTTACAGCATTTATTTTGCTGGAATAATTCTGTAGCACCTGGCTATCCCCAGCAGAGTTGGCATTATCTTCAGCATTTATTTTGCTGAAGCGGTTCCTGTATCCCAGCAGGTGGGGAGAGCACTTGCTCAAATGAACTACCAAACACTCAAGATCTCGGCATGAGATATTCAATGATAATGTCAGTTTCGGCAGTATTCCCCACAGAGTTACCAGGATAAGTCTCTCTTTATTCCCAAGCAGAGTTATTTGTCATCAAAAGGTTTCATGAACCAGAATTTCAGAAGTGGCCTCCGGGCATCAGAACAGGCATCCGGTAGTTTGGTTTCCAGATATCCCCAGTAGAGTCCGCCTCAAAGTCACTGTCACGTCAGTGCTAAGAAGTTTGTGGGTCGGGACCAATGAAGAAGTGAGTCCTGACGTGGACAAGTTGTATTTCCCCAGCGGGTCGAAGATGCCTGAGTCCTGACGTGGACAAATCAAGACGAAACATGGGTCCTGACGTGGAACGAAGTTGTTTCCTTACGTGGAAAGATTGAGTCCTTACGTGGACATATCAAGCCAGAGTCCTTACATGGACAGATTGATAACGTATTCATTACGTGGAAAAAGATCATATTCCTTACGTGGAAAGATTGGAGTCCTTACGTGGACAGATTAAGATTGTGTTCCTAACGTGGAAAGATGGAGATTCCTTACGTGGAAAGATTTGAGTCCTCACGCGGACATATCAAGATTGATTCCTTATGTGGAAAGATTAGAGTCCTTACGCGGACATATCAAGAGGAGATTCCTAACGTGGAAAGAAGGTAGATTCCTTACGTGGAAAGTTTAGTCCTGACGTGGACAGATTCAGATCAAGATCATTCCTTACGTGGAAAGATTGGAGTCCTTACGTGGACAGATTAAGATGGTGTTCCTGACGTGGAAAGGTGGGTCCTAACGTGGACGATGTTCTCCTTACGTGGAAAGACAATGTTTCCTTACGTGGAAAGAAGATGGTTTCCTTACGTGGAAAGACGAATTTATTCCTTACGTGGAAAGAAGTTGGTATTCCTTACGTGGAAAGATTGAGTCCTTACGCGGACATATCGAGATGGATTCCTTACGGGGAGACAAGTGCATTCCTAACGTGGAAGAGTTTAGTCCTGACGCGGACAGATCCAGACGAAGTCTTATTCCTTACGTGGAAAAATGGTGATTCCTTACGTGGAAAAGAGATTGATTCCTTACGTGGAAAGTTTAGTCCTGACGCGGACAGATGGAAAAGAAGTTGATTCCTGACGTGGAAAGAGAAGGTGTTTCCTTACGTGGAAAAGTTTAGTCCTGACGTGGACAGATCAAGGTTTGATTCCTAACGTGGAAAGATCAGAGTCCTTACGTGGACATATCAAGAGCATTCCTTACGTGGAATAAAAATGGTTTCCTTACGTGGAAAGACGAGTTTATTTCTTACGTGGAAAGATTGAGTCCTCACGCGGACATATCAAGATTGATTCCTGACGTGGAAAAAAAGAGATTATTCCTGACGCGGACAGATCAAAGAAGTTATTCCTAACGTGGAAGAAGAAGATAGATTCCTTACGTGGAAAGTTTAGTCCTGACGTGGACGGAAAGAAGAAACGGTATTCCTTACGTGGAAAGAAGAAGCATTCCTAACGTGGAAAGAAAGATTGATATAGTATTCCTCACGTGGAAAGATTGGGGTTCCTTACATGGAAAATTTGTGATTCCTAACGTGGAAAAAGAAAGAGTCCTTACATGGACAAAGTAAAAGAAGACGTATTCCTTACGTGGAAGAGTTTGACAAAGCAGAGAAAAGTCACCCCTGACGGGGAAAAGCGATGTATTCCTTACGTGGAAAGGTGAGTCCTAACGTGGACAGTATTATTCCTAACGTGGAACGGTTATTCCTTACGTGGAAAGGTGAGTCCTAACGTGGACGGTGGTATTCCTAACGTGGAAGAGTTTATTCCTAACGTGGACGATTTATCTCTGACAAGAAGGCAGACGAGCCGTCCCCAACAAAGTTGTTGAAGTTTTTTCCGAGTTGACAGCAGATAGAGTCCTGACGTGGACAAGCAAAGGACGAAGTTTCCGATGATTCAATCTTTTTCAGGATGATGAGAAGAATCCCCAGCATGGTCGCACGAGATCAGTGGGTTGTCGTAACAGTCAGATTCAGCTGATGAATGTCGTTCCCCAAGCAGTGGCGCAGTTTATTTCTGCGGTTGGCAAATTTCTGGGTTCCTAGTATTCAACCGTCTCGTACCGCGAATGTCTGAAGGCTCCGGGCTCTTCACCCAATCGGGTCCAAGCCGCTTGAATAGGGGCAGCTGTTGCACCCTAAAAATTTACCCAACCTTATTCACTTGGTTTATGTTTCAATTGCATTAGCATTTGCATATAGGGCCATGTACATAGGTTACTCATCTGCATAGCATAAGCATAGCAAGTCAGCTAACAGGGGACCAATCATTATTCTCATCTCTAGAGGCCTATCAAGAGGTTATTATCCTGATTCAACCTCATTCAAGTCATCAGAAAAGAATTTGGAAGCTATCAAGTCAATGGATCAAGCAGTTCATCTATCTCCTAACTGAGGGTGTCTGAGGATCAACAAAGAAATGGTGAGCTGTGGGCTGAGCATGGGGAGTATCTAGACATCTTGGAGGACTTAGAAAGTCATTTGGAGAAGGAGACAAGTCATTGGTGAAGTCACAAGAATTACAGTTGAAGACAGTCAACTAGGGTTTCATCTGGGTCAACCCTGGGTCAACTCTAGGTCAATTGACTGATTGAAAGGCATTAAGGGCTATTGGAGAGATGTGGGGTTCATCATTTGACATGAAGAATAATGATATGTTGTTATGCTAAGAAGAATTCAAGAGAAATCAAGGAGAAGAGGAGTTTCTAAATTAGGGTTTCTGTGTAAAATTCCCTAGTTTAGGACAAACTTCCAAGCAAGATAAGTCAAAATGAAAGCTTCAAATGGATCCTTGGCCAACATGAAACTTGTAGAGGATCTCAAGACCTTTAATTTGAGTGGTGGAAAACATCAAGGAGATTTATAGAACTCAAGTTATGGTCCTTGCAAGTTACAAGTCATCTGAGGTATCTGAAGTTTTGTCTATGAAAGTGACTTGACTTCCAAGCAATTTTTACCCCTCAAGGAGATTTCAAATGAATTTCTGGTCAACATAATAATTGTTCCTAATTGTCTTAGATTTCTAGAATGGTATGGTATGCCTTCACATGATTTGTGGAACTCTACTTATGGTCTTGGCAAGCAAAGGGTATTTTGGTCATCTGGTGATTACAGGTCATTCTTAGCCTATACCTAAAACTCATACAAGGGAGCTTCAAATGAAAAACTTCCCAACATCAAAGTTGCTCAAAATGCCATTTTAAGTCAAGAAAAGAAGTCATGAAAGTTTGGAAATGCATGGAACAAGACTTGATAAAAGTTGGTGAAAAATGACTTAAAAAAGGCATATAACTTGAAAAAGTTCAAGTTGGAAAATGGTTTGAGAGATCCACAAGTCCAATATGGGTCATCCAATATACCAAATTGATTCCCAACATCATTTTAAAGACATTGGTTCAGCCACTTGTTTGAGTTAGGGTTTAAAAATTGGACTTGCTTTGTATTTTTGTTACTTGCATAATAAGGCAAGTATAGAAAACTTGGCACAAGATGAATTTTCAAGGCAAGGAGCTTACATACACTTCCCATATCTCATATAAGGAGATTTTGACATAAGTTTGGAAAGGTGCAAGCATGAGATATTCAAAGTATCATGGCATGAGAAGTTCATGAAATTTCCACAACTTTCTAGAATCCTCCAAGATTATTCTAGAAACCTCTAAGTTTGTTAATCATCATCTATATATTGGATTGAGATCATTAAGAGTAAAGGTTGGTGATAGTTGATGTTGAATCCATTTGCAAATCATATTGAATTTTTTCCATCATTTTTCCATTTTTTCCCACACTTTCACATGTTTGAATTTCCATTTTTTTCAATCCTTTTTCTCTCCATTTTTTGATCCTTTCTCATTACCAATTAATTCAATATACTACATAGGATTTTTCCATCAATTTTTGAGAAGATTTTAGTGCAATTCCATGGTTGTATCAACATGAAAAAGTGAGCTCCAAGTGCAAAAGTGATTTTCATTTCCTCACCAATTCAAGCATTTTCTTTGATCCTAATACCTCTACCAAGAATTATTGAAGGTTTCTACACTTTTTTCCAAAGAAATTCGTGCTCCATTAAAGCTCCATAATTCATTTTTCCAAGGTATAAAGAATTCGACATAA
Organism: Lathyrus sativus; assembly: GCA_963859935.3. Taxonomy (NCBI): domain Eukaryota; kingdom Viridiplantae; phylum Streptophyta; class Magnoliopsida; order Fabales; family Fabaceae; genus Lathyrus; species Lathyrus sativus. Next base: position 141,599,376 of record OZ012741.1, on the reverse strand, counting down.
CTCATGATTTATGAGTCTTTCTTGCATTATTGTTGTTGCATCACATTGCTCTCATCTCCTACATGGATTCTAGTACAAAAAAGATGGTTTTTATGACAATTTTTGGTTCTTGAGTTTTTCTTGAGGTGCCACATTTTGGGAGTTAGAGAGAGTTTCAAGAAAATCTAAGACCATATTTGGATTCCTTGAATTTTTTCCTTCAAGTTTGACTAAAATTTTGTGCGAAACGGATAATTATTGATGGAGTTATGGTGCTTCAAAGTGGCCAAAAATCCATGTGAATAGTGTTGCGGGTTACTATTCATGTGCTGAAAAAATATTCAATTTGGAGAAGAAACATGTTGTCCGTTAGATCTTGGTTGACTAGTTGACAAGTCCTCGCATCCAACGCCTCCCACGCATCCACGTCACCGTCCACATCGCCCTCATTTATCCAGTCAGCACCCACTCAGCGCTATCCCCCTCCCCACGCGTGTGTTCGATCCTTGGCTTGCACGGTTTTGACTTTATTTCATTTATATTACTTGTTTCTCACATTTATATGCTTTCATGTACTTTCTTTTATATTTTCTGTTTTATATGCTGACTTCAAATAATCATAAAAAATAGGAAAATTAGTCTTTGTGATCCCCATTTTTTTGTGCTGAATCTTTAAGATGTCTAGGATTTAATAAAACTGGAATTATAATTTTACCATTTTTTGACATATTCTTTGGATCTTTTACATTTGGGTCGTCATAAAAAGGCCAATGCTGGTGCTATCATTTTGTTGAATTTCTTTAACCTATCAAAACACAATTTAAATGTCAATCCTTTTGCAGGGATCTCATACACACGTTGAGGTATTGTGATATATTTTTGTGGGAATTTTATTGTACCATTTTAATTGGTTTTGGATGCTTTCTTTAACATGCTCCACTTTAATCTTTCCTTTGGTATACATGAGATATCTTGCAATGTTTTCATCTTGTTTGACCATTTATCTTTGGATATTTTTGTGGTATCTCTCACCCCTGGTTTGTGGCTTGATTTAGGGCATTGGAGATTTTTATTTGAATTTTTTAGCACCTTTTGCTATTTTTCTCATATTTTGTATTCGAACTTGTAATTTGGACTTCCGAACGGACTTTATTTTTGTTAAGGCTCCAACGGCCGATTTGTGTTTGCGTGGTGAATGCCGTGGTTTATATTTCTTATTATAGATAGGCTAGAGGTATTTGAAGACCCCTTAGGTGGCTGTTATTTGTATGTGTAGCTTGCCCGATTATCGACTTGTTTGCATGATAGCACGTTGCGATTCCAAATAGTGGATTACGCGTGTCATTCGGAGTTTTCACTCGATTCTTTGCATATGATCACTTGATATTTTCTTATTCCATCCATGAATGGGCTTGAGGTTGAGATGAACCTTCCTCCCTCCTTTTCATTGCATTTACCATTGCTATATTCAGGTTCACTTGTATGCGGTTATTACTTGTATTTCCGTTTCTTCCTTTCGTTTCCTTTCCCGTAGGACTTCCATTCTTCCTTGTTCAAGGGAGGATGTGATAGACATTAGGAGTTAACCCATGCATGATAACATTAGGGTAGATTTTATTCCCTTTTAACCCTAGGATTTGTAGAGTGTCATCTCTTCTTCCTTCAAAACAACAGAAAAACATTAATAAAGGTTATAACAGAGATTAATTCATTTCTTCCGTCAAAAGATTTGAACAGACATCAACCTTTTGCAATAAGAAAACCCTTGTTTAAGGTGAGATTTTTCATAAAAAACAACAGACAGACTTGTGTCGTACGTGGCCCGAACTACGTTTGCTCTGATCTTTCATGCTGTATGAAAGTACGTAGGCATAGGATGCGATATCCTAGCGAGCAACCTTCCCCTCCTTTCCCGTAGGTAGGCGAACTACGTTGACTCTGATTTCTCGTTCCAGGCGGGAATACGTAGGCATAAAGTGCGATACTTTGCCGAGTCATTTTATTTTCTTTTAACCCTTGACCTATAGTTTAGATAGAATAACAATCCATACCCGAAAACAAGCGTGGATCCCGTCGAGTACGACGGACGTGAGGGGTGCTAATACCTTCCCCTTGCGTAACCGACTCCCGAATCCAGGTTTTGGTTGCGACGACCATACCTTTCCCATGTTGTGCGGAGTTTACTCTGAGCGTTTCCTTTCCCTCCCGTGGGATAAATAACGCACGGTGGCGACTCTTCTGTTCAGCCGGCGCCGATTTTCGCAGTAGCGACAGTTACAATTACATCTTATCTAGAAAAGGACCTTAGCTCCATTGACAGGTACGCCTCCACCCTGGTATGATCTGAAAGCTCGGTGTGAGTTTCATTCAGGTGCCCCGGAGCATAACATTGATAATTGTAAAGCATTTAAGCATAAGGTGTAGGACATGATTGACAATAAAGCAATTAACTTCTCCAATGATGTTCCTAATGTCGTACAAAATCTCATGCCGAATCATGGGCAAGCTGGGGTTAATGCAATTATCGAGGAGGATGTTTTAGATTTGGTAACGGATGTTAATGAGCTGAAGTCACCACTGAGCTTTGTGAAAGCTAGATTATTGAAGGGGGTGTTTTCCCAGGTTGTGCTGAAAATTGTGCTGAGTGTCTAAGTAATCCTAAGGGATGTGGGCAGTTGAAAGGATGTATTCAAGATATGATGGATAGGGGAGTCTTGCAGTTTGACCGGTCTGTTGAAAGAAAGCCTGAAGAGTTGGTAGTTGAGAAAAGGGATGAGATTGCAACAATTTCCATTCCGTACAAAACCGTTACCATTTATGCGCCAAAACCACCAACAATAACCATAACTAAAGCAGGTCCCGTACCGTTTGAAAGCACCAAGGCTATTCCGTGGAATTACGGAGCTGAAGTGTATTGCAACAGATAGAAACTAGATTTGAATGGTCCCCTTGCGAATTCAATAGATAATCTTGTGCGAGCGGGAGGAATTACCCATAGTGACTGAGCCTTTTCGTCACCTAAAGTGGTTGTTGATAATGTTGACAAGGGGAAAAGACTCGTAGTAGAGGAAACTTCTCAGTCTGGGGAGAAGGAATCTTTGTTAAAGGACACATAAGAGTTTATGAGGCTGATACGGAAGAGTGACTACAAGATAGTTGATTATTTGCAGCAAACTCCTTCTAAGATATCTATCATGTCTTTGTTACTATGTGTCGCTTGCGCGAAAATAAGGTGCCGGCATGACAGAAGAGTCGCCACCTTTCGTTATTTATCCCTCAGAGCGGGAAAGGAAACGATCGGAAAAACCTGACGAAAAAGGGTAAGACAAGGTCGTCGCAACCATTGTCTGGGCTCGGGAGTCGGTTACGCAAGGGGAAGGTATTAGCACCCCTCACGTCCGTCGTACTCGACGGGATCCTCGCTTGTTTGTTTACTTGGACGGGTTGGTTCTATTCTATCTACCTATCAAGGCTGGCTGAAAAAGAAAAGAAAAATGACTCGGCAAAGCGTCACACTTTATGCCTACGTATTCTCATCAGAGAATGAGAAATCAGAGTCAACGTAGTTCGGCCTACGAAGGATTGTGGGGGAAGGTAGCTCGCCAAGACTTCGCCATCTTGTGCCTACGTACTCTCAACAGGCATGAGAGATCAGAGCTCACGTAGTTCGGGAAACTACGGTTTATTTCCTGTTCTTAGGAAAGAAGTGTTTTTTATTGTGTTTGCGATTTCAACCGCACTAGAGACTATGACCTGAGAGTGAATGCATCGCATGTCACCCAAAGGGTATCATACTAAACATCCAGACTGTGGAAAAGAAACTCTCCCACAATCCTTTCTCAGATAGCTTAAGGCTCGTAACGTACGAAAGAAATCTTTCATGATTACTGTATCTTAAACTGTTTTGAGATGAGAAGAGAACAGGCCCAACTAGGAGGGAGACTATCGAGTCCTACTGTTATCATGCCATGGATTCATCCTATGGTTGAGGTTCGAACAAGGAACTCCTAGATGTTGTCATGCATAGGTTTCAACCTAAAAGTCTATCATCAAATCCTTATCCAAGGAAATGAGAGTCCTAAGGGATCATGTCAATGATACACCGAAACAGACAAAGCATCAGCTTAACAATAAAGTGCATGCAATGCAAGTGAAGGAGGAAATGTGTGTGGGGCTTCAGCCTCCACAAGCTCGTCTCGACCTCAAGCCAGTCATGAAATAACAGTAATCATACTGAAAAATAAACAACATGCTATCAAGCAATAAACAGTAAACTGCAATCATACAGATAAAAGAAATGAAATGCCATCAGGCAAACAAACCACATGGGCAAGGGAGCTAGGCTCTACCAAATACCCGCAAGCAAAGCCACGCAATAACAATACAAGCAGAGGGAGCAACTCAACCTCTAATGCAATCATGCTCCTAGATTCTACTTATTCTAGATGAACTTATTCTAATGCAAGAGACAAATCAAACAAAACACACAATACAGAAAAGAAAAACAGAAGAGAGCTTCAACTCCTCCAGCAGCAACTCAGTCTTCAGACTTCAATCATCAAATGCTTTCCAGGTATCAACCCTACAACATGAGTATCAACTCATCTTCTCCCTTAAGCTTCAGCTTCTTTGATCAGCTCCACCTTCAGGCTTCACTATCTCCAGGGATCTTCAAGCAGCAACTTGATCTTCACAAAGTCTTCAAGCTTCAGCTGGAATCTTCAATGGCTTCTAGATCTTTAATCAAATCTTCAATGCTCTTCATTGCTATCTTCAACAACCCAAATGCTCCATCAAACAATATTCAGTCAACAAGATGAGGTGAGGATGTTAAAGTGCTCCCTGACTTCCAAAGGATGCCATTGAGGACTTAACATCAAAGGGAAAGGCTCTCTCAAAGTTCTACCTCAGAGGGCAAGGTCACTAATCCCTCCAAAGGAGAGAGGTGAATACCCTTAAGGGACTTTATGTCATAGATAAGGAAGGAGGTGAACAAGACACTCCTTGTTTATTGAATGGAGTTATTCTATCTAAAGCTCTACCTATACACTTATGATCCTATAAACAAAACAAACAAAAGCTAAAACTAAGCTCCTCCTCAAGGTCTTCAAAGTCTTCAATGATGATCCACAAGGTCTTCAACTCAATCTTCAAGACTCACACACTCAAAGGAGAAGAAAAACAAGCACAACAATACAAACTATGCCTTTAAGCAACACCCATACTAACCATACATTCAAAAATCAGTTAAAAATACTAAAACCCCATATAATATTCTAGTACAATTCTAGGGGATTCTACACATACCTACCCTTAACCATTTATTCCCCATACACTAATTTGGCCTATAAAACCCAAAACAAAATTGTTAAGTCTACTTATGCAACCTAAAACCCTAATTTTAATATGCTAATGCTATGCTTAACAAACTAATCAAATTTTAATCTACAAATTATGAATTAAATCCTATATGAACTATGATTCAATACCTAACTATGCCAAAAAGAATGGCTCAAAAATCCTAAGGGAAGGTCCTAAAACAAATTCTACAAAATTGAGTAACAACTAAAATCAATTAAAAAGACTATTTACATGGAAAATATACTAAAAATATTAAAAGGAAAATAAAATGGAATTTTATTTATTGACATTTTTCTAGACAAAATCATGAATATGTAGAAAAAACAAGAAGTGAAAAATAATCATTTTTCAATTTTATATGGATTTTATAAAATGCAAGAAAATATAAAAGAAATAAAATCAAAAGAAATTGAATTAAAGGGGATGGGGGTGAGAAAAGTAACTGCGCCCAGTTGATTTGCTGTTGGGCTGAGCATATGGGGGTGCGCGTAGCAATCTGGGTTAGGCCCATGCGCTCAGAAAATCAAAGAAAAAAAATACCAGAAAAATAAAAGGAATACGGTGCAAATAGCATGCAATTTTAGTTCATTCGTGGATTGGGCTTCTGGGTAGGGTGCGAATAGCGCAAGTCTCTGAGGCCCAGGATTCATCACTTATTCAAACGCACCGTTTTGATGTTGAGTCTTCCCTCCATTTTCTGAATTGAATCACGCCCCTTGGATCAGATGAAGAAGTCAAAAATTGAGAGTGATCGGACGGTTGCTGGCCATCGTCCCCAAATATCATTAGGGTTTCGTCCAAAACAGAAATCATGCACGATTCTTCCCCAGCCTCGTTCTCCATGATTACTTGATGAAATCCAGAAATTCCAAAAGCAAAATTATGCTACTGATTACCATGAACACGACCATACAAGTAGTTTTCCCTGAAACCCCTTAAATCGCTCAAACAGAAAGCTCCAACATTAGGGTTTCAACCTTTTTCTCTGTTATCAACCTTGATAGAACTTCAATCTAATGATCCAAATTTGTTTTACATGTTATCCTAACCAAACTACACTATATCATATCCATTAAAACTCAATATACAACTTGTTCTACAATCTTGAAAAAATCGTGACCTGCCAAGAAACCTTATGCCAAGCTCTCTACTTCTCAGAACATCATCAACTAACCTAGCATGCTATCTTTCCACCTAGAATTCTAACAGAATGCACCTAAATAAGGACCTATGGAGCAAGTTACCAACCTGTTAAGAATCAATGGTGAGTGATGTTAGGACTCGATTTGGCACTTGAAATCTTCTCCAAATGCTCCTCCAATGGTGGATACCTTTTTGTTTGCAAGAGTTGAGATGGATGAGGCTTGTGGATGAAGAAATGGAAGCTTGCTTGATTTTGAAGAAATCTTGCAATGGCACTTTCTCTCTCACTCTCTCCAATGAACTCAGCAACTTTCACCAACCTCTTCTTCATGGTGATTCACTCTTTTTATAACAGCCAATGGAATAGTTTAGAACCTTGTGGAATCACCTAGAAAGTTTTAGAATTTCTCATGAAGTGATACATTGTATATCTCATATCTCATGTGCCAAGCCTTGCCATTTTGCTTTAAAATATCTTACAAGAGATATAGAGAAGGAATGTATGAAAAACAAGCCCTGGTTTTGCCTTATGTGAAGATTTACAAGTTGCCTTATTATGCAAGAATGAAAATTACAAAGCAACTCCAATTTTAAGACCTCAAATCAAAATTCTACTTGAACCATTGTTTTTAAAATAATTTTTGGAGTCAAAATGACATATTGGATGACCCATTTTGGATTTGTATATCTCCCAAACCAATTTCCAACTTGGATTCATTTAACTTATAAGTCATTTTTAGGTCATTTTTATCCAATCTTGTAAATCCTTGCTACAAGCTTTTTCAACAACTCATGACCACTTTCCTAGGCTTAAAATCCCATTTTGAACAACTTTGATGTTTTGAGTTTTTCCATTTGAAGCTTGGAAATAGGAGATATGGCCTTTGCTTAAAATGACCTATAACTACCAAATGACCAAAATACCCCTGTCTTGTTCAAACCATAAGTTGAGTTCTACAAATCCTATCAAGGACTTCTAGTACTCTCTAGAAAGCTAAGAATATTATCTTCAACATTCATGTTGACCAAGAGATCATAGGAATCATCCTACTAGGGAAAAGGTTGTCTGCAAGTTGGGTGACTTTCAAGGACCCAGATTCACACACCTCAGCTGACCTGTAATTTGTCAAAACCATAACTTGAGCTCTGCAACTCCTATCAAGGACTTCTACCACTCAAATTAAAGCTAAGAACAAGCTCTACAACATTCATGTTGTGGGGAAGATGAGATATCAATCACATCTTGAGCTAAAACTGCCTGGAAGATAGAGGTCAAATTAGGGTTTTTCACTGACAATCCTCAGAAACCCTAACTCAAAACTTCTCAAACTCCTCAATCATGAGGAGTTGGTCTATGAATCACCTTTATAACATCTCCATACATTATTCCAGGATCTCATGGCCCTTGGATTGGGTCTCAACCTTCTCCAAATCATCAGTTGACCTAGGGTTGACCCAGTCAAACCCTAACTCTACCACTCATGGTTGAATATTCTGAATTCTTGCACAATGACTTCTCTGGGCTTCATGATGACTTTCAAGACATCTCATAAACCTTCTCAAAGCTTCAAGTTCATTCTCAAAGTCTCAGAATCATCTGAGGAGCTCCCACAACTCTCAAGCTATGAAGCACACAACCTTGGTTTCAACCAATTCCTCTGAGGATCTCTTGAACTTTCTGAGGAAGGTATCCACCTTCAAACACTTGATGGGTAAATAAATGTTGGTCAAATTTTGGGGTGCAACACTATGTTCTGAAGCGCATAGGAATGCACTATTGAGAATACTTAATACTGCTTACATGCCACAAGAAATTTCGGTTAATCAACCCGAAGGGGTTGTTGCACACGTAAATGCAGGAAACAGCTTGGGATTTACAGACTTGGATTTAACGCCAAGGGGCATAAACCATAACTGTGCGTTGCACATATCATTAGAATGCCGAGGGGCTGTTATGTCTCATGTACTAGTGGATACGGGATCATCCTTGAACGTACTTCCAAAGAAAGCCCTAATGAAGTTGGACATGCAGGGATTGATTTGCACACCAAGTGATTTGGTGGTGCGCGCTTTTGATGGTACCCGAATATCCGTGTTCGGAGAAGTGGCATTGCCCATTCAGGTGGGACTGGAAGTATTTGATGCAGTGTTCTACATTATGGACATCCAACCTGCCTACAGTTGTTTATTAGGTCGTCCATGGATTCATTCAGCTGGAGCTGTAACCTCCATGCTACATCAAAAGCTAAATTATATGGTTAGCGGTAGTGTTGTTATAGTGTGCGAGGAAGAGGATATAATGGTCAGTCACTTATCATCCTTCAAGTATGTTGAGGTGGACGGAGAGATACATGAAACCCTTTGTCAGGCTTTTGAAACAGTCAAGATTAAAGACAAATCTCCTGTTGTGAGCAAAGCGTCGGAAGTGGCCATGTCTTCTTTTAAAGAGGCCCAAGCAGTAGTACAGACTGGAGCAGCGCAAGGTTGGGGTAAGGTATTGGAGATTCCCCACAAGCAAGACAAGTTTGGTTTAGGGTACCGCCTGTCATTTTCCTCTTCTTCATCCTCGCAGAGCGCGCCGCGCTATAAAGGACATGTGCAGTTCACTAAAGGAGGAGTTATCTTCGAAAGGATTAACGCTGTGTCAGACGAAGAGGGAGATAATGATTGTGATATGGATGCTTGGATCAAGCCTTGCACTCCAGGATAGAGCCTGCACAACTGGTCTATTGAAGAATTAGTTCAAGTGACAACATAACAGTAATGCTTTGTTTTTTCTGATTATTGTACTACCCTATGTTCTACCCGGAGCATAGCGGTATTTTCTTTTAGGGCCTTATTTTTATGTTTGAACATTGCTTTATTAATTAATCAAAGGGCATTTTTCTCATTCAAATTTTCTGATCTTTATCTTTCTTATTTTTATTTTCACAATAAAATGGAAATGTGGTTTGTACTCGTTTGCATATCATTTGAAACATTTAACCATTTTTTTATTGCAGGATTCCTATTGCAGATGACACCAATTCAGAACCTCCTATGACTGGCTTCGACTTTGATCAACCGATATATCAAGTTGAAGAAGAGATTGATGAAGATGAAGACTTGCCCAAAGAGCTAGCTAGACTCTTGAAACAAGAGAAGATTATTCTGCCTCATCAGGAGGAAATCGAGGTTATTAATCTGGGTTCTGAAGAAGTTTTCAGAAATGTTCGGATAGGGGCTGCGCTACAAAGTAACATCAAGCTAGGACTGATCGAGATGCTTCGAGAGTATAGTGACATCTTTGCTTGGTCGTACGAGGATATGTCCGGGATTGACACCTGTCGCTACTGTGAAAAATCGGCGCCGACTGAACAGAAGAGTCGCCACCGTGTGTTATTTATCCCAACGGAGGGAAAGGAAATGCTCAGAGTAAACCTACCGCAAAGACGGGAAAGGAATGGTCATCGCAACCAAATCCTGGATTCGGGAGTCGGTTACGCAAGGGGAAGGTATTAACACCCCTCACGTCCGTCGTACTCGACGGGATCCACGCTTCTTTTCTGGTACGGATTGTTATTCTATCTATTCTACAGGTCAGGGGTTAAAAGAAAAGAAAATGACTCGGCAAAGTATCGCACTTTATGCCTACGTATTCCCGTCTGGAACGAGAAATCAGAGTCAACGTAGTTCGCCTACCTACGGGAAAGGAGGGGAAGGTTGCTCGCTAGGATATCGCATCCTATGCCTACGTACTTTCATACAGCATGAAAGATCAGAGCAAACGTAGTTCGGGCCACGTACGACACAAGTCTGTCTTGGTTGTTTTTATCTCCTTCTGAAAAAGGGTTTTTCTGATTACTGGTCCAAGCGGACAAAAATGACGTTTTGATGAGTTCATATTCTTTTACGGAAGAAGTGTCTTTTATTGTGTTTGAAATCTTTATTGTGTTTTTCTGTTTGTTTTGAGAAAGAAGAGACAGAACTCTAACCTATGGTTGACAAGGGAATCACACTATCCTAATGTTATCATGCATGGGTTAAGACCTAATATCTATCATGTTCCTCTCTTGCGCAGAGAGAAACAGAGATCCTAAGGGATAAACGAGAACAGAAACAATAGCATATATACAATAAAGCAGTAAAATGCATGGATGCAACAATACAAGCGAGGCAAGGGAGTCCCACTCAACCTCGAACCTAGAAAACAACAGGCAAAAGCGAACAAAATTCGCTTTCAACCTAACAGATTAATGGCAAACAATACAGTCCAGGAAATTCAAACAATACATCAAAAATTATAAACAACAAAAATAAACAGCAAACAGCAAATATGCACAGCAAGCTCCATCATCTTCTTTCTTCAAGTCATCTGCAAACATCTACCAGCTTCAAGCAAGCATCAATCTTCATCTTCAAGCCTTCAAGCAAGGTCTCTATCTTCAATCTTTCAAGGCTTTTCTTCAAATCAGACTCTCCAGGATGAGGAACCATTAATAGGATGAACTGGGATGTTAAACAGTTAGTTAATCACCAAAGGTGGCAAACAGACTATTAACAAAGTGTAGAATGTTTCTCTCAAGAGTTCTATCTCTTAGACACTGTCACCAAGCCTTCCAAAGGAAGGGGGTGAGTGTCCTAGAGATACTCTGCATCATAGAGAGGGATGGAGGCAGACAAGACCTTCCATGTTTATGAAGCAAGTTTCTACCTTAAGCTCTACCTAGCTCCTAGTTCCTATAACTCTTCAACAGCAACCAGCAATCCTAGCAAGAAACCATCTTCATCACCTCTTGAAATTGATCTTCACTCCCTTTGTCTTCAATGGCTTCCTAAGCAAAGTCTTCAGCTCAAACCCAAACCCCAAGCAGGCCCAATACCCCACACAGTCAAACAATAACCCTAGGAAGGGCACACCACACAATCAATCAATTACAAAAATATACTAATAGTATTAATATAATAGGGGAACTTCTAGCATTTTCTAAGGGATCTATCACTTACCCTTAATACCCCTATAGTCCCATCCCCTAATTTGTCCTAAAAAAACCCAAAAGGAAACTATTTTGTTACCCCTATGTCATACTCACAACCCTAATTGACTATCCTAATAGTTTCTAATTAAACTACCTAAAATACATCCTAAAAAAAAGGTATAAAAATCAGGGGGGTACCTAATATCCATATCTAGTTATACTAAAAAGAATGGGGTGAAAATCCTAAAGGAAGCTCCTAAACTAAATTCAACAAATAGTAGCATTAACTAAAAGAATTAAACAAATTAATTAAATGTAAAAATATGCAAAAAAATAGAAAAATGAAGTAAAATGACAATTTTATGTTTTCATATTTTTCTAGACAAAAAATAGAAAATGGGAAAAAAATCTCATTAAAAAATAATGTTTTTTCATTTTTATATGAATTTTTAAAGTTTGTAAAAATTTGGAGAAAATTAATGAGAAAAATGATGCAGAGGGTATGAATAGAAATAAACTTCAGTTATTATTCACATCTGGGCCCAGCATGGGGGTGCAAGGAGTAAGCGCCTGGGCCCATCTGGGTTACTCAGAAAACAAAAAAATAAAATGAAAAGAAAAAAACGAGGACGCGGTGTAAATAGCATGAAATTGCAGTTAATTTCTATTGGGCTTGGATTGGGGGTGGGAATAAGAATCAGGATATTAAGCCCACAAGAGCGTTTAATGAAACGCTGTGTTTTACTGGTTTCAAACTCCCTCTCAATTTCAAGTTTAAATCCTGGCCGTGAGATCTTCCTCCAAGTCAATTAGTCAACACGCGCTCAATGGTATGGATTCCATCTTCAACCTTGGTCACATTAGGGTTTCACAATCCATGGATGCACGAGCTTCATGCATCAAACTTTCCACCACTCATTCTCCCTCGTCTCTCCACCAAATGCCACGATATAAAGACCAAAGTTGGCCTATTTTCCACCATGAACACGACTGAGCCATTAGATTTCATTAAAACGACCTCTAGCGTCCAAACCGAATAGTGTAACTTGATAGATTCAAAATTTCATCAGGTTTCAACCATCACCAATCTCACCATTCTTTGTACAAGAACAATCCTTATGCCATACTGATCACAATTAGCTAATTATCTAAGATTATAACATCCTAACCATCGTGTTCTAGGTCCAAACCGAATTTACACTCACATGTCAACCTCCATGAAAACTTGCCTAAAGCTCCAGAATCAATCATCTAACCACCTAAACCATGTTTAACCTAACAATTCTACACCATACTACCTAATTCGAGCCAAAATGTGAGAAACACTAACCTGTCAAGAAGTTGAAAACAGATGGTGATTCTCTCCAATTCACAGCTTGCAATGCTCCAAGATCACTCAATATGCTATAATCTTTCTTCTGTATGCAATAACTCGAGCTCAAACCACCTGGATCTTGGTAACCGATTCCAATTGCACTTGAAGAGGAGAAACTTGCACAACACGATTCAGGCCACTATTCACTCAGATCTTGCTTGCAATGTGATCACTGATGATTATTGGATAGAATGGGAATGAAATCTTGAAGAAATGATGAAGAATTAAAAGGATTCGAATGAATTTGCAAAAATTCAAAATGAATTGAAACTATGAGTTTTGATCCAAATGAAGCTCAACCCTCTCTTGGATCAGCTCTAGGGTTTATATAGATGATGATGGAAAGTTCTAGAAGATGCTAGATTAATCCCATGAGAAGTTATTCATATCATTGCATGAGAAAATGAAAATGGCCAAGTTGCAAAACCAACTCTGCATTGCCTTGTTACAGCCCCTCAAAATCTCTTTAATTTCTCCTTTCATGACAATTAGAGAGTGTAGAAACCCTTCCTTGCCTTGCACCTTGGTCTTAGCTTGATTTGGCAAGTGTATATTTTCTTACAAGCAACTTATGATAACTCCAATTTCTTGACTTCAAACCAAAAAACTAATATTGCCAATGATCTTAAAATGCAATTTCCCTTCAAAATGGTTGGTCATATGCTTGGTTTTACTTTTGTATCAAAAAATCACAATTTTGGTCATTTAAAAAGGTATTTTTCCCTTTATAATTGGTCAACTTTGCAAATCTAAGTTCCATGCATTTCCAACTTGCCACAACCACTTTTCTAGACTCAAAATATCATTTGGAGCAAGTTTGATGTTGAACATTTTTTCATTTGAAATTTGGAAATAGGAGTTTTGGGCATATGCTTGAAATGACCTGTAATTCCACTTTCCCAAAATACCCCTGGCTTGCCAAGATCATAAGTAGGGTTCTACAAATCAGATGAAGGCATACCATACCTTTCTAGAAAGCTAGGATCATGAGGAACAACTCTCATGTTGGCCATAAATCCATTTGAAAATTTCTTGAGGGGTAAAAGTTGCTTGGAATTCAAGTAACTTTCACAGATAAATTTCAGTGTCCTCAAATGACCTGTAACTTGCAAGAACCATAACTTGAGTTCTATAAATCTTATGGATACCTTCCACCACTCAAATTAAATATATTGATATACTCTACAAGTTTCATGTTGGCCAAGGATCCATTTGAGGCTTGCATTTTGATATATCTTGCTTGGAAGTTTCACCTAAATCAGGGGATTTTACACAGAAACCCTAATTTAGAAACTTCTCTTCTTCTTGATTTCTCTTGATTTCTCCTTGGCTCAACACCCCATCCATATCCACATATCAAATGATGAACCCCACATCTTTCAAATAGACCTTGATGACCTTCAACCAAGCATTTGACCTAGGGTTGACCTAGGGTTGACCCAGATGAAACCCTAGTTGAATGTCTTCAACTGCAGCTCTTGTAATCACATCAATGACTTGTATCACTTTCAAAATAACCCTCTAGGTCTTCCATGATGTCTATATGCACTCCATGCTATCAATTCATAGCTCCCAACCTCTCTGCTGATCCTCACATACCTTCAAGATAGGAGATAGATACACTGCTTGGTTCACCAACTTCTCAGATTTAAATTTCTTTCTGATGACTTGGATAGGTTGGAATTTGAATAAGAACTTCTTGATATGCTCATAGAGATAAGACTTGAATTTGGTCCCTTGTTGGATGGCTTGCCCATGCTATGTTATGCAGATGAATGAATTATGTGTATGACCTAATATGCAAATGTTAATACAATTGAAACATAAACCAAGTGAAATAGGTTGAGCAAATTTTAGGGTGCAACAGCTGCCCCTATTCAAACGACTTGGACCTCACTGGGTGAAGAGCGAACGGCCTTCAAACATTCGAGGTACGAGGCGGTTGAATACTAAGAACCCGGAAATTTGCCAACCGCAGAAATAAACTGCACCACTGTTTGGGGGAACATTATCTACAAATTTGATTTCAGCATTATCTTGTCAATACTGGAACGAACTTGTTGACTTCACTGGGAGAAGCACTTCTGTCAACAAAACGTGACCCTGCCAATGACACAGGAAAATAACCTCGCCATCACTACGGGAAATCTGGGAAAACAACAACACCGCCATCGCTACGGGTAATACTTTGTCATTACTACCGGAAATAACTCCGCCACCACTGCGGGAAAATAACTTCGTCACCACCACGGGAAAATTTTGTCACTATTATAGAAAAACAACACCGCCATCGCTACGGGTACTAACTCTGCAAGATACAGGAAAACAACTCCGCCTTTGCTACGGGTACATACTCTGCCAAATACAGGAAACAACTCCGCCTTCACTGCGGGAAATACTCTGTCAAATAACTCCGCCTCTGCTACGGGTAATACTCTGTCAAATACAGGAAAATAACTCTGCCTTTGCTACGGGAAATACTCTGTCAAATACAGGAAAATAACTCCGCCTTTGCTACGGGAAATACTCTGTCAAATACAGGAAAACAACTCCGCCACCGCTGCGGGAAATACTCTGTCAAATACAGGAAAATAACTCCGCCTTTGCTACGGGAAATACTCTGATACAGCTTTGCTGCCCATCTTTGCAGCAGCTAACGCCATCAATCACATGGGTAACACAATATGAGTCTAGTCTTCCAATTTTCAGCGCTGACATGGCAGCAAATCTGAGAAGGACTCTACTGGGATTTTTCTGCATCCACACTGCCAGACAACTTCGAAAAATCGATTCACGCAATCTTTTGATGCTATCACAACAACAACCTTGAAGAAATACTCCGCTGGAGGGGTAAGAGAAACTTAAACAAGCGACTCTGTGGGGAACCATGCCACAATCGACATTATCATTACATGTCTCACGCTGAGATCCTGAATGTTTGGTAATTAATTTGAGCAAGAGCTCTCTCCACCTGCAAGGGAAACAATACTTAAAAACAAACGGTTAACCGACCTGGTTTATGTTTCAAAATGCATATGTTTGACAATGGCGTAATGCTCCATTTGACATGGAAATGCTACGCGTTTTTTCGGTGGATGCAAGTATGACACTATATGTCGTTGCACATGCAGACTCGAACTGCTGGGATACAGAAAACCGCTTCAGCAAAATAAATGCTGAAGACAACGCCAACTCCGCTGGAGATAACCGGGTGTCACAGAATTATTCCAGCAAAATAAATGCTGGAAGAGTGAAGCCAACTTCGCTGAGGAATAACCGAATGCGTCAATCATGATTGGACTTCTGCTGGAGAGTGAATGGGTATCACACAGTATTTTGACAAAATAAATGCCAGGACATACAGCCAACTCTGTCGGGAAGATTTTTAACCTTCGAGTCCCACTGGGAGGAAAGAAGAACACTTACTGAAAAGAGAGAACTCCGCTGGGGACGAAACGACTCTCTTGGGGAAAATCAACTGTCTCCGCTGGGGGAGAGCAAATGACCCTACTGGGGAATGTCCTTCGGACAAGCTGCGACTAGCTGGGGAATTTGATCCTTCTTCAGTAAGGAACATTGT
This sequence comes from Lathyrus sativus, assembly GCA_963859935.3. Lineage (NCBI taxonomy): Eukaryota > Viridiplantae > Streptophyta > Magnoliopsida > Fabales > Fabaceae > Lathyrus > Lathyrus sativus. The sequence goes on along the minus strand of OZ012741.1, from coordinate 141,582,980 downwards.
CATCTCAGAAACGCGATCTGCGCAGGGATCGAGTCTTTTCGTTACGAGCTTCTGGTCAGTACTGCAATCTTTTGATCGTCCACTTCATATGGTCAGGAACCCTGCAACACCACAAACGAGACAAGACAAGTCTATGCAACCAAATCTATTCAGGTTAGCGTTCGTGACATTATTTTCAGTTAATTCAAAGTTTTAACAATTATTGGCAAGGGCCAGCGATGTTATACACTTGCTAGTTTTATTAAACCTTGGCGTTTGTCATGTACAAAACAGTAAAGAACCAGCATCAAATACTGAATAACATGTTTTATTGAGTGGGCCCCTAAATGGGCAGAGTTTTGTACACGGGATGTAACTCCTGGAAAGAGGAAGCTACGCACAACAAATATACGAGTATGCACAAAAATGATAAATACAATGACAGATTAAATTTGTACATATGTCGGCAACGGGATGCAGACGAACATCATGAGTTGATCCTCCTATGACTCGCCCGGCTCTAATGCTTTTCCCGGTAGTCACACTTCCGAAGAGATTGTATCTGATAATCGACCCCTCAGGTATATTCTCCCGTACCAAATGCGCACCGTAGTATCAAATTCGGACCGCAGTCATATGCTTTTCAAATCCCTAAATTTTGCGTGAACCGCCCTTTACGGGTTTTCAGTTCACCGGGATACCCTTTTTTGCCGAAGCCGCCCAGTGTAGGTTTTCAACTTCGCGGGTGTACATTTTTTCAATTTTATCCCTAACTTTTGCCCGAACCTTTCATTCTGTTTTTGGTTCGCCAGGATGCCCCATTTTTGCCTGGACTATCTTTTTTCTGTCCAGCGGGTCAATTTCAAGCAAAGTATTTTTTAACTGCGTCCGAATTTACCGGCGACGTAAAGTCTTCACCGTCCATAGTGGACAACAACAAAGCTCCTCCTGAAAAGACTTTTCTAACAACGTATGGCCCTTCGTAGTTGGGGGTCCACTTGCCCCTGTGATTTGCCTGTGGCGGGAGAATCCTTTTCAGCACAAGATCGCCCGTCTGAAAGTTCCGAGGATGTATCTTTTTATCATATGCTTTCTTCATTCGGCTCTGGTACAACCGACCATATGCTAGAGAAGCTAACCTTTTCTCATCCATTAAACTCAGATGGTTCAATCTGTCTTTCACCCATTCTGCCTCGTCTAGTTGGACATCTCGCAATACCCTCAGGGAAGGAATCTCAACTTCCAGTGGTAACACCGCTTCCATTCCATATACCAACGAGAACGGGGTTGCCCCGGTTGATGTGCGTACCGTCGTACGATAACTGTGCAAAGAAAAAGGTAGCATCTCATGCCAGTCCTTATAGTTCACCACCATCTTCTGAACAATCTTCTTTATATTCTTATTGGCCGCTTCAACAGCACCATTCATCTTGGGTCGATAAGGAGAAGAGTTGTGATGCTCGATCTTAAAACTCTGACACAGCTCCTCCATCATTTTGTTATTCAGGTTTGAACCGTTGTCGGTAATTATCCGCTCGGGGATTCCATATCTGCAAATGATATCTCTCTTGATGAACCTGGCTACCACCTGCTTGGTCACATTTGCATAGGATGCCGCTTCCACCCATTTGGTAAAATAATTGATTGCTACCAGAATAAATCGGTGTCCGTTAGAAGCCGTCGGCTCGATCTTTCCAATCATGTCGATTCCCCACATTGAGAATGGCCATGGTGACGACATCACGTTCAGAGGACTCGGAGGCACATGGATCTTATCTGCATAGATTTGGCACTTATGACATCTCTTCGTAAACTTGAAACAATCGGTTTCCATAGTTAGCCAATAATAACCTGCCCGCAGAAGCTTCCTCGTCATAGCATGCCCACCAGCATGCGTACCAAATGTACCCTCATGTATTTCCTCCATAAGCAGCTTCGCCTCTTTCTCGTCTACACAACGTAGTAGCACCAAGTCGTGATTTCTCTTGTATAGGACACCGTCCGGATTTAGATAGAAATTGCCTGCCAATCTCCTGAGAGTCTTCTGATCATGACTGGATGCCTCATCCGGATACTCTTTGCTTTTCAGGAAATTAAGGATATCAAAATACCACGGTTTATCATCAGATGCTTCGTCAATGGCCAATACGAAGGCGGGTCTGTCAAGCCGAGAGATAACAATTCTGGGAGCCTCATTCCAGAAGTTGACTTTATACATGGAAGACAAAGTGGCCAGGGCGTCGGCCATCTGATTCTCTGCTCGCGGTACATGATGCAACTCAACCTTGTCAAAGAAGGGCAACAGTCTCCTCGCGTAATTCATGTATGGTATCAAATTAGGCTGACGTGTCTCCCGTTCTCCTTTTATTTGATTCACCACCAGAGTTGAGTCTCCGTATACATCCAGACTTTTGATTCGCAAATCAATGGCTTCTTCAAGCCCCATGATGCAAGCTTCGTATTCGGCTTCATTATTGGTAACCGGAAAGGTCAATCGAGCAGTAAACGGGATGTGCGACCCGTGTGGAGTAGTGATGATTGCCCCTATTCCGCTACCGTAGGAGTTTACAGCTCCGTCAAAGATCAACTGCCATTTGGAACCCAATTCTGGTCCTTCGTCCGACAATGGTTCTTTACAATCTTTCATCTTCAGGTACATGATATCCTCGTCAGGAAAATCAAACCTCATCGATTGGTAGTCCTCAATAGGCTGCTCTGCCAAGTACTCAGATAATACACTCCCCTTTATAGCCTTCTGCGAGACATACTGGATGTCATATTCGGTCAAAACCATCTGCCAATGGGCAATTCTCCCCGATAATGCCTGCTTTTCAAATACATATTTGATCGGATCCATCTTCGAGATGAGCATGGTTGTATGATTCAGCATGTATTGCCTCAAACGCTTGGCGGCCCAGGCTAGCGCGCAACAAGTTTTTTCGAGCATTGAATATCGAGATTCACATTCAGTAAACTTCTTACTCAAGTAGTATATTGCATGATCTTTTCTTCCTGTCTCGTCGTGCTGACCGAGAACACAACCCATACTTCCCTCAAGAACTATCAAATACATAATCAAGGGTCTCCCCGCCACTGGAGGTATCAAAATAGGAGGCTCCTGCAAATACTGTTTTATTTTATCGAACGCCTTTTGACAATTTTCATTCCATGTTACAGCCTGGTCTTTTTTCAACAGCTTGAATAATGGCTCACATGTAGCTGTCAGGTGAGATATGAACCACACGATGTAGTTCAACCTCCCTAAAAACCCACGTACTTCTTTTTCTGTTTTAGGCGTCGGCATCTCTTGTATTGCTTTTATTTTTGCAGGATCAACCTCTATTCCTTTTTCACTCACGATAAACCCCAGCAGTTTACCCGATCTCACCCCGAAGGTGCACTTGTTAGGGTTCAGTCTCAGCCTGAACTTCCTAAGCCTTTTGAATAGCTTCAGCAGATTCACCAAATGCTCTTCCTCCGTCTGGGATTTGGCAATCATATCGTCGACATAAACCTCAATCTCTTTATGCATCATATCATGAAAAAGAGTCGTCATTGCACGCTGATACGTTGCCCCAGCATTCTTTAATCCGAAGGGCATCACTTTGTAACAAAATGTTCCCCAAGGCGTTATGAAAGTAGTCTTCTCCATGTCTTCTGGCGCCATTTTAATCTGATTATAGCCCGAGAAGCCATCCATGAAGGAGAATACGGAGAATTGAGCAGTGTTGTCAACCAGCACATCGATGTGAGGAAGCGGAAAATCATCTTTCGGGCTCGCTTTGTTCAGATCACGGTAATCTACGCACATTCTCACTTTACCGTCTTTCTTTGGCACTGGCACGATATTAGCGACCCATGAGGGATATTTAGTAACAACTAGGAAACCAGCATCCCACTGCTTTTGGACCTCCTCCTTAATTTTCACTGCCATATCTGGCCTAGTTCTGCGAAGTTTCTGCTTAACCGGCGGGCATTCTTCTTTTAGCGGCAGACGGTGCACAACCATATCCGTATCAAGCCCAGGCATGTCTTCATACGACCAAGCGAACACATCACAGTACTCTCTGAGCATTTCAACCAGTCTTCGCTTGACATCGCTCTGCAGCGCGGCTCCTATACAGATGTTCTTTTCAACCCCTTCCGACCCCAGGTTAATAATTTCAATGACCTCCTCATGAGGCAGAATGACTCGTTCTTCTTGCTTTACCAACCAAGACAATTCTTCGGGAACGTCGCCATCTTCAACAATCTCTTCTTCGGCCTGAAATACCACGTTGCCATTTTATTGTAAAACACCAAAACAGAAAAACATAGATCACAATATTTGTATATGAAAAAAACGCCTTTTATTTAATGATTAAACAACGCAATGTACATAACAGCACAACCCTAAGCAAAATCACGATGCCCCGGGTAAGACACCAGATTGTTCAACAATTAAGAAAACAAAGTATTACTATTTGCGAGTCACAGGAACAATCTCCTGAATAGACCAATTGCATAATCCTTGTCCTGGCACGCTCGGCTGAATCCAGGCGTCCATGTCGCAGTCACTGTCTCCTTCTTCAGAATCTGAAACAGCGTTGATGGCCTTATGATACACTCCACTAGCTGTGATTGTTATCGGTCCTTTAAAACGGGGTGCCCCTGCAGCAGGCGTTGATGATGATGGTTGATATCCCAGCCCAAACCTGTCCATCTTCACGGGAATATCCAGAACCTTGCCCCAGCCTTTTGCCTCACCAGTCTTTACTAGAGCCTGAGCTTCCTTGTATGACGAGACGGCCACCTCTGACGCTTTACTCGGCCCTGGAACTTTGTCTTTGATGCGAAGCCCTTCAAAGGCTTGACAGGGTGTTTCATGAATCTCGCCGTCGACTTCTACATACTTGAATGATGACAGATGGCTAACCAATATATCTTCTTCTCCACAGACCGTGACCACACTGTCCCCTACCATGTACTTCAGCTTTTGGTGCAAGGTAGATGTGACTGCCCCAGCACCATGGATCCAGGGTCCTCCGAGAAGGCAGCTGTATGCTGGTTGGATGTCCATAATGTAAAATTCAGTTTCGAAAACCTCCGGCCCCACCTGTAGAGGTAACGTTATGGATCCAAAGACTGTTCTTCGTGTACCATCAAATGCCCTGACCACCAAGTCACTAGGCGTACAAATGATTCCCCTGACGTCCAATTTCATCATTGCTCTCTTTGGCAACACGTTTAAGGAAGATCCGGTATCTACCAGTACATGAGACATGACTGAGCCCCTACACTCAACTGAGACGTGCAACGCCATATTATGCTTTCTCCCCTTCGGGGTCAAATCAAAGTCTGTAAATCCCAAGCTATGGCCTGCGTTCACATGCGCCAACACCCCCTCCAACTGATTCACAGAAACATCTTGGGGTACGAAGGACGTGTCCAGAACTTTCAACAATGCATTCCTATGAGCTTCGGAACACAATAACAACGACAGTATGGATATCTTCGATGGCGTCTGTTGAAGGTGCTCAATAATCTTATAATCACTCTTACGAATAAGGCGCATAAACTCTTCTACATCCTTCAACGAAGTTTCTTTTTCGTTCCTCTGCACAGGGACATTCTCATTCATCTTTCCTTTTCCTTTCGCCAGTCGTTCAGCCTCTACCTCAGGCGATATAAAAATTCTCCCACTTCTCGTCATCCCTCCGGTACCGACAACGTTGTCTACAACCTTAACTGGCTGCTTACTAATATCAATTTTCACCCCATCACAGTATGCTTCCAACCCATAGGTCCAGGGTACTGCCTTAGTGCTCTCGTAAGGGATTGGTCCTGCCTTGGTGATAGTGATCGGCGGTCGCCTGGCTGGCGCTGTTATGGTTATCGTTTTTCGGGGGATTGTCACGGTAGCTACGTCACTTTGCTCTTCCGCTGATAACTCTGCAGGTTCCTCAACTGCCGTTCTGTCGAATTGTAATGTGCCTCCATCTATCAAGGTCTGAATACCCTTCTTCAATTCAGCACAACCCCCAGCTTGGGTCCAACACTCTAAACAAAACTCATCGCAGCCCGGATACACACCTCCTTTCAATAATCTGCTCTTTATCTCACACAACGGTGTCTTGAGGTCATCAACACTCATGATCAAGTTTAAACCCTCCTCAGTTAAAATAGCATTTGCCCCATGATTGGGCATGGGCTTTTGTACTATGTTCGGACCTGCCTGTCCAAAATTGATAGCCTTACTATCCAATAGATCCTGTACCACGTGCTTGAACGCGTGGCAACTCTCTACGTCATGGCCAGGAGCCCCGGAGTGGAATTCACAGTGCTTGTTCGCGTCAAAGCCGTACAGAGGAGTGCCCGTTACTGGCGCCATAGTCCTCTTTTCCACCAAGTTCAAACCCAGTAACGTCTGTAGCAATTCTGCATACGTTGAAGGAGGCGTTTCAAACACCCTCCTTGGTTTGCCCCCCTGGATTCTGCGCTGGGCAGGATGTACCCCCTGTTGTGGCTGCTGCTGCTGTTGTTGTATTGGTTGTTGCCGAAATGGAATGGTGACACTTGCCACCTGCTGCGGCTGATTGTACTGGTTTCGACCTCTGCCTCGGCCCCCGAACACTGCACTTGCATCACCTTGACGGTGCCCACCGAAAGCCCTTCTATTACTGCCAGCTGAAGTGGATTCCTCAGCTTGGAATCTTCCCAGTTTAATATTGCTTTCAATTTTCTCACCCATCAGGATTAAGTCCGAGAAACTGCCCAAAGAAGTATGAAACAACTTGTCATAAAACATACCGGTAAATGTTCCTATGAACATATCATTCATTTCTTTGTCATCCAAAGGAGGATGAACTCGAGCAGCCATGTCGCGCCATCTCTGCGCATATTCTTTGAAGCTCTCATCCTTCTTCTGGGACAACCCCTGCAATTGGACCCGGTTGGGTGCCAAGTCACTGTTATACTTATAATGAGCCACAAACGCTTCAGCCAGCTGCTTCCAAGTTTTTATCTGAGTTGGCTCCAACCCCATGTACCATTCAAGGGAAGGGCCAGACAAGCTGTCTTGAAAGAAATGCATCAGCATCCTCTCATCGTTTGAATACGCCGACATCCTTCTGTAGTATGATCGCACATGCACCTTTGGACAGGTATCCCCCTTATATTTGTCGAATGTGGGAGCTTTGAATTTTAGCGGCACCCTCAGGCCAGGCACCAGACCCATTGTGGTCATATCTAGGCCAACAGCGCTTTGATTCACGACCCCTTTCATCTGCTCCTCGAGCATCTTGATTCTCTGAGAGTCATCTATAGGACCTTCAAAACCTCCACCAGAGAAAGCGTCTTCTTGCTGATCTTCTAGCCAATTACCGTTAACATTTCCGTATCCATCGTATCTGTTGTTACGGCCAAATCTAGTCTGATTCATTATAGGGCCCCGCCCCCTATTACTATACCCCGGAGCGACCCCAGCAGGTCCAAAAGACATTATTCCGGCACCATTTCCATTGCCGAATCCGCCATAACCCTGATTAGTCATATCAAATCCATCCTGTCCGAAGCCCTGAGCGTTGAAGCCGTACTTCTCAGCATGATCAAACCCCTGGTTATTAAAGCCGAATCCATTGTTACTGAAGCCATTACCTCCGATATTATCACCACCCATATTGACATCTCCGAACCCAACGTTGTTGACGACAATCTCGTTACCGATTCCTGCGTTACCGTTCCCGGCGGCAGTGCCGTTGTTCACATTGACAGCAGGTATGTTCACCACATGTGGAGCTACCGGTGTGGGAGTACCATCCCCGTGAATAGTGTCAACTCGCACAAAATTATGGTCTTCGTTCCCGTGCCCAGCATTTCTCATCAGCAAAGGTTGCACCAAAGCTTGCAAGTTCTCCTGGCCTTTCACAATGGTCTCCATTGTCTGCATGAATAGCGCCAACTTCTCACGCATGTCCTGCATTTCATTCTGCATCTGATCCATAACTCTTCTGCAGTTGGTACGAGTGGAGTATCGGTGCGGGCGTTGACTTTCAATCCTGAAAAGACCTGGATGACGCAGGAAATGAGATACAGTTCAATAATCACCTGTAATGCAATATGAATGTGAATGCAATGCAATATGTGTCTGTGCATTAGGGTGTATCACTCCCCGATTCTTGTGCGAATGTGCCAGTGTGGTGACAGTGACAGCAATACGAAGTTTGGAGTCGAATCATAGAAAACACCTCATATATTGCAGAGAAATCCATCAAGTCAGGAATACAATATCAATGAGTGTACAATAAGAGGGCATAACCTCAACCAAAAATCCTGGTGATGGTCAGCACAATGCAAATAAAGCATACACATTAATACATGAAACGGTCAAGTGCTCCCATAGGCCTGGTACTCTTCTAATAACCTCTTAGTCTCTGGATGACTTGGTCGGGTAAGCAGACCCTCAACAAGTAGATCTCTTCGTTTGAGAACACGTCGTAAATCACCAGCAGATTCCTCCCATGCCCCTTCTCCGAAGCAATCCTCTAGCTTCCGCTTCTGAGACACAGCCTCTTTCTTGCCTTCGATGGCCTTGTTCAATGCGTTCTGAAGACTATATCTTGCCATCACCTCCTCTTCATACTTTTTAGTGATAGCCTTCAACTGCTCTTCGAGTTCGGAAATTTGCTGCTTCAATTTGTCTTCCCTCTTTTTATTATTGGTTAGCGTAGCATTCCACGTTTTGTTACAAGAAGAGATTTCCCGGTGGGCAGCATCGAGTGCTTTCTTCTTGGACTCCAACATATTATGAGAGCTTCTGAATTCTTTCCCCAGACGTTCATGCTTCTTTTTCTCTTCGGTCAGTTCAGCACCTAGCCTGTTTACCAGCTCAGTCTGCTGTTGGAAAGAATGCACAGCCTTGTTCTTCTCACTACGCATCTGAGCCAGTTCCTTTTCTAACTCTTCATTAGCCAACAACAAGGCTTCATTCTCTTTTACAACTCGCTCGTAGACCTCCATAGCAACGGTGGTTGGTTCCTCCACTGGAACATGAACATGAACCGGTGCAGCTGGAAACGGCATCAGCAACTGTTTTGCCCTCTCTTGTATCCAAACTTTGTATGGTACATAAGCCTGACAATCATTCTTCCCCAATAGTGGTTTCCCTCTTCTGTTGATACGCATCCAGGCGTGCTCAAGCTTAGCTAGTAACTCTCCATTCAAGTCACCGGTGAAGTACAAAGATTCCTGTACTTCTTCCTCCCCAGGTGGGTTCTTCAATGCATATCCAAACTGGCGAACAAACAGAGACGGATTATAATTGATGCATCCTTTCCTTCCTATCAAGGGCACGTTCGGATACCCAGAGCAACTAAAAATAAGCTCAGACCCCAGCAAGTCCCAGTCAAACCACTCGATGTCTTCAGAAGATAGTCTCATCAGGCGCTCAGGCCAGTCAACTGTAGTTGCATCATCTACAAAAGGTCCCTTTAGGGGGAGGTGGCTCTTAAACCACATGTACAGCAAAGGCACACAACAAGAGACGTTCTTGCCTCTCCTATTCTCATTTTTGTAATGCAGCGAATGGTAGAAATCCCCGATCAATGTGGGTACAGGGTTGCCAGCAGCAAACAAATGAAATTCATCAAAGTCCACAAAATTCGGGAAATTGGGAAACAACACTATCCCATAGATACACAAAGCCAAAACAGCGTTAAAGACTACCCAGCATCCATTCTTGGCGTATTCCTGGGCTTTACTAATCAGAAACTGGAGGGAGAAGCCTGGAACCCCGCGCCAAGAAGTCACCAATAGCTCAGAAGCGTTCATGTGCAAGGCCTTAGCTAAGTCCTCTAGCTTGGGCTCAGCGTCAAAGTGAATAAAAGGAACCTTATTATGTACTGGCAGCTCAATAAACTCTGTGTACTCTTCCATGGTAGGTCCCAAAATAAAGTCAGCAAATGTGAAACATCTCAAAGCAGGGTCATAGAATTGCATCAATGTATACAGCCCATTCAGCTCAACATCAGTTGGTTTGCGAACCAATCTCAACAGTCTTCCGTAACTCTGCCTGAAGCTTCTCCGGACATCCTCATCAGCAAGAGAAATCAAACCCAGGAGGGGAGTAACATCAGGGATGGGTAACTTGTAGGCAACTGTCATCCTCAAACCAGCCATGATCAATAATCAGAAGTCCGGACACTAGAATCAAGGAATATGCAAATGCACCTGCAGCACAGACACACGTTAATGGAATGCGATGATAATGGTTATGCAAACAATGCAATGCAAATAAAATGCAACAGGGACCAAATGTCATGGCTGAGAAGCCTGAACCACACCAAGAACAAGGTCTCCAATAGACCCTCCAATATTCTTCAAACCATGGTCTCAGACAGACCCCATACATAAGCTCCGCTCAAGCCTCAGACCCAATAATCACTCCAACTTGGTCTCTGACAGACCCCCAATAACTGTCCACAGGTAGCCTGAATCTCAAATCAAGAAACAAATCGGTATCTGGAGGTCTAGTTACCTGCATAGCCCTAAAACCCTCTCACAGGTAGGTGTCCTAGTAACTGACAATGGTATGGCATCCTATGCGGTCGTCGGCGTCACAGACTTTCAGGGTTGATGATACGATTCCCAGAAGGAGTGGCATCATCAAATCCTGAAGAGGCCTCACTTAGCCAACTTCCAAATGATCGGTTCCCAGAGTCGACAATCCAACTAACCAACAACCCGAGCCACCCAAAGGGTAGGACAGGAGGCCAACCAGAAGAACCTCGTCTGAGTGTGGATTTCGCAGGACACTAGGACATGCAAAGCATGTGCGCGCCCACTACTTTCCACTCTAATTCTAGGTGCACTCAAGCCCAGGTCCGGCTTATCTCTCAATCATAGAACACCCGTCACAACCCCAATACAACAATAATAACAATAATAGAATGCTGAAAGTAAATGACAAAAATGTAAATCCATACAAAATCCTCGACGGGAAAACAAGCGCTAGGATTGACTCGCTTAAGGGACGTTGGATCCCAAATGCATAAGGAACTATCGCAGTCCTTAGCAGCCAGGGGACGTTGAATCCCCAGCAGAGTCGCCAGCTGTCGCTACTGCGAAAAACGGCGCCGGCTGAACAGAAGAGTCGCCACCGTGCGTTATTTATCCCAACGGAGGGAAAGGAAACGCTCAGAGTAAACCTACCGCAAAGACGGGAAAGGAATGGTCATCGCAACCAAATCCTGGATTCGGGAGTCGGTTACGCAAGGGGAAGGTATTAGCACCCCTCACGTCCGTCGTACTCGACGGGATCCACGCTTCTTTTCTGGTACGGATTGTTATTCTATCTATTCTACAGGTTAGGGGTTAAAAGAAAAGAAAATGACTCGGCAAAGTATCGCACTTTATGCCTACGTATTCCCGTCTGGAACGAGAAATCAAAGTCAACGTAGTTCGCCTACCTACGGGAAAGGAGGGGAAGGTTGCTCGCTAGGATATCGCATCCTATGCCTACGTACTTTCATACAGCATGAAAGATCAGAGCAAACGTAGTTCGGGCCACGTACGACACAAGTCTGTCTTGGTTGTTTTTATCTCCTTCTGAAAAAGGGTTTTTCTGATTACTGGTCCAAGCGGACAAAAATGACGTTTTGATGAGTTCACATTCTTTTACGGAAGAAGTGTCTTTTATTGTGTTTGAAATCTTTATTGTGTTTTTCTGTTTGTTTTGAGAAAGAAGAGACAGAACTCTAACCTATGGTTGACAAGGGAATCACACTATCCTAATGTTATCATGCATGGGTTAAGACCTAATATCTATCATGTTCCTCTCTTGCACAGAGAGAAACAGAGATCCTAAGGGATAAACGGGAACAGAAACAATAGCATATATACAATAAAGCAGTAAAATGCATGGATGCAGCAATACAAGCGAGGCAAGGGAGTCCCACTCAACCTCGAACCTAGAAAACAACAGGCAAAAGCGAACAAAATTCGCTTTCAACCTAACAGATTAATGGCAAACAATACAGTCCAGGAAATTCAAACAATACATCAAAAATTATAAACAGCAAAAATAAACAGCAAACAACAAATATGCACAGCAAGCTCCATCATCTTCTGTCTTCAAGTCATCTGCAAACATCTACCAGCTTCAAGCAAGCATCAATCTTCATCTTCAAGCCTTCAAGCAAGGTCTCTATCTTCAATCTTTCAAGGCTTTTCTTCAAATCAGACTCTCCAGGATGAGGAACCATTAATAGGATGAATTGGGATGTTAAACAGTTAGTTAACCACCAAAGGTGGCAAACAGACTATTAACAAAGTGTAGAATGTTTCTCTCAAGAGTTCTATCTCTTAGACACTGTCACCAAGCCTTCCAAAGGAAGGGGGTGAGTGTCCTAGAGAGACTCTGCATCATAGAGAGGGATGGAGGCAGACAAGACCTTCCATGTTTATGAAGCAAGTTTCTACCTTAAGCTCTACCTAGCTCCTAGTTCCTATAACTCTTCAACAGCAACCAGCAATCCTAGCAAGCAACCATCTTCATCACCTCTTGAAATTTATCTTCACTCCCTTTGTCTTCAATGGCTTCCTCAGCAAAGTCTTCAGCTCAAACCCAAACCCCAAGCAGGCCCAATACCCCACACAGTCAAACAATAACCCTAGGAAGGGCACACCACACAATCAATCAATTACAAAAATATACTAATAGTATTAATATAATAGGGGAACTTCTAGCATTTTCTAAGGGATCTATCACTTACCCTTAATACCCCTATAGTCCCATCCCCTAATTTGTCCTAAAAAAACCCAAAAGGAAACTATTTTGTTACCCCTATGTCATACTCACAACCCTAATTGACTATCCTAATAGTTTCTAATTAAACTACCTAAAATACATCCTAAAAAAAGGTATAAAAATCAGGGGGGCACCTAATATCCATATCTAGTTATACTAAAAAGAATGGGGTGAAAATCCTAAAGGAAGCTCCTAAACTAAATTCAACAAATAGTAGCATTAACTAAAAGAATTAAACAAATTAATTAAATGTAAAAATATGCAAAAAAATAGAAAAATGAAGTAAAATGACAATTTTATGTTTTCATATTTTTCTAGACAAAAAATAGAAAATGGGAAAAAAAATCTCATTAAAAAATAATGTTTTTTCATTTTTATATGAATTTTTAAAGTTTGTAAAAATTTGGAGAAAATTAATGAGAAAAATGATGCAGGGGGTATGAATAGAAATAAACTTCAGTTATTATTCACATCTGGGCCCAGCATGGGGGTGCAAGGAGTAAGCGCCTGGGCCCATCTGGGTTACTCAGAAAACAAAAAAATAAAATGAAAAGAAAAAAACGAGGACGCGGTGTAAATAGCATGAAATTGCAGTTAATTTCTATTGGGCTTGGATTGGGGGGTGGGAATAAGAATCAGGATATTAAGCCCACAAAAGCGTTTAATGAAACGCTGTGTTTTACTGGTTTCAGACTCCCTCTCAATTTCAAGTTTAAATCCTGGCCGTGAGATCTTCCTCCAAGTCAATTAGTCAACACACGCTCAATGGTATGGATTCCATCTTCAACCTTGGTCACATTAGGGTTTCAGAATCCATGGATGCACGAGCTTCATGCATCAAACTTTCCACCACTCATTCTCCCTCGTCTCTCCACCAAATGCCACGATATAAAAACCAAAGTTGGCCTATTTTCCACCATGAACACGACTGAGCCATTAGATTTCATTAAAACGGCCTCTAGCGTCCAAACCGAATAGTGTAACTTGATAGATTCAAAAATTTCATCAGGTTTCAACCATCACCAATCTCACCATTCTTTGTACAAGAACAATCCTTATGCCATATTGATCACAATTAGCTAATTATCTAAGATTATAACATCCTAACCATCGTGTTCTAGGTCCAAACCGAATTTACACTCACATGTCAACCTCCATGAAAACTTGCCTAAAGCTCTAGAATCAATCATCTAACCACCTAAACCATGTTTAACCTAACAATTCTACACCATACTACCTAATTCGAGCCAAAATGTGAGAAACACTAACCTGTCAAGAAGTTGAAAACAGATGGTGATTCTCTCCAATTCACAGCTTGCAATGCTCCAAGATCACTCAATATGCTATAATGTTTCTTCTGTATGAAATAACTCGAGCTCAAACCACCTGGATCTTGGTAACCGATTCCAATTGCACTTGAAGAGGAGAAACTTGCACAACACGATTCAGGCCACTATTCACTCAGATCTTGCTTGCAATGTGATCACTGATGATTATTGGATAGAATGGGAATGAAATCTTGAAGAAATGATGAAGAATTAAGAGGATTCGAATGAATTTGCAAAAATGCAAAATGAATTGAAACTATGAGTTTTGATCCAAATGAAGCTCAACCCTCTCTTGGATCAGCTCTAGGGTTTATATAGATGATGATGGAAAGTTCTAGAAGATGCTAGATTAATCCCATGAGAAGTTATTCATATCATTGCATGAGAAAATGAAAATGGCCAAGTTGCAAAACCAACTTTGCATTGCCTTGTTACAGCCCCTCAAAATCTCTTGAATTTCTCCTTTCATGACAATTAGAGAGTGTAGAAACCCTTCCTTGCCTTGCACCTTGGTCTTAGCTTGATTTGGCAAGTGTATCTTTTCTTACAAGCAACTTATGATAACTCCAATTTCTTGACTTCAAACCAAAAAACTAATATTTCCAATGATCTTAAAATGCAATTTCCCTTCAAAATGGTTGGTCATATGCTTGGTTTTACTTTTGTATCAAAAAATCACAATTTTGGTCATTTAAAAAGGTATTTTTCCCTTTATAATTGGTCAACTTTGCAAATCTAAGTTCCATGCATTTTTAACTTGCCACAACCACTTTTCTAGACTCAAAATGTCATTTGGAGCAAGTTTGATGTTGAACATTTTTTTCATTTGAAATTTGGAAATAGGAGTTTTGGGCATATGCTTGAAATGACCTGTAATTCCACTTTCCCAAAATACCCCTGGCTTGCCAAGATCATAAGTAGGGTTCTACAAATCAGATGAAGGCATACCATACCTTTCTAGAAAGCTAAGATCATGAGGAACAACTCTCATGTTGTCCAGAAATCCATTTGAAAACTCCTTGAGGGGTAAAAGTTGCTTGGAAGTCAAGTAACTTTCACAGACAAATTTCAGTGTCCTCAGATGACTTGTAACTTGCAAGAACCATAACTTGAGTTATATAAATCTTATGGATGCCTTCCACCACTCAAATTAAATATATTGAGATACTCTACAAGTTTCATGTTGGCCAAGGATCCATTTGAGGCTTGCATTTTGAATTATCTTGCTTGGAAGTTTGACCTAAATCAGGGGATTTTACACAGAAACCCTAATTTAGAAACTTCTCTTCTTCTTGATTTCTCTTGATTTCTCCTTGGCACAACACCCCATCCATATCCACATATCAAATGATGAACCCCACATATTTCAAATAGACCTTGATGACCTTCAACCAAGCATTTGACCTAGGGTTGACCTAGGGTTGACCCAGATGAAACCCTAGTTGACTGTCTTCAACTGCAGCTCTTGTAATCACATCAATGACTTGTCTCACTTTCAAAATGACCCTCTAGGTCTTACATGATGTCTATATGCACTCCATGCTCTCAATTCATAGCTCCCAACCTCTCTGCTGATCCTCACATACCCTCAAGATAGGAGATAGATACACTGCTTGGTTCACCAACTTCTCAGATTTAAATTTCTTTCTGATGACTTGGATAGGTTGGAATTTGAATAAGAACTTCTTGATATGCTCATAGAGATAAGACTTGCATTTGGTCCCTTGTTGGATGGCTTGCCCATGCTATGCTATGCAGATGAATGAATTATGTGTATGACCTAATATGCAAATGTTAATACAATTGAAACATAAACCAAGTGAAATAGGTTGAGCAAATTTTAGGGTGCAACAACACCGATATAGTGGTTCATCGCTTGTTGTTGCATGAAGAATGTCTGTCGGTCAAGCAGAAGCTTAGAAGGACAAGACCAGATATGGTTTTGAAAATCAAAGAAGAAGTCCAAAAGCAGTTGGACGCTGGATTTTTAGCCGTGACAACTTACCCTCCGTGGGTCGCCAACATCGTACCTGTACCTAAGAAGGACGGTAAGGTATGGATGTGCATAGATTACAGAGATTTGAATAAGGCGAGTCCAAAGGATGACTTCACGCTCCCTCACATTGACGTATTGGTCGACAATACTGCTCAATACTCCATATTTTCCTTCATGGATGGTTTTTCCGGGTATAACCAGATTAAGATGGCACCGAAAGATATGGATAAAATTACGTTCATTACGCCATGGAGGACGTTCTATTATAAGGTAATGCCTTTTGGGTTGAAAAATGCAGGGGCAACTTACCAGCGGGCTATGGTCACTTTGTTTCATGATATGATTCATCATGAGATTGAAGTCTATATTGATGACATGATAGCAAAGTTGTAAACGGAGGAAGAACATATGGTCAACTTGTTGAAGCTGTTTGAGAGGCTCAGGAAGTTCAGATTGAGGTTGAATCCAAATAAGTGCACTTTTGGAGTTTGGTCCGGAAAGTTATTGGAGTTCATTGTCAGTGAAAAAGAATCGAGGTCGATCCTGCAAAGATAAAAGCTATATAAGATATGCCAGCGCCGAAAACAGAAAAGGAAGTTTGTGGTTTCTTGGGGATATTGAATTACATTGCTCGGTTCATATCTCATCTCACGGCCACGTGTGAACCAATGTTTAAATTGCTAAAGAAAGATCAGGCGGTCGTCTGGAATGAAAATTGTCAAAAAGCATTTGATAAGATAAAAGAATACTTACATGAGCCTCCGATATTGATACCCCCAGTAGCTGGAAGGCCTTTAATCATGTACTTAACGGTTCTTGAGAACAGTATGGGTTGTGTTCTCAGTCAACACGACGAGACTGGAAGAAAAGAGAATGCGATCTATTATCTGAGTAAAAAGTTCACAGACTATGAGTCCCGTTACTCAATGCTCGAGAAAACGTGTTGCGCACTCGCTTGGGCTGCCAAACGTTTGAGACAATATATGCTTAATCATACAACCATGCTGATTTCGAAGATGGATCCGATCAAGTATGTCTTCGAGAAGCAAACGCTCTCAAGAAGAATTGCCAGGTGGCAGATGGTATTGACAGAGTACGATATACAATACGTCTCCCAGAAAGCTATCAAAGGAAGCGTACTGTCAGAATACCTTGGTGAACAGCCAATTGAAGACTATCAACCAATGAAGTTTGAATTTCCTGACGAAGACATCACGTTTCTTAAGGCAAAAGGTTGTGATGAGCCATTACCCGACGAAGGTCCAGAGAAAGGTTCTCAGTGGCAGATGATATTCGATGGCGCTGTCAACTCCTATGGTAGTGGAGTTGGGGCAATCATTACAACTCCTCATGGAACTCATATTCCCTTCACTGCCAGGTTGACATTCCCTTGCACTAATAATGAAGCCGAGTACGAAGCGTGCATCATGGGCCTGGAAGAGGCTATTGATTTGAGAATCAAGAATTTGGATGTATATGGCGATTCAGTGCTAGTGGTTAATCAGATCATGGGAGAGTGGGAAACTCGTCATCCAAATATAATTCCTTACAAAGATTATGCAAGGAGGTTGTTACCCTTCTTTGACAGGGTAGAGTTCCACCATGTGCCGTGAGCAGAGAATCAGATGGCAGACGCTTTGGCAATGCTATCTTCGATGTATAAAGTGAATTTTTGGAATGATGCTCCAAGAATAGTCATCTCTCGCCTTGATAGGCCCGCTTTTGTATTCGCCATTAAGGAAGTTGCGGATGGCAAGCAATGGTTTTACGATATACCGAACTTCCTTAAGAAGCAGGAGTATCCGCCAGGGGCTTCGGCTCAGGTTAAGAAGACTCTAAGGAGGTTGTCTAGTAACATTTATCTAAACCCAGATGGCGTGCTTTACAGAAGGAACCATGACATGGTGTTATTGAGATGCGTGGATGAAAAGGAAGCAACATTGCTTATGGAAGAAGTCCACGAGGGTACTTTCGGTACACATGCCGGCGGGCATGCCATGTCTCGGAAGTTATTACGAGCAGGGTATTATTGGCCAACTATGGAGTCAGATTGTTTCAAATGTGCGAAGAAATGCCATAAATGCCAGATTTATGCAGACAAAATTCATGTACCTCCTGCCCATTGAATGTTATGGCGTCCCCGTGGCCTTTCTCCATGTGGGGCATTGACATGATTGGCAAGATTGAACCAACCGCATCCAATGGCCATCGTTTCATCTTGGTCGCCATTGATTACTTCACCAAGTGGGTTGAAGCAGCCTCGTACGCCAATTTCACAAAGCAAGTCGTAGCCCGGTTCATAAAAAAAGACATCATCTATATATATGGAATACCCGAGTGAATCATTACTGACAATGGTTCGAATCTGAACAACAAGATGATGAAGGAATTATGCCAGAATTTCAAAATCGTGCATCACAATTGATCGCCCTATCGTCCGAAGATGATTGGCGCTGTTGAAGCGGCCAACAAGAATATTAAGAAGATAGTGCAAAAGATGGTTGTCACTTACAAGGATTGGCATGAGATGTTGCCCTTTGCTTTACACGGTTATCGTACGACGATACGCACATCAATCGAGGCAACGCCTTTCTCGCTGGTATATGGTATGGAAGTTGTTCTACCATTGGAGGTCGAGATTCCTTCTTTAAGAGTTCTGGTCGACGTCAAGCTCGATGAGGTAGAATGGATAAAGAACAGATTGAATCAGCTTAGCCTGATGGATGAAAAGAGGCTAGCGTCTATCGCATACGGTCGATTGTATCAGAGCCGGATGAAGAAAGCTTTCGACAAGAAGGTGCGTCCTTGAAGCTTTCAGACGGGTGATCTTGTGCTGAAAAAGATTCTCCCACCACAATCAGATCACAGGGGCAAATGGACTCTCAACTATGAAGGTCCATATGTCGTTCGAAAGGTCTTCTCCGGAGGAGCCTTGTTGTTATCTACCATGGATGGGGAGGATTTTGCATCCCCTATGAACGCAGACGCAGTTAAAAAATACTTTGCTTAAAGAGACCCGTTGGAAAGAAAAAAGAATATCCAGGCAAAAATGGGGCATCCCGGCGAACCATAAAAAAAAGAATGGGTTCGGGCAAAAATTAGGGATAAAAATGAAAAGATGTAAACCCGCAAAGTTGAAAACCTGAAAAGGAGACTTTGGCAAAAATGGGTATCCCGGTGAATCGAAAACCCGAAAGGGCGGTTCAGGCAAAAGTTAGGGATTGAAAAGCAAATGATTGCGGTCTGTGTTAGAACTTCATTGCTTAGTGGATTGGGAGGACCCGAGGGCCGTTTATCCGAATCAATCTCTTTTGAAGACGAAGCGTCAGAAAAGCATCAAGGTCAGGCGAGTCATAGAGGGATCAGCTCATGGTGTTTGTCTATGCCACATTGCCGACATTTCTGTACACTTTTGTATATTTCTGTGCATATCTGTATTGTGTTTTGCGCAGCTTCCTCTTTTCAGGGGTTGCATATATTGTAAAACTTTGCCTATTTACAGGCCATCTATCAATAAACATATACTACTCAGTATTTCGTTTGTTTTGTTTTAACTTTTACTGTTTTGTTTGTGAAAAACGCCCAATGTTTGGATAAACTTGCACTTACATAAACTTGCACGCCTTGACCAGTAATTGTTAAAACTTTGAATTAATTGAACAACGTCACGAATGATGACTGAGATGGTTCCGCGTGCGTAGGATATCTTGTCTGTTTGTTTAGTTTTGCAGGGTCGTTACCCTTGGGGAAAAGAGGTGTGGATGAAATTTGTTTTATCTCCAGCCGGAGTCTATTTCCCCAGTAAGCGGAGTTCGCATCTCTATCCCCAGTCGAGTTTGTATGCAATTTGAGTGAGCAGGTAGCATGTACGGCAGTTGGTGTGTATTTAATCCCCACAAAGTGCATGTTCGTACGCACTCCCCGGTGAGTTGTGATTGGATTTTCTCCCCACTGAGTAATCTACAGCCAAGGTAGGTTCGTCTCCAGCGGAGCAATCTCTAACAAGTGGGAGGAAGATGGTTTCCCCAGCAGATTTGTTCTCTTCCCCCCAGCAGGATAGAGGAATGTTATTACCTCGACATTTTCTTTGCAGGAGGCCAGCAAGGGCCTATTTCTAGGCATAAGTCCAATTGTTATTGGCATGAGTAGGTTGTTTCCCCAGCAGGGTGGTTTCTGTATCTCTAGCATTTATTTTGCTGATTCAATTCTGTTGCATCTGCATGCGTGCATAACATCTACCCAAATGCGTAGCATTTCCATTTCGTATGGAGCATTACGCCATTTCAAACATACGCATCTGAAGCATAAGCCAGGTTCGATATCTCTGATGTCGGTCGCCTTTGAGGGCTGGGGATATTTGAATTCAAGAGATCCTTTGTATTATCCCCTGTGGGGCGGATCTTTGGGGTCTTCGTGCTATTGGTTTCTCCTCGGCAGAGTCGTTTGTTTAAACCTCTCTTTTCCCATCGAAGCTTTCCTCGCAAGTCGCGAGTCGGTTGATTTTGTCGTCTGCTTATGTTGGATATGTTATGTCAACTTTTGGTTGGTAATCCCCAGTGTAGTCCGTTTCAGTTACGATTATCCCAACTTTTGGTTGGTAATCCCTGGTTTCCCGGCAAGGTTCATTCCAACTTTTGGTTGGTATTGTTGTTTTATTCCAACTTTTGGTTGGTGACCTATTGGCGTTTGGGATGTTATTCCAATTTTTGGTTGGTAATCCTTGTTTTCCTCAGTAAAGTTGATTATTCCAACTTTTGGTTGGTAATCTTTGTTGCAGTCAGTTCATTTTCATTCAGCGGTTCCAGCAATCCTAACTTTCGGATGATCATTCCAACTTTTGGTCGGTAGTTTTCTGTGAGGGAGTCAGCATTGTTCAGCGTCTCTGGCGATTCTAACTTTTGGTTAGTAGCTTGACCTCCGACTTTTGGTCGACGTCGGTCCTTTCCTGGCGATCCTAACTTTTGGTCAGTAGCCTTGCTTCCCAACTTTTGGTTGGATTTTATCCCCTGCAGTCGTTATTCCCACTTTTAGTTGGTAGGCTGTTACTGGTTGATGTTATTCCAACTTTTGGTTGGTAGTCCCCAGTGGGGTCCGAAGCTTTGTTGGCGTTAGTCCAACTTTTGGTTGGTAGTCTTCTGTTCCTAGATTTGTTATCCCAACTTTTGGTTGGTAATTAGCGACCTGTCAGAGTTTGTTTGATTCCAACTTTTGGTTGGTAGCTTTGTTTAATTCCAACTTTTGGGTTGGTAAGATTTTGTGAGCGTGATCCCAACTTTTTGTTGGTAGTCTTTAGTTTCTCCTGTGGAGTGTTATCCCAACTTTTGGTTGGTAACTTGTGGTCGTCTGGTGATTTCAACTTTTGGTTGATAGTGTGGATTCGACTTTGTTCGGTATTCCGGTGATCCCAAATTTTGGTTGGTAGTTTGTGGTTAGTACTAACGTTTGGTCAGTGTACTTCCCCAGCTGAGTATTCTGGTGTTTAGTTCAGTTATCTCCGGAGATTTCTGCGGTTGGAAAATTTCAAGGTTCATTGGTATTCAACCGTCTTTTACCTTGATTGTTTGAAAGCCGTTCGCTTTTCACTCAGTCAGGTCCAAGTCGCTTGAATAGGGGCATCTGTTGCACCCCAAAATTTGGCCAACCTTTTCTTAACTTGGTTTATGTTTCATTTCATTTTCTTCTAGCATTTGCATTGCATAGCATTGTTTATTGAGCAGGAGATCAAGAGGTTGTGCATAGAAAGAGGAGGTTACCAAGAGTTTTGAACCTAAGCAAGGGGTTTACTCAAGCATGAGTGGTCATCAAAGTCATCAAGAAGTGGTCAAAGTTTTGTGAAAGAGTTGATGGGTGTATGTGGATCAGCATCTAACTTGGAGGCCAGTTGAAGATTATCAAAGGATTGTGAATTCATGATTATGGATATGGGATGTTAAGAAAGCTCATTGATTTCTTTGAGAGCCATGTTGGAGCTTGTCCAAGTTGTTGTGTCATGTGTAAGAAGCCACAGCTAAAGGTGTTGCAGTTAGGGTTTTCATCTGGTCAACCCTCAGTCAACTGTGAAATTGAAGGAGATTAAAACTCAATTCCAAGTCTGTGTGATCATGGAATGTTGTGTTTAGATGTCTAATATATCATTTCAAGATCAATTCATCAAGAACCAAGAGTGTGAGAAGTTGCTAAATTAGGGTTCTTAGTGTAAAATCCCCTATTTAGTGCCCAACTTCAAGACCATATATGTCAAGATACAAGTCTCATATCATCTTGACCCCAACATGAAACTTGTAGAGCATGTTTCTAGCTTTCTTTTGAGTACTAGAAGTCTTTCATCTGACTTCTAGAACTCAAGTTATGATGCTGACAAGTTACAGGTCCTCAGATGAATGTGATTTTGGTCAACAAAAGTCAACCAACTTCCAAGCCACTTTTGACCTAGAAGGATGTTTCTCCTCACTTTGACCCAAACATGGAAGTTGTTCCTCATGATCTTAGCTTTCCAAAGAGTACTAGAAGTCCTTTATCTGATTTGTAAAACTCAAGTTATGAAGCTTGCAAGACAAGGGTATTTTGGGAAAGTAAGATTACAGGTCATTTTCATTATAGGTTCATTTCATCACTTTGTACACTTCAAATGGAAATATTTCCAACATGAAACTTGCTCCAAATGGTAATAATTTCATTACCAAACCATCTCATGTCATGATTGAAGCTTGGATTGGAGAATTGGTGTGAGACATCTTCATGAAGAAAGCTTAAAAGGGGGAATGGCAATTAATTGATTTTGAACCAAAATAAGTCATGTTTATACATATTTTGAGTGCCAAGGATGTAACAAACAAGATGCAAGAATTACATTTGAGTTTTGGTATGGTTTTCATGTGTAATTTCATGGCAACTTTGATTGAAATTTTGACAATTCAAACTCCACCATTTGATCAAACCAAGGGCTGAATATCATCCACATGATCAAAGTAAATTACCAGTAAGCTAAATGAGTGAATTTCCAAACCTAACAGCTCTATTTTCGTGTGCATTTTGGAGGCTCCATGTTCAATTTTTTGGATTTCCAATTGGACTTAAACCAACCTTGATTGGGCTTTTTATGCATCCAAATCCATCATATATAACTTCAGAATGCTTCACAAACCTTCAGAGGCAAAATTGGTGAAGAATTGCTCAAGAACTCCATTGGTAAAGCTCAAGAAAAAGTAGAATATGAATTTTCAGATTCACTCAATTTCAAACCAAATCAAGCACATCTAAAGCATCAGGGAGGATTGTGGAGTGATTCTGGTTTATTTCCAGCAAGTTTCATCAAAGTTTGAAGGCTCAGTGGAAGCTCTCCACTAGGTAACCTTCAATTCAACTTTTCTCTCTGTTTGTGATCCAACCGAATGTCATTTTTGCATGATAATAACCTAGGAGCTGTGTAGATTAATTCTAACTAAAACTGACTGGCATTGGTGATGATTTGTGATCTGAGCTCTAAACTGTTTGTCTTCGATTTGGCTTGTACATGGACTAAAAATTAAAATGAACCTTGGATTTGAGTTGTATGAAGCATGAGGAATCGATTGGTGTAAGAAATTATGCATTTCATGAACTTTTTTTGAGTTGCCACTGTTCATCGTGGCCGGAGAAGATGACCGGAGGGAATCCGGCCACCGTCTGGTTTTCCTCCCTCTTTTTTCTTATTTGAATGCTGATTGATGCGTGGCACACTGTAATACCTTGGATTTGGCTGGAATATTTGACTCATATACAATCTAATGGATGTGATTCAATCTCATTTCATGTTTATTTGATGAAGCCTGTGTGTCGTGCTCTAAACCCTTAGATCCATTGAATTAAGACTGATCGTGAGGCCATGATTTAATTTGGTTTGTTGACTGGAAATAAATGAAACGTTGTGTATTGCAGCTTGCACCTCAACCTTTGGATTGTTGGACCTAGACCTAATCTAATGGCTGTGATTTATTTGCATTTTGTGTTGATTTCTGATTGCACGCGTGTCATGCTCTGGACCCATGGATTGATTGACTGGTATTTTGTTTGAGTGGCTAAGATTTACTTTCGCTGGTAGACTGAGTTGTGAATCAGTTTCGACTTTACTTGCTTTTTACACCCCCTGCACACAGGCCCATTGGTTATACACGTTGTTGGATTGCTTTTCACACCACTTCTTTATTTTATTTTCTTTTTCTTTTTCTTTTTTGAATCTGTTTTGATTTAATTCATTTTAAAATGCTTCCAAAGGTGATAAAATCCTACAAAAATATTTTTTAGACATTTTAGGATGTCTTTTATTTTAGGAAATTTTTATTTTATTTTTGGTTTATTGTTCAATTAAAAAAGGATTAGTCATTTGGAAGTGTTTTATTTGAGTTAAATCTTGACATATGTTTGTTTTTGATTTGTTTCTCCCTTTTCCTTTTGATCCAATGACTGAAAATTAATTCTCATATCCATGATGAGTTGATGAATTTTTGAGGACCTTTTTTCCCCTGTTGGTTGACTTTTGGTTTGAATTTGATTGCATTTCATTTGACCCTCGACAATCCTCATTCACAATGGGACACCCTTGTGAATCAATTTCTTTGGTGGTGCTGTGAATTGATTTTGATTGTGATTTCTTGTATTTTGTTTGCCAACATGTTTATGGACTTTATGCATTTTATTTGGTTATTTTTGAATCATTTTCCTAATTTTGAGGTAAGTTGCAAGTCATGTTACCCCAAAGGGAGGTTCATACATACACATTGACCTAGTTTGCCTTGGATATGACTTTGATGGATCCTTTGATTCCTCTTGATTCATGTTGCTAACATGTTAATGTTGCTGGTTGCTCAATTTTAGGTCATGATATTATGTTTTGCTTGTTCATTTGTGTGTTTCTTTTGGTGCTTCCATTTAGGGTTTCCATATGCGATATGTTTGCATCCTCTTGTGTATAAGCTTGTTTTCTCTTATGATGTGGTTGCTTTTGCTTTTGAGCTCTCTTCTCTCATCTCCCATTCTGTCCCGTGACCTTGGAATCTCATTTAAGGTGGCTTAGTCCCTCCTTAGGAGGTACTTGAAGCACACCTAAAATAATGAATCCTTGAGGACCCCTTTGTGCTTCTTTTGCACTTTGCTTGTGATGCTTATGGTTGAGTGCATATTATGAGTTCCTTGTTGTCCTCATATAGCCTCTCATCCTCACTTTTGTTTTGAGCTTCTTTTCCTTTCATTTGATTTGGCTTTTGACACTTGTGGTTGATGTTGTTTGACTTAGGTCATTTCATCCGACTTTTGGTGCATTTTTGTGTGGTTTCTTCTTGTTGTTTGATTTCATCTTGTGCATTTCTTTCTGTCTTCTTATTTTGCATTCTCATATGCATGCTTGAGATTTAGATAAGCTTGTGGAGGCTACTTCCCCACACATATTTCCTCCCTCACTTTCGTCTTATTTGTGCATTCTATTTGTGCATTCTCACATTTTTATGTTCTTTCTTCTTTTTCTTATTTTGTCTCTCTTTCCCTTAGGATCTCTAATCTCTCTTCTTCAAGAGAGGTTATTATAGACATTAGGTGTTTAACCATGCATGATAACATTAGGTAGTTCCTTTTTGTATCCCAACTCTAAGTCCACTTTGCATGACAACTCTTAGGATTGAATTAGTCTCCCATTAGTAGTCCTTTCTTCTTTTCTCATCTTCATACAATCTCAACATACTTAATAAAGATAATGGATGTTGTGCCATGAGCCTTGTATTTGGGAAATGGTGATTGAACGGTTACCTCTCAATTTCCTAGAGTGTTTAGTATACGTCCTTAGGATGATATGCGATGCATTTGATCCTAGGTTTTAGACTTTAGTACAACATACATTATAAACACTCAATAATTAAAACACTTCTTCTCTAAAAAACACAAAAACACTTCAAATCTTTTTCACCCTTTGGGGTTCTTAATCAGGAAAATCTTTTCAGATAAAAGAGTGTTATTAACTTTTAGTTCTACCGCAAACGGTAATGCCTAAGTCTCCAATGGTCGAGCTGCATACACCAACTGCTAGAACTACCCGTTAACCCTACTCGGGCCTAAAAACTTTTGAACCAACCTGTGGTCTTTTTAGCCCGAACTATGTTTGCTCTGATCTTTCATACCAGATGATAGTACGTAGGCACAAGACGCGACGTCTTGGCGAGAAACCTTCCCCCTTTCACCCGTAGTTAGCCGAACTACGTTGACTTTGACTTTCCCATTGCACGAGGGAATACGTAGGCACAGAGCGGCGATGCTCTGTCGAGTCTCCTTTCTTTTTCTTTTGTCCCTTAACCTTTAGCTAGATAGATGATCACCCTTTTAGATAGACAACAGCGTGGATCCCGTTAAGTACGACGGACGTGAGGGGTGCTAATACCTTCCCCTTGCGTAACCGACTCCCGAATCTAGACTTGGTTGCGATGACCTTGTATTTCCCTTTTTCGTTAGGTTTTTCCAATCATTTCCTTTTCCTCTCTTTGAGATAAATAATGAAAGGTGGCGACTCTTCTGTTTTCCGTCGGGTGTTTTTCGCAATTGCGACACCAACTGCACCATCATTTGGTGGATCTATCAGAAAGAACTCCTTGTTAATTCAAGTGTAAGAAACCGTTTTTGCACAAAGACTAGCTTGGAAGGAGTTGGAGTTGCTTGGAATTTGCATTGGGATTGTGGAGCAACCATTCAACTCATTCCCACTCAACTAGGCATCTTGGAATCAAGGATTGCATTGGAGGTCTTCAAGAGGTAAGTAACCTCTACTAAGTATACTCATTTTTGCACCATGATCATGTTTGATGTGCATTAATTTAGATCTGCCTAGAATCCCCCATTAAGTCATGTTTGAACTTGGATGATGTTTGTTCTCATAGATTTGAAAATAAGATGTTGGATTTGCTTTGTTATTTTTCCATTTGATGAACCATGTTCTGATTCTGTTTAAGCTTGATGTGGTGCTTGTGTTTGAACATATTTATAGGTCATGATACATGTAGGATCTATGTACAATGCAGGATGTGTGTGTTTGTGATTCATGTTGTTTGATGCTTTTAGCTTGTTAAGTTTTCCAAATGTGCAAAGTCTTGTATTCTATTTTAACCAATTTGATTGGACTGATTTGGAAGTCTCATGTGTATGCCTTTGTTTTTGTTGAAACAGTTTTGAATGATGAATTGGTTATGTTACAAACTGTTTTGAAACTTGTCATTGCAACTCATATGTCACAATTTTAACTCAATAGGTCATGTTCTATTCCAACTTGAGTTTGAGTTCCTTTGGTTTTGGAACTTCATATATGTTGTATTCAAAGTGTGTGTGAGCTTTCAAACTGATTTAAACATAATTGAATTTAGGTCTAGCTTTGAAAATGCATTCTTGACACATAACCTGCATTTACTTTCGAATTTTGAGTTGTGTTCATTTTAAAGGAAAAATAAAGATACTATTGAATTCCTCTTTCAATTTCAAGCAATTTAGACCTAAGCTTTGTTAAAATCCATGATGTTTTGATCAAGTTTGAAAGCTTCACATTTTGACAATTTTGCTTGCTTGGCTTGCATTTTGCCCAAAAATTACTAACTTGAGGGTTATCTATTTCTGGGGTGGTTTTATACATTGGATGTATCACCACTCCAGTGGTTATGACTTGTGCGCTTTACATTGCTTTGCCATGCTTGCCTGAGTTCGATCCTAGCGGAGGACAACTCTTTTGCTATTTTGTGATTTTTATCTTGTTTTAATATTTTATTCTTTCTTTCTCCTTGTTTGATCACACGCGTGCCTTGGCTAATTTGGTGAGGTTTTAGACCTATGAGCTGGAGGGCGTGGGTTCAACCCATGAGGAGGACACTCCTTATTTTTTATCACTTAATTTTTCATGTTTTATTCACAAACTTCAAATCATCACAACTTACTCATTTTTCAACATTTTTGACCCATTATTTTTGCAAAATGTTCTGCATCATGTCTATTTTCAAATAGTGAGAAAATAATTCAAGGATTCCTATCCTAGAAATACTTTAAATCACTTGGAAATCATGTTGTTTTTAGGGTTTTTCACCTTGTTTCTTTTGAAACTTTTCTCATTTACCACTTGATCTATCTTGTAAGATTGATTGTGTTTGATCCATATATGTTTGTTAACATGATTGAGTGATTAAGTTTTGTTTAATTCATAGACTTATCATGATCAATCCTTTCTTTTGTGAATGTATCTAGTTGAACAACACTGTGAACTGTGTTTGTGAACCATGTTATATCTCTGATTGTTGTAACTTCTTGAGTGTGTTCTTTATGTCTTCTCTACTTGTTTGGATGTATTTTTAGAACCACAACATGCTAGGACTTGGTTTGTTTTGGTTGTTACCATAAACGTATATGTGTTTCCCCATGAAACCTTGAACTTTTTACTTGAACTGTTGTAACACTTCTTGTTTGCTTAATTGCACTTGATTGTCATCAATGCATGATTGTTGGTTTTATGTTGTTACATTTGACATTCTTTGATCCCTATAATATGCTAGCCTCAAGTTGTAACTTTCTTGAATTTAAACTTGTTTGAATTACATGTTCTGTTATTTTGTCTTGATGGTTGTTACCTCATTGCTCTTCATCTTTGTCAAGATGTTTTAAAATTATTTTGCTTTATATGTTTGGTCTTGTAAGAACCTCTATCACTATATCCTTTTAGATATTGTAATATCTTTGTAAGTTATTGGTTATAACCATTTTACTTTATTGTAATCTTTGATTGATGTTGTCATATGCTTACCCTTGGGTCATAGATAAATCATTACCCGCCCTTTGACTTTGTTAAGTCATCTTTGAACCATAAATTAGTTAAGTTGGAACCTATATCCATTAGAGTTTGCTTTAAGTCTAGAAGACCTACCCCTTGTCAGGAGTATCCTTCAACTAGAACCTTAAGATATAGTTTGTTAACTCTATGTAGGAATCATTGTCATGATTACTTACTCTCCCCTTTTGGCTTTTGTCAAAGTCAACTTCCTTTGAGTGTACAACATAGAGTAGGGAGTTTTGTTAAACTCTATACAAGCATTGTTATGTTTGTTTTGCTAGAGTCTTAACCATAGTCAAATACTTTTGGATCCTCAATGAGGTGAACTACGGTTGCTCTGATTCTATCCTAGTTAGGATATGTAGGCAGAGGATGCGATGTCTTTGCGAGCAAATTTAGAAACTATCCTTAGGTCTTTACCTACAACTTTACCTTGTACCCCTATCCCAAACCATATCAAACATTTAGCAAGTATAGCATATAAATATACAAAAGGTTCCTGTAGAATACTACAGATGTTTAGGATATGAAATACCTACCCTAAGCATAACCAACCCCCGATCCCTGATCTCTTAGTGTTGTTGTTACATCGCGCAAAAGGTCTTTCTTTATTTAACATTTCCTTTGGATAAATTAAAGTCCAGTTGTGAATTTAATGAATTAAGATTCAAGTTAATCAATAGCTTGACATCACGATTCTCACCGCAACAGATATTAACTGAGAGCTGAGTTTACGATGATCCTGCATCGGATTGGTCATTATACAAGTGTTCTCTAGACCCATATACCCTATCTTCGACGAATCGTTTCTCTTCCGGTAAGATGCTCTCAATTGGAACGGGTACACCTCGTTATGACAGTAGATCTTATACGGATTCAGATTTGTTCGATTGACTATATAATTAGCTGATAATTCCATGTTGTTGCACCCCAAAATTTGACCAACATTTATTTTCTCATTGGGTGTTTGGAAGTTGATACCTTCATCAAAAAGTTCAAGAGATCCTCAGAGGAAGTGGGTTGAAACCAGGGTTGTATGCTTCATAGCTTGAGAGTTGTGGGTGCCCCTCAGATGATTCTGAGACTTTGAGAAAAAACTTGATGTTTTGAGAAAGCTTATGAGATGTCTTGAAAGCCATCATGAAGCCCAGAGAAGTCATTATGCAAGAATTCTGAAGATTCAACCATGAATGGTAGAATTAGGGTTTTGACTGGGTCAACCCTAGACCAGCTGAAGATTTGGAGAAGGTTGAGACCTAATCCAAGGGCCATGAGATCATGGAATGATGCATAGAGATGTTGTAAAGATGATTCCTAAACCAACTCATCATGATTGAGGAGTTTGAGAAGTTTTGAGTTAGGGTTTCTGAGGATTGTCAGTGAAAAACCCTAATTTGATCCCTATCTTCCAGGCAGTTTCAGCTCTAGATGTGATTGATATCTCATCTTCCCCACAACATGAATGTTGTAGAGCTTGTTCTTAGCTTTAATTTTAGTGGTGGAAGTCCTTGATAGGAGTTACAGAGCTCAAGTTATGGTTTTGACAAATTACAGGTCAGCAGAGGTGTGTGAATCTGGGTCCTTGAAAGTCACCCAACTTGCAGACAACTTTTGCCCTAGTAGGATGATTCCTATGATTTCTTGGTCAACATGAATGTTGAAGAGGATCTTCTTAGCTTTAATTTGAGTGGTAGAAGTCCTTGATTGTATTAGTGGAACTCAACTTATGGTTTGAACAAGGCAGGGGTATTTTGGTCATTTGCCAGTTATAGGTCATTTTAGCCAATGCCTAAAACTCCTATTTCCAAGCCTCAAATGGAAAAACTCAAAACATGAAAGTTGCTCAAAATGTGATTTTAAGTCTAGAAAGAAGGTCACAAATTGTTGAAAAAGCTCATAGCACAAGATTACATGATTGGTCAAAAATGAACTAAAAATGACTTATAACTTTGAAAAGTTGAAATTGAAAAGTGATTTGGGAGATCCACAAATCCAAAATAGGTCATCCAATATATCATTTTGATTGGAAAAACCATTTTAAGCACTTTGGTTTAAATAGATATTTCATTTGAGGCTCCAAAAATGGACTTCCTTTGGAAATTTATTACTTGAAAAAGAAGGAAATGTTGAAAAACCCTACATAAGCCAAAAAGGAACTTGTTTTTCACTCATCCCTTCTCAATAACTCATGTAAGGACATTTTGAGACCAAATTACAAGGCATGGAGCATGGGAGATGAGATAACCAATATGGCATATCATGGAAATTTCAAGAACTTTCCACACCATTCTAGATGAATCTAGAAGCATCCATCAATTGTTATAAAAAGAATGCCATGAGGAGTGTTAAAGGTTGGTGAAACTTGAATCAAGTCAGAGGAGAGAGAGAGAGATACATAGCCATTGAAGCAATTTCTTCAAGTTGAAGCAACTCAAGAATTCTTCCACTACAAGCCATCTCCTTCACAACCATTGCAAACAGAAGATTGGTGATCATCCAAGGATCATCCAGAAGCAATTCCAAGGCTTGAATCGTGCTCTACATCACTCCACCATAACTTCTTGACAGGTTCTTTCTTCACCTTCTTCCATCTTAATTATGCAGTTTTAGTTAGTTTCATAGGTATGGAAATGATGTACTAGGCTAGATGATTAAACCCTAGAGGTTACAGCCTGTTCCATGCCAATGCATAACAGAACCATGATTCTTGAAGCTTCTAGAATTAGTTGTTTAGGGCGGTTTAATTAGTATGAGTTAGGTCAGATTGATGAGCATAACATGTAGAACATCTGTAAGCCATTAGACTGAAGTTTAATGAGGGTTGATATCAGTTGAATATTTTGAACCATGATCTTGGTGTTTTCTGTTAGAGCAATCTAGGGTGAATTAATGAAAAGTGTACGTATGGTTGTGTAGAGCTTGAGTAGTAGATCATTTCTTGTTTGGGAATCAAGTGAAACCATGGCATGTGGAGAGAGTTAGAGGAGCTCGAATTTGAGCGCATGGAAGGAGGGGTCTGAAAACCCTAGGTCCCATTTGGGACGATGAAGGAGCGCCCTTGGATCCTCTCCAGTTTTTGACTAATTATTTAGATCCAACGGCCGTGTGTTAATCTGAGAGTGAGAGGGAAAATTCAAATAATCCCAAACGCTGCGTTTCATTAAACCAGCGCTGGGCCCAGAGTGCTATTCGCCCCCCCCCCCCCTTTTTGCTGGCCCAATCATTTTAACTGGCGTGCATTGCTATTTGTACCCCCCCTCCCCTTAATTCATTTTAATTATTTTATTTTCTTCCTTTATTTTTTCTGTTTTGTTTAATTCATTAAAAATTGATAAAAAATGATTTTTTAATCCTTCTTTTTTCTATGAGTAGATTAAAATGTGTAGAAAATTATAAAAATAAAAATGAGATTTTATTTTTTAGTTTAGGATTTTAATAGATTTTTCTTTTAAAATAGCTTTTATGATGTTTAATTTTGGTATTTGATTTTGTAGGAATTCTTTTAGAACCTTCCCTTAGGGTTTTTAATCCATTCTTTTTTGTGCAATTAGATGATGAATCATAGTTCCCCATAGGATTTTTTCTAGATTTTTAGAATTAAATTTTGAGTAGTTTAATTAGGGTAGATGTAGGGTATCCTGATTAGGGTTTAGATTGTGCTTAGGTGATGAATTCCTTTCATTGATTGAGTTTTATCTTGATTTTTAGGTAGAGGCCTATGTAGATGTTATGAGTAGGTGTTGAGGACCCTTGTGAATATTTGTTAGATTTTTCCCCATTAGTTTAGTATTTTTAGGTATTTTCTGAAGTTGCCTATTGATTTTGTCTCCCCTGTGGTTATCTGTTCATCTCTGGGGGGTTGTTCTGAGGAATTTGTTGTGGGGCTTGTGTTGCCTTGAGGACCTTGATGGAGAGCATCATGAAGTGAAGCTTGTAGATCAAGACTTAGAGACCCAGAGCTTGTCTTGTTCCCTGTTTGTGAGGTTTGAGATCCTGAAGTTTGAAGGAAGTTCATGGTACTTTCCTGAGGAAGGCACTATGAATGACTTTCATCCTTTCTTCTCACCTCTTTCTTAAGTATCCAATGATGTTGGAGCCAACTTGTGAGTTTAATTTCTCCTGAGGAGGAATATAAACTGATCACATGTTGTTGAGCCACATGGGATACAATTCCTAAGTGGAAGCCTCCTAGTACTTTCCTGAGGAAGGTCCTATGGGTCTATTCACTTAGTTCCATTAGTTTGTCTAGGATTTCTCAAGTATCCAACGATGTTGGAGCCAACTTGTGAGTTTAATTTCTCCTGAGGATGAATGTAAACTGATCACATGTTGTTGAGCCACATGGGATACAATTCCTAAGTGGAAGCCTCCTAGTACTCTCCTGAGGAAGGTCCTATGGGTCTATTCACTTAGTTCCACTAGTTCAGATAGGATTTCCTAAATATCCAGTGATGTTGGAGCCTGCTTGTGAGTTTAATTTCTCCTGAGGAGGAATGTAAACTGATCACAGTGGTTGAGCCACATAGGGTATGACTCCTGAGTATTCACCTCCTAGTGCTTTCCTGAGGAAGACACTATGAGTTTGCCTGCTTAGCTCCCTTTCTTTGGTAAGCTTGTTCTGAAGCTTGAAGACTGGGATTGATTTCTCTTTTTAGAGTTTTGCTTGAGAGCTTTGCTTAGATTTGTTCAGATTCTGTGATTAGGGTTAGGATTAGAGAGTAGATCTTTCTTTCTCAAGTATGTGTTTGGTTTGCCTGATGGCACTTCATCTTTTATCTGTTTATTGCTTGATAGCATGTTGTTATTTTCAGTATGATTACTGTTATTTCATGACTGGCTTGAGGTCGAGACGAGCTTGTGGAGGCTGAAACCCCACACACATTTCCTCCCTCACTTGCATTGCATGCATTTTACTGTTAAGGCTGATGCTTTTGTCTGTTTCTGTGTATCATTGACATGATCCCTTAGGACTCTCATTTCCTTTGATAAGGATTTGATGATAGACTTTTAGGTTGAAACCTATGCATGACAACTTCTAGGAGTTCCCTGTTCAAACCTCAACCATAGGATGAATCCATGGCATGATAACAGTAGGACTTGATAGTCTCCCTCCTAGTTGAGCCATTTTTCCCGTAGTTTCCCGAACTACGTTTGCTCTGATCTTTCATACCAGATGAAAGTACGTAGGCATAGGATGCGACGTCCTAGCGAGCAACCTTTCCCCCATAACCCGTAGTTAGCCGAACTACGTTGACTCTGATTTCTCGTTCCAGACGGGAATACGTAGGCATAAAGCGCGACGCTTTGCCGAGTCATTTTCTTTTCTTTTTCAGCCAGCCTTGATAGGTAGATAGATTATAACCAACCCGTCCAAGTAAACAAACAAGCGAGGATCCCGTCGAGTACGACGGACGTGAGGGGTGCTAATACCTTCCCCTTGCGTAACCGACTCCCGAACCCAGACAAAGGTTGCGACGACCTTGTCTTACCCTTATTCGTCAGGTTTTTCCGATCGTTTCCTTTCCCGCCCTGAGGGATAAATAACGAAAGGTGGCGACTCTTCTGTCATGTCGGCACCTTATTTTCGCGCAAGCGACAGCTGGCGACTCTGCTGGGGACGTGAGCTTCTAGGGACTTTTCCCATCCCTTATGCTGGGACCGTTTCCCATCCCCTACGTGAGTCCATCCTATCGTTTGTGTGTTTGCTTGTTGGGTTGTGTTTATTTATCGCATTTTTACTTCCCGCATTTTATTTCCCGCATTTTATTTCCAGTTCGATATGATTATCTGTGCTGCTGTGGGAGAGGGATGTTACTGTGAGTGAAAAGCCGGACCTGGGCTTGAGTACACACCTAGATATAGTTGCGGAGAAGTAGTAGACGAACCTGTCTGCTGAGCAGGCACAGTTCCCTACGAAAATCTGCGCTCAGACGAGATTCTTGCAGAGGTGCTCCTTTCCGGTCCTGAGGATCTGAGGGGAGTCCAGACGTGAGGATTGTCGACTCTGGGGACCGATCATTTGGAAGTCAGCTAAGAGAGGCCTCTTCATGACTTGACGATGCCACTCCTTCTGGGAATCGTATTGTCACTCATGAAAGTCTGTGACGCTGACAACCGCATAGGATGCCGTACCTTTGTCCGTGGATTAGGTCCATACCTGTGAGTGGGGTCGGGATATTGCAGGAAACTTTGACCTCCAGACTACCCGGTTTTCTTGACAGTGAATCAGTTATGTTGGGTTCTCAGTTGCAGATATGTTCTTGATAGAGCAAGGGTTGATCAGAGGATCTTATCATCGGATGTTTGTTCTTGATAGAACAGGCTTTGATCAGAGTATTGTTATCAGAGGTTTGTTCTGGATGGAGCAGATTTTTGAATAGGGTCTGAGGATCTCGTCAGCAGTTGTTATTTTGTTCTTGACAGGGCAGATTTTGAGCGGGGTTTGAAAATCTCATCAGCAGTTGTATTTTGTTCTTGATAGGGCAGATTTTTGATTTGGGGTCTGAAGACTTCATCAACAGATATTCCTTGATCTTGCATCCGGGGTCTTTATTATCAGGCCTTCGTTCTTGTCAGAACAGAATTTCGATCTCGATCCTACCAGATGGTTATTCACAGCAGATCAGATCAGTGGTTTTACACCGGGGTTTCCTTCTCATCAGCGACTGTTGATACCGAATCTCCACAGCAGCCACCTATATATTGTTGCATCCCTGCATTTTGCATTAGCTCGCATATTCATGTTTGCATTCCATTAGCATGTGTCTGTGCTGCGGGCGTGTTTCGTACCCTGATTCTGGTGTCCCGAGCAATATGAGATATTTTCTTCCATGAATGGATCCAGTCTTATCACTGCATTGACACCATGTTGCCACGATGACACCAGAATTAGGGGTGATCTCCTAAACGTACAGGCACCCGTGGCATTGGCATAATTCATCTTGCATGGCAGAAGCCGGGACTTGTCTTCTAACCTTTGTGTTTGCAGGTTTGACTCAGAATCTAGCAGCTCAGACTAATGGAGCAGATACAAGCTGAACTGGGGAAAGTCCAAAGCCAGCTGGGGCAGGTCATGAATGACATACAGGCAGTGCGTCTGGACCAGCAAGTGCTCAGAGAGGAGAATCAGCAGCTGCAGAATCAGCTGAGCTTTCTCATGGGAGTGGTGAGAAGTATGCTAAATAAGGAGAGTGGTCAAGCACCCAAGGAGGAGACCAGAGTGCTTCCTCCGTTACCGTCAGTGCCACCTGTGCTGAAGCCAAGTGGACCTCATGGACCCTCTACACAGCATGAAGCTCGAGGCCTGTCTCGTCATCAGCCGCGCCAAGCATCTCAGAATAATCCTGAAGGTTATGGTCAAAAGAAGAAGCTACTTGATAGAGCTGTAGACCCACTACCTGTGAGTAATGCCCAGCTGCTGCCGCTGTTGGTTCAGAACCGTGTTCTCAAGCTTCGGACCTCAAATCCACCAGATGACGTGTCACCAGACGTTGATCTCAGCATGCGTTGTGATTTCCACTCAGGGGCACCGGGGCACCATGTTGAAACATGTAAGGCTCTCCGGAATAAGATTCAGGACCTGATCGACTCAAGGGCGATTAGGCTTGTGTCGGGCGGCATAAGAGCATCGGGAAAGTTCATCCCTTACCCTGCGGAAAAGGTGGATGATTCCACTCCTTTGCCTGAAGCTGAGAAAGATCTCGAATACGTCCCACGACCTTTGGTGACTGAATCGCCTCGCTCGCAGTTTCTACCTGGATCAAGCTCAAGGACGCAAGCGCCTAAACGAGAGACCGTCGCCATTCAGAAACGACGACCTCTTGCTCCTGGGCGGAAAGAATACCAGCACCAGGATCACAAAAGACCTCGCAACCACGTGGAACAAAGGAATGTTTCTTTCCATCCAGTGCCTGTGCCGTATAGCCAGATTCTTCCACTGTTGGTTCAGAATTCCTTGGTGGAACCGAAAGCTCTCAAGCCCGTGCTAGAGCCTTACACTCCAGGGTACGATCCTCATGCTCAGTGTGGCTACCATGGTGGATCTCTGGGGCATTCAACTGAAGATTGCAAGGCTTTCCAAGCGAAGGTGCAGCAATTGATCGACCAAGGGTGTATTTCCTTTCCAGATGGAGTCTTGGTTGTGCGTGACAACCTCTCAGCTGTTTGAGCTCGCAGATTCAGAGGGTTATTTCCAGAAGCCGGTGGTCCAGACAGGCAGACGTCCTCAGCATTGGCAGTCCTCGGACTTTTTACCATTTGCATTTGTAGTTTCTTTTCTGTTAGTTGCTACTTGCTGTTAAACATTGTATGTTTCGAATGGTGATGTTAATAAAGTGACTATGCATTTTTCTGAATTAGTTATGTCGTTGTCACTCATTTATTGCATTACACTGACACTTGCATCTTATTTACTCCGATTTCTTACTATGATTAGCAATGAGCGGAGGGAGGAGGATGAAACTGAATACTCATAACCAATGATCGTATTGCTTTCAGATAAAACTTTGTCGATGACGTACAAGGCATTGTTTCAAATCCCCTAAACACCAGAGAGATAAGGA
This sequence comes from Lathyrus sativus, assembly GCA_963859935.3. Classification (NCBI taxonomy): domain Eukaryota; kingdom Viridiplantae; phylum Streptophyta; class Magnoliopsida; order Fabales; family Fabaceae; genus Lathyrus; species Lathyrus sativus. The sequence continues at coordinate 141,545,512 of OZ012741.1, read as the reverse complement.
AGAGAATCCCTTGTTAACCACTTCGAGCCGAGAAGTAGGAGTTTCTTTCGGAATTTTTAAACCCTCGCATCTTAACCTGGGGCAGGGTAGTTGTCAGTTAGCTTGACCGAGCGTTCAAGTCTTATAGAGGAGTGTTGTCCTTCGAGGACCAATCACATCATATTCCTCTCTAGAGGTCGTACCTCATCAACCACAATGGTTAAACCTCACTAATCAGGAGTGAGACAGTTATAATCCTTTCGGAGCAATCAAGACAACCAGTGTCGCACGACTTGTTCCAAGAAAAAAGAGAAATAAGAAAGCCCGCTAAGTAAAAAAGAAAAGCTAGAAAGCAAATACTTAGGCAAAAATCAGGGCATCCCGCTGGACTTCAAAAGAAAAAATTGAAAAGAACTCAAAAGGAGTCAGTCCAGGCAAAAATTAGGGAATCAAAAGAACGAAAAAGAAAGGATATAAAAAGAAAAATCCTCAAACAAGGGCGAAGTCGTGTAGATACAGACACCGAAAACGAAAAAGGAGTAACTGTCACTCCGAAACACCTTGAGAATTCTTTAACCAGTTGTTCCCAAATGTTCAACATACCTCTCGAAGAGGCGAGCGCTCGACCCAAGTTAACTGAACTTTAGGATCGGATAACATCACGTAGACGGGGTGGGTACAAATTATAATTTGAGCCAAATATCCTTTGTTTCACGAACCGTGAACCCGACCACGATACAACCCTTAAAAGACCTAATTGAGGCAGGGTTTATTCTGAGAGTGCATTACGATAAGGTTGAGTAACCTGACTCCTTCATGATTTGCTAATCATATCCTTATTGCATTTTTCACTGATCGCATCAGCACTACGTTTGAACTCTTGAGTTCATTCGTCACTCACTAGCATGACACGTAAATGAGTGACAATACAACGTTTTTTTCGAAATTTGCATGAACACTGCATTAAAATTACTATTCGTGAATAAACAATTTTAGTTGCAGGTTAGTAGCTGATACAAAGGAACTTCAGCAAGGAATAGTCAATCAGGACTGAATCGCCAGAGGTCTGGATCAGAATGGTGTGCTTTAAAACCCTGTGAATCTGGGGCAATGACTTCCTGTGAATTTGGAACCAGTTTGTCTGAGGACAAGTCCCAAAGCATCAGTTGATTATGGGGCAGTTTATGCAAAAAGCGGTTGGTCGGAAGTGAATCTTCTCGAGACCCAATCAGGGGCAGTTATCCGGAATCCCTGCGATTTAAGGGCAGATCCCTCCAGTGTTCGATCAGAGCATGTTGAGTCGCTCATCGCTCGTTCAGGGGCAAACTACTTCAGAGATATTGAAGCCGACCATGCTGAAAGTTGATTAGTTGAGGATGAATCCTCCCGTTGTGCAGATGCTGGGGCAAGCCCTCTGAAGACTGTCTTGTTGCTAGTCGTTTTCGGCTCAGAATGAATTATTCCCAAAGGTCGGGTTGGGGCAAGTTGAAATGCACTGGGGCAAGTTGTTCAAATGAGTTTGTTCACCCTAGCAAGAATTGAGTATCGGGGAATCGTGTCATTACCCCGTCAAAACCTGAACCTTCTGAAGAAGCCTTGCGGTCATTGGGTTGCTATCCTACAGCATAACCTGTTACTTGACTCCATGATTGGTAGCCTGTATTCCCTGTGTTGGCGCTGTTGAATCAGGATCGTTTCTCAGCAGAGATGCACGATTTGAGGTTGTTCCCCCTGTCCAGTTTGAGACTGCAGCAGATTGGGATGGCGTTTATCCCTCATCAGATTAGGGTCAAGATTGCCCTCAGTAGACCAGGATTGATATCCCCGAAGCGGAGCGAGTCCTCATTCTCCAGCAGAGTTCAGTAGTCTCTCCTCCGCAGAATCAGAATCAGATAGTGAGCATTGATATGTCTTCCCCAGGTAGAGAGGATTCTCGTCCCCAAGCAGACGCATCCTGAAGGAGTGTCACCTCATCAGCTGAGTACCGAAGAATGACGTCGTCTCTCCCCAGCACCGGGTCACAAGTGCAAATTTCAGAGAAGTGTTCGGGTGCCGAAGCTCGTGTTTTCCCCAGTGAAGTCACTGAAGCAGGATTTTCCCCAGCACCGGGTCACAAGTGCAGGTTTCGTAGGAAGCTAGTCGTATACCGAAGTATGCAGTAACTGATGGTGCCAGACTGAAGTCTTAAGTGGAATTGAGATTCCTCGCCAGAGTCAGGATCTCTCCTGAAGTTGGATGATTCCCTCTTCCCCAGTAGAGTGTTGGAACAGCTGATGTTGTATTCCCCTGCAGAGTTGTACTCTCCCCCGAAGTCAGATAATTCCTTCTTCCCCAGTGGAATTGAAATTCCCCATCAGAGTTGCACTCTCCAGCGAAGTAGAATGATTTCCCTCCCCGGCTGAGTCCGCAGAAAAGCAGAATCCTTGGAAGTTGATCAGATCATGATCAATTTTCCCCAGCAGAGCGTGGGGCAGCTGATGTTGTATTTCCCCAGAGTCGTACTCTTTCCAGCGAAGCAGAATGACTTCTCCTTCCCCAGCCGAGTCTGCAGATGTCCAAGAGATTCGAATCCTTGGAAGTTGATCAGATCATGATTGGTTTTTCCCCAGTGGAGTGTTAAGCAGCTGAAGTTGGTTCCCCACAGAGTGGTCATCCCCAGAAGAGTAGCCGAGACGTTCGCGCAGTTCATTCTCGCGATTGATATCAGCAGATCCGAGTTCTCGTAGAGCTTCGTCCCCTGCAGCAGTCAGCTGAAGTTGTTCCCCTGCAGCAGTTCGCGGAAGATCAATTCCCCAGACAGAGCCTGACTGATATTGGCGTGTTCACGTTCTCCTCAGCAGGATGACTCCTCCATCTGAGTGGTTCTTTCTCCTTGACAGGAGGATTCCCCCCTTCGGCATTTATTTTGCTGACGGGATCGCATCATTGTGCATGATTGCATAGCATTGTGCATGACTGCATAGCATTTAAACGTTGCATAGCATTGTGCATGATTGCACGGCATTTAGCATAAACGCATAGTATTTCCACTGTGTGGGGCGTAGCGCAGAAGCATACGCATCATAAGCATGACCTAGGTCATCGTCATCCTCGTTGTACAGGTGTACTACCGAAAGACCGGTTGCTCAGGACGATTCGTGATGTTCTCCCCAGCAAGGTTGTTTTCTTAGATGATTCTAAAGACCCCGGTGTGATCCCCGCAGTCGCTCGCTCAAGATGATTTTTGAGATCCCCAGCAAAGTCTTCAGTTCAAGATGATTCTCGAATCCCTTAGCAGGGCCATTTGCTTAAGACGATTCTTAAGACCTCAGTACAGCTTCCCGAGTGGTTCGCCTAGTATGATACTTGAGCTCCCCAATAGCGCCTCCAGCAAGAGTTGCCCAGGAAGATTCCTGGAATTCCCAACAGAATGATTGCTCCAGAAAGGTTATTAGTTCAGGACGATTCTTGAAGATGCCCGACGGATCTATTTGTTCAAGTTGATTCTTGAAGTCCTCAGCAGCATGATATGTCTGCTCCAACAACGATGTCTAATCTGAAGATGGACTTCGTAAGCGCCCGATGGCGATATCAGAAGGTTCCTGTAAGTCCAGATTTCCGTGTTGATGAATCAGCGGATAGCTGAAGACAAGGTTCCAGGGTTGTAGATACAACAGAGTGATTCGTGTGAGTCTGAAGACCAAGTCAGTTGTCCTGAAGAGATGATTGATTGCGATCAAGTGAATAGTGTTTCTTCTGACTGAAGTCGAAGATGTTTCTCCAGCTGAAGCGGAGTTTTGCATGAAGGCAAAGTGTTTGGATCCCCGTAGAGTCATGAATGGCTCAGGACGCCATTTCTCTGACTGAAGTCACAGATTTCCTAAGCTGAAGCGAAGGTGCCTAAGGGCAAGGTTATCCCCAAGGTCGTGAATGACCTAGGGTTCATTTTTCGGACTGAAGACCGAAGTATATCCCTGACTGAAGTCTCGGATGCTCTATAACAGAGATGGAGTTGCCTGAAGGCAGATCCATGTATCCTTGAAGGCCAAGGACCTTTCTTCAGACTGAGGTCAAAGATACCTCCTGCAGAGTTGCCATCCTTGAAGGCCAAGGATGCTTATCTTCAGAAATATTTGAAGATTTTTTCTAGCTGAAGCTGGAAATGGCCAGGGGCCAGGGTTTCATATATCTTTAATGTTGAAGTTCTACGGCGGGCAGTGTGCAGCAGTATTCCGTTGTTCGTTATGGTTCTGAGGGTGAACCCCAGATCAGAGTGTGCTCGGTTAAGTCTCTCATTCCCAGCAGAGTAGGTTCAAATACGCAAGTGTACCTTTTGTTCCATTTACCAGGGGTGAACCCCAGGTCAGAGTTGTTCAGTATTGTATTTGCTCCAGCGGCAATGCAGGGTATTTTGATTATCCGACGGCGAGGTCAGATTAGGTTTGTTTCCGGCAGCGAGGTTGAATGTTTGTTTGACGGCAAGGTCAGATTATGATTTGTTTGACGGCAATGTCAGACTCCTTAAATCCCCAGCAGAGATGATGTTGGTACGACAGCGATGTCGAGTGTCTCTCAGAATGATGTTTGTTTCCGGCGGCGATGTCAGATCAATATTTCTCCAGCTAGTTGTTGAGCAGATAGTGTTGCAGTGTTCGAAGATGTGTTCCCCGCAGAGTACCGTGTGCTTGTGCAGTTGGCAAATTTTCGGGTTTACCGGTATTCAATCGTCTCGCACCTTGATTGGTTGAGAGCCGTTCGCTTCTCACCCAGTCAGGTTCAAGCCGTTTGAATAGGGGCAGCTGTTGCACCCCAAAATTTGACCAACATTTATTTTCTCATTGGGTGTTTGGAAGTTGATACCTTCATCAAAAAGTTCAAGAGATCCTCAGAGGAAGTGGGTTGAAACCAGGGTTGTATGCTTCATAGCTTGAGAGTTGTGGGTGCCCCTCAGATGATTCTGAGACTTTGAGAAAAAACTTGATGTTTTGAGAAAGCTTATGAGATGTCTTGAAAACCATCATGAAGCCCAGAGAAGTCATTATGCAAGAATTCTGAAGATTCAACCATGAATGGTAGAATTAGGGTTTTGACTGGGTCAACCCTAGACCAGCTGAAGATTTGGAGAAGGTTGAGACCTAATCCAAGGGCCATGAGATCATGGAATGATGCATAGAGATGTTGTAAAGATGATTCCTAAACCAACTCATCATGATTGAGGAGTTTGAGAAGTTTTGAGTTAGGGTTTCTGAGGATTGTCAGTGAAAAACCCTAATTTGATCCCTATCTTCCAGGCAGTTTCAGCTCTAGATGTAATTGATATCTCATCTTCCCCACAACATGAATGTTGTAGAGCTTGTTCTTAGCTTTAATTTGAGTGGTGGAAGTCCTTGATAGGAGTTACAGAGCTCAAGTTATGGTTTTGACAAATTACAGGTCAGCAGAGGTGTGTGAATCTGGGTCCTTGAAAGTCACCTAACTTGCAGACAACTTTTGCCCTAGTAGGATGATTCCTATGATTTCTTGGTCAACATGAATGTTGAAGAGGATCTTCTTAGCTTTAATTTGAGTGGTAGAAGTCCTTGATTGTATTAGTGGAACTCAACTTATGGTTTGAACAAGGCAGGGGTATTTTGGTCATTTGCCAGTTATAGGTCATTTTAGCCAATGCCTAAAACTCCTATTTCCAAGCCTCAAATGGAAAAACTCAAAACATGAAAGTTGCTCAAAATGTGATTTTAAGTCTAGAAAGAAGGTCACAAATTGTTGAAAAAGCTCATAGCACAAGATTACATGATTGGTCAAAAATGAACTAAAAATGACTTATAACTTTGAAAAGTTGAAATTGAAAAGTGATTTGGGAGATCCACAAATCCAAAATAGGTCATCCAATATATCATTTTGATTGGAAAAACCATTTTAAGAACTTTGGTTTAAATAGATTTTTCATTTGAGGCTCCAAAAATGGACTTCCTTTGGAAATTTATTACTTGAAAAAGAAGGCAATGTTGAAAAACCCTACATAAGCCAAAAAGGAACTTGTTTTTCACTCATCCCTTCTCAATAACTCATGTAAGGACATTTTGAGACCAAATTACAAGGCATGGAGCATGGGAGATGAGATAACCAATATGGCATATCATGGAAATTTCAAGAACTTTCCACACCATTCTAGATGAATCTAGAAGCATCCATCAATTGTTATAAAAAGAATGCCATGAGGAGTGTTAAAGGTTGGTGAAACTTGAATCAAGTCAGAGGAGAGAGAGAGATACATAGCCATTGAAGCAATTTCTTCAAGTTGAAGCAACTCAAGAATTCTTCCACTACAAGCCATCTCCTTCACAACCATTGCAAACAGAAGATTGGTGATCATCCAAGGATCATCCAGAAGCAATTCCAAGGCTTGAATCGTGCTCTACATCACTCCACCATAACTTCTTGACAGGTTCTTTCTTCACCTTCTTCCATCTTAATTATGCAGTTTTAGTTAGTTTCATAGGTATGGAAATGATGTACTAGGCTAGATGATTAAACCCTAGAGGTTACAGCCTGTTCCATGCCAATGCATAACAGAACCATGATTCTTGAAGCTTCTAGAATTAGTTGTTTAGGGCGGTTTAATTAGTATGAGTTAGGTCAGATTGATGAGCATAACATGTAGAACATCTGTAAGCCATTAGACTGAAGTTTAATGAGGGTTGATATCAGTTGAATATTTTGAACCATGATCTTGGTGTTTTCTGTTAGAGCAATCTAGGGTGAATTAATGAAAAGTGTACGTATGGTTGTGTAGAGCTTGAGTAGTAGATCATTTCTTGTTTTGGAATCAAGTGAAACCATGGCGTGTGGAGAGAGTTAGAGGAGCTCGAATTTGAGCGCATGGAAGGAGGGGTCTGAAAACCCTAGGTCCCATTTGGGACGATGAAGGAGCGCCCTTGGATCCTCTCCAGTTTTTGACTAATTATTTAGATCCAACGGCCGTGTGTTAATCTGAGAGTGAGAGGGAAAATTCAAATAATCCCAAACGCTGCGTTTCATTAAACCAGCGCTGGGCCCAGAGTGCTATTCGCCCCCCCCCCCTTTTTGCTGGCCCAATCATTTTAACTGGCGTGCATTGCTATTTGTACCCCCCCTCCCCTTAATTCATTTTAATTATTTTATTTTCTTCCTTTATTTTTTCTGTTTTGTTTAATTCATTAAAAATTGATAAAAAATGATTTTTTAATCCTTCTTTTTTCTATGAGTAGATTAAAATGTGTAGAAAATTATAAAAATAAAAATGAGATTTTATTTTTTAGTTTAGGATTTTAATAGATTTTTCTTTTAAAATAGCTTTTATGATGTTTAATTTTGGTATTTGATTTTGTAGGAATTCTTTTAGAACCTTCCCTTAGGGTTTTTAATCCATTCTTTTTTGTGCAATTATATGATGAATCATAGTTCCCCATAGGATTTTTTCTAGATTTTTAGAATTAAATTTTGAGTAGTTTAATTAGGGTAGATGTAGGGTATCCTGATTAGGGTTTAGATTGTGCTTAGGTGATGAATTCCTTTCATTGATTGAGTTTTATCTTGATTTTTAGGTAGAGGCCTATGTAGATGTTATGAGTAGGTGTTGAGGACCCTTGTGAATATTTGTTAGATTTTTCCCCATTAGTTTAGTATTTTTAGGTATTTTCTGAAGTTGCCTATTGATTTTGTCTCCCCTGTGGTTATCTGTTCATCTCTGGGGGGTTGTTCTGAGGAATTTGTTGTGGGGCTTGTGTTGCCTTGAGGACCTTGATGGAGAGCATCATGAAGTGAAGCTTGTAGATCAAGACTTAGAGACCCAGAGCTTGTCTTGTTCCCTGTTTGTGAGGTTTGAGATCCTGAAGTTTGAAGGAAGTTCATGGTACTTTCCTGAGGAAGGCACTATGAATGACTTTCATCCTTTCTTCTCACCTCTTTCTTAAGTATCCAATGATGTTGGAGCCAACTTGTGAGTTTAATTTCTCCTGAGGAGGAATGTAAACTGATCACATGTTGTTGAGCCACATGGGATACAATTCCTAAGTGGAAGCCTCCTAGTACTTTCCTGAGGAAGGTCCTATGGGTCTATTCACTTAGTTCCATTAGTTTGTCTAGGATTTCTCAAGTATCCAACGATGTTGGAGCCAACTTGTGAGTTTAATTTCTCCTGAGGATGAATGTAAACTGATCACATGTTGTTGAGCCACATGGGATACAATTCCTAAGTGGAAGCCTCCTAGTACTCTCCTGAGGAAGGTCCTATGGGTCTATTCACTTAGTTCCACTAGTTCAGATAGGATTTCCTAAATATCCAGTGATGTTGGAGCCTGCTTGTGAGTTTAATTTCTCCTGAGGAGGAATGTAAACTGATCACAGTGGTTGAGCCACATAGGGTATGACTCCTGAGTATTCACCTCCTAGTGCTTTCCTGAGGAAGACACTATGAGTTTGCCTGCTTAGCTCCCTTTCTTTGGTAAGCTTGTTCTGAAGCTTGAAGACTGGGATTGATTTCTCTTTTTAGAGTTTTGCTTGAGAGCTTTGCTTAGATTTGTTCAGATTCTGTGATTAGGGTTAGGATTAGAGAGTAGATCTTTCTTTCTCAAGTATGTGTTTGGTTTGCCTGATGGCACTTCATCTTTTATCTGTTTATTGCTTGATAGCATGTTGTTATTTTCAGTATGATTACTGTTATTTCATGACTGGCTTGAGGTCGAGACGAGCTTGTGGAGGCTGAAACCCCACACACATTTCCTCCCTCACTTGCATTGCATGCATTTTACTGTTAAGGCTGATGCTTTTGTCTGTTTCTGTGTATCATTGACATGATCCCTTAGGACTCTCATTTCCTTTGATAAGGATTTGATGATAGACTTTTAGGTTGAAACCTATGCATGACAACTTCTAGGAGTTCCCTGTTCAAACCTCAACCATAGGATGAATCCATGGCATGATAACAGTAGGACTTGATAGTCTCCCTCCTAGTTGAGCCATTTTTCCCGTAGTTTCCCGAACTACGTTTGCTCTGATCTTTCATACCAGATGAAAGTACGTAGGCATAGGATGCGACGTCCTAGCGAGCAACCTTTCCCCCATAACCCGTAGTTAGCCGAACTACGTTGACTCTGATTTCTCGTTCCAGACGGGAATACGTAGGCATAAAGCGCGACGCTTTGCCGAGTCATTTTCTTTTCTTTTTCAGCCAGCCTTGATAGGTAGATAGATTATAACCAACCCGTCCAAGTAAACAAACAAGCGAGGATCCCGTCGAGTACGACGGACGTGAGGGGTGCTAATACCTTCCCCTTGCGTAACCGACTCCCGAACCCAGACAAAGGTTGCGACGACCTTGTCTTACCCTTATTCGTCAGGTTTTTCCGATCGTTTCCTTTCCCGCCCTGAGGGATAAATAACGAAAGGTGGCGACTCTTCTGTCATGCCGGCACCTTATTTTCGCGCAAGCGACAGCTGGCGACTCTGCTGGGGACGTGAGCTTCTAGGGACTTTTCCCATCCCTTATGCTGGGACCGTTTCCCATCCCCTACGCGAGTCCATCCTATCGTTTGTGTGTTTGCTTGTTGGGTTGTGTTTATTTATCGCATTTTTACTTCCCGCATTTTATTTCCCGCATTTTATTTCCAGTTCGATATGATTATCTGTGCTGCTGTGGGAGAGGGATGTTACTGTGAGTGAAAAGCCGGACCTGGGCTTGAGTACACACCTAGATATAGTTGCGGAGAAGTAGTAGACGAACCTGTCTGCTGAGCAGGCACAGTTCCCTACGAAAATCTGCGCTCAGACGAGATTCTTGCAGAGGTGCTCCTTTCCGGTCCTGAGGATCTGAGGGGAGTCCAGACGTGAGGATTGTCGACTCTGGGGACCGATCATTTGGAAGTCAGCTAAGAGAGGCCTCTTCATGACTTGACGATGCCACTCCTTCTGGGAATCGTATTGTCACTCATGAAAGTCTGTGACGCTGACAACCGCATAGGATGCCGTACCTTTGTCCGTGGATTAGGTCCATACCTGTGAGTGGGGTCGGGATATTGCAGGAAACTTTGACCTCCAGACTACCCGGTTTTCTTGACAGTGAATCAGTTATGTTGGGTTCTCAGTTGCAGATATGTTCTTGATAGAGCAAGGGTTGATCAGAGGATCTTATCATCGGATGTTTGTTCTTGATAGAACAGGCTTTGATCAGAGTATTGTTATCAGAGGTTTGTTCTGGATGGAGCAGATTTTTGAATAGGGTCTGAGGATCTCGTCAGCAGTTGTTATTTTGTTCTTGACAGGGCAGATTTTGAGCGGGGTTTGAAAATCTCATCAGCAGCTGTATTTTGTTCTTGATAGGGCAGATTTTTGATTTGGGGTCTGAAGACTTCATCAACAGATATTCCTTGATCTTGCATCCGGGGTCTTTATTATCAGGCCTTCGTTCTTGTCAGAACAGAATTTCGATCTCGATCCTACCAGATGGTTATTCACAGCAGATCAGATCAGTGGTTTTACACCGGGGTTTCCTTCTCATCAGCGACTGTTGATACCGAATCTCCACAGCAGCCACCTATATATTGTTGCATCCCTGCATTTTGCATTAGCTCGCATATTCATGTTTGCATTCCATTAGCATGTGTCTGTGCTGCGGGCGTGTTTCGTACCCTGATTCTGGTGTCCCGAGCAATATGAGATATTTTCTTCCATGAATGGATCCAGTCTTATCACTGCATTGACACCATGTTGCCACGATGACACCAGAATTAGGGGTGATCTCCTAAACGTACAGGCACCCGTGGCATTGGCATAATTCATCTTGCATGGCAGAAGCCGGGACTTGTCTTCTAACCTTTGTGTTTGCAGGTTTGACTCAGAATCTAGCAGCTCAGACTAATGGAGCAGATACAAGCTGAACTGGGGAAAGTCCAAAGCCAGCTGGGGCAGGTCATGAATGACATACAGGCAGTGCGTCTGGACCAGCAAGTGCTCAGAGAGGAGAATCAGCAGCTGCAGAATCAGCTGAGCTTTCTCATGGGAGTGGTGAGAAGTATGCTAAATAAGGAGAGTGGTCAAGCACCCAAGGAGGAGACCAGAGTGCTTCCTCCGTTACCGTCAGTGCCACCTGTGCTGAAGCCAAGTGGACCTCATGGACCCTCTACACAGCATGAAGCTCGAGGCCTGTCTCGTCATCAGCCGCGCCAAGCATCTCAGAATAATCCTGAAGGTTATGGTCAAAAGAAGAAGCTACTTGATAGAGCTGTAGACCCACTACCTGTGAGTAATGCCCAGCTGCTGCCGCTGTTGGTTCAGAACCGTGTTCTCAAGCTTCGGACCTCAAATCTACCAGATGACGTGTCACCAGACGTTGATCTCAGCATGCGTTGTGATTTCCACTCAGGGGCACCGGGGCACCATGTTGAAACATGTAAGGCTCTCCGGAATAAGATTCAGGACCTGATCGACTCAAGGGCGATTAGGCTTGTGTCGGGCGGCATAAGAGCATCGGGAAAGTTCATCCCTTACCCTGCGGAAAAGGTGGATGATTCCACTCCTTTGCCTGAAGCTGAGAAAGATCTCGAATACGTCCCACGACCTTTGGTGACTGAATCGCCTCGCTCGCAGTTTCTACCTGGATCAAGCTCAAGGACGCAAGCGCCTAAACGAGAGACCGTCGCCATTCAGAAACGACGACCTCTTGCTCCTGGGCGGAAAGAATACCAGCACCAGGATCACAAAAGACCTCGCAACCACGTGGAACAAAGGAATGTTTCTTTCCATCCAGTGCCTGTGCCGTATAGCCAGATTCTTCCACTGTTGGTTCAGAATTCCTTGGTGGAACCGAAAGCTCTCAAGCCCGTGCTAGAGCCTTACACTCCAGGGTACGATCCTCATGCTCAGTGTGGCTACCATGGTGGATCTCTGGGGCATTCAACTGAAGATTGCAAGGCTTTCCAGGCGAAGGTGCAGCAATTGATCGACCAAGGGTGTATTTCCTTTCCAGATGGAGTCTTGGTTGTGCGTGACAACCTCTCAGCTGTTTGAGCTCGCAGATTCAGAGGGTTATTTCCAGAAGCCGGTGGTCCAGACAGGCAGACGTCCTCAGCATTGGCAGTCCTCGGACTTTTTACCATTTGCATTTGTAGTTTCTTTTCTGTTAGTTGCTACTTGCTGTTAAACATTGTATGTTTCGAATGGTGATGTTAATAAAGTGACTATGCATTTTTCTGAATTAGTTATGTCGTTGTCACTCATTTATTGCATTACACTGACACTTGCATCTTATTTACTCCGATTTCTTACTATGATTAGCAATGAGCGGAGGGAGGAGGATGAAACTGAATACTCATAACCAATGATCGTATTGCTTTCAGATAAAACTTTGTCGATGACGTACAAGGCATTGTTTCAAATCCCCTAAACACCAGAGAGATAAGGAAGAGAATCCCTTGTTAACCACTTCGAGCCGAGAAGTAGGAGTTTCTTTCGGAATTTTTAAACCCTCGCATCTTAACCTGGGGCAGGGTAGTTGTCAGTTAGCTTGACCGAGCGTTCAAGTCTTATAGAGGAGTGTTGTCCTTCGAGGACCAATCACATCATATTCCTCTCTAGAGGTCGTACCTCATCAACCACAATGGTTAAACCTCACTAATCAGGAGTGAGACAGTTATAATCCTTTCGGAGCAATCAAGACAACCAGTGTCGCACGACTTGTTCCAAGAAAAAAGAGAAATAAGAAAGCCCGCTAAGTAAAAAAGAAAAGCTAGAAAGCAAATACTTAGGCAAAAATCAGGGCATCCCGCTGGACTTCAAAAGAAAAAATTGAAAAGAACTCAAAAGGAGTCAGTCCAGGCAAAAATTAGGGAATCAAAAGAACGAAAAAGAAAGGATATAAAAAGAAAAATCCTCAAACAAGGGCGAAGTCGTGTAGATACAGACACCGAAAACGAAAAAGGAGTAACTGTCACTCCGAAACACCTTGAGAATTCTTTAACCAGTTGTTCCCAAATGTTCAACATACCTCTCGAAGAGGCGAGCGCTCGACCCAAGTTAACTGAACTTTAGGATCGGATAACATCACGTAGACGGGGTGGGTACAAATTATAATTTGAGCCAAATATCCTTTGTTTCACGAACCGTGAACCCGACCACGATACAACCCTTAAAAGACCTAATTGAGGCAGGGTTTATTCTGAGAGTGCATTACGATAAGGTTGAGTAACCTGACTCCTTCATGATTTGCTAATCATATCCTTATTGCATTTTTCACTGATCGCATCAGCACTACGTTTGAACTCTTGAGTTCATTCGTCACTCACTAGCATGACACGTAAATGAGTGACAATACAACGTTTTTTTCGAAATTTGCATGAACACTGCATTAAAATTACTATTCGTGAATAAACAATTTTAGTTGCAGGTTAGTAGCTGATACAAAGGAACTTCAGCAAGGAATAGTCAATCAGGACTGAATCGCCAGAGGTCTGGATCAGAATGGTGTGCTTTAAAACCCTGTGAATCTGGGGCAATGACTTCCTGTGAATTTGGAACCAGTTTGTCTGAGGACAAGTCCCAAAGCATCAGTTGATTATGGGGCAGTTTATGCAAAAAGCGGTTGGTCGGAAGTGAATCTTCTCGAGACCCAATCAGGGGCAGTTATCCGGAATCCCTGCGATTTAAGGGCAGATCCCTCCAGTGTTCGATCAGAGCATGTTGAGTCGCTCATCGCTCGTTCAGGGGCAAACTACTTCAGAGATATTGAAGCCGACCATGCTGAAAGTTGATTAGTTGAGGATGAATCCTCCCGTTGTGCAGATGCTGGGGCAAGCCCTCTGAAGACTGTCTTGTTGCTAGTTGTTTTCGGCTCAGAATGAATTATTCCCAAAGGTCGGGTTGGGGCAAGTTGAAATGCACTGGGGCAAGTTGTTCAAATGAGTTTGTTCACCCTAGCAAGAATTGAGTATCGGGGAATCGTGTCATTACCCCGTCAAAACCTGAACCTTCTGAAGAAGCCTTGCGGTCATTGGGTTGCTATCCTACAGCATAACCTGTTACTTGACTCCATGATTGGTAGCCTGTATTCCCTGTGTTGGCGCTGTTGAATCAGGATCGTTTCTCAGCAGAGATGCACGATTTGAGGTTGTTCCCCCTGTCCAGTTTGAGACTGCAGCAGATTGGGATGGCGTTTATCCCTCATCAGATTAGGGTCAAGATTGCCCTCAGTAGACCAGGATTGATATCCCCGAAGCGGAGCGAGTCCTCATTCTCCAGCAGAGTTCAGTAGTCTCTCCTCCGCAGAATCAGAATCAGATAGTGAGCATTGATATGTCTTCCCCAGGTAGAGAGGATTCTCGTCCCCAAGCAGACGCATCCTGAAGGAGTGTCACCTCATCAGCTGAGTACCGAAGAATGACGTCGTCTCTCCCCAGCACCGGGTCACAAGTGCAAATTTCAGAGAAGTGTTCGGGTGCCGAAGCTCGTGTTTTCCCCAGTGAAGTCACTGAAGCAGGATTTTCCCCAGCACCGGGTCACAAGTGCAGGTTTCGTAGGAAGCTAGTCGTATACCGAAGTATGCAGTAACTGATGGTGCCAGACTGAAGTCTTAAGTGGAATTGAGATTCCTCGCCAGAGTCAGGATCTCTCCTGAAGTTGGATGATTCCCTCTTCCCCAGTAGAGTGTTGGAACAGCTGATGTTGTATTCCCCTGCAGAGTTGTACTCTCCCCCGAAGTCAGATAATTCCTTCTTCCCCAGTGGAATTGAAATTCCCCATCAGAGTTGCACTCTCCAGCGAAGTAGAATGATTTCCCTCCCCGGCTGAGTCCGCAGAAAAGCAGAATCCTTGGAAGTTGATCAGATCATGATCAATTTTCCCCAGCAGAGCGTGGGGCAGCTGATGTTGTATTTCCCCAGAGTCGTACTCTTTCCAGCGAAGCAGAATGACTTCTCCTTCCCCAGCCGAGTCTGCAGATGTCCAAGAGATTCGAATCCTTGGAAGTTGATCAGATCATGATTGGTTTTTCCCCAGTGGAGTGTTAAGCAGCTGAAGTTGGTTCCCCACAGAGTGGTCATCCCCAGAAGAGTAGCCGAGACGTTCGCGCAGTTCATTCTCGCGATTGATATCAGCAGATCCGAGTTCTCGTAGAGCTTCGTCCCCTGCAGCAGTCAGCTGAAGTTGTTCCCCTGCAGCAGTTCGCGGAAGATCAATTCCCCAGACAGAGCCTGACTGATATTGGCGTGTTCACGTTCTCCTCAGCAGGATGACTCCTCCATCTGAGTGGTTCTTTCTCCTTGACAGGAGGATTCCCCCCTTCGGCATTTATTTTGCTGACGGGATCGCATCATTGTGCATGATTGCATAGCATTGTGCATGACTGCATAGCATTTAAACGTTGCATAGCATTGTGCATGATTGCACGGCATTTAGCATAAACGCATAGTATTTCCACTGTGTGGGGCGTAGCGCAGAAGCATACGCATCATAAGCATGACCTAGGTCATCGTCATCCTCGTTGTACAGGTGTACTACCGAAAGACCGGTTGCTCAGGACGATTCGTGATGTTCTCCCCAGCAAGGTTGTTTTCTTAGATGATTCTAAAGACCCCGGTGTGATCCCCGCAGTCGCTCGCTCAAGATGATTTTTGAGATCCCCAGCAAAGTCTTCAGTTCAAGATGATTCTCGAATCCCTTAGCAGGGCCATTTGCTTAAGACGATTCTTAAGACCTCAGTACAGCTTCCCGAGTGGTTCGCCTAGTATGATACTTGAGCTCCCCAATAGCGCCTCCAGCAAGAGTTGCCCAGGAAGATTCCTGGAATTCCCAACAGAATGATTGCTCCAGAAAGGTTATTAGTTCAGGACGATTCTTGAAGATGCCCGACGGATCTATTTGTTCAAGTTGATTCTTGAAGTCCTCAGCAGCATGATATGTCTGCTCCAACAACGATGTCTAATCTGAAGATGGACTTCGTAAGCGCCCGATGGCGATATCAGAAGGTTCCTGTAAGTCCAGATTTCCGTGTTGATGAATCAGCGGATAGCTGAAGACAAGGTTCCAGGGTTGTAGATACAACAGAGTGATTCGTGTGAGTCTGAAGACCAAGTCAGTTGTCCTGAAGAGATGATTGATTGCGATCAAGTGAATAGTGTTTCTTCTGACTGAAGTCGAAGATGTTTCTCCAGCTGAAGCGGAGTTTTGCATGAAGGCAAAGTGTTTGGATCCCCGTAGAGTCATGAATGGCTCAGGACGCCATTTCTCTGACTGAAGTCACAGATTTCCTAAGCTGAAGCGAAGGTGCCTAAGGGCAAGGTTATCCCCAAGGTCGTGAATGACCTAGGGTTCATTTTTCGGACTGAAGACCGAAGTATATCCCTGACTGAAGTCTCGGATGCTCTATAACAGAGATGGAGTTGCCTGAAGGCAGATCCATGTATCCTTGAAGGCCAAGGACCTTTCTTCAGACTGAGGTCAAAGATACCTCCTGCAGAGTTGCCATCCTTGAAGGCCAAGGATGCTTATCTTCAGAAATATTTGAAGATTTTTTCTAGCTGAAGCTGGAAATGGCCAGGGGCCAGGGTTTCATATATCTTTAATGTTGAAGTTCTACGGCGGGCAGTGTGCAGCAGTATTCCGTTGTTCGTTATGGTTCTGAGGGTGAACCCCAGATCAGAGTGTGCTCGGTTAAGTCTCTCATTCCCAGCAGAGTAGGTTCAAATACGCAAGTGTACCTTTTGTTCCATTTACCAGGGGTGAACCCCAGGTCAGAGTTGTTCAGTATTGTATTTGCTCCAGCGGCAATGCAGGGTATTTTGATTATCCGACGGCGAGGTCAGATTAGGTTTGTTTCCGGCAGCGAGGTTGAATGTTTGTTTGACGGCAAGGTCAGATTATGATTTGTTTGACGGCAATGTCAGACTCCTTAAATCCCCAGCAGAGATGATGTTGGTACGACAGCGATGTCGAGTGTCTCTCAGAATGATGTTTGTTTCCGGCGGCGATGTCAGATCAATATTTCTCCAGCTAGTTGTTGAGCAGATAGTGTTGCAGTGTTCGAAGATGTGTTCCCCGCAGAGTACCGTGTGCTTGTGCAGTTGGCAAATTTTCGGGTTTACCGGTATTCAATCGTCTCGCACCTTGATTGGTTGAGAGCCGTTCGCTTCTCACCCAGTCAGGTTCAAGCCGTTTGAATAGGGGCAGCTGTTGCACCCCAAAATTTGACCAACATTTATTTTCTCATTGGGTGTTTGGAAGTTGATACCTTCATCAAAAAGTTCAAGAGATCCTCAGAGGAAGTGGGTTGAAACCAGGGTTGTATGCTTCATAGCTTGAGAGTTGTGGGTGCCCCTCAGATGATTCTGAGACTTTGAGAAAAAACTTGATGTTTTGAGAAAGCTTATGAGATGTCTTGAAAGCCATCATGAAGCCCAGAGAAGTCATTATGCAAGAATTCTGAAGATTCAACCATGAATGGTAGAATTAGGGTTTTGACTGGGTCAACCCTAGACCAGCTGAAGATTTGGAGAAGGTTGAGACCTAATCCAAGGGCCATGAGATCATGGAATGATGCATAGAGATGTTGTAAAGATGATTCCTAAACCAACTCATCATGATTGAGGAGTTTGAGAAGTTTTGAGTTAGGGTTTCTGAGGATTGTCAGTGAAAAACCCTAATTTGATCCCTATCTTCCAGGCAGTTTCAGCTCTAGATGTGATTGATATCTCATCTTCCCCACAACATGAATGTTGTAGAGCTTGTTCTTAGCTTTAATTTGAGTGGTGGAAGTCCTTGATAGGAGTTACAGAGCTCAAGTTATGGTTTTGACAAATTACAGGTCAGCAGAGGTGTGTGAATCTGGGTCCTTGAAAGTCACCCAACTTGCAGACAACTTTTGCCCTAGTAGGATGATTCCTATGATTTCTTGGTCAACATGAATGTTGAAGAGGATCTTCTTAGCTTTAATTTGAGTGGTAGAAGTCCTTGATTGGATTAGTGGAACTCAACTTATGGTTTGAACAAGGCAGGGGTATTTTGGTCATTTGCCAGTTATAGGTCATTTTAGCCAATGCCTAAAACTCCTATTTCCAAGCCTCAAATGGAAAAACTCAAAACATGAAAGTTGCTCAAAATGTGATTTTAAGTCTAGAAAGAAGGTCACAAATTGTTGAAAAAGCTCATAGCACAAGATTACATGATTGGTCAAAAATGAACTAAAAATGACTTATAACTTTGAAAAGTTGAAATTGAAAAGTGATTTGGGAGATCCACAAATCCAAAATAGGTCATCCAATATATCATTTTGATTGGAAAAACCATTTTAAGAACTTTGGTTTAAATAGATTTTTCATTTGAGGCTCCAAAAATGGACTTCCTTTGGAAATTTATTACTTGAAAAAGAAGGCAATGTTGAAAAACCCTACATAAGCCAAAAAGGAACTTGTTTTTCACTCATCCCTTCTCAATAACTCATGTAAGGACATTTTGAGACCAAATTACAAGGCATGGAGCATGGGAGATGAGATAACCAATATGGCATATCATGGAAATTTCAAGAACTTTCCACACCATTCTAGATGAATCTAGAAGCATCCATCAATTGTTATAAAAAGAATGCCATGAGGAGTGTTAAAGGTTGGTGAAACTTGAATCAAGTCAGAGGAGAGAGAGAGATACATAGCCATTGAAGCAATTTCTTCAAGTTGAAGCAACTCAAGAATTCTTCCACTACAAGCCATCTCCTTCACAACCATTGCAAACAGAAGATTGGTGATCATCCAAGGATCATCCAGAAGCAATTCCAAGGCTTGAATCGTGCTCTACATCACTCCACCATAACTTCTTGACAGGTTCTTTCTTCACCTTCTTCCATCTTAATTATGCAGTTTTAGTTAGTTTCATAGGTATGGAAATGATGTACTAGGCTAGATGATTAAACCCTAGAGGTTACAGCCTGTTCCATGCCAATGCATAACAGAACCATGATTCTTGAAGCTTCTAGAATTATTTGTTTAGGGCGGTTTAATTAGTATGAGTTAGGTCAGATTGATGAGCATAACATGTAGAACATCTGTAAGCCATTAGACTGAAGTTTAATGAGGGTTGATATCAGTTGAATATTTTGAACCATGATCTTGGTGTTTTCTGTTAGAGCAATCTAGGGTGAATTAATGAAAAGTGTACGTATGGTTGTGTAGAGCTTGAGTAGTAGATCATTTCTTGTTTTGGAATCAAGTGAAACCATGGCGTGTGGAGAGAGTTAGAGGAGCTCGAATTTGAGCGCATGGAAGGAGGGGTCTGAAAACCCTAGGTCCCATTTGGGACGATGAAGGAGCGCCCTTGGATCCTCTCCAGTTTTTGACTAATTATTTAGATCCAACGGCCGTGTGTTAATCTGAGAGTGAGAGGGAAAATTCAAATAATCCCAAACGCTGCGTTTCATTAAACCAGCGCTGGGCCCAGAGTGCTATTCGCCCCCCCCCCCCCTTTTTGCTGGCCCAATCATTTTAACTGGCGTGCATTGCTATTTGTACCCCCCCTCCCCTTAATTCATTTTAATTATTTTATTTTCTTCCTTTATTTTTTCTGTTTTGTTTAATTCATTAAAAATTGATAAAAAATGATTTTTTAATCCTTCTTTTTTCTATGAGTAGATTAAAATGTGTAGAAAATTATAAAAATAAAAATGAGATTTTATTTTTTAGTTTAGGATTTTAATAGATTTTTCTTTTAAAATAGCTTTTATGATGTTTAATTTTGGTATTTGATTTTGTAGGAATTCTTTTAGAACCTTCCCTTAGGGTTTTTAATCCATTCTTTTTTGTGCAATTAGATGATGAATCATAGTTCCCCATAGGATTTTTTCTAGATTTTTAGAATTAAATTTCGAGTAGTTTAATTAGGGTAGATGTAGGGTATCCTGATTAGGGTTTAGATTGTGCTTAGGTGATGAATTCCTTTCATTGATTGAGTTTTATCTTGATTTTTAGGTAGAGGCCTATGTAGATGTTATGAGTAGGTGTTGAGGACCCTTGTGAATATTTGTTAGATTTTTCCCCATTAGTTTAGTATTTTTAGGTATTTTCTGAAGTTGCCTATTGATTTTGTCTCCCCTGTGGTTATCTGTTCATCTCTAGGGGGTTGTTCTGAGGAATTTGTTGTGGGGCTTGTGTTGCCTTGAGGACCTTGATGGAGAGCATCATGAAGTGAAGCTTGTAGATCAAGACTTAGAGACCCAGAGCTTGTCTTGTTCCCTGTTTGTGAGGTTTGAGATCCTGAAGTTTGAAGGAAGTTCATGGTACTTTCCTGAGGAAGGCACTATGAATGACTTTCATCCTTTCTTCTCACCTCTTTCTTAAGTATCCAATGATGTTGGAGCCAACTTGTGAGTTTAATTTCTCCTGAGGAGGAATGTAAACTGATCACATGTTGTTGAGCCACATGGGATACAATTCCTAAGTGGAAGCCTCCTAGTACTTTCCTGAGGAAGGTCCTATGGGTCTATTCACTTAGTTCCATTAGTTTGTCTAGGATTTCTCAAGTATCCAACGATGTTGGAGCCAACTTGTGAGTTTAATTTCTCCTGAGGATGAATGTAAACTGATCACATGTTGTTGAGCCACATGGGATACAATTCCTAAGTGGAAGCCTCCTAGTACTCTCCTGAGGAAGGTCCTATGGGTCTATTCACTTAGTTCCACTAGTTCAGATAGGATTTCCTAAATATCCAGTGATGTTGGAGCCTGCTTGTGAGTTTAATTTCTCCTGAGGAGGAATGTAAACTGATCACAGTGGTTGAGCCACATAGGGTATGACTCCTGAGTATTCACCTCCTAGTGCTTTCCTGAGGAAGACACTATGAGTTTGCCTGCTTAGCTCCCTTTCTTTGGTAGGCTTGTTCTGAAGCTTGAAGACTGGGATTGATTTCTCTTTTTAGAGTTTTGCTTGAGAGCTTTGCTTAGATTTGTTCAGATTCTGTGATTAGGGTTAGGATTAGAGAGTAGATCTTTCTTTCTCAAGTATGTGTTTGGTTTGCCTGATGGCACTTCATCTTTTATCTCTTTATTGCTTGATAGCATGTTGTTATTTTCAGTATGATTACTGTTATTTCATGACTGGCTTGAGGTCGAGACGAGCTTGTGGAGGCTGAAACCCCACACACATTTCCTCCCTCACTTGCATTGCATGCATTTTACTGTTAAGGCTGATGCTTTTGTCTGTTTCTGTGTATCATTGACATGATCCCTTAGGACTCTCATTTCCTTTGATAAGGATTTGATGATAGACTTTTAGGTTGAAACCTATGCATGACAACTTCTAGGAGTTCCCTATTCAAACCTCAACCATAGGATGAATCCATGGCATGATAACAGTAGGACTTGATAGTCTCCCTCCTAGTTGAGCCATTTTTCCCGTAGTTTCCCGAACTACGTTTGCTCTGATCTTTCATACCAGATGAAAGTACGTAGGCATAGGATGCGACGTCCTAGCGAGCAACCTTTCCCCCATAACCCGTAGTTAGCCGAACTACGTTGACTCTGATTTCTCGTTCCAGACGGGAATACGTAGGCATAAAGCGCGACGCTTTGCCGAGTCATTTTCTTTTCTTTTTCAGCCAGCCTTGATAGGTAGATAGATTATAACCAAACCGTCCAAGTAAACAAACAAGCGAGGATCCCGTCGAGTACGACGGACGTGAGGGGTGCTAATACCTTCCCCTTGCGTAACCGACTCCCGAACCCAGACAAAGGTTGCGACGACCTTGTCTTACCCTTATTCGTCAGGTTTTTCCGATCGTTTCCTTTCCCGCCCTGAGGGATAAATAACGAAAGGTGGCGACTCTTCTGTCATGCCGGCACCTTATTTTCGCGCAAGCGACACATGTGATATTGTTTTATAGCTCGAACACAATCTTCTTTTGTTCGAAAATTGTCTCCCTCCTTTAATACTCCTTGTGTTTGCATGTATGGATTGTAAAAAATATATGTTGATGGTTCATCTGCACCCAAGTTCAGGTTTGTCATGTGTTGAGGTGGATAATAAACATGACTGACTGGTAATAGGTCTTCCTCGTGGTCGGCCATGGAATCGTTAACCATTTCATTAACAATTACCTCAGTGTCTCCTTCTTCTTCGTCTACGACTTTGACTTTAGCTTGTTCGTCATCAGATTCGCAAAAAACTTGAGAAGGATCAACAAGTTGAGACATTTATTTTTGTTGTAATATAATATAAAGTTTAATATCATTGAAACCATAATACTCATGATTGAGAAACACATTATGAACATCTTCACCATCTCAAACCTTTAACTGAAAAAATTGACTAAATTGTCGGCAAAAAAACACTGGATTCTTGTAGATGATCTGGCCCACTGGACCATACTGTAATTTGTTTTCTAATCTCACTTTCAAATGGGAAAATTTTGATTGTCTGTTAATTTAAAACTAGTAAAATCGGTATTTCAAAAATTGAAATCGGTTATGGTACAGTTAAATATCTCACCATTGAGATGTGCACTGATAATGTATTTTGGTGTTTAAGCCATAACAAATATTTTATTGTACTGGTGTTTGGTAGAATTCTGGTGGAATATTTCAGTGTACTACTGTATGATAGAATGGTAGTGCAATAAAATGTTAGTTTCAAGTGTATTAATAGACATCCAGTTTCATGTAATCGAATTTTTAATATATTATTATCTTGTCTCAATTATACATGTGTATTAATATTATTTTAAAAAAAAATTATTTATTGTGTTTTTTAACTTTACAGGCATTAGTCTTGCATCCACTTCTCAATTATATCAATTATATCTTCTTACATGTATTAGTCTTGTCTCATTTATATCTTCTTATCACCTTCCATGCATTAGTCTTGTTTTCCTTTATATCTTCTTATCTCCTTCCGTACATTGGTCTTGTCTCCTTTATGACTACCAAGACCCTATTATTGTCTTCTTATAACATGCATTACTCTTGTCTCCTCTATGCATGCATTACACAAATTTGATATTTTTTTTACACTGTTGTCTTGCATGCATTACTAAGGTTCACATGTCTCCAAGATTCACATGTAACAGACCTACAAGATAATCTTGTCTCTCAGTCTTACAAGATAAGATAATATGGTAAAGATATTCACAGGCCTACAAGATAATGTGGTCAATACAAGTCTATGCATGCATTACACGAATTTGTTACTTTTTTTCTTACATTATTTACTTACTATTTTGCTACACTATTGTCTTGCATGCATTTGTAAGTTTTTTATCTCCAAGATTCACATGCAACATGCCTACAATATAGTCTTGTATCCTAGTCTTACAAGATAAGACAATTCTTTAAAGAGATTCACATGACTTGTAAGATTCTTGTAAGAGATGCCTTACACAATGTAAGAGATGACTTATACAATGATTTCTCACATGCAAAAGAGAGAAGGCGCCATTTCATTTGGCTCACCTTCTTAGTTTTAAAGCATGCGCCATATGGTATGGCGTGTGTGTACAAAGGACGCAAACCATGGGCCATGCGTGTATGTCCAATGTCCCATGCAAACCCTAATAGCACGTGAAGAGAGGACTTGCACTATAAATATTTTACTCACAACTTTGCTCCTCACACCTTTCAACTTTCAGCAAGCAACCTTTTCTCCTCACAACTTATCCTCATTCCAAGCCACAAAAATGTATCTATTTACTATAGGCGACTAACACAGAGGAATAATTGAGAATATTGCAGCATTTGTAAGTTTTTTGGTTTATTTGTTTTGTCTCCCCTTACTTATTTGTTTTGTCTTTATAACTTAGTTTCTTTATATCTTTTGGCAGGATATAAGGAGATTTCGATGTCGTGTACATGACTATATACCACACGACCCAATCATACAACCATACCTTGAATTATGCAGTTTCTATCATTTGATAAACATCAATTCATACTCAATTGATTCCAAATTTATTCTAGCTTTGCTAGAACAATGGAGACCCGAGACCCACATATTTCACCTTCCATTCGGTGAATGCACCATCACATTGGAAGATGTGTATATATTGATAGGTCTATGCATCGATTGTAAGTCCGTTAACGGAAAAGTTGGGGTTGATAACCAAACTTGTGAAGATTTATTGGGTGCCCCTCTTTGTGAAGAGACAAATCAAACACAACGTGCATGTCAGCCCATAGGTCAAGGTATAAATTTAAAATACCTTAGAGAACATTATCAACATATCACATTAGACAACAAATCCACCGAGTATGATAAAATAATTAAAACTCAGTGTTATATTATGATTTTATTTGGACATTTTTTATTTCCTGAAAGTACTGGAAATACAGTAAATATTATGTATTTGTCGTTGTTACGCAACATTCATAAAGTATTCACTTATAGTTGGGGTTCAGCTGTTTTTGCCCATCTATATAGTGCCTTATGTAAAAATGCAAAAAAAGATACTTGTACATTTTATGGATGCGCCTTTCTACTTTAAGCACGGGGTTGATTAAGAATGCCGACATTCGCTCTGGTCAACCCGAATCCATACACATTCCCCTACGTAAACAAGTAAGCTTATTTTAAAATATCAATCATGTATACTTTAATAAAAGAATTATTTGTAACTAATTTATTTATCTCACCTTTTGTTTTAGGTGGTCAGTTCTGGGAATGAATTATAACCGGTGTCCCAGAAACGCAATAATTGTGTACCGCAATCTTTTAGACCACATTGGACCAAACGATGTAAATTATTCTATGCTACTATAAATTTGGTTATAAAATTAACACACTGAAATTTTTCTCATTGTGTATTTTGATTATGCTGTTTGTCTGGAGGCTGTCGCTTGCGCGAAAATAAGGTGCCGGCAAAACAGAAGAGTCGCCACCTTTCGTTATTTATCCCTCAGAGCGGGAAAGGAAACAATCAGAAAAACCTGACGAAAAAGGGGGTAAGACAAGGTCATCGCAACCATTGTCTGGGTTCGGGAGTCGGTTACGCAAGGGGAAGGTATTAGCACCCCTCACGTCCGTCGTACTCGACGGGATCCTCGCTTGTTTGTTTACTTGGACGGGTTGGTTATAATCTATCTACCTATCAAGGCTGGCTGAAAAAGAAAAGAAAAATGACTCGGCAAAGCGTCGCACTTATGCCTACGTATTCTCATCAGAGAATGAGAAATCAGAGTCAACGTAGTTCGGCCTACGAAGGGTTATGGGGGAAGGGTTGAAGGTTGCTCGCTAGGACGTCGCATCCTATGCCTACGTACTTCCACACGGTATGGAAGATCAGAGCAAACGTAGTTCGGGAAACTATGGGTTATTTCCTGAAAGAAGTGTTTTTTATCGTGTTTGCGATCTCAACCGCACTAGAGACTATGACCTGAGAGGGAATGTGTCCTCTCTCAGATAGCTTAAGGCTCGTAACGTACGAAAGAAATCATTCATGATTACTGTATCTTAAACTGCTTTGAGATGAGAAGAGAGCAGGCCCAACTAGGAGGGAGACTATCAAGTCCTACTGTTGTCATGCCGTGGATTCATCCTATGGTTGAGGTTTGAACAGGGAACTCCTAGAAGTTGTCATGCATAGGTTTCAACCTAAAAGTCTATCATCAAATCCTTATCAAAGGAAATGAGAGTCCTAAGGGATCATGTCAATGATACACAGAAACAGACAAAAGCATCAGCCTTAACAGTAAAATGCATGCAATGCAAGTGAGGGAGGAAATGTGTGTGGGGCTTCAGCCTCCACAAGCTCGTCTCAACCTCAAGCCAGTCATGAAATAACAGTAATCATACTGAAACATAAACAACATGCTATCAAGAAATAACAGATAAAAGAAATGAAGTGCCATCAGGCAAACAAAACACATGCTTGAGAAAGAATCATCTACCTCTACTCTCCAATCCTAACCCTAAAAACCTGATCAAATCTAAGCAAAGCCCTAAAGCAAAACCCTAAACAAGAGAAATCAATCCCAGTCTTCAAGCTTCAAAGCAAGCTTACCAAAGAAAGGGAGCTAAGTAAGCAGACTCACAGTGTCTTCCTCAGGAAAGCACTAGGAGGTGTATACTCAGGAATCATATCCTATGTGGCTCAACCACTGTGATCAGTTTACATTCCTCCTCAGGAGGAACTAAACTCACAAGCAGGCTCCAACATCACTGGATATTTAGGAAATCCTATCTGAACTAATGGAACTAAATGAACAGACTCATAGGACCTTCCTCAGGAAAGTACTAGGAGGCTTCCACTTAGGAGTTGTATCCTATGTGGCTCAACAACTGTGATCAGTTTACATTCCTCTTCAGGAGAAATCAAACTCACAAGTTGGCTCCAACATCATTAGATACTTAAGAAATCCTAGATAAACTAATGGAACTAAGTGAATAGACTCATAGGACCTTCCTCAGGAAAGTACTAGGAGGCTTCCACTTAGGAGTTGTACCCCATGTGGCTCAACAACATGTGATCAGTTTACATTCCTCCTCAGGAGAAATTAAACTCACAAGTTGGCTCCAACATCATTGGATACTTAAGAAAGAGGTGAGAAGAAAGAATGAAAGTCATTCATAGTGCCTTCCTCAGGAAAGTACCATGAACTTCCTTCAAACTTCAGGATCTCAAACCTCACAGACAGGGAATAAGCTCCAAGCTCTGGGTCTCTAAGTCTTGATATTCAATCTTCTCTTCCATCATTCTCCTCAACAAGATCTTCAAAACAAACTAAGCCCCACAACAAATTCCCCAAAATAAACCCCAGAGATGAACAGATAACCACGGAACAGTCAAAACCATCATCCAACTTCAGAAAATACCTAAAAATACTAAACCAAGGGGGAAAAATCTATCAATTATTCACAAGGGTCTACAACATCTACCCATAACATCCACATATGCCCCTACCCAAAAAATCAAGACAAAACTATCTAAAGAAAATGAATTTCCTTACCTATGCATAACATAAACCCTAATTAGGATACCCTAATGCTAACCTAATTAATCTAATCAAATTTTTATCTAAAAATCAAGAATTAAATCCTATGGGGAACTATGATTCAATATCTAATCACACCAAAAAGAATGAATTAAAAATCCTAAGGGAAAGTCTTAAAAGAAATTCTACAAAATTGGATACCAACCTAAACATATTAAAAATCTATTAAAATGAAAAATATACTAAAAATATGAAAAGAAAATAAAATGGAAATTTTATTTATCTATATTTTTCTAGACAGATTTATTAACATATGAAAAAAACAAGTATCAAAAAATATTCATTTTTCTATTTTTTAGGAATTTTATAAAATGCAAAAATATAAATGGAATTAAAATATAAAAGAATTGAAATAAAGGGGAGGGGGTGAGAAAAGCAAGGCGCCTCAGTTGATTATTTGATGGGCCAGATATGGTGGGGTGCGGATAGAAACTGGGATAGCCCCACACGCGCTTCATTTATCAAAACGGTGCGTTTGGACGCTGGCCCTTTCCCTCCGTTTTTAAGTTCAAACGAGAGCCGTTGGATTAGAGTAATAGGTCAAACGCTTCAACACGATCAGATGGCTGAGGGCCATCGTCCCCAAATAGATTTCTAGGGTTTTTAGAAGCAGCTTCCATGCAAGACATTTCAACTCCCTCGTTCTCCCTCCATACTTGATGAAACTCAAAAATTCCAAAAAGGAAAATGGCCTACTCATTACAAGGAACAAAACTGCACGTGTGATTTCCATTAATTCTTCCTGGATCATCCTAACAGAAAGCTAGAAGATCTTGGTACCACCATATTTCTCTGAAATTAATCTTGCTAAAACTCAAATTTAATGGCATGATCATGTTCTTTATACTACCCTAACCATTCTAATCCACAATATGACCATTAATACTCCATACACGAACTGTTCTTGGAACTGAAAGAAGATGGGGTCTGCTGTGGAACTTCATACAGAGCTCTATAATTCTCAGGGAATGGTCTACTATCCTAACATATTCATCCTACACCTAAAAATCTAACAGAAGACCTATAAATAAAGAGATTCGTGGAAAGAAAGAAACCTGTCAAAGTTCAATGGTGTGTGTAGCTAGGGCTTGATTCAGAGCTTGCAAGGGCTTCAATGTGATCCTTTGAAGATGAATAAGCTTCTGTTTGCACTGATCTTGAATGAGAAGCCTTGTGGTGGAAGAAATCCCAAGTTGCTTGATCTTGAAGGAAGCTCTTCAATGGCAATGTCTCTCTCTCTCTCTCTCCTCTGAAAACTCTCTTCCTGACCAACCTTCAATACCTTGTGGATCACTCTTCTTATAGTGATGGATGGAAACAACTAGATCCTTCTAGAATCATCTAGAAAGTGCTTGAAAATCTCATGTGATGATAAGTGGTATATCTCATGTATCATGCCTTATGCCTTGCAAATTGGCTTTAAAATCTCATCATAAGAGATATTGAGAAGATATGAGCAATTACAAGCCTTTTTCTTGCCTTGTGTTAAAATTTCCAAAGGTGCCTTATAATGCAAGTTTCAATATTACAAAGCATGTCCCATTTTAAAGCCTCAAATGAAAATTGTGTTTAAACCAATGTTCTCAAAATGATGTTTCCAATCAAAATGATATATTGGATGACCTATTTTGGATTCATAGATCTTCCAAACCAATTTCCAACTTCAACTTTTTAAACTTATAAGCCATTTTTAGTTCAAATTTACCAAACTTTGTCATTCCATTCTATGAGCTTTTCCAACAATTCATGACCTTATTTATAGGCTTAAAATGCCATTTTGAACAACTTTCATGTTTTGAGTTTTTCCATTTGAGGCTTGGAAATAGGAGATATGGCCTTTGCTTAAAATGACCTATAACTGCCAAATGACCAAAATACCCCTGTCTTGTTCAAACCATAAGTTGAGTTCTACAAATCCTATCAAGGACTTATACCACTCAAATTAAAGCTAAGAAGATGCCCTTAAACATTCATGTTGACCAATAAATCATAGGAATCATCCTACTAGGGCAAAAGTTGTCTGCAAGTAGGGTGACTTTCAAGGACCCAGATTCACACACCTCTGCTGACCTGTAATTTGTCAAAACCATAACTTGAGTTCTGTAACTCCTATCAAGGACTTCCACAACTCAAATTAAATCTAAGAACAAGCTCTACAACATTCATGTTGTGGGGAAGATGAGATATCAATCACATCTAGAGCTAAAACTTCCTGGAAGATAGGGATCAAATTAGTGTTTTTTCACTGACAATCCTTGGAAACCCTGACTTGAAACTCCTCAAACTCCTCAATCATGATGAGTTGGTCTAGGAATCATATTTATAACATCTCTATGCATCATTCCATGATCTCATGGCCCTTGGATTAGGTCTCAACCTTCTCCAAATCTTCAGTTAATCTAGGGTTGACCCAGTCAAAACCCTAATTCTACCATTCATGGTTGAATCTTCTGAATTCTTGCATAATGACCTCTCTGGGCTTCATGATGGCTATCAAGACATCTCATAAACTTTCTCAAAGCATCAAGTTCATTCTCAAAGTCTCTGAATCATCTGAGGAGCACCCACAACTCTCAAGCTATGAAGCACACAACCCTGGTTTCAACCCACTCCTCTGAGGATCTCTTGAACTTTCTGATGAAGGTATCAACTTTCAAACACTCAATGAATAAATAATTGTTGGTCAAATTTTGGGGTGCAACAGCTGCCCCTATTCAAATGGCTTGAACTTGACTGGGTGAGAAGCGAACGGCTCTCAACCAATCAAGATGCGAGACGATTGAATACCGGTAAACCCGAAAATTTGCCAACTGCACACGATACTTTGCAGAGAACAAATCTTTGAATACTGCAACACTATCTGCTCAACAACTAGCTGGAGAAATATCGATCTGACATCGCCGTCAGAAACAAACAATGTATCCAACATCGCCGCTGGAGAACGCACCATCCAACATCACCGCTGGAGAACTGAATTAACTGACGCACCCAACATCGCCGCTGGAAGACTGAGTCTGATATCGTCGTCGATCAACCAAAATACTCCACATCGCCGCTGGAGAAAATACAACACTGAATAAAATACCCCGCATCGCCGCTGGAGAACCACATCTGACATCGCCGTCGGATAATCAAAATACCCCGCATCGCCACTGGAGAACTAAATCTGTCAAAATACCCCGCATCGCCGCTGGAGAACTAAAGGATCTGCATCGCCTAACATCGCCGTCAGAAGACTGGATCACCTTGACATGCCCAACATCGCCGCTGGAAAACTGAATCTGACATCGCCGTCGGAAACAAACATCGCTCTGAGAGACACTCGACATCGCCGTCGTACAAACATCATCCCTGCTGGGGATTTAAAGAGTCTGACATCGTCGTCGAACATAATCTTCAACCTCGCCGTCGAACAAATCCAACATCACCGTCGAACCAGTCATAATCTGACCTCGTCGTCAAATCCAAACGTTCAACCTCGCCGTCGAACAAACATCCAACCTCGCCGCCGGACAAAACATAATCTGACCTCGCCGTCAAATCCAAACGTTCAACCTCGCCGTCGAACAAACATCCAACCTCGCCGCCAGACAAACATTCAACCTCGCCGTCGAATCCAAACGTTCAACCTCGCCGTCGAACAAACATCCAACCTCGCCGCCGGACAAAACATAATCTGACCTCGCCGTCAAATCCAAACGTTCAACCTCGCCGTCGAACAAACATCCAACCTCGCCGCTGGACAAAACATAATCTGACCTCGCCGTCAAATCCAAACGTTCAACCTCGCCGTCGAACAAACATCCAACCTCGCCGCCGGACAAAACATAATCTGACCTCGTCGTCAAATCCAAACGTTCAACCTCGCCGTCGAACAAACATCCAACCTCGCCGCCGGACAAAACATAATCTGACCTCGCCGTCAAATCCAAACGTTCAACCTCGCCGTCGAACAAACATCCAACCTCGCCGCCGGACAAAACATAATCTGACCTCGCCGTCAAATCCAAACGTTCAACCTCGCCGTCGAACAAACATCCAACCTCGCCGCCGGACAAAACATAATCTGACCTCGCCGTCAAATCCAAACGTTCAACCTCGCCTTCGAACAAACATCCAACCTCGCCGCCGGACAAAACATAATCTGACCTCGCCGTCAAA
This sequence comes from Lathyrus sativus, assembly GCA_963859935.3. Taxonomy (NCBI): domain Eukaryota; kingdom Viridiplantae; phylum Streptophyta; class Magnoliopsida; order Fabales; family Fabaceae; genus Lathyrus; species Lathyrus sativus. Next base: position 141,514,406 of record OZ012741.1, on the reverse strand, counting down.
TCCAAACGTTCAACCTCGCCGTCGAACAAACATCCAACCTCGCCGCCGGACAAAACATTCAACCTCGCCGTCGAACAAATCATAATCTGAAAAAATCTAACCTGGGGTTCACCCCTGGTGAATGGAACAAAAGGTATACTTGCGTATATGAAACTACTCCGCTGGGAATGAGAGACTTAACCGAGCGCGCTCTGATCTGGGGTTCACCCTCAGAACCATAACGAACATCGGCATACTACTGCACACTGCCCACCGTAGAACTTCAACATCAAAGATATTTGAAACCCTGGCCCCTGGCCACTTCCAGCTTCAGCTAGAAAAGATCTTCAAGTACTTCTGAAGATAAGCATCCTTGGCCTTCAAGGATGTAAACTTTTGCCTGTCGGCAACTCTGCAGGAGGTATCTTCGACTTCAGACTGAAGAAATGGTATCCTGAGCCATTCATGACTCTACGGGGATTCAAACACTTTGCCTTCAGGCAACACTCCGCTTCAGCTGGAGAAACATCTTCGACTTCAGTCAGAAGAAACGCTATTCACTTGATCGCCATCAATCATCACCTCAGGACAACTGACTTGGTCTTCAGACCAACACGGATCATCTTGAATACAAAATTTGGAACCTTGTCTTCAGCCGCACGTTGATTCATCAACCAGGAAATCTGAATTCACAGGAACCTCTGATACCCCCTTCAGGCGCTTACGAAGTCCATCTTCAGATTAGACATCCCTGTTGGAGCAGACATATCACGCTGCTAAGGACTTCAAGAATCATCCTGAACAAACAGTTCCATCGGGCACCTTCAAGAATCATCCTGAACCGATAACCATTCTGGAGACTTTATTCTGCTGGGTATTCCAGGAATCCTCCTGGGCAACTCTTGCTGGGGACGCTACCGGGGAACTCAAGCATCATACTAGGCGAACAACTCGGGAAATTGCGCTGAGGTCTTAAGAATCATCTTAAGCAAACCGGCCCCGCTGAGAAATTCAAGAATCATCTCGAACTGAAGACTTCGCTGGGGATCTCAAAAATCATCTTGAGCGAGCGACTGTGGGGATTACACCGGGGTCTTAAGAATCTTCTCAAGAAAACGACCTCGCTGGAGAGAATGTCAGGAATCATCCTGAGCAACCGATCCTTCGGCCGAACACCTGTAAGGCAAGAATAATAATGACCTAGATCATGCTTATGATGCATATGCTTCGGCGCCATGCCCCACACGGTGGAAATGCTATGCGTTTATGCTAAATGCTATGCAGTCATGCACAATGCTATGCAATCCCGTCAGCAAAATAAATGCCGAAGGGGAAAATCCTCCTGTTAAGGAAAAAGAACCACTTAGATAGAGGAATCATCCTGCTGAGGAAAACGTGGACACGCCAATATCAATCGGACTCCGTCTGGGGAATTGATCTTCCGTTGATTGCCGCAGGGAAGACAACTTCAGTTGATTACTGCAGGGGGGACGAAGCTCTACGAGAACCTAGACTTGCTGATATCAATCGCGAGAATAAACTGCGTGGCCGTCTCGGCTAATCTTCTGGGGATAACAACTCTGTGGGGAAACAACTTCAGCTGCTCAACACTCCACTGGGGAAGACCAATCATGATCTGATCAACTTCCAAGGACTCGGCTCTCTTGGACACCTGCAAACTCGGCTGAGGAAGGAGACATCATTCTGCTTCGCCGGAGAGTACGACCCTGGTGAGAAATTTCAGTCTCGCTAGGGAAGAAAGAATCATCTGACTTCAGGGGAGAGTACAACTCTGCAGGGGAATACAACATCAGCTGTTCCAATACTCTACTAGGGAAGAGGGAATCATCCAACTTCAGGAGAGAATATAACTCTGGTGGGGAATCTCAATTCCGCTGGAGACTTCAGTCTGGCACTATCAGTTACCGCATAATTTGGCATGATAATAGCTTCCTGCGAAACCTGCACTTGTGACCCGGTGCTGGGGGAAACACCTGCTTCGGCGACTTTACTGGGGAAAACACGAGTTCCGGCACCCGAACATTCCTACAAAACTTGCACTTGTGACCCGGTGCTGGGGGGGGGGGAAGAAGACATCATTCTTCGGTGCTTGACTCAGCTGATGAGGTGACGTTCCTTCAGGATGCGTCTGCTTGGGGAAGAGAATCATCTCTGCCTGGGGGAGACATATCAATGCTCATGGCTTCGCATTCAGACTCTGCGGAGGAGAGACCACTGAACTCTGCTGGAGAAGGAGGACTTTCCCTGCTTCGGGGATGCGTACGACACATCTTATGGAAGGTGCTACACCTGCAACAACACAAACAAACAGACAAGATATCCCCCTCAAAGGGGCCTATCAAGGTTATTATCTCGTGACAATATTCAGGTAATCGTTTCAACAATCAATGGGCCTAGGCCCGCGAGTTTATGTATGCACATTTTATCAAAAACATCGGCGTTTTCATTCGCAAACAAAACAAATAAATGCTAAACAGACAAGCAGAATTGCTGAATAATGTGCATTTTATTGATGATGAACCCCTGAATGGGCAAAAATGTTTTACAACAGAGGCAAGCTCCTGGAATGAGGAAGCCGCGCAAAAATAAACATAAATATACATCAGTATATACAAATGTCGGCAACGAGGCGTAGACGAACACCATGAGTTGATCCCTCTAAGACCCACTCGACTTCGATACTTCTCTGATGCTTCAGCTTCGGAAGAGATTGATTCAGATAAACGGCCCTCAGGTCCTCCAAACCACTAAACAATGAAAGTCCACACGCGGAACGCAGTCATTTGCTTATTCAAATCCCTAACTTTTGCGTGAACCGCCCTTTACGGGTTTTCAGTTCACCGGGATACCCTTTTTTGCCGAAGCCGCCCAGTGTAGGTTTTCGACTTCGCGAGTGTACATTTTTCAATATATCCCTAATTTTTGCCCGAACCTTTTATTCTGTTTTTGGTTCGTCGGGATGCCCCTTTTTTGCCTGGACTTTTTCTTTTTTGTCCAGCGGGTCTCTTTCAAGCAAAGTATTTTTTAACTGCGTCCGCGTTCACCGGGGATGCAAAATCTTCACCATCCATCGTGGATAACAACAAAGCTCCTCCTGAGAAAACCTTGCTGACGACATACGGCCCTTCGTAATTCGGAGTCCACTTGCCCCGGTGATCGGAGTGTGGCGGAAGAATCTTCTTCAGGACGAGATCACCCGTCTGAAAGCTTCTAGGAGCACCTTCTTATCATAAGCTTTCTTCATTCGGCTTTGGTACAGACGACCAAATGCAATCGATGCTAACCTCTTCTCGTCCATCAGGCTGAGTTGGTTCAAACGATTCGTAATCCATTCTGCCTCGTCGAGTTTCACATCAACCAGAACTCGCAAAGAAGGAATCTCCACTTCTAACGGTAGGACAGCTTCCATACCGTACACCAAGGAGAAAGGAGTTGCCCCGGTCGACGTACGCACCGTCGTACGATAACCGTGCAAGGCAAACGGCAATATCTCGTGCCAATCCTTGTACGTCACAACCATCTTCTGAACAATCTTCTTGATGTTCTTGTTGGCCGCTTCAACAGCGCCATTCATCTTTGGCCGATAAGGAGATGAGTTGTGGTGCTCAATCTTGAAGCTCTGGCACAGCTCCTTTATCATCTTGTTATTCAAATTCGAACCATTATCAGTAATGATCCACTCGGGAATTCCATAGCGACAGATGATGTCCTTCTTTATGAATTTAGCTACCACCTGCTTGGTCACATTAGCGTACGAGGCTGCCTCCACCCATTTGGTGAAGTAGTCGATAGCTACCAGAATGAAACGATGACCATTGGATGCAGTGGGCTCGATCTTGCCTATCATGTCGATGCCCCACATGGAGAACGGCCAAGGGGAGGACATGACATTCAATGGGCACGGCGGCACATGAACTTTATCAGCATAGACCTGGCATTTGTGACATTTCTTCGCGAATCTGAAGCAATCAGACTCCATAGTCAACCAGTAATACCCTGCTCTCAGGATCTTTCTCGTCATGGCATGCCCGCCGGCGTGCATACCAAATGTGCCCTCATGGACTTCTTCCATGAGCATACTTGCCTCTTTCTCATCTACACATCTGAGTAGCACAAGATCGTGGTTTCTCTTATACAACACTCCATCAGGATTGAGATAAAAGTTTCCAGACAGCCTCCTCAGAGTCTTCTTATCCTGGGTTGACGCACCCGCAGGATACTCCTTAGTCATAAGGAAGGTCTGGATGTCGTGGAACCATGGCTTGCCGTCGGCGGCATCCTCGATTGCAAAGACAAATGCCGGTCTGTCAAGACGCGAAAGCACAATTCTTGGAGCCTCATTCCAATAATTGACCTTATACATTGAAGCCAACGTGGCTAAGGCATCAGCCATTTGATTTTCAGCCCTGGGTACATGATGAAGTTCCACTCGATCGAAGAATGGAAGCAGCCTCCTGGCATAATTCATGTACGACACTAAATTCGCTTGACGAGTTTCCCACTCCCCTTTAATCTGATTGATTACAAGCGCTGAGTCACCATATATGTCTAGATTCTTGATTCTCAAATCAATTGCCTCTTCTAGACCCATAATACACGCCTCATACTCTGCTTCATTGTTGGAAACTGGAAACGTCAATCTCGCAGTAAACGGGATGTGGGATCCGTGAGGATTTGTGATGATAGCCCCGATACCGCTTCCATAGGAATTAACCGCTCCGTCGAATATCAACTTCCACTGAGACTTCCTATCTGGCCCCTCATCGGGCAATGGCTCATCGCAGTCCTTCGCTTTGAGAAATATAATATCCTCGTCAGGGAATTCGAACTTCATCGGCTGGTAGTCTTCGATTGGCTGTTCGGCAAGGTAATCAGACAATATGCTTCCCTTAATGGCTTTCTGGGAGACGTACTGAATATCATATTCCGTTAGCACCATTTGCCACCTGGCAATCCTACCCGAAAGAGCCTGCTTCTCGAAGACGTACTTGATCGGATCCATCTTCGAAATTAGCATAGTGGTGTGGTTGAGCATATACTGTCGTAGACGTTTGGCGGCCCAAGCTAATGCACAACACGTCTTCTCCAGCATCGAGTATCGAGATTCACACTCAGTGAACTTTTTACTCAAATAATAAATGGCATGCTCCTTTTTTCCCGTCTCGTCGTGCTGACCGAGAACACACCCCATACTATTCTCCAGAACCGTCAGGTACATGATTAATGGCCGTCCAGCCACTGGGGGTATCAAGATTGGAGGTTCTTGAAGATACTGCTTTATTTTGTCGAATGCCTTCTGGCAATCCTCATTCCAAGTAATCGCCTGATCTTTCTTTAAAAGCTTGAACATCGGTTCACAAGTGGCCGTGAGCTGAGAGATAAACCTTGCAATGTAGTTTATTCGGCCCAAGAAACCACGAACTTCTTTTTCTGTTTTCGGCGCTGGCATTTCTTGAATAGCTTTTATTTTCGCAGGATCAACTTCAATACCTCGTTCACTAACGATAAACCCCAATAACTTTCCGGACCGCACTCCGAAAGTGCACTTGCTAGGATTCAGCCTCAGCCTGAATTTCCTAAGCCTCTCAAACAGCTTCAATAAATTGACCAGATGCTCTTCCTCCGTTTGGGACTTTGCAATCATGTCATCAACATAGACCTCGATCTCATGATGAATCATATCATGAAACAAAGTTACCATTGCTCGCTGGTAAGTGGCCCCTGCGTTCTTCAGACCGAAGGGCATTACCTTATAGCAGAATGTTCCCCAGGGGGTGATAAACGTCGTTTTCTCCATGTCCTCCGGTGCCATCTTAATCTGATTGTAACCGGAGAAGCCATCCATGAATGAAAACACGGAAAACTGGGCTGTGTTGTCGACCAACACATCGATATGAGGCAACGGGAAATCATCCTTAGGGCTCGCCCTGTTCAAATCCCGATAATCGACGCACATGCGTACCTTACCATCCTTCTTCGGTACAGGCACTATGTTGGCGACCCACGGAGGGTAAGTGGTAACGGCTAGAAATCCTGCGTCCAACTGCTTCTGGACCTCTTCTTTGATTTTTACAGCCATGTCTGGTCTCGTCCTCCTAAGCTTCTGCTTGACTGGAGGGCAATCTTCTCGCAACGGCAAGCGATGAACCACGATATCGGTGTCAAGTCCGGGCATATCTTCGTATGACCAAGCAAAGACGTCACTATACTCTCGAAGCATCTCGACCAGTCTATGCTTGACATCACTCTGCAGCGCAGCCCCTACTCTGACATTTCTGACGAGCTCCTCAGAACCCAGATTTACAATCTCAATATCCTCCTCGTGAGGCAGAATAACCTTCTCCTCTTGTCTCAACAAGCGGGCCAACTCTTCCGGAAGGTCCTCGTCTTCATCAATCTCATCCTCGGCTTGATAAATCGGGCAATCAAAGTCGTAGTGAGCCGTAGAGGGTCCAGAGTCGATGTCATCTGTTACGTGGATCCTGCAATAACAAGGGTTAAGTTTAAAGCAAGAATATGCAGGTTAGCACAAACCTCGTTGCCATTTTGCTGTTTTTTCGAAATAAACATAAAACAGGAATAACAGAGAACACAATATTTGAGTGTGAAGAAAACACCTTTTATTTATTAACAAAATGCATACACATAATCCAACAAGGCCCTGACAGTAAAACCACTATGCCCCGGGCAGGACATAGGGTTGTACAAAGATTGTAAAAAGCAAATCATTACTCTTCACTTGTCAGCTTGATAATCTCCTTGATGGTCCAATTGTGGAGGCGCTCGCCCGGCTTGCTCGGTTGAATCCAGGCGTCAAGATCACAATCACTATCCCCGCTGTCCTCAGACGTTGCGTTGATGCTCTCGAAAATTACTCCCCCCTTGGTGAATAGGATCGGCCCTTTCCCACGAGACGAGCTGCCAAAAGAAGATGAAGCTTCAGCTCCAGGAGAATACCCCAATCCAAACTTATCCTGCTTGATTGGTATATCCAAGACGTGCCCCCAGCCTGGGGTGGAACCGGCTTCGACGACGGCCCGAGCTTCCTTAAACGAGGAGAGATTCATCTCCTGCTTCTCTGCGACGACAGGAGCTACCTCTTTCACCTTGACGGTTTCAAATGCTTGGCAGAGGGTTTCATGGATCTCGCCATCCATTTCAACATATTTAAAGGATGATAGGTGGCTTACCATAATGTCCTCTTCACCACAGACGGTCACTATGCTGCCCCCAACAGCATATTTGAGCTTCTGATGCAGCGTGGACGTCACGACACCAGCAGAATGGATCCATGGCCGACCTAAGAGGCAACTGTAGGCAGGCATGATATCCATGATATAGAAAACCGTATTGAACGTCTCTGGACCAACTTGAATTGGCAGGGTCAACTCTCCGAAGACGTGGCGCTTAGTTCCGTCAAAGGCCTTCACGACCAGATCACTGGGCGTGCAAAGCAATCCACGGGTATCCAACTTCATCAGTGCCTTCTTCGGAAGCACATTAAGCGAGGAACCCGTATCCACCAGGACATGCGACATGATAGTGCCTCTGCACTCTACTGAGACGTGCAAGGCGCTGTTGTGATCTCTTCCTTTAGGAGTCAGCTCCAGATCTGTAAAACCCAGCCCATTACCCGCATTAACATGGGCCACCACCTCTTCCAGCTGATTTACTGATATCTCCTGCGGCACGTATGCAGCATTCAATACCTTCAGTAATGCGTTACGGTGCGCCTCAGAACACAGCAACAAGTTTAGAATCGAGATCTTTGACGGAGTCTGATGAAGATGATCTACAATCTTGTAGTCGCTCTTCTTGATTAGTCGCATGAACTCTTCAGCATCTTTAACTAGCAAGTCTTTTTCTGCCCCAGAAGGGACCTCTTCGGCAGCTTTACCTTTGCCCTTATCCACATCGTCAGCTCGGACCGCTTTCTCTGCTGCAACCTCTGCTGGCGCGAACACTCTACCGCTTCTAGTGATACCACTGACTCCGGTAAGATTCTGCACAGTTGATCCGAATGGCTCTAGCTCTATCTTCTGACCATTGCGATAGACTTCGGCGCCATAATGCCATGGGACAGCATTAGTACTCTCGAATGGGATTGGCCCGGCCCTGGTGATAGTGATAGTAGGCGGTCGGGGCGCAGAAATAGTAATAGGGTAACGAGGAATAGTAATGGTAGCAACTTCATCCGCCTGCTTTAGCACGACCTCCCCTGATGCACTTTCAACGCTCCGGCTGAACTGTAAAATACCCTCGGACATCAGACTTTGGATACCTTCGATCAGCTGCTCACACCCATCGGGAAGTGTAGCACAAGCCATACATAACTCTCCACATCCAGGAAAGAAGCCCTTCTTCAACAGCTTAGCCTTGACAAAACTAAGCGGCGTCTTCAAAGCTTTGACATCAGTCAGCAAGTCCGTACTCTCCTCAGTGATAACGGCATTCACTCCGTCCCCTTATGATGAGGCATAGGATTTTTGGTAACGTTGGGCATATTTTCAGAAAAGTTAATGACCTTGGCGTCCACCAAGTCCTGCACTTTGTGCTTAAAAGCTTTACAATTTTCAATCGTATGGCCAGGTGCCCCAGTATGGAACTCACAAGTAGCATTGGCATCATACCCCGGTGGTGGTGCCCCTGTTAAGGGAGCCATTGTCCTCTTTTGAACTAATTGGAGCTGAAGCAATGTTTGCAGAAGCTGTGCATACGACATAGGTGGAGTTTCAAACTGACGATTTGTCATAGGAGCCCGATTCTGATATCTCCTATATCCCTGCTGATTCTGCTGCTGAGGCTGCTGCTGCTGCGGTTGCGGCTGCGGTGGAGCAGCTGGGATATTTATGCTAGCAATCTGAGGCCGAGGGCCCTTGCCCTTTCTCCTAGTATTAGTGACAGCACTGGCATCTCCCTCTCGACGCTTGCCAGCGTAAGGTTTCTTGCTACTTCCTCCAGCTGAGGATGATTCGCCCTGAATTTTTCCAATCTTTATACCGTTCTCAACATGCTCGCCCATAGTGATGAGAGCCGAGAATGTTCCGGACATGCCACTGACCAGCTTTTCATAGTAGATTCCAGGAAGGGTAGCCATGAAAATTTGCACTAGCTCACGCTCAACCATCGGCGGTTGAACCCGAGCAGCCAACTCACGCCACCGCTGGGCGTATTCTTTAAAGCTTTCATTGTTCCGCTGTGAGAGATTCTGAAGCTGAACTCAGTTGGGAGCCAAGTCGCTATTGTATTGATAGTGGAGGACGAACGCTTCTGCGAGGTCTTTCCAGGTGCGCACAGTAGCGGGCTCCAGGCCCATATACCATTCGAGTGATGGACCAGAAAGGCTATCCTGAAAGAAGTGCATCAGCAACTTCTCATCGTCAGAATAGGCGGACATCTTTCTATAATAAGATCGGAGGTGGACCCGGGGGCAAGTAGTACCCTTATACTTCTCAAAGGTAGGCACCTTGAACTTGTGAGGTACCTTAAAGTCAGCAATCAACCCGAGCTTGGACATGTCAACGCCCAATGTGTTCTGATTTTCGATGTCTCTCATCTTGTCTTCCAGCGCCTTGAACCTGAGTCGAGCTTCAGCATTCAACTCTGCTTCTACACCTCTCTGAGAGAATACGTCATCCTGATGGTCCTCCAGCCACGGTTGAGGCACCAACAGATTTCCTGCACCAGCATTGCCGTTGACTGGCCCTATGTTAACATTGGCTCCCAGACTACCATTGTCGACGCCTGCCGCATTGAGTCCGAGATTAGTCATCAGATTGCCGTTAGCACTGCCGTTGCCCCCGACAACAGGAACAACATTCTGTGGAGCGTCCACTGGAGGAGGAGTGGGCACGGCCCCTCCATGCAGTATGCCATTACTGTCAACCCTGGAGATCAGAGGTTGAACCAAAGTACGAAGCTGGTCTTGACCATTCGCGACCACCTGCATCAGCTCCATAAAACGATCCATCCGTTCACGGAGCTCTTGAACATCTGACTGCACCTGGTCCATTATCCTTGTCTGATTAGCGCGAGTTGAGTAGCGGTGAATGAGTCTTTGATCAATCCTGGAGATCGAAAGCAACTCGGAACCTGTGTTCCTGAAAAACCTGTTAAGATTAAAGGTTAGGAAAAGCAACAGAATGTATGTCATGCAAAATGCTTTATGCAGATGTATGCGTGTGTCTGTGTGCTTGAGAGATTTCCCCCCGATCTTGGCGCCTTAGTACCGGTGCTGACAATAACAAGGAGGGGAATCTGGGCCCAATCATGGAAATAACAACCTCACATATACATAGTACCAGTGATAGTCAACTTCGACACATCAGGGATCGAGAACTCGTACGCAACAGTCTTCTTGAGAGAGGCTGCAGTAATACAATAAGAGGCGAGAGATCCTGGATCGGGGAAACGGTACCTGTCACAGACACACGCCAATGGAATGCGAATGATTATGCAAACTAATGCAAAATGCAGGTATGCAACAATATATCCAGGTGGCTGCTGTGGAGATTCGGTATCAACAGTCACTGATGAGAAGGAAACCCCGGTGTAAAACCACTGATCTGATCTGCTGAGAATACCCATCTGACAGGATCGAGACCAAAATTCTGCTCTGTCAAGAGTAAGTGCCTGATAATAAAGACCCCGGATGCACGATCAGAAAACGTCTGCAGATGAAGTCTTCAGACCCCAGATCAAAAATCTGCCCTATCAAGAACAAGCACACAGCTGCTGATGAGATCTTCAGACCCCACTCAAAAATCTGCTCTATCCAGAACAAACCACTGAGGACGATATCCTGATCGAGACCTGCTCTATCAAGAACAGACATTCACCCGATGATAAAAATCCTCTGATCAAAAACTCGCTCTGTCAAGAACAGTCACATCTGCTACCGAGAACCCTGGTACCGACATAACTGATTCACTGTCAAGAAAACCAGGTAGTCTGGAGGTCAAAGTTTCCTGCAATATCCCAACCCCACTCACCGGTGTGGACCTAATCCATGGATAAAGGTACGGAATCCTATGCGGTCATCAGCGTCACAGACCTTCATGAGTGACGATACGATTCCCAGAAGGAGTGGCATCATCAAGTCATGAAGAGGCCTCTCTTAGCTGACTTCCAAATGATCGGTCCCCATAGTCGACAATCCTCACGTCTGGACTCCCCTCAGATCCTCAGGACCGGAAAGGAGCACCTCTGCAAGAATCTCGTCTGAGCGCAGATTTTCGTAGGGAACTGTGCCTGCTCAGCAGACAGGTTCGTCTACTACTTCTCCGCAACTATATCTAGGTGTATGCTCAAGCCCAGGTCCGGCTTCTCACTCATAGTAACATCCCTCTCCCACAGCAGCACAGATAATCATATCAAACTGGAAATAAAATGCGGGAAATAAAATGCGGGAGGTAAAAATGCGATAAATAAACGCAACCCAACAAGCAAACACACAAACGATAGGATTGACTCTCATAGGGAACCGGAGAACCAGAGATTCTGGGTTCGATCCCCAGCAGAGTCGCCAGCTGTCGCTTGCGCGAAAATAAGGTGTCGGCAAAACAGAAGAGTCACCACCTTTCGTTATTTATCCCTCAGAGCGGGAAAGGAAACGATCGGAAAAACCTGACGAAAAAGGGGGTAAGACAAGGTCATCGCAACCATTGTCTGGGTTCGGGAGTCGGTTACGCAAGGGGAAGGTATTAGCACCCCTCACGTCCGTCGTACTCGACGGGATCCTCGCTTGTTTGTTTACTTGGACGGGTTGGTTATAATCTATCTACCTATCAAGGCTGGCTGAAAAAGAAAAGAAAAATGACTTGGCAAAGCGTCGCACTTTATGCCTACGTATTCTCATCAGAGAATGAGAAATCAGAGTCAACGTAGTTCGGCCTACGAAGGGTTATGGGGGAAGGGTTGAAGGTTGCTCGCTAGGACGTCGCATCCTATGCCTACGTACTTCCACACGGTATGGAAGATCAGAGCAAACGTAGTTCGGGAAACTACGGGTTATTTCCTGAAAGAAGTGTTTTTTATCGTGTTTGCGATCTCAACCGCACTAGAGATTATGACCTGAGAGGGAATGCGTCCTCTCTCAGATAGCTTAAGGCTCGTAACGTACGAAAGAAATCATTCATGATTACTGTATCTTAAACTGCTTTGAGATGAGAAGAGAGCAGGCCCAACTAGGAGGGAGACTATCAAGTCCTACTGTTGTCATGCCGTGGATTCATCCTATGGTTGAGGTTTGAACAGGGAACTCCTAGAAGTTGTCATGCATAGGTTTCAACCTAAAAGTCTATCATCAAATCCTCATCAGAGGAAATGAGAGTCCTAAGGGATCATGTCAATGATACACCAAAACAGACAAAAGCATCAACTTAACAGTAAAATGCATGCAATGCAAGTGAGGGAGGAAATGTGTGTGGGGCTTCAGCCTCCACAAGCTCGTCTCAACCTCAAGCCAGTCATGAAATAACAGTAATCATACTGAAACATAAACAACATGCTATCAAGCAATAACAGATAAAAGAAATGAAGTGCCATCAGGCAAACAAAACACATGCTTGAGAAAGAATCATCTACCTCTACTCTCCAATCCTAACCCTAAAAACCTGATCAAATCTAAGCAAAGCCCTAAAGCAAAACCCTAAACAAGAGAAATCAATCCCAGTCTTCAAGCTTCAAAGCAAGCTTACCAAAGAAAGGGAGCTAAGTAAGCAGACTCACAGTGTCTTCCTCAGGAAAGCACTAGGAGGTGTATACTCAGGAATCATATCCTATGTGGCTCAACCACTGTGATCAGTTTACATTCCTCCTCAGGAGGAACTAAACTCACAAGAAGGCTCCAACATCACTGGATATTTAGGAAATCATATCTGAACTAGTGGAACTAAATGAACAGACTCATAGGACCTTCCTCAGGAAAGTACTAGGAGGCTTCCACTTAGGAGTTGTATCCTATGTGGCTCAACAACTGTGATCAGTTTACATTCCTCTTCAGGAGAAATCAAACTCACAAGTTGGCTCCAACATCATTGGATACTTAAGAAATCCTAGATAAACTAATGGAACTAAGTGAATAGACTCATAGGACCTTCCTCAGGAAAGTACTAGGAGGCTTCCACTTAGGAGTTGTACCCCATGTGGCTCAACAACATGTGATCAGTTTACATTCGTCCTCAGGAGAAATTAAACTCACAAGTTGGCTCCAACATCATTGGATACTTAAGAAAGAGGTGAGAAGAAAGAATGAAAGTCATTCATAGTGCCTTCCTCAGGAAAGTACCATGAACTTCCTTCAAACTTCAGGATCTCAAACCTCACAGACAGGGAATAAGCTCCAAGCTCTGGGTCTCTAAGTCTTGATATTCAATCTTCTCTTCCATCATTCTCCTCAACAAGATCTTCAAAACAAACTAAGCCCCACAACAAATTCCCCAAAATAAACCCCAGAGATGAACAGATAACCACGGAACAGTCAAAACCATCATCCAACTTCAGAAAATACCTAAAAATACTAAACCAAGGGGGAAAAATCTATCAATTATTCACAAGGGTCTACAACATCTACCCATAACATCCACATATGCCCCTACCCAAAAAATCAAGACAAAACTATCTAAAGAAAATGAATTTCCTTACCTATGCATAACATAAACCCTAATTAGGATACCCTAATGCTAACCTAATTAATCTAATCAAATTTTAATCTAAAAATCAAGAATTAAATCCTATGGGGAACAATGATTCAATATCTAATCACACCAAAAAGAATGAATTAAAAATCCTAAGGGAAAGTCTTAAAAGAAATTCTACAAAATTGGATACCAACCTAAACATATTAAAAAGCTATTAAAATGAAAAATATACTAAAAATATGAAAAGAAAATAAAATGGAAATTTTATTTATCTATATTTTTCTAGACAGATTTATTAACATATGAAAAAAACAAGTATCAAAAAATATTCATTTTTCTATTTTTTAGGAATTTTATAAAATGCAAAAATATAAATGGAATTAAAATATAAAAGAATTGAAATAAAGGGGAGGGGGTGAGAAAAGCAAGGCGCCTCAGTTGATTATTTGATGGGCCAGATATGGTGGGGTGCGGATAGAAACTGGGATAGGCCCACACGCGCTTCATTTATCAAAACGGTGCGTTTGGACGCTGGCCCTTTCCCTCCGTTTTTAAGTTCAAACGAGAGCCGTTGGATTAGAGTAATAGGTCAAACGCTTCAACACGATCGGATGGCTGAGGGCCATCGTCCCCAAATAGATTTCTAGGGTTTTCAGAAGCAGCTTCCATGCAAGATATTTCAACTCCCTCGTTCTTCCTCCATACTTGATGAAACTCAAAAATTCCAAAAAGGAAAATGGCCTACTCATTACAAGGAACAAAACTGCACGTGTGATTTCCATTAATTCTTCCTGGATCATCCTAACAGAAAGCTAGAAGATCTTGGTACCACCATATTTCTCTGAAATTAATCTTGCTAAAACTCAAATTTAATGGCATGATCATGTTCTTTATACTACCCTAACCATTCTAATCCACAATATGACCATTAATACTCCATACACGAACTGTTCTTGAAACTGAAAGAAGATGGGGTCTGCTGTGGAACTTCATACAGAGCTCTATAATTCTCAGGGAATGGTCTACTATCCTAACATATTCATCCTACACCTAAAAATCTAACAGAAGACCTATAAATAAAGAGATTCGTGGAAAGAAAGAAACCTGTCAAAGTTCAATGGTGTGTGTAGCTAGGGCTTGATTCAGAGCTTGCAAGGGCTTCAATGTGATCCTTTGAAGATGAATAAGCTTCTGTTTGCACTGATCTTGAATGAGAAGCCTTGTGGTGGAAGAAATCCCAAGTTGCTTGATCTTGAAGGAAGCTCTTCAATGGCAATGTCTCTCTCTCTCTCTCTCCTCTGAAAACTCTCTTCCTGACCAACCTTCAATACCTTGTGGATCACTCTTCTTATAGTGATGGATGGAAACAACTAGATCCTTCTAGAATCATCTAGAAAGTGCTTGAAAATCTCATGTGATGATAAGTGGTATATCTCATGTATCATGCCTTATGCCTTGCAAATTGGCTTTAAAATCTCATCATAAGAGATATTGAGAAGATATGAGCAATTACAAGCCTTTTTCTTGCCTTGTGTTAAAATTTCCAAAGGTGCCTTATAATGCAAGTTTCAATATTACAAAGCATGTCCCATTTTAAAGCCTCAAATGAAAATTGTGTTTAAACCAATGTTCTCAAAATGATGTTTCCAATCAAAATGATATATTGGATGACCTATTTTGGATTCATAGATCTTCCAAACCAATTTCCAACTTCAACTTTTTAAACTTATAAGCCATTTTTAGTTCAAATTTACCAAACTTTGTCATTCCATTCTATGAGCTTTTCCAACAATTCATGACCTTATTTATAGGCTTAAAATGCCATTTTGAACAACTTTCATGTTTTGAGTTTTTCCATTTGAGGCTTGGAAATAGGAGATATGGCCTTTGCTTAAAATGACCTATAACTGCCAAATGACCAAAATACCCCTGTCTTGTTCAAACCATAAGTTGAGTTCTACAAATCCTATCAAGGACTTATACCACTCAAATTAAAGCTAAGAAGATGCCCTTCAACATTAATGTTGACCAAGAAATCATAGGAATCATCCTACTAGGGCAAAAGTTGTCTGCAAGTAGGGTGACTTTCAAGGACCCAGATTCACACACCTCTGCTGACCTGTAATTTGTCAAAACCATAACTTGAGCTCTGTAACTCCTATCAAGGACTTCCACCACTCAAATTAAAGCTAAGAAAAAGCTATACAACATTCATGTTGTGGGGAAGATGAGATATCAATCACATCTAGAGCTAAAACTGCCTGGAAGATAGGGATCAAATTAGGGTTTTTTCACTGACAATCCTTGGAAACCCTGACTTGAAACTCCTCAAACTCCTCAATCATGATGAGTTGGTCTAGGAATCATCTTTATAACATCTCTATGCATCATTCCATGATCTCATGGCCCTTGGATTAGGTCTCAACCTTCTCCAAATCTTCAGTTAATCTAGGGTTGACCCAGTCAAAACCCTAATTCTACCATTCATGGTTGAATCTTCTGAATTCTTGCATAATGACCTCTCTGGGCTTCATGATGGCTATCAAGACATCTCATAAACTTTCTCAAAGCATCAAGTTCATTCTCAAAGTCTCTGAATCATCTGAGGAGCACCCACAACTCTCAAGCTATGAAGCACACAACCCTGGTTTCAACCCACTCCTCTGAGGATCTCTTGAACTTTCTGATGAAGGTATCAACTTTCAAACAGTCAATGAATAAATAATTGTTGGTCAAATTTTGGGGTGCAACAGAGGTTGTATCTAGGTCTCGACCATCAGCCTAACCCTGATGATCTTGCAGTTTGGACATCAAAAACATCAATCATTCGGTTCGCTACAGTGGAGATGCACCGAAGTGATAGAGTGAAACCGTAGTTTGGCATACAACAAGATATTCCAGTCGATCCGACATGTTTGAGAGGCTGACATCAATTGAGAGTAGATGCACAATGATGCTACGATGATTGTAGAGACTTTGCTAAAGAGATGTGTAGATATTAGAAGAATTAACGTCACCACATCTTAAACGAGTCTGTCGTGGAAGGGATAAACCAAGTCATCAAAATATGATTTGGTTTAGGTCAGTTACAACTCAAAAATTTGTGTCTAAGCCGATATATTTGATAGATCCGGGCCAACGTGCTTCGTCCTCAAACACACAACAACAAACACCTGCCCAACAACCAACCTCGCACCACAACTAACAAAAATATGTACCCACCAAATCAAACTTCCAAACCCGCAACTCATTCATGCCACCCACCCAATCACAACAACAAGAGTCTGACCCTTACAACCAATATCCACACACCGACACCACATCCGCCTATAGCCCCGATGACTCATTCGACTCCACCCTAGCCTACCATAGCCCTCCACAAATGAACATACAGACATCCTACCACCAAAACGCCCAACCACTATTTGACTACCTTACCCCATAACAACCATTGCATTGTTTCCAAAACGATTCAATATACCAACTTGGCCAACCATACCATCCTCACCTAACCCAACCACTGCATCCCAACTTTGAAAACATGGGCATGTAACTAAATCACGGCATCGCCGTTGGCAGCAACCCCACAGCTATTGGGGGCAGGTGATTGAAAATTTGTCAAATACGTCGGGACCCTCGCACCAAATACCTTTTCCGCAGGCCAATACGCAAAAACTACAAACACCTCAACAAAATCGTGGTAGACCTCAGAGGAATGCTAATGCGCCGAGATGTGGAACCGGATGACGTTTTGATCGGGCCAAACTTTTTTTTTTCATTTCTTGTAAACTTTAATGTATTTTAATAATATTTTTAATTGTTTCTTATTTGCTTTTGTTTTTTCCTAAAGTTTTAACCTATTTTAAATTAACTTTTCTAATATAACAAAAAAAATTTAGGGAGGAAACGCCATTTGATATGGCACATGCACTCCATATTAGGGCAAGTGGTGTGTAGGTGCCATTTGGTTTGACTACACCTACATGTATGCTCCAAATCAAATGGTGCATGAGCTTTCATTTGTGCATATACTCCAAATGAAATGACGCATCCTTATTGTTAGTTTCTGAAACTACGCTATTTTAGTAAATAAATTGAACCTGATGTTATTTTGATATTTAAATTGAATACATACGTTATTCTAAAAAAATTCTGATAAATTACTATATATATTCTCAGGACTGACCCTAGGGGTAGGCCACCAAAGCTGTCGCCTAGGGCCTCAGTTTTTTCAAAATATTTGTATAGTTCTTAATTAATTGACTTTAAAAAAAATTAATTTATATACCAATTATATAATAGCATTTATTAATAATGTATGATAATAACACTCATTTAAAATATATGTTGTATAATTGATTTACTTAAAAATTAAGATCTTTTTAAGTTTTCAGAAGTCTTGTGTAGGTTAAACATGGTTTAACTGCGAAAAATAAATAGGGATCTCATTTTATTATTGTTTAAATATAATTAATACTTTTTATGCCCTTTTTAACCACAACTTAAAAACTTAACTGTGAAAAGTTTTAGACTCTATCCGGTAATTCGTCTTGCACTTCCTTAAAGAAATTCTCTTACAAAAAATAATATTTGAAATTTAAGTTTTTTTTTAAGAACTTTAGTAATCTTTTTTTAATTATGATTTTTCTTTTAAAATGATTAGCAGAATGTTTAGATGTGTTGATTCATTATCAATTGAAAATAAAATATTAAATTAAATTGATTAGAATAATTTAATAATTTTATATTTTAAAAAATTTAAAATAAAAATTCATTAATTTAAAATGAAACTATTTTTATTATATTGAAATGTTTAATCTAAATTTTTGTCTCAGATTTCAAAATGTGTTGCACTAATATTCTTCGGTTTTTACATCGGATTGATTTCCTCTGTTTGTTTGAGTGTGACGTGGATTTCATTACATTCATGAAATGCATAAGTAATTAATTAACTATCATTTGCGGTAAAATATTACATTCTAGAAGCTATATGCCATCAAATGGGCAATATTAACATAGCTGTCTTTTTATATTATTTTTTATGAATGGTCTTTTTATATTAAAGATTAACTTATTAGTTAACAATATTAAAGGTTCACATCGGTTTTTAAGTGGAGGGATTTTCTCCATTCAATTTAACAACGTGAATCAAAGCCACACGATAAAATATAAAAAATATAAATAAGATAAAGATGTAGGGTTTGAAGAGTGTTGATTAATATTGGCTTTTCCTTCCGTATAATCAACATTGGAGGGAATTCTTTGATCTTTCCCGTTTTTAAAGTATAATTTATCTTGTAAAATTGGACGTGTCATTTGAAGCAAAGTTTGCATTATTTTCTTTTTAGGCATCTTGAAAGTTTGATGTGTGATTTGAAGATGGAAGGATCTATTGTGTTAAATCTCTTCTATACCAAATTGGTAAAGTTTAAAAAATAGTAAGGACCTGTTTAAATCTCTTTCCCAAAACAGTTTTCTAGTTTTTAAAAATTAAAAAAATTAAAAAGTTTGTTAGGATAACTAGTTTTTAAAAACTATTTTCTAAAACTCTTTTTAATTGTATAGTTTTTAAATCTAAAAAACAAAAATAACTTTGATTTGTTTTGGTTTTTTCTTTTTCTTTTTACTTTTTAAATTGTACAATTGAAAACACACTGAAAATACATAGTTTTTTTTTGTTTTTTTTTAATAGTTTTCATTAATGACAGTTTTGATAATTATAGTCATAACTTTTTTAATCTCTATAATTATTTTTTTCATACTTTTTCAATTGTTATTCAAAAAATAATAAATTGTTATACCAAATACTAATAAATAATTGTGTTTATTTATTTCTGAAAATATTTCTATTAGCACTTTTTTCTTAAAAAATATTTATAATTTATATATACATTAATAATTTATTTTTATAAATTTTTAAAAATTGGTAAATTTAAAATTTCATCTCAATTTTTTATAACAACTTCTAAAAGAAAACACTAAGAGCATTCACACTCATTATCCCCACTTTGGTTTTTTAGATGGGGTCCACATAATTTTTTATATTATATTTCACTTTAATATTTTCTAAACAACCCAACTATATTTTTCAAATATCCATGCAACTCATCTAAAACTCTAAAATGGGTCCCACCAAATCTCACAATATATCCAATATTTTAATTATATAAATAAATAATTAAAACAATTTAATTGAAATATATCAAAATACATTAAAAAATTATATATTTAAAAAATTATATATTAAAAAACACAATACATCACACAAATAATTAATTAAAAATACATTAAAAATACATTAAAACAATAAAAATATATGTGTGTGATAATTAATTTAAAAATACATTAAAAATACATTATTAAAATAAGTTACTAGCACAAAATACAATAAAAATATATATATTTAAAATATTTTTCAATTGTTGTTATTCTCATGTCCATAACGTTGCCATATATGTTCTATCAAGTCTTGTTGAAGGTGTCGATGAACTTGTTTATCACGAATATCAAATCTTCTACACATGAACTCTTGAAAATCAATATTAGAATCGTTCGACAATATTGTCGCATCATTACTCAAATGATCATAAGAAAAATCAAAATTTCCACTATATGTTGCACGTTCATCTTCAACAATCATGTTGTGTAATATGATGCATGTATTCATTATGCGCTGGAGTGTGTCTAAGTGCCAAGATCGTGCTGGATTGCGTATGATTGCAAATCGGGATTGAAGAACTCCAAATGCTCGTTCAATATCCTTTCTTGCCCCTTCTTGATGTTGGGCAAACAATTTTCTCTTATCCCCTTGTGGCATCGAGATACTTTTTACAAACGTGGCCCATTCAGGATAAATACCATCTGATAGATAATAGCCCTTGTTGTATTCAGTATGATTGATTGTATAATGAACCTCGGGAGCTCGTCCTTGCAGAACATCGTTGAAGACATTGGATTGGTTCAACACATTAATATCGTTGTTTGAACCCGCTACCCCAAAGAATGCATGCCAAATCCATAAGTCTTGTGAAGCCACTTCTTCAAGCATAACAGTTGGTTTCCCATGATCGCCTCGAACATATTGTCCTTTCAATGCAACAGGACAATTTTTCCATTCCCAATGCATGCAGTCAATGCTCCCTAACATACCTGGAAATCCTCGTGCCTCTCCTATTTGCATTAAGCGTTCAATGTCTTCGGCGTTTGGCCTTCGCAAATATTGTGCACCAAAGATGTTGATCACTCCTCGTGTAAACTTATCAACACATTTTAGTGTCGTGGTTTCACCAATTCTCAAATAGTCATCCACACTATCAGCAGATGTTCCATATGCCAACATACGGATAACAGCAGTGCATTTTTGTAATGGTGAAAGACTTGCCCTACCTGTTGCGTCAACCATCATTCGAAAATACTCATCATGTTGACCTAGAGCTTCAACAATACGAAGGAACACATGTTTATGCATTCGGTACCTTCTACGAAACTGCTCATTTGTGTATACCGGAGTTTCTGAAAAATAATCTTTGAACAATCGTTCATGTCCCTCTTCACGATTCCTCTCTATATTCCTTCTTTGACGCCTAGACCTTCTAGAGCTCGAGGCTTCTTCTTCCATAAACAACCTCACAAGTTCTTCATCCATGTCATCATTCATATAATCCATAAACATTTTTGCAATGTGGGAAGGATTGGAAGGATCCATGTGAAAAGAAGTTTGATATTTAGTAGAAGATGATAACAAATTGTAAAAAATGCAAGATGTTAATACTATTTATAAGACTACTTTGAATAACGACTAGTTTGAATAACAGCTAGTTGGACTTTGAATAACGGCTAGTTTGACTTTGAATAACGGCTAGTTTGAATAACGGCTAATTTGATTTTGAATACGTAATCATACTAATTAAGTCCATATTAATTAATTCCAAAATACATAATCTTACTAATTAATCCCAAAATACATAATCTTACTAATTAAGCCTAAAATACATAATCTTACTAATTAATCCCAAAATACATAATCTTACTAATTAAGCCTAAAATACATAATCTTACTAATTAATCCCAAAATACATAATCTTACTAATTAAGCCTAAAATACATAATCTTACTAATTAATCCCAAAATACATAATCTTACTAATTAAGCCTAAAACACATAATCTTACTAATTAATCCCAAAATACATAATCTTACTAATTAAGCCTAAAATACATAATCTTACTAATTAATCCCAAAATACATAATCTTACTAATTAAGCCTAAAATACATAATCATACTAATTAAGTCCATATTTTTCTCTAATCATGTCGCACAACATATCATGAGCTTGTAGTTGTCTTGTATCCATATTTGATGTATCTTTTGAGAGTATTTGCAGATCATTCATCTTCAATCTCTCCTCAGCATTCCCAGCCTTCTTAATCTTTGCATCAACTTTTTTTCTCTCTATCTCAACTTTTTCACCCTCAATGCGTGATAGTCCCGTGCAAACATTGACATCAGATCAAATTTTTTTTAAAGTCATCTTTCAAAGAATCATATTTGACATTGGGAGTAGAAGACATTTCCATAAGCTTTTCTTTCTCCTTCCTTTTGGCTGCCTTTTGACCGATTGGACGGCGAGACAAAGTAGGTGATGATGGATCGTGTTCGCTGCTCATTTGTGGATTAGAAGATGAAGAATATGCTCCTGCAGCTGAATTCTTTGTTCTTTTTGTAGAAGCTTCTGATGAACCTGCGAGCCATTTAGGTTCATCTTTCAATAATCTCCATGCAGCTTCAAAAGTAAACTTTTCACCTTCATCTTGGAAATAGATTTTATATGCAGCTTGCATGATATTGCTCTCGGAACTCCCACTTTGTTGTGTAGACACAGCTTGTTTGTAGCATCCAACAAACTTTTAAACATATGGATTGATTTTATGCCATCGACATTTTAGTTGCCTCGGTTTCCTCTCTTTGTAGTTAATGTCACGATGCTTGTTGTAAGCTTCACCGATCCGCTTCCAAAAACTATCTCCTTTTTGATCAACCCCAACAATTGAATCTTTTGAAACATTGAGCCATGATTGAATGAGAATTTCATCCTCTTTTTGTTGGAACCTTTGTTTATGCGTATTCACAACACGTACAGATGCAACTTCTTCACCAAGGTTAACTGTTTCTAAGCTACCTTGAGTGCAAAATTGTGGTGTTTCATCTTCTTGATCATTTGGTTGCGCATCACTACTACCTATTTGAGCCCCATGAGGCATAATGGGGTTACTTGATTGAGATGTAAATTATTGATATTGATATGGATAAGGTGGTGGATGATATGAGTAATTTCCAAAGTGTGGATTATTTTGTGGATTTAGGATAAAAGGTGAGTTTTGAAAATTTGGATTATGGTGTGGATTTGAGATAAAAGGTGTATTTCTAAAATATGGATTACTTTGTTGATTTGGAATAGAAGGAGGACTACCACTATTTTGCATAAAATTAGACCAAGGGTTAGGTTGATTGGGATCCATTGACAGAAAAAATGTGTAGAAGAAAAAATTTAAGATGAGATAAATTCAATAGTTCAAAGTTAGACTAGTTGTAAATGAAAATTGTAGTAAAATTAATAACCTATTTATAAGAGTGAAAAATATTACCGTTAGTTTATTAATAAATTAAAATATAAATAATATAGTGATTAATTTATATATAATATAGTGATTAATTTACAATATTAATAAATTAATAACCTATTTATGAGATAAATATTGCCATTATTTACTAAAATATAAATAATATAGTGATTAATTTATAGCCGTTACAATTTAATATTTCAATTTAATATTAAATTATTTACTAAAATATTACTGCTGAATTATTTAAACTATTAAATTATTAAATTATTTACTAAAATATTACCGTTGAATTATTTAAATGATTAAATTATTAAATTATTTACTAAAATATTACCGTTACAAAGTATTTAAATTTAATATTAAAATATTTTAATTTAATATTGGCATGCAAATATACCGTTGAATTATTCCAAAACAAAATATTACCGTTACAGTTACATTTATTATTTTTGTCCAACATTTATTATTATTGTACAACATTTATTATTTTTGTCCAGCATGGCACTTGTAGAACCGTTACTAAACCAGCCAACGTTGGCATATGTAGAACTTTATTATTTTACCAAATATCCATTATTACTGACATAGAACACTTTGTAAAGTGTGTAGAACCATAAAAATTGGACTGATATTTATGCTCTAAGGAATGCTATAATGACCATTTTATAAAATTATCTTTTTTTCATTTCAAAAATAATAAATATCCCTTATTAATAACCAATCTTTTAAAATATGGATCGGTTATCAAATAGGTGAGAGTGTACTGATTCATTGTTCAAACTATTGGGTCACTAATCGAACTGCATGTTAAAATTGGATAAAATTAGATAATTGATATATGACCAAATAACAATAACAGTGATTCTTTGGACGAGACTTGGCGTTTATTGATCAACCACTGATGTTTTACATAATTCTTCATGGCTTTACATTAGAATGTGGTATTTTTTGAAATGTGTAGGAACTTTTGAGGATCACACCAGATTCAGCACAAAGGAAGAAATGTCCTGCAAACATCGCTTAGCAAAGCCAAACAGAAGCCAAACACACTGATTTCGCTTGAAGCGAGAGGCAGCGAAGCAAAGGTAAAAGCAACTTCGCTAAGCGGGATGAAGCGAGTTGAAGCGAAGGGAAGTAGAAGCAAAACCACCAAAGTTCGCTTAAAGCGAGTAGCTGCCAAGCAATTTCGCTTAGCGAGCCACACTTCGCTAAGCGAAATAAGGAGGTTTCAAAGGGCAGTTTGAAAATACTTCAAGGTGAAGAAAGGTCACTTCGCTTAGCGAGCCTTACTTCGCTAAGCGAAATTAACTAAAATTCAGGCAATATAAAAGGGGCTGAAACACATTCTGATGGGGATAAACTTTTTCTAGAGAATAGATAGCAGATATTAGAAGAGAGACTTGTGACAGTGAAGGATACGAGCTAGATACGCATCATATAGTCGGAAAATCACATTTGATGCTCATTCATCTCAATTTCTTCATGATTAATCAAGCTACCATGATGATAGCTAGCTAATTTCTCTCTTATGTTGGGATTGAATTGTAATCCGTTGAATAGTATGTGTACTCATTAATCATCATATATTATAATCAATTGTTTATATTTATCAGATATTATCTTTGTTTTATCGATTAATTTTATGGATTCAAATTGCTATTGACAAATACTTTTTCAATCCCGATCTAAGATAATATTATGTTAAACTCGAGTTGCTAGACATAGGATTAAAGTATGACATTCACACGTAGTATCGAAGATTTATACTATCATATTGTTAGATAGATTGAGAAATCACCGATCAAACAATACGGTAGCAGTCTCGACAGAGATTTAGAAATAAAACCTGTTGTGAGAATACATGATGATATTAATAAACAACACGATTATATTTGAAAGTGATCGATGAATTCATATTTATTCGGTGGATGGAAGTTCAATCCCAACATGTTTTATCATCTGTGAAATTCATTTTATCAATTACAATTTCTTACAGGTGATCGCGACTTTGCGTATTGGTCGAATTACTACTGCAAGTATACAGTTTATCGCGTAGTTTTAAAAGATTGTCGAACCCAAAAGGACTAATAATCAACCTAGTGTGATCAATTATTACGGTGCAAAGCTAAGGCTTAGTTTTTGCAGTAAAAGGACTTAATTATAACAGGATTTGAAAACGATAAAGAAACGGTTCCGAAGAATGATCCACGTGCTCCTAAGGGACTCCGTAGATCCTGGGTGTTAACAAAGGTCTCAAAGTTATTCTGTAGGAAAAACTAGTTTAAGATTCGATCTCGCACTCTCGCGCTATTGACCCAACCACACCTGATAACCCCAAGATTTTGCTCTCGCTCGCTCGGTAGTTAAAAGGCACGCTTTGAAAACTAGCAAAGCCTAACAGAAACCTAAAGCGCTCTCATTGCGTTAAGGCTCAGTGCTCGGTATCTACTATCTGATGATTACCTCAAACTCTCGCTCTATCGGACACACCTTGGTGTGCTTCTCACTCTCGTGATGGAACGCTGTTAACTAGCCTCTCGCTCTCGCGAAAAGACTGACTAAATTCAGAATAGACCCCAGAACCGGAATTTAGAACAACTAAGTTAAACACCAATGGTTCCTACAGAGTCCCATCGGGTGACGGTACTCAGACTACGGACTCCGACGAAACTACTCAGACATGTTCATCTTTATATCTAAAGTACTTAACATGCTGTAAATTAAAACATACATAATCGCAAATAATGCAAAAATAAAGAAATGAAATAAAGCGGAAATGTAAATAACCTGAGTTAAACTGGAATAGAAGCAACTTTAAATAGGTTACAATATCTATCCAAGCGTACAATCATCAACAAAATGTAAAATTACAACGGTGCAACAATCACTCAGTATGAGCAATTACTACTTTGGTAAGTGAGTATGTAGGTAAGGTCTGATGAAATTTCTGCAGCGCTTATGCACGGGTTCCTTGGATGCCTAAAACTGACCTATAAGGGCCTATATATAGAGGGGAAATGGCTCCAAGACTTTTGAATTCGAAATCCATCAAAACTGCCAAACTGTTAAGCCAAAATCTGTTCCTGCGTTGAACGGCGACCACCATGTGCCTAATGGCGACCGCCATTAGCTTCAAACTGGGATTCCCTCCTTTTTTTGTACGGTGACCGCCTTCCTCAGGCCATGGCGAGCGCCATTGCCATGAGGAGGCCAGAATTTGAATTTTTGAAGGGTTTTCTTCATTGTTTAGCTTGTCTTTCGATCCTTTTCTTCTATGTTACCGATATAACACCTGTCAAGTAAAAATAGAAGAAAACATAAGTAATCAACAACTAAAACGATAATGACTCGATAAAACAGCAGATAAAAATGCGCGAAATGAATCAAAATGTGTGATACAAAGTCGAGTCATCAAACTCCCCCACACTAAGATCTTTGCTTGTCCTCAAGAAATCGACCAATATGGTAAATGGAAAGTAAGCATGGTCTGAAACATTGGCACAACGAAACTCTAATCATACGCGACTGATAGGCTAATGTTCGATCGATAGGTACTAAATAGTGAAAACAAGGATATCGTAACGACACATCTCAACATTTACGAACAAGTACTCCCTTCCTATGCAATACCAATTCAAATCATGAAATTATGATCAGACCTATATCCTTTATTCTATTTCACCTCTTTTTCATTCTTACGCAATCACATTAAGCCCGTTATCCCTTGCACTTACATGGTAAGCAAACCTGTTTGTTTTATATGATCTCGATCTTCAAAAAATTTCTCTTTTTAGCACATTATGTTTTCTTTTGCTTACGAATTTCAAGAGTCTGAACCTTTAGGCTAAATGGATGGGTGAGGAGCACCTAACTTAGCGAGATCATGCCTTTCATTCGCTTTCTATAAAAATCACATTATTCAAATTTTTGAGATCAACACATATTTACATCGGTTCGTTACTTAGTTTGTACACAAGGATGGTGCTGACTGCTAGTATAAACTAGTCAAGAGGTTACTGAAATTCTGGTATATAGATCTCATATGTCCCAAGAACATTGATCTCTGCTCAACAAGGACGAGGACAGACCATGACCAATTTAAATTTCATTAAATTATCCCAATGTCATGACCAACGTCATGACCTCTGTTATGACATCTGCATGCTGACAGACTATTTATCTAAACATTTAACTTGTGCAGAATTGTAAATGCTGAAAGATAAATAACACCAGTAATTGTTTACCCAGTTCGGTGCAACATCACCTACATCTGGGGGCGACCAAGCCAGGAAGGAAATCCACTATTAGCAGAATTAATTTAGAGTTAAACCTCCAGTTTACACTCCTCACTTAATCTCTACCCAATGCAATTTCATCCTAGAGACACTCTAGTACCTGAGTATACCCACTCACTCCCCCTCAATCACACAACAGTGATTTATAGTTCACAATTACAAAAACAATATGAAGAGACACTTCATACTCACCTTGATCTTGCTTCACAGCTTTGATCAAGGAACTCACACACTCTTGCTTCACAGCTTCGAGTGAGACACAACCTAGAATTTACCTATCCAATGCAATCATCCACCAGACAATTGCTTGGAGTACAAGTATTCCTAAACCGAATTCATACGTGAAGACTAGCCTTCTTCACTTACATATATGTCTACCACAATGTATCAAATGATACAAAGGGTGACTTACACACAAGGGACTCTCAAACCCTAGACCTTTATTTAACACTCTGGTTTTTCTTGATGTGAGTGCCTGCTTTCCTCTGCTTCTGCTCCTCCTTTTATAATAGTGCAGACTGGGCTTGGGCTGCTCCAAAGTAAGAAACATTAGGTTTAACAAAGTAAACCTAATTTCCACTGATCAAGGTGCTGTCAAATTAGGTCATGATATTGTCTAGAATCTCGTCTGAAATAACTAAGAAGTCATAACAGGTTTCCTGAAATTTAGCCTGAGATATATCAGGTATCATAACAGAAAAAGAAACTCAGCCCGTCTGATGTCATACGATCAATGTCATGACATTCAGTATGACATTCAGCTTTTACTCATTCTTAGCTGACCAGCTTGCTCTGCTGCACACTTCTGCAGAATCTTCTTCATGACAGTATAAACCACTGTTTTATAGTTCCCTAAAAAGTATCAAAGATCCTTTTTGTGAACACCCATTAAATCTGCACTTTGTTTCTAACAAATCTCTTTGGCCTGTACATACTGATGTGGAATATCCAACAGGACCAAAACACTTCTATCAAGAGATATAACATAGCAGCCCCTACTGTACCAGACATGATGTCATATGATTAATGTCATGACATTCAGTATGACATTCATGACAGCAGTTCTGTCATCAACTCCTTCTTGCTCCTTTAGCGATGTCATATCTATGGTAATGACATCCTGCTTAACATTAGTGCAGAGTCATGTTTTACCAAAATTTAACAAATTATAGAATCATGGACAATTTTATATCATAGAACCATGGAACTAACAATCTCCCCCTTTGGAAAATTTTGGCTCAGACAACTTATCAGGGCATTCAGTAGTAGTTTATACAAACTATCATGCTCCCCCTTGATAGTTGCATCCAGCATAGCAGCAACAATGCTTTTCCTCATCAGTAGCAGTAGTTTTTCCCAGCCTCACACACTATCATGCTCCCCCTTGATAGTTGCAACAGATAACAACCCTTAACAACACTTAACTCCCCCTTGGTTTAGTCAAAAATTGACAAAAATTGGAGTAAGTGTACATACTGCACATAGTGTCCAAGTCTGCCATTTCTTGATCTCTACAGGTTGCACCAACAATCATGGACAATCAGTCTTGAATCTTGGGTTCTTGTCTATCTGAAGCCGCACCTTCAAGAATGACACTTTTGACATCACTAATTAAAGGATAATCAATTAACTACTTGCCACAAGTAACAATTGATCTTAAATCCCCAATTTGAGACACACAAATCTTCTGTAGAGAAAAATAAATTCTCCCAGATAGAAACCCATGTTGTTTCCTAGGCCAGTCATCACCGTCCTAGTTCAAACCAACATTGGTGGTCCAAGAACTCAAGCTTGCCTGAGCTTCAGCAGTCTTTATACTCAGCTTTATATTAGCATCATGCAGCTGCACATTAAACAGGTACATAGCTTCCCCTGTCATACATAATCAGTACCCCCCTAAGAGAGAGAACCCAATTACATGAAGACTCTCTTCATCATCTTCATATTCAGTCACTGCAGCTTTTCATTCCTTGATTCATAGATAGCAGAAGAGTTGCAGGATAACTATCTGGAAGATCTACAAATCGTCAGGGTAAAAGTCCTTCCATCTGCACAGGATCAGAGCTGTGATGTCTTGATCTTTATCTTCACCAGACACACTAGGATAGAGGCCTATAAACTTGATTGGATCCATGAACATCCTAAGCACAGAACCAAAAGGAAGGCATTTGTCATGTTCACCATGAGCTTGGAGCAGTAACCCAATGTCACAACATCTTGTCTGACATTCTATCTTCATAAAAACCCAAACTGTTTGAAACCACAAACAATCTTGGTACCAGCACTCTTGCAGCAACAAATTCTGGATAGAAGTATAACTCCCCATATCAAGGGTAACCAGTGCACGTGAATGGAAAACATAAGAAGCATCTTCATGTCTTCAAGAACGCATTCTCTGTTCAACACACATGTTGAACGCATTCACCATACGCAAATAGTACCCCCATCAACCAAAAGCTCTCCCCCTATTTTTGATAACAGCTGCTCTAAGGTCACCATATTATATCTTCAAGACTCACCTCATGCTCATGCAGAGAGAAGGCACCAAACTGATCCACCTCTTCCTAGAGTTACTTGTAGCAGAAGAAACTACAAGTATTCTGGCCTTAGTCAGAGTACAAGATAGACACCACATAATCCAAGACATTATTTACTCATCATTCTCCCATATGATAAGTTAGAACACTCTTGATTCATCTAGGGACTTTATCACATCAGAATGCACTCAATAAACCAGTCTAATACCTTCACCTCATACTCCAAGACAGTTCTTTTTACCTCATCATTCTCCTGTATGACAAGATAGAGTACTTAGTCAAGATGTGAATCACAAGTTTCACAACAGATCTTCCCAACCCATATGGTTCATATTACAGACACACCATCCCATTGTTCTTTATGTGCCCATACTGGACTTACTACTGCCTAGTAATCCAACTGAAGATCTTCACAGCTCCACCAGCTTGATTAAATACATCTCCAAAAGAAGGAAATCTTCTATACACAGCTTAGGGCTTCTACCACAAGCTCCAATATATGAACAAAGAAAAATCCTCCTTTGGTCTTCAACCAATTACCCTTCTGCACAAGAGTAATTAGTTCCAAGCATGAACAGTCCCAGAACCTTCTGTGGTCTTCAAATAACTAACCTTCTGCACAAGAATAGTTCTCTAAAGGCTCATTACTTAAATAACCAAATGCCACTGTTTGGTTACTCAACATCTTTCAGAGCTCTAGCAAGCTTGTTCTTCATATCCTACATGCTCCATCAGGCCACTTTGATCTTCAAGTCACAATTTCTACTTGCTCCAAAGCAAGGCACCTACTCCTTCACACAGCTCCCGCAAACTGCATGAGATGAAGCATTAATTCTATTCATACCTGAGAAGATCAACTTATCTTCAAATGATGTGCCACACCATCACTTGAGGCCTTGAAGTTACTGCTTGATGTCACAACTTTGTTTAAGACATCCAGCTTGAGAGTTCAGGCTTTCCTTCTGCCACTTAGAAGATTCTCTTTACTCAATTAGAACAAGAGTACATAGGCTTGATATCTAGTTGGAGTAGACAACCTCAATCCTGCTTTGTTGTACCATACTAATTACCTTGAAGTGCATGAACTCCTCTTAAGAGAGACCAAACGTGCCACGGCTTGACTCTTTAATGAGGAAGGGTCACAAAAGAAATCTTTACACAAGGATTCCCACTTTCCTTAAGTAGAGACTTCTTTAGAAAGTCAGAGATAACTGCCACTTATCCTTGACCTCCAATATGACCAGGGTCATATGCTCCTATGCACTTAGATCAGAAATAAACTGACCTAAGCAATGCTATCACCAACACCATCTTCTAGACACGTTTCTTGCCAGGAAACTCTCTAGCTAATAGATCAGGTGCTTCTAGTAGAAACTAGAACACAACTGCTGCACTTTAATACTCTTATAGAGCAGATTGTCTTCATCTTTATTCCCATCAACACTCCATTCTAGCCTTAGTTTCTTGCCAAGAACCTTACTAGAATGAGTACAGATCCAGTTATATCTCCTTTTGATCTAATCAACAGAATTCTGCACAATCTCTGCTGATTGAATGTCTCAACATCTGGTTGACCATCAGATCCTTGAAGAAAACAAAGCATATCAGGGCCTGCAACCACTGATGAGACAACTTGATCATCAACTAAGGATAATTCATTAAATATCTAAGAATATCTCACATAGCAATGAATCTTAAATCCTTATTAGGATCCCTTCTTTCAGAAGTCAATCTTGGATCATCCACTTGTTGAAAAGACCATCTGATAAATACTTCACTAATAACAAAAGTATTATTTAGTAAAAGTATCATTAATGTTGAAACATCAAGGATGACACCCTTGACTCAACCTGCATATGAGTGGTGAAAATAAATCACCTCCCACTATCTTCTCTAAGGCAGCCTTCAGCAATCTGCCACAACCATACATAAAATTGTATAAGGGCTAGTCTTCTCCAAGGGGAATCAAAGTTCTTTTATCAGAGAAATATGCAACGGAACCACCAAAAGGACGTGCCCTAAACAAGATGTCTGATCATTCAATGGGCCATAGGATAGAAGTAGCCACTCCTCCTTTGGCATAACATACAACTGGTTGTAGAAGCTCTTATATCAAAGGGCACAACAGCAGATACAAGCTTCTCTTTAGCTCCATAAGCAGTAGCTCAACCATTCAGCAAGATTCAGTAAGTCAGCTACAACTTCTCCTTGTTCAAACCACCAGAAAGTATCTCCCAAGATCTGATCCAGAACAGACAGGATGCCTGCTCTGATACCAATTGAAATTCTGGTATACAGATCTCATATGTCCTAAGAACATTGATCTCTGCTCAACAAGGACGAGGACAGACCATGACCAATTTAAATTTCTTTAAATTGTCCCAATGTCATGAACAACGTCATGACCTCTGTTGTGACATCTGCATGCTGATAGACTATTTATCTAAACATTTAACTTGTGCAGAATTGTAAATGCTGAAAGATAAATAACACCAGTAATTGTTTACACAGTTCGGTGCAACATCACCTACATCTGGGGGCTACCAAGCCAGGAAGGAAATCCACTATTAGAAGAATTAATTTAGAGTTAAACCTCCAGTTTGCACTCCTCACTTAATCTCTACCCAATGCAATTTCAGCCTAGAGACACTCTAGTACCTGAGTATACCCACTCACTCCCCCTCAATCACACAACAGTGATTTATAGTTCACAATTACAAAAACAATATGAAGAGACACTTCATACTCACCTTGATCTTGCTTCACATCTTTGATCAAGGAACTCACACACTCTTGCTTCACAGCTTCGAGTGAGACACAGCCTAGAATCTACCTATCCAATGCAATCATCCACCAGACAATTGCTTGGAGTACAAGTATTCCTAAACCGAATTCATACGTGAAGACTAGCCTTCTTCACTTACAAATATGTCTACCACAATGTATCAAATGATACAAAGGGTGACTTACACACAAGGGACTCTCAAACCCTAGACCTTTATTTAACACTCTGGTTTTTCTTGATGTGAGTGCCTGCTTTCCTCTGCTTCTGCTCCTCCTTTTATAGTAGTGCAGACTGGGCTTGGGCTGCTCCAAAGTAACAATTATTAGGTTTAACAAAGTAAACCTAATTTTCACGGATCAAGGTGCTGTCAAATTAGGTCATGATACTGTCTAGAATCTCGTCTGAAATAACTAAGAAGTCATAACAGGTTTCCTGAAATTTAGCCTGAGATATATCAGGTATCATAACAGAAAAACAAATTCAGCCTGTCTGATGTCATACGATCAATGTCATGACATTCAGTGACATTCAGCTTTTACTCACTCTTAGCTGACCAACTTGCTCTGCTGCACACTTCTGCAGAATCCTCTTCATGACAGTATAAACCACTGTTTTATAGTTCCCTAAAAAGTATCAAATATCCTTTTTGTGAACACCCATTAAATCTGCACTTTGTTTCTAAAAAATCTCTTTGGCCTGTACATACTGATGTGGAATATCCAACAGGACCAAAACACTTCTGTCAAGAGATATAACATAGCAACCCCTGCTGTACCAGACAGATGTCATATGATCAATGTCATGACATTCAGTATGACATTCATGACAACAGTTCTGTCATCAACTCCCTCTTGCTCCTTTAGCGATGTCATAACTATGGTAATGACATCCTGCTTAACATTAGTGCAGAGTCATGTTTTACCAAAATTTAGCCAATCATAGAACCATGGACAATTCTATATCATAGAACCATAAAACTAACAGTTACTTCTAAGAAACTAGGCATAAGGTCTTAGCATAATGTCTATTTAAATCAAAATCACATACTTAGGGAATCTTAGGTGTAGGAACGATACCAATATTTTCAAAACTTTCCCAAGTCTATCTAACACAGCCTAAGAAATCTATATACTTTCAGAGTGTCGTGCCACGAGTCAAAATTTTAAATTATGGTCAAAATAGGGGAGTTAACAGACAATACGAAAAATGTAAAGCAATTATTAACTCAAATGCGCATATGACTCAAAAAAGGAAACAACTAAAATTAGAAAACTGGAAATGACAGAAAGTAAATAAAAGCAGTAAATGGCTCCTCCCTCACATTTAAACTAGACATTGTCCTCAATGGCCTAGTCTAAGGTGAAAGAAAGAACGATGGAACCTAGAGGAGTTAGTGGTGGCGCCCACGGCCTCCACGATGATGTCTGTCCTGGTTGATAGCTGGGTTGTCCTATGGGACATGTTGGACACAGTCTGCAATATGGCTCACCTCTCTGCGCAAGCCTGCCATGCCGGAGACAATGTCTCTCAAGTCTAACTCAGTTCTGTCCATAAACTCATATTGGCGCCTCTGCATCTCCTACATCATTGCGTCACGCTCGGCGTCCCTTTTTCTTTGTTGCCTGAGCTCCAATAAGATGTCATCCAACAATCAGCGAATACTTGTAAAATTGGAAAAAGGTGTTGTGGGTTCCTGGGAGCTAGGCCCAGGTGTGTCAGCAGTACGTCTACGAGTACGGGGCATCTCAAAAGGTTGTCCCGCAACCTCACGATATTTCCTCTCTGCGTTTTCCTCATCTAAATCTGGTGCGCCTAAATCAGTCAACCAATTAGCGCGTTGGCGCACATCGGTACACTCAGAGCAGGGTAAAGCGAAACCTCAGAACTCGATGGTACGGGTGATAATGGGATACTTACCACTAGGAAAACTTTTGACAAGCCGCATATGACGGAAAAAGTCAATATTAGCATAGAGGCAAGGTATACTATCAACGATTTCTAAATCGGCCTCTAGGTCTAAACTGCAGGCGATAGCAGTGACGATATCACCAATGCAGATGGGACCACTAGTTCTGTTTGAAACACTAACAAAATGGGCTAAGAGGAACGGTGTGGGATTCACAGGGGTTTGGAGGAGAGCACAATGGATAAAGATCTTTAGAGTTCACATTGCCTGGGTTCTCACGTCCAAAGATGGTGGAAGCGAGGATACGGTGTAGGTATCAGATGGCTGGGTTGTGGATGGTAGTGGCCTTAAGGCCTTTCCATTTGGTGGTTGTGGTGTTTGTGATTTGGTTCCAAAATTGAAAGGCGCTGTCCTCCCAGTCACTTTCTAGAGGTGCGAGGGTAGCAGATCCTTTGTTGGCGGGAAAGCCAAAATATTCCGCTACCTACTCATGAGTTAATGAATAATCAGCATTAAACATTCTGAAGTTAATGGTACCGGTGGTGCGGGAAAGATCATGGACATACCTAAGTGAACTAAGAAACTCATACATAAGCCTAACGGAAGAAGCATTAAACATAGAACAGAAACGAGTCATACCGAGGTTTTGGAGCATCCAAGAGACGCTTTGGTAGAGACCCAAGGTACGAAGAGTGTCCGGGTCAGGGTACCTTGTCGCATAGATGGGTCGCTTGGAGAGTCTGTGAAAGTTTGCGCGCATGGTGTTTCCGAGCACTTTTTCGGGGAACTCGATGCCCATGTAATCGATCTCTTGGTTGACTTCCATATTGCTTGCTTGTTTAGGTTTCTAAGATGGATGGAATAATGGCAAATGGTTTTTGAGAGGGATGATGATGAGGGTGAAGTTAATGGGTTTAAGTAAGGATTGAATGGAGGAGTTAGGTGGTTAGAAGTTAATGTGGGATAATGAGGAGTTTGTGGGGTGATTAATGTTGTATTGGGAACATGCAAGAATGGTAAGAGTGAAAAAATGAAGAGGCAAAACAAATTTGTAAAATTTAAAACAGTTCTGCCCCCAGGACCAAACGGCGAGCACCGTTAGGCATATGGCGACCGCCATTTGCCTCAGGCACGAGTTTTTGGTTCTGGCTTGGCAGAATGCTGCTCTGCCTGCACATTTTTGATGTTTTTCTTGTTTTCTCTTACATACAATAAAATGATACACTAAAAGAAATTAAAAGGGCTTTAGAAAACTAAAAACAAAAGTACTTAAAGGAAACTTGCATTAAACGAAACTGAAGTATATTATAACTACGCGTCGGCATTCTGACGGTATACAATGGAGTGAAAATTAGAAGTACAGACAATACGGGAATGGGAAACACTATACAGAGAAGTAAACTATCCTAAGAAAAATAGGGAAAAAGCTGCGTCTGGCAGTCATCTATGGTGCTGTGTAGTGGAATAGACCATCTGGAAAAAATGGTCCGACTCCTCATGGACAAAATCCATAAGTCCAATGAAATTGATTCTGAGGGACGAAATCTTGCTTCAAATGAAATCTATTTCAGACTGGATGCAGTTAATAGTGGCAGCTACATTGATAGTTGGATCAGCAGGATTAATCTCAGAATTTTGAGTGGCAGAGGAAGACATAACAGTATCACAGTTCTCGTAAGCTTGAGGAGAGTCAGGTGGAGTCAGAAACTCATCGGAGACCTCCAAGTCATAGAGCCAGTTATTCTTGTTATGCACACTTGTTTTCTCATGGTTGGACAAGGTAAAAGTATGAACTACAACATTATCAATAAGCAGCTCAAATTCAACAGGACTAAGATTTGCAATCATTTGTCGATTGAAACAAAAGTTAATGTCCATCAAACAGACATCACAGAAAGCAAAGGAACGATTCAGATGATACCTCATTCCAATTGCATCACCAATCATCGTTACTAACCCGCCTATTAAGATCGGCTCAAAAGAATCATGAGCAAGACAACTAAAATTTGCAAGCAGGAACGAGCCAACATTGACAAGTTTCCCTTGGGATGCACAAAGCATGATATATAGCTCATCCCTAGACATAAAGGTGATGTTCTCTTCCTTGCCAAAGAAAGTGTAAGCAATAATCTTATGAAAATATTGCCATCCTAGGTTGTGGATGCTCTTAGAGAACATAGCATCGGGTTCAACATTACCGTTTCCAGATAAGGTACCCTAGAATTGTCGAAGGTCAAAACTAGTAAAGGCATCAACATGGGTTTTAGTTACAGCATCAGGCTCATTAGGAAAGCCCAACAAGTCAGCAAATTCGTGATGTGTGAACATGTACTTGTTTCCAAACAACCTGAAAGTATCCATTCCAAGGCCAAAACCGAAACCATGGTTGGGGTCGAAGTAAAGAGAGTTGAGGAACTCCAAAGTCAGGTTACGGTAGGTGCTGAACTTCTTTTCTAAGGCAAAGTGGGTCCAACCTATTTGGCTCATAAGGTAAACAACGTTGTCCTGGATACTAAGGGTTTGCATAGCAGAGTTGTCAGGGTAGATGGAAAGACCAAAATCTCTTTGAGACAAAGCCTCAAATCGACGTCTCTAGACATCATTCCTGAAGATGATGGTATGGTTCTCAAATGTCTGAATGGTCTCGGGTCAAAGGTATTATAGAGAGGGTTATCCTGGAGATCAAAAGAAAATAATACACTATTAGGGAAATAATATTACTACGCGTTAGTACAACTAAGATAGAGATACTAATAATAAAATAATAATAGTGACACCATTGGAATGCACAAGAGACAAATTCTATACTAATCATGCATACAATGTCCCAAAACTAACAAAATAAAAAGCAAGAACTAAAGGTCGTGGTTTAGCTCCCACGGAGCACTCTGTTTAATGTTGGAAGCTCGACATTAGATCTGAAAAAGGCGTCATTAGTCAGGAAGAGCGTGAGGCTCTTTCAACTTGTAGAATATGTAGAATTCCTTGTTTTCCACTGAGTGGTATTGCTTGAGTCTTTGGCCGTTCTTGATGAACGTCTCATTCGAATTTCCTTTAATTTCAACGGCTTCACTGCGTAGGACTTTTGTAACTTCAAAAGGACTGGACCACCTAGAACGCAGTTTTCCAGCAAAAAGTTTAAGTCTAGAGTTAAATAGAAGAACTATATCTCCTTCATTAAACTCCTTCTCCGCTATTCTTTTATCATGCCATTTCTTGGCTCTTTCTTTGTATATTCGGGCATTTTCATATGCGTCTAGTCTTAGTTCCTCTAGTTCATGGATATCCAAAATCCTTTTCTCACCGGCTCCCTTATAATTCATATTCAAGGTCTTAATGGCCCAATAAGCTTTGTGCTCAAGTTCCATGGGCAGATGGCATGATTTTCCATAAACCAGTTTGTATGGTGTGCTTCCTATAGGGGCTTTGTAAGCTGTTCTATAAGCCCGCAGAGCTTCATAAAGTTTAGTAGACCAATCTTTCCTAGAGATTGCAACTATTTTTTTTCTAAAATTTGCTTGATCTCCCTATTTGAAACCTCCACTTGTCCGCTTGCTTGAGGGTGGTAGGGTTTCGCTACTCGGTGTTTTACTCCGTATTTAAGCAATAGTTTCTCGAAGACGTTTAAAATGAAATGGGAACCGCCATCACTAATGACAATTCTTGGTACACCGAATCTAGGAAAGATGATGTTTTTGAAAAGTTTGACCGCCACTCGTGCATCATTTGTAGGAGAGGCTATCACCTCGATCCACTTTGATACGTAGTTGACTGCTACAAATATGTATTTGTTTCCAAAGGAAAATGGAAAAGGTCCCATGAAATCAATTCCCCATACATCAAAGACTTCAACTTCTAAGATTCCCTTTTGTGGCATCTCATCGCGTCTAGAAATGTTCCCAGTGGGTTGACACTGGTCGCAGTTCATAATAGCGATGTGGACGTCCTTCTAGAGGTTTGGCCAAAAGAGGCCAGATTGTAATATCTTTGCACATGTTTTTGACGTACTGGCATGTCTTCCATATGTTGTGGCATGACAGTGGGATATGACATCCGCTACTTCCGATTCAGGGACACATCAACGAAATATTCCATCGGCACCTCTCTTAAATAATAGAGGTTCATCCCAATAGTATTGTTTGAGGTCATGGAAGAACTTCTTCCTTTGCTGATATGTTAGATCTGGTGGAAGCACTTTGGCTGCTAGGTAGTTAACAAAGTCAGTATACCATGGCAATGTGGTTTTAGTACAAATTGCTTCTACTGCTTCATATGTTTCTGCATTGTTAAAGAATAAGGAATTTTCTATTGTGTCGCCTTCACTTTCCAATTGGGCTACTAGTCTGTCATACGGGAATGCTTCATCTATAGGCACTTCTTCGAGTTCCAAACCCTCAATCCTAGAGAGATGGTCTGCTACCACGTTCTCTGTGCCTTTCTTATCCTTAATTTCTAATTCGAATTCTTGCAAAAGCAATATCGATCTCAAGAGTCTTGGTTTGACATCCTTCTTAGTCAACAGGTGCCTAATCGCAGCGTGATTGGTATAGATAATGATTTTTACTCCTACTAGATAGGAACAAAATTTATCTAGGGCGAAAACAACGGCCAGGAGTTCCTTTTCTATGGTTGCATAGGTCATCTGCGTGCTGTCTAGGGTTCTACTTGCGTAGTAAATAGCATGAAGCTTTTTGTCCTAAGACAACGTCCACAACATAATCACTAGCATCACAATTATTTTAAACAGTAGACTCCAATCAGGTGGTTGCATGATGGGTGCGGTAATAAGAGAGATGTTCAAATGCTCCCAAACATTCTTCATCGAATATGAATTCGGCTTCTTTCATTAGTAGTCCTTTCAGAGGCTTTGTAATCTTAGAGAAGTCTTTAATAAATCGTCGGTAAAAACCTGTGTATCCTAAAAAGCTTCGTACTTCTCTAACTATTTTGGGAGGTCACAGATTTTCTATGACTTCTATCTTTGCTTTGTCTACTTCAATACCTCTATCAAATACTATATGTCCAAGAACTATGCCCTGTCGTACCATGAAATGACATTTCTCCCAATTCAACACAAGGTTTACCTTAACGCATCATTCAAGTACCATTTCATGGTTCGACAGATAGTGTTTGAAACTTCCCCCCCCCCCCCCCCCCCCACATAGAGAAATCGTCCATGAATACTTCCATTATGTCGTCTACGAAATCTGCAAAGATCGACATCATGCATCTCTGAAATGTTGCGGGTGCATTACACAGTCCGAACAATATTCTCCGATATGCATATGTGCCATAAGGGCAAGTAAATGTAGTCTTCTTCTGGTCATCAGGATGGATAGGTATTTGAAAGAATCCTGAGTACCCGTCTAAGTAACAAAAATGTGAATGTCTGGTTAGCCGTTCAAGCATCTGGTCTATGAAGCGTAAAGGAAAATGATATTTTCTAGTAGCCTTATGCACATCCTCAATCCAGTTTGAGTTTGTTTTGCTATGGACTCGCCCTTTTCGTTAGTCACAATCGTAACACCACCCTTCTTTGGTACGACATGTACTGGGCTTACCCAGTTACTGTCAGATATCGGGTATATGATTCCTGCTTCTAATAGCTTTTGCACTTCTTACTTAACAACATCGCCTAAGATAGAGTTCAACCGTCTTTGATGCTCTCTAGACGTCTTACAATCTTCCTCCATCATAATGCGATGCATACATATAGAGGGACTTATCCCTTTTAGATCAGAGATGTTGTATCCAAAAGCTGAGGGATATTTCCTTAAGACTTCCAATAGTCTCTCTGTTTCTAATTGTCCCAAATTTGCATAACTACCATGGGTCTTTCAAGTTCGGTATCTAGGAATTCATATCTCAACTCCTTGGGTATTGTTTTAAGTTCCACAGATGGTTTCTTAGGGCATGGCATTGGATCGGGTGTGAGTGCTAGGCATTCTCTTAGACTATCATCTTCATATGGCTCACGCCAGTTATCGTCCTCGAATATTGGAGGGGCTGGAATCTTCAGTACTTTCATGTACCTTGTTGGTTCCTTCTCCATTTTTTTCACGCATTCTTCGATAATGTCTAGAGAGCAGCATGTATCATCTAAAACAGGGGCTTTCAGGAATTGGGCTAAGATGAACTCAAGTTTTTCTTCCCCTACCTCGAAGGCTAATTTTCCTTTCTTCACATCTATTATGGCTCCAGCTGTTGCTAAGAACGGTCTACCTAAGATGATTGGTATATTAGAATCTTCCCTAATGTCCATTATCACGAAATCTGTCGGTATATAGAACTGACCTATGCGAACTTGCATATTTTCTAGCATACCTACTGGATACTTAACCAAGCGATCTGCTAGCTGTAGAGACATTTTCATTGGCCTAAGTTCTCCTAAGTCGAGTTTCATACATGTGGATAGGGGTACTAGACTAACAATGGCTCCTAGATCACATAATGCTCTATCTATGACAGACTTTCCTATTACGCAAGGTATGGAAAAGCTACCTGGATCCTTTAGCTTAGGTGGCATGTTATTTTGAAGTATAGCGCTACACTCGGCAGTGAGCATAACAGTTTCACTGTCTTCTAGCTTATTCTTATTCGACGGGATCTCTTTGAGAAATTTAGCATATGAAGGCATTTGCGTAATAGCCTCTGTGAACGGTATGGTTACATTCAATTGCTTTAGAAGCTCTACAAATTTCTTGAATTATCCTTCATTTTTGGATTTAGCTAGTCTTTGAGGATAAGGTATAAGTGGTTTGTATGGCGGCGGAGGCACATAAGGTGTTTCCTTCTCTACGGCCTCTCCGCTTTCATCATTCTTCTCGGTCTTTTGTTCTTCTCCCTTCTCGGTTTCCTTTTGCACACTCTGGTGCATGGCTGAATTTTGGATTCTCGGATCGAATGGTCCATCGTATTCTGTTCCGCTTCGCAAAGTAATAGCGTTAGCATGACCTTTTGGATTTGGTTGGGATTTTCCAGGAAATGCTCCAGCTGGAGCTGATATAGCTGATTGTTGTTGGGCTACTTAAGTGATTTGAGTTTCCAACATTTTGTTATGAGTAGCCATAACATCAAGCTTGCTTGACAGTTGTTTCACCAAATCGCTTGTGTGAGCATTTTGATTTGTGAAATCCCTGTTTTGCTTGGCTTGAGCGTTCATAAAATTCTCCATCAGGATTTCCAGATTTGACTTCCTAGGTGGCTGTGGTGGACCGGATTACGCTCCTTTATGAAATCTGGGTGGAATAGCAGATGTTGGGTTTGGTGGATGTAAAGCATTGTTATTCTTATATGAAAAGTTTGGGTGATTTCTTCATCCAGCATTGTAGGTGTTTTAATATGGGTTTCCTTGAGCGTAATTCACTTGGTCGGTTGGAGTACCAGCCAGCACTTTATATTCAGCAGTTGTATGCCCAGGGTTTCCATAAATTTCACAATTCGGAGTCACCGCAGCTACGGTAGCTGCTGGTGGTGCTATTGCTAAACTTTCGATCTTTTGAGCAAGGGCGTCCACTTTATTATTGACTCGGTATATACCGTTGACTTTGTGCATTCCCCCTTTCGGAGTTGGTCTCTCTACACCAGCGCGTTCACCTCCCCATTGGAAATAGTTTTGAGCCATAATCTATGAGTTCATAAGCTTCTACATATGGTTTATCCATTAGAACACCTCATGCGGCTGCACACAGGTTCATTTTGGTGTTTAACAACAACCCGCCATAAAAGGTATGTATTATCATCCATTCTTCAAGTCCATGGCATGAGCATATCCTCTCCATGTCCTTGTATCTCTCCCAAGCAATGAATAAGGATTCATTGTCTTTTTGCTTAAATTCGTTGATTTGAGCTCTCAGCATAGTTGTCTTGCTTGGTGGGAAATATCTGGCTAAGAAGACTTTCTTCAACTCGTCCCATGTTGTCACAGAATGGGATGGTAGAGACTAGAGCCAAGCTCTAGCTCTATCCCTCAATGAGAACGGAAAAAGTCTTAGTCTTATTGCTTCTTGACTGAATCCATTGGCTTTTACAGTGTCGGCATATTGCATAAATATTGATAAATGAAGGTTCAGGTCATCCGTAGCATTACCTGAGAATTGATTTTGTTGAACTGCCGAAATTAGAGAAGGTTTCAGCTCGAAATCATTACGGTTAATAGCTGAGGTAGCAATGATGTTGTGTGGCTCTTCCTGTGATGGAACAGCGTAATACTTTAGAGGACGGTCTCTCAGTCCTTCGGGCATGTTTCATTCTGGTTCAGATTCGGTTTTTGAATCTGAATAAGGAATAATAGGTTTCGGGATGTTATGTCTATGAAGGAAATCGTTGATTCAGCGTCTCAGAAGTATGTAACGTTCGATTTCGTCGATTGGTTGTTCCAACTCTTCACCTTGCAAGCAAGTGTCTGGCATACAATCGACTAATCGAAAATGGAAAATAAAATAAAGAGTTGCCTTAGTCTATACTGTGCAACTGAATTATCACAATATTGACTAAATTAGTCCCTGACAACGGCGCCAAAAACTTAATTGTGACTTTGCGTATTGGTCGGATTACTACTATAAATATAAAGTTTATCATGTAGTTTTAAAAGATTGTCGAACCCACAAGGAATAATAACGGGATTTAAAAAAGGACTCAATTATAACGGGATTTGAAAAAGATAAAGAAACGGGTCCGAAGAATGATCCACGTGCTCCTAAGGGACTTCGTAGATCCCAGGTGTTAACAAAGGTCTCAAAGTTATTCTGTAGGAAAAACTGGTTTAAAGATTCGATCTCACACTTTCGCGCTATTGACCCAACCACACCTGATAACCCTAAGGTTTTGCTCTCGCTCGCTCGGTAGTTAAAAGGCACGCTTTGAAAACTAGCAAAGCCTAACTGAAACCTAAAGCACTCTCGCTGCATTCAGGCTCAGTGCTCGGTATCTACTATCTGACGATCACCTCAAACTCTCGCTCTATCGGATATGCCTTGGTGTGCTTCTCACTCTCGTGACGAAACACTGTTAACCAGCCTCTCGCTCTCGTGACAAGACTGACTAAATTCAGAATAGACCCTAGAACCGGAATTTAGAACGACTAAGTTAAACACCGATGGTTCCTACAGAGTCCCGTCGGGTGACGGTACTCAGGCTACGGACTCCGATGAAACTACTCAGACATGTTCATCTTTAAATCTAAAGTACTTAGCATGCTTTAAATTAAAACATACATAATCGCAAGTAATGCATAAATAAAGAAATGTAAATGACCTGAGATAAACCGAAATAGAAATAACTTCAAATAGGTTACAATATCGATCCAAGCGTACAATCAGTAACAGAATGTAAAATTACAACGGTGTAGCAATCACTCAG
Source organism: Lathyrus sativus (assembly GCA_963859935.3). NCBI lineage: Eukaryota > Viridiplantae > Streptophyta > Magnoliopsida > Fabales > Fabaceae > Lathyrus > Lathyrus sativus. The sequence continues at coordinate 141,470,260 of OZ012741.1, read as the reverse complement.
TATGAGCAATTATTTCTTTGGTAAGTGAGTATGTAGGTAAGGTCTGATGAAATTTTTGTAGCGCTTCTGCATGGGTTCCTTGTGTCATACCCTCATTTTCACCCAACGTTTCATATCATAGATTCATTAGTAGCATCATCATTGGATACTTGAAGTATTGGGACTGACAAGGATATGTTTGTTCCTCTCCAAAACAAGGAGAAAGTCTCAAGGAGATTAGGGTTTAAACTACTACGAGACTTGAGAATCAAGAATCCTAAGGGCCGGTTTTGGCTTGCTTTTGATCAATTGGAACAACACAAACTTCGAGAAGCTTTAAATCGTCTATACTTGGTTCAAAATTTTCTTACCAGAGTAAGATGGGGTTGTTGAATATGGAGCAATTTTCCTTTCGTTTGATTTGATTTTGATAGAAATTCAAAGGTTATGAGAGTCCAAATTTCGAGTCACCAATTAAGAGTCAATTTTATCCAAGTTCTAGACTGAAATTCAAATTCGAATATTATGATGATTGAAATTCTAGGTACCAAACTGTCGATGTTACAGTGGATGTTATGACATTCACTACTTAGCTGACTACATAACTTAACTTTAAATAGGAATTGAAGGCAGTAAATAACACATAGAATTGTTGACCCAGTTCAGTACAAATCACACCTACATCTGGGGGCTACCAAGCCAGGGAGGAAATTCACTATCAGTAGAATTAATTCAGAGTCAAACAACCAGTTTGCACTCTTCACTTAAGACCTATCCAATGACACTTCATCCTAACACTAGACCTGGGTTACCAACTCACTCCCCCTCAATCACAGAAGTGATATCAATCAATTTAATTACAGATAAAATTGAAGACACACTTCAAACACACCTTGATCTGCTTCGCAACTTTGATCAAGAGACACAACACTCGTGCTTAAATGCTTAGAGTGACACACACAGGGTACAACTCAAAACACACTAGTCCAATGCAATCATCCAAGAGATAATTGCTTGGCTTACAAGTAATCCTAAGACACAAACAACCACATGACAATCACAATACACAGATTGAATTCTTCACTTACAAACACTCTGTACTCTCTGTCTCAAAAGCTCTGCTCAGCAGTCCCTCCAATTAGGATTTCTACTTTGTTATTTATAAGCAGCAGAAAGATCTTGGGCCTTAGTGCAGAAATTAGGTTTAACCCAGTTAAGACCTCTTTTCATGAAGCTGCGCACTAACAGTTTGGTCCTAGGTTATCCTTAGCCATGCCTGGCATTTCGCCTGAGATAACCAAGCTTCCTAAAATGTTTCCTGAAGTATAGCCTGAGCTTCCTCATGCACTATACCAGAACCTAAAACACGCGCCCTGATGTCAGCTGCTTGATGTCATAACATCCAGCATGACATCCAACATACTTTGCTCTTAGCTATCCAAACTTACCCTGCAGCACACTTATTATGTATGTCATAACATCAGTCATGACATTCACACATACATCAATGTTTTACCATAAAATGCAGCCAATCAAAAACATCTAGAAACTCCCCCTTTGGCAAAATTTTGGCTAAAACACTCTGTCATCATATCAGAGAACAAGCAGCAGAAAAGTTCATAAGTAGAAAAGTCCATAACATGTATCTAATCATGCAGGAAAACTACTAGCTAATACTACCAATTAATACACACATGCCGTAGTACTATATCAAAGTTATCTGCACACACAAACAATATCAGCTTCCAGCCACTCAGGATCAACCTATTCATACAGTATCATCCAGACTGTTCTGGATTATGGATGTCAAGACATACAGGATGACATCCTAAATCACACATGTTCCACAGCAAAAAATAAATCACCTGATAGTCCAAACTACAGATGTCACACCATCTTGTGTTACTCCCCCTCAACTGATGCACATAGCATCAACCAAGCACAACCCGCACAACCTGCAGTCAGACACATTCAAGCAGCAAACTACAACCTCATCTAACACCTAAACCCACCTCAGTCTGCAACAACATTATCAGCACACCTACTGATGCATACACTCAACTAATCTGCTGAGGCACAACCAGCTAAACATGCTACTACTACTACTTATTACTACTTCTCCCCTTTTTTAGACACAAATTTAGATCATAACTAAATAAATAGTATAGATCAAATACACAGTTGGAAACACAAAGTTAAAGGGTTATTACAACACAAAGCTCATGAAGAGCACAACAAATATCCCATGCTGTCAAGGAATACAAAAAATCTCAACCAAAAGGAAAAGCTAGCCAAACCAATAGCAGACCATCAACCCAAGACAACCAGCCAACCATCAGCAAACCACCAAGGCAGACAATTTAATCTTCCTCCTCAAAAGAACTGGAGACCAGGTCTTCAATATCTGCTGAGACATCTTCATCACTATCCTCTGATTCTTCCTCTGTCACTGCTGCACTATTTGTGCCATGGACATTATCAGAACTGTGAGGTGGATCAATGCGAGCAAGACGGGTGGAGATACCATGCACCATATGTCCTTTCTGGATAATTTTCATGACAAGTTCCCTAATGGATCTGTCCATATATGTAGAACCTTCCCTATTTTTCATTCTAGCAAAGTCAGCAGTAGTGGAACCTTACCTTCAGAAGCATCTTCAGAAGGTTTGGGATGGTTCTTGGAAGGAGAAACATCTTGATTGAAGGACATCTTGATTGAAGGACAATTGAGGAGATGAGGCGTATTTTACAGAGTAGGAAAAATCAAGATAATTGTAGGTATAGTGAGATAACACGATTGCATGGAATAGAGAGCTTTTGTGGTCAAGGACGTTAAATGCATTAAAGTAGGGGGTTGGAACAAGTTTTCCCTAATAAGACTTATTTCAAATTGACAGCTCTCTCTTTCCAGTCGTTGCTATAAGTCCTCACACATGCAAATTCCCAACTTTCCTCTTAGATTCTTAAATTGAGCAGCATCTAGAGCCTTTGTAAATATGTCAGCCAACTGTAGTTCCGTTGCCACATGCTCTAGGGTAATCACTTTGTCTTCCACAAGGTCTCTTATAAAATGATGTCTGATATTAATGTGCTTGGTTCTGCTATGCTGAATTGGGTTCTTAGAAATATTGATGGCACTAAGATTGTCACAGTACAATGTCATGACATCCTGAGTGACAGTGTACGCAGTCAGCATATGCTTCATCCAGACCAGTTGGGAACAACTGCTACCAGCTGCTATTTATTCAGCTTCAGCAGTGGATAGGGAGACACAATTTTGCTTCTTGCTGAACCATGATATGAGGTTGTTCCCCAAGAAGAAACATCCATCAGATGTGCTTTTTCTGTCATCAACACTCCCAGACCAATCAGCATCACAATACCCATATAGAATAGGGGCACATCCATGAGAGTACAACATACCATAATCACATGTTCTATTCACATATTTGAGAATCCTTTTGACTTGATTTATGTGACTCACCTTGGGATTTTCTTGATATCTAGCACACACACCAACTGCAAATGCAATATCAGGTCTCCTGGCTGTTAGATATAACAAGCTTCTAATCATACTTCTATACAAGCCTTGGTCAACACTCGTACCACTGTCATCTTTAGTTAACTTCAGATGTGTGGGTGCAGGTGTCCTTTTGTGACTCACATTATCCATGCCAAACTTTTTGACTATGTTTTTGGCATATTTACTTTGGGATAGAAAATAGAGTCTTCCATTTGTTTGACTTGCAGCCTAAGAAAGTAAGTTAGTTCTCCATACAAACTCATTTCAAACTCAGATTGCATTTGATTGACAAACTGTTTAACCATTCTGTCTGACATTCCACCAAACACTATGTCATCCACATAGATTTGAGCAATCATGAGTTTTCCACCTTCATCCTTCACAAAGAGGGTCTTGTCTATCCCTCATTTCCTATACCCATTAGTAGTGAGAAACTCAGTCAGTCTCTCATACCAAGCTCCAGGAGCTTGTTTTAATCCATAAAGAGCTTTCCTCAATTTGTATACATAGTTTGGCAGGTCAGGTTTAGAAAATCCCTTGGGTTGTTCCACATACACTTCCTCATTCAAATATCCATTTAGAAAAGCACTTTTCACATCCATCTGAAATAATTTGAACTTTAGAATGTAAGCAATCCCTAACAACAGTCTTATTGACTCAAGTCTTGCAACAGGTGCAAAAGTTTCATCAAAATCAATCCCTTCCACTTGAGTATAGCCTTGTGCCACCAGTCTAGCTTTGTTTCTGGTTATAGCTCCTTTATCATCTGATTTTTTTTGAAGATCCACTTGGTGTCAATGATGTTTGTTCCTTCAGGTCTTGGAACCAATTCCCACACTTCATTCCTTTTGAACTGTTCTAATTCATCTTGCATAACATTGATCCAATATTCATTAGTTAGAGCCTCCTTCACATTTTTGGGTTCTATCTTGGATACAAAGCATGAATTTGAGATGATTTCTCTAGCTCTGGTCCTTACACCACTGTTAGGGTCTCCAATGATAAGATCCTTGGGATGATCTTTAAGGATTATGATAGAAGGTTCTTTGCTTAGAGCTTCTGACTCAGAGTCTGGAGTTGTAGCTTGAGGATCTTCAGAATTGACCATACCATCAACAGGAGTCTCAAGGAATGTTCCAACATCCTCCATGACATTGGTTTCTTCATGCTGGTGTTGCACCCCAAAATTTGCTCAACATTTCTTTACCTAGCTTATGTTTCATTTCATGCACATTAGCATTATCATTTGCATTTCACTGACATGTGTGCAGGAGATCAATAAGCAATTACCAATCAAGGGCTACACAGGACTATGAAGCTAGCTAAGAAGGTTATTCAAGTGTTCAAGGGTTGATATCCTTGTCAGGGAACATAAAAGAGCCTTAGAGAGGGTGGTTGAAGCCAAGAGTGGGTGTCTCCTAACTTGAGAGTTGTGGGAAGTCATCAGATGATTCTGAAGCCATGAAGTTAGACTTGAGGTCTTTAGAGAGCTCATGAGAAGTTTTGAAGATCACTTTGAGGCCTAGACAGGTCATTGTGCAAGATTAAGAAGCCTCAACCATGAGTGGTGCAGTTAGGGTTTGACTAGGTCAACCCTAAGTCAACTGATGGTTTAAAGAAGGTTGGGACCTAATTCAAGATCCATGTGATCAGGGATTGATACATTGAGATGTTATAAGGATGATTCCAAGGTTAACTCATCATGATTGAAGAGTTTGAGAAGTTTCAGGCTAGGGTTTCTAAGACTTGATAGTGTAAAATCCCCTAGTTTGACCCCTATCTTCAAGGCAATTTATCTCAAGATGTGAATGTCATCTCATCTTTCCCCCAACATGAGTGTTGTAGAGCATGATCTTAGCTTTAATTTGAGTACTAGAAGTCCTTGATAGGATTTGTAGAGCTCAAGTTATGGCTTTGACAAGTTATAGGTCATCAGATGAATGTGAATTTGGAGCTTGAAAGTTACCCAACTTGCATGAAACTTTTTCCCTAGAAGGATGATTCCTATGAACTTTTGGTCAACATGAATGTTGTTCCTTATCCTCTTAGATTTCTAGAGAGTACTAGAAGTCCTTGATAGGATTTGTAGAACTCAAGTTATGGCTTTGACAAGTCAAGGGTATTTTGGGTATTTGGAGATTACAGGTCATTTCAATCATAATTCCATAACTCCTATTTGCAAGCTTCAAATGGGAAAATGTTCAACATCAAACTTGTTCAAAATGATGTTTTAAGGTTAGCCAAGTGGACATGAGAGGTTGGAATTTCTTGTAACTCAAAATTGCAAAATTGACCTAAAAAGGAAGAATTAAAGTTCATTAAAAAGGACCAAATTTGGGATTTTTCATTCCAAGGCCAAGATAAGGCATGTAATATGTCATTTTGATCAGAAATGACATTTTAAAGACAATGGCAATAGCACTTTTCTCATTTGAGGTCAAAATCATGGAGTTGCATTTTGTTACTTAAGACTTAAGTTACATATGCCAAATCACACATAAGATCAAATATGTAACGCCCCATATTGCTTTCAGGATTATCGACTGACCCCACAAACCAACACGGGTCTTTTCAGCATGCTTTGTCCTCAATCACACGCTTTCTAGGAAACTTCCCAGAAGGTCACCCATCCTAGAATTGCTCCAAGTCAAGCACGCTTAACTGTGGAGTTCTTATGAACGGGCTACCGAAAAGAAGATGCATCTTGTTGGTATAGGTAGTACCAATTAATCCTTATAAGCCTTCATTCAACCATGCAGTCCCATACCTGCATAGCCTCAGGATCCCTCTCATTCGGATGTGAATTCGGTTTTCCCCTAGAAGGGGCTAGGAGTGTCCCATTGTCATGCCTCATGACACCGACAACCACTCCCTCGCCCACGGGTGTTACATGTAACCACCGTCCTCTTTCACCTCAGGTGTTACATGCCCACCAACTTCTGCTTGGTTCGTCCCCGAACCACATCGTACTGGGAGAGGTATGACTCTGATACCATTTGTAACGCCCCATATTGCTTTCAGGATTACCGACTGACCCCACAAACCAACACGGGTCTGAACATGCCCACCAACTTCCGCTTGGTTCGTCCCCGAACCACATCGTACTGGGAGAGGTATGACTCTGATACCATTTGTAACGCCCCATATTGCTTTCAGGATTACCGACTGACCCCACAAACCAACACGGGTCTTTTCAGCATGCTTTGTCCTCAATCACACGCTTTCTAGGAAACTTCCCAGAAGGTCACCCATCCTAGAATTGCTCCAAGTCAAGCACGCTTAACTGTGGAGTTCTTATGAACGGGCTACCGAAAAGAAGATGCATCTTGTTGGTATAGGTAGTACCAATTAATCCTTATAAGCCTTCATTCAACTATGCAGTCTCATACCTGCATAGCCTCAGGATCCCTCTCATTCGGATGTGAATTCGGTTTTCCCCTAGAAGCTGCTAGGAGTGTCCCATTGTCATTCCTCATGACACCGACAACCACTCCCTCGCCCACGGGTGTTACATGTAACCGCCGTCCTCTTTCACCTCAGGTGTTACAAAATACATGGTTCTGATCCATCAAAACACTTTCATAATCTCATTTGAGGAGAATTTGGATGAGAATGAGGGAAAATGCAAGCTTCTAGCAGAACTGATATGAACATGACATGAGATTGAATTTTCCATGACACGAGATATTGAAATTCTCATTAGATTGATCCAGAACTTTCTAGATCATTCAATCATGTTCTATATAAACACATGAAGTGATCCAAGGCCAAGGTTGGTGAGAATTGAGGGAGGATAGTGAGATTGAACTTTGAAATTTCTTCTTGCAAATCCAATTCTGTTACAAGGTTTGGATCAATTTCAATCCATTCTTTTGCTCCCAATAGCTTGCTCTAGTGTTAATGGTTGATCCCAGATTGAATTCAAGGCACAACTGTGGAAGAATCATGAGTTGGCCATTGGAGTTTGAAGCTTGCAACTCAGAATCGGGTTCAAGAATCCATGAGGTTTCAGCTCATTTCTTTGCATATAGAAGGTTGATTGGATGCTAGTGAAGGAATCTGGAGCTTATTGAAGGTTGATTTGAAGATTTAACCACTCTGTTCATCAAGAATTTGCAGGTATGTACTTTTCATCGTGCAGCTTAATTTAAGCATAATCAATATGAATTGTTAGTTTAGATGTGATGTAGATTGTTAGTAGAAGCTTTCTGGTAGCAATTGGCTAGGTGTGGAGACAATTAGGGAGATGACTCAAATTCTGTTCATGCTGAGATCTTGGTGATTCTTGAGAGTTAATCTTAATTTGATAGCTAGATCAACTCAGTGAAGCATGGTGATGATGTCAGACACCATAATTTTAAGTTTGGTGAGATTTGATCTTTGAGTGATTTCTGAGATTTTAATCGTGATTTGAGTTAGGATGAGTTTCAATGTTATTGATTAGCATGGTTAGATTCAGTGGGAAAAATGGAGTGGATTAGTGTATTCATGTGAGAGTTTTGATGGAGTATTGATGAAGTACGATTTGGGGAAGATGGAGTTGAAGCTCTGAACTTCCATGGTTTCTTTCCCTCCAACATTCAAAAGGAAGAAGATGACTAGGTAGCCATTGGATATGGGCTGAAGACTTTGACCTGGGAAGGATCCAACGGCCACGAGTGATCTAAATTTTGTGAAGGACTCTGAGTTACTTGAACGCAGCGTTTCACTTAAGTAATCTGGGTGGGCTTAGTGCAACATTGATATCACCACCCCCCCTTTTGGGCCCAACATTGAAATGAACTGGAAAAATATGCTATTCACACCACGCGCCTACTAATTTCTCATTATTTTCTTTTAATTTCTTCATTTCATATGGTTTATTGAATAATCCATAAAAAATTGAAAAATGACTCAATTAATTCCATTCTTTTTTCCATTGATTCATGATTGAATCTAGTTTTTTTAGGTAAAAAATATTAATATTTCATGCATTTTTGATTTTATTAGCATTTATTGACTTTTAATTGATATTAAAATGACCATGGCTGATGCTTTATTTTGTTGATTTTGGTTTGATCATGTGATGATGATTCTTGCCTTAATTTTTTGTGTGTAGCTATCATAGATATGCATGTTCCCCCTAGATTTTTCTCACATTTTTGTGATGAATGTAGGTGGTAGTTTTAGGTTGAACCTTTGAGAGCTCCATTTTTAGGGTTTATGGTTAATACCTTATGATTTAGGTTTTATTTTTAGGACTTGGTGGATGATTCAACCTCTGGATTTTGTATGGTAGATTCATGATTGAATTAGGGTCCTATAGTTATTTTTGTAAGATTTTACAATTGGTTTTAGTATTTTAGTTAAGACTAACTTTAGTACTAAGCTTTAGATGATTCTAGTGCACTAATTCAACTAGGATGACTTCTTTAGTTCCCTTAGATTAGGGTTTTGTCTCTCTTTCTCTTGGATGATGTTGAAGACAAGTTTGGGCTACCATGGAATGCTTAAAGAAGTTTGGATGTGAAGGTCTCCCCTTCTTTTGGTGTAGTGTTGATTAGGTGTTAAGATTAGGGTTTGTAGGCAGAGCTTCTAGATAGATTCTCTTCCTTCATAAACGTGGAAGATGTTGATCACTTCCATTATTCCCTATGATGTAAGGTCCCTTTGTAAAGGCCTCATCCCTCCTTTGGTAGGATGTGTGGCTCTTTACAAGTTGCTAGAACCTTTGAGGGTCCGTTTCTCTGATGATAGGATGCTTAGTGGTGACCTTTGGTCTTCACTCTGCTGTCAATCATCCAAACCTTGCTCTTGTTAGATGAATATTTCTCCCTTGCTAGAGGATGGAGTTCCTTTATTGAAGAAGATTGAAGGCTAGAGGTTGCTACTTCTTGGTGTTTGAAGACTACCCATTGAAGCTGAAGCTTGAAGATCAGGAAGAACAAGTTGATACTTGAAAGAGCTAAGGCTTGAAGAAGAAGAACAAGTTGATACTTGTGACAGGAATCCATTGGAGATGGAATGAAGAAGCTGAAGCTTAAGGAAGGAGCAAGTTGGTACTTGTGAGTTTAAGGCATTGGGTCCCTGAAGGAACAAGTTGATACTTGTAGTTAGGATTGAAGCCTGAAGGTGGAGTTCACTGAAGAGCTAAAGCTTGAGGAAGAGAGAATAAGTTGATACTCATGTTTGATGTCTTAGAAGCGTGAGGAAGCATGTTGACACTTGCTATTGAAGATGATAGTTGTGAAGAGTAGTTGCAGACTGAGGACTGAACTGCTGTCAGAGGAGAGCTCTGCTGTGGAAGCCGTTGGTCTGCTTTCTTTCCTGTCTGTTTTCTTTATGTGCAACTGTATTGATGTGACTTGTCTGATTTGCTTGATGCATTAGAATAAGTTCATATCTAGATTTATTTAAGCTAGGAGCATGATTGCACTAGAGGTTGAGTTGCTCCCTCTGCTTGTACTTTTACTGTATGGGTTTGCTTGCGGGTATTCGATAGAGCCCTGCTCCCTTGCCTATGTGGTTTGTGATTTTGCTTGATGGCATTTTTATTTCATTTCTTCTGTATGATTGCAGTTATTCATATCTGGCTTGAAGTCGAGACGAGCTTGTGGAGGCTGATGCCCCACACACATTTCCTCCCTCACTTGCATTGCATGCATTTTACAGTCGTTTACTGTTTACTGTTTAAGCTGATGCTTTATCTGTTTCTGTTTATCATTGACATGATCCCCTAGGAATCTCACTTCCTTTGATAAGGAAGTGATGATTAGAACTTTAGGTTGAAACCTATGCATGATAACTTTTAGGAGTTCCCTGTTTCAAACTTCAACCATAGGATGAATCCTTGGCATGACAACATTAGAACTTGATAGTCTCCCATTAGTTGAGCCCGTTCTCTCTTCTCATCTCCAAACAAATTAAAATACAGTAATAAAGGTTAAATGACGTCGTACGTTACGAGCCTTAAGTTATCTGATGAAGGATTGTTGGAAAGCTTCTTTTCAACAGTCTGGATGTTTAGTATGGCACCCTTTGGGTGACATGCGACGCATTCACTCTCAGGTCATAGTCTCTAGTGCGATATTAGTTGCAAACATCCGTAAAAAACAGTTCTTCCGTAAAAGACAGAAAACGAACTTCAAACCTTTTTTTGCCCCGTGGGCCCGTAATTCAAAGGAAAGCTTTTCGGAAGAAAAGAGTGTCGTTAACTCCCAGTTCTACCGTAAACGGTAACGCACAAGTCTCTGACGAGCAAGCTGCGTACACCAAACTGCTGGAACTGTTTGTTAACCCTACTCGATAAAATAGATGAATCTGAATTTTCGTAATCCGTATTATCCCGAACTACCTAAGCTCTGATCTCTCATACCTGTTGAGAGTACGTAGGCATAATACTGACGTATTGGCGAGCCACCTTTCCCGTAACCCGTAGTTAGCCGAACTACGTTGACTCTGATTTATCATTCTCTGATGAGAATACGTAGGCATAAAGCGCGATGCTTTGCCGAGTCATTTTTCTTTTCTTTTTAAGCCAGCCTTGACAGGTAGATAGTAAATAAACCCATCAGATAAACACAACAAGCGTGGATCCCATCGTGTACGATGGACGTGAGGGGTGCTAATACCTTCCCCTTGCGTAACCGACTCCCGAACCCAGACAACGGTTGCGATGACCTTGTCTTATACCTTTTCGTCAGGTTTTTCCGATCGTTTCCTTTCCCGTTCTGAGGGATAAATAACGAAAGGTGGCGACTCTTCTATTTTGCCGGCACCTTATTTTCACGGTAGCGACAGCTGGCAACTCTGCTGGGGACGTGATAGTTTCTTGGGATCCAACGTCCCTTATGCGAGTCAGTTTGGGGATCCAACGGCCCCTGCGAGAGTCAATCCTAGCGCTTGTATGATTACTTGTCGGGTTGTGTTTATTTATCTCATTTTATTTCCCGCATTTTATTTTCAGTATGATATGATTATCTGTGCTGTTGTGGGAGGGGAATTCTGATGAGTGAGAAGCCAGGCCGAGGCTTGAGTGTACCTAGCATTAGTTGTGGAAATTAGTGGGCGCGTGCTTGCTTTGCAGGCACTAGTGTCTCATGAAATCCACGCTCAGACGAGGTTCTCCCGGTTGACTTCTTTTCCGGCCCTTTGGGCCTGAGGGGTTGTTGGTTTGGAGGATTGTCGACTCTGGGGACCGATCATTTGGGATTCAGCTGAGTGAGGCCGCTTCAGGAGATGGTGATGCCACACCTTTTGGGTATCATATCACCCCTCTTGAATGTCTGTGACGCTGATGACCGCATAGGATGCCGAACTTGTGTCAGTTTAGGTCCATACCTGTGAGCAGGGCCGAGTTTGTTGCAGGACACCTTAACCTTCAAACTACCTGGTTTTCTTGATAGTGAATCAGTTCTGTTGGTATCAGAGGTTCTCATCATCAGATATATATGTGTTCTTGATAGAGCAGAGTTATGGTCCTGTATCAAAGGTCCTTATCTTCAGAGATGTATATGTGTTCTTGACATAGCAGAGTTATGGTCCTGTATCAGAGGTCCTTATCTTCAGAGATGTATATGTGTTCTTGACAGAGCAGAGTTATAGTCCTGTATCAGAGGTCCTTATCTTCAGAGATGTATATGTGTTCTTGACAGAGCAGATTTATGGTCCTGTATCAGAAGTCCTTATTATCAGATGTGTGTTTGTTCTTGACAGAGCAGAATTTATGGTCCGATATCAGGGTTTTTCTTCTCATCAGAGATAGGGTTGTTCTTGACAGAGCAGTATTATGGTTTTGTTGATACAAAATCTTCACCTTCACCTCCTCAACAGCACAGTCGTCTTGATCTCTTGCTGCATGATTGCATTTTACATTGCTTTGCATGCCCATTTGGATTTCATTAACGTGTCTGTGTTGCAGGTACCGTTTCCCCTGATTCAGGTTTTCTTGCCTTTTATTGTGCTATTATGGGTTCTCTAAGGAAGACTGTGGCTTACAAGCTCCCCACCCCTGATGTTGTTCAGCTGACTGGTTTGATTGCTTTGGCAGATGATTCTGTGAGAGATGAATTCAAAAAGTCTTACGGTAAACTGCTCAGCCTGGTTCATAGACCCTCTGTGTTTGAGTTGAATGGGTTGCACGCCCTGCTGCAGTTCTACGATCCTCCTTTGAGATGCTTTAATTTCCAGGACTTTATTCTCGCACCCATACTAGAGGAGTATGCTGATTTGTTAGGTGTGCCTATCAGGAGTCAGATGCCCTTTGTTCATATGGATGCTGAGCCTAATCTGGCTAGTCTAGCTCCTTCACTTCATCTGGATGCCTCCGAGCTGGTCTTGTCTAGTTGGAACAGGGTTCCCGGTTTCTCCTTGCAGTTCTTAGTGGGAAAGGCCTAGCAGTGTGCCAAAGATGGATGTTGGATCGTGTTCAACGCCATCATTGCTCTGTGCATATACGACATCATTTTGTTCCCCAATATGCCCGACTTTGTGGACTTCGACGCCTTTCACATCTTTGCATCAGGGAATCTGGTCCCTACCTTGATAGGAGATGTCTACCATTCCGTCCACTACAAAAACAAGAACAGAAGGGTAAGAATGTCTCGTGCTGTGTGCCCTTACTATATAGATGGCTTGATAGTCACCTACCCAAGAAGGGTCCTTTTGCTTCGTCTGCAGCCACAGCTAAGTGGTCTGAGCATTTGATGAGTCTATCAGCGGAGGATATTGCCTGGTTTGATAGAGATAGGTTGGGTACTGAGATCATCTTCAGCTGCAGCGGGTTTCCAAATGTGCCTTTGATAGGCAGGAAGGGCTGCATCAACTATAATCCACCTCTGCTTGTCCAACAGTTTGCTTATGCTTTGAGAGCTCCGCCGAAGGATGAAGAGGTGCAGGAATCTCTGTACCTCACTGGTCTTCTAGATGGGGATATGTTATCTAAGCTTCGGCACGCTTGGAATGGTATCTGTAAGCGGGGAAAGCCGTTGTTGGGGAAAAGTAATAGCCAAGGCTACGCTCCGTATGTAACCTGGATCAGATCCCGAGCAGATATGATAGGGATGTTGTTTCCTCCTGCCGAGCCAGGAAGCTCTCCAGTGATTGAAGAGCCTACCATCGTGCCTATTCAGCAGTACAATCAGGTGTTAGCTGAGAGAGACGAGTTGAAAAAGGAAAATGAAGAACTGGAGAAAGAATTGGCTCAACTCAGAAGTGAGAGAAGCGAAGCCGTCCATTCCTTCAAGAAGCAGACAGAGCTGGTGAACCAGTTAGGGACGAACTTGACTAAGCAGATAGCTGAGCGTGAGCGCTTGGGTCGAGACTTCAAAGCTGTCAATGACGTACTGGCCACTAAGAAGCAACACTTGGATGAAGCGTACCGGAGAATATCCAAGTTTGACCAGCATTGGAAGGCCACCCTAGCCAACGGCAAAGAACGGGAGGATAAGCTAAAGCAATAGATCTCCAAGCTGAAAGCCCAGATGAAGGCTAGTGAGAAGAGGTTTGATGAAGAAACCGCTCGCAGATATGCCGCTGAATGCCAGCTCAACAAGGCTCTTGCTAACCTGAAGGAGCGCAAGCTGATGTTTGAATCCAAGAAGCGGAAGTTAGAAGATTGTTTCGGAGAAGGAGCACGGGAAGACTCAGTTGAAGGTCTTCAGTACACCATTATGCAGAGAGAGTTACTCGTCGAAGGGTTACTCACTCGGCCTGATCATCCAGAAACGAAGGGGTTGTTAGAAGAGTTTTGCGCTCGTGGCCGTGCTTGACTATTTGTAATCCTTTTGTGTTGATCATTGCTGTATGCTGACCATCACCAGGCTTGTTGGTTGAGGTCGTGCTATTGATTCAACTTGTACTCAGTGACGTTGTGTACCGCCTTGATGGGCTTTCTTTGTATATATGAGATGTTATTTCCATGACTGGACTCGGACTTCTTATTATCAGCACTGGCACTCAGGCACTAGGATCGGGGGGGGGGGGGGGGGATATCTCCCTAACACACAAACACACGTTTGCATTTGCATGAAGCATATGCATAACGAGCACTTTGTCGTTTTTCTAACCCTTTGTGTATGCAGGTTGTTCCAGGATTGATCAAAGGCCTATCCACCGCTATCCTACCAAAGCAAATCGAGCTAGAGCTATGGAGCAAGTGCAGACTGACGTTCAAGAACTCCGAGAGAGGATGGACCGCTTCATGGAGCTCATGCAAGTGGTTGCCAACGGCCAGGACCAACTCAAAACCTTGGTCCAGCCTCTGATTTCAAGGGTTGACAGCAATGGTGTGCTCCATGGTGGGACTATTCCAACCCCTCCACCTGTTGAAACTCCTCAGAATGGCATCCCCGTGACTGGGGGGAACGGTAGTGCCAACGGCAACGTGATCGCTAACATGGGGCTCAATGGCAATACGACTAGCGTCGGTAATGGGAATTTCGAAGCTAATGTCAATGTTGGGCTGGGCAACGGCAACACAGGTGTTGGAAATCTGTATGGGCCTCAGTCATGGTTAGAAGACCGTCAAGACAATGTGTTCTCACAGAAAGGTGCTGAAGGAGAGCTGACTGCTGAAGCACGTCTGAGGTTTAAGGCACTCGAGGACAAGATGAGGAATTTCGAGAACCTGAACACTATGGGTGTTGACATGTCCAAGCTGGGACTGATTGCTGATTTCAAGGTGCCTCCCAAGTTCAAGGTACCCGACTTTGAGAAGTACAAGGGCACCACTTGCCCTCGCGTCCACTTGAGATCATACTACCGGAAAATGTCCGCTCACTCTGAAGATGAGAAGCTGCTGATGCACTTCTTTCAGGATAGCTTGTCCGGGCCATCTTTGGAATGGTATATGAGTCTGGAACGTACCAGTGTGCGCACATGGAAGGAACTTGCTGAAGCATTCGTGCACCACTACCAATATAACAGTGACTTGGCTCCGAACTGGGTTCAACTGCAGAATTTGTCGCCGAGGAACAACGAAGGGTTCAAGGAATACGCCCAGCGGTGGCGTGAATTGGCAGCTAGAGTTCAGCCGCCGATGGTTGAACGGGAGCTTGTTGAAATGTTCGTAGCCACCCTCCCAGGGGTTTATTACGAGAAATTAGTCAGCAGTATGTCTGGAAGCTTCTCAGATCTCATTATCACGGGTGGGCACGTTGAAAATGGGATCAAACTGGGGAAAATTCAGGGTGATCTATCCTCAGCTGGAGGAGGAAAGAAACCATATGGTGGCAAAAGGCGGGAAGGAGAGACGAGCGCCGTGTCCAACGCTCGAAGGAAAGGCAAAGGCCAGCACCAGCAGGTGGCCAGCATAACCATCCCCGCGGTCCAACAGCCACAGCAGCAGCAGCCGAATCAACAAGGGTACAGGAAGTATCAGAACAGGGCACCTCTGTCAAGTCGTCACCTCGAAACGCCGCCCATGTCTTATGCTCAGTTGTTACAGACTCTGCTTTAGTTACAGCTGATCCAGAAGAGAACCCTGGCTCCCTTGACAGGGGCACCTCCGCCAGGTTATGATGCGAATGCAATATGTGAGTTTCACTCGGGGGCACCTGGCCACACGATAGAAAACTGCAAAGCCTTCAAGCACAAGGTGCAAGATATGGTGGATGCTAAGATCATCAATTTCTCAGATAATGTGCCGAATGTCACAAAGAACCCTATGCCGAATCATAGGGGAGGTGGGGTGAATGCCATTATTGAAGACGAGAGTTTGGATTTATTGACTGATGTCAAGGATCTGAAAACACCGCTCAGCTTCGTCAAAGCCAAGCTGATGAAGAGAGGTTTCTTCCCAGGCTGCGGAGAACTGTGTATGGGCTGTGCGACTCGTCCTGATGGATGTGAGCAGTTGATAGAGGGGATTCAGAGTCTGATGACCGAAGGAATCTTGCAGTTTAGCCGAAGGGCGAAAAGAGGATCTGGAGAGGTAATGCTGAAGCAAGATGATGAGGTTGCCACCATCACCATCCCTCTCCGGACGATCACCATTTCTGCACCCAAGCCGCCCACGATTACCATCACCAAGGCTGGGCCGATACCTTTTGAAAGCACCAATGTTGTCCCATGGCATTACGGGGCAGACGTCTACTGCAACGGACAGAAGTTGGAATTGGAACCATCAGGGTCGTGTGTGGATAACCTAGTGGGAATTGGCGGAATCACTCGTAGCGGGAGAGTATTTGCTCCACCTGAGATCGTGGCGGACAAAGCGGAAAAAGTTGATGTAACTGATAAAGGAAAGAGTAAAGTCGTTGAAGAAACCCCTCGTAGGGTAGAGAAGGACTTACTTGTTAAAGACGCTGAAGAGTTTATGAGGTTGATTAAGAAGAGTGATTACAAGATCGTGGATCATCTCCATCAAACACCCTCGAAAATTTCCATTCTGAATTTGTTGCTGTGTTCTGAGGCACATCGTAACGCGCTGTTAAAGGTCTTGAATGCCACGTATGTACCGCAGGAAATATCGGTCAACCAGTTGGAAGGGGTCGTAGCCCACGTGAATGCTGGAAACGGGTTAGGGTTCACTGACCTGGAGCTGACGCCGAAGGGGAGAAACCACAACAGCGCCCTGCACGTCTCGATAGAATGTAGGGGAACGATTATGTCTCACGTGTTGGTGGACACTGGGTCATCGCTCAATGTTCTTCCGAAGAAAGCATTGATGAAGTTGGATACTCGCGGATTGATTTGTACACCCAGTGATCTGGTTGTGAAAGCGTTCAATGGAACCAAACGTCATGTTTTCGGGGAGGTGACGTTACCAATCCAAGTCGGGCCGGAAACATTCAACGCAGTCTTCTACATTATGGACATCATGCCCACCTACAGCTGTCTCTTAGGCCGGCCGTGGATCCATTCTGCTGGCGCTGTGACCTCCACGTTGCACCAGAAACTCAAGTATGCTGTTGGAGGTAGCATCGTGACTGTTTGTGGCGAGGAAGACATAATGGTGAGCCATTTGTCGTCCTTCAAATATGTTGAGATGGATGGGGAAATCCACGAAACCCTATGTCAGGCGTTCGAAGCTGTTAAAGTCAAGAACGTAGCTCCTGTAATCACTGAGAAACCAGAGATGACTCTCTCTTCCTTCAAGGAAGTCCGGGCCGTTGTTCAAGCCGAATCTACCCCAGGCTGGGGGCAAATTTTGGAGATACCTAACAAGCAAGACAAGTTTGGGTTAGGATATTCTCCTGCGGCTGAAGCCTCCTCGTCTCGCAGTGCGTCGCGAGGTAAATGGCCGATCCAGTTTACAAGAGGCGGAGTAATATTCAAAAGTGTCAACACGGTGTCTAAAGACGGTGAAGACAGCGACTGCGATCTGGACTCTTGGATCCATCCAAGCAAACCAAGCGAGAGCCTCAACAACTGGTCCATCAGGGATACCATCCAAGTGACAGGAAAAGAGTAATGATTTACTTTCTCCAATCATTGTACAACCCTATGTCCTACCCGGAGCATAGTGGTTTTATTGTGAGGGCCTTGTTTGATTATGTACATGCATTTTACCAATAAATCAAAAGGCGTTTTTCTTCGCGTTCAAATATTGTGATCTCTGTTATTCCTGTTTTATATTTGTTTTGAATAACAATAAAATGGCAATGGGGTTTGTGCTAACCTGCATATCCTTGTTTTAAGCTTAACCCTTGTTATTGCAGGATCCACATAGCAGATGACATCGACTCTGGACCTTCTACGACTCACTTCGACTTCGATTGCCCGATCTATCAAGCCGAAGAAGAGATTGATGAAGACAAAGACCTTCCCGAAGAGTTGGCCCGCTTGCTGAAACAAGAAGAGAAAGTTATTCTGCCTCACGAAGAAGAGATCGAGATTGTGAATCTGGGTTCTGAAGAACTGGTCAGGAATGTCAGGATAGGAGCTGCATTGCAGAGTGATGTCAAGCATAGATTGGTCGAGATGCTGAGAAAGTATAGTGACGTCTTTGCTTGGTCATACGAAGATATACCCGGACTTGACACTGACATTGTGGTCCACCACTTGCCGTTGCGAGAGGATTGTCCTCCCGTCAAGCAGAAGCATAGGAGGACGCGACCAGATATGGCCGTTAAGATCAAAGAAGAAGTGCAGAAGCAGCTTGAGGCTGGCTTTTTAGCGGTCACTACTTACCCTCCGTGGGTCGCCAACATAATGCCTGTACCGAAGAAGGACGGTAAGGTGCGAATGTGCGTCGATTATCAGGATTTGAATAGGGCGAGCCCTAAAGATGATTTCCCGCTTCCCCATATTGATGTGTTGGTCGACAATACAGCTCAGTTCTCCGTATTTTCGTTCATGGATGGCTTCTCCAGTTACAATCATATCAAGATGGCGCCGGAGGACATGGAGAAAACTACGTTTATCACTCCTTGGGTAACATTTTGCTACAAGGTAATGCCTTTCGTTCTGAAGAACGCAGGGGCCACTTACCAACGAGCTATGGTTACTTTGTTTCATGATATGATTCATCATGAGATTGAAGTCTATGTTGATGACATGATTGCGAAGTCCCAAACGGAGGAAGGACATCTGGTCAATTTGCTGAAGCTTTTTGAGAGGCTTAGGAAATTCAGGTTGAGGCTGAATCCTAACAAGTGTACTTTCGGAGTACGGTCGGGAAAACTACTGGGGTTTATCGTGAGCGAAAGAGGCATCGAGGTTGATCCTGCGAAGATTAAAGCAATACAAGAAATGCCAGCGCCAAAAACAGAAAAAGAAGTTCGTGGTTTCCTGGGCAGGATAAACTACATTGCAAGGTTTATTTCTCAGCTCACGGCCACGTGTGAACCGATGTTCAAACTACTAAAGAAAGATCAGGCGATTATCTGGAACGAGGATTGCCAGAAGGCATTCGATAAGATAAAACAGTATTTGCAGGAACCTCCGATCTTGATACCCCCAGTGGTCGGAAGACCCCTAATCATGTACTTGACAGTCCTTGAGAATAGTATGGGGTGTGTTCTCGGTCAGCACGACGAGACGGGAAGAAAGGAGCATGCCATTTATTACTTGAGTAAAAAGTTCACAGAATGTGAATCTCGTTACTCGATGCTGGAGAAGACGTGTTGTGCACTAGCCTGGGCTGCCAAACGTTTACGACAGTACATGCTCAATCACACGACCATGCTAATTTCAAAGATGGATCCGATCAAGTACGTCTTCGAGAAGGAAGCGCTTTCGGGCAGGATTGCCAGATGGCAACTGGTGTTGACGGAATATGACATTCAGTATGTTTCCCAGAAGGCCATCAAGGGAAGCGTATTGTCTGAGTACCTTGCCGAACAGCCGATCGAAGATTACCAGCCGATGAAATTTGAATTCCCTGATGAGGATATCATGTTTCTTAAAGCGAAGGATTGCGATGAACCGTTGCCCGGCGAGGGGCCAGATAGGAAATCCCAATGGAAATTGATATTTGACGGGGCGGTTAACTCTTATGGAAGTGGCATTGGGGCGATCATCACGACTCCCCATGGATCCCACATCCCGTTCACTGCGAGACTGACGTTCCCGGTCACCAACAATGAAGCGGAGTATGAAGCATGCATCATGGGTCTAGAAGAAGCAATTGATTTGAGAATCAAGAACCTAGATGTATATGGTGACTCGGCACTTGTGATCAACCCGATTAAAGGGGAGTGGGAGACTCGTCAATCGATTTTGGTGCCGTACATGAATTATGCCAGAAGGCTACTTCCGTTCTTTGACCGAGTGGAACTCCATCATGTACCCAGAGCTGAAAACCAGATGGCTGATTCCTTAGCCACATTGGCTTTGATGTATAAAGTCAATTTTCGGAATGAGGCTCCAAGAATTGTCCTTTCTCGTCTTGACAGACCTGCATTCGTCTTTGCGATCGAGGAAGCCTCCGACGGCAAGCCATGGTTCCATGATATCCAGACTTTCCTTATGACTAAGGAGTATCCTGCGGGAGCGTCAACCCAGGATAAGAAGACTCTGAGGAGGCTGTTTGGAAATTTCTACCTCAATCCTGATGAAGTTTTGTATAAAAGAAACCACGATCTCGTGCTACTCAGATGTGTAGATGAGAAAGAAGCGAGTATGCTCATGGAAGAAGTCCATGAAGGCACATTCGGTACGCACGCCGGCGGGCATGCTATGACAAGAAAGATCCTGAGAGCAGGATACTAATGGTTGACGATGGAATCAGATTGCTTTAAATTCGCGAAGAGATGTCATAAATGCCAGATTTATGCTGATAAGATTCATGTGCCGCCGTGCCCGTTGAATGTCATGTCCTCCCCGTGGCCGTTCTCCATGTGGGGCATCGACATGATAGGCAAGATCGAGCCCACTGCATCTAACGGTCATCGCTTTATTCTAGTAGCTATCGACTACTTCACCAAGTGGGTGGAGGCAGCCTCATATGCTAATGTGACCAAGCAGGTGGTGGCTAAATTCATAAAGAGGGACATTATCTGTCGATACGGAATTCTCGAGCGGATCATTACTCATAATGGTTCGAATCTGAATAACAAGATGATGAAGGAGCTGTGCCAGAGTTTCAAGATTGAACACCACAACTCATCTCCTTACCGGCCGAAGATAAATGGCGTCGTTGAAGCGGCTAACAAGAACATCAAGAAGATTGTACAGAAGATGGTTGTGACCTATAAAGATTGGCACGAGATGTTGCCATTTGCACGGCACGGGTATCGTACAACGGTACGTACATCAACCTGGGAAACTCCTTTCTCACTGGTGTACAGTATGGAAGCGGTCCTACCGTTAGAAGTTGAGATTCCTTCTTTACGAGTTTTGGTTGACGTGAAACTCGATGAGGCAGAATGAATTAAGAACCGACTAAACCAACTCAGCCTGATGGACGAGAAAAGATTAGCATCGATTGCATATGGTCGCCTGTACCAAAGCCGAATGAAGAAAGCTTATGATAAGAAGGTGCGTCCTAGAAGCTTTCAGACGGGTGATCTCGTCCTGAAGAAGATTCTTCCTCCACACTCCGATCACGGGGGCAAGTGGACCCCCAATTACGAAGGTCCGTACGTTGTCAGCAAGGTATTCTCGGGAGGAGCTTTGTTGTTGTCCACGATGGATGGCGAAGATTTTGCATCCCCGGTGAATGCGGACGTAGTTAAAAAATACTTTGCTTAAAGAATGACCTGCTGGAAAGAAAAAGAATATCCAGGCAAAAATGGGGCATCCCGGCGAACCATAAAAAAGGAAAAAGGTTCGGGCAAAAATTAGGGATATAAAGAAAAGAATGTACACCCGCAAAGTCGAAAACCTGGAAGGGCGACTTTGGCAAAAAAGGGTATCCCGTTGAATCGAAAACCCGAAAAGGCGATTCAGGCAAAAGTTAGGGATCTGAAAAAGCAAATGACTGCGTTCCGCGTATGGACTCTCATTGTTTAGTGGTTTGGAAGACCTGAGGACCGTTTATCTGAATCAATCTCTTCTGAAGCTGAAGCGTCGGAGAAGTATCGAAGTCGAGTGGGTCATAGAGGGATCAAATCATGGTGTTCGTCTACGCCTCATTGCCGACATTCGTGTATATACTGATGTATATTTATGTTTTTATTGTTGCGCAGCTTCCTCATTCCAGGAGCTTGCATCCGTTGTAAAACATTTTTGCCCATTCAGGGGTTCGATATCAATAAAATGTATACTATTCAGCAATTCCGTTTGCTTGTTTAGCACTTATCTGTTTTGTTTGCGAAAAAGAACGCCGATGTTTTTGATAAAATGCGCATACATAAACTTACTGGCCTAGGCCATTGATTGTTGAAACAATGAATTACTTGAATATTGTCACGAGATGATAACCTCGATAGGTCCCTTTGAGAAGGGTATCTTGTCTGTTTGTTTGTGTTGTTACAGGTATAGCATATTCCAGGCAGTATGCCGTATGTTTTCCCAAGCAGAGAAGATTCTCTCCCCAATCAGATGCACCCTGAAGGATCGTCGCTTCCCTAGCTGAGTCATACACTGAAGCGTGCAGCACTTGATAGTTTAAGACTGAAGTCTGCAACAGAATTGAAATTCCCCACAGAGTCGTATTCTCCCCGGCATGCAGGATGATTCCTACGTCCCCATCCGAGTCTGCAGTTCCCCAAGAGAGCCGAGTCCTTGGAAGCCGTGGGGGCCATGATTGGTTTTCCCCAGCAGAGTGTTGAATAGCTGATGCTGTATTTCCTCACCGGAGTCGTTATCTCCAAGAAAGATTAGTCGCGAAGGCCGCGCAGTTTATTTCTACGATTGATATCGTTTCCTCGATAGTTTGTGGTTTGAATACCTAGATGAGCAGGTTCAGGTTCTCGTAGAGCTTTATTCCCCTGCAGCAGTCGACTGAAGTTCGTTTCCCCAGGTGGAGTCCAATTGAGATTGGTGTAACTTCTTCTCCTCGGCAGGATGATTCCTTCCTCCACCAGAGTGGTTCTTCCTCCTTGACAGGAGGATCCTCCCTTCAGCATTTATTTTGCTGACGGGGTCGTAGCATTGTACATGATTGCATAGCATTTACCCTAAACGCGTAGCATTTCCACCGTGTGGAGCATTGCGCCATTGTCGATCATATGCATATGAAACATGAGCTAGGTCGTTACCGTTCTTGTTTTGCAGGTGTTCCCCGGCAGGGTGTCCGCTCAGGATGATTCCTGAAATCTCAGAAGAGTTGCGTGGCTCAGGATGATTCTTGAATTCCCCCAGCAAAGTCGCTCGCCCAAAATGATTCTTGAACTCCTCAGCGAAGTTGATTGCTTAAGATGATTCTTAAAATCCCCAGGGAAGTCGCAAGAATTGGTCGCTCAAGTTGATGCTTAGAGTCCCCGACAGAGTGTTTGCTCAGGATGATTCCTGAAATCTCCAACAGAGTTATTGGTTCAAGATGATTCTTGAAGGTCCTGATGGGTTTATTTGTCCAAGATGATTCTTGAAGTCTTTAGTAGAGTTGATTCATCCAGAATGATTTCTGAAGCCCCGAAGCAGAGTTACTTGATAGTTCCCCAGAATCCCTAGCGGAGATGTCTCATCCCTAGCAGGTTTTAAACAGAAAAGTTGAAATTTCCCTGAAGACTTGATGATTAAAGTCCAGCAGCGGTGCCAACACCCCTGACTTACTGATGAAGTCCGACTGCGATGTCAAAGTAGTTGGCCTAGCTGGCGCGGGGTGCCGGATGGCAAAAGATTGCGTATCTTTAGTGGTTCCTGATGGATTAAGGATCCCATTTTAAGACTTACTAACGAAGTCCAACGGTGATGTCGAAGCAGTTCTCTCGGCTGATGCGGAGTTCCTGATGGCAGAAGTTTGGATATCCCAATTTGGCTCATGATTGATCGAGGATTCTGTTCCAGACTTACTGATGAAGTCCGGCTGACGCCCGAGAGTTTCTTTGAATGCCCGACGACACGATTAACTTGATTGTTAAAAAAGTTCCCAATGACCTGATGAGTCCCGAGGAATTCTGATGCCTGACGGCATGATCAGTTGCCGTGTGACCAATTCCCCAGCAAAGTTGTCGTGCAACTGTCATGTTCAGTATCGAAGATGTTCCTAACAATCAGAGTATCGGTTACCTGTGCGTGGTGGGCAAATCACCTGTTATCGTGTAACCGGTGATACCTCGATGATTTGAGGATGCAATAATATCAGATAAATAAGAAAATCATCCTGACGGAGATTCAGATCAGTATTTCTCCAGCTAGTTGTCGTGCAGCTATCATTTCAGTCTCTGAAGATTTGTTCCCATCAGAGTACCGTGTACTTGTGTAGTTGGCAAATTTCCGGGTTTGTTGGTATTCAACCGCCTTTTACCTTGATTGTTTGAGAGTCTTTCTCTTCTCACCCAGTCAGGTCCAAGCCGTTTGAATAGGGGCAGCTGTTGCACCCCAAAATTTGCTCAACATTTCTTTACCTAGCTTATGTTTCATTTCATGCACATTAGCATTATCATTTGCATTTCACTGACATGTGTGCAGGAGATCAATAAGAAATTACCAATCAAGGGCCACACAGGACTATGAAGCTAGCTAAGAAGGTTATTCAAGTGTTCAAGGGTTGATATCCTTGTTAGAGAACTTAAAAGAGCCTCAGAGAGGGTGGTTGAAGCCAAGAGTGGGTGTCTCCTAACTTGGGAGTTGTGGGAAGTCATCAGATGATTCTGAAGCCAAGAAGTTAGACTTGAGGTCTTGAGAGAGCTCATGAGAAGTTTTGAAGATCACTTTGAGGCCTAGACAGGTCATTGTGCAAGATTAAGAAGCCTCAACAATGAGTGGTGCAGTTAGGGTTTGACTAGGTCAACCCTAAGTCAACTGATGGTTTAAAGAAGGTTGGGACCTAATTCAAGAGCCATGTGATCAGGGATTGATACATTGAGATGTTATAAGTATGATTCCAAGGTTAACTCATCATGATTGAAGAGTTTGAGAAGTTTCAGGCTAGGGTTTCTAAGACTTGATAGTGTAAAATCCACTAGTTTGACCCCTATCTTCAAGGCAATTTATCTCAAGATGTGAATGTCATCTCATCTTTCCCACAACATGAGTATTGTAGAGCATGATATTAGCTTTAATTTGAGTACTAGAAGTCCTTGATAGGATTTGTAGAGCTCAAGTTATGGCTTTGACAAGTTATAGGTCATCAGATGAATGTGAATTTGGAGCTTGAAAGTTACCCAACTTGCATGAAACTGTTTCCCTAGAAGGATGATTCCTATGAACTTTTGGTCAACATGAATGTTGTTCCTTATCCTCTTAGCTTTCTAGAGAGTACTATAAGTCCTTGATAGGATTTGTAGAACTCAAGTTATGGCTTTGACAAGTCAAGGGTATTTGGAGATTACAGGTCATTTCAATCATAAGTCCATAACTCCTATTTGCAAGCTTCAAATGGGAAAATGTTCAACATCAAACTTGTTCAAAATGATGTTTTAAGGTTAGCCAAGTGGTCATGAGAGTTTGGAATTGCTTGTAACTCAAAATTGCAAAATTGACCTAAAAAGGAAGAATTAAAGTTCATTAAAAAGGACCAAATTTGGGATTTTTCATTCCAAGGCCAAGATAAGGCATGTAATATGTCATTTTGATCAGAAATGACATTTTAAAGACAATGGCAATAGCACTTTTCTCATTTGAGGTCAAAATCATGGAGTTGCATTTTGTTACTTAAGACTTAAGTTACATATGCCAAATCACACACAAGATCAAATACATGGTTCCAATCCACCAAAACACTTTCATAATCTCATTTGAGGAGAATTTGGATGAGAATGAGGGAAAATGCAAGCTGCTAGCAGAACTGATATGAACATGGCATGAGATTGAATTTTCCATGACATGAGATATTGAAATTCTCATTAGATTGATCCAGAACTTTCTAGATCATTCAATCATGTTCTATATAAACACATGAAGTGATCCAAGGCCAAGGTTGGTGAGAATTGAGGGAGGATAGTGAGATTGAACTTTGAAATTTCTTCTTGCAAATCCAATTCTGTTACAAGGTTTGGATCAATTTCAATCCATTCTTTTGCTCCCAATAGCTTGCTCTAGTGTTAGTGGTTGATCCCAGATTGAATTCAAGGCACAACTGTGGAAGAATCGTGAGTTGGCCATTGGAGTTTGAAGCTTGCAACTCAGAATCGGGTTCAAGAATCCATGAGGTTTCAGCTCATTTCTTTGCATACAGAAGGTTGATTGGATGCTAGTGAAGGAATCTGGAGCTTATTGAAGGTTGATTTGAAGATTTAACCACTCTGTTCATCAAGAATTTGCAGGTATGTACTTTTCATCGTGCAACTTAATTTAAGCATAATCAATAGGACTTGTTAGTTTAGATGTGATGTAGATTGTTAGTAGAAGCTTTCTGGTAGCAATTGGCTAGGTGTGGAGACAATTAGGGAGATGACTCAAATTCTGTTCATGCTGAGATCTTGGTGATTCTTGAGAGTTAATCTTAATTTGATAGCTAGATCAACTCAGTGAAGCATGGTGATGATGTTAGACACCATAATTTTAAGTTTGCTGAGATTTGATCTTTGAGTGATTTCTGAGATTTTAATCGTGATTTGAGTTAGGATGAGTTTCAATGTTATTGATTAGCATGGTTAGATTCAGTGGGAAAAATGGAGTGGATTAGTGTATTCATGTGAGAGTTTTGATGGAGTATTGATGAAGTACGATTTGGGGAAGATGGAGTTGAAGCTCTGAACTTCCATGGTTTCTTTCCCTCCAACATTCAAAAGGAAGAAGACGACTAGGTAGCCATTGGATATGGGCTGAAGACTTTGACCTGGGAAGGATCCAACGGCCACGAGTGATCTAAATTTTGTGAAGGACTCTGAGTTACTTGAATGCAGCGTTTCATTTAAGTAATCTGGGTGGGCTTAGTGCAACATTGATATCACCACCCCCCTTTTGGGCCCAACATTGAAATGAATTGGAAAAGTATGCTATTCACACCACGCGCCTACTAATTTCTCATTATTTTCTTTTAATTTCTTCATTTCATATGGTTTATTGAATAATCCATAAAAATTGAAAAATGACTAAATTAATTCCATTCTTTTTTTACATTGATTCATGATTGAATCTAGTTTTTTTTAGGTAAAAAATATTAATATTTCATGCATTTTTAATTTTATTAGCATTTATTGACTTTTAATTGATATTAAAATGACCATGGTTGATGCTTTATTTTGTTGATTTTGGTTTGATCATGTGATGATGATTCTTGCCTTAATTTTTTGTGTGTAGCTAGCATAGATATTAATGTTCCCCCTAGATTTTTCTCACATTTTTGTGATGAATGTAGGTGGTAGTTTTAGGTTGAACCTTTGA
Organism: Lathyrus sativus; assembly: GCA_963859935.3. NCBI lineage: Eukaryota > Viridiplantae > Streptophyta > Magnoliopsida > Fabales > Fabaceae > Lathyrus > Lathyrus sativus. The sequence goes on along the minus strand of OZ012741.1, from coordinate 141,442,962 downwards.
GAGCTCCATTTTTAGGGTTTATGGTTAATACCTTATGATTTAGGTTTTATTTCTAGGACTTGGTGGATGATTCAACCTCTGGATTTTGTATGGTAGATTCATGATTGAATTAGGATCCCATAGTTATTTTTGTAAGATTTTACAATTGGTTTTAGTATTTTAGTTAGGACTAACTTTAGTACTAAGCTTTAGATGATTCTAGTGCACTAATTCAACTAGGATGACTTCTTTAGTTCCCTTAGATTAGGGTTTTGTCTCTCTTGCTCTTGGATGATGTTGAAGACAAGTTTGGGCTACCATGGAATGCTTAAAGAAGTTTGGATGTGAAGATCTCCCCTTCTTTTGGTGTAGTGTTGATTAGGTGTTAAGATTAGGGTTTGTAGGCAGAGCTTCTAGATAGATTCTCTTCGTTCATAAACATGGAAGATGTTGATCACTTCCATTATTCCCTATGATGTAAGGTCCCTTTGTAAAGGCCTCATCCCTCCTTTGGTAGGATGTGTGGCTCTTTACAAGTTGCTAGAACCTTTGAGGGTCCGTTTCTCTGATGATAGGATGCTTAGTGGTGACCTTTGGTCTTCACTCTGCTGTCAATCATCCAAACCTTGCTCTTGTTAGATGAATCTTTCTCCCTTGCTAGAGGATGGAGTTCCTTTCTTGAAGAAGATTGAAGGCTAGAGGTTGCTACTTCTTGGCGTTTGAAGACTACCCATTGAAGCTGAAGCTTGAAGATCAGGAAGAACAAGTTGATACTTGAAAGAGCTAAGGCTTGAAGAAGAAGAACAAGTTGATACTTGTGACAGGAATCCATTGGAGATGGAATGAAGAAGCTGAAGCTTAAGGAAGGAGCAAGTTGGTACTTGTGAGTTTAAGGCATTGGGTCCCTGAAGGAACAAGTTGATACTTGCAGTTAGGATTGAAGCCTGAAGGTGGAGTTCACTGAAGAGCTAAAGCTTGAGGAAGAGAGAATAAGTTGATACTCATGTTTGATGTCTTAGAAGCGTGAGGAAGCATGTTGACACTTGCTATTGAAGATGATAGTTGTGAAGAGTAGTTGCAGACTGAGGACTGAACTGCTGTCAGAGGAGAGCTCTGCTGTGGAAGCCGTTGGTCTGCTTTCTTTCCTGTCTGTTTTCTTTATGTGCAACTGTATTGATGTGACTTGTCTGATTTGCTTGATGCATTAGAATAAGTTCATATCTAGATTTATTTAAGCTAGGAGCATGATTGCACTAGAGGTTGAGTTGCTCCCTCTGCTTGTACTTTTACTGTATGGGTTTGCTTGCGGGTATTCGATAGAGCCCTGCTCCCTTGCCTATGTGGTTTGTGATTTTGCTTGATGGCATTTTTATTTCATTTCTTCTGTATGATTGCAGTTATTCATATCTGGCTTGAAGTCGAGACGAGCTTGTGGAGGCTGATGCCCCACACACATTTCCTCCCTCACTTGCATTGCATGCATTTTACAGTCGTTTACTGTTTACTGTTTAAGCTGATGCTTTATCTGTTTCTGTTTATCATTGACATGATCCCCTAGGAATCTCACTTCCTTTGATAAGGAAGTGATGATTAGAACTTTAGGTTGAAACCTATGCATGATAACTTTTAGGAGTTCCCTGTTTCAAACTTCAACCATAGGATGAATCCTTGGCATGACAACATTAGAACTTGATAGTCTCCCATTAGTTGAGCCCGTTCTCTCTTCTCATCTCCAAACAAATTAAAATACAGTAATAAAGGTTAACTGACGTCGTACGTTACGAGCCTTAAGTTATCTGAGGAAGGATTGTTGGAAAGCTTCTTTTCAACAGTCTGGATGTTTAGTATGGCACCCTTTGGGTGACATGCGACGCATTCACTCTCAGGTCATAGTCTCTAGTGCGATATTAGTTGCAAACATCCGTAAAAAACAGTTCTTCCGTAAAAGACAGAAAACGAACTTCAAACCTTTTTTTGCCCCGTGGGCCCGTAATTCAAAGGAAAGCTTTTCGGAAGAAAAGAGTGTCGTTAACTCCCAGTTCTACCGTAAACGGTAACGCACAAGTCTCTGACGAGCAAGCTGCGTACACCAAACTGCTGGAACTGTTTGTTAACCCTACTCGATAAAATAGATGAATCTGAATTTTCGTAATCCGTATTATCCCGAACTACGTAAGCTCTGATCTCTCATACCTGTTGAGAGTACGTAGGCATAATACTGACGTATTGGCGAGCCACCTTTCCCGTAACCCGTAGTTAGCCGAACTACGTTGACTCTGATTTATCATTCTCTGATGAGAATACGTAGGCATAAAGCGCGATGCTTTGCCGAGTCATTTTTCTTTTCTTTTTAAGCCAGCCTTGACAGGTAGATAGTAAATAAACCCATCAGATAAACACAACAAGCGTGGATCGCATCGAGTACGATGGACGTGAGGGGTGCTAATACCTTCCCCTTGCGTAACCGACTCCCGAACCCAGACAACGGTTGCGATGACCTTGTCTTATACCTTTTCGTCAAGTTTTTCCGATCGTTTCCTTTCCCGTTCTGAGGGATAAATAACGAAAGGTGGCGACTCTTCTGTTTTGCCGGCACCTTATTTTCACGGTAGCGACAGCTGGCAACTCTGCTGGGGACGTGATAGTTTCTTGGGATCCAACGTCCCTTATGCGAGTCAGTTTGGGGATCCAACGGCCCCTGCGAGAGTCAATCCTAGCGCTTGTATGATTACTTGTCGGGTTGTGTTTATTTATCTCATTTTATTTCCCGCATTTTATTTTCAGTATGAAATGATTATCTGTGCTGTTGTGGGAGGGGAATTCTGATGAGTGAGAAGCCAGGCCGAGGCTTGAGTGTACCTAGCATTAGTTGTGGAAATTAGTGGGCGCGTGCTTGCTTTGCAGGCACTAGTGTCTCATGAAATCCACGCTCAGACGAGGTTCTCCCGGTTGACTTCTTTTCCGGCCCTTTGGGCCTGAGGGGTTGTTGGTTTGGAGGATTGTCGACTCTGGGGACCGATCATTTGGGATTCAGCTGAGTGAGGCCGCTTCAGGAGATGGTGATGCCACACCTTTTGGGTATCATATCACCCCTCTTGAATGTCTGTGACGCTGATGACCGCATAGGATGCCGAACTTGTGTCAGTTTAGGTCCATACCTGTGAGCAGGGTCGAGTTTGTTGCAGGACACCTTAACCTTCAAACTACCTGGTTTTCTTGATAGTGAATCAGTTCTGTTGGTATCAGAGGTTCTCATCATCAGATATATATGTGTTTTTGATAGAGCAGAGTTATGGTCCTGTATCAGAGGTCCTTATCTTTAGAGATGTATATGTGTTCTTGACATAGCAGAGTTATGGTCCTGTATCAGAGGTCCTTATCTTCAGAGATGTATATGTGTTCTTGACAGAGCAGAGTTATAGTCCTGTATCAGAGGTCCTTATCTTCAGAGATGTATATGTGTTCTTGATAGAGCAGATTTATGGTCCTGTATCAGAAGTCCTTATTATCAGATGTGTGTTTGTTCTTGACAGAGCAGAATTTATGGTCCGATATCAGGGTTTTTCTTCTCATCAGAGATAGGGTTGTTCTTGACAGAGCAGTATTATGGTTTTTTTGATACAGAATCTTCACCTTCACCTCCTCAACAGCACAGTCGTCTATTGCTTTGCATGCCCATTTGCATTTCATTAACGTGTCTGTGTTGCAGGTACCGTTTCCCCTGATTCAGGTTTTCTTGCCTTTTATTGTGCTATTATGGGTTCTCTAAGGAAGACTGTGGCTTACAAGCTCCCCACCCCTGATGTTGTTCAGCTGACTAGTTTGATTGCTTTGGCAGATGATTCTGTGAGAGATGAATTCAAAAAGTCTTACGGTAAACTGCTCAGCCTGGTTCATAGACCCTCTATGTTTGAGTTGAATGGGTTGCACGCCCTGCTGCATTTCTACGATCCTCCTTTGAGATGCTTTAATTTCCAGGACTTTATTCTCGCACCCACACTAGAGGAGTATGTTGATTTGTTAGGTGTGCCTATCAGGAGTCAGATGCCCTTTGTTCATATGGATGCTGAGCCTAATCTGGCTAGTCTAGCTCCTTCACTTCATCTGGATGCCTCTGAGCTGGTCTTGTCTAGTTGGAACAGGGTTCCCGGTTTCTCCTTGCAGTTCTTAGTGGGAAAGGCTTAGCAGTGTGCCAAAGATGGATGTTGGATCGTGTTCAACGCCATCATTGCTCTGTGCATATACGACATCATTCTGTTCCCCAATATGCCCGACTTTGTGGACTTCGACGCCTTTCACATCTTTGCATCAGGGAATCTGGTCCCTACCTTGATAGGAGATGTCTACCATTCCGTCCACTACAAAAACAAGAACAGAAGGGTAAGAATGTCTCGTGCTGTGTGCCCTTACTATATAGATGGCTTGATAGTCACCTACCTAAGAAGGGTCCTTTTGCTTCGTCTGCAGCCACAGCTAAGTGGTCTGAGCGTTTGATGAGTCTATCAGCGGAGGATATTGCCTGGTTTGATAGAGATAGGTTGGGTACTGAGATCATCTTCAGCTGCAGCGGGTTTCCAAATGTGCCTTTGATAGGCAGGAAGGGCTGCATCAACTATAATCCACCTCTGCTTGTCCAACAGTTTGCTTATGCTTTGAGAGCTCCGCCGAAGGATGAAGAGGTGCAGGAATCTCTGTACCTCACTGGTCTTCTAGATGGGGATATGTTATCTAAGCTTCGGCACGCTTGGAATGGTATCTGTAAGCGGGGAAAGCCGTTGTTGGGGAAAAGTAATAGCCAAGGCTACGCTCCGTATGTAACCTGGATCAGATCCCGAGCAGATATGATAGGGATGTTGTTTCCTCCTGCCGAGCCAGGAAGCTCTCCAGTGATTGAAGAGCCTACCACCGTGCCTATTCAGCAGTACAATCAGGTGTTAGCTGAGAGAGACGAGTTGAAAAAGGAAAATGAAGAACTGGAGAAAGAATTGGCTCAACTCAGAAGTGAGAGAAGCGAAGCCGTCCATTCCTTCAAGAAGCAGACAGAGCTGGTGAACCAGTTAGGGACGAACTTGACTAAGCAGATAGCTGAGCGTGAGCGCTTGGGTCGAGACTTCAAAGCTGTCAATGACGTACTGGCCACTAAGAAGCAGCACTTGGATGAAGCGTACCGGAGAATATCCATGTTTGACCAACATTGGAAGGCCACCCTAGCCAACGGCAAAGAACGGGAGGATAAGCTGAAGCAATAGATCTCCAAGCTGAAAGCCCAGATGAAGGCTAGTGAGAAGAGGTTTGATGAAGAAACCGCTCGCAGATATGCCGCTGAATGCCAGCTCAACAAGGCTCTTGCTAACCTGAAGGAGCGCAAGCTGATGTTTGAATCCAAGAAGCGGAAGTTAGAAGATTGTTTCTGCGAAGGAGCACGGGAAGACTCAGTTGAAGGTCTTCAGTACACCATTATGCAGAGAGAGTTACTCGTCGAAGGGTTACTCACTCGGCCTGATCATCCAGAAACGAAGGGGTTGTTAGAAGAGTTTCGCGCTCGTGGCCGTGCTTGACTATTTGTAATCCTTTTGTGTTGATCATTGCTGTATGCTGACCATCACCAGGCTTGTTGGTTGAGGTCGTGCTATTGATTCAACTTGTACTCAGTGACGTTGTGTACCGCCTTTATGGGCTTTCTTTGTATATATGAGATGTTATTTCCATGACTGGACTCAGACTTCTTATTATCAGCACTGGCACTCAGGCACTAGGATCGGGGGGGGGGGGGATATCTCCCTAACACACAGACACACGTTTGCATTTGCATGAAGCATATGCATAACGAGCACTTTGTCGTTTTTCTAACCCTTTGTGTATGCAGGTTGTTCCAGGATTGATCAAAGGCCTATCCACCGCTATCCTACCAAAGCAAATCGAGCTAGAGCTATGGAGCAAGTGCAGACTGACGTTCAAGAACTCCGAGAGAGGATGGACCGCTTCATGGAGCTCATGCAAGTGGTTGCCAACGGCCAGGACCAGCTCAAAACCTTGGTCCAGCCTCTGATTTCAAGGGTTGACAGCAATGGTGTGCTCCATGGTGGGACTATTCCAACCCCTCCACCTGTTGAAACTCCTCAGAATGGCATCCCCGTGACTGGGGGGAACGGTAGTGCCAACGGCAACGTGATCGCTAACATGGGGCTCAATGGCAATACGACTAGCGTCGGTAATGGGAATTTCGAAGCTAATGTCAATGTTGGGCTGGGCAACGGCAACACAGGTGTTGGAAATCTGTATGGGCCTCAGCCATGGTTAGAAGACCGTCAAGACAATGTGTTCTCACAGAAAGGTGCTGAAGGAGAGCTGACTGCTGAAGCACGTCTGAGGTTTAAGGCACTCGAGGACAAGATGAGGAATTTCGAGAACCTGAACACTATGGGTGTTGACATGTCCAAGCTGGGACTGATTGCTGATTTCAAGGTGCCTCCCAAGTTCAAGGTACCCGACTTTGAGAAGTACAAGGGCACCACTTGCCCTCGCATCCACTTGAGATCATACTACCGGAAAATGTCCGCTCACTCTGAAGATGAGAAGCTGCTGATGCACTTCTTTTAGGATAGCTTGTCCGGGCCATCTTTGGAATGGTATATGAGTCTGGAACGTACCAGTGTGCGCACATGGAAGGAACTTGCTGAAGCATTCGTGCACCACTACCAATATAACAGTGACTTGGCTCCGAACTGGGTTCAACTGCAGAATTTGTCGCCGAGGAACAACGAAGGGTTCAAGGAATACGCCCAGCGGTGGCGTGAATTGGCAGCTAGAGTTCAGCCGCCGATGGTTGAACGGGAGCTTGTTGAAATGTTCGTAGCCACCCTCCCAGGGGTTTATTACGAGAAATTAGTCAGCAGTATGTCTGGAAGCTTCTCAGATCTCATTATCACGGGTGAGCACGTTGAAAATGGGATCAAACTGGGGAAAATTCAGGGTGATCTATCCTCAGCTGGAGGAGGAAAGAAACCATATGGTGGCAAAAGGCGGGAAGGAGAGACGAGCGTCGTGTCCAACGCTCGAAGGAAAGGCAAAGGCCAGCACCAGCAGGTGGCCAGCATAACCATCCCCGCGGTCCAACAGCCACAGCAGCAGCAGCCGAATCAACAAGGGTATAGGAAGTATCAGAACAGGGCACCTCTGTCAAGTCGTCACCTCGAAACGCCGCCCATGTCTTATGCTCAGTTGTTACAGACTCTGCTTTAGTTACAGCTGATCCAGAAGAGAACCCTGGCTCCCTTGACAGGGGCACCTCCGCCAGGTTATGATGCGAATGCAATATGTGAGTTTCACTCGGGGGCACCTGGCCACACGATAGAAAACTGCAAAGCCTTCAAGCACAAGGTGCAAGATATGGTGGATGCTAAGATCATCAATTTCTCAGATAATGTGCCGAATGTCACAAAGAACCCTATGCCGAATCATAGGGGAGGTGGGGTGAATGACATTATTGAAGACGAGAGTTTGGATTTATTGACTGATGTCAAGGATCTGAAAACACCGCTCAGCTTCGTCAAAGCCAAGCTGATGAAGAGAGGTTTCTTCCCAGGCTGCGGAGAACTGTGTATGGGTTGTGCGACTCGTCCTGATGGATGTGAGCAGTTGATAGAGGGGATTCAGAGTCTGATGACCGAAGGAATCTTGCAGTTTAGCCGAAGGGCCAAAAGCGGATCTGGAGAGGTAATGCTGAAGCAAGATGATGAGGTTGCCACCATCACCATCCCTCTCCGGACGATCACCATTTCTGCACCCAAGCCGCCCACGATTACCATCACCAAGGCTGGGCCGATACCTTTTGAAAGCACCAATGTTGTCCCATGGCATTACGGGGCAGACGTCTACTGCAACGGACAGAAGTTGGAATTGGAACCATCAGGGTCGTGTGTGGATAACCTAGTGGGAATTGGCGGAATCACTCGTAGTGGGAGAGTATTTGCTCCACCTGAGATCGTGGCGGACAAAGCGGAAAAAGTTGATGTAACTGATAAAGGAAAGAGTAAAGTCGTTGAAGAAACCCCTCGTGGGGTAGAGAAGGACTTACTTGTTAAAGACGCTGAAGAGTTTATGAGGTTGATTAAGAAGAGTGATTACAAGATCGTGGATCATCTCCATCAAACACCCTCGAAAATTTCCATTCTGAATTTGTTGCTGTGTTCTGAGGCACATCGTAACGCGCTGTTAAAGGTCTTGAATGCCACGTATGTACCGCAGGAAATATCGGTCAACCAGTTGGAAGGGGTCGTAGCCCACGTGAATGCTGGAAACGGGTTAGGGTTCACTGACCTGGAGCTGACGCCGAAGGGGAGAAACCACAACAGCGCCCTGCACGTCTCGATAGAATGTAGGGGAACGATTATGTCTCACGTGTTGGTGGACACTGGGTCATCGCTCAATGTTCTTCCGAAGAAAGCATTGATGAAGTTGGATACTCGCGGATTGATTTGTACACCCAGTGATCTGGTTGTGAAAGCGTTCAATGGAACCAAACGTCATGTTTTCGGGGAGGTGACGTTACCAATCCAAGTCGGGCCGGAAACATTCAACGCAGTCTTCTACATTATGGACATCATGCCCACCTACAGCTGTCTCTTAGGCCGGCCGTGGATCCATTCTGCTGGCGCTGTGACCTCCACGTTGCACCAGAAACTCAAGTATGCTGTTGGAGGTAGCATCGTGACTGTTTGTGGCGAGGAAGACATAATGGTGAGCCATTTGTCGTCCTTCAAATATGTTGAGATGGATGGGGAAATCCACGAAACCCTATGTCAGGCGTTCGAAGCTGTTAAAGTCAAGAACGTAGCTCCTGTAATCACTGAGAAACCAGAGATGACTCTCTCTTCCTTCAAGGAAGTCCGGGCCGTTGTTCAAGCCGAATCTACCCCAGGCTGGGGGCAAATTTTGGAGATACCTAACAAGCAAGACAAGTTTGGGTTAGGATATTCTCCTGCGGCTGAAGCCTCCTCGTCTCGCAGTGCGTCGCGAGGTAAATGGCCGATCCAGTTTACAAGAGGCGGAGTAATATTCAAAAGTGTCAACACGGTGTCTAAAGACGGTGAAGACAGCGACTGCGATCTGGACTCTTGGATCCATCCAAGCAAACCAAGCGAGAGCCTCAACAACTGGTCCATCAGGGATACCATCCAAGTGACAGGAAAAGAGTAATGATTTACTTTCTCCAATCATTGTACAACCCTATGTCCTACCCGGAGCATAGTGGTTTTATTGTGAGGGCCTTGTTTGATTATGTACATGCATTTTACCAATAAATCAAAAGGCGTTTTTCTTCGCGTTCAAATATTGTGATCTCTGTTATTCCTGTTTTATATTTGTTTTGAATAACAATAAAATGGCAATGGGGTTTGTGCTAACCTGCATATCCTTGTTTTAAGCTTAACCCTTGTTATTGCAGGATCCACATAGCAGATGACATCGACTCTGGACCTTCTACGACTCACTTCGACTTCGATTGCCCGATCTATCAAGCCGAAGAAGAGATTGATGAAGACAAAGACCTTCCCGAAGAGTTGGCCCGCTTGCTGAAACAAGAAGAGAAAGTTATTCTGCCTCACGAAGAAGAGATCGAGATTGTGAATCTGGGTTCTGAAGAACTGGTCAGGAATGTCAGGATAGGAGCTGCATTGCAGAGTGATGTCAAGCATAGATTGGTCGAGATGCTGAGAAAGTATAGTGACGTCTTTGCTTGGTCATACGAAGATATACCCGGACTTGACACTGACATTGTGGTCCACCACTTGCCGTTGCGAGAGGATTGTCCTCCCGTCAAGCAGAAGCATAGGAGGACGCGACCAGATATGGCCGTTAAGATCAAAGAAGAAGTGCAGAAGCAGCTTGAGGCTGGCTTTTTAGCGGTCACTACTTACCCTCCGTGGGTCGCCAACATAATGCCTGTACCGAAGAAGGACGGTAAGGTGCGAATGTGCGTCGATTATCAGGATTTGAATAGGGCGAGCCCTAAAGATGATTTCCCGCTTCCCCATATTGATGTGTTGGTCGACAATACAGCTCAGTTCTCCGTATTTTCGTTCATGGATGGCTTCTCCAGTTACAATCAGATCAAGATGGCGCCGGAGGACATGGAGAAAACTACGTTTATCACTCCTTGGGTAACATTTTGCTACAAGGTAATGCCTTTCGGTCTGAAGAACGCAGGGGCCACTTACCAACGAGCTATGGTTACTTTGTTTCATGATATGATTCATCATGAGATTGAAGTCTATGTTGATGACATGATTGCGATGTCCCAAACGGAGGAAGGACATCTGGTCAATTTGCTGAAGCTTTTTGAGAGGCTTAGGAAATTCAGGTTGAGGCTGAATCCTAACAAGTGTACTTTCGGAGTACGGTCGGGAAAACTACTGGGGTTTATCGTGAGCGAAAGAGGCATCGAGGTTGATCCTGCGAAGATTAAAGCAATACAAGAAATGCCAGCGCCAAAAACAGAAAAAGAAGTTCGTGGTTTCCTGGGCAGGATAAACTACATTGCAAGGTTTATTTCTCATCTCACGGCCACGTGTGAACCGATGTTCAAACTACTAAAGAAAGATCAGGCGATTATCTGGAACGAGGATTGCCAGAAGGCATTCGATAAGATAAAACAGTATTTGCAGGAACCTCCGATCTTGATACCCCCAGTGGTCGGAAGACACCTAATCATGTACTTGACAGTCCTTGAGAATAGTATGGGGTGTGTTCTCGGTCAGCACGACGAGACGGGAAGAAAGGAGCATGCCATTTATTACTTGAGTAAAAAGTTCACAGAATGTGAATCTCGTTACTCGATGCTGGAGAAGACGTGTTGTGCACTAGCCTGGGCTGCCAAACGTTTACGACAGTACATGCTCAATCACACGACCATGCTAATTTCAAAGATGGATCCGATCAAGTACGTCTTCGAGAAGGAAGCGCTTTCGGGCAGGATTGCCAGATGGCAAATGGTGTTGACGGAATATGACATTCAGTATGTTTCCCAGAAGGCCATCAAGGGAAGCGTATTGTCTGAGTACCTTGCCGAACAGCCGATCGAAGATTACCAGCCGATGAAATTTGAATTCCCTGATGAGGATATCATGTTTCTTAAAGCGAAGGATTGCGATGAACCGTTTCCCGGCGAGGGGCCAGATAGGAAATCCCAATGGAAATTGATATTTGACGGGGCGGTTAACTCTTATGGAAGTGGCATTGGGGCGATCATCACGACTCCCCATGGATCCCACATCCCGTTCACTACGAGACTGACGTTTCCGGTCACCAATAATGAAGCGGAGTATGAAGCATGCATCATGGGTCTAGAAGAAGCAATTGATTTGAGAATAAAGAACCTAGATGTATATGGTGACTCGGCACTTGTGATCAACCCGATTAAAGGGGAGTGGGAGACTCGTCAATCGATTTTGGTGCCGTACATGAATTATGCCAGAAGGCTACTTCCGTTCTTTGACCGAGTGGAACTCCATCATGTACCCAGAGCTGAAAACCAGATGGCTGATTCCTTAGCCACGTTGGCTTTGATGTATAAAGTCAATTTTTGGAATGAGGCTCAAAGAATTGTCCTTTCTCGTCTTGACAGACCTGCATTCGTCTTTGCGATCGAGGAAGCCTCCGACGGCAAGCCATGGTTCCATGATATCCAGACTTTCCTTATGACTAAGGAGTATCCTGCGGGAGCGTCAACCCAGGATAAGAAGACTCTGAGGAGGCTGTTTGGAAATTTCTACCTCAATCCTGATGGAGTTTTGTATAAAAGAAACCACGATCTCGTGCTACTCAGATGTGTAGATGAGAAAGAAGCGAGTATGCTCATGGAAGAAGTCCATGAAGGCACATTCGGTACGCACGCCGGCGGGCATGCTATGACAAGAAAGATCCTGAGAGCAGGATACTAATGGTTGACGATGGAATCGGATTGCTTTAAATTCGCGAAGAGATGTCATAAATGCCAGATTTATGCTGATAAGATTCATGTGCCGCCGTGCCCGTTGAATGTCATGTCCTCCCCGTGGCCGTTCTCCATGTGGGGCATCGACATGATAGGCAAGATCGAGCCCACTGCATCTAACGGTCATCGCTTTATTCTAGTAGCTATCGACTACTTCACCAAGTGGGTGGAGGCAGCCTCATATGCTAATGTGACCAAGCAGGTGGTGGCTAAATTCATAAAGAGGGACATTATCTGTCGATACGGAATTCTCGAGCGGATCATTACTCATAATGGTTCGAATCTGAATAACAAGATGATGAAGGAGCTGTGCCAGAGTTTCAAGATTGAACACCACAACTCATCTCCTTACCGACCGAAGATAAATGGCGCCGTTGAAGCGGCTAACAAGAACATCAAGAAGATTGTACAGAAGATGGTTGTGACCTATAAAGATTGGCACGAGATGTTGCCATTTGCACTGCACGGGTATCGTACAACGGTACGTACATCAACCTGGGAAACTCCTTTCTCACTGGTGTACAGTATGGAAGCGGTCCTACCGTTAGAAGTTGAGATTCCTTCTTTACGAGTTTTGGTTGACGTGAAACTCGATGAGGCAGAATGGATTAAGAACCGACTAAACCAACTCAGCCTGATGGACGAGAAAAGATTAGCATCGATTGCATGTGGTCGCCTGTACCAAAGCCGAATGAAGAAAGATTATGATAAGAAGGTGCGTCCTAGAAGCTTTCAGACGGGTGATCTCGTCCTGAAGAAGATTCTTCCTCCACACTCCGATCACGGGGGCAAGTGGACCCCCAATTACGAAGGTCCGTACGTTGTCAGCAAGGTATTCTCGGGAGGAGCTTTGTTGTTGTCCACGATGGATGGCGAAGATTTTGCATCCCCGGTGAATGCGGACGTAGTTAAAAAATACTTTGCTTAAAGAATGACCTGCTGGAAAGAAAAAGAATATCCAGGCAAAAATGGGGCATCCCGGCGAACCATAAAAAAGGAAAAAGGTTCGGGCAAAAATTAGGGATATAAAGAAAAGAATGTACACCCGCAAAGTCGAAAACCTGGAAGGGCGACTTTGGCAAAAAAGGGTATCCCGTTGAATCGAAAACCCGAAAAGGCGATTCAGGAAAAAGTTAGGGATCTGAAAAAGCAAATGACTGCGTTCCGCGTATGGACTCTCATTGTTTAGTGGTTTGGAAGACCTGAGGACCGTTTATCTAAATCAATCTCTTCTGAAGCTGAAGCGTCGGAGAAGTATCGAAGTCGAGTGGGTCATAGAGGGATCAAATCATGGTGTTCGTCTACGCCTCATTGCCGACATTCGTGTATATACTGATGTATATTTATGTTTTTATTGTTGCGCAGCTTCCTCATTCCAGGAGCTTGCATCCGTTGTAAAACATTTTTGCCCATTCAGGGGTTCGATATCAATAAAATGTATACTATTCAGCAATTCCGTTTGCTTGTTTAGCACTTATCTGTTTTGTTTGCGAAAAAGAACGCCGATGTTTTTGATAAAATGCGCATACATAAACTTACTGGCCTAGGCCATTGATTGTTGAAACAATGAATTACTTGAATATTGTCACGAGATGATAACCTCGATAGGTCCGTTTTGAGAAGGGTATCTTGTCTGTTTGTTTGTGTTGTTACAGGTATAGCATATTCCAGGCAGTACGCCGTATGTTTCCCCAAGCAGAGAAGATTCTCTCCCCAATCAGATGCACCCTGAAGGATCGTCGCTTCCCTAGCTGAGTCATACACTGAAGCGTGCAGCACTTGATAGTTTAAGACTGAAGTCTGCAACAGAATTGAAATTCCCCACAGAGTCGTATTCTCCCCGGCATGCAGGATGATTCCTACGTCCCCATCCGAGTCTGCAGTTCCCCAAGAGAGCCGAGTCCTTGGAAGCCGTGGGGGCCATGATTGGTTTTCCCCAGCAGAGTGTTGAATAGCTGATGCTGTATTTCCTCACCGGAGTCGTTATCTCCAGGAAAGATTAGTCGCGAAGGCCGCGCAGTTTATTTCTACGATTGATATCGTTTCCTCGATAGTTTGTGGTTTGAATACCCAGATGAGCAGGTTCAGGTTCTCGTAGAGCTTTATTCCCCTGCAGCAGTCGACTGAAGTTCGTTTCCCCAGGTGGAGTCCAATTGAGATTGGTGTAACTTCTTCTCCTCGGCAGGATGATTCCTTCCTCCACCAGAGTGGTTCTTCCTCCTTGACAGGAGGATCCTCCCTTCAACATTTATTTTGCTGACGGGGTCGTAGCATTGTACATGATTGCATAGCATTTACCCTAAACGCGTAGCATTTCCACCGTGTGGAGCATTGCGCCATTGTCGATCATATGCATATGAAACATGAGCTAGGTCGTTACCGTTCTTGTTTTGCAGGTGTTCCCCGGCAGGGTGTCCGCTCAGGATGATTCCTGAAATCTCAGAAGAGTTGCGTGGCTCAGGATGATTCTTGAATTCCCCCAGCAAAGTCGCTCGCCCAAAATGATTCTTGAACTCCTCAGCGAAGTTGATTGCTTAAGATGATTCTTAAAATCCCCAGGGAAGTCGCAAGAATTGGTCGCTCAAGTTGATGCTTAGAGTCCCCGACAGAGTGTTTGCTCAGGATGATTCCTGAAATCTCCAACAGAGTTATTGGTTCAAGATGATTCTTGAAGGTCCTGATGGGTTTATTTGTCCAAGATGATTCTTGAAGTCTTTAGTAGAGTTGATTCATCCAGAATGATTTCTGAAGCCCCGAAGCAGAGTTACTTGATAGTTCCCCAGAATCCCTAGCGGAGATGTCTCATCCCTAGCAGGTTTTAAACAGAAAAGTTGAAATTTCCCTGAAGACTTGATGATTAAAGTCCAGCAGCGGTGCCAACACCCCTGACTTACTGATGAAGTCCGACTGCGATGTCAAAGTAGTTGGCCTAGCTGGCGCGGGGTGCCGGATGGCAAAAGATTGCGTATCTTTAGTGGTTCTTGATGGATTAAGGATCCCATTTTAAGACTTACTAACGAAGTCCAACGGTGATGTCGAAGCAGTTCTCTCGGCTGATGCGGAGTGCCTGATGGCAGAAGTTTGGATATCCCAATTTGGCTCATGATTGATCGAGGATTCTGTTCCAGACTTACTGATGAAGTCCGGCTGACGCCCGAGAGTTTCTTTGAATGCCCGACGACACGATTAACTTGATTGTTAAAAAAGTTCCCAATGACCTGATGAGTCCCGAGGAATTCTGATGCCTGACAGCATGATCAGTTGCCGTGTGACCAATTCCCCAGCAAAGTTGTCGTGCAACTGTCATGTTCAGTATCGAAGATGTTCCTAACAATCAGAGTATCGGTTACCTGTGCGTGGTGGGCAAATCACCTGTTATCGTGTAACCGGTGATACCTCGATGATTTGAGGATGCAATAATATCAGATAAATAAGAAAATCATCCTGACGGAGATTCAGATCAGTATTTCTCCAGCTAGTTGTCGTGCAGCTATCATTTCAGTCTCTGAAGATTTGTTCCCATCAGAGTACCGTGTACTTGTGTAGTTGGCAAATTTCCGGGTTTGTTGGTATTCAACCGCCTTTTACCTTGATTGTTTGAGAGTCGTTCTCTTCTCACCCAGTCAGGTCCAAGCCGTTTGAATAGGGGCAGCTGTTGCACCCCAAAATTTGCTCAACATTTCTTTACCTAGCTTATGTTTCATTTCATGCACATTAGCATTATCATTTGCATTTCACTGACATGTGTGCAGGAGATCAATAAGCAATTACCAATCAAGGGCCACACAGGACTATGAAGCTAGCTAAGAAGGTTATTCAAGTGTTCAAGGGTTGATATCCTTGTTAGAGAACTTAAAAGAGCCTCAGAGAGGGTGGTTGAAGCCAAGAGTGGGTGTCTCCTAACTTGGGAGTTGTGGGAAGTCATCAGATGATTCTGAAGCCAAGAAGTTAGACTTGAGGTCTTGAGAGAGCTCATGAGAAGTTTTGAAGATCACTTTGAGGCCTAGACAGGTCATTGTGCAAGATTAAGAAGCCTCAACAATGAGTGGTGCAGTTAGGGTTTGACTAGGTCAACCCTAAGTCAACTGATGGTTTAAAGAAGGTTGGGACCTAATTCAAGAGCCATGTGATCAGGGATTGATACATTGAGATGTTATAAGTATGATTCCAAGGTTAACTCATCATGATTGAAGAGTTTGAGAAGTTTCAGGCTAGGGTTTCTAAGACTTGATAGTGTAAAATCCACTAGTTTGACCCCTATCTTCAAGGCAATTTATCTCAAGATGTGAATGTCATCTCATCTTTCCCCCAACATGAGTGTTGTAGAGCATGATATTAGCTTTAATTTGAGTACTAGAAGTCCTTGATAGGATTTGTAGAGCTCAAGTTATGGCTTTGACAAGTTATAGGTCATCAGATGAATGTGAATTTGGAGCTTGAAAGTTACCCAACTTGCATGAAACTGTTTCCCTAGAAGGATGATTCCTATGAACTTTTGGTCAACATGAATGTTGTTCCTTATCCTCTTAGCTTTCTAGAGAGTACTATAAGTCCTTGATAGGATTTGTAGAACTCAAGTTATGGCTTTGACAAGTCAAGGGTATTTGGAGATTACAGGTCATTTCAATCATAAGTCCATAACTCCTATTTGCAAGCTTCAAATGGGAAAATGTTCAACATCAAACTTGTTCAAAATGATGTTTTAAGGTTAGCCAAGTGGTCATGAGAGTTTGGAATTGCTTGTAACTCAAAATTGCAAAATTGACCTAAAAAGGAAGAATTAAAGTTCATTAAAAAGGACCAAATTTGGGATTTTTCATTCCAAGGCCAAGATAAGGCATGTAATATGTCATTTTGATCAGAAATGACATTTTAAAGACAATGGCAATAGCACTTTTCTCATTTGAGGTCAAAATCATGGAGTTGCATTTTGTTACTTAAGACTTAAGTTACATATGCCAAATCACACACAAGATCAAATACATGGTTCCAATCCACCAAAACACTTTCATAATCTCATTTGAGGAGAATTTGGATGAGAATGAGGGAAAATGCAAGCTGCTAGCAGAACTGATATGAACATGGCATGAGATTGAATTTTCCATGACATGAGATATTGAAATTCTCATTAGATTGATCCAGAACTTTCTAGATCATTCAATCATGTTCTATATAAACACATGAAGTGATCCAAGGCCAAGGTTGGTGAGAATTGAGGGAGGATAGTGAGATTGAACTTTGAAATTTCTTCTTGCAAATCCAATTCTGTTACAAGGTTTGGATCAATTTCAATCCATTCTTTTGCTCCCAATAGCTTGCTCTAGTGTTAGTGGTTGATCCCAGATTGAATTCAAGGCACAACTGTGGAAGAATCGTGAGTTGGCCATTGGAGTTTGAAGCTTGCAACTCAGAATCGGGTTCAAGAATCCATGAGGTTTCAGCTCATTTCTTTGCATACAGAAGGTTGATTGGATGCTAGTGAAGGAATCTGGAGCTTATTGAAGGTTGATTTGAAGATTTAACCACTCTGTTCATCAAGAATTTGCAGGTATGTACTTTTCATCGTGCAACTTAATTTAAGCATAATCAATAGGACTTGTTAGTTTAGATGTGATGTAGATTGTTAGTAGAAGCTTTCTGGTAGCAATTGGCTAGGTGTGGAGACAATTAGGGAGATGACTCAAATTCTGTTCATGCTGAGATCTTGGTGATTCTTGAGAGTTAATCTTAATTTGATAGCTAGATCAACTCAGTGAAGCATGGTGATGATGTTAGACACCATAATTTTAAGTTTGGTGAGATTTGATCTTTGAGTGATTTCTGAGATTTTAATCGTGATTTGAGTTAGGATGAGTTTCAATGTTATTGATTAGCATGGTTAGATTCAGTGGGAAAAATGGAGTGGATTAGTGTATTCATGTGAGAGTTTTGATGGAGTATTGATGAAGTACGATTTGGGGAAGATGGAGTTGAAGCTCTGAACTTCCATGGTTTCTTTCCCTCCAACATTCAAAAGGAAGAAGACGACTAGGTAGCCATTGGATATGGGCTGAAGACTTTGACCTGGGAAGGATCCAACGGCCACGAGTGATCTAAATTTTGTGAAGGACTCTGAGTTACTTGAATGCAGCGTTTCATTTAAGTAATCTGGGTGGGCTTAGTGCAACATTGATATCACCACCCCCCTTTTGGGCCCAACATTGAAATGAACTGGAAAAATATGCTATTCACACCACGCGCCTACTAATTTCTCATTATTTTCTTTTAATTTCTTCATTTCATATGGTTTATTGAATAATCCATAAAAATTGAAAAATGACTAAATTAATTCCATTCTTTTTTTCCATTGATTCATGATTGAATCTAGTTTTTTTTAGGTAAAAAATATTAATATTTCATGAATTTTTGATTTTATTAGCATTTATTGACTTTTAATTGATATTAAAATGACCATGGTTGATGCTTTATTTTGTTGATTTTGGTTTGATCATGTGATGATGATTCTTGCCTTAATTTTTTGTGTGTAGCTAGCATAGATATTAATGTTCCCCCTAGATTTTTCTCACATTTTTGTGATGAATGTAGGTGGTAGTTTTAGGTTGAACCTTTGAGAGCTCCATTTTTAGGGTTTATGGTTAATACCTTATGATTTAGGTTTTATTTCTAGGACTTGGTGGATGATTCAACCTCTGGATTTTGTATGGTAGATTCATGATTGAATTAGGATCCCATAGTTATTTTTGTAAGATTTTACAATTGGTTTTAGTATTTTAGTTAGGACTAACTTTAGTACTAAGCTTTAGATGATTCTAGTGCACTAATTCAACTAGGATGACTTCTTTAGTTCCCTTAGATTA
Organism: Lathyrus sativus; assembly: GCA_963859935.3. NCBI lineage: Eukaryota > Viridiplantae > Streptophyta > Magnoliopsida > Fabales > Fabaceae > Lathyrus > Lathyrus sativus. The sequence continues at coordinate 141,424,134 of OZ012741.1, read as the reverse complement.
GGGTTTTGTCTCTCTTGCTCTTGGATGATGTTGAAGAAAAGTTTGGGCTACCATGGAATGCTTAAAGAAGTTTGGATGTGAAGATCTCCCCTTCTTTTGGTGTAGTGTTGATTAGGTGTTAAGATTAGGGTTTGTAGGCAGAGCTTCTAGATATATTCTCTTCCTTCATAAACATGGAAGATGTTGATCACTTCCATTCTTCCCTATGATGTAAGGTCCCTTTGTAAAGGCCCCATCCCTCCTTTGGTAGGATGTGTGGCTCTTTACAAGTTGGTAGAACCTTTGAGGGTCCCTTTCTCTGATGATAGGATGCTTAGTGGTGACCTTTGGTCTTCACTCTGTTGTCAATCATCCAAACCTTGCTCTTGTTAGATGAATCTTTCTCACTTGATAGAGGATGGAGTTCCTTGCTTGAAGAAGATTGAAGGCTAGAGGTTGCTACTTCTTGGTGTTTGAAGACTACCCATTGAAGCTGAAGCTTGAAGATCAAGAAGAACAAGTTGATACTTGAAAGAGCTGAGGCTTGAAGAAGAAGAACAAGTTGATACTTGTGAGAGGAATCCATTGGAGATGGAATGAAGAAGCTGAAGCTTAAGGAAGGAGCAAGTTGATACTTGTGAGTTTAAGGCATTGGGTCCCTGAAGGAACAAGTTGATACTTGCAGTTAGGATTGAAGCCTGAAGGTGGAGTTCACTGAAGAGCTGAAGCTTGAGGAAGAGAGAATAAGTTGATACTAATGTTTGATGTATTAGAAGCCTGACGAAGCAAGTTGACACTTGCTATTGAAGATGATAGCTGTGAAGAGTAGTTGCAGACTGAGGACTGAACTGCTGTCAGAGGAGAGCTCTGCTGTGGAAGCTGTTGGTCTGCTTTCTTTCCTGTCTGTTTTCTTTATGTGCAACTGTATTGATGTGACTTGTCTGATTTGCTTGATGCATTAGAATAAGTTCATATCTAGATAGATTTAAGCTAGGAGCATGATTGCACTAGAGGTTGAGTTGCTCCCTCTGCTTGTACTTTTACTATATGGCTTTGCTTGCGGGTATTCGGTAGAGCCCTGCTCCCTTGCCTATGTGGTTTGTGATTTTGCTTGATGGCATTTTTATTTCATTTCTTCTGTATGATTGCAGTTATTCATATCTGGCTTGAAGTCGAGACGAGCTTGTGGAGGCTGATGCCCCACACACATTTCCTCCCTCACTTGCATTGCATGCATTTTACAGTCGTTTACTGTTTACTATTTAAGCTGATGCTTTATCTGTTTCTGTTTATCATTGACATGATCCCCTAGGAATCTCACTTCCTTTGATAAGGAAGTGATGATTAGAACTTTAGGTTGAAACCTATGCATGATAACTTCAAGGAGTTCCTTGTTTCAAACTTCAACCATAGGATGAATCCTTGGCATGACAACATTAGAACTTGATAGTCTCCCATTAGTTGAGCCCGTTCTCTCTTCTCATCTCCAAACAAATTAAAATACAGTAATAAAGGTTAACTGACGTCGTACGTTACGAGCCTTAAGTTATCTGAGGAAGGATTGTTGGAAAGCTTCTTTTCAACAGTCTGGATGTTTAGTATGGCACCCTTTGGGTGACATGCGACACATTCACTCTCAGGTCATAGTCTCTAGTGCGATATTAGTTGCAAACATCCATAAAAAACAGTTCTTCCGTAAAAGACAGAAAACGAACTTCAAACCTTTTTTTGCCCCATGGGCCCGTAATTCAAAGGAAAGCTTTTCGGAAGAAAAGAGTGTCGTTAACTCCCAGTTCTACCGTAAACGGTAACGCACAAGTCTCTGACGAGCAAGCTGCGTACACCAAACTGCTGGAACTGTTTGTTAACCCTACTCGATAAAACAGATGAATCTGAATTTTCGTAATCCGTATTATCCCGAACTACGTAAGCTCTGATCTCTCATACCTGTTGAGAGTACGTAGGCATAATACTGACGTATTGGCGAGCCACCTTCCCCATAACCCGTAGTTAGCCGAACTACGTTGACTCTGATTTTTCATTCTCTGATGAGAATACGTAGGCATAAAGCGCGACGCTTTGCTGAGTCATTTTTCTTTTCTTTTTAAGCCAGCCTTGATAGGTAGATAGTAAATAAACCCGTCAGATAAACACAACAAGCGTGGATCCCATCGAGTACGATGGACGTGAGGGGTGCTAATACCTTCCCCTTGCGTAACCGACTCCCGAACCCAGACAACGGTTGCGATGACCTTGTCTTATACCTTTTCGTCAGGTTTTTCTGATCGTTTCCTTTCCCGTTCCGAGGGATAAATAACGAAAGGTGGCGACTCTTCTGTTTTGCCGGCACCTTATTTTCGCGGTAGCGATAGCTGGTCATTAATAATCACATTGATGGATTCCATCAAGACTTTTGTTCTGGAGTTGAATACTCCATATGCTCTGTTGTTGGTAGAATATCCCAGGAATATGCCTTCATCACTTTTGGGATCCATTTTTCTCCTTTGTTCACGATCTGTCAGGATGTAACACTTGCTCCCAAAAACATGGAATTACTTCACAGTTGGTTTCCTTCCTTTCCATAGTTCATACAGGGTAGAGGTAGTTCCTTTTCTCAAGGTGACTCTGTTGTGAACATAGTAGGCTGTGTTCATTGCCTCAGCCCAAAAGTGCATAGGCAATTTCTTTGCATGAATCATTGCTCTAGCAGATTCTTGAATAGTCCTGTTTTTCCTTTCCACTACTCCATTTTGTTGAGGAGTAATAGGGGAGGAGAATTCATGACTGATTCCTTCAGACGAGCAGAATTCAGCAAATTTGGAGTTTTCAAACTCCTTTCCATGATCACTCCTGATCCTGACTACACCACTTTCCTTTTCTCGTTGAAGTCTAATGCAAAGATCTTTGAAGACTTCAAACACATCTTATTTTTCTCTAATGAAACTTATCCAGGTGTATCTGGAGTAATCATCAACAACCACATAGGCATACCTCTTCCCACCAAGACTTTCTACCTGCATTGGTCCCATCAAGTCCATGTGAAATAGTTCCATAATTTTGGATGTTGTAAGATGTCCAATTCTTGGGTGTGACACTTTGGTTTGCTTGCCAACCTGACATTCACCATATACCTTTCCTTCATCAATATTCAACTTGGGGATTCCTCTCACTGCTTCCTTGGATATGATCTTTTTCATCCCTCTTAGATGAAGATGTCCAAGTTTTTGATGCCACAGTTTGACCTCATTTTCTTCTCTGGCCATAGAACATACAATGGAGTTACTTGATACCTTAGGCTCCCATAAGTAACAGTTGTGTTTCGACCTAGAACCCCTCATGACTTCCTCTTTTTCTCCATTTGTGACAACACATTCTCCCTTAGTGAATTTGACAATGATTCCTTGATCACAGAGCTGACTGATACTGATAAGGTTGGCAGTCAGTCCTTTTACCAGCAACACATTATCTAGGTTAGGAACTCTAGGACACTCCAGTTTTCCAACACCTTTGATTTCCCCTTTGGCTCCATCACCAAAGGTCACATAGCTAGTGGAATGAGGTTTAATGTCCACCAACAAGTTCTTTATTCCAGTCATATGTTTTTTTACAACCACTATCAAAATTCCAGTTTTTTTTAGTTGATACCCTTATAGAGATATGAGCTATTAGAGAACCTTCCTTGGCAACCCCTCGTTGTTTCTTGACAGGAACATCCTGTTTGGGTTTGACTTGATGAGTGTGGTTGGGAAATCCATGCAGCCTGAAGCAAAAGCGCTTTATGTGACCAAATCTTCCACAGTGGTAACACCTCCATCTTTGAAACTTTCTCTTGGTATGTTTCATGTTTCTGTCCCCCTGAAGTTTTGACATTAGTCGTGACATCCTGTTTGTCCCATGATTTTCAGGCTTTGTCCTCTTGCAACCTAAGACAAGTCTATGTTCACCAACAAAGCCTATTCCAGACATGTCTCGAGCTTTCTGACCCACTTTATAATTTCTTCTAAAGTTTTAGTCCCATTGTTTAACATCCTGATGGACTTTGACATCTGATCAAGTTTGGAGTTTAACAAACTAACTTCACTTTTGAGTGAGTCTTTTTTTGCAAGATGTTCCTTCTTCTCAGCCTCCAACTCCTTTATGACTGTCTTTTGCTTCTTCCCTTGTTGGCACACTTCTGCACTTCTGATACACAACTGTTTATATGAGGCTGCAAGTACATCAAAAGTCAGCTCATATCCACTAGAATTATCATCAGATACACATACATTAGTTAGTGCAGTGGCATGTTTTGCAGATTCTACTTCTGATCCACTATCAGAATCTCCATCAGACCAGGTGGCAGTTAGACCTTTCTTTTGCCTCTTGAGGTAAGTAGGACATTCAACTTTAATGTGACCATAGACTTGACATTCATGACACTGAATTTCTTTTCCTTGGTTATCCCTTTCCTCACATTTAATTCTTCTGCTGATGTCAGATGAAATGTTATTGACATTAGGTCTGCCCTTCTTATCTATTCTTTTCATGAGTCTGTTGAATTGTCTTCCAAGCATAGCTATAGCTTCTGACATATTCTCCTCACTTCCACCATTGTCTTCATCTGAGTCTTTTGCAGTATTTGATACAAAGGCTATGCTTTTGTTCTTCTTCTCAGCATGATCACACATACCTATCTCAAAGGTTTGGAGAGAACCAATGAGTTCATCAACCTTCATGTTGCTTATATCATGAGCCTCTTTAATAGCAGTAACCTTCATGGAAAACTTTTTGGGAAATGATCTGAGAATCTTCCTTACAAGCTTTTCTACAGACATCTTTTCTCCTAAAGCTCCTGAGGTATTGGCAATTTCAAGAATATTCATGTAAAATTCATGAATAGTCTCATCCTTCTTCATTCTCAGATTTTCAAACTTAGTGGTCAGCATTTATAATCTTGACCTTAGAGGTACCTTCATGAGTTGTTTTGAGGGTATCCCAAACCTCTTTGGCCAGTTCATAGTGATGCACAAGTCTGAAAATGTTATTGTCTATTCCATTGAATAGAGCATTCAAGGCCTTAGAATTCCCAAGAGCCAAGGCTTGCTCTTTGCTCCACTCATCTTCAGGGATTAGCACAGTTGCTCCATCTTTATCTATTTTCACTGGATGTTCTCATCCTGAATTAGATGCTCTCCAAGCCTTGCTATCTAGAGACCTCAAGAAAGCTATCATACGAAGTTTCCAATAGTCATAGTTAGAGCCATCCAGAATTGGTGGTATATTTGTGAATCCTATATCCTTGTCCACAGTACCAGAATTTATCTTCCCTATATCTCACCCAGAAAATAATAGGCAGGGTGCCTGCTTTGATGCCAATTGAAATTCTAGGTACCAAACTGTCGATGTTACAGTGGATATTATGACATTCACTACTTAGCTGACTACAGAATTTAACATTAAACAGGAATTGGAGGCAGTAAATAACACATAGAATTTGTTAGTTCCATGGTTCTATGATATAGAATTGTCCATGGTTCTATGATTGACTAAATTTTGGTAAAACATGATCCTGCACTGATGTTAAGCAGGATGTTATAACATCTCCATCTGCTGTGGTGACAGAACTGCTGTGGATTGTTTTAATGTGAATGTCATGCTGAATATCGTGACATCCATCACGACATCCATCTGCTGTCATGACAGAACTACTATCATGTGTCAGAAATAGCAGGAGTAGTGGTGCAGCAGGAGCTAGTAGGAGCTGATAATAGAACTGCTGTCATGTGTTGTAAACAGGATGTCATTACCAATATCATGACATCTGGTGCAACAGGAGCTAACAAGAGCAGATGATAGAACTGCTGTCATGGATGCAGAAGCAGCCAGCAGGAGCTGATGACAGAACTGTTGTCATGGATGTCATACTGAATATCATGACATCAATGTCTAGTACAACAGGGGCTGCTATGTTATATCTCTTGACAGAAATGTTTTGGTCCTGTTGGATATTCCTCACCAGTATGTGCAGGCCAAAGAGATTCATTAGGAACAAAGTGCAGATTTAATTAGTGTTCATAAAAAAGATCTTTGAGACTTTTTAGGGAACTATAAAACATTTGTTTCTACTGTCATGAAGAAAATTCTGCAGAAGTGTTCAACAGGGCAAGCTGGAAAGCAAGTTTAAATGAAGCTGAATGTCATGACCAATGTTATGACATTGATCGTATGACATCAGGCGTGCAAAGTTTGTTTTTCTGTTATGATACCTGATATATCTCAGGCTAGATTTCAGGAAACCTGTTAGGGTTCCTTAGTTATCTCAGACGAGATTCTAGGCAGTATCATGACCTAATTTGACAGCACCTTGAACTGTGGAAATTAGTTTTACTTTGTTAAAACTAATGTTTGTTACTTTGGAGTAGCCCAAGCCCAGTCTGCACTACTATTTAAGAAGGAGCAGAAGCAGAGGAAAGCAAGCACTCACATCAAGAAAAACCATATTGTAAAATAAAGGTGTAGGGTTTGAGAGTCCCTTGTGTGGAGGTCACCCTTTGTATCTTTTGATACATTGTGGTAGACATATTTGTGAGTGAAGAGTGTTACTCTTCACATGTGCTTTGTGAGTAAAGAAGTTTGCTCTTCACGCGTGTCTAGGAGTCTTAAGATTCCTTGTGTGCCAAGCAATTGTAGATTATATAATTACTTTGGTTATTATGTATGAACTGTTGTGTTCATTGTGTCACTCAAAGCTTTTAAGCAAGAGTGTGTCTCACTTGATCAAAGCTGTGTAGCAAGATCATGGTGTGTGTTTGGAGTGTATCTCCAAAACTGTTTTGTAATTGTGTATTGATATCACTGTAGTGTGATTGAGGGGGAGTGAGTGGGAATATTGAGGTCTAGAGTGTCTCTAGGCTGAAGTGTCATTGGGTAGAGATTAAGTGAGAAGTGCAAACTGGTTGTTTGACTTTGAATTGATTATGCTAATAGTGAATTTCCTGCCTGGCTTGGTAGCCCCCAGATGTAGGTGATGTTGCACCGAACTGGGTAAACAATTACTGTGTTATTTATCTTTCAACATTTACAATTCTGCATAATTTAAATGTTTAGATGAATAGTCTGTCAGTATGCAGATGTCACAATAGAGGTCATGGCATTGGCACAATTTAAAGAAATTTAAATTGTTCATGATCTGCTCTCGTCCTTGTTTCAGCAGAGATCAATGTTCTTGGAACATCTGAAAATTGTCATACCAGAATTTCAATTGGTATCAGAGCAGGCATCCTGTCTATTCTGGAAGAGATCTTGGGAGATACTTTCTGGTGTTTTAAACAAGGAGAAGTGGTAGGTGATTCTGATCATGCTAAATGGTTGAGCTGCTGCTTATGGAGTTTAGGATAAAGTTGCCAAGGATTCTGTGTATCTGCTGCTGTGCCCTCTGATATAGGCGCCTCTATGACATGGTGAGTATGTTCTAACATCTTGTTTAGGGCTTGTTGAAGATGTTCTTTTAGTGGTTCCGCTGTATATTCTTCTGATGAAAGAACTCTGGTAGCCCTGGGAGAAGATTGTCATATAAAGGTTGTGGCAGGTTGCTGGATAATGTTTCTGCTGAGCTGTTGCTTGTGTACTTGGGCTGTTATGTTGTGTGGGAGGTGATTTATTTTCACCACTCATGACTTGCAAGGAATCTATCAGCAGAGGAAGTCATAGAGAGGTTGAATCAAGGGTGGCAGCCTTGTTGTTTCATCATTAAAGATAGTTATACTAATAATACTCTTGGTATTACTGAAGTGTAATCATCTGGCCTTCTCGACATGTTGTATGGATTTAAGATCAATCTCTATTTGTGGAATGCACAAGTATTTAATTGATTATCCATAATGATAAACATTATCAAAGTTCTGTTGGTTCATCAGGTGGATGATCCAAGTCTAGCTTCTGGAAGAAGGATCTATTTTATTGCAAAAAGCATCTGGCCCTTGTTTTGTGTGGTTAACTTCAAAGGTCTGATGTTCAACCAAATGTTGAGACATTCTATCAGCAGAGATTGTGCAGAACTCTGTTGATTCAAGGAGTGAATCACTAGCTCAAAAGAAGATTTAGCTGGATCTGTCTTCATTCTAGCAAGGTTCTTGGCAAGAAACTAAGGCTATAATGGAGTGCTGATGGAAGTAAAGATGAAGACATTCTTCTTGATCAGGTTATTGGAGTGCAGCAGCATATGATCTGCATCTAGAAAGTTTCCTGGCAAGAAACTTCTCTAGAAGATAGTGTTGGTGATATCACTGCTTGGGTCAGTTTATTTCTGATCTAAGTGCATAGGAGCATATGACCTTGGTCATATTGGAGGTCAAGGATAAGTGGCAGTCGTCTCTGACCTTCTAAAGAAGTCTCTACTTAAGGAAAGTGGGAATCCTTGTGTAAAGATTTTTTGTGTGACCCTTCCTCATTAAAGAATCAAGCCTTGGCATGGTTGGTGTCTCTTAAGAGGAGTTCATGAAGCAAATGCATTTCAAGCAATGTGTTGTGGTCCAATAAAGCAAGATGAAGGTTATCTACTCAAACTCAAGTCTATGTGCTCTTTCTGATTGAGTGATGAGGTTATTCTAAGTGGCAGAATGAAAGCCTGAACTCTCCAACTGGATGTCTTAACTGAAGTTGTGACATCAAGCAGTAACTTCAAGGCCTTCATTGATGAATTATGAGTTGATCTTCTCAGGTATGAATGGAATTAATGCTTCACCTCATGCAGTTTGCGGGAGCTGTGTGAAGGAGTAGATGCCCTGCTTTAAAGCAAGTAGACTTGAAGATCAAAGTGGCCTGGTGGAGTAGCATATTTTCTAGAGCTCTGAAAGATGCTGAATAACCAAACAGTGGCATTTGGTTATGTAAGCAGTGTGCCTTTAGAAAACTATTCTTGTGCAGAAGGGTAGTCTTTTGAAGACCACAGAAGGTTCTGGGACTGTTTATGCAGAAGGGTAGTTGGTTGAAGACCAAAGGAGGATCTGTTTCTGTTCATATATTGGAGCTTGTGGTAGAAGCCCTAAGCTGTGTATAGAAGATTACCTTCTTCTGGAGATGTATTTGATCAAGCTGGTGGAGCTGTGTTCTCTGAAGATCTTTAGTTGGATTACTAGGCATAAGTAAGTCCAATTGTGGGCAGGTAAAGAACTAGTGGATATGGGTTGGTTTTCCTTGGCCAAGGACTTGAAGATCTAGTGCAGAACTTGTGATTTACATCTTGACTAAGAAGTACCCTATCTTGTCATATGGGAGAATGATTAGGTAAAAGGACTATCTTGGAGTATGATGTGAAAGGATTGGACAAGACTGAAGTGGATCATTGATTGACTGCATGAAAGTCTGGATTCTGATGAGAAGATTCACCAGTTAAATCAGAAGCTTTCTAACCTATCATATGGAAGAATGATGAGGAAATAATGTCTTGGATTATGGGGTATCTATCTTGTACTCAGCCTAAGGTCAGAATACTTGTGGAGAAGTGGTCTCTTCTGCTACAAGTAACTCTAGGAAGAGTTGGATCAGTTTGATGCCCTCTCACTGTATGAGCATGAAGTTGGTCATGAGAGATAATATGGTGATCTTGGAGCATCTTTTGTCAAAGATAGGGGGAGAGATTTTGGTTGATGGGTGTACTATTTGCTTATAGTGAATGCGTTCAACATGTGTGTTGAACAGAGAATGAGTTCTTGAAGACATGAAGATGCGTCTTATGTTTTCCATTCATGTGCACTGGTTACCCTTGATATGCGGAGCTATACTTCTATCTAGGACGTGTTGCTGCAAAAGTGCAGTTATGTACCAAGATTGTTTGTGGTTTCAAATAGTTTGGGATTTTATAAAGATAGAATGTCAGACAAGATGTTTTGACATTGGGTTACTGCTCTAAGCTCATGGTGAACATGACAAGTGTCTTCCTTTTGGTTCTGTTCTTAGGATGTCCTTGGATCCAGTCAAGTTTGTAGGCCTCTATCCTAGTGTGTCTGGTGAAGATAAAGATCAAGACATCATCAGCTCTGATCCTGTGCTGATGGAAGGACCTTTACCCTGACATCTCGGAGTTCTTCCAGATAGTTATTCTGCAACTCTTCTGCTATCTGTTCCAGTATGGTTTGTAGGAATGTAAAGCTACAGTATGAAGATGTTGAAGAAAGTCTTCATATGTTTAGATTCTCTCTTTCAGGAGGAGTACTGAGTATGCATGACAGGGGGAGCTGTGTACATGTGCTAATATGGAGCTGTATGCAAGGGGTGCTGACTCTCAGGCAAGCTTATGTTCTTGAACCACTAATGAGGTTGTAATGTTAGAAGAGATGTCTTGATATTGTGATAGCTGGTGTATTGTTGTGCCTTGGCAATATGTTTATGGGTTACTGTTTAGGAGAATTTATTTTTCTCTGCAGAATATTTGTGTGTCTCAATTTGGGGATTTAAGATCAATTGTTACTTGTGGTAAGTAGTTAATTGATTATCCTTTAATTGGTGATGTCAAAAGTGTCATTCCTGAAGGTGCAGCTTCAAACAAGACAAGAACCCAAGATTTAAGACTGATTCAAGGTGTACTCTCAAGGAGCTATGGTTCTGGGCTGATTTTTCACTGGTTGAGTGATTTCAGCAAGAAGTTTAAGTCATTGTCCATGATTGTTGGTGCAACCTTTAGAGATCAAGAAATGGAAGACTTGGACACCATGTGCAGAATGTACACTTACTTTAATTTTTGTCAATTTTTGACTAAACCAAGGGGGAGTAAAGTGCTAATATCTGTTTCAACTATCAAGGGGGAGCATGATAGTGTGTGAGGCTGGAAAAACTACTGCTGCTTCCCTGATAAGTTGTTTTAGCCAAAATTTTCCAAAGGGGGAGATTGTTAGTTCCATGGTTCTATGATATAGAATTGTCCATGGTTCTATGATTGGCTAAATTTTGGTAAAACATGATCCTGCACTGATGTTAAGCAGGATGTTATAACATCTCCATCTGCTGTGGTGACAGAACTGTTGTGGAGTGTTTTAATGTGAATGTCATGTTGGATATCGTGACATCCATCACGACATCCATCTGCTGTCATGACAGAACAATTGTCAGGTGCGAGAAATAGCAGGAGTAGTGGTGCAGTAGAAGCTAGTAGGAGCTGATAACAGAACTGCTGTCATGTGTTGTACACAGGATGTCATTACCAATATCATGACATATGGTGCACCAGGAGATGATGACAAAACTGCTGTCATGGATGTCATACTGAATATCATGACATCAATGTCTGGTACAACAGGGGCTGCTATGTTATATCTCTTGACAGAAATGTTTTGGTCCTGTTGGATATTCCTCAATAGTATGTACAGGCCAAAGAGATTCATTAGGAACAAAGTGCAGATTTAATTAGTGTTCATAAAAAGGATCTTTGAGACTTTTTAGGGAACTATAAAACATTTGTTTCTACTGCCATGAAGAAAATTCTGCAGAAGTGTTCAACAGGGCAAGCTGGAAAGCAAGTTTAAATGAAGCTGAATGTCATGACCAATGTTATGACATTGATCGTATGACATCAGGCGTGCAGAGTTTGTTTTTCTGTTATGATACCTGATATATCTCAGGCTAGATTTCAGGAAACCTGTTAGGGTTCCTTAGTTATCTCAGACGAGATTCTTGGCCGTATCATGACCTAATTTGACAGCACCTTGAACTGTGGAAATTAGTTTTACTTTGTTAAAACTAATGTTTGTTACTTTGAAGCAGCCCAAGCCCAGTCTGCACTACTATTTAAGGAGGAACAAAAGCAGAGGAAAGCAAGCACTCACATCAAGAAAAACCAGAGTATAAAATAAAGGTCTAGGGTTTGAGAATCCCTTGTGCGTAGGTCACCCTTTGTATCTTTTGATACATTGTGGTAGACATATTTGTGAGTGAAGATTGTTACTCTTCACGTGTGTTTTATGAGTAAAGAGGTTTGCTCTTCACGTGTGTATAGGAGTCTTAAGATTCCTTGTGTGCCAAGTAATTGTAGGTTATATAATTATTTTGGTTATTGTGTATGAACTGTTGTGTTCATTGTGTCACTCAAAGCTTTTAAGCAAGAGTGTGTCTCACTTGATCAAAGTTGTGAAGCAAGATCATGGTGTGTGTTTGGAGTGTATCTCCACAACTGTTTTTTAATTGTGTATTGATATCACTGTGGTATGATTGAGGGGGAGTGAGTGGGAATACTCAGGTCTAGAGTGTCTCTAGGTTGAAGTCTCATTGGGTAGAGATTAAGTGAGAAGTGCAAACTGGTTGTTTGACTCTGAATTGATTCTGCTAATAATGAATTTCCTCCCTGGCTTGGTAGCCCCCAGATGTAGGTGATGTTGCACCGAACTGGGTAAACAATTAATGTGTTATTTATCTTTTAGCATTTACAATTCTGCATAATTTAAATGTTTAGATGAATAGTCTGTCAGTATGCAGATGTCACAACAGAGGTCATGACGTTGGTCATGACATTGGCACAATTTAAAGAAATTTAAATTGTCCATGATCTGTTCTCGTCCTTGTTTCAGCAGAGATCAATGTTCTTGGGACATCTAAAATCTACATACCAGAATTTCATAATTATTGACCCAGTTTAGTGCAAATCACACCTACATCTGGGGGCTACCAAGCCAGGGAGGAAATTCACTATTAGTAGAATTTATTCAGAGTCAAACAACCAGTTTGCACTCTTCACTTATTACCTACCCAATGACACTTCATCCTAACACTAGACCTGAGTTACCAATTCACTCCCCCTCAATCACAACAGTGATATCAACCAATTCAATTACAAATAAAATTGAAGACACACTTCAAACACACCTGGATCTGCTTCGCAGCTTTGATCAAGAGACACAACACTCGTGCTTAAAAGCTTAGAGTGACACACACAAAGTACACCTCAAAACACACTAGTCCAATGCAATCATCCAAGAGATAATTGTTTGGCTCAGAAGTAATCCTAAGACACAAACAACCACATGAAGATCACAATACACAGACTGAATTCTTCACTTACAAACACTCTGTACTCTCTGTCTCAAAAGCTCTGCTCAGCAGTCCCTCCAATTAGGATTGCTACTTTGTTATTTATAAGCAGCAGAAAGATCTTGGGCCTTAGTGTAGAAATTAGGTTTAACCCAGTTAAGACCTCTTTTCATTAAGCTGCGCACTAACAGTTTGGTCCTAGGTTATCCTCAGCCATGCCTGGCATTTCGCCTGAGATAACCAAGCTTCCTAAAATGTTTCCTGAAGTATAGCCTGAGCTTCCTCATGCACATTACCAGAACCTAAAACACGCGCCCTGATGTCAGTTGTTTGATGTCATAACATCCAACATGACATCCAACATACTTTGCTCTTAGCTATCCAAACTTACCCTGCAGCACACTTATTATGTATGTCATAACATCAGTCATGACATTCACACATACATCAATGTTTTACCACAAAATGCAGCCAATCAAAAACATCTACAATTATGAGATTCGAATTCTTGAAAAAAAAGAATAATTTTCAATTAAAAATTCAAGGATTTCTAGTTTCGTACTACTTTTTTTCAAGTTCCATACAAAGTTCAAGTTCCAAATTCAAATTTTATTCAAATCTTCAGTTCCAAAATCCAACATTCAATTCCTTGTCTAGTTCAAATGCCAAGGTTTATTTTCAAATTGCCTTTGTCTTTGCAACATTCAATTTCAGTTCATAACAAGTCTTAAATTTTTTTCGAGGGTCTAATTCGTTCATCTTTCTTTTATCAAGTGTCTATTTCATTTCATTTCAAATTCAATTTGAATTCATGAAAATTTCATATCTTAAATCCCTTTTCAAGTTAAATACAAGTGATTAATTCAAGATTATGGCAAGTGGTCAAAGTTAAGTTCATGAGATAAATTTCAATTCCATATCAAAGTTTCAAAGGTCATAACAAATTCAAATTCATATCAATTTACATGTTTCATTCAAAGATTCAATTGCAATCCAGAGCCAAACTTCAAATTCCATATTCGATTCATAATCAAAGCCATTCAAGTTTTCATTCCGTTTTAATCTCATCTCATTTATAAGTCAATAATCTTAATTTCTTTGTTTTAAATTGAAACAGTTCAAGTTTATAATTCAAGTTTCAAGTCAAGCTCAATTGTATTTCTTAATTCAAGTCAAGTTTCAAGTCTCAAAGTTTCAAGACATTTCCAATTTTAATCAAATTCATGTTAATTTGTCAAGTTTGAATCTCAATTATAATCAATCCCAATTCCATTTTTACTTTTTTAAAGTTTCAAAGACAATTCTAATTCATGTTTTCATTCATATTCATTCTAAGTTTCCATAGTTCACCCTCAAAATTCCATTTCAATTCCAAGTTCAAGTTTCACTTTAAATTAAAAATTATAGCTCTAATCCAAGTCCCAAATGTCAAATTCTATTTTCATCCTATTTTAAGTTTTATCCAAAGTGTCTACCTTAAAGTCCAATTTCAAACTCAAATTCTAAATCACAATACAAAATTCAATTCATTCCATACAACAAATTTTTTGTCTTTAATTCAATGAAAGTCCAACAAGGGCCCATGTGGATTGGTCAAAAATAAAAATAATTTTTTTTCTTCATATATAGACAATTACAATGCAAAGCCACTATGTTGTTTTTCATACAACAAGCTAAACAATTGCCTCCTGCAAAACGGTACCACGTCTGCTACAAATTCAGAAATTATGCCCCACAGTTTCAGCTACTAGTAATAAAGCAAAACAATTGCAATTTGTACGAGCCGACACGACACACAAAACTACACTAAAATCGTGCATCACGCGTGCCACCTCCAGTCACTATACAGCTAGCTCCACCTTTCCAAAATCTGCGGTAACTCGTACAAGCTTGCGGCCAAACCTTCCTCGTTTGGTCTACTACAAAATGCCACACAGTGACGCACACACAACAAAACAAAAAACAGTAGGCCACTCTCATGGTACCTCACGATGCAACATAAATCCGATATTCACGCCATTGAAAAACGTGACTTGAAAGCAAAAAGGACATCAAAAACAGCATCAGATCACCATAAGCACTTTCCCCATTTTGGTAAGACAAGTTATAAAAATGAAGAAAGCAAATAACATATGTGTCATGGTTCCAATTTTCAAGCAGACAAAATAGAGCAGAAGGTAACAGACAAAACATATACATCAGTTTGGAAGAACAAATTTGAACACCAAAAAACACTTAATAGACATTCCATAATAAAGATGCTTTCAACGGATTTCAAAGAAAAAATATTGGTTCTTGATATAAAAATGAAAACACTCCTCAGCAGAGAGGATCCCCCAGTTCAGCGGTAACAAAGAAAAAACTAGTCGCGACTAAGCAGCAAACCTTATCAGTGAATCTCATACCTTTATCAAAAAAAAAACAAGACAACCAAAAACTAAAAACACAAAAAAGAATCACACAACTTCAATACCCTCACACCATAAGAACACTACAAGTAGAGGAATTAGTAAGGAAAGAAGAGGAGTACCGGGAGCTCGAGTCAAATCTGTTCTCGTATAGAAATGAAGAAATTTATTAAATCTGATTTGTTTTAAAAAAACTAGGATGTCGCCTTTAGATTTTTCTTGTACCCTTGAGATACTTGGACCCAGATGAGTGTGAATATGAGAGGAACAATGGAAGGATTGAGAGGGAGAATTGCGGCTGGCCGCAGTTTGGAAAAAAACAGAGATAGAGACGAGAAATTGGGAGAGAAAGTCGTGAGGAGATTTGAGAAATACGAAGGAAGGTGGAGAAGATTAGAGAGAGGAGAGTTTTTTTCTCTCTTGTTGGATCTTCCACGTGTATGGAACGGCTAGGGTTCCTTTTCTTCCCCTTATGTCCAAATTAGGTGCAGGTCAACAGGACCCGACCCGTTTTCTTTCCAATTCCAGTTTTGGGCCTCCCCCTCTTTTGGACAGCCCATTGTTTTCAGCTTTTTTTCTTTTTTTTTTTTTTTGTTTTGCTTATTTTAGATCATTTTAGTTAATGTCTTAATTATAATTAGTTTATATTTTTAAGATTTAGTTAGTTTTTAGAATTATAATTAGTTTATATTTTTAAGATTTTAGCTAGTTTTTTAGAATTATAATTAGTTTATATTTTTTAAGATTTAGTTAGATTTTTTTTAGAATTATAATTAGTTTATATTTTTAAGATTTAATTAGTTTTTAGAATTATAATTATTTTATATTTTTTAAGATTTAGTTAGTGTTTTTTTAGAATTATAATTAGTTTATATCTTTAAGATTTAGTTAGTTTTTAGATTTAGAATTAGTTTACTATTTTTAGAATTAGGTTTATATTTCGGAATTATTTTACAATTGTTAGCTTTAGTGTAACTTTTAGGATTAATTTAATTCTAGATTTAGCCTTGATTTCACCCCTTTTAATATAACTAAAATATTAAAAAATATTTATAAAAAAAACAATTCATTTTTGTTAGTCATTTATTATTAGCTGATTAACTTTCTTTTTAATTAATCTTGTTAGATGTCCATGTTTAATTTAACTAACCATTTTTGTATCCATTTTTGTGAGATTTGACTTATGTTCTTGAACTTGGCCAACTTGATTATGTTTGTCTGTGTCTTGTACTTACATTGTGTTAATATCATTTTGACTTTTGACCCTTAAAACGCTTCCAAAATAAATTCTCAATTCGCATTGAGCCATTTTCACCCTTGTAACTCGAGCGCCCGTGCCTCGCCATCGACCTTACCCTATACAGTTAGGACCTCCTTATTATTTAGCGCAAACCATTTTTCTTTTTTTTTCGTACACAAATTCAAACTTTGATCCACATCGAGCATTTTATCATAGTCAACTTAATAAACTTAATTATACTTATATTATATTTAAATAAAAGATGAAAAGGGAGTCGGAATGGAATCTTCGATTTCTCTCCTAAATTGTTTGAGCCTGAGGAGCCTTTCTTAAGTTCAAACAATTGTCTTTTCTAAAAGATTCATAATGCGATACGAAATCAAAATCTATTTTCTTAAACATTTAGATGAAAAAGAGAGAGAGTCAAGTCTATGACTCACTCTTTCGATTACTTGGGCCCGAGGAGCCTTTCTTAAGCCTCGAGTAATCATCATCCGATTTAAAACACTCTAACTATATCAAAACTCTTTCATAATAAAAGATGAAGAGAGAGAGAGAGAGAGAGATAAAGAGAGAGAGAGAGTCGAGCCTTTGACTCATTCTGATTACTCGGGCCCGAGGAGTCTTTCTTAAGCCTCAAGTAATCCTCATCCGTTAATTACTTTAACTATCTTATCACTTTAAACATTTCTCAAACACAACCTCTTTTCGAGATGGAAAGGAGAGAGAGAGTTAAGTCTTTGACCAACTCTCCCGATTACTTGGGCCCGAGGAGCCTTTCTTAAGTTTTAAGTAATCGTCATCCAATCAAAACATAACCACATTAATTCAACATCTCGCCATCGTGCGAACCGTCAAACCTTTTCATAAATGAGATATATGGTTTCTTGAGAACGACGCAAAATATTGCTTCGCCTATAACCTATTTGAGTCGAGATAAGTGGCATGTTTCCCATGAATGTTGATATATGGAAATCCATTCAAAGTGATGCAAGTGTCCTTGTCGCATCGCTGCGAAGAGGAGCTGGCAAGGACAGAAGAGTTGCCACCGTTCGTTATTTATCCCAAAGAGAGGGAAAGGAAATGATCAGAGAAAACCTACGAAAAAGAGAAAAGACAGGTCATTGCAACCAAATCTTGAGTTTGGGAGTCGGTTACGCAAGGGGAAGGTATGAGCACCCCTCACGTCCGTTGTACTCAACAGGATCCACGCATGTTGTCTATCTAAAAGGGTGTTAAACTATCAAATGATGGATCACAGGGACAAAAGAAAAGAAAAGAGACTCGATAGAGCATCGCCGCTCTATGCCTACGTACTCCCTCGTGCAATGGGAAAGTTAGAGTCAACGTAGTTCGGAAAACTACGGGTGAAGGTGGGGAAGGTTGCTCGCTAAGACATCGCCGTCTTATGCCTACGTGTCCTCATATAGTATGAGAAATCAGAGCAAACGTAGTTCGGGCTGACACGACCACAGGTTGGTTCAAGTGTTTTAACTGAGTAGGGAAGAAACTATCCTAATTTTATCATACAAAGGATTGAACACCTAATGTCTCTCCTACTCCCATCTTAAACAGAGGGACTAGGAATCCTAAGGGATCATGGTAAAAGAACCAAGTAAACAACAGATAATTCAATCACAAATGAAATAAAAGAAAGAGAAGAAGTTGACTTGAACAAGTCAAATGCAATGCAATCATGAAATGCAAAGATGCAAAGATGAAATATGAGAATCAAATGATGCAACAAAGACAAGTGATCAAAAGGATTTGAACAAGTCCAAAAGAGTGAGATGAAATGGGAGAAGTTACAACTCCTACAACCATTCAAACATCAATCACTAAAACAAAAACCAAGCATAAAACACAAGAAAAAGTCATGATCAAATTGAAGATGGGAGAAAAGGGGCTTGGGCAGCAAGCAACATGTAAAATATCTCAACCAAATATCTCACATTGATCATGAAGGAGTAAAGAGCAAACAAGTGCAAAAAGTGATCCATCATTCAAAACAAACTCAAAGTAAGAACATGGATACTAAATTATCTTGAATGAGGACCAAAGCCCAAGGCTAAGAAGTGAAATCATAAGAGAAAGGTTCAAAACAAAATGGAAAACAAAGCCTAAGCAAGAACCAAGTCAAGGCAAGAGGAAGAAACAAAGTTCAATTCCATGTTCAAAACTTAAAATCAAGTGGAATATCCTAACTTCCAAGTAACTTGTAACATAAGTTACACAAGTGTATAACCTAAAAAATGCAATAACAACACCTTAATCATGTCAAGAATGAGTATCAAGACTCATAGGGTGCATATGGGATCCATCAAAGTCATTTCCCAAAGGAACTAGGTCAAACTAGTTTGTATGAACTTCCTCTATGATGACTTGACTTGCAAGCTTCATCAAAAATAGAAGAAATGTTCAATAAATTCCAAATAAAATGCACAAAGTAACCAAGTTCAATGGAAAACAAAATCCAAAGTTTCAAATATAAACTCAATTTTAGGCATCACCAAATAATTTGATTAATAAGGGTGCTCCACCTTTTTTAGTATTAATCGAGGGTCAAGAAAAGTCAATCAAAGTCAACCCTAAATTGATCAAACATGAACCAAAATCATCCTCAAAGGTACCTCAATCCATCCTCTAAATGGAGAAGAAACCTAAATCATAGGAGATTTGAATTGGAGGTTCAAATGTATGTGATCAAATAAAGGTAACATTAAAAACACATCAAATTGCAAAATTAAAATAAAATTGCAAATTAAAGTAAAATCAGAAAAAAAAATTATGGAAAATTAATTAAGGTCTTGAAATATGAGACAAATATTTTTGGGGAATTTTCTGAAAATTGGAAGTATTTTTAATAATAGAAAATGAAAACAGAAAGAAAAATAAAAATAAAATAAAAGAAAGAGAAAGAGGGGTGCAATAGCAATTCCCAGAAATAACTGAAAACAAGGCAAAACGCATCTGGGCCTTGAATGAGGGAGGGGGGCGTGGATATCAATCTGAGCCCATATCAACTCAGCTCAGTTCAAACTATGAAGCACACCGTTTCATTAATCGAGCTGGATTTCAACGCGTGCACGTCATCTAGTCAAGCAAATGGAAGAGGGACAAGCGAGCAAGTCAAAAAGTCAGCCCAGGCCAACTCAGCATTGGACGTGAAATGAACCAGACGCCAGAGCTAGGGCTCCATTCGTCTTCTCCGGCCAACTCGCCGGTGCTCAGGGTTCAAACTTCCACAAAAATGTCCAAAAATGGTACCAATCGAAAGGTCTTGCTACAAGGATCTCAAATCCACAAATCAATCAATCAAAATGTTCCAAAATAAAGAGAATCGAAGGATTGAAAATCAAACATGTCATCTGAAAATGTGATCAAACAAGAACAACAATGGATCAAACATGGCCTACTCAACGTAGGGCTTCAGATGCAGCCAACATGAGCTTAGATATGTGCCTAGAATGAGAGAAAAATGGAAGAGAAGCTTACTGAACGGAGCAACTCCATTGGTTCTTCAGATGCGCGCAAGCTTAACTTTCTTCCTTCCAATACACTCCTTATGCTCTCAGGAAGAGGATGCAACCTTCAATTGCAGTTGATTTGAGGTGAAAACTCAGATTCGAAAATGGAAAGTGTTTGGAAAATTTGAAATTCTCTCTGCTCTCTCCAGCTGCAATTCTCTTTTCTGATTATTAGGGCAAACAAAACAGCTTTTATATGATGGGTATTAACACTCCATGCAGGCCCATGCTACTTCATTTGAGTGATTTTAAAAAATGGCCAAAAAAAATCAAGTTTCACATACACACGGGTTTTGCACTTTCTACACCACATGAGCTGAGCAATTGGAAGTGCATGAAATGTACAATTTAGCTGAATTGGTTTGGGCTTTGTGAATGGTCCACACCTCAAGTTTGAAATCAAAGCTTTTTAAGGAAGAAACTTGAAAATGAGGCATCTCATGGCATTTTGTGTTGGTCGATTTGTGGTAAGTTCCTTTATGATCATGTATTAGTGTGGAAAAGTTCAAATGTCGGACAAAATAAGACCTATATAATGTACCAAGTTCATACCATGACCAAAAGTCAAGATTTCACTTTGAAAACCTCCCACATGGCCATGTAATTCCATAATTTCCATGAATTTTGAGTTCCATGATGTAAATAAAGCTCTTAGGTACAATTTTCATGTTGGTTGGAAATGCATTTGAGGTACATAAGTTCATGAAAATGGCCATTGAAACAAATGACCTACAATGAAACTTTCCCAAAATACCCTTGCCTTGTGAGGTCCATAACTTGAGATGTACAAATGATATCAAGGACTTATAGGACTTTTTGGAAAGCTAAGATCATGAGGAACAACTTTCATGTTCACTTAAAGTTGAGGGGAAACTTTCTTCTAGGTCAAAAATGCCTTGGAAGTGAGTTGACTTTTAGTTGACCAAAATTCTATTCATCTGAGACCCCTAACTTGTTGGCATCATAACATGATATGTACAAACTCAATGGATGATTTCTTGTACTCAAAAGAAAGCTAAGAACATGCCCTACAAGTCTCACGTGTTCATGAAAATGGGATTGAGCTTGCAGCATAGGTGAAAATGGCCTTGAAGTTGGGTACACTGAAATCATCTAAAACCCTAATTTAGTAACTTCTTCCACTCTTGATTCCTCTTGATTTGATCTTATCATGACATCTCAAATGCTTTAAGGTGACTTCCCATGGCTTGTGTGACTTGAAGACCAGTTTGGAAACCCATCAAGTCCACAATTGACTAAATGAAACCTTAATTCCATGTCCTTTGTTTATGGCTCTTGCAGATAAATTGAATGATTGCACAAACTCCACAATGACCCCCTAGGGTACTCAACGGATTTGTAGACCATGTCTTGCCCAAATAAAGACCTCATGAATCCCTGATGATCCTCTGATGACCCTCAAGATAGGAGGTAACAACCTCACACCAATCTCTCCCTTCAACGAGCTTTGAAATTTCTCCATGATGATGAAACCCTTGATGTCTTGCACAAATACCTCTTGCTTGAGCTTGGAACCAAAGATAATCCTCCTCTTGAATGGCACAAGACACCTATTGATCCCTTGTTTAGAACAATGTTATTCAAATGCAAATGCTAAAATGCAATGAAACACAAACCAAGTTAAGAAGAAAAGGTTGGTCAAATTTTGGGGTACAATAGCTGCCCCTATTCAAACGACTTGGACCTGAAGGGATGAAAAGCGGACGACTTTCAAACTTTTAAGGTAAAAGACGGTTGAATACCAAAGAACCCATAAATTTTCCAACCGCAAAAAGAAACTGTAACTAATAAATTCTGTTGGGGAAAATGTGATAAGATGAACGCATCCATCAAAGACATCATTCTACCGGGGTCTGTATACCACTCAAGCAAGACAAATCATTAGCCGGGGTCTGGATACCGCGCATGTCAATAAAATCAAACGGTGTGAGCCGGGGTCTGGGTACCACATGGGAAAATATATAAACCATCACTAGCCAGGGTCTGGATACCTCACATGCTAATGAAAACACCTGGTGCTAGCCGGGGTCTGGATACCACACAGGCTAAAGAAACGAACCGGTGGAAGTCGGGGTCTGGATACCACACGGGCTTGAGCAAGTAAAATCGGTGAGAGTTGGGGTCTGGATACCGCACAGGCTGAAGGAATAAACCGGAGGAAGCCAGGGTCTGGATACCGCACAGGCTAAAGGGAACAAATGCAATCTGCCAGGGTCTGGATACCGCTTAGGCAAGACATAAACCAAATGGTGTGAGCCGGGGTCTGGATACCACACGGGCCAATAAAACCAAACGGTGTGAGTCGGGGTCTAGATACCACACGGGCTTGAGCCAAATAAAACCAGTGGTAGCCGGGGTCTGGATACCACACAAGCTATAGAAATGAACCGGTAAGAGCCGTGGTCTGGATACCGCACAGGCTAAAGAGATATCACAAACTGCCGAAGGAAGTCGGGGTCGGAATACTGCACGGGCTTGAATAAATAAATCCGGTATGAGCCGGGGTCTAGATACCACGCCGGCTAATGAAAACCTGTATTGGAGATACACCTGAAAACAAGAGGTAACAACCAAGCTTATGCTTCGAATGTATATGTTTGAAAATGGCGTAATGCTCCATACGAAATGGAAATGCTACGCGTTTGGGAGGATGCTATGCATAAATGCAAATGCAAAGGAAACACTCCAGCAAAATAAATGCCGAAGAGAACAAAACCAACTCTGCCGGGGATGATCGGGTGCCAAGTACAATTGGACTTATGCTGGGAGAAACAACCCCTGGATGGCCTTCTGGAAGAGAAACCTCTTGGGTAACACTGCTCTACTGAGAACAAAATCCACTCCGCTGGGGATCAAATCAACTTTGTTGAGGAAAGCGGCCTTGGATGACCTACCATAATACAACTCTTCTGGGATCAAACGACTTGGCTGGGGAAACGAATCCACTCTACTGGGGAAATCATCCTTGGATGGTCTTTCCAAATATAACTCTACCGGGGAAGTAAATCAAACTGCGGGGACTTACTCCACTCTGCTGGAGATTCCGCTCTGCCGGCAATTTGAAATCACTCTGCTAGGGATAATGTAGAAGATTTATTGGGAAGCTATTCCCAAACTCTGTGCTGAGGATGGAGAATAATAGTCCTCTACGTCAATCCCATTCTGCGGGGAAGGAAACATTCCGCTGACTTCATTGGGGACCTGCAGGGGATGAAAACTAACTGGAAACATCCCGAAAGAAATTCACTTTGATGAATACCAATGACCCACTGGATTTTGCTATGGACAACAACTTCGCTGGGGTTCACCTAATGAAGGAACCAGTATCTACCTCTACTTAGGGAAATGAGCAAAAAACTCAACAATATCAACCTCTGCTTAGGGAATTGAGTCCATGACTTGGACTCTAAGGGGAAAGGAGTCAAATATTTAGACTCTGTGGGGGCAACAACACTACACTCGTCCCACTGCTGGGAGAATAATCCCAAATACCTGCTGGGGATAACCATGAACTCAACCTGCTGGGGAGAAACTAGTCTTAATCCGCCAGCGATAACTTTCTGGAATAACCTCAAGAATAAGAGTCCTGCAACAAATACAAACAAAGTGTCCTGTATACAATAAGAGCTATCTCGGTTATTGTCCATGACATCGTTCAAGCAAATCAAAGTTTTAATCATGATTAGCAGAGCCCACAAGTTTATGTATGCAAAGTTTTATCAAAAACATCGGGCATTTTTTTTTGCAAACAAAATAGTAAAAGCTAAAAACAAGCACGAAAGTTTTCTGAGTAACATGTACTTCATTGATAAATGGCCCGTAAATAGGCAAATTTACAACAGATGCAACTCCTGAAAAGAGAAAGTTGCGCAAACAGTACAACAATACAACATATATATAAAATGTCAGCAATATGGTACAGAAAACCACCATGTGTCGATTCATCCATGACTCGCATGACTCCGATGCTTCTCCAACGCTTCTTCCTCTGAAAAGACTGACCTGATTGGTTGACCCTCGGGTCCTCCTAGAATCTACTGTGCTCGAAAGATCAATACGCAGACCGCAGTCATTTGCTTTTCAAATCCCTAACTTTTTCCTGAACCGCCCTTGCGGGTTTTCGGTTTACCGGGATACCCATTTTTTCCAAAGTCGCCTTTTTAGGTTTTCAACTTTGCGGGTTTACATCTTTTCTTTTTTATCCCTAACTTTTTCCCGAACCCATTCTTTTTATGGTTCGCGGGGATGCCCCATTTTTTGCCTGGACTTTCTTTTTCTTTCCAGCGGGTCTTTTTAAGAAAAGTATTTTTTAACTGAGTCTGTGTTCACAGGGGATGTGAAATCTTTGCCATCCATGGTTGACAAAAGTAAGGCTCCTCCTGAGAAGACCTTCCTTATGACGTATGGCCCTTTGTAGTTGGGAGTCCATTTGCCCCTGTGATCTATTTGTGGAGGGAGAATTTGCTTCAACACTAAGTCACCTGCCTAAAAGCTCCGTGGACGCACCTTTTGATCAAAAAATTTCTTCACCCTGCTTTGATACAGACGACCATATGAAATGGACGCCAATCTCTTCTCGTCCATCAAGCTGAGTTGATTCAATATGTTCCTCACCCATTCTTCCTCATCAAGCTAGACGTCAACCAAAACTCTCAAAGAAGGAATCTCGACTTCCAATGGCAGGACAACTTCCATACCATACACTAGCGAGAAAGGAGTTGCCCCAATTGAAGTACGTACTAAGGTTCGATATCCGTGTAATGTGAATGGCAACATATCGTGCCAATCTTTATAGATCACAACCATCTTCTGCACAATCTTCTTTATATTCTTATTGGCTGCCATGACAGCGTCATTCATCTTTGGACGATAGGGAGAAGAGTTGTGATACTCGATTTTGAAACTTTGGAACAATTCCTTCATCATCTTGTTATTCAAATTTGAACCATTACCAGTGATGATTCGTTCGGGCACTTCGTAACGACAGATGATGTCCTTCTTAATGAATCGGGCCACAACTTGTCTAGTGACGTTGGCAAAAGAAGCTGCTTCAACCCACTTAGTGAAATAGTCGATTGCCACTAATATGAAACGGTGTCCATTGGATGCGGTCAGCTTGATCTTGCCGATCATATCAATGCCCCACATAGAAAAGGGCTAGGGAGATGCCATGACATTCAAAGGACTTGGTGGTACATGTATCTTATCGACATAAATCTGGCATTTATGGCATTTCTTGGCATATTTGAAACAATTAGACTCCATAGTCAACCAATAGTAGCCTGCCCTTAACAGTTTTCGAGACATTGCATGTCCACTTGCATGCGTTCCAAAAGCACCCTCATGGACTTCTTCCATAAGCAACCCTGCTTCTTTTTCGTCCATGCATCTCAACAGAACTAGATCAAAGTTTCTTCGGTAGAGTACATCATCTTTGTTCTGATAGAAATTTCCAGACAGTCTTCTCAAGGTCTTCTTATCCCGGCTCGATGCCCCAAGGGGATATTTCTGATTCTTGAGGAAGTTTCGAAAATCATAATACCATGGCTTCCCATCTGAAGTCTCCTCTATTACAAATACGAACGCTGGCCTATCAAGGCACGAAATGACAATTCTCGGAGCGTCGTTCCAAAAATTCACCTTGTACATCGAGGATAAGGTAGCCAAGGCATCCACCATCTGATTCGCCGCTCTAGGCACATGATGAAACTCCACCCTATCAAAGAAGGATAGAAACCTCCTTGCATAGTTCATGTAGGGAATTAGGTTAGGCTGACGAGTCTCCCATTCACCCTTGATCTGATTTACTACCAAAGCTGAATCACCATAGATATCAAGGTTCTTAATTCTCAAATCAATCACTTCTTCAATGCCCATGATACATGCTTCATATTCAACTTTGTTATTGGTGCAGGAAATTCAAACTTCATCGGCTGATAATCATCAATTGGTTGCTCTGTGAGATATTCTGGCAGAACACTCCCTTTAATGGCCTTATGGGAGACGCATTGAATATCGTATTCTGTCAAAACCATATGCCATATGGCAATCCTTCCCGAAAGTGCTTGCTTCTTGAACACGTACTTAATCAGATCCATCTTTGAAATCAACATGGTTATGTGATTCAACATGTATTGCCTTAGGCGTTTGGCAGCCCAAGCAAGTGCACAACACGTCTTTTCTAACATTGAGTATCTAGACTCACAATCCGTGAACTTTTTACTCAAGTAGTAGATGGCATGTTCTTTTCTTCTTATCTCGTCGTGTTGACCGAGAACACAACCCATGGAGTTCTCAAGAACCCTTAAGTACATTATCAATGGTCTTCCAGCCACTGGAGGCATCAGTATAGGAGGCTCCTGTAAATACTCTTTTATTCTTTCAAATGCCCTTTGGCAATTTTCGTTCCAGACCATCGCTTGATCTTTCTTTAACAATTTGAACATTGGTTCACACGTGGCTGTGAGGTGAGATATGAACCTTGCAATGTAGTTCAATCTACCCAAGAAACCACGAACCTCTTTCTCTGTTTTCGATGCTGGCATTTCTTGTATAGCTTTTATTTTTGCAAGATCGACCTTGTAACGCCCCGATTTCGATTATCCCTTTTTCGTTAAGTCCTTTTTTATTTTAATTGGGCGAATATTATTTTGATGTGGAATTTTCGTGGAAATATGTTATGTTTACATATTATTCTATTTTACCCGATTTTGGGAGTTTTCGAAGAGGAAATAGAAGAGAAAGAAAGATAGTAAGAAAGGAAGGAAAGAAAAGAGAAAGAAAGAAGGAGAAGAGAAAGAGGAGAGAAAGAAGAGGAAACTTTGGAAAACATCAAGATCAAACCCTAGCTTGCGATTAATCAGGTAAGGGTGAGAAGTTTTATCATCTTCATAATGTGTATTATCATGTATGTGCTAGATCGGATTTGTTGGATTGTTTTCTAAGTTTCCATTTCTAGGTCGGAAGTTGATTTAATTGGTAGAAACTGAGTTTTATCGGTTAGAATTTGGAATAGACGGTGTAGTATAGTCGGGTGATGAGTGGGTTGTACTACTGGAACTGATTTGGATTAAATCGGTCAGTTTGTGAGGTTTGGGCTTTTGGACAGCCATGTGTTATACTCAAAATTTGTCCTACCTTTTTCAAAATCATCATTCGCCCGACTTTGTTTTTAATTTACCTCGCTTGTACAGCGTAGCGTATTTTTCAGCAAAAATAAAATTTTTCACCTTTTTGCTCAATAAGAGTGCGCCACGTGGCATTTTTTGTATTTATCATTGTTTTGGTTTCTTCATTTTATTTTTAGACAATGTTAATATAATTAGAATAGAATTAGAGAATTTAGTTTTTTAATAAGAAATTAGATTAAAATTATTTAATTAAGATAGAGTTAGAATAAGATTAGTTAAATAGTTAGAATTAGAATTAATTAATTAATTATAATCAATTGTTAGTTAATTAAACAGAAAATTTTAATAAAAGAAAAGAAAAATAGAAAAATTAAAAAAAGCAAAACACTGTTGATGTGAACATTTAGGATTGGAAGTTGGGTATAAAAGGGTAACCTACTGTTCACTATCATGAACCCATTGGAAAAAACCTAGCCGCCCTCAAATCCGCCAGAAAAGCCTTCATCTTTTTCCGCCGCACCCTTTCTTCTCCTTCTCCAAACCCTCCGTTTTTCTTCAAACCCGCCATCATCATCTTCAAACAAATCTCAACCTGCTCCGCCTCACAAGCTTCCATCACCCCGTCAAAACCTTATTTCCACCATACTCCGACGGTTTGCAGCTGTGAGAAACCACTGAGATCCTCAACCTTACCCTTTTGTTTCCTCCGTAAACCTCACAAACTCTCAACCCAGCCACCGAGAAACCGTAAACCCCTAAACCCTTCTTCATCTCCACCACGCATCAGCTACCACTAATAACTCCATTATTTTGTAATGCCGACCAACTATCATTAACCATTACATGAAGTTTGCCACAGAAAACTCGTCTTCATTCGCCTTCGAACTGGCTGCTAGGAAATCCTCGGCAAAACCTCCGCTAGCGTAACGACAACAGTCCTTGTAAGTGGCAGCAACAATATCACACGGTTCAACCCTTGCTGCAAGGACCTGCGGTTTTGTGTCCGACATCGTAGCAGCGACATAACCAGTTTACGCACATTGGTGTTTCAATTATTTTTGTTCTCGCGAAATTCCACTTCATTCACATTAAACTTGATTGCTGTCGGTAATGCTTTTCTTCTACATTTTTGATCGCGTTCCCGATGTTTTGGTTGTCGTAGATTTTGATTGGTATGCTGTGACATCTTGTAAATGCTAAAGAAAAACACTATGCACTGCTGTTTGTTTTAGTGATATAGATAGTATGAATAATTCAATACTAATATACATAGTTTGTGAACCTGGTGTTTAATCTGAATTGCTGCTGTTCTCATTTCATTTCGGTTTGAATGCTGCAATACCCTTAGCTAATTAAACTTTGTAAATAGTTAGTGTTTAATTAATGTCATTTTATTTTGAGGCTAAGTTATGGAAGTTTGACTCTTAATACATCCTTCTTATTTGATTGTTACTTGTTATGGATATATTTATTGAGTTTTTGTTGGATGAAAGTCATTGTGTTACATGTGCTGACTGTAGTTCATTCACTCTAATTGAAATGGCGCTGATGTTATTGGTCTTTACACCGTAAAATAAATTTGGATTGCTATGGTTCTTTCAATTTACATTCAAGAAGATTAATGGTGCCTTTTTATGGAGGAGCACGTTTGGTTTGCTATGTATGCAGTTTTAGAATGTTTGGTTACTGTATTTGGTTAGTTTGTCTATCATTCTTTTTTTTTATTTAGTAAAATTTTGTTTAGCATTTGTGTTTTATTAGTCAATTTTATATTTTGTGCAAAAAGGGGTGACATCTAGCCCATTTGTTTTTGTTAATAGATCCTCTGATTTTTCATGTGGTTATTTATTCTTATTAGCTTGTTATCATTAATTACTTAACTAATTTGTTTTCTAAATTAATTAATTAACTATAATAGAATGTTTCATCGTGGTTAGAGTTTAGTCTCATTACTATTTTTACACCTCTTATGATTATAGATAATTTTGTAGTTTGTACATATTGGGCTGTTATTTTAATAAATTAGTCTTATACGAATTAGACCACTAAAATATTAATTTTGACTTTTCACTAAAGACAAAATTTTCTAATCTTAATTAAATTTTTAAATATTTTAATTCAATTTGTTTTGTTAAATTAATTTATCGAAAGTAGTGGGCTTTTGGGGTCTAGCATCCTTTGAGTCCTTGGACAACCGCTCTCGAGGCGCACGCCCTTGAGTTGTGGTTGTTCCGTCTTTTGGTTTCCGAATCGTTTTTTTCACTCAATTAAATTTTATAAACAACTTTTATTAATTAGATATTTTTATAAGAAATTCCAATTATTCTTTCTTTTAAAAAATATATTTCAAAATTATTGCCGAATAACATTTTAAATATTAAACTTTTAAAAAATATATACTTTATTAATTAAGTTAAAAATATTTTTCTAAGATATTAAAATTTTTTTCAAAACAATTAATTATAATTAGCTTTTCTCAAAATTTTTTTACAATTGATTAATTTATTTTATATATGAAAATTAAAATTATTTTTCTTAATCAAATTAAACTATCTTTCTTAAACAAATTTCAAAACAATTGAATTCTTGGATCTCGCCTTCCTTGGATTCCCGAGAGACTACTCTCGAGGCGTACGCCTTGAGGTGCGGTTGTTTCGTCGTTCGTTATGCTCAGTCCTTTTCAAAATCTTTAAACCCTTTTCAAAAATAAATTTCTCGATTTAGTCGAGCCATTAACCTTTGCTCACCATACACAACATTTTAAAGCTTAATCCTGGGCTTCCTTACAGTGACACCTATTTGATCAATTATTTCTAGTTGGTCACTTAGAAGACTAGCCCACTTTGCTAGTGCACACATTTAAAACTCGAATTCAAACCTTGACTCCTTTCGAGCCATATTTCAAAACATCAAAGAGGAGGAGCTTGGAACTAAAGCTTGCACGCAATTTCAAGGGTCAACGGAACCACTCCGTTCGGTAACTTTTCTTACTTTCAATCTTATATTTCTAAAATACCTAGCGCGCCTAATCCGAATACGCTAACATATTCAAACCATTTTTCTAGTTAAATTGCGAAAGAATTGAGTTCTTGGAGTCAGTTGGAAAGTTGATAATATCCGAAGGATGGACTGATGACTTTGGGCACTTCTTTAGAACCCTTGTTCTGCAGGTACAACTAACCGTAGTACATACCTTATGGGGATGGGTAGACCCTAACTCCTTGCACATACCTTTAACCTAGGGCTTGCGAATATATGTGCATTGCATCCATTAAAGCATCACATTGCATTACATTTCATGGAATTCGAATTTTGTTTATGAATATTGCAAGATTATGGATTACAATTGAGGGAAAACTTTGAAATATACTTTTAAAAGTCTTAAGCTAGATGACCTAAGGAAGCTAGGATCTTTAATCAAAGATCAAGAAGGATTTTATAACCGGTATGGAAGATTGTTATCTCTGTTGGAATATAAAATGAACGGAGAACTTCTTTCGATTTTGCTACAACTCTATGATCCCGACTACCATTGCTTCACATTCCCCGGTTATCAGCTATTACCTACTTTGGAAGAATATTCTCAGCTCGTAGGGTTGTCTATTTCGGATAAGACTTTGTTCCCTTTCTTGGAGAGGGACCCTAAAGAACAAGACTGTTGCTAAAGCCATATGCTTGAAGGTATCCGATATCAAGGGCAATATGATCACTAACAATTGTGAAGACTTTTCCAACATACCCTTGTTTGGTTTTGATGAAGGATTTATTTTCCTCTAACTCTAGATCTACCTTTTGAAGATAGGCTCATCCTCAAAAAGGCCCAACTAGAAGAGCAGAGCAAGGGGCAGAACAGGAAGCTTCCTTAGGGTCATTATTAGCTTTTATTTAGCTATTATGCCAAGACTTTTCTAAGAATATTATTTGTAATCCATTTTTAATTAATAAATAAAATTTCTTTGTTATTCTGCAATATTCGTAAATATTTGAATTCCATGAAATCATTCCATTCGCATTTCGCATTTTTGCATCACATGTGTCTCCCGGTTTCTTATTCTCGGTTCTCTCGCCTGTTAGTTTCGTCATCCTGGGTCCTCCGCATCAGTACAATACTAGAGCCCAAGCTCGAAAAAGGATGGAAGAACAAGCTCAAGAGATAGACCGTGTCAGCCATGAACTCGAAGATCTTCGAGGAAGTGTGGGGAAGATTATGGAGATGCTACAAGCTCTTAATGCAAAGCTGGATTCTCAGCCCACTGTTGTTTCTGAGATCACCCATACTGTTGTGGATCCTCAACCAGCCGTTACTGTTGCGAATGTACCTCCTCATGGTTTTCAATCCAGTTTGGTGCATCCTACCATCGCTCAACCAGTTCGACGAGTTACTCCTCCGAAGTGCAAAACTCCGAGCTCTGACCACCATAAAAGAGCTACACGTCCGAGGAATCACTTGATGGCTGCTCATCAACATCAGCAGAATTATGTTCAAGGTTATCCGGTTCAACATGCTCCACAACCCTATGTGGCTACTGTCGCAACTCCTATCAATCCTCAATTTCCTACCGATCAGCCTGTGCAACCGGCTCCGGTCTATCAGCATCCGGTTTATCAACAACCTCCTGTTTATCAGTCTGCACAAGCTCCTATCAACTGTCAACGAGTGCCCAACAGTCCTGTATGCCAATCATCAGAGGAGCGAGCACCCCGACAGAATGGTCCGAGTAAGAGGCAGTATAAACCTTGTCCTCTGATTCCAATGATGTTCACTGAGTTGTATCCTTTCTTAGTGCAACAAGGTCTGGTTGTTACCTGAACTTTGGGTCCACCTCCCAATCTGGTACCTGTCAATTACAATGCCGCCGCTCATTGTTTATTTCATGAGGGTGCGCCTGGTCACAATTTGGAAGGATGTTACGCGCTTAAGAATATTGTCAGAGATTTGCTAGAAAAGAAGGTCCTGTCTTTTGACGATCCTCAGCCGAAAGTCAAGACTCCTCTCAGGGCGTCCCAGGGGCCAGAATCAAGCTCTGCAAAGCCTGTTTTCAACATATCTCAACCAGTGATGCATATGGTGAATCAGTCGAAGCCGGTAGTTCTTCAGATGCCTAGTCCTTTTCATTTCAGCAATCCTCAAAATGATGCGACCCCGATGAACAGAGAATTTGGGAGAGTTATTCTGAGTGAAGATTTGAAGACCGATAATGAAGTAATGACAGACGTAGCTGAGGCAAGCAAGACGACTCCTTCCCGTGAGGCTCCGCTAGAGGAAACCACTACCATGCCAGTCTCAGACGCAAAAACTTCATAACCACATCTTGAAGGACTTTGAGACATTACATTTTGATTATTTATATGTTTATTTTCTTTGATTAAGCATAATTATCATGTACGAACTTGTTTATTTTGGAATAATTGATGCAATGCATGTTTGTCTTGAATAAATCCATTCGTTTCACTCATTAAAAATATTTTTCATAAACTTATAATGCCAATTTTACCCGATCTCTTGTTTGATAGAGAATTGGGAGGAGGATGATGAACCAAAAACATCAAATCTCTTGTCGTATGCTTCCAATTGAAACCTGCTGACGATGTAAGGCATTGTTTCAAATCCCAAACACTGGAGACATAAGGATGATAATCCCTCTTTAACCCCTTTGAGCCTTGAAGTAGGAGTTTTCTTCTCTTCCAAAAAAAAACCATCATCTTAACCTGGGACAGGGTAGTTTTTCAGTTAAATTGATCGAGCGCTCAGACTCTCAAAAAGGAGGAGCAAACCGTCGAGAATCTATCCTCAGCATCTTAAGAAGTCAAAATGCAACGACTATTCCTCTACTACCTACAGTGTGGGGAAGTCACAAACCTTCAAAAGAGTCACATGACTTAGTCGACAAAAATATAAAAAATATATATATGTAGCCCGCTAAGTCAGAACCTGTGAAGGAGACTTAGGCAAAACTAGGGCATCCCGCTGGACTCCAAAATCAAATCAAAAAATGCCGTCCAGGCAAAAGTTAGGGAATGAAAAAATATAATAAAAATAAGGGATTACGATCAAGAATACCCAATAAAGAACACAGTCGTGTGATCAAACAAAAAAGATAGGTGAGTGATTGCCATGTATAAAGCCTTAAAAAGTTCTCGACTACGTCAAATCCGATTGAGATATGAGTGCTCGCATCCGGTTAACTGAATAGGATTGGAGAACATCACGAATAGGGGTGGGTACAAATAAATTTGAGCCTTTATCCTTTGTTTCTTAAACCATGAACCAAGCCACGATACAACCATTAAAAGACCTAATTGAAGTAGGAATTCTTTTGAAAGCATACTCGACGAGATAATGTTTCCTGACTCCTGCGAGCTATGCTCAATTCACCGTTGGCATTACAAAGTAAATTCATATCCTAGCTATGTGATTTCGGTCACGAGTTATAGCGATATCCTTTTTTAAAACAAAAACAAAAACAAAAATTTCAAGAAAAATATATTGTTGCATTTATAGTTTCAGGATAGCATTTCATGCGTGTCGGTTTTGCCTGATATCTTAGAAACTTACATATAGATGTCACAGATCTTGCTAAACAGGGGCAGATGGTTTCCAGTTTTTTCATCAATGCGAGCCTGACATTCTTAAGAGTTATTTTTGAAGACTCAGTCATGTCACCGTCGATCTGAGCCAGTTACGTCGAGATCTGACAAATCTCTCCAAGAGTTGGAAAACAATGGGGCATCTGGACTCCATGTTTCTCTGTAAAATCCTCTTGAGCTGACCTTTCCTCACAAAGCAGGTATTCTGGGGCATGATATTTTCAAAATGGCGACTACGACAAAGTCCATTGAGATAAAAGTTAGCTTCGTTTCACGACATTCTTCATGCACCCGATGGATTTTACTCCCGGCGGTCTTCATTCCCCAGTAAATCTCATCATTGTAGAATCTACATCTTAACCATTGCCTCAACACAGTCCCCAGAGAGACTTTAAGCCAACACAGTCCCCAGCGAGACTATAAGCTGACAACACTTTGGGCTGAGCCGGTAATCTCCAAGACAGCAGAGATCATACCAGCATCTTCCCAGTAACAGTCCCCAGCGAGACTTTAAGCTGACAACACTTTTGGGATCCATCCGATAAATCCCTAGTGACTCTCAAGACTGTAGAGATATCCCCGGTATCCTCCAAGTGATACATGTTCTTGAACCCCATTCTCATCGGAATTATCTGTTCCTCAGTGAAATTTCCTTACTTTCCTCATGAAATACTTCCCAGGAGACTGCCATATTCTCCCCAAGAGGTCAAGATACCTTCCCCAAGAATGTCTGTTGATTTCTCCCCAGTAAGTCCGATGAACTCTCCGCAGGGAAGTTTGATATATCTTATCCCCAGTCGGATATACCTTTTCCCCAGGAAGCTGAGGTACTTTTCCCAGGAAGTTGCTACACTATCTCCATGAAGTTGTCTAGCTCCACACCTTCCCCATACAGCGGATATTTATTTTATTCCCGGAAGTCTATGATCCAAGAGTTCTTGAGCTGATTATGGTTCATGATAGAAATCCCTCACGTGAAGTCATGACATCTTATCCCCATGCGAAGGTCATGAATCCCCAGTTGAAGTCAGGGCATCATACTCTCCGGTGAAGTCGTATCGCATCCCTATGTGGAAGTCATGAGATTTTCTCCCCAGGGAAGTTAGAACTTTAAAGCTAGATTTGGTTCTACCATTAACTTTTCCTATTCTCGATAGATGTACTGTTGCAGAGGCCGCCGGGTATTCTTGTCAGGATGTTTATTTCATCTCCTGTCTCCTCTCCCATCTGTTTTGTCAGCATAAACATAAGCATAAGCATGGCATACTCATTGCATGATAGTTTCATGAACATACATATTAGTATACACGTTGGCATACGCATTAGTATTTGCATGCTTGCTATTTGTCGTCATCATTATCGTTACCACCGAGTAACTGGGTTTGTCCGCTCTCTCCAAGTAGATCGCCAACCCTAAGCATAAAATACCTACTTGTTTCTAGTTTCCCCATAGAGTTCAACCCTCATGGACGATGGTTATTTCCGTTACCTTTCCGCGTTAAGATAAGGTAGTCCCCATTCGAGTTCGTTTCCTCAATGGAGTTTTGTTTATCAGTTCTTTCTAGCCCAATTCTAGATTGAATTTCAGTCCTGTCGGTCGTCGAACCTACCTGGACGTGCATTTATTTTGCACTATCTCTCAAGAAAAGCATTTACAATCCTTTGCAGATATGCGACAGTTCTCGCCTGAGAAGCTTATCACTACATTGCACAATAGACAAGCAACCGTTCCCAACCGAGGAGCTTATCACCTACCTTACACTTTACAATACACTCTATAATTGATCTTCTCATACAAGGAGCTCATTATTACATTACAGTGATCTAGATGTTTGCCATCATCACAACATTCTTGACAATTTACATTACAGTGATCTAGATGTTTGCCATCATCACGACCTTCTTTACAATTTATGTTACCTGCTATCACTCAGTGATCTAGATGTTTGCCATCATCACGACCTTCTTTACAATTTATGTTACCTGCTATCACTCAGTGATCTAGATTTTTGCCATCATCACGACCTTCTTTACAATTTACGTTACCTGCTATCCCTCAGTGATCTAGATGTTTGCCATCATCACAACTTTCTTTACAATTTACATTACCTGTTACCACCTCTACAAGCAGTTCTCACCCAAGAAGCTTATTATTGCCACTCTTGCAAATAAGCGGCATTTCTCGCTCGAGAAGCTTATCCTATCTTCGCTATGACTTGCAACAAATGGCCATCTCCAGTGAGCAGTTTGGTTTCCATTTCCCGTATCATTTTGAAGAAAGGGGAGGTTTGAGCGAAATCATATTCAGGAGAGTGTGAATATTGAAGTATGAGGAAGTTCAGTTTACCCTTTAGTAAAAGAAGGAGCAGAATCATATTCAGGAGAGTGTGAATCTTGAAGTATGAGGAAGTTCAGTTTACCCTTTAGTAAAAGAAGGAGCGGAATCATATTCAGGAGAGTGTGAATCTTGAAGTATGAGGAAGTTCAGTTTACCCTTTAGTAAAAGAAGGAGCAGAATCATATTCAAGAGAGTGTGAATCTTGAAGTATGAGGAAGTTCAGTTTACCCTTTAGTAAAAGAAGGAGCGGAATCATATTCAGGAGAGCACAAATCTTGAAGTATGAAGAAGTTCGTTTATCCTTTAGTAAAAGAAGGAGCCGAATCATATTCGGGAGAGCACCGATCTCGAATTATGAAGACGTTTATTTTATCCTTTAGAAAAAGAAGAAACTGAATCATGTCCAGGGAGCACAGACTTGAGACGTGAAGAAGTTTATATTATCAATCAATCTATTATCCACAGATAAGCAGCAGTCTCTTTATTTGAGAGCTTATCCAGTTTGGCATATAAGTCCCTTTCAACGATAAGTGGCAGTTCTCTCTCGAGAAAGCTTATCAGGGCGTTTCCCATTTAAGACCATTTATTTTGGCATACAGCCGGTTTTACCCTGTATATTTTCTACGGATTCCTAAATTCCGTTTGATCCTGTTACGAGGGAGAGTTTCCAGAAGCTTGGATGTTATTCTTTGCTCAATACTCCAGCATCTTGTTAATCGATCCTACAGTCGTGCAGATCCAGTTTTATTTTCTTACTCTAGAGTATCAGCCGGTCACGCCTAAACCTGTTGATGATTACTCTTAAATTCCCCCAGTGGAGGCCGTCTCACCGGTGCCATCTCCATTGAGGATTCCACTCTTACCATTCCTTTTCCTAAAGTGATAATTGGTCGTACTCGCACCAGTTGACTATCACTTTAGAATTCCCCAGTGTCGTGTTGTCACCCAGTGCGTCGTATTCCCAGTGTGGTTCGTCCGTCGCGTCTGTCCCCTATGTCGTCGTGTCATCTGCATCTCTGCATTTACCATACCGTCATACGCACCATACTAAATTCATGGCATTGTCAACATTATAGTTTATTTTCGTTTTGTCCATAGTATTGCATATCACTGCATCTAAGGGCAAAATTTTCGGTTATCTATATTTAAATCCCTCCACCATGATTTCTCGAGCCTTTGTCGCTCAAATCATCCGGTGAAGCTATTTAAATAGGGGCAACTGTAATACCCCAAATTTTGCCCTAAGATTAGTCGTTTCATCTTGCATCCCATTTCATTTTGCATTGCGTTTAAACTAACCACTAACGGGTTGTGCAGTTGTTTGATTGTTGCAAGAAAATATCATGTGGCGCGCTCTTTTAGTTTACAGGGTTTCTAGTGCCACTTTATTTTGAATGAATAAAATAGCACAATTGGTAAGAGACCCTGTGTAAGGAGTTGTGAGTGTGAGAGGCTGAGAGTTCGAATCCCACCTTCTTCACTTTTTGTTTTGTTTCTTTTATTTTTATTCTAACTTTTCTATTTTCATAAAAAAAATAACAAAAATAGTTTTTTTTTATTATTTAATTATTATTTTCGTATTTTATTTAAATTATTTTTTAAAAAATATTTTTTTTTTTTTACTTTTTTCCATATTATTCATAAAAACGTCCAAAAATCATAAAATTAAAAATATTAAAAAAGATTTTATTCTTTTAAGTTTGTTTTAGTTTGTTTTTTTTTAGCTTTGACTAATTATTTAAGTTGGGCTTTAAAGTGGGCATTAGGTTAGAGTTAACCCTAATTTGTTACTTATATAAACATAAGTTGTGTTTGATAAAAGGGAGGAGGAGATAAAAGAAAAACGGCGACCGTTCTCACGATTTATCAGAAGAGGGAATTTTTTTGGAAGAACCCTAAAAGGTTTGAATTCATCATCGGCCAAGCGCTACGGCGAGCAAAAAGTCCCAACGGCGGAGGCTCAGTTCGTTCAACATCATCGTCGTTACCGTAAGCTTTCTCTTTCCTTTGATTTACGGCATTTTATGATTTTTGTGTGTTGTTTTGTTCATTGATTGTAGATTAATGGGAAGAATAAATAGAAGATGACATGCAAGGATTGAAAGAGAGGAAAAGCTTCGATAGTCATCCATGGAGAAAACGGCAGAAGCCTTTTTATTTACGTTTCATTTTTTTATTTTATTATTCAATTGTTTATTTTTTCATCTATATTAACTATGTAGTTTGTAATTAATAATGCAATTAAGTTTAGGTAAGCTATTTCAATTAAAAAAAAACATAACGTAATCAGTTTTTTTTAAAATTAAGATCTTTCTAAAAAGTTTTTTCAAAAATTAAACCATTTTTTATTTAAAAACATATTTCTAAATAAAACAGTTTTTCTTAATTAAAGCTTTTTTTCCAATTAAAACCATTTTTCATTAAGTTAACACAAAAATTAAAAAATGACCTTTCTTTCACTAAAACAAAAATTAAAACCTTTTTCGTTGAATTTAAATCAAATTTTTTCACTAAAATTTAAAATATTTTTTTAATTAAAATTTAAAATATTTATTTTCGATAAAATTAAAACATTTTTTTTCAAGACATTTTTTCATTAAAATTAAAACCAATTTCTTTATTAAAATTTTTAGTAAATAATTAGAATAGTTTCTCCATTTAAGCATGAAATTAGTTCTCCTCTCCTCTTCTCAATAAAAACTCAAAAAGAAATAAGTTTTGATTTAGTCGTTTCATTTTTGTCTAACCCTCGTTAATTTGTTTGTTTCAACTCGTTATTATTTCATTTGTTCGTTTTTGTTCCATGGATGTAATTTACGCGAGGCCATGGTCGCGGTTATTTTATTTTGCATTTTTTGGGAATTTGTAATTTACGCGAGTGATCGTCGCGATGCTTTTTTTACCGCTTTCTTTATTTTTCCGCACTTTAATTCTGTCGAATAGTAATTTGTCGTATTTTGCATGTTTTTACCGTTAGAATCCCTCTGAAGGAATTAGGATTAACAGTTTGACCGCCGTGTCAATAACCCTAGTTTCAACCATTTTAAAACCCTAATAGCCTAGGTGTCCCGTCGTGGACGAAAACGCCCTTTACCCTAGCTTTTAGGTCAAAGAGTCGTCGTGCTCTGTTTTGGGTTTCCCACCGTGGAATCCCTAATTTAACCCTAATTCAATTAACAAATTCAACATAGAAATAGGAGTTTCAAAGACTCCACGTAAGCGTGTCCTTAAGATACGTTTATTCCCCATTGAAACCTTGACCATAGTCAAGACGTTTCTAACCTCTCTTTCAAGGGGAACTACGATTACTCTGATTCCATTCCCTATCCAGGATACGTAGGCACAAGATGCGATGTCTTGCCGAGTAAACTTAGGACTAACCCTTAGGTCTTTAGGTCACTCTATCCCTTAACTCAATATATATTAAAGCAGATAATAAATAAAAATAAAAAAGCATACAATAAACAAAAGGGTCATGTAGAGTACTACAGAAGTTTAGGGTGCTCGTACCTTCCCTAAGCTTAACCAACCCCTTACCTAGGTCTCTCCCCGCATTGTGTTTACGATGCAAAATTAGGTTTTTCCTCTTTTGACCTTTTCCTTCGGATAAATCAAAGAGCGGTTGTGAATCAAGAATTGTGATTCAAACTAATTAATAGTTTGATATCCTATTTCCACCGCAACAGAAAATGGCGACTTCACTGGGGACCGCCATAACTTTTAAGGGTTATCCCTATTTTGTTTATTGTATGATATTTTTTATTATTTATTCTCTTGTATATATTATTATTGTGCTTTGCTTGTGGGGATACCTGTTATTGTGAGATAAGTCCTAACCCGGACTTGAGTGACCTTATTATAGGAAGGTGAGATATTCGACGAGGCTTGCCGGGAGTGAGTCCCGACCAAGTCGACTCGAGAATCACCGCTCAGTTGAGACCCTTTCAAAAATGGTTCGGTTGATCGAGTGCAGTCGTGAAAACTCTTACTATTTTCGATTGGAGTCTATGATATTGAGGATCGTAGTTACCTTAACACCACCTTGGCCTTATGTAGGACGTAGTGCGGGAACTATGTGGGAGTAGTCCTACAATGGTTGCTACGCGATACTACACTCAAAAGAGGTTCTCTTGAGAATATTATTGACCTCCGAGTCAGTTGGAAAGTTGATAATATCCGAAGGATGGACTGATGACTTTGGGCACTTCTTTAGAACCCTTGTTCTGCAGGTACAACTAACCGTAGTACATACCTTATGGGGATGGGTAGACCCTAACTCCTTGCACATACCTTTAACCTAGGACTTGCGAATATATGTGCGTTGCATCCATTAAAGCATCACATTGCATTACATTTCATGGAATTCGAATTTTAGCAGTTAGAATGCAACCTTAACTCTCGTTCATCCCAAACACGAACCTTTTACCGTAGTTAGCCGAACTACGGCTGCTCTGATTTCTCACATCCGTTGAGAATACGTAGGCATAGGATTGCGATGATCCTAGCGAGCACTTTTCTTTCTTTCCCACCTTTAGGTTCCCATACCTTTTACCAAAGAACATTGTTTATTCCTTTCTTCCGCGCATATGAACTCGTGCTTCAACTTCCCCTAGCGAGCAGACAAGCCAATGTTTAGCAGTTAGAATGTGACCTAAACTCTCGTTCAACTCATACCCACCTTTTACCAAGAACATTGTTTAGTCCCCTCTTCTGTGCATAACAAACTCGTGCTTCAGCCTCCCCAAGCGAGCAGACAAGCCAATGTTTAGCAGTTAGAATGTGACCTAAACACTCGTTCATCAAACACAAACCCTTTACCCGTAGTTAGCCGAACTACGGGTGCTCTGATTTCTCACATCTGTTGAGAATACGTAGGCATAGAATTGTGATGATCCTATCGAGCACTTTTCTTTCTTTCCCACCTTTAGGTTCCCATACCTTTTACCAAAGAACATTGTTTATTCCTTTCTTCCACGCATATGAACTCGTGCTTCAGCCTCCCCTAGCGAGCAGACAAGCCAATGTTTAGAAGTTAGAATGCGACCTAAACTCTCGTTCAACTCATACCCACCTTTTACCAAGAACATTGTTTAGTCCCTTCTTCCGCGCATAACAAACTTGTGCTTCAGCCTCCCCTAGCGAGCAGACAAGCCAATGTTTAGCAGTTAGAATGCGACCTAAACACTCATTCGTTCCCATACCAAACCTTTCTACCGTAGTTAGCCGAACTACAGCTGCTCTGATTTCTCATTTATCAATGAGAATACGTAGGCACAAGATTGCGATTATCTTGGCGAGCAGAATCCCCTCTTTTTCCCGTAGTCCCACAAACTAAGAATGCTCTGATTTTCCACTTATTACAAGTGAAGATACGTAGGCACAAGGGCCCCAATCCTTGGCGAGCACCCTATCTTAAAACCACCCATTTCCCCCTATAGGAGAAACCTTAGAAGAAAACAAACGAGCGTAGCTAACTTTACTCTCGAATCGATCAAGAGGTTCCCGTTGAGTACAACGGACATGAGGGGTGCTAATACCTTCCCCTCATGTAATCGACTCCCGAACCTAGAATATTGGTTGCGATGACCATGTTCTTATCTCTTTAAATGTTTTATCGATATTTTCCTATTCCATCCTTGGAATGAATAAAGTTCGGTGGCGACTCAGTTTCGAACGTATTTTCCGCGTCCATCGCGAGGATCATATTTTTCGAGGTACGACAGATGGCGACTATGCTGGGGAAATGCATTGCCCTATGCAAGAGAGAGACAAGCCTCACTTGACTCAATTCGAGAGTACTAACCTTTTGCTTAACTGTTTTCTTTATGTTTATTTTCTCCTATTGTTTATTTCTTGTTTTCTCTTTCTATCGTATGTTGTTTATTATATCTGTCTGTTGGATTCTGGGAAAACATTGCAAGTAATGCTCTACACCCGAGCTTTGGAAAAAGAAGAGAGAAAACATAGTTTAGAATTGGTAGTAATTAGTGTTAGTCCCGAAGGACTCGCTCCTTGTGTGCCTAGCATGAAAGCTCCTCCAGAATAGACCTTTTCGTAGATCCTATCATAACGCAGCTAGCATGTTGCACGATTTGATTCATGAAGGGTCCATGACTCTGGGAACCACTCTTAGAACCAGTTTCTATATTGGTACTCGCTCCTCGTGTGCCTAGCATGAGGGCTTCGCTCAGGAGAGACCTTCTTGTATTACCGTCATAATGCATCTAGCCTGTTGCATGATGTTGATGTGATTGGTGTCCGTGATCCTAGGAACCTTATCCGTCAACATAGAAGCTATCCTGTGTGTGGGTCTGTGGGTAAAGGATCTAGAACTTGCCTTGTATAGTCTACCTGCTAGGGGTGCTTTGACCTGCTTATGTTATCCTGGATCTCGTTTGTGCTTGCATTGCATTTTCATATCATCGCATTTGCATTTCATTTGCATTGCATATTTTCCCAAAACTAGAAAGCTCATCCATCCTTTGTCCATAATCCGCAGTTGATTTCCCAACACCCGTATCGGACTTGAAGCAACTTTGGGAAGAATCATGAGCTCAGAAGAAAAGAACCAATTTGTGTCAAGAGCAGATGTTGACTTGATGAAGAACCAGTTGGACCAACTTGTGGAAGCTATGTTAGCCTTGACAAGGAGAGAGGACAAATCTCAACGGCCTATAGTCACTCAGAACGTCATACCTCAGCCTGTGTGGATTCCTGTTGAAGACCAGGTTATACAAGAGCGTCACACTATTCAGGATTAACATACCTCGTCTCTTGATGCTGTTGAGTACCATAGCTTCGCATTCACTGCACCGAATTCTCAAGTGGCAAGCCTGGAGGGGAATAATGAACGACCTCAGGATGTTGAGTTTGCCGAAAGATGTCGTGTGTAGGAAGAGAAAATTGAAACCATGATGGGGTGTGATACTTTTGATCTGAATGCTTTGAATATGTGCTTGGTACCCGGACTTGTAGTACCTCCAGAGTTCAAGATGCCAAATTTTGAGAAGTACAAAGGAGATGGTTGTCCGAAACAACATTTGGTAAAGTTTTGCAGAAAGATGACCTCATATGCTGACAACGATAAACTTATGATTCACTGTTTCCAAGACAGTTTGAGTGGGGCATCGCTAAGTTGGTACATGCAGCTAGAGAGTCACCATATCCAGTCGTGGTCGGACTTAGCCAATGTATTTGTGAAGCAATACCAATATAATCTTGATGTGGCTCCCAGCCGCATACAGTTGCAAGACTTATCTCAAGAGGAAAACGAGTCCTTTAGAGGGTATGCTCAGAGATGGAGAGAAGTAGCTGCTCGCGTTCAACCACCGCTCTTAGACAGAGAATTGGTTAACATGTTCATAGATTCGTTGCAAATCCCATATTTGGAAAAGATGACGGGCAATGGGACATCCAACTTTGCTGACTTGGTATCAGTAGGAGAACGTATCGAAAGTCATCTCAAGAGTGGAAAGGTCCAAGACGTCTCGAACATCCCAGCTAGTGAAAGTGAACCAGTTGTTAGCTACCAAGAGGAAGATGAGGATGAAATTAATACGATCTGGGACACTCCACAAGTTTCATCCTCGGTACCTTATCCTCCGTACCCAAGCATCTCAATTGTTAAAAGCAAACAATCATATGGGCCTGTCTCTGTGACTCCAATCTCTCCACATGGTCAATATCCTTCTGTCAATAGACGTCCCACTTACCAACAATGGATTACACAACAGCATGCTCCACAACGATGACGTTACTATAATCAAACACCAAAGAGACACTTTGATCCATTACCAATGCCATACAATCATGTGCTACTATGTTTGATTAGTAGTGGACTGATAGTGCCAAAGGGCTTAGATCCTGTGATCCCACCATATCCACCAGGCTTTGACGACAATGCACGATGCGGCTACCATGCTGGCGCAATAGGGCATTCAACAGACGATTGCAAACAACTCAAAAATAAG
Organism: Lathyrus sativus; assembly: GCA_963859935.3. Taxonomy (NCBI): domain Eukaryota; kingdom Viridiplantae; phylum Streptophyta; class Magnoliopsida; order Fabales; family Fabaceae; genus Lathyrus; species Lathyrus sativus. The sequence continues at coordinate 141,379,937 of OZ012741.1, read as the reverse complement.
GTTCAAGATCTGATTGAGTCCAAGCTAATCTCGTTCACACCTCAAGGGCTCCATATCAACATCAAACCTTCATCTGGTCAAGTGAGTTCAACAGTCCATGATATGGAAGAAACTGCAGAGAGTAGATATGAAGAAGGTTATCATACTAGTCTTGATGAACAAGAAGGGTAGCTCAACTGTGATGCAAGAGAGAAAAGCCCAGTTCCTCAATACTGGCAATTTCCATATTGTTTTTACGCATTTGTAGTTTCTTTTTTGTTATAGTGCTACTTGCTTTTAGACATTGTTTCTTATTAATGGTATTGTTAATGCGATAATTATGCATGTTTTTGATCAAATCCATTCGTATTCACTCACATTTTCTCACTTATTGCAAAAAATCACAAAAAAATTTCACTCCACTTCCTTTATCGCACTGCTTTTTAGCAAAGATTTGAGGGAGGATGACGAAAACTAAATACCCATAATTGCTGATAGTATGCTTTTGGATAAAATCTCGCTGATGATGTACAGGCATTGTTTCAATCCCTCATACACTAGAGAGATAAGGAGTTATTCCCTAGTTAACCACTTCGAGCCTAGAAGTAGGAGTTTCCTTCGGATTTCTAAAACCCTTACGCTTAACCTGGGGCATGGGTAGTATTCAGTTAATCCAATCATGAGGCGAAATTGAAAAGACATGACGATTGTTCACCAATGACCAATACTTGGCAGTCACAAGCCTTTCGAAATACAAAAAAAATCAAAAGCCTGCTAAGTTGAACACCTCAAAGGGGACTTAGGAAAAAATCAAGGCAATCCCGATGGACTTGAAGAATAAAACCAATCCATGCAAAAGTTAGGGATCAGAATAAAAATCAAAAGAGGCCCTCAAGTCCTCAAGAAAAATAAAATAAGATCCAGTGACCATTATGTCAGAATCAAAAAGGTCACTAACATCCATCAAAAAACAAAATAAGGGTGACTACCATTTCAAGCATACTTCGAATCATCAAGCATACACCGTCAAGCTCTAAGTGCGCGTGTAGAATTAACTAAATGTAGGACTGGAGTTCATCACGAAGAAGGGGTGGGTACCAAATCAAATTTGAGCCTTCTATCCTTTGTTTCTATAACCGTGAAGACCACGTTACAACCCTCTAAAGACCTAATTGAGGCGGGGTTTATTCTGGAAGCATACTACAACAAGGTTGCGTAAACTGACTCCTACATATTTACTAATCTTCTGTATTGGTGTCATATTCTTGCGATATCTTCTACACACCAGCTAAATTAGCATTGCGCTTGGACTAATAATCCACTCGTCACACATTTTTACATCATTCCAATAAATGATCTTTTCAAAACTTGCATGACTGTCGCATTAAAATTACCATTCTTTTGAATGAACAATGATAAATTGCAAATCAGTACTCGAAACAATGGAATTCTAACAAAGAGAAATTAAAGAGGAACCTGAACATTCGCTGGTACTGATACGAATCAAGACTACCTCGTGACCTTGTGAATCTGGGGCAAGTCCTTCCGAGGTTTAAATAGAGGCATGCTGCTGCAAAATCTAAGACACTGGGGCAATCATCGTAGACCATGTCATGGTATAAACCTTTAAGAAAAATTATCAAATACCCAGCAGACTGGGGCAGACTAGATTGAACAGGGGCAGTTCCCTTCTTGCATCCAAGTCGGTCAAGCAGATTGTGCAAGACGCTAGTAACTATTGAGTTCACAACAAGCGTCAAAAACCTTGGGGCAGAGCAAAAGCATGACCAACAAGCATTGGTTAAGTCGCTACGCTCGCACAATCAACAAGCATTGGTTAAGTTGCTACGCTCGCACAGTCAACATGCTTTGGTTACGTCGTTGCGCTCAACATTTGCAAGCCATCAAGGCATATCATCCAGAAGCCAAGGTTCTTACAAGAACGAGTGCACAACTTCTGAAAAGGATCTAACTTGGGGCATCCATAAGCATCCATATCTGTCTTCAGACCATAGCATCATCAGATACCGAGTGTCGGGAAGTCAAATTCTTTCACCAAATAAAGTCCACTTCTGTTGGCATCCCGTAAAACCCAAAAGTCCAATTTTTATGGCAATTACATAAAGTCCAACCCTACTTGGCACCTCTCCTAAAGTCCAATTCATATTGGCAACCACTAAATAAAAGTCCAACCCCGCTTGGCATCTCTTAAAGTCCAACCCTGCTTGGCACCTCTCCTAAAGTCCAATTCATATTGGCAACTACCAAATAAAGTCCACTTCTGTTGGCATCCCTTAAAACTCAAAAAGTCTATTTGTATTGGCAACCATTAAAAGTCCAACCCTGCTTGGCATCTCTTAAAGTCCAATCCTTTATTGGCAACTACCAAAGTCCACCCATGTTGGAACCATCATAAAACCAATTTTCTGCTTGCATTCGCATATGCATCATATACATTTAGCATGAACCATATGCATACGTTGCATAACCAACTTCCTTCCTCAACCCCTGAGTTGATATCTTAATATAAACTTTCGACCCCCGAGTCGATGTTTATCTTTCTTCAACCCCTGCGTTGATATGCCTTTATTTTTCTCGACCCTCGAGTCGATATTGTTCTTTATATTCTCAACCCCCGCGTTGATATTTTGTTTTTCTTGACCCCCGAGTCGATATTGTCTTGTTTTTCTCGACCCCCAAGTCGATATTGTCTTGTTTTTCTCGACCCTCAAGTCGATATTGTTTTGTTTTTCTTGACCCCCGAGTCGATATTGTGTTGTTTTCCTCGACCCCCGAGTCGATATTTTATTTGCTTTTCCCGCCCCCCGAGTCGATATCCTTATTATTCAACCCTCAAGTTAACTTGTTGTTATGATTTATCCTCGACCCCTAAGTCGATAGTATATTTGTTTTTCTCAACCCCCGAGTTGATAAACCAATATACCCTGTAAATCTTTTCACCTTGTTGCATCTAATCCTAAACCAGAAATAAAGTCTTACCAAAATTCAGTTACCCGATTGCATTCTCATGCGCATTGCATTTCAATCATTTGCATTCTCATATGCATCTTATTTCCCTACAGTTACATCATTTGCATATTTGTGCATCATAGCACATAGCATTGTTGTCTCCAACAACATAGCATAGCAGCACAGCAGGATCCAGGATCGATTCACAAGCATCTTGGTCAGTCTTCCATCAAAGTCGGCAGTATGGCTCTGAAAAGAGTTAATACTCCCGCGTGCTTGTGGAATTTTTATTCCCCAGCAAGTCATTCATCAACCATGCAGTTGATAATGATCCCCAGCAGCTGTGACTCTGATCTCTCCCCAAGCAGAGTTTATTTTAAGAGTTTCTTGCGGTATTTTCTCCTGTTTCTATGTCTTCTTGCATTTGCATTCTTTCCTTTGTCGGAAAAATTTTGGGGTCTTCTTGTATCTAATTGACTTCCACCCTAAAATGAACGCCATGCAGTTGTTCATTCTCTCGAGTTCAAGGCAATTAGATATGGGCATCTGTTATACCCCAAATTTTTCCTACCTTTTTCAAAATCATCATTCGCCCGACTTTGTTTTTAATTTACCTCGCTTGTACAGCATAGCGTATTTTTCAGCAAAAATAAACTTTTTCACCTTTTTGCTCAATAAGAGTGCGCCATGTGGCATTTTTTGTATTTATCATTGTTTTGGTTTCTTCATTTTATTTTTAGACAATGTTAATATAATTAGAATAGAATTAGAGAATTTAGTTTTTTTAATAAGAAATTAGATTAAAATTATTTAATTAAGATAGAGTTAGAATAAGATTAGTTAAATAGTTAGAATTAGAATTAATTAATTAATTAGAATCAATTGTTAGTTAATTAAACAGAAAATTAATAAAAGAAAAGAAAAATAGAAAAATTAAAAAAAGCAAAACACGGTTGATGTGAACATTTAGGATTGGAAGTTGGGTATAAAAGGGTAACCTACTGTTCACTATCATGAACCCATTGGAGAAAACCTAGCCGCCCTCAAATCCGCCGGAAAAGCCTTCATCTTTTTCCGCCGCACCCTTTCTTCTCCTTCTCCAAACCCTCCGTTTTTCTTCAAACCCGCCATCATCATCTTCAAACAAATCTCAACCTGCTCCGCCTCACAAGCTTCCATCACCCCGTCAAAACCTTATTTCCACCATACTCCGACGGTTTGCAGCTGTGAGAAACCACTGAGACCCTCAACCTTACCCTTTTGATTCCTCCGTAAACCTCACAAACTCTCAACCCAGCCACCGAGAAACCGTAAACCCCTAAACCCTTCTTCATCTCCACCACGCATCAGCTACCACTAATAACTCCATTATTTTGTAATACCGACACACTATCATTAACCATTACATGAAGTTTGCCACAGAAAACTCGTCTTCATTCGCCTTCGAACTGGCTGCTAGGAAATCCTCGGCAAAACCTCCGCTAGCGTAACGACAACAGTCCTTGTAAGTGGCAGCAACAATATCACACGGTTCAACCCTTGCTGCAAGGACCTGCGGTTTTGTGTCCGACATCGTAGCAGCGACATAACCAGTTTACGCACATCGGTAACACCCTGAAATCGTTGTTTTATTTTTACGTAAATATTTCGATCATTGTGTAAAATTGGTGTTTCAATTATTTTTGTTCTCGCGAAATTCCACTTCATTCACATTAAACTTGATTGCTGTCGGTGATGCTTTTCTTCTACATTTTTGATCGCGTTCCTGATGTTTTGGTTGTCGTATATTTTGATTGGTATGCTATGACATCTTGTAAATGCTAAAGAAAAACACTATGCACTGCTGTTTGTTTTAGTGATATAGATAGTATGAATAATTCAATACTAATATACATTGTTTGTGAACCTGGTGTTTAATCTGAATTGCTGCTGTTCTCATTTCATTTCGGTTTGAATGTTGCAATTGTTAGAACACAGATTGGTTCTTAATAATATCTCTATGTTTTGATGATAACTATTATGAAATTTTGTATTTAAGAATTATATACTCTAAAATTTGCTTGAGAGTTTTTACTGCAGATAGTAAAGGAATTAACCCTCCAGAAGCAAATCAGAATTGAACATAAGAAATTAGCTAGACTCTGAAGCGCCAGATGCATCCATTAGAAGATTCTGAGCGTAGCCTCTAGAAGATTCTGAAGCAGAAGCTCCAGAAGGATCTGAAGCAGAAGCTCTAGAAGAATCTGAAGCAAGTCAGAAGCATCTGAACCAAAGAAGAATTCTGTATGAAGAGTTTTTCAAAGCATAGCTTCTACAGAAGATTTTGGAAGTACTAATGCTGCCAGTACTGAAGATCTGTCTCAAATATGCTCTGATATTAAACACGTTAAAAGCACACCTGCTGCAGAAGACTCTGATTCAGCAAAACTCTGATCATCATCAGAAGGCTCTGATCTATTTAGACTCTGATGCATTTGTTGAAAACTGAAGAAGAATTATTCAAAGTTTATATCCGTTGGAGTGAACCAAACGTCTCTTTCCTCATTTATGCTAGACACAAGAACACAGACAAAAAGGATTTTTCTGTGCTTTCTTCTTCTAGGAAAGGTCACTTGATGTGAAGACAAAAAGGCTCAGACCTTTTGGACACTCTTCTCAACGTGAAGCTCACCTTGGATCAGCTGCCTATAAGAGCAAGACTTCACCAATTTCTTCAGTTGACGTTTTTCCAAAAGAAATCAATATTCAAGCTCTCATACTATTCATATTCATTCTAAGAATTTATTTCTTTGTTCTTAATAGTTAAGTGAAAAATCACAGTTGTGATAAAGCTTTATAGAAGCAATCTTAAACACTTGTATTTGTATTACATTTGATTGTAAACCTTAAGAAGATCCAGTTAGGATCAGTAGTTTTTGAGAAGACTTTGAACAGTTGTTCTAAGTGTTAACTATTGTAATCAGTTGATTTAATAGTGGATTAAGTCCTTGATTGAGAAAGGCAAATCACTCTAGGAAGGGTGGACTGGAGTAGTTGAGTTCAACGAACCAGGATAAAAATACTTGAGTTTTTATTTCTAACTTTTAATCTTCATACTTATTCAACTCCCCCTTCTAAGTATTATCTCACCTTCAGTTGGCATCAGAGCTCCGGTTTTGTGTGTGCTACCACTTAACAGTGACAGTAAAGATCCAGAGAGAAATACTTTGATATATATTTGGTTGTTACTATGGCTGATTATACAATGTCTAACATTAACAACAAATATGAAGAAAGGGACAGAATCAGCACCAAACCCCCTATGTTTGATGGGGAGAAATTTGATTACTGGAAAGACAGAATTAAAAGTTTTTTCCTTGGATATGATGTTGATTTATGGGATCTGGTCATAGATGGATATGTTCATCCCACAGATGGGAATTGCAAGAAGATAGACATAAAATCTATGACAGATGCTCAGAAGAAAGAATTTAGAAATCATCACAAGGCCAGAACAATATTGTTGAATGCAATATCTCATACTGAGTATGAAAAAATTACAAACAGGGAAACTGAATTTGACATGTTTGAATCCTTAAAGATGACTCATAAGGGAAACTCTCAAGTCAAGGAAACAAAGGCTCTGGCTCTGATCCAGAAGTATGAAGCCTTCAAGATGGAAGACTCTGAATCTGTTGAAGCTATGTTCTCCAGATTTCAAATACTTACAGTTGGACTAAAGGTTCTGGATAAAGGATACTTTACTGCTGATCATGTGAAAAAGATCATCAGAAGCTTACCCACCAGATGGAGACCTATGGTGACAGCGCTGAAGATGGTTAAAGATCTGAACAAGATCTCCTTGGAGGAATTGATCAGTTCACTAAGAAGTCATGAAATAGAACTTGAGGAAGATGAACCTCAAAAGAAAGGTAAATCTGTAGCTTTAAAATCTAATAAATCTGCTAAAGCATTGCAGGTAATAGAGGAAAGCTCTGAAGAATCCTCATCTGAAGATGAAGATGAACTATCCATGTTGTCCAGAAGAATAAACAAACTCTGGAAGCATAAAGGAAAGAAGTTCAGAAACTTCAGAAAGCCTGACCAAAGAAAAGAATCTTCTAGACACAGAAGATCTGGCAAAAAGGAGGTTGTCTGTTATGAATGTAAAGAACCTGGACATTACAAAAATGAATGTCCAAAGGTGCTGAAAGAAAAGCCTAAAAGAAAATTTGATAAGAAGAAAAAGGTGCTGATGGCCACCTGGGATGATTCAGATACATCTGAATCTGAATCTGAGTCAGAAGAAGAATGTCCCAATGTAGCTTTGATGGCAGACATAGAAGATCAGGAGGAAGGAACTTCAGGATCTGAATCTGACTCTGAATCTGACTCTGACGCTGAAGAGGTAATGGCTAAACTTACTAAAGAAGAACTTATCAAAGTGTTATCAGAAGTTCTGAAAAGCTATAACAATATTAAGCTTAAATACAAGAAGCGTCAAAGCAATCTTGTATCTGAGAATAATATTCTCAAATCAGAAGTAGCTGAGCTAAATGAAAAGAACTTAAAATTGAAAACTGATTCTGAATTAGCTCAACAAAACTCTGATTCTGAAACTGAATATGAATGCAAAAACATTTTGGAAAAATATGATTATAGCTTTCTGAAGTTTCTTGCTAAAAGCATAGGCAGAAGCAAAATGGCTTCTATGATCTATGGAGTTAGCAGAAATAACAGAAAAGGTATTGGATATGAATCCCCCTTTGAAAAGGATTTAAATCCAAAACCTGTTGATAAAATTATCATCAAGAAAACTCCTTTATATTCACACTTTAAATTTGGTCACTTGAATGATATTGAACAAACACGCTCTGAAAAGAATATTCATGTGTTTAAATCTAAGGCTAGTCAGAATAAACCTTATGTTGTAAAACAGAAGTTTAGACAAACCTTCAGAACAACTAACCCTAAAGGACCCAAGAATATCTGGGTACCTAAAAGTAAAATAATTCCTGTTGCAGATGTTCTTAGCAGCAAGGTCAGGACGCCAATCATGGTACCTGGACTCTGGATGCTCACGACACATGACAGGAGAAAAGTCTATGTTCCAAAGCCTGGAGCTTAGATCTGGAGGTGATGTGAAATTTGGAGGGAACCAGAAGGGCAAGATCATTGGATCTGGCACCACTGGAAATGGTAAACTTCCCTCTATTACTAATGTTTTACTTGTTGAAGGGTTAAAGCACAACTTATTGTCCATAAGTCAATTAAGTGACAATGGTTATGATATTACCTTTAATAAAAAATGTTGTAAAGCTATTAGTCAAAAGGATGGCTCTATCCTATTTAGTGGTAAGAGGAAACACAACATTTATAAAATAAATCTTTCAGAACTTAAAGTTCAGAATGTTAAATGCCTCTTGTCTGTTAATGAAGAGCAATGGGTCTGGCACAGAAGATTGGGGCATATTAATATGAGACGTATATCTCAGATTAATAAACTTAATCTTGTCAGAGGACTTCCTAATCTGAAGTTCACCTCAGATGCTCTTTGTGAAGCATGCCAAAAAGGGAAGTTTTCAAAATCATCTTTTAAATCAAAAAATGTTGTTTCTACTTCCAGACCACTAGAATTACTTCATATTGATCTGTTTGGACCAGTGAAAACTGCATCCATCAGAGGCAAGAAGTATGGATTAGTCATTGTTGATGACTATAGTAGATGGACATGGGTAAAGTTCTTAAAACACAAGGATGAGTCACATTCTGTGTTCTTTGACTTCTGCAAGCAAGTCCAGAATGAAAAAGATTTCAAAATTATAAAAGTCAGAAGTGATCATGGTGGTGAATTTGAAAATAAATATTTTGAAAAATATTTTAATGAAAATGGCATTGCTCATGATTTTTCCTGTCCTAGAACTCCACAACAAAATGGGGTTGTAGAAAGGAAAAACAAAACTCTGTAAGAAATGGCTAGAACCATGATCAATGAGACAATTCTAGCAAAACACTTTTGGGCAGAAGCAATCAACACAGCCTGTTACATTCAGAACAGAGTGTCTGTAAGACCTCTTAAAGAGAAGACTCCATATGAACTGTGGAAGAACAGAAAGCCCAACATTTCATATTTTCATCCTTTTGGATGTATTTGCTATATGTTAAATACTAAAGAAAAAATGAACAAGTTTGATTCCAAAGCACAGAAGTGTTTCATGCTTGGATAGTCTGAACGCTCTAAAGGCTACAGAGTATACAACACTGAGACACAGATTATGGAAGAATCTATTCATGTTAGATTTGATGATAAGCTTGGCAATAAAAATCCAAAGCAGTCTGAAAACTCTGCAGATAGAGAAGTAGTCTTCACAGACTCTGAAGTCCCAGAGGCAGACAAAGCTCAAGTGAAGGAACCAGAAGCAACGCCAGATGCTATTCCTTTAACTTCTCAGATGAACAATCTAAACATTTCTGAAGAATCAACTGTTAGAGGATCATCATCCAGAATTAAAGCTTCTCATCCAGAGAATGTCATTATTGGAAAGAAGGATGATCCCATCAGAACAAGATCCTTTTTAAGATCATCTGAAGCATCATTATTTGGACTGGTGTCAGAAATTGAACCATCTTCTGTAGATGAAGCTCTGCAAGACAATGATTGGATTATTGCCATGCAAGAAGAGTTAAATCAATTCACCAGAAATGATGTGTGGGATTTAGTTTAAAGACCACAAGGATTCAATATAATTAGAACAAAATGGGTCTTCAGAAATAAGCTAAATGAGAAAGGAGAAGTTGAAAGAAATAAGGCAAGGCTTGTTGCTCAAGGGTACAGTCAACAAGAAGGTATTGATTACACTGAAACTTATGATCCAGTGGCAAGGTTAGAATCTATACGCCTTCTTATTTCATTTGCTGCATAAAATAACATCACTTTGTATCAGATGGATGTTAAAAGTGCCTTTCGAAATGGTATTATAGAAGAAGAAGTTTATGTCCACCAACCTCCTGGTTTTGAAAATGAAAAATTTCCAGAACATGTTTTCAAATTAAAGAAATCTTTGTATGGTTTAAAACAAGCTCCTAGAGCTTGGTATGAGAGATTGAGCAACTTTCTTCTGGAGAAAATTTCATCAGAGGAAAAGTGGACACAACACTCTTTTGTAAATCAATTAAGAAAGATCTTCTAAGTTGTCAAATTTATGTGGATGATATAATATTTGGATCTACCAATACTATGCTGGGAAAGGAGTTTGCTACATGTATGCAGGCATAATTTGAAATGAGCATGATGGGAGAACTCAGATTCTTTCTAGGAATCCAAGTCAATCAAACTCCAGAGTGCACTTACATACATCAGACCAAATATGTTAAAGAACTTCTGAAGAAATTTAACATGACTGATAGTAAGCTGGCAAAGACTCCCATGTATCCAACTAGCTCACTTGGCAAGGAAGAGGTAAGTAAGAAAGTAGATCAGAAGCTCTACAGAGGTATGATAGGATCTCTTCTTTACTTAACTGCTTCTAGACCTGACATATTGTTTAGTGTATGCTTGTGTGCTAGATTCCAATCAGATCCTAGAGAATCACACTTGACAGCTGTCAAGAGGATTCTAAGGTATCTGAAAGGTACTTCTAATGTGGGTTTGTGTTACAGAAAATTTGATGATTTCAAATTAGTTGGATTCTGTGATGCTGACTACGCTGGAGACAGAGTGGAAAGGAAAAGTACTTCTGGAAGTTGTCAATTTCTAGGAAGAAATCTAATCTCTTGGTACAACAAGAACCAACCCACAATTGCACTTTCAACCATATAGGCAGAATATATTGTTGCTGCTGGATGTAGCACGCAGATGCTCTGGATGAAAAGTCAGCTAGAAGATTATCAAATATTTGAAAGTAACATTTCTATCTTCTGTGATAATACTTCTGCTATATGTTTGTCTAAAAACCCCATTTTACACTCTAAGGCAAAACATATAGAAATTAAGCATCATTTCATAAGAGACTATGTTCAGAAGGGAATCATAAATTTAGCCTTTGTTGATACAGATCATCAATGGGCAGATATTTTTACAAAACCCCTTGTTGAAGATAGATTCAAATTTATTCTGAAAAATATTGGTATGGATTTTTGTTCAGAATGATATTTATCAGAAGCAAATTTTTACAGATGCAAAAATGCCTAATGCTCTGAAGTATTTTTTTCTGATTGCTTATTTATTTTCTTAAATTATTTTTTTGTGAAACTCTGAACTAACAATCCTTAGAGGATCTGAACGTTGGTTAACGTTTCATTTCTCAAGAGAATTCAGAACACATGCAAGCAAACACGTGTCACTCCAAATCTGCAAAGGTGGTGTGTACACTACTGAAGAGACGTTTGAGGTGAAGTTTGAATAGTGAAAATCTTGATTTTCCCCCCAATTTGTCAGAAGCAATAAATGCTTGAAATGATTTTTATTCTTTTCATTTAATGCTTTGCTCAAACGTGCCAAATTCTGACTGTTTGTATGCCTATATGTTTTAGTATAAATACATCTCTTCTCTTCACAATCACACTTTCCACACTTCAAACATTTTATGCATTTCAATCTTCTCTTCTCTCTGTATAAAAACCCTAAGCGTGTGACACAACCATCTTCAATGGCAACTTCATCATCAGCTGTTGCACAATTTCAATCTACAATGGCTGCAGTTACCTCTGCTAACATGGGCGTAACTCCTTATTCTCCACCAAAAAGAACTTTGCTCACACCTATTGAAAAGTTGGAGGTTCTATGTGAATCAATGGTGGAATTTGATTCACTTGCTGAGAATGGATTTGAGTTTCGTTCCATTATAGGTGCTCAAGGATGGGTGAAGTATTTTGATAGACTTTTTGGACCAGTTTACCCCCTTATTGTGAAAGAGTTCTGGATCCATGCTTCTGTTTACCCTAAGTTTATTTTATCTTCTGTTCTGGGCAAAGACATAATTATAACAGAGGATCTGATTAGAAAACTCATTGGCTATGAGGAAACAGATGGAGTATCACACTTGCCAGCTGGGCGTGTGAATATGGATGAAGTTTATGAAGAAGTGATGACTGCTGGACAAGCTTCTAATAAGTTCAAGGATCTGAAGCCTGACTACAAGATCTGGGCTAAGATCTTCATGGGATGCATTCATCATAAGAAGTCAACAAACTCTCCAGACTATGTCAATAATGAACAGCTCTACTTTATGTATTGCCTCAGTCAGAGCACCAAGGTAGATCTTCCATATATTCTCTTTATGCATCTTTGGAATCATATAAATGCCTCTAGAGAATATGTGAAAGAAAAAGGTCAGAAGATCAGAACCTGGATTCCTTTTGGAAGGTTAATCTCAGATCTTCTAACTGAGAATGGACTTCTAACTGCTCTGTACGCTGCTGGAGTCACAGAGGAATTGGAATTCATTTTGGGAAAGCCTCTGAATGCCAAAAGTCTTCAGAGACTTAAAATAGTAGAAGAACTCACAACAGCTCCCAAGAAGCTGAACATTTCTGAACTAAGTCAGAAGAGAACTCCTGTAGATGATTACCCTCTGTTCTATGCTGAAGAACCTAGGGAAATTGTAGTGAGATACATTGATGATTGCAAGAAAGATGGAAAGCCTGTTCCTGCAGATATTATAAAGAGTGCAAGACAACCATTGCCTGTTGTAGAAGAAGAAGAACCACCAAGAAAGAGGACTCAACCAGAAGAAGAAGCTGCACCTATTCAGAAGAAGCCCAAGATTGCTAAAAATCCTCAGAAGCTGCTAAAGAGGAAAGAATCTGGAGCCACTCCTTTTGTACCAGCTAAAAGAATCAAGATTAAAGGTACTAAAACTTTTGTATCTTCTGTAAATCCTATTATTATAAATGATTCTAATGTTAAGTCTATTCCAAAACCACCCTCTACACAAAATAAATCTGTTACTGCTCCACCTCATGTTTCTACTCCATCTCCATAAAAATATTCTAATCCAATTTCCATTTCACCTGAAAAACAATCATCTGTTCCAACACCAATAACAACAAAAACAATTCAAACTCCAAAAGTCTCTGTACCACAAACAATTCAACCAAAAATTCCAATCAAACAATCTGTACCACAAAAACAACCATCAGAAAAACAACCCACAGAACAACAACAAACAACAAAGCCATCTGAACAACAAAAGCAACCACAAGAAAAACAACCAGAAAAACAAAAATCATCTGAACCTCAAATACAACAAAAGACACAACCACAATCTCAAAATCCACCATCCAAAACATCTAATCCCACTACATCTGTTCCAGTTTCATCAGAACCAATAAAAATTTCATCTGATCCACCTACCTCAGAACCCCCATCAAAACCCTCTGAATATCCTTCAGAATCAACCAATCCCTCTGAAACCAACATCCCTGAGACAGAAGTTCTTGATGTTACACCTCTAAAAACTGTTTTCAAGTGTCTTCTACTTCTTGCACACCAACCACTTCATCAAACTCCTCAAAATCTGACATTCACCCAGATTTTCTAATCTCTCCTTCGCACAGAGATTATGAGGTAAACCAACCAGAACCTCCTGTATCATCTAAAGCTCCTATTCCAGATCCTACTCCCACACCCAATCCAGCATCTGAAATCCTGATTCCAAATCCTAACCTAACATCTAACCCAAGATCATCTATCTCTTGTGCACAATTTTCATCCCTGTTTCACAATCTTGCCTATGGTTTCAAACTAAAAGATTTTTATGAAAGAGTTGAACCATCTGACCCTATCACTCCTTTGAAACCCAAAATCACAATCACCCTACCATCTGTGCTTCTCACATATATTCAATCCATGTCAGATGTAGGTTCACTAGCAACAATATCATATTCTGCTAAATCTGCAAAAGCTGTTGCTTCAGCTATACCAGTTTCATCTGATAAAACTGCTGCTTCTGATGAACCTCCAAAATCTTCCTTTCAACCTTACTCCAATAAACCCTTTGATGTGGTTTCCTATCACACCAAAGCAAAACCAAATCTGTTAAATGCTTTAAACAGATCCAAACCAGAAAAAGCCCCTGAAATTCCTTTCATTCCATAGTACCCTCCTCCTCTGATCTCCATTCAGAAATCCATTTTTCCACCTACTCCCCAACCAAAACCAATAACATTGGAGACTCTGTTACATCCCAAACCTAGACTTAATTTTAATCATTTATTTCAATCTTTTTTGCAAGAAATACAGTTGTATTTAGGTACTGTACAGAGGAAGTGTTCAGCAACAATGGATGCACAAGAATCTGATGTCATCTGGAATGGATTCATCAGCAGATTCAACACTGTAGCATCAAATCTGAAGAACATTTGTTCTGATGATGCGAATCTCAGATTTGCTGAAGCTGCAAGAAATCTGTTCTGGACTGTCAAGAGATCTGGACCTTTACTTCTTACAGATGCTCCTCCATCAGAAGAAATTACTGAACCTGCTTCTGAAGATAATCCTTTGGCCATGACTCTGGTAGAACTTCCTTCTGGCTCTAATGCTCCAAGCTCTACAGATCCTATGGAAATTGACTATGTTCAAGCTCTAGAAAATGTTCAACCTTCATCATCTGAGATAAAGAAAGAACATCCAGATTTGAGGATAAAATTGCTGCTCTGGAAGCTGGTCAATCAGAGATCAAGTCTTGGATGGCCAAACAGGATAAAAAGTCTGAAGACATGACTGAGTGGATGTCAAAACAGGATCAGAAGAATGAAACAATGGCTAAGTGGATGTCAAAGCAAGAACAGTCCTCCTCTGAGATCACGAATCTGTTGAAGATGCTTTTGTCAAAACACTCTTAGTTTTTTTCATTTTTTTCATTCTGATGTTTTTGCATCTGATGTTTGCTTATGTACTTTTTGAATATCTTCTGATGCATGTACTCTTGTTCTGAACTGAATTGAATGAAATCTCAAAATTTTCTCCATATGATTTATCTTCTTTACTGTTTCCTTTTATTTGTCTTTTCAAAGTTTTTTACTTTTTGCTTATGACAAAAAGGGGGAGAAAATATAGATCTGAACTGTTTAATTAAACTTCACCAGAATGAAACTTCAGACATATCTATTTTATCTAACATTTAATCTGAGTATTTCAAAACATTTGATAAGTACACTCTCTAAAAGAAACTCTGAGTCTCTCAGATCATTTGACAATTATCAAACTCTGACTCTAAAATTTGCAAGACACTCTGACTCTTAAATGTTATAAGAACAATCAAGATCTAACTCTGAAAATTACTCAAGACAAAAGGGAAGTTTCTATTCCTTATTTGTATTTAATTCAGGGGGAGATTCATCATCTCAGGGGGAGTTATAATTATTATATTTTCAATTAAACAAAATTTCTGATGTTTTTGACATCATCAAAAAGGGGGAGATTGTTAGAACACAGATTGGTTCTTAATAATATCTCTATGTTTTGATGATAAGTATTATGAAATTTTGTATTTAAGAATTATATACTCTAAAATTTGCTTGAGAGTTTTTACTGCAGATAGTAAAGGAATTAACCCTCCAGAAGCAAATCAGAATTGAACATAAGAAATTAGCTAGACTCTGAAGCGCCAAATGCATCCATTAGAAGATTCTGAGCGTAGCCTCCAGAAGATTCTGAAGCAGAAGCTCCAGAAGGATCTGAAGCAGAAGCTCCAGAAGAATCTGAAGCAGAAGCTCCAGAAGAATCTGAAGCAAGTCAGAAGCATCTGAACCAAAGAAGAATTATGTATGAAGAGTTTTTCAAAGCATAGCTTCTACAGAAGATTCTGGAAGTACTAAAGCTACCAGTACTGAAGATCTATCTCAAATATGCTCTGATATTAAACACGCTAAAAGCACACCTGCTGCAGAAGACTCTGATTCAGCAAAACTCTGATCATCATCAGAAGGCTCTGATCTATTTAAACTCTGATGCATTTGCTGAAAACTGAAGAAGAATTATTCAAAGTTTATATCCGTTGGAGTGAACCAAACGTCTCTTTCCTCATTTATGCTAGACACAAGAACACAGACAAAAAGGATTTTTCTGTGCTTTCTTATTCTAGGAAAGGTCACTTGATGTGAAGACAAAAAAGCTCAGACCTTTTGGACACTCTTCTCAACGTGAAGCTCACCTTGGATCATCTGCCTATAAAAGCAAGACTTCACCAATTTCTTCAGTTGACGTTTTTCTAAAAGAAATCAATATTCAAGCTCTCATACTATTCATATTCATTCTAAGAATTTATTTCTTTGTTCTTAATAGTTAAGTGAAAAATCACAGTTGTGATAAAGCTTTATAGAAGTAATCTTAAACACTTGTATTTGTATTACATTTGATTGTAAACCTTAAGAAGATCCAGTTAGGATCAGTAGTTCTTGAGAAGACTTTGAACAGTTGTTCTAAGTGTTAACTATTGTAATCAGTTGATTTAATAGTGGATTAAGTCCTTGATTGAGAAAGGCAAATCACTCTAGGAAGGGTGGACTGGAGTAGTTGAGTTCAACGAACCAGGATAAAAATACTTGAGTTTTTATTTCTAACTTTTAATCTTCATACTTATTCAACCCCCCCTTCTAAGTATTATCTCACCTTCAGCAATACCCTTAGCTAATTAAACTTTGTAAATAGTTAGTGTTTAATTAATGTCATTTTATTTTGAGGCTAAGTTCTGGAAGTTTGACTCTTAATACATCCTTCTTATTTGATTGTTACTTGTTATGGATATATTTATTGAGTTTTTGTTGGATGAAAGTCATTGTGTTACATGTGCTGACTGTTGTTCATTCACTCTAATTGATATGGCGCTGATGTTATTGGTCTTTACACCGTAAAATAAATTTGGGTTGCTATGGTTCTTTCAATTTACATTCAAGAAGATTAATGGTGCCTTTTTATGGAGGAGCACGTTTGGTTTGCTATGTATGCAGTTTTAGAATGTTTGGTTACTGTATTTGGTTAGTTTGTCTATCATTCTTTTTTTTTATTTAGTAAAATTTTGTTTAGCATTTTTGTTTTATTAGTCAATTTTATATTTTGTGCAAAAAGTGGTGACATCTAGCCCATTTGTTTTTGTTAATAGATCCTCTGATTTTTCATGTGGTTATTTATTCTTATTAGCTTGTTATCATTAATTACTTAACTAATTTGTTTTCTAAATTAATTAATTAACTATAATAGAATGTTTCATCGTGGTTAGAGTTTAGTCTCATTACTATTTTTACACCTCTTATGATTATAGATAATTTTGTAGTTTGTACATATTGGGTTGTTATTTTAATAAATTAGTCTTATACTAATTAGACCACTAAAATATTAATTTTGACTTTTCACTAAAGACAAAATTTTCTAATCTTAATTAAATTTTTAAATATTTTAATTCAATTTGTTTTGTTAAATTAATTTATCGAAAGTAGTGGGCTTTTCAGGTCTAGCATCCTTTGAGTCCTTGGACAACCGCTCTCGAGGCGCACGCCCTTGAGTTGTGGTTGTTCCGTCTTTTGGTTTCCAAATCGTTTTTTTCACTCAATTAAATTTTATAAACAACTTTTATTAATTAGATATTTTTATAAGAAATTCCAATTATTCTTTCTTTTAAAAAATATATTTCAAAATTATTGCCGAATAACATTTTAAATATTAAACTTTTAAAAAATATATACTTTATTAATTAAGTTAAAATATTTTTCTAAGATATTAAATTTTTTTTCAAAACAATTAATTATAATTAGCTTTTCTCAAAACTTTTTTACAATTGATTAATTTATTTTATATATGAAAATTAAAATTATTTTTCTTAATCAAATTAAACTATCTTTCTTAAACAAATTTTAAAACAATTGAATTCTTGGATCTCGCCTTCCTTGGATTCTCGAGAGACTACTCTCGAGGCGTATGCCTTGAGTTGCGGCTGTTTCGTCGTTCGTTATGCTCAATCCTTTTCAAAATCTTTAAACCCTTTTCAAAAATAAATTTCTCGATTTAGTCGAGCCATTAACCTTTGCTCACCATACACAACATTTTAAAGCTCAATTCTGGGCTTCCTTACAGTGACACCTATTTGATCAATTATTTCTAGTTGGTCACTTAGAAGACTAGCCCACTTTGCTAGTGCACACGTTTAAAACTCGAATTCAAACCTTGACTCCTTTCGAGCCATATTTCAAAACATCAAAGAGGAGGAGCTTGGAACTAAAGCTTGCACGCAATTTCAAGGGTCAACGGAACTACTCCGTTCGGTAACTTTCCTTACTTTCAATCTTATATTTCTAAAATACCTAGCGTGCCTAATCCGAATACGCTAACATATTCAAACCATTTTTCTAGTTAAATTGCGAAAGAATTGAGTTCTTGGAGTCTTGCACTCCTTAAATTCTTGAGTGACGACTATTGAGGCGTACGCCTCGCATAGCGTGTCATTCAAACTTTCGTTCCTAAAACACTTCTCATAATTATTTGGACAAGTACATTCACTGTCCAACAAACATATTTCATAATTAATGGAATGAAAAAGATGTTGTTGGGATCTAGCGTTTCAACGGTATCCCGACTAATTGGTTACGAGGCTGACGTCCCGCTTATCAAATAGTCGTCATTCCTCCTAAATTTTCAACCCGTCTAACCTCGTTTCTCACCCTCGTGTGATTGAATCTAAATCTCCTTCAATCCAAACTCTTTCGCGTCTAAACCTTCCATCAAACACAACATTCGAAATTGAATGAAAAAGGTATCGTTGGGATCTAGCATTCCAATGATATCCCGATTAATTGTTTGCGAGGCTGACGTCTCGTTTATCGAGTAGTCGTCATTCTCTCTTAAAATATTCAACCATTTCAATTCCTCTTTCTCGCCCCCGTGCGATTGAATCTTTTCAAACACTAAATTCCTCGCCCTTGTGCAATTTTCGAATCAAACAACTCTTCTCAAAGAACATTGTTTTATCCATTCTTCCGCGCATAACAAACTCGTGCTTCATCCTCCCCTAGCGAGCAAACAAGCCAATGTTTAGCAGTTAGAATGCGACATAAACTCTTGTTCGAATAATACACATTTTCTCAAAGAACATTGTTTAGTCTATTCTTCTAGGCATATGATCTAGTGCTTCAGCCTCCCCTAGTGAGCAGACAAGCTAAAGTTTAGCAGTTAGGATGCGACCTTAACTCTCGTTCATCCCAAACATGAACCTTTTACCGTAGTTAGCCGAACTACGGCTGCTCTGATTTCTCACATCCGTTGAGAATAAGTAGGCATAGGATTGCGATGATCCTAGCGAGCACTTTTCTTTCTTTCCCACCTTTAGGTTCCCATACCTTTTACCATAGAACATTGTTTATTCCTTTCTTCCGCGCATATGAACTCGTGCTTTAGCCTCCCCTAGCGAGCAGACAAGCCAATGTTTAGCAGTTAGAATGCGACCTAAACTCTCGTTCAACTCATACCCACCTTTTACCAAGAACATTGTTTAGTCCCTTCTTCTGCGCATAACAAACTTGTGCTTCACCCTCCCCAAGCGAGCAGACAAGCCAATGTTTAGCAGTTAGAATGTGACCTAAACACCCGTTCGTCAAACACAAACCCTTTACCCGTAGTTAGCCGAACTACGACTGCTCTGATTTCTCACATCCGTTTAGAATACGTAGGCATAGGATTACGATGATCCTAGCGAGCATTTTTCTTTCTTTCCCACCTTTAGGTTCCCATACCTTTTACTAAAGAATATTGTTTATTCCTTTCTTCCGCGTATATGAACTCGTGCTTCAGCCTCCCCTAACGAGCAGACAAGCCAACATTTAGCAGTTAGAATGCGACCTAAACTCTCGTTCAACTCATACCCACCTTTTACCAAGAATATTGTTTAGTCCCTTCTTTCGCGCATAACAAACTCGTGCTTCAGCCTCCCCTAGCGAGCAGACAAGCCAACGTTTAGAAGTTAGAATGTGACCTAAACACTCGTTCATTCCCATACCAAACCTTTTTACCGTAGTTAGCCGAACTACGACTGCTCTGATTTCTCATTTATCAATGAGAATATGTAGGCACAAGATTGCGATGATCTTGGCGAGCACAATCCCCTCTTTTTCCCGTAGTCCCACGAACTACAAATGCTCTGATTTTCCACTTATTACAAGTGAAGATACGTAGGCACAAGGGCCCCAATCCTTTGCGAGCACCCTATCTTAAAACCACCCATTTCCCCCTATAGGAGAAACCTTAGAAGAAAACAAACAAGCGTAGCTAACTTTACTCTCGAATCGATCAAGAGGTTCCCGTTGAGTACAACGGACATGAGGGGTGCTAATACCTTCCCCTCATGTAATCGACTCCCAAACCTAGAATATTGGTTGCGATGAACATGTTCTTATCTCTTTAAAGGTTTTATCGATATTTTCCTATTCCATCCTTGGAATGAATAAAGTTCGGTGGCGACTCAGTTTCGAACGTATTTTCTGCGTCCATCGCGAGGATCGTATTTTTCGAGGTATGACACCATGGGAGTTATGAGTTCGCAGATTCGCCAGGCGAATGGCAGCGAAGCTTCGCCGGGCGAAGCCCAACGAGCAGCAGCGAACCAAGTCATAAGCATCCACCTTGTCTTCGCTGGCAAGTTCGCCAGGCGAACGGAGTAGCGAAGGTTCGCCAGAGGCTTCGCCAGGCGAAAGTTAGCGAACACAGAAGCATATTTTCTTTTCTTGTGTTTTCCATTCGTGGATTGTTTGTGTGATTTGGTTGCGATCATTCCTTGTCTGAGATGACTAATTATAGGTTGTTATGTACTGTGGGTAGCCGTATGGCGTGAATCCTAGTTTGTGATTTGTAAAGTGTGGAATATGGCCGTTTGGCAATTTGGTGCATTTACTTGAATTGAATAGAAATGCATGTTGAGATCGGATGATGAATATGTATATATGTATTATGATACGTATATATATTGTGAATGCATAATGAATATATGCGATGAATGTGAAGAATGCATGAGTATGTTTGTAAACATGTATGCATTTCAAGAAGTGTATGGAGTCATTTTGCATGTGAAGCATCATGAAGTACATTCTTGTGCTGTTGATTCCTAAGAGAATATGATGAGTGATAGGATTCCTAGGAGAGTCCGATGAGTAATGTGATTCCTAGGAGAGTCTGAAGAGTGATAGGATTCCTAGGAGAGTTCGATGAGTAATGTGATTCCTCAGAAAATCTGATGAACAATGTGATTCCTCGGAGAATCTGATGAACAATGTGATTCCTCGGAGAATCTGATGAACAATGTGATTCCTTGGAGAATCTGATGAACAATGTGATTCCTCGGAGAATCTGATGAACAATGTGATTCCTCGGAGAATCTGATGAACGATGTGATTCCTCGGAGAATCTGATGAACAATGTGATTCCTCGGAGAATCTGATGAACGATGTGATTCCTCGGAGAATCTGATGAGCAATGTGATTCCTAGGAGAATCTGATGAATTATAGTGTACCCGTGAGGGGCGTGAGTGAATTGATTCTTAGGAGAATCTGATGGACGATTAAGTCGGTATCGTATTACATTTGCGTAGAGTAGCGAGTTGGCCTCTATGATTTGCATTTATCATCTTTGCATGATGTATGGTGAATAAACATGATTGTAGATGTTTATGTAAGTTGTTGATAATTGGCATGAAGGGAATGTTTGAAGATACATGTATGTGTGAGTATATCTGTATATGTGTGTATGTTTATGAAGTAATATAAACATTGATGATGCATATTGTATATGCTTAGTGTTCTATTTGTAAATAGTTAAATGTGAATACATTGCGATGTGCGGTGTAGTGAGATGAGTTGTGGTGAGAATGCGAACGATGTTATTGGACGTTATGTGTATATATGTATATATGTTTACATGCATTATATATTATGATATTGTTTCTCACCCTTCTGCTGTTTTATAATGCTCTATGAGGCATTGCGGATTAGATTGCTGGAGATCTTTTGTGAAGCGTGGCTTCAGTCTTTTTGTTCGGTTGGCTCTGATATGTGGCACCGGGTAGTTAGGGATTATTTTGATTCTTTTGTGATACACCTGTGTATGTATCTGGTGATGATATGTTTTGTAAACATGGTGAATGATAATTGTATATGTGAATACATGTTTTGGAAGTTATGAAATATTTGGATGTTTCCGCCTTTGTTCTAAATATTTTCTTATGGGTGTTGCCCCGATGTCGCATATCTGTTGAGCAGGTGTTGTATGTGTTGAATTTTTGGTATAATGTGATATGCCCCTTTTATGCCATGATATAAATGTACTCTGATGAAATTTTGAATTATGCCTGAATGATTATTTGTATTATTTTGGGGTATAGAAAGGGGGTGTTACATTAAGTGGTATCAGAGCCAGTGTTGAGTCGGTTGTGTCTGTCTCGTTGTTTTGTTGGTTGAACGGTTGTTTAACCTTGTTGTTATTTTTGGGAATAATCAGAATATGGTTGGTCGTAATGACAATGCGATGGTTGCGGCATTGGAGGCAATGGCTAGAGCGGTGCAGGGTGCACCGAATGTGAACGCTAATGATGAGTTCAGAAAGAATCAGCCGCCGGTGTTCAAAGGAAGGTTTAATCCGGACGATGCTCAAATTTGGTTGAAAGAGATCGAGAGGATCTTCAGGGTTATGAATTATGCTGAAGGGAACAAGGTGAGACTTGGATCTCACATGTTGCGAGGAGAAGCCGATGACTGGTGGACCGGTATGCGACAAGTCCTTGAAGTGGATGACGAGGAAATAACTTGGGATTTATTTCGTGCTGAATTTTTAAGGAAGTATTACCCTGAGAGTGTGAAGGGAAGGAAGGAAATGGAATTCCTGGAATTGAAGCAAGGCAATATGTCCGTGGTAGACTACACGGCTAAGTTCACAGAGTTAGTAAAATTTCATCCTCACTATGACGCGGTGATTTCTGAATTTTCTAAGTGTGTTAAGTATGAGAACGGCTTGCGCCTTGAGATCAAGCAAGCGGTGGGCTATCAGAGGATAAGGAGATTTTTGGACTTGACCGAATGTTGTCGAATTTTTGAAGAGGATAGTAAAACTCGTTCTACTCACTACAAGAGTTTGAAGGAGGAGAAAGAAAGGCAACAGGTAAGGAGTGGACCTTATGTGACGCCTACTGATAAGGGCAAGCATAGGGAGGACTTTGTTAAGAGGCCTGGAGGAGGGAGTTCTGGATCCATTAAATGCTACAAGTGTGGTGAGATGGGTCATAAGTCTTTTATGTGTGGAAAGCCCAAAGTTAAGTGCTCTAACTGCGGAGTTATTGGGCATGATGCTACGGATTGTAGAAAGGGTGCAGTGAAGTGCTACAATTGTGGAGAAGAAGGTCACATCAGTGCTTGTGTAACACCCCCTTTTTATACCCCCAAATAACACAATTAAATCATTTAGGCACGAATTAAAAATTCCATCAGAGTATATTTATTTCATGGTATAAAAGAAGTGCGTCACATTACTCACGAAACGACCTCATGAATATTAATGTTTATAAAGAAATAATTCAAAAGGGGTAAATCTCAACTAAAAAGAATAAACGCATGGTTCTTAAAATAAGCATATTCATGTTTTCTTTTAAAGCGGAAGACTAAAACATTGAATTACTTAAGACATGATAAAATACAAGTACACGTCATTAGGTTGTTCATAACATCAATCACAATTTACCAAACATCATCAACTATTACATATATATAATGTATCACGAAGATACTCTACAAGCCTAGCTACCCGACGTTACATATCAGAGCGACCGACTCAAGAGAAAAGGAGCTATACTCCAAAATACACCTCTAGCAATCCTAATCTGCAATGCCTCATAGAGCATCATAAAACAGCAGAAGGGTGAGAAATATTACCATAATAACAATGCATATAATTATGTATATAAACAATCATAAAATACATATATGCCACATTTCTCAATCAATTCACACACTCACCACTCCCACATCAACATATCGTGTATATATATATATATATATATATATATATATATATATATATATATATATATATATATATATATATATATATATATATATATATATATATATATATATATATATATATATATATATATATATATATATATATATATATATATATATATATATATATATATATATATATATATATATATATATATATATATATATATATATATACACATATGCACACTTCTCCTAACAATCACATATACATTATGTTTCATTTACCGCAATTCGCATTAATTCACATAACATACACATTAACTCCATAAACACACACAACATGTTTACTCCATTGCTAATTCACATAAACATCTACATTCATGTTTATTTCACTAATGCATCATATGAAGATGACAACATGCAACTCATAGAGACCGACACACGACTCTATGCAGATGCAAATGCGGTACCGACTCATTTCAGCAGGTTCAGTTGAAGAACCAAAAATAACCATCGCTCACACCCACAAGGGCACACGAGGTTCTGCAGATTCTCCGAGGAATCAATATAACCATCACAACATACGAGGTTCTGCAAATCCTCCGAGGGATCAATAAATAACCATCGCTCACACCCCACAAGGGCACACGAGGTTCTGCAGATTCTCCGAGGAATCAATATAACCATCGTTGTGGAGGCAAATCGCCACACATCACACAAGTATGCAAGACATTGGTTAATGCAGGTTTCGATGATGACAAATTCCCTGGATAGATTGGAAATTATGAACTCCAGATCTACTAAAACAGATGCAACTTATCACCCACCATATCCTTTTATACTTGTCTTAAAACTGTTGAAATGAATATACTATGTGTAGATAAAATGCAATCATGACCAAAGGCATGAAAGACCTCAAACTGATGAATTTTTGCAGGTTTGCAGGGCATGAGTCGACCATAGGGCCGGCGTATGCATCAGAACAATTCTGCACTAGTCAGCGCACAACATAATGAGTCGACCATAGGGTCGGCGCATGAAGGAATAACTTTCCAACGGGTCAGCGCGTAAAGGCATGAGTCGACCATAGGGTCGGCGCATAATGGAAATAGATTTCAACGGGTCAGCGCACGCCGACTGTATGGTCGACGCACACTGATGAATTTTCCAGATTTCCAAACAACACAAGCCATGCGTCGAAGCACAGACCTGCTGTGGTCGAACGTTCGCGCGGAAAATCTGTTTTAAAATGCTTCCCTCTTATATTTGAAATACTGTTATGTCTAGAATCCTGTTGGCACTATATATACTTGTTTAACCACTTGTGTCATTTTAACATTTGATATTCTTTTGATTCATGTGTTCAAAAACAAGAAAGAGTGAAATAGGTGTCCAATATTCATCATCTTCATCTTCAAACATCTCATAACATTTCAATTACACACAATCATTTTTGAAATGCTTTTGTGAGAGATTCAAGGTGATAAGGTTCGAAGCTTAGATTTGAGAATCAAGTTCGAGTTGAAGCTTGTGACAGGTTCTTTCTTGAATAAAACCGTTGGGGTTTTGCCCTCCAAGATTGGTTTGAATTTTGTGGATTTTTGGATGAGATTCTTCATCAAGAGTCAACCGAGCGAAGGTGATTGTGAAGAGGTGTTCTTCACAAGTCTAGTAGCAGATTCAGTGATTTTGAAGGGAAGATCTCGGGGTCGATTTGGTGCTGTTGAGATCAGCCGGAGCCGAAGGTTTAAACAACAAAGTGTTATTCAATAAGGTGGCTGGAGTCGGAGGTCCATCAACACAAATCGGAGAACTTGATTCATCTTGAATCAAGGGGCAAGGAGTGAAGGCAACTTTCAACACATTGAGATTTCTGTTGTATATTTGTTGCTCAATCCTTGTATAAACTGTTACATTCAACAGGTGATATCTATAAAATCTATCTCAATTCTAGTTTTAGAATTGAGGGCAGACGTACCCCAAAGCGAGGACGACGGGGGAACTGCCTCACCAAATACTTGTCTTCTCTATTTTCAGCATTTACGTTATAGCTCAAAATAAGTGATTTTTGTATAAGCTCTATTGTCAAAATTGTGATATCAATTGAGTAAGAGGTTAAAACTCTGTTTTTCACTCCAAAGTACAACAAGACATTGTACTAGGCTGGTTGGAATCACTTACTCAACATAAATATCACTTGGAGTGTTTTGCACACCAAGTGTTTGACATATTGCTTGAACCAAAATTATCTTACTTGTGTATCTAGTTTTGGTTTGCTCTTTGAATCATTGGAACTAGGAATCCTTACAACTGAAGTAAATAATTGATAAGTGTAATTAGTGTTGTGATTCTATTTTCCAAATTGTCATTAATCCAAAGGCTTACACATATCCGGTTTTCCAATAACCATTCGTTTTAGACTATATTTTCCTCGGCCGCTTCCGCACTTAAAATATTTTTAAAACCAATTTTAAATTGGTAGCGCCGACTCAAATTTTAATTGGGGATCTATTCAACCCCCCCTTCTAGATCTGTGCTATAGTCTAACAATCGCAACATACGAGGTTCTGCAAATCCTCCGAGGGATCAATAAATAACCATCGCTCACACCCCACAAGGGCATACGAGGTTCTGCAGATTCTCCGAGGAATCAATATAACCATCGCAACATACGAGGTTCTGCAAATTCTCCGAGGAATCAGACACACAAGAATGCATACCATGATGCTTCACATGCAACATGACTCATGACACTCTTGAAATGCACACATGTTTACAAACATACTCATGCATTCATCATGTTAATCGCATATATTCATTATGCACTCACAATATTTAAACATGGTTCACATTTACAATCATCATACATCACATACGAGCAATATGCACTTGCAAATATCGTGCCAAATGGCAATAGACTCAATCACATCCATCATGCATTTTCAATCAATTTAAACAATGCATCACATATGCCAAAAGGCCACATATTCACAATCAATTCATAATCTAGGATTCACGCCATACGGCTACCCACAGCACACATAACAGCATATAATTAGTCATCTCAGACAAGGAATGATCGCAACCAAACCACACAATCAATCCACGAATGGAAAGCACAAGAAAAGAAAACATGTTGTTGTGTTCGCTAACCTTCGCCTGACGAACTTGCCAACGAAGACAGGGTGTTTGGTTCTGACTTGATTCGCTACCGTTCGCTGGGCTTCGCTTGGCGAACCTGCAAGGTCAGAACTTCCATGGCTGTTCAAAAGCCCAAACCTTACAAAACCAACCGATTTAATCCAAATCTGTTCTAGTAGCACGGCCCACTCATCACCCGACTATACTACACCGTCTATTCCAAATTCTAACCGATAAAACTCAGTTTCTACCGATTAAACTCATTTTGACCTAAAATGGAAAATGTAGGAAACACCCAACAAATCCAAACACACACATACATAATCATACACCTTGATTAAGATAGTAAGATTTCACACCCTTACCTCGATTAATCGGAAGCTAGAAGTCGTTCTTGAGCTTTTCCAAGCTTTTCCTTCTTTTTCCTTCTACTTTCTCTTCTTCCTCCACTTTCCTTTCATGTTTTCTATTATCCATTGTCGTTCCTCTTCCCCCATATATATATATGTCCTGCCTTCCTATTTCTCTCCAATTATATTTCTTCTCTTAAAATATTTGTCAATTCATTTTCTCATAAAATATCTCATCTTGACATTGGTTAGAAAACATCTGATAAATCCTCATGATTCTACCAAATAGAATAAATCAGTTAAATCCAATAATTCACTTTAAACCATACAAACCAACTAACTAGTACAATTAATCAGTTATTAAAAATCGGGCTGTTACAACTCTCCCCCACTTTAGGAATTTTCGTCCTCGAAAATATTATCCGATTCAAATCCAACTTTCTCTAGTTGATCCTCCAAAATACCTTTACCAAGACAATCCCTTTTCCTTAAAGTTGTCTCAACAGTCAAATCCTGTCTCACTCATACACCATCCATCTGGATCGATGCGCTTCCTCAGCTTAGACACATGAACACATCATGCAATTTCTCCTAGTGACAGCGGTAAAACAATCTAACATGCTATTTTCCCACGCTTCCGTTGCGCTACTCTGATACAGATAGATTCAACAAGACACAATTTGCTTCCGAGACCTCAAGCTCGCTCAACACCAGTTACTATCGTAACTCTCAAAACACGTTCTTTCTCGGATCCTCTAATCTTTTCAGTCGTCTCTTGCACAATCCCAAGTCCGAGTACAACACTCTTGCCAGACACATATCAACACAAAGGAGTCCCACACTTCCTTCTTACCTATCTTGATCCAACACACGAGCTTTCAACAAATCTTCTACATACTGGATAGCTCCTTTTTTCTGCCCATCCATTCACAGATGCTAGACAAAGCTCACTTCAACATGGCACCCAAAACGTCCGCAGACTCTTCCAAAATCTCAATAAAAACACAGGTTCCCAAACTCCGGTACAAACACACAACAACAACCAACCCTAAGTCACTTGTCAGATATTTCCTCTTGTACTTTTAATTGCGCATTTAACGTATCTCTCAATCATATCACCAAAGCATCACACAACACAACAAATAGTCCCGTCGGATTCAACAAAACCAACACACAAGTTGTTGACAGCTTTTCCAAAATTCTTTGAACTTTCTTCATAGTGACATAACACTACTTCCTCTCTAATACTGATAACTCAAACTCCCGATACGCAACATGATCCTCTATATTCTTCTAATACATCAAAACACCATTCGTTGCACAACCTTTGGCTCACCAACGCAAGTGTGGAAAATTCCACTCCAAACGGATACGCAGTTGTAAACCTATGGCAAAAAAACGAATCACACTCATCACAACATCCAAACATATTACATCAATAATTACTCAATTTCATGTCACTACCTTCTCGTCATATAGAGCACTGTAATGACTTCCCACGCTCTTAACCTTGCGTCATTCCAAATTACGGTCCTCTCGTTACTACAGGGTCGTAGAAACAACATTCTGCACTTAGAAGGCCATTCAATACATCTTCAGCTTCTCGAAATGGTTGAAGATTTAACCATACCAATCTTGTGTCCCGTATCTTACTTCCTTTAGTAATCTCCAGAAGTCACCATCCACTCTTTATATACTTAACCTCGGAGTCTATTGTCGTAGCACCCACTCCAAACGCGAGTCTCAACTACTTGATTAATTTAACTCATTGACCATCCAAACGTACATACAACATCGGTTCTCAATCTCAGACCAGTTCCCAAAATTAATTTTTTCACAACCCCACTTCACATCCTGGCCCCGTAACACTTATTTTGTCAGGATAACTTCCAGACATCCATAACCAATCGGAAATTGCCAACCTCCCACTTTCATTAGCACTCAAAATCTCATCAAAATTCAACATCTCGACACTGTCCTGCGTCGACTTCTCAGAACAATCCTTAAGCACTTGGCTTCACTCCAAACAATTCACTGCACACACCATCTAAGCTCGCAAGACACATCTATCCCATCCAACACAATCCTAACTACTATCAACAAGATATTAAGGGCGATCAGATCCTCAATTTGTCAACAGACAGCCGAAAATCATGATGGAGTATAAACCATCTTTACCAAACTATAATAGCGTTTAACAACACACCGAGCTACAACTCCTTTCTTGCAGCATCCTGGAGAATCACAAGCTTCTCCCCCACTTCGATCATTCCCACTTCTACAGACAAGGTTAACCACGAACATGTATCAACAGTGTTTCACACACATGTCGCGTACAAGGGAACAACCAACAAACACAACTTGGCCGGACGGACCGACCTGCTCTGATACCACTTAATGTAACGCCCCCTTTTTATACCCCCAAATAACACAATTAAATCATTTAGGCACGAATTAAAAATTCCATCAGAGTATATTTATTTCATGGTATAAAATAAGTGCGTCACATTACTCACGAAACGACCACATGAATATTAATGTTTATAAAGAAATAATTCAAAAGGGGTAAATCTCAACTAAAAAGAATAAACGCATGGTTCTTAAAATAAGCATATTCATGTTTTCTGTTAAAGCGGAAGACTAAAACATTGAATTACTTAAGACATGATAAAATACAAGTACATGTCATTAGGTTGTTCATAACATCAATCACAGTTTACCAAACATCATCAACTATTACATATATATAATGTATCACGAAGATACTCTACAAGCCTAGCTACCCGACGTTACATATCAGAGCGACCGACTCAAGAGAAAAGGAGCTATACTCCAAAATACACCTCCAGCAATCCTAATCTGCAATGCCTCATAGAGCATCATAAAACAGCAGAAGGGTGAGAAATATTACCATAATAACAATGCATATAATTATGTATATAAACAATCATAAAATACATATATGCCACATTTCTCAATCAATTCACACACTCACCACTCACACATCAACATATCGTATATATATATATATATATATATATATATATATATATATATATATATATATATATATATATATATATATATATATATATATATATATATATATATATATATATATATATATATATATATATATATATATATATATATATATATATATATATATATATATATATATATATATATATATATATAATATATATATATATATATATATATATATATATATATATATATAATATATATATATATATATATATATATATATATATATATATATATATATATATATATATATATATATATATATATATATAAAAAATATATATATATATATATATATATATATAAAATATATATATATATATATATATATATATATATATATATATATATATATATATATATATATATATATATATATATATATATATATATATATATATATATATATATATATATATATATATATATATATATATATATATATATATATATATATATATATATATATATATATATATATATATATATATATATATATATATATATATATATATATATATATATATATATATATATATACATATGCACACTTCTCCTAACAATCACATATACATTATGTTTCATTTACCTCAATTCGCATTAATTCACATAACATACACATTAACTCCATAAACACACACAACATGTTTACTACATTGCTAATTCACATAAACATCAGCATTCATGTTTATTTCACCAATGCATCATATGAAGATGACAACATGCAACTCATAGAGACCGACACACGACTCTATGCAGATGCAAATGCGGTACCGACTCATTTCAGTAGCTTCAGTTGAAGAACCAAAAATAACCATCGCTCACACCCCACAAGGGCACACGAGGTTCTGCAGATTCTCTGAGGAATCAATATAACCATCGCAACATACGAGGTTCTGCAAATCCTTCGAGGGATCAATAAATAACCATCGCTCACACCCCACAAGGGCACACGAGGTTCTGCAGATTCTCCGAGGAATCAATATAACCATCACAACATACGAGGTTCTGCAAATCCTCCGAGGGATCAATAAATAACCATCGCTCACACCCCACAAGGGCACACGAGGTTCTGCAGATTCTCCGAGGAATCAATATAACCATCGCAACATACGAGGTTCTGCAAATTCTCCGAGGAATCAGACACGCAAGAATGCATACCATGATGCTTCACATGCAACATGACTCATGACACTCTTGAAATGCACACATGTTTACAAACATACTCATGCATTCATCATGTTAATCGCATATATTCATTATGCACTCACAATATTTAAACATGGTTCACATTTACAATCATCATACATCACATACGAGCAATATGCACTTGCAAATATCGTGCCAAACGGCAATAGACTCAATCACATCTATCATGCATTTTCAATCAATTTAAACAATGCATCACATATGCCAAAAGGCCACATATTCACAATCAATTCATAATCTAGGATTCACGTCATACGGCTACCCACAACACACATAACAGCATATAATTAGTCATCTCAGACAAGGAATGATCGCAACCCAACCATACAATCAATCCACGAATGGAAAGCACAAGAAAAGAAAACATGCTGCTGTGTTCGCTAACCTTCGCCTGGCGAAGCCCTTAGCGAACCTTCGCTACCCGTTCGCCTGGAGAACTTGCCAGCGAAGACCATTGGGATTTATTCTGGAATTACTCGCTAGCACACTCGCCTGGAGAACCTTCGCTACCCGTTCGCATGGCGAACTTGCCAACGAAGACAGGGTGTTTGGTTCTGACTTGATTCGCTACCGTTCGCTGGGCTTCGCCTGGCGAAGCCTCGCTGCCATTCGCCTAGCGAACCTGCGAGGTCAGAACTTCCATGGCTGTTCAAAAGCCCAAACCTCACAAAACCAACCGATTTAATCCAAATATGTTCCATTAGCACGGCCCACTCATCACCCAACTATACTACACCGTCTATTCCAAATTCTAACCGATAAAACTCAGTTTCTACCGATTAAACTCATTTCGACCTAAAATGGAAGATGTAGGAAACACCCAACAAATCCAAACACACACATACATAATCATACACCTTGATTAAGATAGTAAGATTTCACACCCTTACCTCGATTAATCGGAAGCTAGAAGTCGTTCTTGAGCTTTTCCAAGCTTTTCCTTCTTTTTCCTTCTACTTTCTCTTCTTCCTCCACTTTCCTTTCATGTTTTCTATTATCCATTGTCGTTCCTCTTCCCTCATATATATATGTCCTGCCTTCCTATTTCTCTCCAATTATATTTCTTCTCTTAAAATATTTGTCAATTCATTTTCTCATAAAATATCTCATCTTGACATTGGTTAGAAAACATCTGATAAATCCTCATGATTCTACCAAATAGAATAAATCATTTAAATCCAATAATTCACTTTAAACCATACAAACCAACTAACTAGTACAATTAATCAGTTATTAAAAATCGGGCTGTTACACTAAGTGTCCTAAACCTAAGCAAGCTCCAACAAGTGGAAAAGTATTTGCATTGGCTGGATCAGACACTACTAATGTGAATCGTTTGATTTGAGGTATGTGCTTTATTAATAATATGCCTTTAATTGTTATTATTGATACTAGAATGACTCATTCGTTCTTTTCTTTTGAGGACGCTAAGCGTTTGGAATTGTGTTGTACTCTTGTGAGGATGGTATGGTGATTGAGACGCCCGCTTCGGGGTCGGTAACTACATCTTTAGTATGTTTAAGTTGTCCCTTGACCATGTATGGTAAAGAATTTATTATTGACTTCGTGTGTTAACCATTAGAAAGATCATATGTAATCTTGGGTATGAGCTGATTGCAGTATGATAGAGTTAGTGTGGATTGTTTTTTTTTCTGTTGGCAAGGATTTCTCCTTTGAAAGATGG
Organism: Lathyrus sativus; assembly: GCA_963859935.3. Classification (NCBI taxonomy): domain Eukaryota; kingdom Viridiplantae; phylum Streptophyta; class Magnoliopsida; order Fabales; family Fabaceae; genus Lathyrus; species Lathyrus sativus. The sequence continues at coordinate 141,346,603 of OZ012741.1, read as the reverse complement.
AAAGGATGAGCGTTTCTTATTCCCGAAAGAGTTGAAGAAACTGTTGGGGGATGGAACTCAAGTGTTCAGTTGTTTGCATCATTGTCGGCGGAGAGTAAGGCTGAATTGGATGTGTTCCCAGTGGTGCGTGACTTTTCAGAGATGTTTATGGAAGGATGTTAAGGATGCACCGCCGGAAAGAGAAATTGGATTTGAAGTCCGTGGATTTGATGATGATAAGAGGGGAGACTTCAAGATGATGATATTGTAATATGTATATGTCCAAGGTTCGATCTCATTGGGGTAGAATGACTAGTATGTTGTTCCTAATGAGGTATAAGCGATATAGTTATAATCACTGGGGTAGAATGACTATGTTTCGTTCCTAGTGAGACGATCACTGGGGTAGAATGACCGAGATGTTATTCCTGGTGGGGTACGGGCGGTGTACCCATGATCTCCAAGGGAGATTGTTGCGAATTGAAGGTTTTATAGGAGCCACATCGCATAGCTATGATTGCGGTATGAAGTGTGCATGCGTGCGATCATGTACGACTTTGGGAATTAGGGAGTAAGATGCGTGAGTCGCATCCAGAGTTGTTTTGGATCAAGTAATATTTTCGAGGACGAAAATTTCTAAAGTGGGGGAGAGTTGTAACGCCCCGATTTCGATTATCCCTTTTTCGTTAAGTCCTTTTTTATTTTAATTGGGTGAATATTATTTTGATGTGGAATTTTCGTGGAAATATGTTATGTTTAAATATTATTCTATTTTACCCGATTTTGGGAGTTTTCGGAGAAAATAGTTGGAGGATATTTTAGACATTTCCTATTTAAGTGATAAGTTGGATATTTTATGAGATATTGAGTTAGTAGATGTTTTGGGGAAAATAATAGGAAAATATTAAAGAGGAAATAGAAGAGAAAGAAAGATAGTAAGAAAGGAAGGGAAGAAAAGAGAAAGAAAGAAGGAGAAGAGAAAGAGGAGAGAAAGAAGAGGAAACTTTGGAAAACATCAAGATCAAACCCTAGCTTGCGATTAATCAGGTAAGGGTGAGAAGTTTTATCATCTTCATAATGTGTATGATCATGTATGTGCTAGATTGGATTTGTTGGATTGTTTTCTATGTTTCCATTTCTAGGTCGGAAGTTGATTTAATCGGTAGAAACTGAGTTTTATCGGTTAGAATTTGGAATAGACGTTGTAGTATAGTCGGGTGATGAGTGGGTTGTACTACTGGAATAGATTTGGTTTAAATCGGTCGGTTTGTGAGGTTTGGGCTTTTGGACAGCCATGGGAGTTCTGAGTTCGCAGGTTCGCCAGGCGAATGGCAGCGAAGCTTCGCCGGGCGAAGCCCAACGAGCAGCAGCGAACCAAGTCAGAAGCATCCACCCTGTCTTCGCTGGCAAGTTCGCCAGGCGAATGAGAGTGGTGAAGGTTCGCCAGGCGAGTATGCTGACGAGTGCTAGCGAGTAATTCCAGAATAAATCTCAATGGTCTTCGCTGGCAAGTTCGCCAGGCGAACGGAGTAGCGAAGGTTCGCCAGACGAAAGTTAGCGAACACAACAACATATTTTCTTTTCTTGTGTTTTCCATTCGTGGATTGTTTGTGTGGTTTGGTTGCGATCATTCCTTGTATGAGATGACTAATTATAGGCTGTTATGTGTGCTGTGGGTAGCCGTATGGCGTGAATCCTAGTTTGTAATTTGTAAAGTGTGGAATGTGGTCGTTTGGCAATTTGGTGCATTTACTTGAATTGAATAGAAATGCATGTTGAGATCGGATGATGAATATGTATATATGTATTGTGATATGTATATATATTGTGAATGCATAATGAATATATGCGATGAATGTGAAGAATGCATGAGTATGTTTGTAAACATGTATGCATTTCAAGAAGTGTATGGAGTCATTTTGCATGTGAAGCATCATGAAGTACATTCTTGTGCTGTTGATTCCTAGGAGAATCTGATGAGTGATAGGATTCCTAGGAGAGTCCGATGAGTAATGTGATTCCTAGGAGAGTCTGATGAGTGATAGGATTCCTAGGAGAGTCTGATGAGTAATGTGATTCCTCGGAGAATCTGATGAACAATGTGATTCCTCGGAGAATCTGATGAACAATGTGATTCCTCGGAGAATCTGATGAACAATGTGATTCCTCGGAGAATCTGATGAACAATGTGATTCCTCGGAGAATCTGATGAACGATGTGATTCCTCGGAGAATTTGATGAACAATGTGATTCCTCGGAGAATCTGATGAACGATGTGATTCCTCGCAGAATCTGATGAGCAATGTGATTCCTAGGAGAATCTGATGAATTATAGTGTACCCGTGAGGGGCGTGAGTGAATTGATTCTTAGGAGAATCTGATGGACGATTAAGTCGGTATCGTATTACATTTGCGTAGAGTAGCGAGTTGGCCTCTATGATTTGCATTTATCATCTTTGCATGATGTATGGTGAATAAACATGATTGTAGATGTTTATGTAAGTTGTTGATAATTGGCATGAAGGGAATGTTTGAAGATACATGTATGTGTGAGTATATCTGTATATGTGTGTATGTTTATGAAGTAATATAAACATTGATGATGCATATTGTATATGCTTAGTGTTCTATTTGTAAATAGTTAAATGTGAATACATTGCGATGTACAGTGTAGTGAGATGAGTTGTGGTGAGAACGCGAACGATGTTATTGGACGTTATGTGTATATATGTATATATGTTTACATGCATTATGTATTATGATATTGTTTCTCACCCTTCTGCTGTTTTATAATGCTCTATGAAGCATTGCAGATTAGATTGCTGGAGATTTTTTGTGAAGCGTGGCTTCAGTCTTTTTGGTCGGTTGGTGTTGCACCCTAAAATTTGCTCAACCTACTTCACTTGGTTTATGTTTCAACTGCATTGTCATTTGCATAAGAAGTCATGTACATAGTCTAATCATTTGCATAGCATAGCATAACAAGTCATCTGGCAAGGGATCAAGTGCTATTTTTCATCTCAAGGAATGTATTCAAGAGGCTCTTATCAAGATTCAAGCTTATTCAAATCACCAAGAAAGAAATTGAAGCTTTGTGAAGTTTAAAGGCCAAGCAGTGGGTTTCTCTCCTATGTTGAGGGTATGTGAAGATCATCAGAGAAGTTATGGGTTATGAATTGAGGGCATGGAAGACCTAGAGGTTCCTTTTGAAAGTAAGACAAGTCATTGGTGTGGTTGCAAGAGCTACAATTGAAGCCAGTCAACTAGGGTGTCAGCTGGGTCAACCCTGGGTCAACCTTAAGTCAAATGCTTGATTGAAGGGCATCAAGGCTTATTTTGAGGATGTGAGATTCATCATTTGATATGTGTATATGGATGTGGTGTTGTGCCAAGGAGAAATCAAAAGAAATCAAGAAGATGAGAAGTTTCTGAATTAGGGTTTCTGAGTAAAATTCCCTGATTTAGGTCAAACTTCCAAGCAAAGTAATTCAAAATGCAAGTCTCAAATGGATCCTTGGCCAACAGGAAACTTGTAGAGTACCTCAAGACCTTTAATTAGAGTGGTGGAAGGCATCAAGGAGATTTATAGAACTCAAGTTATGGTTCTTGCAAGTTAGGGGTCCTCAGAGGCATATGAATTTTGTCTATGAAAGTTACTTGACTTCCAAGCAACTTTTTCCCCTTTAGGAGTTTTAAAATGGATTTTTGGCCAACATGAAATTTGTTCCCCATTATCTTAGCTTTCTATAAAGGTATGGTATGCCTCAATCTGATTTGTGGAGCTCTACTTATGATCTTGACAAGCCAAGGGCATTTTGGTCATTTGGAGGTTATAAGTCATTTCAAGCATAAGGCCATATCTCCTACTTCCAAGCTTCAAATGGAAAAATCTTCAACATCAAACTTGCTTAAAATGATGTTTTTAGGTCAAATAAGTCATCATGGTAGATTGATCGGCTTATTTCAAAAAGTAACTTAAAATGGCCTAAAAAAGGGGAATAAGTCCAATAAAGTGGTGGAAAAAAAATCAAATTTTGGGTTAGAGGTCACAAACAAGACATATGACATACCAATTCGATTGTGAAATGCATTTTAAAGACAATGGCATTGGCACATTTTTGAATTGAGCAATAATTTCATGACTTGCTTTGTAAAAGTGGTTACTTGAAATGTAAGTCACTAATCCAAACCACTTAACAAGGCATTTGGAAGACTATTTTGGTTAGAAACTTCAAAGGGAAGATACATGAACAATCTAGAAATTTCCAAGGGAAGATACATGAATAATCTAGAAAGTTCCAAGGGAAATGGATTTTATTATTTTGGGTTTGGGCTTCATTTCTAGAATATTCCAATCATCTCTATAAATGTTTAGAAACTCATTTGAAGCAAAGTTGGTGATTGATTGGAGTTGGATTGGAAGAGATAATATCAATTTTCAAGAGAGCAAATCAAGTGGTGATTCTTCATTCAAGGCGATTTCGGTTTGATTCGAAGATTGTAGCACTTTCCTCGCATATTGTTGAACGAATTTGAAGCTTTCGGAAGTACGAAAAGAGCCGAAGATACTCCGTTTCGAAGCTCCGATCAAGGTATGTAAACCTTCACTTTACCATGGATTTAGGATGAGATAATTAGAAATTCTTATGCGGTTAGGATCATGAACACCTATGGATGATTTTAGGATTGTTAATTTGGAGATTTTCTTCATTCCCTTTTTCTTTTTATTTTTCTGTTTTGAGGCCTGTTTGCTTTTATTGCGTCAAAAATAGTAAAAATGTTCAAGAAATTATGAAATGTTTTTATATATATCTTGATTATCTCAAGAAATTTTAGGCGCTGAGTTTGCATTATTTAGATTTGTTTTGATTTAGTTATGATTTTTCTTTCGTGCTAATATCCATTGGTGTACATAACTGTTCATCTGTTTTGTTTAATTTTTTTCTCTTTGATGCTTCATGATTTTGAGCTGATTTTTGGATATGTTTTAGATGATATGCATAGGGTTCCCCAGAAATTTTATTGGAATTTCTAGACGAATATAAGTTTAGTTTGGAATCCGCTTTTTAGAGTCATCCCCATCTGAATGTTCCCTGGACACTTTATAGGTTTTCCTTTAGAAAGTGACCTTAACTTTAGAATTTCGTTTTAATTTTTTTTACCAGAGGTTGATAACATCTTCAGGAGATTGTATAATTTTTCTTAGATTTTTTTGGATTGTTTTCCCATTTCTTTTGCATTTTACATTCTGATGAGTATTTTGCATGATGTTTGCTTTGCATATTTGATACCGCTGTTTTGTAGAATTTTGTTCTCTCAATTGGTGATGATTCTTGCTTAGATATTTTGGTAGATTGTATCTAACACTCGCATGTTCCCTTAGAAATTTTTGTAGATTTTCTAGATGTAATTTGGTTCTGTTTTAGGGTTGTTGATTAGGACCTTCCCAATTGATGGTTAACTTTGACCCCTTGCATGTTAGGAATTGTTTAGACCCCTTAGAAGTTGATATAGGGTTTGATCTTCGATCTTGATAATATAGATATTAATATACTTTAGGGTTTCCCTTAGGATAATGTGATAAAACTTTAGAATAAAAATGGTAGTAAAAAATGTTGAAATAGATATGGTGTAATAAAAAACTTAGAATATTTTAGGGTTTAAACACAACTTAGGTGCATTAAAACAATTTCTTTTGGGTTTTTTAGATTGAATTAGGACTTGGGACATATAGGGTATTAAGGGTAGGTATATTAGATCCCCTAGAAATAATATTAGAATTTTCCCTACTATATTAATATTTTTAGTATATTTTGCAATTGTATGCTTGTTTGGTGTGCCCTTTTTGGGGTTTATATTGTTTGTATGGGCTTATTGGGCTTGCTTGGGGTGTGGGCTTGGCTTGAAGAGCATGATGATGAAGCATAATAAAGACAAATAGTTGAAGATCAAGTTCAAAGTTGATGAAGATGCTAGGTTTGCTTGAAGATTGATTGAAGATCATAGGACCTAGGAGCTAGGTAGAGCTTTAGAATAAAAAATTTCTTCATAAATATGGATGGCTTTTATTGCCTCCATTCTTCTCTATGATTCAAAGTCTCTCTTTGATACTCACCTCCTTCATTTGGAAGGATTAGTGACAGTATCTAGGAGATAGAACTTTTGAGAGAAAACAGTCTGTATTTTGTTAACAGTCTGTATGCCACCTTTGGTGGTTAACTGACTGTTTAACATCCCAAATCATCTTGTGAACTATTACTCATCTAGGAGAGCTTGCTTTGAAGAATATTTGAAGATTGAAGATGAAGTCCCTTGCCTTGAAGACTGATTGAAGATCATAGGACCTAGGAGCTAGGTAGAGCTTTAGAATAGAAAATTTCTTCACAAATATGGATGGCTTCTGTTGCCTCCATTCTTCTCTATGATTCAAAGTATCTCTTTGATACTCACCTCCTTCCTTTGGAAGGATTAGTGACAGTATCTAGGAGATAGAACTTTTGAGAGAAACAATCTGTATTTTGTTAACAGTCTGTATGCCACCTTTGGTGGTTAACTGACTGTTTAACATCCCAAATCATCTTGTGAACTATTACTCATTTAGGAGAGCTTTCTTTGAAGAATCCCTTGAAGATTGAAGATGAAGTCCCTTGCCTTGAAGACTGATAGAAGAAGGAGCTTGTGCTGTCAGGTTTTGCTGTTTAGAGCTGCTGGTGCTGTGTAGAGCTGGTGATGTATTGTTTGAGTTTCTTGACTATGATGTTTGATAAGTTTCCCCTTGAGATTGAGGCGAAGCTGTTTCACCTCGCTCATTGTTTTCTAGGTTCGAGGTTGAGTGGGACTCCCTTGCCTCGCTTGTACTGCTGCATTCATGCATTTTACTGCTTTACTTTATATATGCTGTTGTTTTTCCGTTTATCCCCTTAGGATCTCTGTTTCTCTCTGCGCAGGAGAGAAATATGACAGACATTAGGTGCTAACCCATGCATGATAACATTAGGATAGATTTTGCTTCCCTTTTCAACCATAGGTTTTAGAGTTGTTGTCTCTCTTCTTTCTCAAAACCATCAGAAAAACACAATAAACATTTCAAACATCAATAAAAAAATAGTTCTTGCGTAAAAGACTGTAAACCAATCAAAAAACGTCATTTTTGTCCGCTTGGACCCATAATCAGGAGAAAACCTTTTTAGAAGGAATAAAAACAATCAAGACAGACTTGTGTCGTACGTGGCCCGAACTACGTTTGCTCTGATCTTTCATGCTGTATGAAAGTACATAGGCATAGGATGCGATATCCTAGCGAGCAACCTTCCCCTCCTTTCCCGTAGGTAGGCGAACTACGTTGACTCTGATTTCTCGTTCCAGACGGGAATACGTAGGCATAAAGTGCGATACTTTGCCGAGTCATTTTATTTTCTTTTTAACCCAGACCTGTAGAATATATAGAATAATAATCCGTACTAGAAAACAAGCATGGATCCCGTCGAGTACGACGGACGTGAGGGGTGCTAATACCTTCCCCTTGCGTAACCGACTCCCGAATCCAGGATTTGGTTGCGATGACCATTCCTTTCCCGTCTTTGCGGTAGGTTTACTTCGAGCGTTTCCTTTCCCTCCTTTGGGATAAATAACGCACGGTGGCGACTCTTTTGTTCAGCCGGCGCCGATTTTCGCAGTAGCGACAGCTGGCGACTCTGCTAGGGACTCCAACGATTCCCTACGCGAGTCAATCCTAACGCTTGTTTTCCCGTCGAGGATTTTGTATGGATTTACTTTTTCTGTATTTTACTTTCAGCATTATATTATTGTTATTATTGCTGTATTGGGGTTGTGACGGGTGTTCTATGATTGAGAGATAAGTCGGACCTGGGCTTGAGTGCACCTAGAATTAGAGTGGAAATTAGTGGGCGCGTGCTTGCTTTGCAAGTACTAGTGTCTCATGAAATCCACGCTCGGACGAGGTTCTTCTGGTTGATTTCTTTTTCAACCCTTTGGGTTGAGGGGGTTGTTGGTTAGTTGGATTGTCGACTCCGGGGACCGATCATTTGGAAGTTGGCTAAGTGAGGCCTCTTCAGGACATGATGATGCCACACCTTCTGGGTATCGTATCATCAGTCTTGAAAGTCTGTGACGCCAACGACCGCATAGGATGCCATACCTTGTGTCAGTTATTAGGACACCTACCTGTGAGAGGGGTTGGGAATGCAGGTAACTTGACTTCCAGAATACCGGTTATCTTGATTGAGAGTCAGGGGTGTGATATCTGAGGATGGTATTATTGGGGTTTGTCAGAGACCAAGTTGGGGTTATGTTATTGAATCTAGCAGAGACTTGATTGGAGTTTATGTTTGGGGTATGTCTAAGACCATGGTTTGAAGAATACTGGAGGGTCTATTGGAGACTTTGTTCTTGGTGTGATTTGGGCTTCTCAGTTGGGGCACTTGGTCCTTTGTTGCATTTTTGCATTGCATTGTTTGCATCATCATGTGCATATCATTAACGTGTGTCTGTGCTGCAGGTGCATTTTCATAATTCCCGATTCTAGTGCTCCGGCCTTCCATCTGTTATCATGAGTATTTTGAGGAAGACTGTCGCGTACAAGTTGCCTACTCTCGATGTTTCTTCGCTACTTGGTTTGATATCTCTAGCTGATGATGAGGTGAAGAGAAGCTTCAGGAAGAGTTATGGGAAACTACTCAGGCTGGTCTATAAACCATCCATGCAGGAGCGTGACGGATTGTATGCGCTGATGCAGTTCTATGATCCCCCGCTGAGGTGTTTTACTTTCCCTGACTTCATTATGGCTCCGACCATGGAGGAATATGATGAGATCTTGGAGTTGACTATTCAGAACAAGGTGCCCTTCATTCATATAGGTGCTGAGCCCAAGCTGGAGGATTTGGCTGCTGCTTTGCACTTAGACCCCTCAGAACTGCTGTTGACCTCGTGGAATGGAGTTCCTGGTTTTTCTCTCAAGTTCTTAGTTGGGAAAGCACAAGAGTACGCCAAGAGTGGTTGTTGGACTGTGTTTAATGCTATCCTTGCTTTGTGTATCTATGGCATTGTGTTGTTCCCTAATATGCCTGACTTCGTCGATTTGGATGCATTCTATATCTTCGCTTCAGGCAACCCTGTGCCCACCCTGATTGGAGACTTCTATCACTCACTGCATTATAAGAATGAGAAGAGGAGGGGCAAGAACGTCTCTTGTTGTGTGCCTTTGCTGTATATGTGGTTTGAGAGTCATCTGCCCAAGAAGGGTATATTTGCTGAGTCTGCAGATACGGTGGATTGGTCTGAGCGTCTGATGGGACTTTCTTCAGAAGATGTTAGCTGGTTTGACAGAGCTTTATTGGGATCTGAGATCATCTACAGCTGCGCCGGATATCCTAATGTTCCTCTGATTGGGAGGAAAGGGTGCATTAATTACAATCCATCATTATTGATCAGGCAATTCGGTTATGCTTTGAAAAGCCCGCCAAAGGAGGAGGAAATACAGGAATCTCTGTATTTCACTGGTGACTTGAGTGGGGAATTATTGGCCAAGCTTCAGCACGCTTGGAATCATATCTGCAGAAGAGGGAAACCATTGCTAGGCAAGAATGATTGTCAAGCCTATATGCCATACAAGGTGTGGATCCAGGAGAGGGTAAGACAGGTACAGATGCCTTTCCCAGCAGTCTCACGTCCTGTTCCCATTCTAGTGGAGGAACCTACTACTGTAGCTGTTGAGGTCTATGAGCGGGTCGTGAAAGAAAAGGAGGACTTGATAAAGATCAACGAAGAGTTAGAAAAGGAACTGGCTCAGATGCGTAGTGAGAAGAACAAGGCTGTGCATTCTTTCCAACAGCAGACTGAGTTAGTAAACAGGCTAGGTGCTGAACTGACCGAAGAGAAAAAGAAGCGTGAACGCCTGGGGAAAGAATTCAGAAGCTCTCATGATATGTTAGAGTCCAAGAAGAAAGCACTCGATGCCGCCCACCGGGAAATCTCTTCTTGCAACAAAACGTGGAATGCTACGCTAACCAACAACAAAAAGAGGGAAGACAAATTGAAGCGGCAAATTTTTGAACTCGAAGATCAGTTGAAGGTTAGCAACAAAAAGTATGAAGAGGAGATGATGGCAAGATATAGTCTTCAGAACTCATTGAACAAGGCCATCGAGTGCAAGAAAGAGGCTGTGTCTCAGAAACGGAAGCTAGAGGATCGCTTTGGAGAAGGGGCACGGGAGGAATCTGCTGGTGATTTACGACGTGTTCTCAAGCGAAGAGATCTACTTGTTGAGGGTTTGCTTGCCCGACCAAGTCATCCAGAGACTAAGAGGTTATTAGAGGAGTACCAGGCGCATGGGAACACTTGACTATTTCATGTATTAATGTGTATACTTTATTTGCATTGTGCTGGCCATCACCAGGATTGTTGGTTGAGGTCATGCCTTCTTATTGTACGCTCATTGATATTGTATTCCCGACTTGATGGGTTTCTGTGCAATGTATGAGGTGTTTTCTATGATTCGGCTCTGAACTTCGTATTGCTGTCACTGTCACCACACTGACACATTTGCACTAGAATTGGGGGGTGATATTCCCTAATGCACAGACACATATTGCATTTGCATTCACATTCATATTGCATTACAGGTGATTATTGAACTGTATCTCATTTCCTGCACCGTACAGGTCTTTTCAGGATTGAAAGTCAACGCCCGCACCGATACTTTACTCGTACCAATTGCAGAAGAGTTATGGATCAGATGCAGAATGAAATGCAGGACATGCGTGAGAAGCTGGCGCTATTCATGCAGACAATGGAGACCATTGTGAAAGGCCAGGAAAACTTGCAGGCTTTGGTGCAGCCCTTGCTGATGAGAAATGCTGGAAACGAAGACCATAATTCTGTGCGAGTTGACACCATCCACGGGGATGGTACTCCTACACCGGTAGCCCCACCTGTGGTGAACATACCTGCTGTCAATGTGAACAACGGCGCTGCCGCCGGGAATGGTAATGCAGGAATCGGTAACGAGACTGTTGTCAACAACGTTGGGTTCGGAGATGTCAACCTGGGCGGTGATAATATTGGAGGTAATGGCTTCGGCAACAACGAATTTGGCTTTAATGACCAGGGGTTTGATCATGCTGGGAAGTACGACTTCAACACTCAGGGCTTCGGACAGGATGGATTTTGTAATACCAATCAGGGTTATGGCGGATTCGGTAATGGGAATGGTGCTGGAATGATGTCTTTTGGACCTGCCGGAGCCGTTCCAGGGTATGGTAACAGGGGGGCGAGGCCCTGTAATGAATCAGACTAGATTTGGCCGTAACATCGGGTATGATGGATACGGAAATGGGAATGGTAATTGGCTAGAAGATCAGCAAGAAGATGCTTTCTCTGGTGGGGGTTTTGAAGGTCCTATGGATGACTCTCAGAGAATCAAGATGCTCGAAGAGCAGATGAAAGGTGTCGTGAATCAAAGTGTTGTTGGTTTAGATATGACCACAATGGGTCTGGTGCCTGGCCTGAGGGTACCGTTGTATGAGATAAAGAGCGGATTATTGAAAGGAGGTGTGTATCCGGGCTGCGATGAGTTTTGTTTAGAGTGTTGGACCCAAGCTGGGGGTTGTGCTGAATTGAAGAAGGGTATTCAGACCTTAATAGATGAAGGCACATTACAATTCGACAGGACGGAAGTGGAAGAACCTGCAGAGGTATTAGCGGATGAGCAAAGTGATGTAGCTACCGTGACAATCCCCCGAAAAACAATAACTATAACGGCGCCAGCCAGGCGACCGCCGATCACTATCACCAAGGAAGGACCAATCCCTTATGAGAGCACTAAGGCAGTACCCTAGACTTATGGGTTGGAAGCATACTGTGATGGGGTGAAAATTGATATTAGTAAACAGCCAGTTGAGGTTGTAGACAACGTCGTCGGGACCAGAGGGATGACGAGAAGTGGGAGAATTTTTATATCGCCTGAGGTAGAGGCTGAACGATTGGCGAAGGGAAAGGGAAAAATGAATGAGGATGTCCCTGTGCAGAGGAACGAAAAAGAAACGTCATTGAAGGATGTAGAGGAGTTTATGCGCCTTATTCGTAAAAGTGACTATAAGATTGTTGAGCACCTTCAACAGACGCCATCGAAGATATCCATACTGTCACTGTTATTGTGTTCCGAAGCTCATAGGAATGCACTGTTGAAAATTCTGGATACGTCATTCGTGCCCCAAGATGTTTCTGTGAATCAGTTGGAGGGGGTGATGGCGCACGTGAACGCAGGCCATAGCTTGGGATTTACGGATTTTGATTTGACCCCGAGGGGGAGAGAGCATAACATGGCGTTACACGTCTCAGTTGAATGTAGGGGCTCAGTCATGTCCCACGTACTGGTAGATACCGGATCTTCCTTGAACGTGCTGCCAAAGAAAGCAATGATGAAATTGGACATCAGGGGAATCATTTGTACGCCTAGTGACTTGGTGGTCAGGGCATTTGATGGTACACGAAGGACAGTCTTTGGATCTATAACGTTACCTCTGCAGGTAAGGCCGGAGATTTTCGAAACTGAATTTTACATCATGGACATCCAGCCAGCATACAGCTGTCTTCTCGGACGACCATGGATCCATGGTGCTGGGGCAGTCACATCTACCTTGCACCAAAAGCTGAAATACATGGTAGGGGACAGCGTGGTCACGGTCTGTGGAGAAGAAGATATATTGGTCAGCCATCTGTCATCATTCAAGTACGTAGAAGTCGACGGCGAGATTCATGAAACACCCTGTCAAGCCTTTGAAGGGTTGCGCATCAAAGACAAAGTTCCAGGGCCGAGTAAAGCGTCAGAGGTGGCAGTCTCATCATACAAGGAGGCTCAAGCTCTAGTGAAGACTGGTGAGACAAAAGGCTGGGGCAAGGTTCTGGATATTCCCGTGAAGATGGACAGATTTGGGCTGGGATATCAACCATCATCATCAACGCCTGCTGCCGGGGCACCTCGTTTCAAAGGACCAATAACAATCACGGCTAGTGGAGTGTATCACGAGGCCATCAACGCTGTTTCAGATTCCGAAGAGGGAGACAGTGACTGCGACATGGACGCCTGGATTCAGCCGAGCGTGCCAGGACAAGGATTATGCAATTGGTCTATTCAGGAGATTGTTCCTGTGACTACCAAACAGTAATACCTTGTTTTCTTAAATGTTGAACAATCCGGTGTCTTACCCGGGGCATCGTGATTTTGCTTAGGGTCGTGCTGTTATGAACATTGCATTGTTTAATCATTAAATAAAAGGCGTTTTTTCATGTACAAATATTGCGATCTCTGTTTTTCCTGTTTTTGTGTTTTACAATAAAATGGCAACGTGGTTATTCGCTTTTTATACATATTTTGAAGCATTTAACCATTCCTTTTGCAGGATAATATTTTCAGATGACATCATTGAACCGCCTATGACTCATTTCGACTTTGAGCACCCGGTATTTCAGGCCGAATAAGAGATTGTTGAAGATGGCGACGTTCCAGAAGAGTTGTCTTGGTTGGTAAAGCAAGAAGAACGAATCATTCTGCCTCATGAGGAGGTCATTGAAATTATTAACCTGGGGTCGGAAGGGGTTGAAAGGAACATCCATATAGGAGCCGCGCTGCAGAGCGACGTCAAGCGAAGACTGGTTGAAATGCTCAGAGAGTATAGTGATGTGTTCGCTTGGTCGTACGAAGACATGCCTGGGTTGGATACGGATATGGTCGTGCACCGTCTGCCGTTAAAGGAAGAATGCCCGCCGGTTAAGCAGAAGCTTCGCAGAACTAGGCCTGATATGGCAGTGAAAATTAAGGAGGAGGTCCAAAAGCAGTGGGATGCTGGTTTCCTAGCTGTTACAAAATATCCCGCATGGGTCGCTAATATTGTACCAGTGCCTAAGAAAGACGGTAAAGTGAGAATGTGCGTAGATTACCGTGATCTGAACAAAGCGAGCCCGAAAGATGATTTCCCACTTCCTCACATCGATGTGCTGGTTGACAACACTGCTCAATTCTCCGTATTCTCCTTCATGGATGGCTTCTCGGGCTATAATCAGATTAAAATGGCGCCAGAAGACATGGAGAAGACTACCTTCATTACGCCTTGGGGAACATTTTGTTACAAAGTGATGCCCTTCGGATTAAAGAATGTTGGGGCAACGTATCAGCGTGCAATGACGACCCTCTTTCATGACATGATGCATAAAGAGATCGAGGTTTATGTCGATGATATGATTGCTAAATCCCAGACGGAGGAGGAACATTTGTTGAATCTGCTAAAGCTATTCAAGAGGCTTAGGAAGTTCAGGCTGAGACTGAACCCTAACAAGTGCACCTTCGGGGTGAGATCGGGTAAACTGCTGGGGTTTATCGTGAGCGAAAAAGGAATAGAGGTTGATCCTGCAAAAATAAAAGCAATACAAGAGATGCCGACGCCTAAAACAGAAAAAGAGGTGCGCGGGTTTTTAGGGAGGTTGAACTACATCGCTCGGTTCATATCTCACCTAACAGCTACGTGTGAGCCGTTATTCAAGATGTTGAAAAAAGACCAGGCTGTAACATGGAATGAAAATTGTCAAAAGGCGTTCGATAAAATAAAACAGTATTTGCAGGAGCCTCCTATTTTGATACCTCCAGTGGCAGGGAGACCCTTAATTATGTATTTGACAGTTCTAGAGGGAAGTATGGGTTGTGTTCTCGGTCAACACGACGAGACAGGAAGAAAAGAGCATGCAATATACTACTTGAGTAAGAAGTTTACCGAATGTGAATCTCGATATTCAATGCTCGAGAAAACTTGTTGCGCGCTAGCCTGGGCCGCCAAGCGTTTGAGGCAATACATGCTGAACCATACAACCATGCTCATCTCGAAGATGGATCCTATCAAATACGTATTCGAAAAGCAGGCATTATCGGGGAGAATTGCCCGTTGGCAGATGGTTTTGACCGAATACGACATCTAGTATGTCTCACAAAAGGCTATAAAGGGGAGTGTATTATCTGAGTACTTGGCAGAGCAGCCTATTGAGGACTACCAATCGATGAGGTTTGATTTTCCTGACGAGGATATCATGTACCTAAAGATGAAAGATTGTGAAGAACCGTTGCCGGACGAAGGACCAAAATTGGGTTCCAAATGGAAGTTGATTTTTGACGGAGCTGTAAACTCCTATGGTAGCGGAATAGGGGCAATCATCACTACTCCACATGGGTCGCACATCCCATTTACTGCTCGATTGACCTTTCCAGTTACCAATAACGAATCCGAATACGAAGCTTGTATCATGGGGCTTGAAGAAGCCATTGATTTGCGAATCAAAAATCTGGATGTATACGGAAACTCAGCTCTGGTGGTGAATCAAATAAAAGGAGAATGGGAGGCACGTCATCCTAATTTGATACCATACATGAATTACGCGAGGAGATTGTTTCCCTTCTTTGACAAGGTTGAGTTGCATCATGTACCGCGAGCAGAGAATCAGATGGCCGACGCCCTGGCCACATTGTCTTCCATGTATAAGGTCAACTTCTGGAATGAGGCTCCCAGAATTGTTATCTCTCGGCTTGACAGACCCGCCTTCGTATTTGCCATTGACGAAGCATCTGATAATAAACCCTGGTATTTTGATATCCATAATTTCCTGAAAAACAAAGAATATCCGGCTGGGGCATCCAGTCACAATCAGAAGACTCTCAGGAGATTGGCGGGTAATTTCTATCTGAATCCAGACGGTGTCCTATACAAGAGAAATCACGACTTGGTGCTACTACGTTGTGTAGATGAGAAAGAGGCGAAGTTGATCATGGAGGAAATACATGAGGGTACATTCGGTACGCATGCTGGTGGGCATGCTATGACGAGGAAACTGCTGCGGGCAGGTTATTATTGGCTAGCTATGGAAACCGATTGTTTCAAGTTTGCGAAGAAGTGTCATAAGTGCCAGATCTATGCAGATAAGATCCATGTGCCTCCGAGTCCTCTGAATGTGATGTCGTCACCGTGGCCATTCTCAATGTGGGGAATCGACATGATTTGAAAGATCGAGCCGACGGCATCCAATGGACACCGGTTCATTTTGGTAGCAATTGATTACTTCACCAAATGGGTGGAAGCGGCATCCTATGCAAATGTGACCAAGCAGGTGGTAGCCAGGTTTATCAAGCGAGATATCATTTGCAGATATGGAATCCCCGAGCGGATAATTACCGACAACGGTTCGAACTTAAATAACAGAATGATGAAGGAGTTGTGTCAGAGTTTTAAGATCGAGCATCACAACTCTTCTCCTTATCGACCCAAGATGAATGGCGCTGTTGAAGCGGCCAATAAGAACATAAAGAAGATTGTTCAGAAGATGGTGGTGACCTATAAGGACTGGCATGAGATGCTACCTTTTGCTTTGCACGGTTATCGTACGATGGTACGCACATCAACTGGGGCAACCTCGTTCTCGTTGGTATATGGAATGGAAGCAGTGTTACCACTGGAAGTTGAGATTCCTTCCCTGAGGGTATTAAGAGATGTCCAACTGGACGAGGCAGAATGGGTGAAAGACAGGTTGAACCAGCTGAGTTTAATGGATGAGAAGAGGTTAGCTTCTCTAGCATATGGTCGGTTGTACCAGAGCCGAATGAAGAAAGCGTATGATAAAAAGATACACCCTCGGAGCTTTCTGACGGGCGACCTTGTGCTAAAGAGGATTCTCCCGCCACAGGCAGATCACAGGGGCAAGTGGACCCCCAACTACGAAGGGTCGTACGTTGTCAGAAAAGTCTTTTCAGGAGGAGCTTTGTTGTTGTCCACCATGGACGGTGAGGACTTTACGTCGCCTGTGAATTCGGACGCAGTTAAAAAATACTTTGCTTGAAATTGACCCGCTGGACAAAAAAAAGAGAGTCCAGGAAAAAATGGGGCATCCTGGCGAACCAAAAACAGAATGAAAGGTTCGGGCAAAAAAATTAGGGATAAAATTGAAAAAATGTACACCCGCGAAGTTGAAAACCTACACTGGACGGCTTCGGCAAAAAAGGGTATCCCGGTGAACTGAAAACCCGTAAAGGGCGGTTCACGCAAAAGTTAGGGATTTGAAAAGCAAATGGCTGCGGTCCGAATTTGATACTGCGGTGCACATTGGTGCGGGAGAATATACCTGAGGGGTCGATTATCAGATACAATCTCTTCAGAAGTGTGAATACCGGGAAAAGCGCTAGAGTCGGGCGAGTCATAGGAGGATCAGCTCATGATGTTCGTTTGCATCCCGTTGCCGACATGTGTGCAAATTTGATTTGTCATTGTATTTATGCTTCTTGTGCATACTTGTATATTTGTTGTGCGTAGCTTCCTCTTTTCAGGATTTACATCCCGTGTACAAAACTCTGCCCATTCAGGGGCCCAATCAATAAAAACATGTTATTCAGTAATTGATGCTTGTTCTTTACTGTTTTGTACATGACAAACGCCAGTGTTTAATAAAACTAGCAAGTGTATAACATCGCTGGCCCTTGCCAATAATTGCTAAAACTTTGAATTGACTGAAAATGATGTCACTAACGCTAACCTGAATAGATTTGGTTGCATAGACTTGTCTTGTCTCGTTTTTGGTGTTGCAGGGTTCTTGACCGTACAAAATGGACGATCAGAAGATTGCAGTACTAACCAGAAGCTCGTGACAGAAAGGCTTGGTCGTTACGTGAAGTGAATCCCCATGCAGGACGCGCTTCTAAGATAACAATGTCCCTTACTAAAGAAGGATCAAATTCCCCAGCTAGTCGCAGGTTATCCGAAGGACAGTCTCCAGCAAGGTTGTTTACCCTCAACAGAATTGACGATTCCAAGATCAAAGGCTGTATTCAGACAGTGTGGTGTCCCCCAAAAGGATCCCGCATCCCGAGCAGAGAGGTTTAGTCTCAGAAGATTAATATTTCCAACTTGCGAGCTGTACCCAGGCAGTCTACTCTCCCCAGCAGAGATTCCCTTCCCAGTAGGGTCATTTATTCTCCCCAACGAAGTCAGTTGATTTTCCCCAAGAGAGTCGTTTCGTCCCCAGCGGAGTTCTCTCTTTTCAGCAAGTGTTCTCTTTCCTCCCAGTGGAAATCAAAGGTTAAAGCTCTCCCCGACAGAGTTGGTTGTGTGTCCTGGCATTTATTTCGCCGGAATACCGTGTGATACCCGTTCACTCCCCAGCAAAAGTCCAATTTTCATTGGCACGGGTAAGCTGTCCCTGAAAGAAGTCTAATCATGATGGGCGCATTCAGTTATTCCTCAGCGAAGTTGGCTTCACTCTTCCAGCATTTATTTTGCTGGAATAATTCTGTGACGCCTGGTTATCCCCAGCGGAGTTGGCACTGTCTTCAGCATTTATTTTGCTGAAGCGGTTTTCTGTATCCCATCAGTTCGAGCCTGCATTTGCATCGGCATATAGTGTCATATTTGCATCCACCAAATAAAAAACGCGTAGAATTTCCATGTCGAATAGAGCATTACGCCATTGTCAAACATATGCATTTTGAAACATAAGCCAGGTTGGTTAACCGTTTGTTTCTAGTGTTGTTTCCCTTGCAGGTGGAGGGAGCTCTTGCTCCAAATTAATTGCCAAATATTCAAGATCTCGGCGTGAGACATGTAATGATAATGTCAATTGTGGCATTATTCCCCACAGAGTTGCTTGTTTAAGTTTCTCTTACCCCTCCAGCGGAGTATTTCTTCAAGGTTGTTGTTAGGTCGTTATCAAAAGATTTCGTGAATCGATTTTTGGAAGTTGCCGCCTATGTTAAAGTAGGTGTCCGGCAGTGTGGATTCAGAAAATCCCCAGTAGAGTCCTTCTCAGATTTGCTGCCATGCCAGCACTGAAAATTGGAAGACTAGACTCATATTGTGTTACCCATGTGATTGATGAAGCTAGCTGCTGCAAAGATAGGCAGAAAAGATGTATCATGTTATCTTCCCGTAGCGATGGCGGTTTTATCTTCCCGTAGCGATGGCGGTGTTATCTTCCCGTAGCGATGGCAGTGTTATCTTCCCGTAGCGATGGCGGTGTTATCTTCCCGTAGCGATGGCGGTGTTATCTTCCCGTAACGATGGCGGTGTTATCTTCCCGTAGCGATGGCGGTGTTATCTTCCCGTAGCGATGGCGGTGTTATTTTTCTGTATTGGTGACAGAGTCAGTACCCGTAGCGATGGCGGTGTTATTTTTCTGTATTGGTGACAGAGTCAGTACCCGTAGCGATGGCGGTGTTATTGTTCTGTATTGGTGACGGAGTCAGTACCCGTAGCGATGGCGTTGTTATTTTTCTGTATTGGTGACAGAGTCAGTACCCATAGCGATGGCGGTGTTATTTTTCTGTAATGGTAATGGAGTCAGTACCTGTAGCGATGGCGGTGTTATTTTTCTGTATTGGTGACGGAGTCAGTACTCGTAGCGATGGCAGTGTTATTTTTCTGTATTGGTGACAGAGTCAGTACCCGTAGCGATGGCGGTGTTATTTTTCTGTATTGGTGACGAAGTCAGTACCCGTAGTGATGGCGGTGTTATTTTTCTGTAATAATGACAAAGTATTACCCGCAGTGGTGGCGGTGTTATTTACCCGTAGCGATGGCGGTGTTGTTATTTTCCCAGATTATTTCCCGTAGTGGTGGCGGAGTGATTTCCCGTAGTGATGGCGGGGTTATTTCCATGTATCATTGGCAGGGTCATGTTTTGTTGGCAGAAGTACTTCTCCCAGTGAAGTCGTCCAGGTTACTCATATATCGACAAGTTTGATGTTGCATAGATGGTTAATGATGAAATCAGATTTGTAGATAGTGTTCCCCAAGTAGTGGTGCAAGTTATTTCAAAATGTATTTTTGCAGTTGGCAAATTTCCGGGTTCTTAGTATTCAACCGTCTCGTACCTCAATTGTCTGAAGGCTCCGGGCTCTTCACCCAGTCGGGTCCAAGTCATTTGAATAGGGGCAGCTGTTGCACCCTAAAATTTTCTCAACCTACTTCACTTGGTTTATGTTTCAACTGCATTGTCATTTGCATAAGAAGTCATGTACATAGTCTAATCATTTGCATAACATAGCATAACAAGTCATCTGGCAAGGGATCAAGTGCTATTTTTCATCTCAAGGAATGTATTCAAGAGGCTCTTATCAAGATTCAAGCTTATTCAAATCACCAAGAAAGAAATTGAAGCTTTGTGAAGTTTAAAGGCCAAGCAGTGGGTTTCTCTCCTATCTTGAGGGTATGTGAAGATCATCAGAGAAGTTATGGGTTATGAATTGAGGGCATGGAAGACCTAGAGGGTCCTTTTGAAAGTAAGACAAGTCATTGGTGTGGTTGCAAGAGCTACAATTGAAGATAGTCAACTAGGGTGTCAGCTGGGTCAACCCTGGGTCAACCTTAAGTCAAATGCTTGATTGAAGGGCATCAAGGCTTATTTGGAGGATGTGAGATTCATCATTTGATATGTGGATATGGATGTGGTGTTGTGCCAAGGAGAAATCAAAAGAAATCAAGAAGAAGAGAAGTTTCTGAATTAGGGTTTCTGAGTAAAATTCTCTGATTTAGGTCAAACTTCCAAGCAAAGTAATTCAAAATGCAAGTCTCAAATGGATCCTTGGCCAACAGGAAACTTGTAGAGTACCTCAAGACCTTTAATTCGAGTGGTGGAAGGCATCAAGGAGATTTATAGAACTCAAGTTATGGTTCTTGCAAGTTAGGGGTCCTCAGAGGCATCTGAAATTTGTCTGTGAAAGTTACTTGACTTCCAAGCAACTTTTTCCCCTTTATGAGTTTTCAAATGGATTTTTGGCCAACATGAAAGTTGTTCCCCATGATCTTAGATTTCTAGAAAGGTATGGTATGCCTCAAGCTGATTTGTGGAGCTCTACTTATGATCTTGACAAGCCAAGGGCATTTTGGTCATTTGGAGGTTATAAGTCATTTCAAGCATAAGGCCATATCTCCTACTTCCAAGCTTCAAATGGAAAAATCTTCAACATCAAACTTGCTTAAAATGATGTTTTTAGGTCAAATAACTCATCATGGAAGATTGATCGGCTTATTTCAAAAAGTCACTTAAAATGGCCTAAAAAAGGGGAATAAGTCAAATAAAGTAGTGAAAAAAAAATCAAATTTTGGGTTAGAGGTCACAAACAAGCCATATGACATACCAATTTGATTGTGAAATGCATTTTAAAGACAATGGCATTGGCACATTTTTGAATTGAGCAATAATTTCATGACTTGCTTTGTAAAAGTGGTTGCTTGAAATGTAAGTCACTAATCCAAACCACTTAACAAGGCATTTGGAAGACTATTTTGGTTAGAAACTTCCAAGGGAAGATACATGAACAATCTAGAAATTTCCAAGGGAAGATACATGAATAATCTAGAAAGTTCCAAGGGAAATGGATTTTATTATTTTGGGCTTGGGCTTCATTTCTAGAATATTCCAATCATCTCTATAAATGTTTAGAAACTCATTTGAAGCAAGGTTGGTGATTGATTGGAGTTGGATTGGAAGAGAGAATATCAATTTTCAAGAGAGCAAATCAAGTGGTGATTCTTCATTCAAGGCGATTTCGGTTCGATTCGAAGATTGTAGCACTTTCCTCGCATATTGTTGAACGAATTTGAAGCTTTCGGAAGTACGAAAAGAGCCGAAGATACTCCGTTTCGAAGCTCCGATCAAGGTATGTAAACCTTCACTTTACCATGGATTTAGGATGAGATAATTAGAAGTTCTTATGCAGTTAGGATCATGAACACCTATGGATGATTTTAGGATTGTTAATTTGGAGATTTTCTTCATTCCCTTTTTCTTTTTATTTTTCTGTTTTGAGGCCTGTTTGCTTTTATTGCGTCAAAAATAGTAAAAATGTTCAAGAAATTATGAAATTTTTTTCTACAGATCTTGATTATCTCAAGAAATTTTAGGCGCTGAGTTTGCATTTTTTAGGTTTTTTTTATTTAGCTATGATTTTTCTTTCGTGCTAATATCCATTGGTGTACATAACTGTTCATCTGTTTTGTTTAATTTTTTCTCTTTGATGCTTCATGATTTTGAGCTGATTTTTGGATATGTTTTAAATGATATGCATAGGGTTCCCCAGAAATTTTATTGGAATTTCTAGACGAATCTGAGTTTAGTTTTGAATCCGCTTTTTAGAGCCATCCCCATCTGAATGTTCCCTGGACACTTTATAGGTTTTCCTTTAGAAAGTGACCTTAACTTTAGAATTTGGTTTTAATTTTTTTACCATAGGTTGATAACATCTTCAGGAGATTGTAGAATTTTTCTTAGATTTTTTTGGATTGTTTTCCCATTTCTTTTGCATTTTATATTCTGATGAGTATTTTGCATGATGTTTGCTTTGCACATTTGATACCGCTGTTTTGTAGAATTTTGTTCTCTCAATTGGTGATGATTATTGCTTAGATCTTTTGGTAGATTGTAGCTAACACTCGTATGTTCCATTAGGAATTTTTGTAGATTTTCTAGATGTAATTTGGTTC
The DNA here is from genome assembly GCA_963859935.3 of Lathyrus sativus. Classification (NCBI taxonomy): domain Eukaryota; kingdom Viridiplantae; phylum Streptophyta; class Magnoliopsida; order Fabales; family Fabaceae; genus Lathyrus; species Lathyrus sativus. Next base: position 141,324,101 of record OZ012741.1, on the reverse strand, counting down.
TGTTTTAGGGTTGTTGATTAGGACCTTCCCAATTGATGGTTAACTTTGACCCCTTGCATGTTAGGAATTGTTTAGACCCCTTAGAAGTTGATATAGGGTTTGATCTTCGATCTTGATAATATAGATATTAATATACTTTAGGGTTTCCCTTAGGATAATGTGATAAAACTTTAGAATAAAAATGGTAGTAAAAAATGTTGAAATAGATATGGTGTAATAAAAAACTTAGAATATTTTAGGGTTTAAACACAACTTAGGTGCATTAAAACAATTTCTTTTGGGTTTTTTAGATTGAATTAGGACTTGGGACATATAGGGTATTAAGGGTAGGTATAGTAGATCCCCTAGAAATAATATTAGAATTTTCCCTACTATATTAATATTTTTAGTATATTTTGCAATTGTATGCTTGTTTGGTGTGCCCTTTTTGGGGTTTATATTGTTTGTATGGGCTTATTGGGCTTGCTTGGGGTGTGGACTTGGCTTGAAGAGCATGATGATGAAGCATAATGAAGACAAAGAGTTGAAGATCAAGTTCAAAGTTGATGAAGATGCTAGGTTTGCTTGAAGATTGATTGAAGATCATAGGACCTAGGAGCTAGGTAGAGCTTTAGAATAGAAAATTTCTTCATAAATATGGATGGCTTCTATTGCCTCCATTCTTATCTATGATTCAAAGTCTCTCTTTGATACTCACCTCCTTCCTTTGGAAGGATTAGTGACAGTATCTAGGAGATAGAACTTTTGAGAGAAAACAGTTTGTATTTTGTTAACAGTCTGTATGCCACCTTTGGTGGTTAACTGACTGTTTAACATCCCAAATCATCTTGTAAACTATTACTCATCTAGGAGAGCTTGCTTTATAGAATCTTTGAAGATTGAAGATGAAGTCCCTTGCCTTGAAGACTGATTGAAGATCATAGGACCTAGGAGCTAGGTAGAGCTTTAGAATAGAAAATTTCTTCACAAATATGGATGGCTTCTGTTGCCTCCATTCTTCTCTATGATTCAAAGTCTCTCTTTGATACTCACCTCCTTCCTTTGGAAGGATTAGTGACAGTATCTAGGAGATAGAACTTTTGAGAGAAACAGTCTGTATTTTGTTAACAGTCTGTATGCCACCTTTGGTGGTTAACTGACTGTTTAACATCCCAAATCATCTTGTGAACTATTACTCATTTAGGAGAGCTTGCTTTGAAGAATCCCTTGAAGATTGAAGATGAAGTCCCTTGCCTTGAAGACTGATAGAAAAAGGAGCTTGTGCTGTCAGGTTTTGCTGTTTAGAGCTGCTGGTGCTGTGTAGAGCTGGTGATGTATTGTTTGAGTTTCTTGACTGTATTGTTTGATAAGTTTCCCCTTGAGATTGAGGCGAAGCTGTTTCACCTCGCTCATTGTTTTCTAGGTTCGAGGTTGAGTGGGACTCCCTTGCCTCGCTTGTACTGCTGCATTCATGCATTTTACTGCTTTACTGTATATATGCTGTTGTTTTTCCGTTTATCCCCTTAGGATCTCTGTTTCTCTCTGCGCAGGAGAGAAATATGACAGACATTAGGTGCTAACCCATGCATGATAACATTAGGATAGATTTTGCTTCCCTTATCAACCATAGGTTTTAGAGTTGCTGTCTCTCTTCTTTCTCAAAACAATCAGAAAAACACAATAAACATTTCAAACATCAATAAAAAAATAGTTCTTGCGTAAAAGACTGTAAACCAATCAAAAAACGTCATTTTTGTCCGCTTGGACCCATAATCAGGAGAAAACCTTTTTAGAAGGAATAAAAACAATCAAGACAGACTTGTGTCGTACGTGGCCCGAACTACGTTTGCTCTGATCTTTCATGCTGTATGAAAGTACGTAGGCATAGGAAGCGATATCCTAGCGAGCAACCTTCCCCTCCTTTCCCGTAGGTAGGCGAACTACGTTGACTCTGATTTCTCGTTCCAGACGGGAATACGTAGGCATAAAGTGCGATACTTTGCCGAGTCATTTTATTTTCTTTTTAACCCAGACCTGTAGAATAGATAGAATAACAATCCGTACTAGAAAACAAGCGTGGATCCCGTCGAGTACGACGGACGTGAGGGGTGCTAATACCTTCCGCTTGCGTAACCGACTCCCGAATCCAGGATTTGGTTGCGATGACCATTCCTTTCCCGTCTTTGCGGTAGGTTTACTTCGAGCGTTTCCTTTCCCTCCTTTGGGATAAATAACGCACGGTGGCGACTCTTCTGTTCAGCCGGCGCCGATTTTCGTAGTAGCGACAGTTGACTCTGATATGTGGCACCGGGTAGTTAGGGATTATTTTGATTCTTTTATGATACACCTGTGTATGTATCTGCTGATGATATGTTTTGTAAACATGGTGAATGATAATTGTATATGTGAATACATGTTTTAGAAGTTATGAAATATTTGGATGTTTCCGCCTTTGTTCTAAATATTTTCTTGTGGGTGTTGCCCCGATTTTGCATATCTGTTGAGCAGGTGTTGTATGTGTTGAATTTTTGGTATAATGTGATATGCCCCTTTTATGCCATGATATAAATGTACTCTGATGAAATTTTGAATTATGCCTGAATGATTATTTGTATTATTTTGGGGTATAGAAAAGGGGTGTTACAGACCTCGATTCCTTTTTCACTGACTATAAACCCCAACAGCTTTTCTGACCGTACACCAAAAGTAAATTTGTTCAGATTCAACCTTAGTCTGAACTTCCTTAACCTCTCAAACAACTTCAACAGATTCACCAAATGCTCTTCTCCGTTTGTGACTTTGCGATCATGTCATCAACATAAACTTCAATCTCATGATGAATCATATCATGAAACAAAGTCACCATTGCCCGCTGATAGGTTTCCCCTGCATTCTTCAATCCAAAGGGCATTACCTTGTAGCAAAAAGTCCCCCACAACATGATAAAATTCGTTTTCTCCATGTCCTCAAGGGCCATCTTGATCTGGTTATATCCGGAGAAACCGTCCATGAAAGAAAACACTGAATACTGAGCAGTATTATCAACAAGCACATCAATGTGGGGGAACAAGAAATCGTCTTTCGGGCTCGCTCTGTTTAGATCACGGTATTCTACACACATTCTTACCTTACTATCCTTCTTTGGTACAACTACAATGTTAGCGACCCACAAAGGGTAGTTCGTCACGGCAAGAAATTCGGCATCCAACTGCTTCTGGACCTCTTCTTTGATCTTAACTGCCATATCCGGTCTAGTTCTTCTTAGCTTTTGTTTCACAGGTAGGCACTCTTCTCAAAGAGGAAAGCGATGAACCACAATATCCGTATCAAGTCCGGGCATATCTTCGTATGACCAAGCAAATACATCTTTATACTCCCGAAGCATTTCTACCAGTCTTTGTTTGACACCGTCCTCTAAAGAAACCCCTATTTTGACCTCCTTTCTATCTTCGTCTATGCCCAAGTTGACGACTTCGATTTCCTCTTGATGAGGCAGAATAACCTTCTCTTCTTGTCTTAGCAACCTGGCGAGCTCTTCAGGCAGGCCTTCGTCTTCCTCAATCTCTTCTTCAGCTTGAAAGATTGGATTATCAAAGTCATACCGAGTCTGTTATGTGAAACCTGCAATAATGATGATTTGATGCTTAAAATGATATGCAAACAATACAAACCACATTGCCATTTTATTGTTAAAAATAAAAACAAGAAAAACAAGGATCACAATATTTGAATGCAAAACGCCCTTTGATTAATGATAAAACAATTGTTCAAAACATAAATAAGAATAAGGCCCTACAGACAAAGACCGCTATGCTCCGGGTAGAACATAGGGCTACACATAATCAAAAACAAGATAATTACTCTTCATGCGTCACTTGGACAATTTCTTCGATAGTCCAGTTGTTCAGGCTTCGTTCGGGAATACATGGCTGGATCCATGCATCCATATCGCAGTCACTATCGCCTTCGTCCTCGGACACAATGTTGATTCAATCAAATATCACCCCACCACTTGTAAACTGGACTGGCCCTCAGTAGCGCGGCACACCCTGTGAAGAAGACGATGACGGGCTGTACCCCAGTCCAAACTTATCTTGCTTATTGGGGATGCTTAGCACCTGCCCCCCAACCCTGAGATGATCCAAATTTTACCACAGCTTGCGCTTCTTTGAATGATGACATAGCAACCTCAAGAACTCCGCCCACAACTGGCGCCTTCTCTCTGACCTGGACTGTCTCAAAAGCTTGACATAGAGTTTCATGTATCTCCCCATCAAATTCCATATATTTGAACGAGGATAAATGGTTGATCATAATGTCCTCCTCACCACAGACAGTGACAATGTTACCCCTCACCATATACTTTAACTTCTGATGTAAGGTCGACGTCACTGCCCCTGCCGAGTGAATCCAGGGCCGACCTAACAAGCAACTGTATGCTGGTTGGATATCCATTATGTAGAAGACGACGTTAAAAATATCAGGGCCAACCTGGATATGAAGAGTTACTTCTCCAAACAAGGACCTCCTTGTCCCATCAAATGCTCGCACAATCAGATCACTAGGCGTGCATATTACTCCTTGGGTGTCCAGCTTCATCAAAGCCTTTTTGGGCAACACATTAAGCGAAGACTCAGTATCCACCAACACGTGAGATAAAATATCCCCTCTGCACTCAATGGAAATATGCAGGGCATGATTGTGGTTTCTCCCTTTGGGGGTCAAATCCAGATCAGTAAATCCTAATCCATTTCCAGCGTTCACGTGCGCCACCACTCCCTCCAGTTGGTTCACCGATATTTCCTGTGGCACATATGTAGTGTTCAGAATCTTCAGAAGGGCATTCCGATGTGCCTCAGAGCACAGCAGTAATGATAAGACTGATATTTTTGACGGGGTTTATTGTAGATGGTCCACAATCTTGTAATTGCGTTTTCTAATTAGACGCATGAATTCCTCAACGCCTTTCAACAAAGCGTTCTTTTCAGCCCCTTGAGAACTCTCTTCAACAACAACTTTCCCCTTTCCCTTATCGGGTCTTTCAACATTAGCCTCTGGAGGTGCAAACACTCTCCCACTCCTCGTCACTCCGCCTGTTCCCACCAAATTATCCACCGAATCAGACGTCGTTCCTTTCAGCTCTTGTTTTTTACCGTTGCAAAAGACTTCAGCGCCGTAATTCCACTGGATCACCTTAGTACTTTCGTAAGGCACATGCCCTGCCTTGGTGATTATGACGGTGGCTGGCCTCGGCGGCGCATATATATTAATGGTTCTAAATGGAATTGAGATTGTGGAAACCTCATTCTGCTCTTAACCAATCACCCTTTCAGCTTTTTCTTTACCAGTTCTGTCAAATTGTAGTATGCCTTCGTTCATTAATCTTTGCACATGATTCTTCAAGTCCTCACATCCCTCAGGATGAGCCAAACAGCCTTCACAGCCTTCATAGTTTCCATACAACCAGGGAACACTCCACCCTTCAACAACCTGTTCTTAACAACACTCAAAGGATTCTTTAGCTCTTCAACACTGATCACCAAATTCAAGCTCTCTCCCTCCACAATAGCATTTACCCCAGCCGCTCCATGGTTAGGCATAGGATTTTGCACAACATTGGGCGCATCATTCGTAAAATTGATCGCCTTGCTATCTATAAGGTCCTGAACCTTATGCTTGAAGGATTTGCAATTGTCTATGTGATGGCCGAGAGCACTTGAGTGAAAGTCACATCTGGCATTTGCATCATACCCTCGGGGGGGTGCGCCAGTCAGGGATGCCAACGTTCTCTTCTGAACTAACTGCAGTTGTATCAAATGTTGTAACAATTATGAGTATGGCATTGGCGGTGCATCAAAATGTCTGTTCATCGTCCTCATACGATCTTGGAACTGCCGCGGAGCGTAATTTTGCTGTTGTTATGGACGTTGTTGTTGTTGTTGTTGTTATGGTTGTACTACTGGATTAGCAATGCTCGCAATCTAAGGTTGTTGTTGGTGATATTGATTCCTGTTTCTGTTTCTGTTGTTACCCCTGTATCCTGAGACTACGTTCGTCTCCCCTTCTCTTTCCTTATTACTAAAGTTCTTTCTATCTCCTCCAGACGAGGACCCCTCTCCCGCTTGGATCTTTCCCAACTTAATTCCATTTCAACTCGTTCTCCTATAATGATTAAGTCTGAAAAGCTACCAGACATATTGCCTACCAATCTCTCGTAGTACATGCCAGACAGTGTAGCTATAAATAGATTAATAAGTTCTCTCTCCACCATAGGAGGTTGAACCCTTGTAATAAGTTCGCGCCACCTCTGGGCGTACTCCTTAAATCCTTCATTATTCCGTTGTGACAAATTCTGCAACTGCACCCGATTAGGCGCCAAATCACTATTATATTGATTGTGTCTGACGAAAGCCTCTACCAAATCTCTCCAGTTTCTAATGTTGACTGGCTCCAAACCCATATACCATTCTAAGGATGAACCAAACAGGCTATACTGAAAGAAATGCATCAGCAACTTCTCGTCATCAGAGTATGCAGACATTTTTCTGTAATACGAACGAAGATGCACCCTGGGACAGGTCGACCCCTTATACTTATCAAAGTCTGGGACCTTAATCTTTGGTGGGATCCTTAAACCTTGGATCAGCCCCAAGTTTGACATGTCCAGACCAAGAGAGTTCTGGTTTTTAAGGTTCCTCATCTTCTGTTCTATTAGCTTAAACCTCCTGTATGCATCCGGCTGCAATGCTGCTCCCAGATCTCCCATGGAGAAAATATCATCTTGCTCGTCCTCCTCCCATTGAGGACCAGCATTTCCATGTACAACACATGTAGCTCCTGGGACATGTACACCAGTCTGATTACCTCCGCCCGGAGGGGTAACAACTGTTGGAATGGCAGTGGCATGAGGAGTGCCCTTGTCAGCTGTAGGAGGAACAACAATAGTCCCTCCATGCAGAACCCCAATTCCATCAACCCTAGCAATCAGAGGTTGAACGAGTGTTCTTAGATATTCCTGGCCATTGGCGACCCCCTGCATCAGGTCCATAAATCGTGCCATACGGTCATGGAACTCTTGTAGCTCAAGTTGAATTTGGTCCATGGCTTTTTGTTGATTCCCCCTTGTTGAGTAACAGTGGATGGTGCGGTCTTCAATCCTGAAATAGTGCTGAGAAAACCACAAAAAAGAATAAGGTCAACGAAATCAAAACACCTGCAATGCAATATGAAAAATGATGCAAAATGCAGACATGTAAATATGGTTCAGGGAACTCTTCCCCTTGATTCTAGTTCCACGGGAACAAAAGGAGAATGAAGAGCCAACAGATGGAGCCACAAAAACCCTCTCTCATAAATAAAATGAGACACAAAGTATCAATATACAACACATCACCAAGGAAATACAACTGAGTCAATACGACCTCATCCAACAATCCTGGTGATGGTCGGAATTCAAAACAACAAAGTACAGAAAAAGAAAATACATCAAGTACGACAGCGAGTTTGAAACTCCTCCAACAACTCCTTCGTATCAGGGTGACGAGGTCTAATAATCAATCCCTGGATAAGCAACCCCCTCCTGCTGATGGTGGTCTGTAAGCCTTGAGCATAATCTTCCCATGCGCCTTCCCCAGATGCATCTTCAAGTTTAGGCTTCTTCAGATCTGCTCTTAACTTATACTCCTCCAACGGTGCAAGAGCTTCGCGTAGCTTGCAGTCGCATTAGTAATGACGAGAAGACTCACCTGGATCTTTCTCATCTTTTACACGGAGTTGAGTCTTCAACTTAACAATCTATTGACGAAGTCCATCTTCTCTTTCTTTGTTGTTGGTCAGGATATCGTTCTATTTGGCGTTGAACTTTGATATCTCTAAATGTGCACTTTCTAGCTCCTTCTTTTTATCTTTGAGAATATCACTGGCGCTTTTCAAGTCTCGACGTACTAGCTCTCGGGCGCGAATATCTTGTGTCAACTCTCTACCCATCTTGTTCACTATCTCTGTCTTCTTCTTGGATAAGTGGGTGGCCTGATTCTTTTCCCTTCTAAGCTGATTGATTTGCTCTTCCAACTCTTCGTTCTCCTTGCGTAGTTCTTCCTTTTCAGCCCATAGTTGATTGCACTTCTGAATGTCAACTGTCATTGGTTCTTCAACTACCAAGGAGTACAAAGGTTATCTGATTAGAAAGGGTAGAAACAGTCTCTCAACTCTCTTTTAGATCCATTCCACATATGGTACATAGGCTCTGCAATCGCTCTTGCTTAAAGAAGATTTTCCTTCACGGTGAATTTTACCCCAAGCCTTTTCCAATCTGATTAAGGTCTCAACATCAATTGAACCGGTGAAATACAGAGATTCTTGTATTTCTTCTTCCTTCGGAGGTTCTCTTAGAGCATAACTAAACTGTCTGACTGCGAGAGCAGGGTTATAATTAATGCCCCATATTCTCCCAATCAAAGGAACATTGGGGAAACTACCACATCTGTAGACAAACCTCACACCCAAAAGGTCTCTGTTGAACCATATAATATCCTCAGAAGTTAAACCCATAAGTTTCTCTGACCAATCAGCAGTGTCAGAGATGTCAATAAAAGGATCAGACTTAGGTAGATGCGAATTAAACCATATGTACAGGAGAGGCACACAACAGGAAACATTCTTCCTTCTTCTGTTCTCATTCTTATAGTGGACAGAATGATAAACATCTCCTAAGAGTGTCGGAACAGGATTCTTGGATGCAAAGATGTGAAAGGTATCCAGGTCAACAAAATCAGGGATATTGGGAAATAATATTATGCCATAGATACAAAGAGACAAGATGGAATTGAAGACAATCCAACATCCTTCTTTTGCAAAATGCTGAGCTCTGCTCACCAAGAAAGGCAATGGGAACCCAGGTACTCCACTCCTCCAACTCATCTTTCCATCTAACTCAGAAACATCCAAGTGAAGAGAATTTGCTAACTTTGTCGAGTTGGGCTCTGCCTCAGAATGGCAGAAAGGCATCTGTTCTAGAATTGGGATTCCTAGTAGTAAGGCAAATTCTTCCAAAGTAGGCATCAACACATATCCTGGGAAGGTGAAACATCGCAACTGAGGATCATAGAATTGAATCAATGTATGAAGACCTCCTAACTAAAACAATGAAGCCTTGCAGACATAACTCATAATTTTCCCATAGTCTTTCTTGAAATCCTCCATCACACTGTGATTAGCTGTAGAGATCAAACTGAGCAAGGACCCTATATCCGGTGCTGGAAACTTGTACACTACTGTTCTCTTCAAGCTGGGCTTCATACTGATAGTGGATTAGATTACTAGAATCAAGGAGAAAATGTGCACCTGAAACACAAATACATGTCAATGTTAAAATGCAAATAAGTATGCAAATGCAATAGGGGATCAAGTTGATGTGCTGCTGACTAAGATGAACCAGCGCTTCGCTTTGGCGAGAAAATACCGGAACACCCAAGTATAACATCAGAGATCAAAGGTTCGCACTAATAAGAAATTCGGGTATGTTGAAGGTCTAGTTTCCTGCATAACCCTCCCAGCTCATAGGTATGAACCTGTCCCTGAAAAGGTCTGGCATCCTATGTGGTCGTCAGCGTCACAGACTTTCGAGAAACGATGATACGTTCACCATTTCTTGTTTGGCATCATAGTCTAACGAAGCGGCCTCACTTAGCTTACTCCCAAGTGATCGGTCCCCAGAGCTGACAATCCTCGGATCTAACATCCTCTCAACTGTCCAAAACAGACTGGAAAGGTAGTCATCAAAGAGAATCTCGTCTGAGCGCGAATTTCATGAGGACTAGTGCATGTCACCATACAGGTCCATCACTACTTTCCACTTCTAATGCTATGGTTATACTCAAGCCTGGGTTTTGGTTTATCTCACAATGGAACAATCTGACGCAACAACACATCAATAACATGATACAATGCAGGAAAGTAAAATGCAAATGCGATAAAATACAGATACAACACAAATGAACAATATAAACACCCAAAGATAAAACATACAAGCGCTAGGACTGACTCGCATACGGGATGGGAAGATTCCCCAGCAGAGTCGCCAGCTATCGCATCGCTGCGAAGAGGGGCCGGCAAGGACAAAAGAGTCTCCACCGTTCATTATTTATCCCAAAGAGAGGAAAAGGAAACGATCAGAGAAAACCTATGAAAAAGGGAAAAGACAGGTCATTGTAACCAAATCTTGGGTTTGGGAGTCGGTTACGTAAGGGGAAGGTATGAGCACCCCTCACGTCCGTTGTACTCAACGGGATCCATGCTTGTTGTCTATCTAAAAGGGTGTTAAACTATCAAAGGTTGGCTCACAGGGACAAAAGAAAAGAAAAGAGACTCGATAGAGCATCGCCGCTCTATGCCTACGTACTCCCTGGTGAAATGGGAAAGTCAGAGTCAACATAGTTCGGAAAACTACGGGTGAAGGTATGGAAGGTTGCTCGCCAAGACATCGCCGTCTTGTGCCTACGTGTCCTCATCTGATATGAGAAATTAGAGCACATATAGTTGGGGCTGACACGACCACAGGTTGGTTCAAGTGTTTTAACTGAGTACGGTTAAATAGTGGTTCCAGTAGTTAGGGACGATGCCTGTTTGCAGTAGAACCAAAACTTAACACACTATTTCTGAAAATGATTTTCCAAATAATCCTGAAGGATAAAAAGGTTTGATGTTTTGTTTTGTGTTTTTTATGAAGAAGTGAATTGAGTTAAGATTCGTAACTCATGTTGCACTAAAGACTATGACTTGAGAGCGAATGCGTTGCATATCGCCCAAAGGGCATACACTAAACACTCTAGACAGATTGAGAGGAGGCCCCCCAACTATCATTCCTCAAGTACTTAAGGCTCGTAGCGTGCAACACTCATTATCCTTTATTAGGGGGGCATGGATATCAATCTGAGCCCATATCAACCTAGCTCAGTTCAAACTATGAAGCACACTGTTTCATTAATCCATCTGGGTTTCAACGCGTGCACGTCATCTAGTTAAGCCAATGGAAGAGGGACAAGCGAGCAAGTCAAAAAGTCAGCCCAGGCCAACTCAGTATTGGACGTGAAATGAACCAGACGCCGGAGCTAGGGCTCTGGTCGTCTTCTTCGGCCAACTCACCGGAGCTCAGGGTTCAAACCTCCCTAAAAATGTCCAAAAATGGTACCAATCAAAAGGTCTTGCTACAAGGATCTCAAATCCACAAATCAATCAATCAAAATGTTCCAAAATAAAGAGAATAAAAGGATCGAAAATCAAACACGTCATTTGAAAATGTGATCAAACAAGAACAACAATGGATCAAACATGGCCTACTCAACGTAGGGCTTCAGATGCAACCAACATGAGCTTAGATATGTGCCTAGAATGAGAGAAAAATGGAAGATAAGCTTACTGAACGGAGCAACTCCATTGGTTCTTCAGATGCGCGCAAGCTTGACTTTCTTCCTTCCAATCCACTCCTTATGCTCTAAGAAAGATGATGCAAGCTTCAATTGCAGTTGATTTGAGGTGAAAACTCAGATTCAAAAATGGAAAGTGTTTGGAAAATTTGAAATTCTCTCTGCTCTCTCCAGCTGCAATTCTCTATTCTGATGATTAGGGCAAACAAAACAGCTTTTATATGATGGGTATTGACACTCCATGCAGGCCCATGCTACTTCATTTAATTGATTTCAAAAAATGGCCAAAAAAAATCAACTTTCACATACACACGGGTTTTGCACTTTCTACACCACATGAGCTCAGCAATTGGAAGTGCATGAAATGTACAATTCAGCTGAATTGGTTTGGGCTTTGTGAATGGTCCACACCTCAAGTTTGAAATCAAAACTTTTTAAGGAAGAAACTTGAAAATCAAGCATCTCATGGCATTTTGTGTTGGTCCATTTGTGGTAAGTTCCTTTATGATCATGTATTGGTGTGGAAAAGTTCAAATGTGAGACAAAATAATACCTATAATGTACCAAGTTCATACCATGACCAAAAGTCAAGATTTCACTTTGAAAACCTCCCACATGGCCATGTAATTCCACAATTTCCATGAATTTTGAATTCCATGATGTAAATAAAGCTCTTAGGTACAATTTTCATGTTGGCTGGAAATGCATTTGAGGTACATAAGCTCATGAAAATTGCCATTGAAACAAGTGACCTATAATGAAACTTTCCCAAAATACCCTTGTCTTGTAAGGTCCATAAATTGAGATGTACAAATGATATCAAGTACTTATAGGAATTTTTGGAAAGCTAAGTTCATGAGGAACAACTTTAATGTTCACTTGAAGTTGAGGGGAAACTAGCTTTTAGGTGAAAAATGCCTTGGAAGTGAGTTGACTTTTAGTTGACCAAAGTTCTATTCATCTGAGACCCCTAACTTGTTGGCATCATAACTTGATATGTACAAACTCAATGGATGAGTTCTTGTACTCAAAATAAAGCTAAGAACATGCCCTACAAGTATCATGTTTTCATGGAAATGGGATTGAGCTTGCAACATAGGTGAATATGGCCTTGAAGTTAGGCACACTGAAATCATCTAAAACTTTAATTTAGTAACTTCTTCCACTCTTGATTCCTCTTGATTTGATCTCATCATGACATCTCAAATGCTTTAAGGTGACTTCCCATGGCTTATGTGACTTAAAGACCAGTTTGGAAACCTTTCAAGTCCACAGTTGACTTTGAGTTGACTAAATGAAACCCTAATTCCAAGTCTTTTGTCTATGGCTCTTGCAGATGAATTGAATGATTGCACAAACTCCACAATGACCCCCTAGGGTACTCAATGGCTTTGTAGACCATGTATTGTCCAAATAAATACCTCATGAATCCTTGATGATCCTCTGATGACCCTTAAGATAGGAGGTAACCTCACACCAATCTCTCCCTTCAAAGAGCTTTGAAACTTCTCCATGATGATGAAACCCTTGATGTCTTGCACAAATACCTCTTGCTTGAGATTGGAACCAAAGAGACTCCTCCTCTTGAATGGCACAAGACACCTCTTGATCCCCTATATAGAACAATGCTATGCAAATGAAAATGCTAAAATGAAATGAAACACAAACCAAGCTAAGAAGAAAAGGTTGGTCAAATTTTGGGGTACAACAATCCTCTCCTCACCCGTTTGGGTAAAGCAATATTTTTTTCCGAATGCGACTAAGTATCAGTATCTTTCTATAAAGCAAACCAACATCCGTAGTCCGAACTACAGACGCTCTGATTTCTCATTTGTCAATGAGAATACGTAGGCATAGGATTGCGATATCCAAGCGAGCAACCTCCTCCCTTTTCTATCGTAGTCCCACGAACTACGGACGCTCTAATTTTTCACTTATTACAAGTGAAGATACGTAGGCACAAGGGCTATAATCCTTGGCGAGCACCCTAATCTAAATCCACCCATTTCCCCTTTAGAAATCTAAACCTTTTTACCTTACCTTTTATCTTAGAAGAAAACAAACAAACTAGACTAACGTTTGTCGCTACTCGAAAAATGCAACGATGGAGAGGAGAGAAAGAAAGACAGAACAGTCGTCGTCGAACTTTATTTATCCCATGAGGTGAAAGGAAAACATCGAGAAAACCTCAAGAAAGAAACGGATAAGATGGTCTCGTGACCAAAGAACGAGTTCGGAAGCCGGTTATGCGAAGGAAAGATATTAGCACCCCTCACATCCGTCGTACTCGATGGGAACCATTTGTTTGTCTACGTGTGAAAGTATTTGCTAGAATATATTGCTTTCTAAGAATGTTCCGAAGGGAGAGGGAAAGGTCAGAATTAGGGAAATGAGAGAAAAGAGAGAAGAGACTCGGTAGGACCTCGTGGTCCTATGCATACATATTCTCAACATGTATGAGAAAGTCAGAGTCAACGTAGTTCGGGAAACTACGGGTGATGGGGGGAAGGTTGCTCGCCAAGACATTGTCGTCTTGTGCCTATGTATCCTCATGTGGTATGAAAAATCATAGAAAACGTAGTTCAGGATACTACGGGAAAAGGTAAAAAAGGGTGCTCGCCAAGACATCACCGTCTTGTGCCTACGTATTCTCAACAGATATGAGAAATCAGAGCAAACGTAGTTCAGGTAACTGTTAACCGGTTTTTTTGATGGATGATGCTATCGTGCGTATCCTAGCAGCTTAGGTGTATTGCTGCTCACTTGTGGAGTCTTAGGCCTTACCTGTTTCCGATTGAACGGGCGTAACATGTAACACCCTGTTTTCCAAAAATAAAATAAATGCAATTTAAATCAAAACAATTATCAGAGTTGCCACACCAAAACGGGATATCACAAAAGAATACTCCAACAGAACGCTTCATTAAATGAATTCAACAATTAACAGCGAAAAATGTCACATATATATATATATATATATATATATATATATATATATATATATATATATATATATATATATATATATATATATATATATATATATATATATATATATATATATATATATATATATATATATATATATATATATATATATATATATATATATATATATATATATATATATATATATATATATATATATATATATATATATATATATATATATATATATATATATATATATATATATATATATATATATATATATATATATATATATATATATATATATATATATATATATATATATATATATATATATATATATATATATATATATATATATATATATATATATATATATATATATATATATATATATATATATATATATATATATATATATATATATATATATATATATATATATATATATATATATACACACACACATCATATTCGGCCATCTGTCCAAAATATACAAAACATCATCAATGGATCCATCAAAACATGATACGACACGGAGTAAAAACAAAATCATCAGCTAAACCATAAACACCCCAAAGCCCCGTGTTACGTATTAGAGCATCCCTACGAATCGACTCGCCACTATCCAAGCTAGCTACGCACCTGGATTATCTGTACTTCCGAAGAAGCACAAACCATAACAACAACAATAAGGGGTGAGAAATCATGATCAAAATATAACGGTAATAATGTACATGAATTAAAAGGTAGTAACTAATGCAATTAGCATTCAACATACATCAATTCGGACCTACTGTCCAACACCAACACAGCACACAAGCTAATGCAACCATATGCAACACAACACCATGATATGCGGTACCGACTCACTGGTTCATTCAATCGAACCCGGATAGATCGCATACACCCACCAATGGCAACGATCTATCCCCAATATGCTCCCCTTCAGAGTATAGACAATCAAACCCGGATAGATCACATACACCCACCAATGGCAATGATCTACCCTCACCAAGCTCCCCTTCGGAGTACGGGAAATCAAACCCGGAATAGATCACATACACCCACCAATGGCAATGATCTATCCCTATCATGCTATGCACAGACCAATGCACAACAACAATCCAAGCACACAAGGTGCACACGATCCATCCGATCATATCACCCAGCATCGTATATATTACACTTAATATATCTCCCAGTCATCTCAACAAAGCATCCCAAAACAGAACAAATAGTTCCATCGGATACGGCAAAACCAACACACGAACTCTTTGAACTTTCTTCACAGAGGCATACCGCCGTTTCTTCTCCAACACCGATAACTCAAGTTCCCGATGCTTAACATAATCCTCTATACTCTTTGAACATATCAAAATATCATCCGTTAACACAACCATTGACCCACTCACTTAAGTATGGAAAGTCCCATGCCAATGGACACTCAAATTTGCGAGCTATGGCGAAAACACGAACCGCACCTTCCGTACTTACTACAACGTCCAAACATATTTCATCAATAAATATCTTAATCCCATGCCGCTACTTCGCCATCACCTATAGCATTGTAAAAACTTCCAACACTCTGAACCGTGCGTCATTCTGAGTTATGGTTCTCCTGTTACGTCAAAAATACGACAACAACATCTTCACACTTGAAAGGCCATTCAACACACCTTCAACTCTTGAAATGTTTAAAGGTCTAATTTTATCAATATCGTATCCCACATTCTTAGTTCCTTTAATATTCACCAGGAGTCACTATCCACCCTTTACATACTCGACCTCATAATTTGTTACCGTAGCACATCTACCAGACACGAGTCTCAAAACTACTCACTCAAATTAATTCCTTGACCACCCAAATAGACATACAATACGGAGCTCTCAATATCGGGCTAGTTTCCACAACTAACTCGATCACAACTCTACTTCACGTCCGGACTGTATATCACTGTCTTGTCAGGATAACTTTCAGACAACCACACTTAATCGGCAACCCTCCAAATTCTCTACTTTCATCAACACTCCAAATCTCCCTCAAAATTAAACATCTCAATACTGTACTGCGCCGACTTGCCAAGACAACTCTCAAGCATTTGGCTTAACTCCAAACAATTCACTGTACACACCATCTAAACCCACAAGACATACTTATTCCCTCCAACATGATCCCGTCAAACTATAATAGCGTCTAGCAACACACTTGAAGCATCTTGGAGAAGCACAACCTTCTCCCCCACTTATTTCAATCCCACTCCTGTAGTCTCTAGTCTATGGAGACTATTGTCCCACCAAGCCTCAGTTTCTCCTTCCAGTATGTGAGTATCAAACCTCACCTTTTTGCTCATCACTACAACCCATTGTCCTGAAAAGTTTCTCAATCGCCTTCAGCTACTTCTGCGCAGCTTAAGGATCCAAAATTCCTCCTTCAAATGTCGGTGGCTTGTTACTCTGAAATTGTGCTAAATCCCCAAATTGTGCACCCGCAGCTTGGTTCTGATTAGAAACCACCTGCACCCTCGCTAGCGTAACGGCAACCAAAGCAACATCATTCCTTCCTGCCATACTCCTCAACCATAACAACACCAGGTTAAAAGACACACAACCCCTATCCTAAGGATAAACTCAACTACTATACTGGCCGGACGGACCGACCTGCTCTGATACCAACTTGTAACACCCCGTTTCCCAAAAATAAAATAAATGCAATTTAAATCAAAACAATTATCAGAGTTGCCACACCAAAACAGAATATCACAAAAGAAAACTCCAACAGAACGCTTCATTAAATGAATTCAACAATTAACAGCGGAAAATGTCATATATATATATATATATATATATATATATATATATATATATATATATATATACACACACACACACACACACACACACACACACACACACACACACACACACACACACACACACACACACACACACACACACACACACACACACACACACACACACACACACACACACACACACACACACACACACACACATCATATTCGGCCATCCGCCCAAAATATACAAAACATCATCAACGGATCCATCAAAACATGATACGACACAGAGTAAAAACAAAATCATCAGCTAAACCATAAACTCCCCAAAGCCCCGTGTTACGTATCAGAGCACCCCTACGACTCGACCCACCACTATCCAAGCTTGCTACGCACCTGGATTATCTGTACTTCCGAAGAAGCACAAACCACAACAGCAACAACAACAAAGGGGTGAGAAATCATGATCAAAATATAGCAGTAATAATGTACATGAATTAAAAGGTAGTAACTAATGCAATTAGCATTCAACATACATCAATTCAGACCTACTGTCCAACACCAACACAACACACAAGCCAATGCAACCATATGCAACACAACACCATGATATGAGGTACCGACTCACTAGTTGACTCAATCGAACCCGGATAGATCGCATACACCCACCAATGGCAACGATCTATCCCCACTATTCTCCCCTTCGGAGTACGGGTAATCAAACCCGGATAGATCACATACACCCACCAATGGCAATGATCTACCCTCACCAAGCTCCCCTTCGTAGTACGGGAAATCAAACATGGAATAGATCACATACACCCACCAATGACAATGATTTATCCCTATCATGCTATGCACACACCAATGCACAACAACAATCCAAGCACACAAGGTGCACACGATCCATCCGATCACATCATCCAACATCATATATATTACATAACAAATAAACACAAGCTCACTAAGTGCATAATAATTAACTCAAGTAAATAATCAATAAATCATCTCAATAGATCCATGGTTTAGTTAATATTTACTTAAACAATGACTCCCTAAACATATTAGATATAAAAATATTTGTCAACTAATTATATTGTCTATACTATGTTATAGGTCTATTCATTAGCTTTCCAACGCTTCGAACGGGGACTAACCGACTTACGAATTAAAAGTTATGACCAAAATCGTCGGAACCGAAATTTCCAATTTTCAGCTTTTATACAGCATGCAATCGATTGCTTGACTCAATTTTTCACATTTTAGCCACTGTTTTGATGTGCAATCGATTGCTTACTGTAGGTTTTCGAAAAATTATGCAGAAAATTGTATTTTTCACCAACCCTTCCCTCTTTGCTACCAAAATCAATCCCCACATATTAGGGTATTTACCAAACTCGAAAATCCACTAAATCATGAGTATTCTATGGGTTTCCTTCCTACATAAAATTCTACTGTTCAGAATCGGCAACACTCTCTGAAATCATCCGATTTCACCCAAACAAGTTCCCACAACACCAGACTAACATTCCACGACTTAGCTACAAAATCTATTCTAGATTCTACCCAATAAAACCTCAGCTCTACTGATTAACTCATTTTCGGCTTAAAATTGCGAACTACCCGAAAACCCCAAATCATCCAAACAATTGTTCTACCATCACATGCAACAGGTTTATCATACTAATAACATTTCAAAATTTCAACAACATCTCAAACATGATCATCAATCTACCATGGGGTTAGGGAAATCCCCTCTACCTAGAATTCATGCAACAACCAATTTCGACCCATTTCTCTCCCCTTACCTCGATAACTCGATCAGATGCTGAAAACTCTTGAAGAATCAGAAATCTTGGCCTCCTCTCTTCTCCTCTTTGATTCTCCTCTTCACTCTTGTTCTTGTTCTTCTTCCTCACTCTTCTCCCAATAGACCGTGTTCTTCTTTTTCCTCCCTTTCCAAACTCAAAAATACCCCTTATAACCCTTAAATCCTTATTTCTTTTATTCCAATAATAATAATACCAATAATAATAATAATAGTAATAATAATAATAATAATAATAATAATAATAATAATAATAAAACTATTAAATATCAAATTATTATCATTATTAATTATATTAGTATTAAACTCCAAAATTATTAAATAATCTCCACAAAGACACACCGAAAATAGAATAACACCAGAAAGGCTAAATAATTAAAAATGGGTGTTACATAACATATCCTTTTTGAAAAGATAGATTTTCGCCTTCGAGGCAAGATGTCACATTTGATTTGTGAGGGTTGTTTTTAGGGGCGAAATAGGTCCTCGGATAGTAACCCCTTGCGAGTAGTACCCAATTCTTTATCTCAAAGTTTTGTTATGAAAATCGTGTGGTGAATATAGTCGCGTATTCATATTGAAAGACGAGTATCAAGACCACACACTCTACAGTGAGTATCCTGACACTCAGAGAGGAAGAAGTCTGCACTCAATCCTCTCTCTTTAATTTAATACAAAGAGAAATTTATTCTTTTATTAGAAGATGTTTTGATCTTGAATGGTAAGTGCTTTGCGACAGTGAACCCTAAAGGTATTTTCAAGCACTCGGGATAGGAGAAGGCTGTCGCTACTGCGAAAATAAGGTGCCGGCATGACAGAAGAGTCGCCATCTTTCGTTATTTATCCCTCAGAGCGGGAAAGGAAACGATCGGAAAAACCTGACGAAAAAGGGTAAGACAAGGTCGTCGCAACCATTGTCTGGGTTCGGGAGTCGGTTACGCAAGGGGAAGGTATTAGCACCCTTCACGTCCGTCGTACTCGACGGGATCCTCGCTTGTTTGCTTACTTGGACGGGTTGGTTATAATCTATCTACCTATCAAGGCTGGATGAAAAAGAAAAGAAAAATGACTCGGCAAAGCGTCGCACTTTATGCCTACGTATTCTCATCAGAGAATGAGAAATCAGAGTCAACGTAGTTCGGCTAACTACGGGCGAAGGTGGGGAAGGTTGCTCGCCAAGACATCGCCATCTTGTGCCTACGTACTCTCAACAGGCATGAGAGATCAGAGCTCACGTAGTTCGGGAAACTACAGCTTATTTCCTGGAAGAAGTGTTTTTTATTGTGTTTGCGATTTCAACCGCACTAGAGACTATGACCTGAGAGTGAATGTGTCGCATGTCACCCAAAGGGTACCATACTAAACATCCAGACCATGGAAAAGAAACTCTCCCACAATCCTTTCTCAGATAGCTTAAGGCTCGTAACGTACGAAAGAAATCATTCATGATTACTGTATCTTAAACTGTTTTGAGATGAGAAGAGAACAGGCCCAACTAGGAGGGAGACTATCAAGTCCTACTGTTATCATGCCATGGATTCATCCTATGGTTGAGGTTTGAACAGGGAACTCCTAGATGTTGTCATGCATAGGTTTCAACCTAAAAGTCTATCATCAAATCCTTATCAAAGGAAATGAGAGTCCTAAGGGATCATGTCAATGATACGCCAAAACAGACAAAAGCATCAGCTTTAACAATAAAATGCATGCAATGCAAGTGAGGGAGGAAATGTGTGTGGGGCTTCAGCCTCCACAAGCTCGTCTCAACCTCAAGCCAGAATGAGATAACAGTAATCATACTGAAAAATAAACAACATGCTATCAAGCAATAAACGGTAAACTGCAATCTTACAGATAAAAGAGATGAAATCATGCTATCAAGCAAAATAAACACATGGGAAAGGGAGCTGGGCTCTACCGAATACCCGCAAGCAAAGCCAAGCAATAACAATACAAGCAGAGGGAGCAACTCAACCTCTAATGCAATCATGCTCCTAGACTAAACTTATTCTAGATGAACTTAGTCTAATGCAACAGACAAATCAGGCAAAACACACAATACAGAAAAGAAAAACAGAAGAAAGCCTCAGCTCTTCCAGCAGCTACTCAGTCTTCAGACTCCAGAGATCACTTGCTTTCCAGGTATCAACCCTACAACATGAGTATCAACTCATCTTCTCCCTTAAGCTTCAGCTTTTTTGATCAGCTCCACCTTCAGGCTTCACCATCTTCAGGGATATTCAGGCATCAACTTGGTCTTCACAAAGTCTTCAGACTTCAGCAATCTTCAAGGAATCATCCTCTTCAAAGCTTCAGCTTCCATCTTCAATGGCTCAAATGCTCCAGCAAACAAGATTCAGTCAACAAGATGAGGTGAGAATGTTAAAGTGCTCACTGACTTCCAAAGGATGCCATTGAGGACTTAACATCAAAGGGAAAGGCTCTCTCAAAGTTCTACCTCAGAGGGCAAAGTCACTAATCCCTCCAAAGGAGAGAGGTGAATACCCTTAAGGGACTTTATGTCACAGAGAAAGAAGGAGGTGAACAAGACACTCCTTGTTTATTGAATGAAAGTATTCTATCTAAGGCTCTACCTATGTACTTATAAACCTATAAACAAAACAAACAAAAGCTAGCTAAACTCCTCTGCAAGGTCTTCAAGCTTCAATGATGCTCCACAAGGTCTTCAACTCAATCTTCAAAGCTCACACACTCAAAGGAGAAGAAAAACAAGCAAAGCAATACAAATTATGCCTTTAAGCAACACACCTACTAACCATACATTCAAAAATCAATTAAAAATACTAAAATGCCATACAATATTCTAGCAAAATTCTAGGGGATTCTATACACACTTACCCTTAACCCATATATTCCCCATACACTAATTTGGCCTATAAATCCCAAAACAAAATGGTTCAAATCTACTTATACAACCTAAAACCCTAATTTGAACACCTAAATGTCAAACAATCAAACTATATCAAATTTTAATCTACAAATTGAGAATTAAATTCTATATGAACTAGGATTCAATATCTAACTATGCCAAAAAGAATGGCCCAAAAATCCTAAGGGAAAGTCCTAAAAGAAATTATACAAAATCAAGTATTAACCAAAACAATTAAAAAGACTATTTACCAAAAATAATATGCTAAAAATATTAAACTAAAAATAAAATGGAATTTTATTTATGGATATTTTTCTAGACAAAATTATGAATGTGTGAAAAAAATAAGAAATGAAAAATATTAATTTTTGGATTTTTTATGAATTTATTAAAATGCAAGAAAATATTAGAAATTAAAATAAAAGAATATAAGAAATAAAGGGGAGGGGGTATCAAAAGTAACACGCCTCAGTTCATTTATGATTGGGCTGAGAACCTGGGGTGCAAATATCAAAATACCAAGGCCCACCTGCGCTCAGAAAATTAATAGAAAAATTAAAGAGAAAATCAAATGGCAACGGTGCAAATAGCATCAAAATTCAGTTCAAAAGTTGATTGGGCCCGTGTTGGAGGTGTGGATAGCATTGGTTTCTGAGGCCCAGGATTTTCCACTTAATTGAACGCAGCGTTT
This sequence comes from Lathyrus sativus, assembly GCA_963859935.3. Taxonomy (NCBI): domain Eukaryota; kingdom Viridiplantae; phylum Streptophyta; class Magnoliopsida; order Fabales; family Fabaceae; genus Lathyrus; species Lathyrus sativus. The sequence goes on along the minus strand of OZ012741.1, from coordinate 141,301,561 downwards.
TGGCCTTAACATTTCCCTCCGTTTTTGAAATTGAATTGGAGTCGTGGGATTAACTGAAATGGTCAATGATCTGGGATCATCCAACGGTGGGAGTGCATCGTCCCCAAACAAACCCTAGGGTTTGCAGAAACCCTAACGCCATGCCAGAATTTCCACTCGATCGTTCTCCTCCATTACTCGATGAATTCACGAACTTCCAAAAGCAAACTTGCTCCACTAATCACCCAGAACACAATGATACCAATAGTATTCCCTGAAACCTCTTGTATTGTTCTAACAGAATGCACGAGTGTTAGGGTTCCACCATGGCTCTCTGCTATCAACCTTAACCAAGCTTCAATCTAATGATGTAAATCTGCTCCACATGTTATCCTAGCCATTCTAAACCACATCATATCCATTAATACACACTAACCAGCTTGCTATCAATCTTGCAAAAAATGGTACCCTGCCACGAAACCTCATGGATCTTCCTCTAATTCTCAGAAAACATTCCTCTAACCTAGCATGTTGATCCTACACCTAGGATTCTAACAGAATGTACATAATTAGGGACCTACAGATCAAAATACCAACCTGTCAAACTCCAATGGTGGGGGGTGTTAGGATTTGATTCAGCACTTGAAACCTTCTCCAAATCTTCCTCCAATAATGAACACCTTTCTGTTTGCAAGAGTTGAGGTGGATGAAGCTTGTAGAAGAAGGAATTGGATCTTGCTTAATCTTGAAGAAATCTAACAATGGCACTTTCTCTCTACCTCTCTCCAATGAACACAGCCACTTTCACCAACCCTGGCCAAATTGGGATTCACTCTTCTTATAACAATCCATGGAATCATCTAGAATCATCTAGAAACTCATGGAAAGTGCTAGAAAGTTGTAGAATTTCTCCTTTAATGACATGTTGATCATACCATATCTCATGAGTTAGGCTTGTCAAATTGGCTTCAAAATCTCCTTACAAGGGATACTGAGAAAGAATGAGTGAAAAACATGCACTTCCTTGCCTTTTGTGAAGCTTTGTTTAGTTACCTTATGATTCAAGTAACAATTTTCCAAAGCAACCTTCATTTTTGAGCCTCAAATCAAAATTCTGTTTAAACCAAAGTTTTTAGAATTCCATTTACATTCAAAATGGTATATTGGATGACCTATTTTGGACTCATAGATCTCCCAAACCAAATTTCAACTTGACTTGAATTAACTTATATGCCTTTTTTAGTTCAAATTTACCAAACTTTGTCATTTCATGCTATGAGCTTTTCCAACAATTCATGACCTCTTTTCTAGGCTTAAAATGCCATTTTGAACAACTTTCATGTTTTGAGTTTTTCCATTTGAGGCTTGGAAATAGGAGATATGGCCTTTGCTTAAAATGACCTATAACTGCCAAATGACCAAAATACCCCTGTCTTGTTCAAACCATAAGTTGAGTTCTAAAAATCCTATCAAGGACTTCTACCACTCTCTAGAAAGCTAAGAAGATGCTCTTCAACATTCATGTTGACCAAGAGATCATAGGAATCATCCTACTAGGGCAAAAGTTGTCTGCAAGTTGGGTGACTTTCAAGGACCCAGATTCACACACCTCTGCTGACCTGTAATTTGTCAAAACCATAACTTGAGCTCTGCAACTCCTATCAAGGACTTCCACCACTCAAATTAAAGCTAAGGACAAGCTCTACAACATTCATGTTGTGGGGAAGATGGGATATCAATCACATCTTGAGCTAAAACTTCCTGAAAGATAGGGATCAAATTAGGGTTTTTTCACTAACAATCCTTAGAAACCCTAACTCAAAACTTCTCAAACTCCTCAATCATGATGAGTTGGTCTAGAAATCATCTTGGTAACATCTCCATACATCATTCCATGATCTCATGGCCCTTGGATTAGGTCTCAACCTTCTCCAAATTTTCAGTTATCCTAGGGTTGACCCAGTCAAAACCCTAATTCTATCATTCATGGTTGAATCTTCTGAATTCTTGCACCATGACTTCTTTGGGCTTCATAATGGCTATCAAGACATCTCCTAGGCTTTCTCAAAACATCAAGTTCATTCTCAAAGTCTCAGAATCATCTGAGGAGCACCCACAACCCTCAAGCTATGAAGCACACAACCCTGGTTTCAACCAATTCTTCGGAGGATCTCCTGAACTTTCTGGTGAAGGCATCAATCTTCAAAAACTTGATGGATAAATAATTGTTGGTCAAATTTTAGGGTGCAACAAAGGCCTGCGCCTAACCACTCCACGACCATTCAAGTTTTGTCAGGAAAAAGAGTTTGAAAATTCACTTGGCACGAGACCAAGGTTTTAGAAGAAAAGTTGTAAAAGAAGAAGTGGTAAATTGGTTTGAAAGTTGGTTGAGAAAGTTCGCTTGACGTTGGATCAAGGGTTTGACTTATACTTGCGTGAAAAAGAATGGTGAAATGGAAGTGGGTTTGAACATGGCTCGATGACGAATCGAGAATTAGTTTGAAAACATATATTCTAGTCCTTCGGGGTGCTCCTAGACGATAAGCCGCAATCTAAGAAATACGAAATGCGTACATCGGAAATGGGAGTGGGGTACATGCAAATTACACGGGATTGCACGAAATAAAAAGTCTCATGTCAGGTAGCCCAAGAGGAAGCCATGTGTGTGCAATGTGTTATAAGCTACGCCTTGAGCGAAAGTCGGGCACAACTCCATGCTAGGGTTCCTGAAAATGTCCAAAGATCTGTCACTCGGACAAATAAACAATAGTCCACCAATTTAGGATTTTATGGTTTCTATATTTGTTAGATGTTTTGAAAGAATGTTCAAGTGAATATGGATATATACAAGATATGAATTATATACAGGATATATAATAATATGTACAAGAATATATCAAGAGAAATATTGACAAGTATATGGACAGGATAATATTGACTGAAAAATACAGCAGTGTGTATTTGACAAAAAATAAAGTTAGTCGTCAGTTTGTTAGTGGATTGAATCGGGACAAAATGTGATGCTAAACCGTCGTAGCTCGACTTATGATGAAAGTCAAACTATAGGAGGTCGCATAAATTGAGATCCGTGCTAAAGACAAGTTAGAGAAATGATATTGAGGATCATTCTCCAATTAAATCGTGTCACACGGACCAAAGAAAGGTAGGGATCTCGTCTTAATCGCAAACATTATGTCGATTAATCGAAGGTAGCCTATCACGATCCCAAAGTAAAGAAAATGACCCAAATGGTCATTTTCCATAGATTTGAAATCGAGAAGGTTATCGACTTCGATAAACCGACGTTTACGAATTAAAAGACATCATAGATCGAGGAAAATGAAGAAGAAATGAGGAAAGAAAAAAGGTGGTCTCGGATCCATCATTATTTATCAATAGTTTGACTAGTAACGATTTTTGGAGGTCTCGTCATCGACCAAAATAATGAAGGAAAAATAAAAATGAAATTAATTGAGAAAACGTATTCAAAGCTAACAACTTTAGAGTTAGAAAATAAAATATTGAAAGATTTTAAAACAAATCATTAAAAACCTAGACAATCAAAATATTAAAAACTCTAAAAACTATTTAGAATAAATATTATAAGAACCTTAAAATTTATTTTTTTGGAAAAAAGTAAGTTTAAAAACTTTAAAGCTAATTGAAAATAAAATTAAAACTCTAGAAAAACTAATTGAAAATAAATTTAAAACCTAGAAAAGTAATTGATAAAAAGAAAAACAAATACATGAGGAAAGGATGCGCTGAATGGTGTGAATGAAACGGACTTCGAGCCTATTTGATAATAGAAACTTACCACAAAAAAAGAATAAAATAGCAAAGGGTGGTGAGAAATCGAATGGGCTTTGTGGAAGCCCACTATCCACATAAAACCTAATACAGGCCAAGGATCCAACATCAGGTTTAAAGCAAGGCCAATGAGGCAATGTTTAAATATTAAATTATCAAAATTGTAAACACGGTCAACACTAAAAGGAGGAAGAACACGGTTGAGGGAAATCCAAAGCAGAGGGTCATGCGAACAACAAATGGGGGCAACTCGACTCCTCAACTCGCTCCGTTCTCTCCTTATCTTCTCTGTTCTGTTTCATAACTTAGGTATATGCGATTTAGATTTCATTATTTCTCTCTTCTCGGTTTTTCGTTTGGATCTCTCTCATTCTCCTCTTTCTGATTTGGGCTCCTTGTCGATTTGTGAAGATTGGGTGATGTGAGTATGGTTTAGAGTAAATCGGTGGAGAGTTTGAAAAAACATAAGCTGCGCACGATGGGAGGAAATTGAAGGAAGATTTGGGGCAACAAATGATTTGGTTCTATGGCTGTTGATATCGGTTTACAAGTTGAGAGGTTTGTGGTTGATTTGTTTCGATCGGAAAAATGGAGGTTGAAGGGAGTGGATTAGAGCTGGGTTGAAGGGTGATTTTGGTGTTTGAGATGGGTTAAAAGGTTGAAGAAGAACAGTTGGGTGTGGTGTTACGGGTTCGTGTGGGTTTTGGAAGAAGAAGAATAGAAGGCGGAGTAGGTCGGAGGAGAGGATGGTGCTTCGCGGTTTGTTGAAGGTTGCGTGTTGATGGTTGAAGTGGAGGGTATGAGTTTGTTGAGTGAGAGGAAAGAGGAAGAAAGAGGGTCTGCGGCGGAAAACAGATGAGATAGTTGAGGGAGTGAGGGTGAGAAAGAGAGTTGAAGGCGGAGGAATCTAGGGTTAGCCGTTTGGGGAAGATGAACAGTGCGGCTAAGGTTATTGTTTCAATTGGAAATATGATGAATAGTAAATCCCCCTTTAAATACTCTCAAATCCCTCCGTTTCAGCCGTGTTTTTTTTTCTTTTTCCCTTTTTTATTTTTTATTAATTAATTAATTAATTCTAAACTAAACCTAATCCCTAATTTAATTCCTAATTCTAATTCTATCTAATTCTAATTTAATTCCTAAACTCTAATTAATTCTATTTAATTAAATAATCTAATTTTATCCTTAATTCTAAATCTAATTCTAATTCGAAATCCTAAATTCTAATTAATTCTATTGCTAAAAACCTTACTATTATATTATATAACTAAATCTTAAACTAAATATTGATTCTTAAAAATTAATATTAAAAGGTTAAATAAAATCCTAACTAATCTAAACAAATCAAAATTAAACTTAAATTAACAAACGAATGTTAAAAATAAAATCACAAAATGCAATAAAAAACTAATGAAAAGGGGAGAATACCGAAATGCTTGAAAGCGAGAAACTAACGCACCAAAATTATCAGCACAGAATAAACCACCAGGAAGAATACGACCCTCGTTCGATTTCGAAATAAATCTTATGATTTGAACTGGTTTAAACTGTCTAAAATGTGAACAAAGCGGTTGTAGTTCTGATAAATCCATTTCAGCTGATAACATTGACAATATGCGAGAAATGATCGACCTAGATGATATGCAGATGAATGCGAAGCAAAAGCCAATCAAAGTTTAGAAAACGCGAGGGCAAATTTTGGGGTGCAACAACTGCCCCTATTCAATCGACTTTGACCTGAAGGGATGAAGAGCAACGACTTTCATACATTCAAGGTAGAAGATGATTGAATACAAAAAAGAACCCAGAAATTTGCAGCCGATTGGGATGTATGCAATTGGAGCCTGGTCACACGTTGTCAAAAGAATTTGATGAAAGAATATCAAATCTGGAGAAACACATCAGTGAATCCCAAAGCCACCTCATCAATAGGAATTGACGGAAAGAAAACAAATCTGAAGATACACATCAGTGAATCCCAAAGCCACATCATCAATGGGAATTGACGGAAAGAAACACCAAATCCAGAGATCACCTCGTCTATGGGTAGACGAGAAGAAAACCGTATCCAAAGATCACCTCGACTAAGGGTAGACAGGAAGAAAACCAAATCAGAGAAACACATCAGTGAATCCCAAAACCACATCGTCAATAGGAATTGACGGAAAGAAAACCAAATCCAAAGACCACATCAGCAAACTTCAGAACCACCTCGTCAATAGGAATTGACGGAAAGAAAACCACATCCGGAGAAAAACATCAGTGAATCCCAAAGCCACATCGTCAATAGGAATTGACGGAAAGAAAATCAAATCCGGAGAAAAACATCAATGAACCTCAAAGCCACATCGTCAATAGGAATTAATGGAAAGAAAACCAAATCTGGAGAAACACATCAGTGAATCCCAAAGCCACATGGTCAATGGGAATTGACGGAAAGAACACCATATCCAAAGAACCACATCGTCAATAAGAATTGGAAGAAAGAAAACCAAATCCGGAGAAACACATTAGTGAATCCCAAAGCCACGTCGCCAATAGGTATTGACGGAAAGAAAACCATATCCAAAGATCACATCAGAGAACTTTAGAAGCACATCATCAATAGGAATTACGAAAATAAAACCAAATCCGGAGAAACACGTCAGTAAACCTCAAAGCCACATCGTTAATAAGAATTGACGGAAAGAAAACCAAATTCGGAGAAACACATAAGTGGATCCCAAAGCCACATCGTTAATAGGAATTGACGGAAATAAAAACTGTTCGAAGAAACACATCAGTGAATCTCAAAAATCACATCGCCAATGGGAATTGACGGAAAGAAACACCATATCCAAAGATCCACATCGTCAATAGGAATTGACAGAAAGAAAACATGTTCGGAGAAACATATCAGTGAATCCCAAAAATCACATCGTCAATGGGAATTGACGAAAAGAAACACCATATCCAAAGATCCACATCGTCAATAGGAATTGACGGAAAGAAAACCAAATCCAAAGATCACCTCGTCTAAGGGTAGCCGGGAAGAAAACCATATCCAGAGAAACACATCAGTGAATTCCAAAACCACATCGCCAATAATAATTGACAAAAAGAAAACCAAATCCAAAGATCACCTCATCTAAGGGTAGACGGGAAGAAAACCATATTCAGAGAAACACATCAGTGAATCCTAAAACCACATTGTCAATAGGAATTGACGGAAAAAAACCCTGCTTGGGGATGTCATTATCAGAGGGTTGATGGATAAAGTATGACCGACGTATGATCTAAAACCCAAAAGAAGGCAAGCAGATAAGTTGACCAAAGGCTGCTGGAGATATGTCACTGTCTTGATTGAAGGGTGATTCGGGTTGCCACGGAAGGTAACAAAACTGGCCTATGCTTCGCATGCATATGTTTGAATTTTTTTCTATGGCGTAATGCTCCATACGAAATGGAAATGCTACGCATTTGAGGATACAATGCAAAAATGATTATGATATGCAATGCAAAAATGCTTATGAGGATGCAAAAGGACCACTCCATCAAAATAAATGCTGAAGAGACGAAGCCAACTCCGTCGGGGATGACAAACTGAACTGTCTCTGTGATCATAACTCTGCTCGATATCCCAATCAAACTTCCATTCTGCAGGACAGTAGGAACAACAGAAGACTTCTGGGGAAAAACCATTGAGATTTGGTCTTTTGTCCCTCTATGGAGAAATATATTACCTCTATTGGGTAAACACCAAGGACGATTAGGTTGTGACTTCTTTGGGAAACCAACCACTATTGGCGACTTCACTAGGGAGAAAAAAAATAATAACCAAAGATGATAACCACTACACTAGGGGATGATGCCAGACTCACTTCTCTGTTGGGGCAATGACCAAATATGCCAACTTGCTAGAGAAATTATAGATCCTCAATACCTAGTTGAAGAATACTACTTAGCACAACGTTGGAAAATGTCAACAACCATTATACTTTTACCCTTGCTGGAGATAAGCATTTCATGAATGGACCTAGTCTCTTAGATGATTTTGTCGCTGCTTGGGGAAGCATCAAACTCTTTAGGTCTTGCTAGAAAGGATATACGTTGAAATTCTGCTAGGGGAGACACCAAAGTCTTCACTATAAAGCTTTAACTCTACTGGAGGTGCCATATGTTGGCTATCAACATGAATCTTATGATGTCCTACTACACTACTCTGAACTGCGGAGATTTGACTCTGACTAACAGTCTTCTAGGGAGGATAACTCTTCGTGATCTTGAAATGATCTGTTTCAAAATGAGCCTTCGAAGTAACTTTGCCCCTGTCTGATTGGTCTTTGACAAAATTTGCTGACTCTCGACTTGATTGCCCCAGATTAACTGATCCATAGAGAGGTTTTCTCGAAATAACTGCCCCATATTAACTGAACTTTGGGGGAACTTCTTGACGTAACTGCCCCAGATTGGCAGCTTCTGACTGACATCCATTATGTAAACCTCATTGATTCCAAATACTTGTATGCAAGCAGAAAATATTTATTCTGAGAATGAAAATTCTAATGCAACGCACATGCTACTCTTGAAGTTTTTGTTGAAAAGATATTGCCAAACTTTGTGAACAAGTCACTAGTTAAAATGCAACACTGATTTTTAAATGAAAGACACCATGCACATGCAATACCAACAAAGTCTTCTAGCACAACTCATGGGAGTCAGGAACACTATCTCGTTGAAGTACGCCTTCAAAATAAACCCTGCTTTAATTAGGACTTTTGAGGGTTTTAACGTGATCTGGTTCACGGTTTTAGAAAAAAGGATTTTTGGCTCAAAATTCATTTGTACCCACCCATTCTCCATGATGTTCTCCAGTCCAATGTTAAGCTAATTGGACACAAGCGCTCACCTTTCAAAGGTTGGATGGCAAGAGTGACGGTTAAGGAAACCACAAGTTTTCGGAGTGACAGTCACTCGTTTATTCATCTTTGGTGTCTGGAATCACACAAATTGTTCTTCATCATTTTTCTGATTTCCCTATTTTTCCTGGACTGACTCCTTTGGATATATCTTTTTTGACTTTGAAGTCCAGCGGGATACCCTAATATTTGCCTAAGTCGCTTGTTTTCAAGATTCGACTTAGCGGGCTCTTTTTTATTTTTCTTTTCTTTTTGAGAACAAGTCGTGTGACACTAGCTTGTCTGACATGTTTCACAGGGTTGTGATTGCCTAACTCCTTGACTGGTGACGGATAACCACTGTAAGCTTTTGAGGTACGACCTCTATAGGTGTGATTGATCCTCGAACGGGAATACTCCTTCTGCAATTAGGATGCTTGGTCAAATTAACTGACAACTACCATGCCCTAGGTTAAGATTGAGGTTTTTTTTTGTTTTCAGAAAGAAACTCCTACTAATAGGTTTGAAGGGGTTGACAAGGGATTATCTTCCTTATATCTCCGGTGTTTAGGAATTCGAAACAATGCCTATATATCATCAGCTGAGGTTTTATTCAAAAGCATACAACCAGAAAGTTTGCATTTTTTAATTTTGTCATCGTCCCTCAAAGAATTTAAGCAAGAAAATGGGTATTGCAATGCACAAAAATATATATGAGTGAACACGAATGAATTACTTCAATAGAAACGTACTCATTGCATTAAGATCATCATTCAAAAAACAAACAAGTTTTTACATGCAAACAGAGCATTAACAAACAATGAAAAATACAAATGAAAAATGTAGCAAAGAAAATTGAAAATGCCATTGTTGAGGAGGTGACCCTTGAAGTCTCTGAACTCAAACAAATGAGAGATTGACATGCACAACCAACTTTCCTCCCGGAAAGGGCATGTACTTTTTGTTAATCAATTGCTGCACTTTTGCTTGAAAGGCTTTGCAATCTTCAGTTGAGTGCCCCATGGATCCTCCATGATATCCAGATTGCGCACTAGGATTATACCCAGGAGGATATGACTCATGCAACGGCTTGAGAGTCTTGGGCTCCACCAATGAGTTTTGAATCATATGTGGCAGAAGCTGACTGTACGGCATAAGAACCAAATGAAGAGGAGCATTCCTTCTTTCCAAGTTGTTGCGAGACCTCTTCTGATTTTGGCGCTGATAGTTTTGTTGCTGACACCGATTAGGGTATTCATCACGTTCAGGCACTTTCGTCCTCAGATTTGGCCCAGGAACAGGAAATAGCTGTGGGCATGGAGATTCTGAAACCAAAGATTGTAAGATACGCTCCTGACCCGATGCAACTTCAGGGGAGAAAACAGGAATATCAACTTCTTTCGCAGCATTTGGAATGAGACCACCTGGTACGCTCATACCGCTTGACATGAACTCAAATGCCTTCGAATCAATTAAGTCCTAAACTTTGTGCTTAAAGGCCTTGCATTTCTCCATATTATTCCCCGGTGCCCTAGAATGGAAATCACAATGGGCACTTGCATCATAGCCTGGTGGTGGCTTACCAGCAAACAGAGCCAGAGTCCGAAGTTCAACCAATTGAAGTTGAAGCAAGAGTTGCAGCAACTGAGTATAAGTCATAGGGATCCGGTCGAAGATTCTGTTGGGCCGCTTCAGCCTCTGTGCATATTTTTAACCTTAGGATTATCTTGGGAAACAGGTGACAACTGCTGACGGGGAGATTCTGGAAACCCAAGTCGTGCAAGAGATCTACGAGGCACATCATGCTCTGGGAGAGATTCCACAGGTAAGGGTAGAACGATCATTTCTGTTGCGATTTCAGGCATAAGATTTCCTTCCTTTATTAGCATGTTTTTCATGGCTTCCATAATATGACCCATCTGAGTCTTCCGTTGATGAACTACCTCCCTGAGCATCTTCTGATCCTGACACAAAGCTTGCTTGTCCACCATGAATTGTCCCATTTAGCTTCGGACTTCCCTCAACTCTGCTTGAATCTACTTTATAGTCAACTTCTAGCTTCTTTGAAGAGTTAAGTCTGAAATTCTGAAGAAAACCAGATCAGGATAACAAAAGCTCATCCTCGATCACCTGCTATGAAAATGAAATGCAAATGCCATGTTCGACTATTTCCAAGGAATATGTCTGCTTTGATTCATATTTTACACAGACGAAACACAAGGAAAGGATTAAATGTTCAACAGTGATTCTCAAAGTTAAGATCCTTGGAAATACAAGAACATGTATGTCAAAATGGAAACATGTTATGATAATGTGGCTGCAAAGACATGGGATCAAGGCTTCCACAAAGCTCTGAATAACTGCTGTGCTGCGAACTGCATAGGCTCATAAGTCTGCTCCGAAGGAAATACCAGAACACCCAAATGATCAGAATACTACAATACCGGAGTATCAGAATACCAAGATACTAGAATTCCGGAGTATCAAAATACCAGAATACCAGGCTGATAAATTCCCACTGATAAGAAGACCAGAAAAACGAGTTGGTTGAAAGTCAAGATGCCTGCAAAAACCCCTCCCACTCACAGGTAGGACCTATTCTCTGACAAGGTACGACATCCTATGCAAGTGGTCAGTACCACGGAATCTCAGGTTGAGAAAAAATGATACGTTCACCATTTCTGGTTTGGCATCATGGTCAAACAAGGATGCCTCAACTGACTTCCCAATGAACGGTCTCTGGAGTCGTTAGTTTTCAGATCCAACACCCCCTCAACTGTCCAAAATGCACAAGATAGGATGTCTTCAAAGAAAACCTCGTCTGGACGCGAATTTCATGAGGGCTCTTGCATGCCAAACATGAAATCCCGCACTACTCTCCACACTAATACTAGGCTTATACTCAAGCCTGGGTATTGGGCTTATCTCACCATGGAACACCCCACCTAATAGCACAACAACAATGTGATAATAATAAAGTGCAGAAGGTAAAAAAGTAAATGCAATACTATACAATAATAAAATATACACATACAACACACATATGCACAAAATTAAACACCCAAAGACATAAAATAGACAAGCGCTAGGATTGACTCGCATTGGGAAACAACTTCCCCAACAGAGTCGCCAGTTGTCGCTACTCGAAAAATGCAACGACAAAGAGGCGAGAGTGAAAGACAGAAGAGTCGCCATCGAACTTTATTTATCCCATGAGGGGAAAGGAAAACATCAAGAAAAACTCAATAAAGAAACAGATAACATGGTCTCGCGACCAAAGAACGGGTTTGGAAGCCAGTTATGCGAAGGAAATGTATTAGTGTAACAACCCAATTTTCACTAATTAATTATTTATATTAATTAAATGATTTAAGAGGATTGTTTGATTAATGTATGATTAATAAAATGAATTAATAGATGTTGGAGAGAATTAGAATGGAAAGACTTATAATGGAAAAGTGGAAGGAAAGGAGAAAGATAGAAACATAAGAGAAAGAATAGAGAAAGAAGGAGAAAGAGGAGAAAAGAGAAGGAGGAGAAGGAAAAGTTGGAAAAGCTCAAGAACAACTCTCAAGCATCGATTTAATCGAGGTAAGGGTGTGAAATATCATTATCTTGTCAATGTATATGATTATGTATGCTTGGGTTAGATTGTTGGATGTTTTTCTACAACTTCCATTTTAGGGCAAAGTGGATTTAATCGATAGAAACCGAGTTTTAACGGTCGAAAATGAGAATAAGTGGGAGAGTTTAGTCGAGGAATGCTAAGCTAAGGCCGCGGGAATGAGTCGGGACTGAATTGGGTGGATTTGGTGAGTTTCGGAGTTTTGGACAGTGGGAATTTATGAGTTCGTAGACGTTTGCTAGGCGAACAAGTCGCGAACATTCGCTAACAACTCGTTGGGCGAATAAGTTAGCGAGAGGTCCCAGACATGGACATAATGCATTTGATCTGGTTCGCTGGTAGCGAGTGAGATGGTGAAGGATTCACTAGGGCCTCGCTGCAGCGAGTAGATGGCGAGCAAAGCCAGTAGCTTCTGTTTGCCTTCGCGAGCTTGTTCGCTAGGCGAACAGATAGCGAGTATTCACTAGAGACTCGCTAGGCGAGCAAGCCGGCGAGCGTGACAGTATTTGGTTTTCTTGTGATTCCTTTCCATGTTGATTCTTTGTTCGATTGTGTTTGATCCTTGTTGGAAATGAGTAATTGTATACTGTGAAATGTATGTTGTGGGTAGCCTTATGGCGTGAATCCTAGATTGTGGAATTGATTATGAAATGTGGTCTTTTGACAAATATAATGCATTGTTTTAATTGATTAAAATGCATGATGAATGCTATTGAATTGTTGCCGTGAGCACTATGTTGTGAATGCATATTGTTTGTATGCGATTGTGTTTGAGAATGCATGAGAACATATTGTGAATATGTGTGCGTTGTTTGATAAATATATTGATGATATTGAATATGAATATGTTGTGTGTGCAATCATGTTATAATTCTTGAGTGATGAATTATTTGAATGCATGAGATTAAGATGCGAGAACGGTCTTAAGTGCATTTGGTGGTTGATTGCATATGCATCATTTAGTCAAGAGGCAATGTTTGTTATTTTCGTGGAGACTAGTGACTTGTCCCAAACCTAGAAGGGTGGGTTTGAAAGCTTAGGGAACGGGCTTTTGTTGTTATCGGTCTAGAAGGGTGGACCCGACTTAGGTGTAAAAACCGAAAAATGATAACAAGTGTTGGTACCACATGGCATGAGTTGCATTGAGTTGCATTGAGTCACATGATTAATGTATATTGTTGTATGAAAGTATACCTTTATGTGAAGTATTGAATTGAGAATTATGGATGTATGCATGATTAAATGGGCTTCTGATTATCCATGTTTGTCTACACATATGTTGTGATGTATATGATGATTGGAATGAATTGTGGTGAGAAATGTGGAATGTATGTGTTCTATACTTATGTATGTATATATAATTATATGCTTTGACTATTATGATAATATTTCTCACCCTTCTACTGTTTTATAATGCTCTATGAGGCATTGCAGATTAGGTTGTTGGAGGTCTTTTGTGAAGTTTAGCTTCATCCTTTTGGTCGGTTATGCTCTGATATGTAGCACCGGGTAGTTAGGACTGTATAGTATTCTTTTGAGATACATTTTGTGTATGTATCTAATGGTAAATGTTTTGTAAACATGAATGATATTGTGAACCAAACTGAATTATGTATTTATATGACTACATGTGAAGTAATTTAATGTTTTAACCTTTCGCTTATTTCTAAATATTGAGTTGTGGGTGTAGTACTAAGTGCCTCTGTTGAACTACCCCACTGTTGCGTGTCTTTTATAGAGCAGGTGTTGTATGTTATTTTGGTGAATGATGTTGCATACTTTTTTTATACCATATTTTAATTTACTCTGATGAAATTTATTATGTGCTTATGTGATTTAATTGGTTATTTGGGGGTATAGAAGAGGGTGTTACATTAAGTGGTATCAGAGCAGGTCGGTCTGTTGACCAAGTTGTAAATGTGTTTATTCCCCATTTGCATTTGGTACGTGTGTGTAGCACTATCAATATGGTTGTTCTAATGAAGGTTTGTTGTGGGAATCAAGAACGATGGTTGCAGGTAGGAATGACGAAGCGATTGGGCAGAATCCTCAAGCCAGTGTGAATGTTGGAAACCATGCTGATGATGAGTTACGTGCTTTGGGAAGGTTTCAAAGGAATAATCCACCAGATTTCAAGGGAATCCATGAGCCTGACAAAGCACAAGTTTGGTTGAAAGCTATAGAGAAGATCTTTCGAGTTATGAATTGTTCGGATGCGCAGAGGGTGCAGTTTGACACTCATATGCTCGAAGAGGAAGCTGAGGATTGGTGGGGTAATACTCGCCAAAGGTTTGAAGAGAATGAGATTGTGGTTACTTGGGATCTTTTTAGGGAAACATTTATGGAGAAGTATTTTCCAGAAGATGTGCGTGGAAAGAAGGGAATTGAGTTTCTTGAGTTGAAGCAGGGTAACTCAACTGTGGCCGAGTATGCGGCGAGATTTGAGGAGTTGATTAAGTTTTGTCCTCATTATAACACTGTTAATGCTGAGAGATCCAAGTGTCTCAAGTTTGTGAATGGTTTGAGGCCAGAAATCAAGCAAGTTGTTGGTTATTAGGAGATTAGGCGATTTTATGAGTTGGTGAACAAGAGTAGAATTTATGATGAAGATAGTAGGGCTCGGTCTAGCCACTACAAGAGTTTAAGTGAAAAGAAAGGAAAAGGTCAATTTAGAGGAAAGCCGTATGTAACTCCTACAGAGAAGGCGAAACAGAAAGCTGGTTTCGGCAAGAAGCTAAGTGGGGGAGGAGTTTCTACTCCGGTGAGATGTTATAGATGCGGTGAAGAGGGACATCATGCTCCCGAATGCAAAAGTGTTGAGCAGAAATGTTTTAAGTGTGGCAAGTCAGGCCACAAAGCTCTAGAGTGCAGAAGCGGTGCGAATGTGACTTGCTACAACTGTGGTGAGCAAGGGCACATTAGTACAAAGTGTGATAAGCCAAAGAAGACTCAAGGGAGTGGGGAGGTGTTTGCTCTATCAGGATCGGAGACTGCTAATGATGATCGTTTGATCCGAGGTACGTGCTTCATTAATGGTATACCTTTGATCGCTATAATTGATACTGGAGCTACGCGTTCTTTTATTTCTTTGGATTGTGTTAAGAGATTAAGTCTTGAGTTTTCGGTCACGAGTGGAGGTATGGTTATTGATACTCCTGCTATGGGTTCGGTAACTACCCCGTATATGTGTTCGAATTGTCCGTTGAGTATTTTTGGTAAAGACTTTGGAGTTGATTTAGTGTGTCTTCACTTAGATCAACTTGATGTTATTCTTGGGATGAATTGGTTGGAATTCAATCGTGTTTATATTAACTGTTTTGACAAAACGGTTATTTTTCCTGAACCTGAGAAGGAGGAAGATTTGTTTATGACTGATAAGTGTCGCTACTGCGAAAATCGGCGCCGGCTGAACAGAAGAGTCGCCACCGTGCGTTATTTATCCCAAAGGAGGGAAAGGAAACGCTCGAAGTAAACCTACCGCAAAGACGGGAAAGGAATGGTCATCGCAACCAAATCCTGGATTCGGGAGTCGGTTACGCAAGGGGAAGGTATTAGCACCCCTCACGTCCGTCGTACTCGACGGGATCCACGCTTGTTTTCTAGTACGGATTGTTATTCTATCTATTCTACAGGTCTGGGGTTAAAAGAAAATAAAATGACTCGGCAAAGTATCGCACTTTATGCCTACGTATTCCCGTCTGGAACGAGAAATCAGAGTCAATGTAGTTCGCCTACCTACGGGAAAGGAGGGGAAGGTTGCTCGCTAGGATATCGCATCCTATGCCTACGTACTTTCATACAGCATGAAAGATCAGAGCAAACGTAGTTCGGGCCACGTACGACACAAGTCTGTCTTGATTGTTTTTATCCTTCTGAAAAAGGTTTTCCTGATTATAGGTCCAAGCGGACAAAAATGACGTTTTTGATTGGTTTACAGTCTTTTACGCAAGAACTGTTTTTTTATTGATGTTTATCCTTTTATGGTATTTTTCTGATTGTTTTGAGAAAGAAGAGAGACAGCAACTCTAAAACCTATGGTTTAAAAAGGGAATCAAAATCTAACCTAATGTTGTCATGCATGGGTGAGAACCTAATGTCTGTCAAATTTCTCTCTTGCACAGAGAGAAACAGAGATCCTAAGGGGATAAACGGAAAAACAACAGCATATATACAGTAAAGCAGTAAAATGCATGAATGCAGCAGTACAAGCGAGGCAGGGGAGTCCCACTCGACCTCGAACCTAGAAAACAATGGGCGAAGTGAAACAGCTTCACCTCAATCTCAAGGGGACAATTAACAAACAATACAGTCAAGAAACTCAAACAATACATCACCAACTCTAAACAGCACCAGCAGCTCTAAACAACAAAACTTGACAGCACAAGCTCCTTCTTCTATCAGTCTTCAAGGAAATGAACTCTATCCTCCATCTTCAAAGGATTCTTCAAAGCAAGATCTCCTAGATGAGTAATAGTTCACAAGATGATGTGGGATGTTAAACAGTCAGTTAACCACCAAAGGTGGCATACAGACTGTTAACAAAATACATACTGTTTCTCTCAAAAGTTCTATCTCCTAGATACTGTCACTAATCCTTCCAAAGGAAGGAAGTGAGTATCAAAGAGAGACTTTGAATCATAGAGAATAATGGAGGCAACAGAAGCCATCCATATTTGTGAAGAAATTTTCTATTCTAAGGCTCTCTCTAGCTCCTAGGTCCTAGGATCTTCAATCAATCTTCAAGCAAGCCTAGCATCTTCATCAACTTTGAACTTGATCTTCAACTCTTCAAGAATGCTTCATCATCATGCTCTTCAAGGCTAACCCACACCCCAAGCAAGCCCAATAAGCCCATACAAACAATAATAACCCCAAAATGGGCACACCAAACAAGCATACAATTGCAAAATATACTAAAAATATTAATATAGTAGGGAAAATTCTAATATTATTTCTAGGGGATCTACTAAACCTACCCTTAATACCCATATATGCCCCATAGCCTAACTTGTCCTAAAAAACCCAAAAGAAATTGTTTCAATGCACCTAAGTTGAAGTTTAACCTAATTCTATACACCCTAATAGCATCTAATCAAAACTATCCTAAAAATCATCACAAAAATATGGCATTAATCCAGGGGTAACCTAAAACATATATATAACTAACCTAAAAAGATTGACCTAAAAATATAAAGGGAGCTACCTAAACTAAAATCTACAAAATCATACATCAATATAAAAGCATTAAAAAGCTATTAAAATGAAAAATATGCAAAAAATATTAAAATGAAATAAAATGGCAATTTTATGATTTTATATTTTTCTTGACAAAAAATGGAAAGTGGAGAAAAAATTCCCATTAAAAAATATTCATTTTTCTATTTAATATGAATTTTCAAAGTATGAGAAAATTTGGAGTGAAAATAATATGGGAATTATGAACATGGGTGTAAACAGCAACAATATCTAGTTCATTTTATGATTTGGGCCCATACTGGGGGTGGCGAAAGTAAGCGCGCCTGGGCCCAGTTATTTCAGAAAAACAATGGAAAATCAAAAGGAAAATGAGAAAAGTCACAGTGCGAATAGCATGAAAATATAGTTATAAAATGATATTGGGCCTGAATGGGGGTGGCGTTAGCAATAATCACACAAAGCCCAGAAACTTCTACTTAAATGAAACGCAGCGTTTCACTGATTTCAGAAATCCCTCCAATTTCGTTTTAAATGCCAGCCGTCTGGTCTGGTCTTTGGTCAAATGGTCTTGCTCTCATCCAACGCACGCGAACTCGTCTTCTTCCTCACGTCTAGGGTTTGCAGAAAAACCCTCCATGAAACAGAATTCATGCACAGATCTTCTCCTCATTCGTACGCCTCCGTTTCAGCACCAATTAACACGATATAAAAACCAAACTTGCTCAGAATTTCACCATGAACACAGCCATGCCATTGAAATACATTGAAACACTCTCTATCGTGCAAACCGAATGGGGAAAATCCATGAACCTCACAATATCATCAACTTTCGACCTCCACCAAACTTAACTTTCTTTATATCAAAATGGTCCTTATGCTACACTAATTAAAATCAGCCAATCATCTTGCATTAACACTCATTATATAGCATGTTCTTGATCATCAAAGAATTGACCTCCATTAATGGAACTCCACCAATTGCTCCCAAACTCATCAAAATTGGTCACCTAATTGTCTCTAACAGATCTACACTAATAATTAACCCTAGCCATGCCTAGATTGAGGTGTAGAAATGGTTTTGCATACCTGGCTTCTTGGAATGGTAGGTGATGAAACTCTTCAATTCAGGCCTTGTAACTCCTCAAGAACACTCCCTAGATGATGAATATTCTTCTGTTTGCACAAGATTTGGAGGAGAGAGCTTGTACTTCAAGATCCAATGTAATTTGCCTTCTTGCAAATTCAATGTGAATACCTTCAAATCTTCATCAATGGAGCCTCAAACCAATATGAACACACTCAGAAATGTTTATGGAGAAGGTTTGTGAAGAAAAATGAGATAGCAATGAAGAAGAATCAAGAGATTCAATGTAATTTGCAAATGAAGCTTTATGATTTCACCCTCTCTTCTCTACCACAATCAACACCAACCTTGCCTCAATGCAAGTCACAATGATTATATAGAATGTATTAGACCAGTCTAGAACCCTCTAGAATCATCTAGGATCTTCCCATGGGAATTTGATCTTTTCATACAATGGTATTTTGAATTTTCACTTCTCCTTATATGGTATCTCATGCAATATGCCTTGTAACCTGTGTAACTGAATTGAATTTCTCCTTACATGAGATCTTGGATGAGATGCAATGCACATCTTCCTTGTTTATTGAGTTTTTTCCTTGTTTTGGTTTGGTACCCTATTATGCAAGCAAGACTTTTCCAAAGCAACCCTATGATGCAAGCATCAAATCAAAATTGTGGCTGAACCATTGTTCTTAGAATGTCATTTGGAGTCAAAATGACCTATTATATGACATGGTTTGGACTTGTAACTTGGGATTTATGATTTTCAACTTCACTTGAATTAACTTATGCCTCATTTTTAGGCCATTTTTATCACTTTTTGATATGAGCCTTTCCAACATCTCATGACCTCCCTACTAGCCTTAAAACATCATTCTAAGCAAGTTTTATGTTGAAGATTTTTCCATTTGAAGCTTGGAAGTAGGAGATATGGCCTTATGCTTGAAATGACTTATAACCTCCAAATGACCAAAATGCCCTTGGCTTATCAAGATCATAAGTAGAGCTCCACAAATCAGATTGAGGCATACCATACCTTTCTAGAAAGCTAATATCATGGGGAACAACTTTCATGTTGACCAAAAATCCAATTGAAAACTCCTAAAGGGGAAAAAGTTGCTTGGAAATCAAGTAACTTTCACAGACAAATTTCAGATGCCTCTGAGGACCTGTAACTTGCAAGAACCATAACTTGAGTTCTATAAATCTCCTTGATGCCTTCCACCACTCAAATTAAAGGTCTTTAGACACTATACAAGTTTGATGTTGGCCAAGGATCCATATGAGACTTGCATTTTGAATTACTTTGCTTGGAAGTTTGACCTAAACTAGGGGATTTTACTCAGAAACCCTAACTCAGAAACTTCTCTTCTTCTTGATTTCTTTTGATTTATTCTTGTAACAACACCAAATCCATATCCACATATCAAATGATGAATCCCACATCCTCCAAATAGGCCTTGATGCCCTTCAATCAAGCATTTGACCTAGGGTTGACCCAGGGTTGACCCAGATGACACCCTAGTTGACTGTCTTCAACTGTAGCTCTTGTAACCACACCAATGACTTGCCTTACTTTCAAAAGGACCCTCTAGGTATTCCATGCCCTCAATTCATAACCCATAACTTCTCTGATGATCTTCACATACCCTCAGGATAGGAGAGAAACCCACTGCTTGGCCTTTAAACTTCCCAAAGCTTCAATTTCTTTCTTGGTGATTTGAATAGGCTTGAATCTTGATAAGAGCCTCTTGAATACATTCCTTGAGATGAAAAATATCACTTGATCCTTTGTAAGACGACTTGTTATGCTATGCTATGCAAATGATTAGACTATGTACATGACTTTTTATGCAAATGACAATGCAATTGAAACATAAACTAAGTGAAGTAAGTTGAGAAAATTTTAGGGTGCAACAGCTGCCCCTATTCAAACGGCTTGGACCCGACTGGGTGAAGAGCGAACGGCCTTCAAACATTCGAGGTACGAGACGGTTGAATACTAAGAACCCGAAAATTTGCCAACCGCAGAAATAAACTGCACAACTGTTTGGGGGACAAAATCCATCACTTGAACCTGATTGTTATGGTAACAACTGATCAACCACCTGATACCGATTTGATTTCAGCACTAACCATCTGTGCAACATCAAACTTGTCAATATATGAATAACCTGGACGACTTCACTGGGGAAGTACTTCTGTCAACAAAACATGACTCTGTCAACGATACATGAAAATAACCCCGCCATCACTACGGGAAATCACTCCGCCACCACTACGGGAAATAATTTGGGAAAATAACACCGCCATCGCTACGGGTAAACAACACCGCCATTGCTACGGGTAATACTCTGCCATCACTACGCGAAGATAACACCGCCATTGCTACGGGAAATACCTCTGTCACCACTACAGGAAAATAAACACCGCCATCGCTACGGGAAATAACTCCGCCACCACTACGGGAAATAACTCCGCCATCACTACGGGAAATAACTCCGCCACCACTGCGGGAAATAACACCGCCACCACTGCGGGAAATAACTCCGCCACCACTGCGGGAAATAACACCGCCACCACTGCGGGAAATAACTCCGCCACCACTGCGGGAAATAACACCGCCACCACTGCGGGAAATAACTCCGTCACCACTACGGGAAATAACTCTGTCACCACTACGGGAAATAACTCCGTCACCACTACGGGAAATAACTCTGTCACCACTACGGGAAATAACTCCGTCACCACTACGGGATAATAACTCTGTCACCACTACGGGAAATAACTCCGTCACCACTACGGGAAATAACTCCGTCACCACTACGGGAAATAACTCCGTCACCACTACGGGAAATAACTCCGTCACCACTACGGGAAATAACTCCGTCACCACTACGGGAAATAACTCCGTCACCACTACGGGAAATAACTCCGTCACCACTACGGGAAAATAACTCCGCCACCACTGCGGGAAATAACTCTGGTACATCTTTTCTGCCTATCTTTGTAGCAGCTAGCTCCATCAATCACATGGGTAACACAATATGAGTCTAGTCTTCCAATTTTCAGCGCTGACATGGCAGCAAATCTGAGAAGGACTCTACTGGGGATTTTATGAATCCACACTGCCAGACACCTACTTTAACATAGGCGGCAACTTCCAAAAATCGATTCACGAAATCTTTTGATAGCGACCTAACAACAACCTTGAAGAAATACTCCGCTGGAGGGGTAAGAGAAACTTAAACAAGCAACTCTGTGGGGAATAATGCCACAACTGACATTATCATTACATGTCTCACGCCGAGATCTTGAATGTTAGGTAATTAATTTGAGCAAGAGCCCCCCCCCCCCCACCTGCAAGGGAAACAACACTTGAAAGCAAAAGGTTAACCAATCTGGCTTATGTTTCAAAATGCATATGTTTGACAATGGCGTAATGCTCCATTCGACATGGAAATGCTACGTGTTTTTTATTTGGTGGATGCAAATATGACACTATATGCCGATGCAAATGCAGGCTCGAACTGCCGGGGTAGCTCTAACAAGCTTGCTTCCTCAATCTTGGCCGTCGAGGACAAATATCACCCTGCTGGGGAGTGACCGGGTATCACAAAGTATTCCGGCAAAATAAATGCCAGGACACACAACCAACTCTGTCGGGGAGAGCTTTAACCTTTGATTTCCACTGGGAGGAAAGAGAACACTTGCTGAAAAGAGAGAACTCCGCTGAGGACGAAACGACTCTCTTGGGGGAAAATCAACTGACTCCGATGAGGGGAGAATAAATGACCCTACTGGGAAGGGAATCTCTACTGGGAAGAGTAGACTGTCTGGGTACAGCTCACAAGTTGGAAATATTAATCTTCTGAGGCTAAACCACTCTGCTCGGGATGGGGGATCCTTTTGGGGGACACCACACTGTCTGAATACAGCCTTCGATCTTGGAATCGTCAATTCTGTTGAGGGTAAACGACCCTGCTGGAGAATGCCCTTTGGATAAGCTGCGACTGGCTGGGGAATTTGATCCTTCTTCAGTAAGGAACATTGTTATCTCAGAAGCGCGACCTGCATGGGGATTCACTTCACGTAACGATCAATCCTCTCTGTTACGAGCTTCTGGTTGGTACTGCAACCTTCTGATCGTCCACTTTGTATGGTCAAGAACCCTGCAACACCACAAACTAGACAAGACAAGTCTATGCAACCAAATCTATTCAGGTTAGCGTTAGTGACATCATTTTCAGTCAATTCAAAGTTTTAGCAATTATTGGCAAGGGCCAGCGATGTTATACACTTGCTAGTTTTATTAAACATTGGCGTTTGTCATGTACAAAACAGTAAAGAACAAGCATCAAATACTGAATAACATGTTTTATTGATTGGGCCCCTGAATGGGCAGAGTTTTGTACACGGGATGCAACTCCTGAAAAGAGGAAGCTACGCACAACAAATATACAAGTATGCACAAGAAGCATAAATACAATGACAAATCAAATTTGTACACATGTCGGCAACGTGATGCAGACGAACATCATGAACTGATCCTCCTATGACTCGCCTGACTCTAGCGCTTTCCCGGTATTCACACTTCCGAAGAGATTGTATCTGATAATCGGCCCCTCAGGTATATTCTCCCGCACCAATGCGCACCGCAGTATCAAATTCGGACCGCAGTCATTTGCTTTTCAAATCCCTAACTTTTGCGTGAACCGCCCTTTGCGGGTTTTCAGTTCACCGGGATACCCCTTTTTGCCGAAGCCGCCCAGTGTAGGTTTTCAACTTCGCGGGTGTACATTTTTTAGTTTTATCCCTAATTTTTGCCCGAACCTTTCATTCTGTTTTTGGTTCGCCAGGATGCCCCATTTTTGCCTGGACTCTTTTTTTCCTGTCCAGCGGGTCAATTTCAAGCAAAGTATTTTTTAACTGCGTCCGAATTCACAGGCGACGTGAAGTCCTCACCGTCCATGGTGGACAACAACAAAGCTCCTCCTGAAAAGACTTTTCTGACAACGTATGGCCCTTCGTAGTTGGGGGTCCACTTGCCCCTGTAATCTGCCTGTGGCGGGAGAATCCTCTTTAGCACAAGGTCGCCCATCTGAAAGCTCCGAGGGTGTATCTTTTTATCATACGCTTTCTTCATTCGACTCTGGGACAACCGACCATATGCTAGAGAAGCTAACCTCTTCTCATCCATTAAACTCAGCTGGTTCAACCTGTCTTTCACCCATTCTGCCTCGTCCAGTTGGACATCTCGTAATACCCTCAGGGAAGGAATCTCAACTTCCAGTGGTAACACTGCTTCCATTCCATATACCAACGAGAACGGGGTTGCCCCCGTTGATGTGCGTACCGTCGTACGATAACCGTGCAAAGCAAAAGGTAGCATCTCATGCCAGTCCTTATAGGTCACCACCATCTTCTGAACAATCTTCTTTATATTCTTATTGGCCGCTTCAACCGCGCCATTCATCTTGGATCGATAAGGAGAAGAGTTGTGATGCTCGATCTTAAAACTCTGACACAGCTCCTTCATCATTTTGTTATTTAAGTTCGAACCATTGTCGGTAATTATCCGCTCGGGGATTCCATATCTGCAAATGATATCTCGCTTGATAAACCTGGCTACCACCTGCTTGGTCAAATTTGCATAGGATACCGCTTCCACCCATTTGGTAAAATAATCGATTGCTACCAAAATGAACCGGTGTCCGTTAGATGCCATCGGCTCGATCTTTCCAATCATGTCGATTCCCCACATTGAGAATGGCCATGGTGACGACATCACGTTCAGAGGACTCGGAGGCACATGGATCTTATCTGCATAGATCTAGCACTTATGACACCTCTTCGCAAACTTGAAACAATCGGTTTCCATAGTTAACCAGTAATAACCTGCCCGCAACAGCTTCCTCGTCATAGCATGCCCACCAGCATGCGTACCAAATGTACCCTCATGTATTTCCTCCATGAGCAACTTCGCCTCTTTCTCGTCTACACAACGTAGTAGCACCAAGTCGTGATTTCTCTTGTATAGGACACCGTCCGGATTCAGATAAAAATTACCCGCCAATCTCCTGAGAGTCTTCTGATCGTGACTGGATGCCCCAGCCGGATACTCTTTGTTTTTCAGGAAATTATGGATATCAAAATACCAGGGTTTATCATCAGATGCTTCGTCAATGGCAAATACGAAGGCGGGTCTGTCAAGCCGAGAGATAACAATTCTGGGAGCCTCATTCCAGAAGTTGACTTTATACATGGAAGACAATATGGCCAGGGCGTCAGCCATCTGATTCTCTGCTCGCGGTACATGATGCAACTCAACCTTGTCAAAGAAGGGCAACAATCTCCTCGCGTAATTCATGTACGTTATCAAATTAGGCTGACGTGTCTCCCATTCTCCTTATATTTGATTCACCACCAGAGCTGAGTCTCCATATACGTCCAGATTTTTGATTCGCAAATCAATGGCTTCTTCAAGCCCCATGATACAAGCTTCGTATTCGGCTTCATTATTGGTAACTGGAAAGGTCAATCGGGCAGTAAATGGGATGTGTGACCCATGTGGAGTAGTAATGATTGCCCCTATTCCGCTACCATAGGAGTTTACAGCTCCGTCAAAGATCAACTGCCATTTGGAACCCAATTCTGGTCCTTCGTCTGGCAACGGTTCTTCACAATCTTTCATCTTTAGGTACATGATATCCTCGTCAGGAAAATCAAACCTCATCGATTGGTATTCCTCAATAGGCTGCTCTGCCAAGTACTCAGATAATACACTCCCCTTTATAGCCTTCTGTGAGACATACTGGATGTCGTATTCGGTCAAAACCATCTGCCAACGGGTAATTCTCCCCGATAATGCCTGCTTTTCAAATACGTATTTGATAGGATCCATCTTCGAGATGAGCATGGTTGTATGCTTCAGCACGTATTGCCTCAAACGCTTGGCGGCCCAGGCTAGCGCGCAACAAGTTTTTTCGAGCATTGAGTATCGAGATTCACATTCAGTAAACTTCTTACTCAGGTAGTATATTGCATGCTCTTTTCTTCCTGTCTCGTCGTGTTGACCGAGAACACAACCCATACTTCCCTCAAGAACCGTCAAATACATAATCAAGGGTCTCCCCGCCACTGGAGGTATCAAAATAGGAGGCTCCTTCAAATACTGTTTTATTTTATCGAACGCCTTTTGACAATTTTCATTCCATGTTACAGCCTGGTCTTTTTTCAACATCTTGAATAAAGGCTCACACGTAGCTGTTAGGTGAGATATGAACCGAGCGATGTAGTTCAGCCTCCCTAAAAACCCACGCACCTCTTTCTCTGTTTTAGGCGTCAGCATCTCTTGTATTGCTTTTATTTTTCCAGGATCGACCTCTATTCCTTTTTCGCTCACAATAAACCCCAGCAGTTTACCCGACCTCACCCCGAAGGTGCACTTGTTAGGGTTCAGTCTCAGCCTGAACTTCCTAAGCCTCTTGAATAGCTTCAGCAGATTCACCAAATGTTCTTCCTCCGTCTGGGATTTGGCAATCATATCATCGACATAAACCTCGATCTCCTTATGCATCATGTCATGAAAAAGAGTCGTCATTGCACGCTGATACGTTGCCCCAACATTCTTTAATCCGAAGGGCATCACTTTGTAGCAAAATGTTCCCCAAGGCGTAATGAAGGTAGTCTTCTCCATGTCTTCTGGCGCCATTTTAATCTGATTGTAGCCTGAGAAGCCATCCATGAAGGAGAATACGAAGAATTGAGCAGTGTTGTCAACCAGCACATCGATGTGAGGAAGCGGGAAATCGTCTTTCGGGCTCGCTTTGTTCAAATCACGGTAATCTACGCACATTCTCACTTTACCGTCTTTCTTTGGCACCGGTACAATATTAGCGACCCATGAGGGATATTTTGTAACAGCTAGGAAACCAGCATCCCACTGCTTTTGGACCTCCTCCTTAATTTTCACTGCCATATCAGGCCTAGTTCTGCGAAGCTTCTGCTTAACCGGCGGGCATTCTTCTTTTAACGGCAGACGGTGCACAACCATATCCGTATCCAGCCCAGGCATGTCTTCGTACGACCAAGCGAACACATCACTATACTCTCGGAGCATTTCAACCAGTCTTCGCTTGACGTCGCTCTGCAGCGCGGCTCCTATACGAATGTTCCTTTCAACCCCTTCCGACCCCAGGTTAATAATTTCAATGACCTCCTCATGAGGCAGAATGATTCGTTCTTCTTGCTTTACCAACCAAGACAACTCTTCTGGAACGTCGCCATCTTCAACAATCTCTTCTTCGGCCTGAAATACCGGGTGCTCAAAGTCGAAATGAGTCATAGGCGGTTCAATGATGTCATCTGAAAATATTATCCTGCAAAAGGAATGGTTAAATGCTTCAAAATGTGTATAAAGCGAATAACCACGTTGCCATTTTATTGTAAAACACAAAAACAGGAAAAACAGAGATCGCAATATTTGTACATGAAAAAACGCCTTTTATTTAATGATTAAACAATGCAATGTACATAACAGCACGGCCCTAAGCAAAATCACGATGCCCCGGGTAAGACACCGAATTGTTCAACAATTAAGAAAACAAAGTATTACTGTTTGGTAGTCACAGGAACAGTCTCCTGAATAGACCAATTGCATAATCCTTGTCCTGGCACGCTCGGCTAAATCCAGGCGTCCATGTCGCAGTCGCTGTTTCCTTCTTCGGAATCTGAAACAGCGTTGATGGCCTCGTGATACACTCCACTAGCCGTGATTGTTATCGGTCCTTTGAAACGGGGTGCCCCAGCAGCAGGCGTTGATGACGATGGTTGATATCCTAGCCCAAATATGTCCATCTTCACGGGAATATCCAGAACCCTGCCCCAGCCTTTTGTCTCACCAGTCTTTACTAGAGCTTGAGCCTCCTTGTATGACGAGACTGCCACCTCTGACGCTTTACTCGACCCTGAAACTTTGTCTTTGATGCGCAACCCTTCAAAGGCTTGACAGGGTGTTTCATGAATCTCGCCGTCGACTTCTACGTACTTGAATGATGACAGATGGCTGACCAATATATCTTCTTCTCCACAGACCGTGCCAACACTGTCCCCTACCATGTATTTCAGCTTTTGGTGCAAGGTAGATGTGACTGCCCCAACACCATGGATCCATGGTCGTCCGAGAAGACAGTTGTATGCCGGCTGGATGTCTATAATGTAAAATTCAGTTTCGAAAATCTCCGGCCCCACCTGCAGAGGTAACGTTATGGATCCAAAGACTGTCCTTCGTGTACCATCAAATGCCCTGACCACCAAGTCACTAGGCGTACAAATGATTCCCCTGATGTCTAATTTCATCATTGCTTTCTTTGGCAGCACGTTCAAGGAAGATCCGGTATCTACCAGTACGTGGGACATGACTGAGCCCCTACACTCAACTGAGACGTGCAATGCCATGTTATGCTCCCTCCTCCTCGGGGTCAAATCAAAGTCCGTAAATCCCAAGCTATGGCCTGCGTTCACATGCGCCATCACCCCCTCCAACTGATTCACAGAAACATCTTGGGGTACAAATGACGTGTCCAGAATTTTCAACAGTGCATTCCTATGGGCTTCGGAACACAATAACAGCGACAGTATGGATATCTTCGATGGCGTCTGTTGAAGGTGCTCAACAATCTTATAGTCACTCTTACGAATAAGGTGCATAAACTCTTCTACATCCTTCAACGACGTTTCTTTTTCGTTCCTCTGCACAGGGACATCCTCATTCATTTTTCCTTTTCCTTTCGCCAATCGTTCAGCCTCTACCTCAGGTGATATAAAAATTCTCCCACTTCTCGTCATCCCCCCGGTCCCGACGACGTTGTCTACAACCTCAACTGGCTGTTTACTAATATCAATTTTCACCCCATCACAGTATGCTTCCAACCCATAAGTCCAGGGTACTGCCTTAGTGCTCTCATAAGGGGTTGGTTCTGCCTTGGTGATAGTGATCGGCGGTCGCCTGGCTGGCGCCGTTATAGTTATTGTTTTTCGGGGGATTGTCACAGTAGCTACATCACTTTGCTCATCCGCTAATACCTCTGCAGGTTCCTCAACTGTCGTTCTGTTGAATTGCAACGTGCCTTCATCTATTAAGGTCTGAATACCCTTCTTCAATTCAGCACAACCCCCAGCTTGGGTCCAACACTCTAGGCAAAACTCATCGCAGCCCGGATACACACCTCCTTTCAACAACCTGCTCTTTATCTCACACAACGGTGTCTTTAGTTCATCAACATTCATGATCAAGTTCAAACCCTCCTCAGTTAAAATAGCATTTGCCCCATGGTTGGGCATGGGCTGTTGTACTATGTTCGGACCGGCTTGTCTGAAATTGATGGCCTTGCTATCTAACAGATCCTGTACCACATGCTTGAACGCATGGCAATTCTCTATGTCATGGCCAGGAGCCCCGGTGTGGAATTCGCAGTGCTTGTTCGCATCAAAACTAAACGGAGGAGTGCCCGTTATTGGAGCCATAGTCCTCTTTTCCACCAAGTTCAAACCCAGTAACGTCTGTAGCAATTCTGCATACGTTGAAGGAGGCGTTTCAAACACCCTCCTTGGTTTGCCCCCCTGAATTCTGCGCTGGGCAGGATGTAACCTTTGTTGTGGCTGCTGTTGGTATGGTGGTATCTGCTGTAGTGGTATTGGTTGTTGATGAAATCGAATTGTGCCACTTGGCACCTGTTGCGGATGATTGTACTGATTCCGTCCTCTGCCCCGACCTCGGCCTCGGCCCCCGAATACTGCACTTGCATCACCTTGACGGCGACCACCGAAAGCTCTTCTGTTACTGCCAGCTGAAGTAGATTCCTCAGCTTGGAATCTCCCCATTTTAATATTGCTTTCAATTTTCTCACCCATCAAGATTAGGTCCGAGAAACTGCCCAAGGAAGTATGAAACAGCTTATCATAGAACATACCAGTAAATGTTCCTATGAACATATTATTCATTTCTTTGTCATCCAAAGGAGGATGAACTCGTGCAGCCATGTCGCGCCACCTCTGCGTATATTCTTTGAAGCTCTCGTCTTTCTTCTGGGACAACCCCTATAATTGGACCCGATTGGGTGCTAAGTCACTATTGTACTTATAATGAGCCACAAACGCTTCAGCCAGCTGCTTCCAAGTCTTTATCTGAGTTGGCTCCAACCCCATGTACCATTCAAGGGAAGGACCAGACAAGCTGTCTTGAAAGAAATGCATCAGCATCCTCTCATCGTTTGAATAAGCCGACATCCTTCTATAGTATGAGCGCACATGCACCTTTGGACAGGTATCCCCCTTATATTTGTCGAATGTGGGAGCTTTAAACTTTAGCGGTACCCTCAGGCCAGGCACCAAACCCATTGTGGTCATATCTAAACTAACAGCACTTTGATTCACAACACCTTTCATCTGCTCCTCGAGCATCTTGATTCTCTGAGAGTCATCTATAGGACCTTCAAAACCTCCACCAGAGAAAGCATCTTCTTGTTGATCTTCTATCCAATTACCGTTCCCATTTTCGTATCCATCATACCCGTTGTTACGGCCAAATCTATTCTGATTCATTACAGGGCCCCGCCCCCTGTTACCATACCCTGGAGCGACTCCGGCAGGTCCAAAAGACATTATTCCAGCACCATTTCCATTACCGAATCTGCCATAACCCTGATTGGTAATACCAAATCCATCATGTCCGAAGCCCTGAGCGTTGAAGTCGTACTTCCCAGCATGATCAAACCCCTGGTCGTTATAGCCAAATCCGTTGTTACCGAAGCCATTACCTATGATATTATCACCACCCAGATTGGCATCTCCGAACCCAACGTTGTTGACGACAGTCTCATTACCGATTCCTGCATTACCGTTCCCGGCGCCAGCGCCGTTGTTCACATTCACAGCAAGTATGTTCGCCACAGGTGGAGCTACCGGTGTAGGAGTACCATCCCCGTGGATGGTGTCAACACGCACAGAATTATGGTCTTCGTTTCCGTGCCCGACATTTCTCATCAGCAAAGGCTGCACCAAAGCCTGCAAGTTTTCCTGGCCTTTCACAATGGTCTTCATTGTCTGCATGAATAACGTCAGCTTCTCACGCATGTCCTACATTTCATTCTGCATCTGATCCATAACTCTCCTGCAGTTGGTACGAGTAGAGTATCGGTGCGGGCGTTGACTTTCAATCCTGAAAAGACCTGTACGGTGCAGGAAATAAGATACAGTTCAATAATCACCTGTAATGCAATATGAATGTGAATGCAATGCAATATGTGTCTGTGCATTAGGGAATATCACTCCCTAATTCTAGTGCGAATGTGTCAGTGTGGTGACAGTGACAACAATACGAAGTTCGGAGCCGAATCATAGAAAACACCTCATACATTGCAGAGAAACCCATCAGGAATACAATATCAATGAGTGTACAATAAGAAGGCATGACCTCAACCAACAATCCTGGTGATGGCCATCACAATGCAAATAAAGCATACACATTAATATATGAAATAGTCAAGTGCGACCATACGCCTGGTACTCCTCTAATAACCTCTTGGTCTCTGGATGACTTGGTCGGGTAAGCAAACCCTCAACAAGTAGATCTCTTCGCTTGAGAACACGTCGTAAATCACCAGTAGATTCCTCCCATGCCCCTTCTCCGAAGCGATCCTCTAGCTTCCGTTTCTGAGACACAACCTCTTTCTTGCACTCGATGGCCTTGTTCAATGAGTTCTGAAGACTATATCTTGCCATCACCTCCTCTTCATACTTTTTATTGCTAGCCTTCAACTGATCTTCGAGTTCAGAAATTTGCTGCTTCAATTTGTCTTCCCTCTTTTTGTTGTTGGTTAGCGTAGCATTCCATGTTTTGTTGCAAGAAGAGATTTCCCGATGGGCAGCATCGAGTGCCTTCTTCTTGGACTCCAACATATCATGAGAGCTTCTGAATTCTTTCCCCAGGCGTTCACGCTTCTTTTTCTCTTCGGTCAGTTCAGCACCTAGCCTGTTTACTAATTCAGTCTGCTGTTGGAAAGAATGCACAGCCTTATTCTTCTCACTACGCATCTGAGCCAGTTCCTTTTCTAACTCTTCGTTGATCTTTATCAAGTCCTCCTTTTCTTTCACGACCCGCTCATAGACCTCAACGACTACAGTAGTAGGTTCCTCCACTGGAATGGGAACAGGACGTGAGACTGCTGGAAAAGGCATTTGTACCTGTCTTACCCTCTCCTGGATCCACACCTTGTATGGCATATAGGCTTGACAATCATTCTTGCCTAGCAATGGTTTCCCTCTTCTGCAGATATGATTCCAAGCATGCTGAAGCTTGGCCAATAATTCCCCACTCAAGTCACCGGTGAAATACAGAGATTCCTGTATTTCTTCCTCCTTTGGCGGGCTTTTCAAAGCATAACCGAATTGCCTGATCAATAATGATGGATTGTAATTAATGCACCCTTTCCTCCCAATCAGAGGAACATTAGGATATCCGGCGCAGCTATAGATAATCTCAGATCCCAATAAAGCTCTGTCAAACCAGCCAACATCTTCTGAAGAAAGTCCCATCAAATGCTCAGACCAATCCACCGTATCTGCAGATTCAGCAAAGATACCCTTCTTGGGCAGATGACTCTCAAACCACATATACAGCAAAGGCACACAACAAGAGACGTTCTTGCCCCTCCTATTCTCATTCTTATAATGCAGTGAGTGATAGAAGTCTCCAATCAGGGTGGGCACAGGATTGCCGGAAGCAAAGATATAGAATGCGTCTAAATCAACGAAGTCAGGCATATTAGGGAACATCACAATGCCATAGATACACAAAGCAAGGATAGCATTAAACACAACCCAACAACCACTCTTGGCGTACTCTTGTGCTTTCCCAACTAAGAACTTGAGAGAAAAACCAGAAACTCCATTCCACGAGGTTAACAGCAGTTCTGAGGGGTCTAAGTGCAAAGCAGCAGCCACGTCCTCCAGTTTGGGCTCAGCACCCATATGAATGAAGGGCACCTGGTTCTGAATAGTCAACTCCAAGATCTCAGCATATTCTTCCATGGTCGGAGCCAGAATGAAATCAGGGAAAGTAAAACACCTCAGCGGGGGATCATAGAACTGCATCAGTGTATACAATCCGTTACGCTCATGCATGGAGGGTTTATAAACCAACTTAAGCAGTCTCCCATAACTCTTCCTGAAGCTTCTCTTCCCCTCATCATCAGCTAGAGATATCAAACCGAGTAGCGAAGAAACGTCGGGAGTAGGCAACTTGTACGCGACAGTCTTCCTCAAAGTACTCATGATAACAGATGGAAGGCCGGAGCACTAGAATCGGGAAGTATGAAAATGCACCTGCAACACAGACACACGTTAATGATATGCACATGATGATGCAAATAATGCAATATGTAAGCAATGCAATAAGAGATCACAAGCCCCTGGCTGAGAAATTCAATCCACAACACTGGCCTCAAACAGACCCTCAAATTGCTCAATATCATCCACGATGCTCCAACCTGGTCTTTGACAGACCCAATAATACCATCCTCAGATATCACACCCCTGAATCTCAATCAAGATAACCGGTATTCTGGAGGTCAAGTTACCTGCATGCCCAACCCCTCTCACAGGTAGGTGTCCTAATAACTGACACAAGGTATGGCATCCTATGCGGTCGTTGGCGTCACAGACTTTCAAGACTGATGATACGATAACCCAGAAGGTGTGGCATCATCATGTCCTGAAGAGGCCTCACTTAGCCAACTTCCAAATGATCGGTCCCCGGAGTCGACAATCCAACTAACCAACAACCCCCTCAACCCAAAGGGTTGAAAAAGAAGTCAACCAGAAGAACCTCGTCCGAGCGTGGATTTCATGAGACACTAGTGCCTGCAAAGCAAGCACGCGCCCACTAATTTCCACTCTAATTCTAGGTGCACTCAAGCCCAGGTCCGGCTTATCTCTCAATCATAGAACCCCAACACCCAATAAACAGCAATAATCAATAATATAGTGCTGAAGGTAAATGACATAAATGTAAATCCATACAAAATCCTCGACGGGAAAACAAGCGCTAGGATTGACTCGCGTAGGGAACCGTTGGAGTCCCCAGCAGAGTCGCCAGCTGTCGCTACTGCAAAAATCGGCGCCGGCTGAACAGAAGATTCGCCACCGTGCGTTATTTATCCCAAAGGAGGGAAAGGAAACGCTCGAAGTAAACCTACCGCAAAGACGGGAAAGGAATGGTCATCGCAACCAAATCCTGGATTCGGGAGTCGGTTACGCAAGGGGAAGGTATTAGCACCCCTCACGTCCGTCGTACTCGACGGGATCCACGCTTGTTTTCTAGTACGGATTGTTATTCTATCTATTCTACAGGTCTGGGGTTAAAAGAAAATAAAATGACTCGGCAAAGTATCGCACTTTATGCCTACGTATTCCCGTCTGGAACAAGAAATCAGAGTCAACGTAGTTCGCCTACCTACGGGAAAGGAGGGGAAGGTTGCTCGCTAGGATATCGCATCCTATGCCTACGTACTTTCATACAGCATGAAAGATCAGAGCAAACGTAGTTCGGGCCACGTACGACACAAGTCTGTCTTGATTGTTTTTATCCTTCTGAAAAAGGTTTTCCTAATTATGGGTCCAAGCGGACAAAAATGACGTTTTTGATTGGTTTATAGTCTTTTACGCAAGAACTGTTTTTTTATTGATGTTTATCCTTTTATGGTATTTTTTTGATTGTTTTGAGAAAGAAGAGAGACAGCAACTCTAAAACCTATGGTTTAAAAAGGGAATCAAAATCTAACCTAATGTTGTCATGCATGGGTGAGAACCTAATGTCTGTCATATTTCTCTCTTGCACAGAGAGAAACAGAGATCCTAAGGGGATAAACGGAAAAACAACAACATATATACAGTAAAGCAGTAAAATGCATGAATGCAGCAGTACAAGCGAGGCAAGGGAGTCCCACTCGACCTCGAACCTAGAAAACAATGGGCGAAGTGAAACAGCTTCACCTCAATCTCAAGGGGACAATTAACAAACAATACAGTCAAGAAACTCAAACAATACATCACCAGCTCTAAACAGCACCAGCAGCTCTAAACAGCAAAACCTGACAGCACAAGCTCCTTCTTCTATCAGTCTTCAAGGCAATGAACTCTATCCTCCATCTTCAAAGGATTCTTCAAAGCAAGCTCTCCTAGATGAGTAATAGTTCACAAGATGATGTGGGATGTTAAACAGCCAGTTAACCACCAAAGGTGGCATACAGACTGTTAACAAAATACATATTGTTTCTCTCAAAAGTTCTATCTCCTAGATACTGTCACTAATCCTTCCAAAGGAAGGAAGTGAGTATCAAAGAGAGACTTTGAATCATAGAGAAGAATGAAGGCAACAGAAGCCATCCATATTTGTGAAGAAATTTTCTATTCTAAGGCTCTCTCTAGCTCTTAGGTCCTAGGATCTTCAATCAATCTTCAAGCAAGCCTAGCATCTTCATCAACTTTGAACTTGATCTTCAAATCTTCAAGAATGCTTCATCATCATGCTCTTCAAGGCTAACCCACACCCCAAGCAAGCCCAATAAGCCCATACAAACAATAATAACCCCAAAATGGGCACACCAAACAAGCATACAATTGCAAAATATACTAAAAATATTAATATAGTAGGGAAAATTCTAATATTATTTCTAGGGGATCTACTAAACCTACCCTTAATACCCATATATGCCCTATAGCCTAACTTGTCCTAAAAACCCCAAAAGAAATTGTTTCAATGCACCTAAGTTGAAGTTTAACCTAATTCTATACACCCTAATAGCATCTAATCAAAACTATCCTAAAAATCATCACAAAAAAATGACATCAATCCAGGGGGAACCTAAAACATATATCTAACTAACCTAAAAAGATTGACCTAAAAATCTAAAGGGAGCTACCTAAACTAAAAACTACAAAATCATACATCAATATAAAAGCATTAAAAAGCTATTAAAATGAAAAATATACAAAAAATATTAAAATGAAATAAAATGGCAATTTTATGATTTTATATTTTTCTTGACAAAAAATGGAAAGTGGAGAAAAAATTCCCATTAAAAAATATTTATTTTTCTATTTAATATGAATTTTCAAAGTATGAGAAAATTTGGAGTGAAAATAATATGGAAATTATGAACATGGGTGTAAACAGCAACAATATCTAGTTAATTTTATGATTTGGGCCCATACTGGGGGTGGCGAAAGTAAGCGCGCCTGGGCCCAGTTATTTCAGAAAAACAATGGAAAATCAAAAGGAAAATGAGAAAAGTCATGGTGCGAATAGCATGAAAATATAGTTATAAAATGATATTGGGCCTGAATGGGGGTGGCGTTAGCAATAATCACACAAAGCCCAGAAACTTCTACTTAAATGAAACGCAGCGTTTCGCTGGTTTCAGAAATCCCTCCAATTTCGTTTTAAATGCCAGCCGTCCGATCTGGTCTTTGGTCAAATGGTCTTGCTCTCATCCAACGCACGCGAACTCGTCTTCTTCCTCACGTCTAGGGTTTGCAGAAAAACTCTCCATGAAACAGAATTCATGCATAGATCTTCTCCTCATTCGTACGCCTTCGTTTCAGCACCAATTAACACGATATAAAAACCAAACTTGCTCAGAATTTCACCATGAACACAGCCATGCCATTGAAATACATTGAAACACTCTCTATCGTGCAAACCGAATGGGGAAAATCCATGAACCTCACAATATCATCAACTTTCGACCTCCACCAAACTTAACTTTCTTTATATCAAAATGGTCCTTATGCTACACTAATTAAAATCAGCCAATCATCTTGCATTAACACTCATTATATAGCATGTTCTTGATCATCAAAGAATTGACCTCCATTAATGGAACTCCACCAATTGCTCCCAAACTCATCAAAATTGGTCACCTAATTGTCTCTAACAGATCTACACTAATAATTAACCCTAGCCATGCCTAGATTGAGGTGTAGAAATGGTTTTGCATACCTGGCTTCTTGGAATGGTAGGTGATGAAACTCTTCAATTCAGGCCTTGTAACTCCTCAAGAACACTCCCTAGATGATGAATATTCTTCTGTTTGCACAAGATTTGGAGGAGAGAGCTTGTACTTCAAGATCCAATGTAATTTGCCTTCTTGCAAATTCAATGTGAATACCTTCAAATCTTCATCAATGGAGCCTCAAACCAATATGAACACACTCAGAAATGTTTATGGAGAAGGTTTGTGAAGAAAAATGAGATAGCAATGAAGAAGAATCAAGAGATTCAATGTAATTTGCAAATGAAGCTTTCTGATTTCACCCTCTCTTATCTACCATAATCAACACCAACCTTGCCTCAATGCAAGTCACAATGATTATATAGAATGGATTAGACCAGTCTAGTACCCTCTAGAATCATCTAGGATCTTCCCATGAGAATTTGATATTTTCATACAATGGTATTTTGAATTTTCACTTCTCCTTATATGGTATCTCATGCAATATGCCTTGTAATCTTGGTAACTGAATTGAATTTCTCCTTACATGAGATCTTGGATGAGATACAATGCACATCTTCCTTGTTTATTGAGTTTTTTCCTTGTTTTGGTTTGGTACCCTATTATGCAAGCAAGACTTTTCCAAAGTAACCCTATGATGCAAGCCTCAAATCAAAATTGTGGCTGAACCATTGTTCTTAGAATGTCATTTGGAGTCAAAATGACCTATTATATGACATGGTTTGGACTTGTAACTTGGGATTTATGATTTTCAACTTCACTTGAATTAACTTATGCCTCATTTTTAGGCCATTTTTATCACTTTTTGATATGAGCCTTTCCAACATCTCATGACCTCCCTACTAGCCTTAAAACATCATTCTAAGCAAGTTTTATGTTGAATATTTTTCCATTTGAAGCTTGGAAGTAGGAGATATGGCCTTATGCTTGAAATGACTTATAACCTCCAAATAACCAAAATGCCCTTGACTTGTCAAGATCATAAGTAGAGCTCCACATATCAGATTGAGGCATACCATACCTTTATAGAAAGCTAAGATCATGGGGATCAACTTTCACGTTGGCCAAAAATCCAATTGAAAACTCCTAAAGGGGCAAAAGTTGCTTGGAAGTCAAGTAACTTTCACAGACAAATTTCAGATGCCTTTGAGGACCTGTAACTTGCAAGAACCATAACTTGAGTTCTATAAATCTCCTTGATGCCTTCCACCACTCAAATTAAAGGTCTTGAGATACTATACAAGTTTCATGTTGGCCAAGGATCCATATGATACTTGCATTTTGAATTACTTTGCTTGGAAGTTTGACCTAAACTAGGGGATTTTACTCAGAAACCCTAATTCAGAAACTTCTCTTCTTCTTGATTTCTTTTGATTTCTTCTTGGCACAACACCAAATCCATATCCATATATCAAATGATGAATCCCACATCCTCCAAATAGGCCTTGATGCCCTTCAATCAAGCATTTGACCTAGGGTTGACCCAGGGTTGACCCAGATGACACCCTAGTTGACTGTCTTCAACTGTAGCTCTTGTAACCACACCAATGACTTGCCTTACTTTCAAAAGGACCCTCTAGGTATTCCATGCCCTCAATTCATAACCCATAACTTCTCTGATGATCTTCACATACCCTCA
This sequence comes from Lathyrus sativus, assembly GCA_963859935.3. Classification (NCBI taxonomy): domain Eukaryota; kingdom Viridiplantae; phylum Streptophyta; class Magnoliopsida; order Fabales; family Fabaceae; genus Lathyrus; species Lathyrus sativus. Next base: position 141,263,277 of record OZ012741.1, on the reverse strand, counting down.
GGATAGGAGAGAAACCCACTGCTTGGCCTTTAAACTTCCCAAAGCTTCAATTTCTTTCTTGGTGATTTGAATAGGCTTGAATCTTGATAAGAGCCTCTTGAATACATTCCTTGAGATGAAAAATAGCACTTGATCCTTTGTCAGATGGCTTGTTATGCTATGCTATGCAAATGATTAGACTATGTACATGACTTTTTATGCAAATGACAATGCAATTGAAACATAAACCAAGTGAAGTAAGTTGAGCAAATTTTAGGGTGCCACACTAAGCAAGTGAAGGAATCACTGCAAGATGGTGCTAAGGTATTCTTATAAATGGCAACTGTGAGCATTGGTGAAAGTGGATCAATTGATGCTTTACCAATTTTCCGTGACTTTCCGGAAGTTTTTCCTGAGGAGATAATAGATTTACCACCGGAACGAGAAATGGAGTTTGTGATCGACTTAATTCCTGGAACTAGTCTGATATTGGTGGCTCCATATCGTATGGCTGCATCGGAATTGAAAGAGTTGAATAGTCAACTTGAAGATCTACTTGAGAAGAGGTTTATTCGTCCGAGTGTGTCACCGTGGGGTGCACCGATGTTGTTGGTTAAGAAGAAAGAAGGTTCTATGAGACTCTGTGTGGATTGCAGACAATTGAACAAGGTGACTATCAAGAATAAGTATCCACTTCCAAGGATTGACGATTTGATGGATCAGTTGGTTGGTGCGAGTGTGTTCAGTAAGATAGATTTGAGATATGGGTATCATCAGATTCGCGTGAAGGCTGGAGATATTCAGAAGACTACTTTTAGAACGAGGTATGGACACTATGAGTATTCTGTGATGCCATTTGGTGTGACTAACGCACCAGGTGTATTTATGGAGTACATGAATAGGATTTTCCATCCTTATTTGGACAAGTTTATGGTGGTGTTCATTGATGATATTTTGATTTATTCGAAGAGTAAAGTAGAACATGCCGATCATCTGAGGATTATGTTATCTGTATTGAAAGAGAAGCGTTTGTATGCTAAACTTTCTAAGTCTGAATTTTGGTTGAAGGGAGTGAGTTTCCTTGGTCATATGATTTTGAGTAGAGGTATTGCAGTTGATCTGTCGAAGGTTGAAGCGGTATCGCAATGGGAGACTCCGAAGTCAGTTTTTGAGATTAGAAGTTTTCTTGGTTTGGCGGGATATTATCGGAAATTTATTGAGGGATTTGCCAAGTTATCATTGCCGTTGACGCAGTCGACTAGGAAAAGTCAAGCTTTTGTGTGGGATGCGAAGTGTGAAGGAAGTTTCCAAGAGCTTAAGGGAATATTGACGACAACTCCTGTTTTGATTTTGCCAAATCCCACAGAATCGTTCGTTGTGTATTGTGATGCTTCTTTGATGGGTTTAGGAGGTGTGTTGATGCAAGATAAAAAAGTTGTAGCTTATGCTTCGAGGAAACTCAAAGTGCATGAGAAGAATTATCCGACGCATGATTTAGAGTTGGCCGCTGTTGTATTTGTGCTGAAACTTTGGAGGCATTATTTGTTTGGTTTGAGATTTGAGGTGTTTAGTGATCATAAGAGTTTGAAGTATCTTTTTGATCAGAAAGAATTGAATGCAAGGTAAAGGAGATGGTTGGAACTTCTGAAGGATTTTGATTTTGGTTTGAATTACCATTCGGGTAAAGCAAATGTGGTAGCTGATGCGTTGAGTAGGAAATCGTTGCATATGTCGATGATGATGGTAAAAGAGTTGGAATTGTTTGAGCAATTTCGTGATTTGAGTTTGGTGTGTGAGAAGACTTCTTACGGAGTTAAGCTGGGTATGTTAAAGCTTACTAGTGGTATTCTGGACGAGATTCAAGAAGGACAGAAATCTGATTTGAGTTTAGTTGATTGGTTGACTTTGATCAATCAAGGTCGAGGTGGTGATTTTCGGATTGATGAGAATGGTATCATGAGGTGTCATGATCGAGTTTGTGTTCATGATGTTGTTGAGATGAAGAAGAATATTCTTTAGGAAGGACATCGTAGTGGATTGAGTATTCATCCAGGTGCTGCTAAGATGTATCAAGATTTGAGGAAAGTATTTTGGTGGCCTCGTATAAAGAAGGATATTGCCGAGTTTGTGTATTCTTGTTTGACTTGTCAGAAGTCGAAGATTGAGCATCAGAAATCATCGGGTTTGATGAAACCGTTGTTTATTCCTGAGTGGAAATGGGATAGCATTTCTATGGATTTTGTATCTGGTTTACCGAGGACGCCGAATAACTTTGAAGCTATTTGGGTTATTGTGGATAGATTGACCAAATCTGCTCACTTTATTCCTATGCGAATGGATTACCCGTTGGAGAGGTTGGCAAATCTGTACATTGAGAGGATTGTCGATTTGCATGGTATTCTGTCTAGCATTTTGTCAGATTGAGATCCGAGGTTTACTTCGAGATTTTGGGAAAGTTTGCAAAGTGCTTTAGGTACGAAGTTGCGTTTGAGCTCAGCTTATCATCCGCAGACCGATGGTCAGACTAAGAGGATGATTCAGTCAGTTGAGGATCTTTTGAGAGCTTGTGTGTTGGAGAAAGGAGGAGCTTGGGATAGCTACTTACCTTTGATTGAATTTACTTACAACAACAGTTTTCATTCGAGTATTGGTATGGCACCGTTCGAGGCATTGTATGGTAGACGGTGTAGAACGCCATTGTGTTGGTATGAATCTGGAGAGATTTCTGTGGTTGGACTGAGATAGTCCAGCAGACTACCGATAATATTAAGATAATTCAAGAAAAGATGAAGATTTCTCAGAGTCGTCAAAAGATTTATCATGACAAGAGGAGGAAGGAACTTGAATTCCAAGAGGGAGATCATGTGTTTCTTCGAGTTACTCCTATGACTGGTGTTTGTAGGGCATTGAAGTCGCGTAAGTTGACGCCGCGTTTTATTGTTCCTTATCAGATTTTGCAGAATATAGGGGAGGTAGCCTATCGTGTCACTTTGCCGCCGTCGCTTGCTAATCTTCATGACGTGTTCCATGTATCTCGGTTGAGAAAATACATTGCGGATCCGTCTCATGTAGTCCAAGTAGATGATGTGCAGGTGAGAGATAACCTGACTGTGGAGACATCACCTATGCGGATAGAGGATCGAGAGTTGAAGCAACTTTGAGGCAAAGATATTGCTTTGGTGAAGGTCGCTTGGGGAGGACTGGTTGGTGGAAGTGTGACCTGGGAACTGGAGAGTCAGATGAGGGAGTCTTATCCAGAGTTGTTCGAATCTGGTAACATTTTCGAGGACGAAAATTCCTAAAGTGGGGGAGAGTTGTAACATCCCAATTTTCACTAATTAATTATTTATATTAATTATTCTGGGGATTTTGGAGAACTATCAAGTAACTCTACTTCGGGGATCCAGAAATCATTCTGGGTGAGTCAACTCTGCTGAGGACTTCAAGAATCATCTTGGACAAATGACTCCGCCGGGACTTCAAGAATCATCCTGAACCAATAACTCTGCTGGAGATTTCAGGAATCATCCTGAGCAAACATTCTCCCGGGGACTCTAAGCATCAACTTGAGCAACCAACTCTGGCGACTTCACTGGGGTTTTAAGAGTCATCTTAAACGAGCGCCTTTGCGGGAGAATTCAAGAATCATCTTGGGCAAACGACTTTGCAGGGGAATTCAAGAATCATCTTGAGCAAGCGACTCTGCGGAGGAACACCTGCAAAACAAGAACGGTAACGACCTAGCTCATGTTTCATATGCATATGCTTTGACAATGGCGCAATGCTCCACACGGTGGAAATGCTACGCGTTTATGATAAATGCTATGCAATCATGCAAAATGCTGCGATCCCGTCAGCAAAATAAATGCTGAAGGGAGAATCCTCCTGTCAAGGAGAAAGAACCACTCTGGTGGGGGAAGGAATCATCCTGCCACAGAGAAAAGGTCACGCCAATCTCAATCGGACTCCACATGGGGAAGCAAACTTCAGTTGACTGCTGCAGGGGAATAAAGCTCTACGAGAACCCAGACCTACTGAGGAAAGCGATGTCAATCGCAGAAATAAGCTGCACGGCATTCGCAGCCAGAGCTTTCCTGGAGGTAACGACCCCGATGGGGAGATACAACATCAGCTATTCAACACTCTACTGGGGAAAACCAATCATGGTCCTAACTGCTTTCCAAGGACTCGGCTCTCTTGGGGATTCGTCAGCTCGGCTGGGGTAGAAGGAATCATCCTGCCTACTGGGGAGAGTACGACTCTGTGGGGAATCTCGATTTCGCTGGAGACTTCAATCTGTACTATCGCGGGCTGTACACTTCAGTGTATGACTCAGCTGGGGAAGCGACGATCCTTCAGGATACATCTGGTTGGGGAGAGAATCTTCTCTGCTTGGGGAAAACATACCAATGCCTTCAATTTCACGTTCGGGCTCTACGGGGAGAGGTTGCTGAACTTTGCTGGAGAAGAAGGAATCATCCTGCTTGGGGATGCACACGGCGTACTGCCTGGAGTATGCTACACCTGCAACAACACAAACAAACAGACAAGATACCCTTTTCAAAGGGACCTATCAAGGTTATCATCTTGTGACAATGTTCAAGTAATTCATTGTTTCGACAATCAGTGGCCTAGGCCAGTAAGTTTATGTATGCGCATTTTATCAAAAACATCGGCGTTTTTTTCGCAAACAAAATAGGTAAATGCTAAACAAACAAACAAAATTGTTGAATAGTATACATTTTATTGATGAAGAACCCCTGAATGGGTAAAAATGTTTTACAACAGATGCAAGCTCCTGGAATGAGGAAGCCGCGCAAAAAAGTAAAAACGTAAATATACATCAGTATATACACAAATGTCGGCAATGAGGCGTAGACGAACACCATGAGTTGATCCCTCTATGACCCACTCGACTTCGATACTTCCCCGACGCTTCAGCTTTAGAAGAGATTGATTCAGATAAACGGCCCTCAGGTCTTCCAAACCACTAAACAATGAAAGTCCACACGCGGAACGCAGTCATTTGCTTTTTCAAATCCCTAACTTTTGCCTGAATCGCCCTTCCGGATTTTCGATTCACCGGGATACCCTTTTTTGCCAAAGTCGCCCATCCGGGTTTTCGACTTTGCGGATGTACATTTTTTTCTTTATATCCCTAATTTTTGCCCGAACCTTTTCTTTTTTTATGGTTCGCCAGGATGCCCCATTTTTGCCTGGATATTCTTTTTCTTTCCAGCGGGTCTCTTTTAAGCAAAGTATTTTTTAATTGTGTCCGCGTTCACCGGGGATGCAAAATCTTCGCCATCCATCGTGGATAACAACAAAGCTCCTCCTGAGAAGACCTTGCTGACGACGTACGGGCCTTCGTAATTAGGAGTCCACTTGCCCGATTCTGGTACTTTCTATACCCTTGTTGGTTCGGCTGCTGCTGCTGCTGCTGTAGCTGTGGGACTGCCGGGATAGTTATGCTGGCCACCTGTTGGTGAGGGCCTTTACCCTTCCTTCGAGCGTTGGTCACGGCGCTCGTTTCTCCTTCCCGTCTTTTGCCACTATAAGGTTTCTTTCCGCCTCCTCCAGCTGAGGATGAATCACCCTGAATTTTCCCCAGTTTGATCCCATTTTCAATGTGCTCACCTGTGATAATGAGATCTGAGAAGGTTCCAGACATACCGCTGATCAATTTCTCATAATAAACCCCTGGGAGGGTGGCTACGAACATCTGCACCAGCTCACGTTCAACCATCGGCGGCTGAACCCTTCGTTGTTCCTTTGCGACAGATTCTGCAATTGGACTCGGTTCGGGGCCAAGTCGCTGTTATATTGGTAGTGGTGCACGAATACCTCAGCAAGGTCCTTCCACGTGCGCACACTGGTAGGTTCCAGACTCATGTACCATTCGAGGGAGGGCCCGGACAGACTGTCTTGAAAGAAGGGAATCAGCAACTTCTCGTCCTCAGAATGAGCTGACATTTTCCGGTAATATGATCTCAGGTGGACGCGAGGGCAAGCGGTGCCCTTGTACTTTTCAAAGTCAGCTACCTTGAACTTGGGAGGCACCTTGAAATCAGCAATCAGTCCCAACTTGGACATATCAACACCCAAAGTGTTCTGGTTCTCGATACTCCTCATCTTATCCTCGAGTGCCTTGAACCTTAGACGTGCTTCAGCAGTCAGCTCCCCTTCAGCACCTCTCTGAGAGAACAGATCGTCTTGACGGTCTTCTAACCATGGCTGAGGCCCAAGCAGATTTCCAACACCCACAGCGCTGTTGCCCAGCCCAACATTGACGTTAGCTTCAAAATTCCCATTACTGACGCCCGTCGTATTGAGTCCCATGTTAGCTATCACATTGCCATTGGCACTGCCATTCCCCTCGGTCATGGGGACGCCATTCTGAGGAGTTTCAACAGGTGGAGGGGTAGGCACGGTCCCACCATGGAGTACGCCATTGCTATCGACCCTTGAAATCAGAGGCTGAACCAAGGTTCTGAGCTGATCCTGGCCATTGGCGACCGCTTGCATGAGCTCCATGAAGCGATCCATTCTTTCGCGGAGTTCTTGAACATCAGTTTGCACTTGCTCCATGATTCTGGTTTGATTTGCTCTGGTCGGATAGTAGTGGATAGGTCTCTGATCAATCCTGGAACAACCTGAAACAACCTGTAAGCAAAAAAGGGTTAGGAAAAACGACAAAGTGCTCGCTATGCAAATGCTTCATGCAAATGCAAACGTGTGTCTGTGCGTTAGGGAGGTATACCCCGATCCTAGTGCCTGCGTGCCAGTGCTGATAATAAGAAGTCCGAGTCCAGTCATGGAAATAACATCTCATATATACGAAGAAAGCCCATCAAGGCAGTACACAACATCAGTGAGTACAAGATGAATCAATAGCGTGACCTCAGCCAACAAGCCTGGTGATGGTCAGCATACAACAATGATCAAACAAAAGGAATACAAATAGTCAAGCACGGCCACGGGCGCGAAACTCTTCTAACAACCCCTTCGTTTCTGGATGATCAGGCCGAGTGAGCAACCCTTTGATGAGTAACTCCCTCTACATAATGGTGTATTGAAGACCTTCGACCGAATCTTCCCATGCTCCTTCGCCGAAACAATCTTCTAACTTCCGCTTCTTGGACTCAAATGTCAGTTTGCGCTCCTTCAGGTTAGCGAGAGCTCTGTTGAGCTGGCCTTCAGCGGCATATCTGCGAGCGGTTTCTTCATCAAACCTCTTCTCACTAGCCTTCACCTGGGCTTTCAGCTTGGAGATCTGTTGCATCAGCTTATCCTCCCGCTCTTTCCTTTTGGCTAGGGTGGCCTTCCAGTGCTGGTTAAACTTGGATATCCTCCGGTACGCTTCATCCAAGTGTTGCTTCTTCGTGGCCAGCACATCATTGACAGCTTTGAAGTCTCGACCCATGCGCTCGCGCTCAACTATCTGCTTAGTCAAGTCTGTCCCCAGCTGGTTCACCAGCTCTGTCTGCCTCTTGAAGGAATGAACGACCTCGCTTCTCTCGCTTCTGAGCTAAACCAATTCTTTCTCCAATTCTTCATTTGCCCTCTTCAATTCATCTCTCTTAGCTAACACCTGATTGTGCTGCTGAATAGGCACAGTGGTAGGCTCTTCAATCACTGGAGGGCTTTCTGGCTTGGCAGGAAGAAACGACATCCATATAGCATCTGCTCTGGCTCTGATCCAAGTCACATATGGAGCGTAGGCCCGGCTATTACTCTTTCCCAACAATGGTTTTCCCCGCTTACTGATACCATTCCAAGCGCGCTGAAGCTTGGATAACATATCCCCTTCTAGAAGACCAGTGAGGTACAGAGATTCCTGTACCTTTTTATCCTTCGGCGGAGCCCTTAAAGCATAAGCAAACTGTCGGACCAGCAAAGACGGATTATAGTTTATACAACCCTTCCTGCCTATCAAAGGCACGTTCGGAAACCCGCTGCAGCTGAAGATAATCTCAGTGCCCAACCTATCTCTGTCAAACCAGGCAATATCCTCTGCAAATAGACTCGTCAAATGCTCGGACCACTCAGCTGTGGCTGCAAATGAAGCAAAGGGACCCCTCTTGGGTAGATGACTATCAAGCCATTTATAAAGCAGAGGTATACAGCACGAGACATTCTTGCCCCTTCTGTTCTCGTTTTTGTAGTGGATGGAATGGTAGACATCTCCTATCAAGGTAGGGACCGGATTCCCTGAAGCAAAGATGTGAAATGCGTCGAAGTCTACAAAGTCGGGCATATTGGGGAACAGAATGATGCCATATATGCACAGAGCGAGGATGGCGTTGAACACGACCCAACATCCGTCTTTGGCGCACTGCTGAGCCTTTCCCACTAAGAACTGCAAGGAGAAACCGGGAACCTTGTTCCAACTAGACAATACCAACTCGGAGGCATCCAGATGAAGTGAGGGAGCTAGACTAGCCAGGTTAGGCTCAACATCCATATGAACAAAGGGCATCTGACTTTTGATAGGCACACCTAACAAATCAACATACTCCTCTAGTGTGGGTGCGAGAATAAAGTCCTGGTAAGTAAAGCATCTCAACGGAGGATCGTAGAACTGCAGCAGAGCGTACAACCCATTCAACTCAAACACAGAGGGTTTACGAACCAAACTGAGCAATTTGCTGTAAGACTTTCTAAACTCATCTCTCACAGAATCATCTGCTAAAGCAATCAAACCAGTCAGCTGCACAACATCAGGGGCAGGGAGCTTGTAAGCCACGGTCTTCCTCAGAGAACCCATAACAATACAATAGGAGGCAAGAAATCCTGGATCGGGGAAAACGGTACCTGCAACACAGACACACGTTAATGAAATGCAAATGAGTATGCAAAGCAATGTAAAATGCAATCATGCAGCAGGAGATCAAGACAACTGTGCTGTGGAGATTCTGTGTCAACAAAACCATAATCCTGCTTTATCAAGAACAACCACTATATCTGATAATAAGAAAACCCCGGTATCGGACCACAAATCTGCTCTGTCAAGAACACACATCTGATAATAAGGACCTTTGATACAGGACCAAAAACTCTACTCTATCAAGAACAAACATCTGATAATAAGGACCTCTGATACAGGACCAAAACTCTGCTCTGTCAAGAACAAACATACATCTGCTGATGAGACCCTCTGATCCCAATCATAAACCTGCTATGTCAAGAACAAACATCTCTGAAGATAAGGTCCTCTGATACAGGACCATAACTCTGCTCTGTCAAGAACAAACATACATCTGATGATGAGATCCTCTGATCCCAACCAAAAACTTGCTCTGTCAAGAACAAATACACATCTGCTGATGAGATCCTCTGACCCCGATCATAAACCTGCTCTGTCAAGAACACATACATCTGATGACGAGAACCTCCGGTACCAACCAAAATGATTCACTATCAAGAAAACCAGGTAGTCTGAAGGTTAAGGTTTCCTGCAACAAACCCAACCCTGCTCACAGGTATGGACCTAAACTGACACAAGTTCGGCATCCTATGCGGTCATCAGCATCACAGACATTCAAGAGGGGTGATACGATACCCAGAAGGTGTGGCATCACCAGCTCATTAAGCGGCCTCACTCGGCTGAATCCCAAATGATCGGTCCCTAGAGTCGACAATCCTCCAAACCAACAACCCCCTCAACCCAAAGGGTTGAAAAAGAAGTCAACCGGGAGAACCTCGTCTGAGCGTGGATTTCATGAGACACTAGTGCCTGCCAAGCAAGCACGCACCCACTAATTTCCACAACTAATGCTATGTTCACTCAATCCTGGGTCTGGCTTCTCACTCATCAGAATGCTCTTCCCACAACAGCATAGATAATCATATCATACTGAAAAATAAAGTGCGGGAAATAAAAATGCGATAAAAAAACATAACCCAACAAGTAATCATACAAGCGCTAGGATTGACTCTCGCAGGGGACGTTGGATCCCCAAACTGACTCGCATACGGGACGCTGGATCCCAGGAAACTATCAAGTCCCCAACAGAGTCGCCAGCTGTCGCTTCCGCGAAAATAAGGTGCCGGCAAAATAGAAGAGTCGCCACCTTTCGTTATTTATCCCTCAGAACAGGAAAGGAAACAATCGGAAAAACCTGACGAAAAAGGTATAAGACAAGGTCGTCGCAACCGTTGTCTGGGTTCAGGAGTCGGTTACGCAAGGGGAAGGTATTAGCACCCCTCACGTCCGTCGTACTCGACAGGATCCACGCTTGTTGTGTTTACTGGACGAGTTGGTTTATCTATCTACCTATCAAGGCTGGCTTAAAAAGAAAAGAAAATGACTCGGCAAAGCGTCGCACTTTATGCCTACGTATTCTCATCAGAGAATGAGAAATCAGAGTCAACGTAGTTCGACCAACTACGGGTTACGGGGAAGGTGGCTCGCCAATACATCAGTATTGTGCCTACGTACTCTAAACAGGTATGAGAGATCAGAGCTTACGTAGTTTGGGATAATACGACTTATGGGGATTCAGATTCATCTGTTTTATCGAGTAGGGTTAAACAGCAGTTCCAGCAGTTAGGGACAAAGCCTGTTTGCGGTGGCGCTGAAGTTTAACGACACTCTTTTCTTCAGAAAAGCTTCCTTTGAATTACGGGCCCACGGGGCAAAAAGGTTTGAAGTTTGTTTTCTGTCTTTTACGGAAGAAATGTTTTTTATTGTGTTTGCAATTTCAATCGCACTAAAGACTATGACCTGAGAGTGAATGCGTCGCATGTCACCCAAAGGGTGCCATACTAAACATCCAGACTGTTGAAAAGAAACTCTCCAACAATCCTTTCTCAGATAGCTTAAGGCTCGTAACGTACGAAAGGAATCATTCATGATTACTATATCTTAAGCTGTTTGAGATGAGAAGAGAACAGGCTCAACTAAAGGGAGACTATCAAGTCCTAATGTTGTCATGCCAAGGATTCATCCTATGGTTGAAGTTTGAAACAGGGAACTCCTAGAAGTTATCATGCATAGGTTTCAACCTAAAGTTCTATCATCACTTCCTTATCAAAGGAAGTGAGATTCCTAGGGGATCATGTCAATGATAAAGAAACAGATAAAGCATCAGCTTAAACAGTAAACAGTAAATGACTGTAAAATGCATGCAATACAAGTGAGGGAGGAAATGTGTGTGGGGCAGCAGCCTCCACAAGCTCATCTCAACCTCAAGCCAGATATGAATAACAGTAATCATACAGAGGAAATAACATGCTGTCAAGCAAAATAGAATAACAACTGCAATCATACAGAAGAAATAAAATGCTATCAAGCAACACAAACCACATGGGCAAGGGAGCAGGGCTATACTGAATACCCGCAAGCAAAGCCATACAGTAACAATACAAGCAGAGGGAGCAACTCAACCTCTAGTGCAATCATGCTCCTAGCTTAAAGTCAATATAGACATGAACTTATTCTAATGCATCAAGCAAGTCAAACAAGGCACATTAGCACAAAAAAGAAAACAGACAAGAAAGAAAGCAGATCAACAACTCTTTCAATTCCAAGCTTCAGCTCTTCTAACAGCAATCTAGTCTTCAGACTTCAACCACCCTTCATGGCTATCATCTTTCATGACAAGTATCAACTTGCTTCTCCAGGGTTTCAGCCTATCAGACATAAGTATCAAATTGTTCTTTCTTCTCCAAGCTTCAGCTCTTCAGTCAATTCCACCTTCAGGTTTCACTCCTAACTACAGGTATCAACTTGATTCCTTCAGGCTCTCCATGCATCAATGTAAGTATCAACTCATCCTTTATTCCTCAAGCCTCAGCTCTACACTCAATCTCAATTGAATCCTCTTCATAAGTATCAACTTAGTCTTCAAGCTTCAGCTCTCTTTGCTTTACCAGTATCAACTTGGTCTTCTTCTCCTACAAACTTCAGCTTCTCAGAGTAGTCTTCAATCACATGGAAGTGTCAACTTCATCCTTCAATTCTTTAAGCCTCAGCTCTTCACTCAATCTCCATTAGATCTTCAAGTATCAACTTGTTCTTCTTGCTCTTCAAGCTTCAGCTGCAATGGCAATGCTCAAGGAATCATCCTCTTCCACACTCTTCAATGAAGTCCTCATCTTCAAACTCAAGTCCAACATCTTTCAAGATACTCAAACCAGAAGACAATAGATTTAACAGAATGAGTGGAAATGATAAACAGCTTATTGACAACCAAAGGAAGCCTGTAAGGGTTCATCATTATGAGAGACTGGTTCCCTCAAAGTTCTACTTCCCAGATAAAGCCACTCATCCCTCCAAAGGAGGGATGTGAATATCAGAGAAGGACTTTTAGTCATTGGGAGGAATGTAAGCACAAGATGCTTTCCATATTTGTGAAAGAAGTCATTCTAGTTCTAAGGCTCTCCCTATGTCTCCTACCTCCTAAATCTTCATCAGACACCTTCAGGCACAAGCAACTCCAAGCTCCAAGCAACTTCAAGCAACTTCAAGCATCCCCACCTTGTCTTCAACTTGTCTTCAATCTCAACCAAAGGCAAACAAAGCAAAACCCTAATCTAAGGGGACTAAAGAAGCTAATCTAGTTGAGTTAGTAAGTTAGGATCACCTAAAACCTAGTACTAATGTTAATCCTAACTAAAATACTAAAACCAATTGTAAAATCCTACAAAAATAACTATGGGAACGTAGGTCAATCATGACTCTACCATATTGATTCCAGAGATCAAATCATCAAATAAGACCTAGAAATAAATTCTACACTACAAGGTACTAAACCTAAACCCTAAAAGGAAGCACCTAAAGCTCAATCTATAAAACACACCTGCTTTCATCACAAAAATGTGAGAAAAATGCTATGGGGGCATACATGTCTAAAATAATCACACACAAAAAATCAGGATCAAAATCATCACCACATGATCACACAAAATTCCATAAAATCAAGGATCAAACATAACTATTTTAATATCAATTAAAATGTGAAAATTCCCATAAAATCAGAAAATGCATGAACTAAAAATATTTTTTCTCTAAAAATAACTAGACTCAATCATGAATATAATGCAAAAAGAATGGGATTAATTGGATCATTTTTCAATTTTATATGATTTAATCAAGAACCATGTATAAAATGAAAAAATAAAAGAAAATGATAATAAAATAACAAATGTGTGGTGCAGATAGTAATGAAAATCAATTCATATAATGGATTGGGCCATCAGGGGGGTGCAAGTATCAACCAATTCACTGAGCCCAGCATCAGCAACTAAATGAAACGACGCGTTTCATTAACTCAGATCCTTCACAAGCTGAAATTAAAACGACGCGTTTCATTAACTCAGATCCAACCACAATCTGATGGCTATCAAGTCATCTTCAACCTTTTGAATATCTGAACCTCGCGCGCAGCTCTGGCCACCACCGGTGGTGCTCCGGTCATCGTCCCCAACCCTAACTCTCCCTAGGATCCCCCATTGCAAGTGGTCTGTACATGAAACTTGTCCCAAATTTCCTCACGAATTCATTCATGCCCTTAATTCTCTCTGAAACCTCAAGATTCTCCATAACCAATTCTCAACCGAAAATGGTAACATCCCTAATTGGTCACTAATTCTCAAATTAATGGTCTGAAATCATTCCTACACCGTTCTACAATGCATATAACACCCTAATTCGTATTGATTCTACCTAATTCATGCTGGAGGAAGAAGTTTACATACCTGTCAATTCTTGATGAACAAATGCACTAAACCTTCAAATCAAGCTCTCCAACCTTCCAGACACGAGCAATGGATCCTTTCCTTGCTTCTGTATGCAATAGAACTGGTTGAAAACTCCTGAAACTTGAAACCCGATGGTGAGTTGCAGGTGGAAACATCTGAGCTCAAGAACACCAATCAGCCACGAATTCTTCTTGATTATGATCTGGAATCAATCCCTAGCATCCATGGAAGAGATTGCAATCAAGAAAATGGATGGAAAGTGAAGAAATTGGTGAAACCGAATTCAGTTGCAAGTAATGAAATCTCAATCTCAATCTCTGCTCCCTCCTTCAATCACCACCAACCTTTGCTTTGGATCACCTCTACTCAATATATAGAACATGTGTGGATGATCTAGAACCCTCTAGATCCTTCTAATGAGAGTTTCAATCTCTCATGTCATGAGAATTTCAACCATATGCCATGGTATGCATAGTTCTGTTTGCAGCTTGAAATCCATCCCATTCTCTTCCAATTTCTCCCCTAGTGACATTTTGAAAGTGTTTGGCTTGCAAGGGATCTTGCTCATGCCTTGAATTTGAGTTTTGCAAATGTTACTTATGATGTAAGTAACTACTTTTCAAAGCAAGTCCACAAATTAAACCCCAAATAAAAAATGTGGCTAAACAAATGTTCTTAAAATGTTTTCTAGAATCAAAATGATATATTACATGCAATGGTTTGGATGTGTAGATCAAAAATATCAATTTCCAACTTTGGTTCATTTAACTTATACCCTTATTTTAGGTCATTTTTGCAACTTTGAGCTACAAGCACTTCCAACATCTCATGACCTCTTAACTAACCTTAAAACATCATTTTGAACAAGTTTTATGTTGAACATTTTTCCATTTGAAGCTTGGAAATAGGAGTTATGGCCTTATGATTGAAATGACCTGTAATCTCCAAATGACCAAAATACCCTTGACTTGTCAAAGCCATAACTTGAGTTCTACAAATCCTATCAAGGACTTCTAGTACTCTCTAGAAAGATAAGAGGATAAGGAACAACATTCATGTTGACCAAAAGTTTATAGGAATCATCCTTCTTTGGCAAAGGTTTCATGCAAGTTGGGTAACTTTCAAGCCCCCAAATTCACATACCTCAGATGACCTGTAACTTGTCAAAGTCATAACTTGAGTTCTACAAATCCTATCAAGGACTTCTAGCACTCAAATTAAAGCTAAGATCAAGCTCTACAACATTCATGTTGGGGGAAAGATGAGATGACAATCACATCTTGAGCTAAACTGCCTTGAAGACAGGGGTCAAACTAGGGGATTTTACACTATCAAGCCTTAGAAACCCTAGCTTGAAACTTCTCAAACTCTTCAATCATGATGATTTAACCTTGGAATCATCCTTATAACATTTCAATGGCTCTTGAATTAGGTCTCAACCTTCTCCAAAACATCAGTTGACTTAGGGTTGACCTAGTCAAACCCTAATTACACCAATCATGGCTAAGTCTTCTTAATCTTGCACAATGACCTGTCTAGGCTTCATGATGGCTTTCAAGACATCTCATAGGCTCTCTCAAGGCTTCAAGTCCATCTTCATGGCCTCAGAATCATCTGAGGGCTTCCCACAACTCTCAAGTTAGGAGACACACACACACTTGGTTTCAACCACTCTCTCTGAGGATCTTTTGACTTCTCTGACAAGGATATCAACCCTTGAACACTTGAATAACCTTCTTAGCTAGCTTTAAAGTCTTGTGTAGCCCTTAATGGGTAATCATACCTCTTGATCTCCTGCATACATGTCAATGAAATGCAAATGATAATGCTAATGTGAATGAAATGAAACATAAGCTAGGTAAAGAAAAGTTATGCAAATTTTGGGGTGCAACAGCCACTTACCTCTTGTAGATCTCCAAAAGCAAGCTAGCAATCAAGAAAACCAGAGATTCTTCCTTCCTTTGAGCAAGCTTTGAGTTTTCTTCCTTTTGAAGCAACAAGTGATTTCTTGGGACATATCTAGCAAATGAGGTTCCAGTTGCTTTTTAAAGTTTTAGATACTTGATATAGCATAAATGGAAGGTGTTCAAAGTGTCACAATGATGGAAAATGGTTTGAGTAGTGATTTGGTCCATAATATGCATAAAAGTCAAACTATGGTAGTATGAAGGTTGACTTTTTGATCTATGATTCTTTTGATGAAAGTGATGATGGGAACAACTTCATATGGACATTTTAAGGGTGTGTATATGGTCTTTGAAGTGGTTTTGTGTTTGGAAAAGGGATCAGTGTGAAAAATGCAAAGTGACACTTTTTGGTGATTCTGTGAAGTTTCTTAACTTTCAAGTAAAGAGGGAAAGAAAGAGAGTTATGTGTTTATGGTGTTTTGGATAGCTCTGGTGTCATGTAAAGAGTGGAAGTAAGCCTCTATTTATATGCCATGAGAGGGTTTTGGGGAAGATTTGGATTTTGGCTTTTGGAGGGAGATTTTGGAAGAAAATTTGTCCAAACTTTGTGGCAGTTGTACACTCAAGTTCTTGGCTCATTGTGATGCATAAATCAAGTGATATGAAGGACATGGAGGTGAGTGAAGTGAGGCTAGAGAGTAGGGAGGCTGCAGCTGCAAGTTCTCATGAAAAGTTTCTCTTTCCTCTTTGTTTTGAATAAAATAATGCCACTTGTGTTGCAACTTGCAATCTCTACCAAATCCTTATTCTTTCTTCATTTCTAACCATAAACCTCTCTAATTATCAGATCAAGACAGGATCAAATGGTTGAGAATGATTCAAGTGGCTGTAAAGTGAATTTGTGAAAAAGTTGAAATGGTGCATTCAAGTATTGAGACCCTAACTTGCTGGATTCAAAACTATCAGCTCACAAGGGCTATGGAGGAGTTCTAGTAATTTTTGGAAATCCCTCATAGAGCCCTACAACTTTCATGTTTTCATGGTCTTCAGATTCCAAGTGGAACTAGGTCAAAAAACCCCTCAAAGTTGGCTGAAAACATGCCTAAAAAGGCCAGAAACTTAGAATTTTTCTGTGTTTTCTCCCTCTTGTGATGATTTTGGCTATAACTCCAAATCTATGAATTTTTTCCCATGGGTCAGTTTTACACTTTTGTAGAGCTTGCCAAGACCTTTCCATCAAGCTTTGAACCACCTCATTTGGATGTGTGGTTAGGAAGTTATGGTCTTGCCCTTTTCAAAATCCTAATTCCCGACTTTTTTGATTACTCCTCAATCCTTGATCCAATGGTCATGAAACTTCATGGATAGGTTTAATATATTATTAGAAACATTTTTGCTTCACACTTTGAGGTCAAATTCTTTATGGTTGAAGAGTTGACTTTTCGATCAATGAAACGATCGATCGACAACTACCGGATCGCCTGTTGACGTTCTGGGTCTTCTAAGGCCTTGAAACTTCTTGAGTGGACTTCCCTAAGCCATATAAGCTTCGCGGACCATAATTCCATCATTGGAACACCTTTTAAATCAAAATTCAAACCACAATTGACTTTTCTTGATTAGAAACCCTAATCGGGGATCCTGAACTGCACTGTCTTTAGTCTTTGGGTGAAAACCTCAAATTGGATTCATGCTTGACCCAATGAAGTATCTTTGATGATGTGGAGACTTATTTAATGGAGAATAAATCCAATACATTGACTGATTGGACCATCGAAACCTCGATTCCTGACTGTACGGAACCCTGATTCACCTGTAACTCAACAAAGACAAACTTGAAATAGGTTATGGTTAGATAATCAAATGAAGATGATCCTAGAATGATGAAGAATATATAAGGGGTCAAAATTTGGGGTGCAACACACATCATTGGGATTCTCTGAACTGGTGGCCATAGGAGCCCGAATTGAGCATAGTCTGAAAAGTGGTAAGATCGTGTTTGCTGCTACTACTTCCAATAATGTAAGGAAGAACCGGGGAGGTTTCCAACAAAGACAAGAGGGAGAGACCGATGTTGTATCTAGTGGTCAGAGGGGAAACCAATCAAGAAGAAGACCTCCATAGCCAGCTACTTATCAACAGCAATTTGCTAAAGTACCATACTTTCAACAACCTTATGTGGCTTCTGTAATGCCGGCTTATCCACCGCCACCACCTCCTATCAGTTATATACTATATCCTCAACCATTCATACCAGGATATCTGCCACAAACAGCTCCTCCCCATCCACCAGCTCCTCCGATGCAGAAACAGCCGCAACAAAGACCACAGGCTCCTTCTGCAAACCAAACTCATGCCAAAAGAAGCCCAAATTTTGAACCTATCCCTATGACGTATAAAGATTTATACCCGTCTCTGGTATACAAGGGGTTAGTGACCACTAGGTCGTTACCTCATTTTATTGGAAAGCCTCCCCATTGGTTCAATCCAGACTTACATTGTGAATACCATCAAGGTGCCGCTGGGCATGATTTGGACGGATGTTTTGCTCTAAAGGTGAGGGTACAAGAGCTCATTAATTGCAAGATCATGTCCTTCAAAGATAAGGGTCCAAATATTGCTACTAACCCTCTTCCTACTCACAATGGACATGCAGCCCATGCCATCGAGGAAGCATCTGATGAACAGGTCGTCAGGGATGTCAAGCAATTGAAAACCCCACTAAAGGAGCTCCATGCTCGGTGGGTGGAGTCTGGTAATTTCAAAGAAGTGTGACGGATGTGATGAGTGCTCCGTTCTTGAAAAAGGGTGTTCTGTAGTTAACAAAGATATACAACAATTAATGGATCAAGGGATACTCCAAGTCAGTCGCACAAAAATTGATAAGGATATTGCAGTGATCGAACCTCATTTTGAAATACCACCTACATGGGAAATTGAGTATCATAATACACCAAGTGTTGCGCCCAGAAGAGAATACGTGTGTCCGTAAATGACAATTCGACTTGTCCCTCTCCCTTGTTATAACAACAGTGCAGTACCATGGCGCTATAATGTTGCGGTTTTCATAAATGGCCAAGAGGTGTCCTTAGGGGACCAGTTTGAAAAGATTTCTAGACCAGACATATATCGACCATGCGTGAGCGTCTTGTCAAGTTCGCTACTGCTAAGAATGTTAAGAAAATGCCAATGTCAAAGGTTGACGCAGTTAAACAGCATGCAACGCTGGAGAAGTTCGTCGGTGGTTCCTCTCCTTCTCTGGGAAGCATCTTGACTCCTCCTACCCCTGATCCCCAAAAGAAATGGAAAGAGGACGACCTCAGCTCATCCTCGATAGATGGCCCAAAATGGCTTTGTGGGGGGAAAGTTCATTTTTCCACCATGTTATTTGCAGGAGAAAATCTTCGACGAGGAAGAATCAGTTGTCGTCCCTGACCTTGAGGCGTCAGCTATCTTGTCCTCTGATCCTAAGGTGAGGAGGAAACTTCTGTTCCAGGATGCAACGGTAGTGATATGAGTGTTAGAGGCAGCGCTGGCCCTCGGTGATGCGGAGACAGTTCCGTTGAAGGATTTTAAGAAG
The DNA here is from genome assembly GCA_963859935.3 of Lathyrus sativus. NCBI lineage: Eukaryota > Viridiplantae > Streptophyta > Magnoliopsida > Fabales > Fabaceae > Lathyrus > Lathyrus sativus. The sequence continues at coordinate 141,244,107 of OZ012741.1, read as the reverse complement.
GTGAAAGACTGGGAGGCTGAAGTCGAGTTGGAAAATGCCGAGCTGGACAATAAGCTGAAGAAGCTCCATGGTGAATACGAGGCTAAGTTCAAGCTTCTAAAGGACCTAAACAAGATGAGGAAGAAAATGGCCGACGTCACCAAGGAAAATGAAAGGCTCAAAGCAAGGGTCGCATGACTGTAGGGTTCCAAGAGGTTGGCGTGGATGAAACTGAGGAGGAGTAGGCTTTGAAAAGTCGGCGAGACTTGATCACCAAAAACCACTTTCTCGAGCAAGATAATCTGGAGGCGGGAAACTTTGGGTTTACTGCCGCAGTGGACAAGATCAGGATCCATAGTCCTGGCGTCCAGCTGGTTACAAGTGGGATTGGTCCTTTGCACCAGATTGTCGATGTGGTGGTCCCTCAAGAATTTGAAAGTCAAGCAGAAGATGCTTAGTTTTTAGTTGTTAACTTAGTATTTTATTGGTCTGCGTGCCATTTTGTTGTAATCTTTTGATGGTTGGGCTAGGCCCATGTTATGTAATATTTAAACAATTGTCGACCTGGTGGTCGGACTAATATTATATTTAATTTCAACTTTGTATGTCTTTTGTGTATTTTATCTTCTTCGTAGATGTATCCTTTATATGTTGATTTTCACAAGTTGTGTTCGCTAAATATAGGAGTTTGCTCGACTTTTTATGATGCTCGAAAATTTAGGGAACTTGTCAAGGAAGCGAAGTAGTTTCGCCAGTCGTGGAACAATGATCTTGGTCGAGGTCGTAATCACACATAGCTTGGAATTTTGCCATCACGAGCTGGGTGTTCTGCCACGCTGGTACGGCAACAGCGAAGCTCAACTGAGGTATCCCCGTTGGGCACAGAGTCTGCTCATTCTATGAGAAAAATCCTGCCTTCGTTGTAGGTTAAGGATTGTGCTTCTACCAAGGCACGCTCCTTTGGCGGGGCAATCTCTCCCCATTGTGGGATGAGGTCGTAGACAGTTAGTCCTTATCAACTGTTGATACTAATTGTAATATTGTTTGAACTTTTCAGCACTCCATGGTCGAGCAAATGGTTCTCCATTTAGATATTTGAGGTAGTAGGCTCTGGTGCCTATTTTTTATTTTACCCGGTAAGGGCCTTCCCAATTTGCGGCCAGCTTGCCCTCCGCGAATCTTTTTGATTTGTATTTACGACCAAGCTACCCACTTTGAATTTACACTTGATTACTCTAGCATCATGGCGCAATGTTACCTTTTGTTTTAGTGAAGCTTCGCAGAGGGCTTCCCCTGATCGGATTTCTTTAACTAGATCAAGTTCTTCCCTTAATGCTTCGTCATTCATCTCCTCGTCGAGAGGAGCCTCTGTTTATCTAGAGGGTTTTCTGGTTTCCACTTGGATTATAGCCTCGGTTCTGTATGCTAGTCGGAAGGGAGTTTCCCCAGTGGTTGAATGTAGAGTTGTTCTATAGGTCCAGAGCATGCTATATAACTCCTCGACCCATCTCTTTTTGGCATCGCCTTATCTTCATTTTAGACCTCGAAGGATCATCCTGCTTGCGGCCTCTTCTCGTCCGTTGGTCTGAGGAAGTTCGACGAATGTGAAGTGTTGCTTGGTGCCTAGTTTGGCGACGAAGTCTTGAAACTTTTTGTCCATGAACTGGGTCCCGTTGTCGGTCACAAGGGCCTGAGGCACACCTAATCGTGCGATAACGTTTCTTTTGTAAAAATGAAGTATGTTGAATGTTATGATCTTAGTGAGGGCTTCGCCTCAATCCATTATGTGAAGTAATCGACGGCCACGATAAAAAATTTATTTTGATAGGACCCCATCATGAAGGGGCCGAGGATGTCCATCCCCCACCATGCGAAGGGCCATTGGAAAGACGAAGTCTTTAGTTCGTCGGGGGTTCTAAGTGCATGTCACTGTGGCATTGACATCTGTCACATTTTTTGACATGTTCCTTTGTGTCATGCTGCATAGTCGGCCAATAGTACCCTGCTCACAAGGCTTTTCGTGCCAAGGATCTTCCTCCTAAGTGTTGTGCATTGATCCCGTCATGAATTTCTTGGAGAATGTATGGGACCTTGTCCCCCTCAACACATTTTAGGAGGGGTATGGAGAATCCTCATTGGTAGAGCTTGTCTTCGACTAGGATGTAGGAACACGCCCTTCATTTAGTTGTGCTAGCTTCTTTGTTGTCTTCGAGAAGCTCCCCTGTGGTGACGTAGTTGTATATCGGGGTCATCCAGCATATTCTATCGCCAATGGCGTTGACGTCGAGCAACCCTGTTGGTTTTTCAATATTTGGGCGACGAAGTATCTCTTGTATGACAAACTTATTGCCACCTTTTCTCCTAGTGTTGGCCAATTTTGACAGGATATCTTCCCGCGTGTTTTGTTTGCGGGGGACGTGTTAGACTTCCCATATATCGAACTTAGATATCCTTTCCTTTACTAACATCATGTATTCAATGAGGTGATCATTCTTAACCTGATATTCTCCTCGTACTTGAGAGGCCACGAGTTGGGAGTCAGTGAAGATTTTTACTTCCTTCGTGCCCAGGTCCTCGACCAATCTTAAGCCTGCGAGGAATGCTTCATATTCGACTTGATTTCTCGAGGTTGGGAAGGACAAGACCAAAGATACTTCAATTAGGATTCCTTCTTCATTTTCGAGGATGACGCCCGCTCCACTGCTCGTGGAGCTGGAAGCTTCATCGATGAAGATGGTGCACTTATGCGCTCTACTTGATTGGGACGCTGAAGGTGTCATTTCCGCCACAAAGTCGGCCAGGACTTGTACTTTAAGGACTTTCCTGCTTTAGTAATGGATGTCAAACTCTGATAATTCTAAAGACCATTTGAGCATCCTATCGGCCATATCTGGTCGGCCAAGTAGTTGTCTTATGGGTTGATATGTTTGTACCACTATCGCGTGGGCCAGGAAATAGTGCCTTAATCTTCTTGTTGTGTTGATGAGGGCCAGGGTGACCTTCTCAATCTGCTGGTATCTGATTTTTGGCCCTTGCAAGGCCTTGCTTGTGAAATATATTGGGTTATTCCCGTTGAGGGTTTCTTGAATGAGGGCATCACTAATGGCTTCGTTAGTGACAGAGAAATAACGGTAAAGTGTTTCCTTACTGTCTGGTCGTGATAGAACTGGTGGTTCTAACAAGGCTTGCTTGAGATGGAGAAGAGCCTGCTCGTATTCCTCTTTCATTCGAATGTTTCCTCTTTTCGTAGAAGCTTGAAGAAGGGCAGAGCGTGCTGGGCAGACTTGGCTACGAAGCGGGATAACGAAGTAAGCATCCCATTGAGGGATTGTATGGACTTCTTCGACTTTAACGTGGGGAACTCATAAAATGCTCGACATTTGTCGGGGTTGGCCTCGATCGCCCTCTCAGTAAGGTAGAAGCCAAGGAACTTCCCTACCTGCACGCCAAAGGTGCACTTCTCCGGGTTAAATTTCATTTTACATTTTCTTTCTTGGTCGAAGACTTTTTGCAAGTGGAGCGTATGATTGGATTCCTCTTAGGATTTCACGATCATGTCGTCCATGTATACTTCGAGCATGTCCCAGATTTCTGATCGGAAGACCTTGTTCATCATTCACTGGTACGTAGCCCCAATGTTTTTCAGACCGAAGGGCATTATGTAGTAATAATAGTTGCCTGACGAGGTCATGAAAGCGGTGTATCTCTTGTCCTTTTCTGCCATGGGAATTTGGTTATATCCCGAGTATGCATCCATGAAGGACAAGAATTTGAAACCGACAGAATTATCTACTAACTTATCAATCCTTGGCAGGGGGTACGCGTCTGTCATACCCTAATTTTTTACCTTAAGATTTTGTTTTGCATCATCTGCATAGCATAACATGCACTTCATCTTGCATAATATCCAAAATGTCAGTCAGAATAAATTTGTTGGATTTACAGGAAAACCGGTCTAAAGTTATTTCAAAATCTGACCAAACGCTATATTTTTCCAATATGTTTATTTCGCGTTGATTATTTTGGTGTGTTCATTTTATTTTATCGAACACTTTTCTGCCCGACTTTTTATTTCATTTGTTTAATCATTTTTATTTAAATATTCATTTAATTTATTTAGATTTAATTAGACATTTAATGTAAATTTTTATTTTTATTAATTAATTTTATTTTTAATTTGTTTATTAATATTTTCTTTTAAAAAAAACACAAAAACACAATTTTTAATTCTTTTTATTCTTGTCTTATCATAAAAAAACATAACATGATTTTTAACTCTTTTTATTCTTGTCTTATCATAAAAAACACAAAAATATAATTTTTAATTTTTGTATTATCATAAGAAACATAAAAACTTGACTTTTAATTCTTTTTATTCTTGTCTTATCATAAAAAACACAAAAACATGATTTTTAATTCCTTTTGTTCTGGTCTTATTATAAAAAACAAAAAAATATTGTGTTAATTGTTATTATCATTCTTATCTATTTTCTAGCCCTATATATATGCATTAGAAAAAAAAGAGGACACACAAAAGAATCACTCCCACACATAATTTATTCACATATTACAAAGGGTGAGTGCATACATTGCAAAAGCAGAGACGACAACAACTACCACACGCTCATAAAAGAAATTGCCGCATAAAGAGGAAGGACATTTGAGTCATACCTGTTGCACCCCAAAATTTGCTCAACCTTTTCTTGCCTGATTTATGTTTCATTGCATTTCATTTGCATAGTTACATCATGTACATAGTCTAATCATTTGCATATCATAGCATAGCATGCCTCCAACAGGGGATCAAGGGTGTCTATCAAGAGAAGAGCCTAGCAAGAGGTGTTATCCAAGTTTGAGAAATCATTCAAGCCATCAGGAAGTGGTTGGAAATGTTGAGAAGTTTGAGTGCCTACATGTGGGTTTTGCTCCTATCTTGAGGAATGTTGAGAATCATCAGTGGGATGAGAAGCATAGAATGTGGATGTGAGGTGTGTATGGATCTCATGGGATGTCTAGAGGGCTTTATTGAAGCTGAGGCAAGTCATTGATTCAAGTATGAGAGCCATAGTTGAGGTGCAGTCAACTAGGGTTTCATCTGGGTCAACCCTAATTCAATTGAGTAATTGGAGAGCATCAAAGCCTACCTTGAGGTCATGGGATTCATGGATTGATATGTTGATACATGTGTGGTGTTGTGCCAAGGTTAAGCAAAGAAAGATCAAGAATGTGGGAAGTTGCTAAATTAGGGTTTCAGTGTAAAATCCCTTATTTAGTGCCTAACTTCAAAGCCACATAAGTCAAAATACAAGTTTTAAATGGATCTTTGGCCAACATGAAACCTGTAGAGCCTCTCAATACATTTAATTTGAGTACTAGAAGTCTTGAAGAAGATTTGTAGAACTCAAGTTATGGTCTTTGCAAATTACAGGTCACTAGAGGACACTGAAATTTATCTATGAAAGTCACTTGACTTCCAAGCAACTTTTTCCCTTCAAGGAGTTTTCAAATTGATTCTTGGCCAACATAAGAGTTGTAGATCTTGATCTTAGCTTTCCATAGAGTACTATAAGTCCTCAAGGGGATTTATAGAACTCAAGTTATGATATTGGCAATCCAGGGGTATTTTGGGCATTTGTGATTATAGGTCATCTCCAAGCATGTGCCAAAATCTCCATCTTCCACTCCTCAAATGGAAAATTGTTCAACTAGAAAGTTGCTCAAAATAGGGTTTTAACCTTTTCCATGCATAAAGGAGGGTTTGAATTGGCTCATATGAGAAGTTGGTTTGAAATGGCTTTTTAATGAAGAATTTAAAGTCATTTAAAAAGGCAAAAATGAGATTTCTTGATTTCATGGCCAAACAAGTCCATGTTGCATACCAAATTGATCAGAAAACATGTTTTAAAGAGGATGACATTATTACATTTTGGATTTGAGGTCATTTGCGCATGGTTTCTCTTTGTTACTTAAGATTGAAGAAACATAACCATTCATTGCCTTAAGATCAAATACAAGGGAATTGCACATCCAATTCAGTTCTAATTATCATGAGGAGAGAAATTCAAATGAGATGGTGAGCTAAAACAGAGCAAGGCATGGTTTTGGCATGTGAGATTTTCAAAGGAAATGAGATTTTCAATTTCTTATTTAGGTTGTTACAGAAGGTTCTAGAGTGTTCTAACACACTCTATATATTGTATGTAACTGATTCAGTTAGTTTTTTGGGCTTGCATTGGAGAGAATCAAGAGATAGCATTTGAATTTTCTCAACTTCATCTCAGAATCGGGTTTGGAGATAGAGGGAGTTCCAAGGCCAATTGACCATTGGAGGAGCTTTAGGAGTGATCCTTGAGTGATTCTGCAAGAGATTGGAGGTTGAATCGTGCCATAACCTCATCTGTTCATCCACTTTCAACAGGTTCGAATTCTTCAAATTTCTGCTTAATTTTTAGGGAATTGATCAGCATTTGATGCATGATTAGGTTACTGGTGATGTGAGGGTGGATTTCAGTGCAAAAGATTAAGAATTAGAGACCAAATTAGGGTGATACCATTTTCTGTTGGAGCTTGTATCTCCTTGTTCTTGAGGCTTTAATGGTGTTTGAATGTTGAGAATTGATCAGGGAAGAATGTAGTTTATGTTAGGGTCTTTAATTTCAAGAATTGAGTTGATCAAGATTGGATGAATTTTCTGCAACTTCTATCGGGTTTTGAGTTAGGGCTAAAATCAATGGAAATGGAGTTGATATTCGTGATCAGGAGGAAATTTCAGGTGGAGTAGGGTATCTGGTTGCAAGGATTAATGAGGTTTAGGGTTTGCTTCGCCGGAGAAGATGGTGGCGCCAAGCTCAGGCCACCGTCTGTGTTTTCCCCCCTCAGTTCAAATATTTTGGGGACGATGAACCACCACCATCAGATCACCCTTTGACCTTGACTAAAGACCTCATCCAATGGCCACGATGGTGTTTCAATTACTGAAGGAGTTTGAAGTGATCAAAATGCCCCGTTTCATTTAATCAGAATGGGTTTGCTTAAAGGAACCTTTGCTCTTCACACCCCATGTCTGGGCCCAATGAAAATAATAACGTGATTCAGTTGCTATTCACCACATTTTCCATTTTTCTTTCATTTTCCATTTATTTTCTGGTAATTAGTTTGGGCTTGGTCATAGGATCTATTGGCACCCCCTCTTGGGCCTAGGTTTGGATTTCAATTGAAATTAATTGCTATCTGACACGCAGGTTTATCAATTTTCTTTATTTTCTTTTTATTTTACATTTTCGTATGGTTTAGAAATAAATACATAATAAATAGGAAATTTAATCTTTTTAATCCAAGTTTTTTCCCCTTGATTCCTTAGCATGTGTAGAATTTAATAGGATTAAAAAAATATTAGATTCATGCATTTTATAATTTAATTGTATTTTTTTCATTTTTATTGCTTTTATTTTCAATATGGTTGATACATCATTTTGCTGATTTTGTTATGGATGATTGGTGATGAATTTTGAGTTGATTCCTTTTAGGCTAGTTAGATTAGATATGCATGTACCCATAGTAATTTTCTGATATTTTTGTGAGAGCATTTTAGGCCAATTTGAGCATTGGACATTAGGTGGGTTAGAATTAGGGTTTTAAGATGTTACATTTAGGTTTAGGGCATAGTTTTAGGTCCAAATGGATGGATAACCCCCTGGTTTTTGTATGAGAGATTCATAAGAGGTTTAGGAACCCTTGGTAATTTTTGTAGGATTTTAAAATCATGTTTGGTATTTTAAGTAGAATTAGTTTTAGAACTAACTTCTAGGTGTTTCTGATGAACTAATTTGGCTAGTCTGATTCCATAGTTCCCCTTAGACTAGGGTGGTGTTGCTTTTGAGCTTGGATGATAATGAAGACAAATTTGAGTTGCTTAGGAGAGCTTGAAGGAGCTTGGATGTGAAGATTCTCTCATCTGGTGGAGTGCTTGTCAGGAGCTTAGGAGAACTAGGGTTTTAGGAAGAGCATCAGAGTAGTTCTACTTGTTTCTTCAAACATGGAGTATATTGTTCATCTCCATTCAATCCAATGACATAAAGTCCTTTTAAAGAAGTCATATCTCTCCTTAGTAGGGATGAATGGCATGCTTTAAGAGTAGAATTTTGAGGATGCTAGTCTCTCATAATGCTAAGTTCTCAGTGACTTCCCTTGGTTGTCATTGAGCTTAATAACATTCCAACTTGATCTTGTTGAATAATTCTCCCTTGGGGATGCTTGTTGAAGCTTGGTAAAGAGAAAGTTTAAGAGCTTGTTGGAGTTAGGAGTGGGCTTATTGAAGTTGGTAGCTTGTTGAAGCTAGGGTTTTACTGCTTGTTGAAGTTGAAGTCAGGAGTTTGAGAAAAGGTTACTGGTTGGGGTTTGAGCTTGCTTAAGTTGGGAGCTTGTTGAAGCCTGGTGCTTGCTGAAGATTGAAAGTTTATTGAAGATTGAAGAGGGGAGTTATTCATGAATATGAAGGTTGTTGTTGTCAACTTTTTGCTGGTTAATCATCTATTGCTGTCAGAGCTGTTGTTTGCTGTAGGAGTTTGGTGCTGCTGCTTGGGCTGCCTCCTCAGCTTTGGTTTTGTTCTCTGTACTGTTTGTTGGCTTGTGTAGCTTTCCCCCCTAGGTTTGAGGTGAATGTTGATTTACTTTGCCTGTTGTTTTCCCAGGTTCGAGGTTGAGTGGGACTCCCTTGCCTCGCTTGTATTGCTGCATTGCATGCATTTTACTGTATTTGCTTGTTTTCTTTTCTGTTTATCCCCTAGGATCTCTGATTTCCTCTGTGCAGGAGGGAATTATGACAGACATTAGGATTCTTATCCATGCCTGACAACATTAGGTTAGTTTTATTCCCCTTTCAACCCTAGGCTTTTTAGAGCTTCTTTCTCTTCTTATCTCGAAACAATTCAAAAACACAGTAATAAGGATAATGCGTGCTGTACGCTACGAGCCTTAAGCCATTTGAGAAAAGGTTGCTGGAGGGTCACTCTTCAGTAATCTGATTGCTTAGTATGGTACCCTTAGGGTGACATGCGACGTAGTCACTCTCAGATCACAAGTCTTTAGTGCAGTACAAGTTGCAAACAGACTAAAAAACACTTCTTCCGTAAAAGATTCAAAACAAACATCAAAGTGTCATTTTTGTCCGCTTGGACTCTTAATCAAGAAAGACCCTTGTTGAAGGTAATAAAAAAAAACAGTCAGACAAGCTTGTGTCTTCCGTAGCCCGAACTATGTTTGCTCTGATCTTTCATGCTGTATGAAAGTACGTAGGCATAGGATGCCGTATCCTAGCGAGCAACCTTCCCCTCCTTTCCCGTAGTTAGGCGAACTACGTTGACTCTGGTTTCTCGTTCTAGACGGGAATACGTAGGCATAAAGTGCGATACTTTGCCGAGTCATTTTCTTTTCTTTTTAACCCCGACCTGTAGAGTAGATAGAATAACATACCCTTAGATAGAAAACAAGCGTGGATCCCGTCGAGTACGACGGACGTGAGGGGTGTTAATACCTTCCCCTTGTGTAACCGACTCCCGAATCCAGGATTTGGTTGCGATGACCAGTCCTTTCCCGTCTTTGCGTTAGGTTTACTCTGAGCATTTCCTTTCCCTCTTGTGGGATAAATAACGCACGGTGGCGACTCTTCTGTCATAGCCGACGCCGATTTTCGCAGTAGCGACAATACCTATATAGAGCCTAAGTTTCATCTTATTCTCATTACCACCGAAGACGTGTCAGACAAACTCCGACAGGTAAGTTTCCTTCACCTTTGTGCGTTGCTCAGTTGTTGTTTCTTCTTTGCAAATTACTCGAATTCCTCTTTACCTTGTGTTATTCGCTTCAATTTGATTTGTATTGTGTGAATATTGTAAAAATATTTGTTTGGTGATTAATTTGGGGGGTTTTTCCTATCGAGACAAACCACGTGCGAGAGGGAGAGAGTACTGGGCAATGTCTTTTGTCCATTTCCTTTTTATTTCCGACATGCAACGTTGTTGTTGTTATTGTGGGTCCGTGTGGGCCTAGTCCCATGGCCCATGTTTCTTTTTTTTCTAACACGCCCTTATTACTATACTTAATTAGTCTTTTATTAAATTCTAATTTTGAAATTAAAATGTGTTTTAATTAGAATTTTAGTTCATTGTTGAATAGTTTGTTCTTACTAATTAGGAGTTTTAATAGAAGATTAAGACATCTTTTTTTAAGTTTATTGGTGATTAACTTCTAAATAATATATGAGGAATTTATTTTTGGATCTTTATTTGAGGATTGTGATTGATTTTTTGATTGTTTCTCGAGCACTTTGGTTGCTTGGTTTAAAGTTATGACACTCCCTGGTGAATCGTGATTAAGATAAGAATTCAAGATTTGGAGTACATAGATAATTGTTCTTTCTCATGATCCCTTAGAATATTGGGTCAACCTTATCTTCAATAAATTGAATCAATATAGACTTTAGGCTTTTACTTCTATTGCATGATAACTTTAGGTTATACTTTCCCTTTAATCTTATTTTAGATTCATAAAATTAGGTTAGTCCCTCGGGACATTAACTTAGACAAATTCCCAGTTAAATTCCCATTCTCTCACAAGATAATTAGACATGAGTCATCTATGTAGACGAGATATAATTATCCTACCCTATAACATAATCGAGAAAGATGCAGAATCTTTTCCGCTTGAGAGAGGTATGTGGCATGCTTGTCGATTATAAGTCCGAGTTAGAGCCCTTCTCCCAATGTGAAGAAAATATCGTCTTCCGTATTTTTTGGTGGTTTTAAGTCGAGTATTCTCCCTAAGATGACGACTTGTCTCTTCTAAAATTAATCAACAACTTCCTTCCTGGAACCTTGGCCACAGTCAAGAGTTCTTCACCTTTATTGAGGGAAACTACGAATGCTCTGATTCCATTCCCGTCAGGATGCGTAGGCACGAATGCGATGTCTTGGCATACCTTAGGTATCCTTTTTCCTTTTCACCCTTAGCAGACAAAATAATAAATAACACAATAAAACAAGAGGTTCATGTAGAGTACTACATATACTTAGGATGCTAGCACTTTCCCTAGGTATAACCAACCCCAAACCTTAGATTCTCTAGCTTTTCATTTCATTGCATACTCATGGGTTATTTTGATCTTTTTCCCTTCCCTTGGAAAAATTAAAGACCGATGGTGAATAATGATTTGTGATTCAAGTTAATTAATAGCTTGATATCCAATTCTCACCGCGATAGAAATGGCGACTTCACTGGGGAGGTTGAACATTCTTGTGGGTTCCCCCTAACTTGTTTATATGTGTTCTTGTTATATATATATATATATATATATATATATATATATATATATATATATATATATATATATATATATATATATATATATATATATATATATATATATATATATATATATATATATATATATATATATATATATATATATATATATATATATATATATATATATATATATATATATATATATATATATATATATATATATATATATATATATATATATATATATATATATATATATATATATATATATATATATATATATATATATATATATATATATATATATATATATATATATATATATATATATATATATATATATATATATATATATATATGTATGTATGTATGTATGTATGTATGTGTGTGTGTGTGTGTGTGTGTGTGTTTATCTATATTTGTTTATGCTTTGGGTTGTTATCTTTGTGTGGTGAGATAAGTCCTACACCCGGAGTTGAGTGCACTTATGATATATAGGAAGGTGATATATTCGAGAAGGCTTATAGGGAGTTGATTCCTGACCAAGCTGACTTGAGATTCACCGCTCAGTTGAGGCCCTCTTGAGAATGGTACTGTTGAACGAGTATTTGTGAAAACACTTACTATTTTTGACCTAGGAGCTTGTGATACTGGGAACCTTTAGTTACCCTTAACTCAACTTGGCCTTTCTTAGGACGTAGTGTGATGACTCTTGAGAATATTATTAACTACCAAGTATTTGGGAAATTGGTAATATCCGAAAGATGAACGGATGACTTTGGGAACCTTTTAGAACCCTTGTTCTGCAGGTACAAATAAACCCTTAGTCCACACCATTTGAGATGGGTAGACCATTACTCTAGGCTTGTGGACTTTCGAACCGAAGTCTTTGTCTGTTTGAATGTATATGTGAATCTGTGCATACCTGTGTTTGAGCATACATGCACTCATAAACATCATGTTCATGGAATTCAAAGCTTTTGTTTACAAACATCATAGGTTTTACCATGGATTTTCAATAAAATGAGATTTTCAGTTATCAAAAGTATTGCTCATTTTGTGGTTTTTGCAAACATAACCTTTGAGTTCCTTGAAATTCATTTGCATTGGTGCATTTACATTTTTTGTTAGCATCGCATTCTTTGCATTCCAGGTTATCACTTTTGTGTATTCCTTTAATAGACAAGCTAATTCATCAGTACGGTACTCGGGCCAATCAAAGAAAGAAGATGAAGAACATTGAGCAAGAAAACCATGAAGTCCGTAAGGAAGTGACTGCTTTAAGGGCTAGTATGGAAAGGCTCTCTGCTTTGGTTGAAACTCTGGTTGCTACTCAAAGTCAAACTTCTCCTCATACTTCTCAGACTCCATTTCAAAAGACCTTGATTTTTAAAATCATGTTAATGCCCATTTCTGTGACTCCCATTAGCACTTATAACAACTCTAAGAAGCCTAAGGAAGGTTTTCCCAAGAAGAAGGAACAAGCTGCTTCGTGAGAGAAACAGGGAGGGTCTCGTAGAAAAAGTAAACAGCACGTGAATCAGTCTGAACCGGTCCTGATGGTCTATTCTAAATTATATCCTGCTTTAATACATAAGAATCTAGTGCAAACAAGGACTGCACTGACCATCCCAAAGGCTCTCCGATGGTGGTTTAAGTTTGATCGTTTTTGTCCGTTTCATCAAGGGGCACCCGGTCATGATATTGAACACTGCTTCGCTTTGAAAGTTGAAGTACAAAAGCTGGTACGAAGTGGTATTTTGTCTTTTTAAAAATTCTGGACCCAATGTCTCAATAAGTTTGTTACCCAAGTATGGAAACAATGTGGAAGGATATCTTGGATAATATCGTATCTCTGACGTGAATTCAATAAGAAGATCTCTGGTAGATGTGCATGTTGATTTGTGTAGGCTTACCCATTACGAGCATAATCACGCTTCTTGCAAAATTTGTTCAAAGAATCCTCGTCGATGTTCGGTTGTGAAGAGGGATCTCCAAGATATGTTGGATCAGAAACTGCTTCATATCACTAGAGAAAAGGTGAATGTCATAATCCCGCGTTTTAATATTCCAGAACTAATGTTAATTACTTGCAACAGTAAAAAGTCTTCTCTTGTGCCTTGTGGATATGATGCTACCATGCTGGAAGGTGGTAAGGAAGTTTCTGCTGATGTTGCTTCTGCCACTCAGGTAATCCTGAATTATTGTTGCGGTGAGAATAGGATATCAAATTATTGATTAATTTGAATCACAATCTTAGATTCACAACCGGTCTTCGATTTAGCCGAAGGAAAGGTCAAAGAAAGGAAAAACCTAGTTTTTGCATCATAAACACAATACGGGGAGAGATATAGGGTTCGGGGGTTGGTTAAGCTTAGGGAAGGTATTAGCATCCTAAACTTCTATAGTACTCTATAGGAACCTCTTGTTTAAATGTGTTATTGCTAAGGTTAACTGCTTAAAGGTAATGCTAAGTGTTAAGGGTGAAAAGAAATACCTAAAGGGGTTAGTCCTAAGTTTACTCGCCAAGACTCACATCTTGTGCCTACGTATTCGAGGTATGGGATGAAATCAGAGTAATCGTAGTTCCTCTCGCAGAGGTGTTGCACCCCAAAATTTGACCAACATTTATTTAACCATCAAGAGTTGTATGAGACTTTGAAGCTAGCCAAGAGGGCTATTCAAGTGTTCAAAGGTTGATACCTTTGTCAGAGAACTCAAGAGATCCTTAGAGGAATTGGTTGAAACCAAGGTTGTGTGTCTCATGACTTGAGAGTTGTGGGAGCCCCTCAGATGATTCTGAGACTATGAGAATGGACTTGAAGATTTGAGAAAGCTTATGAGATGTCTTGAAATCCATCATGAAGCCTAGAGAGGTTATTGTACAAGAATTCAGAAGATTCAGCCATGAGTGGTGGAATTAGGGTTTGACTGGGTCAACCCTAGGTCAACTGATGATTTGGAGAGGGTTGAGACCTAATCCAAGAGCCATGTGATCATGCAATGATGCATTGAAGTGTTATAAGGATGATTCCTAGACCAACTCATCATGATTGAGTAGTTTGAGAAGTTTTAAGCTAGGGTTTCTAAGGATTGACAGTGTACAATCCCCTAGTTTGATCCCTATCTTCAAGGCAGTTTAGCTCAAGATGTGATTGTCATCTCATCTTCCCCACAACATGAATGTTGTATAGCTTGTTCTTAGCTTTAATTTGAGTAGTAGAAGTCCTTGATAGGATTTTCAGAGCTCAAGTTATGGTTTTGATAAATTACAGGTCATCTGAGGTATGTGAATCTGGGTCCTTGAAAGTCACCCAACTTGCAGACAACTTTTTCCCTAGTAGGATGATTCCTATGAATTCTTGGTCAACATGAATGTTGAAGAGCATCTTCTTATATTTCTATAGAGTACTAGAAATCCTTGATAGGATTTGTAGAACTCAACTTATGGCTTTGACAAGCCAAGGGCATTTTGGTCATTTGGAGGTTATAGGTCATTTCAAGCATAAGGCCATATCTCCTACTTCCAAGCTTCAAATGGAAAAATATCCAACATCAAACTTGCTTAGAATGATGTTTTAAGGCTAGTAGGGAGGTCATGATATGTTGAAAAGGCTCATATCAAAAAGTGATAAAAATGGCCTAAAAATGAGGCATAAGTTAATTAAGATGAAATTGAAAAATGGAAATCCCAAGTTATAAGTCCAAACCATGTCATATAATAGGTCATTTTGACTCCAAATGACATTCTAAGAACAATGGTTCAGCCACAATTTTGATTTGAGGCTTGGATCTTAGGGCTGCTTTGGAATTGGATTACTTGCATATTAAGGTACCAAACCAAAACTCAAAAGAACTCAATAAGCAAGGTGGTTATGCATTGTAACTTACCCTAAATATCATGTGGGGATAAATTCAAGTCAGAAACCAAGGTTACAAGGGATATGGCATGAGATAGCATGTAAGGAGAATGAGAAATCAAAATACCATGACATGAAAAGATCAATTTCTCATTGGATTGTTCAAGGGGGTTCTAGATGATTCTAAACCACTCTATAAGATGAATGTAACTTGCTCAGATGCAAGGTTGGTGTGAATTGGTGCATGAAAGAGAGAGTGAAATCCAAAATCTTCCATTGCAAGTCACATTCAATTTCTTCATTCTTCTTCATTCCCATCCATTTTTTCTTCACAAACACTTTCCATAGATCCCTCTGAGTGTGTGCATGCTGAATTGAAGCTCCATTGATGGAAGATTGAAGGTGTTCCAATTGAATTTGCAAGAAGCCAATCATCATCGAATCTTGAAGTACAAGCATTCTTCTTCCATTTTTTTGCAAACAGTAGAAGTTTCATCATCCAAGGATCATTCTTGAAGAGTTTCAAGCCTTGAAAGCAAGGATTTCATCATCTTCCATATCAAGAAGCCAGGTTTGCAAAATCTCTTTCACCTCATTATTTAGGCATGGTTAGGTTGAATTATTAGTATAGAATGGCTAGAGACCAATAGGTGATCAATTCTGAAGAGTTTAGGATCATTTGGTGGAGTTTGAGAGTGTGACACCATTACTTGGATGAGCAAGAACTGGTGATGTAGTGAGTGATAATACACGTGGGATAGCTTGTTGTAACCAGGGAAGTGTGGTGAACGTTTTGATGTAAAGAAATCCAAGAATTGGTGAAGTTGAGGTTTGAGATCCTATGGAGTTGCACCATCGGGTTCTATGGTAGAGACAATTTCAATGCAATCCAAGGAAAGGATCGTGATCAGGGTGAAAAATAGATCAATTTAGTGTTTTAGATTGTGGAATTTGATGCTGATATGAGGTAGCACGAAGGGATGGAAATCTGAGTATGGAGCTGTGTTTTCATGGGGTTTCAGCAAAACCCTAGGTGGGAGGTTGAAGACGATCCCACGACCGTTGGATGAGGAAGCTGACCATTGACTGGGAACTGGATCCAACGCGCAAGATTTAATCTCATTTTGGAGGGAATTCTGAACCCTAATGAAACGCCGCGTTTCATTAAAAGAGTCTTGTGGGCTTGAGTGATAATGACTATCAACACCCCCCGTACGAGGCCCAGTGGATTTTGAACTGACTTTCTTTTCTATTCGCACCTAATCTTTTTCTTTTTTCTTTGTTATTTTCATTGGTTTTTCTGATTAATAAAATGGGCCCTGACGCTTTGATAATGACACCCCCAGTCTGGGCCCAAGCGTGCAGTGCATTGTATCTGTTTACTTGTTACACCCCATGTTCATGCTTTTCATTTTATTTTTACCATTTTATTTCATACTTTGAAAAATCATAATAAATTGAAAATTCAATATTTTTTAATGGGAGTTTTTTCTCCTATTTCATATTTTTGTCAAGAAAAATATAAAATAAAAACATTTCTCATATCATACATTTTAGTATTTTTTGCATATTTTCTTCTTTTATTGCATTTTATTTCTTTTATATTGATATATGATTTTGTAGAATTTAGTTTAGGTAGTTCCCTTAATATTTTTAGCTCATTCTTTTTAGGATAGTTAGATATATGTTTTAGCTTCCCCCTGGATTTATTCCATATTTTTGTGATGATTTTTAGGATAGTTTTGATTAGATAATTCTAGGTTGTGTAGAATTAGGTTAAACTTCAACATAGGTCCATAATAACTTTAGATTTTTGGGTTTTTAGGACAAATTAGACTATGGGACATATATGGGTATTAAGGGTAGGTATGTAGGATCCCTTAGAAATTATATTAGGATTTAATATAGTAGTATGCTATTTTTAGTTGATTTTTGTATTGGTTGATTGTTTGTGTTGCCCTTGTGGGCTTGTATTTCTGTTTGCTTTGCTTTGTGGACTTGGAGAGCTTGGCATTGTTCTAAGGAGCATTGAGGAGCATAGTAGAAGACTTGAAGATGCATTGAGGAGCTTGAGAGCTTGATCTTTTTTGTTTTGTTTTTGTTTTAGGGTTAAGGATTAGGAAGAGTTTAGACTTAGATAACTTCTTTCTCAAACATGGATGGTATCTTTCACCTCCATTCCTCCCTATGATTCAAAGTCCTTCCATGGTATACACCTCTCTCCTTTGGAGGGATAAGTGATGTACCTAGGAAGTAGAACTTTTGAGGGAACCATTCCTTAGATGTTGAACCCTTAAAGGTCACCTTTGGTGGTCAGTAAGCAGTTCAATATCCCCCAGCTTATCCAGTAAGTGATTTCCTCTGGTTTGATTGTCTTGAGAGATGTTGAGCTTAAGTTTGAAGATGAAGATTTCAAGGAAGAGTGTAGAAGAGGAAGAGTCCTTGAGTATTGCCATTCCAGCTGAAGCTTGAAGAGCAGCAAGAGCAAGTTGATACTTGAAGACCCCTGAAGATGAAATAAAGACTGAAGGATAAAGTTGACACTTCTAAGTGATTGAGATTGATTCTGAAAAGCTGAAGCTTGAAGAACAAAGGAAGTTGATACTTACCTTGATACCTGGAGATCCTGAAGGAGCCAAGTTGGTACTTGTGACTGATAGTGAAGCCTGAAGGTGGAGCTGATCAAGAAGCTGAAGCTTAAAGGAGAAGATAAGTTGAAACTTATGTTGAAGGGTTGAAACCTGGAAAAGCAATTGATGTTTGTCAAGAGTGATTGAAGTCTGAAGACTGAGTTGCTGTTGGAAAAGCTGAAGCTTGAAGTTGAGAGAGGAGTCTGCTTTCTTCTTTTTCTTTTCTGTATTGATGTGTTTTGCTTGACTTGCTTGATGCATTAGAATAAGTTCATATCTAGAATAGGTAGAATCTAGGAGCATGATTGCACTAGAGGTTGAGTTGCTCCCTCTGCTTGTATTGTTACTGTGTGGCTTTGCTTGCGGGTATTCGGTAGAGCCCAGCTCCCTTGCCCATGTGGTTTGTTTGTCTGATGGCATTTTGATTTCATTTTTATCTGTATGATTGCAGTTTACTGTATATTGCTTGATAGCATGTTGTTTATATTTCAGTATGATTACTGTTATCCATTCTGGCTTGAGGTTGAGATGAGCTTGTGGAGGCTGAAGCCCCACACACATTTCCTCCCTCACTTGCATTGCATGCATTTTACTGTTAAGCTGATGCTTTGTCTGTTTTGGTGTATCATTGACATGATCCCTTAGGACTCTCATTTCCTTTGATAAGGACTTGATGATAGAATTTTAGGTTGAAACCTATGCATGACAACTTCTAGGAGTTCCCTGTTCAAACCTCAACCATAGGATGAATCCATGGCATGACAACAGTAGGACTTGATAGTCTCCCTCTTAGTTGGGCCTGTTCTCTTCTCATCTCAAAACAGTTTAAGATACAGTAATCATGAATGATTTCTTTCGTACGTTACGATCCTTAAGCTATCTGAGAAAGGATTGTGGGAGAGTTTCTTTTCCACAGTCTGGATGTTTAGTATGGTACCCTTTGGGTGACATGCGACGCATTCACTCTCAGGTCATAGTCTCTAGTGCGGTTGAAATCGCAAACACAATAAAAAACACTTCTTTCGTAAAAGACAGGAAATAAACCGTAGTTTCCCGAACTACGTGAGCTCTGATCTCTCATGCCTGTTGAGAGTACGTAGGCACAAGATGGCGATGTCTTGGCGAGCTACCTTCCCCCATAACCCTTCGTAGGCCGAACTACGTTGACTCTGATTTCTCATTCCCTGATGAGAATACGTAGGCATAAAGCGCGACGCTTTGCCGAGTCATTTTCTTTTCTTTTTCAGCCAGCCTTGATAGGTAGATAGAATAAAACCAACCCATCCAAGTAAACACAACAAGCAAGGATCCCGTCGAGTACGACGGACGTGAGGGGTGCTAATACCTTCCCCTTGCGTAACCGACTCCCGAATCCAGACAATGGTTGCGACGACCTTGTCTTACCCTGTTTCGTCAGGTTTTTCCGATCGTTTCCTTTCCCGCTCTGAGGGATAAATAACGAAAGGTGGCGACTCTTCTGTCATGCCGGCACCTTATTTTCGCACAAGCGACAAGAGGGAGGAAGAGGAACTTCTTGATTGCGATCAAGGTTCCAGGGGGACATAAACGTTCATATGGAAGCGTTTACATGGAGTGCAGCGACTCCGATTTCTACGTTGTAGAGTTGAATTTAAAAGGGGTAAAGTAAGTATTCTACGGTGGGAAGTTACATGGAGTGCAGCGACTCCTAATCCTAAGGCTAGGATAAAAGGGGTGAATGTCCATGGCGGGACGCCTAAGCATGGGTACGGCGACTCAAAGTCTTAAGGATGGGAAAAGGTTGAGGTGTGTACATGGCGGGACGCCTAAGCACGAGTACGGCGACTCGGGTCCTAAGGCTAGGATGGGCGAGGGTAAAGGCATTGACACGGTGGTCAAACGGGATAACCTTTCCTTCGAAAGGGAATAAACGGTAAAATAAAGCAGATGATAAGTGATGATAGCAGTGATATGTAAATAGTAATGTGATAATGGTTAGAGATTAAGATTTAATAAAAATCGAAACATGATGCTAGTGATGGATTAAGGGAATGATTAATTTAAAATTGGTGAAATTGTTTTGATTTAGAAAAGAAGTTAATTGTTTTTATGGTTTTTGAGAAATTTGTGATTAAGATTAGATCTAAGTTTTTTTAAAAAGATGTTAAAAAAAAAGATTGAATTAGTTAAGAAAGGTTTAATTATTTTGAAGATTATTGGTTTAACTAGCAACAAGATTAATTAAATTTTAAAGATTTCTAAAATATTAATTAACTTAATTAGGAATTAGAAAATGTTCTTTTTAGATTTTTAAATATTAAGAAAAGAAATTGAAGTTAAATTAAACACTTTTTTGGGTTTTTTTTAAAATTATGAGATAAAATCAAATCAACATTTAAATAAAAAACTAATCATATTTTTTATTATAAAAAGAAATTAAATTAATGTTAAATCTAAGTATTTTTTTATTTTTATATTTTAATTAGAATTATATTTTTAGATTTATTTTAAAAAGTTAGTAAGTTAGTATGTTAGATTAGTAATATTATAATTAAATAATGACAAAAATAATAAAAAACAATAAAAAACAGAAAATAGTAAAAAATAAAAATAAAAAAGGAGGGGTTGGGTTTCATTTGAAACCCTAGATGGGGAGAGCCCCACACGGCGCCTCTCTCCCTCCTTGTTCGCTGAATTTTCTCTTCTTCTTTCTCACATGAAATCCTTTCCTCTTCTTCTTCGCTGCGATTTCTCTCTTCTCTTTCGCGATGCTTCTTTTTCGTTCGCTCCCTCTTCACTTTCGCTCTTCTTCTTCTCCTTTTGGTTCTCTCACGCTCTCGCTTTCTCGCACCTCTGTTCTTCTTCTTCGTGATGATTTACTACAAAAAAGGAAGCAAAGTAAGAGAAAAATCGGAGGGCTTACGGTTAGATGGAGGTGATGATGATGACGAAGGTTTCTTCTTCTCTGAGCCTTTGTGGGTTTTACGGATTTTGGATTCGTTTGAGGTTTTGATGTCTGAACCTTATGATGATTTCGGGAAGTTTGACGATGACTAACAGAGAACAGCGAGTTCTCCGTTTTTGAGTCTCGCGTTTGATAGTTTTCGATTTGGTTTTTGAAGATGATGGGTTTCCGATTTATGGTTGTTGGTGGTTTTCGGTTTAAGGGTTGTGATGATGTTATTCTGAGCCTGTTGGTTTTTCGTGTGAGATTCCAGATTTTTTGACTTTTGGCTTTATGATTTCGAATGGCTTCCAGATCCCCCCTTTTTTGACGTTTTTCCTTCTCTTCTTATAGCCAGATTCTTAAAACACCTTTTGAAGGATCATTAAAACTTTCCTTACTCAGGGAGATATGTTGGAAACGATTTTGGAAAGTTTTCCTTTTTCTTGTCCTGACATTGATGGTGTTGATACTCCATTTCGTGATTTTTTATTATTGATGGCTGTTGGATTTCGTTTCTAGATTTTGGATATATTGCTTTCCATATTCGGATCTGTTATGATTTTGCATATTTCCGGATTCGGACTTCTGGTATTGATGGATGATTTCAGATTTTTCATTGATGGGGTTGATATTCACGGATCTAGACTTGATTGTTGATGAACCCATTTTTTTTGTGCTTGTTGGAATTTTTGGACTTGCTGAATTTTCATTTGGGCCAGTTTGGGTTATAAAATTTCCAAAACTCTTTTTCTCTTTCTCGAAACAGAACAGATACTGCCGGTCTTGGGCCTGAATGCCGGAAGTAAAACGGGGGGTTTGGTAGCAAATCTGCTGCCCCTCTCGGACCCGATGATGAAACTTTTTTGAGGGTACAGAACAAAATAAGTCAAATCCTTTTCCATAAAAAACTAAATTTCCATTTAACACTTTTTATTAATTTTGCAGGTTTTTCTTCGAAGATTAAAGTTTGAAGACGTGGAAGCTGAGGAAATTAGTCTTAGGATTTAGAAATTTAGGGACTAGGATTAGAAAAAATGTAACTTGAATTGCAAAACATGTACCCTTCTAATATTTGTAGTGGAAAATTGGACTTGAACAAATGTATATAAATTCAATCTTTAATAAGATATGAGCTTCATTTTCTCTTGAATTTACTTGTAATCTTTAATAAGCTGCTAAAATGAACAACTTTGAATTTCGCAATCCGAATTTGAACCATCTGAAACTTGCGATTACTTTACCAACTGATATCCAATGTGAACTTGACGCAATCCTTCAATCCTGACCCACACCATAATCAAAGAAGAAAACACACATCGTGTATCTTGAGTTTTCCGTAAAAATGGCATTCATAGCAGCTTGAACGTAACCCAAGAAAGATAACCTCGTCTCAGACTCCGATCCTCTGAATCCATAATTTTACCATTAAATTGCACACCCTAAAATTTCGATTATATTAAACTCAGAACCTTGACTGTCGGGATGTGAACTTTCACATTGAGGCTCAGGACGATGTTGATGACAAATCTGTGAACGCTAAGGATTTTTATATCCATGTAGATCTGGACTGACTTGACAGACCCACAAAACCACTTTCGATTCGCTTGCAAAATGAAAAAAATGTGCAAACTGGTTAGCGGTTAGTTAAAACGGAAAATATACTAAAATGCAATGCAAAAATGATTACTAATCTAAGGGTAAAATTTGGGGTGCGACAGTTGCCCCTATTTAAATAGCTTCACCAGATGATTTGAGCGACGAAGGCTCAAGAAATCATGGTGAAAGGGATTTAAATACAGATAACCGAAAATTGTGCCCTTAGATGCAGTGATATGCAATGCTATGGACTAAACGACAATGCTGATGATGCTATGAATCTAATATGATGCATATGATGAAAAATGATTCAGAATGCAGATGAAACGAAGAAACAGGGGAACGACGCAACGAGCAAACACACACCGGGGAAGACGATGCACTGAGGAACAACATGAAACCGGGGAAACCTAAAATGATGGACCAACAAGTTCAAGCATGACCAGTTGTCACTTTAGAAAGAAATAGAAGAAGAGATCGTCAATGGAGATGGCACCAGCGAGACGGCTTCCACTGGGGAAAATATCCAAGATTAGCTACTGAGCAGGTTCAGGCATGACCATGCTGACACTCTAGGAAAAAAAAGGGATCTACGCAGCAGTAGGATTAGGTAAATAAAAATGATGGAGTCTTTAGGCAAGAATAACATCCAAGCTTCTGGAAATTCCTTAAGCGAAGAGATCGAACGGGATCTTCAGGAACCATCAGAATAGATACAGGGTAAAAACCCGTTGTATGCCAAAATAATTGGACTTCAATTGGGAAATACCCTGATAAGCTTCTCGAGAGAGACTGCCACTTATCGCTGAAAGGGACTTACATGCCAAAATTGGATAAGCTTCTCAAATAAAGAGACTGCCACTTATCTGAAAGAGATAACAATGATAAGCTTCTCATGGGAGACTGCCACTTATCTAGAGATACATATGAAACGATAAGCTTCTCTGGAGAGACTGCCACTTATCTGATGAAAATAAGCTTCCATGATCAAAATATGATTCAGCTTCTTCTTTAACTAAATGATTCATTTAGAAAGGGTAAATAAACTTCCCCACGCCTCCAAGGTTTGTATGCCATGAACGGGTCTCAGTTTCTTCTTTTACTTGAAAAGGGTAAAATAAACCTCCCCACGCCTCCAAGGTTTGTATGCCATAAACGGGTCTCAGTTTCTTCTTTTACTTGAAAAGGGTAAAATAAACCTCCCCACGCCTCAAGGGGGAAGGGCAATGGAAACAAGCTTCTCGAGGGAGATGGCCACTTTTTGCTAGTATAATGAAGATAGGATAAGCTTCTCAGGAGAGACCGTCGCTTATCTGTGTTGTAAAATGGTGGTGATAAGTGTCGCTACCGCGAAATAAGGTGCCGGCAAAACAGAAGAGTCGCTACCTTTCGTAATTTATCCCTCAGGGTGGGAAAGGAAACGATCGGAAAAACCTGACGAAAAGGTATAAGACAAGGTCATCGCAACCATTGTCTGGGTTCGGGAGTCGGTTACGCAAGGGGAAGGTATTAGCACCCCTCACGTCCATCGTACTCGAGGGGATCCATGCTTGTTGTGTTTATTTGACGGGTTGGTTTTATCTATCTACCTATCAAGGCTGGCTTAAAAAGAAAAGAAAATGACTCGGCAAAGCGTCGCGCTTTATGCCTACCTATTTTCATCAGAGAATGAGAAATCAGAGTCTACGTAGTTCGCCTAACTACGGGTGATGGGGAAGGTGGCTCGCCAATACATCAGTATTGTGCCTACGTACTCTCAACAGGTATGAGAGATTAGAGCTTACATAGTTCGGGATAATACAGATTACAGGGATTCAGATTCATCTGTTTTTATCGAGTAGGGTTAACAAACAGTTCCAGCAGTTTGGTGTATGCAGCTCGACCCTTGGAGACTTAGGCGTTACCGTTTGCGGTAGAACTGGGAGTTAACGACACTCTTTTCTTCAGAAAAGCTTCCTTTGAATTATGGGCCCACGGGGCAAAAAGGTTGGAAGTTTGTTTTCTGTCTTTTACGGAAGAACTGTTTTTTATGGATGTTTGCAACCAGTATCGCACTAGAGACTATGACCTGAGAGTGAATGCGTCGCATGTCACCCAAAGGGTACCATACTAAACATCCAGACTGTTGAAAAGAAACTCTCCAACAATCCTTTCTCAGATAGCTTAAGGCTCATAACGTACGACGTCAGTTAACCTTTATTACGGTATTTTCATTTGTTTTGAGATGAGAAGAGAGAGGCTCAACTAAAGGGAGACTATCAAGTCCTAATGTTGTCATGCCAAGGATTCATGCTATGGTTGAGGTTTAGAACAGGGAACTCCTAGTAGTTATCCTGCATAGGTTTCAACCTAAAGTTCTATCATCACTTCCTTATCAAAGGAAGTGAGATTCCTAAGGGATCATGTCAATGATAAACAGAAACAGATAAAGCATTAGCTTAAACAGTAAACAACTGTAAATAAAATGCATGCAATGCAAGTGAGGGAGGAAATGTGTGTGGGGCATCAACCTCCACAAGCTCATCTCAACCTCAAGCCAGATATGAATAACTGCAATCATACAGAAGAAATGACATGCTATCAAGAAAAATAAAATAACTGCAATCCTACAGAAGAAATGAAATGTTATCAAGCAAACACAAACCACATAGGCAAGGGAGCTGGGCTCTACCGAATACCCGCAAGCAAAGCCATACAGTAAAAATACAAGCAGAGGGAGCAACTCAACCTCTAGTGCAATCATGCTCCTAGCTTACATCAGTCTAGATATGGACTTATTCTAATGCATCAAGCAAGTCAAACAAGGCACATTAATACAGAAAAGAAAACAGACAAGAAAAGAAAGCAGATCAACAGCTTCCACAGCTTCACAGTAAAGCAATCTTTTGACAGTAGCTCAGTCCTCAGACTTCAATCACCCTTCAAGGATATCCTCCTCAATAACAAGCATCAACTTGCTCTTCCAAGGTTTCAACCCATCAAACATAAGTATCAACTTGTTCTCTCTTCTCCAAGCTTCAGCTCTTCAGTCAATTCCACCTTCAGGCTTCACTCATAACTACAAGTATCAACTTGATTCCTTCAGGCTCTCAATGCATCAATGTAAGTGTCAACTTATCCTTCATCCCTCAAGCCTCAGCTCTTCACTCAATCTCAATTGGATCTTCTTCACAAGTATCAACTTGTTCTTCTTGCCTCAGCTCTCTCCTCTTTACCAGTATCAACTTGGTCTTTTCTCTATAAGCTTCAGCTTCTCAAGGTAATCTTCAATCACACAGAAGTATCAACTCCATCCTTCAATCTTCTTCAAGCAAGGAACTCCATCCTCTAACAAGGGAGAAAGACTCATTTATCAAGAGCAAATTTGGGATGATTGGTAGCAAAGTGAAGACCAAAGGTCACCACTAAGCATCCTGTCATCAGAGAAAGGGACCCTCAAAGGTTCTACCAATTTGCAAAGAGCCACACATCCTACCAAAGGAGGGATGAGGCCTTTACAAAGGGACCTTTCATCATGGGGAAGAATGGAAGTGATCAACATCATCTATGTTTATGAAGGAAGAGAACTATCTAGAAGCTCTGCCTACAAAACCCTAATCTTAACCTAATCAAGACTACACCACAAGAAGGGAAGATCTTCAAATCTAAGCCTCTTCAAGCCATCCAATGCATCTTCAACTTGCCTTCCTCATCATCCAAGAGCAAGAGAAACAAAACCCTAATCTAAGGGAACTAAAGATGTTAATCTAGTTGAGTTAGTGCCTTAGAATCATCTAAAACTAGCACCTAAAATAAAATCAATCAAAAATAGCAAACTATCTTATAAATTTCTACAAAAATTCCTAAGGGATCCTAATTCAATCATGAATGCCTCATACAAAAACCAGGGACTAAATCATCTATTAAGTCCTAAATCCAAAGGTATCAACCATAAACCCTAAAAATGGAGCTTCTAAAGGTTTCAACCTAAACTACCACTTATGTTCATCACAAAAATGTGATAAAAATCTATGGGGAGCATGCATATCTATGCTAACCACATACAAAAAATCAGGATCAAAATCATCATCACATGATCACACAAAATTCCACAAAATCAAGTATTAAACATGACTATTTTAATATCAATTAAAATGTGAAAATTCCCATAAAATCAAAAAATGCATGAAATAAAAATATATTTTATCTAAAAAATACTAGATTCAATCATGAATCTAATGCAAAAAGAATGGGGTCAATTGGATTGTTTTCCAATTTTTTATGATTTAATCATGAACCATGTATAAAATAAAAAATTAAAGAAAATCAAAAGAAAATAATAAATGCACGGTGCAGATAGAAATAGGAAACAGTTCATTCCATGGATTGGGCCATCAGGGGGGGTGTGGTTATCAGTTATTTCACAAAGCCCAAAACACAACTTAAATGAAACGCTGCATTTTATTTCTCAGAACTCTTCACAAACTGAAATTAATACGTGGCCGTTGGATCTTCATCTGGTCAAAGGTCTCAGCCCCATCCAATGGCTCTAAAGTCATCTTCTTCGTTTTGAACCTTTGAAACACGCGCGCAGCCATGGCCGTCGCCGGTGGTGCTCCGGTCATCGTCCCCAACCCTAACTCTCTCTAGGATCCTCCATTGCAAGTGGTTTATACATGAAACTTGTCCCAAATCTCACAAGGAACTCACTCATACCATTAATTCAACCTAAATCCTCAAGATTCACAAGAACCAATTCTTAATCGAAAATGGTAACATCCTTAATTGGTCACTAATTCTCAAATTAATGATCCAGAAATCTTCCTACACCATCCTACTATGCATCTACCATAACAATTTATCTTAATTCCACCTAATTTAAGCCATAGCACAAGAGTTGCATACCTGGTAAATTTGAACGAACAGAAGGGTAGAATCTTCAACTCAGCCTTCAAGAACTTGCAGAATCCTTCACTGAATCACAATCAATCTTCTGTATGCAAAGAAAAGAGTTGAATCTTCTTGAATTATCAAACCCGATTCTGAGTTGCAAGCTTCACTCTCCAATGGCTACTTCACGATTCTTCCACCGCAGTGCCTTGAATTTGATCTGGAATTGATCACCAACCTCAGAGCAAGCTATTGAGATCAATTTCTTGGACTAAAATGGCCTCTAACCTTGTAACCAATTTTGTTTTGCAATGAGAAAGTTCAAAGTGCAAGCTCAGTTTTCTCTCTCAATCATCACCAAAAAATGATCTGAACCACTTCTATTCCATATATAGAATGTGTAGGGATGATCTAGAAACCTCTAGATCCTTCCAAGGAGAAATTCAATCTGTCATGACATGAGAAGTTCACTTACATGCCATGGTATGCACAACTTTTGTTAACAGCTTGAAACCAATCCCATTCCCTTCCAATTTCTCCCCTAGTGACATTTTGGAAGTGTTTGGCTTGCAAGGGATCTTGATCATGCCTTGCATTTTGGTTTTGCAAATGTTACTTAATATGTAAGTAACTACTTTTCAAAGCAAGTCCACAAATTAGACCTCAATTCAAAAATGTGGCTAAACCAATGTTCTTAAAATGCTTTTTAGAGTCAAAATGACCTATTACATGCCTTGGTTTGGATGTGTAGATCAAAAGTATCAATTTCCAACTTTGGTTCATTTAACTTATGCCCTTATTTTAGGTCATTTTTTGCAACTTTGAGCTACAAGAAAATCCAACATCTCATGACCTCTTGACTAGCCTTAAAACATCATTTTGAACAAGTTTGATGTTGAACATTTTCTCATTTGAAGCTTGGAAATAGGAGTTATGGCCTTATGGTTGAAATGACCTATAATCTCCAAATGACCAAAATGCCCTTGACTTGTCAAAGCCATAACTTGAGTTCTACAAATCCTATCAAGTACTTCTAGTACTCTTTAGAAAGCTAAGAGGATAAGGAACAACATTCATGTTGACCAAAAGTTCATAGGAATCATCCTCCTATGGCAAAAGTTTGATGCAATTTGGGTAACTTTCAAGCCCCCAAATTCATATACCTCAGATGACCTGTAACTTGTCAAAGTCATAACGTGAGTTCTACAAATCCTATCAAGGACTTCTAGAACTCAAATTAAAGCTAAGATCAAGCTCTACAACATTCATGTTGGGGGTAAGATGATATGACAATCACATCTTGAGCTAAATTGCCTTGAAGATAGGGATCAAACTAGGGGATTTTACACTGTCTAGCCTTAGAAACCCTAGCTTGAAACTTCTCAAACTCTTGAATCATGATGATTTGACATTGGAATCATCCTTATAACATCTCAATGTATGACTCCATGATCACATGGCTCTTGTATTAGGTCTCAACCTTGTTCAAATCATCAATTGACTTAGGGTTGACCCAGTCAACCCTAATTGCACCACTCATGGCTGAGTCTTCTTAATCTTGCACAATGACCTGTCTAGGCCTCAAAGTGATCTTCAACACTTCTCATTAGCTCTCTCAAGGCTTCAAGTCCACATTCTTGGCTTCAGAATCATCTGAGGAGCTCCCACAACTCTCAAGTTAGGAGGCCTACACACTTGGTTTCAACCACTCTCTCTGAGGATCTTTTAACTTCTCTGACAAGGATATCAACCCTTGAACACTTGAATAACCTTCTTAGCTAGCTTCAAACTCTTGATTAGCTCTTAATTGGTAATCATACCTCTTGATCTCCTGCATACATATCAATGAAATTCAAATGATAATGCTAATGTGAATGAAATGAAACCCAAGCTAGGTAAAGAAATGTTGGGCAAATTTTGGGGTGCAACAACTGCCCCTATTCAAACGGCTTGGACCTGACTAGGTGAGAAGCGAACGACTTTCAAACAATCAAGGTAGGAGATGGTTGAATACCAACAAACCCGGAAATTTGCCAACTACACAAGTACACGGTACTCTGATGGGAACAAATATTCGAAAACCGAAATAGTAGCTGCACGACAAATAGTTGGGGAATTGGTCACACGGTAACTGGTAATGCATGGTCGGTCATGCCGTCAGGCATCAGGATTCCTCGGGACTTATCAGATCAACAATCAAGTTAATCATGCCATCGGGCATTCAAAGAAATTTTCGGGCATCAGCCGGACTTCATCACCAAGTCGGGAATAGAACTCTCAGTCAATCATGAACCAATTGGGGATATCCAAACTTCTACCATCAGGCACTCTGCATCAGCTGAGAGAACTGCTTCGTCAATACGGTTGGACTTTAATCATCAAGTCTTCGAGGGAAGTTTCAACTTAGCTATTCAGAAACCTGCTGGGGATGACACGTCTCCGCTGGGGATTCTGGAGAACTATCAAGTTACTCTGCTTCGGGGTCCAGAAATCATTCTGGGTGAATCAACTCTGCTGAGGACTTCAAGAATCATCTTGGAAAAATAACCCCGTGGGGACTTCAAGAATCATCTTGAACCAATAACTCTGCTGGAGATTTCAGGAATCATCCTGAGCAAACACTCTGTCGGGGACTCTAAGCATCAACTTGAACAACCCTCTCTGGCGACTTCATTGGGGATTTTAAGAATCATCTTAAACAATCAACTTCGCTGGAGAATTCAAGAATCATCTTGGGCAAATGACTTTTGCCGGGGGGATTCAAGAATCATCTTGAACAAGCGACCCTGCGGAGGAACACCTGCAAAACAAGAACGGTAATGACCTAGCTCATGCTTCATATGCGTATGCTTTGGCAATGGCGCAATGCTCCACACGGTGGAAATGCTACGCGTTTTTTGGGTAAATGCTATGCAATCATGCAAAATGCTATGACCCCATCAGCAAAATAAATGCTGAAGGGAGAATCCTCCTGTCAAGGAGGAAGAACCACTCTGGTGGAGGGAGGACTCATCCTGCCAAGGAGAAGAAGTCACACCAATATCAATCCGACTCCGCCTGGGGAAATGAACCTCAGTCGACTGCTGCAGGGGAACGAAGCTCTACGAGAACCTGGACCTGCTGAGGATAGCGATGTCAATCGCAGAAATAAACTGCACGGCATTCGCAGCCAAACCTTCCTGGAGGTAACGACTCTGGCGGGGAAATACAACATCAGCTATTCAACACTCTACTGGGGAAAACCAATCATGGTCCTAACTACTTTCTAAGGACTCGGCTCTCTTGGGGATCTGCAAACTCGGCTGGGGAAGAAGGAATCATCCTGCTTACTAGGGAGAGTACGACTCTGTGGGGAATTTCAATTCTGCCGGAGACTTCAGTCTGGAACTATCAATTGCTACACACTTCAGTGTATGACTCAGCTGGGGAGATGACGTTCCTTCAGGATACATCTGATTGGGGAGAGAATCTTCTCTGCCTGGGGAGACATATCAATACCTACGATCTCCTGCTCAGACTCTATGGGGAGAGGCTGCTGAACTTTGTTGGAGAAGAAGGAATCATCCTAATTGGGGACGCATACGGCGCACTGCCTGGTATGTGCTACACCTGCAACAACACGAACAAACAGACAAGATACCCTTCTCAAAGGGACCTATCAAGGTTATCATCTGGCGACAATGTTCGAGTAATTCATTGTTTCAACAATCAGTGGCCTAGGCCGGTAAGTTTATGTATGCACATTTTATCAAAAACACCGGCGTTCTTTTTCGCAAACAAACAGATAAATGCTAAACAAACAAACATAATTGCTGAATAAAATATATTTTATTGATGACGAACCCCTGAATGGGCAAAAATGTTTTACAACAGATGCAAGCTCCTGGAATGAGGAAGCCGCGCAAAAAAGTAAAAACATAAATATACATACAAATGTCGGCAACGAGGCGTAGACGAACACCATGAGTTTATCCCTCTATGACCCACTCGATTTCAATACCTCTCCGACGCTTCAGCTTCAGAAGAGATTGATTCAGATAAACGGCCCTCAGGTCTTCCAAACCCCTAAACAAATACAGTCCACATGCGGAACGCAGTCATTTGCTTTTCAAATCCCTAACTTTTGCCTGAATCGCCCTTTCAGGTTTTCGATTCACCGGGATACCCTTTTTTTCCAAAGTCGCCCATCCGGGTTTTCGACTTTGCGAGTGTACATTCTTTTCTTTATATCCCTAATTTTTGCCCGAACCTTTTTCCTTTTTTATGGTTCGCCGGGATGCCCCTTTTTGCCTGGATCTTCTTTTTCTTTCCAGCGGATCATTTTTAAGCAAAGTATTTTTTGACTGCGTCCGCGTTCACCGGGGATGCAAAATCTTCACCATCCATCGTGGATAACAACAAAGCTCCTCCCGAGAAGACCTTGCTGATGACGTACGGACCTTCGTAATTGGGAGTCCACTTGCCCCGATGATCGGAGTGTGGAGGAAGAATCTTCTTCAGGACGAGATCACCCGTCTGAAAGCTTCTAGGACGCACCTTCTTGTCATAGGCTTTCTTCATTCGGCTTTGGTATAGACAACCATGCGCAATCGATGCCAACCTCTTCTCGTCCATCAGGCTGAGTTGGTTTAGTCGGTTCTTAATCCATTCTGCCTCATCGAGTTTCACGTCAACCAAAACTCGTAAAGAAGGGATCTCCACTTCTAACGGTAGGACAGCTTCCATACCGTATACTAAGGAGAAAGGAGTTGCCCCAGTTGATGTATGTACCGTCGTACGATAACCGTGCAGTGCAAATGGCAGCATCTCGTGCCAGCCCTTGTAGGTCACAACCATCTTTTGCACAATCTTCTTAATGTTCTTATTGGCCGCTTCAACGACGCCATTCATCTTCGGCCGGTAAGGAGATGAGTTGTGGTGTTCAATCTTGAAACTCTGGCACAGCTCCTTCATCATCTTGTTATTCAGATTCGAACCATTATCAGTAATGATCCGCTCGGGAATTCCGTAACGACAGATGATGTCCCTCTTTATGAATTTAGCCACCACCTGCTTGGTCACATTAGCATATGAGGCTGCCTCCACCCACTTGGTGAAGTAGTCGATAGCTACTAGAATGAAGCGATGACCGTTAGATGCAGTGGGCTCGATCTTACCTATCATGTCGATGCCCCACGTGGAGAATGGCCACGGGGAGGACATGACATTTAACGGGCACGGCGGCACATGAATCTTATCAGCATAAATCTGGCATTTATGACATCTCTTCGCGAATTTAAAGCAATCCGACTCCATCGTCAGCCAGTAGTATCCTGCTCTCAGGATCTTTCTCGTCATGGCATGCCCGCCGGCGTGCGTACCAAATGTGCCTTCATGGACTTCTTCCATGAGCATACTCGCCTCTTTCTCATCTAGACATCTGAGTAGCACGAGATCGTGGTTTCTTTTATACAAAACTCCATCAGGATTGAGATAAAAGTTTCTAGACAGCCTTCTCAGAGTCTTCTTATCCTGGGTTAACGCTCCCTCAGGATACTCCTTAGTCATAAGGAAGGTTTGGATATCATGGAACCATGGCTTGCCATCGGAGGCTTCCTCGATCGCAAAGACGAATGTAGGTCTATCAAGACGAGAAAGGACAATTCTTGGAGCTTCATTCCAAAAATTGACTTTATACATCGAAGCTAACGTGGCTAAGGCATCAGCCATCTGATTTTCGGCCCTGGGTACATGATGGAGTTCCACTCGATCAAAGAACGGAAGCATCCTTCTGGCATAATTCATGTACGGCACCAAATTCGATTGGCGAGTCTCCCACTCCCCTTTAATCTGGTTGATCACAAGTGCCGAGTCACCATATACATCTAGGTTCTTGATTCTCAAATCAATTGCCTCTTCTAGACCCATGATGCATGCTTCGTACTCCGCTTTGTTATTGGTGACCGGAAACGTCAGTCTCGCAGTGAACGGGATGTGGGATCCATGGGGAGTCGTGATGATCGCCCCGATGCCACTTCCGTAAGAATTAACCGCCCCGTCAAATATCAACTTCCATTGGGATTTTCTATCTGGCCCCTCGTCGGGCAACGGTTCGTCACAGTCTTTCGCTTTGAGAAACATGATATCCTCATCAGGGAATTCAAATTTCATCGGCTGGTAATCTTCGATCGGTTGTTCGGCAAGGTATTCAGACAATACGCTTCCCTTGATGGCCTTCTGGGAAACGTACTGAATGTCATATTCCGTCAACACCATTTGCCATCTGGCAATCCTGCCCGAAAGCGCTTGCTTCTTGAAGACGTACTTGATCGGATCCATCTTCGAAATTAGCATGGTGGTGTGATTGAGCATGTATTGTCGTAAACGTTTGGCAGCCCAGGCTAGTGCACAACACGTCTTCTCCAGCATCGAGTAACGAGATTCACAATCTGTGAACTTCTTACTCAAATAGTAAATGGCATGCTCCTTTTTGCCCGTCTCGTCGTGCTGGCCGAGAATACACCCCATACTATTCTCAAGAACTGTCAAGTACATGATTAAGGGCCGTCCAGCCACTGGGGGTATCAAGATCGGAGGTTCCTGTAGATACTGCTTTATCTTATCAAATGCCCTCTGGCAATCCTCGTTCCAGATAATCGCCTGGTCTTTTTTCAACAGTTTGAACATCGGTTCACACGTGGCCGTGAGCTGAGAAATAAACCTTGCAATGTAGTTTATTTTGCCCAAGAAACCACGAACTTCTTTTTCTGTTTTTGGCGCTGGCATCTCTTGTATCGCTTTAATCTTCGCAGGATCAACCTCAATGCCTCTTTCACTCACGATAAACCCCAGTAGTTTTCCAGACCGTACTCCAAAAGTACACTTGTTAGGATTCAGCCTCAACCTGAACTTCCTAAGCCTCTCAAAAAGCTTCAGCAAATTCACCAGATGTCCCTCCTCCGTTTGGGACTTCGCAATCATGTCATCAACATAGACTTCAATCTCATGATGAATCATGTCATGAAACAAAGTAACCATTGCTCGTTGGTAAGTATCCCCTGCGTTCTTCAGACCGAAAGGCATTACCTTGTAGCAAAATGTTCCCCAAGGTGTGATAAACGTAGTTTTCTCCATGTCCTCCGGCGCCATCTTGATCAGATTGTAACCGGAGAAACCATCCATGAACGAAAATACGGAGAACTGGGCTGTATTGTCGACCAACACATCAATATGAGGCAGCGGGAAATCATCTTTAGGGCTCACCCTATTCAAATCCCGATAATCGACGCACATTCGTACCTTACTGTCCTTCTTCGATACAGGAACTATGTTGGCGACCCACGGAGGGTAATTAGTAACCGCTAAGAAGCCAGCATCAAGCTGTTTCTGCATTTCTTCTTTGATCTTAACGGCCATATCTGGTCGTGTCCTTCTAAGCTTCTGTTTAATGGGAGGACAATCTTCTCGCAGCGGCAAGTGATGGACCACAATGTCAGTATCAAGTCCGGGCATATCTTCGTATGACCAAGCAAAGACGTCACTATACTCTCTCAGCATCTCGACCAATCTATGCTTGACATCACTCTGCAATGCAGCCCCTATCCTGACATTCCTGACCAGTTCTTCAGAACCCAGATTCACGATCTCAATCTCTTCCTCATGAGGCAGAATAACTTTCTCCTCTTGTTTCAACAAGCGGGCCAACTCTTCGGGAAGGTCTTCGTCTTCATCAATCTCTTCTTCGGCTTGATAGATCGGGCAATCGAAGTCGAAGTGAGTCGTAGAAGGTCCAGAGTCAATGTCATCTGCTATGTGGATCCTGCAATAACAAGGGTTAAACTTAAGACAAGGATATGCAGGTTAGCACAAACCCCATTGCCATTTTATTGTTTTTCAAAACAAATATAAAACAGGAATAACAGAGATCACAATATTTGAATATGAAGAAAAACGCCTTTTGATTTATTGGTAAAATGCATGTACATAATCAAACGGGGCCCTGACAATAAAACCTCTATGCCCCGGGTAGGACATAGGGTTGTACAATGATTGGAAAAAGTAAATCATTACTCTTTGCTTGTCATTTGGATGATATCCCTGACGGACCAGTTGTTGAGACTCTCGCCTGGCTTGCTTGGCTGGATCCAAGAGTCTAGGTCACAGTCGCTATCTCCGCTGTCTTCAGACACTGCGTTGACGCTTTCAAATATCACCCCGCCACTGGTAAACTGGATCGGCCCTTTACCTCGCGACGCACTGCTAGAAGAGGAGGCTTCAGCTCCAGGAGAATATCCCAACCCAAACTTGTCTTGCATGTTAGGTATCTCCCAAATTTTCCCCCAGCCTGGGGTAGATCCGGCTTGAACAGTGGCCCGGGCTTCCTTGAAGGAAGAGAGTTATCTCTGGCTTTTCAGCGACTACGGGAGCTACGTCCTTGACTTTAACAGCTTCGAACGCTTGGCATAGGGTTTCGTGGATTTCCCCATCCATCTCAACATACTTGAAGGACGACAAATGGCTCACCATTATGTCTTCCTCGCCACACACAGTCACGATGCTACCTCCGACAACATACTTGAGTTTCTGGTGCAACGTGGAGGTCACGGCGCCAGCAGAGTGGATCCATGGCCGTCCTAGTAGACAGCTGTAGGCGGGCATGATGTCCATGATGTAAAAGACCGCATCGAATGTTTCCGGCCCGACTTGGATTGGCAATGTCACCTCCCCAAAAACATGGCGTTTGGTTCCATCGAATGCTTTCACAACCAGATCACTGGGTGTGCAAATCACTCTGCGAGTATCTAACTTCATCAATGCCTTCTTCGGAAGAACATTGAGCGACGACCCTGTGTCCACCAACACGTGAGACATAATCGTTCCTCTACACTCTATCGAGATGTGCAGGGCGCTATTGTGGTTCCTCCCCTTCGGCGTCAGCTCTAGGTCAGTGAACCCTAACCCATTTCCAGCATTCACGTGGGCTACGACCCCTTCCAATTGGTTTACCGATATTTCCTGCGGCACGTACGCGACATTCAACACCTTTAGCAGCGCGTTGCGATGTGCCTAAGAACATAGCAACAGGTTCAGGATGGAAATCTTCGAGGGTGTTTGATGGAGATGATCCACGATCTTGTAGTCACTCTTTTTAATCAACCTCATAAATTCCTCGGCGTCTTTAACTAGTAAGTCTTTTTCTACCCTGCAGGGGATCTCTTCAACAACTTTACCTTTACCTTTATCAGTTGCATCAGCTCTGCCCGCTTTGTCCGCCACGACCTCAGGTGGTGCAAACACTCTTCCGCTGCAAGTGATTCCGCTAACGCCCACTAGGTTCTCCACAGACGACCCAAACGGTTCTAGTTCCAACTTCTGTTTGTTGCAGTAGACCTCTGCCCCATAGTGCCACGGGACAGCGTTGGTGCTTTCGAAAGGTATCGGCCCAACTTTGGTGATGGTAATCGTAGGCGGCCTGGGTGCGGAAATAGTTATCTTCTGGCGAGGGATGGTGATGGTGGCAACCTCATCATCTTGCTTCAGCATTACCTCTCCAGCTCCATATTGGGACCTTCGGCTAAACTGCAAGATTCCTTCGGTCATCAAACTCTGAATCCCTTCTATCAGCTGTTCACATCCATCAGGACGAGTCGCACAGCCCATACACAGCTCTCCACAACCTGGAAAGAAACCTCTTTTCATCAGCTTAGCTTTAACGAAGCTAAGTGGTGTCTTCAGATCTCTGACGTCAGTCAACAAATCCAAACTCTCGTCTTCAATAATGGTGTTTACTCCACCTCCCCTATGATTCGGCATAGGGTTCTTCGTGACATTTGGCACATTATCTGAGAAGTTGATGATCTTAGCGTCCACCATGTCCTGCACCTTGTGCTTGAAGGCTTTGCAATTCTCTATTGTGTGGCTTGGTGCCCCTGAGTGAAACTCACAAGTTGCATTCGCGTCATAACCTGGCGGAGGTGCCCCTATCAAGGGAGCCAAGGTTCTCTTCT
The DNA here is from genome assembly GCA_963859935.3 of Lathyrus sativus. Lineage (NCBI taxonomy): Eukaryota > Viridiplantae > Streptophyta > Magnoliopsida > Fabales > Fabaceae > Lathyrus > Lathyrus sativus. The sequence goes on along the minus strand of OZ012741.1, from coordinate 141,206,960 downwards.
GGATCAACTGTAGCTGGAGCAGAGTCTGGAATAGTTGAGCATACGACATGGGCGGTGTTTCGAGGTGACGGCTCGACAAAGGTGCCCTGTTCTTATACTTTCTGTACCCTTGTTGATTCAGTTGCTGCTGCTGCTGCGGCTGCTGCTGCTGTGGCTGTTGAACTGCCGGGATAGTTATGCTGGCCACCTGTTGGTGAGGGCCTTTACCCTTCCTTCGAGTGTTGGTCACGACGCTCGTCTCTCCTTCCCGTCTTTTGCCACCATAAGGTTTCTTGCCTCCTCTAGCTGAGGATGAATCACCTTGAATTTTCCCCAGTTTGATCCTATTTTCAATGTGCTCACCTGTGATAATGAGATCTGAGAAGGTTCTGGACATACCATTGACCAATTTCTCATAATAAACCCCTGGGAGTGTGGCTACAAACATTTGCACAAGCTCGCGCTCAACCATCGGCGGCTGAACCCTGGCTGCCAATTCACGCCACCGCTGGGCGTATTCCTTGAACCCTTCATTGTTCCTTTGCGACAGATTCTGCAGTTGGACTCGGTTCGGAGCCAAGTCACTGTTGTATTGGTAGTGGTGCACAAATGCTTCAGCAAGGTCCTTCCACGTGCGCACACTGGTAGGTTCCAGACTCATGTACCATTCGAGGGAGGGTCCGGATAGACTGTCCTGAAAGAAGTGCATCAGCAACTTCTCGTCCTCAGAATGAGCGGACATTTTTCTGTAATATGATCTCAGGTGGACGCGGGGGTAAGTGGTGCCCTTGTACTTTTCAAAGTCAGGTACCTTGAACTTGGGAGGCACCTTGAAATCAGCAATCAGTCCCAACTTGGACATATCAACACCCAGGGTGTTCTGGTTCTCGATATTCCTCATCTTGTCCTCGAGTGCCTTGAACCTAAGCCGTGCTTCAGCAGTCAGCTCTCCTTCAGCACCTCTCTAAGAGAACACATTGTCTTGACAGTTTTCTAACCACGGCTGAGGCCCAAACAGATTTCCAACACCCGCATTGCCGTTGCCTAGCCCAACATTGACGTTAGCTTCAAAATTTCCATTACTGACGCCCGTCGTATTGCCGTTGAGTCCCATGTTAGCTATCACATTGCCGTTGGCACTGCCATTCCCCCCGGTCACGGGGACGACATTCTGAGGAGTTTCAACTGGTGGAGGGGTAGGCACGGTCCCACCATGGAGTACGCCATTGCTATCGACCCTTGAAATCAGAGGCTGAACCAAGGTTCTGAGCTGACCCTGGCCATTGGCGACCGCTTGCATGAGCTCCATGAAGCGGTCCATTCTTTCACGGAGTTCTTGAACATCAGTTTGCACTTGCTCCATGATTCTGGTTTGATTTGCTCTGGTCGAATAGCGGTGGATTGGTCTCTAATCAATCCTGGAACAACCTGAAACAACCTTGAAACACAAAAGGGTTAGGAAAAAACGACAAAGTGCTCGTTATGCAAATGCTTCATGCAAATGCAAACGTGTGTCTGTGCGTTAGGGAGATTTCCCCCGATCCTAGTGCCTGAGTGCCAGTGCTGATAATAAGAAGTCCGAGTCCAGTCATGGAAATAACGTCTCGTATATATGAAGAAAGCCCATCAAGGCGGTACAGAATGTCACTGAATACAAGCTGAATCAATAGCATGACCTCAACCAACAAGCCTGGTGATGGTCAGAATACAACAATGATCAAACAAAAGGAATACAAATAGTCAAGCGCGGCCACGGGCGCGAAACTCTTATAACAACCCCTTCGTTTCTGGATGACCAGGCCGAGTGAGCAACCCTTCGACGAGTAACTCTCTTTGCATAATAGTGTACTGAAGACCTTCGACCGAATCTTCCCATGCTCCTTTGCCGAAACAATCTTCTAACTTCCGCTTCTTGAATTCAAACGTCAGTTTGCGCTCCTTCAGGTTAGCGAGAGCTTTGTTGAGTTGGCCTTCAACGGCATATCTGCGAGCGGTTTCTTCATCAAACCTCTTCTCACTAGCCTTCACCTGGGCTTTCAGCTTGGAGATCTGTTGCATCAGCTTATCCTCCCGCTCTTTCCTGTTGGCTAGGGTGGCCTTCCAGTGCTGGTTGAACTTGGATATCCTCCGATACGCTTCGTCCAAGTGCTGCTTCTTCGTGGCCAGTACATCGTTGACAAGTTTGAAGTCTCGACCCATGCGCTCTCGCTCAGCTATCTGCTTAGTCAGATATGTCCCCAACTGGTTCACCAGCTCGGTCTTCCTTTTGAAGGAATGAATGGCTTAGCTTCTCTCGCTTCTGAGTTGCGCCAATTCTTTCTCCAATTCTTCATTTGCCCTTTTCAATTCATCTCTCTCAGCTAACACCTGATTATGCTACTGAATAGGCACGGTGGTAGGCTCTTCAATCACTGGAGGGCTTTCTCGCTTGGCAGGAGGAAACGGCATCCCTATAGCATCTGCTCTGGCTCTGATCCAGGTCACATACGGAGCGTAGGCTTGGCTATTACTTTTCCCCAGCAACGGTTTTCCCCTCTTACTGATACCATTCCAAGCGCGCTGAAGCTTAGATAACGTATCCCCCTCTAGAAGACCAGTGAGGTACAGAGATTCCTGCACCTCTTCATCCTTCGGCGGAGCTCTCAAAGCGTAGGCAAATTGTCGGACCACCAAAGACGGATTATAGTTTATACAGCCCTTCCTGCCTATCAAAGGCACGTTTGGAAACCTGCTGCAGCTGAAGATAATCTCGGTACCCAACCTATCTCTATCAAACTAGTCAATATCCTCCGCTGATAGACTCATCAAACGCTCGGACCACTCAGCTGTGGCTGCAAACGAAGCAAAGGGACCCCTCTTGGGTAGGTGACTATCAAGCCATCTATAGAGCAGGGGTACATAGCACGAGACGTTCTTACCCCTTCTGTTCTTGTTTTGTAGTGGATGGAATGGTAGACATCTCCTATCAAGGTAGGGGCTGGATTCCCTGAAGCAAAGATGTGGAAGGCGTCAAAGTCCACAAAGTCGGGCATATTGGGGAACAGAATGATGTCATATATGCACAGAGCGAGAATGGCGTTGAACACGACCCAACATCCGTCTTTGGCACACTGCTGAGCCTTTCCCACTAAGAACTGCAAGGAGAAACCGAGAACCTTATTCCAACTAGATAATACCAACTCGGAGGCATCCAGATGAAGTGACGGAGCTAGACTAGCCAGATTAGGCTCAGCATCCATATGAACAAAGGGCATCTGACTTTTGATAGGCACACCTAACAAATCAACATACTCCTCTAGCTTGGGTGCGAGAACAAAATCCTGGAAAGTAAAGCATCTCAACGGAGGATCGTAGAACTGCAACAGGGCGTGCAACCCATTCAACTTAAACGCAGAGGGTTTACGAACCAATCTGAGCAGTTTTCCGTAAGACTTTCTGAACTCATCTCTCACAGAATCATCTGCTAAAGCAATCAAACCAGTCAGTTGAACAACATCCGGAGCAGGGAGCTTCCTCAGAGAACCCATAACAATACAATAGAAGGCCAAAAATCCTGAATCGGGGGAAACGGTACCTGCAACACAGACACACGTTAATGAAATGCAAATGAGTATGCAAAGCAATGTAAAATGCAATCATGCAGCAGGAGATCAAGACGACTGCGCTGTTGAGATTCTGTATCAACAAAACCATAATCCTGCTCTATCAAGAACAACCACTATATCTGATAATAAGACAACCCTGGCATCGGACCACAAGTCTGCTCTATCAAGAACACACATCTGATAATAAGGACCTCTGATACAGGACCAAAACTCTGCTCTGTCAAGAACAAACATCTGATAATAAGAACCTCTGATACAGGACCAAAACTCTGCTCTGTCAAGAACAAACATCTCTGAAAATAAGGACCTCTGATACAGGACCAAAACTCTGCTCTGTCAAGAACAAACATCTCTGAAAATAAGGACCTCTGATACAGGACCAAAACTCTGCTCTGTCAAGAACAAACATCTCTGAAAATAAGGACCTCTGATACAGGACCAAAACTTTGCTCTGTCAAGAACAAACATCTCTGAAAATAAGGACCTCTGATACAGGACCAAAACTTTGCTCTGTCAAGAACAAACATCTCTGAAAATAAGGACCTCTGATACAGGACCAAAACTTTGCTCTGTCAAGAAAAAACATCTCTGAAAATAAGGACCTCTGATACAGGACCAAAACTTTGCTCTGTCAAGAACAAACATCTCTGAAAATAAGGACCTCTGATATAGGACCAAAACTTTTCTCTGTCAAGAACAAACATATCTGCTGATGAGATCCTCTGATCCCAACCAAAACTGATTCACTATCAAGAAAACCAGGAAGTCTGATGGTTAAGGTTTCCTGCAACAATCCCAACCCTGCTCACAGGTATGGACCTAAACTGACACAAGTTCGGCATCCTATGCGGTCAACAGTGTCACAGACATTCAAGAGGGGTGATACGATACCCAGAAGGTGTGGCATCACCAGCTCATGAAGCGGCCTCACTCGGCTGAATCCCAAATGATCGGTCCCCAGAGTCGACAATCCTCCAAACCAACAACCCCCTCAACCCAAAGGGTTGAAAAAAAAGTCAACCGAGAGAACCTCGTCTGAGCGTGGATTTCATGAGACACTAGTGCCTGCCAAGCAAGCACGCGCCCACTAATTTCCACAACTAATGCTATGTTCGCTCAAGCCTGGGTCTGGCTTCTCACTCATCAGAATGCCCCTCCCACAACAGCACAAATAATCATATCATACTGAAAATAAAATGCGGGAAATAAAGTGCGATAAATAACACAACCCAACAAGTAATCATACAAGCGCTAGGATTGACTCTCGCAGGGGACGTTAGATCCCCAAACTCACTCGCATACGGGACGTTGGATCCCAGGAAATTATCAGGTCCCCAGCAGAGTCGCCAGCTGTCGCTACCGCGAAAATAAGGTGCCGGCAAAACAGAAGAGTCGCCACCTTTCGTTATTTATCCCTCAGGGCGGGAAAGGAAACGATCGGAAAAACCTGACGTAAAGGTATAAGACAAGGTCATCGTAACCATTGTCTGGTTTCGGGAGTCGGTTACGCAAGGGGAAGGTATTAGCACCCCTCACGTCCATCATACTCGATGGGATCCACGCTTGTTGTGTTTATTTGACGGGTTGGTTTTATCTACCTACCTATCAAGGCTGGCTTAAAAAGAAAAGAAAATGACTCGGCAAAGCGTCGCGCTTTATGCCTACGTATTCTCATCAGAGAATGAGAAATCAGAGTCTACGTAGTTCGCCTAACTACGGGTGATGAGGAAGGTGGCTCGCCAATACATCAGTATTGTGCCTACGTACTCTCAACAGGTATGAGAGATCAGAGCTTACGTAGTTCGGGATAATACGGATTACGGGGATTCAGATTCATATGTTTTTATCGAGTAGGGTTAACAAACAGTTCCAGCAGTTTGGTGTACGCAGCTCGACCCTTGGAGACTTAGGCGTTACCGTTTGCGGTAGAACTGGGAGTTAACGACACTCTTTTCTTCATAAAAGCTTCCTTTGAATTATGGGCCCACGGGGCAAAAAGGTTGGAAGTTTGTTTTCTGTCTTTTACGGAAGAACTGTTTTTTATGAATGTTTGCAACCAGTATCGCACTAGAGACTATGACCTGAGAGTGAATGCGTCGCATGTCACCCAAAGGGTACCATACTAAACATCCAGACTGTTGAAAAGAAACTCTCCAACAATCCTTTCTCAGATAGCTTAAGGCTCGTAACGTACGACGTCAGTTAACCTTTATTACGGTATTTTCATTTGTTTTGAGATGAGAAGAGAGAGGCTCAACTAAAGGGAGACTATCAAGTCCTAATGTTGTCATGCCAAGGATTCATCCTATGGTTGAGGTTTAGAACAGGGAACTCCTAGTAGTTATCCTTCATAGGTTTCAACCTAAAGTTCTATCATCACTTCCTTATCAAAGGAAGTGAGATTCCTAAGGGATCATGTCAATGATAAACAGAAACAGATAAAGCATCAGCTTAAACAGTAAACAACTGTAAATAAAATGCATGCAATGCAAGTGAGGGAGGAAATGTGTGTGGGGCATCAGCCTTCACAAGCTCATCTCAACCTCAAGCCAGATATGAATAACTGCAATCATACAGAAGAAATGACATGCTATCAAGCAAAATAAAATAACTGCAATCCTACAGAAGAAATGAAATGCTATCAAGCAAACACAAACCGCATAGGCAAGGGAGCTGGGCTCTTATGAATACCCGCAAGCAAAGCCATACAGTAAAAATACAAGCAGAGGAAGCAACTCAACCTCTAGTGCAATCATGCTCCTAGCTTACATCAGTCTAGATATGGACTTATTCTAATGCATCAAGCAAGTCAAACAAGGCACATCAATACAGAAAAGAAAACAGACAAGAAAAGAAAGCAAATCAACATCTTCCACAGCTTCACAGCAAAGCAATCTTCTGACAGCAGCTCAGTCCTCAGACTTCAATCACTCTTCAAGGCTATCCTCCTCAATAACAAGTATCAACTTGCTCCTCCAAGGTTTCAACCCATCAAACATAAGTATCAACTTGTTCTCTCTTCTCCAAGCTTCAGCTCTTCAGTCAATTCCACCTTCAGGCTTCACTCCTAACTACAAGTATCAACTTGATTCCTTCAGGCTCTCAATGCATCAATGTAAGTGTCAACTTATCCTTCATTCCTCAAGCCTCAGCTCTTCACTCAATCTCAATTGGATCTTCTTCACAAGTATCAACTTGTTCTTCTTGCCTCAGCTCTCTCCTCTTTACCAGTATCAACTTGGTCTTTTCTCTATAAGCTTCAGCTTCTCAAGGTAATCTTCAATCACACAGAAGTATCAACTCCATCCTTCAATCTTCTTCAAGAAAGGAACTCCATCCTCTAACAAGGGAGAAAGACTCATCTATCAAGAGCAAAGTTGGGATGATTGGTAGCAAAGTGAAGACCAAAGGTCACCACTAAGCATCCTGTCATTAGAGAAAGGGACCCTCAAAGGTTCTACCAATTTGCAAAGAGCCACATATCCTACCAAAGGAGGTATGAGGCCTTTACAAAGGGACCTTTCATCATGGGGAAGAATGGAAGTGATCAACATCATCCATGTTTATGAAGGAAGAGAACTATCTAGAAGCTCTGCCTACAAAACCCTAATCTTAACCTAATAAAGACTAAACCACAAGAAGGGAAGATCTTCAAATCCAAGACTCTTCAAGCCATCCAATGCATCTTCAAATTTCCTTCCTCATCATCCAAGAGCAAGAGAAACAAAACCCTAATCTAAGGGAACTAAAGATGTTAATCTAGTTAAGTTAGTGCCTTAGAATCATCTAAAACTAGCACCTAAACTATAATCAATCAAAAATAGAAAACTATCTTATAAATTTCTACAAAAATTCCTAAGGGATCCTAATTCAATCATGAATTCCTCATACAAAAACCAGGGACTAAATCATCTATTAAGTCCTAAATCCAAAGGTATCAACCATAAACCCTAAAAATGGAGCTTCTAAAGGTTTCAACCTAAACTACCACTTATGTTCATCACAAAAATGTGAGAAAAATCTATGGGGAGCATGCATATCTATGCTAACCACATACAAAAAATCAGGATCAAAATCATCATCACATGATCACACAAAATTCCACAAAATCAAGTATTAAACATGACTATTTTAATATCAATTAAAATGTGAAAATTCCCATAAAATCATAAAATGCATGAAATACAAATATATTTTATCTAAAAAATACTAGATTCAATCATGAATCTAATGCAAAAAGAATGGGGTCAATTGGATTGTTTTTCAATTTTTTATGATTTAATCATGAACCATGTATAAAATAAAAAATTAAAGAAAATCAAAAGAAAATAATAAATGCACGGTGCAGATAGAAATAGGAAACAGTTCATTCCATGGATTGGGCCATCAGGGGGGGTGTGGTTATCAGTTATTTCACAAAGCCCAAAACACAACTTAAATGAAACGTTGCGTTTCATTTCTCAGAACTCTTCACAAACTGAAATTAATACGTGGCCGTTGGATCTTCATCTGGTCAAAGGTCTCAGCCCCATCCAATGGCTCTAAAGTCATCTTCTTCGTTTTGAACCTTTGAAACACGCGCGCAGCCATGGCCGTCGCCGGTGGTGCTCCGGTCATCGTCCCCAACCCTAATTCTCTCTAGGATCCTCCATTGCAAGTGGTTTATACATGAAACTTGTCCCAAATCTCACAAGGAACTCACTCATACCATTAATTCAACCTAAATCCTCAAGATTCACAAGAACCAATTCTCAACCGAAAATGGTAACATCCTTAATTGGTCACTAATTCTCAAATTAATGATCCAGAAATCTTCCTACACCATCCTACTATGCATCTACCATAACAATTCATCTTAATTCTACCTAATTTAAGCCATAGCACAAGAGTTGCATACCTGGTAAATTTGAACGAACAAAAGGGTAGAATCTTCAACTCAGCCTTCAAGAACTTGCAGAATCCTTCACTGAATCACAATCAATCTTCTGTATGCAAAGAAAAGAGTTGAATCTTCTTGAATTATCAAACCCGATTCTGAGTTGCAAGCTTCACTCTCCAATGGCTACTTCACGATTCTTCCACCACAGTGCCTTGAATTTGATCTGGAATTGATCACCAACCTCAGAGCAAGCTATTGAGATCAATTTCTTGGACTAAAATGGCCTCTAACCTTGTAACCGATTTTGTTTTGCAATGAGAAAGTTCATAGTGCAAGCTTAGTTTTCTCTCTCAATCATCACCAAAAAATGATCTGAACCACTTCTATTCCATATATAGAATGTGTAGGGATGATCTAGAAACCTCTAGATCCTTCCAAGGAGAAATTCAATCTCTCATGACATGAGAAGTTCACTTACATGCCATGGTATGCACAACTTCTGTTAACCGCTTGAAACCAATCCCATTCCCTTCCAATTTCTACCCTAGTGACATTTTGGAAGTGTTTGGCTTGCAAGGGATCTTGGTCATGCCTTGCATTTTGGTTTTGCAAATGTTACTTAAGATGTAAGTAACTACTTTTCAAAGCAAGTCCACAAATTAGACCTCAATTCAAAAATGTGGCTAAACCAATGTTCTCAAAATGCTTTTTAGAGTCAAAATGACCTATTACATGCCTTGGTTTGGATGTGTAGATCAAAAGTATCAATTTCCAACTTTGGTTCATTTAACTTATGCCCTTATTTTAGGTCATTTTTTGCAACTTTGAGCTACAAGCAAATACAACATCTCATGACCTATTTACTTGCCTTAAAACATCATTTTGAACAAGTTTGATATTGAAAATTTTCTCATTTGAAGCTTGGAAATAGGAGTTATGGCCTTATGGTTGAAATGACCTATAATCTCCAAATGACCAAAATGCCCTTGACTTGTCAAAGCCATAACTTGAGTTCTACAAATCCTATAAAGGACTTCTAGTACTCTCTAGAAATATAAGAGGATAAGGAACAACATTCATGTTGACCAAAAGTTCATAGGAATCATCCTCCTATGGCAAAAGTTTGATGCAAGTTGGGTAACTTTCAAGCCCCCAAATTCACATACCTCAGATGACCTGTAACTTGTCAAAGTCATAACTTGAGTTCTACAAATCCTATCAAGGACTTATAGCACTCAAATTAAAGGTAAGATCAAGCTCTACAACATTCATGTTGGGGGTAAGATTATATGACAATCACATCTTGAGCTAAATTGCCTTGAAGATAGGGATCAAACTAGGGGATTTTACACTGTCAAGCCTTAGAAACCCTAGCTTGAAACTTCTCAAACTCTTCAATCATGATGAGTTGACCTTGGAATCATCCTTATAACATCTCAATGTATCACTCCATGATCACATGGATCTTGGATTAGGTCTCAACCTTGTTCAAATCATCAATTGACTTAGGGTTGATCCAGTCAACCCTAATTGCACCACTCATGGCTGAGTCTTCTTAATCTTGCACAATGACCTGTCTAGGCCTGAAAGTGATCTTCAACACTTCTCATGAGCTCTCTCAAGGCTTCAAGTCCACATTCTTGGCTTCAGAATCATCTGAGGAGCTCCCACAACTCTCAAGTTAGGAGGCCTATACACTTGGTTTCAACCACTCTCTCTGAGGATCTTTTAACTTCTCTGACAAGGATATCAACCCTTGAACACTTGAATAACCTTCTTAGCTAGCTTCAAACTCTTGATTAGCTCTTAATTGGTAATCATACCTCTTGATCTCCTGCATACATGTCAATGAAATGCAAATGATAATGCTAATGTGAATGAAATGAAACACAAGCTAGGTAAAGAAATGTTGGGCAAATTTTGGGGTGCAATAATAAGCTTCTCGGATGAGACTGTTGCTTAAATGGGGAGTAAAGATACCATGATAAGCTTCTCGGAATGAGATTGTCGCTTAACTAGGGAGTAAAGATACCATGATAAGCTTCTCGGAATGAGACTGTCGCTTATCTGCAAATGTAGCAATGTTAAGCTTCTCAGGCAAGACTATCGCTTATCTGCAAGAGGTAACGGTAAACAAGCTTCTCGAGGGAGATGGTCACTTGTTGCTGGTAAGTAAACTGATGAAACGATAAGTTTCTCCAGAGAGATTGCCACTTATCTTAGGGAAAAGCATGATAAGCTTCTCAGGAGAGACTGCCACTTAGTAGCGAAGGCATTGTAAAAGGCTCTTCTTGAAAGATAATGCAAAATAAATGCACGTCCAGGTAGGTTCGGCGACCGACGGGGACCGAAGTTCAATCTAGAATCAAGCTAGAAAGAAACTGTCAAACAAGACTCCATTGAGCGAATGAACTCAAATGGGGATTATCTTATCCAGGCACGAAAAAGATAACTGATATAACCGTCATCCATGAGGGTTGAACTCTGTAGGGAATCTGAAATAGTAGGTATTTTATACCTAAGGTCAACGATCTACTTGGAGAGAACGGACAAACCCAGTTACTTGGCGGTAACCACAGCTGAAGTAACAACAAAAGACCAATGAGGACAACAAACATGCAGATGCTAATGTGTATGCCTATGCAAAATGCAATGAGTATGTTGATGCTTATGCTTATGCTCATGCATATGCTGACAAAACAGGCAAGAAGAGGGGGAAAATGGGAGATGAAATAAACATATCGACGAGGATACCCTGTGACCTCTGCAAAAGTACATCTATCAAGGGATATGAAAGATTGATGGCAGAACTAAATCTTGCTTCAAAGTTCCAAATTCTCCGGGGAGAAAAATATTCCATTTGGGTGTAAGATATCATGACTTCACTGGAAGGACTGCCATCATGAATCTGAATCTGATCAAAGAAGACCTGCTCACTGGGAGAGTCATCTTAGGAGTAGAGACTTCCGGGGATAAAATAAATATCCACTTCATGGGGAAGTGTGGAGCTAGGCAGCTTCATGGAGATAAGTGTAGCAACTTCCTAGGAAAAGTACATCCACTTCCTAGGGAGAGTACATCAAACTTCTTGGGGAAAGTACATCAGCTTCCCTGGGGAAAGTATCTTGACTTCCCGGGGAGAATATGGCAATCTCCTGGGGGAAATTCTTGAGGAAAGTATAGCAACTTTAGTGAGGAAAAGATAATTCCACTAGGGAGTGGGTCCTCAGATAAAATGTATCACTTGGAAGATAATGGGGAGATTCTCTACAATTGAAAATCACTAGAGATTACCAGATCAATCCAAAAGTGTTGTCAGCTTATGTTTCGCTGGGGATCTTGCACTGTGGCAATGGTTTAAAAGTGCTTCTGCAACTTTATATTTTTCAAAGCGTTTCCAAAACAGTTTTTTTGTTTAGAAAACTTTTCACTTTCAAAGTCATTATTAACAAATAACAATTTGCATAACAAAAATGAAAATAGAGATAACATAGGTGACAAAGATGAATAAGAAAAAGGTTTAATTTCATTAAAGACTGGTAGCTTGCTAATAGCAAGGCTCCATGGAAAATTACAATTGAAATTGGCAATAGGGAAAGGTTACATTGAATCCAACAACCTCTACTGACCCTACAACTAAGACTACCCAAAATCCTGCTTCTGACAAGAATGATTGCATTAGAGTTGATCTCATCTATAAAATATTCTTTGATGATCGGCGTCATCTGATGCAGTGAAATGCCTTTTGTCTCTAATTTTTGCCTGGATCGCCCTTTCGGGTTTTAAATCCATCAGGACACTCTTTTTTGCCTAAGCCGCCTTTTCAGGTTTTCAGCTTAGCGAGCTATGTATTTTTTTGTGTATTTTTATCCCTTATTTTTGCGTGGATCTCCTTCATAGGTTGTGATCCACCGGGATACCCATTATTGCCTAAGTCGCATTTCCAGGTTTTCGACTTGGCGGGTTATTTTAGGTATAATATTTTCTGACTGCATCAGAGTTGACAGGATGTGCAAGCTCTTCACCATCCATTATTGTGAGAATTAGCGATCCTTTGGAGAAGACTGTCTTCACAATAAATAGGCCTTCGTAATTGGGCATCCATTTCCCTCACATGTCTTTGTGAACTGGCAAGATTTTCTTGAGTACGAGTTCTCCTTGACGGAATTCACGGATTCAGACTTTCTTGTCAAAGGATTTCTTCATCCGTTTCTGATATAACTCACCATGGCACATTGTAGTCATACGCTTCTCGTCAATGAGATTCAGCTGGTCGAATCTGTCTTGAACCCACTCAGCTTCATCAAGCTTGGTTTCCATCAGTACCCTTAAGGAAGGTAATCTACTTTGATGGGGAGGACGACGTCCATTCCATGCACCAATGAGAAAGGGGTTACCCTTGTTGAACTGCGCACTGATGTTTTGTATCCGTGCAAAGCAAATGGCAGCATTTCATGCCAATCCTTGTAAGTCTTGACCATATTTTGCAGGATTTTCTTAATGTTTTTATTTGCAGCTTCAACAACTCCATTCATCTTAGGACGGTAAGGAGAAGAATTGTGATGTGCGATCTTGAAACTTTCACACAACTCCTTCATGGTTTTATTGTTCAGATTGGTATCGTTGTCTGTTATGATCTGGCTTGGAATTCCATAACGGCAGATGATCTCTTTTTTGGTGAAGCGGGCAACCACTTGCTTGGTCACGTTGGCGTAGTGTTGCACCCCAAAATTTGCCCAACCTTTCTTTACCTAGCTTGTGTTTCATTTCATTCACATTAGCATTATCATTTGCATTTCATTGACATGTGTGCAGGGGATCAACAGGTATGATTACCAATAAAGGGCTACACAAGACTATGAAGCTATCTAAGAAGGTTATTCAAGTGTTCAAGGGTTGATATCCTTATTAGAGAAGTCTAAGATCCTCATAGAGAATGGTTGAAACCAAGTATGTGGGTCTCCTAACTTGAGAGTTGTGGGAAGATCATCAGATGATTCTGAAGCCATGAAATTGGACTTGAGGTCTTGAATGAGCTCATGAGAAGTGTTGAAGTGCATTTTGAGGCCTAGATAGGTCATTATGTGGAGAATATGAAGATATAACCAAGATTGGTACAACTAGGGTTTCATCTGGATCACCCTAGGATAACTGATGATTTGAAGAAGGTTGAGACCTAATTCAAGAGCCATGTGACCATGGATTGATACATTGAGATGTTCTAAGGATGATTCCCAGGTTAACTCATCATGATTGAAGAGTTTAAGAAGTTTTAGGCTAGGGTTTCTAAGGCTTGACAGAGTAAAATCCCCTAGCTTGACCCCTGACTTCAAGACCAGTTAACTCAAGATGTGATCTTCATCTCATCTTGACCCTAACATGATTGTTGTATATCATGGTTTTAGCTTTAATTTTAGTACTAGAAGTCCGTGATAGGGTTTATAGAACTCAAGTTATGAGCCAGACAAGTTACAGGTCATCTGAGGCAAGTGAATTTGGAGCTTGAAAGTTACCCAACTTGCATGAGACTTTTTCCCTAGAAGGATGATTCCTATGAACTCTTGGTCAACATGAATGTTGTTCCTTATTCTCTTAGCTTTCTAAAGAGTACTAGAAGTCCATGATTGGATTTATAGAACTCAAGTTATGGCTTTGACAAGTCAAGGGTATTTTGGGTATTTGGACATTATAGGTCATTTTGAAGTATGGGTCCATTTCACTATCTTGCAAGCCTCATATGGAGTTTTGTGCAACTTTAAAGTTGCTAAAAATGATATTTTAGCTCAGCCAAGTATCAAGAGTCCATTGATATGGATTAGAGCAAGCATTGGTTGAAGAAATTTCTCAAAAAGGCCATTTTAATGAATTAAAAGGGAAAAATTCAAAACAATTGGTAATTGAATGATTTCAAACCAAATTTGTGCGCATTTTGATTGGAAATGATATTCTAAACACTTTTGCATTATTACATTTTTGAGTTGATACTCATTTCATGGCATTTTGATGGATTGCTTCATGATGAAGTAACATTTCAAACATCCCTCTTTGGTTGAAATCAAAGGAGAACACTCACTCAAATACACTCAATAACTATCAAGTAAGTGAATTGAAGTGGATTGAGAGCAAGAGCAAGGCAAATTTGTGGCTGCCATAAGTGAATTTTTTAGAAAAAACTTGAAAGTTGGAAATCACAAATTGGGCCATGAATGGGCCCCCAATGGATCAGAACAGATTATAAATGGAATGTGGATCATTTTTAGAAGTTTCTAGTGCCATTTTCTGTTGAGAATCAGTTAGAACAGTTTGGGGAAGAAGCTTGAAGTTGGATTTTCGAGTTTGGATATTGAGAGAGTTTTAGAAGAAATTGAACCTCAAGACTTGTTCATCATCATCCAATGATGGAATCTGCATCTTATGGAAGAGAATTGAGCCCTGAAAGCCACCATATTCGAAGCTCCAAACCAGGTTTCTTCCTCGCAAAGTTTCTCTTAAATTATGCACTCTTAAAGCTTTAGATACATGTGGTTAAGGTCTACGGGAAACATAGATGGATTCTGTATAAAATTCGTAGTGAATCGTGACACTTTGTGATATGGAATTCCAAGTTGTAGTTTAGATATCTCACTTGTCAATGGTTAAAATTGGAAACAAATCGTAGATTGATGACCTAGGAAGTAAGACGAGCAAAACGGTGTAAGAAAATGGAAGTTCGGTTGAGTTTTGATTTCCGTCACTATGCATTCTAGCCGGAGAAGATGATCGGATCTTCTCCGGTCGCCCCTGCAACCACCGCGGGCATATTCCCTCCATTTTAGTGTTTAAATCCCAGGTCGTATCATAGCCACCCGATGGCTCTGTTTGGTTGGACTGGTATGCTGATCTCACGACTTTGATGAGCCCGCGTGTCCACTTCCCATGGCCAATTTCCAGTTTAAGTGAAACGTAGAGTTTCACTTTGAAACTCTGTCGGGCCTTGCATCCGTAACGCTATCCCCACCCCCGTTTCTGGGCCCAAACTAATATAACACGTAGAAACATTGCTTAACACACCCCTGGCTTGTTCCCAAACTAATGTGAAACTCAGTTGGGCTTTGATCAAAGCGCTGTTCGCACCCCACCTTGTTAGGCCCAAGCGAATTAACTCATTGATTAATTGTTGCTTGCACCTCCCTCCTATTTTCTTTTAATTTCTTTTTTCTTTTATATTCTGTTTTGTTGATGTTTGTTATTAATTCAAGAAAAATAGCATTTTAATTCATAAAATCATGAAAAAATATGTGGATGCAGATTGGAATGTGAAGAATTTTATCATGTTTTTTATTTTAATTTTCCATTTCTTTTGCAATTAATTTCATATTTTCTATTGTAGTATGTTTTTAATAATGGGATGATTGTATGCTGAGCTTGATGATTTTATTTCTCATTCATGCCTTTGAGTTTGGTTTTGAGATTTTGTGTACTAGTTGTAGACATGTTGATGATGTTATGTGATTTTTGTTATGATTTTTAGATGATTCTAAATAGGATTTTAGGATAGTTGTTTAGGAGTGCTCATGGTTGGATCCCTTTAGTGCACCCTTGAGGTCTTAGATTTAGTTTGAACATTTTGATTTAGGTTTAGCCCCTGATTTTTGGACCATAGAATGTTGATACATGTAGGATAGTGTAGTATTTTCCTTAGATTTTTTAGGAATGATTTTCTATTAGTTCCTCATTTTACAAATTGGCCTTAGTTTAGGTGATCCTAACTAGGTTAAGTGCATAGATTAGGCTTGTAAATGACCATTAGACGATTCTAGGTCCCATTTCCTTTCTTGATAGATTGGTAACTAGATAGATGCCTCTTTTAGAGCCCTTGAATCCTTAGTATAGGTGATCCTTGTAAGGTAACATTTGAGGTGCTTTAGAAGATCAAGTAGGTGGATGATTCTTCCTATAGGGGTAGTCTCCTCTTCAATTTTCCTTGCTTGATTGGAATCCTCCTTGTGAGCATGTTTCCTCCTGTGGAGGAATGCATTGCATTATCATATAGGGGTTGAGTCCATGAAGGCTCTCTCTCTCTCTAAGGAAATGGAGTTGGTTGAGTGTCCGTGGTAAGTTCCTGTGGAACTTACCTTGCTTCTCATCTCCATTCTCCTAATATTTTCCCTTTCAATTCTGTTTAGGAACCTTCTTGGGGTAGCATAGTCCCTCCTGTGGGGGGAATATTGCACATCTCTTGAAGGAGCCAAACCCTTAGGATTCCCCCAAATCTCTTTTAGTTGGTTGAGTGCCTGGGATAAGTTCCTGTGGACCTTACCTTTGCCTCCCAACACGCAATTTCTTTCCTTAGGGTAGAAGCCTTGTATGACTACTTGTGGAATGATTTCCTTATTTGTCATAAGTCCTTTTCCTCATTCATGATTGAATGGTGTGTTGCATTAGGATAGTTCATGATTAGGATAGTTTAAGCATAGGTGCATGACTGAATTAAGAGGTTGAGTGGGTCTCCCTCTGCTTATTTGGCTTAAGGGTTGAGGTGACCCTCCACTTGCTTGTGTGTTGTTTTTCTCTTCTTAATTGACGTATTTGCATAATAGAGGTTGAGTGAGCTCCCTCTGCTTGTCTGTTTTGTCTGTCTTTCTTTGCTTGATTGCTAAGAGGTTGAGTGAGTCTCCCTCTGCTTGTATTGCTACATTTCATGTGCATTCTTTACTATTTACTGTTAAATTGATGCTTTATTTGTTTCTGTGTCCCATTGACATGATCCCCTAGGAATCTCACTTCCTTTGATAAGGAAATGGTTATTAGAACTTTAGGTTGAAACCTATGCATGATAACTTCTAGGAGTTCCCTGTTTCAAACCTCAACCATAGGATGAATCCTTGGCATGACAACATTAGGACTTGACAGTCTCTCCATAGTGTTCGTTCTCTTCTCTTCTCAAAACAACAGTAAAAGACGTAATAAAGGCAACTTAGTACAAGCGCGTTACGAGCCTTAAGCTACTTGGGAAATGATAATTGAGCGGTCTCCTCTCAATCATCTAGAGTGTTTAGTATATGTCCTTTGGACGATATGCGACGCATTCGCTTCTAAGTCATAGTCTCTAGTGCGGTACAAACTACAGACAACCATAAAAAACAGTTCTTTCGTAAAAGACTGAAAACAAACTTCAAACCTTTTTGCCCCGTGGGCCCATAATTAAAAGGAAGCTTTTCTGAAGAAAAGAGTGTCGCTAACTCCCAGTTCTACTGCAAACGGTAACGCCTAAGTCTCCAAGGGTCCAGCTGCGTACATCAAACTGCTAGAACTGCCTGTTAACCCTACTTGAAAAACAGATGAATCTGAACCTCCGTAATCCGTCGTATCCCGAACTACGTAAGCTCTTATCTCTCATATCTGTTGAGAGTACGTAGGCACAATACTGATGTATTGGCGAGCCACCTTCCCCCGTAACCCGTAGTTAACCGAACTACGTAGACTCTGATTTCTCATTCTCTGATGAGAATACATAAGCATAAAGTGTGACGCTTTGCCGAGTTGTTTACTTTTATTTTCAAACCAGCCTTGATAGGTAGATAGTTAAATGATAACGCGAAATCGTATATATATAATGACGTATTTTTTTACTAATAAGTGACCGTTTCCACTCCGATTTCAGATATTTCCACATTATTTGTCCAGTATTTTGTAGGTATTCAAGGTCCATGCTCAAATGGAGCAAGATGAAGAAAACAAGCAATTACAGATGAAAACCAGGTGAAAAACAGGCCAAAAACAGCAAAAACGAGTTCTGCTGATGTGACGACCGTCACAAGGGTGTGACGACCGTCATACGTGTTACGACCGTCACAGGTCCATGACGACCGTCATGGAATGAAAATGCAGAAATGCCGCACGTGCTGTGAAGTGCTTGCAAATGCCAAAAAGAAGTGGACCACTAACCCCTATATTTTTCTGAGATCAATCCCACTCCCTGAGGAAATTAACCGTTGGAAATTCCCTCTATAAAAGAGAGGGAGCTGGTACCAAAAAGGGGAGCCGCATTGAAGAGACGAAGTGCTGCCAATTTACTTTCAGAGCAATTTTTAGTTTCCCAGTTTTCTTATCGTTTTATTGTTTCTTTTTTCTTTCTTTCCTTGCAATTGTTGTTTTACTTTCTCAATTCTATTCTGTACGAGTAATTGGCATAAAGACTAAATCCTGCCGTCATTTCGGAGGATTTCCCAAAAGCCAATCGAATTATTTACAGGTTATTATTTTAATCGTTAATTGATTTCCATTTCCCATTATAATGCATATTTATATTTTCTGCCATTATCTACGTGTTCTTAAGTTACATTCCATGTCCGGCTAAATCTTAAGTAATCAGTATGTAATAATTAATCAGATGGGATTCGATAATTAACCGGTGTTTACTTTCCTTTTCAAAACTTATTTATGGCTTCAGTTTTTAAAATCGATTTTTCTAATATAAATGTTCGTCGCGACAGCGAGAACTTATTTAAAAGCAGTTTTGCCACGACAGTGGGAAATTCACAAAGGTACGAACCAACAAGCGACAACTGAGGTTAAGTCCAGATAGTAAAAACTAAGCATTCATTTTAAAAACAGCGACAACGCTTTAAAAAGGATTAGAGCTTAATGGTTTTCAAAAAGTAATTTTAACCCCGAACGGGATAGCGACAGCATACGTTCTGCCTTAGAGTTGCGACTAGCGTCAACAACCATAGTGAGACAAAGGTCTTTAAACCGTCACTTTCTTCTTAAACTATTTTTGAAAACACCCAAAACACCGGTGACTTGTAGAATCCCTGAAGAACTAACATATTACATACTGATTCAAGCATTTATACCTTAAGTAACGCTTTAGTTCCCTTATAGTTTACGCACTTATTTTGCTTTTATTCCCCTAAAACATTACCAACCTAGCTAAACACAGTAACACCCGAAAATACTAGCTTGATTACGAGTCCCTGTGGGATCGATATCTATTATTACTACGCGATAGACTGTGCACTTGCAATTAATTCAATTAGACATAGAAAGTCGCGACCAAGTTTTTGGCGCCGTTGCTGGGGACCCGTTTAGTCAATAGTGTAATCCTTTGTTACACAGTATAGACTAGGTTAACTATTCTCTCTCCCTCTACTCGTTCTTCGATTGTATGCCAAGTACTCGCTCACAAGGCGACATCTTACAACCTACAATCGCCGAACTAGACCGCTTCTTACATTTAAGAAGGCGCATCCTCGAATATCAACGAAAACACAATATTCCTCATCTTCTAGCTCATCCTCCTGTTGAAGAAGCAAAGATGGCTGACGGACCTCAGAACAAACCGCTGAAGGACTACGCTACACCCTCTCAGTTGGAACCTCGATGTAGCATTGTTGTCCCAGCTATAAATCGGAATGATTTCAAACTGAAACCGTCATTGCTGTCAGCTGTACAACAAAATCAATTCTCAGGAAATGCAACTGAGGATCCGAACGAACACTTAACGAAGTTTGTGCAATACGCAGACACAGTGAAGGCAAATGGAGTAACTCCAGACGCAATAAGACTTCGTCTCTTTCCTTTCTCTCTTAGAGACAGAGCTTGGACATGGTTACAATCCTTACCATCCAAATCCGTTACAACGTGGGAACAGTTGAAGAACATTTTCTTAGCGAGATACTTTCCGCCAAGCAAAACTGCTATGCTTAGAGCTCAAATCAACGGATTTCGACAAAAAGATACTGAATCTCTCTACGAAGCGTGGGAAAGGTTCAAAGATATGATGAGAGCATGTCCTCACCATGGTTTAGAAGACTGGGTGACGATCCATACTTTCTACAATGGGTTTCTATATAACACCAGATTAACGGTAGACGCCGCCACGGGCGGTGCACTTATGGATAAGCCATACGACGAAGCCTATCAACTTATCGAAAACATGTCTCAGAACCACTGCGAATGGGGAGGTGAACGAACTCCAGCAGAGAAACCCGCAGCGAAAGGTGGGATGTACGAGATCAGCAGTCTTGAAAAGTTCAACGCTAAGGTAGATGCTCTAGCGCAGAAAATCGACAGTCTGACCGTTACCCCAACTGCAACCGTAGCTGTTGTAACTCCAAACTGCGAGTTATGTGGAATCGCCACTCATAATGCGCCCGAGTGCCCATTATTGGCAGGAATCCCACCAGACCAAGTAAACTACGCCCAAGGAAATTCTTACGCAAATACTTACAACCCAGGATGGAGGAACCACCCAAACTTTTACTACAAGAACGATAATGCCTTGCAAGCACCCGCTGCTCTGCCAAGATATCAGAAACCAGCCGCTGCTGCCCAGACTGCCCCTAGGAAATCAAACCTCGAAGTGATGATGGAAAAATTCATAGCTACTCAAGCTCAAACGAATTATGAATTCCTGAATCAAAACATACACACTAGCGAGCAAATTAAACAGCTGACCGGAAAAGTAGACGCTTTAGCCACCCATAATAAAATGCTCAAAACGCAGATAACACAAGTGGCTCAACAACAAGCCTCCGCAGTCGCACCAGCTGGGACATTTCCAGGTCAGCCAGAACCTAATCCGAAAGGCCACGCAAACGCTGTTATATTGAGAAGTGGAAAAGAATTGGAAGGCCCAACAGATCCTAGGAATGAAGATTTAGTAATGCATCAGAAATCCGATAAACCAACAGAAAAGGAGTCTGAAACAAAAAAGAAGGAATGTAACGAGCAAAAGGCTGCCAAAGATGAAAACTCATGTGTGCCTCCAGCGCCATATAAACAATCACCTATCCCTTATCCTCAAAGATTAATAAACTCCAAAACTTCAGGAGAATTTAAGAAATTTGTTGAACTTCTGAAACAACTAAACATCACTATTCCTTTCACAGAAGCGATAACTCAAATGTCGTCATACGCTAAGTGTCGCTACTGCGAAAATCGGCGCCGGCTGAACAGAAGAGTCGCCACCGTGCGTTATTTATCCCACGGGAGGGAAAGGGAACGCTCAGAGTAAACCTCGCAAAGACGGGAAAGGTATGGTCGTCGCAACCAAAACCTGGGTTCGGGAGTCGGTTACGCAAGGGGAAGGTATTAGCACCCCTCACGTCCGTCGTACTCGACGGGATCCATGCTTGTTTTCGGGTATGGATTGTTATTCTATCTAAACTATAGGTCTGGGGTTAAAAAGAAAATAAAACTGAAAATAAAAATGACTCGGCAAAGTATCGCACTTTATGCCTACGTATTCTCGCCTGGAACGAGAAATCAGAGTCAACGTAGTTCGCCTACCTACGGGAAAGGAGGGGAAGGTTGCTCGCTAGGATATCGCATCCTATGCCTACGTACTTTCACACGGCATGAAAGATCAGAGCAAACGTAGTTCGGGCCACGTACGACACAAGTCTGTCTTGGTTGATTTTATTCCTTCTGAAAAAGGTTTTCTTGATTAACAGTCCCAGCGGACAAAAATGACGCTTTGATGAGTTCACATTCTTTTACGGAAGAAGTGTCTTTTATTGCGTTTGAAATCTTTATGTGTTTTTCTGTTTGTTTTGAGAAAGAAAGAGACAGAACTCTAACCTACGGTTGCGAAGGGAATCAAACTAACCTAATGTTATCATGCATGGGTTAAGACCTAGTGTCTATCATGCTCCTCTCTTGCACAGAGAGAAACAGAGATCCTACGGGATAGGCAGAAACAGAAACAATATCAAATATATACAGTAAAACAGTAAAATGCATGGATGCAACAGTACAAGCGAGGCAAGGGAGTCCCACTCAACCTCGAACCTAGAAAACAATAGGCAAAAGTGAACAGGCTTCACTTTCAACCCAACAGGGTAAACAGCAAACAATACAGTCCAGAAAACCAATCAATACATCAGCAATAAAATACAACAGCAAAAGAAACAGCATCAGCAGCTCTGAATCAACATCTGACTTCAAGTAATCTCCAATCAGCTACAGGCTTCAACAAGCATCAATCTCCATCTTCATGGCCCTCAGGCAAGGGCTTTGATCATCTGTCTTCTATCTGCAATGGCTTTTCTTCAAGCTCAAACCTCCAGGATGAGGGATTAGTCACAAGAGTGAATTGGGTGTTAAGCAATCAGTTGACTACCAAGGGTGGTGAACAGACTGCTTCTAACACAAAAGACATTTTCTCTCAAGAGTTCTATCTCTTAGACACTATCACCAAGCCTTCCAAAGGAAGGGGGTGAGTGTCTTAGAGAGACTCTGAATCACAGAGAAGAATGGATGCAGACAAGGCAATCCATGTTTGAGAAACAAGCTTTCTAACCTAGAGCTCTGCCTAGCTCCTAAACCCTAGTCTCCTCAGCAACTGCTAGCAAGAACCTCCTCTCCAACTCTGGCAGTTGATCTTCAATCTTTGGATCTCCAATGGTCTTCATCTCCTCAAGTCTTCAGCTCTCCCAAGTCCCCAAACAATCCCAATACCCAAGCAAGCAAGCAATAATCCCCAGAGGGCACACCACACCAGTCAATCAGACATACACAGAGTATTAATAGCAGTAGGGGAATCCTAACTTTTTCTAAGGGGGTTTAATAACTACCCATAGCCCCTATAGTCCCATAACTAATCTAGTTAAATCCTAAGTCCTAAGGGAAATGAATTGATTCTCCTAAGTAATCACCTAAAAACCCTAATTTGTTCATGTTGTTCAAGCCTACATTAATCACCTAAAATTAATTCCTATAAATGGGAACTAAAATGAATCTACAAGTTCAATATCTAATCTAAACAACCTAAAAAGAATGAACAAAAAATATGAAAGCATTTAGTAGAACAAAAATTAATAAAATCATGCATGAAATGAAGCTATTTAAAATGACATTTATTTAGAAAGTATGGAAAAAATATGAAATAAAAATAAAAATGCAATTTTATTTAATGACAATTTTCTACACATTCTAATGAAAATGATGTAAAAAGAATGAGTTAAAAATGATTTTTTATGTATTTATTATGAATTAATGAAAATGCATAAAAAAATTAAAGAATATAAAAGAAAATAATGAAATAAAGGGAGGGGGGTACTAGTAGCAGAGCGCCCCAGTTCATATTCAGGATGGGCCAGCAACGGGGGTGTGAAAAGCAAGTTGGCATCAGGCCCAAAACGAGTCAGCAATAATAATAACAGAGAAGAGGAATCAGGGGGTGAGAAAAGTAAGCCAGCACGTTCAAAATCACAATGGGCTTAAAATTGGGGGGTGGGGATATCACTCACTTAGGCCCGCCCGTTTCAATTAATGAAACGGTGCGTTTAGGGCACCACTCTTCCCTCCAAATTCAGAATCAAATTCTAGCCACACGATGGCTCCTCAAGTCAAAAGTCCAACACGAAATGGACAGTCCAGATTTCGTCTTCTCCAATGGATCATATGAGCTAGGGTTTATACTCCATGAAACTCCATGCACGCACCAACTTCCCTCAATCGGTTCTCACTCCACAATGCATGAAACACCACGATGTAAACATGAAAAACACTCTAAATTCCTCCCTCTATAAGCCTATGGTCTTTGTTTGCATTAAAACTCAGCCAATCAATAAACCCGATAGCAACAATCTCTGACTCCATGAAAACACTCTGCAACTCACCAACATAATTCTCCATCAAACCTAGACTAGTCTCTTCCATGACTAATGGTGATTATTCTGATCTATCAAACTAAGATTATAATGGCCTAACCTAAGAGTTCTAGGTCCTAACAGTTTGGTGCACCTGCTAACAATCATCACTAAACTACTCCAAACTCATCCTAATTGCTCTACTAACATCCTACATCATATCTAAACTAACAAATCTATGCTAAACTAACTGAATCAAGCTGTGGCAGAGAAAATGCACCTGGTGTGAAAGCTTGTGGATGATGATGAAATTCGTGGATCTGAGGCTTTTGAGGCTTGGATCCTGATCTACAATTGCTCTACTTGCTTCTGTATGCAACACTTTGAGGAGTCTTGCACTGGATCTTGAGTTCCAACTGAATTTGCAATTTTGATGTTGATGATTATAGTGCTCGAAAATGGATTGATCACACCTGGTTCTTGGTTGAATTCTGATCTATGATGATGAATCAGTATAATGAAGTTGATTTTGATGATGATTGGTGAAGAATTTGAGGAATTGAAGTGAAAATGCAATGAGAAAGAATGAGAGAATTTGGGAAATTCTTGGTGCAAAATGAATCCAACCCTTGATCAATCTTCATTTCATGTTTATATAGGACTCAAATGAACTTTCTAGATCCATCTTACAATTTCCCTTGCCTTCCAACTTTGATCCATTTTTGAAATGTTTCTTCAAATGCAAGTAACCAAGGATAACTTTGAAATCTTCCACTAAACTCAAAAAAGTGCTTGAACCATTGTCTTTAGAATGTCTTTTCCATTCAAAATCATATATTGGAAGTCTCCATTTGGACTTATAAATCTCCCAAACCATTTTCCACTTTGACTTTATTCAAATTATAAGCCATTTTAGTTCAAATTTGGACCAATCATGCAACTTCATGTTATGAGCTTTTACAACAATTTGTGACCTTCTTTCTAGACTTAAAATCACATTTGGAGCAAGTTTGATGTTGTAAGTTTTTCCATTTGAGGCCTCCTTGTATGAGTTTTGGACATAGGTTAAAATGACCTGTAATTCACAAATGCCCAAAATACCCTTTGCTTGCCAAGACCATAAGTTGAGTTCCACACATCATATGAGGGCATGCTATACCATTCTAGAAAGCTAAGACAATGAGGAACAATTCTTGTGTTGACCAAGAATTCATTTGAAATCTCCTTGAGGGGTAAAAATTGCTTGGAAGTCAAGTCACTTTCACAGACAAAATTTCAGATACCTCAGATGACCTGTAACTTGCAAGGACCATAACTTGAGTTCTATAAATCTCCTTGATGTCTTCCACCACTCAAATTAAAGGTCTTGAGATCCTCTACAAGTTTCATGTTGGCCAAGAAGCCATTTGAAGATAGCATTTTGACTTATCTTGCTTGGAAATTTGACCTAAACTAGGGGATTTTACACAGAAACCCTAATTTAGAAACTCCTCTTCTCCTTGATTTCTCTTGAATTCCTCTTGGCATATCTCCATATCCTTCTTTATATATCCAATGATGAACCCCACATCTCTCCAATAGCCCTTAATGCCCCTTAAATCAGTCAATTGACCTAGGGTTGACCTAGGGTTGACCCAGATGAAACCCTAGTTGACTGCTTTCAGCTATAGCTCTTGTGCTCTCATCAATGACTTGTCTCCTTCTTTAAATGACTTTCTAAATCTCTCATAATGTCTAGATACTCTCCATGCCTTCAATTCACAGCTCACAATCCTCTTGTTGACCCTCAGATATCCTCAGCTAGGAGATGGACTCAAGGCTTGATCTGCTGAACTCTTTGCTTTCAAATTCTTTCCTGATGACCTGAATGAGATTGAATTGGGATAATAACCTCTTGATAGGCTTCTAGAGATGAGAATAATGATTGGTCCCCTGTTGAATGACTTGCTATGCTTATGCTATGCAGATGGTTAGACTATGTACATGACTCTATATGCAAATGCTAATGATATTGAAACATAAACCAAGTGAATAAGGTTGGGCAAATTTTAGGGTGCAACACTAAGTTTCTTAAAGAAATCTTGTCTAATAAAAGGAAAATAGTGGATAACGAAACAGTTACACTTACTGCCGAATGTAGCGCAATCATTCAAAACAACATGCCTCATAAACTAAAAGACCCAGGTAGTTTCTCCATACCCTGCGTCATAGGAAAGTTCATTATAGACAAAGCTCTATGCGATCTAGGAGCCAATATAAGTGTCATACCTTTATCTATATGCAAAAAGCTGAATATGGGAGAACTAAGACCAACTAAAATATCCGTACAATTGGCTGACCGATCAGTCAAATATCCTGTCGGTGTGCTGGAAAACGTTCCAGTACGCATATGCCAATTCTATATCCCAACCGAATTCATAATCATGGACATCAAAGAGGACTCTGTTACCCCAATTATCCTAGGAAGACCATTCCTAGCGACAGCCGGAGCTATCATAGACGTAAAGAAAGGAAGGCTAGCATTCGAAGTAGGAGAAGAAAAGATAGAGTTCATCCTTACTAAGTTCTTGAAGGCACCAGCTATAGATGACACATGCTATATAGTAGATGTCATTGACGAATGCATACGAGAATTAGAGAAGGAAGAAATTACATATTCTAAAATCATGAAAATCCAGATCCCTGCTATTCATGAAGACGAAAACTGGCGTGCACCATACAAAGATGATAGTCTGAGCGAGATCTTAGCACTAACTCCAAATCACATGCTAGGTCCGAAAAACCCAGCTTTAGAACTTAAAGAACTGCCTAAAACCCTCAGGTACAAATTCCTAGATACATAATTCAAAAGACCAGTAATAGTCAATGCTAATTTAGGACAGTCAGAAACCGAGCAATTACTAGAAGTCCTAAGGAAATACCCAACTGCGTTAGGCTATAATATAAGCGATCGAAAAGGCATAAGTCCTTCCATCTGTATGCATCGTATCATGCTAGAGGAAGACTGCAAAACTTCAAGAGAACATCAGAGAAGGATAAACCCGATCCTAAGCACTGTAGTCAAAGACGAGGTGAAAAAGTTACTAGACGCAAGAATCATATACCCGATATCCGACAGCCAATGGGTCAGCCCAGTACATGTAGTACCAAAGAAAGGAGGTGTTACTGTAGTGAAGAATGTGAAAGGTGAATCGATAACCCAAGGAGTTGTGACCGGAAACAGGATGTGTATCGATTATAGAAAACTGAATAAGGCGACTCGGAAAGATCACTTCCCTTTACCTTTCCTAGACCAGATGTTGGAAAGACTAGCGAAAAATTCGTACTTCTGCTACCTAGATGGTTATTCGGGATTCTTTCAAATTCCTATTCACCCTGATGACCAAGAAAAGACAACATTCACCTGTCCTTATGGTACTTTCGCTTATTGCCGAATGCCGTTCGGACTATGCAATGCTCTAGTAACCTTCCAAAGATGCATGATGGCAATCTTTGCGGATTTCATAGATGACATCATGGAAGTATTCATGGATGACTTCTCTGTATGCGGACAAAGCTTTGAAAGCTGCCTGTCAAATTTAGAAATGGTACTCAAAAGACGCGCTAAAGTGAACCTTGTCCTTAATTGGGAGAAATGTCATTTCATGGTCCGACAAGGCATCGTTTTAGGACACACCATATCTGAAAAAGGGATTGAAGTTGACAAAGCTAAAATAGAGATCATAAAGGATCTTCAATCTCCGAAAACCGTACGAGAAATACGAAGCTTCTTAGGACACGCTGGATTCTACCAAAGATTCATAAAGGATTTCTCGAAAATCACAAAACCTCTGACAGGTTTGTTAATGAAAGATGTCGAGTTCATCTTCGATAAAGAATGCTTAGAAGCATTCGAAACTCTAAAGACAGTACTTATCACCGCACCAATCATGCAACCCCCAGATTGGCGACTACCATTCGAAATCATGTGCGATGCGAGTGATTATGCTGTATGCGCAGTTCTAGGACAAAGGAAAGACAAGAAGCTTCACGCTATCTACTACGCCAGTAGAACTGTAGACCCTGCCCAAATGAACTACGCCACAACGGAAAAGGAACTTCTTGCAGTGGTGTTTGCACTTGACAAATTCCGTTCCTACTTGGTAGAAGCCAAAATAATCATATACACAGATCACGCTGCCATTAGGTACCTAATAAGCAAAAAGGACGCCAAACCAAGATTATTGAGATGGATCCTATTACTACAAGAGTTCGACTTAGAAATTAAAGATAAGAAGGGGACCGAGAACATAGTTGCAGATCACTTATCTCGTATAGAAGGCATTAAACAAGAATCAGTGCCTATCAATGAAGACTTTCCCTACGAACTTCTGATAGCCAAATTGGAAAGAGATATGTCCAACTCAACCTCGGATGAACCAGAACTGGAAAAAGTCGTGGAAGCTGTCTATGCCCAAGCCACTTTGCCTTGGTTTGCCGACATCGTTAATTACTTGGCCGCAGGCGTGCTTCCACCGGACCTAACTTATCAACAAAAGAAGAAATTCTTCCACGACTTAAAGCATTACTATTGGGACGAACCTCTACTCTTCAAACGAGGCGCCGACAACTTATACGTCGATGTGTCCCAGAGGAAGAAATAGAAGACATCATTTCCCAATGCCATTCATCACCTTATGGTGGTCATGCTAGTACTTTAAAGACGTGCGCTAAAATTCTACAATCTGGCCTGTTCTGGCCCAACCTCTAGAAGGATGTCCATATCGCTGTACTCAAATGTGACCGGTGCCAACGCACTGGCAACATCTCACGACACGATGAAATGCCTCAGAAAGGAATTTTAGAAGTAGAAATCTTTGACGTCTGGGGAATAGACTTCATGGGACCTTTCCCGTCTTCTTTTGGAAACAAATATATACTCGTCGCTGTCGATTATGTATCTAAATGGATAGAGGTCGTTGCCGCTCCAACAAATGACGCGCGAGTAGTCGTCAAACTCATTAGAAACGTCATTAGTGACATAATCTTTCCTAGATTCGGTGTGCCCAGACTCGTCATTAGTGACGGTGGTTCGCACTTCATATCGCGAATCTTTGACAAACTCCTCTCCAAATACGGAGTCAAACACCATGTAGCTACACCGTATCATCCACAAACTAGTGGACAAGTGGAGATTTCAAACAGAGAAATAAAGCAAATTTTGGAAAAGACAGTCACAACCTCCAGGAAAGATTGGTCATCAAAGTTGAACGAAGCTTTATGGGCTTATAGGACCGCCTTTAAGACACCAATAGGTACCACACCATTTAAACTAGTTTACAGAAAATCATGTCACCTGCCGGTAGAATTAGAGCATAAAGCCTTCTGGGCTATTAAGACGCTGAACTTCAACTACACTGCGGCAGGAGAAAAACGAATCTTGAACCTTCATGAATTGGAAGAGCTCAGATTGGACGCATACGAGAATGACCGTATCTACAAAGAAAGAACCAAGAAATGGCATGATAAACGTTCAATCTGGAAACAATTCAGTGTGGGAGACATCATGCTCCTATTCAACTCAAGATTAAAACTTTTCCTCGGAAAATTAAAATCTAGATGGTCTGGACCTTTTGAGGTCACCAAAGTCCTTAAAAGTGGAGTTGTTGAAATCAGAAATCAAATTAATGCACCGTTTATAGTAAGCGGACAACGTTTGAAGCATTATAATCAAAACGAACACAGCCACCACGTGAGCAATATGAAATTGCTCGAGCTTCCCGAATAGCTTGCAGCCAAGCTATCGTCAGGCTTTCGACGTTAAAAACAGCGCTGATTGGGAGGCAACCCAATTTTTCCCGTTTTTCCCTTCTTAATTTATTAAAACCATGTTTTACCTTTTAACTTATAATTTCTATAAATTTCTATTTTCTTATTTTCTACTATTTATTTTATTTTATTCTTCTTTCTTTTATCACCCTTTGCTTCTTAAAAAAATCTAATCTGAGTGAATGTGATTTTAACTTTTCCATGATTTTAAAGTCGTTCTACTTTTCTCTCGTTTTAATCTGACTAACCTCCGAGTATGGCTGACATCGACGTTATGACTGTTGTATTTAGAGGACTAGCTCATAAGGCCAGATTTGAGGCACTGACTCAGAGAAGCTTTGCTTCGACTCTGTACTACGATAGACCCACCATGGACAAGCTAGGAATCCAGGATAGTATTCAGTATCTATTTAACCAATTAGACTGGGAGCAAACTGCTCTAAAGACCCGATTTGCTACCTACCGCGAACTCACGTTCGAATTCCTTAGCTCCTTAAGTTACTTACCAGAACATGGCTATGGATCCACCAAAGAGCTGATAACCTTTAGAATGTTTGGAATGGACCAAACATACAACCGTACATCGTTAGCTAACATCCTAGGTTTCCCTAGCGGACCTTTTGTGTTTACCAACACTGAAGAGGATATTGATCTCGAGTTAGAACAATTCTGGGGTACCATCACCGGTAACTATCACCCTGAACCGAATGACATGCACAACAACGAGATACACAATCCAGCCCTCCGTTATTTCCATAGGATTTTAGCCCATACCCTCTTTGGGAAGGAGGAAAACATTACAACAGTCTCAAAGGAAGGGTTGTTCATCCTTCTCTGTGCTTCACAAGGCCGCCCTGTAAATGTTGTCCCTTTTATGATGAGGGCATTCACACGCCTTAATCCGGAACCTCACTTACCCATTTTAATAGGAGGCTTAGTCACCATGATTGCCCACGAAATTGGTCTGCGGTATTACCTGAACAAAGCCATTCGTTTCGGCAACCTCAGATCAATGGACATCCAATTCTTCTTCAACAGACGTATCTTAGGTACCTTAGGACCAGGAGCCTATGAATACCTCATACCTGATCAACCTGTCCACTTTTTCACATTGCCCAACCACGAGCTAACAAGTATCCACAATAGAAACAATTGGCTTTATGAATTGGACGAGCCTTTGGGACCTCCATCACCTCACTCCACACCCCAGGCTTACATGTATGACGGTGATTAAATATCAAAAGCACATGACTATTTGTACTACCAAGATTATGAGTCCAAAGTGGAGATAGATCCTGAGACCCCTCCTAACTACCATAACTTTCCTGACCCCATTCCTGAACAAGACACAGACAAGTTGGACATTGTTCTGAGAACTATGGACGACCTCAAGCTGGAAGTAACCACTATAAAAGATTAAAATTAACGTAGCTTCACATGGATTTCGTTACTTACATGGATGTAGTTAGCGACCAATTTAATGACGTTATTCAGCAGATCAACAACTTGAAGAAACCAAAGGAGTGATATTTTAGTTTTCTTTTTAATTTTAGTTTACTGCATTTCACATTGTTTCACATTATTTAATTTTGCAATTATTTCTTTTTGGATACTGTATTACTTTAAACTCGTTTTTGATTCAATGTTATTTTAATTTCATTCTGGTATCTCCCTTAATTATGTTTCATGTTATTTTCTATTTTGTAATCAGTCTATCATACTGAAAAAGAATTCAAAAATCACATATTCCACTGTTAAAATGCCCCACAAGCGAACTTCTGCAATTCTGCAGAATTTGCTGGTGTGACGGTCGTCACGCGTATTACGACCGTCACACACCCCTGACGGTCGTCACGCGAATAAAACCCCAATTCTGTCAAAACAGGGGTTACACACCTTTCCACCTTCACTCTCCTAATTCCCCACTTTCAAACATTTAAACCCCACTACAAACCTTCCGAATCCCCCATTAACCCTCCTCCATTTCAACTTCCATTTCACTACTATATATTGACCTCTGCATCCCCATACCACTCCATCCACAAAAACTTTCTATTCTCAACCTCTGCACCTCTCTCATGAAAAATGGCCAGGCAAAATCGTGCAAACCCCGACCTGAGCAATATCACTTTCCGAGAAGGCGAGGCCGGTGAAAGGCAGCAGACCAACTATATATTTTTCCATCAACGGTCGCTTCAGCCGACCCGGTATGCTCACCTAGAGCCTCTGACAGAACTGGGAATTCTGGATGGCGTAACTTGGATGTTATAGAGAGCCGGCATCTGGCATCTCTGCACCAATCCCCAACCCACCTACGAACAACTCACACTGGAGTTTCTCAGTTCCTTCGCGTACGTAACTTCACCCGGCAATACCAACCAGCTTACCGGCGCCGCTTGCTTCCGCTTGTTCGGCACCAAATATCAAGTCCCCCAAGACCGCATCACCGTCATGTTACAGTTCCCTCACGGTGACGATGCTCATCGCCGCCCCTCCGATCAGTTCTACCAAGAAGCTTTCCCTCTATAGAACCACTGACCGGCACCACTCCAGAAAGTTGGGACACTCTGAATGCCACTCACATCCACAACCCAACAATCTGCTACTTTCATCGTGTGTTGAGCAACACCATCTTCGACCGTGATAGTAACCACAAGGTCAACTCGAAGGAGCTGTTTTATCTCTGTTGCGTGTTCGCTTCGGAACCTGTTAACGCCGCCACATTCCTCTTGGCTCACATTCAAGCCAATTGCAACCGCGGCTCAAAACCTTTCTATTTTGGTGACATCATCACATCTATTGCCTTAGGCCTCGATCTTGGCGACCGCCTCCAGACCCTCCGCCAGATGCCCCCTGTCTTCCTAGACACTGACCACTGCTGCGCCTCTCACCTAATCAGATCCCGCGCAGATGGGAAATATCATCCGGTAGTGCGTGGTCGCACTATCCAGAGCATCATCATGCCTTCTCGCACCCGAATGCATCCGCAGGACAGAGCCAACTGGCTTTTCGATCCGAATGCTCCTGCTGCCCCAACTCAGGATAATGCCCAAGAGCCCAGGGATAAAGTTCAAGAGGAGTTAGACAGAGCCGACCAGGCTGAGCCATCACAAGCAACCGCTGCCGAAGGCCCTTCCTCGCGCCGCCGCCGTCGTCCCGACACCGATGACACATCCGCTGCTCTCCTCCGCTGCATCGAACAACAGAATCAGATGATGCTTATGATGGAATAGCAGAACTGACGGGCTGAACAATTTGAAGCGTGGCAGAGAGAACAAATCAGTCACATGAGGACATCTATGCAGCAGATCCAAGACGTCCATTCCGGCCTGGCCGATGACATTGCCAACCTCACTGTGCGAGTCGACGGCCTCCGCGATTATATCTTCCACACCGGAGCTTTGAACCTCGAGGCACGCAACGGAAGAGCTAGAGGTAGAGGTAGAGATCGAGGAAGAGGAAGGGACTAGTAGTATTTTTCATTTCTTTTATTTTGTTTTTTCTTTCCTTTGTATTTCTCCCTTCCGAATTCTTTCAAATCAGTGAGGACACTGATTGAGATAGTGTGGGAGCGGACCGTTATTTCCCTTTTCCCTGTTATTTCCCATTTCCGATTGTACTTTTTCTTTAGAATTTTCAATTTAAAGTATTTTTAATTTTGGCAAATAAAGCTCTTATATATATCCCTCCGTTACGTGAACTCCCCGTGCTTTATCCGACATATACAAAGAAACTTTTATCCTCTCCAAAGCATCACGTGACACGCCTAAACTTTACCATGTTTGGAATTTCCGAGAAGAAAATTTTAACAAAGCCACTACCGCCCTGACACCTTAGACCTCTGGTTTATACGAGTCGGTATCACTACTTACTCGTACGAAAGCCTCAAGTTTCGACTCAAACGGAGCCCCCAGTAGTTTATACGAGCAGTCATCACCATCCTAAACACTTCTAAGCAAGAAACCGATGCAAATAAGTGTGTGATCTCTAGTATGAAATGAATAATCTTGAAAGAAAAGAAAAGCCATATAGCCTGAATATAGAGACATGTGTTCCTTCTAAGTTAGGTGCTCCTCGCCCGAGCATTTAGCCCAACAGTACGAAACTCTTGCAGATTTATAGCATAATGAGCATATGTGCGAAGAAAAATCAAACTAGCAAAGAGATCATAGTCACCAACAGGTTTGCTTGCCATGAACGTGTATGGACAACAGGCTTAATGTGATTGCGCCAGAGCGAAACCGGGTAAAATTTGTTGCGAGAAACTTGAAGCCGAGCTGCAGTAACATGATTGGGACTGGCTTGCATAAAAGAGAGGTCTTCGAAGACTTACAATCCAGTGTCATTGCCGTATATGTTTTGTTTCCATTGGACCCCTGGTTTTTCCTAACTTGACGTCTGAGAAATCTTATCAAAGGAAGAGCATGCCGCGTGCTTGCCAAACTTTAAATTTTTCCTACCTTTACTTGAGGACAAGCAAAGATTCAAGTTTAGGGGAGTTTGATAACGCGAAATCGTATATATATAATGACGTACTTTTTTACTAATCAGTGACTGTTTCCACTTCGATTTCGGATACTTCCACATTATTTGTCCAGTATTTTGCCGATATTCAAGGTTCATGCTCAAATGGAGCAAGATGAAGAAAACAAGCAATTACAGATGAAAACCAGGTGAAAAACAGGCCAAAAACAGCAAACACGAGTTCTGCTGATGTGACGACTGTCACAAGGGTGTGACGACCGTCATACGTGTTACGACCGTCATGGAATGAAATTCCAGAAATGTTGCACGTGCTGTGAAGTGCTTGCAAATGCCAAAAAGAAGTGGACCACTAACCCCTATATTTTCTGAGATCAATCCCACTCCCTGAGGAAATTAACCGTTGGAAATTCCCTCTATAAAAGAGAGGGAGCTGGTACCAAAAAGGGGAGCCGCATTGAAGAGACGAAGTGCTGCCAATTTACTTTCAGAGCAATTTTTAGTTTCCCAGTTTTCTTATCGTTTTATTGTTTCCTTTTTCTTTCTTTCCTTGCAATTGTTGTTTTACTTTCCCAATTCTATTCTGTACGAGTAATTGGCATAAAGACTAAATCCTGTCGTCATTTCGGAGGATTTCCCAAAAGCCAATCGAATTATTTACAGGTTCTTATTTTAATCGTTAATTGATTTCCATTTCCCATTATAATGCATATTTATATTTTCTGCCATTATCTACGTGTTCTTAAGTTACATTCCATGTCCGACTAAATCTTAAGTAATCGGTATGTAATAATTAATCAGATGGAATTTGATAATTAACCGGTGTTTACTTTCCTTTTCAAAACTTATTTATGGCTTCAGTTTTTAAAATCAATTTTTCTAAAATAAATGTTTGTCGCGACAGCGAGAACTTATTTAAAAACAGTTTTGCCACGACAGCGGGAAATTCATAAAGGTACAAACCAACAAGCGACAGCTGAGGTTAAGTCCAGATAGTAAAAACTAATCATTCATTTTAAAAACAACGACAGCGCTTTAAAAAGGATTAGAGCTTAATAGTTTTCAAAAAGTAATTTTAACCCCGAACGGGATAGCGACAACATACGTTCTGCCTTAGAGTTGCGACTAGGGTCAACAACCATAGTGAGAGAAAGGTCTTTAAACTGTCACTTTCTTCTTAAACTATTTTTGAAAACACCCAAAACACCGGTGACTTGTAGAATCCCTGAAGAACTAACATATTACATACCGATTCAAGCATTTATACCTTAAGTAACGCTTTAATTCCCTTATAGTTTACGCACTTATTTTTCTTTTATTCCCCTAAAACATTACCAACCTAGCTAAACACAGTAACACCCGAAAATACTAGCTTGATTACGAGTCCCTGTGGGATCGATATCTATTATTACTACGCGATATACTGTGCTCTTGCAGTTAATTCAGTTAGACATAGAAAGTCGCGATCATTAAACCAACCCAGCAGATAAACACAACAAGCGTGGATCCCATCGAGTACGATGGACGTGAGGGGTGCTAATACCTTCCCCTTGCGTAACCGACTCCCGAACCCAGACATGGTTGCGACGACCTTGTCTTATACCTTTTCGTCAGGTTTTTTCGATCGTTTCCTTTCCCGTTCTGAGGGATAAATAACGAAAGGTGGCGACTCTTCTGTTTTGCCGGCACCTTATTTTCGCAGTAGCGACAGCTGGCGACTCTGTTGGGGACTTCAACGATTCCCTGTGCGAGTCAATCCTAGCGCTTGCGTGTTTACCTGTTGGGTTGTGTTTATTTATCGCATTTTATTTCCCGCATTTTATTTTCAGTATGATATGATTATCTGTGCTGTTTTTGTAGGGGCTATGATGAGTGATAAGCCAGACCCAGGCTTGAGTATGTACATAGTTTTAGAAGCAGATTGGTGGTGAACCTGCATGTTAGGCATGCACTAGTTCCCACACAATCTGCACTCAGACGAGATTCTCTGAGATGATTTCCATTTCCATCCCAGTGGGCCGTCGAAAGGATTTCAGATCGAAGGATTGTCGAATCTGGGAACCGATCATTTGTGATTCAGCTGAGTGAGGCCACTTCAAGAGATGATGATGCCACACCTTCTAGGTATCGTATCATCGTTTCTTGAAAGTTTGTGACGCTGATGAACGCATAGGATGCTGTACCGTGTCAGTGATTAGGTCCATACCTGTGAGCGGGGTCGGGATATTGCAGGAAACCGTAACCTTCAGACAACCTGGTTTCTTGACAGTGAATCAGTATTGTGGGTTTCAGTAGTCCTTTATTGTGGTATATTCTTGCTGAAGCAAAATTATGGCCTGCCCCTTCACAGCACAACACCGCACCACACATCACTCTTGATCTCCTGCTGCATTTTGGCATTTGCATTTACATTTTCATACTGCATGGCATTTAACCCGTATCTGTGTTGCAGGTGTGCAGTTCTCTCTCGATTCTAGCAATCTTGTCCGTTCTTTGTCCATCATGGAGCCCAATGTGAGAAGAACTTTGGCCTATAAGTTTCCTACTCCAGACATTACTACTATGAGGGGTTTGATTTCTTTTCCTGGTAAGGAAGTGATGAGAGACTTCAGAGGAACCTATGGGAAGTTGCTCAATGTTGTGTGCAGGCCATCTGTGTATGAATTGAACGGACTCCAGACTCTGCTTCAGTTTTATGATCCTCTATTGCGTTGCTTCACGTTTCCAAGCTATGTGTTGGCCCCTACTTTAGAAGAGTTTTCTGCCATATTGGAGGTGCCCATTCTTGCTCAGGTACCCTTTTGGCCTATTGATCAGGAGCCAGATCTGGCCAGTATTACTACAGCTCTACATATTGAGGTTTCTTAATTGAAAGGAAAGACAGTCAGGAGAAACGGAGCCTGGGGATTCCCATTACCTTTCCTAGCTGAGAAAGCCCGACACTTCGCCAAGAAGGAATGTTGGGTGGCATTCAAAGCTATTTTGGCATTGTGCATATATGGTATCATGTTATTCCCCAATATTCCAGATTTTGTGGATGTGGACACTCTTCGTATTTTCGTTTCAAGGAACCCCATCCCTACCTTGCTCGGAGATGTGTATCATTTGGTGCATTATAAGAACGAGAATAGAAGAGGCAAAAGTGTGTCCTGCTGTGCTTCACTGTTTTACAGATGGTTTGTCACTCATTTACCTAAGGATGGCCCTTTTATAAAGACTGCAGAGACGAAGGAGTGGTCTGAGCGACTGATGAGTTTGTCTGCCGAAGACATTGATTGGTTTGATAGAGATCGTGTGGGGAGTGAAATCATTTACAATTGTGGGAACTTTCCTAATGTCCCTCTGGTGGATAGGAAAGGCTGCATCAATTACAATCCATCTATCGCTATCAGACAGTTCGGGTATGCCTTGAGGGGCCCTCCTAAGGACGAAGAGGTACAGGAATCTCTGTACCTTACTGGTGCATTAGAAGGGGATGATCTGGTCAGATTTGAGCATGCCTGGAATAACGTTCACCGAAAAGGAAAGACCTCGTTGGGGAAGAGCAATAATCAGGCTTATCCTCCTTATGTGGACTGGATTCATAGCAGAGCAGAAAAAGTGCTGATGCCTTTTCCAACTGTCAAGCAGGACTGCCCTGCAGAGCCTACCATGATTGAAATCCAGAAGTATGAGCACCTTCAAGCTAAGAATGAAGAGCTAGTCAAAGCCAACGAAGAGCTGGAAAGCGAGATTGCCCAACTCCGAAGAGAAAAGAACGAAGCCGTACACACCTGCAAGAAGCAGACAGAGTTGATCAACCACCTGGGGGCTAATTTGACCAAGGAGATTGATTCTAGGGAACGTCTTGGGTTGGACCTGAAGGCAGTGCACGAGGTATTGACCACCAAAAAGCAAGAGTTGGATAAAGCGTACCGGAAGTTGACTCAGTACGAGAAGTTGTGGAACAACACTTTGACTAGCCACAAGGAGCGAGAAGAAAAACTGAAGCAGCAGATAGCCCAGTTAGAAGCTCAGATTAAGGCCAAAGACAAGAAGATAGAGGCTGAGGCCTCACTGCAACAAGATGTCCAGTATAGGTTGGTTGAGAACAAGGCAAACCTAATGGATTGCCAACTCCGGGCTGATGCTAAGAGGAGCAGGATGGAAAACCGTTCGGAAGGAGGTGCTTATGGGGACATTGCCGAGAACCTCCCAGAGTCCATTAGGCAGAGGGATCTGTTGATACAGGGCCTGCTCATCCAGCCTGATCATCCCGATACGAAGAAGTTACTTGAGGATTTCCGTGCCCGTAGCCGCACTTGATTTCTTTGTATTTTTTTGTACATTTTATGCATTGATATGCTGATTACCACCAGGCCTGTTGGTTGGGGTCACGATTGTTGCTTCAGTTACTGTTGTACGCCACCCTCGTGGGTTTTCTCTGATATATATATATATGAGGGTTTTCTTTCCATGATTGGACGATAGACTTTATTTGTCTCGGAAGCTAGAATCGAGGGGGACTTCCTCCTAGTATAGGGATACGTGTTTGCATTTGCATGAATCATTCGCATGACAGGAGCCTTGTCGTTTTTCTAACCCTCTATTGATACAGGTTGTTTCAGGTTTGTCTCAGGTTGATCCGAGCAATGGAACAGGTTCAAGCAGAGCTGAGAGAGGTCCGAGGCCAGATGAGGCAGGTTGTGAGGACCAGCAGGCGCTCAAAGAGAAGAACGACCAGCTGAAGAATCAGGCGGGCCTGATGGCAGAGGTACTAAAGAACATACTCCGAAGGGAATGTGAGGAGAAGCCCGAGGCTGCAGCTGGCATACTTGCTCCACGGGTATCTGAAGAACCCGCACCTAGGCATGATAAGCCTAGAAAACCCTCTGCTCAGCTTGAAGCTCAGAACGTTTCCTGTCAGCGGCCACGTCCGATTCCGCAAGACAACCCCAGAAGACAGGGTCAAAAGAGGAGACTATCTGGCAGAATCCTCGATACAATCCCGATGGATTATGACCAGTTGTTGCAACTCCTGCTCCAACTTCAGTTGGTTAAATATCGAACGTTGGCTCCAATGATTGGGCAGCCACCACCCGACTGAGACGTGAACGCCTGTTGCGAATTCCACTCTGGAGCACCGGGGCATGACATATTGAATTATAGAGCTTTTAAGCATAAGGTTCAAGACATGATTGAGTCAAGAGCAATTGAATTCGTGTCGGGCGGCATGAAAGCATCAGGCATATTCATCCCTTATCATGCAAAAGAGATGGATGTTCCCATGATCTCATCTGAAGATGAGAAAGATCAGGAGCATATCCCGCGGTCTTTGAGGTCTGAGTCGCCTTGCCCGCAACTTTTTCATGTTCTTGGGTCGAGCTCAAGGATGAAAGCCCATGAAAAGAGGGGATCCTCACTAGGTCAAACCTCGTCTCCGGATTGTTTCTGCCATGCAGAATCGGCAACCTCTCGCTCCGTTGCAGCGAAACTATTGGAGCCCGAATCAGAGTCGACCTCATAGCAGTCGTTCTTCTGATTGAGTCTGAAGACTTCAA
This sequence comes from Lathyrus sativus, assembly GCA_963859935.3. Lineage (NCBI taxonomy): Eukaryota > Viridiplantae > Streptophyta > Magnoliopsida > Fabales > Fabaceae > Lathyrus > Lathyrus sativus. The sequence continues at coordinate 141,167,089 of OZ012741.1, read as the reverse complement.
AGGGTAGCTCCCCTCAGCAGCAAATAAGTGTGAAAGCCCAGTTCCCCAAAAGCTGGCGATCTGCATGTTATCATGTCATTTCTTTACATTTGTAGTTTCTTTCCTGTAGAATTGCAAATTTCGCTTGTAAAGCATGATTGTTTTTCAATTGATATTGATAATGAAATAAATATGCATGTTTTGAACTAATCCATTCGTGTTCGCTCTATTGCTTTCTTTTATTTTCAAACGCTTGTTTAAGTGGAATCCGGGGAGGATGAAGAAATCCAATGATGCGTAAGCTTCCGATACTATGCTTTTGAACAAAAATAACCTGTTGATGATGTACATGCATTGTTTCAATTCCCAAACACCGGAGATATAAGGAAGAGAATCCCTTGTTAACCCCTTTGAGCCTAGTTGTAGGAGTTTCTTTCTGAAGATAAAAACCCTCAATCTTAACCCGGGGCAGGGTAGGTGTCAGTTAATTTGACCGAGCGTTCAAATGATAAAAGGAGTGTCCGTTTGAGGATCAATCACACTGCTATAGGTCGTACCTAAAAAACCATAATGGTTAAACCTGGGCGATTAGGAGTGAAACAATCACAATCTCTTTAACAAGTCATACGAGCCGATGCCATACGATTTGTTCAAAACAAAAGAGAGAAAGAAAAGAATCAAAAGAAAAAGCCCGCTAAGTCGAATCTTGAAAGCAAGCGACTTAGGCAAAAATTAGGGTACTCCGCTGGACTTCAAAATTGAAGAAACTCAAGAGAATTAGTCTAGGCAAAAGTTAGGGGAAAACGAAAAAAACGAAAAACGAAAAGCGAAAAGCGAGTGACGGTCACATCGAAAAAGGATGATTTCTTGAACTATGACTCAACCTTTGAAAGGTGAACGCTAAGGTCGAATTAGCTGAACGTAGGTTGGAGAACATCAAGGAGAATGGGTGGGTTAAAATGACTTTTGAGCCTTTATCCTTTTCTTTTTTAAAACATGAACCTGACCACGTTACAACCTTTAAAAGACCTAATTGAAATAGGTTTGTTTCGAGAGTATACTTCGGTAAAGATCGCATCGGAACTGACTCCTAGATAGGATTCCCATTACGGCGTTGTATTAATGTTGACATGTTAATGAATGATTTCATATATTTTATGTCGTAAAATTTTTCCAGTGAACAGGAATGGATTTTGAAAACAGCCATATGCATTGCATTTGATATGTCTTTTATGCAGAACAGTTTGTTTTACTAGCGAGTAAACGCTTGACAGCAGGAAAGTTTCCACGATGGAAAGATTTGATCAGGACAGAATGCAGAACGCCAAAGTATTCTGGTGAATTAGAGCAAGCTATGTTAGATGATCACAGCATGGGAGTCAGCCATCCCGAAATAGTTAATCCGGGGCAATCAGGTAGAGATTTGATGAATCTCTCGCAGCCAAGGGTATTACTCCCACAGATCAGCCCATGAAGGGCAAAGTCATGACAAGATTGGGGCAGGTCACCCCGAGAGCGTCGAAGCCATCCTTATCCTGAAGGTTATTAACTTGAAGCACCTCTTCGAGGTTCAATACGATGAGGCAGATCTGGGTGCAGAGAGTGCAGATTTCCTTTCAAGGAACATCCCCTCAGAGATCCCACAGGCTGGGGCAAAAGCTGAAAAGCGGAGGAGCCGTTCCTCCCCGTGTTGGCATGGATTGTCAGAGTTTGTCAGAAGGTTCTGGGGCAAGCCATCTCGAGTTCGTTTCATGGCATGTTTTCCAAGCAGGATGATTCCTTCTTCCCCAGCAAGTTCAGCAGTGTTTCCCCACGGGGTCTGAACATGGGACCGTGAGCATTGGTATGTCCCCCCGAGCAGAGATAGATTCTCCCCAACCAGATGTATCCTGAGGAAGGTACATCGTTTCCCCAGCTGAGTCATACGCCAAAGTGTAGATTCGTTCCCCTGCACTGGGTCAATGTGCAGTCTTTTCGTAGCAGACTATTCGCAAGTGTTCAGCTTCCGATAATTCAGACTGAAGTCTCTAGCGGAATTGGAATTCCCTACAGAGTTGTACTCTCCTCGGCGGGTAGGAGTGATTCTAGCGTCTAGTTGCCTATCCTTAGCTGAGTTTGCAGTTCCCCAAGAGAGCCGAGTCCTTGGAAAGTGTCCAGGCCATGATGGGTGTTCCCTAGTAGAGAGTACTGAATAAATGATGCTGTATTTCCCCATCGGAGTCGTTATCTCCAGGAAATTTTTTAGCCGCGAAGGCTGTGCAGTTTATTTCTGCGATTGACATTGTTTCCTCAGCAGTTTGTGGTTTGCACACCTAGTTGAGCGGATTCAGGTTCTCGTAGAACTTCATTCCCCTGCAGCAGTCGCCTGGAGTTCGTTCCCCCCCAGGTCTAGTCCAATTGAGATTGGTGTGACTTCTTCTCCTCGGCAGGATGATTCCTTCCTCCACCAGAGTGGTCCTCTCTCCTTGATAGGAGGATCTTCCCTTCAGCATTTATTTTGCTGATGGGGTCATAGCATTTTGCATGATTGCATAGCATTCACCCTAAAAGCGTAGCATTTCCACCGTGTGGAGCATTGCGCCATTGTCAATCACATGCATATGAAACTTGATCTAGGTCGTTACCATTCTTGTTTTGCAGGTGGTTCTCCACAGAATGGTTTGCTCGAGATGATTCTTGAATTCCCCAGCGAAGTTGCTTGCTTAAGATGATTCTTAAAATCCCCAGTGAAGTCGCCAGAGTTGGTTTCTCAAGTTGATTCTTAGAGTCCCCGGCGGAGTGTTTGCTCAGGGTGATTCCTGAAATCTCCAGCAAAGTTATTGGTTCAGGATGATTCTTGAAGTCCTCATCGGAGTTATTTGTCCAAGATGATTCTTGAAGTCCTCAGCAGAGTTGATTCATCCATAATGATTTCTGGATCCCTGAAGCAGAGTTACTTGATAGCTCTCCAGAATCGCCAGCGGAGAGGTGTCATCCCCAACAGGTCTTAAACAGAGAAGTTGAAATTTCCCTTGAAGACCTGGTGATTGAAGTCTGGCAGTAGTGCCAAATCTCCTGACTTACTGATGAAGTCCAACTACAATGTCGAAGTAGTTCTCCTAGCTGACGCAGAGTGCCTGACGGCAAAAGATTGTGTATCCTTATTGATCCGTGAATGACTAAGGATCCCATTTCAAGACTTACTAATGAAGTCCGACGGCGAGGCCGAAGCAGTTCTCCCAGCTGACGCGGAGTGCCCGACGGCGAAAGAATAGATATCCCTATTGGGTTCATGATTGACCGAGGATTCTATTTCAGACTTGCTAACAAAGTCCGGCTGACGCCCGAGATGTTCTTTGAATGCCCGACGACACAATTAACTTGATGGTTAAAAAGTTCATAATGACCTGATGAGTCCCGAGGAATCCTTCTACCGCAGTGTCGCAAAATGGCTGACGACAATATCAGCTATGTATCGCCGGTTACCGAGTGACCAGTGATCTCTTGATGACTTGAGGAAGAAGCTGCAGTGAAATCTGATAATCATCCCGACGGAGATTTGAGAGTAGCCCTTCACCAGTTACTGAGTAAGTGGTGATCCGTTATTGACTTACTGATGAAGTCCGACAAAGATATTGTTGACATTCCTAGCGACATGATGAGTCCATAGGCGATGATAAGGAATTCTTCTGCAGTGGCGCATATTGCCCGACGGCATAATCAACCACCATTCACCAGTTACCGAGTAACCGGTGATCCCTTATTGACTTACTGATGAAGTCTGACAAAGATATTGTAGACGTTCCTAGCGACATGATGATTCCATAGGCAACGATAAGGAATTCTTCTGCTATGACGCAGAATGCCTGATGGCATAATCGACCATCCATTACCAGTTACCGCGTAACTGGTGATCCCCTGATGACTTGAGGGCGAAGATCTACAGAAAAATCAGATGATCATCTTGACGGAGATTTGACCCTTCACCGGTTACCGTGTGACCAATTCCCCAGTAGAGTTGCCGTGCAACTGTCATGTTCAGTTTGGAAGATGTTCCTACCAATCAGAGTATCGTTTACCTGTACGGTTGGCAAATCTCCAGTTACCGTGTAACTGATGACCCCTCGATGATTCGAAGGTGCAATGATATCAGATAAATCAGAAAATCATCCTGACGGAGATTCAGATCAGTATTTCTCCAGCTAGTTGCCGTGCAACTGCTATTTCAGTTTCCGAAGATTTGTCCCCATCAGAGTACCATGTACTTGTGCAGTTGGCAAATTTCCGGGTTTGTTGGTATTCAACCGTCTTATACCTTGATTGCTTGAGAGTCGTTCGCTGCTCACTGTTGCACCCTAAAATTTGCCCAGCCTTATCTCCTTGATTTATGTTTTCATTGTCATTAGCATTTGCATGTAGAGTCATGTACATAGACTAACCATCTGCATAGCATAAGCATAGCAAGTCATTCAACAGGGGACCAATCATTACTTTCATCTCTAGAGGCCTAGCAAGAGGTTATTATCCTAATTCCATCCTATTCAAGTCATCAGGAAAGAATTTGAAAGCAAAGAGTTTAGCAGATCAAGCCTTGAGTCCATCTCCTAGCTGAGGGTATCTGAGGATCAACAAGAGGGTTATGAGCTGTGAAATGAAAGCATGGAGAGCATCTAGACATTTTGAGAGACTTATAAAGTCATTTGGAGAAGAAAGCAAGTCATTGATGAAAGCACAAGAGCTATAGTGGAAGACAGTCAACTAGGGTTTCATCTGGGTCAACCCTAGGTCAACCCTAGGTCTATTGACTGACTTAAAAGGGCATTCAAGGCTATTGGAGAGATGTGGGGATCAACATTTGACATATGAAGAAAGATATGGAGATATGACAAGGAGAATTCAAGAGAAATCAAGGAGAAGAGGAGTTACTAAATTAGGGTTTCTCTGTAAAATCCCCTAGTTTAGGTCAAATTTCCAAGCAAGATAAGTCAAAATGCTAGCTTCAAATGGCTTCTTGGCCAACATGAAACTTGTAGAGGATCTCAATACCTTTAATTTGAGTGGTGGAAGACCTCAAGGAGATTTATAGAACTCAAGTTATGGTCTTTACAAGTTACAGGTCATCTGAGGTGTCTGAACTTTTGTCTGTGAAAGTGACTTGACTTCCAAGCTATTTTTGCCCCTCAAGGAGATTTCAAATGAATTCTTGGTCAACATAAGAATTGTTCCTCATTGTCTTAGCTTTCTAGAATGGTATGGTATGCCTTCATATGATGTGGAGAACTCAACTTATGGTCTTGACAAGCAAAGGGTATTTTGGGCATTTGTGAATTACAGGTCATTTTAACCTATACCCAAAACTCATACAAGGAGGCCTCAAATGGAAAAACTTACAACATCAAACTTGCTCCAAATGGGATTTTAAGTCTAGAAAGAAGGTCACAAACTATTGGAGAAGCTCATAGCATGGAGTTGCATAATTGGTCAAAATATGAACTAAAAAGGCTTATAAAATGAATAATTTCAAGTTGGAAAATGGTTTGGGAGATTTACAAGTCCAAATGGAGACTTCCAATATATGATTTTGAATGGAAAAACAATTCTAAGAACAATGGTTCACCCACTTTTTTGAGTTTAGAAGGAAAAAATGAAGTTATCCATGGTTGCTTATCATTTAAGAAACATAATCAAAAATGAGCCAAAGTTTGAAAACAAGGGAATGTGCAAGATGGATCTAGAATGTTCATTTGGGGTCTATATATTCATGAAAGGAGAATTTGGCAAGGGTTGGCCTCATTTGCACCAAGAATTTCACAAATTTCTCACACTTTTTCATAAAAGTTTCATTGCAATTCTCACAAATTCTTCACCAAATCTTCATCCTAATCAACCTTCACATACTGATTCATCATCATATAGTATAATTCAATCAAGAACAAGGTGGTTATCATCCATTTTCGAGCACTTTTTTCAAGAGCATCAAGATTGAAGTTGCAAGTGGATAGCATAATTCTGGCCAAATCTCATCCAAAGCTTGCATACAGAATCAAGTTCATCAAGGATTGATCAAGATCCAAGTCTAAAAAGCCTCAAATCATCAATCTCCATAGCTGTTTGCAAGATTTTGCACAAGGTAAGTTTTCATTCAAACAGCTCGATCTAGTTAGTTAGGCATGATTTTGTTAGTGTAGAATTGATCTAGGTAGTTAGGAGATTAAGTTAGATGAATTTGGAGAGATTTGGTGATGGTTAGTGACAGGTGTAATGAACTGTTGGTGCTTATATCTCTTAGATTAGTGTGTTATAATTGTGGCTTGATAGCATGTGTTAATCTCCATTAGGTGTAGTTTAGTTTAGGCTAAGTCTGGGAAAGATTGGTGATGGTCCATATCAGTGCATTGCAATGGAGGCCGAGTGTTGATCCAATCGTGTTTGTTGTTGTGGTGAATTTCAAAGTGAATTGATGCCCTAGGATTGTAGAGGGAGAGATTTGGAGCAGATTTCATGTTTACAGCATGAGGATTCATGGCGTGTAGGATGAGAACAGTTTGGTGTAAGGTAGCTCGTGCATGAGCTCGCATGGCAGAAACCCTAGGTTTCAGGTTGAATAAGGAAGAAGAGATAATCGTGGCCGTGTATGTGTGGTTGGACTTTTGACTTCCCAGGCGATCCAAGGGCTCTTGTTTAATTTCAGAATTGGAGGGAGATGTGCTGGCCCTAAACGCACCGTTTCATTAATTGAAACGGGCGGGCCTGAGTGTATTTTGTTATTCCCACCCCCCAGTCATAGGCCCAATTGCATTTCAACGTGATTTCTTTTCTTTCCTCACCTCCCAGCTTGTTTCTCTTATGTTCATCAATTCAGAGTGATATTGGGCCTAGTGTAAGGCGCTACCAGCACCCCCCTTTGTGAGGCCCATCCAGATTTGAACTGGGCGAAGTTATATTTCAACCCCCCTCCCTCATTTTTAATTCATTTTATTTCTTATTTCATTTTAATTTTTACTAATCTTTGAAAATTCATAAATAATTCATAAAAAATGCTTTTTAATTCATTCTTTTTACCATGTTTTCATTAAAATGTCTAGAATATTATAGGAGAATAAAATTTCATTTTTAGTTTTATTTCATATTTTTTACATATTTTCTAAATAAAGGTCATATTAAATAGATTCATTTCATGCATTATTTTTATGATTTTTGTTCTCTCACATGCTTTGATATTTTTTGATCATTCTTTTCATATTGTTTAGATGAGATATTAGGCTTGTAGAAATATTTTAGTTCCCATTTTTAGGAGTTAATTTTAGGTGATTAATAAATGCTTGAATATCATGTACAAAACTAGGGTTTTTTAGGTGACAACTTAGGAAGTTCAATTTTCTCCCTTAGGACTTGGGGTTTGAATAGGTTAGTTATGGGACTATAGGGGCTATGGGTAGCTATTAGATCCCTTAGAGAAAAATTAGGATTCCCCTACTGATATTATTACTGTCTGTATATCTGTTGTTTGGTGTGGTGTGCCCTCTGGGGTTTATTGATTGTTTGTATGGGTATTGGGTTTGTCTGGGGCCCTGGGGAAGCTGAAGATTTGTGGAGATGAAGCTATTGGAGATTCAAAGATTGAAGATCAACTGTCAGAGTTGAGGAGGAGTTTCTTGCTAGCAGTTGCTGAGGAGACTAGGGTTTAGGAGCTAGGCAGAGCTTTAGATTAGAAATCTTGTTTCTCAAACATGGATTGCCTTGTCTGCATCCATTCTTCTCTGTGATGCAGAGTCTCTCTAAGACACTCACCCCCTTCCTTTGGAAGGCTTGGTGATAGTGTCTATGAGATAGAACTCTTGAGAGAAAATGTCTCTTGTGTTAGAAGCAGTCTGTTCACCACCTTTGGTAGTCAGCTGATTGCTTAACACTCAATCCACTCTTGTGACTGATCCCTCATCCTGGAGGTTGGAGCTTGAAGAAAAGCCATTGCAGATAGAAGACTGATGATCAAAGCCCTTGTCTGAAGGCCATGAAGATGGATATTGATGCTTGTTGAAGCCTGTAGCTGATTGGAGGTTGCTTGAAGCCAGTTGTTGATTCAGAGCTGCTGATGCTGTTTCTCTTGCTGTATTTCATTTGCTGATGTATTGATTGGTTTTCTGAACTGTATTGTTTGCTGTTTACCCTGCTGGGTTGAAAGTGAAGTCTGTTCACTTTCGCCTATTGTTTTCTAGGTTCGAGGTTGAGTGGGACTCCCTTGCCTCGCTTGTATTGTTGCATCCATGCATTTTACTGCTTTACTGTTTTACCTGATATTGTTTCTGTTTCTGCCTATCCCGTAGGATCTCTGTTTCTCTCTGTGCAAGAGAGGAGCATGGTAGACATTAGGTCTTAACCCATGCATGATAACATTAGGTTAGTTTGTTTCCCTTCGCAACCGTAGGTTAGAGTTCTGTCTCTTTCTTTCTCAAAACAAACAGAAAAACACATAAAGATTTCAAACACAATAAAAGACACTTCTTCCGTAAAAGAATGTGAACTCATCAAGACGTCATTTTTGTCCTCTTGGACTGTTAATCAGAAAAACCCTTTTTCAGAAGGAATAAAATCAATCAAGGACAGACTTGTGTCGTACGTGGCCCGAACTACGTTTGCTCTGATCTTTCATGTTGTATGAAAGTACGTAGGCATAGGATGCGATATCCTAGCGAGCAACCTTCCCCTCCTTTCCCGTAGGTAGGCGAACTACGTTGACTCTGATTTCTCGTTCCAGACGGGAATACGTAGGCATGAAGTGCGATACTTTGCCGAGTCATTTTATTTTCTTTTTAACCCTTGACCTATAGTTTAGATAGAATAACAATCCATACCCGAAAACAAGCGTGGATCCCATCGAGTACGATGGACGTGAGGGGTGCTAATACCTTCCCCTTGCGTAACCGACTCCCGAACCCAGGCTATGGTTGCGACGACCATACCTTTTCCCGTCTTTGCGAGGTTTACTCTGAGCGTTTCCTTTCCCTCCCGTGGGATAAATAACGCACGGTGGCGACTCTTCTGTTCAGCCGGCGCCGATTTTCGCAGTAGCGACAGCTGGCGACTCTGCTGGGGAATTCAACGTCCCCTGGCTGCTAAGGACTGCGATGGTTCTTATGCATTTGGGATCCAACGTCCCTTGAGAGAGTCAATCCTAACGCTTGTTTTCCCGTCGAGGATTTTGTATGGAGTTATTGTATATTTCTAACCTTGTATTTTTCAGCTTTATATATATTGTTTATTATTGCTATATCTGGGGTGTGACGGGTGTTCTGATATTGAGAGATAAGCCGGACCTGGGCTTGAGTGCACCTAGAATTAGAGTAGAAATTAGTGGGCGCCCGCTTGCTTTGCTTGCTTTGGTGTCCCATGAAATCTACACTCAGACGAGGTTCCTCTGGTTGGCCTCCTGCCCCTTCCTTTGGTTGGCGTGGGTTGCTGGTTAGTTGGATTGTCGACTCTGGGGACCGATCATTTGGAAGTTGGCTGAGTGAGGCCTCTTCAGGAATTGATGATGCCACTCCTTCTGGGAATCGTATCATCAACCCTGAAAGTCTGTGACGCCGACGACCGCATAGGATGCCGTACCTTGTGCCAGTTATAGGGCCACCCACCTGTGAGGGGATTCAGGGTTATGCAGGTAACTAGACCTCCGGATTACCGGTTATTTTTTGATCAGAGATCCGGGTTATTTATGGAGAGTTATGAGGTCTGTCAGAGACCATTTGGAGATGTATTCTGAGGTCTGTCGGAGACCATTTGGAGATTTATTCTGAGGTCTGTCGGAGACCATTTGGAGATTTATTCTGAGGTCTGTCAGAGACCATTTGGAGATTTATTCTGAGGTCTGTCAGAGACCATTTGAGAGGTGTTTTGAGGTCTGTCAGAGACCAGTTATAGAGGGGATTTGAGGTCTATCAGAGACCAGTGAGTTATGGTTTGAGGTCTGTCAGAGACCAGTGTTGGAGTTCTATTTTAGGTCTATCTGAGACCAGGGTTTGATGACTTCTGGATGGTCTATCCGAGACCTTTCTTGATTGGGTTTAGGCTATGCAGCTGCAGCTTTGGTCCCTGTTGAATGTTACTTGCATTGCATCCCTGCATATCCATTACCATTTGCATTTCACTAACGTGTGTCTGTGCTGCAGGTGCATTTGCATTTCCCTAGTTCTAGTACCCAGACTTCTGAGTGTTTGATCATGACTAGCTTAAGGAGAACGGTTGCTTACAAATTGCCTACGCCTGATATTGTTCCTCTACTTGGGTTGATCTCTCTTGCTGATGAGGGTGTTCGTAGGAGCTTCCGGATGAGCTATGGTAGATTGCTGAGATTGGTGTGCAAACCTACAGAGGTAGAGTTAGATGGGCTGTATGCTTTGATGCAATTCTACGACCCTGCCTTGAGGTGTTTCACGTTCTCTGACTTTATTATGGGACCCACTCTGGAGGAATACGCTGAGTATGTTGAGCTGCCTGTGCAGAACCAGGTTCCATTCATTCATTATGATGCCAAACCTAAGCCGGAGGAATTGGCAAAAGCCTTGCATGTTGATGCTTCTGGACTTGTGACTACTGTTTCCCGTGGAATTCCAGGCTTCTCACTTCAGTTCTTAGTGGGTAAAGCCCAAGAGTACGCCAAGAGCGGGTGCTGGGTTGCTTTCAATGCTGTGTTGGCCTTGTGCATTTATGGCATAGTTCTATTCCCCAATATACCGGATTTTGTGGACTTCGATGCTTTCTACTTGTTTGCCACTGGTAATCCTGTACCTACCTTACTCGGAGATCTCTACCATTCACTGCATTACAAGAATGAGAAGGGAAGAGGGAAGAATGTTCATCTGTGTGTGCCCTTGTTGAGTATGTGGTTTGAGAATCACTTTCCTAAGAGAGGATCTGCTGCAGAGACTACAATTCCGGTTGGTTGGCCAGAACGCTTGATGAGGCTATCGTCGGAAGATATGGAGTGGTTTGATAGAGACCTGTTGGGATCTGAGCTCATCTTTAGCTGTGCTGGGTACCCTAATGTCCCATTGATTGGAAGAAAAGGGTGTATCAATTACAACCCTTCTCTATTCATTCGCCAGTTCGGATATGCGCTGAAGGATCCACCTCAAGAGGAAGAAGTACAGGAATCTCTGTATTTCACCGGTGACGTGAAGGGGGAGTTATTAGCCAAGTTGCGACATGCTTGGACGCGTATTAACCGCAAAGGGAAGCCGTTGTTAGGAAAGAATGACTGTCAGGCCTATGAGCCTTATAGAGTTTGGATTCAGGAGAGGGCTAGTCAGTTGAAGATGCCGTTTCCAGATGCACCAATTCCTGTTCCCGTTCCGGTAGAAGAGCCGACTACTGTTCCCAAAGAAGTCTATGAGCAGGTTGTGAAGGAGAAAGAAGCCTTGATGAAGATTAATGAAGGGTTAGAGCAGGAGCTAGCCCAGGCACGCAGTGAGAAGAACAAGGCCGTATATGCTTTCCAACAACAGATTGAGCTGGTAAACAGGTTAGGAGCTGAGTTGACCGAGGAAAAGAAAAAGCGTGAACGTCTGGGGCAAGAGTTCAGAAGCTCCCACGACATGCTGGAAGCCAAAAAGAAAGCGCTCGACGCAGCACATCGAGAGATATCTTCTTGCAATAAGACTTGGAATGCTACTCTCACCAACAACAAGAAGAGGGAAGATAAGCTGAAGCAGCAAATTTCCGACCTCGAAGAGAAGCTGAAGTCTAGCATCAAGAAGTGTGAGGAGGAAGTGATGAACCGGTATAGTGTCCAGCATGCACTGAACAAGGCAATCAAATCCAGAGATGAAGCAGTGTCCCAGAAGCGAAAGTTAGAAGATTGCTTCGGAGAAGCAGCATGGGAAGAAACTGCTGAAGATGTACGCCGTGTCCTTAAGAAGAGAAACCAGCTTGTTGAAGGGCTGCTTGACCGACCAAGCCATCCGGAGACCAAGAAGTTGATAGAGGAGTACCAGACTTTTGGGAGGATTTGATCATTCCATTATTTGTATGCTTTATTTGCATAGTGCTGACCATCACCAGGATTGTTGGTTGAGGTCATGCCATCTTTGTACTCTCAGTGATATTGTACCCTGGGCTTATTGATTCTCTCTGTTATATATGAGGCTTTCTATGATCCAGCTCCGATATTCTTATTGTCAACACTGTCACTGCACCGGCACCTTCGCACTAGAACTGGGGGAATGAACTTCCCTAATGCACAGACACATTGCATTGCATTCATATTCATCTTGCATAACAGGTAATCTTTGAATGGTGTCTTATCTCCTGCTTTGATTCAGGTACTTAACAGGATTCCAGATCAACATCCACACCGCTATTCTACACGATCCAACTGTCGGAAAGTTATGGACCAGATTCAGAATGAGATGCAGGATGTACGCGAAAAGCTCGCCCTCTTCATGCAGACCATGGAGGCTATAGCAAAAGGGCAAGAGAACTTGCAGGCCATGGTCCAGCCTCTATTGGCTCGCAACGCTGGTCATGGTAACGAAGATCATCAGTCTGTCCGGGTTGATACTGCTCATGGAGATGGCACCCCCACGCCGGTGGCTCCGCCTGTCGTCAATGTGAATGCTGCTAACGTCAACAACGCTACCGCTGCTGTGAATGGTAACGTCGGAGTTGGAAATGAAACTGCTGTCCATAACGCTGGGCTGGGTGATGTCAATGTGGGAGATAATCTCGGAGGCAATGGCTTCGTCAACGCTGGGTTCGGATTCAACGATCAGGGATTCGACAATACTGGCAAGTATGGCTTTAATGCTCAAGGCTTTGGGCAAGATGGTTATGGTATGGTCAATCAGGGCTACGGAGGTTTTGGAAACGGAAATGGTACTGGATTTATGGCTGGAGGTCCTGCTGGAGGTGTTCAAGGGTATGGCAACAGAGGCCGAGTTCCGGGGATGAATCAGGTCAGAGCTGGACGTAATAATGCATATGATGGATACGGGGCTGGAAACGGTATGTGGCAAGAGGATCAGCAGGAAGACGCCTTCTCTGGAGGGGGCTTTGAAGGGCCGATGGATGATTCTCAAAAGATTAGAATGCTGGAAGAGCAAATGAAGGGAGTCCTAAACCAGAGTGCTGTGGGTCTGGACATGGCAACAATGGGCTTGGTACCTGGGCTGAGGGTGCCAATCAAGTTCAAAGCGCCTGCGTTCGATAAGTACAAAGGAGATACATGTCCGAAAGTGCATGTACGAGCTTATTACAGAAAGATGTCTGCATACTCCACTGACGAAAGAATGCTCATGCATTTCTTTCAGGATAGCCTATCGGGTCCTTCCTTAGAGTGGTACATGGGGTTGGAGCCCACTGATATCAAGACTTGGAAGCAATTAGCGGAGGCGTTCGTAGCCCATTACAAATATAACAGTGACCTGGCACCCAATCGGGTCCAGTTGGCCGGGCTTTCGCAGAAGAAGGGGGAGAGTTTTAAAGAATACGCGCAAAGGTGGCGCGATATGGCTGCCAGGGTCCGTCCTCCTGTGGAAGATAAAGAAATGAACGATATGTTTGTTGGCACATTCACCGGGCTGTTTCATGATATGCTGTTTCATACGTCTCTGGCTAGTTTTTCAGATCTGATTTTGATGGGTGAAAAGATTGAGCGGAACATTAAGCAAGGAAAGTTCCAAGTCGATGAATCAACTGCATCTGGCAGTAATAGGAAAGCTTATGGTGGGCGCCGTCAGGGCGAAGCTAGTGCTGTATTTGGAGGCCGAGGCCGAGGCCGAGGCAGGGGAAGAAATCCATATCGTCAGCAGCAGCAAGTGTCGAGTGTCACCATCCCGTATCAACAGCAGCCAATCCAGCAACAACAACAGGTTCAGCAGCAACCAATGCCACAGCAGCAGCAGCCTCAGCAGGGGGCACAGCAGGCTCAGAGAAAATTCCAGGGTGGTAAGCCGAGAAGGGTGTTCGAGAAGCCTCCCTCTAACTATGCTGATTTATTGCAGACCTTGTTGGGATTGAATCTGGTGGAGAAAAGAACCTTGGCACCGATAACGGGAACTCCCCCGTTCGGCTATGATGCGAATAGGCGCTGCGAGTTTCATTCTGGGGCCCCGGGCCACGATATAGAAGGTTGTCATGCTTTTAAGCACGTTGTGCAGGATCTCTTGGACAACAAGTCTATCAACTTCGGAACGACCGGTGCAAATATAGTCCAGAAACCCATGCCTAATCATGGGGCGAATGCCGTGCTGACTGAGGAAGGTCTGAATCTGATTATGAATGTTGAGGATTTAAAGACGCCGCTGAGCGAAATAAAAAGCCGACTGTTGCAAGGAGGTGTTTACCCGGGTTGTAATGAGTACTGCTTAGATTGTTGGGCCCTGTCTGGGGGGTGTGAGGATTTGAAGAAAGGCATTCAGGCCTTGATTGATGAAGGTGTATTGCAGTTTGATAGAACAGTAACTGATGAGCCGGCAGGGGCAGTAATGGATAATCGGAGTGATGTTGCCACAGTGACAATTCCTAGGAAGACGATCACTATTTCAGCACCAGCTCAGCGGCCACCGATTACTATAACTAAAGCCGGGCCAATCCCGTATGAGAGCACGAAGGCGGTCCCATGGTCATATGGGCTAGAGGTGTATTGTGACGGGGTTAAAATCGATGTTAACAAGCAGTCAGCGGAGGTTGTGGATAATGTTGTGGGCTCAGGAGGCATGACAAGAAGCGGCAGGATCTTTATATCTCCTGAAGTGGAAGCCGAAAGGCTAGCGAAAGGAAAGGGGAAAGCGGTGGAAAATGTTCCGGTTCAAGCAAATGAAAAAGAAGCAGCATCTAAGGATGTCGAAGAATTCATGCGCTTAATTCGGAAGAGCGACTATAAAATCGTGGAGCATCTGCAGCAAACGCCGTCCAAAATATCTATTCTGTCATTGCTATTGTGTTCGGAAGCTCACCGAAACGCTTTGCTGAAAGTCCTGGACACTTCTTTTGTACCACAGGATGTCTCCGTGAACCAGCTAGAAGGGGTATTGGCACATGTAAATGCGGGCCACAGTCTGGGCTTTACTGATTTCGACTTGACTCCGAAAGGAAGGGATCATAATATGGCATTACATGTATCTGTTGAGTGCAGAGGGTCGACAATGTCGCACGTATTGGTTGACACCGGGTCGTCTTTGAATGTGCTGCCTAAGAAGGCTATGATGAAGCTGGATGTTCGAGGAATTTTGTGCACACCAAGTGATTTGGTAGTCAGAGCGTTTGACGGCACGCGGAGAACAGTCTTCGGATCAATTACATTGCCTCTGCAAGTGGGTCCGGAAGTGTTTGCAACGGAGTTTTATATCATGGATATACAGCCTGCGTACAGCTGCTTGCTGGGAAGACCTTGGATTCACGGGGCGGGGGCTGTCACGTCAACCCTGCATCAGAAGTTAAAGTATATGGTCGGAGACAGTGTAGTCACCGTGTGCGGAGAAGAAGACATCCTGGTCAGCCATCTTTCTTCGTTTAAATATGTGGAAGTCGACGGGGAGATCCACGAGACGCCATGCCAGGCATTCGAAGGTTTGCGCATTAAGGACAAGAGTCCCGGGCCAAGCAGAGTGCCAGAGATAGCCGTCTCTTCGTATAAAGAGGCTCAAGCGCTAGTGAAGGCAGGAGAAGCCACGGGCTGGGGCAAAGTATTGGACATTCCGGTGAAAATGGACCGGTTCGGACTGGGGTACCGACCGTCGTCATCAACTCCTTCTGTGGGGGCCCCTCATTTCAGAAAGTCAATCACCATCTCTGCCAGTGGAGTATGCCATGAATCTGTCAATGCTGCTTCGGAGTCCGATGAAGGGGACAGCGACTGTGATATGGATGCCTGGATTCAGCCAAGCACGCCAGGACAAGGACTGTGCAACTGGTCTATTCAGGAGCTTGTTCCTGTGACTTTTAAACAGTAATGCTTTGCTTTATTAATTGTTGAATAATCTGATGTCTTGCCCGGGGCATCGGGATTTGCTTAGGGCTGTGTTGTTATAAACATTGCTTTGTTAATCATTAAATAAATGGCGTTTTTTCATGTGTAAATACCGTAATCCCTGTCTTTCTTGTTTTGTATTTTTCAATAAAATGGCAACGTGGTTATCCGCTTTATACGCATTTTGAAGCACTTAACCCTTTCTTTTGCAGGATAACATTTTCAGATGACATCCTTGAACCACCTATGACTCGTCCCGACTTCGAGCACCCGGTATTCCAGACCGAAGAAGAGGTCATCGAAGATAGCGACGTTCCTGAAGAACTGTCTTGGTTGGTGAAGCAAGAGGAAAGAGCCATTCTGCCTCACGATGAGGTTATCGAGGTTATCAATTTGGGGTCGGAAGGGGTTGAGAAAAATATTCGTATCGGAGCCGCACTGCAGAGTGATATCAAGCGAAAACTGGTTGAAATGCTCCGAGAGTATAGTGATGTATTCGCTTGGTCGTATCAAGATATGCCAGGGCTCGATACTGATATGGTTGTGCATCGTCTGCCACTGAAAGAAGACTGCCCGCCTGTCAAACAAAAACTTCGCAGAACTCGTCCAGATATGGCAATGAAGATCAAAGAGGAGGTTCAGAAACAGTGGGACGCTGGGTTCCTGGCTGTGACGAAGTATCCCTCATGGGTTGCCAACATCGTACCAGTGCCAAAGAAAGATGGCAAGGTTCGAATGTGCGTGGATTATAGAGATTTGAATAAAGCAAGCCCAAAAGACGATTTTCCACTTCCTCATATTGACGTGTTAGTTGATAATACTGCTCAATACTCTGTATTCTCCTTCATGGATGGCTTTTCAGGCTATAACCAGATTAAAATGGCGCCAGAGGATATGGAGAAGACTACTTTCATAACGCCTTGGGGAACATTTTGTTATAAAGTGATGCCCTTTGGTTTGAAAAATGCTGGGGCAACGTATCAGCGTGCGATGACAACTCTCTTTCATGACATGATGCATAAAGAGATTGAAGTTTATGTTGACGATATGATTGCCAAATCCCAAACGGAGGAAGAGCATCTGGTGAATCTGTTGAAGTTGTTTAAAAGGCTTAGGAAGTTCAGGCTGAGGCTGAACCCTAACAAATGCACCTTCGGGGTGAGATCGGGTAAGCTCCTGGGGTTCATAGTAAGCGAAAGAGGAATAGAGGTCGATCCTGCTAAAATAAAAGCGATTCAAGAAATGCCGACGCCTAAAACAGAGAAAGAGGTGCGCGGGTTTTTAGGGAGATTGAATTACATTGCTCGGTTCATATCTCACCTAACGGCCACGTGTGAACCATTATTCAAGCTGTTAAAGAAAGATCAAGCTGTAACGTGGAACGAAAATTGTCAAAAGGCGTTCGACAAAATAAAGAAGTATCTGCAGGAGCCTCCTATTTTGATACCCCCAGTGGCAGGGAGACCCTTGATAATGTATTTAACGGTTCTTGAGGGAAGCATGGGTTGTGTTCTCGGTCAACACGACGAGACAGGGAGAAAAGAGCATGCAATTTACTATTTGAGTAAGAAATTTACGGACTGTGAATCTCGATACTCAATGCTGGAGAAAACTTGTTGCGCGCTAGCCTGGGCCGCCAAGCGTTTGAGGCAGTACATGCTGAATCATACAACCATGCTTATCTCGAAGATGGATCCGATCAAATATATATTCGAAAAGCAGGCGTTGTCAGGTAGGATTGCCAGGTGGCAGATGATCTTGACCGAATACGATATTCAATACGTCTCGCAAAAGGCAATAAAGGGGAGTGTGTTGTCTGAGTATCTGGCGGAGCAGCCTATTGAAGAGTATCAATCAATGAGATTTGACTTTCCTGACGAGGATATCATGTATCTCAAGATGAAGGATTGCGAAGAGCCGTTGCCAGACGAAGGACCAGAGCCGGGGTCCAAATGGCAGATGATATTTGACGGAGCTGTGAATGCTTACGGTAGCGGAATAGGGGCAATTATCACTACGCCGCACGGGTCGCACATCCCGTTTACTGCCCGATTGACCTTTGCTGTTACCAACAATGAGGCCGAATACGAAGCTTGTATAATGGGGCTTGAAGAAGCCATTGATTTGCGAATCAAACATTTAGACGTATACGGAGACTCAGCTCTGGTGGTGAATCAGATCAAAGGGGAATGGGAGACACGGCAGCCCAATTTGATACATTATATGAATTATGCAAGGAGATTGTTGCCTTTCTTTGACAAAGTTGAATTGCATCACGTGCCACGGGCAGAGAATCAAATGGCTGACGCCCTTGCCACTTTGTCTTCCATGTACAAGGTCAACTTCTGGAACGAAGCTCCCCAAATCACTATCTCTCGGTTAGACAGACCAGCTTATGTATTTGCTATTGATGAAGCGTTTGATGACAAACCGTGGTATTTTGATATCCTTAATTTCCTGAAGAATAAAGAGTATCCGGCTGGGGCATCCAGTCAGGATCAGAAGACTCTCAGGAGATTAGCGGGTAATTTCTACTTGAATCCAGATGGTGTCTTGTACAGAAGAAACCACGACTTGGTGTTGTTGCGTTGTGTAGACGAGAGAGAGGCAAAGCTTCTTATGGAGGAAATTCACGAAGGTGCATTTGGTACGCATGCTGGTGGGCATGCTATGACGAGAAAACTGCTGAGGGCAGGTTACTTTTGGCTGACGATGGAAACTGATTGTTTCAAATTTGCAAGAAAGTGCCACAAGTGCCAAATTTATGCTGACAAAATACATGTGCCTCCGCGTCCTCTGAATGTGATGTCATCTCCATGGCCATTCTCAATGTGGGGAATCGATATGATTGGAAAGATTGAGCCGACGGCTTCTAACGGGCATCGGTTCATATTAGTAGCAATCGATTATTTCACCAAGTGGGTGGAAGCGGCGTCTTACGCAAATGTAACGAAGCAAGTGGTGGCTAGATTCATCAAGAGAGATATCATTTGCCGATATGGGATTCCCGAGCGGATAATCACGGATAATGGTTCTAATCTGAACAACAAAATGATGAAGGAGCTCTGTCAGAATTTCAAGATCGAACATCACAACTCCTCCCCTTACCGACCCAAGATGAATGGCGCTGTCGAAGCGGTCAATAAGAATATCAAGAAGATCGTCCAGAAAATGGTGGTGACGTATAAAGATTGGCATGAAATGCTACCTTTCGCTTTGCACGGTTATCGTACGACGGTACGCACATCAACCGGGGCAACTCCGTTCTCGTTGGTATACGGAATGGAAGCGGTATTACCATTGGAAGTTGAGATCCCTTCTCTGAGGGTATTGCGAGACGTTCAGCTGGACGAGGCAGAATGGGTAACGAACAGATTGAACCAATTGAGTTTGATGGATGAGAAGAGGCTAGCTTCTCTGGCACACGGTCGTTTGTATCAAAGACGAATGAAGAAAGCGTATGACAAGAAAATACTTCCGCGAAGCTTTCAGACGGGCGACCTTGTGCTGAAAAGGATTCTCCCGCCGCAAGCAGATCACAGGGGCAAGTGGACCCCCAACTACGAAGGGCCATACGTTGTCAGTAAGGTCTTTTCAGGAGGAGCTTTATTGTTGTCCACCATGGACGGGGAAGACTTTGCATCACCTGTGAATTCGGACGCAGTTAAAAAATACTTTGCTTAAAATAGACCCGCTGGACAGAAAAAAGAGAGTCCAGGCAAAAATGGGGCATCCTGGCGAACCAAAAACAAAATGAAAGGTTCGAGCAAAAGTTAGGGATAAAATCGAAAAATGTACACCCGCGAAGTTGAAAACCTACACTGGGCGGCTTCGGCAAAAAAGGGTATCCCGGTGAACTGAAAACCCGTAAAGGGCGGTTCACGCAAAAGTTAGGGATGAGAAAAGCAAATGACTGCGGTCTGAATTCGAATTCAATGAGCATCAGTGCGGGAGAATATATTTGAGAAGTCAGTTATCGGATACAACCTCTTCAGAAGTCGGATACCGGGAAAGCATTGGAGTCGGACGAGTCATGGGAGGATCAGTTCGTGGTGTTCCTCTGCAACCAGTTGCCGACATGTGTACAAAATTTAATTTGTCAATATTTATGCTTCTTGTGAATACTTGCATACTTGTATATTTGCTTTGCGTAGCTTCCTCTTTTCAGGAGTTACATCCCGTGTACAAAAACTCCGCCCATTCAGGGGCCCAATCAATGAGAATGTGTTAATTCAGTACTTGATGCCTGTTCTTTACTGTTTTGTGCATGATAAAACGCCTAAGTTTGATGAAACTAGCATGAGTATAACATCACTGGCCCTTGCCGACAATTGTTAAAGCTTTGAATTAACTGAGTGTAACGTCACTAACCTGAATCGATTTGGATTGCATAGGCTTGTCGTGTCTTGTTTGTGTTGTTGCAGGTTTCATAACCGTACGAGGAAGGTGATCAAAAGATTGCAATAGTGAAAGGCTTGGTCCTCACGCAGGTCATGAATGTTCTTCCTGAAGAAGGATAGAATTCCCCAGCTAGCCGTAGCTTATCCAAAGGACGTGCTCCAGAGAAGTTACTCGTCCTCAGCAGAGTTTGGTGATTCCGAGATCGTAAGGCTGTATTCAGACAGGTTCATCTCCCCCCGCAGGGTCGTGCATTCTCCCCCGGCGGAGTCAGTTAATTTTCCCCAAGAGAATCCAGCCATCCCCAGCGGAGTTCTCTTTTCAGCAAGTGTTCTTTCCTTCCAGTGGAATCCGAAGATCAAGACTCTCCCCAGCAGAGTTGATGTTGGGTCCTGTCACTTATTTTGTCAGAGATACCGTGTGATATTAGTTCACTCTCCAGCAGAGGCTCAATCATATCAGGCGCATCTGCTATTCCCCAGCAGAGTTATATTCCCCAGCAGGGGGTTACTTCAACAAGACGTTTGGTTTGAGTTCCCGACTTCCCAGCAGGGTCGACTTCATCCTACCAGCATTTATTTTGCCGGAATAATTTTGTAGCATCAGGCTATCCCCGGCGAGTCGGCGTTATCCTTCCAGCATTTATTTTGCTGAAGCAGTTTCTGTACTCTAGTAGTTCAGGTGGAGAGAGCTCTTGCTCAAATAAATTACTAAACAGTCAAGATCTCGGCAGGAGATATTCGATGACAATGTCAGTTTCGGCGGTATTCCCCCACAGAGTTATCATGATAAAACTCTCTTTGCCTCTAGCAGAGTCATTTATGCAAATGTATCTTATTTTCCCTAGCCAGAGTGGCCAGGATAAGAATCTCCTTATCCCCAAGCAGAGTTTGTTGGTCATCAACGGGTCGCATGAATCGGAATTTCAGAGGCCACCGCCGGTTATCAGAGCAGGCGTCCGATAGTTGGTTTTCAGACATCCCCAGTAGAGTTCATCTCAAAGTCGCTGTCACGTCAGTGCTAAGAAGTTTGTGGGTGAGGATCATTGAAGAACTAAGTCCTGACATGGACCATTTACTCCTAGAATGACGGGTTTTTTTCAGAAGTGGGCGTCCTAACGTGGACAGGTTTGTTTTACCGGATTGGTAAGGTGTGTTAATCCTGACGTGGATAGATTCAGTCTCTCGAAATTTGGAGAAAGGGAGGTCATGACGTTGACAAAAGAGTGGTTACTCTTCGTGTTGGTGTCCTGACGTGGATCATTTGTTTCCAGCAGATATCTGTATTCGTAATGGTGAAATGTGCGTCCTGACGTGGACAAGTTTGTAGTTCTTTGTGATAACAAGATACAAGAATCCTGACGTGGACAAATTTATCCTTCTTCGTGTTGTTGGCAAAGTGTAAGTCCTAACGCGGATATTTCCCTAGTGAGTCGAAGGTGTGAGTCCTTACGTGGACAAGTCTTATTTCCTCAGTGAGTCGAAGACGCCTGAGTCCTAACGTGGATAAATCAAGACGAGATCAGTGTCCTAACGCGGGCAGATCAAAGAGATTATTATTCCTAACGTGGAAAGATGTAGTCCTTACGCGGACATATCAACAGAAGTGATTCCTAACGTGGAAAGACGGAGATTCCTAACGCGGAAAAGATGGAGTCCATACGCGGACGTGTCAGAAGATAGCTTCCTTACGTGGAAATGATAGTATTCCTAACGGGGAAAAAAGAGAGTCCTTACGTGGACAGGTTAAGATGGCATTCCTTACGTGGAAAAGTTTAGTCCTTACGCGGACAATTCAGAAAGAAGTTGGTATTCCTTACGTGGAAAGATTGAGTCCTCACGCGGACATATCAAGATTGATTCCTGACGTGGAAAGAAATGGATTATTCCTGACGTGGAAAGATTGAGTCATCACGCGGACAGATCATATCAAGATATTCCTAACGTGGAAGAAGAAGTTTATTCCTTACGCGGAGAAATTGGGGTCCTGACGTGGACAGATTCGAGAAGTTGAGTCCTTACGTGGACAGATTCAGCACCAAAGTGGAATTCCTTACGTGGAAAGATCGGAGTCCTGACGCAGACATGTCAAATGGCATTGGAGTCCTTACGTGGACAGATTGATGTAGTTCTCTTTACGTGGAAGAAGTTAGTCCTGACGGGGACAGATACAGAGTTTTGATTCCTAACGTGGACATGTGTTACTCCTAACGTGGAAGAGTGTTATTCCTAACGTGGACGATTCAATTTACGGAAATGTAGACGAAGTATCCCCAGCGGAGTTGCCGAGATTTTTCTGGGTTGACAGTAAGTGGAGTCCTAACGTGGACAAGTTCTAGTTGAGATTTCTTCGTATCGACGACAGACAGAGTCCTCACGTGGACAAGCAAGCAGTCTGGTATGACAAAATCCTCTTCAGGACGATGAAGACAATCCCCAGCACGGTCGCGCGAGATCAGTGGGTTGCTGTAACAGTCAGATTCAGCTGACGAATGTCATTCCTCAAGCAGGAGCGCAGTTTATTTCTGCGGTTGGCAAATTTCTGGTTTCACTAGTATTCAACCGTCTCGTACCGCGAATGTCTGAAGGCTCCGGGCTCTTCATCCAATCGGGTCCAAGTCGCTTGAATAGGGGCAGCTGTTGCACCCTAAAATTTGCCCAGCCTTATCTCCTTGATTTATGTTTTCATTGTCATTAGCATTTGCATGTAGAGTCATGTACATAGACTAACCATCTGCATAGCATAAGCATAGCAAGTCATTCAACAGGGGACCAATCATTACTTTCATCTCTAGAGGCCTAGCAAGAGGTTATTATCCTAATTCCATCCTATTCAAGTCATCAGGAAAGAATTTGAAAGCAAAGAGTTTAGCAGATCAAGCCTTGAGTCCATCTCCTAGCTGAGGGTATCTGAGGATCAACAAGAGGGTTATGAGCTGTGAAATGAAAGCATGGAGAGCATCTAGACATTTTGAGAGACTTATAAAGTCATTTGGAGAAGAAAGCAAGTCATTGATGAAAGCACAAGAGCTATAGTGGAAGACAGTCAACTAGGGTTTCATCTGGGTCAACCCTAGGTCAACCCTAGGTCTATTGACTGACTTAAAAGGGCATTCAAGGCTATTGGAGAGATGTGGGGATCAACATTTGACATATGAAGAAAGATATGGAGATATGACAAGGAGAATTCAAGAGAAATCAAGGAGAAGAGGAGTTACTAAATTAGGGTTTCTCTGTAAAATCCCCTAGTTTAGGTCAAATTTCCAAGCAAGATAAGTCAAAATTCTAGCTTCAAATGGCTTCTTGGCCAACATGAAACTTGTAGAGGATCTCAATACCTTTAATTTGAGTGGTGGAAGACCTCAAGGAGATTTATAGAACTCAAGTTATGGTCTTTACAAGTTACAGGTCATCTGAGGTGTCTGAACTTTTGTCTGTGAAAGTGACTTGACTTCCAAGCTATTTTTGCCCCTCAAGGAGATTTCAAATGAATTCTTGGTCAACATAAGAATTGTTCCTCATTGTCTTAGCTTTCTAGAATGGTATGGTATGCCTTCATATGATGTGGAGAACTCAACTTATGGTCTTGACAAGCAAAGGGTATTTTGGGCATTTGTGAATTACAGGTCATTTTAACCTATACCCAAAACTCATACAAGGAGGCCTCAAATGGAAAAACTTACAACATCAAACTTGCTCCAAATGGGATTTTAAGTCTAGAAAGAAGGTCACAAACTATTGGAGAAGCTCATAGCATGGAGTTGCATAATTGGTCAAAATATGAACTAAAAAGGCTTATAAAATGAATAATTTCAAGTTGGAAAATGGTTTGGGAGATTTACAAGTCCAAATGGAGACTTCCAATATATGATTTTGAATGGAAAAACAATTCTAAGAACAATGGTTCACCCACTTTTTTGAGTTTAGAAGGAAAAAATGAAGTTATCCATGGTTGCTTATCATTTAAGAAACATAATCAAAAATGAGCCAAAGTTTGAAAACAAGGGAATGTGCAAGATGGATCTAGAATGTTCATTTGGGGTCTATATATTCATGAAAGGAGAATTTGGCAAGGGTTGGCCTCATTTGCACCAAGAATTTCACAAATTTCTCACACTTTTTCATAAAAGTTTCATTGCAATTCTCACAAATTCTTCACCAAATCTTCATCCTAATCAACCTTCACATACTGATTCATCATCATATAGTATAATTCAATCAAGAACAAGGTGGTTATCATCCATTTTCGAGCACTTTTTTCAAGAGCATCAAGATTGAAGTTGCAAGTGGATAGCATAATTCTGGCCAAATCTCATCCAAAGCTTGCATACAGAATCAAGTTCATCAAGGATTGATCAAGATCCAAGTCTAAAAAGCCTCAAATCATCAATCTCCATAGCTGTTTGCAAGATTTTGCACAAGGTAAGTTTTCATTCAAACAGCTCGATCTAGTTAGTTAGGCATGATTTTGTTAGTGTAGAATTGATCTAGGTAGTTAGGAGATTAAGTTAGATGAATTTGGAGAGATTTGGTGATGGTTAGTGACAGGTGTAATGAACTGTTGGTGCTTATATCTCTTAGATTAGTGTGTTATAATTGTGGCTTGATAGCATGTGTTAATCTCCATTAGGTGTAGTTTAGTTTAGGCTAAGTCTGGGAAAGATTGGTGATGGTCCATATCAGTGCATTGCAATGGAGGCCGAGTGTTGATCCAATCGTGTTTGTTGTTGTGGTGAATTTCAAAGTGAATTGATGCCCTAGGATTGTAGAGGGAGAGATTTGGAGCAGATTTCATGTTTACAGCATGAGGATTCATGGCGTGTAGGATGAGAACAGTTTGGTGTAAGGTAGCTCGTGCATGAGCTCGCATGGCAGAAACCCTAGGTTTCAGGTTGAATAAGGAAGAAGAGATAATCGTGGCCGTGTATGTGTGGTTGGACTTTTGACTTCCCAGGCGATCCAAGGGCTCTTGTTTAATTTCAGAATTGGAGGGAGATGTGCTGGCCCTAAACGCACCGTTTCATTAATTGAAACGGGCGGGCCTGAGTGTATTTTGTTATTCCCACCCCCCAGTCATAGGCCCAATTGCATTTCAACGTGATTTCTTTTCTTTCCTCACCTCCCAGCTTGTTTCTCTTATGTTCATCAATTCAGAGTGATATTGGGCCTAGTGTAAGGCGCTACCAGCACCCCCCTTTGTGAGGCCCATCCAGATTTGAACTGGGCGAAGTTATATTTCAACCCCCCTCCCTCATTTTTAATTCATTTTATTTCTTATTTCATTTTAATTTTTACTAATCTTTGAAAATTCATAAATAATTCATAAAAAATGCTTTTTAATTCATTCTTTTTACCATGTTTTCATTAAAATGTCTAGAATATTATAGGAGAATAAAATTTCATTTTTAGTTTTATTTCATATTTTTTACATATTTTCTAAATAAAGGTCATATTAAATAGATTCATTTCATGCATTATTTTTATGATTTTTGTTCTCTCACATGCTTTGATATTTTTTGATCATTCTTTTCATATTGTTTAGATGAGATATTAGGCTTGTAGAAATATTTTAGTTCCCATTTTTAGGAGTTAATTTTAGGTGATTAATAAATGCTTGAATATCATGTACAAAACTAGGGTTTTTTAGGTGACAACTTAGGAAGTTCAATTTTCTCCCTTAGGACTTGGGGTTTGAATAGGTTAGTTATGGGACTATAGGGGCTATGGGTAGCTATTAGATCCCTTAGAGAAAAATTAGGATTCCCCTACTGATATTATTACTGTCTGTATATCTGTTGTTTGGTGTGGTGTGCCCTCTGGGGTTTATTGATTGTTTGTATGGGTATTGGGTTTGTCTGGGGCCCTGGGGAAGCTGAAGATTTGTGGAGATGAAGCTATTGGAGATTCAAAGATTGAAGATCAACTGTCAGAGTTGAGGAGGAGTTTCTTGCTAGCAGTTGCTGAGGAGACTAGGGTTTAGGAGCTAGGCAGAGCTTTAGATTAGAAATCTTGTTTCTCAAACATGGATTGCCTTGTCTGCATCCATTCTTCTCTGTGATGCAGAGTCTCTCTAAGACACTCACCCCCTTCCTTTGGAAGGCTTGGTGATAGTGTCTATGAGATAGAACTCTTGAGAGAAAATGTCTCTTGTGTTAGAAGCAGTCTGTTCACCACCTTTGGTAGTCAGCTGATTGCTTAACACTCAATCCACTCTTGTGACTGATCCCTCATCCTGGAGGTTGGAGCTTGAAGAAAAGCCATTGCAGATAGAAGACTGATGATCAAAGCCCTTGTCTGAAGGCCATGAAGATGGATATTGATGCTTGTTGAAGCCTGTAGCTGATTGGAGGTTGCTTGAAGCCAGTTGTTGATTCAGAGCTGCTGATGCTGTTTCTCTTGCTGTATTTCATTTGCTGATGTATTGATTGGTTTTCTGAACTGTATTGTTTGCTGTTTACCCTGCTGGGTTGAAAGTGAAGTCTGTTCACTTTCGCCTATTGTTTTCTAGGTTCGAGGTTGAGTGGGACTCCCTTGCCTCGCTTGTATTGTTGCATCCATGCATTTTACTGCTTTACTGTTTTACCTGATATTGTTTCTGTTTCTGCCTATCCCGTAGGATCTCTGTTTCTCTCTGTGCAAGAGAGGAGCATGGTAGACATTAGGTCTTAACCCATGCATGATAACATTAGGTTAGTTTGTTTCCCTTCGCAACCGTAGGTTAGAGTTCTGTCTCTTTCTTTCTCAAAACAAACAGAAAAACACATAAAGATTTCAAACACAATAAAAGACACTTCTTCCGTAAAAGAATGTGAACTCATCAAGACGTCATTTTTGTCCTCTTGGACTGTTAATCAGAAAAACCCTTTTTCAGAAGGAATAAAATCAATCAAGGACAGACTTGTGTCGTACGTGGCCCGAACTACGTTTGCTCTGATCTTTCATGCTGTATGAAAGTACGTAGGCATAGGATGCGATATCCTAGCGAGCAACCTTCCCCTCCTTTCCCGTAGGTAGGCGAACTACGTTGACTCTGATTTCTCGTTCCAGACGGGAATACGTAGGCATGAAGTGCGATACTTTGCCGAGTCATTTTATTTTCTTTTTAACCCTTGACCTATAGTTTAGATAGAATAACAATCCATACCCGAAAACAAGCGTGGATCCCATCGAGTACGATGGACGTGAGGGGTGCTAATACCTTCCCCTTGCGTAACCGACTCCCGAACCCAGGCTATGGTTGCGACGACCATACCTTTTCCCGTCTTTGCGAGGTTTACTCTGAGCGTTTCCTTTCCCTCCCGTGGGATAAATAACGCACGGTGGCGACTCTTCTGTTCAGCCGGCGCCGATTTTCGCAGTAGCGACAGCCACCCAGTCAGGTCCAACCTGTTTGAATAGGGGCAACTGTTGCACCCCAAAATTTGCCCAACCTTTCTTTACCTAGCTTGTGTTTCATTTCATTCACATTAGCATTATCATTTGTATTTCATTGACATGTGTGCAGGGGATCAAGAGGTATGATTACCAATCAAGGGCTACACAAGACTATGAAGCTAGCTAAGAAGGTTATTCAAGTGTTCAAGGGTTGATATCCTTATCATAGAAGTCTAAGATCCTCAGAGAGAATGGTTGAAACCAAGTATGTGGATCTCCTAACTTGAGAGTTGTGGGAAGATCATCAGATGATTCTGAAGCCATGAAGTTGGACTTGAGGTCTTGAATGAGCTCATGAGAAGTGTTGAAGTACATTTTGAGGCCTAGACAGGTCATTATGTGGAGAATATGAAGATTTACCAAGATTGGTACAACTAGGGTTTCATCTGGATCACCCTAGGATAACTGATGATTTGAAGAAGGTTGAGACCTAATTCAAGAGACATGTGACCATGGTTGATACATTTAGATGTTCTAAGGATGATTCCTAGGTTAACTCTTCATGATTGAAGAGTTTGAGAAGTTTTAGGCTAGGGTTTCTAAGGCTTGACAGAGTAAAATCCCCTAGCTTGACCCCTAACTTAAAGACCAGTTAACTCAAGATGTGATCTTCATCTTTTTAGACCCCAAATTTTGGCCCCTTATATTCTCATTATCATTTTAGGAGAATATTCACGAATTATCTAACCCTAACCCAGTGCAAGTTTGTCTTTGTCAAATTACAGATGAATCAGGGTTTGTACAATCAAATCAAAGCTCCAGGGTTTGTGATCAATCAATTTTAGGCTAATTCAATCATGAAACAAGATCAAAGGTATCATATAATGTCAATTGAGAATCCAATTTAAGGTTGTTACCCCAGAATCAAGAACAGTGTATTTCAGGGCACCCGATTAGGGTTTTTGACCAATAAAAGTCAATTGTGGTTTGACTTTGATGTTGGAAGGTGTTTTAATGATGGGATTATGATTCATGAAGTTCATATAGCTTAATAAAGTTCATTCAAGAAGTTTTAAAGTCTCAGGAGGTCCAGAGTGTCAACAGACGACTCGGTAGTCACCGATCGATCGTACGGTTGACCGAAAAGTCAACTCTTCAAATTTTAGGAATTGGACTTCAAGTTGTGAAACAAAATTGTTCCTTATGTCATATTGGACTTGCATATCAATTT
This sequence comes from Lathyrus sativus, assembly GCA_963859935.3. Lineage (NCBI taxonomy): Eukaryota > Viridiplantae > Streptophyta > Magnoliopsida > Fabales > Fabaceae > Lathyrus > Lathyrus sativus. The sequence goes on along the minus strand of OZ012741.1, from coordinate 141,138,165 downwards.
TCATGACCATTGGATCAAGGATGAAGGAGTAATCGAAAAATCGGGAAATTATGGTTTTGAAAGGGGCTAAACCATAACTCCTTAACCACACATCCAATTGAGTTGGTTCAAAGCTCATTTGGAAGCTATTAACCAATCCTACAAAATTCCCTAAGTGGTACATGATTAGAAAATGCATAAATTTGGAGTTATGATTAAATTCATTTCTAAAAGGGAAAAAGACTTAGAGAAATTTCACTTTTAAGTTCATTTTCTAGCAACTTTGAGAGACTTTTAAGTACATGAATGTTTTATATCTATTTGAGGGCTTTCTAAAAAGTACTAGCACATCTCAAAAGGATTTGTGAGCTGAAAGTTATGGTTATGGCAAGTTGAGGTTTTCATACTTTAGTCCCACATTGTCAAAATTAAAAAATTCATTCTTTCATCAAAACTGACCAAACTCAGCTGGTGAATCATTTTGTATCTGATACGTGAGGAGTTTGTAGCATGAAAAACAAAGGAATTATGCAGAAGGAAGAAAAGCCAAGCTTACAAGTTGCCTTACAAGTGGCTTTGCAACTTGCATCCAAAAGTGAAAAAAGTAAGCATGAGGTGTAAAGCAATTCTGCCATAGCCATCAAGCTACACCCTCTAGCCTGCATTTAGCCCTTTCAAAACCATCATGAAGCTTGACTTTGAGCTTGCCTTGCAGCCAAGGAAACCCTCTTGTGGAGGTTTGGTCTAAAAAGTGTAAAACCTTTCTTCAAAGTGAAGAAATCTTCAAATCTGCCCCAAGCCACTTCCTTGCCTATAAATAGACCCTCACCACTTCATTTCCAACACAACATCCATTCTAAAAACCAGAAAAAAGCTCAAGCTTCCATCCTTGTGCACTTTGCCTCAAAATCTCAAAATCTCATTTTCACAAAAAACCTTCAAAATCTGCCTTGGGAGATTTGTTGCCAAATTCATTTCTCTACATTCAAACTCCTCAACAATCATCCACACAACCTCTAAATATGATATAGAAGGTGTACAAGACCTTAGACCACTCAAAAACCTCATCATTCAAAAAGTCAACTTCCACACCAAGTTACTTTGACCAAAAGCCATAAAATCAGCCATATCTTGTTCCATACATTTCCTTGGTATTCTAATCATCCTAACACCTCTCATATACCATTCCTCAACTGTCTAAAGTGTTAAAGATCATTGGTGGAGTTTATTTCTCCAACTATCACAAGGATTGGAATCTTGCTTCAAAAAGAAGAAAGTTTCAAAGCTAGTGTTATTTGGAAGTTCCTCTGGGTTTCTTGGTGTCCTAATCTACTAAATACAGTCTACTAGAGGTATGTAAACACTTCATTTTTTCTTTACATCATAGTTTCATGATTTTGCATTTTTAGTTCATTATGTGAAAACTATGTCATGTGTATGTTTAATGCCAAAATGTTGTCATGACATAAAGATAGCTGTTTGATTGAATGAAGACACCTTTAAACTCATGAATGTATTGAATGTATATGTGTGGTTTGAGCTGATTGTAGTTGGTCTATGTTTTCATTCCCCAAGTGCCATGTTTTGCATTTTTATGCCATTGCCATATCAGTTTGGGTTCTAGGCCAAAATATGCTTAGGTTTGGATTTAGGATCATCCTTTTGTGCATTTAAGACTTGTATGTGCAACTGTTTGGAAGTAAACATGACAGAAATTGATTTTGAACCTCTTCATGCTTTATCTAAAATGCCAAATAGCAGCCCAAACACTTTTTCTACCACAGACCTTTTTGAATTTATTTTGGTGATTGAATACATGTAATTATGTATGTGTGAATTGTATGTATGATTGGTTTGGTCAGAATATGCTTGGAACATGAATTAAGTCTTCTCATGCATGATCAAAACATTATTTTGCAATTTAAACACCACATTCTGTCACAGTCTGTTTTTAATCTCAAATGATGTTCAAACTCACTCAAAAATCATGTATATATGCTGTGTGTGTGGATAATTGGATCAGAATATGCATAAAACTAGAACTTCATCTCATCATGCCTCATGTCTTGACAATTTGCATTTTGGGAGTCATTTTTCTTATCAGCCTTCTGCCAACTCATTTTGATGTTAAAATTCACTTACTGTCATGTATATGTGATGTGTGTATGCTTAGTTTGATCTACAAATGCCTTGAACTGAAATTGAACATTTTCATACAGTTTCACAAACACAATTGCACATGAAACACCATATTCTTCCACAGCCAGTTTTAACCACATGTTTTGATTCAAACTCATTTTATATCATGAATACAATGTGTGTGTGTGTGTGTGATTAAAGTGACTTGCAACTGTTTTAAACAAAATCTGTACATGTTCATGCACTTTCACAAACACAATTGCACATGAAACATCACATTTCACAACAGCTAGTTTTAAGCTATAAATTGTGTTCAATCTCATCTTATATCTTATATGCAATGTATGTGTGTGATTGAAATGACTTGAGACTGCCTTGAACTAAATTGGCACATGATCATGCATCTCACAAAACACAAGCCTACACTTGACATGTCATTTTTCATAACAGTTTGCCTTGAGTTTGTTTTAGGTGTTAGGATCCCTCATAAGCATTTATATGAGATGTGTGTATGTTTAGTTTGATGAAAAACCAAATGTAACATGAATTGCACCTTTCCATGCCTTTCACACATACACACTTGCACATTGATCACCACTTTTCACACCAGTCCATTTTGAACCTTATCTTTTGATTGAAATCATCCAATACCATATGTGGGAGCTGTGTGTGTGATTTATTTGAGTTGAAATGCATTAAAACATAAACTGGACTTCATCACGCCTCTTACTTGCTAATCTTGCAACTCACATGTCATTTTAGATCACAGCCTATTTAGGATCTATCTTTTTTCCCACAACCATTCATCAGTGCATTTGTAATAAGTGTATATGGTTTGTTGAATTTGAAATTGGCTGGTATGAGAGATTCACATCAAATTTCATTTTCAAACAATCAAAAGCAACTGCTATCAGATTTTTAATTGGAGGATGAATTTTGAAAAAATAAAACCACCATCATATTCCTCATGAAAAATCCTTCAAGTTACACTAAAATTTTGTCAAAAAAGATGAAGATTTGAGAAAGTTATGCCCAAAATGCAAATCATGATTCTTGCCTTGTTTTTATGCCCAACTGGTTTTGAAACACGCCCTATGTATTTATGGGGTGGCTTCCATCAATGGATGTATAGCCACCCCAGTGGTAAGACCATTAAGCCAAAACACGCCTTGTACCAAGCGAGCATGGGTTCGACCCCTGAGGAGGGCAACCCTTTTATTAAATTTTGTCATTTTTTCACCAACCTTTGAAAAATCATATATCTCTCAATTTTAATCATTTTTCACCCATTCTTTTTTCATTGTGTTCATCTTGATGTCTAATGTCATGTCATATTTTATATTTTCATGTTTGCATAATTTTTCATCTCTTTTGAATATGTGCAAGTTGTGTACTTTCTGTGATCGCTTTGACAGATGCAGATGAATTTTCGCTTGATGTACTTGTGATTTTTTGTAATACTTGCTTGTATTCATATCCTTAAATGTTAGTTAACATGCTAGGATTTTATTTTTGGTTGTTACCATGTTTATTTTGTCCCCTCTGTTAAATTTAATTGAACTTGATCTGTCGTCACAGTTCCTGTTCTGCTTACCTGCTTTGATTGTCATCAATGCATTTTTCATTCTTATCAATTTCATATACCCATTTAATGGTTGTCACCATGAATGCATCTTTATTATGTTGTTAATTTTCTTGTTGTTTTCTTTCCCCAAATGATGAAGCTTGTTAGCTCTCATCTAGTTGCCTCCCCTGTCTACTTCCATAGGAAAAGTCTGTCCATTTGACCCTCATGTCATGGATACATCCCTCATCCCTCTCTTGACTTTGTTAAGTCACTTTCAACCTAGATTAGAAGCCATTAGACTTTGCTTAAAGTCTAAGAAACCTACTTGTACTAGGAGTGTTCTTCAACTAGAACCCTAGGATAGAGTTTGTCAACTCTATGTAAGAATCATCGTTATGATCTCTTACTTCCCTTTTTGAATATTACAACTTAGATTAGGGAGTTTTGTTAAACTCCACACAAACATTCTCATGTTTGTTCCCCCTTAAACCTTGGTCATAATCAGGTGTTCTTCTTCCCTTGTGAGGTGAACTACGATTGCTCTGATTCTATCCTAGTTAGGATACGTAGGCAGAAGATGCGACGTTTTTGCAAGCAAACATAGTGTATATAACTTTAGGTTTCAACTCATATCTTTTCCCAATCCATAGCATATTTTCACAAACTTAGCAAGCAATCAAACAAAAGGTTCCTGTAGAGTACTACAAATGCTTAGGGTGCTAACACCTTCCCTAGGTATAACCAACCCCCGATCCCCGAATCTCTTAAGCGTTGTCGTTACATCGTGAAAAAGGTTTTTCTTTCTTTAGACCTTTCCTTTGGATAAAATAAAGTTCGGTTGTAAAAGAATTAAAGATCAAGTTAATTTAATAGCTTGATATCCAATTTTCACCGCAACAGAAATGGCGACTTCACTGGGGATGTGCTTATTTTGTTTTGAGGGTTTAGCCTATCTTGTTTGATTACTTGCTATATTTGTGAATACTTGTAAAAATGTACATATGTGCCCTGTTGGATCTTGGGAACTTTGAGTGGTGAGACAACATTATACCCGTGTTTGAGCGTACTTATGATAGGATGGTGGTATATTCAAGGAGACTTATAGGGAGTTGATTCCCGACCAAGTTGACTTGAGAAAACCACCACTCTGTAGAGGCCCTTCTGAGAGTTAGTATTGTTGATCGAGTATTCGTGAAAACAATGCTACTTTCTACATGGGAGCCCGTGATACTGAGGACCTTTAGATTACCTTTTCCCCACTTTGGCTTTATTAGGATGTATTGCGATGACTATAAGGAAGTAATTCCAAAGTAGTTGATACGCGATACTACACTTGGACGAGACTCTCTTGAGAATATTATCGACCACCAAGTATTTGGGAAATTGATAATATCCGAAAGATGGGTCGAGGACTCTGGGAACTCTTTTAGAACCTTGTTCTGCACTTTTGAAAACCTTAGTACATACCTTTGGGGTGGGTAGACCTTGACTCCATACTCATGTTATCCAAACCAAAACCTTTATCTGTGTATATGTGAATTTGTGCTTACCTGTGTTTATGCATTCATGCATTCATGAACATCATGTCATAAAAGTTTCATGGAACTCAGATCACTTGTTTGTAAACATTAGGATCATCATGGACAGTGGAAAAAAGAAAACTATGAAGTACACTTACAAAAGTCCTAACTTGGATGACATAGAGAGGTTGAGCACTTTGATAACAGATCTAGAAGGATTCAAGAGTAGGTATGGGAACTTATTGTCATTGTTAAGGGTAAAAAAGAAGATGGATCTGGGACTACTCTCCACACTCCTCCAGTTTTATGATCCATTCTATCATTGTTTCACTTTTCCTGATTACCAGCTGGTACCTACACTTGAGGACTATTCTTGCTTGATTGGTTTACCTATTCTTGAAAACTCTCCTTTTCCAATCATGGAGAAGGACCCTAAGGAAGAAGAAATTGCTAAAGCTACACGTTTAGGATTGGTGGATATTCAGAAAAATATGGTTACTAAAGGAGGAGTATTTGGTTTGACTGCAGAGTTCTTGGTTGGGAAAGCACAATACTATGTTGATCACTTGAGTATGGATGCATTCTAAGCCATCTTTGCCTTGCTCATTTATGGGATATTCTTGTTTCCAAGTTTTGATAACTTTGTGGATCTCAACGTCATTAAGATTTTTTTGAAGAAAAACCCTGTGCCTACTTTACTAGCTGACGCCTATCATTCTATTCATCCGAGGAATCTGCATAAAGGAGGAATGATTACCTGTTGTGTCCCTTTGTTATATAAGTGGTTTATTTCTCACTTACCTAAAGCTCATGCTTTTTGGAAGGAAGGTTGGTGGTCTCAGAAGGTTATGGCTCTTACTCACTCTGATATCGATTGGTACAGTCGTAATTATGATGGGATAGAAATCATTGAAAGTTGTGGAAGTTTTGGTAACGTACCTCTCCTGGGTACAAGTGGAGGAATCAGTTATAACTCTGTTCTCGCTCGTCGACAACTTGGATATCCTTTGAAGGACAAACCAAATAGCGCTCATGTGGAGAATATTTTCTTTAAGGGAAGTTCAGAATTGAAAGGAGAAATTCTAAAAGCTTGGGGTCATGTACACAAGAAAGGAAAAGAAGCCTTAGGGAAGCCTAATTGCGTCTCTCTCTCGAGCCTTATCTCCAATGGGTCCGAAAGAGAGCTATTCATCTAAAGATGCCTTATCCTCAGCAGAAACCCATTGTTTTAAAGGAGGAACACACAATGATCTTTAAGTCTGAAGAGGAGAAGTTAAAGATTGCCTTGAGGAAATCACAACAAACTGAAGTAGCCTGGAAATACAAGTACAAAGTAGCCATGGAAGAGAATGATGAACTCCGTAGACAACTCCAGGTGAAGGATGAAGAAATGATTGCTTATAAGAAGAGGAAGACACAGGAAGGTTTATCTTCTTCCAGCTCTCAGCCAACTGCATGGAAGCTAGTCGTAGACAAACTCATTTTTGAGAAGACTCAGATGGAAGAAGAAATCAAGAAACTCAAAGAAAAAGAAGATTTTTATTTAGAATACTGTCAGCCTTAGGACTTTTGTAAAATGTACTAGATATTTTGTAATGCAATCTTGAAAATCAATGAAATGAAATGATGTTTTGATCTGAGTTCCATGAAACCTTTGCATTTGCATTTACACTAATTAATCATTCAAGGAACTAAAGATTGTTTTGCAGATATTATAGGATGGATCCTGGAAAGAAAGCAGAGGTTGTGTTCCAAAGACCAAAGTTGGAGAAGCTGGTAAGTTTAGTAGAAGACCCCGAGGAATTCAGAGAGAAGTATGGGAATATGCTATCTTTGCTAGAGGTTCAAGTGTATGAAGATATGTTATCCGCACTCGTGCAGTTCTATGATTCAACCTATCATTGTTTCACCTTTCCAGACTATCAGTTGCTACCAACCTTGGAAGAATATTCCGCCCTGATAGGAGTAGGCGTCACTCCTAGACCATTTTCTGGAAGAGAAGGGACTCCTAATGAAAGAGCAGTTGCAGAGGCCGCGTATTTGGAGGTGGACGAGGTACGATCTCATATGATTGCTAAAGGAGGGTTGTATGGATTTCCAGCTATGTTCCTATATGAAAAAGCTCAGAGCTATGCCTTGTCAAAAAATATTGAAGCATTCGAGGCCATCCTGGTTTTGCTAATTTACGGACTGTTCCTGTTCCCGACTGCTAATGATTTTGTGGACGCAAATGCAATCAACCTTTTCTTAATCAAAAATCCTGTACCTACCTTGTTGGCTGATACATACTTTACCATCCACCGTAGGAACCGTTATGGAGTTGGACGGATTGAGTGTTGCACCGTTCTCCTGCACAAGTGGTTTATTTTGCACTTGCCAAAAATTCCAGCCCTCTGGGATAAGCAAAATGGGCTCTCATGGACAGAAAAGCTGCTATTGCTCAAACACTCGGATATTAAGTGGTCTGACCCTATGTTTGGAGGGATTGCCATGATCCAAAGCTGTGGAGATTTCCCAAATGTACCACTTATCAGCGTCAATGGTTGCATCAGCTATAATCCTATTCTGGCTCGTCGACAGTTGGGGCACCCCATGGAGGATGAACCGGACCCAGACTTTTTGAGAAGATTTTACATTGAAGAGGGGAAGAATCCCGCTTACAGGGCTCGAATTGTGTATGCTTGGCGTTATGTCCACACGAGGGGAGTAACTGCCCTAGGTTACCACGACTATACTGTTTCAGAATCTTATTTATCATGGGTAAAAGAAGCAGCGTTGAAGATTTTTTATACTCGGTTTGAGCCTGACTCACCCAAACCTACTCTCGTAGAAGAATCGAAAGCTACTTTGGCAAAAGCTGAAAAAGAAGGAAAGACTTGGAGAGATAAGTATTTCAGGGCTATGCAAGAGAAGGAAGAACTTCAAGAATTAATCCGTCAAGGTGGAAAGAGAAGTCAGCCAGAAGACGAAGGGCCATCCAACTAGAAGATTTAAAATCCTTTTGTTTTCTGTTTCATTTCATCATGTATTTTGTATTGAAGACTTGTATTTCAGTTTCAGAATTGTTGTTGTAAAACTCTCAGTTGTTAATCTATGAAGAATTTTGAATTTGCTTATTTCCCCATTGTTATAATTTTTGCAAATATTTCTTTGGATTTCTTGAATGATTAATTTTGCATTCATAAGCATCGCATGTGCATGTTCTTGTGTTGTGTCTCATCTCGCTGTCTTGTCTCCAGAAAGAATCACACTGAATCCTTAACACCGATACAACACCCGAGCCCAAGCTCACCTAAGAATGGAAGGACAGAATTTGGATGTGGACAGGATTGATAATGAACTTGGAGAGCTACGAGGAGGCATGGGGCAGATCATGGAAGCCTTACAAGTCATTCGTGCAAAGTTGGACACTCAAGCCACTGTTGTTTCTGAGATCACTGGCATAGCTGTAGAGCCGATCCCAATGGCAGTCACTGTTGCAAATGTTCCACCATATGGGTTATCGCCTGGTTTTGTACCTCCACCAGTAGTCAATCAACAAGCAGTTCCTTTAGGGCCAGAAGTTCCTCAAGCTATTCCTACTTACACTCAGCCTTCTGTTCAGGTTCAAGCGCACCCTGTTTTTCATAATCCTCCACCAGTGTACGAAGGCCTTGATGGGTATGAAGAAGAGAGTGGACGGCATGATAAGTTGAAAGAAAGTGTAGAGACTATCGGAAGGAAAGTCAGAGCAATGGAAGGGAATGACATCTTTGGTACTGATGCCAGAGATATGTGCTTAGTGTCTAGATTGGTAATTCCGCCAAAATTCAAAGTTCCCAATTTTGATCAGTATTCTGGGGCTACTTGTCCTCGGACACATCTCATTATGTATTACCGAAGAATGGCTGCTCATGTGGAAGATGACAAGTTAATGATTCACTGTTTCCAAGATAGTTTGAAAGGAGCTCCTGCTAAATGGTATTTGGGCTTGGATCAGTCTCGTATTCATAGTTTCCAAGACTTGGCCGATGCTTTTGTGAAACATTACAAGTACAACATGGATTTATCCCCTGATAGAAGACAGTTACTGAGTATGTCACAGAAGAGTTCGGAATCTTTCAAAGAGTACGCACAGAGGTGGATGGAAACTGCCTCTCAGGTAGAACCTCCTTTAAGTGAAAAAGAGTTGACAGATTGGTTCGTCGATACAATAAGACCAGAGTTTTATGAGAAGATGATCAGTAGTGTAACCGCAAGTTTTTTTGATATAGTAGCAGTGGGGGTGAGAGTGGAGTTAGGAATGAAGAATGGGAAGGTGACTAGCAGTTCCAGCAGTTCTGGTAACAACAATGTCAAGAAGATCAGCAGTAACTTCCATAAAAAGAAGGAAGGGGAGACAAATGCAGTAACTATGGGAAGAAAGAGTCACACCTGGAGACCGCCTTACCAACAGTATCAGCAGAGTTATGTTCAACAACCTCAGCAAGGCTTTGTTTAACAACCTCAAGCGAGTTACGTTCAGCAATCCCAGCAACAACGACCAATGTATCTGTTGCAGTATGACCAACAACCATATGTGGCAGCTGTAACTCCAGCTTTCAGCCATCCTGTCCCTAGTTGTCAAACAGTGCAATCGGCACCTGTATATCAGCCAATTCAACAAGGGTATCAACGAGCGCCCAACGCTCCACCCTACCAGCAACATCAACAGCCCAGAGCTCAGGCACCTAGACAAAACTACCAGAATCGGAGACCAGCAACAAAACCTCCGCTTCCTCAGATACCAATGACTTACATAGAGTTGTACCCCTCCTTAGTACAGCAGGGATTGGTAACACCATGACCATTAAATCCAGACACTACGTCTCCTTACTATAATCCAAATGCTCATTGTGCCTTTCACGAAGGCGCTGCCGGTCATGATTTAGAAGGTTGTCTTGCTTTAAAACATCTTGTCAGGGAGTTGATGGAAAAGAAAATCTTGTCTTTTGATGATGTACCCCCAAATGTTAAAAGTAATCAATTACCGAACCACGGAGGGGTTAATGTTGTAGAAGAAGTTTCAGATGAAAGGGTAGTCCAAAGCGTGTCAGAGATCAAAACCCCGTTGAGGTTACTTCACGAGAAACTACTGAAAGCAGGATTGATAGAGGATACCCATAATGATTGTGAAAAATGTTCTAGTGATTCTAGAGGGTGTACTGAGGTACGAAGAGGGATACAAAGATTGATTGATGAGGGAATATTACAAGTATGTAGTAAGACGAGGAAAGAAGAAGTTTCAGTAATCGAGCCTGTTTTTAATTTACCAAAGAAAGGTGAGAAAGTTCCGGTGTTCAAAATGACCAACAAAGGTGTGAAGCCCGTTTTCAACAAGTCGGCTATCGATCGACCTCGACCGGTTATTATTCAGAAACCAAGACCGTTTCTTTTTGAAAGCACAAAGGCCGTTCCCTGGAAGTATGACATGACTGTGATAGACCGAGGATCTGGGAAGGTTAGTCAGAAAGAGACAGTAAAAGACGACCAAGTGGACGTAACAAACATTTCAGGTACAAGCAAAATAACCCGTAGTGGTCGAATCTATCAACCTAAGATAACAGTGGCCACTCCAAAAGAGGTTACCCCTGCTGCGACAAAAGAAAAAGAGGTGCCAAGTACTGAAGGAAACCACGAAGAATTCTTAAGGATTATTCAGAAAAGTGATTACAAGATCATTGATCAGCTTTACCAAACCCCATCAAAGATATCGATTTTGTCTCTCTTAATGAATTCTCCAGCTCACAGAGAAGCTCTGCAAAAAGTATTAAAACAGGAACATGTCACAAAAGACATAACTCTCGGACAATTTGATTCAGTAATAGCCAACATTACAGCCTGTAACACCCTGAGCTTTAGTGATACAGAGTTGTCGAACGAAGGACGCAATCACAACCGTGCATTGCACATATCTGTCAGGTGCCAGGAAGACACAATGGCACGAGTTTTAGTCGATACTGGATCCTCATTGAATGTATTGCCCTCCAGGTCACTCACAAGGTTAGCATATGCAGGGGCAGAAATGAAACCAACGTCTTTGATTGTAAAAGCTTTTGATGGTTCAAGAAGGACGGTTGTTGGAGAGATAGAATTACCAATCATGATCGGACCTCATGTGTTCGATATTACATTCCAAGTCATGGACATTAACCCAGCTTATAGTTGTTTGTTGGGACGACCGTGGATTCACGCCGCTGGGGCAGTAACTTCCACCTTACATCAGAGAATGCAATTTGTTGTGAATGATAAATTAGTGATTGTACACGGTGAAGAAGACCTGATGGTGAGCAATCTGTCATCATTCAAGTATATCGAAGCAGATGAGGGCGCGTTAGAAACTTCCTTTCAGGCACTCGAGATAGCTAATGAAGTGATGTTGGAAGAAACGGTGGCTAAGAGTGGTCCGTCTTTTACATCCGCTCAGAGCATCAAGTCTACACTGGAAGAAGGCACTCCTGCAGGTTGGGGAGAGGTCATTGAGGTGAAGCCAGAGATGGATCGCCAAGGGTTGGGTTACAAACCAACTCATGATGAAGCACCAACACATGACAAGGGACGCCCGAAGACTATACAAGAAGTATTCATCAGTGGAGGTTTCCAAGTCAGTGCTGTGGAAGAAGATTTTGAAGATGAAGACCTTAAGCAGTTAGTGTATCATTGCAACGCTACCTTGAGCAACTGGGAAGCTACTGAGATTCCTTTGGTTTTTTCTGAGTCAAAGTAATTTGTTTGTCTTTCTTTTCTTGTTTTTGTTTTGAATCTCCATAGCCATGCCCAAGGCTATAGGAATGTTTTGTAAGGGCCCCGAGCTTTCAAGAAAATTAATGAAAAATGAACTATTTTGTTAAATTCCTTGCGTTATTTCCTTTACTGCATTTGCTTTCATTTTAAACGAAAAATGGCAATCTTAAAAAACCAAAACAAATTTCTTTTTTTGTGTGCTGCATTTGTCTTTGTGTGTTTTAATAAATTAAGCCATTCCAACGTGCAGTGATGTCCTAAAACCCATTGAATCCCATGACTTTGTGTTGCACCCCAAAATTTGCCCTCACAATACAAGACTTTGTGCTTCTTGAAGGTTCACAAGGTTCACAAAATTCATAATTGGTCAGAAGAGTTGACAATTCCCTCAGACAATGCACCTCCTAAGCAGTGCATCCAAAACTAGGGTTTTGACTTTAATCAGGCTAAATGGACTTCCAAGACTTCAGATTTGGTCCCAGGGGCATTTCGGTCATTTCACGTGGGGTTTGTAATTTTGGGATTAAAGGGGAAGCGGATATTGCTAAGGTTATTTTGAAAGCGGGAACTCGGTTTGAGTTTTGGTCAGATTTAATCAGGTTACGGTAAAAGGTCAGTTAATATAAAGAGGGTGGGTCTCATTCACAATATTGTCCAATACAAAAAGGGAAGTGAGTTTAAATATTTGTGAATATCATTCGTAAATATTTATAATTTACAACTAAGAAGTGAGTTTAAATATTTTTGAAGCTTTATTCATAAGTATTTATAATTTACATCTAAGGGGTGAATTTAAATTATTATTCATAGATATTTAAAATTTACGAATAAGAAGTGAATAAATATTTTTTTGAACTTTATTTCATAAATATTTAGTTTACAATTTGAAACGGACAAGTAAATTCAAACTTTATTCAAGAAATGCCATTGGTTTACAAGAGGATCCATTTACAACAAGTACATATATTAAGGAAATTCTAAGTCCTAAAACGTCTAAGTGGATCTTCACGATGCTCTTTCGATGTTCTTCACGAATCTTCCATTAACCTGCATAACAAAGAGAATACAACACAGAATGGAAAAGTGTTAGAGGTTGTTCGACACTCTCAGAACAATGTCATCATCGAGTGTCGGGAGTGGCACAACCGAAGCTGCGTCCAACCCCCGTTACCGATCTGTGCCATTGGCGACAGATCAGGTGGTTATCGTTCTTATCGTACGGGACAGCCAAGAGAGAGAGATAAAGGAAGCTTTTTCGAGCCGAAATGATTTGCGCAGATGTGGATTCTGAAGGGACACCATCAAGTAAATATGACAGCACTATCAAGTAAATACCGGATGTACGAGCCAGATGCCGTTAGCTCTAAACCCACTCAGAATAATCCAACTTTTCTCATCAGTTCATCAAAAACCGAAATTGATTTCAAGTTATGCAACCGGATAACTGAATAGGCCACGAAATCCACAACTGAATATCAGCAGCAAAATCATTGTGAGTATCCGAACTGCATTGGAAAAAAATAGACATCAAAGATCAAACAGCGTCAAGAGTCGGTATAATAGAAGGTTTTCGAATCCATGAAGAAGGCTACAACGGGATATTAGGATCAAAACTGGATAACCGAAAGTGGGTAAGAATCCATAGAAAAATCTGCACCAGAAAATCAAGTGGATTAAAAGCCAAAGCAGATATCCAACAAAATCCAAATATCAAAACCGTATCAGGAAAATCCAAAATGGAAAGTTTCAAATCAGATTAGAAAAAAATCGTATCAGCAAACATATCAGAAAATCGAAACAAGTCCACTACAGATCAGATACAAGCAACTCAATCGAATCCAACCATATCAGTCCAAATCTGCATCACGAAAAAATCCAAGCAGAAATCAAACCAGTATCAAAATCAATAAACCAAATCCCATAATATCAGAGAAAATCAGAAGCAGTATCAGAATGGATTTAATCATATCAAAAAAAGCAAATCTCAAATCCATCACAAATATAACGCAAATCACCCTATTATCCAAGCCCACAAAAGCTAGAGAAGAAGAGAGTGATATAAAAGAACGATCTCACCAGATGAAAAGGGGGCCGAAAAAAAGACGAGGGAACCCTAACTACAGCGGCCGCAAATCAAAAGGGATAAAACGAGCTTACCAAGCGAAAGCCTCAGCGAAGTAGCATCACTACCAACCAAAACTGAAACATTGTCAAAGCCGCTAATCGAACGTGTTTAAGACCGCCGTCGCCGTGAGAAGATCCAACGGCGGGCAATCACGTTCCAGCCTCAGAGTCCCGCGCTCATCATCGGCCATTAACCTCGATCAAACATCACCACCAAACATAAATCACTCGAACGAAAGACCGCCGGCGCCGTCAATTACGAACGGCGGGCAATCAGCAACCAGCCTCAGTTTCCATCACAGGCTCTTCAACGCGAAATTTCTCACCGAACCATTACCGCAAATGTGAGTCACGATGATTTCCTCACAGTTTTCATGTTTTTATTTCAGATAGGTGAAAGATGAATGAAACACGATGGAGAAAAGCGAACACGGAAAGACGAAGGAAGAGAAACGAAAACGGCGCATGCAAAAGGGAGAAGGGTCTGAAACCCTAGAGAAAACCCCTTATTTTGCGTGGTCTGAGTATCACCAGGTTGGGTCCGGATGTAACTACCGGCCCAACCCCCTTTTTTTTATTTTATTTTTTTATATATATTTTGTTGTATTATTAATTATAGGTATTATTATTTTAAAATTTTTTGTTAAAACCTTTTTCCAATTAACATTAAAAAAACTGTTCTTTTTAAAAACTCATTTTTGTAAACAAACTTTTTTTTTATTATTAACCTAAAATCTTTTTAAATAAAAATAGTAATAAATTTCTTTTTCATAATAACACTAAACATTTTCCTTTAAAATTAAAACCTTTTTTTTAATAATTGAATTAAACTATTTTTTTAAAAAATTAAACTGAGTTTCTTTCTCAAACATTAAAACTTCTATTTTAACTTAAAATGAGACTTTTTTTTATATAAATATCACAAATAAACAACAAAATGTCTATAATTTTTCCCTCTCGTTTCATAACTTGTCTAACTCTGTCTACTAACATTGATCGTTTGTTTTGCAGCTTTGTTACGTTGCCATTAACTGTTTAGTGTATTTTCAATTCAAAATTTCATCATCATTGTATATGCTCCTCATTTGTAACTTCGCAAACCAATAATCGCGTTTACTTTTCCGCTCCTTTAAATTTTTGTCGTCTGTATGGTTTAAGTTCTTGCATTTGCATCGTTAATCTGTCACATTGCATACCTCCGAAGGAATTAGGTCTAGTTGTTTGGCCGCCGCGCCAATAGTCCTCAAAACTTCAAACCCTTACAAACCCTAATTTTTCATAAATGCCTCGCCGCAGGCGCAATTACCAATTTTACCCCTAGCATTAGGTCAAAGAGCCGCCGCGCTCATTTTAGGGTTTCCCGCCGTGGAATCCTTAATTTAACCCTAGTTACAACTTAACATTTCAACGTAGAAATTTGGAGTTCCTACACTCCGCGTAAGTGTGTCCTTAAGGCGCGTTTATTCCCCTTGAGACCTTGACCACAGTCAAGAAGTTTCTAACCTCCCTATTGAGGGGAACTACGATTACTCTGATTCCACTCCCGTAAGGATACGTAGGCACAAGATGCGATGTCTTGCCGAGTAAACTTAGAATTAACCCCCTTTATTATTTATTATTGCTTATTTATATTTTATTTATCTTTGCTATTTAATTATTTTGCTTATTATTTTTGTAATTGTTTCTTGGATGTAAAGTTGTTTAATTATTTAATTATTATTATGGTTAGTAATTAGGGAGTGTAACAATCTATATGTAATATTAAAATAAATTTAGATTACTTTTAAATAAAGATAATTAAAATAAACACGTCACACACGTAAGTCGATTTTAATCGCCGTCTCACTTCCTAAGGATATCCCTCAAGTTGCCTATGAATATTGGTTAAGTGGGGTGTATAAAGCAAGTCCCTCAAAAAGAAAATCATCAAAGTCCCTTATGGTTGCCTTTACGAATCGAGTCCCTTTCGAAAAATGATGATAGTCCCTCCAGTTTGCTTATTACACCCCACAATGGCCTTCAAAAATCCAATTATCCCTCACATGTCCCTTAACATCCAAAGTAAGGACTACCTACTCCATTATAGCAGGGATAGTCTTACTAAAGGAAAGAATAAAGAATAAGAAAGACCTTAAAACATTAGGGTAGGCTACTCCTAGATACTTGCTCACTTCAAAACTGTTTCACACTTAAACAAATTTTCAACAAGTTTTCAAACAAGTTCTTAACACATCCTTACATGGATTATTTATTAACTATTCTGAAAATTTTTCTATTCACACACTACACTTTCAAAACAATTCAAAAGTGAGCTTAAGTACCTAAGAGCCCATGGATAACCATGGATGAAAAGGGTGCTAACACCTTCCCTTTTCATAACCTACCCCCCGGACCCAAAATATTCTCTAAGGTCTTTCCTGTTCTTTTATAACCTTTCCTTATGGATAAAATAAAAGTCGGTGGCGACTCTTGCTATCTGCAACATTGTTTAAAGTCAGTTCTCCCACCGTGTTACAGAACTGGCGACTCTGCTGGGGACCTATTTAAGAGGGGTACCCTTAGGAATTAAGATCACTTTAAATTGTTTGCCTTGTTTGCTTTATTATTATACTGTTGGGGTGCTCTTATGTGTGAAAGGTCCTAACCCGGATCTAGTGTACCTTAGGTAAATGGCAATAGACCAAGGAAACTGTACGACGTATATCGATACGGTTGATCTGGTGGCCATAGTTAGTGCGACTTCTTGGTTGGTGCTTATATTCCTTAAGTCAAGTTGAGGATAATATTGAGGCTGCCATATGTTGTCAATGCACTAACTGACTTTTAGAACCCTAGTTAACTCATCTTGGCCTTTAGAAAGTAGTGAGGTAACCGGCTTTGGTGCAGACTGAAGTTGGTTGATACTCGATACTACGCTCATTGAGATCTTAAACTTGGAGGGTTTTGGTTGGCAAGTAAGTTGCTTTCTGAACAACCACCCTTGTGAAGGATCAATGATATTGAGATCCCTTAGAACCTGGTTACTTTTGTAGGACAGGATGAACCATCTAACTTCAGGGGAGGTTACTTACCTTTAAACCTCATGCAAGCCTTTAAACCTAGGGCAATTGTGTGACTTGTTTGTGTGTGCCACATGTTTGTGATTGAACATCATGACATCATCATGCATCATAAGCATATCATTTTCCCTAACCATTTCAAGGACCAAAGGATTTATCTTTGTTCTTTGTTGCAGGTCATGGCTTCTGCTCGTAGAAACACCATCAGAATCAACTTTGTAGGGATACCTGCTAAGCTCAAGGAGTTGGTTTCCCTAGTGCCTGATCATTCCCAGTTCAACAAGAGACATGGTCACTTATTGGATCTAGTTACTTCAGGGTTCAGTGAAGACATGATGAGTGTGCTGTTTCAGTTCTTTGACCCTAAGCACCATTGCTTTACATTTCCTGATTATCAGCTGGTTCCAACCATGGAGGAGTTCTCTAAACTTCTGGGTATACCTGTTCTTGATCAGAAGCCATTCACAGGCTTAGAGAAGGAGCTTAAACCAGAAGTTATTGCTGCAGCTCTACATCTGAAGAAGTCTGACATTGTTCTAGAAACGAGAAGTGGAGTTAAAGGTATTCTTGCCAAGGTATTAGTGGATAAAGCTCAAATGTTCTTGAAGGCTATGAGCTACGGTGCTGTTGAGGAGATCTTAGCCTTATTGATTTATGGCTTAGTGTTGTTCCCCAATCCTGATCAGTTCATAGACGTTCATGCCATCAACATATTCCTGAGTCACAATCCAGTGCCTACCTTACTTGGAGACATCCTACATTCTCTTCACACCCGTACTACAAGGGCGAGAGGAACTTTGATGTGCTGCATACCTTTACTTTCTAGGTGGTTTATTTCTCACCTTCCTCGCTCAGTAATGAAGAATGAGCACGGGTTCAGATGGTCCAAGAGGATCATGTCACTTTCTCACTCAGACATCCATTGGTGCTCCAGATCTATGGAGAATGTCACCATCATTGACCATTGTGGGGAGTTTCCTAATGTGCCACTTCTAGGCATAAGAGGAGGCATCACCTACAACCCATCTCTAGCTTTACGACAGTTTGGTTACGCCCGGAGCGATGGTCCACATGACATGTTGATTCAGGGCATTGTGTTTGATTACGACAACGATCTTCAGGGTTACCGTCAGAGATTCATCCGATCTTGGGGAAAGGTAAACAGGATTGACAGCAAGACACTGGAGCCTAAGTACACCATTCCTATGGAGGCTTATCTCAGATGGGTACGATTTCGTGCTCAGACACTCATGATGCCATATCCTGCCATCCTACCAGTTACCATGGAACCTGTTGCTGAAGGAGACACAGCTTATACCATCCTTCACCCAGACATGCCTACTGATATGGAAGACTTGCAGAGATCATGGATCCAACTGAAAGAGCAAAGGGATACTTTCGAGGCTCATTACAAAGCAAGCCAAGCAAGGATCCTAGAGCTAACAAAGCTACTTCATAAAGCAAGCATGTCTATGGGTGCCAAAGAAAGCTTTAAGGAGTATGCTCAGAAGTGGAGAGACTTAGCTGGAAGAGTTCAACCCCCTTTGACTGATAGGGAATTGGTTGATATGTTCATGTGTACGCTGAATGGTCCGTTTTACAGTCATCTCATTGGAAGCTCATCATCTGGCTTCACTGAGTTGGTCATGACAGGAGAGCGAGTAGAGAATGGCATCAAGAGTGGTAAGATCCAAATGGGCACTTCTTCATCAGGTGCTGCAAAGAAGCCTCCCACTGGGAAGAAAGAATCTAATGCTGTGTATGGTCAGCCTGATCGTAACAGAAGGCATCAGTCTGTTAGTGCAGTACATATTTCGAATCCAACTCCTGCAACAACAGAGCAGCCTCAAGGCAACCAACAGAGGGCTAGAAGACAGTTCACGAAGATCAACATGTCAATGGCTCAGACATTGCAACACTTGTTGAAAGTTGAACTTATTACCCTGGGGGAGGCCCCTCGGAATCCCAATGTTACCTCTCCCAAGTACAATCCCAATGCACGATGTGCATATCATTCAAACTGTCCAGGACATGATACTAATAACTGCTGGGTCTTGAAGAACAAAATTCAGGATATGATTGATGCTGGAGAAATTGAGTTTGATCCACCAGGTACTCCAAATGTGATTGCAGCTCCAATGCCAAATCACGAGAAGACTGTCAACGCCATTGATGAAGATATTGATGAAAATCTGCATGTCTATTCAGTTATGGAGTTGAGCACACCATTGTCTGCTATCAAAAAGAGGTTAGTACAAGCTGGGATCTTTCCAGGTTGTCATGAAGATTGTCTATATTGTACCTATAAGCCGGATAGTTGCTTCATTTTGAGAGATGGGATTCAACGTCTCATGGACAAATATACTATAGTGTTTGAAAGAAGACCAGCATCTGTAGAAAGTATGGTGGATCATCTGACTCAGGGTAAGAAGATTGAAGAGGTTGACATGGTTGACAAAGTACCACTAAGAATCACTTCAAAGGGTCCCATTAAAATCACTCGTCAGGGCCCAATCAAGATTACTGCTGAAGGTTCTGTGAAAGTTGTCGCTGAAGCCAGAGTAGCTCCTCTGATCATCACCACTCCTGGTCCTATTCCTTATACATCTGACAAAGCTGTGCCTTGGCACTATGGGTCTGATGTTTACATCCATGGTGTCAAGCAGGAGCCTTTACCTGATATGCCTGTTGACATTGATAATATTGCTGGATCTAGCAAGATCACTCGTAGTGGAAGAGTCTTCTCTCCTCCAGTTGCTTCTAAGAGTGCAGTTACTCCTGCTGTTACTTCCACCACTGATACTCGGGGCAAGGGTCCTGTTATTGAGCCTGTATCTACTGATGTGCCAGCTGCTGATGACCTCTCTAAGCAGATGGAAGAAGTATTGAAAATCATTCGCAAGAGTGATTATGATATTGTTGATCAGCTGGGGCATACTCCCTCAAAGATTTCTATGCTCTCCCCGTTATTATGTTCTGAGGCTCATGCCAAGTCATTGATCAAGTTTCTAAAGGTGGCTCATGTACCCAGTGCAATTTCTGTGGACCAGTTTGAGAATTGTGTTGCTCACCTGACCTATGACAACGGGTTAGGATTTTCTGATGCTGACTTGACCCCTGCCAAGAGGGATCATAACAGGGCCTTGCATATTTCAATTGAATGCAGGGGCACTACCCTGTCTCATGTGCTGATAGACAATGGTTCCTCTCTGAATGTGTTGCCTAAGGAAGTCCTGAACAAGCTGAGTCCTGAAGATACGGTATTGAAGCCCAGTAATATTGTGGTAAAGGCTTTTGATGGTTCTAGAAGAGTAGTGCATGGGGAAATTGATCTTCCAATCAAGGTTGGCTCTCAGGTGTTTACTGCTACATTCTATGTGATGGATATTCGTTCTTCGTACTCATGTCTGCTTGGTCGTCCCTGGATCCATGGGGCAGGTGCTGTGATCTCCACATTACATCAAAAGTTGAGATATCCGGTGAATGGAAAAGTTGTTACTGTCTTTGGAGAGGAAGAATACTTTGTCATCCATGTAAACACTTTCAACTTGGAGGCATGGATTTTTCCTACTGTGGGTGCTGGACTCAATAATTAGACAGCTGAAGATGTTATCCCTATCTCCTTTAGTCAGGAGTAAATACTATTACTGTGTTATATTTTAAATTT
The DNA here is from genome assembly GCA_963859935.3 of Lathyrus sativus. Classification (NCBI taxonomy): domain Eukaryota; kingdom Viridiplantae; phylum Streptophyta; class Magnoliopsida; order Fabales; family Fabaceae; genus Lathyrus; species Lathyrus sativus. The sequence goes on along the minus strand of OZ012741.1, from coordinate 141,117,348 downwards.
GGAACAATTAAAACTTTCAAGCCATGTGCCTTACCCGGGGCACAATGGTGTGCTTGTTACGGGTTGTCATTTCATTTGCATACTTCATTCCATAAAATCAATGGACGTTTCGTTTTCGTAAATATTGTGTTCCTTGTCTTTCTTTTTCTTTTATTTTTGCTTTATCAGCTATGTGTTCTTACACACACCCACGTCACTAAAATTCCGATCCTCATCCACTCTGGATCCAGTTGATAACAGTTCTACTATTGCCAATTACAATTTCGAGAATCCGATCTATCAAACTGAAGACGGAGACGAGGACGATCGTGAAATACCTGTAGAGCTTGCTAGGTTGTTACAACAAGAAGAGAAAGCTATACAGCCACATGAAGAGCCAGTCGAAGTTGTGAATCTGGGAACTGAAGAAAACAGAAAAGAGGTCAAGATAGGGGCAACATATCAGCATGCTATGGTGGCTTTGTTTCATGATATGATTCATCATGAGATAGAGATATATGTGGATGATATGATAGCCAGGTCTCAGAATAAAGAACAACATCTTGATCATCTGCACAAGTTGTTTAAGAGGTTGAAGAAATACAGGTTGAGATTAAATCCAAAACAAGTGTACTTTTGGAGTTAGATCTGGAAAGCTCCTGGGTTTCATTGTCAGTGGAAAAGGTATTGAAGTGGATCCTGCAAAAGTGAAAGCTATACGAGAGATGCCAACTCCCCGTACTGAGAAGGAGGTTAGAGGTTTCTTACAAGATTCATTTCCCAATTAACTACCATCTGTGAGCCAATCTTCAAATTGTTGAGGAAAGATCAGGTGATGGAATGGAATGATGAGTGCCAGACTGCCTTTGATGAAATCAAGAGATATTTGCTAGAACCTCCAATTTTAATGCCACCAGTTGAGGAAAGACCCTTGATTATGTATTTAACAGTATTAGACAACTCAATGGGGTGTGTATTGGGGCAACATGACGAGTCTGGTCGAAAAGAGCAGGCAATATACTACCTTAGCAAAAAGTTTACCGACTGTGAAACAAGATACTCACTGCTCGAGAAAACTTGCTGCGCTTTGGCATGGGCTGCTCGCCGACTAAGACAGTATATGTTGACCCATACTACCTTGTTGATTTCGAAGATGCAGTTCAAGATTAAGCATCACAACTCTTCTCCGTATCGTCCAAAGATGGATGGGGCAGTTGAAGCTGCTAATAAGAACATTAAGAAGATTGTACAGAAGATGACTGTTACTTACAAGGATTGGCACGAGATGTTACCATTTGCTCTGCATGGTTATCGTACTACAATACGTACTTCAACAGGGGCAACCCCATTCTCCTTAGTCTATGGTATGGAAGCAGTTCTGCCTATTGAAGTTCAGATCCCCTCCTTGAGAATTATGAAGGATGCAGGCTTGGATGAAGATGAGTGGATTCAGACTCGACTTGACCAGATAAATTTGATTGATGAGAAATGGTTAGCAGCAGTTTGTCATGGCCAGATGTACCAGAAACGGATGATCAAAGCTTTTAACAAGAAGGTTAAGCCAAAGGTATATCAGGCTGGTGACTTGGTAATCAAGCGTATCATATTACCACAGGGTGATCCTAGGGGCAAGTGGACTCCAACATAGGAGGGACCATTTGTAGTCAAGACAGTGTTCTCAGGAGGTGCCATGATACTGACTACAATGGATGGTGAAGACTTCCCACAACCTGTAAACGCAGACATAGTTAAAAAATACTACGCATAAAAAGAGACCCGCTAGGTTGACAGGCCTAGGCAAAAATAAGGGCATCCCGGCAAACCAAAAGGGTTTGGGCAAAAATTAGGGATATATATATATAAAAAGATGTACACCCGGCAAGTCGAAAACCTGAAAAGGCGGCTTGGGCAAAAAAGGGTATCCCGGTGGATTGAAAACCTGAAAGGGCAATCCAGGCAAAAGTTAGGGATTAAAGCGTATGACTATGTCTCGTTTGGATCACTCATGAAACTGCAACCAGTTGTACTACTTACTCAAGCTCAAACAGATAAAGCTCAATCCAATCGTTTCCGTCTCAACAGCAAGAAGATGAGATACTTGAGTGGCAATAGTAGAATTGAAACTCAATAGGATTATTTCCCACATAGCTGATTCTTTTTGTAAAACTTCATGACAAAATTCTCTTACTAGGGTTTATGTCTCCTGGTACAAACTTGCCCGTGTATGGGTCACTTTTGATATAAATAAACCCCATCTTTTGAATCCAGATTTACTTTTACCCTATTTACATAAGCGAAACGTCCATTGGTTGTGTTTGAATGTATGTATGCCTTTGAATATGATTGATGTTTACCAGAAACGCATGTATGCTTTTAATATGATTGATGTTTACTAGAAATGTATGAAAATGCAGTAATAGTATTTACTAAGGACGAACGAGGGAAGGATTTCAACGAAGCTTCGTCGGTTCATCTTTACAAGACAGTTACAAACCATCAGTAGGACTAATCCATTTTCACAAAGTCTAATCTCCCCTGGAATTTATATCCATCTCTTTTATCCTCATACGGATATACGGGAAATTACTTTCCAATAAGGGCACGATGAACGAAGACGGGATGTTATACTTATCCTACTATCAAACGAAAACGAAGGTTATCTATACCCTACTATCCCCAACAACGGGAGGTTATCTATACCTTGTTATCCCCAACAACGGGAGGTTATCTATACCTTGTTATCCCCAGCAGACGGAGGGTTATATATTCTTCAACAACGAATCGGGATTTATTTTCCTTGGCCAGCAGTTGTTATACAAGGATATCCAGACACTTCCAGCAGTGTCATAGCATACATACATCATTTACATCATACCATAACATATATGTCTATAGTACATTACCTAAATGCATCATGTCATACATGCATACATAAAGCATAAACTAATGTTGTTATACAGAATGCTACCTTGTTTTCAGGTTAACTATCCAACAAACAAGCTTATGATCTTTGGGACTGCTTTATTGTAACCTCAGGGTTACTTTATCCTCCTGATGAGCTTCTTATTACTTTGGGACTGCTTTATTGTAACCTCAGGGTTATTTTATCCTCCTGGTAGCCTCTCATGACTTCAAGACTGCTTTAGAGCTACTGATTGCTCTATCCTCCTGAAATCATCCTATTACTTCAAGACTGCTTTAGAGCTATTCATTGCTCTATCCTCATGAGGTCATATTACTACTTCAAGACTGCTTTAGAGCTATTCATTGCTCTATCCTCCTGAAGCCATCTAATTATTTCAAGACTGCTTTAGAGCTATCCATTGCTCTATCCTCCTGAAATCATTACTTCAAGACTGCTTTAGAGCTATTCATTGCTCTATCCTCATGAGGTCATATTACTACTTCAAGACTGCTTTAGAGCTATTCATTGCTCTATCCTCCTGAAGCCCTCTAATTATTTCAAGACTGCTTTAGAGCTATCCATTGCTCTATCCTCCTGAAATCATTACTTCAAGACTGCTTTAGAGCTATTGATTGCTCTATCATCCTGAAGACATATCACATTATTATTTCAAGACTGCTTTAGAGCTATCCATTGCTCTATCCTCCTGAAATCAGTACTTCAAGACTGCTTTAGAGCTATTGATTGCTCTATCCTCCTGAAGACATATCACATTATTATTTCAAGACTGCTTTAGAGCTATCCATTGCTCTATCCTCCTGAAATCAGTACTTCAAGACTGCTTTAGAGCTATTCATTGCTCTATCCTCCTGAAGCCATCTAATTATTTCAAGACTGCTTTAGGGTTATCACTATTGATTGCTCTATCCTCATGAAGACATGCTGTTACATCAGTATTACTCCAGACTCCTGACAGTTCTCATTATGCTACTGAAGAACTTTCCCCTAGTGGCACCTTTAAGCCCACTCAATCATGTTCAACCAACCATCAACATCACTCCATGCACTGGTGAGTGCAAATTTTTGGGCTTTTGTGTTCAATCCCCTTCAACCTTCCAGGTTACGACTGGCAAATATCCCAATCTAACCCCTCAGGTTTCAGAAAATTGAACAGGCGCAGCTGTTGCACCCCAAAATTTGCCCTCACAATACAAGACTTTGTGCTTCTTGAAGGTTCACAAGGTTCACAAAATTCATAATTGGTCAGAAGAGTTGACAATTCCCTCAGACAATGCACCTCCTAAGCAGTGCATCCAAAACTAGGGTTTTGACTTTAATCAGGCTAAATGGACTTCCAAGACTTCAGATTTGGTCCCAGGGGCATTTCGGTCATTTCACGTGGGGTTTGTAATTTTGGGATTAAAGGGGAAGCGGATATTGCTAAGGTTATTTTGAAAGCGGGAACTCGGTTTGAGTTTTGGTCAGATTTAATCAGGTTACGGTAAAAGGTCAGTTAATATAAAGAGGGTGGGTCTCATTCACAATATTGTCCAATACAAAAAGGGAAGTGAGTTTAAATATTTGTGAATATCATTCGTAAATATTTATAATTTACAACTAAGAAGTGAGTTTAAATATTTTTGAAGCTTTATTCATAAGTATTTATAATTTACATCTAAGGGGTGAATTTAAATTATTATTCATAGATATTTAAAATTTACGAATAAGAAGTGAATAAATATTTTTTTGAACTTTATTTCATAAATATTTAGTTTACAATTTGAAACGGACAAGTAAATTCAAACTTTATTCAAGAAATGCCATTGGTTTACAAGAGGATCCATTTACAACAAGTACATATATTAAGGAAATTCTAAGTCCTAAAACGTCTAAGTGGATCTTCACGATGCTCTTTCGATGTTCTTCACGAATCTTCCATTAACCTGCATAACAAAGAGAATACAACACAGAATGGAAAAGTGTTAGAGGTTGTTCGACACTCTCAGAACAATGTCATCATCGAGTGTCGGGAGTGGCACAACCGAAGCTGCGTCCAACCCCCGTTACCGATCTGTGCCATTGGCGACAGATCAGGTGGTTATCGTTCTTATCGTACGGGACAGCCAAGAGAGAGAGATAAAGGAAGCTTTTTCGAGCCGAAATGATTTGCGCAGATGTGGATTCTGAAGGGACACCATCAAGTAAATATGACAGCACTATCAAGTAAATACCGGATGTACGAGCCAGATGCCGTTAGCTCTAAACCCACTCAGAATAATCCAAATTTTCTCATCAGTTCATCAAAAACCGAAATTGATTTCAAGTTATGCAACCGGATAACTGAATAGGCCACGAAATCCACAACTGAATATCAGCAGCAAAATCATTGTGAGTATCCGAACTGCATTGGAAAAAAATAGACATCAAAGATCAAACAGCGTCAAGAGTCGGTATAATAGAAGGTTTTCGAATCCATGAAGAAGGCTACAACGGGATATTAGGATCAAAACTGGATAACCGAAAGTGGGTAAGAATCCATAGAAAAATCTGCACCAGAAAATCAAGTGGATTAAAAGCCAAAGCAGATATCCAACAAAATCCAAATATCAAAACCGTATCAGGAAAATCCAAAATGGAAAGTTTCAAATCAGATTAGAAAAAAATCGTATCAGCAAACATATCAGAAAATCGAAACAAGTCCACTACAGATCAGATACAAGCAACTCAATCGAATCCAACCATATCAGTCCAAATCTGCATCACGAAAAAATCCAAGCAGAAATCAAACCAGTATCAAAATCAATAAACCAAATCCCATAATATCAGAGAAAATCAGAAGCAGTATCAGAATGGATTTAATCATATCAAAAAAAGCAAATCTCAAATCCATCACAAATATAACGCAAATCACCCTATTATCCAAGCCCACAAAAGCTAGAGAAGAAGAGAGTGATATAAAAGAACGATCTCACCAGATGAAAAGGGGGCCGAAAAAAAGACGAGGGAACCCTAACTACAGCGGCCGCAAATCAAAAGGGATAAAACGAGCTTACCAAGCGAAAGCCTCAGCGAAGTAGCATCACTACCAACCAAAACTGAAACATTGTCAAAGCCGCTAATCGAACGTGTTTAAGACCGCCGTCGCCGTGAGAAGATCCAACGGCGGGCAATCACGTTCCAGCCTCAGAGTCCCGCGCTCATCATCGGCCATTAACCTCGATCAAACATCACCACCAAACATAAATCACTCGAACGAAAGACCGCCGGCGCCGTCAATTACGAACGACGGGCAATCAGCAACCAGCCTCAGTTTCCATCACAGGCTCTTCAACGCGAAATTTCTCACCGAACCATTACCGCAAATGTGAGTCACGATGATTTCCTCACAGTTTTCATGTTTTTATTTCAGATAGGTGAAAGATGAATGAAACACGATGGAGAAAAGCGAACACGGAAAGACGAAGGAAGAGAAACGAAAACGGCGCATGCAAAAGGGAGAAGGGTCTGAAACCCTAGAGAAAACCCCTTATTTTGCGTGGTCTGAGTATCACCAGGTTGGGTCCGGATGTAACTACCGGCCCAACCCCCTTTTTTTTATTTTATTTTTTTATATATATTTTGTTGTATTATTAATTATAGGTATTATTATTTTAAAATTTTTTGTTAAAACCTTTTTCCAATTAACATTAAAAAAACTGTTCTTTTTAAAAACTCATTTTTGTAAACAAACTTTTTTTTTTATTATTAACCTAAAATCTTTTTAAATAAAAATAGTAATAAATTTCTTTTTCATAATAACACTAAACATTTTCCTTTAAAATTAAAACCTTTTTTTTAATAATTGAATTAAACTATTTTTTTAAAAAATTAAACTGAGTTTCTTTCTCAAACATTAAAACTTCTATTTTAACTTAAAATGAGACTTTTTTTTATATAAATATCACAAATAAACAACAAAATGTCTATAATTTTTCCCTCTCGTTTCATAACTTGTCTAACTCTGTCTACTAACATTGATCGTTTGTTTTGCAGCTTTGTTACGTTGCCATTAACTGTTTAGTGTATTTTCAATTCAAAATTTCATCATCATTGTATATGCTCCTCATTTGTAACTTCGCAAACCAATAATCGCGTTTACTTTTCCGCTCCTTTAAATTTTTGCCGTCTGTATGGTTTAAGTTCTTGCATTTGCATCGTTAATCTGTCACATTGCATACCTCCGAAGGAATTAGGTCTAGTTGTTTGGCCGCCGCGCCAATAGTCCTCAAAACTTCAAACCCTTACAAACCCTAATTTTTCATAAATGCCTCGCCGCAGGCGCAATTACCAATTTTACCCCTAGCATTAGGTCAAAGAGCCGCCGCGCTCATTTTAGGGTTTCCCGCCGTGGAATCCTTAATTTAACCCTAGTTACAACTTAACATTTCAACGTAGAAATTTGGAGTTCCTACACTCCGCGTAAGTGTGTCCTTAAGGCGCGTTTATTCCCCTTGAGACCTTGACCACAGTCAAGAAGTTTCTAACCTCCCTATTGAGGGGAACTACGATTACTCTGATTCCACTCCCGTAAGGATACGTAGGCACAAGATGCGATGTCTTGCCGAGTAAACTTAGAATTAACCCCCTTTATTATTTATTATTGCTTATTTATATTTTATTTATCTTTGCTATTTAATTATTTTGCTTATTATTTTTGTAATTGTTTCTTGGATGTAAAGTTGTTTAATTATTTAATTATTATTATGGTTAGTAATTAGGGAGTGTAACAATCTATATGTAATATTAAAATAAATTTAGATTACTTTTAAATAAAGATAATTAAAATAAACACGTCACACACGTAAGTCGATTTTAATCGCCGTCTCACTTCCTAAGGATATCCCTCAAGTTGCCTATGAATATTGGTTAAGTGGGGTGTATAAAGCAAGTCCCTCAAAAAGAAAATCATCAAAGTCCCTTATGGTTGCCTTTACGAATCGAGTCCCTTTCGAAAAATGATGATAGTCCCTCCAGTTTGCTTATTACACCCCACAATGGCCTTCAAAAATCCAATTATCCCTCACATGTCCCTTAACATCCAAAGTAAGGACTACCTACTCCATTATAGCAGGGATAGTCTTACTAAAGGAAAGAATAAAGAATAAGAAAGACCTTAAAACATTAGGGTAGGCTACTCCTAGATACTTGCTCACTTCAAAACTGTTTCACACTTAAACAAATTTTCAACAAGTTTTCAAACAAGTTCTTAACACATCCTTACATGGATTATTTATTAACTATTCTGAAAATTTTTCTATTCACACACTACACTTTCAAAACAATTCAAAAGTGAGCTTAAGTACCTAAGAGCCCATGGATAACCATGGATGAAAAGGGTGCTAACACCTTCCCTTTTCATAACCTACCCCCCGGACCCAAAATATTCTCTAAGGTCTTTCCTGTTCTTTTATAACCTTTCCTTATGGATAAAATAAAAGTCGGTGGCGACTCTTGCTATCCGCAACATTGTTTAAAGTCAGTTCTCCCACCGTGTTACACTTTGCATTCCCTCCTGACTTTGATTCACCAATATACCAAGCTGAAGATGAGGACGAAGATTTCGATATCCCTGATGAACTGGTAAAATTGGCACACCATGAGTATGCAGAGCTTCAACCCTACAAAGAACAGGTAGAAGTCATTAATCTTGGCACCGAAGAAGACAAGAAAGAAGTCAAGATTGGGGCAGCTCTAGGGGTAGAAGTCAAGCAGCAATTAGAGAAGCTCCTGAAAGAGTATGTGGATGTATTTGCTTGGTCATAACAAGATATGTCGGGTTTAGACACTGACATAGTGGTTCACAAATTACCGCTTCGACCAGAATGCCCACCGGTTAAGCAAAAGCTCCGAAGAACAAGACCTGACATGGCTCTCAAGATTCGAGATGAGGTGAAGAAACAAATTGACGCCGAGTTCTTAGCAGTGTCCAAATACTCCGAATGGGTAGCCAATATTGTACATGTGCCGAAAAAGGATGGGAAAGTCAGAATGTGTGTGGATTACAGGGATCTAAACAAGGCCATCCCGAAAGATGATTTCCCTTTGCCACATATCGATACGTTGGTGGATAATACGGCTCGTTTTGCAGTTTTCTCATTTATGGATGGGTTCTCCGGTTACAATCAGATTAAGATGGATCCCGATGACATGGAAAAAACTACTTTCATTACTCCGTGGGGAACTTACTGTTACAAAGTTATGCCTTTCGGTCTGAAGAACGCAGGTGCTACTTATCAAAGGGCCATGGTAACTTTATTTCATGATATGATGCACAAGGAGATAGAGGTATATGTTGATGACATGATAGCCAAATCTCAAAGCGAGGAGGACCATTTGGAACATCTTTTGAAATTATTTAAGACTCAGAAAATATCAGTTGAGACTGAATCCAGCCAAGTGTACCTTTGGAGTAAGATCTGGGAAGTTACTCGGTTTCATTGTCAGTCACCGAGGGATTGAGGTAGATCCAGATAAAGTCCGAGCCATTCAAGACATGCCAGCTCCACAAACTGAGAAGGAAGTCAGAGGTTTTCTTGGAAGACTGAACTATATATCCAGATTTATTTCCAATATGACCCCTACTTGCGAGCCCATCTTCAAATTATTACGCAAAGACCAGACGGTTGTTTGGAATTCAGATTGTCAGCAAGCATTTGATAAGATCAAGGGTTACCTACAAGAACCTCCAATCTTAATACCTCCGGTCCCGGGAAGACCTCTCTTCATGTATTTGACAGTGCTTGAGAATTCAATGGGTTGTGTGTTAGGTTAGCAGGACGAGTCTGGATGAAAGGAACATGCTATCTATTATTTGAGTAAGAAGTTTACTGATTGCGAAGGCCGATATTCACTTTTGGAGAAAACTTGTTGTGCTTTCGCATGGGCTGCTAAACGTTTGAGGTAGTACATGATTTGTCATACCACTTTGTTAATTTCAAAAATGGATCCAATAAAGTATATTTTTGAGAAACCTGCTCAGACTGGAAGGCTCGCCCGTTGGCATATGTTGTTATCAGAATACGACATCCAGTACGTAGCTCAGAAGTCTATCAAGGGTAGTGTGTTGTCAGAATATCTTGCAGATCAGCTAGTGGAAGATTATGAGCCTCTCAAAATTGATTTCCCAGATGAGGACATTATGTTAGTAAAAGATTGTGAAGAACCAAGTCTTGATGAGGGTCCGCCGGAAGGTCTTTGGTGGAAAATGATGTTCGATGGTTCCTCCAACTACAGTGGGCATGGCGTAGGCGCCGTTTTAATGAATCCAGAAGGTGGTTACACTCCATTCACAGCCAGGTTGGATTTTGACTGCACAAACAATATCTCCGAATATGAAACCTGCATTCTCGGCCTCGAGGCAGCTATTGACCTCAAAATCAAACTTCTTGAAGTAAGCGGAGATTCAGCTTTGGTTATCTATCAGGTTACTGGAGAATGGGAAACTAGACATGAGAATTTGATTCCTTATAGAGCCTACATCATCAAAATGATGGAATATTTCGATGAAATCACTTTCAAACATGTCCCGAGATCTGAAAATCACATCGCCGATACCCTAGCCATGTTAGCCTCAATGTGGAAAGTCAGGGATGTCAATGATGCCACTCGCATCCGAATCGAACGCAAGACTGAGCCCGCCTACTGTCAGATGGTCGAAGAAGAGACTGATGACAAACCATGGTTCTATGACATAAAGAATTACCTTTCGAAACAAGAGTATCCAGCAGATGCTACGTCACTTGACAAGAAAACTCTGAGACGATTAGCATCCAAGTTCTTTCTCAGCAATGATCTGCTTTACAAAAGAAATCATGATATGATCCTGCTTAGGTGTGTCGACAGACGAGAAGTCGAGTTGTTAATGCAAGATGTTCACGAAGGAATGTTCGGTACTCATGCAAATGGATATGCTATGTCTAAAAAGATTTTGAGGGCTGGTTATTACTGGTTGACCTTGGAAACTGACTGTATTCAATATGCCAGAAAGTATCACAAGTGTCAGATTTATGCAGACAAGATGCATGTACCTCCGACGTTGCTAAAAGTGTTGTCATCACCGTGGCCTTTCTCTATGTGGGGCATCGATATGATTGGGGCAATTGAACCAAAAGCTTCTAACGGACACCGATTTATTCTGGTTGCTATTGACTATTTCACAAAGTGGGTTGAAGCCGCATCCTACACTAATGTTACTCGGCAGGTGGTAGCCCGTTTCATAAAAAAGGAGATTATGTATCGTTACGGAATTCCGAGCCAAATCATAACGGACAATGGTACTAATTTGAACAACAAAGTCATGAAAGAGTTGTGTGATGACTTCAAAATTGAACATCACAATTCTTCTCCTTATCGTCCCAAGATGAATGGAGATGTAGAAGCTGCAAATAAAAACATCAAAAATATTTTGCAAAAGATGGTGAAAACTTACAAAGATTGGCATGGGATGCTACCATTTGCCTTGCATGGGTACAGAACGTCCGTCCGCACTTCAACAGGGGAAACCCCTTTTTCTTTGGTATATGGAATGGATGCGGTACTTCATATTGAGGTCGAAATACCTTCTTTGAGAGTCATAATGGAAACCAAGCTTGAAGAAGCAGAGTGGGTGAAGGAAAGGTTTGATCAGTTGAATCTTATCGACGAAAAGCGCATGTCTGCAATGTGTCATGGTCAGTTATATCAAAGGAGGATCAAGAGAGCTTTTGACAAGAAAGTTCGCGTCCGAGAGTTCCGAGAAGGGGAACTTGTACTCAAGAAGATTTTACCAGTTCATAAAGATGCACGGGGAAAGTAGATGCCTAAATATGACGGCCCGTTTGTTGTCAAAACAGTCTTCTCAGGAGGCTCATTGATTCTCACTACCATGGATGGGGAGAAGCTTAATCATCCAGTAAATTCTGATGTAGTACAAAAATGTTACGCCTAAAAAGAACCCGATAAGTCGAAAACTCAAAGGAACGACTTATGCAAAAGTTAGGGTTGAAGAAAAAGAAAAGAAAAGAGAAAAAAGAAAAATAAGAGCTCGCTAAGTTGAAAACCCGAAAGGGCGGCTTAGGCAAAAATGAGGGTCCTGGTGGATTGAAAACCCGAAAGGGCGGTCCAGGCAAAAGTTAGGGACAAAGGCGTTTCAGTGCATCAGATGAGTTGTCACTAACGCAGAAGGTCCTACAAGAATTCACTCCAACCGCTCTCGTCAGAAGCAAGGATTTTGGGGAATTTTAGTCTTTAGCGATAGTTTGGTCATGGGATTCAATGTAACCTTGTCCACTTTGCCATTTTTTCACCTGTAAAATTTCTATGGAATTTTGTCATTTGCAAGATTTCATCCTTGAATAAAATCAGTTTTGAGCCATTCTGTCTTTTGCAAATTTATCATTTCCTTTACTTTCTTTGTTATGCAAAATATTGTTCGTTGATCAACGATAATTTTGAAAGCATTAGGGTCAAATTATTTGAATAAAACTTGAAAAGATTAACAAAACGTAAAAACTTCAACTCATGGAAAGACGAGGAAAATCATACTTCTCTGAAACCTGAGGGTAGCGGAAGCTTTGATATGCGATCCGATTACATTCCCCAATGAAGTGTAAGCAAGTCGAACTGCTGATTTCCCTTTGATCATGTGTGGGTATCAAACCTTGAAGACTGTTTTCTCAAGGAACTTATGATGATGAGTAGACTCGTCCCAGTAAAAGATGTCTGAGCATTTGTCTGATTTTACTTTGTCATCTCTGAATAGCTTGTTTAGAAAGCTCGGTTCCCCTGTTAGGATTGGAGTTATTTTCAAAGAACTACATACACCTTTTCAGCCCAGGTTCAGTGTGATTCATTTTGTCTCTCAAGGTCAGTGTGTTATCTGTTGATTCCCCGTGAATGTCTAATCACTGCTAGTGAATTTCTGTTTAAAAGTCCAGTCATAACCGACATTGGTTTAAGAAGCCAATCGTTATTGGTAGTTCTTTGGTCGTCACCATATTTCTTGTTAAGACCAGTCATAACTGGCATTGCCTTAAAATCCACTCATTGGTATCTTTTGATTCGGTCGTCACCATTTTCTCCATTGAAGTCCAGTCGTAACTGGTAGTGTTCGAAATCTAATCGTTATTGGTTTTCTTTTGGTCATCTCCATACTTTCCTTTGAAGTCCAGTCATAACTGTCATTATCTTAAACTTCACTCGTTATTACCTTTTGGTTCGGTTGTTACCAACCTTTTCCCTCTGAAGGCTAGTTGTCACTAGCAGATCCCCTGTGAAGTCTGGTCGTTACTAGTTGATTTTCCGTTTAAGCCAGTCGTAGCTGGCAGATGTTCGAAATCCAATTGTCATTGGTGTCTTATTGGACGTTACCAACCTTCCCCATGGAAGTCCACTTGTAACTGGCGTCACTTGGAACCCAATCGTTATTGGCATCTTTTGGTTTGGTCATTACCAGCCTCCCCGGTTAAAGCCTAGTAGCTTGCTAGCATTCTCATAACCACATGTATTGGTATACCCTGATTTGGTCGTCACCATGTTTTCTTTCAAAGTCTAGTCGTAACTGGCATCACTTGAAACCCAGTCGTCATTGGTACCCGGACTTGGTCGTTACTAATCTCCTTTAAGTCCAGTAGTTACTGGCATAGCTTGAAATTTGGTCATCACCAATTTCCCCCCAGTCGAAATCTTGTGTGTTATCAACTGGATTTGAGAAATCTCATTTGTTATTACCCCAGGTTGGTCGTCACCATTACCTACGAAAAGTCTAGTGGTTGCTAGCACTGCCTGAGCCATTTGTTAAAACTGGGTGACATCATTATCCCCAGCGGGACCTTTTCCCAGGCATGTCTCGGAGATCTAGTCGTCACTAGTATCCCCAATATGTTTTGTCTATGTTTCTAGTCCATTCCTGAAGATCCCGTTTGAACTCTTCACTATATGAAGCTCCTCATCTGGTCATCCCTAGTGAGGTTCGTGTTTTTAATTTCCCCAGTAAAAAGTCGCTCTTGTCCCCGGTGGAAATCTACCTCTTTCCCCGGTGAAGTGTTTGCTTTTCCCCAATAAGATTGTCATCTTCATTAGACTTTGCGCATCCTCATGTGAAATTTTCCTCTCAAGTCACGACCAGTCATGTTTGAACTATTGATTGTTATATCGCAGTTTCCCCAGTGTCGGATCCACAATGCCAGGTCCCCGCGAGTAGTTACTCGTTGTATTGTTTTTCTGTCTTCTGCATATGTCTTGCATCCAAGCATCATGAAGCATCATTTAGAATGCATGACCTGTCCTTTTGCATATCATCGGATCTAAGGGACAAAATTTTCGGTTTTCTATATTTAAATACCTTTCACTGCGATTCTACGAGGATCATCATCTCTCAGTTCCATCTAGTGAAGATATTTAAATAGGGGCAACTGTTGCACCCCAAATTTTGGCCCCTTAGATTCTCATTATCATTTTAGGAGCATACTCACGAATTATCTAACCCTAACCCAGTGCAACTTTGTCTTTGTCAAATTACAGATGAATCAGGGTTTGTACAGTCAAATCAAAGCTCCAGGGTTTGTGATCAATCAATTTTAGGCTAATTCAATCATGAAACAAGATCAAGGGTATCATATAATGTCAATTGAGAATCCAATTTAAGGTTGTTACCCCAGAATCAAGAACAGTGTATTTCAGGGCACCCGATTAGGGTTTTTGACCAGTAAAAGTCAACTATGGTTTGAATTTGATGTTTGAAGGTGTTTTAATGATGGGATTATGATTCATGAAGTTAATATAGCCTAATAAAGTTCATTCAAGAAGTTTCAAAGTCTCAGGAGGTCCAGAGTGTCAACAGACGACTCAGTAGTCACTGATCGATCGTACGGTTGACTGAAAAGTCAACTCTTCAAATTTTAGGAATTGGACTTCAATTTGTGAAAAAAAATTGTTCCTTATGTCATATTGGACTTGCATATCAATTTTCATGACCATTGGATCAAGGATGAAGGAGTAATCAAAAAATCGGGAAATTATGGTTTTGAAAGGGGCTAAACCATAACTCCTTAACCACACATCCAATTGAGTTGGCTCAAAGCTCATTTGGAAGCTCTTGACCAATCCTACAAAAGTCCCTAAGTGGTCCATGATTAGAAAATGCATAAATTTAGAGTTATGATCAAATTCATTTCTAGAAGGGAAAAAGACTTGGAGAAATTTCACTTTTAAGTTCATTTTCTAGCAACTTTGAGAGACTTTTTGACCAAGTTCCTTTGGGAAATTGAAACTCATGAAAACATGAATTTTTTAGAGATATTTGAGGGCTTTCTAAAAAGTACTATCACATCTCAAAAGGATTTGTGAGCTGAAAGTTATGGTTATGGCAAGTTGAGGTTTTCATACTTTAGTCCCACATTGTCAAAATTCAAAAATTCATTCTTTCATCAAAATTGACCAAAATCAGCTGGTGAATCATGTTGTATCTGATACGTGAGGAGTTTGTAGCATGAAAAACAAAGGAATTATGCAGAAGAGAAGAAAAGCCAAGCTTACAAGTTGCCTTACAAGTGGCTTTGCAACTTGCATCCAAAAGTGAAAAAAGTAAGCATGAGGTGTAAAGCAATTCTGCCACAGCCATTAAGCTACACCCTCTAGCCTGCATTTATCCCTTTCGAAACCATCATGAAGCTTGACTTTGAGCTTGCCTTGCAGCCAAGGAAACCCTCTTGTGGAGGTTTGGTCTAAAAAGTGTAAAACCTTTCTTCAAAGTGAAGAAATCTTCAAATCTGCCCCAAGCCACTTCCTTGCCTATAAATAGAACCCTCACCACTTCATTTCCAACACAAAATCCATTCTAAAAACCAGAAAAAAGCTCAAGCTTCCATCCTTGTGCACTTTGCCTCAAAATCTCAAAATCTCATTTTCACAAAAAACCTTCAAAATTTGCCTTGGGAGATTTGCTGCCAAATTCATTTCTCTACATTCAAACTCCTCAACAATCATCCACACAATCTCTAAATATGATATAGAAGGTGTACAAGACCTTAGACCACTCAAAAACCTCATCATTCAAAGAGTCAACTTCCACACCAAGTTACTTTGACCAAAAGCCATAAAATCAACCATATCTTGTTCCATACATTTCCTTGGTGTTTTAATCATCCTAACACCTCTCATATACCATTCCTCAACTGTCTAAAGTGTTAAAGATCATTGGTGGAGTTTATTTCTCCAACTGTCACAAGGATTGGATTCTTGCTTCAAAAAGAAGAAAGTTTCAAAGCTAGTGTTATTTGGAAGTTCCTATGGGTTTCTTGGTGTCCTAATCTACTCAATACAGTCTACTAGAGGTATGTAAACACTTCATTTTTGCTTTACATCATAGTTTCATGATTTTGCATTTTGAGTTCATTATGTGAAAACTATGTCATGTGTATGTTTAATGCCAAAATGTTGTCATGACATAAAGATAGTTGTTTGATTGAATGTAGACACCTTTAAAATCATGAATTTATTGGATGTATATGTGTGGTTTGAGCTGATTGTAGTTGGTCTATGTTTTCATTCCCCAAGTGTCATGTTTTGCATTTTTATGCCATAGCCATATCAGTTTGGGTTCTAGGCCAAAATATGCTTAGGTTTGGATTTAGGATCATCCTTTTGTGCATTTAAGACTTGTATGTGCAACTGTTTAGAAGTAAACATGATAGAAATAAATTTTGAACCTCTTCATGCTTTATCCAAAATGCCAAATAGCAGCCCAAACACTTTTTCTACCACAGACCTTTTTGAATTCATTTTGGTGATTGAATACAGGTAATTATGTATGTGTGAATTGTATGTATGATTGGTTTGGTCAGAATATGCTTGGAACATGAATTAAGTCTTCTCATGCATGATCAAAACATTATTTTGCAATTTAAACATCACATTCTGTCACAATCTGTTTTTAATCTCAAATGATGTTCAAACTCACTCAAAATCATGTATATATGTTGCGTGTGTGGATAATTGGATCAAAATATGCATAGAACTAGAACTTCATCTCATCACGCCTCATGTCTTGACAATTTGCATTTTGGGAGTCATTTTTCATATCATCCTTCTGCCAACTCATTTTGATGTTCAAATTCACTTAATGTCATGTATATGTGATGTGTGTATGCTTAGTTTGATCTACAAATGCCTTGAACTGAAATTGAACATTTTCATACACTTTCACAAACACAATTGCACATGAAACACCATATTCTTCAACAGCCAGTTTTAACCACATGTTTTGATTCAAACTCATTTTATATCATGAGTACAATGTGTGTGTGTGTGTGATTAAAATGACTTGCAACTGTTTTGAACAAAATATGTACATGTTCATGCACTTTCACAAACACAATTGCACATGAAACATCACATTTCACAACAGCTAGTTTTAAGCTATAAATTGTGTTCAATCTCATCTTATATCTTATATGCAATGTGTGTGTGTATGATTGAAATGACTTGAAACTGTCTTGAACTAAATTGGCACATGATCATGCATCTCACAAAACACAAGCCTACACTTGACATGTCATTTTTCATAACAGTTTGCCTTTTGTTTGTTTTAGGTGTTAGGATCCCTCATAAGCATTTATATGAGATGTGTGTATGTTTAGTCTGATGAAAAACCAACTGTAACATGAATTGCACATTTCCATGCCTTTCACACATACACACTTGCACATTGATCACCACTTTTCACACCAGTCCATTTTGAACCTTATCTTTTGATTGAAATCATCCAATACCATATGTGGGAGCTGTGTGTGATTTATTTGTGTTGAAATGCATTAAAACATAAACTGGACTTCATCATGCCTCTTACTTGCTAATCTTGCAACTCAAATGTCATTTTAGATCACATCCTGTTTAGGATCTATCTTTTTGCCCACAACCATTCATCAGTGCATTTGTAATAAGTGTATATGGTTTGTTGAATTTGAAACTGGCTGGTATGAGAGATTCACATCAAATTGCATTTTCAAACAATCAAAAGCAACTGCTATCGGGTTTTTAATTGGAGGATGAATTTTGAAAAACTAAAACCACCATCATATTCCTCATGAAAAATCCTTCAAGTTACACTAAAATTTTGTCAAAAAAGATGAAGATTTGAGAAAGTTATGCCCAAAATGCAAATCATGATTCTTGCCTTGTTTTTATGCCCAACTGGTTTTGAAACACGCCCTATGTATTTATGGGGTGGCTTCCATCAATGGATGTATAGCCACCCCAGTGGTAAGACCATTAAGCCAAAACACGCCTTGTACCAAGCGAGCATGGGTTCGACCCCTGAGGAGGGCAACCCTTTTATTAAATTTTGTCATTTTTTCACCAACCTTTGAAAAATCATATCTCTCTCAATTTTAATCATTTTTCACCCATTCTTTTTTCATTGTGTTCATCTTGATGTCTAATTTCATGTCATATTTTATATTTTCATGTTTGCATAATTTTTCATCTTTTTTGACTATGTGCAAGTTGTGTACTTTCTGTGATCATTTTGACAGATGCAGATGAATTTTCTCTTGATGTACTTGTGATTTTTTGTAATACTTGCTTGTATTCATATCCTTAAATGTTAGTTAACATGCTAGGATTTTATTTTTGGTTGTTACCATGTTTATTTTGTCCCATCTGTTAAATTTAATTGAACTTGATCTGTCGTCACAGTTCCTGTTCTGCTTACCTGCTTTGATTGTCATCAATGCATTTTTCATTCTTATCAATTTCATATACCCATTTAATGGTTGTCACCATGAATGCATCTTTATTATGTTGTTAATTTTCTTGTTGTTTTCTTTCCCCAAATGATGAAGCTTGTTAGCTCTCATCCAGTTGCCTCCCCTGTCTACTTCCAAAGGAAAAGTCTGTCCATTTGACCCTCATGTCATGGATACATCCATCATCCCTCTCTTGACTTTGTTAAGTCACTTTCACCCTAGATTAGAAGCCATTATACTTTGCTTCAAGTCTAGGAAACCCACCTGTACTAGGAGTGTTCTTCAACTAGAACCCTAGGATAGAGTTTGTCAACTCTATGTAAGAATCATCGTCCTGATCTCTTACTTCCCCTTTTGAATATTACAACTTAGATTAGGGAGTTTTGTTAAACTCCACACAAACATTGTCATGTTTATTCCCCCTTGAACCTTGGTCATAATCAAGTGTTCTTCTTCTCTTGTGAGGTGAACTACGATTGCTCTAATTCTATCCTAGTTAGGATACGTATGCAGAAGATGCGACGTCTTTGCGAGCAAACTTAGTGTATATAACTTTAGGTTTCAACTCATATCTTTTCCCAATCCATAGCACATTTTCACAAACTTAGCAAGCAATGAAACAAAAGGTTCCCGTAGAGTACTACAGATGCTTAGGGTGCTAACACCTTCCCTAGGTATAACCAACCCCCGATCCTCGAATCTCTTAAGCATTGTCGTTACATCGCGAAAAAGGTTTTTCTTTCTTTAGACCTTTCCTTTGGATAAACTAAAGTTCGGTTGTAAAAGAATTAAAGATTCAAGTTAATTTAATAGCTTGATATCCAATTTTCACCGCAACACATCTCATCTTGACCCCAACATGATTGTTGTAGAGCATAGTTTTAGCTTTAATTTGAGTACTAGAAGTCCTTGATAGGGTTTATATAACTCAAGTTATGAGCCAGACAAGTTACAGGTCATCTGAGGCATGTGAATTAGGAGCTTGAAAGTTACCCAACTAGCATGAGACTTTTTCCCTAGAAGGATGATTCCTATGAACTTTTGGTCAACATGAATGTTGTTCCTTATTCTCTTAGCTTTCTAAAGAGTACTAGAAGTCCATGATTAGATTTATAGAACTCAAGTTATGGCTTTGACAAGTCAAGGGTATTTTGGGTATTTGGACATTATAAGTCATTTTGAAGTATGGGTCAATTTCACTATCTTGCAAGCCTCAAATGGAGTTTTGTGCAACTTGAAAGTTGCTCAAAATGATGTTTTTAGCTCAGCCAAGTATCAAGAGTCCATTGATATGGATTAGAGCAAGCATTGGTTGAAGAAATTTCTCAAAAAGGCCATTTTAATGAATTAAAAGGGAAAAATTCAAAAAAATTGGTAATTGAATGATTTCAAACCAAATTTGTGCTCATTTTGATTGGAAATGATATTATAAACACTTTTGCATTGTTACATTTTTGAGTTGATACTCATTTCATGGCATTTTGATGGATTGCTTCATGATGAAGTAACACTTCAAACATCCCTCTTTGGTTGAAATCAAAGGAGAACACTCACTCAAATACACTCCATAACTATCAAGTAAGTGAATTGAAGTGGATTGAGAGCAAGAGCAAGGCAAATTCGTGGCTGCCATAAGTGAATTTTTGAGAAAAAACTTGAAAATTGGAAATCACAAATTGGGCCATGAATGGGCCCCCAATGGATCAGAACAAATTATAAATGGATTGTGGATCATTTTCAGAAGTTTCTAGTGCCATTTTCTGTTGAGAATCAATTAGAACAGTTTGGGGAAGAAGTTTGAAGTTGGATTTTCGAGTTTGGAGATTGAGAGAGTTTCAGAAGAAATTGAACCACAATACTTGTTCATCATCATCCAGTGAAGGAATCTGCATCTTTTGGAAGAGAATTGAGCCCTGAAAGCCACCATATTCAAAGCTCCAAACCAGATTTCTTCCTCGCAAAATTTCTCTTAAATTATGCACTCTTAAAGCTTTAGATACATGTTGTTAAGGTCTACGGGAAACATAGATGGATTCTGTATAAAATTCGTAGTGAATCGTGACACTTTGTGATATGGCATTCCAAGTTGTAGTTTAGATATCTCACTTGTCAATGGTTAAAATTGGAAACAAATCGTAGATTGATGACCTAGGAAGTAAGACGAGAAAAACGGTGTAAGAAAATGGAAGTTCCGTTGAGTTTTGATTTCCGTCACTGTGCATTCTCGCCGAAGAAGATGACCGGATCTTCTCCGGCTGCCACTGCAACCACCGCGAGCATATTCCCTCCATTTTAGTGTTTAAATCCCAGGTCGTATCACAGCCACCCGATGGCTCTATTTGGTTGGACTGGTATGTTGATCTCACGGCTTTGATGAGCCTGCGTGTCCACTTTCCATGGCCAATTTCCAGTTTAAGTGAAACGCAGAGTTTCACTTTGAAACTCTGCTGGGCCTTGCATCCGTAACGCTATCCCCACCCCCGTTTCTGGGCCCAAACCAATATAACACGTAGAAACATTGCTTAACACACCCCTGGCTTGTTCCCTTGAATAGAAGCTGAGTGTGAAACTCAGTTGGGCTTTGATCAAAGCGCTGTTTGCACCCCACCTTGTTAGGCCCAAGCGAATTAACTCATGGATTAGTTGCTGCTTGCACCTCCCTCCTATTTTCTTTTAATTTCTTTTTTCTTTTATTTTTTGTTTTGTTGATGTTTGTTATTAATTGAAGAAAAATAGCATTTTAATTCATAAAATCATGAAAAAATATGTGGGTGCAGATTGGAATGTGAAGAATTTTGTCATGTTCTTTATTTTAATTTTCCATTTCTTTTGCAATTAATTTCATATTTTCTATTGTAGTATGTTTTTAATAATGGGATGATTGTATGCTGAGCTTGATGATTTTATTTCTCACTCATGCCTTTGAGTTTGGTTTTGAGATTTTGTGTACTGGTCGTAGACATGTTGATGATGTTATGTGATTTTTGTTATGATTTTTAGATGATTCTAAATAGGATTTTAGGTTAGTTTTTTAGGAGTGTTCATGGTTGGATCCCTTTAGTGCACCCTTGAGGTCTTAGATTTAGTTTGAACCTTTTGATTTAGGTTTAGCCCCTAATTTTTGGACCATAGAATGTTGATACATATAGGATAGTGTAGTATTTTCCTTAGATGTTTTAGGAATGATTTTCTATTAGTTCCTCATTTTACAAATTGGCCTTAGTTTAGGTGATCCTAACTAGGTTAAGTGCATAGATTAGGCTTGTAAATGACCATTAGACGATTCTAGGTCCCATTTCCTTTCTTGATAGATTGGTAACTAGATAGATGCCTCTTTTAGAGCCCTTGAATCCTTAGTATAGGTGATCCTTGTAAGGTAACATTTGAGGTGCTTTAGAAGATCAAGTAGGTGGATGATTCTTCCTATAGGGGTAGTATCCTCTTCAATTTTCCTTGCTTGATCGGAATCCTCCTTGTGAGCATGTTTCCTCCTGTTGAGGAATACATTGCATTATCATATAGGGGTTGAGTCCATGAAGGCCCTCTCTCTCTCTCTCAAAGGAAGTGGAGTTGGTTGAGTGTCCGTGGTAAGTTCCTGTGGAACTTACCTTGCTTCTCATCTCCATTCTCCTAATATTTTCCCTTTCAATTCTGTTTAGGAACCTTCTTGGGGTAGCATAGTCCCTCCTGTGGGGGGAATATTGCACATCTCTTGAAGGAGCCAAACCCTTAGGATTCCCCCAAATCTCTTTTAGTTGGTTGAGTGCCTGGAATAAGTTCCTGTGGACCTTACCTTTGCCTCCCAACACCCAATTTCTTTCCTTAGGGTAGAAGCCTTGTATGACTACTTGTGGAATGATTTCCTTATTTGTCATAAGTCTTTTTCCTCATTCATGATTGAGTGGTGTGTTGCATTAGGATAGTTCATGATTAGGATAGTTTAAGCATAGGTGTATGACTGCATTAAGAGGTTGAGTGGGTCTCCCTCTGCTTATTTGCCTTAAGGGTTGAGGTGATCCTCCCCTTGCTTGTGTGTTGTTTTTCTCTTCTTAATTGACGTATTTGCATAATAGAGGTTGAGTGAGATCCCTCTGCTTGTCTGTTTTGTCTATTTTTCTTTGCTTGATTGCTAAGAGGTTGAGTGAGCCTCCCTATGCATGTATTGCTGCATTGCATGTGCATTCTTTACTGTTTACTGTTAAGCTGATGCTTTATTTGTTTCTGTGTCCCATTGACATGATCCCCTAGGAATCTCACTTCCTTTGATAAGGAAATGGTGATTAGAACTTTAGGTTGAAACCTATGCATGATAACTTCTAGGAGTTCCCTGTTTCAAACCTCAACCATAGGATGAATCCTTGGCATGACAACATTAGGACTTGACAGTCTCTCCATAGAGTTCGTTCTCTTCTCTTCTCAAAACAACAGTAAAAGACGTAATAAAGGCAAGTTAGTACAAGCGCGTTACGAGCCTTAAGCTACTTGGGAAATGATAATTGAGCGGTCTCCTCTCAATCATCTAGAGTGTTTAATATATGTCCTTTGGACGATATGCGACGTATTCGCTCCTAAGTCATAGTCTCTAGTGCGGTACAAACTACAGACAACCATAAAAAACAGTTCTTCCGTAAAAGACTGAAAACAAACTTCAAACCTTTGTGCCCCGTGGGCCCATAATTCAAAGGAAGCTTTTCTGAAGAAAAGAGTGTCGCTAACTCCCAGTTCTACCGCAAACGGTAACACCTAAGTCTCCAAGGGTCGAGCTGCATACATCAAACTATTGGAACTGCCTATTAACCCTACTCGAAAAATAGATGAATCTGAACCTCCGTAATCCGTCGTATCCCGAACTACGTAAGCTCTGATCTCTCATATCTGTTGAGAGTACGTAGGCACAATACTGATGTATTGGCGAGCCACCTTCCCCCGTAACCCGTAGTTAGCCGAACTACGCAGACTCTGATTTCTCATTCTCTGATGAGAATACGTAGGCATAAAGTCTGACGCTTTGCCGAGTCGTTTTCTTTTCTTTTCAAACCAACCTTGATAGGTAGATAGTTAAACCAACCCGTTAGATAAACACAACAAGCATGGATCTCATCGAGTACGATGGACGTGAGGGGTGCAAATACTTTCCCCTTGCGTAACCGACTCTCGAACCCAGACATGGTTGCGACGACCTTTCTTATACCTTTTCGTCAGGTTTTTCCGATCATTTCCTTTCCCGTTCTGAGGGATAAATAACAAAAGGTGGCGACTCTTCTATTTTGTCGGCACCTTATTTTTGCGGTAGCGACACGTAGGAAGCAGCTTCTACCCATTTGGTGAAGTAGTCAATGGCAACTAGAATGAATCAATGACCGTTGGAAGCTTTAGGCTCAATTGCCCCAATCATGTCAATGCCCCACATTGAGAAAGGCCACGGTGATGATAAAACATTCAACGGTGTTAGAGGTACATGGAACTTGTCAGCATAGATTTGGCACTTATGGCATTTCCTAGTATATTGGATGCAATCAGATTCCATGGTTAACCAGTAATATCCAGCTCTCAGAATCTTCTTAGACATAGCATAACCGTTGGCATAGGTTCCAAAGGTTCCTTCATGAATCTCTTGAAGTAACATGTCTGCTTTACGTCTGTCAACACATCTAAGCAGAACCATGTCGTAACTTCTCTTGTATAACACATCATTACTGATGAAGAACTTGGATGCTAATCTTCTAAGAGTCTTCTTGTCAAGATTGGTAGCATCGGCTGAATACTCTTGTTTGAGCAGATAATTCTTAATGTCATGAAACCAAGGCTTGTCATCAGTTTCTTCTTCAACCATCTGACAGTAGGCAGGCTCGGTCTTACGTTCAATTCGGATGAGAGTAGCATCATTGAAATATCTGACTCTCCACGTTGATGCTAACATGGCTAGAGCATCGGCAATGTGATTCTCAGATCTCGGAACATGCTTGAAAGTGATCTCATCAAATTACTCGATCATTTCGACAATGTAGGCTCTGTATGAGATTAACTTCTCATGTCTAGTTTCCCATTCTCCTGTAACTTGATAAATAACCAAAGTTGAATCTCCACTCACTTCAAGAATTTTGATCCTGAGGTCAATAGCTGCTTTGAGGCCCAGAATGCATGCTTCATATTCGGCGATATTGTTGGTACATTCAAAGTCTAACCTTGCTGTAAATGGGGTATAACCAACTTATGGATTCATCATAATGGCGCCTATGCCATGCCCATTGTAATTAGAGGAACCATCAAACGTCATCTTCTAACAAAGACCCGGCTCGGGACCTTTGTCTGGACCTGGCTCTTTATAGTCCTTCACTAACATAATGTCTTGGTCAGGAAAATCGAACTTGAGAGGCTCATAGTCTTCAACTGGATGATCTGCAAGATAATCTAACAAGATACTTCCTTTGATAGCTTTTTGAGTCACATACAGGATGTCGTATTCGGATAACAACATGTGCCAACGGGAAAGTCTTCCAGTCTGAGCAGGCTTTTAAAAAATGTACTTTATTGGATCCATTTTCGAGATCAACAAAGTAGTGTGACAAATCAGGTATTATCTGAGACGCCTAGCAACTCATGCTAGCGCACAACAAGTCTTCTCCAAAAGTGAATATCTGCTTTCACAATCAGTAAACTTCTTGCTCAAGTAGTAGATGGCATGTTCTTTTCTTCCAGTCTCATCGTGTTGACCAAGTACGCAACCCATAGACTTCTCAAGAATAGTAAGGTACATGAAGAGTGGTCTTCCAGGAACAGGAGGAATCAAGATAGGAGGCTCTTGCAAATAACCCTTGATCTTCTCAAATGCTTACTGACAATCAGAATTTCAATCAATAACCCGACCCTTGCAAAGTAACTTGAAGATTGGCTCACAGGTAGCAGTCATATTAGAAATGAATCTGGAGATATAATTTAGTCGTCTAAGAAAACATCTGACTTGTGTTTCAGTTTGCGGAGCTGGAATGTCCTCAATGGCTCAGACTTTGTCAGGATCTACTTCAATTCCTCGTTGGCTGACGATAAAACCAAGTAGTTTTCCAGATCTAACACCAAAGGTACACTTAGCAGGATTCAGTTTCAACTAGTATTTCCTGAGTCGTTCAAACAGTTTCAACAAATGATCCAAATGGTCCTCTTCATTTTGAGATTTGGCAATCATATCATCAACATAAACTTTGATATTTTTATGCATCATGTCATGAAAGAGAGCGACCATAGCTCTTTGATATATTGCTCCTACATTCTTCAAATCTAAGGGCATAACTTTGTAGCAATAGGTTCCCCAAGGAGTAATAAATGTAGTCTTTTCTCTGTCGGCAAGATCCATCTTGATTTCATTGTAACCGGAGAAACCATCCATAAAAGAGAAAACTAAAAAACTGGTTGTATTATCCATAAGTGTATCAATATACGGCAGAGGGAAATCATCATTTGGGCTTACTTTGTTCAAATCCCTGTAGTCTACACAAATTATGACTTTACCGTCCTTTTTGGGCACTGGAACAATGTTGGCTACCCAATCAGGATACTTTGCAACTGTAAGGAAACCTGCATCAAGTTATTTCTTAACCTCGTCTCAAATATTCAAATCCATGTCAGGTCTTATTCTTTGAAGTTTCTGCTTGATAGATGGACATTCTGGCTTAAGCGGCAGCTTGTGAACAACAATATCAGTGTCTAAACCGGGCATATCTTGATACGACCATGCAAACACATCAGAATATTCCTCTAAAAGCTTAACCAATCTCTGCTTGACCTTGGCCCCAAGTGTTATACCAATATTGACCTCTTTCTTGTCTTCATCAGTGCCAAGATTAATAAAACTACCTGCTCTTTGTACGGTTGAAGCTCAGTGTACTCATACTCAACCAATTTTTCCAGTTCAATGGGTACTTCAAAATCTTCCTCACCCTCATCTTTAGCTTGATAAATGGGCGAATCCCAGTCGAGAGTGAAAGTAGGGTAATTTGGATTCAACGAGGTTTGGGATAGCACTGCAATGTTGGAAGGCTTATTTTATTAAAATGAACAAGAAGAAATGCAAGAGAAAGAAAATGCTTTTTTTTTTTTGTAGTTTTTGAAAAGATTGCCAATTTCATTTTAAATGGTAAAAACAAAAAAAAACGCTAAAAGAAACAAATAGAATTTAACAAAATGCATTTATTAATATCCTTTTAGAAAGTGAAAAGGTGGCCCTACAAATAATCCAGCAGCTTTGGGCACAACTATGGAACTTTGAAAACAACAAATGAAAACATTAAATTACTTTGAAATGGGAAAAATCACGGGGATCTCTATAGCTTCCTAGTTGCTCAATGCTGCATCGCTCTTGAATACCAGGTTGCTCAGGTCTTCATCATCATCATCGTTGATAGCATTGACTTGGAAACCTCCGCTGACAAACACTTCTTGGACAGTCTTCGGACGCTCTTTGACATATGTATGAGCTTTATCATGAATTGGTTTGTAACCCAACCCGTGGCGATTTGTCTTGGTCTTGATGTCGATCACTTCTCCCCAACCTTTAGGTATGCCCCTATCAATTGTTGATTTGGTGCTCTTGAAAGATGCAAAAGATGGAGTACTCTGATCCACTATTTCTTTGACTTCCAATAGGACAACATGGGCAATCTCAAGTGCTTGAAAAGAAGTTTCCAAAGCGTCTTTATCAGCCTCTATGTAACAGAAAGAAGATAGGTTGCTGACCATCAGATCCTCCTCACCATGTATGATAACCAGCTTTTCATCGACCATAAACTTCATCTTCTGATGCAGAGTTGAAGTTACGGCTCCAGCGGTGTGAACCCAAGGTCTTCCAAGCAGACAACTGTAGTTGGAATTGATGTTCATTACTTAGAATGTGTTAGTTCCATGGTTCTATGATATAGAATTGTCCATGGTTCTATGATTGGCTAAATTTTGGTAAAACATTATCATGCAATGATGTTAAGCAGGATGTTATAACATCTCCATCTGTTGTGGTGACAGAACTGTTGTGGAGTGTTTTAATGTGAATGTCATGCTGAATGTCGTGACATCAATCTGCTGTCATGACAAAACTGCTGTCATGTGTTTTTAATCACAATGTCATGACATCGTTGTCTGATACAGCAGGAGCTGTGGTAATAGAACTGTTGTCATGTGTTTTTAAACAGGATGTCATTACCAATGTCATGACATCGCTGTCTGGTGCAGCAGGAGCTGATGACAGAACTGTTGTCATGGATGTCATACTAAATGTCATGAAATCGCTGTCTAGTACAGCAGGTGCTGCTGTTTTATCACTTGACAGAAGTACTTTGGATACACCTCATCAGTATGTGTAGGCCAAAGTGATTCATTAGGAACAAAGTGCAGATTTAATTGGTGTTCATAAAAAGGATCTTTGAGACTTTTTAGGAAACTATAATATGCTTGTTTCTACTGTCATGAGGAAGATTTTGCAGAAGTGTTCAGCAGGGCAAGCTGGAAAGCTAAGAGTAAGTGAAGCTGAATGTCATGACTAAATCTCATGACATTGATCGTATGACATCAGGCGTGCAGGGTTTGTTTTTCAGTTATGATACCTGATATATCTCAGGCTAGATTTCAGGAAAACTTTTATGGCTCCTTAGTTATCTCAGGCAAGATTCTAGTCAGGGCTGGACATAACATGAAGCAGTTGTGACCTATTTTGATAGCACCTTGAATTATGGAAAGTGGTTTAACTTGGTTAAACCTAAAGTTTGTTACTTGTGACCAGCCCAAGCCCAGTCTGCATTGCTATAAAAGGAGGAGCAGAAGCAAGGAAAAAGTAAGCACTCACATCAAGAACAACATGAGTGTAAAATAAAGGTCTAGGGTTGAGAGTCCCTTGTGTGTGTTTTTGTAAGTCACCCTTTGTATCTTTTGATACATTGTGGTAGACATATTTATGAGTGAAGAGTTTTGCTCTTCACGTGTGTATTTGTGAGTGAAGAACTTCGTTCTTCACGTGAGTCTAGGAGTCTTAGGATTCCTTTTGTACCAAGAAATTGTATGTTGTATAGTTGCTTTGGTTATTGTGTATGAACTGGTGTGTTCATTGTGTCACTCAAAGCTGTTAAGGAAGAGTGTGTGTTCCTTGATCAAAGCTGTGAAGCAAGATCAAGGTGTGTTTGAAGTTTATCTTCATATTGGTTTTGTAATTGTGTATTGATATCACTGAGGTGATTGAGGGGGAGTGAGTGGGTATACTCAGGTCTAGAGTGTCTCTAGGTAGAAGTGTCATTGGGTAGGTTTTAAGTGAGGAGTGCAAACTGGGTTGTTTGACTTTGAATTAATTCTACTAATAGTGAATTTCCTCCCTGGCTTGGTAGCCCCCAAATGTTGGCGAGGTTGCACTCAACTGGGTAAATAATTACTGGTGTTATTTATCTTTTTGCATTTACAATTCTGCACAATTTAAACGGTTAGATAAATAGTTCTTTCATTCTGCAAATCTTACAACAGACATCATGACATTGGTCATGACATTGATATAATTTAAAGAAATTTAAATTGGTCATGGTCTATCCTCGTCCTTGTTGAGCAGAGATCAATGTTCTTGGGACATATGAGATCTGCATACCAGAATTTCAATTGGTATCAGAGCAGGCATCCTGTCTGTTCTAGATGATATCTTGGGAGATACTTTCTGGTGTCTTGAAAAAGGAGAAGTGGTAGCTGAGTTGCTGATCTTTCTAAACATTTGAGCTGCTGCTTATGGAGTTTAGGAGGAGGTTGCAAAGGATTCTGTGTATCTACTGTTGTGCCCTCTGATATAGGAGCTTCTATGATCTGCTTAAGGGTTTGCCAAAGGAGGAGTGGCTACTTCTGTATGATGACCTATAAGATGATCTGACATCTTATTTAGGGCATGTTGAAGATGTTCTTTTGGTGGTTCTGCTTGTCGCTACCGCGAAAATAAGGTGCCGGCAAAACAGAAGAGTCGCCACCTTTCGTTATTTATCCCACAGAACGGGAAAGGAAACGATCGGAAAAACCTGACGAGAAGGTATAAGACAAGGTCATCGCAACCATGTCTGGGTTCGGGAGTCGGTTACGCAAGGGGGAGGTATTAGCACCCCTCGCGTCCATCGTACTCGATGGGATCCACGCTTGTTGTGTTTATCTGACGGGTTGGTTTTACTATCTACCTATCAAGGCTGGACTAAAAAGAAAATAAAATGACTCGGAAAGCATCGCGCTTTATGCCTACGTATTCTCATCAGAGAATGAGAAATCAGAGTCAACGTAGTTTGGCTAACTACGGGTTACGGGGAAGGTAGCTCGCCAATACGTCAGTATTGTGCCTACGTACTCTCAACAGATATGAGAGATCAGAGCTTACGTAGTTCGGGTAATTACGGATTACGGGGGTCCAGATTCATCTGTTTTTCCGAGTAGGGTTAACAAACAGTTCCAGCATTTTGGTGTATGTAGCTTGCTCATCAGAGACTCGTGCGTTACTGTTTGCGGTAGAACTGAGAGTTAACGACACTCTTTTCTTCAGAAAAGTTTTCCTTGATTTAAGGGCCCACGGGGAAAAAAAGGTTTGAAGTTTGTTTTCTGTCTTTTATGGAAGAAGTGTTTTTTATGGACGTTTGCAACTAATATCGCACTAGAGACTATGACCTAGGAGTGAATGCGCCGCATGTCACCCAAAGGGTACCATACTAAACATCCTGATTATTAGAAGGAAACCTTCCAATAATCATTTCCTAAGTATCTTAAGGCTCGTAACACACGATATCAATTAACCTTTATTAATGTATTTTGATTTGTTTGAAGATGAGAAGAGAACAAACACAACTAAGGGGAAACTATCAAGTCCTAATGTTTTCATGCCAAGGGTTCATCCTATGGTTGAGGTTTGAAACAGGAAACTCCGAGATGTTATCATGCATAGGTTTCAACCTAAATTTCTAATCATCACTTCCTTATCAAAGGAAGTGAGAATCCTAGGGGATCATGTCAATGGGAAACAAACAACAGATAAAGCATCAGCTAAACATCAGTAAAACAGATAAACAATAAAGCTGCACGTGCAATACAGCAATACAAGCAGAGGGAGACTCACTCAACCTCTAGAGCAATCAAGCAAAAACAGCACACCACACAGGCAAGGGAGGCAAACTCAACCTTCAGTCAACAAGCAAAGCCAAATAGTAACAGTCAAGCAGAGGGAGACAGACTCAACCTCTTATGCAAACAAGCAAAGGGAGGCAAGCTCAGCCTTTCAATGCACTTAGGCCTAGTGTCAACTACATGAAAGCGTATTCTAATGCAATACACCAGAGAAACAGTCACACAAATACAGTCAAACAACAAGAACAGCAGAGCAGCACAACAACACTTCAGCAGCAGAGCAGCCCACCAGTCTGTCTTCTAATCCAAGTTATCCATCAAGAGAAAAGGAATGAGGACTTCATCTTAAAGCTTCAACTTGCTCCAACAAGAGATGATGTGAATCAACACAAAGATCATTGCATGATGAGGGGAAGCAAGAGGGAAACCAATGGAATCCCTCAAGGCACTCAACCACTCATCTGAGATTGGTATCCTCAAAGGTTTTACCTTTTGTGGTAGGCCTTTAGTCCTTCCAAAGGAGGGACTAGGCTCCCACAAGGAACCTTGCATCATTGGATAGGAAATGAAATGCAAATCAAAGCAAACCACATTTATGCAAAAGGAAGCAACTCCTAAAGCTCTAAAAAAAACCTAATTCTACAAGCCCTAAAAGAAACTTCTAAAGGGAACTAAAACACCAAATCAAACCTTGAGATTCAATCTACAAAGGCATCAACATGTCTACTAAACCATCAGAAAAGGTTTGGAAACTTATCATGAACTAAAGGTCACTTTAGAAGTTCAACTATGGGAAGTACTATGCTAGAATCAACCTAAACACAGCCTAGATGTAAAATCTACCTAAAATAGTAAATCAATTACTAAAAATCTAAACATTTTCCTAAGGGATCCTAAATGTATTGGGAACCTATGGTAAAAAATCCAGAGCTTAAATCAATGTTTAAGGGCCCTAAAGAAATTCTAAACCAAAAGATGTCAAAGGAAGGTCCAAGTGGGGAAGGCTCTAAAAACCTAGTTCAAAACTAATCTTAGGATCACCTAAAAATCACCACAAAAATCCTATAACAACATCAACATGTATATAACCATCCAGCCAAAGATCAACATCAAAATCAAAAGCATGAATTGGAAATAAAATCAGCAAGCAACAAGTCATTTTATGCACTTTTATTCAATTATCAAAAATAGAAAAATGGACATTAAATGGAAAACAAAACCAAAATAAAATCCAAGGGCATGGAAAAATCAAAACTAAAACAAGAATCAACCACATATTTTTCTCACATTTTTCTGATCATTATTCTAATTATTATGAATTAAACAAGAAAAATCAATTAAAAGAAAATAGAAAAACAATTAAAGAAATTAAAAAGCATCAGAAAATATCAGGACCACTAGATCTGTTTACTAGTCCACTGATCAAAGGGCTGCGTGTGTGCCGGCTCATTAAATGAAACGGTGCATATTGATTCAAGGCCATGTGAGGTTTAGTTGACTGAAGACCATGTTATAGTCTAATCATAACCATTCATGGAAAGAGTAATCAGATCTTACGCTTCTTGTCACGCCACCTCACCAAACCCTAATTCAACTCAGTCTCGTCCATTAGATGTTGTGATCGAGTCAAGAGATCCAACGATCCTCCTTCATCTTCTCCAATTCAAACTGAACCAAGAGAGGGAAAACACCCACGGTGGCCGGAGAAGAGCGCCACCGTCTTCTCCGGCGAGAGCCATCAAGCTCTGCAACCAAACTTAACCAAACTCCAAGAAAATTACATGATTCTTCTCGTCATCTCTCACTGATCCTCAATATCCACTCCTTTTTTCTTAACTCTTCATGAATCTCCAAAAACAAAGATGAACAGAAAGTTGCTTAATTCCAAAATTGTCACGAATCTCCAAATTGATTACACAGAAATGTTCCTCACCTCTCAAGGATCAAAAGCCACGATCAAATTTCCATTAACTCTCTAAGAATAGCCATGTACAAGTCTCAACAGAAAACTCATCACATCATGAATCATCACGAAGCTTATCAATTATGATCCTAAAACGATCTATGTCATCACTACAACCTAACCACATGCCAATTTCAGTCTAAACATGCCTAGAACTAGAGCAGTGGTGAAAGATAAAAACCTGGAAAAAAGCTTGAAATTGGAGTAGTTGCAGTGTGATTCTTGGCTTCAAATGATGCAGAAACCTTCAATGAATGATCTTGGTGCTAACTGAATCCTCAATTGACCTTGAAACTCTCTGAATTGCAAAACACGATTTTGAGTTGGAAGCTTTAATCTCTAACTGCCACAACTGAATTCTCCACCAATTCCTTCCAAAAAAAATGATCTGAACACGATTATGAACTTAAATAGAAGTCATTTGGATCCTAACATGGCCCAATCATGGCCCAAATTGATGAATCCAAAATTTCCATTTCCTTCAAAGTTCAACTATGGCAACTCGTGTAACCTGGCTCAGTTTCACCTCAAACTTTGCTTCAATAGCTTGCACAATACTCCTTGGATGTGAATGGCTCAGATTGAGTGCTTGAATTGATCTTATGGTCAAGGTTGATTATGTTACTTCCATTCTAAGTAATCCACCTAAAGTCCATGAATTAAGCCTTAAATCCCAAATGTGAAATTGCCAACCTCTTTAAAATATCATTTCCAATCAGAAAGTGCATAAACTTGTGAAGTTTTGAACCATTGTGATTTATTTTGAATTTTTCCTTCATTAATGCCTTTTAATGATCTTTTTTCCAAAGTTTCTTCATACTCTTCCATATTCAATCCATATCAATGGATTCTTGGGTCATGGTTGTACTAAAAACACCATTTTGAACAACTTTCTAGTTGAACAAATCTTCATTTGAGGTGCCTAAGATAGTGAAATGGACCCATAACCAAAAATGACCTGTAATTCCAAATTCCCAAAATACCCTTATCTTGTAAAGCTCATAACTAGAGTTCTAAAAATCCAATCATGGACTTTAGTACTTTCTAGAAATCTAAGAGGATAAGGAACAACATTCATGTTGACCAAAAGTTCACAAGAATCATCCTTCTAGGGAAAAAGTGTCATGCAAGTTGGGTAACTTTCAAGCTCCAAATTCACATGCCTCAGATGACCTGTAACTTGTCTAACTCATAACATGAGTTGTATAAACCCTATCAAGGACTTCTAGTACTCATATTAAAGCTACGTTCATGCTCTACAACAATCATGTTGGGGTCAAGGTGAGATGAAAATCCCATCTTGAGTTATGTGGTCTTGAAGTTAGGCACAAAACTAGGGGATTTTACACTGTCAAGTATAGAAACCCTAGCTTAGCAACTCCTCACACTCTTGATCTATGATAAGTTGACCTTGGAATCATCCCTTAGGCATCTTAAGACATCAATCTGTGATCACATGGCTCTTGAATTAGGTCTCAACCTTCTTCAAATCATCAGTTATCCTAGGATTGACCAGATGAAACCCTAATTGCACCAATTTTGGGTATATCTTCATATCCTTTGCACAATGACCTGTCTAGGCTTCAAAATGATCTCAATACTTCTTAATAGCTCTCTCAAGGCTCTAGGTCTAACTCTATAGCTTCAACATCATCAGATGATCTTCCCACAACTCTCAAGTTAGGAGACCTACACACTTGGTTTCAACCACTCTCTCTGAGGATTTTAGAGTTCTCTAGTAAGGATATCAACCCATAAGAACTTGGATAACCGTCTTAAATAGCTTCATAGCCTTGTGTAGCCCTTTGTTAGTAATCATACCTCTTGATCTCCTGCATACATGTCAATGAAATGCAAATGATAATGCTAATATGAATGTAATGAAACACAAGCTAGGTAAAGAAAGGTTAGGCAAATTTTGGGGTGCAACAGCTGCCCCTATTCAAACGGCTTGGACCTGACTGGGTGAGAAGCGAACGGCTCTTAAACAATCAAGGTAAAAGACGGTTAAATACCAATAAACCCGGAAATTTGCCAACCGCCCGAGTAAACGATACTCTGATGGGGACAAATCTTCGGAAACTGGAATGGTAGTTGCACGACAACTAGCTGGAGAATACTGATATGAATCTCCTTCAGGATGATTCTCTAATTTTAATGTAGATCTTCGTCCTCAAATCATCAAGGGATCACCGGTTACACGATAACTGGTGAATTGCCAACCGCACAGGTAAACGATACTCCGATTGGTAGGAACATCTTCAAAATCGGAAATGACAGTTGCATGGCAACTTGCTGGGGAATTGGTTACACGGTAACCGGAAATTTTCCAACCGCACAAGTAAACGATACTTTGGTGGGTAGGACAATCTTCGAAGTCTGAAACGGCAGTTGCACGACAACTTGCCCAAATCTCCGTCAGGATGATCATCAGATTTCACTGCAGCTTCTTCCTCAAGTCATCAAGGGATCACTGGTTACACGGTAACTAGCGATACATGGCTGGTATTGCCGTCAGGCATTCTGCGGCACGACAACTGAAGAATTCCTCGGGACTCATCAGGTCATTAGGAACTTTTGACAATCTCTATAATTATGCTGTCGGGCACTCAAAGAAATTCTCGGGCGTCAGCCGGACTTCGTTAGAAAATCGGAAATAGAATCCTTAATCAATCACGGACCAATAAGGATATACAATCTTTTGCGGTTAGGCACTCCATGTCAGCTAGAATAACTGCTTCGACATCGCAGTTGGACTTCCTCAGTATGTCAGGGGAAATTTCAACTTCTCTTGTTCGGAACCTGCTGAGGATGACGCATCTCCGCTGGAGATTCTGGAGAACTATCAAGTAACTCTGCTTTGGGGATTCAGAAATCATTCTGGACAAATAAACTCTGCTGAGGAATTCAAGAATCATCCTGAACAAACAACTTCGCCGGGGACTTCAAGAATCATCTTGAACAAACAACTCTGGCGACTTCACTGGGGAGTTTTAAGAATCACCTTAAGCACACAACCTTGCTGAGGAATTCAAGAATCATCTCGAGCAAACAACTTCGCCGAGGATTTCAAAAATCATCTTGAGCAAATAACTCCGCCGAGGAACACCTGCAAAACAAGACCGGTAACGACCTAGCTCATGTTTCATATGCATATGTTTGACAATGGCATAATGCTCCACACGGTGGAAATGCTACGCGTTTAGGGTAAATGCTATGCAATCATGCAAGATGCTACGACCCCATCAGCAAAATAAATGTTGAAGGGAAAATCCTCCTGTCAAGGAGAAGGAACCACTCTGGTAGAGAGGAGGAGTCATCCTGCCGGGGAGAAGAAACCACACCAATCTCAATTGGACTTAACCTGGGGAAACGACTTCAGACGGCTTCCTCCAGGGGAATAAAGTTCTACGAGAACCTGCACGCGCTCAACCAGGTATACGAACCACAAACTGCTGAGGAAAACGATGTCAATCGTAGAAATAAACTGCACGGCCTTCGCGGCTAAAATCTTCCTGGAGATACAGACTCCGATGGGGAAACGTAGCATCAGCTATTCAATTCTCTATTGGGGAAAACCAATCATGGCCTGAACGGCTTCCAAGGACTCGGCTCTCTTGGGGAACTGCAAACTCGGCTGAGGATAGGCAACCAGATGCTGGAATCACTCCTAACTGCCGGGGAGAATACAACTCTGTGGGGAATCTCAATTCCGCTGGAGACTTCAGTATGAACTATCAGAAGCTGAACACTTGCGAATAGTCTTCTACGAGAAAACTGCACAGTGACCCAGTGTTGGGAACGAGTATACACTTCTGCGTACGACTCAGCTGGGGGAATGACGATCCTGCCTAGGATGCATCTGGCTGGGGAGAATCTATCTCTGCTTGGGAAGACCTATCAATGCTCACGGTCACATGCTCAGACTCCGTGGGGGACCATTGTTGCACTCGCTGGGAAAGGAGGAATCCGCAGTTGCACTCCGTGGGGGACCTATCAATGCTCACGGTCACATGCTCAGACTCCGTGGAGTACCTGCTTCGACATCGCAGCTAGAAACATCTGGTGTACTGCCTGGAGGGTGACGTCCCTGCAACAACATGAACAAACAGACAAGATACCCTTCTCAAAGGGACCTATCAAGGTTATCATCCTGTGACAATGTTCAGGTAATTCAATGTTTCAACAGTTATCGGCCTAGGCCAGCAAGTTTATGTATGCGCATTTTATCAAAAACATCAGGCGTTCTTTTTCGCAAACAAAACAGGTACAAACTAAACAAACAAACAGGAATGCTGAACAATATATGTTTATTGATAATGACCCCCTGAATGGGCAAAATGTTTTACAACAGATGCAAGCTCTTGAAATGAGGAAGTTGCGCAAGCACAATAACATAAATATACATTAATATATATATATAAATTTCGGCAATGTGGCATAGACGAACACCATGATTTGATCCCTCTATGACCCACTCGACTTCGATACTTCTTCGATGCTTCAGCTTCAAAAGAGATTGATTCGGATAAACGGCCCTCAGGTCTTCCAAACCACTAAATAATGAGAGTCCACACGTGGAACGCAGTCATTTGCTTTTCAAATCCCTAACTTTTGCCTGAACCGCCCTTTCGGGTTTTCGATTCACCGGGATACCCATTTTTGCCAAAGTCGCCCTTCCAGGTTTTCGACTTTGCGGGTGTACATTTTTTCATTTATATCCCTAATTTTTGCCCGAACCTTTTTCCTTTTTTATGGTTCTCCGGGATGCCCCATTTTTGCCTGGATATTCTTTTTTCTTTCCAGCGGGTCATTTTTTAAGCAAAGTATTTTTTAACTGCGTCCGCGTTCACAGGGGATGCAAAATCTTCGCCATCCATCAGGGATAACAACAAGGCTCCTCCCGAGAAGACCTTGCTGACGACGTACGGACCTTCGTAATTAGGAGTCCACTTGCCCCTGTGATCGGAGTGTGGTGGAAGAATCTTCTTCAGGACGAGATCGCCCGTCTGAAAGCTTCTAAGACGCACCTTCTTATCATAAGCATTCTTCATTCGGATCTGGTACAGACGATCATATGCAATCGATGCTAATCTCTTCTCATCCATCAGCCTGAGTTGATTTAATCGGTTCTGAATCCATTCTGCCTCATCGAGTTTCACGTCAACCAAAACTCGTAAAGAAGGAATCTCAACTTCCAATGGTAGGACAACCTCCATACCGTACACCAGTGAGAAAGGAGTTGCACCGGTTGATGTGCGTACCGTCATACGATAACCGTGCAATGCGAATGGCAACATCTCATGCAAATCTTTGTAGGTCACAACCATCTTTTGTACTATCTTCTTAATGTTTTTGTTGGCCGCTTCAACCGCACCATTCATCTTCGGCCGGTAAGGTGATGAGTTGTGATGTTCAATCTTGAAGCTCTGGCATAACTCCTTCATCATCTTGTCATTCAGATTTGAACCATTGTCAGTAATGATCCACTCGGGAACTCCGTATCGATAGATGATGTCCTTCTTTAGGAATCTGGCTACCACTTGCTTGGTCACGTTGGCATACGAGGCTGCCTCCACCCACTTGGTGAAGTAGTCGATGGCTACCAAAATGAAGCGATGACCGTTAGATGCAGTGAGCTTGATCTTGCCTATCATATCAATGCCCCACATGGAGAACGGCCACGGGGATGACATGACATTCAACGGGCACGGCGGCACATGAATTTTATCAGCATAAATCTGGCATTTATGACATCTCTTTGCAAATTTGAAGCAATCCGACTCCATCGCCAGCCAGTAATATCCTACTCGTAAGATTTTTCTCGTCATAGCATGCTCGCCGGTGTGCGTACCAAATTTGCCTTCATGGACTTCATCCATGAGTAAACTCGTTTCTTTCTCATCTACACATCTGAGTAGAACGAGATCGTGGTTTCTCTTATACAGAACTCCATCAGGATTGAGATAGAAATTTCCAGACAGCCTCCTCAGAGTCTTCTTATCCTGGGTTGATGCTCCCGCAGGATACTCCTTAGTCATAAGGAAAGTCTGGATATCATGGAACCACAACTTGCCATCGGAGGCTTCCTCAATTGCAAAAACGAATGCAGGTCTGTCAAGACGAGAAATGACAATTCTTGGAGCTTCATTCCAAAAATTGACTTTGTACATCGAAGCCAACGTGGCTAAGGCATCAGCCATCTGATTTTCAGCTCTGGGCACATGATGGAGTTCCTCTTGATCAAAGAACGGAAGCAACCTTCTGGCATAATTCATGTACGGGACCAAATTCGACTGACGAGTCTCCCACTCCCCTTTAATTTGGTTAACAACAAGTGCCGAGTCACCGTATACATCTAGGTTTTTGATTCTCAAATCAATGGCTTCATCCAAACCCATGATGCATGCTTCGTATTCTACTTCATTGTTGGTGACTGGAAAATTCAATCTGGCAGTGAACGGGATGTGGGATCCCTGGGGAGTTGTAATGATTGCCTCAATACCACTTCCGTATGAATTAACTGCACCGTCGAATATCAATTTCCACTAGGACTTCCTATCTGGCCCTTCGTTTGGCAACGGTTCATCATAATCTTTCGCTTTGAGGAACATGATATCCTCGTCAGGGAATTCAAATTTCATCGGCTGATAATCTTCGATAGGCTGTTCGGCAAGGTACTCAGACAATACACTTCCCTTGATGGCCTTCTGGGAAACATACTGAATGTCATACTCCGTCAACACCATTTGCCATCTGGCAATCCTACCCAAAAGCGCTTGCTTCTCGAAGACGTACTTGATTGGATCCACCTTCGAAATTAGCATGGTCGTGTGGTTAAGCATATACTGTCGTAAACGTTTGGCAGCCCACGCGAGTGTGCAACATGTTTTTTCCAGCATTGAGTAACGGGACTCACAATCTGTGAACTTTTTACTCAAGTAATAAATGGCATGCTCCTTTCTGCCAGTCTCGTCGTGCTGACTGAGAACGCAACCCATGCTATTCTCAAGAACTGTCAAGTACATGATTAAGGGTCTTCCGGCCATTAGGGGTATCAAAATTGGAGGTTCTTGCAGATACTGTTTTATCTTGTCAAGTGCCTTCTGGCAATCCTCATTCCAGATGATCGCCTGATCTTTTTTCAGTAGTTTGAACATCGGTTCACACGTGGCTGTGAGCTGAGATATAAACCTTGCAATGTAGTTTATTCTTCCCAAGAAACCACAAACTTCTTTTTCAGTCTTTGGTGCTGGCATATCTTGTATTGCTTTTATCTTCACAGGATCAACCTCAATGCCTTTTTCACTCACAATAAACCCCAGTAGCTTTCCAGACCGTACTCCGAAAGTACACTTGTTAGGATTCAGCCTTAACCTGAACTTCCTAAGCCTCTCAAAAAGCTTCAGCAAATTGACCAGATGTCCCTCCTCCGTTTGGGACTTCGCAATCATGTCATCAACATAGACTTCAATCTCATGGTGAATCATGTCATGAAACAAAGTGACCATCGCTCGCTGGTAAGTTGCCCCAGCGTTCTTCAGACCGAAGGGCATTACCTTGTATAAGAATGTCCCCTAAGAGGTAATAAACGTGGTTTTCTCCATGTCCTCCGGGGCCATCTTGATCTGATTATAGCCGGAGAAGCCATCCATGAACTAAAACACGGAAAACTGAGCTGTATTGTCGACCAACACATCAATATGAGGGAGCGGGAAATCATCTTTAGGGCTCGCCCTATTCAAATCCCGATAATCAACGCACATCAGCACCTTATCGTCCTTCTTCAGTACAGGTACTATGTTGGTGACCCACGGAGGGTATGTAGTGACCGCTAAAAAGCCAGCATCCAGCTGCTTTTGCACTTCCTCTTTGATCTTAACGGCCATATTTGGTCGTGTTCTTCTAAGCTTCTGCTTAACGGAAGGACAATCTTCTCGCAGTGGTAGATGATGGACCACTATGTCAGTATCGAGTTCGGGCATATCTTCATACGACCAATCAAAGATATCATTATACTCTCGAAGCATCTCGACCAATCTCTGCTTGACATCGCTCTGTAATGCAGTCCATATCCTGACATTTCTGACAAGTTCCTCAGAACCCAGATTCACAATCTCAACCTCTTCCTCGTGAGGCAGAATGACCTTCTCTTCTTGTTTCAACAAACGGGCCAACTCTTCGGGAAGGTTTTCGTCTTCATCAATCTCTTCTTCAGCTTGATATATCGGGCAATCGAAATCAAAGTGAGTCGTAGAAGGTTCAGAGTCGATGTCATCTGTGAGGTGAATCCTGCAATAACAAGGGTTAAGATTAAAACAAGGATATGCAGGTTAGCACAAACCGTATTGCCATTTTATTGTTTTTCAAAACAAAAGTAAAAACAGGAATAACAAAGATCACAAAATTTGAGTGCAAAGAAAAACGCCCTTCAATTTATTGATAATATGTACATGCATAAGCTATCAAGGCCCTGTAAATAAAACCGTTATGCCCCGGGTAGAGCACAAGGTTATACAATAATTGGAAAAGACAAAGCATTACTCTTGGTGTGTCACTTGGGTGATCTCCTGGACGGACCAGTTGTTGAGGCTCTGGCCTGGTTTGCTCAGCTGAATCCAGGAGTCCAGGTTGCAATCACTATCTTTGTCGTCTTCAGACACGGCGTTGACATCCTAAAATATCACCCCACCTTTTGTGAACTGAGTCGGCCCTTTGATGCACGACGCATTGCGAGAGGAGGAAGCATCAGCCGAAGGAGAATACCCTAACCCAAACTTATCCTGCTTATTAGGGATTTCCAGAACTTGCCCCTAGCTTGGGGCAGAGCCAGCTTGCACGACAACTTTAGCTTCCTTGAAGGAAGAGAGACTCATCTCAGGTTTCTCAATCATCACCGGAGTCACATCTTTGACTTTAACAGCTTCGAATGCCTGGCACAAAGTTTCATGGATCTCGCCATCCACCTCAACATATTTGAAAGATGACAAATGGCTCACCATTATATCCTCTTCACTACAGACAGTCACGATGCTTCCCCCCATAGCATACTTCAGCTTCTGGTGCAATGTGGAGGTCACTGCTCCCGCATAATGGATCCATGGCCGGCCCAACAGGCAGCTATAGGCTGGCATGATATCCATGATGTAGAAGACTGCGTCAAAGGTTTCGGCCCCAACTTGAATGGGTAGAGTTACCTCTCCAAAGACGTAATGCTTAGTTCCATCGAAAGCTTTCACAACCAGATCACTGGGTGTACAAATCATCCCTCTCGTATCCAATCTCATTAGAGCTTTCTTTGGGAGAACATTCAGAGACGATCCCGTGTCCACCAACACGTGGGACATAACCGTTCCTCGGCATTCTATCGAGATATGCAATGCGCTATTGTGGTTTCTTCCCTTCGGTGTCAGCTCTAGGTCAGTAAACCCTAATTCGTTCCCAGCATTCACATGAGCAACTACTCCCTCTAGCTAGTTGACGGAGATCTCTTGTGGTACATACGCTGCATTTAGAACCTTCAGCAGAGCGTTGCGGTGTGCCTCAGAACATAACAACAGATTCAGAATGGAGATCTTAGACAGCGTCTGATGAAGATGATCAACGATCTTATAATCACTTTTCTTGATCAGCCTCATAAATTCTTCGGCATCTTTCACAAGCAGGTCTTTCTCTACCCCCGAAAGGTTTCTTCAACGACCTTACTGTCGCTTGCGCGAAAATAAGGTGCCGGCATGACAGAAGAGTCGCCACCTTTCGTTATTTATCCCTCAGAGCGGGAAAGGAAACGATCGGAAAAACCTGACGAAAAAGGGTAAGACAAGGTCATCGCAACCATTGTCTGGGTTCGGGAGTCGGTTACGCAAGGGGAAGGTATTAGCACCCCTCACGTCCGTCGTACTCGACGGGATCCTCGCTTGTTTGTTTACTTGGACGGGTTGGTTATAATCTATCTACCTATCAAGGCTGGCTGAAAAAGAAAAATGATTCGGAAAAGCGTCGCACTTTATGCCTACGTATTCCCGTCTGGAACGAGAAATCAGAGTCAACGTAGTTCGCCTAACTACGGGTTACGGGGGAAAGGTTGCTCGCTAGGACATCGCATCCTATGCCTACGTACTTTCATCTGGTATGAAAGATCAGAGCAAACGTAGTTCGGGAAACTACGGGTCATCTCCTAAAAGAAGTGTTTTTTATTATGTTTGCGATTTCAACCGCACTAGAGACTATGACCTGAGAGTGAATGTGTCGCATGTCACCCAAAGGGTACCATACTAAACATCCAGACTATGGAAAAGAAGCTCTCCCACAATCCTCTCTCAGATAGCTTAAGGCTCGTAACGTACGAAAGAAATCATTCATGATTACTGTATCTTAAACTGTTTCGAGATGAGAAGAGAACGGGCCCAACTAGGAGGGAGACTATCAAGTCCTACTGTTGTCATGCCATGGATTCATCCTATGGTTGAAGTTTGGAAAGGGAACTCCTAGATGTTGTCATGCATAGGTTTCAACCTAAAAGTCTATCATCAAATCCTCATCAGAGGAAATGAGAGTCCTAAGGGATCATGTCAATGATACGCCAAAACAGACAAAAGCATCAGCTTTAACAGTAAAATGCATGCAATGCAAGTGAGGGAGGAAATGTGTGTGGGGCTTCAGCCTCCACAAGCTCGTCTCGACCTCAAGCCAGTCATGAAATAACAGTAATCATACTGAAATAAACAACATGCTATCAAGCAAAACAGTAAACTGTAATCATACAGACAGAAAATGAAATCATGCTATCAAGCAAAATAAACACATGGGCAAGGGAGCTGGGCTCTACCGAATACCCGCAAGCAAAGCCAAGCAGTAACAATACAATCAGATGCACTCATGCTCTTAGACTGAACTTATTCTAAATGGGCTTAGTCTAATGCAACAGACAAATCAGACAAAACACACAATACATCAAAGGAAACAGAAGAAAGCCTCAGCTCCTCCAGCAGCAACCCGGTCTTCAGACTTCAGAGATCACTTGCTTTCCAGGTATCAACCCTACAACATGAGTATCAACTCATCTTCTCCCTTGAGCTTCAACTCCTTTGATTAGCTTTACCTCCAGGCATCACTATCTTCAGGGATCTTCAGGCATCCATTTGGTCTTCACAGAGTCTTCAGACTTCAATAATCTTCAAGGAATCATCCTCTTCAAAGCCTCAGCTTCCATCTTCAATGGCTCCAATGCTCCAGCAAACAAGATTCAGTCAGCAAGATGAGTGGGGGATGTTACAGTACTCAC
The DNA here is from genome assembly GCA_963859935.3 of Lathyrus sativus. Classification (NCBI taxonomy): domain Eukaryota; kingdom Viridiplantae; phylum Streptophyta; class Magnoliopsida; order Fabales; family Fabaceae; genus Lathyrus; species Lathyrus sativus. Next base: position 141,073,345 of record OZ012741.1, on the reverse strand, counting down.
TGACTTCCAAAGGATGCCATTGAGGACTTAACATCAAAAGAAAGGCTCTCTCAAAGTTCTACCTTATAGGGCAAGGTCACTAATCCCTCCAAAGGAGAGAGGTGAATACCCTTAAGGGACTCTGTGTCATAGAGAAGAAAGGAGGTGAACAAAGCACTCCTTGGTTATTGAACAAAGTATTCCATCTAGGGCTCTGCCTATGCACCTATAAACCTATAAACAAAACAACAAAAGCTATGCTAAACTCCTCTGCAAGGTCTTCAAAGCTTCCATGATGATCCACAAGGTCTTCACCTCAATCCTCAAAACTTACACACTCAAAAGAGAAGGAAAGAAAACACAACAATACAACTTATGCCTTTAAGCAACACACATACTATCCATACATTCAAAAATCAATGAAAAATACTAAAACACCATACAATATTTTAGCAAAATTCTAGGGGATTCTATACATACTTACCCTTAACCCATGTATTCCCCATACACTAATTTGGACTATAAACCCCAAAGCAAATTTGTTCAAGTTCATATACACAACCTAAAACCCTAATTAGAGCACCTAAATGTCTAGCAATCAAACTACATCAAATTTATTCTACAAATCAAGAGATAAATCCTACATGAAACTAGGGGTCAATACCTAACTATGCCAAAAAGAATGGCTCAAAAACCCTAAGGGAAAGTCCTAAAACAATTCATAGAAAATGAGATATCAACTAAAAGAAAATAAATGCCCTATTTAAAAGAAAATATCACCAAAAATTCTACATCAAAAATAAAATCCTATTTTTATTTTTATAATTTTCTACACATTATTATCTAAACATGGCAAAAAGAATGAACAAAAAAACATTATTTATCAATTTTTTATGAATTATCAAAGTTCACTAAAAATATAAAAAAAAACAAAATATAAAATGAGAAAAATGAGGGAGGGGGGTGAAAATAGCACACGCGCGCAATTCATTTCATTTGGGCCAGATCATGGTGGGGGTGTGAATAGAAAGCAGACAAGCCCAGGCGCCCCTCATTAAGTGAAACGACCGCGTTTCAACTTTCAAATTTTCCCTCCGTTTCTGATTAATCTGGGCCGTTGGATTGAGGGACAAAGTCAATATTCCAAAACGAATCAAGGGTGGAGATTATGTCTTCCACCTCCAGCCAGCTAGGGTTTCACGAGACACCCTCCATGCGCAAATTTTCCAGCATCCATAGCTCCTTCCCCTCGCGATGAAAACTCATGATCCAAACATCAAACTTGATCCTCTCACTGCCCTCTACAAGACTATGGTTTCAGTTTCTTTTAAAAGTCCCTCTATAATTAAACTCGATAGGGGCAAGTTCTGGGCACAACTCAAATTCACCTGACATGCATGGTAGTAATTCTTGCTGAAACCTATCCCATTGTAATCTATGCGCTGTGGTGAGCATTCTAATCACAAGAACTAGTATTATGGCGCCCTAAATCAAGAGTTTTATGCCAAGAAAGATTCACTGCCCTGCTATGTAACTCCTCGAGTTGCTCTCTATTCCTCAGAAAATGGTCTTCTACCCTAGCTTAACAGTTCTACACCTATAACTACAACAGAATGTACATAAACTATGAGATTTGAACAAGATCACCAACCTGTTACACTTTAATGGAAGCTAGGGTTTCCTTGCAATTCAGTGCTTGAAACCTTCCTTGTTTGATCCTTAGAGGCCAATGTGGATTCTGTATGCAGCAAAAGTGGTGAACAAGGCTTGAAACTCGAGTTGGACAGCAAAATGCAATTCTTGCAATTTCCCCAAGATAGCTTCAAACTGCCATGGATCTTCTTCTACCTCAGCATGTATTCACTCACAATGATTAGAATAATAGGTTTGTGGTGGAGAAATGAATGGAGATTGAAGAGAATGAAGGTTTGAGATCAAATTGCCAATGGAAGAATCTTGCTTTTCACACTCTAAACTCACCTCTCATCAACAATGATCACCAACCATTTACCCTCCCTGACTCACTCTTTAAATAATGATTAATAGAAGCTCTTGGATTCATCTAGAAAGATCTAGAAAGTGCTAGAATCTCATATGATGGTAAGTTGAAAATCTCATGCATCATGCATTATCCATTGCAAATTGGCCTTAAAATCTCCTTACATGATATATTGAAGTGTTATGAACCATTACAAGCTTTTTCCTTGCCTTGTGTTAGGATTTCCAAAGGTGACTTCAAATGCAAGTAACAAAATAACAAAGCATCACCCATTTTAAAGCTTCAAATCAAAATTCTATCTAAACCAATGTTCTCAAAATGATGTTTCCAATCAAAATGATATATTGGATGACCCATTTTGGATTTCTAGATCCTCCAAACCAATTTCAAATTTCAACTTTTTAAACTTATAAGCCATTTTTAGTTCATTTTGACCAATCATGCAAATCCATGCTATGAGCCTTTCCAACAATTCATGACCTTCTTTCTAGACTTAAAATCACATTTTGAACAACTTTCATGTTTTGAGTTTTTCCATTTGAGGCTTGGAAATAGGAGATATGGCCTTTGCTTAAAAATGACCTATAACTGACAAATGACCAAAATACCCCTGTCTTGTTCAAACCATAAGTTGAGTTCCACAAATCCTATCAAGGACTTCTACCACTCAAATTAAAGCTAAGAAGATTCCCTCCAACATTCATGTTGACCAAGAGATCATAGGAATCATCCTACTAGGGCAAAAGTTGTCTGCAAGTTGGGTGACTTTCAAGGACCCAGATTCACACACCTCAGCTGACCTATAATTTGTCAAAACCATAACTTGAGCTCTGTAACTCCTATCAAGGACTTCCACCACTCAAAATAAAGCTAAGAACAAGCTCTACAACATTCATGTTGTGGGGAAGATGAGATATCAATCACATCTAGAGCTAAAAATGTCTGGAAGATAGGGGTCAAATTAGGGTTTTTCCACTGACAATCCTCAGAAACCCTAACTCAAAACTTCTCAAACTACTCAATCATGAGGAGTTGGTCTAGGAATCATCTTTATAACATCTTTATGCATCCTTCCATGATCTCATGTCCCCTGGATTTGGTCTCAACCTTCTCCAAATCTTCAGTTATCCCAGGGTTGACCCAGTCAAAACCCTAATTCTACCATTCATGGTTGAATCTCCTGAATCCTTGCATAATGACCTCTCTGGGCTTCATGATGGCTATCAAGACATCTCACAGGCTTTCTCAAAACATCAAGTTCATTCTCAAAGTCTCAGAATCATCTGAGGAGCTACCACAACTCTCAAGCTATGAGTCACACATCCTTGGTTTCAACCCACTTCTCTGGGGATCTCTTGAACTGTCTGATGAAGGTATCCACTTTCAAACACTAGATGGATAAATAATTGTTGTTCAAATTTTGGGGTGCAACAGTTGCCCCTATTCAAACGGCTTGAACCTGACTGGGTGAGCAGCGTACGGCTCTCAACCAATCAAGGTGCGAGACGATTGAATACCGGTAAGCCCGAAAATTTGCCAACTGCACGAGCACACGGTACTCTGCGGGGAACAAATCTTCGAATATTGCAATGCTAGCTGCTCAACAACTAGCTGGAGAAATATCGACCTGACATCACCGTCAGTTATCCACATTAAATTCTTCTGACACTGCCTTCAGACAACCGCATCACCCAACATCGCCGCTGGAGAAACGCATCTGACAGAATACCCCGCATCGCCGCTGGAAAACTGAATCTGACATCGTCGTCTGAAACAAACATCCTTTTAGAGACACTCGACATCGCCGTCGTACAAACATCATCTCTACTGGAGATTTACAGAGTCTGACCTCGCCGTCAAACAAACATTCAACCTCGCCGTCGAACACAAACCCGGTCCGGGAATCCGAAGTATACATCTCAAAGGTACAAAACCTGAGCTTGGGATGGAAACAAACACTTCCAACGGTACATATCCAAAGGTACAAAACCTGAGCTTGGAGGCGAACATATCCAAAGGTACGAAACCTGAGCTTGGAATCAAACATATCCAAAGGTACGAAACCTGAGCTTGGAATCAAACATATCCAAAGGTACGAAACCTGAGCTTGGAATCAAACATATCCAAAGGTACGAAACCTGAGCTTGGAATCAAACACATCCAAAGGTACGAAACCTGAGCTTGGAAGCAAACACATCCAAAGGTACGAAACCTGAGCTTGGAAGCAAACATATCCAAAGGTACGAAACCTGAGCTTGGAAGAAAACACATCCAAAGGTACTAAACCTGAGCTTGGAAGCAAACACATCCAAAGGTACTAAACCTGAGCTTGGAAGCAAACACATCCAAAGGTACTAAACCTGAGCTTGGAAGCAAACACATCCAAAGGTACTAAACCTGAGCTTGGAAGCAAACATATCCAAAGGTATTAAACCTGAGCTTGGAAGCAAACATATCCAAAGGTACGAAACCTGAGCTTGGAATCAAACATATCCAAAGGTACTAAACCTGAGCTTGGAAGCAAACTTATACGCTGCTATCTGGTCAGGTCGTTGCTAAATAAAAGCAAACACGCCGGGTCGCCGGACATAATCATCAAGTTAACAGCTCTGTTGAGGAGGGAGGAATGAGGGTTCACCCAAACAATCCTGACGACTCACTGGGGAAAAGGAAGAAGGGCTCACCCAAACAACCTTGTAGACTTTGCTGCAGAAGGACGGGAGAGTTCACCCCACCGACTTCAACAACTGCTGGAGAATAACGAAAGGGCTCACTCAGACGATTCCTACCAACTTTACTGGGGAGCAAGTACTTCTGCACGGGGAAAGCGATAAATGCTCTGAACGGCTTCCTGGGGGAACGACCCTTCTGGGGAACATAGCCTTCAGGCTACAGGATCCGCTTGGGGAAACATTTCATCCACCACTCATGGTTGTGCTCGGCTGGGATATCAATCTACCTGCCTGCTGCTGGGGAAACGCCAGCCACCTGTTGGGGAGAAGATCCTTACTCTGTTTGGGGATTCCAAGAATTATCCTGAACTGATAACCTTTCTGGAGACTTTATTCTGGCAGGTATTCCAGGAATCTTCCTGGGCCACTCTTGTTGGGGACGCTACCGGGGAGCTCAAGGATCACCCTAAGCAAACAACTCGGGAAGCTGCACTGAGATCTTAAGAATCATCTTAAGCAAACGGCTCTGCTGAGGAATTCGAGGGTCGTCTTGAACTGACTTCGCTGGGGATCTCAAAAATCCTCTTGAGCGAGCGACTGTGGGGATTACATCGGGGTCTTAAGAATCATCTTAGGACAACGACCTCGTTAGAGAGAATATCAGGAATCGTCCTGAGCAACTGGTCTCTCGGATGAACACCTGGAATGACAACGACCTAGGTCATGTTTATGGTGTGTATGCTTCTGCGCCATGCCCCACACGGTGGGAATGATATGCATTTATGCTAAATGCTGTGCAATCATGCACAATGCTATGCAACGCTAAATGCTATGCTATGCAGTCATGCACAGTGATGCAATCCCGTCAGCAAAATAAATGCCGAGGGGGAATTCCTTCTGCCAAGGAGAAAAGAACTACTCAGGTAGAGGAATCATCCTGCCGAGGAGAACGCGGACACGCCAATATCAATCGGCCTCCGCCTGGGGAATTGATCTTCCGGTCGACTGCTGCAGGGCAAACAACTTCAGCTGACTGCTGCAGGGGACGAAGCTCTACGAGAACCCGAACCTGCTGAAGGAAAGCGGTGTCAATCGCGGGAGTGAACTGCGTGGCCGTCTCGGCTACTCTTCTGGGGATGACAACTTTGTGGGGAAACAACTTCAGCTGCTCCACACTCCGCTGGGGAAAACATGGTCCGATCAACTTCCAAGGACTCGGCTCTCTTGGGCATCTGCAAACTCGGCTGAGGAAGGAGAAGTCATCCTGCTTCGCTGGAGAGGGTGCGACTCTGGGGAAACACAGCATCAGCTGCCCCACGCTCTGCTAGGGAACATCCATTCATGGTCCCAACTACTTCCAAGGATTCTGCTTTTCTGCGGACTCAGCCGGGGAGAGAAATCATTCTACTTCACTGGAGAGTACGACTCTGATGAGGGATTTCAATTCCGCTGGGGAAGAAAGAATCATCTGACTTCGGGGAAGAGAGTACCTCTGCAGGGGAATACAACCTTGGTTGTTCCAACACTCTATCGGGGAAGAGGGAATCGCCCATCTTCAGGAGAGAACACGACTCTGGTGGGGAAACCCCAATTCCGCTGGAGACTTTACTGGGGAAACACGAGCTTCGGCACCAGAACACTTCTATGAAATCTGCACTTGTGACCCGGTGCTGGGGAAGACATATCAATGCTCACCATCTTGCGTTCAGATTCTGCGGAGGAGAGACCACTGAACTCTGCTGGAGAAGGAGGGCTCGCCCTGCTTCGGGGATACGCCCGGCACATCTTCTGGAAGGTGCTACACCTGCAACAACACAAACAAACAGACAAGATACCCTCCTCGAAGGGGCCTACCTAGGTTATTATCTCGTGACAATATTCAATTAATTAATTGTTTCAACAATCAATGGGCCTAGGCCCGCAGGTTTATGCATGCGCATTTTATTAAAAAACATCGGCGTTTTCATTCGCAAACAAAACAGATAAATGCTAAACAGACAAGCAGAATTGCTGAATAATGTGCATTTTATTGATGATGAACCCCTGAATGGGCAAAAATGTTTTACAACAGAGGCAAGCTCCTGGAATGAGGAAGCCGCGCAAAAAGAAAACATAAATATACATTAGTATATGCAAATGTCGGCAATCGAGGCGTAGACGAACACCATGAGTTGATCCCTCTAAGACCCACTCGACTTCGATACTTCTCCGACGCTTCAGCTTCGGAAGAGGTTGATTCAGATAAACGGCCCTCAGGTCTTCCGAACCACTAAACAATGAAGGTCCATACGCGGAACGCAGTCATTTGCTTATTCAAATCCCTAACTTTTGCGTGAACCGCCTGTTGCACCCCAAAATTTGACCAACAATTATTTATCCATCTAGTGTTTGAAAATGGATACCTTCATCAGAAAGTGAAAGAGATCCTCAGAGGAATTGGTTGAAACCAAGGTTGTGTGCTTCATAGCTTGATAGTTGTGGGAGCTCCTCAGATGATTCTGAGACTTTGAGAATGAACTTGAAGCTTTGAGAAAGCCTATGAGATGTCTTGAAAGCCATCATGAAGTCCAGAGAGGTCATTGTGCAAGAATTCAGAAGATTCAACCATGAATGGTAGAATTAGGGTTTGACTGGGTCAACCCTAGGTCAACTGAAATTTGGAGAAGGTTGAGACCTAATCCAAGGGCCATGAGATCATGGAATGATGCATAGAGATGTTGTAAAGGTGATTCCTAGACCAACTCATCATGATTGAAGGGTTTGAGAAGTTTTGAGTTAGGGTTTCCAAAGATCATCAGTGAAAAACTCTAATTTGATCCCTATATTCCAGGCAGTTTTAGCTCTAGATGTGATTGATATCTCATCTTCCCCACAATATGAATGTTGTAGAGCTTGTTCTAAGCTTTAATTTGAGTGGTGGAAGTCCTTGATAGGAGTTGCAGAGCTCAAGTTATGGTTTTGACAAATTACAGGTCAGCTGAGGTGTGTGAATCTGGATCCTTGAAAGTCACCCAACTTGCAGACAACGTTTGCCCTAGTAGGATGATTCCTATGATCTCTTGGTCAACATGAATGTTGGAGGGCATCTTCTTAGCTTTAATTTGAGTGGTAGAAGTCCTTGATAGGATTTGTGGAACTCAACTTATGGTTTGAACAAGACAGGGGTATTTTGGTCATTTGTCAGTTATAGGTCATTTTAACCAATGCCTAAAACTCCTACTTCCAAGCTTCAAATGAAAAAACTCAAAACATGAAAGTTGTTCAAAATGTGATTTTAAGTCTAGAAAGAAGGTCATGAATTGTTGGAAAAGCTCATAGCATGAAGTTGCATGATTGGTCAAAAATGACCTAAAAATGGCATATAAGTTTAAAAAGTTGGAATTGGAAATTGGTTTGGAAGATCTAGGAATCCAAATGGGGTCATCCAATATATCATTTTGATTGGAAAAACCATTTTAAAGACAATGGTTCAAGCACATTTTTGAGTTTAGTGGAAAAAATAAAAGTTACTTAAGGTTACTTATGATTAAAGAAACATAACAAAGTGGATCAAGCTTGGAATGCAAGGGAAAGTGTAAGATGGTGCTGGAAACTTCCATTGAGTGCTATATAATCATGAAATGAACATTGAGCAAGGGTTGGATTCTCATTTTTTGGCAAGCACTTCCCCAAATTCTCTCATTCTCTCCCATTGCATTTTGATCCCAATTTCACAAAACCTTCATCAATCATCATCAAGATTGATTTCACCATATTCAATCATCATCATGGAGTAGAATTCAGCCAAGTTTGGATTGCAATTGGCTCAGTTTCGTGCACTTCCTTCATCAAGACATAAGTTGCAACTTCAAGTGGATCTCAAGATTCAAGGCAAGATTCATCAAGGTTTTGCAAACAGAAGTGAGTATAGCAATAGTAGATCAAGATCCAAGCATCCAAAGCATTAGATCCACGAGCTTCATCATCATCTCCAAGATTTTGCTTCAGGTGCAATTTACTTTCTTTAGCTTGATTTAGGTAGTTTTACATTAGGTTGTTAGTTTAGACATGATTTAGAATGATAGAGGAGCATTTCTGGTTAGTTTCGTGCCAATTGGTGATGATTCATAGCAGGGTGTTAAAGCTGTTTGGACCTGAAACTCGTAGGTTAGTGCATGATGAGCTTAGTTTAGTGGTTCAGAATGATCACCATAAAGTGTAGTTTAGATTAGTATAGGTTGGAGCAAGAATTATGGTGATGAGTTGCAGTGTATTTCAAGTGAATCAAGAACTTGTCACGATCGGATTGGGAGTTACAGTGAGTTTCAAAGTATACTATGACTACAGTCTTGTAGAGGGAGAAATTCTGAACAATTTTGGTGTTTATATCGTGTTGAATGATGGCCTGTGAAGAGAGAACAGAGAGCTTGAAGTAGGTGCATGCATGGCTTCCATGGAGATTCGAAACCCTAACTTTGTCTTAAGGAAGAAGATAGTTGTCCGTCGTTGGATCAGGTCAAGGAGGTTCACTGGGATGTTAATCGCACGGTTGTGATTCAAATTCGCAGAATGGAGGGAAGTGAGAACCAGCCAAACGCTGCGTTTGGTTTAATGAAGGTCTCTGGGCCCATCTCTTCTATTCACACCCCCCCGTGATCTGGCCCAAGTGTAATGAACTGCGCGCGTGTTCTATCCACACCCCCCCTCATTTTCCTCATTTTATATTTTTATTTTGTCTTATATTTTTAATGAACTTTGAAAATTCATAAGTAATTGATAAATGATGATTTTTTACTCATTCTTTTTTCTATGTTTAGACAATAATGTGTAGGAAAATATAAAAATAAAAATGAAATTTTATTTTTAATGTAGAATTTATGGTGGTATTTTCTTTTAAATAGGACAATTATTTTCTTTTGGTTGATACCTTATTTTGCAAGAATTGTTTTAGGACCTTCCCTTAGGATTTTTAAGCCATTCTTTTTGGCATAGTTAGATATTGAACCCTAGTTTCATGTAGGATTTATCCCTTGATTTTAGAAATTAAATTTGATGTAGTTTGATTGTTAGACATTTAGGTGCTCTAATTAGGGTTTTAGGTTGTGTAGGTAGACTTGAACAAATTTGTTTTGGGGTTTATAGACCAAATTAGTGTATGGGGAATACATGGGTTAAGGGTAAGTATGTATAGAATCCCCTAGAATTTTACTAGAATATTATATGGTGTTTTAGTATTTTTCATTAATTTTTGAATGTATGGATAGTATGTGTGTTGCTTAAAGGCATAAGTTGTATTGTTGTGTTTTCTTTCCTTCTCTTGTGAGTGTGTGAGCTTTGAGGATTGAGTTGAAGACCTTGTGGATCATCATGGAAGCTTTGAAGACCTTGCAGAGGAGTTTAGCATAGCTTTTGTTGTTTTGTTTATAGGTTTATAGGTGCATAGGCAGAGCCCTAGATAGAATACTTTGTTCAATAACCAAGGAGTGCTTTGTTCACCTCCTTTCTTCTCTATGACACAGAGTCCCTTAAGGGTATTCACCTCTCTCCTTTGGAGGGATTAGTGACCTTGCCCTATAAGGTAGAACTTTGAGAGAGCCTTTCCTTTGATGTTAAGTTCTCAATGGCATCCTTTGGAAGTCAGTGAGCACTGCAACATCCTCACCTCATCTTGTTAACTGATTCTTGTTTGCTGGAGCATTGGAGCCATTGAAGATAGAAGCTGAGGCCTTGAAGAGGATGATTCCTTGAAGATTATTGAAGTCTGAAGACTCTGTGAAGATCAAATTGATGCCTGAAGATCCCTGAAGATAGTGAAGCCTGAAGGTAGAGCTGATCAAAGGAGCTGAAGCTCAAGGGAGAAGATGAGTTGATACTCATGTTGTAGGGTTGATACCTGGAAAGCAAGTGATCTATGAAGTCTGAAGACTGGGTTGCTGCTGGAGGAGCTGAGGCTTTCTTCTGTCTTCTTTGATGTATTGTGTGTTTTGTCTGATTTGTCTGTTGCATTAGACTAAGCCCATTTAGAATAAGTTCAGTCTAAGAGCATGAATGCATCTGATTGTATTGTTACTGGCTGGCTTTGCTTGCGGGTATTCGGTAGAGCCCAGCTCCCTTGCCCATGTGTTTATTTTGCTTGATAGCATTTCATTTCTTTCATCTGTATGATTGCAATTTACCGTTTTTGCTTGATAGCATGTTGTTTATTTCAGTATGATTACTGTTATTTCATGACTGCCTTGAGGTTGAGACGAGCTTGTGGAGGCTGAAGCCCCACACACATTTCCTCCCTCACTTGCATTGCATGCATTTTACTGTTAAAGCTGATGCTTTCGTCTGTTTTGGTGTATCATTGACATGATCCCTTAGGACTCTCATTTCCTCTGATGAGGATTTGATGATAGACTTTTAGGTTGAAACCTATGCATGACAACATCTAGGAGTTCCCTGTTCAAACTTCAACCATAGGATGAATCCATGGCATGATAACAGTAGGACTTGATAGTCTCCCTCCTAGTTGGGCCTGTTCTCTTCTCATCTCAAAACAGTTTAAGATACAGTAATCATGAATGATTTCTTTCGTACGTTACGAGCCTTAAGCTATCTGAGAAAGGATGGTGGGAGAGTTTCTTTTCCACAGTCTGGATGTTTAGTATGGTACCCTTTGGGTGACATGCGACGCATTCACTCTCAGGTCATAGTCTCTAGTGCGGTTGAAATCGCAAACACAATAAAAAACACTTCTGTTAGGAGATAGCCCGTAGTTTCCCGAACTACGTTTGCTCTGATCTTTCATACTAGATGAAAGTACGTAGGCATAGGATGCGACATCCTAGCGAGCAACCTTCCCCACCTTCACCCGTAGTTAGTCGAACTACGTTGACTCTGATTTCTCGTTCCAGACGGGAATACGTAGGCATAAAGTGCGACGCTTTGCCGAGTCATTTTTCTTTTCTTTTTCAGCCAGCCTTGATAGGTAGATAGATTATAACCAACCCGTCCAAGTAAACAAATAAGCTAGGATCCCGTCGAGTACGACGGACGTGAGGGGTGCTAATACCTTCCCCTTGCGTAACTGACTCCCGAACCCAGGCTATGGTTGCGATGACCATACCTTTTCCCCGTTTTTTGCGAGGTTTACTTCGAGCGTTTCCTTTCCCGCTCTGAGGGATAAATAACGCACGGTGACGACTCTTCTGTTCAGCCGGCGCTGATTTTCGCAGTAGCGACAGCTGGCGACTCTGCTGGGGACTCCAACGGTTCCCTGTGCGAGTCAATCCTATCGTTTGTGTGTTTGCTTATTGGGTTGCGTTTATTTATCGCATTTTTACTTCCCGCATCTTTATTTCCCGCACTTTATTTGCAGTATAATATGATTATTTGTGCTGTTGTGGGATGGGAGTTCTGATTGAGTGAGAAGCCAGACCCAGGCTTGAGTGCACCATAGACTTAGAGTGGAAATTAGTGGGCGCGTGCTTGCTTTGCAGGCACTAGTGTCTCATGAAATCCACGCTCAGACGAGGTTCATCCGGTTGGCTTCACTTTCAACCCTTTGGGTTGAGACGGTTGCTGGTTTGGTGGATTGTCGACTCTGGGGACCGATCATTTGTGATTCAGCTAAGTGAGGCCTCTTCAGGACTTGATGATGCCACTCCTTCTGGGAATCGTATCATCAGTTTTGAAAGTCTGTGACGCTGATGAACGCATAGGATGCCGTACCTTGAGTCAGTCTAGGTTCATACCTGTGAGTGGGACTGGGTTTATTGCAGGAAACTTAGACCTTCAGATTACCTGGTTTTCTTGACAGTGAATCAGTTATGCTGGGTTCTCAGTTGCAGACATGTTCTTGATAGAGCAAGAGGTTTTTGATCAGAGGATCTTGTCGCCGGGTGTTTGTCTGTTCTTGATAGAGCAGGCTTTGATCAGTATGTTATCATCAGTGGTTTGTTCTGGATGGAGCAGATTTTGAGTGAGGTCTGAAGGCCTCATCGGCAGATGTTATTTGTTCTTGATAGGGCAGATTTTGAGTGGGGTCTGAAGATCTCACCAGCAGCTGTGTGTTTGTTCTTGATAGGGCAGATTTTTGATTTGGGGTCTGAAGACTTCATCAACAGATGTTCCTTGATCTTGCACCCGGGGTCCTTATTATCAGTCACTTACTCTTGTCAGAACAGAATTTTGATCTCGGTCCCATCAGATGGTTATTCTCAGCAGATCAGATTAGTGGTCTTACACCGGGGTTTCCTTCTCATCAGCGACTGTTGATACCGAATCTCCACAGCAGCCACCTGGATATATTATTGCATACCTACATTTTGCATTAGTTTACGCATTCATCTGCATTCCATTAACGTGTGTCTGTGTTGCAGGTACCGTTTCCCCGATCCAGGATTTCCCGCCTCCTACTGTTATTATGGCCTCTCTCAGGAAGACTGTTGCGTATAAGTTCCCGACCCCCGACGTGTCGAAGCTGACTGGTTTGATAGCCCTGGCAGGGGATTCTGTGAAGGATAGGTTCAGGAAGTCTTATGGCAGGTTGCTTAGTCTGGTTTGCAAACCTTCTACGTCCGAGTTGAATGGGTTACATGCTCTTCTGCAGTTTTATGACCCTCCCTTGAGGTGTTTCACTTTTCATGACTTCGTTCTCGCGCCGACATTGGAAGAGTATGCTGATATGCTGGGTGTGCCTTTTGTCCACATGGATGCTGAACCTGATCTGGTTGGTTTGGCTTCCTCACTCCATTTGAGCGCTTCTGAGTTAGTAGTGACGAGTTGGAACAAGGTCCCAGGGTTCTCTCTGCAGTTTCTGATAGCTAAGGCTCAGCAGTGTGCTAAGGACAAATGTTGGGACGCCTTCAGCGCCATCCTTGCTTTATGCATATATGGCATCATCCTATTTCCCAGCATGCCTGATTTCGTAGACTTCGATGCATTCCATATCTTCGCCTCGGGGAATCCAGTCCCTACTCTGATCGGAGACGTTTACCATTCGGTGCATTATAAGAATGAGAACCGGAGAGGGAAGAATGTTTCATGCTGCGTACCGTTGTTGTACAAGTGGTTTGATAGTCATTTGCCCAAGATGGGTTCTTCTGTCTTGTCTGCAGCCACAGCTGAGTGGCCTGAGCGTCTGATGAGCTTGTCGGCAGAAGACGTTGTTTGGTTCGTTGACAGAGGCAGGCTAGGCACCGAGATGATCTTCAGTTGTAATGGGTTTCCTAACGTACCTCTGATAGGTAGGAAGGGTTGCATCAACTACAACCCATCATTGCTAGTTCGTCAGTTTGCATATGCTTTGAGGACTCCACCGAAGGAAGAAGAGGTACGGGAATCTCTGTACCTCACGGGTATTCTAGAGGGGGATTTGTTGTCCAAGCTTCAGTATGCGTGGAACAATATCAGCACGAGAGGAAAGCCTTTGTTGGGGAAGAGCAACAACCAAGCTTACCCTCCTTATTCAGATTGGATCAGAGCCAGAGCCAGCACTATAGGGATGCCATTCCCTCATGTCAGACCAGAGAGTCCTCCACCGGTCGAAGAGCCCACCACTGTGTCCATTCATCAGCACAACCAGGTATTAGCTGAGCGTGATGAACTAAAGAGGGCAAATGCAGAATTAGAGAAGGAGTTAGCTCAGCTTCGAAGTGAGAGGAACGAAGCCGTGCATGCTCTCAAAAAGCAAACAGAGTCGGTGAGCCAGCTGGGTGCAGACTTGGCAAAGCAGATTGCTGATCGGGAACGCTTAGGTCAAGACTTCAGAGCTGCTAATGATGTGCTAGCTACGAAGAAGACGCATTTGGAGGAAGCATACCGGAGAATATCAAAGTTCGACCAGCATTGGAAGACTTCCATGGCCACCAGGAAGGAGCGAGAAGACAAGCTGATGCTACAGATTTCTAAGCTAGAGACCGAAGTGAAGGACAGTGAGCGGAGGTTTGATGAAGAGACTGCCCGCAGGTACTCCGCTGAAGCCCGTCTCAACAAAGCCATTGCTAGCCTGAAGGCGCATAAGCTGATGTTTGAGTCTAAGAAGCGTAAGCTGGAGGATTGCTTTGGCGAAGGCGCTTGGGAGAGTTCAGTTCAGGGGCTTCAGCATACTATCAGGCAGAGGGAACTACTCGTCGAGGGGTTGCTCACTTCGCCAGATCATTCGGAGACAAAGGAGTTATTAGCAGAGTATCGCGCCCGTGGCCGTACTTGACTAGTTATATCCCTGTTGTTTTTTATCTTTGATGTATGCTGACCATCACCAGATTTGTTGGCTGAGGTCATGCTGTTGATTTGTACTCGCTGATACTGTGTATTGCCTCGACAGGCCTTTCCATATATATATGAGATTGATGTTTCCATGATTGGGCTCGGATTTCTTCTTCCTCTTGTTATTATCAGCACCGTCACTAAGGCACTAGGATCGGGGGGAAATCTCCCACGCACACAGACACACGCATGCATCTGCATGAAGCATATTTGCATGGTGTATATCTTATTGCTTTTCCTAACCTTTATTGCTTCAGGTTTTTCAGGTTCCGAGTTGCTTTCGATCTCCAGGATTGATCAAAGACTCATCCACCGCTACTCAACTCGCGCTAATCAGACGAGAATCATGGACCAGGTACAGTCAGATGTTCAAGAGCTCCGTGAGCGGATGGATCGTTTTATGGAGCTGATGCAGGTGGTCGCGAATGGTCAAGACCAGCTTCGTACTCTGGTTCAACCTCTGATCTCCAGGGTTGACAGTAATGTCATACTTCATGGAGGGGCCGTGCCTACTCCTCCTCCAGGGGATACCCCACAGAACATTGTTCCTGCTGCCGGGGGCAACGGCAGTGCTAACGGCAATCTGATGACTAATCTCGGACTCAACGCGGCTGGCGCCGTAAATGGTAGTTTGGGAGCCAATGTTAACATAGGGCCGGTCAACGGCAATGCTGGTGCAGGAAATCTGGTGGTGCCCCAACCATGGCTGGAGGACCATCAGGATGATATATTCTCTCAGAGAGGTGTAGAGGCAGAGTGTCGCTTGCGCGAAAATAAGGTGCCGGCATGACAGAAGAGTCGCCACCTTTCGTTATTTATCCCTCAGAGCGGGAAAGGAAACGATCGGAAAAACCTGACGAATAAGGGTAAGACAAGGTCATCGCAACCATTGTCTGGGTTCGGGAGTCGGTTACGCAAGGGGAAGGTATTAGCACCCCTCACGTCCGTCGTACTCGACGGGATCCTCGCTTGTTTGTTTACTTGGACGGGTTGGTTATAATCTATCTACCTATCAAGGCTGGCTGAAAAAGAAAAGAAAAATGACTCGGCAAAGCGTCGCACTTTATGCCTACGTATTCTCATCAGAGAATGAGAAATCAGAGTCAACGTAGTTCGGCTAACTACGGGTTGAGGGGGAAAGGTTGCTCGCTAGGATATCGCATCCTATGCCTACGTACTTTCATCTGGTATGAAAGATCAGAGCAAACGTAGTTTGGGAAACTACTGAGAAAAATGGCTCAACTAGGAGGGAGACTATCAAGTCCTACTGTTATCATGCCATGGATTCATCCTATGGTTGAGGTTTAAACAGGGAACTCCTAGATGTTGTCATGCATAGGTTTCAACCTAAAAGTCTATCATCAAATCCTCATCGGAGGAAATGAGAGTCCTAAGGGATCATGTCAATGATACACAGAAACAGACAAAAGCATCAGCTTTAACAGTAAAATGCATGCAATGCAAGTGAGGGAGGAAATGTGTGTGGGGTTTCAGCCTCCACAAGCTCATCTCAACCTCAAGCCAATCATGAAATAACAGCAATCATACTGAAAATAACAACATGCTATCAAGCAATGAACAGATAAAAGAAATGAAGTACCATCAGGCAAACAAACACACATGCTTGAGAAAGAATCATCTACATCTAATCCTAACCCTAACACAGAATCTGAATCAAATCTAAGCACTAAAGCAAAACCCTGAACAAGAGAAATCAATCCCCGTCTTCTAGCTTCAGAACAAGCTTACCAAAGAAAGGGAGCTAAGTAAGCATACTCATAGTGTCTTCCTCAGGAAAGCACTAGGAGGTGTATACTCAGGAGTCATACCCTATGTGGCTCAACCACTGTGATCAGTTTACATTCCTCCTCAGGAGAAATTAAACTCACAAGCAGGCTCCAACATCACTGGATATTTAGGAAATCCTATCTGAACTAGTGGAACTAAGTGAATAGACCCATAGGACCTTCCTCAGGAAAGTACTAGGAGGCTTTCACTTAGGAGTTGCATCCCATGTGGCTCAACAACATGTGATCAGTTTACATTCCTCCTCAGGAGAAATTAAACTCACAAGTTGGCTCCAACATCATTGGATACTTGAGAAATCCTAGATAAACTAAGGGAACTAAGTGAATAGACTCATAGGACCTTCCTCAGGAAAGTACTAGGAGGCTTCCACTTAGGAGTTGTATCCCATGTGGCTCAACAACAGGTGATCAGTTTACATTCCTCCTCAGGAGAAATTAAACTCACAAGTTGGCTCCAACATCATTGGATACTTGAGAAAGAGGTGAGAAGAAAGAATGAAAGTCATTCATAGTGCCTTCCTCAGGAAAGTACCATGAACTTCCTTCACACTTCAGGATCTCAAACCTCACAGACAGGGAATAAGCCAAGCTCTGGGTCTCTGAGTCTTGATCTGCAATCTTCTCTTCATGATGCTCTCCTTCAAAGTCTTCAAGACAACACAAGCCCCACAACAAATTCCCCTCAATGAACCCCAAAGATGAACAGATACCCATAGGGGAGACAAAATCAAAAGGCAACTTCAGAAAATACCTAAAAATACTAAACCAAGGGGGAAAAATCTAACAAATATTCACAAGGGTCCTCAACACCTACTCATAACATCTACATAGACCTCTACCTAAAAATCAAGACAAAACTCAATCAAAGAAAGGGATTCTTCACCTAAACACAATTTAAACCCTAATTAGGATACCCTAAATCTACCCTAATTAAACTAATCAAAATTTAATTCTAAAAATCTAGAAAAAATCCTATGGGGAACTATGATTCATCATCTAATTGCACAAAAAAGAATGGATTAAAAACCCTAAGGGAAGGTTCTAAAACAATTCCTACAAAATCATGATATAAAACTAAACAATATAAAAGCTATTTATTTGGAAAATCTATTAAAAATATTAAACTAAAAAATAAAATCTCATTTTTATTTTTATAATTTTCTACACATTTTCATCTAATCATAGAAAAAAGAAGAAGTCAAAAATCATTTTTTATCATTTTTTAATGAATTAATCAAAACAGAAAAAATAAAGGAAGAAAATAAAAGAATTAAAATCAATGAAGGGAGGGGGGGGGGGTGTGAAAAGCACACGCGCTAGTTAAAAACATATGGGCCAGAAATAAGGGGGGGGGGTGCGGATAGCGCCAAGCCCAGAATGGCTGGTTTAATGAAACGGCCGCGTTTCATTCATTTGAAATTTCCCTCTCTTTTTCAGACTCGCGCACGGCCGTTGGATCAGATGAATTGGTCAAACATTGGATCCAATCTGATGGCTCTCCTTCATCGTCCCAAATACAACCTAGGGTTTTCAGAACCCTCCTCCCATGCCCTAATCTTCGAGCTCCTCTATCTCTCTGCTCAGGCCACGAAACAACATGATTCCAAAACGAAAGATGCTCTACTAAATGCCTAGAACACGGCCATGCGTACACTTTTTATTAACTCTACCTAGGTTGTTCTAACAGAGGGATTAAAGATCATGGTTCAAATGAAATCAACTGAGATCAACCTTCACTAGTCTTGATTCTAATGGTGTACAGATACTCTTCATGCTACCCTAGCTATTCTAAACCAGTTCTTAGTGCCTAAAACTAACAATCTACACAATTCTTGGAGATTAAAGATTCATGGTTCTGTTATGCATTGTCATGGAATGAGCTATGACTCCTAGGGCTTAATCATCTAGCCTAGTACAACCTTCCTATACCTCTAAAACTAAGCAAGACCACATAATTCAAGAGAATTAAGATGGAGAAGGAACCTGTCAAGAGGTTATGGTGGAGTGATGTAGAGCACGATTCAAGCCTTGGAATTGCTTCTAGATGATCCTTGGATGATCACCAGTCTTCTGTTTGCAATGGTTGTGAAGGAGATGGCTTGTAGCATGAGATCCGAAGCTTGCTTGCAATGGAATCCACCCTTGAATATCTCTCTCTCCTCTTACTCTCTTCACCAACTTCACCAACCTTCTATCTCAGCATACTCTTCTCAATATATAGAATGATTTAGAAAGCCCTAGAATCATCTAGAACAATCTAATGAGAACTTGAATTTATCATGTCATGACATATGGATTCATCTCATATCATGTACTCTTCCTTGTTACAGCTCCTCAATTCCATTTGAAAATCTCCTCATATGAGTTTTTGGAGGGGTTGGAGTGCTTAACCAGCTTGTATGTTCACTTCCCTTGAGTTTCACCTTGGTGCCTTATTATGCAAGTAGCTAAATTCCAAAGCAACTCCATTTTTTAAACCTTAACTCAAAAATGTGGCTAAACCAATGTTCTCAAAATGGTTTTTCCAATCAAAATGATATATTGGATGACCTATTTTGGATGTGTGGATCTTCCAAATCACTTTTCAATTTCAACTTTTCAAGTTTATAAGCCATTTTTAGTTCATTTTGGACCAATCATGTAATCTCATGCTATGAGCTTTTCCAACAATTTGTGACCTTCTTTCTAGACTTAAAATCACATTTTGAGCAACTTTCATGTTTTGAGTTTTTCCATTTGAGGCTTGGAAATAGGAGTTTTAGGCATTGGCTAAAATGACCTATAACTGACAAATGACCAAAATACCCCTGTCTTGTTCAAACCATAAGTTGAGTTCCACAAATCCAATAAAGGACTTCTACCACTCAAATTAAAGCTAAGAACAAGCTATACAACATTCATGTTGTGGGGAAGATGAGACATCAATCACATCTAGAGCTAAAACTGCCTGGAAGATAGGGACCAAATTAGGGTTTTTTCACTGACAATCCTTGGAAACCCTAACTCAAAACTTCTCAAACTCCTCAATCATGATGAGTTGGTCTAGGAATCATCCTTATAACATCTTTATGCATCATTCCATGATCTCATAGCCCTTGGATTAGGTCTCAACCTTCTCCAAATTTTCAGTTATCCTAGGGCTGACCCAGTCAAAACCCTAATTCTACCATTCATGGTTGAATCCTCTGAACTCTTGCATAATGACTTCTCTGGGCTTCATGATGGCTATCAAGACATCTCATAGGCTTTCTAAAAACATCAAGTTCATTCTCAAAGTCTCAGAATCATCTGAGGGGCACCCACACCTCTCAAGCTATGAAGCACACAACCCTGGTTTCAATCCACTTCTTCTGAGGATCTCTTGAACTTTCTGATGAAGGTATCCATTTCCAAATACTCAATGAATAAATAAATGTTGGTCAAATTTTGGGGTGCAACAGCTGCCCCTATTCAAACGGCTTGAACCTGACTGGGTGAGAAGCGAACGGCTCTCAACCAATCAAGGTACGAGACGGTTGAATATCGGTAAACCCGAAAATTTGCCAACTGCACGAGCACACGGTACTCTGCGGGGAACAAATCTTTGAATACTGCAACACTAGCCGCTCAACAACTAGCTGGAGAAATACTGACCTGACATCACCGTCAGTTATTAACTTCTTCTAATATTGCCTTCAGACAACCACATCACCCAACATCGCCGCTGGAAGACTAAACCACATATCGCCGTCGAACAATCAAAATACCCCGCATCGCCGCTGGAGAACTACAACACTGAACAATTCTGACCTGAGGTTCGCCCCTGGTAAATGGAACTTGCGTATTTGGAGCTACTCTGTTGGGGATGAGAGACTCAACCAATCACACTCTGATCTGGGGTTCACCCTCAGAACCATAATGAACATCGGAATACTACTGCACACTACCCACCGTAGAACTTCAACGTTAAAGATATATGAAACCCTGGCCCCTGGCCATTTCCAGCTTCAGCTAGAAAAAACATCCTTGGCCTTCAAGGATGTAAACTTTGCCCGTCGGCAACTCTGCAGGAGGTATCTTCGACTTTAGTCTGAAGAAATGGTCCTTGACCTTCAAGGATACATGGATATGCCTTCAGGCAACTCCGCCTCTGCTATAGAGCGTCCGAGACTTCAGTCAGGGATATACTTCGGCCTTCAGTCCGAAAAATGAATCCTAGGTCATTCATGACCTTGGGGAATAACCTTGCCCTTAGGCACCTTCGCTTCAGCTTGGGAAATCTGTGACTTCAGTCAAAGAAATGGTATCCTGAGCCATCCATGACTCTACGGGGATTCAAACACTTTGCCTTCGGGCAAAACTCCGCTTCAGCTGGAGAAACATCTTCGACTTCAGTCAGAAGAAAAACTATCCACTTGATCGCAATCAATCATCTCCTCAGGACAACTGAATTGGTCTTTAGACTCACACGAATCACTCTGTTGTATCTACAACCCTGGAACCTTGTCTTTAGCCACCCGTTGATTCTTCAACACGGAAATCTGGACTCACAGGAACCTTCTGATATCGCCTTCGGGCGCTTACGAAATCCATCTTCAGATTAGACATCGTTGTTGGAGCAGACATATCATGCTGCTGAGGACTTCAAGAATCATCTTGAACAAACAGATCCGTCGGGCATCTTCAAGAATCGTCTTGATCTGACAACCTTTCCGGAGCAAACATTCTGGTTGGGTATTCCAGGAATCTTCCTGGGCAACTCCTGCTGGAGACGCTATTGGGGAGCTCAAGTATCATACTAGGCGAACCACTCGGGAAGCTGTACTGGGGTCTTAAGAATCGTCTTAAGCAAATGGCCCTGCTGAGGGACTTGAGAATCATCTCGAACCGAAGACTTCACTGGGGATCTCAAAAATCATCCTGCGCGAGCGACCGTGGGGATCACACCGGGGTCTTTAGAATCATCTAAGAAAACAACCTTGCTGGGGAGACCATCAAGAATCGTCCTGAGCAACCGGTCTTTCGGTAGTACACCTGTACAATAAGGATGATAATGACCTAGATCATGCTTATGATGCGTATGCTTCGGCGTCATGCCCCACATGGGAATGATATGCGTTTATGCTAAATGCCATGCAATCCTGCATAATGCTATGCAATCATGCACAATGCTATGCAGTGTTGAATGCTATGCAGTCATACACAATGATGCGATCCCGTCAGCAAAATAAATGCCGAGGGGAGATTCTCCTGTCAAGGAGAAAGAACTACTCATATAGAGGAATCATCCTGCTGAGGAGAACGTGAACACGCCAATATCAATTAGGCTCTGTCTGGGGAATTGATCTTCCGCGAACGGCTGCAGGGGAACAACTTCAGCTGACTGCTGCAGGGGATGAAGCTCTACGAGAACTTGGATCTGCTGATATCAATCGCGAGAATGAATTGCGCGGCCGTCTCGGCTACTCTTCTGGGGATAACCACTCTGTGGGGAAACAACTTCAGCTGCTCCACACTCCACTGGGGAAGAAACTGATCATGGTCTGATCAACTTCCAAGGATTCAGCTCTCTTGGGCATCTGCAAACTCGGCTGAGGAAGGAGAAGTCATTCTGCTTCGCTGGAGAGAGTGCGACTCTGGGGAAACACAGCATCAGCTGCCCCACGCTCTGCTGGGGAAAATCGACCATGATCTGATCAACTTCCAAGGATTCTGCTTTTCTGCGGACTCAGCCGGGGAGAGAAATCATTCTACTTCACTGGAGAGTACGACTCTGATGAGGGATTTCAATTCCGCTGGGAAAGAAAGAATCATCTGACTTCGGGGGAGAGTACAACTCTGCAAGGGAATACAACATCAGCTGTTCCAACACTCTACTGGGGAAGAGGGAATCATCGAACTTCAGGAGAGAGCCTGACTCTGGTGAGGAATCTCAATTCCACTGGAGACTTCAGTCTGGCACCATCAGTTACTGCATCCTTCGGCATACGAACAGCTTCCTACGGGACCTGCACTTGTGACCCGGTGCGGGGGAGGACACCTGCTTCGGTGACTTTACTGGGGAAAACACGAGCTTCGGCATCCAAACACTTCTCTGAAATCTGCACTTGTGACCCGGTGCTGGGGAAGTACGAGATCATTCTTCGGTGCTTGATTCAGCTGATGAGGTAACGTTCCTTCAGGATGCGTCTGCTTGGGGAAGAGAATCATCTCTGCGCGGGGAGACATGTCAATGCTCACTATATGCGTTCAGATTCTGCGGAGGAGAGACTATTGAACTCTGCTGGAGAAGGAGGACTCGCTCCGCTTCGGGGATATCAATCCTGGTCTACTGAGGGCAATCTTGACCCTAATCTGATGAGGGATAAACGCCATCTCAATCTGCTGCAGTCTCCAACTGTACGGGGGAACAACCTCGAACCGTACATCTCTGCGGAGAAACAATCCTGATTCAACAACGCCAACACAGGGAATACAGGCTACCAATCATGGAGTCAAGTAACAGGTTATGCTGTAGGATAGCAACCCAATGACCGCAAGGCTTCTTCAGAAGGTTCAGGTTTTGACGGGGTAATGACACGATTCCCCGATACTCAATTCTTGCTAGGGTGAACAAACTCATTTGAACAACTTGCCCCAGTGCATTTCAACTTGCCCCAATCCGACCTTTGGGAATAATTCATTCTGAGCCGAAAACAACTGGCAACAAGACAATCTTCAGAGGGCTTGCCCCAGCATCTGCACAACGGGAGGATTCATCCTCAACTAATCAACTTTCAGCGTGGTCGGCTTCAATATCTCTGAAGTAGTTTGCCCCTGAACGAGCGATGAGTGACTCAACATGCTCTGATCGAACACTGGAGGGATCTGCCCCAAATCGCAAGAATTATGGATAACTGCCCCTGGTTGGGTTTCGAGAAGATTCACTTCCGGCCAACTGCTTCTTGCATGAACTGCCCCATAATTAACTGATGCTCCGGGACTTGTCCTCAGACAAACTGATTCCAAACTCACTGGAAGTCATTGCCCCAAATTCACAGGGCTTCGCAGCATACCATTCTGATCCAGACCTCTGACGATTCAGTCCTGAGTGACTATTCCCTGCTGAAGTTCCTTCGTATCAGTTACTAACCTGCAACTAAAATTGTTTATTCACGAACAATAATTTTAATGCGGTGTTCATGCAAATTTCGAAAAAATGTTGTACTGTCACTCATTTACGTGTCATGCTAGTGAGTAACGAATGAACTCAAGAGTTCAAACGTAGTGCTGATGCGATCAGTGAAAAATGCAATAAGGATATGATTAGCAAATCATGAAGGAGTCAGGTTACTCAACCTTATCGTAATGTGCTTTCAGAATAAACCCTGCCTCAATTAGGTCTTTTAAGGGTTGTATCGTGGTCGGGTTCACGGTTCGTGAAACAAGGGATATTTGGCTCAAATTATGATTTGTACCCACCCCTTCTACGTGATATTCTCCGATCCTAAAGTTCAGTTAACTTAGCTCGAGCGCTCTCCTCTTCGAGAGGTATGTTGAACATTGGGAACAACTGGTTAAACAATTCCCAAGGTGTTTCGGAGTGACAGTTACTCCTTTTCGTTTTCGGTGTCTGCATCTACACGACTTCGCCCTTGTTCGAGGATTTTTCTTTTTTATATCCTTTCTTTTCATTCTTTTGATTCCCTAACTTTTGCCTGGACTGACTCCTTTTGAGTTCTTTTCGATTTTTCTTTTGAAGTCCAGCGGGATGCCCTGATTTTTGCCTAAGTATTTGCTTTCTAGCTTTTCTTTTTTACTTAACGGGCTTTCTTATTCTTTTTTTTCTTTTGGAACAAGTCGTGCGACACTGGTTGTCTGGATTTATCCGAGAGGCTTGTAACTGTCTCACTCCTGATTGGTGAGGTTTAACCATTGTGGTTGATGAGGTACGACCTCTGGAGAGGAATATGATGTGATTGGTCCTCGAAGGACAACACTCCTCTATAAGACTTGAACGCTCGATCAAGCTAACTGACAACTACCCTGCCCCGGGTTAAGATGTGAGGGTTAAAAAAGTCCGAAAGAAACTCCTACTTCCCGGCTCGAAGTGGTTAACAAGGGATTCTCTTCCTTATCTCTCCGGTGTTTGGGGATTTAAAACAATGCCTTGTACGTCATTGGCTAGGTTTTATCAGAAAGCAATATGATCATTGGCTATGAGTATTCAGTTTCATCATCCTCCCTCCGCTCATTGCTAATCATAGTAAGAAATCGGAGTAAATAAAATGCAAGTGTCAGTGTAATGCAGTAAATGAGTGACAACGACATAACTAATTCAGAAAAAATGCATAGTCACTTTATTATCATTACCATTCGAAACATACAATGTTTAACAGCAAGTAGTAACTAACAGAAAAGAAACTACAAATGCAAATGGTAAAAAGCCCGAGGACTGCCAATACTGAGGACGTCTGCCTGTTTGGATCACTGGCTTCTGGAAATAACCCTCTGATTCTGCGAGCTCAAACAGCCGAGAGGTTGTTGCGTATAACCAAAGCTCCATCTGGAAAGGAGATACACCCTTGGTCGATCAATTGTTGCACTTTCTCCTGGAAAGCCTTGCAATCTTCAGTTGAATGCCCCGGAGATCCACCATGGTAACCGCAATGAACATGAGGATTGTACCCTGGAGGGTAAGGCTCAGGCACGGGCTTGAGAGCTTTCGGTTCCACCAAGGAGTTCTGAATCAACAGTGGAAGAATCTGGCTATACGGCACAGGCACTGGATAGAAAGAAGCATTCCTTTGTTCCACGTGGTTGCGAGGTCTCTTGTGATCCTGGTGTTGGTATTCTTTCCGCCCAGGAGCAAGAGGTCGTCGTTTCTGAGTGGCAACGGTCTCTCGTTTAGGCGCTTGCATCCTCGAACTTGATCCAGGTAGAAACTGCGGGCGAGGCGATTCAGTCACCAAAGGTCGCGGGACATATCCCAGATCTTTCTCAGCTTCAGGCAAAGGAGTGGAATCATCCACCTCTTCCGCAGGGTAAGGGATGAACTTTCCCGATGCTCTTATGCCGCCCGACACAAGCCTAATGGTCCTTGAGTCAATAAGGTCCTGAATCTTATTCCTGAGAGCCTTGCATGTTTCAACATGGTGCCCTGGTGCTCCTGAGTGGAAATCACAACGCATGCTTAGATCAACGTCTGGTGACACGTCATCTGGTGGATTTGAGGTCCGAAGCTTGAGAACACGGTTCTGAACCAACAGCGGCAGCAGCTGGGCATAACTCACAGGTAGTGGGTCCACAGCTCTATCAAGTAGCTTCTTCTTTTGACCATAACCTTCAGGGTTATTCTGAGATGCCTGGCGCGGCTGCTGACGAGACAGGCCTCGGGCTTCATGCTGTGTAGAGGATCTATGAGGTCCATTTGGCTTCAGCACAGGTGGCACTGACGGTAACGGAGGAAGCACTTTGGTCTCCTCCTTGGGTGCTTGACCACTCTCCTTATTTAGCATACTTCTCACCACTCCCATGAGAAAGCTCAACTGATTCTGCAGCTGCTGATTCTCCTCTCTGAGTACTTGCTGGTCCAGACGCACTGCCTGTATGTCATTCATGACCTGCCCCAGTTGGCTTTGGATTTTCCCCAGTTCAGCTTGTACCTGCTCCATCAATCTGAGCTGCTTGATTCTGAGTCAAACCTGCAAACACAAGGGTTAGAAGACGAGCCCCGGCTTCTGTCATGCAAGATGAGTTATGGGTGTCTGTAGGTTCAGGAGATCACCCCTGATTCTGGTGTCAACATGCCAACATAGTGTCAATGCAATGATAAGACTGGATCCATTCATGGAAGAAAATATCTCATATTGCTCGGGACACCAGGATCAGGGTACGAAACGCGCCTGCAGCACAGACACATGCTAATGGGATGCAAAAATGGATATGCAAACTAATGCAAAATGCAGGCATGCAATAAGATATCCAGGTAGCTGCTGTGGAGATTCGGTATCAACAGTCACTGATGAGAAGGAAACCCCGGTGTAAAACCACTGATCTGATCTGCTAAGAATAACCCTCTGGCAGGACCATATATATAAGATCAAAATTCTGCTCTATCGAGAGCAAATGTCTGATAACAAGGACCCCGGGTGCGTGATCAAGAGATATCTGCTGATGAAGTCTTCAGACCCCAAATCAAAAATCTGCCCTCTCAAGAACAAATGCACAGCTGCTGATGAGATCTTCAGACCTCACTCAAAATCTGCCCTATCAAGAACAAATAACATCTGCTGATGAGATCTTCAGACCCCACTCAAAAATCTGCTCCATCTAGGACAAACCTCTGATAACAATACTCTGGTCGAAACCTGCTCTATCAAGAACAGACAAACACCCGATGATAAAAATCCTCTGATCAAAAACTTGCTCTGTCAAGAACAGTCACATCTGATACTGAGAACCCTGATACCAACTTAACTGATTCACTGCCCAGAAAACCAGGTAGTCTGGAGGTCAAAGTTTCCTGCAACATCCCAACCCCACTCGCAGGTATGGACCTAATCCACGGCCAAAGGTACGGCGTCCTATGCGGTTGTCAGCGTCACAGACTTTCATGAGTGACGATACGATTCCCAGAAGGAGTGGCATCATCAAGTCATGAAGAGGCCTCTCTTAGCTGACTTCCAAATGATCGGTCCCCAGAGTCGACAATCCTCACGTCTGGACTCCCCTCAGATCCTCAGGACCGGAAAGGAGCACCTCTGCAAGAATCTCGTCTGAGCGCAGATTTTCGTAGGGAACTGTGCCTGCTCAGCAGACAGGTTCGTCTACTACTTCTCCACAACTATATCTAGGTGTGTACTCAAGCCCAGGTCCGGCTTTTCACTCACAGTAACATCCCTCTCCCACAGCAGCACAGATAATCATATCAAACTGGAAATAAAATGCGGGAAATAAAATGCGGGAAGTAAAAATGCGATAAATAAACGCAACCCAACAAGCAAACACACAAACGATAGGATTGACTCGCGTAGAGGATGGGAAACGGTCCCAGCATAAGGGATGGGAAAAATCCCTAGATGCTATAAGGTCCCCAGCAGAGTCGCCAGCTGTCGCTTGCGCGAAAATAAGGTGCCGGCATGACAGAAGAGTCGCCACCTTTCGTTATTTATCCCTCAGAGCGGGAAAGGAAACGATCGGAAAAACCTGACGAATAAGGGTAAGACAAGGTCATCGCAACCATTGTCTGGGTTCAGGAGTCGGTTACGCAAGGGGAAGGTATTAGCACCCCTCACGTCCGTCGTACTCGACGGGATCCTCGCTTGTTTGTTTACTTGGACGGGTTGGTTATAATCTATCTACCTATCAAGGCTGGCTGAAAAAGAAAAGAAAAATGACTCGGCAAAGCGTCGCACTTTATGCCTACGTATTCTCATCAGAGAATGAGAAATCAGAGTCAACGTAGTTCGGCTAACTACGGGTTGAGGGGGAAAGGTTGCTCGCTAGGATATCGCATCCTATGCCTACGTACTTTCATCTGGTATGAAAGATCAGAGCAAACGTAGTTCGGGAAACTACTGAGAAAAATGGCTCAACTAGGAGGGAGACTATCAAGTCCTACTGTTATCATGCCATGGATTCATCCTATGGTTGAGGTTTAAACAGGGAACTCCTAGATGTTGTCATGCATAGGTTTCAACCTAAAAGTCTATCATCAAATCCTCATCGGAGGAAATGAGAGTCCTAAGGGATCATGTCAATGATACACAGAAACAGACAAAAGCATCAGCTTTAACAGTAAAATGCATGCAATGCAAGTGAGGGAGGAAATGTGTGTGGGGTTTCAGCCTCCACAAGCTCATCTCAACCTCAAGCCAATCATGAAATAACAGCAATCATACTGAAAATAACAACATGCTATCAAGCAATGAACAGATAAAAGAAATGAAGTACCATCAGGCAAACAAACACACATGCTTGAGAAAGAATCATCTACATCTAATCCTAACCCTAACACAGAATCTGAATCAAATCTAAGCACTAAAGCAAAACCCTGAACAAGAGAAATCAATCCCCGTCTTCTAGCTTCAGAACAAGCTTACCAAAGAAAGGGAGCTAAGTAAGCATACTCATAGTGTCTTCCTCAGGAAAGCACTAGGAGGTGTATACTCAGGAGTCATACCCTATGTGGCTCAACCACTGTGATCAGTTTACATTCCTCCTCAGGAGAAATTAAACTCACAAGCAGGCTCCAACATCACTGGATATTTAGGAAATCCTATCTGAACTAGTGGAACTAAGTGAATAGACCCATAGGACCTTCCTCAGGAAAGTACTAGGAGGCTTTCACTTAGGAGTTGCATCCCATGTGGCTCAACAACATGTGATCAGTTTACATTCCTCCTCAGGAGAAATTAAACTCACAAGTTGGCTCCAACATCATTGGATACTTGAGAAATCCTAGATAAACTAAGGGAACTAAGTGAATAGACTCATAGGACCTTCCTCAGGAAAGTACTAGGAGGCTTCCACTTAGGAGTTGTATCCCATGTGGCTCAACAACAGGTGATCAGTTTACATTCCTCCTCAGGAGAAATTAAACTCACAAGTTGGCTCCAACATCATTGGATACTTGAGAAAGAGGTGAGAAGAAAGAATGAAAGTCATTCATAGTGCCTTCCTCAGGAAAGTACCATGAACTTCCTTCACACTTCAGGATCTCAAACCTCACAGACAGGGAATAAGCCAAGCTCTGGGTCTCTGAGTCTTGATCTGCAATCTTCTCTTCATGATGCTCTCCTTCAAAGTCTTCAAGACAACACAAGCCCCACAACAAATTCCCCTCAATGAACCCCAAAGATGAACAGATACCCATAGGGGAGACAAAATCAAAAGGCAACTTCAGAAAATACCTAAAAATACTAAACCAAGGGGGAAAAATCTAACAAATATTCACAAGGGTCCTCAACACCTACTCATAACATCTACATAGACCTCTACCTAAAAATCAAGACAAAACTCAATCAAAGAAAGGGATTCTTCACCTAAACACAATTTAAACCCTAATTAGGATACCCTAAATCTACCCTAATTAAACTAATCAAAATTTAATTCTAAAAATCTAGAAAAAATCCTATGGGGAACTATGATTCATCATCTAATTGCACAAAAAAGAATGGATTAAAAACCCTAAGGGAAGGTTCTAAAACAATTCCTACAAAATCATGATATAAAACTAAACAATATAAAAGCTATTTATTTGGAAAATCTATTAAAAATATTAAACTAAAAAATAAAATCTCATTTTTATTTTTATAATTTTCTACACATTTTCATCTAATCATAGAAAAAAGAAGAAGTCAAAAATCATTTTTTATCATTTTTTAATGAATTAATCAAAACAGAAAAAATAAAGGAAGAAAATAAAAGAATTAAAATCAATGAAGGGAGGGGGGGGGTGTGAAAAGCACACGCGCTAGTTAAAAACATATGGGCCAGAAATAAGGGGGGGGTGCGGATAGCGCCAAGCCCAGAATGGCTGGTTTAATGAAACGGCCGCGTTTCATTCATTTGAAATTTCCCTCTCTTTTTCAGACTCGCGCACGGCCGTTGGATCAGATGAATTGGTCAAACATTGGATCCAATCTGATGGCTCTCCTTCATCGTCCCAAATACAACCTAGGGTTTTCAGAACCCTCCTCCCATGCCCTAATCTTCGAGCTCCTCTATCTCTCTGCTCAGGCCACGAAACAACATGATTCCAAAACGAAAGATGCTCTACTAAATGCCTAGAACACGGCCATGCGTACACTTTTTATTAACTCTACCTAGGTTGTTCTAACAGAGGGATTAAAGATCATGGTTCAAATGAAATCAACTGAGATCAACCTTCACTAGTCTTGATTCTAATGGTGTACAGATACTCTTCATGCTACCCTAGCTATTCTAAACCAGTTCTTAGTGCCTAAAACTAACAATCTACACAATTCTTGGAGATTAAAGATTCATGGTTCTGTTATGCATTGTCATGGAATGAGCTATGACTCCTAGGGCTTAATCATCTAGCCTAGTACAACCTTCCTATACCTCTAAAACTAAGCAAGACCACATAATTCAAGAGAATTAAGATGGAGAAGGAACCTGTCAAGAGGTTATGGTGGAGTGATGTAGAGCACGATTCAAGCCTTGGAATTGCTTCTAGATGATCCTTGGATGATCACCAGTCTTCTGTTTGCAATGGTTGTGAAGGAGATGGCTTGTAGCATGAGATCCGAAGCTTGCTTGCAATGGAATCCACCCTTGAATATCTCTCTCTCCTCTTACTCTCTTCACCAACTTCACCAACCTTCTATCTCAGCATACTCTTCTCAATATATAGAATGATTTAGAAAGCCCTAGAATCATCTAGAACAATCTAATGAGAACTTGAATTTATCATGTCATGACATATGGATTCATCTCATATCATGTACTCTTCCTTGTTACAGCTCCTCAATTCCATTTGAAAATCTCCTCATATGAGTTTTTGGAGGGGTTGGAGTGCTTAACCAGCTTGTATGTTCACTTCCCTTGAGTTTCACCTTGGTGCCTTATTATGCAAGTAGCTAAATTCCAAAGCAACTCCATTTTTTAAACCTTAACTCAAAAATGTGGCTAAACCAATGTTCTCAAAATGGTTTTTCCAATCAAAATGATATATTGGATGACCTATTTTGGATGTGTGGATCTTCCAAATCACTTTTCAATTTCAACTTTTCAAGTTTATAAGCCATTTTTAGTTCATTTTGGACCAATCATGTAATCTCATGCTATGAGCTTTTCCAACAATTTGTGACCTTCTTTCTAGACTTAAAATCACATTTTGAGCAACTTTCATGTTTTGAGTTTTTCCATTTGAGGCTTGGAAATAGGAGTTTTAGGCATTGGCTAAAATGACCTATAACTGACAAATGACCAAAATACCCCTGTCTTGTTCAAACCATAAGTTGAGTTCCACAAATCCAATCAAGGACTTCTACCACTCAAATTAAAGCTAAGAACAAGCTCTACAACATTCATGTTGTGGGGAAGATGAGACATCAATCACATCTAGAGCTAAAACTGCCTGGAAGATAGGGACCAAATTAGGGTTTTTTCACTGACAATCCTTGGAAACCCTAACTCAAAACTTCTCAAACTCCTCAATCATGATGAGTTGGTCTAGGAATCATCCTTATAACATCTTTATGCATCATTCCATGATCTCATAGCCCTTGGATTAGGTCTCAACCTTCTCCAAATTTTCAGTTATCCTAGGGCTGACCCAGTCAAAACCCTAATTCTACCATTCATGGTTGAATCCTCTGAACTCTTGCATAATGACTTCTCTGGGCTTCATGATGGCTATCAAGACATCTCATAGGCTTTCTCAAAACATCAAGTTCATTCTCAAAGTCTCAGAATCATCTGAGGGGCACCCACACCTCTCAAGCTATGAAGCACACAACCCTGGTTTCAATCCACTTCTTCTGAGGATCTCTTGAACTTTCTGATGAAGGTATCCATTTCCAAATACTCAATGAATAAATAAATGTTGGTCAAATTTTGGGGTGCAACACAGAGTTGAATGCTGAAGCTCGACTCAGGTTCAAGGCGCTGGAAGACAAGATGAGAAGCATAGAAAATCAGAACACATTGGGCGTTGACATGTCCAAGCTCGGACTGATTGCTGACTTTAAAGTACCTCACAAGTTCAAGGTGCCTACCTTTGAGAAGTATAAGGGTACTACTTGCCCCCGGGTCCACCTCCGATCTTATTATAGAAAGATGTCCGCTTATTCTGACGATGAGAAGCTGCTGATGCACTTCTTTCAGGATAGTCTTTCTGGTCCATCGCTCGAATGGTATATGGGTTTGGAGCCCGCTACTGTGCGCACCTGGAAAGATCTTGCAGAAGCGTTTGTTCTCCACTATCAATACAATAGAGACTTGGCTCCCAACCGAGTTCAGCTCCAGAATCTCTCACAGCGGAGCAATGAAAGCTTCAAAGAGTACGCCCAGCGGTGGCGTGAATTGGCTGCTCGGGTTCAACCGCCGATGGTTGAGCGTGAGTTGGTACAAATGTTCGTGGCTACCCTTCCTGGAATCTACTATGAAAAGCTGGTCAGTGGCATGTCTGGAACATTCTCGGCTCTTATCACTTTGGGCGAGCATGTTGAGAACGGTATAAAGATTGGAAAAATTCAGGGCGAATCATCCTCAGCTGGGGGAGGTAGCAAGAAACCCTATACTGGCAAGCGTCGAGAGGGAGATGCCAGTGCTGTCACTAATGCTAGGAGAAAGGGCAAGGGCCCTCAGCCTCAGATTGCTAGCATAAACATTCCAGCTGCTCCACCGCAGCCGCAGCAGCAGCAACCTCAGCAGCAGAATAATCAGGGGTACAAAAGATATCAGAATCGGGCTCCCCTGGCAAGCCGTCATTTTGATACTCCACCTATGTCATATGCCCAGCTTTTGCAAACGTTGCTCCAGCTCCAATTAGTTCAAAAGAGGACATTGGCTCCCTTAACAGGGGCACCACCACCGGGGTATGATGCCAATGCTACTTGTGAATTCCATACTGGGGCACCTGGCCATACGATTGAGAATTGTAAAGCTTTTAAGCACAAAGTCCAGGACTTGGTGGACGCCAAGGTTATCAACTTTTCTGACAACGTGCCCAACGTCACCAAAAACCCGATGCCTCATCATAAGGGGGGCGGAGTGAATGCTGTTATCACCGAGGAGAGTGCGGACTTGCTGACTGATGTCAAAGATTTGAAGACGCCGTTGAGTTTTGTCAAGGCTAAGTTGCTGAAGAAGGGCTTCTTTCCTGGATGCGGAGAATTATGTATGGCTTGTGCTACACTTCCTGACGGATGTGAGCAGCTGATCGAAGGTATCCAAAGTCTGATGTCCGAGGGTATTTTGCAATTCAGCCGGAGCGTCGAGAGTGCATCAGGGGAAGTTGTGCTGAAGCAAGCAGACGAAGTTGCTACCATTACCATTCCTCGCCACCCTATTACTATTTCTGCGCCTCGTCCGCCTACCATCACCATCACCAGGGCCGGACCAATCCCATTCGAGAGTACTAATGCCGTTCCATGGCATTATGGCGCCGAAGTTTATTGTAATGGTCAGAAGATAGAGCTTGAGCCGTTCGGATCAACTATGCAGAATCTTACCGAGGTCAGTGGTATCACTAGAAGCGGAAGAGTGTTTGCGCCAGCAGAGGTTGCAGCAGAGAAAGTGGTCCGGGCTGATGCTGTGGATAAGGGTAAAGGTAAAGCTGTTGAGGAGGTCCCTGCAGGGGCAGAGAAGGACTTGCTGGTTAAAGATGCTGAAGAGTTCATGCGACTAATCAAGAAAAGTGACTACAAAATTGTAGATCATCTCCATCAGACTCCGTCAAAGATCTCGATTCTTAACTTGTTGCTGTGCTCTGAGGCGCACCGTAATGCATTGCTGAAGGTATTGAATGCTGCATACGTGCCGCAGAAGATATCAGTAAATCAACTCGAGGAAGTAGTAGCCCATGTCAATGCTGGTAATGGGCTGGGATTTACAGATCTGGAGCTGACTCCTAAGGGAAGAGATCACAACAGCGCCTTGCACGTCTCGATAGAGTGCAGAGGCACGATTATGTCACATGTCCTGGTGGATACGGGTTCCTCGCTCAACGTGCTCCCGAAGAAGGCACTGATGAAGTTGGATACCCGTGGACTGCTGTGCACGCCCAGTGATCTGGTCGTGAAAGCCTTTGACGGAACCAAACGCCACGTCTTCGGAGAGTTGACCTTGCCAATTCAAGTTGGTCCAGAGACGTTCAATGCGGTTTTCTATATCATGGATATCATGCCCGCCTATAGTTGCCTCTTAGGTCGGCCATGGATCCATTCAGCTGGTGCCGTGACGTCCGCGCTGCATCAGAAGCTTAAATATGCTGTTGGGGGCAGCATAGTGACAGTCTGCGGGGAGGAGGACATCATGGTAAGCCACCTGTCGTCCTTTAAATACGTTGAAATGGATGGTGAGATCCATGAGACTCTTTGCCAAGCATTTGAAACCGTCAGGGTGAAGGAGGTGGCTCCTGACGTCGCAGAGAAGCAAGAGTTGAACCTCTCCTCGTTTAAGGAAGCTCGGGCCGTTGTCGAAGCTGGCTCCACCCCAGGCTGGGGGCATGTCTTGGATATACCAATCAAACAGGATAAGTTTGGATTGGGATATTTTCCGGGAGCTGAAGCTTCATCTTCTTCTGGCAGCTCGTCTCGGGGGAAAGGGCCGATCTTATTCACCAAGGGGGGAGTGATTTTCGAGAGTATCAACGCTGCGTCGGAGGACAGCGGAGACAGTGATTGCGATCTTGACGCTTGGATTCAACCGAGCAAGCCAGGCGAGCGCCTCCACAATTGGACCATCAAGGAGATTATCAAGCTGACAAGTGAAGAGTAATGATTTGCTTTTTACAATCTTTGTACAACCCTATGTCCTGCCCGGGGCATAGTGGTTTTACTGTCAGGGCCTTGTTGGATTATGTGTATGCATTTTGTTAATAAATAAAAGGCGTTTTCTTCGTAATCAAATATTGTGTTCCCTGTTATTCCTATTTTATGTTTATTTCGAAAAACAGCAAAATGGCAACGAGGTTCGTGCTAACCTGCATATTCCTGCTTTAAACTTAACCCTTGTTATTGCAGGATCCACGTAACAGATGACATCGACTCTGGACCCTCTACGGCTCACTACGACTTTGATTGCCCGATCTATCAGGCCGAGGATGAGATTGATGAAGACGAAGACCTTCCGGAAGAATTGGCCCGCTTGTTGAGACAAGAGGAGAAGGTTATTCTGCCTCACGAGGAGGATATTGAGATTGTAAATCTGGGTTCTGAGGAGCTCGTCAGAAATGTCAGAGTTGGGGCTGCGCTGCAGAATGATGTCAAGCATAGGCTGGTCGAGATGCTTCGAGAGTATAGTGACGTCTTTGCTTGGTCATATGAGGATATGCCCGGACTTGACACTGATATCGTGGTTCATCGCTTGCCGTTGCGGGAAGATTGCCCTCCAGTCAAGCAGAAGCTCAGGAGGACGAGACCAGACATGGCTGTAAAAATCAAAGAAGAGGTCCAGAAGCAGTTGGACGCAGGATTTCTAGCCGTTACCACTTACCCTCCGTGGGTCGTCAACATTGTGCCTGTACCGAAGAAGGACGGTAAGGTACGCATGTGCGTCGATTATCGGGATTTGAACAGGGCGAGCCCTAAGGATGATTTCCCGTTGCCTCATATCGATGTGTTGGTCGACAATACAGCCCAGTTTTCCGTGTTTTCATTCATGGATGGCTTCTCCGGTTACAATCAGATTAAGATGGCACCGGAGGACATGGAGAAAACGACATTTATTACACCCTGGGGCACGTTCTGCTATAAGGTAATGCCCTTCGGTCTGAAGAACGCAGGGGCCACTTACCAGCGAGCAATGGTAACTTTGTTTCATGATATGATTCATCATGAGATCGAAGTCTATGTTGATGACATGATTGCAAAGTCCCAAACGGAGGAAGAGCATCTGGTCAACCTGTTGAAACTCTTTCAGAGGCTTAGGAAATTCAGGCTGAGGCTGAATCCTAACAAATGCACTTTTGGAGTGCGGTCCGGAAAGTTATTGGGGTTTATCGTTAGTGAACGAGGTATTGAAGTTGATCCTGCGAAAATAAAAGCTATCCAAGAAATGCCAGCGCCGAAAATGGAGAAAGAAGTTCGTGGTTTCCTAGGCCGAATAAACTACATTGCAAGGTTTATCTCTCAGCTCACGGCCACTTGTGAACCGATGTTCAAGCTTTTAAAGAAAGATCAGGCGATTACTTGGAATGAGGATTGCCAGAAGGCATTCGATAAAATAAAGCAGTATCTTCAAGAACCTCCAATCTTGATACCCCCAGTGGCTGGACGGCCATTGATCATGTACCTGACGGTTCTGGAGAATAGTATGGGGTGTGTTCTCGGTCAGCACGACGAGACGGGCAGAAAGGAGCATGCCATTTATTATTTGAGTAAAAAGTTCACTGAGTGTGAATCTCGATACTCGATGCTGGAGAAGACGTGTTGTGCATTAGCTTGGGCTGCCAAACGTCTACGACAGTATATGCTCAACCACACCACTATGCTGATTTCGAAGATGGATCCGATCAAGTACGTCTTCGAGAAGCAGGCTCTTTCGGGCAGGATTGCCAGGTGGCAAATGGTGTTAACAGAATATGATATTCAGTACGTCTCTCAGAAGGCCATTAAGGGAAGCGTATTGTCTGACTATCTTGCCGAGCAGCCAGTCGAGGACTACCAGCCGATGAAGTTCGAATTCCCTGACGAAGACATTATGTTTCTCAAAGCAAAGGACTGCGATGAGCCATTGCCCGACGAGGGACCAGATAGGAAGTCTCAGTGGAAGTTGATATTCGACGGAGCGGTTAATTCCTATGGAAGTGGCATCGGGGCTATCATCACGACTCCTCACGGATCCCACATCCCTTTTACTGCGAGACTGACGTTTCCAGTTACCAACAATGAATCCGAGTATGAAGCATGTATTATGGGTCTAGAAGAGGCAATTGATTTGAGAATCAAGAATCTAGACATATATGGTGACTCAGCGCTTGTAATCAATCAGATTAAAGGGGAGTGGGAAACTCGTCAAGCGAATTTAGTACCGTACATGAACTATGCCAGGAGGCTGCTTCCGTTCTTCGATCGAGTGGAACTTCATCATGTACCCAGGGCTGAAAATCAAATGGCTGATGCCTTAGCCACGCTGGCTTCAATGTATAAAGTCAATTATTGGAATGAGGCCCCAAGAATTGTGCTTTCGCGTCTTGATAGACCGGCATTTGTGTTTGCAATCGAGGATGCCAATGACGGCAAGCCATGGTTCCACGACATCCAGACCTTCCTTATGACTAAGGAGTATCCCGCGGGTGCGTCAACCCAGGATAAGAAGACTCTAAGGAGGCTATCTGGAAACTTTTATCTCAATCCTGACGGAGTGCTGTATAAGAGAAACCACGATCTCGTGCTACTCAGATGTGTAGATGAGAAAGAGGCAAGTGTGCTCATGGAAGAAGTCCATGAGGGCACATTTGGTACGCACGCCGGTGGACATGCCATGACGAGAAAGATCCTGAGAGCAGGGTATTACTGGCTGACTATGGAGTCAGATTGCTTCAGATTCGCGAAGAAATGTCACAAATGCCAGATTTATGCTGATAAAGTTCATGTGCCGCCGTGCCCATTGAATGTCATGTCCTCCCCTTGGCCGTTCTCCATGTGGGGCATCGACATGATAGGCAAGATCGAGCCCACTGCATCCAATGGTCATCGTTTTATTCTGGTAGCTATCGACTACTTCACCAAATGGGTGGAGGCAGCCTCGTACGCTAATGTGACCAAGCAGGTGGTAGCTAAATTCATAAAGAGGGACATCATCTGTCGCTATGGAATTCCTGAGAGAATCATTACTGATAATGGTTCGAATTTGAATAACAAGATGATGAAGGAGCTGTGCCAGAGCTTCAAGATTGAACACCACAACTCATCTCCTTACCGGCCAAAGATGAATGGCGCTGTTGAAGCGGCCAACAAGAACATCAAGAAGATTGTTCAGAAGATGGTTGTGACGTACAAAGATTGGCACGAGATGCTGCCGTTTGCCTTGCACGGTTATCGTACGACGGTGCGTACATCGACCGGGGCAACTCCTTTCTCCTTGGTGTACGGTATGGAAGTTGTCCTACCGTTAGAAGTGGAGATTCCCTCTTTGCGAATTTTGGTCGATGTGAAACTCGATGAGGCAGAATGGATTACGAATCGCTTGAACCAACTCAGCCTGATGGACGAGAAGAGGTTAGCATCAATTGCATTTGGTCGCTTGTACCAGAGCCGAATGAAGAAAGCTTACGATAAGAAGGTGCGTCCTAGAAGCTTTCAGACGGGTGATCTCGTCCTGAAGAAAATTCTTCCGCCACACTCCGATCACCGGGGCAAATGGACTCCGAATTACGAAGGGCCGTATGTCGTCAACAAGGTCTTCTCAGGAGGAGCTTT
The DNA here is from genome assembly GCA_963859935.3 of Lathyrus sativus. NCBI lineage: Eukaryota > Viridiplantae > Streptophyta > Magnoliopsida > Fabales > Fabaceae > Lathyrus > Lathyrus sativus. The sequence goes on along the minus strand of OZ012741.1, from coordinate 141,034,581 downwards.
GTTGTTATCCACGATGGATGGTGAAGATTTTGCATCCCCGGCGAACGCGGACGCAGTTAAAAAATACTTTGCTTGAAAGAGACCCGCTGGACAAAAAAGAAAGAGTCCAGGCAAAAAAGGGGCATCCCGGCGAACCAAAAACAGAATAAAAGGTTCGGGCAAAAATTAGGGATATATTGAAAAATGTACACCCGCGAAGTCGAAAACCTACACTGGGCGGCTTCGGCAAAAAAGGGTATCCCGGTGAACTGAAAACCCGTAAAGGGCGGTTCACGCAAAAGTTAGGGAGTTGAATAAGCAAATGACTGCGTTCCGCGTGTGGACTTTCATTGTTTAGTGGTTCGGAAGACCTGCGGGCCGTTTATCTGAATCAATCTCTTCCAAAACTGAATCATCGGAGAAGTATCGAAGTCGAGTGGGTCTTAGAGGGATCAACTCATGGTGTTCGTCTACGCCTCGATTGCCGACATTTGTATATACTGATGTATATTTATGTTTTCTTTTTTTGCGCGGCTTCCTCATTCCAGGAGCTCGCCTCTGTTGTAAAACATTTTTGCCCGTTCAGGGGTTCGTCATCAATAAAATGCACATTATTCAGCAATTCTACTTGTCTGTTTAGCATTTATCTGTTTTGTTTGCGAATGAAAACGCCGATGTTTTTTTTTTGATAAAATGCGCATACATAAACTTGCGGGCCTAGGCCCATTGATTGTTGAAACAATTGATTAACTGAATATTGTCACGAGATAATAACCTGGATAGGCCCCTTTGAGGAGGGTATCTTGTCTGTTTGTTTATGTCGTTGCAGGTATAGCACCTTCCAGAAGATGTGCCGTGCGCATCCCCGAAGCAGGGCGAGCCCTCCTTCTCCAGCAGAGTTCAGTAGTCTCTCCTCCGCAGAATCTGAATGCAGACAGCGAGCATTGATATGCCTCCCCACGCATAGATGATTCTCTTCCCCAAGCAGACGCATCCTGAAGGAGCGTCACCCCATCAGCTGAGCCAAGCACCGAAGAATGATGTCGTCTTTCCCCAGCACCGGGTCACAAGTGCAGATTTCATAGAAATGTTCGGGTGCCGAAGCTCGTGTTTCCCCAGTAAAGTCTCCAGCGGAATTGAGATTCCCTACCGGAATCAGGCTCTCTCTTGAAGTTGGATGATGCCCTCTTCCCCAGTAGAGTGTTGGAACAGCTGATGTTGTATTCCTCTGCAGAGTTGTATTCTCCCCGAAGTCAGATGATTCTTTCTTCCCCAGCGAAATTGAAAATCCTCGTCAGAGTCGTACTCTCCAGTGAAGTAGAATGATTTCTCTCTCCCTGGCTGAGTCCGCAAGCCCCCAAGAGAGCTGAATCCTTGGAAGCAGTTGGGACCTTGAGTGGATGTTCCCTAGCAGAGCGTGGGGCAGCTGATGCTGTATCTCCCCAGGGTCGCGCTCTCTCCAGCGAAGCAGAATGACCTCTCCTTCCTCAGCCGAGTTTGCAGATGTCCAAGAGAGCCGAGTCCTTGGAAGTTGGTCAGATCATGATTGGTTTTCCCCAGTGGAGTGTTGAGCAGCTGGAGTTGTTTCCCCACAGAGTGGTTATCCCCAGAAAAGTAGCCATGGCGGCCACACAGTTTATTCTCGCGACTGATATCAGCAGGACCAGGTTCTCGTAGAGCTTCGTTCCCATGCAGTAATCGACTGAAGTTGTTTTCCCTGCAGCAGTCAACAGAGGATCAATTCCCCAGACAAAGTCCAATTGATATTGGCGTGTCCACGTTCTCCTCAGCAGGATGATTCCTCTATCTGAGTAGCTCTTTCTCCTTGACAGGAGAATCTCCCCTCGGCATTTATTTTGCTGACGGGATCGCATCATTGTGCATGACTGCATAGCCTTTAACACTGCATAGCCTTTAACACTGCATAGCCTTTAACACTGCATAGCATTTAACGTTGCATAGCATTGTGCATGATTGCATGGCATTTAGCATAAACGCATATCATTCCCACCGTGTGGGGCATAGTGCAGAAGCATACGCATCATAAGCATGATATAGGTCATTATCCTTCTTGTCTTACAGGTATTCGGCCGAAGGATCGGTTGCTCAGGACGATTCCTGATATTCTCTCCAACGAGGTCGTTTTCCTAAGATGATTCTTAAGACCCCGGTGTAATCCCCACAGTCACTCGCTCAAGATGATTTTTGAGATCCCCAGCGAAGTCTTCAGTTCAAGACAATGCTTGAATTCCTCAGCGCAGTTTCCCGAGTTGTTTGCTTAAGATGATTCTTAAGACTTCAGCGCAGTCTCCCGAGTTGTGTGCTTAGGATGATTCTTGAGCTCCCCAGTAGCGTACCCAGCAAGAGTTGCCCAGGAAGATTCCTGGAATACCCAGCAGAATAAAATCTCCAGAATGGCTATCAGTACAAGATGATTCTTGAAGGTGCCTGACGGATTTGTTTGTTCAAGATGATTCTTGAAGTCCTTAGCAGCGTGATATGTCTGCTCCAACAGTGTTGTCTAATCTGAAGATTGACTGCGTAAACGCCTGAAGGCGGTATCAGAAGGTTCCTGTGAGCTCAGATGTCCTTGTTGATGAATCAACGTGTGGCTGAAGACAAGGTTCCAAGATTTTATATTCAAAGTGATCCGTGTTGGCCTGAAGACCAAGTCAGTTATCCTGAGGTGATGATTGATTGCGATCAAGTGGATAGTTTTTCTTCTGACTGAAGTCGAAGATGTTTCTCCAGCTGAAGCGGAGTTTTGCCTGAAGGCAAAGTGTTTGAATCCCCGTAGAGTCATGAATGGCTCAGGATACCATTTCTCTGACTGAAGTCACAGATTTCCCAAGCTGAAGCGAAGGTGCCTGAGGGCAAGGTTATCCCCAAGGTCATGAATGACCTAGGATTCATTGTTCGGACTGAAGGCCGAAGTATATCCCTGACTGAAGTCTCGGATGCTCTATAGCAGAGGCGGAGTTGCCTGAAGGCAGATCCATGTATCCTTGAAGGCCAAGGACCATTTCTTTAGACTGAAGTCGAAGATGCCTCCTGCAGAGTTGCCGACGGGCAAAGTTTACATCCTTGAAGGCCAAGGATGTTGTTTCTAGCTGAAGCTGGAATGGCCAGGGGCCAGGGTTCCATCTGTCTTCAGAAATACTTGAATATTTTTTCCAGCGGATCTGGAATGGGCAGGGGCCAGGGTTTCATATAGCTTTGATGTTGAAGTTCTACGGTGAACTCAGTGTGCAGTAGTATTCGGATGTTCGTTATGGTCCTGAGGGTGAACCCCAGATCAGAGTGTGCTCGGTTAAGTCTCTCAGGCCCAGCGGAGTAGCTTCAAATACGCAAGTGTACCTCTTGTTCCATTTACCAGGGGTGAACCCTAGGTCAGAGTTGGTCAGATTATGATTGGTTCGACGACGATGTTGAATGTGTTCGACGGCGATGTTGGATGTTTGCTTTGACGGCGAGGTCAGATTATGTTTGTTTCCGGCGGCGATGTTGGATATTTCCTTTGACGGCGAGGTCAGATTATGTCTGTTTTGGCAGCGATGTCAGAAGATTATGTTCGACGGCGATGTCAGACTCTCTAAATCCCCAACAGAGATGATGTTTGTACGACGGCGATGTCGAGTGTCTCTAAGAGGATGTTTGTTTCCGACGGCGATGTCAGATTCAGTTTTCCAGCGGCGATGTTGGGCATGTCAAGTTGATCCAGTCTTCTGACGGCGATGTTAGGTGAGGCAGATTCTTTAGTTCTCCAGCGGCGATGCGGGGTATTTTGATTGTCCGACGGCAATGTCAGATGTAGTTCTCCAACGGCGATGCGGGGTATTTTGTTCAGTATTGTATTTGCTCCAGCGGCGATGCGGGGTATTTCGGTTGATCGACGGCGATGTCAGACTCAGTTTTCCAGCGGCGATGTTGGGTGTGTCAGTTAATTCAGTTCTCCAGCGGTGATGTTGGATGTTTCGTTCTCCAGCAGCGATGTTGGGTATTTTGGTGATTCAGGTCCGTTAGTTCTCCAGCGGCGATGTTGGATGTATTGTTTGTTTCCGACGGCGATGTCAGATCCAGGTTTCCGACGGCGATGTCAGTTCAGTATCTCTCCAGCTAGTTGCCGTGCGGCTAGTGTTGCAGTATTCAAAGATTTGTTCCCCGCAGAGTACCGTGTGCTCGTGCAGTTGGCAAATTTTCGGGTTTACCGATATTCAACCGTCTCGTACCTTGATTGGTTGAGAGTCGTTCGCTTCTCACCCAGTCAGGTTCAAGCCGTTTGAATAGGGGCAGCTGTTGCACCCCAAAATTTGATCAACAATTATTTATCCATCTAGTGTTTGAAAATGGATACCTTCATCAGAAAGTGAAAGAGATCCTCAGAGGAATTGGTTGAAACCAAGGTTGTGTGCTTCATAGCTTGATAGTTGTGGGAGCTCCTCAGATGATTCTGAGACTTTGAGAATGAAATTGAAGCTTTGAGAAAGCCTATGAGATGTCTTGAAAGCCATCATGAAGTCCAGAGAGGTCATTGTGCAAGAATTCAGAAGATTCAACCATGAATGGTAGAATTAGGGTTTGACTGGGTCAACCCTAGGTCAACTGAAATTTGGAGAAGGTTGAGACCTAATCCAAGGGCCATGAGATCATGGAATGATGCATAGAGATGTTGTAAAGGTGATTCCTAGACCAACTCATCATGATTGAAGGGTTTGAGAAGTTTTGAGTTAGGGTTTCCAAAGATCATCAGTGAAAAACCCTAATTTGATCCCTATATTCCAGGCAGTTTTAGCTCTAGATGTGATTGATATCTCATCCTCCCCACAACATGAATGTTGTAGAGCTTGTTCTAAGATTTAATTTGAGTGGTGGAAGTCCTTGATAGGAGTTGCAGAGCTCAAGTTATGGTTTTGACAAATTACAGGTCAGCTGAGGTGTGTGAATCTGGGTCCTTGAAAGTCACCCAACTTGCAGACAACTTTTGCCCTAGTAGGATGATTCCTATGATCTCTTGGTCAACATGAATGTTGGAGGGCATCTTCTTATCTTTAATTTGAGTGGTATAAGTCCTTGATAGGATTTGTGGAACTCAACTTATGGTTTGAACAAGACAGGGGTATTTTGGTCATTTGTCAGTTATAGGTCATTTTAACCAATGCCTAAAACTCCTACTTCCAAGCTTCAAATGAAAAAACTCAAAACATGAAAGTTGTTCAAAATGTGATTTTAAGTCTAGAAAGAAGGTCATGAATTGTTGGAAAAGCTCATAGCATGAAGTTGCATGATTGGTCAAAAATGACCTAAAAATGGCATATAAGTTTAAAAAGTTGGAATTGGAAATTGGTTTGGAAGATCTAGGAATCCAAATGGGGTCATCCAATATATCATTTTGATTGGAAAAACCATTTTAAAGACAATGGTTCAAGCACATTTTTGAGTTTAATGGAAAAAATAAAAGTTACTTAAGGTTACTTATGATTAAAGAAACATAACAAAGTGGATCAAGCTTGGAATGCAAGGGAAAGTGTAAGATGGTGCTGGAAACTTCCATTGAGTGCTATATAATCATGAAATGAACATTGAGCAAGGGTTGGATTCTCATTTTTTGGCAAGCACTTCCCCAAATTCTCTCATTCTCTCCCATTGCATTTTGATCCCAATTTCACAAAACCTTCATCAATCATCATCAAGATTGATTTCACCATATTCAATCATCATTATGGAGTAGAATTCAGCCAAGTTTGGATTGCAATTGGCTCAGTTTCGTGCACTTCCTTCATCAAGACATAAGTTGCAACTTCAAGTAGATCTCAAGATTCAAGGCAAGATTCATCAAGGTTTTGCAAACAGAAGTGAGTATAGCAATAGTAGATCAAGATCCAAGCATCCAAAGCATTAGATCCACGAGCTTCATCATCATCTCCAAGATTTTGCTTCAGGTGCAATTTACTTTCTTTAGCTTGATTTAGGTAGTTTTACATTAGGTTGTTAGTTTAGACATGATTTAGAATGATAGAGGAGCATTTCTGGTTAGTTTCGTGCCAATTGGTGATGATTCATAGCAGGGTGTTAAAGCTGTTTGGACCTGAAACTCATAGGTTAGTGCATGATGAGCTTAGTTTAGTGGTTCAGAATGATCACCATAAAGTGTAGTTTAGATTAGTATAGGTTGGAGCAAGAATTATGGTGATGAGTTGCAGTGTATTTCAAGTGAATCAAGAACTTGTCACGATCGGATTGGGAGTTACAGTGAGTTTCAAAGTATACTATGACTACAGTCTTGTAGAGGGAGAAATTCTGAACAATTTTGGTGTTTATATCGTGCTGAATGATGGCCTGTGAAGAGAGAACAGAGAGCTTGAAGTAGGTGCATGCATGGCTTCCATGGAGATTCGAAACCCTAGCTTTGTCTTAAGGAAGAAGATAGTTGTCCGTCGTTGGACCAGGTCAAGGAGGTTGACTGGGATGTTAATCGCACGGTTGTGATTCAAATTCGCAGAATGGAGGGAAGTGAGAACCAGCCAAACGCTGCGTTTGGTTTAATGAAGGTCTCTGGGCCCATCTCTTCTATTCACACCCCCCCGTGATCTGGCCCAAGTGTAATGAACTGCGCGCGTGTTCTATCCACACCCCCCCCCCCCCCTCATTTTCCTCATTTTATATTTTTATTTTGTCTTATATTTTTAATGAACTTTGAAAATTCATAAGTAATTGATAAATGATGATTTTTTACTCATTCTTTTTTCTATGTTTAGACAATAATGTGTAGGAAAATATAAAAATAAAAATGAAATTTTATTTTTAATGTAGAATTTATGGTGGTATTTTCTTTTAAATAGGACAATTATTTTCTTTTGGTTGACACCTTATTTTGCAAGAATTGTTTTAGGACCTTCCCTTAGGATTTTTAAGCCATTCTTTTTGGCATAGTTAGATATTGAACCCTAGTTTCATGTAGGATTTATCCCTTGATTTTAGAAATTAAATTTGATGTAGTTTGATTGTTAGACATTTAGGTGCTCTAATTAGGGTTTTAGGTTGTGTAGGTAGACTTGAACAAATTTGTTTTGGGGTTTATAGGCCAAATTAGTGTATGGGGAATACATGGGTTAAGGGTAATTATGTATAGAATCCCCTAGAATTTTACTAGAATATTATATGGTGTTTTAGTATTTTTCATTGATTTTTGAATGTATGGATAGTATGTGTGTTGCTTAAAGGCATAAGTTGTATTGTTGTGTTTTCTTTCCTTCTCTTGTGAGTGTGTGAGCTTTGAGGATTGAGTTGAAGACCTTGTGGATCATCATGGAAGCTTTGAAGACCTTGCAGAGGAGTTTAGCATAGCTTTTGTTGTTTTGTTTATAGGTTTATAGGTGCATAGGCAGAGCCCTAGATAGAATACTTTGTTCAATAACCAAGGAGTGCTTTGTTCACCTCCTTTCTTCTCTATGACACAGAGTCCCTTAAGGGTATTCACCTCTCTCCTTTGGAGGGATTAGTGACCTTGCCCTATAAGGTAGAACTTTGAGAGAGCCTTTCCTTTGATGTTAAGTTCTCAATGGCATCCTTTGGAAGTCAGTGAGCACTGCAACATCCTCACCTCATCTTGTTAACTGATTCTTGTTTGCTGGAGCATTGGAGCCATTGAAGATAGAAGCTGAGGCCTTGAAGAGGATGATTCCTTGAAGATTATTGAAGTCTGAAGACTCTGTGAAGATCAAATTGATGCCTGAAGATCCCTGAAGATAGTGAAGCCTGAAGGTAGAGCTGATCAAAGGAGCTGAAGCTCAAGGGAGAAGATGAGTTGATACTCATGTTGTAGGGTTGATACCTGGAAAGCAAGTGATCTATGAAGTATGAAGACTGGGCTGCTGCTGGAGGAGCTGAGGCTTTCTTCTGTCTTCTTTGATGTATTGTGTGTTTTGTCTGATTTGTCTGTTGCATTAGACTAAGCCCATTTAGAATAAGTCCAGTCTAAGAGCATGAATGCATCTGATTGTATTGTTACTGCCTGGCTTTGCTTGCGGGTATTCGGTAGAGCCCAGCTCCCTTGCCCATGTGTTTATTTTGCTTGATAGCATTTCATTTCTTTCATCTGTATGATTGCAATTTACCGTTTTTGCTTGATAGCATGTTGTTTATTTCAGTATGATTACTGTTATTTCATGACTGGCTTGAGGTTGAGACGAGCTTGTGGAGGCTGAAGCCCCACACACATTTCCTCCCTCACTTGCATTGCATGCATTTTACTGTTAAAGCTGATGCTTTCGTCTGTTTTGGTGTATCATTGACATGATCCCTTAGGACTCTCATTTCCTCTGATGAGGATTTGATGATAGACTTTTAGGTTGAAACCTATGCATGACAACATCTAGGAGTTCCCTGTTCAAACTTCAACCATAGGATGAATCCATGGCATGATAACAGTAGGACTTGATAGTCTCCCTCCTAGTTGGGCCTGTTCTCTTCTCATCTCAAAACAGTTTAAGATACAGTAATCATGAATGATTTCTTTCGTACGTTACGAGCCTTAAGCTATCTGAGAAAGGATGGTGGGAGAGTTTCTTTTCCACAGTCTGGATGTTTAGTATGGTACCCTTTGGGTGACATGCGACGCATTCACTCTCAGGTCATAGTCTCTAGTGCGGTTGAAATCGCAAACACAATAAAAAACACTTCTGTTAGGAGATAGCCCGTAGTTTCCCGAACTACGTTTGCTCTGATCTTTCATACCAGATGAAAGTACGTAGGCATAGGATGCGACATCCTAGCGAGCAACCTTCCCCACCTTCACCCGTAGTTAGCCGAACTACGTTGACTCTGATTTCTCGTTCCAGACGGGAATACGTAGGCATAAAGTGCGACGCTTTGCCGAGTCATTTTTCTTTTCTTTTTTAGCCAGCCTTGATAGGTAGATAGATTATAACCAACCCGTCCAAGTAAACAAACAAGCTAGGATCCCGTCGAGTACGACGGACGTGAGGGGTGCTAATACCTTCCCCTTGCGTAACCGACTCCCGAACCCAGGCTATGGTTGCGATGACCATACCTTTTCCCCGTTTTTTGCGAGGTTTACTTCGAGCGTTTCCTTTCCCGCTCTGAGGGATAAATAACGCACGGTGGCGACTCTTCTGTTCAGCCGGCGCCGATTTTCGCAGTAGCGACACCGCCCTTTACGGGTTTTCAGTTCACCGGGATACCCTTTTTTGCCGAAGCCACCCAGTGTAGGTTTTCGACTCCGCGGGTGTACATTTTTTTTCAATATATCCCTAATTTTTGCCCGAACCTTTTATTCTGTTTTTGGTTCGCCGGGATGCCCCTTTTTTGCCTGGACTCTTTCTTTTTTGTCCAGCGGGTCTCTTTCAAGCAAAGTATTTTTTAACTGCGTCCGCGTTCACCGGGGATGCAAAATCTTCACCATCCATCGTGGATAACAACAAAGCTCCTCCTGAGAAGACCTTGCTGACGACATACGGCCCTTCGTAATTCGGAGTCCACTTGCCCCGGTGATCGGAGTGTGGCGGAAGAATCTTCTTCAGGACGAGATCACCCGTCTGAAAGCTTCGAAGGCGCACCTTCTTATCATAAGCTTTCTTCATTCGGCTTTGGTACAGGCGACCAAATGCAATCGACGCTAACCTCTTCTCGTCCATCAGGCTGAGTTGGTTCAAGCGATTCGTAATCCATTTTGCCTCGTCGAGTTTCACATCAACCAAAACTCGCAAAGAGGGGATCTCCACTTCTAGCGGTAGGACAGCTTCCATACCGTACACCAAGGAGAAAGGAGTTGCCCCGGTCGACGTACGCACCGTCGTACGATAACCGTGCAAGGCAAACGGCAACATCTCGTGCCAATCTTTATACGTCACAACCATCTTCTGAACAATCTTCTTGATGTTCTTGTTGGCCGCTTCAACAGCGCCATTCATCTTTGGCCGGTAAGGAGATGAGTTGTGGTGTTCAATCTTGAAGCTCTGGCACAGCTCCTTCATCATCTTGTTGTTCAAATTCGAACCATTATCAGTAATGATCCGCTCGGGAATTCCATTGCGACAGATGATGTCCCTCTTTATGAATTTAGCCACCACCTGCTTGGTCACATTAGCGTATGAGGCTGCCTCCACCCATTTGGTGAAGTAGTCGATAGCTACCAGAATGAAACGATGACCATTGGATGCAGTGGGCTCGATCTTGCCTATCATGTCGATGCCCCACATGGAGAACGGCCAAGGGGAGGACATGACATTCAATGGGCACGGCGGCACATGAACTTTATCAGCATAAATCTGGCATTTGTGACATTTCTTCGCGAATCTGAAGCAATCCGACTCCATAGTCAGCCAGTAATACCCTGCTCTCAGGATCTTTCTCGTCATGGCATGCCCGCCGGCGTGCGTGCCAAATGTGCCCTCATGGACTTCTTCCATGAGCATACTCGCTTCTTTCTCATCTACACACCTGAGCAGCACGAGATCGTGGTTTCTCTTATACAGCACTCCATCAGGATTGAGATAAAAGTTTCCAGATAGCCTCCTTAGAGTCTTCTTATCCTGAGTTGACGCACCCGCAGGATACTCCTTAGTCATAAGGAAGTTCTGAATGTCGTGGAACCATGGCTTGCCGTCAGTGGCATCCTCGATTGCAAAGACAAATGCCGGTCTATCAAGACGCGAAAGCACAATTCTTGGAGCCTCATTCCAATAATTGACTTTATACATTGAAGCCAGCGTGGCTAAGGCGTCAGCCATCTGATTTTCAGCCCGGGGTACATGATGAAGCTCCACTCGATCGAAGAACGGAAGCAGCCTCCTGGCATAATTCATGTACGGCACTAGATTCGCTTGACGAGTTTCCCACTCCCCTTTAATCTGATTGATTACAAGCGCTGAGTCACCATATATGTCTAGATTCTTGATTCTCAAATCAATTGCCTCTTCTAGACCCATAATACATGCTTCATACTCGGCTTCATTGTTGGTAACTGGAAACGTCAGTCTCGCAGTAAACGGGATGTGGGATCCGTGAGGAGTAGTGATGATAGCCCCGATACCACTTCCATAGGAATTAACCGCTCCGTCGAATATCAACTTCCACTGAGACTCCCTATCTGGCCCCTCATCGGGCAATGGCTCATCGCAGTCCTTCGCTTTGAGAAACATAATGTCCTCGTCAGGGAACTCGAACTTCATCGGCTGGTAGTCTTCGATTGGCTGTTCGGCAAGATAATCAGACAATACGCTTCCCTTAATGGCTTTCTGAGAGACGTACTGAATATCATATTCTGTTAAAACCATCTGCCATCTGGCAATCCTGCCTGAAAGAGCCTGCTTCTCGAAGACGTACTTGATCGGATCCATCTTCGAAATTAGCATAGTGGTGTGGTTGAGCATATACTGTCGTAGACGTTTGGCAGCTCAAGCTAATGCACAACACGTCTTCTCCAGCATCGAGTATCGAGATTCACACTCAGTGAACTTTTTACTCAAATAATAAATGGCATGCTCTTTTCTGCCCGTCTCGTCGTGCTGACCGAGAACACACCCCATACTACTCTCCAGAACCGTCAGGTACATGACTAATGGCCGTCCAGCCACTGGGGGTATTAAGATTGGAGGTTCTTGAAGATACTCCTTTATCTTATCGAATGCCTTCTGGCAATCCTCATTCCAAGTAATCGCCTGATTTTTCTTCAACAACTTGAACATCGGTTCACAAGTGGCCGTGAGCTGAGAGATAAACCTTGCAATGTAGTTTATTCGGCCCAGGAAACCACGAACTTCTTTCTCTGTTCTCGGCGCTGGCATTTCTTGAATAGCTTTTATTTTCGCAGGATCAACTTCAATACCTCGTTCACTAACGATAAACCCCAATAACTTTCCGGACCGCACTCCGAAGGTGCACTTGCTAGGATTCAGCCTCAGCCTGAACTTCCTAAGTCTTTCAAACAGCTTCAACAAATTGACCAGATGCTCTTCCTCCGTTTGGGACTTTGCGATCATGTCATCAACATAGACCTCGATCTCATGATGAATCATGTCATGAAACAAAGTGACCATTGCTCGTTGGTAAGTGGCCCCTGCATTCTTCAGACCGAAGGGCATTACCTTATAGCAAAATGTTCCCCAGGGGGTGATGAACGTTGTTTTCTCCATGTCCTCCGGTGCCATCTTAATCTGATTGTAACCGGAGAAGCCATCCATGAATGAAAACACGGAAAACTGGGCTGTGTTGTTGACCAACACATCGATATGAGGCAACGGGAAATCATCCTTAGGGCTCGCCCTATTCAAGTCCCGATAATCGACGCACATGCGTACCTTACCGTCCTTCTTCGGCACAGGCACTATGTTGGCGACCCAAGGAGGGTAAGTGGTAACGGCTAGAAATCCTGCGTCCAACTGCTTCTGGACTTCTTCTTTGATTTTTACAGCCATATCTGGTCTCGTCCTCCTGAGCTTCTGCTTGACTGGAGGGCAATCTTCTCGCAACGGCAAGCGATGAACCACGATATCGGTGTCGAGTCCGGGCATATCCTCATATGACCAAGCAAAGACGTCGCTATACTCTCGAAGCATCTTGACTAGTCTATGCTTGACATCATTCTGCAGCGCAGCCCCTACCCTGACATTTCTGACGAGCTCCTCAGAACCCAGATTTATAATCTCAATATCCTCCTCGTGAGGCAGGATAACCTTCTCCTCTTGTCTCAACAAGCGGGCCAACTCTTCCGGAAGGTCTTCGTCTTCATCACTTTCATCCTCGGCTTGATAGATCGGGCAATCAAAGTCGTAGTGATCCGTAGAGGGTCCAGAGTCGATGTCATCTGTTACGTGGATCCTGCAATAACAAGGGTTAAGTTTAAAGCAAGAATATGCAGGTTAGCACAAACCCCGTTGCCATTTTGCTGTTTTTCGAAATAAACATAAAACAGGAATAACAAAGAACACAATATTTGGATTACGAAGAAAACGCCTTTTATTTATTAACAAAATGCATACACATAATCCAACAAGGCCCTGACAGTAAAACCACTATGCCCCGGGCAGGACATAGGGTTGTTCAAAGACTGTAAAAAGCAAATCATTACTCTTCACTTGTCAGCTTGATAATCTCCTTGATGGTCCAATTGTGGAGGCGCTCGCCTGGTTTGCTCGGTTGAATCCAGGCGTCAAGATCACAATCACTGTCTCCGCTGTCCTCCGACGCAGCGTTGATGCTCTCGAAAATTACTCCCCCCTTGGTGAATAGGATCGGCCCTTTCCCACGAGACGAGCTGCCAGAAGAAGATGAAGCTTCAGCTCCAGGAGAATATCCCAATCCAAACTTATCCTGCTTGATTGGTATATCCAAGACATGCCCCCAGCCTGGGGTGGAACCGGCTTCGACAACGGCCCGAGCTTCCTTAAACGAGGAGAGGTTCAACTCTTGCTTCTCTGCGACGACAGGAGCTACCTCCTTCACCCTGACGGTTTCAAATGCTTGGCAAAGAGTCTCATGGATCTCGCCATCCATTTCAACGTATTTAAAGGACGACGGGTGGCTCACCATGATGTCCTCTTCACCACAGACGATTACTATGCTGCCCCCAACAGCATATTTAAGCTTCTGATGCAGCGTGGACGTCACGGCACCAGCGGAATGGATCCATGGCCGACCTAAGAGGCAGCTATAGGCGGGCATGATATCCATGATATAGAAAACCGTATTGAACGTCTCTGGACCAACTTGAATTGGCAGGGTCAACTCTCCAAAGACGTGGCGCTTGGTCCCATCAAAGGCTTTCACGACCAGATCACTGGGCGTGCATAGCAATCCACGGGTATCCAACTTCATTAGTGCCTTTTTCGGAAGCACGTTAAGCGAGGAACCCGTATCCACCAGGACATGTGACATAATCGTGCCTCTGCACTCTATCGAGACGTGCAAGGCGCTATTGTGATCTCTTCCCTTAGGAGTCAGCTCCAGATCTATAAATCCCAGCCCATTACCAGCATTAACATGGGCTACTACCTCCTCGAGTTGATTTACTGATATCTCCTGCGGCACGTATGCAGCATTCAATACCTTCAGCAACGCGTTGCGGTGCGCCTCAGAGCACAACAACAAGTTAAGAATCGAGATCTTTGACGGAGTCTGATGAAGATGATCTACAATTTTGTAATCACTCTTCTTGATTAGTCGCATGAACTCTTCAGCGTCTTTAACCAGCAAGTCCTTTTCTGCCCCAGAAGGGACCTCTTCGACAGCTTTACCTTTATCCTTATCCACAGCGTCAGCTCGGACCACCTTCTCTGCTGCAACCTCTGCTGGCGCAAACACTCTACCGCTTCTAGTGATACCACTGACTTCGGTAAGATTCTGCGCAGTCGATCCGAATGGCTCAAGCTCTATCTTCTGACCATTGCAGTAAACTTCGGCGCCGTAATGCCATGGAACAGCATTAGTACTCTCGAATGGGATTGGTCCGGCCTTAGTGATGGTGATAGTAGGCGGACGGGGCGCAGAAATAGTAATAGGGTGACGAAGAATAGTAATGGTAGCAACTTCATCTGCCTGCTTCAGCACGACTTCCCCTGATGCACTCTCAATGCTCCGGCTGAACTGTAAAATACCCTCAGACATCAGACTCTGGATACCCTCGATCAGCTGCTCACACCCGTCAGGAAGCGTAGCACAAGCCATACATAACTCTCCACATCCAGGAAAGAAGCCCTTCTTCAGCAACTTAGCCTTGACAAAACTCAACGGCGTCTTCAAATCTTTGACGTCAGTCAGCAAGTCCGCACTCTCCTCAGTGATAACAGCATTCACTCCGCCGCCCTTATGATGAGGCATTGGGTTCTTGGTAACGTTGGGCACGTTGTCAGAGAAGTTGATAACCTTGGCGTCCACCAAGTCCTGGACTTTATGCTTAAAAGCTTTACAATTCTCAATCGTATGGCCTGGTGCCCCAGTATGGAATTCACAGGTAGCATTGGCATCATACCCCGGTGGTGGTGCCCCTGTTAAGGGAGCCAACGTCCTCTTTTGAATCAGTTGGAGCTGAAGCAATGTTTGCAGAAGCTGTGCATACGACATCGGTGGAGTTTCGAACTGACGATTTGTCATAGGAGCCCGATTCTGATATCTTTTATACCCCTGCTGATTCTGCTGGTGAGGCTGCTGCTGCTGCTGCTGCTGCGGTGGAGCAGCTGGGATATTTATGTTAGCAATCTGAGACTGGGGGCCCTTTCCCTTTCTCCTAGCATTAGTGACAGCACTGGCGTCTCCCTCTCGACGCTTGCCAGTATAGGGTTTCTTGCCACCTCCTCCAGCTGAGGATGATTCGCCCTGGATTTTTCCAATCTTTATACCGTTCTCAACATGCTCGCCCAAAGTGATAAGAGCCGAGAATGTTCCAGACATGCCACTGACCAGCTTTTCATAATAGATTCCAGGAAGGGTAGCCACGAACATTTGCACCAACTCACGCTCAACCATCGGCGGTTGAACCCGAGCAGCCAATTCACGCCACCGCTGGGCGTACTCTTTGAAGCTTTCATTGTTCCGCTGTGAAAGATTCTGAAGCTGAACTCGGTTGGGAGCCAAGTCGCTATTGTATTGATAGTGGAGAACAAACGCTTCTGCAAGATCTTTCCAGGTGCGCACAGTAGCGGGCTCCAAACCCATATACCATTCGAGCGATGGGCCAGAAAGACTATCCTGAAAGAAGTGCATCAGCAACTTCTCATCGTCAGAATAGGCGGACATCTTTCTATAATAAGATCGGAGGTGGACCCGGGGGCAAGTAGTACCCTTATACTTCTCGAAGGTAGGCACCTTGAACTTGTGAGGTACTTTAAAGTCAGCAATCAACCCGAGGTTGGACATGTCAACGCCCAATGTGTTCTGATTTTCTATGCTTCTCATCTTGTCTTCCAGCGCCTTGAACCTGAGTCGAGCTTCAGCATTCAACTCTGCTTCCACACCTCTCTGAGAAAATATGTCATCCTGATGGTCCTCCAGCCACGGTTGAGGCACCAACAGATTTCCTGCACCAGCATTGCCGTTGACCGGCCCTATGTTAACATTGGCTCCCAAACTACCATTGCCGACGCCAGCCGCGTTGAGCCCGATATTAGTCATCAGGTTGCCGTTAGCACTGCCGTTGCCTCCGGCAGCAGGAACAACGTTCTGTGGAGTATCCCCTAGAGGAGGAGTAGGCACGGCCCCTCCATGAAGTATGCCATTACTGTCAACCCTGGAGATCAGAGGTTGAACCAGAGTACGAAGCTGGTCTTGACCATTCGCGACCACCTGCATCAGCTCCATAAAACGATCCATCCGTTCACGGAGTTCTTGAACATCTGACTGCACCTGGTCCATGATTCTCGTCTGATTAGCGCGAGTTGAGTAGCGGTGGATGAGTCTTTGATCAATCCTGGAGATCGAAAGCAGCTCGGAACCTGAAAAACCTGTTAACAATAAAGGTCAGGAAAAACAATAAGATATACACCATGCAAATATGCTTCATGCAGATGCATGCGTGTGTCTGTGTGCGTGGGAGATTTTCCCCCGATCCTAGTGCCTTAGTGCCAGTACTGATAATAATAAGAGGAAGAAGAAATCCGAGCCCGATCATGGAAATATCAATCTCATATATATAGGGAAAGGCCTGTCAAGGCAGTACACAGTATCAGCGAGTACAAATCAACAGCATGACCTCAGCCAACAAGTCTGGTGATGGTCAGCATACATCAAAGATCAAAAACAACAGGGATGTAACTAGTCAAGTACGGCCACGGGCGCGATACTCTGCTAATAACTCCTTTGTCTCTGAATGATCTGGCGAAGTGAGCAACCCCTCGACGAGTAGTTCCCTCTGCCTGATAGTATGCTGAAGCCCCTGAACTGAACTCTCCCAAGCGCCTTCGCCAAAGCAATCCTCCAGCTTCCTCTTCTTAGACTCAAACATCAGCTTATGCTCCTTCAGGGTAGCAATGGCTTTGTTGAGACGGGCTTCAGCGGAGTACCTGCGGGCGGTCTCTTCATCAAACCTCCGTTCGTTGTCCTTCACTTCGGTCTCTAGCTTAGAAATCTGCAGCATCAGCTTGTCTTCTCGCTCCTTCCTGGTGGCCATGGAAGTCTTCCAATGCTGGTCGAACTTAGATATTCTCCGATATGCTTCCTCCAAATGCAGCTTCTTCGTAGCTAGCACATCATTAGCAGCTCTGAAGTCTTGACCTAAGCGTTCCCGATCGGCAATCTGCTTTGCCAAGTCTGCACTCAGCTGGATCACCGACTCTGCTTGCTTTTTGAGAGCATGCACGGCTTCGTTCCTCTCACTTCGAAGCTGAGCTAACTCCTTCTCTAATTCTGCATTAGCCCTCTTCAGTTCATCACGCTCGGCTAATACCTGGTTGTGCTGATGAATGGACACAGTGGTAGGTTCTTCAACTGATGGAGGACTCTCTGGTCTGGCATGAGGGAATGGCATCCCTATAGCACTGGCTCTGGTTCTGATCCAATCTGAATAAGGAGGGTAGGCCTGGCTGTTGCTCTTCCCCAACAAAGGCTTTCCTCTCGTGCTGATATTATTCCACGCATACTGAAGCTTGGACAACAAATCCTCCTCTAGAATACCTGTGAGGTACAGAGATTCCCGTACCTCTTCTTCCTTTGGTGGAGCCCTCAAAGCATATGCAAACTGACGAACTAGCAATGATGGATTGTAGTTGATGCAACCCTTCCTACCTATCAAAGGTACGTTAGGAAACCCACTACAACTGAAGATCACCTCGGTGCCTAACCTGTCTCTGTCAACGAACCAATCAATGTCTTCCGCCGACAAACTCATCAGACGCTCAGGCCACTCAGCTGTGGCTGCAGACAAGACAGAAGAACCCCTCTTGGGCAAATGACTATCAAACCACTTGTACATCAACGGTACGCAGCATGAAACATTCTTCCCTCTCCGGTTCTCATTCTTGTAATGCACTGAATGGTAAACGTCTCCGATCAGAGTAGGGACTGGATTCCCTGAGGCAAAGATATGGAATGCATCAAAATCTACGAAATCAGGCATGCTGGGAAATAGGATAATGCCATATATGCATAAAGCAAGGATGGCGCTGAAGGCGTCCCAACATTTGTCCTTAGCACACTGCTGAGCCTTAGCTATCAGAAACTGCAGAGAGAACCCTGGGACCTTGTTCCAACTCGTCACTACTAACTCAGAAGCGCTCAGATGGAGTGAGGAAGCCAAACCAACCAGATCAGGTTCAGCATCCATGTGGACAAAAGGCACTTGCCTTTTGATAGGCACACCCAGTATATCAGCATACTCTTCCAATGTCGGCGCGAGAACGAAGTCATGAAAAGTAAAACACCTCAAGGGAGGGTCATAAAACTGCAGAAGAGCATGTAACCCATTCAACTCAGACGTAGAAGGTTTGTAAACCAGGCTAAGCAACCTGCCATAAGACTTCCTGAACCTATCCTTCACAGAATCCCCTGCCAGGGCTATCAAACCAGTCAGCTTCGACACATCGGGGGTCGGGAACTTGTATGCAACAGTCTTCCTGAGAGAAGCCATAATAACAGTAGAAGACGAGAAATCCGGGATCGGGGAAACGGTACCTGCAACACAGACACACGTTAATGGAATGCAGATGAATGCGCAAACTAATGCAAAATGCAGGTATGCAATAATATATCCAGGTGGCTACTGTAAAGATTCGGTATCAACAGTCACTGATGAGAGGGAAACCCCGGTGTAAGACCATTAATCTGATCTGCTGAGGATAACCATCTGATGGGACCGAGATCAAAATTCTGTTCTGACAAGAGTAAGTGACTGATAATAAGGACCCCGGGTGCAAGATCAAGGAACATCTGTTGATGAAGTCTTCAGACCCCACTCAAAATCTGCCCTATCAAGAACAAATAACATCTGCCGATGAGATCTTCAGGCCCCACTCAAAATCTGCTCCATCCAGAACAAACCACTGATGATAACATACTGATCAAAGCCTGCTCTATCAAGAACAGACAACCACCCGACGACAAGATCCTCTGATCAAAAACCTCTTGCTCTATCAAGAACATGTCTGCAACTGAGAACCCAACATAATTGATTCACTGTCAAGAAAACCAGGTAGTCTGAAGGTCTAAGTTTCCTGCAATAAACCCAGTCCCACTCACAGGTATGAACCTAGACTGACTCAAGGTACGGCATCCTATGCATTCATTAGCGTCACAGACTTTCAAAACCGATGATACGATTCCCAGAAGGAGTGGCATCATCAAGTCCTGAAGAGGCCTCACTTAGCTCAATCACAAATGATCGGTCCCCAGAGTCGACAATCCACCAAACCAGCAACCGTCTCAACCCAAAGGGTTGAAAGTGAAGCCAACCGGATGAACCTCGTCTGAGCGTGGATTTCATGAGACACTAGTGCCTGCAAAGCAAGCACGCGCCCACTAATTTCCACTCTAAATCTATGGTGCACTCAAGCCTGGGTCTGGCTTCTCACTCAATCAGAACTCCCATCCCACAACAGCACAAATAATCATATTTTACCGAATAAAAAATGCGGGAAATAAAGTGCGAGAAGTAAAAAATGAGATAAATAAACGCGACCCAACAGGTAAACACACAAACGGTAGGATTGACTCGCAGGGAACCGTTGGAGTCCCCAGCAGAGTGGCCAGCTGTCGCTTGCGCGAAAATAAGGTGCCGGCATGACAGAAGAGTCGCCACCTTTCGTTATTTATCCCTCAGAGCGGGAAAGGAAACGATCGGAAAAACCTGACGAAAAAGGGTAAGACAAGGTCATCGCAACCATTGTCTGGGTTCGGGAGTCGGTTACGCAAGGGGAAGGTATTAGCACCCCTCACGTCCGTCGTACTCGACGGGATCCTCGCTTGTTTGTTTACTTGGACGGGTTGGTTATAATCTATCTACCTATCAAGGCTGGCTGAAAAAGAAAAATGACTCGGCAAAGCGTCGCACTTTATGCCTACGTATTCCCGTCTGGAACGAGAAATCAGAGTCAACGTAGTTCGCCTAACTACGGGTTACGGGGGAAAGGTTGCTCGCTAGGACATCGCATCCTATGCCTACGTACTTTCATCTGGTATGAAAGATCAGAGCAAACGTAGTTCGGGAAACTACGGGTCATCTCCTAAAAGAAGTGTTTTTTATTATGTTTGCGATTTCAACCGCACTAGAGACTATGACCTGAGAGTGAATGCGTCGCATGTCACCTAAAGGGTACCATACTAAACATCCAGACTATGGAAAAGAAGCTCTCCCACAATCCTCTCTCAGATAGCTTAAGGCTCGTAACGTACGAAAGAAATCATTCATGATTACTGTATCTTAAACTGTTTCGAGATGAGAAGAGAACGGGCCCAACTAGGAGGGAGACTATCAAGTCCTACTGTTGTCATGCCATGGATTCATCCTATGGTTGAAGTTTGGACAGGGAACTCCTAGATGTTGTCATGCATAGGTTTCAACCTAAAAGTCTATCATCAAATCCTCATCAGAGGAAATGAGAGTCCTAAGGGATCATGTCAATGATACGCCAAAACAGACAAAAGCATCAGCTTTAACAGTAAAATGCATGCAATGCAAGTGAGGGAGGAAATGTGTGTGGGGCTTCAGCCTCCACAAGCTCGTCTCGACCTCAAGCCAGTCATGAAATAACAGTAATCATACTGAAATAAACAACATGCTATCAAGCAAAACAGTAAACTGTAATCATACAGACAGAAAATGAAATCATGCTATCAAGCAAAATAAACACATGGGCAAGGGAGCTGGGCTCTACCGAATACCCGCAAGCAAAGCCAAGCAGTAACAATACAATCAGATGCACTCATGCTCTTAGACTGAACTTATTCTAAATGGGCTTAGTCTAATGCAACAGACAAATCAGACAAAACACACAATACATCAAAGGAAACAGAAGAAAGCCTCAGCTCCTCCAGCAGCAACCCGGTCTTCAGACTTCAGAGATCACTTGCTTTCCAGGTATCAACCCTACAACATGAGTATCAACTCATCTTCTCCCTTGAGCTTCAGCTCCTTTGATTAGCTTTACCTCCAGGCATCACTATCTTCAGGGATCTTCAGGCATCCATTTGGTCTTCACAGAGTCTTCAGACTTCAATAATCTTCAAGGAATCATCCTCTTCAAAGCCTCAGCTTCCATCTTCAATGGCTCCAATGCTCCAGCAAACAAGATTCAGTCAGCAAGATGAGTGGGGGATGTTACAGTACTCACTGACTTCCAAAGGATGCCATTGAGGACTTAACATCAAAAGAAAGGCTCTCTCAAAGTTCTACCTTATAGGGCAAGGTCACTAATCCCTCCAAAGGAGAGAGGTGAATACCCTTAAGGGACTCTGTGTCATAGAGAAGAAAGGAGGTGAACAAAGCACTCCTTGGTTATTGAACAAAGTATTCCATCTAGGGCTCTACCTATGCACCTATAAACCTATAAACAAAACAACAAAAGCTATGCTAAACTCCTCTGCAAGGTCTTCAAAGCTTCCATGATGATCCACAAGGTCTTCACCTCAATCCTCAAAACTTACACACTCAAAAGAGAAGGAAAGAAAACACAACAATACAACTTATGCCTTTAAGCAACACACATACTATCCATACATTCAAAAATCAATGAAAAATACTAAAACACCATACAATATTCTAGCAAAATTCTAGGGGATTCTATACATACTTACCCTTAACCCATGTATTCCCCATACACTAATTTGGACTATAAACCCCAAAGCAAATTTGTTCAAGTTCATATACACAACCTAAAACCCTAATTAGAGCACCTAAATGTCTAACAATCAAACTACATCAAATTTATTCTACAAATCAAGAGATAAATCCTACATGAAACAAGGGGTCAATACCTAACTATGCCAAAAAGAATGGCTCAAAAACCCTAAGGGAAAGTCCTAAAACAATTCATAGAAAATGAGATATCAACTAAAAGAAAATAAATGCCCTATTTAAAAGAAAATATCACCAAAAATTCTACATCAAAAATAAAATCCTATTTTTATTTTTATAATTTTCTACACATTATTATCTAAACATGGCAAAAAGAATGAACAAAAAAACATTATTTATCAATTTTTTATGAATTATCAAAGTTCACTAAAAATATAAAACAAAACAAAATATAAAATGAGAAAAATGAGGGAGGGGGGTGAAAATAGCACACGCGCGCAGTTCATTTCATTTGGGCCAGATCATGGTGGGGGTGTGAATAGAAAGCAGACAAGCCCAGGCGCCCCTCATTAAGTGAAACGACCGCGTTTCCACTTTCAAATTTTCCCTCCGTTTCTGATTAATCTGGGCCGTTGGATTGAGGGACAAAGTCAATATTCCAAAACGAATCAAGGGTGGAGATTATGTCTTCCACCTCCAGCCAGCTAGGGTTTCACGAGACACCCTCCATGCGCAAATTTTCCAGCATCCATAGCTCCTTCCCCTCGCGATGAAAACTCACGATCCAAACATCAAACTTGATCCTCTCACTGCCCTCTACAAGATTATGGTTTCAGTTTCTTTTAAAAGTCCCTCTATAATTAAACTCGATAGGGGCAAGTTCTGGGCACAACTCAAATTCACCTGACATGCATGGTAGTAATTCTTGCTGAAACCTATCCCATTGTAATCTATGCGCTGTGGTGAGCATTCTAATCACAAGAACTAGTATTATGGCGCCCTAAATCAAGAGTTTTATGCCAAGAAAGATTCACTGCCCTGCTATGTAACTCCTCGAGTTGCTCTCTATTCCTCAGAAAATGGTCTTCTACCCTAGCTTAACAGTTCTACACCTATAACTACAGCAGAATATACATAAACTATGAGATTTGAACAAGATCACCAACCTGTTACACTTTAATGGAAGCTAGGGTTTCCTTGCAATTCAGTGCTTGAAACCTTCCTTGTTTGATCCTTAGAGGCCAATGTGGATTCTGTATGCAGCAAAAGTGGTGAACAAGGCTTAAAACTCGAGTTGGACAGCAAAATGCAATTCTTGCAATTTCCCCAAGATAGCTTTAAACTGCCATGGATCTTCTTCTACCTCAGCATGTATTCACTCACAATGATTAGAATAATAGGTTTGTGGTGGAGAAATGAATGGAGATTGAAGAGAATGAATGTTTGAGATCAAATTGCCAATGGAAGAATCTTGCTTTTCACACTCTAAACTCACCTCTCATCAACAATGATCACCAACCATTTACCCTCCCTGACTCACTCTTTAAATAATGATTAATAGAAGCTCTTGGATTCATCTTGAAAGATCTAGAAAGTGCTAGAATCTCATATGATGGTAAGTTGAAAATCTCATGCATCATGCATTATCCATTGCAAATTGGCCTTAAAATCTCCTTACATGATATATTGAAGTGTTATGAACCATTACAAGCTTTTTCCTTGCCTTGTGTTAGGATTTCCAAAGGTGACTTCAAATGCAAGTAACAAAATAACAAAGCGTCACCCATTTTAAAGCTTTAAATCAAAATTCTATCTAAACCAATGTTCTCAAAATGATGTTTCCAATCAAAATGATATATTGGATGACCCATTTTGGATTTCTAGATCCTCCAAACCAATTTCAAATTTCAATTTTTTAAACTTATAAGCCATTTTTAGTTCATTTTGACCAATCATGCAAATCCATGCTATGAGCCTTTCCAACAATTCATGACATTCTTTCTATACTTAAAATCACATTTTGAACAACTTTCATGTTTTGAGTTTTTCCATTTGAGGCTTGGAAATAGGAGATATGGCCTTTGCTTAAAAATGACCTATAACTGACAAATGACCAAAATACCCCTGTCTTGTTCAAACCATAAGTTGAGTTCCACAAATCCTATCAAGGACTTCTACCACTCAAATTAAATTTAAGAAGATGCCCTCCAACATTCATGTTGACCAAGAGATCATAGGAATCATCCTACTAGGGCAAAAGTTGTCTGCAAGTTGGGTGACTTTCAAGGACCCAGATTCACACACCTCAGCTGACCTATAGTTTGTCAAAACCATAACTTGAGCTCTGTAACTCCTATCAAGTACTTCCACCACTCAAATTAAAGCTAAGAACAAGCTATACAACATTCATGTTGTGGGGAAGATGAGATATCAATCACATCTAGAGCTAAAACTGTCTGGAAGATAGGGGTCAAATTAGGGTTTTTCCACTGACAATCCTCAGAAACCTTAACTCAAAACTTCTCAAACTCCTCAATCATGAGGAGTTGGTCTAGGAATCATCTTTATAACATCTTTATGCATCCTTCCATGATCTCATGTCCCTTGGATTTGGTCTCAACCTTCTCCAAATCTTCAGTTATCCCAGGGTTGACCCAGTCAAAACCCTAATTCTACCATTCATGGTTGAATCTCCTGAATCCTTGCATAATGACCTCTCTGGGCTTCATGATGGCTATCAAGACATCTCACAGGCTTTCTCAAAACATCAAGTTCATTATCAAAGTCTCAGAATCATCTGAGGAGCTACCACAACTCTCAAGCTATGAGTCACACATCCTTGGTTTCAACCCACTTCTCTGGGGATCTCTTGAACTGTCTGATGAAGGTATCCACTTTCAAACACTAGATGGATAAATAATTGTTGGTCAAATTTTGGGGTGCAACACTTACCCTTTCCTCTATCATCCTTCTCAGCCTTGTCAGTTCTGTCAACGACAACCTCTGGTGGAGCAAACACTCTTCCGCTGCGTGTTATCCCCCCAGTCCCTACTAGGCTGTCAACAGATTTCCCAAATGGCTCCAACTCTATTTTCTGTCCATTGCAATAGACATCTGCCCCATAGTGCCATGGAACAACATTAGTGCTCTCGAATGGTATAGGCCCAACCTTCGTGATGGTGATCGTAGGTGGCCTGGATGCAGAAATGGTTATTGTTTTACGAGGGATGGTGATAGTGGCAATCTCATCATTCTGCTTCAACATTACTTCTCCTGATCTGTTCTCAGCCCTCCGACTAAACTGCAGAATTCCTTCGGTCATCAGACTCTGAATCCCTACTACCAACTGATCACAGCCGTCTGAATGGATCGCACAATCCATACACAACTTTCCACAGCCCGGGAAAATACCTTTCTTCATCAACTTGGCCTTAACGAAACCAAGTGGTGTTTTCTGGTCCTTGACATCAGTCAATAAATTTGAGTCTTCTTCTTCAATGATGGTGTTAACCCCATCTCCCCCATGGTTGGGCATAGGGTTCTTTGTAACATTCGGAACATTATCAGAAAAGTTGATTATCTTGGTGTCAACCATATCTTGCACCTTGTGCTTGAATGCCTTACAGTTGTCAATCGAGTGGCCAGGTGCCCCCGAATGAAACTCACATCTTGTATTCGCATCGTAGCCCGGTGGAGGTGTCCCTGTCAAGGGAGCCAAAGTTCTCTTCTGAACTAGCTGAAACTGAAGCAAAGTCTGAAAAAGCTGAGCATACGACATAGGTGGAGTCTCAAGATGACGACTTGATAACAGAGCTTTGTTCTGATACCTCCGGTACCCTTGCTGGTTCTGCTGCTGCTGTTGCTGAGGTTGCTGAACATCAGAAATAGTAATGCTAGCGACCTGCTAGCGCTGGCCTTTACCTTTTCCCCGAGCATTGGACACCGAGCTCGTCTCACCTTCACGTCTCTTACCACTGTAAGGTTTCTTTCCTCCTCCAGCTGAGGATACATCTACACCCTGAATCTTCCCGAGTTTGATGCCATTTTCTACATGTTCTCTAGTGATGATGAGATCGGAGAAGCTTCCCGACATACCACTGACCAGTTTCTCATAATAAACCCCTGGAAGAGTAGCTACGAACATCTCAACAAGTTCTCATTCAACCATCGGCGGCTGAACTCTCGCTGCCAGTTCACGCCATCTCTGGGCGTACTCTTTAAATACTTTGTTGTTCTTCTGAGACAAGTTCTGCAGTTGAACCCGGTTGGAGCTAGATCGCTGTTATACTGATAATGGCGTATGAATGGTTCAGCAAGGTCTTTCCATGTACGTACACTAGTGGGTTCCAAACCCATATACCACTCCAAGGAGGGGCCAGACAGACTGTCCTAGAAGAAGTGCATCAGCAACTTCTCATCTTCAGAATGTGCAGACATCTTTCGATAGTACGACCTCAGATGAACACGGGGGCAAGTGGTGCCCTTGTACTTCTCAAAGTCGGGTACCTTAAACTTGGGAGGCACCTTGAAGTCTGAGATCAGTCCCAACTTGGTCATGTCAACGCCCAAGGTATTCAAGTTCTCAAAACTCTTCATTTTGTCCTCGAGGGCTTTGAACCTTAACCGGGCTTCAGAGTTCAACTCACCCTCAGCTCCCTTCTGTGAGAACGAGTCCTCTTGGCGATCCTCTTGCCATGGTTGATGGCCATTGCCAGCAGCAAACCCAGCAGCATCAATACCATACAGATTACCAGCACCAGCGTTCCCCGTATTACCAGTTCCTCCAGTGTTGCCATGGCCCATCCCAGCATTGCCATTGGCTTCAAAGTTACCGTTTCCGATGTCAGTCGTATTCCCATTAGGTCCGATGTTAGTGACAATATTGTTGTTACCACTTCCATTCCCTCCAGTCACAGGGATGCCACCCTGGGGGGTCTCAACAAGCGGAGGGTTTGGAGTGTTCCCACCGTAAAGCACACCGTTGTTGTCAACTCGTGAGATCAGCGGTTGCACCAGAGTTCTGAGCTGATCCTGGCCGTTAGCGACCACTTGCATGAGCTCCATGAAGCGGTCCATCCTCTCTCTGAGTTCTTGGATGTCGGTATGAACTTGTTCCATTGCTCTAGCTTGATTTGCTCTGGTTGAGTATCGGTGGATCTGTCTTCGGTCAATCCTGAAATAACCTGGAAAAACAAAGGGTTAGAAAAACGGCAAGGCACCTGTCATGCAAATGCAAAAGTGTGTATGTGCCTTAGGGAGATTTCTCCCCCGATTCTAGTGCCAGAGTGCCAGTGCTGATAATAAGAAGTCTGGATCCAGTCATGGAAATAACATCTTGTATATATATAAAGCCCATCAAGGCAGCATACAATGTCACTGAGTACAGGTAGAATCAACAGCATGACCTCGACCAACAAGCCTAGTGATGGTCAACATACAACAACGATCAGAAAAACAACAAAGGATTACAAAGTAGTCAAGTACGGCCACGGGCGCGAAACTCTTCTAACAACCCCTTCGTTCTGGGATGATCAGGCTGAGTGAGTAACCCTTTGACAAGTGACTCCCTCTGTATGATAGTGTACTAAAGACCTTCAACGGAGTCTTTCCACTCTTCCTTGCCAAAACAGTCCTCTAACCTTCGCTTCTTGGATTCAAAAGTCTGCTTGCGATCCTTTAGGTCCGCAATAGCCTTGTTCAACCTGTCTTCAGTGGCGTACCTACGAGCAGTTTCATCATCAAACTTCTTCTCGCTGGCCTTCAACTGAGCCTTCAACTTGGAGATTTGCTGCTTCAGCTTGTCCTCCCGCTCTTTGTTGCTGGCTATAGTAGCATTCCACCGCTGGTTGAATTTGGAGATTCTCCTGTATGCATCATCCAAGTTCTGCTTCTTGGTGGCAAGCACATCGTTGACAACCTTGAAATCCAAACCTAAACGTTCATGTTCAGCCATCTGTTTGGTCAAGTCTGTGCCTAGCCAGTTCACCAGCTCTGTCTGCTTTTTGAAGGAGTAGACGGCTTTGTTTCTCTCACTTCTAAGCTGTACCAATTATTTTTCCAACTCCTCGTTGGTCTTCTTCTGTTCTTCCTTCTCAGCTAATACCTGATTGTATTTCTGAATGGATACTGTGGTAGGTTCCTCGACCACTGGAGGGAAATCTTGCTTAGCTGGTGGAAAAGGCATCCCCACTGTTTCTGCTCGGCTTCGAATCCAAGTCACATACGGAGCGTAAGCCTGGCTGTTGCTCTTACCTAACAGCGCTTTCCCTCGTCTGCTGATGTCATTCCAAGCATGCCTAAGCTTGGCTAACATATCCCCCTCTAGGAGACCTGTGAGGTACAGAGATTCCTGCACCTCGTCGTCTTTTGGCGGGCCTCTCAAGGCGTACGCAAACTGTCTAACAAGTAATGAGGGGTTGTAGTTAATACAGCCTCTTCTTCCGATCAAGGGCACATTAGGAAAACCGTTGCAGCTGTAGATGACTTCAGTACCCAGCATATCCCATCAAACCAAACGATGCTCTCTGCGGATAAACCCATCAGGTGTTCAGACCACTCAGCTGTGGCTGCAGAGGAAACAAAGAGACCCTTCTTGGGCAAGTGGCTATCAAACCATCTGTAGAGTAAGGGCACACATCACGATACATTCTTACCCCTTCTATTTTCATTCTTGTAATGAACAGAATGATATAGATCACCAAGCAGGGTGGGAACTGGATTTCCCGAGGTGAAGATATGGAAGGCGTCCAAATCTATAAAGTCAGGCATGTTGGGAAACAGGATAATCCCATAGATACAGAGGGCGAGAATAGCGTTGAATACGATCCAACAACCGTCTTTAGCACACTGTTGGGCTTTCCCAACCAGAAACTGTAGAGAAAAACCAGGAACTCCATTCCATGAGGTTAGAAGCAACTCTGAGGCATCCAGATGAAAAGCAACAGCTAGGCTAGCCAGATTAGGCTTAGCATCCATGTGAACAAACGGCATCTGATTCTTAACCGGTACACCCAACAACTCAGCATACTCTTTTAAGGTAGGCGCAAGAATGAAATCTAGAAAAGTGAAGCACCTCAACGGAGGGTCATAGAACTGTAGCATCGCATACAACCCATTCAACTCATAGACCAAAGGTTTACGAACCAGACTGAGCAACTTCCCATACGATTTCCTGAATTCCCCTTTCACTGTATCATCTGCCAAGGCAATCAAACTGAACGACAAAGTAACATCTGGGGTAGGGAGCTTGTAAGCCACATTCTTCTTCAAGGATTGCATGCTATCAAACAGAGGGCAAGATTACCGGAACCGGGGGATAGTATATGCACCTGCAACACAGACACACGTTAATGAGATGCAAATGAGTATGCAAAAATGAAAAATGCAGTCATGCAACAGGAGATCTGTAAGAGCATGATTTGTCTCTACAGGATAATCTCTATGTTTTGATGATAACAATTGAGTATTTGTGAAAGAACCATTTTATGGTTTAATGTTTGTTATGTGCAGGTCATATTAAATTAAATATATTAGACCAAACAAACAGAAGCAACGTGTGCAGCTAGTAACTTATGGAATTACTTAGTGTGACGTCATGAAGCGCTTGTAAGAAGCTAGTTTTCTTATGTATCTGATCACCATCAGTAAAGAACCAAGGGTGTTGGATATTGCAGTTGCAATGCTCCTGTGGTTTCTGCTCTAAAGAAGTGCATCTGATCTGAAAGCAAATGAAGCTCAGTGAAGAAGCAAGTTTGTCTCTGCATCTGATCATGTTCAGTAAAGAATCAAGGATGCTGGATATTGCAATTGCAATGCATCTATAGATTCTGCTCTGAGTTATGCATTTGATCTGGAAGCTAACGAGCGTCTCTGAAGAGTGAGTCCTCTGAAGAACAAAGTGTTGAAGACTCTGATGACTTAAAGTTCTGAAGGCTGAAGGCTCTGAAGACCAAGTGCGTCAAGACTCTGAAGACTGGTTCTGAAGGTCAAGACTCTGAAGACTCTGAAGACAGGTTCTGAAGGTCAAGACTCTGAAGACAGGTTCTGAAGGACAAGACTCTGAAGAAGTGTTCTGAAGGTCAAGACTCTGAAGAAGTGTTCTGAAGGTCAAGGCTCTGAAGATTCTTAAGACATGGTTTCTGAAGAATTAGTCATGAAGATTCTCAAGATTGTTTCAGAGGAAACTTAGTTCTTGGAATGCTGAAGACTGGATTCTGAAGTGGAAGATTGTGTCAGAAGAAGATTCATCCAGATGCAAGACATGTTACATCAGATAAGTTGTTGCTGTTCAAATCTGATAAATCATATGCTTATGGAAAAGGACAAGAAAGTGATGTCATCCAACACATGCTCATTCTATCCGTTGGAATATGACCGTTGGAAATAGAAAGGACTTTTCTATCCTCACAACGTCATTCTTGGAAGCACTATAAAAGGAAGAATCATTTGTTTATTCAAATGTTGCTGAAGCATTGGGTTGGCTTTTGCGTTGTTGCGTTGCTGCTACTACTGCAAAGAAAAGACAAAGCTTAATGGAAAAGAAGCCTTAGTGCTCACAAACAGAAAAGCTTTTAAGCATATAGAAACTGTTCTTGTAATCTCTTAGAAATTTATCATTAGAATTAGTTTCTGTATTGGGAAGCAAGGAGTTGTTGCTCATTACTTGCTATGTGCTAAACTTGGAGTTATTAGCTTGCTAGGAAGCACCATTGTAATCTCCGGTAACACAACATTCTATTTTAGAATTAGTGGTTCCTCAAGTAATCTTGTGAAGATCAGTATACTTGAGATGACAAGTGACAGTAGTCATTTGTGGAAATCCTAATAGGAGATCTTTAGTGATCAGATTCTATTAAGGTGTCAATGAACGTTATATCCTTGGGGATCCCTGAACGTGTCATTGTCATATTGTTAGTCACTTGCAGTTAGCTTGTGCATCTGTAATCAGTTCGGTTATAGTGCATTAAGTCCTTAATTGATTAAGGCGAAATCACCTTGGAAGGGTGGACTGGATTAGCTTGGGAGTTGCTCAAGTGAACCAGGATATATGATGTGTTCTTTACTTATGCTTTATTATTTATGCTTCCGCAATGTATTTAATATAAGCGCATAAAAGCATCAAGTGAAGAAGAAGATAAGAAAAGAAAAAAAGTTTTATTAAGGCATAAACTCAATTCAATCCCCCCCCCCTTTCTTGTGTTTATTTCTCACCTTCAATTGGTATCAGAGCTCCGGTTCTGTTATTGATGGATATCAAACACCTAACAGTGTCAGATAAAGATCTATAAGCTATGTGAAGAAATACTTTTGGGGATTTTTCACCGTTCTTACAATTTCAGCCTCACATCAGTTTTTAAGGATGATGAGTTCTAAAATTGTAATCTATTTGGTTACTTGAGCAAGTCACTGATTCTGTGAAGTTTGATGTTTGAAGTGTTGAAGCCTTCAACAACAAATCTCCTCCAGTAGATTCTAGAAGAAGAATGAAGAATCAACTGACAAGAAAGATTCATCAGATAAGAAGATATATCTGTTGAATGCTGATGTAAAATACGTTTGGATTTTCAACATATTTGCTCAAAGATTAAATCTTCAGCAAGCAAGAAATCTTGATTTCTAAAGATTAATTCTGGTGAGTATGAGATGTTTTCAAGAAACGAATTAGTCCACACTTGAATTTCTCATGACAACTCATTGGGATTTATCTTAAGTAAGAAAAGATATATTGTTGGCTAATGAATCCTATTCATCAGAACGCCAGAATATAGTCTGCAGAAAAGGGCAAGTTCAGAAAAATGTTCAAATCTGGTAGAAATGATTCTTCAGATTCAAAACATTTGAAAGTTGCTATCCTTGAAGAGTTTCAGATAATTCTGCAGAAGTTTCAAGATAGGCAGTTGTTGCACCCTAAAATTTGCTCAACATATTTCACCTGGTTTATGTTTCAATTGCATTGTCATTTGCATAGTAAATCATGTACATAATCTAATCATTTGCATAGCATAGCATAGAAAGTCATCTAACAAGGGGGCAAGTGCCATCCTTATCTAAAGAAGCACATCAAGGGGCCTTATTCAAGCTGAGGAACATCCAAGTCATCAAGGAATGGGTTGAAGCTTTGAGGAGATTTGAGTGTCAACAGGTGGATTTCTCTCCTAACTTGAGGTGTATTGAGGGTCATCAATGGGGGTATGAGCTATGAATTGAGGGTATGGAATGTGTACAAAGCTTATGAAATGCCTAGGGGGTCATATTGAAGATGAGACAAGTCATTGATTCAAGTACAAGAGTCACAGTTGAAGTGCAGTCAACTAGGGTTTCATCTGGGTCAACCCTAGGTCAACCCTAGGTCAACTGAGTGATTGAAGAGCATCAAGGCTTAATTGGAGGTTGTGGGATTCAGGAATTGATATGTTGATACATGTTGGTGTTGTGCCAAGGATAAATCAAAGAGAATCAAGAGTGGGAGGAGTTGCCAAATTAGGGTTTCAGTGTAAAATCCCCTAATTTAGGCCTAACTTCCAAGCCACACAAGTCAAAATGCAAGTTTCAAATGGATTCTTGGCCAACATGAAACTTGTAGAGCTTCTAAATAGATTTAATTTGAGTACTAGAAGTCTTCAAGAAGATTTGTAGAACTCAAGTTATGGTTCTTGCAAGTTATGGGTCATCAGAGGACACTGAAATTTATCTGTGGAAGTCACTTGACTTCCAAGAAACGTTTGCCCATCAAGGAGTTTTCAAATGGATTCTTGGCCAACATAAGAATTTTAGGGCTTGATCTTAGCTTTAATTTGAGTACTATAAATCATCATGAAGATTTGTGGAACTCAAGTTATGGTCTTGGCAATCCAGGGGTATTTTGGGAAAGTTGAATTATAGGTCATTTTCCAACATAGGTCAAAATCTCTATCTTCCACTCCTCAAATGAAAAAATGTTCAACATGAGATGTGCTTAAAATGATGGTTTTGGGTTAGGGAAGAATTTATGAGAGCTTGGAATGGCTTGTATCACAAAATTGCAAAAATGGCCTAAAATAAGGATGGATTTTAAATGAACCAAAGAGGAAAATTGAGATTTTTGAGCTATAAGTCCAAACCAAGCCATATGACATACCAAATTGATTGGAAAACACATTTTGGAAACAATGACATTGCCACATTTTTGATTTGAGGGATAATTCCATGACTTCCTTTGTAAAGTGGTTACTTATATTATAAGTCACATATGCAAAACCACTATTTGGAGCTTAACCAAGGCCTTAACCCTTGCCAATCCATTCAATATGTCATCTAAGGAGAAATTAGATTAGAATGAGGTGCAAATACAAGCTTAGAACTCAGCTGCCATGTATGAACTTCTCATGACATTTTCAAATGCAAGAGATATTGAACTTCTCATTAGATCATTCCTGAAGTTTCTAGAGCTTTCCTACAAGTTCTATATAAGGATTAGAAGAGGTTCAAGGCATTGGTTGGTGAAGATTGAGAGAGATTGAAGAGATTGAGTTTGGAGTTTTCATCTTGCAAATCCAAATCGGTTACACAAACTGGAGAGGTTTCAATCCAATTTTTTGCATTCAGAAGTTTCCTCTTGAGTTGGTGAGTGATTCCAGATAGAATTCTAGCCAAGAACACGGAGGAATCGCGAGATAGCACTTTGAATTCATCTCTTGCAAGTCAGAATCGAGTTTGGTGATTCAAGAAGATTCAGTCCAAATTGATGCATACACAAGCTTGGTAATTGATCATAGAAGGTATCTGGAAGATCTTGGAGCTTGATTTGAAGATTTGCTTGCTCTGTTCATCCAATATTTACAGGTATGTAAACTTCATTCTATGGCTTGATTCATGTAGAATTGCTAGGTTTTAAATGGTTATATTCATAATAGATGATGGCTAGGACGTTTCTGGATTGGTTTGGAGTTGATTGGTGACAATTAAGATGGATGATCAATTTATGTTTGAGCTTGGTTCTTGCGATTCCTGGAGGATTAATGGTGTTTAGATGATGGTAATTGATCAGTGTAACATGTAGTTCATGTTAGTACCTTTAATTTTGAGAATGATGACCATCAAGACTTGGTGATTTCTCTGCAACTTTGATCGGGTTTGGCTTTGGAGGGTGAATCAATGATTTTGGAGGTCATATTCATGATCAGGGTGAAAAATTAGGTGGGATAGGGTATTTGGTTGCAAAGATTGGTGAGGTTTTGAAGTTGTCTCGCCGGAGAAGACGGTGTTTTCCACCGTAGACCACCGCCTGAGAATAGTTTCAAGCCACCTGAGATTGTTGGAGAAGATGAACGAGTGACCATTGGATTGGTCTGAGAGGAGACTTTGTATGCTGATCCAAGGGCCACGATTCAAACTGAGAATTGCCTCCAAGCCATTGAAACGCTGCGTTTCATTTATCCAGTCAGCTGGTGACTGGACTCACACGTGGACGCGCTCATGACTCTCAGATGCGCTTACTAGTCTCTCCATCCAATGGCTCCCATTTATTTCAGCTTTTTATTTTCTTTTTTTTAATTTTAAATTCATTTTAGTTTTTATTTTTAATCCATTTGATTTCTAAAAATCATAATAAATCCAATATTGATCCAAAAAATATTTTAAAAATACCTCCATGATACTGGATTTATTTGTGATTTTATGAAATTATTAAATCTCACTTTTACCCATTTTTCAATTTAATTTGATTTTCTCCATTTTATTAATTTCTTTAATTTTGTACATTTGCTATATGATTTTATGGATTTTCTTGTGATCAATTGGTGAATGTTTTTGAGTTGATTCTTGTTGGATTGATTATTTTAGAGATACATGCTCCCTTAGGGATTTTTCTCATATTTTTAAGATGAAATTTAGGTTAGTTTTGAGTAATGAACTTTAGGGTGCTAGGATTAGGGTTTTACAACACTTAGGTGTAGTTTAGGGCATAGTTTGGAGACTTAGGGTTTGATTTAGGCCTTGGGGTTTATGTGGGGTATAGGGTATATAGTTAGGTTCCCTTAGAAATTAATCTAGGATTTTATGATGAGTATTGCTATTTTATTTGATTTTTGCAACTTGTGTGATGTTTGTGTGTTTCCCCCTTGGGCATTTGGCTTGTCTGCTTGGTTTGGGCCATTCTAATTGGGATTGGGGATTGGGTTTTGCTTGTTGAGGCTTATGAAGACATTGGAGATGATTGGAGACAAAGGATGGAACTTGGAGCATGAATATTCTTATCCTTGAAGATTGCTTTTGAAGACTTAGGAGATAGGAGATATAGGAAGAGCTTTAGGTTAGACTGATTTCTTCTTTCAAACATAGAGAGCTTCTTGTGCCTCTATTCTATCCCATGACACAAGGTCCCCCAAAGATGTTCCATATTTCCTTAGGAGGGATGTAGAGCAAGCTATGGTTGGGTAGAACCTTGAGGATACCTTTTACTTGCTATGCTAAGATCTTAGTGATTTCCCTGGGTTGTCACTGAGCCTCTTAACATCTCAACTTCATCTATCATTAATTGATTCTCTCCTGTGAGTGCTTGCCTTGAAGATATAAGCCCATTGAAGATAAGAAGTGCACTGAAGATTGATAAAGATGAAGCCTGTGCCTGTCAAAGAGAGTTGTCTGTTAAAGCTAGGGTTTTCCTGCTATTTGAAGTTGTCTATTTGTTGGGGTTCAGTGCTTGCCAGAGCTTGGAGATTTTTGGAGACAAGAGCTTATCTAAAGTTTTGGGGATCATTGAAGAGTGAAGATGGGATCTTGCTTGAAAGGGTTATTGTCAACCTTTTTGCTGTTAATCAACTGTAGCTGTCAGAGCTGTTGCTGTTTGAGCTGTAGCTGTCAGAGCTGTTACTGTAGGAGCTGTTGTTGTTGTTAGAGCTGGTGTTGGGTTTTATTTCTTTTTCTGTATTGTTTGTTGGCTTGTTCAGTTTGCCCCTTAGGTTTGAAGTGAAGCTGTTTCACTTTGCCTATTGTCTTCCCAGGTTCGAGGTTGAGTGGGACTCCCTTGCCTCGCTTGTACTGCTGCATCTCATGCATTTTACTGCTTACTGTATATATGCTGTTTCTTTTCCGTTTATCCCCTAGGATCTCTGATTTCCTCTGTGCAGAAGGGAATTATGACAGACATTAGGTTGTAATCCATGCATGACAACATTAGGGTAGTTTTGATTCCCTTTTCAAACCCTAGGTTTTTTAGAATTTCTTTCTCTTCTATCTCAGAACAATTCAAAACATAGTAATAAGGATAATCAATATCGTACGTTATGAGCCTTAAGCTATTTGAGAAAAGGTTGTTGGAGGGTCACTCTTCAGTAATCTGATTGCTTAGTGTGTTACCCTTAGGGTGACATACGACGTAGTCACTCTCAAATCATAGTCTCTAGTGCCTCAGAGATTGCAAACATCATAAAAAACAGTTCTTGCGTAAAAGACTGAAAACAAACATCAAAGTGTCATTTTTGTCCGCTTGGACTCTTAATCAGAAGAAAACCTTTTCAGAAAGATAAAAAACAGTCAGACAAATCTGTGTCTTCCGTAGCCCAAACTACGTTTGCTCTGATCTTTCATGCTGTATGAAAGTACGTAGGCATAGGATGTTGTATCCTAGCGAGCAACCTTCCCCCCTTAACCCGTAGGTAGGCGAACTACGTTGACTCTGATTTCTCGTTTCAGACGGGAATACATAGGCATAAAGTGCGATACTTTGCCGAGTCATTTTTTTCTTTTAACCCTTACCCTTAGAGTAGATAGAATAACAATCCGTACCAAAAAACAAGCATGGATCCCGTCGAGTACGGCGGACGTGAGGGGTGATAATACCTTCCCCTTGCGTAATCGACTCCCGAATCCAGGATTTGGTTGCGATGACCATTCCTTTCCCGTTATGCGTTAGGTTTACTCTGAGCGTTTCCTTTCCCTCCTGTGGGATAAATAACGCACGGTGGCGACTCTTCTGTCATAGCCGGCGCCAATTTTCGCAGTAGCGACAGCTGGCGACTCTGCTGGGGACAGGAATATCCCCTATGCGAGTCAATCCTAGCGCTTGTTTTCCCATCGTGGGTGTTGTATAAATTTACTTTTCTGTCTTTACTTTCCGCACTCTTATTGTCAGCTTTATATTGTTATTGCTGTTATGGGAAGGGGTGATTTGTTGAGAGATAAGTCGGACCTGGGCTTGAGGTTACACATAGACTTAGAAATAGAGAGTAGTGGTTAGCCTGCTTGCTTAGCTCGCACCAGCTAGCCGCGAAATTTACGCTCGGACGAGATTCTCTTTGATGCTTCTTGCCTGGCCCTTAGAACTCGACAAGTTGTCTGACCCGAGGATTGTCGACTCTAGGGACCTATCAATTGGGATTCAACTAAGTGAGGCCGCTTCAAGGGATGATGATGCCACACCTTCTGGGTATCGTATCATCGCTCTTGAAAGTCTGTGACGTTGAACTCGCATAGGATGCCGTACCTCGTCTGCGAGTTAAGTACATACTTGTGAGGGGTAGGCAGGTTTGGTTGCAGGAAACCTTTGACCTCAGAGTACCTGGTTTATCTCTGTCAGTGAGATATGGTTACAGGGTTCATTTGAGTGGTTGGTTTAAGATGAAGATTTGATGGTTCTCAGGCTTCAGTACAAAGCAGCGCAGTTCATCAGCATTGCACTTGGTCCCTTATTTGCATATGCATGTGCATCTTCATGACTGCATTTCATTAACATGTATTTATGTTGCAGGTGTGATCATTCCCCTCTAATTCTAGTGTATCTTCTAGCCAGACATGGAGTCCCTGAAGAGGACAGTTGCTTACCGGTTGCATTCACCAGATATCAGTCCCTTGCTGGGCTTAGTTGCTCTAGCAGATGAGAGAGTGAGGGCTGAGTTCAGAGTATCTTATGGGAGATTACTTAGTTTGTTGTACAGACCTTCAGCATTTGAGACGACTGGGATGCATACTTTGATGCAGTTTTATGAGCCACAGCTGCGACGTTTCTTATTTCCCGACTATATTCTGGCACCCACTTTGGAGGAGTATTCTGCTATGTTGCGAGTTCCTGTGTTAGACCAGATGCCCTTTATACATGCGGATGTTGAGCCTGAGTTAGCCACACTCGCTGAGATTGTCAGTTTAGACGCTTCTGTGTTCCCCGGAGGTTTGGTCAAGCTGAACGGAGCTTATGGTTTTCACTTGTCTGTCCTGGTTGAGAAGGCTACACGGTGCGTGAAGAGTGGATGTTGGGTTGCTTTCAGTGCCATTCTAGCTGTCTGCATCTACGGGATTGTCTTGTTTCCTAATGTGCCAGATTTTGTCGACTCAGATGCCTTCTTGATTCTTGCCTCGAAGAATCCAGTTCCTACTCTCTTGGGCGATGTTTATCATTCTATTCACTACAAGAATGAGAAACGTCGTGGCAAGAATGTTTCCTGTTGTCTTCCCCTCTTGTACAGGTGGTTCCATGGGCATCTTCCGAAGACAGGGCCTTTTGTTGATGTTGTTGATACTTTGGATTGGTCTTCCCGGTCGATGGGGCTGTCCACTAAGAACATCATTTGGTTTGATCGGAGTATGCTTGGCACGGATATTATATATAGTTGCAGTGGCTTTCCGAATGTCCCTTTGATTAGACGGAAAGGCTGTATTAACTATAACCCTTCACTGCTAGTAAGACAGTTCGGTTATGCTTTGAGGGACACTCCTATTGAGAAAGAGATACAGGAATCTCTGTATCTCACAGGCTTATTAGACCCGACTGTTTTGATCGGATTGAGACATGCATGGGCTAACATCCATAGGAGAGGGAAGGCTTTGCTCGGTAAGAGCAACAGCAGAGCTTATGATCCTTATTTGGCTTGGATCCGCGAGAGAGCTAGTATTTCCTTGATGCCTTATCCTATTGCGGAACCCCTGTATCTTCCAATGATTGAGGTACCTACTTCGGCAGAAGGTGAGATGTATAACAAATTGTTGGCTGAAAACGAAGAACTGAAGAAGGCCAATGATGAGTTAGAGAAAGAGATCTTCCAGTTGCGTCATGAGAAGAATGAAGCTACCTTCACTGTGAAGGAACAGACTGAATTGATTAATAGGTTGGGTTCGGAGTTGACGGAGGAGACCAACAAGAAAGAAAAAGTGGGAATAGCCTTGAACGGTGTTAGCAAGGTGCTTACTTCCAAGAAGGAACTCTTAAGCAAAGCTTATTCCTGTCTCAGCAAGTGGGAAGCTTTGTGGAATGCCATGCTTACCAAGTGGAAGGAGCGTGAAGATGAACTGAAGTTGCAGATTGCCACGCTAGAGGCACATATTAGAGCTCAAGACGCAAAGATTGCCGAAGAGACATCACTTAGGAGCGCTGTTGAGCTTAGATTAAGTGACCTTGACAAGAAGCTGAGAGGTTTTGAGGTGAAGGCCGACTCCAAGAGATGCAGACTCGACGAGTGCTTTGGCGAAGGAACCTGCCAGGATGACGCAAAAAAGCTGAGATCCACTGCCGAGTGGCATGCCTTGCTGATACAGGAGCTGATGTCCCGACTAGGGCATTCAGAGACGTTGGGGATGTTGGAAGATGTCAGAGCACGCCATTTTTCCTGACTTATCTTTGCCTTACTATTGATCGTACTTGTATTTTGACCATTGCCAGGCTTGTTGGCCGAGGTCTCTTCAGTTGTATTCAGTTGTACTCTTGTACTCAGCCTCTTGGCATTTGCTTATATATGAGGGTTTTCTGATTCCTTGCTTGCTTGATGGGGACTTCATTGTCATGATGGCCTTCTATCCGAAACTAGAATCGGGGGGAATATAACCTGGAGCATATTTACACAATTGCATCTGCATTCATATTGCATGACCCATATTCTCGAATCTGTATCTTATTTCCTGCATCTTCAGGTTTTTCAGGATTGACGAACAAAGAGTCCATCGCTACTCAACCCGAAACAACTGCAAGAGAATCATGGATCAAGTCCAAGTGGAGATGCAGGAAATCCGCGAGAAGCTGAATATGTTCATGCAAGCAATGAAGAATATTGCTAAGGGCCAGGAGAGCCTCCAGACTTTGGTACAGCCGCTGCTGACGCAGACTAATGGGAATGGCAACAATGACCACAATTCTGCACACGTTGAAACTATTCCGGAGGATGGGCCCCCTACGCCTATGGTCCCACCTGTAGTGACCCCACCTGTTGTGGTTGTAAACAATGGCGCTGGCGCTGGCAATGGCAACACAGGGAATGGAAATGAGACTGTTGTTAACAATGTTGGATTTGGGGACGCCAACCAAGGCGGTGGTAACAACAACGGCGGTAATGGTTTTGGCAACAATGGTTTTGGCTACAATGATCAGGGATTTGATTACGTCAATCAGGACGAGAAATTCGGCTTCAATACTCAGGGTTTCAATTATGACGGTTTTGGTAACGCTAACCAGGGGTATGGTTGTTGCACCCCAAAATTTGCCCAACATTTCTTTACCTAGCTTATGTTTCATTTCATTCGCATTAGCATTATCATTTTCATTTCATTGACATGTATGCAGGAGATCAAGAGGTGTGATTACCAATCAAGAGCTATACAAGACTATGAAGCTAGCTAAGAAGGTGATTCAAGTGTTCAAGGGTTGATATCCTTGTCAGGGAAGTTAAAAGATTCTCAGAGAGGGTGGTTGAAACCAAGTGTGTAGGTCTCCTAACTTGAGAGTTGTGGGAAGTCATCAGATGATTCTGAAGCCATGAAGATGGACTTGAGGTCTTGAGAGAGCTCATGAGAAGTGTTGAAGATCACTTTGAGGCCTAGACAGGTCATTGTGCAAGATTAAGAAGGCTCAGCCATGAGTGGTGCAACCAGGGTTTGACTGGGTCAACCCTAGGTCAATTGATGATTTGAAGGAGGTTGAGACCCAATTCAAAGGCCATGTGATCATGGATTGATCCATTGAGATATTATAAGGATGATTCCAAGGTTAACTCATCATGATTGAAGAGTTTGAGAAGTTTCAAGCTAAGGTTTCTAAGGCTTGACAGTGTAAAATCCCCTAGTTTGACCCCTATCTTCAAGGTAGTTTATCTCAAGATGTGATTGTCATCTTATCTTTCCCCCAACATGAATGTTGTAAAGCATGGTCTTAGCTTTAATTTGAGTGCTAGAAGTCCTTGATAGGATTTGTATAACTCAATTTATGACTTTGACAAGTTACAGGTCATCTGAGGTATGTGAATTTGGAGCTTGAAAGTTGTCCAACTTGCATGAAACTTTTTCCCTAGAAGGATGATTCCTATGAACTTTTGGTAAACATGAATGTTGTTACTTATCCTCTTAGCTTTCTAGAGAATACTAGAAGTCCTTGATAGGATTTGTAGAACTCAAGTTATGGCTTTGACAAGTCAAGGGCATTTTGGTCATTTGGAGATTATAGGTCATTTCAACCATAAGGCCATAACTCCTATTTGCAAGCTTCAAATGGGAAAATGTTCAACATCAAACTTGTTCAAAATGATGTTTTAAGGCTAACCAAGAGGTCATGAGATGTTGGAATTACTTGTAGCTCAAAATCACAAAAATGGCTTAAAGTAAGGATGATTTTCAAATGAACCAAAGATGGAAATTGGTATTTTTGATCTACATGTCCAAACCAAGGCATGTAATATGTCATTTTGATTCTAAAACCCATTTTAAGAACATTGGTTTTTCCACAATTTTGAATTGAAGTTTAATTTGTGGACTTGCTTTGAAAAGTAGTTACTTACATCTTAAGTAACATTTGCCAAACCAAAATTCAAGGCATGGCCAAGGCTTCTTTCAATCCAAACACATCCAAAATACCATTAGGAGAGAAATTGGAAGGGAATGAGGGTGATTGCAAGCTGCTAGCAGAATTGTGCATACCATGGCATGCGATTGAAATCTTCATGACATGAAAAATTGAACTTCTCATTAGAAGGATCTAGAGCTTTCTAGATCATCCATACATGTTCTATATATGATGATGAGATGATCCAATGCCAAGGTTGGTGATGATTGAAGGAGAGAGTAGAGATTGAGATTGAAAACTCATTGCTTGCAACTGAATTCGGTTACACATTTCCATTCACTTTCCATCCATTTTCTTGATTGTAATCTCTTCCATGGAGGCTAGTGAATGATTCCAGATCATAATCAAGGCAAATTCGTGGCTGATTGGTGTTCTTGATCTCAGATTTTGTCACCTGCAACTCATATTTGGTTCCAAGAATCCAGAGCATTTCCATCCATTTCATTGCATACAGAAACTTGGAATTGATTCACTGAAGGATTCTGGAGCATTTGAGGGCTTGATTTGAAGGTTTACTACTTCTGTGCACACGAAATTCTCAGGTTAGTAACTTTCAATCCCCAGCTTGAAGTAGGTAGAATTAAGAGGAACTAGGATGTTAGATGCATTGTGGATTGATGTAGGAAGGTTTTCAGATCATTAATTTGAGAGTTAGTGACCAATTAGGGTTGTTACCATTTTCGGGTGAGATGTTGTTCTTGCGAATCTTGCGAATCTTGCGAATCAGTTGTGATTTAGAGAGTTAGTTCCTTGTGAAATTTGGGACAAGTTTCATCAAGGAATCGTGGCCTATGGTGGATTCTATGGCAAGCTAGGGTTGTGAGATGACGACCGGAGAATGTCACCGGCGGTGACTTTGGGCGCGTAGGTGGCCTGAGTTTCAGAGGTTTGAATTGGGGAAGATGATCCCAGGGCCATTGGATCATAGTTTGACTTAGACTGAGGACCTCATCCAATGGCCACGCGTGCATGAAATTTGTGAAGCATTTCTGAACTAAATGAAACGATGTGTTTGATTAATCAGTTGTGGTTTTGGGCTTAAGTCAGATTAATATCAGCACCCCCTTGCTGGGCCCAACCCTGAATTGAACTGGATCGCCTTGCTATCTACACCACGCGTGTGTTTATTTTTCTTGGATTTTCTTTTATTTTCCATTTTATTCATGGTTAGCGATTAATTCATAAAAAATGGAAAAATGATGCAATTAATCCCATTCTTTTTGCATTGGATTCATGATAGGATCTAGTATTTTTTAGATAAAAATATTATTATTTCATGCATTTTCTGATTTTATGGGAATTTTTACATTTTAACTGATATTAAAATAATCATGCTTGATGGTTGATTTTGTTGAATTAGGTTTAATCATGTGATGATGATTTTGGCCTTGATTTTTTGTGAGTAGTTAGCATAGATATACATGCTCCACCTAGATTTTTCTCACATTTTTGTGATGAATATAAGTGGTAGTTTTAGGTTGAAACTTTAAGAGCTCCATTTTTAGGGTTTATGGTTGATACCTTGTGGTTTAGATTTTATTTTTAGAACTTGGTGGATGATTCAACCTCTGATTTTTGTATGGTAGATTCATGATTGAATTAAGGTCCCTTAGGAATTCTTGTAGGAATTTTCAAGGTAGTTTTCTATTTTTGCTTGATTTTAGTTTAGGTGCTAGTTTTAGATGATTCTGAGGCACTAATTCAACCAGATTAACTTCCTTAGTTCCCTTAGATTAGGGTTTTGTCTATCTTGCTCTTGGATAATGTTGAAGGAAAGTTGAAGGTGCAATGGATTTCTTGAAGAGGCTTGGATGTGAGGATCTTCCCTTCTTTTGGTGTAGTTTTGTTTAGGTGTTGAGATTAGGGTTTTGTAGGCATAGCTTCTAGATAGATTCTCTTCCTTCATAAACATGGATGATGTTGATCACTTCCATTCTTCCCTATGATGTAAGGTCCCCTTGTAAAGGCCTCATCCCTCCTTTGGTAGGATGTGTGGCTCTTTACAAGTTGGTAGAACCTTTGAGGGTCCCTTTCTCTGATGATGGGATGCTTAGTGGTGACCTTTGGTCTTCACTCTGTTGTCAATCATCCAAACCTGGCTCTTGTTAGATGAATCTATCTCCCTTGTTAGAGGATGGAGTTCCTTGCTAGAAGACTGAAAAGGCCAAAATTTGATACTTCTTTGTGTTTGAAGATTATTCTGAGAAGCTAAAGCTTGTAGTTGATACTTGTAAGGAGGAGAGGGCTGAAGCCTGAAGGTCCAGAAGAACAAGTTGACACTTGTGAAGAAGATCAAATTGAGATTGAGTGAAGAGCTGAGGCTTGAGGAATAAAGGATAAGTTGATACTTATGTTGATACATTGAGAGCCTGA
The DNA here is from genome assembly GCA_963859935.3 of Lathyrus sativus. Classification (NCBI taxonomy): domain Eukaryota; kingdom Viridiplantae; phylum Streptophyta; class Magnoliopsida; order Fabales; family Fabaceae; genus Lathyrus; species Lathyrus sativus. The sequence continues at coordinate 140,990,701 of OZ012741.1, read as the reverse complement.
AGGAGCCAAGTTGATACATGATATGAGGAGTGAAGCCTGAAGGTAGAGTTTACCAAAGAGCTGAAGCTTGAGGAAGAAGAAAGAACAAGTTGATACTTATGCTTGATGTATTGAAAGCTTGGAGAAGCAAGTTGACATTTGCTATTGAAGATGATAGCCTTGAAGAGTGATTGAGGACTGATGACAGAACTGCTATCAGAGGAGCTTTGCTGTGAAGCTGTGGAAGCTGTTGATTTGCTTTCTTGTCTGTCTGTTTGCTTTCTGTGCAACTGTATTGCTGTGACTTGTTTGATTTGCTTGATGCATTAGAATAAGTTCATATTTAGATTGATTTAAGCTAGGAGCATGATTGCACTAGAGGTTGAGTGGCTCCCTCTGCTTGTATTTTTACTGTATGGCTTTGCTTGCGGGTATTCGGTAGAGCCCAGCTCCCTTGCCTATGTGGTTTGTGTTTGCTTGATAGCATTTTATTTCCTCTGTATGATTGCAGTTTATTCTATTTTGCTTGATAGCATGTTATTTCTTCTGTATGATTGCAGTTATTCATATCTGGCTTGAGGTTGAGATGAGCTTGTGGAGGCTGCTGCCCAACACACATTTCCTCCCTCACTTGCATTGCATGCATTTTACAGTCATTTACTGTATATCTGTTTACTGTTTTAGCTGATGCTTTATCTGTTTCTGTTTATCATTGACATGATCCCCTAGGAATCTCACTTCCTTTGATAAGGAAGTGATGATTAGAACTTTAGGTTGAAACCTATGCATGATAACTTCTAGGAGTTCCCTGTTTCAAACTTCAACCATAGGATGAATCCTTGGCATGACAACATTAGGACTTGATAGTCTCCCCTTAGTTGAGCCCGTTCTCTCTTCTCATCTCAAAAAAAATTAAAATACAGTAATAAAGGTTAACTGACGTCGTACGTTACGAGCCTTAAGCTATCTGAGAAAGGATTGTGGGAGAGTTTCTTTCCAACAGTCTGGATGTTTAGTATGGCACCCTTTGGGTGACATGCGACGCATTCACTCTCAGGTCATAGTCTCTAGTGCGATATTGGTTGCAAACATCCATAAAAAACAGTTCTTCCGTAAAAGACAGAAAACAAACTTCAAACCTTTTTGCCCCGTGGGCCCATAAGTCAAAGGAAGTTTTTTTGAAGAAAAGAGTGTCGTTAACTCCCAGTTCTACCGCAAACGGTAACGCCTAAGTCTCCAAAGGTCGAGCTGCGTACATCCAACTGCTGGAACTGTTTGTTAACCCTACTCGATAAAACAGATGAATCTGAATTCCCGTAATCCGTATTATCCCGAACTACATAAGCTCTGATCTCTCAAGCCTGTTGAGAGTACGTAGGCACAATACTGACGTATTGGCGAGCCACCTTTCCCGTAACCCGTAGTTAGTCGAACTACGTTGACTCTGATTTCTCATTCTCTAATGAGAATACGTAGGCATAAAGTGCAACGCTTTGCCGAGTCATTTTCTTTTCTTTTCAGACCAGCCTTGATAGGTAGATAGATAAAACCAACCCGTCAGATAAACACAACAAGCATGGATCCCATCGAGTACGATGGACGTGAGGGGTGCTAATACCTTCCCCTTGCGTAACCGACTCCCGAACCCAGACAATGGTTGCGATGACCTTGTCTTATACCTTTTCGTCAGGTTTTTCCGATCGTTTCCTTTCCCGCTCTAAGGGATAAATAACGAAAGGTGGCGACTCTTCTGTTTTGCCGACACCTTATTTTCGCGGTAGCGACAACTGGCGACTCTGCTGGGGACTTGATAGTTTCCTGGGATCCAACGTCCCTTATGCGAGTAAGTTTGGGGATCCAACGTCCCCTGCGAGAGTCAATCCTAGCGCTTGTATGATTACTTGTTGGGTTGTGTTTATTTATCGCATTTCCTGCACTTTATTTTCAGTATGATATGATTATCTGTGTTGTTATGGGAGGGGCATTCTGATGAGTGAGAAGCCAAACCCAGGCTTGAGTGTACCTAGCATTAGTTGTGGAAATTAGTGGGCGCGTGCTTGGTTTGCAGGCACTAGTGTCTCATGAAATCCACGCTCAGACGAGGTTCTCTCGGTTGACTTCTTTTTCAACCCTTTGGGTTGAGGGGGTTGTTGGTTTGGAGGATTGTCGAATCTGGGGACCGATCATTTGGAATTCAGCTGAGTGAGGCCGCTTCAGGAGCTGGTGATGCCACACCTTCTGGGTATCGTATCACCCCTCTTGAATGTCTGTGACGCTGATGACCGCATAGGATGCCGAACTTGTGTCAGTTTAGGTCCATACCTGTGAGCAGGGTTGGGTTTGTTGCAGGAAGCCTTAACCTTCAGACTAACTGGTTTTCTTGATAGTGAATCAGTTTGGTTGGGATCAGATGATCTCATCAGCAGATGTGTATTTGTTCTTGACAGAGCAGGTTTATGGTTGGGATCAGAGGATCTCATCAGCAGAGATATGTGTTCTTGACAGAACAGATTTATGGTCCTGTATTAGAGGTCCTTATTATCAGATGTGTGTTTGTTCTTGACAAAGCAGATTTATGGTCCGATATCTGGGTTTTCTTCTCATCAGATCTATGGTTGTTCTTAACAGAGCAGTCTTGTGGTTTTGTTGATACAGAACCTTCGCCTTCATATCTTCAACAGCACAGTTGCCTTGATATCCTGCTGCATGATTGCATTTTATATTGCCTTGCATACTCATTTGCATTTCATTAACGTGTGTCTGTGTTGCAGGTACCGTTTCCCCCGATTCAGGTTTTCTTGCCTTCTATTGTGCTATTATGGGTTCTCTGAGGAAGACAGTGGCTTACAAGCTCCCCACTCCTGATGTTGTTCAGTTGACTGGTTTGATTGCTTTGGCAGATGATTCTGTGAGAGATGAATTCAGAAAGTCTTACGGTAAACTGCTCAGTTTGGTTCATAAACCTTCTGTGTTTGAGTTGAACGGGTTGCACGCTTTGCTGCAGTTCTACGATCCTCCGTTGAGATGCTTTACTTTCCAGGATTTTGTTCTTGCACCCACGCTAGAGGAGTATGTTGATTTGTTAGGTGTGTCTATCAAGAGTCAGATGCCTTTTGTTCATATGGATGCTGAGCCTAACCTGGCTAGTCTAGCTCCCTCACTTCATCTGGATGCCTCCGAGTTGGTTTTGTCTAGTTGGAACAAGGTTCCCGGTTTCTCCTTGCAGTTCTTAGTAGGAAAAGCTCACCAGTGCGCCAAAGACGGATGTTGGGTCGTGTTCAACGCCATTCTCGCTCTATGCATATATGGCATCATTCTGTTCCCCAATATGCCTGACTTTGTGGACTTCGACGCATTTCATATCTTTGCATCAGGGAACCCAGTCCCTACATTGATAGGAGATGTCTACCATTCCGTCCACTACAAAAACGAGAACAGAAGAGGTAAGAATGTCTCGTGTTGTGTGCCACTGCTCTATAGATGGCTTGATAGTCATCTACCCAAGAAGGGTCCCTTTGCTTCGTCTGCAGCCACAGCTGAGTGGTCCGGGCGTTTGATGAGTATGTCAGCGGAAGATATTACCTGGTTTGAGAGAGATAGGTTGGGTACTGAGATTACTTTCAGCTGCAGTAGGTTTCCGAACGTGCCTCTGATAGGCAGGAAGGGTTGTATAAACTATAATCCATCTCTGCTGGTCCGATAGTTTGCTTATGCTTTGAGAGCTCCGCCGAAGGATGAAGAGGTACAGGAATCTCTGTACCTCACTGGTCCTCTAGAGGGGGGTATGTTATCTAAGCTTCAACATGCTTGGAATGGAATCAGTAAGCGGGGAAAACCATTGCTGGGAAAAAGTAATAGCCAGGCCTACGCCCCATATGTGACTTGGATCAGAGCCAGAGCAGATGCTATAGGGATGCCGTTTCTTCCTGCCAATCCAGAAAGCCCTCCAGTGATTGAAGAGCCTACCATTGTGCCCATTCAGCAACATAAATAGGTGTTAGCTGAGAGAGATGAGCTGAAGAAGGCAAATGAGGAACTGGAGAAAGAATTGGCTCAGCTCAGAAGCGAGAGAAGCGAAGTCGTTCATTCCTTCAGGAGGCAGACCGAGCTGGTGAACCAGTTAGGGACAGATTTGACTAAGCAGATAGCTGAGCGCGAGCGCATGGGTCGAGACTTCAAAGCTGTCAACGATGTACTGGCCACTAAGAAGCAGCACTTGGATGAAGCGTATCGGAGGATATCCAAGTTTAACCAGCATTGGAAGGCCACCCTAGCCAACGGGAAAGAACGGGAGGATAAGCTGAAGCAACAGATCTCCAAGCTGAAAGCCCAGGTGAAGGCTAGTGAGAAGAGGTTTGATGAAGAAACCGCTTGCAGATACGTCGCTGAAGGACTGCTCAACAAAGCTCTTGCTAACCTGAAGGAGCGCAAGCTGACGTTTGCATCCAAGAAGCAGAAGCTAGAAGATTGTTTCGGCGAAGGAGCATGGGAAGATTCGGTTGAAGGTCTCCAATGCACCATTAGGCAGAGGGAGTTACTAGTCGAAGGGTTGCTCACTCGGCCTAATCATCCAGAAACGAAGGGGTTGTTAGAATATTTTCGCGCCCGTGGCCGTGCTTGACTATTTGTATTCCTTTTGTTTTGATCGTTGTTGTATGCTGACCATCACCAGGCTTGTTGGTTGAGGTCATGCTATTGATTCATCTTGTACTTAGTGACGTTGTGTACTGCCTTGATGGGCTTTCTTTATATGAGATGTTATTTCCATGATTGGACTCAGACTTCTTATTATCAGCACTGGCACTCAGGCACTAGGATCGGGGGATACTTCCCTAACGCACACACATACGTTTGCATTTGCATGAAGCATCTGCATAGCGAGCACTTTGTCGTTTTTCTAACCCTTTGTGTATGCAGGTTGTTCCAGGATTGATCAGAGACCTTTCCACCGCTATCCGACCAGAGCAAATCAAACCAGAATTATGGAGCAAATGCAAACTGACGTTCAGGAACTCCGAGAAAGGATGGACCGCTTCATGGAGCTCATGCAAGCGGTCTCCAACGGCCAATATCAGCTCAGAACCTTGGTTCAGCCTCTGATTTCAAGGGTCGACAGCAATGGGGTACTCTGTAACACCCATTTTAATTATTTAGTCATTTTATTATTATTTTAAATATTATATGTTGATGTGCCCTTTGGTAGGGTGTATTTGATGATGTTTGGTGGGTGTCCTTGAGATGGGAGATCATTGGTGGTAATTTGGTGAGTTTATAATAATATAAGAAATAATAGTAATATTGGTGGTGGTATTAATATTATTATTATTATTATTATTATTATTATTATTATTATTATTATTATTATTATTATTATTATTATTATTATATTTATGATTATTATTAATATTTGTAGTAATATTATTAATATGGAGAATATAATATTATTATTAATATAGTTATTATATTATTATGATTTTTGGTGTGAATATGATAATATAATGAATAATTTGGTGGGGGTATTATTATTATATATTATTATATTTATTAGTATTATTAATATTATTATTATTTTGGTGAGATAATAATATTATTACTATTATTATTATTATTATTATTATTATTATTATTTTGGTGAGATAATAATAATAATATTATTATTATTATTATTATTAATAGTATTATTATGATTAGTATTATTAATATTAGTAATATTATATTAGTATTATTAATATTAAGATTATTATTATTCATATTATTTTATTATTAGTATTAATATAATTGTTATTATTATCATTAGTATTATTATTATTATAATTATAATTATTGTTGGGTGTATTACTATTATTATTATTATGTTGAATATTACTATAATATTATAATAGTATTATATTATATTATTATTATTATTATTATAATGATTATTATAATTATTATATTAGAATTATTATTGGGAATATTAGTGGTTGAAATAAGTAAAATAAGAGGTGGAAGGGTTATTGGGAAGTTAGAATGGAAATATGAAAAGTCATGATAGAAACCGTGAGGAAGGAAATATGAAGGGGTAGCAAGGAGATATTAGAAAAGTTGGAATAGAGAGAAAAGGGATTACCATAGATCGTGGGAAATTGGTGTGATAATAATAATAATATTATTATTATTATTATTATTATTATTATTATTATTATTATTATTATTATTATTATTATTATTATTATTATTATTATTATGTTATTTTTATTAGTTATTATTATTATTATTATATTATTTTTATTAGTTATTATTATTATTGGGATAGGAAATAAAAAGGAAAATAGAATATGAAGGGATGGGGGAAGTATTAGAGAAAATAAAACGATAGAAAGATGGAAGAGAGAAAGAGCGATAGAAAGAGAGAAGAGGAAAGAACGAGAGAAGTGAGAAGAACGAAGGAAAAAGGGAACGAAGAACGGAAAGAAAAGAGGAGGCCAAGAGACCAAATTCAGGAAGAATTTCATCGATCAACCGATTAACAAGGTAAGGGGGGAGAAACTTGATTGGGAATGGTATATACATGTATAGGGTAGTGGGGATTCCTTAACCCCGTAGGAATGTATCGTTGATGAAGTTTTATATTGACATGTTATTGATTGTTGAGTTATATTGATGTCGATGGATTGAAATATGTTGAGTGTTGGTGAATTGTTGTTTTTGGTTAATTTGGCGTATAGGTTGGGTTTACGGTTTTAGGGAAGTTCTGTGTGACCTTTTTGATGTGTCGATAGATTGTTTAAGTGATGACTTTGGAATAATATGTATATGATGATGTACAGATGTTTGATGTTGCCATTGTTGATTGACTGTTGGTGTTGGTTTGGTTTGAGTAAGGTTCAGAGTAACTCTAAAGTGTCGGTAGTGTGCCGTAATGTTGATCTGGAGTAGAATTATAGGAAGATTGATAAGCCTAATATGCATTGGTCGTAATACGGATAGTATAGGAAGTGGATGTTATAGAATAGGCTTGAATCAGAGAAGAGTGAGAATTCTGAACTGTGAGAACTTGAGAAGTCGCAGGCAACTCGCTAGCACTTCGCTTAGCGAGAAGGCAGCGAGCGTTCGCTAGGTGCTCGCCTAGCGAGTGAGGTAGCGAGTGAGTCTAGTAGGTTCTGTTTGCCTTCGCGAGGAGGTTCGCTAAGCGAACAGGTAGCGAGCATTCGCTGGGAGCTCGCCTAGCGAGGGTGTAGCGAGCGTAGCAGAATGGGGTTTTTTTCTATGCTGTTATACTGTGTGCGCTAAGAGTGTAGTGCCCTTGGACTTTGTTGATTATAGGGGAGATGATTGAGTGTTATAGAGTGAGTACTCGGTGATAGTATGTGATTTCCGTTACTAATTATTTAAATGGATAATTAGTTGGTGTATGAATCATGCGGAGCATGGTGTAGTGATCAGTAGGATCGTGTATTCCCGAGTGGTGGGACGTGTTTATATCTTGGTGATAAAGTATGAACTTGTTTACTTGGTGATGGTACTCGTTTTCCTTGATATTGTTGGTGAACAATTGGTTAACGTATATGTATGTAGTGATCAGTAGGATCGTGTGTTCCCGGGTGTTGGGATGTGGTTATATATGGTGTTATAGTATGAATTTATTTACTATCTGATTGATTTATATGGTGTTGGTGTAATATATCTACACATATATGCATTGATGTATGATGATATGATCAGGAGGATCGTGTGCACTTAGTGTGCCTAAATATGATAGTTATGCATTGGTGTGTGCATATCATGGTGTTTTGGTGGGATGAATCATGTCTCAGGAGGAGCGTAAGTGATTCATCCGTACTCCTTGGTGGAGAATGGTGGGGGATAGATCATGTCTCAGGAGGAGCGTAAGTGATCTATCCAGGTTCGATTGAATGAACCAATGAGTCGGTACCGCATGCATGGTGTTGAGTTGCATATTTGCATTATAATATGTTATATTGTAATTTGAACAGTAGGTTCGTTATATGGAGTTGTTGGGGTGAATATTGGTGTGTTGGTGTGTTTTACTACCTTGTTTACATGTATTACATTACCAATATATTTTTGATCATGTTTTCTCACCCCTTGGTTGTTGTTGTGTCTGTGCTTATCCGGAAGTACAGATAATCCAGGTACTTAGATAGCTTGGATGATGGTGTGCCAGTCGAGTCTAGGATGCTCTGATACGTAACACGGGATATGGGTGTTTTAATTGTTTTATGTCAAACTTGTTGTAATCCTGTGACGTATCACTTTTTTTGTGAATTATAATAATAAAGATTTTACGAAATTTGGCGGATGGCCGAGAATGTTGGAATAATGTTTTCCGCTGTATTATTTTTTAGAATAATTAATAAAGTATTTTTATAAAAATTTGGTGATGTGATATCCCACTATTTTGGGGAAAACTCTGATGTTTATTTATAATGTTTATATTTTATTTAATTTGGGAAGTGGGGTGTTACATACTCCATGGTGGGACCGTTCCAACCCTTCCACCTGTTGAAACTCCTCAGAATGGCGTCCCCGTGACCGGGGGGAATGGCAGTGCCAACGACAATGTGATAGCTAACATGGGACTCAATGGTAATACGACAGGCGTCGGTAATGGGAATTTTGAAGCTAACGTCAATGTTGGGCTGGGCAACGGCAATGCGGGTGTTGGTAATCTGTTCGGGCCTCAGCCGTGGTTAGAAGACCGTCAAGACGATGTGTTCTCTCAGAGAGGTGCTGAAGGGGAGTTGACTGCTGAAGCACGGTTAAGGTTCAAGGCACTCGAGGACAAGATGAGGAATTTCGAGAACCAGAACACCATGGGTGTTGACATGTCCAAGTTGGGACTAATTGCTGATTTCAAGGTGCCTCCCAAGTTCAAGGTACCTGACTTTGAAAAGTACAAGGGCACCACTTGCCCTCGCGTCCACCTAAGATCATATTACCGGAAAATGTCCGCTCATTCTGAGGACGAGAAGTTGCTGATGCACTTCTTTCAGGACAACCTGTCCGGGCCCTCCCTCGAATGGTACATGAGTCTGGAACCCGCCAGTGTGCGCACGTGGAAGGAGCTTGTTGAAGCATTCGTGCACCATTACCAATATAACAACGACTTGGCTCCGAACCGAGTCCAACTGTAGAATCTGTCACAAAGGAACAACAAAGGGTTCAAGGAATACGCCCAGCGGTGGCGTGAATTGGCAGCCAGGGTTCAGCCACCGATGGTTGAACGCGAGCTTGTGGAAATGTTCGTAGCCACCCTCCCAGGGGTTTATTATGAGAAATTGGTCAGCAGTATGTCTGGAAACTTCTCAGATCTCATTATCACGGGTGAGCACGTTGAAAATGAGATCAAACTGGGGAAAATTCAAGGTGATCTGTCCTCGGCGGGAGGAGGAAAGAAGCCTTATGGTGGCAAAAGGAGGGAAGGAGAGACGAACGCCGTGTCCAACGCTAGAAGGAAAGGCAAGGGCCAGCATTAGCAGGTGGCCAGCATAACTATCCCGGCAGTCCAACAGCCACAACAGCAGCAGCAGCAGCCGAATCAACAAGGGTACAGAAAGTATCAGAACAGGGCACCTCTGTCGAGCCGTCACCTCGAGACACCGCCCATGTCCTATGCTCAGCTGTTACAGACTCTGCTCCAGTTACAGCTGATCCAGAAGAGAACCTTGGCTCCCTTGACAGGGGCAACTCCGCCAGGTTATGATGCGAATGCGACTTGCGAATTTCACTCGGGGGCACCAGGCCATACGATAGAAAATTGCAAAGCCTTCAAGCATAAGGTGCAGGACATGGTGGACGCCAAGATCATCAACTTCTCAGATAATGTGCCAAATGTCACGAAGAACCCTATGCCGAATCATAGGGGAGGTGGAGCAAATGCCATTATTGAAGACGAGAGCTTGGATTTGTTGACTGACGTCAGAGATCTGAAGACACCGCTTAGCTTCGTTAAAGCTAAGCTGATGAAAAGGGGTTTCTTTCTAGGTTGTGGAGAGCTGTGTATGGGTTGTGCGACAAGTCCTGATGGATGTGAACAGTTGATAGAGGGGATCCAAAGTCTGATGACCGAAGGAATCCTGCAGTTTAGCCGAAGGGCCGAAAGCGGATCGGGAGAGGTAATGCTGAAGCAAGATGATGAGGTTGCCACCATCACCATCCCTCGTCGGACGATAACCATTTCTGCACCCAGGCCGCCCACAATTACCATCACCAAAGCTGGGCCGATACCCTTCGAAAGCACTAATGTTGTCCCATGGCATTATGGGGCAGAGGTCTACTGCAACGGACAGAAGTTGGAGCTAGAACCCTCAGGGTCATGTGCAGAGAACCTAGCGGGCATTAGCGGAATTACTCGCAGCGGAAGAGTATTTGCTCCACCTGAGATCATGGCAAAAAAAGCGGACAAAGCTGACGCAACTGATAAAGGGAAGAGTAAAGTCGTTGAAGAGATCCCTCGTGGGGTAGAAAAAGACTTACTTGTTAAAGACGCCGAAGAGTTTATGAGGTTGATTAAGAAGAGTGACTACAAGATCGTGGATCATCTCCATCAAACACCCTAAAAAATCTCCATCCTGAATTTGTTGCTGTGTTCTGAGGCACACCGCAACGCACTGCTGAAGGTGTTGAATGCCACGTATGTACCGCAGGAAATATCGGTCAACCAGTTGGAAGGGGTCGTAGCCCACGTGAATGCTGGAAATGGGTTAGGGTTTACTGACCTGGAGCTGACGCCGAAGGGAAGAAACCACAACAGCGCCCTGCACATCTCGATAGAGTGTAGGGGAACGATTATGTCTCACGTGTTGGTGGACACGGGGTCGTCACTCAATGTTCTTCCGAAGAAAGGATTGATGAAGTTAGATACTCGCGGATTGATTTGCACACCCAATGATCTGGTTGTGAAAGCGTTCGATGGAACCAAACGGCACGTTTTCGGGGAGGTGACGCTATCAATCCAAGTCGGGCCGGAAACGTTCGACACAGTCTTCTACATTATGGACATCATGCCTGCCTACAGTTGTCTCTTAGGACGGCCATGGATCCATTCAGCTGGTGCCGTGACCTCCACGTTGCACCAGAAGCTCAAGTATGCTGTTGGAGGTAGCGTCGTGACTGTTTGTGGTGAGGAAGATATAATGGTGAGCCATTTGTCGTCCTTCAAATATGTTGAGATGGATGGGGAAATCCACGAAACCCTATGTCAGGCGTTCAAAGCTGTTAGAGTCAAGAACGTAGCGCCTGTACTCACTAAAAAACCAAAGATGACTCTCTCTTCCTTCAAGGAAGCCCGGGCCGTTGTTCAAGCCGGATCTACCCCAGGCTGGGGGCAAATTCTAGAAATACCTAACAAACAGGACAAGTTTGGGTTAGGATACTCTCCTGGGGCTGAAGCCTCCTCCTCTTCTAGCAGTGCATCGCGAGGTAAAGGGCCGATCCAGTTTACCAGTGGCGGGGTGATATTTGAAAGTGTCAACGCAGTGTCTGAAGACGGCGAAGATAGCGACTGCGACTTGGACTCTTGGATCCAGCCAAGCAAGCCAGGCGAAAGCCTCAACAAATGGTCCGTCAGGGATATCATCCAAATGACAAGCAAAGAGTAATGATTTACTTTTTTTTTCAATCGTTGTACAACCCTATGTCCTACCCGGAGCATAGTGGTTTTATTGTCAGGGCCTCGTTTGATTATGTACATGCATTTTACCAATAAATCAAAAGGCATTTTTCTTCGTATTCAAATATTGTGATCTCTGTTATTCATGTTTTATATTTGTTTTGAAAAACAACAAAATGGCAATGGGGTTTGTGCTAACCTGCATATCCTTGTTTTAAGCTTAACCCTTGTTATTGCAGGATCCACATAGCAGATGACATCGACTCTGGACCTTCTACGACTCACTTCGACTTCGATTGCCCGATCTATCAAGCCGAAGAAGAGATTGATGAAGACGAAGACCTTCCCGAAGAGTTGGCCCGCCTGTTGAAACAAGAAGAGAAAGTGATTCTGCCTCACGAAGAAGAAATTGAGATTGTGAATCTGGGTTCTGAAGAACTTGTCAGGAACGTCAGTATAGGGGCCGCATTGCAGAGTGATGTCAAGCAGAGATTCGTCGAGATGCTAGGAGAGTATAGTGACATCTTTGCTTGGTCATACGAGGATATGCCCGGACTTGATACTGACATCGTGGTCCATCACTTGCCGCTGCGAGAAGATTGTCCTCCCGTCAAGCAGAAGCTTAGAAGGGCACGACCAGATATGGCCGTTAAGATCAAAGAAGAAGTGCAAAAGCAGCTTGATGCTGGCTTCTTAGCGGTCACTACTTACCCTCCGTGGGTCGCCAACATAGTGCATGCACCGAAGAAAGACGGTAAGGTACGAATGTGCGTCGATTATCGGGATTTGAATATGGTGAGCCCTAAAGATGATTTCCCGCTTCCCCATATTGATGTGTTGGTCGACAATACAGCTCAGTTCTCCGTGTTTTCGTTCATGGATGGCTTCTCCGGTTACAACCAGATCAAGATGGTGTCGGAGGACATGGAGAAAACTACGTTTATCACTCCCTGGGGAACATTTTGCTACAAGGTAATGCCTTTCGGTCTGAAGAACGCAGGGGCCACTTACCAACGAGCAATGGTTACTTTGTTTCATGACATGATTCATCATGAGATTGAGGTCTATGTTGATGACATGATTGCGAAGTCCCAAATGGAGGAGGGACATCTGGTCAATTTGCTGAAGCTTTTTGAGAGGCTTAGGAAGTTCAGGTTGAGGCTGAATCCTAACAAGTGTACTTTCGGGGTACGGTCTGAAAAACTACTAGGGTTTATCGTGAGTGAAAGGGGCATTGAAGTTGATCCTGCGAAGATAAAAGCGATACAAGAAATGCCAGCGCCAAAAACCAAAAAAGAAGTTCGTGGTTTCTTGGGCAGAATAAACTACATTGCAAGGTTTATCTCTCAGCTCACGGCCACGTGTGAGCCGATGTTCAAACTGCTAAAGAAAGATCAGGCGATTATCTGGAACGAGGATTGCCAGAAGGCATTTGATAAGATAAAACAGTATCTACAAGAACCTCCGATCTTAATACCCCCAGTGGCCGGAAGACCCTTAATCATGTACTTGACAGTTCTTGAGAATAGTATGGGGTGTGTTCTCGGTCAGCACGACGAGACGGGCAGAAAGGAGCATGCCATTTATTATTTGAGTAAAAAGTTCACAGACTGTGAATCTCGTTACTCAATGCTAGAGAAGACGTGTTGTGCACTAGCCTGGGCTGCCAAACGTTTACGACAGTACATGCTCAACCACACCACCATGCTAATTTCGAAGATGGATCCGATTAAGTACGTCTTCGAGAAGCAAGCGCTTTCGGGCAGGATTGCCAGATGGCAAATGGTGTTGACGGAATACGATATTCAGTATGTTTCCCAGAAGGCCATCAAGGGAAGCGTATTGTCTGAATACCTCGCCGAACAGCCGATCAAAGATTACCAGCCGATGAAATTTGAATTCCCTGATGAGGATATCATGTTTCTTAAAGCGAAAGATTACGATGAACCGTTACCCGACGAGGGTCCAGACAGGAAATCCCAATGGAAATTGATATTTGACGGGGCGGTTAACTCTTATGGAAGTGCCATTGGGGCGATCATCACGACTCCCCATGGATCCCACATCCCGTTCACAGCGAGACTGACGTGTCTGGTCACCAATAACGAAGCGGAGTACGAAGCATGCATCATGGGTCTAGAAGAGGCAATTGATTTGAGAATCAAGAACCTAGATGTATATGGTGACTCGGCGCTTGTGATCAACCAGATTAAAGGGGAGTGGGAGACTCGTCAATCGAATTTGGTGTCGTACATGAACTATGCCAGAAGGCTGCTTCCGTTTTTTGATCGAGTGGAACTCCATCATGTGCCCAGGGCTGAAAACCAGATGGCTGATGCCTTAGCCACGTTGGCTTCGATGTAAAAAGTCAATTTTTGGAATGAAGCTCCAAGAATTGTCCTTTCTCATCTTGATAGACCTGCATTTATCTTTGCAATCGAGGAAGCCTCCGACGGCAAGCCATGGTTCCATGACATCCAAACCTTCCTTATGACTAAGGAGTATCCTCGGGAGCGTCAACCCAGGATAAGAAGACTCTGAGGAGGCTGTCTGGAAATTTTTATCTCAATCTTGATGGAGTTATGTATAAAAGAAACCATGATCTCGTGCTACTCAGATGTGTAGATGAGAAAGAGGCGAGTATGCTCATGGAAGAAGTCCATGAAGGCACATTTGGTACGCACGCCGGCGGGCATGCTATGAAGAGAAAGATCCTGAGAGCAGGATATTACTGGCTGGCGATGGAATCAGATTGCTTCAAATTCGCGAAGAGATGTCATAAATGCCAGATTTTTGCTGATAAGATTCATGTGTCGTCGTGCCCGTTGAATGTCATGTCCTCCCCGTGGCCGTTCTCCATGTGGGGCATCGACGTGATAGGCAAGATCGAGCCCACTGTGTCTAACGGTCATCGCTTCATTCTAGTAGCCATCGACTACTTCACCAAGTGGGTGGAGGCAGCCTCGTACGCTAATGTGACCAAGAAGGTGGTGGCTAAATTCATAAAGAGGGACATCATCTGTCGTTACGGAATTCCTGAGCGGATCATTACTGATAATGGTTCGAATCTGAATAACAAGATGATGAGAGAGTTGTGCCAGAGTTTCAAGATTGAACACCACAACTCATCTCCTTACCGGCCGAAGATGAATGGCGCCGTTGAAGCGGCCAATAAGAACATCAAGAAGATTATACAAAAGATGGTTGTGACCTACAAGGATTGGCACGAGATGTTGCCATTAGCACTGCACGGTTATCGTACAACGGTACGTACCTCAACCGGGGCAACTCCTTTCTCCTTAGTGTACGATATGGAAGTTGTCCTACCGTTAGAAGTGGAGATACCTTCTTTGCGAGTTTTGGTTGACGTAAAACTCGATGAGGCAGAATGGATTAAGAACCGACTAAATCAACTCAGCCTGATGGACGAGAAGAGGTTAGCATCGATTGCATATGGTTGTCTGTACCAAAGTCGAATGAAGAAAGCTTATGATAAGAAGGTGCGTCCTAGAAGCTTTCAGACGGGTGATCTCGTCCTGAAGAAGATTCTTCCTCCATACTCCAATCACCGGGGCAAGTGGACTCCCAATTATGAAGGTCTGTACGTCGTCAGCAAGGTCTTTTCGGGAGGAGCCTTGTTGTTATCCACGATGGATGGTGAAGATTTTGCATCCCCGGTGAACGCGGATGCAGTTAAAAAATACTTTGCTTAAAGAATGACCCGCTGGAAAGAAAAAGAATATCCAGGAAAAAATGGGGCATCCCGGTGAACCATAAAAAATAAAAAGGTTCGGGCAAAAATTAGGGATATAAATTGAAAAGATGTACACCCGCAAAGTCGAAAACCTGGAAGGGCGACTTTGGAAAAAAAGGGTATCCCGGTGAATCGAAAACCCGAAAGGGCGATTCAGGAAAAAGTTAGGGATTTGAAGAAGCAAATGACTGCGTTCCACGTGTGGACTTTCATTGTTTAGTGGTTTGGAAGACCTGAGGGCCGTTCATCAGAATCAACCTCTTCTGAAGCTGAAACGTAGGAGAGGTATCGGAGTCGAGTGGGTCATAGAGGGATCAACTCATGGTGTTCGTCTACGCCTCATTGCCGACATTTGTTTATATACTGATGTATATTTATGTTGTATATTTGCGCAGCTTCCTCATTCCAGGAGCTTGCATCTGTTGTAAAACATTTTTACCCATTCAGGGGTTCGTTATCAATAAAATGTATACTATTCAGCAATTCTGTTTGTCTGTTTAGCACGTATCTGTTTTGTTTGCGAAAAAGAACGCCAATGTTTTTGATAAAATGCGCATACATAAACATACTGGCCTAGGCCACTGATTGTTGAAACAATGAACATTGTCACAAGATGATAACCTTGATAGGTCCCTTTGAGAAGGGTATCTTGTCTATTTGTTTGTGTTGTTGCAGGTGCAGCATACTCCAGGCAGTACGCCGTATGCGTCCCCAAGCAGGATGATTCCTTCTTTTCCAGCAAGTTCAGCAGCACCTCCCCGTGGAGTTTGAACATGAGATCGTAGGCATTGATATGCCTCCCCAACCAGAGAGAAGATTCTCTCCCCAGTTAGATACATCCTGAAGGAACGTCATCTCCCCAACTGAGTCATATACTGAAGTGTGCAGCAATTGATAGTTCCAGACTGAAGTCTCCAGGAGAATTGAAATTCCCCACAGAGTTGTACTCTCCCCTGTAAGCAGGACGATTCCTTCTTCCCCAGCCGAGTTTGCAGATCCTCAAGAGAGCCGAGTCCTTGGAATCCGTTTGGGCCATGATTGGTTTTCCCCAGTAGAGTGTTAAATAACTGATGTTGTATTTCCCCGCCGGAGTCGTTATCTCCAGGAAGGCTTAGCCGCGAAGGCCGTGCAGTTTATTTCTGCAATTAACATCGTTTTCCTCAGCAGTTGTGGTTTGAATACCCGGTTGAGCGGGTCCAAGTTCTCGTAGAGCTTTATTCTCCAGCAGCAGTCGACTGAAGTTCGTTTCCCCAGGCGGAGTCCAATTGAGATTGGCGTGACTTCTTCTCCTTGGCAAGATGAGTCCTTCCTCCACCAGAGTGGTTCTTTCTCCTTGATAGGAGGATTCTCCCTTCAGCATTTATTTTGCTGATGGGGTCATAGCATTCTGCATGATTACATAGCATTTACCCTAAACGCGTAGCATTTCCACCGTGTGGAGCATTACGCCATAGTCAAACATATGCATATGAAACATGAGCTAGGTCGTTACCGTTCTTGTTTTGCAGGTGTTCCCCGGCAGGGTGTCTGCTCAAGATGATTCTTGAGCTCCTCACCGAAGTTGATTGTTTAAGATGATTCTTAAAATCCCCCCGCAAAGTCGCTTGCCCAAGATGATTCTTGAACTCCTCAGCGAAGTGGTTTGCTTAAGATGATTCTTAAAATCCCCAGTGAAGTCGCCAGAGTTGGTTTCTCAAGTTGATGCTTAGAGTCCCCGACAGAGTGTTTGCCCAGGATGATTCCTGAAATCTCCAGCAGAGTTATCGGTTCAGGACGATCCTTGAAGTCCCCGACAGAGTTATTTGTCCAAGATGATTCTTGAAGTCCTCAGCAGATTTGACTCATCCAGAATGATTTCTGGATCCCTAGAGCAGAGTTACTTGATAGTTCTCCGGAATCCCCAGCGGAGATGCGTCATCCCCAGCAGGTTTCCCCAGCGAAGTTGAAACTTCCCTTGAAGACTTGATGATTGAAGTCCAACCATATTGACGAAGTAGTTTTCTCAGCTGATGCGGAGTGCCTGATGGCAGAAGCTTGGATATCCCCAATTGGTTCATGATTGACTGAGAATTCTATTCACGACTTACTGACGCAGTCCGGCTGACGCCCAAAAATCTCTTTGAATGCCCGATGGCATGATTAACTTGATTGTTGACCTGATGAGTCCCGAGGAACCTTGATGCTTGACGGCATGATCGACCATGTATCACCGGTTACCGTGTGACCAATTCCCCAGCTAGTTGTCGTACATCTAATATTTCAGTTTTCGAAGATTTGTTCCCATCAGAGTACCGTGTACGTGTGTAGTTGGAAAATTTCCGGGTTTGTTGGTATTCAACCGTCTCGCACCTTGATTGTTTGAGAGCCGTTCGCTTCTCACCCAGTCATGTCCAAGCCGTTTGAATAGGGGCAGCTGTTGCACCCTAAAATTTGCCCAACATTTCTTTACCTAGCTTATGTTTCATTTCATTCACATTAGCATTATCATTTTAATTTCATTGACATGTATGCAGGAGATCAAGAGGTTTGATTACCAATCAAGAGCTATACAAGACTATGAAGCTAGCTAACAAGGTGATTCAAGTGTTCAAGGGTTGATATCCTTGTCAGGGAAGTTAAAAGATTCTCAGAGAGGGTGGTTGAAACCAAGTGTGTAGGTCTCCTAACTTGAGAGTTGTGGGAAGTCATCAGATGATTCTGAAGCCATGAAGATGGACTTGAGGTCTTGAGAGAGCTCATGATAAGTGTTGAAGATCACTTTGAGGCCTAGACAGGTCATTGTGCAAGATTAAGAAGGCTCAGCCATGAGTGGTGCAGCCAGGGTTTGACTAGGTCAACCCTAGGTCAACTGATGATTTGAAGGAGGTTGAGACCCAATTCAAAGTCCATGTGATCATGGATTGATCCATTGAGATATTATAAGGATGATTCCAAGGTTAACTCATCATGATTGAAGAGTTTGAGAAGTTTCAAGCTAGGGTTTCTAAGGCTTGACAGTGTAAAATCCCCTAGTTTGACCCCTATCTTCAAGGTAGTTTATCTCAAGATGTGATTGTCATCTTATCTTTCCCCCAACATGAATGTTGTAAAGCATGGTCTTAGCTTTAATTTGAGTGCTAGAAGTCCTTGATAGGATTTGTATAACTCAAGTTATGACTTTGACAAGTTACAGGTCATCTGAGGTATGTGAATTTGGAGCTTGAAAGTTGTCCAACTTGCATGAAACTTTTTCCCTAGAAGGATGATTCCTATGAACTTTTGGTAAACATGAATGTTGTTACTTATCCTCTTAGCTTTCTAGAGAATACTAAAAGTCCTTGATAGGATTTGTAGAACTCAAGTTATGGCTTTGACAAGTCAAGGGCATTTTGGTCATTTGGAGATTATAGGTCATTTCAACCATAAGGCCATAACTCCTATTTGCAAGCTTCAAATGGGAAAATGTTCAACATCAAACTTGTTCAAAATGATGTTTTAAGGCTAACCAAGAGGTCATGAGATGTTGGAATTGCTTGTAGCTTAAAATCACAAAAATGGCTTAAAGTAAGGATGATTTTCAAATGAACCAAAGATGGAAATTGGTATTTTTTATCTACATGTCCAAACTAAGGCATGTAATATGTCATTTTGATTCTAAAACCCATTTTAAGAACATTGGTTTTTCCACAATTTTGAATTGAAGTTTAATTTGTGGACTTGCTTTGAAAAGTAGTTACTTACATCTTAAGTAACATTTGCCAAACCAAAATTCAAGGTATGGCCAAGGCTTCTTTCAATCCAAACACATCCAAAGTACCATTAGGAGAGAAATTGGAAGGGAATGAGGGTGATTGCAAGCTGCTAGCAGAATTGTGCATACCATGGCATGAGATTGAAATCTTCATGACATGAGAAATTGAACTTCTCATTAGAAGGATCTAGAGCTTTCTAGATCATCCATACATGTTCTATATATGATGATGAGATGATCCAATGCCAAGGTTGGTGATGATTGAAGGAGAGAGTAGAGATTGAGATTGAAAACTCATTGCTTGCAACTGAATTCAGTTACACATTTCCATTCACTTTCCATCCATTTTCTTTATTGCAATCTCTTCCATGGAGGCTAGTGAATGATTCCAGATCATAATCAAGGCAAATTCGTGGTTGATTGGTGTTCTTGATCTCAGATTTTGTCACCTGCAACTCAGAGTTCGTTCCAAGAATCCAGAGCATTTCCATCCATTTCATTGCATACAGAAACTTGGAATTGATTCACTGAAGGAGTCTGGAGCATTTGAGGGCTTGATTTGAAGGTTTACTACTTCTGTGCACACGAAATTCTCAGGTTAGTAACTTTCAATCCCCAGCTTGAAGTAGGTAGAATTAAGAGGAACTAGGATGTTAGATGCATTGTGGATTGATGTAGGAAGGTTTTCAGATCATTAATTTGAAAGTTAGTGACCAATTAGGGTTGTTACCATTTTCGGGTGAGATGTTGTTCTTGCGAATCTTGAGGATTTAGAGAGAATTAATGGTATGATTGAGTTCCTTGTGAAATTTGGGACAAGTTTCATCAAGGAATCGTGGCCTATGGTGGATTCTATGGCAAGCTAGGGTTATGAGATAAAGACCGGAGAATGTCACCGGCGGTGACTTTGGGCGCGCAGGTGGCCTGAGTTTCAGAGGTTTGAATTGGGGAAGATGATCCCAGGGCCATTGGATCATAGTTTGACTTGGACTGAGGACCTCATCCAATGGCCACGCGTGCATGAAATTTGTGAAGAATTTCTGAACTAAATGAAACGATGCGTTTCATTAATCAGTTGTGGTTTTGGGCTTAAGTCAGATTAATATCAGCACCCCCTTGTTGGGCCCAACCCTGAATTGAAATGGATTGCCTTGCTATCTACACCACGCGTGTGTTTATTTTTCTTGGATTTTCTTTTATTTTCCATTTTATTCATGGTTAGTGATTAATTCATAAAAAATGGAAAAATGATGCAATTAATCCCATTCTTTTTGCATTGGATTCATTATAGGATCTAGTATTTTTTAGATAAAAAATATTATTATTTCATGCATTTTCTGATTTTATGGGAATTTTTACATTTTAACTGATATTAAAATAATCATGCTTGATGGTTGATTTTGTTGAATTTGGTTTAATCATGTGATGATGATTTTGGCCTTGATTTTTTGTGAGTAGTTAGCATAGATATACATGCTCCACCTAGATTTTTCTCACATTTTTGTGATGAATATAAGTGGTAGTTTTAGGTTGAAAATTTAAGAGCTCCATTTTTAGGGTTTATGGTTGATACCTTGTGGTTTAGATTTTATTTTTAGAACTTGGTGGATGATTCAACCTCTGATTTTTGTATGGTAGATTCATGATTGAATTAAGGTCCCTTAGGAAATCTTGTAGGAATTTTCAAGGTAGTTTTCTATTTTTGCTTGATTTTAGTTTAGGTGCTAGTTTTAGATGATTCTGAGGCACTAATTCAACCAGATTAACTTCCTTAGTTCCCTTAGATTAGGGTTTTGTCTCTCTTGCTCTTGGATGATGTTGAAGGCAAGTTGAAGGTGCAATGGATTGCTTGAAGAGGCTTGAATGTGAGGATCTTCCCTTCTTTTGGTGTAGTTTTGTTTAGGTGTTGAGATTAGGGTTTTGTAGGCATAGCTTCTAGATAGATTCTCTTCCTTCATAAACATGGATGATGTTGATCACTTCCATTCTTCCCTATGATGTAAGGTCCCCTTGTAAAGGCCTAATCCCTCCTTTGGTAGGATGTGTGGCTCTTTACAAGTTGGTAGAATCTTTGAGGGTCCCTTTCTCTGATGATGGGATGCTTAGTGGTGACCTTTGGTCTTCACTCTATTGTCAATCATCCAAACCTGGCTCTTGTTAGATGAATCTATCTCCCTTGTTAGAGGATGGAGTTCCTTGCTAGAAGACTGAAAAGGCTAAAAGTTGATACTTCTTTGTGTTTGAAGATTATTCTGAGAAGCTGAAGCTTGTAGTTGATACTTGTAAGGAGGAGAGGGCTGAAGCCTGAAGGTCTAGAAGAACAAGTTGACACTTGTGAAGAAGATCAAATTGAGATTGAGTGAAGAGCTGAGGCTTGAGGAATAAAGGATAAGTTGATACTTATGTTGATACATTGAGAGCCTGAAGGAGCCAAGTTGATACTTGATATGAGGAGTGAAGCCTGAAGGTGGAGTTTACCAAAGAGCTGAAGCTTGAGGAAGAAGAAAGAACAAGTTGATACTTATGCTTGATGTATTGAAAGCTTGGAGAAGCAAGTTGACATTTGTTATTGAAGATGATAGCCTTGAAGAGTGATTGAGGACTGATTGTCGCTTGCGCGAAAATAAGGTGCCGGCACGACAGAAGAGGCGCCACCTTTCGTTATTTATCCCTCAGAGCGGGAAAGGAAACGATCGGAAAAACCTGACGAAAAAGGGTAAGACAAGGTCATCGCAACCATTGTCTGGGTTCGGTAGTCGGTTACGCAAGGGGAAGGTATTAGCACCCCTCACGTCCGTCGTACTCGACGGGATCCTCGCTTGTTTGTTTACTTGGACGGGTTGGTTTTATTCTATCTACCTATCAAGGATGGCTGAAAAAGAAAAGAAAAATGACTCGGCAAAGCGTCGCACTTTATGCCTACGTATTCTCATCAGAGAATGAGAAATCAGAGTCAACGTAGTTCGGCCTACGAAGGGTTATGGGGGAAGGTAGCTTGCCAAGACATCGCCATCTTGTGCCTACGTACTCTCAACAGGTATGAGAGATCAGAGCATACGTAGTTCGGGAAACTACAATTTATTTCCTGTCTTTTACGAAAGAAGTGTTTTTTATTGTGTTTGCGATTTCAACCGCACTAGAGACTATGACCTGAGAGTGAATGCGTCGCATGCCACCCAAAGGGTACCATACTAAACATCCAGACTATGGAAAAGAAACTCTCCCACAATCATTTCTCAGATAGCTTAAGGCTCGTAACGTACGAAAGAAATCATTCATGATTACTGTATCTTAAACTGTTTTGAGATGAGAAGAGAACAGCCCAACTAGGAGGGAGACTATCAAGTCCTACTGTTATCATGCCATGGATTCATCCTATGGTTGAGGTTTGAACAGGGAACTCCTAGAAGTTGTCATGCATAGATTTCAACCTAAAAGTCTATCATCAAATCCTTATCAAAGGAAATGAGAGTCCTAAGGGATCATGTCAATGATACACCAAAACAGACAAAGCATCAGCTTAACAGTAAAATGCATGCAATGCAAGTGAGGGAGGAAATGTGTGTGGGGCTTCAGCCTCCACAAGCTCATCTCAACCTCAAGCCAGTCATGAAATAACAGTAATCATACTGAAACATAAACAACATGCTATCAAGCAATAAACAGTAAACTGCAATCATACAGATAAAAGAAATGAAATACCATCAGGCAAACAAACTACATGGGCAAGGGAGCTGGGCTCTACCGAATACCCGCAAGCAAAGCCACGCAATAACAATACAAGCAGAGGAAGCAACTCAACCTCTAATGCAATCATGCTCCTAGATCTTACTTATTCTATATGAACTTATTCTAATGCAACATACAAATCAAACAAAACACACAATACAGAAAAGAAAATATAAGAAAGCTTCAGCTCCTCCAGCAGCAATTCAGTCTTCAGACTTCAATCATCAATTGCTTTCCAGGCTTCAACCCTACAACATGAGTTTCAACTCATCTTCTCCCTTAAGCTTCAGCTTCTTGATCAGCTCCACCTTCAGGCTTCACTATCTTCAGGGATCTTCAAGTATCAACTTGATCTTCATGCTCTTCAATGCTTCAGCTGGAATGGCAGTCTTCAAGGATTCATCCTCTTCAACAATCTTCAATGAAGTCTTCATCTTCATGCTCAGGCTCTGCCATCTCTCAAGACAAATCAAATCAGAGAGAATCACTACTGGATAAGCTGGGGGATATTGAACTGCTTATTTGATCACCAAAGGTGACCTATAAGGGTTCAACATCAAGGGACTGGTTCCCTCAAAAGTTCTACCTCCTAGGTATAGCACTAATCCCTCCAAAGGAGAGAGGTGTATACCCTGGAAGGACTTTGAATCATAGGGAGGAATGGAGGTGAATGATACTATCCATGTTTGAGAAAGAAATTATCTACATCTAAGCTCTTCCTAATCCTAACCCTAAAACAACAAAAAGAAAAGAAGAACAAGCTCCTCAAGCTCCTCCATGCCTCTTCCAATCTTCTATTATGCTCCACCATGCTCCACAATGAGATTCCAAGCTCCTCAAACCAAAGGGAAACTCCAAAGCAAAGCAAACTAAACAAAACTTGCCCTAAAGGCCACACAAACAATCATTCAATTCAAAAATCAACCAAAAATAGCATATTATTCTATTAAATCCTAATATAAATGCTAGGGGACCCTACATAACTACCCTTAAGTCCCATATATTCCCCATAGACTAAATTGCCCTAAAAAACCTAAATCTAAAATTGTTATGAACCTATGTTAAAGTTTTAATCAAATTCTATACTACCTAGAACTACCTAATTAAAACTACCCTAAAAATTATCACAAAATTATGAAATTAAATCAGGGGGAACCTAAACCATTCATCTAATCATCCTAAAAAGATTGAACTCAAAACCCTAAGGGAACTACCCTAATTAAAATCTACAAAATCATGCATCAACTAAAAGAATTAAAAAGCAATTAAAAGTATAAATGTGCAAAAAATATAAAAATGAAATAAAATGGCTATTTTATGGTTTTATATTTTTCTAGACAGAAAATGGAAAATGGGAAAAAAGTCTCATTAAAAAATATGGAATTTTCATTTTATTGTGAATTTTTAAAGTAAAATGAAATTTGGAGAAAAATAATATGAGAAATGATGAGGTGGGTGCAAGAAGAAATAAGGTTCAGTTATTATTCATATCTGGGCCCATACTGGGGGTGCCAAGAGCAAGGCACGCCCCAGCCTAATGCAAATCAGAAAAACAAATAAAAATTAAAAGAAAAAGATAAAAACGGTGCGAATAGTAGGAAAGTGCAGTGCCTTTCGTGATTGGGCTTGGATGGGGGTGGCGTTAGCAATGTTGTCTTAGGCCCAGGCTGGCGTTTAATGAAACGCAGCGTATGGACTGCTCATTCTCCCTCCAATTTGTTTTTAAATCCTGGCCGTTCGATTGTTCCTCCAGTCAACGGGTCCACGCGCGATCAATGGTGTGGATTTAGTCTTCTTCCTTGGCTCATTAGGGTTTTAGAACCTCCATGAAAATATAAGCTTCATGCATGAACTTTCCACCACTCGTGTGACTCCATTACTCCATCAAGTGCCACGATCCAAGAACCAAACTTACTCTATTTTTCACGTAGAATCCAACTGTAGCATTGGTTTGCATTAAAACAAACTATATCGTGCTAACCGAACGGCATAACATCATGAACTCAAAGTTTCTTCAATTTTCAACCATCACCAAACTCAACAATCTTTATATAGAAGTGATCCTTATGTCATGCTGATTGAAACTAACCAATTATCGTGCATTATAACCCACTAAATCAATCATTCTAACTCCATCAAGAATTAACCACCATGAATGAAACCTCACCAATTGGTCTTAAACTCATCCAAATGAGTCACCTAATGGTCTCTAATGGTTTCACAACAAGAACTAACCCTAGCCATGCCTAAATCAGAGTGTGGAAGTGATTTTGCTTACCTTGATTCTTGCAATGGTAGGTGGTGAAAAGCTTCGAATCAAGTCTTGTAGATCTTCAAGAATGGTCTCTAGGTGATGAACAATCCTCTGCTTGCACAAGATTTGATGGAAATGGCTTGTATCTCAAGATCCAATGCCTTTTGCTCCCTTGCAACTTCACTTGGAACTCCTTCAATTCATCAACAATGGAACCTCAAGCTAGCATGAACATACTCAGGGATGTTTGTAGAGAAGATTTGTGTAAAGAAATGGAAGGGTAATGAAGAGAAAAATGAAGTTTCAATACAATTTGCAAAATGGAGAATTTTGGTTCAATCTCTATTCTCTACCACCATTAACATCAACAATCACCAAACTTTCATCAATGGAGATTGTATTCAATATATAGACTGATTTAGAAGGGTCTAGAACCATCTAGATCATTCTAGTAAGAACTTGAACTTTCATGACATGATAATTTGCATTTCCATTCTCACCATATGATATATCATGACAAAAACCCTTGCAACTTGATTAATTAACTTGAATATCTCCTTACATGAGATTTAGGACAATACACAATGCATATTTCCCTTATTCATTAAGCTTTTCCTTGTTTTGGCTTGGTACCCCATTATGCAAGCAACCAAATTACAAAGCAACCCCAAGATTTAAGCCTCAAATCAAACTTGTGGCTGAACCATTGTTCTTAAAATGTCCTTTGGAGTCAAAATGACCTATCATATGACATGGTTAGGGTTTATAGCTTGGATTTTATGATTTTCCATTTCACTTGAATTAACTTATGCCTCATTTTTAGGCCATTTTTATCACTTTTTGCTATGAGCCTCTCCAACATCTCATGACCACCCTACTAGCCTTAAAACATCCTTCTAAGCAACTTTTATGTTGAAGGTTTTTCCATTTGAAGCTTGGAAGTAGGAGATATGGCCATATGCTTGAAATGACCTATAACTTCCAAATGACCAAAATGCCCTTGGCTTGTCAAAGCCATAAGTTGAGTTCTACAAATCCTATCAAGGACTTATAGTACTATCTAGAAATCTAAGAAGATGCTCTTCAACATTCATGTTGACCAAGATACCATAGGAATCATCCTACTAGGGCAAAAGTTGTCTGCAAGTTGGGTGACTTTCAAGGACCCAGATTCACATACCTCAGATGACCTGTAATTTGTCAAAACCATAACTTGAGCTCTGCAAATCCTATCAAGGACTTCTACCACTCAAATTAAAGCTAAGAACAATCTCTACAACATTAATGTTGTGGGGAAGATGAGATGACCATCACCTCTTGAGCTAAAACTGCCTGGAAGATAGGGATCAAACTAGGGGATTTTACACTGACAATCCTTAGAAACCCTAGCTTAAAACTTCTCAAACTCTTCAATCATGATGAGTTAGTCTAGGAATAATCCTTATAGTATCTCAATACATCATTCCATGATCTCATGGCTCTTGGATTAGGTCTCAACCTTCTCCAAATCTTCAGTTGACCTAGGGTTGACCCAGTCAAACCCTAATTCTACCATTCATGGTTGAATCTTTTGAATTCTTGCATAATGACCTCTCTGGGTTTCATGATGGCTTTCAATACATCTCATAAACTTTCTCAAAGCTTCAAGTCCATTCTTCAAAGTCTCAGAATCATCTGAGGAGCACCCACAACTCTCAAGTTATGAGACACACAACCTTGGTTTCAACCAATTCCTCTGAGGATCTCTTGAACTTTCTGATAAAGGTATCAACCTTCAAACACTTGATGGGTAAATAAATGTTGGTAAAATTTTGGGGTGCAACACTGATGACTGAACTGCTATCAGAGGAGCTTTGCTGTGAAGCTGTGGAAGCTGTTGATTTGCTTTCTTGTCTGTCTGTTTGCTTTCTGTGCAACTGTATTGCTGTGACTTGTTTGATTTGCTTGATGCATTAGAATAAGTTCATATTTAGATTGATTTAAGCTAGGAGCATGATTTCACTAGAGGTTGAGTGGCTCCCTCTGCTTGTATTTTTACTGTATGGCTTTGCTTGCGGGTATTCGGTAGAGCCCAGCTCCCTTGCCTGTGTGGTTTGTGTTTGCTTGATAGCATTTTATTTCCTCTGTACGATTGCAGTTTATTCTATTTTGCTTGATAGCATGTTATTTCTTCTGTATGATTGCAGTTATTCATATCTGGCTTGAGGTTGAGATGAGCTTGTGGAGGCTGCTGCCCCACACACATTTCCTCACTCACTTGCATTTCATGCATTTTACAGTCATTTACTGTATATCTGTTTACTGTTTTAGCTGATGCTTTATCTGTTTCTGTTTATCATTGACATGATCCCCTAGGAATCTCACTTCCTTTGATAAGGAAGTGATGATTAGAACTTTAGGTTGAAACCTATGCATGATAACTTCTAGGAGTTCCCTGTTTCAAACTTCAACCATAGGATGAATCCTTGGCATGACAACATTAGGACTTGATAGTCTCCCCTTAGTTGAGCCCGTTCTCTCTTCTCATCTCAAAACAAATTAAAATACAGTAATAAAGGTTAACTGACGTCGTACGTTACAAGCCTTAAGCTATCTGAGAAAGGATTGTTGGAGAGTTTCTTTCCAACAGTCTGGATGTTTAGTATGGCACCCTTTGGGTGACATGCGACGCATTCATTCTCAGGTCATAGTCTCTAGTGCGATATTGGTTGCAAACATCCATAAAAAACAGTTCTTCCGTAAAAGACAGAAAACAAACTTCAAACCTTTTTGCCCCGTGGGCCCATAAGTCAAAGGAAGCTTTTCTGAAGAAAAGAGTGTCATTAACTCCCAGTTCTACCGCAAACGGTAACGCCTAAGTCTCCAAAGGTCGAGCTACGTACATCCAACTGCTGGACCTGTTTGTTAACCCTACTCGATAAAATAGATGAATCTGAATTCCCGTAATCCGTATTATCCCGAACTACGTAAGCTCTGATCTCTCAAGCCTGTTGAGAGTACGTAGGCACAATACTGACGTATTGGCGAGCCACCTTCCCCGTAACCCGTAGTTAGTCGAACTACGTTGACTCTGATTTCTCATTCTCTGATGAGAATACGTAGGCATAAAGTGCGACGCTTTGCCGAGTCACTTTCTTTTCTTTTCAGACCAGCCTTGATAGGTAGATAGATAAAACCAACCCGTCAGATAAACACAACAAGCGTGGATCCCATCGAGTACGATGGACGTGAGGGGTGCTAATACCTTCCCCTTGCGTAACCGACTCCCGAACCCAGACAATGGTTGCGATGACCTTGTCTTATACCTTTTCGTCAGGTTTTTTCGATCGTTTCCTTTCCCGCTCTGAGGGATAAATAACGAAAGGTGGAAACACTTCTGTTTTGTCGGCACCTTATTTTCGCGGTAGCGACAATGGTGGATTTGGTAATATGAATGGTGTTGGGGTGATTCCTGTCAACGCTGGGTTTGGACCTGTTAGGGTCAACCAGAGTTTCGGTAACGGGGGACGAGGTCCCATGATCAATCAGCAAGGGTTTGGTCGTAACACTGGTTACGACGGATATGGAAATTGAAATGTGAATTGGGGCGAAGACTGCCAGGAGGACGCCTTTTCTGGAAGAGGTGTGGGGTTTGAAGGACCTATTGATCCTGTGCAGAGGATCAGAATGCTTGAAGAACAGATGAAGGGGGTAGTGAATCAGAACTCCACCGGTTTGGATATGACTACAATGGGCTTGGTACCAGGGCTGAGGGTGCCGTTGAAATTCAAGGCTCCCACTTTTGACAAATATAAAGGGGACACCTGTCCTAAGGTCCATGTTCGCTCTTATTACAGGAGGATGTCCGTGTATTCATATGATGAAAGGATGCTCATGCATTTCTTTCAGGACAGCTTGTCAGGACCTTCACTTGAATGGTATATGGGGCTGGAGCCCACGCAGATTAAAACCTGGAAGCAATTGGCTGATGCTTTCGTGACGCATTACAAATACAACAGCGATCTGGCGCCAAACCGGGTCCAATTGCAGGGTTTGTCACAGAAGAACGGTGAAAGCTTTAAAGAGTATGCACCAAGATGGCGCGATATGGCAGCGATGGTGCATCCTCTTTTAATTGAAAGGGAGATGAATGACATGTTCATTGGGACGTTTACCGGGGTGTTCTACGAAAAATTGTTTAGTGTATCATTGAGCAGTTTCTCAGATTTGATTCTTATGGGGGAGATGATCGAAAAAGGGATTAAAGTTGGAAGGTTCCAAGCAGGTGAGTCTACTTCAACAGGAGGTGCCAGAAAAGCATTTGGTGGTAGATGACAGGATGATACTAGTGTCGTGTTCGGTGGCAGGGGCAGGGGCAGAGGAAGACATCAGTATGTTCATCCGCAACAGATAGCTAGTGTCACTATCTCGCTTCTTCAACAGAGGCAGCCACAACAGCAACAACCACAGCAACAGCAAGGACAGAATACTGGCCAGAGAAGGGTACAGAACCCGAGAGCGAAAAGAGTGTTCGACGCACCTCCTTCCACGTATGCAGAACTCCTCCAGACCCTGCTAGGTTTGAACTTGGTTGAAAAGAGGACTTTGGCACCACCTACAGGGGCGGTACTTCCTTACGGATATGATGCCAACAAGCATTGTGAATTCCATTCCGGGGCACCCGGGCATGATATAGAAGTTTGTCAGGCATTTAAACACAAAGATCAAGATTTATTGCATAGCAAAGCCATTAACTTTGGACAGGTGGGTCCAAGTATCGTACAACAGCCTATGCCCAATCATGGGGCAAACACCATCTTGACAGAAGAGAATCTGAATCTAGTGATGGATGTCAATGAGCTGAAGACACCGTTGGGTGAGATTAAAAGCACGCTGTTAAAAGGAGGTGTATTCCCGGGTTGTGATGAATTTTGCTTAGATTGTTGGACCCAGTCGGAGGGTTGTAATGAGTTGAAGCAGGGTATTCAGGCTATGATAGATGAAGGTACCTTGCAATTTGATAGAACCGCGATTGAAAGGCCTGTAGAGGCGTTGTGTGATGAGCTGAACGATGTTGCAACGGTGACGATTCCGAGGAAAACAATAACGATAACGGCGCCCGCCAGGCGGCCGACAATCACAATTACTAAAGCAGGACCAGTTCCTTTTGAGAGTACTAAGGCAGTGCCGTGGACTTATGGGTTGGAGGTATATTGCGACGGTAAGAAAATTGAAGTCAATGGAAAACCAGCTGGGGTTGTAAATAATGTTGTCGGAACAGGGGGTATGACCAGAAGCGGAAGAATCTTCACGTCACCCGAGGTAGAGGCGGAAAGATTAGCCAAGGGTAAAGCCAAGGTGACTGAGGGTGGTCCTTCTCAGTCGAATGAAAGGGAAACGTCACTCAAGGATGTGGAGGAGTTTATGAGACTCATTCGTAAAAGTGATTACAAAATCGTGGAGACCCTCCAGCAAACGCCGTAAAAAATTTTCATCCTATCACTGCTGTTATGTTCCGAGGCCCATCGGAACGCTTTGCTGAAGATTCTAGACACGTCGTTCGTTCGTCAAGAGGTTTCTGTTAATCAGTTAGAAGGGGTGATGGTGCATGTCAATGCGGGGCACAGTTTGGGCTTCGCAGATTTTGATTTGACTTCGAGAGGGCGAGAGCACAATATGGCATTGCATGTGTCAGTAGAATGCCGGGGCACGGTCATGTCCCATGTTTTAGTAGACACTGGATCTTCCCTGAATGTGCTACCGAAGAAAGCCATGATGAAGTTGGATATCAGGGGGATTATCTGCATCCCTAGTGACTTAGTGGTGAGGGCGTTCGATGGAACGAGGAGGTCGGTTTTCGGATCGATAACATTACCGTTGCAGGTGGGGCCTGAAATATTTGAAACTGAATTCTATATAATGGACATCCAACCAGCGTATAGTTGCCTTTTGGGGCGCCCATGGATTCATGCTGTCGGGGCAGTCACATCCACATTACACCAAAAGCTGAAGTATATGGTGGGAGATAATGTCGTCACTGTTTGTGGAGAAGAAGATATTCTGGTTAGCCATTTGTCTTTGTTCAAATATGTCGAGGTCGACGGCGAAATACACGAAACACCCTGTCAAGCCTTCGAGGGGTTGCGAATTAAAGACAAAGCCCAGAGTTCCAGCAAAATATCAGACGTGGCAGTGTCGTCCTACAAAGAGGCTCAGGCTCTGGTGCAGGCAGGCCAAACCAAGGGCTGGGGGCAGATATTGGAGATTCCCGTGAAGAATGACAGGTTCAGGCTTGGATATCATCCTTCGTCATCAGCA
The DNA here is from genome assembly GCA_963859935.3 of Lathyrus sativus. NCBI lineage: Eukaryota > Viridiplantae > Streptophyta > Magnoliopsida > Fabales > Fabaceae > Lathyrus > Lathyrus sativus. The sequence continues at coordinate 140,959,344 of OZ012741.1, read as the reverse complement.
TCCTCTTCAGGAACGCCCAGGTTCAGAGGGCCGATAACCATTACACCAAATGGGGTGAGCTTCGAGACCATCAATGCTGTTTTCGATTCTGAAGAAGGAGATAGCGACTGTGATATGGACGCATGGATCAAGCCAAGCGTGCCAGGACAAAGTCTCTGCAATTGGTCTATCCGGGAAACTGTTCTTGTGACAACTAAACAGTAATGATTTGTTTTCTTAATTGTTGAATAATCCTGTGCCCTACCCGGGGCATAGTGATTTTGCTTAGGGCCATTTGGTTATGTACATTACATTGTTTAATCATGAAATAAAGGCGTTTTTCATATACAAATGTTGTGATCCCTGTTTTTCCTGTTTTTATCTTTTACAATAAAATGGCAACGTGGTTATTTGCTTTGTATGCGTTTTGAAGCATTTAACCATTTCCTTTGCAGGGTTACTATTTCAGATGACATCTATGAACCGCCTATGACTCACTTCGACTTTGAGCACCCGGTATTTCAGGCTGAGGAAGAGATTGTTGAAGATGGCGACATACCAGAAGAGTTGACCTGGTTATTGAAACAAGAAGAAAGAATCATTCTGCCTCATGAGGAAGTCATTGAGATTATCAATTTGGGGTCGGAAGAGGTTGTGAGAAACATCCGTATAGGGGCTGCACTGCAAAGCGATGTCAAGCAAAGGTTGGTTGAGATGCTCAAAAAGTACAGTGATATTTTTGCTTGGTCGTACGAGGATATGCCTGGGTTGGATACGAATATGGTTGTTCACCGTCTGCCACTGCGAGAGGAATGTCCGCCTGTTAAGCAGAAACTCCGAAGAACCCGACCGGGCATGGCTGTGAAGATCAAGGAGGAAGTTCAAAAACAGTGGGATGCTGGTTTCCTAGCTGTTACAAAGTATCACTCATGGGTCGCTAATATTGTGCCAGTGCCAAAGAAAGACGGTAAAGTGCGAATGTGTGTAGACTACCGTGATTTGAATAGGCGAGCCCGAAAGATGACTTTCCACTTCCTCACATCGATGTGCTGGTTGATAACACTGCTCAGTTCTTCGTATTCTCCTTCATGGATGGCTTCTCAGGCTATAATCAGATCAAGATGGCCCCTGAAGATATGGAGAAGACTACTTTCATTACTCCCTGGGGAACATTTTGCTACAAAGTGATGCCCTTCGGATTGAAGAACGCTGGGGCAACATATCAACATGCTATGACGACTCTCTTTCATGACATGATGCATAAAGAGATCGAGGTTTATGTTGATGATATGATTGTCAAATCCCAAACGGAGGAGGAGCATTTGGTTAATCTGCTGAAACTGTTCAAGAGGCTTAGGAAGTTCAGGTTGAGAGTGAACCCTAATAAGTTCACCATCGGGGTGAGATCGGGTAAACTGCTGGGGTTTATCGTGAGCGAAAAAGGAATAGAGGTTGATCCTGCGAAAATAAAAGCAATACAAGAAATGTCGACGCCTAAAACAGAAAAAGAAGTGTGTGGGTTTTTAGGGAGGTTGAACTATATCTCCCGGTTCATATCTCACTTAACTGTGACATGTGAGCCGTTATTTAAGTTGTTGAAAAAGGATCAGGTTGTGACCTGGAATGAAAATTGTCAAAAGGCGTTCGACAAGATAAAAGAATACTTGCAGGAACCTCCTGTTTTGATACCCCCAGTGGCCGGGAGACCTTTGATTATGTATTTGACGGTTCTTGAGGAAAGTATGGGTTGTGTTCTCGGTCAACACAACGAGACAGGACGTAAAGAGCATGCGATATACTATTTGAGTAAGAAGTTTACCGACTGCGAGTCCAGATACTCAATGCTCGAGAAGACGTGTTGCGCGCTAGCCTAGGCCGCCAAACGTTTGAGGCAATACATGCTAAATCATACAACTCTGCTAATTTCAAAGATGGGTCCAATCAAATACGTGTTTGAAAAGCAAGCACTCTCCGGAAGAATTGCCCGATGGCAGATGGTGTTAACCGAATATGATATTCAATATGTCTCGCAAAAGGCTATTAAAGGTAGCGTCCTGTCTAAGTACCTTGCGTAGCAGCCTGTTGAGGACTACCAATCGATGAGGTTTGATTTTCCTGACGAGGATATCATGTACCTGAAGATGAAAGATTGTGAAGAACCGTTGCCGGACGAAGGACCAGAGTTGGGTTCCAAGTGGCAGTTAATATTTGACGGAGCTGTAAATTCCTATGGTAACGGAATAGGGGCAATTATCACTACTCCTCAGGGGTCGCACATCCCCTTTACTGCCCGATTGACCTTTCCTGTTACCAATAATGAGGCTGAATACGAGGCTTGCATCATGGGTTTGGAAGAAGCTATAGATTTGCGAATCAAGCATCTGGATGTGTACGGAGACTCAGCTCTAGTAGTGAATCAGATTAAAGGAGAATGGGAGACACGTCAGCCCAATTTGATACCATATATGAATTATGCAAGGAGATTGTTTCCTTTCTTTGACAAGGTGGAATTGCATCATGTGCCGCGAGCGAAAAATCAAATGGCTGACGCCTTTGCGACATTGTCCTCAATGTATAAAGTTAACTTCTGGAACGAGGCTCCCCGGATTGTTATCTCTCGACTCGATAGGCTTGCATTCATATTTGCCATTGACGAGGCTCCCGATGGTCAACCCTGGTACTTTGACATACAGAATTTCCTGAAGAACAAGGAGTATCCGGCTGGGGCATCCAGTCGAGATCAGAAGACTCTCAGGAGATTGGCTGGAAATTTCTATTTGAATCCTGACGGTGTCCTATACAAAAGAAACCAAGACTTGGTGTTGCTACGCTGTGTAGACGAGAAAGAGGCGAAGTTGCTCATGGAAGAGATACATGAGGGTACGTTTGGTACACATGCTAGTGGGCATGCTATGACGAGAAAACTGCTGCGGGCAGGTTATTACTGGCTAACTATGGAAACAAACTGTTTCAAGTTTGCAAAGAGGTGTCATAAATGCCAAATTTATGCGGACAAGGTCCATGTACCCCCAAGTCCTCTAAATGTGATGTCATCATAGTGGCCATTCTCAATGTGGGGAATTGATATGATTGGGAAGATTGAGCCTACGGCATCCAACGGACACCGGTTCATCTTGGTGGCAATTGATTACTTCACCAAATGGGTGGAAGCAGCATCATATGCCAATGCCACCAAGCAAGTGGTCACCAGATTTATCAAACGAGATATTATCTGCAGATATGGAATCCCTGAGCGGATTATCACCGACAACGGTTCGAATTTGAATAACAAGATGATGAAAGAGCTGTGCTAGAATTTTAAGATTGAACATCACAACTCTTCTCCGTACCGACCCAAGATGAATGGCGCTGTTGAAGCGGCCAATAAGAACATAAAGAAGATTGTCCAAAAGATGGTTGTGACGTATAAGAACTGGCATGAAATGCTACCTTTCGCTTTGCACGGTTATCGTATGACGGTATGCACATCAACCGGGGCAACCTCTTTTTCATTGGTATACAGAATGGAGGCAGTATTACCGCTGGAGGTTGAGATTCCTTCCTTGAGGGTTTTACGAGATGTCCAACTCGACGAGGCAGAATGGGTTAAGGATAGGCTGAATCAGCTCAGTTTAATGGATGAGTTGAGGCTAGCTTCTCTCGCATACGGTCGGTTGTATCAGAGCCGGATGAAGAAAGCGTATGATAAGAAGATATGTCCGCGGAGCTTTCAGACGGGCGACCTTGTGCTGAAGAGGATTCTCCCGCCATAAACAGATCACAGGGGCAAGTGGACCCCTAATTACGAAGGGCCCTACATTGTCAGAAAAGTCTTCTCTGGAGGAGCCTTGCTACTATCTACCATGGATGGTGAAGACTTCACGTCGCCTATGAATTCGGACGCAGTTAAAAAATACTCTGCTTGAAAGTGACCCGCTGGACAGTAAAAAGAGAGTCCAGGCAAAAATGGGGCATCCTGGCGAACCGTAAAAAATGAATAAAAGGTTCGGGCAAAAGTTAGGGATAAAATTAAAAAGATGTACACCCGCGAAGTCGAAAACCTGCATTGGGAGACTTCGGCAAAAAAGGGTATCCCGGTGAGTTGAAAACCCGCAAAGGGCGATTCACGCAAAAGTTAGGGATTGAAAAAGCAAATGACTGCGGTCCGAATTTGATACTGCGTTGCTTAGTAGTTTGGGAGTACCTGAGGGTTCGTTTATCTAACATGATCTCTTCCGGAAATTGAATACCGGGAAAGCGCCAGAGTCAGGCGAGTCATAGGAGGATCAGCTCATTATGTTTGTCTGCACCACGTTGCCGACATGTGTACAAATTCGATTTGTATTTTTATTTCATGCTTTTTGTGCATATATGTATGTGTGTGTGCGTGACTTCCTCTTTTCAGGAGTTGCATCCGATGTATAAAGCTTCGCCTATTTACAGGCTCCATCAATAAAACATGTTATTCAGTATTTGATGTTTGTGCTTTACTGTTTTGTATGGGGAAAACGCCGATGTTTCGATGAACTCGCCTATGCATAACTTTGTTGGCCTTTGCCGATAATTGCTAAAACTTCGAATTGACTGAAGTAATGTCACGACCGCTAACCCGAATAGATTTGGTTGTATAGATTTGTGTTGTCTCGTTTGTGTTTTGCAGGGTTCTCGCCCTTGAAGCGGACAATCAGAAAACGGTGGCCCCAGCCAGAGGCCCGGAAGAAGGACGTGACCCTATTCCCCAGCAGGTCGTACCTCATCCCCAGAGGTTGAGACGATGGTTATCCCTTACCAAAGGAAGGATTATTTTCCCCAGAAGAGTATCCTCATGGAAGTTTTCCACCGGATATCCCCAGCAAGTCGAGATTAGTATCCCATGCAGAGGTTATACTCCCCAGAGAGCCGAATATTTGCACGCTCAATCCCCAGCTGGGAGGATTTCCATGGCGCGTAACCAAGTCATAGTAGGTTCAGAAGGATTATTCTCACCGAGGATGGTTTTCTTTCTCCTCACAGGTCGTCATGCTTCATCAGGATGATTATCCCTAGCGAAGTGGTAGTTCCGAGTTTGTAAACTGTACCCAGACAGTTGTTCCCCAGAAGGGTTGATTCTCCCCCAGCTGAGTTAATCTTCCCAGCAGGTGTTATTCTTTCCTCCCAGTGGAAATCGATGTGTAATCTCTCCCCAGCAGAGTTGGTTGTATTTCCAGCATTTATTTTGCCAGAATACTGTGTGATACCCGTTCATCCCCAACAGGGTGGTATTCGTCCTCAACAGTCGTGTGGATGAATCAAGTTTATCAGAGCTTCCCTAGCAGCCTGAACCTGCATCTGCATTTGCATACATTACCATGTTTACATCTACCCGAAAACGCGTAGCATTTCCATGCCGTATGGAGCATTACGCCATTATCAGACATACGCATTCTGAAACATAAATCAGGTTGGTTAACCTTTTGCTTTCAGGTGTGTTTCTCAGCAGGGGTATGAAGTTACAGCTCAGATCTATTACCAGACGATCGAGGTCTCGCCGTGAGACATGTGATGATGCAGTTCTTGTTATTATTCCCCACAGAGTTACTGGTTGAAGTTTCTCTTGTCCGACCAGCGAAGTGTTTTTTTAGGTTTGCTGTCGCGGCAACATTTCAGGGTTTCAGGAATCAAAATTTCATAAGTAGTCACTTGTTATCGAAACGGCTGTCGGGCAATCATTTTTAGAATATCCCCAAGGGATTTAGCTACTGCTAAGAATGGTCAAGGAAGCTATATCCAAGATATGTTTTCCCGTATGAAACAGGCGGATGAACATTCCTGTATGAACCAGGCAGATGTGTTATGTTTTCCCGTATGAAACAGGCGGATGAACTTTCCTGTATGAACCAGGCAAATGTGTTATGTTTTCCCGTATGAAACAGGCGGATGAACTTTCCTGTATAAACCAGGCAGATGTGTTGTGTTTTCCCGTAAGAATCAGGCAGATGAACTTTCCTGTATGAACCAGGCAGATGTGTTATGTTTTCCCGCATGGAACAGGCGGATGAACTTTCCTGTATGAACCAGGCAGATGTGTTATGTTTTCCCGTATGAAACAGGCAGATGAACTTTCCTGTATGAACCAGGCAGATGTGTTGTGTTTTCCCGTATGAAACAGGCGGATGAACTTTCCTGTATGAACCAGGAAGATGTGTTATATTTTCCCGTAAGAAGTAGGCGGATGAACTTTCCTGTATGAACCAGGCAGATGTGTTATGTTTTCCAGTATGAAACAGGCGGATGAACTTTCCTGTATGAACCAGACAGATGTGTTATATTTTCCCGTAAGAAGCAGGCGGATGAACTTTCCTGTATGAACCAGACAGATGTGTTATGTTTTCCCGTATGAAGCAGGCGGATGAACTTGCCTGTATGAACCAGGCAGATGTGTTATATTTTCCCGTATGAAGCAGGAGGATGAACCTTCCGGTATCCAGATAGATGATTCTCCCGTGATAGACAGAGTGTGTGTTCCGATATTTGACGAAAGCACTTTCCCCCAAGGAAGTCGCCGTGATTTCCTCGTGTTACTGTCCCCAGTAGAGTCCTCTTCAAAGTCGTTTGTAGGTTGGGACCAATGGAGTTGGATACTGCAGAGATAGGTAGAGAAACGGTATTCAGATGTATTTTCCCGTATGCAGCAGGCAGATGGATGTTCCTGTAATCAAGCAGATGACTGTTCCCGTATGAAGTATACGGATGAGGTTTCCTGTGATCAGACAGATGACGTGCCTGTAGGGATGGGCAGATAAATTCCCTGTGATTAACAGAAGCGTTTCCCGGCGGAGTCATCGGGATTTTTCTGTGGTAACAGAATATAGCATCCTAACATGGACAAAGTTCTATCCCCGTGATGATAGAATCTTTTTCGGGTCGATGAAAATGATCCCCAGCATGGTCGCTAGTTTGTTTTCTCCATATTAACAGACAGCGGAGTGCTAACATGGACATAAAGTAGGGTGACTTGGCAAGAGGGAGTTCAGGGCTTATGGCGTCACACAGGTGGTTGACGTTGAAATCGGATCTCTGATATCAGTTAATTGATCAGTTTGTTGTCGTAACAACCCGATCCAGTCAGCAGATGTTGTTATCCAAGCAGTTTGTGCAGTTTATTTCTGCGGTTAGCAAATTTCTGGGTTCTTGGTATTCAACCGTCTCGTACCTCGATTGTTTGAAGGCCGTTCGCTCTTCACCCAGTCGGGTCCAAGCCGTTTGAATAGGGGCAACTGTTGCACCCTAAAATTTGCTCAACATATTTCACCTGGTTTATGTTTCAATTGCATTGTCATTTGCATAGTAAATCATGTACATAATCTAATCATTTGCATAGCATAGCATAGCAAGTCATCTAACAAGGGGGCAAGTGCCATCATTATCTAAAGAAGCACATCAAGGGGCCTTATTCAAGCTGAGGAACATCCAAGTCATCAAGGAATGGGTTGAAGCTTTGAGGAGATTTGAGTGTCAACAGGTGGATTTCTCTCCTAACTTGAGGTGTATTGAGGGTCATCAATGGGGGTATGAGCTATGAATTGAGGGTATGGAATGTTTACAAAGCTTATGAAATGCCTAGGGGGTCATATTGAAGATTAGACAAGTCATTGATTCAAGTACAAGAGCCACAGTTGAAGTGCAGTCAACTAGGGTTTCATCTGGGTCAACCCTAGGTCAACTGAGTGATTGAAGAGCATCAAGGCTTAATTGGAGGTTGTGGGATTCAGGAATTGATATGTTGATACATGTGTGGTGTTGTGCCAAGGATAAATCAAAGAGAATCAAGAGTGGGAGGAGTTGCCAAATTAGGGTTTCAGTGTAAAATCCCCTAATTTAGGCCTAACTTCCAAGCCACACAAGTCAAAATGAAAGTTTTAAATGGATTCTTGGCCAACATGAAACTTGTAGATCTTCTCAATATCTTTAATTTTAGTACTAGAAGTCTTCAAGAAGATTTATAGAACTCAAGTTATGGTTCTTGCAAGTTATGGGTCATCAGAGGACACTGAAATTTATCTGTGGAAGTCACTTGACTTCCAAGCAACTTTTGCCCATCAAGGAGTTTTCAAATGGATTCTTGGCCAACATAAGAATCGTAGGGCTTGATCTTAGCTTGAATTTGAGTACTAGAAGTCCTCAAGAAGATTTGTGGAACTCAAGTTATGGTCTTGGCAATCCAAGGGTATTTTGGGAAAGTTGAATTATAGGTCATTTTCCAACATAGGTCAAAATCTCTATCTTCCACTCCTCAAATGAAAAAATGTTCAACATGAGATGTGCTTAAAATGATGTTTTTGGGTTAGGTAAGAATACATGAGAGCTTGGAATGGCTTCTATCACAAAATTGCAAAAATGGCCTAAAATAAGGATGGATTTTAAATGAACCAAAGAGGAAAATTGAGATTTTTGAGCTATAGGTCCAAACCAAGCCATATGACATACCAAATTGATTGGAAAACACATTTTGTAAACAATGACATTGCCACATTTTTTAGTTGAGGGATAATTCCATGACTTCCTTTGTAAAGTGGTTACTTACATTATAAGTCACATATGCAAAACCACTCTTTGGAGCTTAACCAAGGCCTTAACCCTTGCCAATCCATTCAATATGTCATCTAAGGAGAAATTGGATCAGAATGAGGTGCAAATATAAGCTTAGAACTCAGCTGCCATGTATGAACTTCTCATGACATTTTCAAATGCAAGAGATATTGAACTTCTCATTAGATCATTCCTGAAGTTTCTAGAGCTTTCCTACAAGTTCTATATAAGTATTAGAAGAGGTTCAAGGCATTGGTTGGTGCAGATTGAGAGAGATTGAAGAGATTGAGTTTGGAGTTTTCATCTTGCAAATCCAAATCGATTACACAAACTGGAGAGGTTTCAATCCAATTTTTTGCATTCAGAAGTTTCCTCTTGAGTTGGTGAGTGATTCCAGATAGAATTCTAGCCAAGAACACGGAGGAATCGTGAGATAGCACTTTGAATTCATCTCTTGCAAGTCAGAATCGAGTTTGGTGATTCAAGAAGATTCAGTCCAAATTGATGCATACACAAGCTTGGTAATTGATCATAGAAGGTATCTGGAAGATCTTGGAGCTTGATTTGAAGATTTGCTTGCTCTGTTCATCCAAGATTTACAGGTATGTAAACTTCGTTCTATGGCTTGATTCATGTAGAATTGCTAGGTTTTAAATGGTTAGATTCATAATAGATGATGGCTAGGACGTTTCTGCATTGGTTTGGAGTTGATTGGTGACAATTAAGATGGATGATCAATTTCTGTTTGAGCTTGGTTCTTGCGATTCTTGGAGGATTAATGGTGTTTAGATGATGGTAATTGATCAGTGTAACATGTAGTTCATGTTAGTACCTTTAATTTTGAGAATGGTGACCATCAAGACTTGGTGATTTCTCTGCAACTTTGATCGGGTTTGGCTTTGGAGGGTGAATCAATGATTTTGGAGGTCGTATTCATGATCAGGGTGAAAAATTAGGTGGGATAGGGTATTTGGTTGCAAAGATTGGTGAGGTTTTGAAGTTGTCTCGCCGGAGAAGATGGTGTTTTCCACCGTGGACCACCGCCTGAGAATAGTTTTAGGCCACCTGAGATTGTTGGAGAAGATGAACGAGAGACCATTGGATTGGTCTGAGAGGAGACTTTGTATGCTGATCCAAGGGCCACGATTCAAACTGAGAATTGCCTCCAAGCCATTGAAACGCTGCGTTTCATTTATCCAGTCAACTGGTGACTGGACTCACACGTGGACGCGCTCATGACTCTCAGATGCGCTTACTAGTCTCTCCATCCAATGCCTCCCATTTATTTCAGCTTTTTATTTTATTTTTTTTTATTTTAAATTCATTTTAGTTTTTATTTTTAATCCATTTGATTTCTAAAAATCATAATAAATCCAATATTGATCCAAAAAATATTTTAAAAATACCTCCATGATCCTGGATTTATTTGTGATTTTATGAAATTAATAAATATCACTTTTACCCATTTTTCAATTTGATTTGATTTTCTCCATTTTATTAATTTCTTTAATTTTGTACATTTGCTATATGATTTTGTGGATTTTCTTGTGATCAATTGGTGAATGTTTTTGAGTTGATTCTTGTTGGATTGATTATTTTAGAGATACATGCTCCCTTAGGGGTTTTTATCATATTTTTAAGATGAAATTTAGGTTAGTTTTGAGTAATGAACTTTAGGGTGCTAGGATTAGGGTTTTACAACACTTAGGTGTAGTTTAGGGCATAGTTTAGAGACTTAGGGTTTGATTTAGGCCTTGGGGTTTATGTGGGGTATAGGGTATATAGTTAGGTTCCCTTAGAAATTAATCTAGGATTTTATGATGAGTATTGCTATTTTATTTGATTTTTGCAACTTGTGTGATATTTGTGTGTTTCCCCCTTGGGCATTTGGCTTGTCTGCTTGGTTTGGGCCATTCTAATTGAGCTTGGGGCTTGAGTTTTGCTTGTTGAGGCTTATGAAGACATTGGAGATGATTGGAGACAAAGGATGGAACTTGGAGCATGAAGATTCTTATCCTTGAAGATTGCTTTTGAAGACTTAGGAGATAGGAGATATAGGAAGAGCTTTAGGTTAGACTGATTTCTTCTTTCAAACATAGAGAGCTTCTTGTGCCTCTATTCTATCCCATGACACAAGTTCCCCCAAAGAAGTTCGATCTTTCCTTAGGAGGGATGTAGAGCAAGCTATGGTTGGGTAGAACCTTGAGGATACCTTTTACTTGCTATGCTAAGATCTTAGTGATTTCCCTGGGTTGTCACTGAGCCTCTTAACATCTCAACTTCATCTATCATTAATTGATTCTCTCCTGTGAGTGCTTGCCTTGAAGATATAAGCCCATTGAAGATAAGAAGTGCACTGAAGATTGATAAAGATGAAGCATGTGCCTGTCAAAGAGAGTTGTCTGTTAAAGCTAGGGTTTTGCTGCTATTTGAAGCTGTCTATTTGTTGGGGTTCAGTGCTTGCCAGAGCTTGGAGATTTTTGGAGACAGGAGCTTATCTAAAGTTTTGGGGATCATTGAAGAGTGAAGATGGGATCTTGCTTGAAAGGGTTACTGTCAACCTTTTTGTTGTTAATCAACTGTAGCTGTCAGAGTTGTAGCTGTCAGAGCTGTTACTGTAGGAGCTGGTGTTGCTGTCAGAGCTGGTGTTGGGTTTTATTTCTTTTTCTCTATTGTTTGTTGGCTTGTTCAGTTTTCCCCTTAGGTTTGAAGTGAAGCTGTTTCACTTTGCCTATTGTCTTCCCAGGTTCGAGGTTGAGTGAGACTCCCTTGCCTCGCTTGTACTGCTGCATCTCATGCATTTTACTGCTTACTGTATATATGCTGTTTCTTTTCCATTTATCCCCTAGGATCTCTGATTTCCTCTGTGCAGGAGGGAATTATGACAGACATTAGGTTGTAATCCATGCATGACAACATTAGGGTAGTTTTGATTCCCTTTTCAAACCCTAGGTTTTTTAGAATTTCTTTCTCTTCTATCTCAGAACAATTCAAAACACAGTAATAAGGATAATCGATGTCGTACGTTATGAGCCTTAAGCTATTTGAGAAAAGGTTATTGGAGGGTCACTCTTCAGTAATCTGATTGCTTAGTGTGTTACCCTTAGGGTGACATACGACGTAGTCACTCTCAAATCATAGTCTCTAGTGCGTCAGAGATTGCAAACATCATAAAAAACAGTTCTTGCGTAAAAGACTAAAAACAAACATCAAAGTGTCATTTTTGTCCGCTTGGACTCTTAAACAGAAGAAAACCTTTTCAGAAAGATAGAAAACAGTCAGACAAATATGTGTCTTCCGTAGCCCGAACTACGTTTACTCTGATCTTTCATGCTGTATGAAAGTACGTAGACATAGGATGCTGTATCCTAGCGAGCAACCTTCCCCCCTTAACCCGTAGGTAGGCGAACTACGTTGACTCTGATTTCTCGTTTCAGACGGGAATACGTAGGCATAAAGTGCGATACTTTGCCGAGTCATTTTTTTTCTTTTAACCCCTGACCCTTAGAGTAGATAGAATAACAATCCGTACCAGAAAACAAGCGTGGATCCCGTCGAGTACGGCGGACGTGAGGGGTGCTAATACCTTCCCCTTGCGTAATCGACTCCCGAATCCAGGATTTGGTTGCGATGACCATTCCTTTCCCGTTATGCGTTAGGTTTACTCTGAGCATTTCCTTTCCCTCCTGTGGGATAAATAACGCACGGTGGCGACTCTTCTGTCATAGCCAGCACCAATTTTCGCAGTAGCGACAGCAGTGTTTATCAACTCATCTGGATATGATGAAATTCAGAAGATCTGATTTGAAGAAGCATGAACAATTAAGTTCTGTTAACTTGAGATGTTATCTCAGTTGAACAAACTGTAATTGATCAGATGTTTTCAGGCATTATTTTTTCAGAAATTCTTAATGAATGTTTTGAGAAATAAAGTTGTGTGGAAAGATACAAGGACAGTAGTCATTCTGTCTGAGGTAAAAAGGATTTAAATCTCAGGTGTTATTCAATTTGAATAAGTCAGTAGATGTTCTTTTTTAAGAGCAGATGTTTCTGTTCAACTCTGTTGATCTAACTCTTTACAAGTTAGCTCAGCATTGTAAGAGCAAAATTGTCAGTCAGACTGTGTCTCTTGATACATCTGAGTTTGATGATAATTGCATCTAGATTGGATCTGTATTTGTTTAAAGTAGACAAATTCAGAAGATGTAGCCTGATGGAAGCTAGATGCTATCTACTCATGAAGATCAGAATATCTGTGCTTTGAGGATATCTCTCATGAATCAGATGATGTTGTTATGATTAATGAAGACGTTAGAGAATCAGAAGCAGATTGTGTTCCAGCTAAAGAAACAGAAGCTAACCCAGATGCTATTCAATTAGATGCTTCTGAAGAATCAACCATGAGAATTTTCCTCCAGAATCAAATCTTCTCTTCCAGAAGAGACGTTCATTGGAAAGAAGGATGATTCCAGAAGAACAAGATTCTTTCTTCTCAAAGCTTGTCAACAAGAAGCTTTTGACTATACAAAAGATATGTGCTTATGTGACAAGGAGTTTTCTGAGTGTATGTAGGCAGTAGCTGAAACTAGCACTTTGGAAAGAGAAGAGGCTAGTGAAGTCAGATCAGAAGCTGTACAGAAAAGTTCTGTAACACTGATTTCGCAGAGGCTCTATCAATCAGACATTTACTCCTTAAATTGTTAAGCAAGGCTACAGAGGCAAGGTACACAAGCTACAGAGGCAAGTTACAGAAGAATCTGATGAAGCAACGCTACAGGATATTCTGAAAGTTGTTGAGAAGTAACTCTACAGAAGACTCTGAGCAGATGGTTTAAAGCAATTGTTTTTGATCCTACAAGTGGTAACTCTGGGCAAAGAGTATAAAGCAATTGGTCAGAAGCTCCGAGGTTCAGATTTTGCATGGCTCTGAAACGTCAGCAACATAACTTACATCTAGATAACAAGGACACCTGAAGAATGAATATCTAGTTTGATCTGAAGCATACCTCTGGATGAACTGTTTGCTGAAACATTCACTAGAGCTAAGTTGCATAGATCTGAAGCTAAGGATCTAATGCAAGGAATCATTTCCATAGTTGTTCATTTCACATTTAGTTTTTCACTCAATAGATGCTGATCAAGATAAGTTGGGTTATAACTTCACTGTCAGAAGAAAATACTTTGGATATCATAAAGTTGGTATCAGACTCTTACCAGTCTCCAACCTTCTGAAGAAGCACTTATGGGTTTGACGTTATTAACTAAGCTAACATCTGTTGATAAAGCACTTTTGGACAAAGGTTGATTGTTGCTTAGATTCAAATCATGATTGATTTGATAACAAGCTTGGAATCAGAAACCATAGGTGGAGTAACCTAAGGTGATTTAGCAGAAGATCCTACTCTTTCTGTTGGTACTCAGAAGTTCTCACACCTTCAGTTGGTACGAGAATTCTAGAAGAAGAAGTCACCCTCAGATACTGATTGATAAGAACAAGATTGTCACTCAAATCATCTCAATAAATCCATCTTGGTTTGATGACAGTTTGTGATGATATATTGTTTCTACTCTTGGTGCAAGAAGATACAACTCTCATTTGGAAACAAGTCTTCTTGAAGATAAAGAGGCATGTTCATTGGTGTCAAATTGGATGATCATTAGATAAACACCAAAGGAAGAATCTAATGAAGAATATAGCAGACAGAAGATTAATTTGTCAGAGAGCAGCCAGCTAAGACTCTCATGCATTCAACGTACACTCTGAGAAAGAAAGAGGTTAGTAAAATGGTAGATCAGAAGCTCTACAAAGGTATAAGTTGTACTCTTCTGTATTTTACTGTTTCTAGTCCTAACATTCTTTTCAGTACATGTGTATGTGCTTGATTCCAATTAGATCCTGAAGAATATCACTTAACAGTTGTTAAGAGATTTCTAAGGTATCTGAAAGGTACTACTAACGTGACTCTGTGTTGTAGAAAACCAGATAACTATTTTTAGTAGGTTTCTGTTATGTTGATGTTACTGAAGACAGGGCTAGTTGCAAAAGTACCTCTGAATAGCACTCTCCCTTACAAAATCAAAATACTACTGATGCTGATTGAAGTATCAGATGCTCTGGATGAAGTATCAAATGAAGGACATTCATTTCCATAAGATTGAAGGATCAAAATTCACATTGTTGACACATCACCTTCAATTAATATCAGATGCTATTTAAAGATCTGAGCAAATCTGAAGTCGTAGACTATCAGAAGTTTTGGATCATTTGGAAATCTGAATAAAAGATTCAATTAGAAGATGCCTTGTCAAATCAAATGTTGATACTTCTGAAATATAGTGTTTTGATGTTGAAGAAACAAGCTGAAATAGTTTCATTATTTCATACCTTCAATTTGGTATCTTACATCTTGAATTGGTATCATGTCTCTGACATCCAACCAGAAGCAAAGCGTCAGATGACTCTGATCGAAACTTCAGAAGATGTTTGAATGAAGACACAGAAGGTTCTGGGCGCAGAACTTTGAAGCAAAAATTCAGAGTAAACCACTAGCACAAACCTCTGAATTTCACACCTTCAATTGGGTATCAAACCTTTCAAAAGAAAGAATCAAAGCAAGGCCAGAACAAGCACTTCAACTCTGGAACTTGAGAATTCTTGAGATATTTCTTCAATTGGTATTAGACTCTGAAATTGGATATATTTCAAGTTATTCTAAGGACTGGAATAATTGGTATCAAGATCAAGCCAGAAGGAAGAAGGAATTTCAACTTTCTTGTCTAAATCTCGCAGAAGAAGATTCCTGAAAAGAAACTTCCAGATTGGTACAAGAAGCTGAAGATGCTAAGAAGACTAAGTAAATTGTTATAGTTGGTTCTTCTTCTGAAATTACTCTTGTACGTTGAGAACGTGACATTAGTAAGTATAAAGGAGATCAACAAGCTATGAAGGATGTACAAGTTGTCAGAGAAAGATCTGCTGATCAGAAACTTGTCAACAATCCTCGTCAGAGCATGCTTCTACAAACTCTGAAGAGTTGTCACTCTCCAAGAAGCAGGGGGAGATATAGAAGATGAAATCTGGAAAAGATATCAACCTACCTTATTGGTGTCAATCTGTGAGAAGTAGGTTCTCAAAGGGAGAAATGAAAGATGATTAAGTTCTCAGGTGCTATCTCTTAACCCCTATCTTTTTAATTTCTGACATTAAAAAGAGAGAAATATTTTTTCTTAAAATTTTTTTTCAATGAAAAACTCTAACTTTTTGATGATGTCAAAAAGGGGGAGAAATGAAGATGATTTTGATATAATCTAGAAAAATAGTATATAACAGGGAAAATGAAATGGGGAGAAACGAAAGATGTTTTTAATATAACTTGGGGAGAAATGGAAAACGTTTTGGAGAAATAGAATACAGCTTTGATATATTCTATAACCTGAAAGAGAATGCAAAACATATAAACTGTGTTTATTACTAAATGTGTGTTTGATGTTTTTCCGAGGAACTCTGAACAAGTTCACTAGGCATTCTAAACAGGATAATTGAAAGAAATCTGAGCTCAAACGAACTGGTGTTCATATAATAGAAGTTATACACTTCGTGAACATAGATTCAGAATCAGATGGACCCAATATTGTTCAGAGATCTGAAAGTTAAAGTCATCTGGAATCAGAATGTTTAGAAGATGTAAATTGTCTGTGAATATGATAATCAGAGCACAAGAATCAGAAATCTTCATAGAAGCAAGATTTGGATTCAGAATCAGAATCATGAGTATCATGTATTGGTGTCAGACTAAGAACCAACATGGGTATCAGACTCAGATTCAATATTGGAATCAGATTCAGAAGTAAACAGTCTATTGGTTTCTATTGGTATCAGATTGCTTCAAGAGATCAAAAATCTGAGAAGAAAGCAAGTCTAAGAAAGCAAGAATCAAGACTGTATCAAGATCAGAAGATCCAAATATCTGACATACTGTAATCAGGGGGAGTTCTCCCAGGAAGGTTCACAAGTCAGGATATTTGATTTTCACCTAGTCTGAAACTCAGGGGGAGTTTCTCATCTGTAGATAAACAGATGTGTTGAAGATCAAGAGAAAATGCTTTAGAAGATTCTGAAGTTATATGACTCTGATACGATGCTTAGAGAAGACAAGTTCTAAAGATCTGAATATGGAAGTTCTGTTGAACTAGTCCAGATGCTGAAGACTTATGCTATCTTATATCGTAGGGAAGTATTCCTTATATTCTACTCTATTTGATTATGTTTTATCAAATTTATTTTTTGTAAGTCTTGAGATCAGAGTATGTCTCTAAACAAGCATAAAAATGTTTTAAAGGTTAATACATTCAGGGGGAGCAGTTGCTTAGAACTCTGAATAGGTTAATGCTTGGTGATTACCCTGTATAAAATGTTCTATCAAAATACATGTTTTTGTCATCATCAAAAAGGGGGAGATTGTAAGAGCAAGATTTGTCTCTACAGGATAATCTCTATGTTTTGATGATAACAATTGAGTATTTGTGAAAGAACCATTTTATGGTTTAATGTTTGTTATGTGCAGGTCATATTAAATTAAATATATTAGACCAAACTAATAGAAGCAACATGTGCAGCTAGTAACTTATGGAATTACTTATTGTGACGTCATGAAGCGCTTGTAAGAAGCTAGTTTGCTTATGTATCTGATCACCATCAGTAAAGAACCAAGGGTGCTGGATATTGCAGTTGCAATGCTCCTGTAGTTTCTACTCTGAAGAAGTGCATATGATCTGAAAGCAAATGAAGCTCAGTGAAGAAGCAAGTTTGTCTCTGCATCTGATCATGTTCAGTAAAGAATCAAGGATGCTGGATATTGCAGTTGCAATGCATCTATAGATTCTGCTCTGAGTTATGCATCTGATCTGGAAGCTAACGAGCGTCTCTGAAGAGTGAGTCCTCTGAAGAACAAAGTGCTGAAGACTCTGATGACTTGAAGTTCTGAAGGCTGAAGGCTCTGAAGACCAAGTGCGTCAAGACTCCGAAGACTGGTTCTAAAGGTCAAGACTCAGAAGACTCTGAAGACAGGTTCTGAAGGTCAAGACTCTGAAAACAGGTTCTGAAGGACAAGACTCTGAAGAAGTGTTCTGAAGGTCAAGACTCTGAAGAAGTGTTCTGAAGGTCAAGGCTCTGAAGATTCTTAAAACATGGTTTCTGAAGAATTAGTCATGAAGATTCTCAAGATTGTTTCAGAGGAAACTTAGTTCTTGGAATGCTGAAGACTGGATTCTGAAGTGGAAGATTGTGTCAGAAGAAGATTCATTCAGATGCAAGACATGTTACATCAGATAAGTTGTTGCTGTTCAAATCTGATAAATCATGTGCTTATGGAAAATGACAAGAAAGTGATGTCATCCAACACGTGCTCATTCTATCCGTTGGAATATGACCGTTGGAAATAGAAATGACTTTTCTATCCTCACAACATCATTCTTGGAAGCACTATAAAAGGAAGAATCATTTGTTTATTCAAATGTTGCTGAAGCATTGGGTTGGCTTTTGCGTTGTTGCGTTGCTGCTACTACTACAAAGAAAAGACAAAGCTTAATGGAAAAGAAGCCTTAGTGCTCACAAACAGAAAAGCTTTTAAGCATATAGAAACTGTTCTTGTAATCTCTTAGAAATTTATCATTAGAATTAGTTTATGTATTGGGAAGCAAGGAGTTGTTGCTCATTACTTGCTATGTGCTAAACTTGGAGTTATTAGCTTGCTAGGAAGCACCATTGTAATCTCCGGCAACACAACATTCTATTTTAGAATTAGTGGTTCCTCAAGTGATCTTGTGAAGATCAGTATACTTGAGATGACAAGTGACAGTAGTCATTTGTGGAAATCCTAATAGGAGATCTTTAGTGATCGGATTCTATTAATGTGTCAATGAACGTTATATCCTTGGGGATCCCTGAACGTGTCATTGTCAAATTGTTAGTCACTTGCAGTTAGCTTGTGCATCTGTAATCAGTTCGGTTATAGTGGATTAAGTCCTTAATTGATTAAGGCGAAATCACCTTGGAAGGGTGGACTGGATTAGCGTGGGAGTTGCTCAAGTGAACCAGGATATATGCTGTGTTCTTTACTTATGCTTTATTATTTATGCTTCCGCAATGTATTTAATATAAGCGCATAAAAGCATCAAGTGAAGAAGAAGATAAGAAAAGAAAAAATGTTTTATTAAGGCATAAACCCAATTCAATCCCCCCTTTCTTGTGTTTATTTCTCACCTTCAAGATCAAGAGTGTTGTTGAGGAGACCAAGGTTCTGTTTCAACATAACCACAACACTGCTCTGACCATAAAACCCTGAAGAGGACCAATAATACTGCTCTGTCAAGAACAAACATATCTTTGATGATAAGAACCCTCTGATACCAACAATATTGATTCACTATCAAGAAAACTAGGTTGTTTGAAGGATAAGGTTTCCTGCAATAACCCGACCCCGCTCACAAGTATGAACCTAATCCACTGACACAGGTATGGCATCCTATGCGTTCATCAGCGTCACAGACTTTCAAGAAACGATGATACGATACCCAGGAAGGTGTGGCATCATCATCTCTTGAAGCGGCCTCACTTAACTGAATCCCAAATGATCGGTCCCCAGAGTCGACAATCCTCCAAACCAACAACCCCTTAGGCCCAAAGGGCCGGAAAAGAAGTCAACCGGGAGAATCTCGTCTGAGCGTGGATTTTGTGAGACACTAGTATATGCAAAGCATGCACGCGCCCACTACTTTCCACAACTAATGCTAGGTACACTCAAGCCTGGGTCTGGCTTATCACTCATCAGAGCCCCTTCCCACAACAGCACAGATAATCATATCATACTGGAAATAAAATGCGGAAGGTAAAATGCAATAAATAAACACAACCCAACAAGGTAAACACGCAAGCGTTAGGATTGACTCGCGCAGGGGACGTTGGATCCCCAGCAGAGTCGCTAGTTGTCGCTACCGCGAAAATAAGGTGCCGGCAAAACAGAAGAGTCGCCACCTTTCGTTATTTATCCCACAGAACGGGAAAGGAAACGATCGGAAAAACCTGACGAGAAGGTATAAGACAAGGTCATCGCAACCATGTCTGGGTTCAGGAGTCGGTTACGCAAGGGGAAGGTATTAGCACCCCTCGCGTCCATCGTACTCGATGGGATCCACACTTGTTGTGTTTATCTGACGGGTTAGTTTTACTATCTACCTATCAAGGCTGGTCTGAAAAGAAAAGAAAATGACTCGGCAAAGCATCGCGCTTTATGCCTACATATTCTCATAAGAGAACGAGAAATCAGAGTTAACATAGTTCGGCTAACTACGGGTTACGGGGAAGGTAGCTCGCCAATACGTCAGTATTGTGCCTATGCACTCTCAACAGATATGAGAGATCAGAGCTTACGTAGTTCGGGTAATTACGGATTACGGGGGTCCAGATTCATCTGTTTTCCGAGTAGGGTTAACAAACAGTTCCAGCATTTTGGTGTATGCAGCTTGCTCATCAGAGACTCGTACGTTACCGTTTGCAGTAGAACTGAGAGTTAACGACACTCTTTTCTTTAGAAACGTTTTCCTTGATTTAAGGGCCCACGGGGCAAAAAAGGTTTGAAGTTTTTTTCCTGTCTTTTATGGAAGAAGTGTTTTTATGGATGTTTGCAACTAATATCGCACTAGAGACTATGACCTAGGAGTGAATGCGTCGCATGTCACCCAAAAGGTACCATACTAAACATCCTGATTATTAGAAGGAAACCCTCCAACAATCATTTCCTAAGTAGCTTAAGGCTCGTAACGCACAATATCAATTAACCTTTATTAATGTATTTTGATTTGTTTGAAGATGAGAAGAGAACAAACACAACTAAGGGGAAACTATCAAGTCCTAATGTTGTCATGCCAAGGATTCATCCTATGGTTGAGTTTTGAAACAGGGAACTCCGAGATGTTATCATGCATAGGTTTCAACCTAAATTTCTAATCATCACTTCCTTATCAAAGGAAGTGAGAATCCTAGGGGATCATGTCAATGGGAAACAAACAACAGATAAAGCATCAGCTAAACATCAGTAAAACAGATAAACAGTAAAGATGCACATGCAATGCATCAATACAAGCAGAGGGAGACTCACTCAACCTCTAGAGCAATCAAGCAAAAACAGCACACCACACAGGCAAGGGAGGCAAACTCAACCTTCAGTCAACAAGCAAAGCCAAACAGTAACAGACAAGCAGAGGGAGACAAACTCAACCTCTTATGCAGACAAGCAAAGGGAGGCAAGCTCAACCTTTCAATGCACTTAGGACTAGTATCAACTACATGAAAGCCTATTCTAATGCAACACACCAGAGAAACAGTCACACAAATACAGTCAAACAACAAGAACAGCAGAGCAGCACAACAACACTTCAGCAGCAGAGCAGCCCACCAGTCTGTCTTCTAATCCAAGTTATCCATCAGGAGAAAAGGAATGAGGACTTCATCTTCAAGCTTCAACTTGCTCCAACAAGAGATGATGTGAATCAACAAAAAGATCATTGCATGATAAGGGGAAGCAAGAGGGAAACCAATGGAATCCCTCAAGGCACTCAACCACTCATCTGAGATTCGTATCCTCAAAGGTTTTACCTTTTGTGGAAGGCCTTTAGTACTTCCAAAGGAGGGAATAGGCTCCCACAAGGAACATTGCATCATTGGATAGGAAATGGAATGCAAATCAAAGCAAACCACATTTATGCAAAAGGAAGCAACTCCTAAAGCTCTAAAAAAACCCTAATTCTACAAGCCCTAAAAGAAACTTCTAAAGGGAACTAAAACACCAAATCAAACCTTGAGATTCAATCTACAAAGGCATCAACATGTCTACTAAACCATCAGAAAAGTTTTGGAAACTTATCATGAACTAAAGGTCACTTTAGAAGTTCAACTATGGGAAGTACTATGCTAGAATCAACCTAAACACAGCCTAGATGTAAAATCTACCTAAAATAGTAAATCAATTACTAAAAATCTACAAATTTTCCTAAGGGATCCTAAATGTATTGGGAACCTATGGTAAAAAATCCAGAGCTTAAATCAATGTTTAAGGGCCCTAAAGAAATTCTAAACCAAAAGATGTCAAAGGAAGGTCCAAGTGGGGAAGGCTCTAAAAACCTAGTTCAAAACTAATCTTAGGATCACCTAAAAATCACCACAAAAATCCTATAACATCATCAACATGTATATAACTATCCAGCCAAAAATCAACATCAAAATCAAAAGCATGAATTGGAAATAAAATCAGCAAGCAACAAGTCATTTTATGCACTTTTATTCAATTATCAAAAATAGAAAAATGGACATTAAATGGAAAACAAAACCAAAATAAAATCCAAGGGCATGGAAATAAAACAAGGATCAACCACATATTTTTCTCACATATTTCTGATCATTATTCTAATTATTATGAATTAAACAAGAAAAATCAATTAAAAGAAAATAGAAAAACAATTAAAGAAATTAAAAAGCATCAGAAAATATCAGGACCACTGGATCTGTTTACTAGTCCACTGATCAAAGGGCTGTGCGCGTGCCAGCTCATTAAATGAAACGGTGCATATTGATTCAAGGCCATGTGAGGTTTAGTTGAATGAAGACCATGGTATAGTCTAATCATAACAATTCATGGAAAAAGTAATCAGATCTTACGCTTCTTGTCACGCAACCTCACCAAACCCTAATTTAACTCAGTCTCGTCCATCAGATGTTGTGACCGAGTCAAGAGATCCAACGATCCTCCTTCATCTTCTCCAATTCAAACTGAACTAAGAGAGGGAAAACACCCACGGTGGCCGGAGAAGAGCGCCACCGTCTTCTCCGGCGAGAGCCATCAAGCTCTGCAACCAAACTTAACCAAACTCCAAGAAAATTACATGATTCTTCTCGTCATCTCTCACTGCTCCTCAATATCCACTCCATTTTTCTTAACTCTTCATGAATCTCCAAAAACAAAGATGAACAGAAAATTTCTCAATTCCAAAATTGTCACGAATCTCCAAATTGATTACACAGAAATGTTCCTCACCTCTCAAGGATCAAAAGCCACCATCTAATTTCCATTAACTCTCAAAGAATAGCCATGTACAAGTCTAAAAAAAAAACTCATCACATCATGAATCATCACGAAGCTTCTCAATTATGATCCTAAAACAATCTATGTCATCAATACAACCTAACCACATGCCAATTTTAGTCTAAACATGCCTAGAACTAGAGCAATGGTGAAAGATAAAAACCTGGAAAAAAGCTTGAAATTGGAGTAGTTGCAGTGTGATTCTTGGCTTCAAATGCTGCAGAAACCTTCAATGAATGATCTTGGTGCTAACTGAATCCTCAATTGATCTTGAAACTCTCTGAATTGCAAAACACGATTTTAATCTGTAACTGCCACCACTAAATTCTCCACCAATTCCTTCCAAAAAAATGATCTGAACACGATTATGAACTTAAATAGAAGTCATTTGGATCCTAACATGGCCCAATCATGGCCCAAATTGATGAATCCAAAATTTCCATTTCCTTCAAAGTTCAACTATGGCAACTCGTGTAACCTAGCTCAGTTTCAGCTTAAACTTTACTTCAATAGCTTGCACAATACTCCTTGGATGTGAATGGCTCAGATTGAGTGCTTGAATTGATCTTATGGTCAAGGTTGATTATGTTACTTCCATTCTAAGTAATCCACCTAAAGCCCATGAATTAAGCCTTAAATCCCAAATGTGAAATTGCCAATCTCTTTAAAATATCATTTCCAATCAGAAAATGCATAAACTTGTGAAGTTTTGAACCATTGTGATTTATTTTGAATTTTTCCTTCATTAATGCCTTTTAATGATCTTTTTTCCAAAATTTCTTCATACTCTTCCATATCAATCCATATCAATGGATGCTTGGGTCATGGTTGGGCTAAAAACACCATTTTGAACAACTTTCTAGTTGAACAAATATTCGTTTGAGGTGCCTAAGATTAGGGGTGGTCATGGATGGTTAATGTCCAAAACCAATCCATAACCATAAATAATCCATATATTACAACCGGTTATTAAAACCAATTCTCAAAACCGGTTTTTATCTTTTAAAATGGTTATAAACCGGTTATTAACCGGTTATATCCATAACCAATTTTATAATTAGTTTTGATTTAATTTTATTTTAAAATTGATTTTTTCAAAATCATAATATTGTTAAAATAACTATTGTTTTTTTAAAAATTTATAATTTTTGGTCTCTAAATATTTAAAATCATAATTACTATTGTTTAAATTCTTAATTACTATTGTTAAAATTCATGAATGAAAAGTTCATTCAATTCCTTCATTATTAAATGAAAAGTTAATTAATTGAATGGATTCAATTTAACTATTAATATATATCATTTTATCTAATTCATCTCCATATTTAAAAATATCAGTTTAGTTTTATATTTTAAATTTATTAAACCAATTTAACAATTAAATAATAATATTGGTGACAGTTACTCCAATTTATCTATTTTTTCTTTCCTATATAATTCGTTGATTTGTAATTAGAAATATGTGTTATTAAAAAATGATAATTATTTAATATTTAAATATGATTTTTGTATATAAATTACAATAAAAAAATAAACGGTTGTTGTCGTTTGAACAGTTATTGGATTAAATTAAAATTCTTATTTGAGATGGTTAAAAACTAAATAATAAAATAAAAAGAATATGATCTAAATTTGCATTGATTGAATTAAACGGCAAGTGTATTTTGATTGTAGATATGATATTTTTTCTTTTTGTAGTCATTTAGTTTTTGTGAACTGGAGGACTAATTTAAATAAAGAAGGACAAAGTAAATTAAAATTTTAATTACTATTGTTATTTTAATAATATTATGAATTTAAAAGTTATGAATTTTAAAATCAAAATATTCAAAATCATAATTTTTGGTTATGAATTTTAAACAATAGTTATTTTAAAATTCATAAAATTTTTATTTACTGAAAAAATTTAAAACAATATATTTTTTTAAATAAAAATATTTTTTTTTAAATAAAAATATATTTTTTTAAAATAAAAATATTTTTTTTTTGAAAAAAAATTTCAATTTTTTTTTAATTAAAAAAATTGACTAATTTGGTTTTTATTTTGGATATGGATGTCCAAATTATGGATTTGGTTAAAACCATATTAAAAATATATCCAAAATGTGGATTTGGTTAAAACCATACTAATAATTAACCGGTTTTCAATAACCGGATTTGGATATGGATATGGATTATTTAAATAAACGGTTTATTTGAACACCCCTACCTAAGATAGTGAAATGGACCCATAACCAAAAATGACCTGTAATTCCAAATTCCCAAAATACCCTTATCTTGTAAAGCTCATAACTAGAGTTCTACAAATCCAATCATGGACTTCTAGTACTTTCTAGAAATCTAAGAGGATAAGGAAAAACATTCATGTTGACCAAAAGTTCATAGGAATCATCCTTCTAGGGCAAAAGTGTCATGCAAGTTGGGTAACTTTCAAGCTCCAAATTCACATGCCTCAGATGACCTGTAACTTGTCTGACTCATAACTTGAGTTCTATAAACCCTATCAAGGACTTCTAGTACTCAAATTAAAGATAATATCATGCTCTACAACAATCATGTTGGGGTCAAGGTGAGATGAAAATCCCATCTTGAGTTATGTGGTCTTAAATTTAAGCACCAAACCAGGGGATTTTACACTGTCAAGCATAGCAACCCTAGCTTAGCAACTCCTCACACTCTTGATCTATGATAAGTTGACCTTGGAATCATCCCTTAGGCATATTAAGGCATCAATCCATGATCACATGGCTCTTGAATTAGGTCTAAACCTTCTTCAAAACATCAGTTATCCTAGAATTGACCAGATGAAACCCTAATTGCACCAATCTTGGGTATATCTTCATATCCTTTGCACAATGACCTGTCTAGGCTTCAAAATGATCTCAATACTTATTAAGAGCTCTCTCAAGGCTCTAGGTCTAACTCTATGGCTTCAGCATCATCAGATGATCTTCCCACAACTCTCAAGTTAGGAGACCAACACACTTGGTTTCAACCACTCTCTATGAGGATTTTAGACTTCTCTGGTAAGGATATCAACCCATAAGCACTTGGATAACCCTCTTAACTAGCTTTATAGCCTTGTGTATCCCTTTGTTAGTAATTATACCTCTTGATCTCCTGCATACATGTCAATGAAATGCAAATGATAATGCTAATATGAATGTAATGAAACACAAGTTAGGTAAAGAAAGGTTGAGCATATTTTGGGGTGTAACACCGCTGCATATTTTTCTGATGAAAGAACTCTGGTAGCCCTGGGAGAAGATTGACCTATATACAGTTTGATGCATGGCTATGGAAGTTGTGTGGATGGCTGGCAGAGTTTGTAGCTATGTGCTTGGGCTGTTCTATTGTGTATTACAAAGGCTGTTTTAGAAAGGATAGTGGGAGGTGATTTATTTTCACCACTCATGACTTGCAAAGGCTCTTTCAATAGAGGAAGTCATAGGCAGGTTGAGTTAAGGGTGTCAGCCTTGATGTTTCAGCCTTGGTATTCCTGAAGTTGTATGGATTTAAGATCAATTGCTATTTGTGGACTACACACATATTTAATTGATTATCCATGAAGTTTAGAGAAGGATCTGTTACAAGGATTTAAGATTCATTGCTATTTGAGATATTCCCAAATATTTAATGGATTATCCTTAGTTGATGATCAAGTTATCTCATCAGTTGTTGCTCAAGCATCAGGCCCCAAATCTGCTTTGTCTACTTCAAGGATCTGATGTTCAACCAGATGTTAAGACATTCCATCATCAGATTGTACAGAAGTCTGTTGAAGAAGATATAGCAAATAATCTTGTTACCATACTCTTGTGTGGTAGGATCTGACTTTATTCTAGTAAGTTTCCTGGCAAGAAACTAAGACTAGAATGTAGTGCTGGTGGAAGTGCAGATGAAGAAATTTTCCTTGGATCAGTTTATTGGAGTGCAGCAGGGGTGTTCTAGTCACTACTAGAAGCATCTGATATTTATCTAGAAAGTTTCCTGGCAAGAAACTTGTATAGAATATGGTGCTGGTGATAGGACTGCTTGGGTTAGTTTATTTATGATCTAAGTACATAGGAGCATGTGACCTTGCTCATCTTGGAGGTCAAGGATAAGTGGCTGTTATCTCTGACTTTCTGAAGAAGTCTCTACTTAAGGAAAGTGGGATTCCTTCTGTAAAGATCTCTTGTGACTAATCTTCTCTAAAGAATCAAGCTTTGACATGTTTGGTTTCTCTAAAGAGGAGTTTTATGAAGCAAATGCACTTCAAAGGGAGTTGTTGGGGTACAAGAAAGCAGAATACAGGCTGCCTACTCAAACCTGCTATCAGTAATCAAGTCTGTGTGAACATGGAACTCTTGACGAGGTTCTTCTAAATGGCATAATGAAGGACTGAATTCACCAGCAGGATGTATGATCAGATGTTGTGACATCAAGCAAAAACTTCAACTTGCAGGAGCTGTGAGAAGGAGTAGATGTTACAGGTCCAAGTCTTGGTGTATCCAAGTTGCCTTGCTATGGAGCATGTAGAAGATCAAGGTTGCTTGGTGGAGCTCTGAAGAAAGATGACATTAACCAAACAGTGGCATTTGGTTGGTCTCTAATGTGAATTCAGGCAGCGTGTGTAACGCCCCAAATTCTGAATTTCCCATTTTTGTTGAGTCCTTTTTAATTCATTTGGATAATTGGTATTTTAATTGTGAAATTTATGTGTTGATATGTTTAATTTCAATATTATGCTATTTTACCGATTCGAAGAGTTTTCGGGGAAAATAGAGTAAAGGGTATTTTAGACATTTAGTATTAAGTGTTAAGTGGATTATTGTGTGAGAATTAATTGGTAAGTGTTTGGAAAGAAATGGAGAGGAAAGAAAATAGAACATGAGATAAGAGAGAAAAGGGAATAGATAGAAACATTAGTGGAAAAACAAGGGAAAGAAAGAAGAGAGAAGAGAAAGAGGAGAAAGAAGAGGAAAACCTAGGATTTCATCAAGGATCAACATCCAAGCTTTCAATCAATCAGGTAAGGGTATGAAACTCTATTATACTGTTAATGTGTATGATTATGTATGTTGTTGATTGTTTGATGTTGGATTGAGAAGAGTTTCTACTCATTTCCATCTTAGGGCAATATTAGGATTTAATCGGTAGAATGTGGTTTTAACCGGTTAGAATCGAGAAATAGATGGAGTAGGATAATCGGGTGTTGTTGGGTTGGACTTACTGGGGTAGTTTGGATTAAATCGGTTGGTTTTGTGAGGTTTGGGCTTTTGAACAGCCATGGAAGTTCTGATCTCGCAGGTTCTCCAGGCGAATGGCAGCGAGGCTTCGCCAGGCGAAGCCCAGCGAACGGTAGCGAATCAAGTCAGAACCAAACACCCTGTCTTCGTTGGCAAGTTCGCCAGGCGAATGAGAGTGGCGAAGGTTCGCCAGGCGAGTGTGCTGGCGAGTGCTAGCGAGTAATTCCAAAATAACTCCCAGTGGTCTTCGCTAGCAAGTTCGCCCGACGAACTAAGTAGCGAAGGTTCTCCAGAGGCTTCGCCAGGCGAAGGTTGGCGAAAGCGACAACATTTTCCTATTTTCTGTGTTTTTTTCCCTTTTCATGCAAATTTCTTTGTTCAGTTATGTTTAATCCTTATCGAATTGAATAGTTTTGTGTGTCGTGTGGTATGTTATGTATGGGTAGCCGTAAGGCGTGAATCCTAGAATGTGGAATTTTGATTGTGAAAATATATGCCTTATATGGAATGGTATGTGTTGAAATGAAGAGTATGTGTATTTTATGGAGTATAAGTATATTGTGAATGTGCATAGATTGTATGTGCTTGTATGAGATGAATATGCATAATGATATATTTGCGAATATGTATGCATGTAGAGTAATGTTGTGAGTCATTTTGCATAAAGGCATCATGATGTACATCCTAGCGATGTTGATTCCTTGGAGAATCTGCTGAACATTTGATTCCTCGGAGAATCTGCAGAGTATTTGATTCCTTGGAGAATCTGCTGAATATTCGATTCCTCGGAGAAACTGATGAATATTTGATTCCTTGGAGAATCTGCTGAATACTTGATTCCTTGAAGAATCTGCTGAATTGAGTCGGTACCGCATTTGCATCTGCATAGAGTCGTGAGTCGGTCTCTATGAGTTGCATTGGTCATCTTTATATGATGCATGGAGTGAATTGAACATAATTCTAGATGTTTATGTGGAAGACGATGAGTATGTATAGACGCATGATTTGATGAATATGCTTGATTGTGTGAATATACATCGTGATGAGATGTGGTGAGAATCGGAATTGTGTTAATCCCATGTATGTATATAGATATATAAATATATGTATTAACTGTTATGATATTGTTTCTCACCCTTCTGCTGTTTCATAATGCTCTGTGAGGCATTGCAGAGTAGGATTGCTGGAGGTCCTTTTTGTGAAGCATGTCTTCATTATTTTTGGTCCATGGCTCTGATATGTAACATCTGGGTAGTTAGGAAGCCTTTGGTTCTTTTTGGAGATACTTTTGCTTTGATTTCTTTTGTGATACATTTACGTATGTATCTGATAATGGATGTTTGTACATATGAATTAACTGAATGATGTATATATGTTTATATGAATGTATTGATTCAATATTTAGATGTTTCCGGTTTATTCTAAATATTGAGATGTGAGTTTTAGAACTATGTTCTTCAGTTGTGAATTGCCCATTGTTGCATATCTATTTCAGCAGGTGTTGTAGGTGTTTAACTTCATGATAATGTGATACACCTCTTTTATATCATGTATTAATTAAACTCTGATGAAACTTTTATCAAGTGCTTAAATGACTTAATTGTTTATTTGGGGGTATAGAAAGGGGGTGTTACATTAAGTGGTATCAGAGCCAGCGTTGAGTCAGTTGTGTCTGTCTTATTGTTGTGTTGGTTGGACGGTTGTTTAAACTTGTTATTTTTGGGAATCCTCAGAATATGGATGGTCGTAATGACAATGCTATGGCTGCGGCGTTGGAGGCTATGGCTAGGGCGGTGCAAGGCGCACCGAATGTGAATGCGAATGATGAGTTTAGAAAGAACCAACCACCGGTATTCAAGGGAAGATTTGATCCGGACGGTGCTCAGATTTGGTTAAAGGAGATCGAGAGGATCTTTAGGGTTTCTGAATTGTGCTGAAGGCAACAAGGTGAGACTTGGAACTCACATGCTGAGAGAGGAAGCCGATGACTGGTGGGTCGGTATGAGACAAGTTCTTGAAATAGACAATGAGGGAATCACTTGGAATCTTTTTCGCACCGAATTTTTGAGAAAGTATTATCCTGAGAGTGTGAAGGGAAAGAAGGAGATGGAGTTCCTGGAATTGAAATAAGGCAACATGTCTGTGACAGACTACACGGCTAAGTTCACAGAGTTAGTGAAGTTTCATCCTTTCTATGATGCGGTGACGACAGAATTTTCCAAATGTATTAAGTATGAGAATGGCTTGCGCCCTGAGATCAAGCAAGTGGTGGGTTATCAGAGGATTAGGAGATTTTCGGACTTGACCGAATGCTGTAGAATCATTGAAGAAGAAGTAAAGCTCGTTCCACTCACTATAAGAGTTTGAATGAGAAGAGAGGGAAGAACCGGTAAGGAGTGGACCTTATATGACGCCTGCTGATAAAGGCAAGCATAGGGAAAACTTTGATAGGAAGCCCGGAGGAGGTTCTAGTGCGATTAAATGTTTCAAGTGTGGCGTAATGGGCCACAAATCCTTTGACTGTGGAAAATCTGTGGAGAAGTGTGCTAACTGTGGGGTTCCTGGACATGCCACTTCGGATTGTAGAAGGAATGTGGTGAAATGCTACAACTGTGGCGAAGTGGGTCACATTAAGCCCAACTGTACTAAACCGAAGCAAGCTCCAGTGGGCGGAAAGGTATTTGCGTTAGCCGGTGCG
The DNA here is from genome assembly GCA_963859935.3 of Lathyrus sativus. NCBI lineage: Eukaryota > Viridiplantae > Streptophyta > Magnoliopsida > Fabales > Fabaceae > Lathyrus > Lathyrus sativus. The sequence goes on along the minus strand of OZ012741.1, from coordinate 140,928,733 downwards.
GACACTACTAATGCGGATCGTTTGATTAAAGGTACATGCTTTATTAATAATGTACATTTAGTTGCTATTATTGATACTGGAGCGACTCATTCGTTCATTTCTCTTGAGTGTGCCAAACGTTTGGATTTGTGCATGGTTTCTTTGAGTGGTGGCATGGTTATTGAGACTCCCGCTTCGGGGTCGGTAACTACTTCCTTGGTATGCATAAGTTGTCCTTTGACCATGTATGGTAAAGACTTCGTTATGGATTTAGTGTGTTTGCCGTTGGACGGTTTGGATGTGATTCTGGGTATGAATTGGTTGCAATATAATAAGGTTCATCTGGATTGCTATCACAAGTTGGTAAGATTTCCTTATTTGGAAGATGATGGAAGTGAGAGTTTTCTATCCACTAAAGAGTTGAAGAAACTTTTAGCGGACGAAGCTCAGTTGTTTGGTTTGTTTGCGTCCTTGTCGGTAGAGAGTAAAGTGGAACTGGAGGTGTTTCCCGTAGTGCGAGAATTTCCAGAAGTGTTTCCGGAAGATGTTAAGGATGTGCCGCCAGAGAGAGAGATTGAGTTTTCTATTGATCTAGTTCCGGGTACTAGACCGATTTCGATGGCACCGTATCGTATGTCGGCATCGGAATTGGTAGAGTTAAAGAGGCAGTTGAATGACTTGTTGGATAAGAGATTTGTAAGACCAAGTGTTTCTCCTTGGGGTGCACCGGTATTGTTAGTAAAGAAGAAAGATGGAAGCATGCGGTTGTGTATTGATTATCGGCAGTTGAATAAAGTGACAATTAAGAATAAGTATTCGCTTCTAAGAATAGACGATTTGATGGATCAATTGGTTGGAGCCCGTGTTTTTAGAAGATTGACTTGAGATCGGGTTATCACCAGATTTGGGTGAAAGAAGAAGATGTTTCAAAGACGGCCTTTAGGACACGATATGGTCACAATGAGTATATGGTGATGTCGTTTGGAGTTTCTAACACGCCGGGTGTTTTCATGGAATATATGAATCGTATTTTTCATGAGCAGTTAGATCGTTTTGTGGTGGTGTTCATTGACGACATCTTGATTTATTCTAAGTCTCAAGAAGAGCATGATGGGCATTTGAGAATTGTGTTGCAGATTTTGAAAGAGAAGCAATTGTATGCCAAGTTGTCGAAGTGCGAGTTTTGGTTATCGGAGGTGAGTTTTCTTGGACATATTATTTCTGGAAATGATATTAGTGTTGACCCATCCAAGATTGATGCGGCAATGCAGTGGGAAGCTCCTAAGTCAGTTACGGAGATTCGAAGCTTTTTGGGATTAGCCGGTTATTATCGGAGGTTTATTGAAGGATTTTCGAAGTTGGCACTTCCATTGACTCAATTGACTTGTAAGGGAAAGGCTTTTGTTTGGGATATTGATTGTGAGAAGCGTTTTGTTGAGCTTAAGAGAAGGTTGACAACGGCGCCGGTTTTGATTTTACCGAATCCGACGGAGTCATTTGTGGTTTATTGTGATGCTTCTTTATCCGGTTTAGGTGGTGTTTTAATGCAAGATGGGAAATTTGTGGCTTATGCTTCAAGACAATTAAGAGTGCATGAGAAGAACTACCCTACGCATGATTTGGAGTTAGCAGCCGTGGTGTTCGTTTTGAAAATTTGGAGGCATTATCTTTATGGTGCAAGATTTGAGGTTTTTAGCGACCACAAGAGTTTGAAATATTTATTTGACCAGAAAGAGTTGAACATGAGACAAAGGAGATGGCTAGAGTTTTTGAAAGACTGCGATTTTGGTTTGAATTACCATCCGGGTAAGGCAAACATAGTAGCCGATGCTTTAAGTCGAAAGTTGGTTCATATGTCAACGTTGATGATAAGAGAATGGGAATTGTTGGAGAGTTTTAGAGATTTGAGTTTGGTTTGTGAAGTGACGCCGAGAAGTGTGAGACTTGGTATGCTTCATATTACGAATGATTTTCTTGCGACCGTTTGTGAAAAACAAAAATTGGATTTAAAGTTCGTTGATTTAATGATGAATGAGAATGAAGATTTCAAGGTTGATGAATTTGATGTTTTGAGATTCCGTGGTCGTATTTGCATTTCCGACGATGTGGAGTTGAAGAAGATGATATTGGAAGAAGGTCATCGGAGTAACTTGAGTATTCATCCGGGAGCAAATAAGATGTACCAAGATTTGAAGAAGATTTTTTGGTGGTCCGGACTAAAGCGAGATGTTGCTCATTAACCAACAAGTCTTTCTCTGCCCCTGCAGGAACCTCTTCAACAGCTTTACCTTTGCCTTTGTCCACAGCGTCAGCCCGGACCACTTTCTCTGCTGCGACCTCTGCCGGCGCGAACACTCTACCACTTCTGGTGATACCACTGACTTCAGCAAGATTCTGCGCAGTCGATCTGGACGGCTCCAGCTCTATCTTCTGACCATTACAATACACTTCGGCGCCATAATGCCATGGGACGGCATTAGTGCTCTCGAATGGGATCGGTCCGGCCCTGGTGATGGTGATAGTAGGCGGTCGGGGTGCAGAAATAGTGATAGGGTGGCGAGGAATGGTAATAGTAGCAACTTCGTCCGCCTGCTTCAGCACGACTTCCCCTGACGCATTCTCAATGCTTCGACTGAATTGCAAAATACCCTCGGTCATCAGACTTTGGATACCTTCGATCAACTGCTCACACCCATCAGTAAGTGTAGCACAAGCCATGCAAAACTCTCCACATCCAGGAAAGAAGCCTTTCTTTAGCAACTTAGCTTTAACAAAACTCAACGGCGTCTTCAGATCTTTGACATCAGTCAGCAAGTCTGAATTCTCTTCGGTGATAACAGCATTTACTCCGCCTCCCCTGTGATGAGGCATGGGATTCTTGGTGACGTTGGGCACACTGTCAGAAAAGTTGATCACCTTGGCGTCGACCAAGTCCTGGACTTTGTGCTTAAAAGCTTTACAGTTCTCAACTGTATGGCCAGGTGCCCCAGAATGAAATTCACAAGTAGCATTAGCATCATACCCCGGTGGTGGTGCCCCTGTCAAGGGAGCTAATGTCCCCTTTTGGACTAATTGGAGCTGAAGCAACGTCTGCAGAAGCTGTGTATACGACATAGGAGGAGTTTCCAAATGACGGTTTGCGAGGAGACCGCGATTCTGATATCTCTTATATCCCGGATTATTCTGTTGCTGGGGCTGCTGCTGCGGCTGCGGGGGAGCAGTTGGGATGTTTATGCTAGCAATCTGAGACTGAGGGCCCTTGCCCTTTCTCCTAGCATTAGTGACAGCACTGGCATCTCCCTCTCGACGCTTGCCAGTATAGGGTTTCTTGCTAGCTCCTCCAGATGAGGATGATTCGCCTTGAATCTTTCCGATCTTTATACCATTTTCAACATGCTCGCCCAAAGTGATGAGGGCCGAGAATGTTCCGGACATGCCACTAATTAGCTTCTCATAATAGACTCCGGGAAGAGTAGCCACGAACATTTGTACCAACTCACGCTCAACCATCGGCGGTTGAACCCGAGCAGCCAATTCACGCCACCGCTGGGCGTACTCTTTGAAGCTTTCATTGCTCCGCTGCGAGAGATTCTGAAGCTGAACTCGGTTGGGAGCCAAGTCGCTATTATATTGATAGTGGAGGACAAATGCTTCTGCAAGATCTTTCCACGTGCGCACAGCAGCGGGCTCCAAACCCATATACCATTCGAGCGATGGGCCAGAAAGACTATCCTGAAAGAAGTGCATCAGCAACTTCTCATCATTAGAATAAGCGGACATCTTTCTGTAATAAGATCGGAGGTGAACACGGGGACAAGTAGTGCCTCTATACTTCTCAAAGATAGGCACCTTGAACTTGTGAGGTACTTTAAAGTCAGCAATCAACCCGAGTTTGGACATGTCAACGCCCAATGTGTTCTGATTTTCTATGTCTCTCATTTTATCTTCCAGCGCCTTGAACCTGAGTCGAGCCTCAGCAGTCAACTCAGCCTCTACACCTCTCTGAGAGAAAATGTCATCCTGATGGTCCTCCAGCCACGGTTGAGGCACCACCATATTTCCTGCACCAACATTGCCATTGACCGGCCCCATGTTAACATTGGCTCCCAAACCACCATTGACGGCGCCCGCCGCATTAAGTCCGAGATTAGTCATAAGATTGCCGTTAGCACTACCGTTGGCCCCGGCAGCAGGAACAACGTTTTGTGGAGTATCCCCTTGAGGAGGAGTGGGTACGGCCCCTCCGTGAAGTATTCCATTACTATCAACCCTGGAGATGAGAGGTTGAACCAAAGTACGAAGCTGATCTTGCCCATTCGCAACTACTTGCATTAGCTCCATAAAACGATCCATCCGTTCACGAAGCTCCTGAACATCTGACTGTACTTGGTCCATGATTCTCGTTTGATTGGCGCGAGTTGAGTAGCGGTGGATGAATCTTTGATCAATCCTGGAGATCGAAAGCAGCTCGGAACCTGAGTACCTGAAAAACCTGTCAACATCAAGGGTTAGGAAAAGGTAACAGAATGTATGTCATGCAAGAATGCTTCATGCAAATGCATGCGTGAGTCTGTGTGCTTGAGAGATTTCCCCCGATCCTGGCACCTGCTGGCAATAATAAAGAGAGGAATCTGGGCCCAATCATGGAGACAACAACCTCACATAGCAATAGTCAGATTCGACCCATCAAGGACCGAGAACTCGTACGCATCAGTCTTCCTGAGAGAGGCTGCAGTAGCACAATAAGAGGCGAGAGATCCTGGATCGGGGAAATGGTACCTGTCACAGACACACGCTAATGGAATGATCATGCAAGCTAATGCAAAATGCAGGCATGCAACAATATATCCAGGTGGCTGCTGTGGAGATTCGATGTCAACAGTCACTGATGAGAAGGAAACCCCGGTGTAAAACCACTGATCTGATCTGCCGTGAATAACCATCTGATAGGATCAAGATCAAAATTCTGTCCTGACAAGAACGAAGGCCTGATAATAAAGACCCCGGACGCAAGATCAAAGAATATCTGTTGATGAAGTCTTCAGACCCCAAATCATAAATCTGCCCTCTCAAGAACAAACACACAGCTGCTGATGAGATCTTCAAACCCCACTCAAAATCTGCCCTATCAAGAACAAACAACAACTGCTGACGAGATCCTCAGACCCCACTCAAAAATCTGCTCCGTCCAGAGCAAACCACTGATGATAATACACTGATCAAAGCCTGCTCTATCAAGAACAGACAAACACCTGATAATAAGATCCTCTGATCAAACCCTTGCTCTATCAAGAACATCTCTGCAACTGAGAACCCAACATAACTGATTCACTGTCAAGAAAACCAGGTAGTCTGGAGGTCAAAGTTTCCTGCAATATCCCGACCCCGCTCACAGGTATGATGGACCTAATCCACGGACCAAGGTACGGCATCCTATGCGGTCGTCAGCGTCACAGACTTTCACGAGTGACAATACGATTCCCAGAAGGAGTGGCATCGTCAAGTCATGAAGAGGCCTCTCTTAGCTGACTTCCAAATGATCGTTCCCCAGAGTCGACAATCCTCACGTCTGGACTCCCCTCAGATCCTCAGGACCGGAAAGGAGCACCTCTGCAAGAATCTCGTCTGAGCGCAGATTTTCGTAGGGAACTGTGCCTGCTCAGCAGACAGGTTCGTCTACTACTTCTCCGCAACTATATCTAGGTGTGTACTCAAGCCCAGGTCCGACTTTTCACTCACAGTAACATCCCTCTCCCACAGCAGCACAGATAATCATATCAAACTGGAAATAAAATGCGGGAAATAAAATGCGGGAAGTAAAGTGCGGGAAGTAAAGAATGCGAGAAGTAAAAATGCGAGAAGTAAAAATGCGATAAATAAACGCAACCCAACAAGCAAACACACAAACGATAGGACTGACTCTCATAGGGAACCGGAGAACCAGAGATTCTGGGTTCGATCCCCAGCAGAGTCGCCAGCTGTCGCTTGCGCGAAAATAAGGTGCCGGCATGACAGAAGAGTCGCCACCTTTCGTTATTTATCCCTCAGAGCGGGAAAGGAAACGATCGGAAAAACCTGACGAAAAAGGGTAAGACAAGGTCATCGCAACCATTGTCTGGGTTCGGGAGTCGGTTACGCAAGGGGAAGGTATTAGCACCCCTCACGTCCGTCGTACTCGACGGGATCCTCGCTTGTTTGTTTGCTTGGACGGGTTGGTTATAATCTATCTACCTATCAAGGCTGGCTGAAAAAGAAAAGAAAAATGACTCGGCAAAGCGTCGCACTTTATGCCTAAGTATTCCCGTCTGGAACGAGAAATCAGAGTCAACGTAGTTCGGCTAACTACGGGTGAAGGTTGAAGGTTGCTCGCTAGGACGTCGCATCCTATGCCTACGTACTTTCATCTGGTATGAAAGATCAGAGCAAACGTAGTTCGGGAAACTACGGGGAAAAATGGCTCAACTAGGAGGGAGACTATCAAGTCCTACTGTTATCATGCCATGGATTCATCCTATGGTTGAGGTTTGAACAGGGAACTCCTAGATGTTGTCATGCATAGGTTTCAACCTAAAAGTCTATCATCAAATCCTCATCAGAGGAAATGAGAGTCCTAAGGGATCATGTCAATGATACGCCAAAACAGACAAAAACATCAGCTTTAACAGTAAAATGCATGCAATGCAAGTGAGGGAGGAAATGTATGTGGGGTTTCAGCCTCCACAAGCTCGTCTCGACCTCAAGCTAGTCATGAAGTAACAGTAATCATACTGAAAATAAACAACATGCCATCAAGCAATATACAGATAAAGGATGAAAGTACCATCAGGTAAACAAAACACATGCTTGAGAAAGAAATGATCTACATCTAATCCTAACCCTAACACAGAATCTGAATCAAATCTAAGCACTAAAGCAAAACCCTAAACAAGAGAAATCAATCCCAGTCTTCAAGCTTCAGAACAAGCTTACCAAAGAAAGGGAGCTAAGTAAGCAGACTCATAGTGTCTTCCTCAGGAAAGCACTAGGAGGTGTATACTCAGGAGTCATACCCTGTGTGGCTCAACCACTGTGATCAGTTTACATTCCTCCTCAGGAGAAACTAAACTCACAAGCAGGCTCCAACATCACTGGATATTTAGGAAGTCCTATCTGAACTAGTGGAACTAAATGAATAGACTCATAGGACCTTCCTCAGGAAAGTACTAGGAGGTTTCCACTTAGGAGTTGTATCCCATGTGGCTCAACAACATGTGATCAGTTTACATTCCTCCTCAGGAGAAATTAAACTCACAAGTTGGCTCCAACATCATTGGATACTTGAGAAATCCTAGATAAACTAAGGGAACTAAGTGAATAGACCCATAGGACCTTCCTCTGGAAAGTACTAGGAGGCTTCCACTTAGGAATTGTATCCCATGTGGCTCAACAACATGTGATCAGTTTACATTCCTCCTCAGGAGAAATTAAACTCACAAGTTGGCTCCAACATCATTGGATACTTGAGAAAGAGGTGAGAAGAAAGGATGAAAGTCATTCATAGTGCCTTCCTCAGGAAAGTACCATGAACTTCCTTCAAACTTCAGGATCTCAAACCTCACAGACAGGGGACAAACCAAGCCCCAGGGTCTCTGAATCTTGATCTACAATCTTCTCTTCATGATGCTCTCCATCAAAATCTTCAAGGCAACACAATCCCCACAACAAATTCCCCTCAATGAACCCCAAAGATGAACAGATACCCATAGGGGAGACAAAATCAAAAGGCAACTTCAGAAAATACCTAAAAATACTAAACCAAGGGGGAAAAATCTAACAAATATTCACAAGGGTCCTCAACACCTACTCATAACATCTACATAGGCCTCTACCTAAAAATCAAGACAAAACTCAATCAAAGAAAGGGATTCTTCACCTAAACACAATTTAAACCCTAATTAGGATACCCTAAATCTACCCTAATTAAACTAATCAAAATTTAATTCTAAAAATCTAGAAAAAATCCTATGGGGAACTATGATTCATCATCTAATTGCACAAAAAAGAATGGATTAAAAACCCTAAGGGAAGGTTCTAAAACAATTCCTACAAAATCATGATATAAAACTAAACAATATAAAAGCTATTTATTTGGAAAATCTATTAAAAATATTAAACTAAAAAATAAAATCTCATTTTTATTTTTATAATTTCCTACACATTTTCATCTAATCATAGAAAAAAGAAGAAGTCAAAAATCATTTTTTATCATTTTTTAATGAATTAATCAAAACAGAAAAAATAAAGGAAGAAAATAAAAGAATTAAAATCAATGAAGGGAGGGGGGGGTGTGACAAGCACACGCGCTAGTTAAAAATAACATGGGCCAGAAAAAAGGGGGGTGGGGATAGCGCGTTGAGCCCAGCGTGGCTTTAAGTGAAACGACTGTGTTTCGCTTCATTTGAAATTTCCCTCTCTTTCTCAGATTAAATCTCAGCCGCTGGATCAACCTAATGAGTCAAATTTGGAGCCTGATCTGAGGGCTCTCCTTCATCGTCCCAGATGGAACCTAGGGTTTTCAGAACCCTCCTCCCATGCACCAAGATTCGAGCTCCTCTATCTCTCTACTCAGGCCACGAAACAACATGATTCCAAAACAAAAATTGTGCTACTCAATGAGAGGAATAAAATGGCATGAGTGGTTTTTCTTAATTCCTCTTGAATAATCCAAACAGAAGACTTCAATGTCTTGGTACAACCACGTTCACCTGAGATCAACCTTCATTAACCCTAACTCTAATGATTTACAGATGTTCTATATGCTATGCCCATCAATCTGACCTAACTCATATTAACTAAAACGCCCTAAACAACTAATTCTTGAAGATTCAAGAATCACTCACCTGCCATGGAACCTCATGGATCGTGCCCTAATTCATGGGAAAGAGTCATCTACCCTAGTGCATCATTTCTATGTCTATGAAACTAACTAAACTGCAATAATTTAGGAGATAGAAGGTGAAGAAGAAACCTGTCAAGAAGATGAGATGAGGTGATGTTGAGCACGATTCAGATCTTGTAACCTCTCAACAATGCCCTTCTAATGGTGGAAGATCTTCTGTATGCACTTGTATGGGAGGAGGATGCTTGTAGTGGAAGAAAACTCAAGTTGCTTCAACTTGAAGAAACCTCTTTAATGGCAATGTATCTCTCTCTTTCTCCTCTGACTTGGATCTCTATCACCAACCTTGATCACCTTCTGATGCACTCTCTTTATAATGATCATTGGATGTGTCTAGATTCATCTAGAATGTGGTGGAAACTTCTTGAAATTCTCATGTGATGAAAAGTTGGTTATCTCATATCTCATATGTTATGCCTTGCAATTTTGTCTTAAAATGTCCTTATGTGAGATATTGAGAAGGGATGAGTGAAAAACAAGTTCATTTTTGGCTTGTGTAGGGTTTTTCAACATTGCCTTCTTTTTCAAGTAATGACTTTTCAAAGCATCACCCATTTTTAGACCTCAAATGAAAATTCTAGCTAAACCAATGTTCTCAAAATGGTTTTTCCAATCAAAATGATATATTGGATGGCCTATTTTGGATTTGTGGATCTCCCAAATCACTTTTCAATTTCAACTTTTCAAAGTTATAAGCCTTTTTTAGTTCATTTTTGACCAATCATGTAATCTTGTGCCATGAGCTTTTCCAACAATTTGTGACCTTCTTTCTAGACTTAAAATCACATTTTGAGCAACTTTCATGTTTTGAGTTTTTCCATTTGAGGCTTGGAAATAGGAGTTTTAGGCATTGGCTAAAATGACCTATAACTGACAAATGACCAAAATACCCCTGTCTTGTTCAAACCATAAGTTGAGTTCCACAAATCCAATCAAGGACTTCTACCACTCAAATTAAAGCTAAGAAGATCCTCTTCAACATTCATGTTGACCAAGAAATCATAGGAATCCTCCTACTAGGGCAAAAGTTGTCTGCAAGTTGGGTGACTTTCAAGGACCCAGATTCAGACACCTCAGCTGACCTGTAATTTGTCAAAACCATAACTTGAGCTCTGTAACTCCTATCAAGGACTTCCACCACTCAAATTAAAGCTAAGAAGATGCTCTACAACATTCATGTTGTGGGGAAGATGAGATATCAATCACATCTAGAGCTAAAACTGCCTGGAAGATAGGGATCAAATTAGGGTTTTTTCACTAACAATCCTTGGGAACCCTAGCTTGAAACTTCTCAAACTCCTCAATCATGATGAGTTGGTCTAGGAATCACCTTTACAACATCTCTATTCATCATTCCATGATCTCATGGCCCTTGGATTAGGTCTCAACCTTCTCCAAATCTTCAGTTGACCTAGGGTTGACCCAGTCAAAACCCTAATTCTACCATTCATGGTTGAATCTTCTGAATTCTTACACAATGACCTCTCTGGGATTCATGAAGGCTATCAAGACATCTCATAGGCTTTCCCAAAACATCAAACTCATTCTCCCAGTCTCAGAACCATCTGAGGGGCACTCACAACTCTCAAGCTATGAAGCACACAACCCTGGTTTCAAACCACTCCTCTGAGGATCTCTTGAACTTTCTGATGGAGGTATCCACTTCCAAACACTCAATGAATAAATAATAGTTGGTCAAATTTTGGGGTGCAACAGCTGCCCCTATTCAAACGGCTTGAACCTTGACTGGGTGAGAAGCGAACGGCTCTCAACCAATCAAGGTACGAGACGGTTGAATATCGGTAAACCCGAAAATTTGCCAACGGCACGAGCACCCGGTACTCTGCAGGGAACAAATCTTTGAGTACTGCAACACTAGCTGCTCAACAACTGGCTGGAGAAATATCGACCTGACATCGCCGTCAGTTATCCACGTTAACTTCTTCTGACGTTGCCTTCAGACAACCACAACACCCAACCTCGCCGCTGGAGAACTGAATCTTCTGACATACCCAACATTGCCGCTGGAAAACTGAATCTGACATCGCCGTCGGAAGCAAACGTCGCTCTGAGAGACACTCGACATCGCCGTCGTTCAAACATCATCTCTGCTGGGGATTTAAAGAGCCTGACATTGCCGTCGAACAAATCATAATCTGACCTCGCCGTCAAACACAAACATACTCTGCATCACCGCCGGAGAACTACAACACTGAACAACTCTGACCTGGGGTTCACCCCTGGTAAAGTACACTTGCGTATTTGAACCTACTCTGCTGGGAATGAGAGACTTAACTGAGCCCGCTCTGATCTGGGGTTCACCCTCAGAACCATAACGAACATCGGAATACTGCTGCACACTGCCTGCCGTAGAACTTCAACATTAAAGATATATGAAACCCTGGCCCCTGGCCATTTCCAGCTTCAGCTAGAAAAAATATTCAAGTATTTCTGAATATGAATGAAACCCTGGCCCCTGGCCATTCCAGATCCGCTGGAGAATCTTCAAGTATTTCTGAAGATAGATGAAACCCTGCCCGTCGGCTATTCCAGCTTCAGCTAGAAAGAACTTCCTTGGCCTTCAAGGATGTAAACTTTGCCCGTCGGCAACTCTGCAGGAGGTGACTTCAGTCTGAAGAAATGGTCCTTGGCCTTCAAGGATACACGGACATGCCTTCAGGCAATTCCGCCTCTGCTATAGAGCATCCGAGACTTCAGTCAGGGATATACTTCGGCCTTCAGTCCGAAAAATGAATCCTAGGTCATTCCTGACCTTGGGGATAACCTTGCCCTTAGGCACCTTCGCTTCAGCTTGGGAAATTTGTGACTTCAGTCAGAGAAATGGTATTCTGAGCCATTCATGACTCTACGGGGATTCAAGCACTTTGCCTTCAGGCAAAACTCCGCTTCAGCTGGAGAAATATCTTCGACTTCAGTCAAAAGACAAACTATTCACTTGATCGCAATCAATCATCACCTCAGGACAACTGACTTGGTCTTCAGACTCACACGAACCACTCTGTTGTATCTACAAACTCTGGAACCTTGTCTTTAGCCACCCGCTGATTCTTCAACACGGAAATCTGGACTCACCGGAACCTTCTGATATCGCCTTCTGGCGCTTATGAAATCCATCTTCAGATTAGACATCATTGCTGGAGCAGACATATCATGCTGCTGAGGACTTCAAGAATCATCTTGACCAAACAGATCCGTCGGGCATCTTCAAGAATCGTCCTGAACTAATAACCTGTCTGGAGCAAACATTCTGTTGGGTATTTCCAGAAATCTTCCTGGGCAACTCTTGCTGGAGGCGCTATTGGGGAGCTCAAGAATCATCCTGAGCAAACAACTCGGAAAACTGTACTGAGGTCTTAAGAATCATCTTTAAGAAAATGGCCCTGCCGAGGAGTTCGAGAATCATCTGGAACTGAAGACTTTGCTGGGAATCTCAAAAATCATCTTGAGCGAGCGACGGCGGGGATCACACCGGGGTCTTTTAGAATCATCTAAGAAAACAACCTTGCTGGGGAGAACATCAAGAATCGTCCTGAGCAACCGGTCTTTCGGCGGAATACCTGTAAAACAAGGATGATGATGACCTAGATCATGCTTATGATGCGTATGCTTCTGCGCTACGCCCCACACGGTGGGAATGATATGCATTTATGCTAAATGCCATGCAATCATGCACAATGCTATTGCAACGTTTAAATGCTATGCAGTCATGCACCTGCTATGCAACCATGCACAATGATGCGATCCCGTCAGCAAAATAAATGCCGAAGGGGAATTCTCCTGTCACGGAGAAAGAGCTACTCAGATAGAGGAATCATCCTGTTGAGGGGAACGTGAACACGCCAATATCAATCAGGCTCTATCCGGGGAATTGATCTTCCGCGAACTGCTGCAGGGGAACAACTTCAGCTGACTGCTGCAGGGGACGAAGCTCTACGAGAACTTGGATCTGCTGATATCAATCGCGAGAATGAACTGCGCGGCCGTCTCGGCTAACTCTTCTGGGGATGACCACTCTGTGGGGAACCAACTTCAGCTGCTCCACACTCCACTGGGGAAAAACCAATCATGATCTGATCAACTTCCAAGGATTCGGATCTCTTGGACATCTGCAAACTCGGCTGCGGAAGGAGAAATCATTCTGCTTTGATGGAGAGAGTGCGATTCTGGGGAAACACAGCATTAGCTGCCCCACGCTCTGCTGGGGAAAATCAATCATGATCTGATCAATCTCCAAAGACTCGGCTTTTCTGCGGACTCAGCCGGGGAGAGAAATCATTCTACTTCACTGGAGAGTACGACTCTGATGGGGAATTCGATCCCACTGGGGAAGAAAGAATCATCTGACTTCGGGGGAGAGTACAACTCTGCAGGGGAATACAACATCAGCCGTTCCAATACTCTACTTGGGAAGAGGGAATCATCCAACTTCAGGAGAGAACATGACTCTGGTGAGGAATCTAAACTCCGCTGGAGACTTCAGTCTGGCACCATCAGTTACTGCATCCTTCGGCATACGAACAGCCTCCTGCGAAACCTGCACTTGTGACCCAGTGCGGGGGAAGACGACATTATTCTTCGGTGCTCGACTCAGCTGATGAGGTGACATTCCTTCAGGATGCGTCTGCTTGGGGAAGAGAATCACCTCTACCTGGGGGAGACATATCAATGCTCACTATTCTGATTCTGATTCCGCGGAGGAGAGACTACTGAACTCTGCTGGAGAAGGAGGACTCATCCTGCTTCGGGGATACGCACGGCACATCCTCTGGCGAGGTGCTACACCTGCAACAACACAAACAAACAAACAAGATACCCTCCTCAAAGGGGCCTATCCGGGTTATTATCTCGTGACAATGTTCAGTTAGTTAATTGTTTCAACAATCAATGGGCTTAGGCCCGCAAGTTTATGTATGCGCATTTTATCAAAAAACACATCGGCGTTCTCATTCGCAAACAAAACAGATAAATGCTAAGCAGACAAGTAGAATTGCTGAATAATGTGCATTTTATTGATGATGAACCCCTGAATGGGCAAAAATGTTTTACAACAGAGGCAAGCTCCTGGAATGAGGAAGCCGCGCAAAAAGAAAACATAAATATACATCAGTATATACAAATGTCGGCAATCGAGGCGTAGACGAACACCATAAGTTGATCCCTCTAAGACCCACTCGACTTCGACACTTCTCCGATGCTTCAGCTTTGGAAGAGATTGATTCAGATAAACGGCCCTCTGGTCTTCCGAACCACTAAACAATGAAAGTCCATACGCGGAACGCAGTCATTTGCTTATTTAAATCCCTAACTTTTGCGTGAACCGCCCTTTCGGGTTTTCAGTTCACCGGGATACCCTTTTTTGCCGAAGCCGCCCAGTGTAAGTTTTCGACTTCGCGGGTGTACATTTTTTTCAATATATCCCTAATTTTTGCCCGAACCTTTTATTCTGTTTTTGGTTCGCCGGGATGCCCCTTTTTTGCCTGGACTCTTTCTTTTTTGTCCAGCGGGTCGCTTTCAAGCAAAGTATTTTTTAACTGCGTCCGCGTTCACCGGGGATGCAAAATCTTCACCATCCATCGTGGATAACAACAAAGCTCCTCCCGAGAAGACCTTGCTGACGACATACGGCCCTTCGTAATTCGGAGTCCACTTGCCCCGGTGATCGGAGTGTGGCGGAAGAATCTTCTTCAGGACGAGATCACCCGTCTGAAAGCTTCTAGGACGCACCTTCTTATCATAAGCTTTCTTCATTCGGCTTTGGTACAGGCGACCAAATGCAATCGATGCTAACCTCTTCTCGTCCATCAGGCTGAGTTGGTTCAAACGATTCGTAACCCATTCTGCCTCATCTAGTTTCACATCAACCAAAACCCGCAAAGAGGGAATCTCCACTTCTGGCGGTAGGACAGCTTCCATACCGTACACCAGGGAGAAAGGAGTTGCCCCGGTCGACGTACGCACCGTCGTACGATAACCGTGCAAGGCAAACGACAGCATCTCGTGCCAATCTTTATACGTCACAACCATCTTCTGAACAATCTTCTTGATGTTCTTATTGGCCGCTTCAACGGCGCCATTCATCTTCGGCCGATAAGGAGATGAGTTGTGGTGTTCGATCTTGAAGCTCTGGCACAGCTCCTTCATCATCTTATTATTCAAATTCGAACCATTATCAGTAATGATCCGCTCGGGAATTCCATAGCGACAGATGATGTCCCTCTTTATGAACTTAGCTACCACCTGCTTGGTCACATTAGCGTACGAGGCTGCCTCCACCCACTTGGTGAAGTAGTCGATAGCTACCAGAATGAAACGATGACCATTGGATGCGGTGGGCTCGATCTTGCCTATCATGTCGATGCCCCACATGGAGAACGGCCAAGGGGAGGACATGACATTCAATGGGCACGGCGGCACATGAACTTTATCAGCATAAATCTGGCATTTGTGACATTTCTTCGCGAATCTGAAGCAATCCGACTCCATAGTCAACCAGTAATATCCTGCTCTCAGGATCTTTCTCGTCATGGCATGCCCGCCGGCGTGCGTACCAAATGTGCCCTCATGGACTTCCTCCATGAGCATACTTGCTTCTTTCTCATCTACACATCTGAGTAGCACGAGATCGTGGTTCCTCTTATACAGCACTCCATCAGGGTTGAGGTAAAAGTTTCCAGATAGCCTCCTCAGAGTCTTCTTATCCTGGGTTGACGCACCCGCAGGATACTCCTTAGTCATAAGGAAGGTCTGGATGTCGTGGAACCATGGCTTGCCGTCAGTGGCATCCTCGATTGCGAACACATATGTTGGTCTGTCAAGACGCGAAAGAACAATGCTTGGAGCTTCATTCCAAAGATTGACCTTATACATTGAAGCCAACGTGGCTAAAGCATCAGCCATTTGATTTTCAGCCCGGGGTACATGATGAAGTTCTACTCGGTCAAAGAACGGAAGCAGCCTCCTGGCATAATTCATGTACGGCACTAGATTCGGTTGACGAGTTTCCCACTCCCCTTTGATCTGATTGATTACAAGCGCTGAATCACCATATATGTCTAGATTCTTGATTCTCAAATCAATTGCCTCTTCTAGACCCATAATACATGCTTCGTACTCGGCTTCGTTGTTGGTAACTGGAAACGTCAGTCTCGCAGTAAACGGGATGTGGGATCCGTGAGGAGTCGTGATGATAGCCCCGATACCACTTCCATAGGAATTAACCGCTCCGTCGAATATCAACTTCCACTGAGACTTCCTATCTGGCCCCTCATCGGGCAATGGCTCATCGCAATCCTTCGCTTTGAGAAACATAATGTCCTCGTCAGGGAACTCAAACTTCATCGGCTGATAGTCTTCGATTGGCTGTTCGGCAAGGTAATCAGACAATACGCTTCCCTTAATGGATTTCTGAGAGACGTACTGAATATCATATTCTGTCAACACCATCTGCCATCTGGCAATCCTGCCCGAAAGAGCCTGCTTCTCGAAGACGTACTTGATCGGATCCATCTTCGAAATCAGCATAGTGGTGTGGTTGAGCATATACTGTCGTAGACGTTTGGCGGCCCAAGCTAATGCACAACACGTCTTCTCCAGCATCGAGTATCGAGATTCACACTCAGTGAACTTTTTACTCAAATAATAAATGGCATGCTCTTTTCTGCCCGTCTCGTCGTGCTGACCGAGAACACACCCCATACTATTCTCCAGAACTGTCAAGTACATGATTAATGGCCGTCCAGCCACTGGGGGTATCAAGATTGGAGGTTCTTCAAGATACTGCTTTATCTTGTCGAATGCCTTCTGGCAATCCTCATTCCAAGTAATCGCCTGATTTTTCTTTAACAACTTGAACATCGGTTCACAAGTGGCCGTGAGCTGAGAGATAAACCTTGCAATGTAGTTTATTCGGCCCAAGAAACCACGAACTTCTTTTTCCGTTTTCGGCGCTGGCATTTCTTGGATAGCTTTTATTTTCGCAGGATCAACTTCGATACCTCGTTCACTAACGATAAACCCCAATAACTTTCCGGACCGCACTCCGAAAGTGCACTTGTTAGGATTCAGCCTCAGCTTGAACTTCCTAAGCCTTTCAAACAGCTTCAGCAAATTGACCAGATGCTCCTCCTCCGTTTGGGACTTCGCAATCATGTCATCAACATAGACCTCGATCTCATGATGAATCATATCATGAAACAAAGTTACCATTGCTCGCTGGTAAGTGGCCCCTGCGTTCTTCAGACCGAAGGGCATTACCTTATAGCAAAACGTGCCCCAGGGGGTAATAAACGTCGTTTTCTCCATGTCCTCCGGCGCCATCTTAATTTGATTGTAACCGGAGAAGCCATCCATGAACGAAAACACGGAAAACTGGGCTGTATTGTCGACCAACACATCGATATGAGGCAACGGGAAATCATCCTTAGGGCTCGCCCTATTCAAATCCCGATAATCGGCGCACATGCGTACCTTACCGTCCTTCTTCGGTACAGGCACTATGTTGGCGACCCACGGAGGGTAGGTGGTAACGGCTAGAAATCCTGCGTCCAACTGCTTCTGGACTTCTTCCTTGATTTTTACAGCCATGTCTGGTCTCGTCCTCCTAAGCTTCTGCTTGACTGGAGGGCAATCTTCTCGCAACGGCAAGTGATGAACCACGATATCTGTGTCAAGTCCGGGCATATCCTCATATGACCAAGCAAAGACGTCACTATACTCTCGAAGCATCTCGACCAGTCTATGCTTGACATCATTCTGCAGCGCAGCCCCAACTCTGACATTTCTGATGAGCTCCTCAGAACCCAGATTTACAATCTCAATATCCTCCTCGTGAGGCAGAATAACCTTCTCTTCTTGTCTCAACAAGCGGGCCAATTCTTCCGGAAGGTCTTCGTCTTCATCAATCTCATCCTCGGCTTGATAGATCGGGCAATCAAAGTCGTAGTGAGCCGTAGAGGGTCCAGAGTCGATGTCGTCTGTTACGTGGATCCTGCAATAACAAGGGTTAAGTTTAAAGCAAGAATATGCAGGTTAGCACGAACCTCGTTGCCATTTTGCTGTTTTTCAAAACAAACATAAAATATGAATAACAGAGAACACAATATTTGATTACGAAGAAAACGCCTTTTATTTATTAACAAAATGCATACACATAATCCAACAAGGCCCTGACAGTAAAACCAATATGCCCCGGGCAGGACATAGGGTTGTACAGAGATTGTAAAAAGCAAATCATTACTCTTCACTCGTCAGCTCGATAATCTCCTTGATGGTCCAATTGCGGAGGCGCTCGCCTGGCTTGCTCGGTTGAATCCAGGCATCAAGATCACAATCACTGTCCCCGCTGTCCTCCGACGTAGCGTTGACACTCTCGAAAATTACTCCCCCCTTGGTGAATAAGATCGGCCCTTTCCCACGAGACGAACTGCCAGAAGAAGATGAAGCTTCAGCTTCAGGAGAATACCCCAATCCAAACTTATCCTGTTTGAATGGTATATCCAAGACATGCCCCCAGCCTGGGGTGGAACCAGCTTCGACAACAGCCCTAGCTTCCTTAAACGAGGAGAGGTTCAACTCTTGCTTCTCTGCAACAACGGGAGCTACCTCCTTCACCCTGACGGTTTCAAACGCCTGGCAAAGAGTCTCATGGATCTCGCCATCCATTTCGACATATTTAAAGGACGACAGGTGACTTACCATGATGTCCTCCTCTCCACAGACTGTCACTATGCTGCCCCCAACAGCATATTTAAGCTTCTGATGCAGCGTGGATGTCACGGCACCAGCAGAATGGATCCACGGCCGACCTAAGAGGCAACTATAGGCGGGCATGATATCCATGATATAGAACACCGCATTAAACGTCTCTGGACCAACTTGAATTGGCAGGGTCAATTCTCCGAAGACGTGGCGCTTGGTTCCGTCAAAGGCTTTCACGACCAGATCACTGGGCGTGCACAGCAGTCCACGGGTATCCAATTTCATCAGTGCTTTCTTCGGAAGCACGTTAAGCGAGGAGCCCGTATCCACTAGGACATGTGACATAATCGTGCCTCTGCACTCTATCGAGACGTGCAAGGCATTGTTGTGATCTCTTCCCTTGGGAGTCAACTCCAGATCTGTAAATCCCAGCCCATTACCAGCATTGACATGGGCTACTACTTCCTCGAGTTGATTAACTGATATCTCCTGCGGCACGTATGCAGCATTCAATACTTTCAGCAACGCGTTGCGGTGCGCTTCAGAACACAGCAATAGGTTAAGAATCGAGATCTTCGACGGAGTTTGGTGAAGATGATCTACAATCTTGTAGTCACTTTTCCTGATCAGTCGCATGAACTCTTCAGCATCTTTAACCAACAAGTCTTTCTCTGCCCCTGCAGGAACCTCTTCAACAGCTTTACCTTTGCCTTTGTCCACAGCGTCAGCCCGGACCACTTTCTCTGCTGCGACCTCTGCCGGCGCGAACACTCTACCACTTCTGGTGATACCACTGACTTCAGCAAGATTCTGCGCAGTCGATCTGGACGGCTCCAGCTCTATCTTCTGACCATTACAATACACTTCGGCGCCATAATGCCATGGGACGGCATTAGTGCTCTCGAATGGGATCGGTCCGGCCCTGGTGATGGTGATAGTAGGCGGTCGGGGTGCAGAAATAGTGATAGGGTGGCGAGGAATGGTAATAGTAGCAACTTCGTCCGCCTGCTTCAGCACGACTTCCCCTGACGCATTCTCAATGCTTCGACTGAATTGCAAAATACCCTCGGTCATCAGACTTTGGATACCTTCGATCAACTGCTCACACCCATCAGTAAGTGTAGCACAAGCCATGCAAAACTCTCCACATCCAGGAAAGAAGCCTTTCTTTAGCAACTTAGCTTTAACAAAACTCAACGGCGTCTTCAGATCTTTGACATCAGTCAGCAAGTCTGAATTCTCTTCGGTGATAACAGCATTTACTCCGCCTCCCCTGTGATGAGGCATGGGATTCTTGGTGACGTTGGGCACACTGTCAGAAAAGTTGATCACCTTGGCGTCGACCAAGTCCTGGACTTTGTGCTTAAAAGCTTTACAGTTCTCAACTGTATGGCCAGGTGCCCCAGAATGAAATTCACAAGTAGCATTAGCATCATACCCCGGTGGTGGTGCCCCTGTCAAGGGAGCTAATGTCCTCTTTTGGACTAATTGGAGCTGAAGCAACGTCTGCAGAAGCTGTATATACGACATAGGAGGAGTTTCCAAATGATGGTTTGCGAGGGGACCGCGATTCTGATATCTCTTATATCCCGGATTATTCTGTTGCTGGGGCTGCTGCTGCGGCTGCGGGGGAGCAGCTGGGATGTTTATGCTAGCAATCTGAGACTGAGGGCCCTTGCCCTTTCTCCTAGCATTAGTGACAGCACTGGCATCTCCCTCTCGACGCTTGCCAGTATAGGGTTTCTTGCTAGCTCCTCCAGATGAGGATGATTCGCCTTGAATCTTTCCGATCTTTATACCATTTTCAACATGCTCGCCCAAAGTGATGAGGGCCGAGAATGTTCCGGACATGCCACTAATTAGCTTCTCATAATAGACTCCGGGAAGAGTAGCCACGAACATTTGTACCAACTCACGCTCAACCATCGGCGGTTGAACCCGAGCAGCCAATTCACGCCACCGCTGGGCGTACTCTTTGAAGCTTTCATTGCTCCGCTGCGAGAGATTCTGAAGCTGAACTCGGTTGGGAGCCAAGTCGCTATTATATTGATAGTGGAGGACAAATGCTTCTGCAAGATCTTTCCACGTGCGCACAGCAGCGGGCTCCAAACCCATATACCATTCGAGCGATGGGCCAGAAAGACTATCCTGAAAGAAGTGCATCAGCAACTTCTCATCATTAGAATAAGCGGACATCTTTCTGTAATAAGATCGGAGGTGAACACGGGGACAAGTAGTGCCTCTATACTTCTCAAAGATAGGCACCTTGAACTTGTGAGGTACTTTAAAGTCAGCAATCAACCCGAGTTTGGACATGTCAACGCCCAATGTGTTCTGATTTTCTATGTCTCTCATTTTATCTTCCAGCGCCTTGAACCTGAGTCGAGCCTCAGCAGTCAACTCAGCCTCTACACCTCTCTGAGAGAAAATGTCATCCTGATGGTCCTCCAGCCACGGTTGAGGCACCACCATATTTCCTGCACCAACATTGCCATTGACCGGCCCCATGTTAACATTGGCTCCCAAACCACCATTGACGGCGCCCGCCGCATTAAGTCCGAGATTAGTCATAAGATTGCCGTTAGCACTACCGTTGGCCCCGGCAGCAGGAACAACGTTCTGTGGAGTATCCCCTTGAGGAGGAGTGGGTACGGCCCCTCCGTGAAGTATTCCATTACTATCAACCCTGGAGATGAGAGGTTGAACCAAAGTACGAAGCTGATCTTGCCCATTCGCAACTACTTGCATTAGCTCCATAAAACGATCCATCCGTTCACGAAGCTCCTGAACATCTGACTGTACTTGGTCCATGATTCTCGTTTGATTGGCGCGAGTTGAGTAGCGGTGGATGAATCTTTGATCAATCCTGGAGATCGAAAGCAGCTCGGAACCTGAGTACCTGAAAAACCTGTCAACATCAAGGGTTAGGAAAAGGTAACAGAATGTATGTCATGCAAGAATGCTTCATGCAAATGCATGCGTGAGTCTGTGTGCTTGAGAGATTTCCCCCGATCCTGGCACCTGCTGGCAATAATAAAGAGAGGAATCTGGGCCCAATCATGGAGACAGCAACCTCACATAGCAATAGTCAGATTCGACCCATCAAGGACCGAGAACTCGTACGCATCAGTCTTCCTGAGAGAGGCTGCAGTAGCACAATAAGAGGCGAGAGATCCTGGATCGGGGAAATGGTACCTGTCACAGACACACGCTAATGGAATGATCATGCAAGCTAATGCAAAATGCAGGCATGCAACAATATATCCAGGTGGCTGCTGTGGAGATTCGATGTCAACAGTCACTGATGAGAAGGAAACCCCGGTGTAAAACCACTGATCTGATCTGCCGTGAATAACCATCTGATAGGATCAAGATCAAAATTCTGTCCTGACAAGAACGAAGGCCTGATAATAAAGACCCCGGACGCAAGATCAAAGAATATCTGTTGATGAAGTCTTCAGACCCCAAATCATAAATCTGCCCTCTCAAGAACAAACACACAGCTGCTGATGAGATCTTCAAACCCCACTCAAAATCTGCCCTATCAAGAACAAACAACAACTGCTGACGAGATCCTCAGACCCCACTCAAAAATCTGCTCCGTCCAGAGCAAACCACTGATGATAATACACTGATCAAAGCCTGCTCTATCAAGAACAGACAAACACCTGATAATAAGATCCTCTGATCAAACCCTTGCTCTATCAAGAACATCTCTGCAACTGAGAACCCAACATAACTGATTCACTGTCAAGAAAACCAGGTAGTCTGGAGGTCAAAGTTTCCTGCAATATCCCGACCCCGCTCACAGGTATGATGGACCTAATCCACGGACCAAGGTACGACATCCTATGCGGTCGTCAGCGTCACAGACTTTCACGAGTGACAATACGATTCCCAGAAGGAGTGGCATCGTCAAGTCATGAAGAGGCCTCTCTTAGCTGACTTCCAAATGATCGTTCCCCAGAGTCGACAATCCTCACGTCTGGACTCCCCTCAGATCCTCAGGACCGGAAAGGAGCACCTCTGCAAGAATCTCGTCTGAGCGCAGATTTTCGTAGGGAACTGTGCCTGCTCAGCAGACAGGTTCGTCTACTACTTCTCCGCAACTATATCTAGGTGTGTACTCAAGCCCAGGTCCGGCTTTTCACTCACAGTAACATCCCTCTCCCACAGCAGCACAGATAATCATATCAAACTGGAAATAAAATGCGGGAAATAAAATGCGGGAAGTAAAGTGCGGGAAGTAAAGAATGCGAGAAGTAAAAATGCGAGAAGTAAAAATGCGATAAATAAACGCAACCCAACAAGCAAACACACAAACGATAGGACTGACTCTCATAGGGAACCGGAGAACCAGAGATTCTGGGTTCGATCCCCAGCAGAGTCGCCAGCTGTCGCTTGCGCGAAAATAAGGTGCCGGCATGACAGAAGAGTCGCCACCTTTCGTTATTTATCCCTCAGAGCGGGAAAGGAAACGATCGGAAAAACCTGACGAAAAAGGGTAAGACAAGGTCATCGCAACCATTGTCTGGGTTCGGGAGTCGGTTACGCAAGGGGAAGGTATTAGCACCCCTCACGTCCGTCGTACTCGACGGGATCCTCGCTTGTTTGTTTGCTTGGACGGGTTGGTTATAATCTATCTACCTATCAAGGCTGGCTGAAAAAGAAAAGAAAAATGACTCGGCAAAGCGTCGCACTTTATGCCTACGTATTCCCGTCTGGAACGAGAAATCAGAGTCAACGTAGTTCGGCTAACTACGGGTGAAGGTTGAAGGTTGCTCGCTAGGACGTCGCATCCTATGCCTACGTACTTTCATCTGGTATTAAAGATCAGAGCAAACGTAGTTCGGGAAACTACGGGGAAAAATGGCTCAACTAGGAGGGAGACTATCAAGTCCTACTGTTATCATGCCATGGATTCATCCTATGGTTGAGGTTTGAACAGGGAACTCCTAGATGTTGTCATGCATAGGTTTCAACCTAAAAGTCTATCATCAAATCCTCATCAGAGGAAATGAGAGTCCTAAGGGATCATGTCAATGATACGCCAAAACAGACAAAAACATCAGCTTTAACAGTAAAATGCATGCAATGCAAGTGAGGGAGGAAATGTATGTGGGGTTTCAGCCTCCACAAGCTCGTCTCGACCTCAAGCTAGTCATGAAGTAACAGTAATCATACTGAAAATAAACAACATGCCATCAAGCAATATACAGATAAAGGATGAAAGTACCATCAGGTAAACAAAACACATGCTTGAGAAAGAAATGATCTACATCTAATCCTAACCCTAACACAGAATCTGAATCAAATCTAAGCACTAAAGCAAAACCCTAAACAAGAGAAATCAATCCCAGTCTTCAAGCTTCAGAACAAGCTTACCAAAGAAAGGGAGCTAAGTAAGCAGACTCATAGTGTCTTCCTCAGGAAAGCACTAGGAGGTGTATACTCAGGAGTCATACCCTGTGTGGCTCAACCACTGTGATCAGTTTACATTCCTCCTCAGGAGAAACTAAACTCACAAGCAGGCTCCAACATCACTGGATATTTAGGAAGTCCTATCTGAACTAGTGGAACTAAATGAATAGACTCATAGGACCTTCCTCAGGAAAGTACTAGGAGGTTTCCACTTAGGAGTTGTATCCCATGTGGCTCAACAACATGTGATCAGTTTACATTCCTCCTCAGGAGAAATTAAACTCACAAGTTGGCTCCAACATCATTGGATACTTGAGAAATCCTAGATAAACTAAGGGAACTAAGTGAATAGACCCATAGGACCTTCCTCTGGAAAGTACTAGGAGGCTTCCACTTAGGAATTGTATCCCATGTGGCTCAACAACATGTGATCAGTTTACATTCCTCCTCAGGAGAAATTAAACTCACAAGTTGGCTCCAACAT
The DNA here is from genome assembly GCA_963859935.3 of Lathyrus sativus. Lineage (NCBI taxonomy): Eukaryota > Viridiplantae > Streptophyta > Magnoliopsida > Fabales > Fabaceae > Lathyrus > Lathyrus sativus. The sequence goes on along the minus strand of OZ012741.1, from coordinate 140,904,194 downwards.
CATTGGATACTTGAGAAAGAGGTGAGAAGAAAGGATGAAAGTCATTCATAGTGCCTTCCTCAGGAAAGTACCATGAACTTCCTTCAAACTTCAGGATCTCAAACCTCACAGACAGGGGACAAACCAAGCCCCAGGGTCTCTGAATCTTGATCTACAATCTTCTCTTCATGATGCTCTCCATCAAAATCTTCAAGGCAACACAATCCCCACAACAAATTCCCCTCAATGAACCCCAAAGATGAACAGATACCCATAGGGGAGACAAAATCAAAAGGCAACTTCAGAAAATACCTAAAAATACTAAACCAAGGGGGAAAAATCTAACAAATATTCACAAGGGTCCTCAACACCTACTCATAACATCTACATAGGCCTCTACCTAAAAATCAAGACAAAACTCAATCAAAGAAAGGGATTCTTCACCTAAACACAATTTAAACCCTAATTAGGATACCCTAAATCTACCCTAATTAAACTAATCAAAATTTAATTCTAAAAATCTAGAAAAAATCCTATGGGGAACTATGATTCATCATCTAATTGCACAAAAAAGAATGGATTAAAAACCCTAAGGGAAGGTTCTAAAACAATTCCTACAAAATCATGATATAAAACTAAACAATATAAAAGCTATTTATTTGGAAAATCTATTAAAAATATTAAACTAAAAAATAAAATCTCATTTTTATTTTTATAATTTTCTACACATTTTCATCTAATCATAGAAAAAAGAAGAAGTCAAAAATCATTTTTTATCATTTTATAATGAATTAATCAAAACAGAAAAAATAAAGGAAGAAAATAAAAGAATTAAAATCAATGAAGGGAGGGGGGGGGGGTGTGACAAGCACACGCGCTAGTTAAAAATAACATGGGCCAGAAAAAAGGGGGGTGGGGATAGCGCGTTGAGCCCAGCGTGGCTTTAAGTGAAACGACTGCGTTTCGCTTCATTTGAAATTTCCCTCTCTTTCTCAGATTAAATCTCAGCCGCTGGATCAACCTAATGAGTCAAATTTGGAGCCTGATCTGAGGGCTCTCCTTCATCGTCCCAGATGGAACCTAGGGTTTTCAGAACCCTCCTCCCATGCACCAAGATTCGAGCTCCTCTATCTCTCTACTCAGGCCACGAAACAACATGATTCCAAAACGAAAATTGTGCTACTCAATGAGAGGAATAAAATGGCACGAGTGGTTTTTCTTAATTCCTCTTGAATAATCCAAACAGAAGACTTCAATGTCTTGGTACAACCACGTTCACCTGAGATCAACCTTCATTAACCCTAACTCTAATGATTTACAGATGTTCTATATGCTATGCCCATCAATCTGACCTAACTCATATTAACTAAAACGCCCTAAACAACTAATTCTTGAAGATTCAAGAATCACTCACCTGCCATGGAACCTCATGGATCGTGCCCTAATTCATGGGAAAGAGTCATCTACCCTAGTGCATCATTTCTATGTCTATGAAACTAACTAAACTACAATAATTTAGGAGATAGAAGGTGAAGAAGAAACCTGTCAAGAAGATGAGATGAGGTGATGTTGAGCACGATTCAGAGCTTGTAACCTCTCAACAATGCCCTTCTAATGGTGGAAGATCTTCTGTATGCACTTGTATGGGAGGAGGATGCTTGTAGTGGAAGAAAACTCAAGTTGTTTCAACTTGAAGAAACCTCTTTAATGGCAATGTATCTCTCTCTTTCTCCTCTGACTTGGATCTCTATCACCAACCTTGATCACCTTCTGATGCACTCTCTTTATAATGATCATTGGATGTGTCTAGATTCATCTAGAATGTGGTGGAAACTTCTTGAAATTCTCATGTGATGACAAGTTGGTTATCTCATATCTCATATTTTATGCCTTGCAATTTTGTCTTAAAATGTCCTTATGTGAGATATTGAGAAGGGATGAGTGAAAAACAAGTTCATTTTTGGCTTGTGTAGGGTTTTTCAACATTGCCTTCTTTTTCAAGTAATGACTTTTCAAAGCATCACCCATTTTTAGACCTCAAATGAAAATTCTAGCTAAACCAATGTTCTCAAAATGGTTTTTCCAATCAAAATGATATATTGGATGGCCTATTTTGGATTTGTGGATCTCCCAAATCACTTTTCAATTTCAACTTTTCAAAGTTATAAGCCTTTTTTAGTTCATTTTTGACCAATCATGTAATCTTGTGCCATGAGCTTTTCCAACAATTTGTGACCTTCTTTCTAGACTTAAAATCACATTTTGAGCAACTTTCATGTTTTGAGTTTTTCCATTTGAGGCTTGGAAATAGGAGTTTTAGGCATTGGCTAAAATGACCTATAACTCACAAATGACCAAAATACCCCTGTCTTGTTCAAACCATAAGTTGAGTTCCACAAATCCAATCAAGGACTTCTACCACTCAAATTAAATCTAAGAAGATCCTCTTCAACATTCATGTTGACCAAGAAATCATAGGAATCCTCCTACTAGGGCAAAAGTTGTCTGCAAGTTGGGTGACTTTCAAGGACCCAGATTCACACACCTCAGCTGACCTGTAATTTGTCAAAACCATAACTTGAGCTCTGTAACTCCTATCAAGGACTTCCACCACTCAAATTAAAGCTAAGAAGATTCTCTACAACATTCATGTTGTGGGGAAGATGAGATATCAATCACATCTAGAGCTAAAACTGCCTGGAAGATAGGGATCAAATTAGGGTTTTTTCACTGACAATCCTTGGGAACCCTAGCTTGAAACTTCTCAAACTCCTCAATCATGATGAGTTGGTCTAGGAATCACCTTTACAACATCTCTATTCATCATTCCATGATCTCATGGCCCTTGGATTAGGTCTCAACCTTCTCCAAATCTTCAGTTGACCTAGGGTTGACCCAGTCAAAACCCTAATTCTACCATTCATGGTTGAATCTTCTGAATTCTTACACAATGACCTCTCTGGGATTCATGAAGGCTATCAAGACATCTCATAGGCTTTCCCAAAACATCAAACTCATTCTCCCAGTCTCAGAACCATCTGAGGGGCACTCACAACTCTCAAGCTATGAAGCACACAACCCTGGTTTCAAACCACTCCTCTGAGGATCTCTTGAACTTTCTGATGGAGGTATCCACTTCCAAACACTCAATGAATAAATAATAGTTGGTCAAATTTTGGGGTGCAACACATATCGATGGATTTTGTTACGGGATTTCCAAATACGCAAAGAAGTCATAATTCTATTTGGGTGATCGTTGATAGACTTACTAAATCTACTCACTTCATTCCGATTGATATTAGTTATCCTTTGGAGAAATTAGCCGAGATTTATGTTCATGTGATTGTAAAGTTGCACGGAGTTCCTAAGAGTATTGTGTCAGATAGAGATCCTAGATTCACTTCAAGATTTTGGGAAAGTTTGCAAGGTGCTTTAGGTTCTAAGTTGAGGTTGAGTTTGGCTTACCATCTGCAGACGGACGATCAAACCGAGAGGACAATTCAGTCGTTAGAAGATTTGTTGCGTGCTTGTGTGCTGGAACAAGGTGGTGCTTGGGATGGTTATTTGGCGTTGATTGAGTTCACTTATAATAACAGTTTTCATTTGAGCATTGGTATGGCACCATTCGAGGCTTTATACGGTCGGATATGTCGAACACCTTTGTGTTGGCATGAGACGGGTGAGAGGTCGGTAGTTGGACCGGAGATGGTACAACAGACGACGGAAAAGGTGAAGTTTATTCGGGAAAAGATGAGAGCTTCTCAGAGTAGGCAGAAGAGTTGCCATGATAAGAGGAGGAAGGACCTTGAGTTTCAAGAAGGCGACCATGTCTTTTTGAGAGTTACACCGGTTACGGGAGTGGGTTGTGCCTTGAAGTCGAAAAAGTTTACTTCTCGTTTTATTGGTCTGTATCAGATTATTGCACGTGTGGGTGCTGTGGCGTATCGTGTGGCGTTGCCTCTGAACCTTTCGAATTTGCATGATGTGTTCCATGTTTCGCAACTTCGGAAGTATGTTCCGGATCCGTCACATGTTATTCCTATGGACGAGGTTGAAGTAAGAGATAACCTAAGGGGAAAGGATATTGCACTTGTGAAAGTAGCCTGGGGAGGTGCTGCAGAGGGAAATATGACTTGGGAATTGGAGAGCAAGATGTGAGAGTCGCATCCAGAGTTGTTTGAATCAGGTAATATTTACGAGGACGAAAATTTCTAAAGTGGGGGAGAGTTGTAACACCCCAAATTCTGAATTTCCCATTTTTGTTGAGTCCTTTTTAATTCATTTGGATAAATGGTATTTTAATTGTGAAATTTATGTGTTGATATGTTTAATTTCAATATTGTGCTATTTTACCGATTCAGAGAGTTTTCGGGGAAAATAGAGTAAAGGGTATTTTAGACATTTAGTATTAAGTGTTAAGTGGATTATTGTGTGAGAATTAATTGGTAAGTGTTTGGAAAGAAATGGAGAGGAAAGAAAATAGAACATGAGATAAGAGAGAAAAGGGAATAGATAGAAACATTAGTGGAAAAACAAGGGAAAGAAAGAAGAGAGAAGAGAAAGAGGAGAAAGAAGAGGAAAACCTAGGATTTCATCAAGGATCAACATCCAAGCTTTCAATCAATCGGGTAAGGGTGTGAAACTCTATTATACTATTAATGTGTATGATTATGTATGTTGTTGATCGTTTGATGTTGGATTGAGAAGAGTTTCTACTCATTTCCTTCTTAGGGCAATATTAGGATTTAATCGGTAGAATGTGGTTTTAACCGGTTAGAATCGTGAAATGGATGGAGTAGGATAATCAAGTGTTGTTGGGTTGGACTTACTGGGGTAGTTTGGATTAAATCGGTTGGTTTTGTGAGGTTGGGCTTTTGAACAACCATGGAAGTTCTGATCTCGCAGGTTCGCCAGGCGAATGGCAGCGAGGCTTCGCCAGGCGAAGCCTAGCAAATGGTAGTGAATCAAGTCAGAACCAAACACCCTGTCTTCGTTGGCAAGTTCTCCAGGCGAATGAGAGTGGAGAAGGTTCGCCAGGCGAGTGTGCTGGCGAGTGCTAGCGAGTAATTCCAAAATAACTCCTAGTGGTCTTCGCTGGCAAGTTCGCCCGGCGAACTAAGTAGCGAAGGTTCGCCAGAGGCTTCTCCAGGCGAAGGTTGGCGAATGCGACAACATTTTCCTATTTTCTGTGTTTTTCCCCCTTTTCATGCGGATTTCTTTGTTCAGTTATGTTTAATCCTTATCGAATTGAATAGTTTTGTATGTTGTGTGGTATGTTATGTATGGGTAGCCGCAAGGCGTGAATCCTAGAATGTGGAATTTTGATTGTGAAAATATATGCCTTATATGGAATGGTATGTGTTGAAATGAAGAGTATGTGTATTTTATGGAGTATAAGTATATTGTGAATGTGCATAGATTGTATGTGCTTGTATGAGATGAATATGCATAGTGATATATTTGCGAATATGTATGCATGTAGAGTAATGTTGTGAGTCATTTTGCATAAAGGCATCATGATGTACATCCTAGCGATGTTGATTCCTTGGAGAATCTGCTGAACATTTGATTCCTCGGAGAATCTGCAGAGTATTTGATTCCTTGGAGAATCTGCTGAACATTTGATTCCTCGGAGAATCTGCAGAGTATTTGATTCCTTGGAGAATCTGCTGAATATTCGATTCCTCGGAGAATCTAATGAATATTTGATTCCTTGGAGAATCTGCTGAATATTCGATTCCTCGGAGAATCTGATGAATATTTGATTCCTTGGAGAATCTGCTGAATACTTGATTCCTTGGAGAATCTGCTGAATTGAGTCGGTACCGCATTTGCATCTGCATAGAGTCGTGAGTCGGTCTCTATGAGTTGCATTGGTCATCTTTATATGATGCATGGAGTGAATTGAACATAATTCTAGATGTTTATGTGGAAGACGATGAGTATGTATAGACGCATGATTTGATGAATAGGCTTGATTGTGTGAATATGCATCGTGATGAGATGTGGTGAGAATCTGAATTGTGTTAATCTCATGTATGTATATAGATATATAAATATATGTATTGACTGTTATGATATTGTTTCTCACCCTTCTGTTGTTTCATAATGCTCTATGAGGCATTGCAGAGTAGGATTGCTGGAGGTCCTTTTTGTGAAGCAGGTCTTCATTATTTTTGGTCGATGGCTCTGATATGTAACATCTGGGTAGTTAGGAAGCCTTTGGTTCTTTTTGGAGATACTTTTGCTTTGATTTCTTTTGTGATACATTTGCATATGTATCTGATAATGGATATTTGTACATAGGAATTAACTGAATGATGTATATATGTTTATATGAATGTATTGATTCAATGTTTAGATGTTTCCGCTTTATTCTAAATATTGAGATGTGAGTTTTAGAACTATGTTCTTCAGTTGTGAATTGCCCATTGTGGCATATCTATTTGAGCAGGTGTTGTAGGTGTTTAACTTCATGATAATGTGATACACCTCTTTTATATCATGTATTAATTAAACTCTGATGAAACTTTTATCAAGTGCTTAAATGATTTAATTGTTTATTTGGGGGTATAGAAAGGGGGTGTTACAACATGCTTGAAACTAATTACTCTTATGCAGAAGGGTAGTTGTTTGAAGACCAAAGAAGGTTCTGATTCTATTCATATATTGGAGCTTGTGGTAGAAGCCCTAAGCTGTGTATGGAAGATTACCCTCGTTTGGAAATGTATTTGATCAAGTTGGTGGAGATGTGTTCTCTGAAGATCTTCAGTTGGATTACTAGGCAGTAGTAAGTCCAGTTGTGGGCATATAAAGAACCAGGGGATGATGTGTCTGTGATATGTATCATCTGGTTTGGTTCTACTTGGAGAAGGACTTGAAGATCTGGTGGTTCACAGTCTTACTAAGAAGTACTCTATCTTGTCATACGGGAGAATGATGAGGTAAAGGGACTATCTTCGAGTATGATGTAAGACTATTGTACAAGACTGGAGTGTCTCATTGCATAAAAATCTGGACTCATGAGTGAATATTCACCAGTTAAACCAGAAATGTTCTTACTTATCATATGGGAGAATGATGAGGAAAAAATGTCTTGGATTTTGAGGTGTTTATCTTGTTCAGGCCAGAAGTCCTGTGGAGAAGTGGGTTCTTCTACTGCAGAAAGACGTGGAGTTGTTTGGTACCTTCTCACTGTATGAGCATAAGGTTGGTCTTGAGATACTATGGTGATCTTGGAACAGCTTGTATAGAAGATAGGGGGAGAGCTTCTATCTGATGGGTGTACTAGTGGCTTGTGATTCAAGTAGTAAGTGAATGCGTTCAGCAGGTATGTTGAACAAAGAGTGAGCTCTTGAAGACATGAAGATGAGTCTTATGTTTTCCATTCACGTGCTTCTGGAAAAAGAGCACTAGATATCCTTGATATGGGTAGCTATACTTCTAGGATCTGTTGCTGCAATAGTACAATTTCAAGAGTGTTTGTGGTCTCAAATAGGTTATGATTGTATGCATCTATGAGGATGGAATGTCATACCAGATGTTGTGACATTATGTTACTGCTATAGCTCATGGGGTATCAATAGATCAAGTCAAGTATTTTGAGCCTCTATCCAAGTGTTTGTCTTGTATGTGTATGGCTGGACATCATCAACCTTGATTTTGTGCACATGTGTGGTGTGTGAATCAAGGGGTGTAAAGCTGCATGTGTAAATATGAAGATGATGAAGTGATTCTTCATGTGTTTGGGTTCTCTCCTTTAGGGGGAGTGCTGACTATGCATGACAGGGGGAGCTGTGTACATGTCTGATGTACAACTGCATTGGTTGTGTTGACATTGTGCTGATATGGAGCTGTGTAAAACTCTGGTTTGTGTCTGGGAGGATTAATTTTTCTCTGCAGAATTTTCCTGTATCTCAATTTGGGGATTTAAAATCAGTTGCTACTTAGCAAGTAATTGTCTGATTATCCTTTAATTGGTAAGTGTCACTCTTGAAGGAGCTATGGTTCGGGGATGATTTTACACTGGCTGAGTAAGTTCAGCAAGGAGGTTAAGTCATTGTCCATGATTGTTGATGCAGTTTTTATAGATCAAGAAATGTCAGACTTGGACACCATGTGCAGCATGTACACTTATTCCAATATTTGTCAATTTTTGACTAAACCAAGGGGGAGTAAAGTGTTGTTATCTGTTTCAACTATCAAGGGGGAGCATGATAGTGTGTGAGGCTGGCAAAACTACTGCTGCTGTCCTGATAAGGTGTTTGGTTGTTTTAGCTAAAATTTGCCAAAGGGGGAGATTGTTAGTTCCATGGTTCTATGATATAGAATTGTCCATGGTTCTATGATTGTTCTAAGTTTTGGCTAAGCAGGATGTTATAACATCTCCATCTGCTGTGGTGATAGAACTGCTGTGGAGTGTTTTAATGTGAATGTCATGCTGAAAGTAGTGACATCCATCTGCTGTCATGACAAAACTGTTGTCATGTGTTTTTAATCACAATGTCATGACCAATGTCATGACATCGCTGTCTGATACGGCAGGAGCTGTAGTAACAGAACTGCTGTCATGTGTTTTTAAATAGGATGTCATTACCAATGTCATGACATCGTTGTCTGGTGCAGCAGGAGCTAGCAGGAGCTGATGACAGAACTGCTATCATGGATATCATACTGAATGTCATGACATCGCTCTCTAGTATAGCAGGTGCTGCTGTTTTATCACTTGACATAAGTGCTTTAGATACACCTCATCAGTATGTGCAGGCCAAAGTGATTCATTAGGAACAAAGTGCAGATTTAATTGCTGTTCATAAAAAGGATCTTTGAGACTTTTTAGGAAACTATAATATGCTTGTTTCTACTGTCATGAAGAAGATTCTGTAAAAGTGTTCAGTAGGGCAAGCTGGAAAGCTAAGAGTAAGTGAAGCTGAATGTCATGACTGAATGTTATGACATTGATCGTATGACATCAGGCGTGCAGGGTTTGTTTTTCTATTATGATACCTAATATATCTCAGGCTAGATTTTAGGAAACCTGTTATGCCTCCTTAGTTATCTCAGGTGAGATTCTAGTCAGGGCTGGACATAACATGAAGTAGCTATGACCTAATTTGACAGAACCTTGAATTATGGAAAGTGGTTTAACTTGGTTAAACCTAAAGTTTGTTACTTGTGACCAGCCCAAGCCCAGTCTGCATTTCTATAAAAGGAGGAGCAAAAGCAAGGAAAAAGTAAGTACTCACATCAAGAACAACTTGAGTGTAAAATAAAGGTCTAGGGTTGAGAGTCTCTTGTGTGTGTTTTTGTAAGTCACCCTTTGTATCTTTTGATACATTGTGGTAGACATATTTGTGAATGAAGAGTTTTGCTCTTCACGTGTGTATTTGTGAGTGAAGAACTTCATTCTTCACGTGAGTCTAGGAGTCATAGGATACCTTGTATGTTGTATAATTGCTTTGGTTATTGTGTATGAACTGGTGTGTTCATTGTGTCACTCAAAGATGTTAAGCAAGAGTGTGTGTTCCTTGATCAAAGCTGTGAAGCAAGATCAAGGTGTGTTTGAAGTTTATCTTCATATTGGTTTTGTAATTGTGTATTGATATCACTGAGGTGATTGAGGGGGAGTGAGTGGGTATACTCAGGTCTAGAGTGTCTCTAGCAGTGTCATTGGGTAGGTTTTAAGTGAGGAGTGCAAACTGGGTTGTTTGACTCTGAATTAATTCTACTAATAGTGAATTTCCTCCCTGGCTTGGTAGCCCCCAGATGTAGGTGAGGTTGCACTGAACTGGGTAAACAATTACTGGTGTTATTTATCTTTTTGCATTTACAATTTTGCACAATTTAAATGGTTAGATAAATAGTTCTGTCAGTCTGCAGATCTTACAACAGACATCATGACATTGATACAATTTAAAGAAATTTAAATTGGTCATGGTCTGTCCTCATCCTTGTTGAGCAGAAATCAATGTTCTTGGGACATATGAGATCTGCATACCAAAATTTCAGAATGTGATATTGAAAACATGTGGTTCAATCAAAATCGGCATCTCCACTTCTCCAATCACAGTTCTGTGATAACCATCAAAAGCTTTGACGATCAAGGAAGTAGGATTCATCACAGTCTCTTTGCAAGCCAACTTGGTAAGAACTCTCTTGGGTAGGACGTTCAAAGATGAACCGGTATCGACCAGCACCCTCGATAAGTTATTCTCTTGACATTTCACTGACACATGTAAGGAATGGTTATGATTCTGGCCTTCTCTTGGTAGCTCCTCGTTGCTGAAGCTAAGTGTATTGTAGGCAGTAATGTTAGGAATCACACTGTCAAACTGACCGGTAGTAATGTCTTGAGCGACATGGGCTTGAGCCAATATCTTATGTAAAGTGGTTATGTGAGCAGGTGAACTCATCAGCAGAGATATGATTGAGATCTTGGAAGGAGTATGATGAAGCTGATCAACGATTTTGTAATCGCTCTTCTTAATGATCCTCAGAAATTCAGCATCTTCATTGTTGGTAAATGCTTCCTTACCTTTGTCTTTGGCAGGCACAGGGATAACAGCTTATTTAATCGGAGCCTCACTAAAGCGGGGAGTATAGATACGACCACTGCGTGTAATCTTGCTTGCCTCAGCTATGTTTGTCAAATTTTCAAAATCAGTCTTCAATTCTTCCCTCGGAATAACTTTCCCAGATTCTTTGTCAATCATGGTCACATCATATTTCCAGGTTACAACTTTAGAATCACTGAAATGAAACATACTAGGCTACTGAATGATTATCGGCTTTGGCTGACTCACTGTAGGAGTGACTGTCTTAGATATGGTGAATACAGGCTTTGCAGAATTTGATTTTGGCAAATTAAACACTGGCACTTTAGCATTTGGTTCTGGTAAGTTGAAGACGGGTTCGATCACAGAAACTTCATCCTTCTTCACTTTATTAACCACTTGTAAGAAACCATCGCTGATTAATCTCTGAATATCATTTTGAACCAACAAACAACCCTTGGTATTGATATCACAATCTGTACAGTCAACATGAGAAGTAGATACTAAAGCGGCTTCAAATAGCTTCGAATGGAAAACTTGGAAAGGAGTCTTGATCTGAGAAACATAAAAAATAAGGCCTTCATCGGATATATCATCAATAGCATTAACAGCCCCATGGTTAGGCAAAGGATTTCTCTTGACATTCGGCTGAGGATCATCAAAAGACAGGATCTTCTTTTCCATTAACTCCCTCACAAGATGCTTGAGAGCATAGCAGCTTTCTAGATCATGGCCATGCCCACCCTCATGAAATAAACAATGAGCGGCGGCGTTGTAATTAGCTGGCAGAGGATTTGGAGGCAGACCCAAAGCTCTGGTAGTAATCAAACCTTGTTGCACTAATGAAGGGTACAACTCGGTGTATGTCATCAGAATCGGAGGACATGGCTTGTATTGTCTCCTGTTGGGAGCATTCTGCCGAGGTGCCTGATTCTTTGGTTGTTGATAAGCAGGAGCGTTGGGCGCTCGTTGATAATTGGCAGGAGCTTGTGCAGGCTGATAACCAGGAGGTTGTTGATAGATCAGAGGTTGATAGACAGGAATCGGTTGCACAGGATGATAAGCAGTCATTTGTTGATTGAAGGCAGGTGTAACGACAGCTACATATGGTTGTTGAGCATACTGAACAGGATAACCTTGTTGTTGAACATAATTTTGCTGATGTTGCCAAGGTTGATTTCTTCGTCTACTTATAGTTACAGCATTAGTTTCACCCTCTTTCTTCTACTGAGAGCTGAATGAAGGTTTCTTTGCATGATCTTTGGAGCTTGAACTACCAACAACACTTGACATTTTACCACTCTTCAGACCCAATTCAACTTTCACACCAACTGCAACGATGTCAGAAAAATTAGCAGTCACACTACCAACGATTCTTTCATAGAATTTAGGACGAACAGTGTCAACAAACCAATCGGCTAGCTCTTTCTCAGTCAACAGAGGTTCTACGTGCGAAGCAATCTCTCTCCACCTCTAAGCATACTCTTTGAATGATTCTGAACTCTTCTGGGACATACTGAACAGTTGTCTTCGGTCAAGAGCTAGATCCATGTTGTATTTGTAGTGTTTAATGAAAGCGTCAGATAGATCTTGGAAACTCTTGATACGAGACTAATCCAGAGTTAAATACCATTTTGAGGAAGCACCATTCAAACTGTCTTGGAAGTAGTGTATCATCAATTTGTCATTCTCAACATGAGCAGCCATCTTACGGTAATACATAATCAAATGACTTTTCAGACAAGTAGCGCCTTCATAACGGTCGAAACTGGGAGTCTTGAACTTTGGAGGAATAACTAGACCAGATACAAGACAAATATCTCTAGCAGCAACGCCAAAGATTTGATCACCTTCCATCTTTCTCAATCTTTTGTTGATAATCTCAACATTTTCACGAAGCTTTTCATGACGCTCATCTTCGTCATCTTTCATGTCAGGAATGTCATATACCAGTTCATTGAAGTATGGTTGCACACGAGTATGAACAGTAGCTGACACAAAAGTCGGAATCACTTGAGGAGCTTCAGAAACCAGAGGAATAGCCTGTTGAATTGGTTGGGTAATAGGAACTGCAGCCAGAGGAGGCACAAAACCAAATGGAAGACCATAGGTAGGTACACTTGTAGTAGTAATAGATGGTTGAGGATCCACAACCGTATTGGTATTCTCAGAAACATTAGTAGGCTGAGTATCTATTCTTGCATTAATAACCTGTAGCATCTCCATAATCTGCCCCACACTTCCCCGAAGGTCTTCGAGTTCATAACTGACACGATCAAGCTCTTGATTTTGTTCAGCCATCTTTTTCCGAGCTCGGGCTCTGGTGTTGTACTGATGCAGAGGACTCAGGGTGACAGAACCGGAAGCGAGAGAACCGAGAATAAGAAACCGAAAGGAAAATGAAAATGCAAAAACCGGATGCCAATGCAATGTAATGGTTTCAAGGATTCCAACGGTCAATTGCAAATATTTTTTTTCTAAGAAAGCTGAAAAAAGTTTAGATTTTGAAATGTAAGAGTTTTTTTTTGAATTTGCAAGGACTGACAGTTGAATTCCTTGAAACCAGGAATGATATGATGCGGGATGCAATGCACAAGCACACAAGAAAACAAAAGGTCCTAGGTTAGAGGAACATGAGCGGAGCCAAGGTTTACCCATCCCGAAAGGTAAGTACTATGGGTTAATTGTACCTGTAGAACAAGGTTCTAAAGAGGTGCCCAAAGTCATTAGTCCGTCTTTCAAATATTATCAATTTCCCGACTACTCGGTGGTTAATAATATTCTCAAGAGAACCTCTTTTGAGTATAGTATCGCGTAGCAACTATTCCGGGACTACTCCCTCATAGTCATTGCACTACATCCTAAATAAGGCCAAAGTTGTGTTTAGGTAACTACGGTCCCCAGTATCGCAGGCTCCAAGGTCGAAAGTAGTGAATGTTTTCACGACTACTCGTTCAACAATACTAATTCTGAGAGGGCCTCAACTGAGCGGTGATTCTCAAGTCAGCTTGGTCGGGACTCACTCCCCATAAGTCTCGTCGAATATATCACCTTCCTATAAAAATTGCACTCAAGTTTGGGTGTAGAACTTATCTCACAATAATGATACCCCAAGCAAGGTACATCAAATATATACAAGCAAATAATAAAGCAATTAGCAAGCATAAAAAACAAGATAGGGATAACCCTCAAAAAGATTTTATCCCCAGTGAAGTCGCCATTTTCTGTTGCGGTGAGAATAGGATATCAAATTATTGATTAATTTGAATCACAATCTTAGATTCACAATCGGTATTTGATTTAGCCAAATGAAAGGTCAAAGAAAGGAAAAACCTAGCTTTTGCATCGTAAACACAATGCGGGGAGAGATCTAGGGTTCGGGGGTTGGTTAGCTTAGGGAAGGTATTAGCATCCTAAACTTCTGTAGTACTCTATAGGAACTTTTTGTTTAAATATGCTATTGCTAAGGTTATCTGCTTAAAGGTAATGCTAAGGGTTAAGGGTGAAGAGAAAGACCTAAAGGGGTTAGTCGTAAGTTTATTCGCCAAGACTAGCATCTTGTGCCTACGTATCCGAGGTAGGGGATGAAATCAGAGTAATCGTAGTTCCTCTCGCAGAGGGAGGAAGAGGAACTTCTTGATTGTGATCAAGGTTCCAAGGGGACATAAACGTTCATATGTAAGCGTTTACATGGAGTGCGACGACTTCGATTTCTACGTTGTAGAGTTGAATTGAAAAGGGGTAACGTAAGTATTCCACAGCGGGAACTTACATGGAGTGCATCGACTCCTAATCCTAAGGCTAGGATAAAAGGAGTGAGTGTCCACGGCGGGACGCCTAAGCATGAATGCGGCGACTCAAAGTCTTAAGGAAGGGAAAAGGTTGAGGTGTGTCCACGGCAGGACGCTTAAGCACGAGTACAGCGACTCGGGTCTTAAGGCTAGGATGGGCGAGGGTAAAGGCATTGACACGACGGTCAAACGGGATAACCTTTTCTTCGGAGTGGAATAAACGGTAAAATAAAGCAGTTGATAAGTGATGATAGCAGTGATATGTAAATAGTAATGTGAACATGATTAGAAATTAAGATTTAATAGAAATTGAGACATGATGCTAGCGATGGATTAAGGGAATGATTAATTTGAAATTGGTGAAATCGTTTTGATTTAGAAAAGAAGTTAATTGTTTTTATGGTTTTTGAGATATTTGTGATTAAGATTAGATCTATGTTTTTTTTAAAATATGTTAAAAAAAAGATTGAATTAGTTAAGAAAGGTTTAATTATATTAAAGATTAATGGTTTAACTAGAAACAAGATTAATTAAATTTTAAAGAGTTCTAAAATATTAATTAACTTAATTAGGAATTAGAAAAAGTTCATTTTAGATTTTTAAATATTAAGAAAAGAAATTGAAGTTAAATTAAACATTTTTTGGGTTTTTTTAACATTATGAGATAAAATCAAATCAACATTTCAATTAAAAACTAATTATATTTTTTATTATAAAAAGAAATTAAATTAATGTTAAATCTAAGTATTTTTTATTTTTTATTTTTTAATTAAAATTTGTTTTAATTAGAATTATATTTTTAGATTTTATTTTTTAAAATGTTAGTAAGTTAGTATGTTAGATTAGTAATATTATAATTAATAATTACAAAAATAAAAAACAATAAAAAACAGAAAATAGTAAAAAAAAAAATAAAAAAAAAGAGATTGGGTCGGGCCTGGGTCATAACTCCCAGGACCCGAACCCGTGTGATATAAAAGGGGGGGGGGGGGGGGGGGGGGGGCGGGTTTCATTTGAAACCCTAGATGGGGAGAGCACCAAACGGCGCCTCTCTCCCTCCTTGTTCGCTGAATTTTCTCTTCTTATTTCTCACATGCAATCCTTTCCTCTTCTTCTCCGCTACGATTTCTCTCTTCTCTTTCGCGATGCTTCTTTTTCGTTCACTCCCTCTTCCGTTTCGCTCTTCTTCTTCTCCTTTTGTTTCTCTCACGCTCTCGCTTTCTCGCGCCTCTGTTCTTCTTCTTCGTGAAGATTTACTGCAAAAAAAAGGAAGCAAAGTTAGAGAAAAACAAAGGGCTTACGATTAGAGGGCGGCGATGATGATGACAAAGGTTTCTTCATCTCTGAGCCTTTGTGGGTTTTACGGATTTTGGATCCGTTTAAGGTTTTGATTTCTGAACCTTGTGATGATTTCGGGATGTTTGACGATGACGAACAGAGAACGGTGAGTTCTCCGTTTCTGAGTCTCGCGTTTGGTAGTTTTTGATTTGGTTTTTGACGGTGATGGGTTTTCCGATTTATGGTTGTTTGTGGTTTTCGGTTTAAGGGTTGGGATGATGTTATTCTAAGCCTGTTGGTTTTTCGTGTGAGATTCCGGATTTTATGATTTTTGGCTTGATGATTTCGGATGGCTTCCGTATCCCCCCCTTTTTGACGTTTTTTCTTCTCTTCTTATAGCCAGATTCTTAAAACACCTTTTGAAGGATCATTAAAACTTTCCTTACTCGGGGAGATATGTTGGAAACGATTTTGGAAAGTTTTCCTTTTTCTTGTCCTGACATTGATGGTGCTGATACTCCATTTTGTGATTTTTATTATTGATGGTTGTTGGATTTCGTTTCCAGATTTTGGATATTCTTCTTTTCGAATTCGGATCTATTATAATTCTGGATATTTCCGGATTCGGATTTCTGGTATTGATGGATGATTTCGGATTTTTTCATTGATGGGGTTGATATTCGCGAATCTGGACTTGATTGTTGATGAACCCGTTTTTTTTTGTGTTGTTGAAATTTTTGAACTTGCTAAATTTTCATTTGGGCCTATTTGGGTTAAAATTTTCCAAAAACTCTTTTTCTCTTTCTCGGAACAGAACATATACTGCCGGGTCTTGGGCCTGGCTGTTGGAAGTAAAACGGGGGGTTTGGTAGCAAATCTCCTGCCCCTCCTGGACCCGATGATGAATCTTTTCCGAGGGTCCAAAACAAAATAAATTAAATCCTTTTCCGTAAAAAAATAAATTTCCATTTAACACTTTTTATTAATTTTGCAATTTTTTCTTCAAAGATTAAAGTTTGAAGACGTGGAAGCTGAGGAAATTAGTCTTAGGATTTAGAAATTTAGGGACTAGGATTAGAAAAAATATAACTTAAATTCCAAAACATGTACCCTTCTAATCTTTGTAGTGGAAAACTGGACTTAAACAAATGTATATAAATTCAATCTTTAATAAGATATGAGCCTCATTTTCTCTTGAGTTTACTTACGAACCAACGTCCTAAAATGAACAACTTTGAATTTTGCAATCCGAATTTGAACCATCTGAAACTTGCGATTATTTTACCAACTGATCTCCAATGTGACTTGACGCAATCCTTCAATCCTAACCCACACCACAATCAAAGAAGAAAACACACATCGTGCATCTTGAGTTTTCCTTGAAAATGGCATTCATAGCAGCTAGAACGTAACCCAAGAAAGATAACCTCGTCTCGGACTCTAATCCTCTGAATCCATAATTTTACCATTAAATTGCACACCCTGAACTTTCGATTAAATTAAAACTCCGAACATTGACCGTCGGGATGTGAATTTCCACATCGAGGCTCAGGAAGATGTTGATGACAAATTTGTGAATGCTTTGGATTTTTATATCCATGTAGATCTAGACTGACTTGAGAGACCCACAAAACCACTTTTGATTCGCCTGCAAAATAAACAAACTGTGCAAACTGGTTAGTGGTTAGTTAAAACGGAAAATGTACTAAAATGAAATGTGAAAATGATCACTAATTTAAGGGTAAAATTTGGGGTGCGGCAATTATCTATCACAGTTTCGTCAGAGAACACATCAGAGTCATGCTCAGAGGAAGATTGATCTGATCCCAATGACCTACAGTTAATTGTGGTCCTATTTTACCCAAAATTCGGTACTGGCACCCAGAAAGACCAGAGCCATGAGATCTCGCCCTCTTTGGTTCAATCCATATACCAGTTGTGCGTTTCATGATGAAGCAATGGAGCATTCGATTGAAAAGTGCAAGGTTTTCTAGGAAAAGCCCAAGGGATGATCGATGATGAGGTATTGACCTTCAAAGGAGGAAGCCCAGTTGTAAATGGAATACCTTTTATACTGATGGATATGATGACTCAAAGGAGGAACGACTTTCATTCCCAAGATCATCAGGCTGTTTGTTTGTTTGCTTGCCTTTGTTATTATTTCTTTGATTATAAAAGCATGATTTGCATGTAAGAACTTGTTTGTTTTGAATGATTAATGCAATAAATATGTTTGTCTTGAAGAAATCCACGTATTCACTCATAAAATACTTTTTAATGTTTTATAATGCCAACTTTACCTAATCTCTTGCTTTGATAGAGAATGGGAGGAGGATGACGAAATCAAAAATGCAAGATCTCTGGTTGTATGCTTTTTAATAAAACTCGGTTGATGATGTAAGGCATTGTTTCAAATCCTCAAACACTGGAGATATAAGGGAGATAGAGCCTTGTTAACCCCTTTGATCCTTGAAGTAGGAGTTTTCTTTTTCTTACATACAAAAAACCCTCAATTTTTACCTGGGGTAGGGTAGTTTTCAGTTAAACTCATCGAGCGCCCAAACTCTAAAAAAGGAGAGTGAACATTTGAGAATCCATTTTATCTATTCCTCGCATATTAGGAGGCTGGAAGTCAAAAAACCACAATGATTATCCCTCGACTATCTAAAGAGTGAGGCAGTCATAATCCTGTTAAAAGGGTCAAAATAACTTAGAGTCACACGACTTGTTCATAAATAAATAAAAATGAAAAAAGAAAAAGTCCGCTAAGTCAAAACCTATGAAGGAGACTTAGGAAAAATTGAGGCATCCCGCTGGACTTCAAAGTCAAATCCAAAGACTCCGTCGTGTGAACAGGAAAAAATTAGGGAATAAAAACAAAATAATAATAAAAGGAAACATGAAAAGCAAAGACAAAGGATTATAGAGAAAAACCCTCAATGAATAGCCAAGTCGTGTGAACAAACACCAAAAGCAAATAGGTGAGTGACTATCATGTCCAAAGCCTCAGTGCTTTCTCAACCATATCGAAATCCTCTTGAGAGATGAGTGCTCGCATCAAGTTAACTGAAAGTAGGACTGGAGAACATCACGAAGAATGGATGGGTACAAATAAACTTTGAGGTTTTATCCTTTGTTTCTTAAACCGTGAACCAAGCCACGATACAACCCTTAAAAGAACTAATTGTAGCAGGGTTGATTTTGAAATAACATTTCCCGACTCCTATGAGCTAAGCTCAAAATTTGTGTTGGCTTTTTAAAATAAATCAATTTCATATCCTAACTAGTGATTCGGTCACAAGTTTTTGCGATATCTTTTCAATAAAAAACTTCAAGACTAACATGTGTGTTGCATTAGTAGTTTCAGAATTAATATTTTTCTGCGTGTTAACATTGCTTGATTCCATAGAAGCTTACATACGAATAACAATGATGAGCTTAAACATTTGAGACTTAATACTCTAATGAACATGGCAAATCATTTCAAAAGCATGATCATATCCAGGGGCATGTCTCCTGAAGAGTCTGTTGAACAGGGGCAAATTGTTTCTCAGTTGTTGCTTTCACAACACGACCATCCCTAAGGGGCAAGATTGTAAAATCAATTATGCATGATACAGTTAATCTGGGGTAATTACGTCGAGATTTGATAAATCTCTTTAATAGTTTGAAAATATTGGAACGGTTGGGTGCCAAGTTTTCTGTAAAATCCTCTTGGAATGACTTCTTTTAGGCTTCAGTCATAGATTTTCTGTCTGCTTTCTTGCCATTCCCATCAGTGGGATGAACATACCCATCTATGACCAAGTCCCACAAATCAGCATCATAACCAAGGAAGAAACTTTCTATCCTGTCCTTCCAATAATTAAATTTCTCCCCATCAAACATATGGGGTTTTGTGTTGATTCTATCCCTTTCTTCATATCTGTTGTTACTGTTAGATGTTGAAGTTTCAGCCATAATAACAACCAAATATATATCAAAGTTTCTCTCACTGGATCTTTTCTGTCACTGTGAAGTGGTAGCACACACAGAACCGGAGCTCTGATGCCAACTGAAGGTGAGAAAATACTTAGAAGGGGGGAGGGGTTGAATAAGTATGTAGAATAACTTATAGCAATAAAAACTCAAAGATTTTTATCCTGGTTCGTTGAACTCAACTACTCCAGTCCACCCTATCAAGAGTGATTTGCCTTTCTCAATAAGGACTTAATCCACTATTAAATCAACTGATTACAATAGCAAGTACTAAGGGCAACTGTTCTTAGTCTTCTTAAGAACTACTGATCCCAACTGGATCTTCTTAAGGATCTTTTACAATCAAATTTTAGAATAATACAAGTGTTTAAATGCTTCTAAATAAGCTTTATCACAACTGTGATTTTACACTAAAGATTTAAGAACTTAGAAATAAATTCAGCTAATGAGAATAAATTATATGAGAGCTTTCTTTGAATTCTTTCAATGTTTCGTCAACTGAAGAAGAGAGATGGAGTCTTCCTTTTATAGGCATAGAGGTCCACGTAGTCTTTCACGTTGAAGGTTGTGTACTAAAAAGGTCTGAGCCTTTTTGTCTTCACATCACATGACCTTTCCTAGAAGTAGAATGCACAGAGAAATCCTTTTTGTTCGTGTTCTTGTGTCTAGCATTAATGAGGAAAGAGTCGTTTGGCCATTCCAACGGACATAACTTTGAATTCTTCTTTAACAAGTTTCAGCAAAGTATCATCAGAGTCTTGAGCAGTCAGAGTCTTCTGATGTTCATTAGAGTTTGCTGAATCAGAGTCTTTGCAGCATGTGTGCTTTCAGCGTGTAATTGTTCAGAGCAGAGTTTGGGATCAGATCCTCAGTACTGGCAGCGTTAGTACTATCAGAGTCTTCTGAAATAACTGTGCTTGAAACTCTTCATACAGAATTCTTCAATGCTTCAGATGCTTTTGGCTTCTGCTTCAGATCCTTCTGTAGACAGCGCTCAGAATCTTTTGTAGACAGCATTCAGATTCTTCTAAGAGATTCTTCTAATGCTTCAGAGCCTTGCATATTTTCATGTTCAGATCTAATTTGCTTTCAGAATAGAATTCACTTTTAATATCTGCAGCAAACATTCTAAACCAAATTTTAGAGTATATAATTCTTGAATACAAAATTTCATAAGAGTTATCATCAAAACATAGAGATATTCATAAGAACCAATTTGTGTTCAAACATTCTTCACCCATACCCCAAAGAGCTCTTGTCTTAAGTGTTGTGATGATTCCCCATTAAGCCTCTACCACAGGTAGTCATGACAATTCCCCAGTGAATCTCCACTTCAAGCAGTTATGGAATGTCTGGTGCAAGATTTCCCCTATTGGTAACCTAAGCATTCGCCAGTGAATTTCCTTGGCTTCAATCTTCCCTGGAAAAGTGGATGTTTATTTCATCCCTATAGAGTCTCAACTCTGATATTTGCAACTACGACTTTGATCTGAGTTCCCCTAATGAAGTGGATATTTATTTTATCCCCTGTGAGGCATCAACTCTGGATTCTCCGATAATAACTTCCTTTCAGTCTACTTCAGCTCGTAGTGGATATTTATTTTTTCCCTTATGAAGTTTTTTCGATCATGAGTTTGATCCTTTCCTAGTGAATCTTTCTCATCCCAACAGAGCAGCGAGATTCATCTTGACAATCCCTTAAGTGAAGTCATGATATAATATCCCTAAGTAGAGTGCTCTCTTTTTCCTAGAGAAGTTTGAAGCCTTGAAGCAAGATTGTGATTCTATGTGTGGATTTTCATTCACCCCAGTGATGCTTCTATCTTGCGAAGATTGACCGAGTATTCGCGTTGATATGTTTATTTCATCTCCGATTTACTTCTCCTTGTTTATTTTGTCATGATAAGCATAACATAACATACATTCATTCATATGGATACATGGCATCTGTGCATTTTCCATTATTGTGTTTGTTTGTTTGTTTACTTCTGTCGTGTTTATTCCCAAGTGATTGGGTTTGTCTTCTCCCTCCAAGTAGAGTCGTCAGTCCTAAGCAGAAAGAGCACGTCCTTTCTAGTTCCGCACTGAGTTCGATTCTCATGGAATATGGTTGCTTTAGTTTTCTTTTCCATTTTTGAATAAAGATAAACCCTAGTTGAGTTCATTCCTTAATGGGTAGAGTCTTGCTTGACCGTTTCTGTCAGTTATTTCCTGAATTGAACTTTTGTCCCTAACAATCACAATTTTGAGTCTCTCTAGGATTTTGAACCTAGATTGATCGCGCATTTATTTTTCAATTTTCTCCCCATGAAGAATATGTTTGAAGATCACCATTGAAGACAAAATATTTCTCCAGCAGTGTTACAACATTTTCTCAACAGTTTATACCCAGACAACAAGTGGCATCTCTTTATTTGAGCATCTTGTTTCGTTCTCAGGTTTTCTACTTGGATGACAAATGGTAGTCTCCTCAAGATAGTTTTTCTATCCCCAATGAGTTTATCAAGATTAACAACTTATCCTTCATCAAATGGCATCTCTCCGAAAATCCACCAGAGAAGTTTTGTGAAGACTTTACAAGTGTTTTTCTTTATTTGAGAATTCCTGATATGAGGACTTTATTTGCCTTAATGCAACTTCAAACTACAATAATACTGCTCCTCCGTGATGTTCTCCCCAGGGAGTCCGCTATTCAAAGTTGCTTCCATCAAATGGAATCTCTTCGAGAAATTTGGTGAAGATTCTTACAATTGATCTTTCTCTTTATTTTAGAAGACATGTTTTATAAATCAACCGGAATGCATCTCTTCTGAAGATCCCCAGTGAAGTTTCCTAATCTCCAATAAGTTATGGATTCCCACTGAAGTCTACAATCTCCGGTGAAATTCTGATCCCCTGTGAAGATACTCTCCTATAAGGATTCATCTTTACAGGAAGAAACTGAGACTCATTCACAACATACAACCTTGAAGCGAGGGGAGGTTTATTTTACCCTTTTCAAAGAAAAAACTGAGACCCGTTCATGGCATACAACCTTGAAGTCGAGGGGAGGTTTATTTTACCTTTTTCAAGTGGAATACTTGATTAAAGAAGAAACTGAGATTCGTTCACGGCATACAACCTTGAAGCGAGGGGAGGTTTATTTTACCCTTTTCAAAGAAGAAAATGAGACCTGTTCATGGCATACAACCTTGAAGCGGGGGGAGGTTTATTTTACCCTTTTCAAGTGGAATACTTGATTAAAGAAGAAACTGAGACCCGTTCACGGCATACAACCTTGAAGTGAGGGGAGGTTTATTTTACCCTTTTCAAAGAAGAAACTGAGACTCGTTCATGGCATACAACCTTGAAGAGAGGGGAGGTTCATTTTACCCTTTTCAAGTGGAGTACTTGATTAAAGAAGAAATTGAGACCAGTCTGTGGCTTACGACCCGAGACGAGGGGAGGTTTATTTTACCCTTTTCAAGTGGAATACTTGATTAGAAAAGAAACTGAGACTCATTCATGGCATACAACCTTGAAGCGAGGAGAGGTTTATTTTACCCTTTTCAAAAAAGAAACTGAGACCCGTTCATGGCATACAACCTTGAAGCGAGTGGAGGTTTATTTTACCCTTTTCAAAGAAGAAACTGAGACTCGTTCATGGCATACAACCTTGAAGTGAGGGGAAGTTTATTTTACCTTTTTCAAGTGGAATACTTGATTAAAGAAGCAACTGAGACCAGTCTGTGACTTATGACCCAAGGTGTAGGGAAGTTTATTTATCCTTTCTAAATAAATCATTTAGTTAAAGAAGAAACTTAATTATATTTTGATCATGGAAGCTTATTTTGGTTATTACCTTTGCTTAGGCTATCATATGTTTGATAGTAGGTAATATACCGCATCTTTTTGGTCAAATACCTTTGCTTAGGCTACCGCGTTTGGTAGTAAGTCATATTTCCTTTTGTGTTTACCTTTGCTTAGGCTATCATGTACCTGATAGTAGGTAATATACGTTCTTTTATTTCAACTGGATACTTTTTCTTAGGCTACCATCTTTTGGTAGTAGGTTATCCATCCTTTCAAATTTCTTGCCTATTATTTAGGCTACCTGTTGCGGTTAGAATATGATATCAAATTATTAATTAATTTGAATCGCATCTTTAGTTCACAACCGCTCTTTGATTTATCCAAAGGAAAAGGTCAAAAGAGGGAAAACCTAATTTTGCATCAAAAAGACAATACGAAGAGAGATCTAGGTAAGGGGTTGGTTAAGCTTAGGGAAGGTATTAGCACCCTAAACTTCTATAGTACTCTACAGGAACCTTTTGTTTAAATTTACTATTTGCTTTAATTATTTGCTTGAAGATATATACTGAGCTAATGGTTAAGAGTGGCAAAGAGACCTAAGGGTTAGTCCTAAGTTTACTCGCCAAGATTCGCATCTTGTGCCTACGTATCCGATGTAGGGAATGGAATCAGAGTAACTGTAGTTCCCCTCGAAAGGGAGGTTAGAAACGTCTTGACCGTGGTCAAGGTTTCAATGAGGAATAAGCATTTCTTAAGGAAACGCTTACATGGAGTCTTGAAACTCCTATTTCTGCGTTGAAATTGTTAATTGAGATTAGGGTAAACTAAATGTTCCATGGCGGGAAATCCTAAAATAGAGTATGGCGACTCTTTGACCTAACGCTAGGGTAAAGGGCATTTTCGTCCACGGCGGGGCGCCTTGGCAAATCAGGGTTTTGAAACATTTAAAGGGTAAGGCTATTGGCTCGGTGCTCAAACTGTTAGACCTAATCCTTCGGAATGCTTTGACGATAAAACATGCAAACGAAAAATATTATCATACAACAGAATTAACATACGAAAATAAGGAAAGCGATAAAGTAAAAGCATCGCGACGATCACTCGCGTAAATTACAAATCCCAAAAAAAAATGCAAAAAAATTAAAATAACTATGACGATGGATTCACATAATTACAATGGAGACAACATCAATATGAAAATGGATCAGCAAACTGAAGTGGATAACAGATGACGATGGTTAAACGGCAATTGAAACAGCTATCTCAAGAAAAAATGTTTTAATTTCATTTTTAAAAAAAGTTTTAATTTTAAGGTTATAATTAATAAAAATAAAAAATTTTAATTTTGTTCTAATTAAAGAAAAAAGAATCTTAAATTTTATCATTATTATTATTATTATTTTTTAAAAATGGTTTAACCCTTTTTTTTTGTTTTAAAAAAAAAATTAGTTGATACTACTAAAGAAAAGTTTCTACTTTGAAAGAGAAAACAAGATTTAATTATAAAAATCCAATGATAAATCAATTAGACTTGAAAGTGATTTTTCCTTTAGATTTACACTCTGTACTTCTAAATTGTTAAACTGGAATTAAAATATTCTTACCATTAAATAACTTACATTTGGTTAGTTTAAATAGACAGAAATGAATCAGTTAACATTAAAAGCCAAAATTGAGATCCAAGCCATATAAACGGAAGCCATAAGGTTCATTAGGGTTTCACTTGGTTGAACTTCCCCTTCTTTCCCATTACGGCGCCAGAGGCTATACACGCAACTTAAAATCTTTGAAAAATCTTCCTTTCTTGATGCATGTTGTTCGTTTTCTCACCTGCAAAACAAACAAAGACCATCAACCATGGATAGTTGCTCACCTTCCCTGGAGGGTTTGAAGCGACGGGTCCAGTGACGTTTGGCGTTGAATCGTGTTGTTCTGGTGGTGGTGATGATTTCTTGAGCTGAGTTGTTGTTGGGTTTTTGATTTTGAAAGCTTCAATGATCTTGCGGTGATGATGAACGATGATGATGATTCACGGCTTCGTGAGGATTTATGGCCGATGATGGAATCCTTTCCGAGGCCTCTGGTTGTAGCTGGTGTTTGAACCTTTGGGGGTTTCGCCGTCGCCGGTCCGGTTCGTTGGTGAACTTCTTTTTTCGTTCTTATTGATGGTGCTGTTGATATCTCTCTTCTTCTGTTCTAGGATGATGATGAAACTTCTAAAGTTTTTGAATCCGCCGCTGGTGGTTTCGTTTAGGGTTCGGATTCCGCCCCCCCCCCCCTTTGGATCTTTTATGATGATATTTATATGCCTGGGTCTTTATGTTAGATCTTTGTGGGCTTGATGTATTTCGGTTTGATTTGTGGCTGACTTTCCGGTTTTACCATGTTCCACTAGAGCATTTTTCTCCGAAAATTGCTGGCCGATGGGCTTGCATGTTGTGGAATATTATTGTTGGCTGTTATCTCGTGGATTCATTCTGGCCTCGTTTGAAAAACCACTTTTTATGAAGAAGTGCTTTTCAAATAAGCACTTTTCCAAATAAGCACTTTTTTATAAGCACTTTTCAAAAGCGCTTTTTTCGGAAAATCTTTTTATCTCTCTCTCTAATGGTTGCCTCGATTAAGAACAAAATGCTGCCGATTTTGGTCGAGGTTGGGAAACAAAGTCGGGAGCAGGTTTCAGAGTGATTCGTACCCCTCCCAACACGCCCGGTGATGAAACCTTTCTGAGGGCGTCGGAAAATACTAACCCGATAGAATTTCTTGTTTGTTTCGATTTGCAAGTTCGAAGGAAAATATCGGGAAAAATCAGAGAATCGGAAGACTTAGGATTTTAGGAATTTAATTTTCTTTTTATGTAAAAATGTAATTTCATATTTTTGTAATTTTATTTGTTTTGTAATTTTATTTGTTTTGTAATTTTTTTGTAAAGAAATAATATTACTAATAAAATTTCTTATTTTTATTTCCTTTAAACATTATTATATATTTTTGTTTTTTTGATATAAATAATAAAAAAAACTCAAACTTATCATAAAATGCATAGAATGAGAATAATATTAATTAAAAATGAAATTAATAGAAAAACGAAAAATGGACATGGAATGAAATTTATCTAAAAATAGGATGAGAATAAAAAATACCAATCAAATGGAAATGTTTTTATAATAAAAATGAAAATAAAATGTCATGCAATTGATTAAAAATAAAATTACATTTTTAACTCCTAATTTCTCCAATTTATCCAACTAATCCCGTCTCCGACATAAATCCCGATTGAACCTTCCGGCAATTCAAATGAACAACCTTATCTGAATAAACCCAGCCTGTCTGACTAAACTCAAATGATCCTATTCTCCGGCTAACTTCAATCCAATAATGTGCATCGATTTAATTTGAACAGCTCAAATCCTTCACAATCAAACCATTCCGACCACACCTCGGCCCTGACTCACATCAATCAAATCAAACGGCCCAAATTTCCCGACTACAGCTCAAAATTCACAAACTGACGGCCGGCTACAAACAAATGACCATTTTACCCTTCATGAACCAAAGAGCGCACAAATGTGACTTTTCCTGCAACAGTCAACCAACCACACAAACTTGTTAGCGGTTAGTTAAAATGCAATGCGAATGAGATGACGTGCGAAATGATCCTAATAATCTCGTGGAAAAATTTGGGATATTACATTATTATTTGGCAAAAGGAATGAGGATCAATGGTCAAGTTACACAATTTCCCAATGGTTTGAAGTTGTCCCCATGGAACTGAATTTTGGTCATGATCAGTTTTGCAAATTCATTCATTTCTCAATTTGAAGCTAATGTTTGCACGTGATTAGTATCTGATGATGTTGAGTGATGATTTGTGATGCAAAACGACCCAAAATTAGAAGGAATATACTGCATTTTGGCTGACATCATAACCAAGAGTGATCACATTTTGCTTGTTCATGATTCACATGTTTTGCAACTATTCTTCACACGTATGAGTTCCACTCACCTCAGCTATAAATATCGCTATCATTTGCACTAAATGCCAAGCTTTGAAAGCCCCTAGAACCTCTGCCTAAGCTCACACTTTGCACTAAAATTTTGAGATTTTGTTTTCAAATTCTAAGCTTTTTCAACATTATTTTTTTTTATTCCTTTAGCACCTTCAGTCTCCTCTGAAGCTTTTACAACAAAAATCATGCTCTAAGACTCATTGAAGTGCTATAACCAGATCCAGCTTTCAACTCCTCTGACCATCATTTGGACAAGATAGTTCTGAGCATCTTTTGGACTCAAACAAGTTACCACAATGTAGTCTGAATCTCTCTGATCCTTTCCCTTAACTTATCTTGTGTTGTTTGATTACATTTGGAATTTAATTTCTCTTTTCGTGTTATCATTTTCACTGAGTTTTCTTCAAAATTCTATTTGTTCACTTTCAATCAATGGAAGTGAAGCGTGAGGTTGAGAAATGGTCACAATGGTAGTGATTTTATGACCTAAGTTTGCAAAATTCCAAACTCCGGCGAGCAACTCATCAGAGAAGACGACTGTAGGTGCTTTCACGGTGGCCTGAGTTTGTTTGTTTTTAAATTAGATTTGGTGAATTATTTCATTTGAGGTACATGGTGCACCTTCTGTTCAGATCCATCAGATCTGCCACCCAGGATTAATGAATCTAAATCCAACGCGCGTGGTTTTTTTCCCTTTTTATTTCTTTTTATTTTCTTTTCTTTTATTTAATTTTCTTTTAAAACTTCAAATTAAATTCATTTTTCATCCTATCAAAAAATTCACAAAAATATTTTCTATTATTTTACACCTTGCGTGATTTTTTCACAATTTTATTTTACAATTTGCTATTTTCTTTTGATTTTTTTTCTCATTTTTCTTGCATTTTAATTGGTTTAAAGATACTTTTATGCATTTTTAAATTCTCCAAAAAATATTATATGATCCTTTACTTGTTTCTGACCTATCTTAATTTTCTCGAGCATTTAATTATTGTTTAGAGGCTTCATCTTGATTTTCTCTTTTATTTCCATGTAAAAATCATTTTTAAAATCCTTTTTCATGCATTTTATTTGTTTAATATTGCATTTTAGATTGGTTATATGTTGTTGCCTTGAATCATGGTTTCTCGATCAAAATTTTCTTCAATTTCAACGGACTTTGGGTTTTGATGAGGTTGGATGAATCTTCATCAATTCAAATCTATCATAAAATGAATAATTGATTCATTTTTGGTGCTTTGAGTTGATGATATGTTTAGTTCCTTAATCCACCAAGAAAGGTGATTGAAATTGATGAAAAATGGATCTTAAGTCTTGATTCAATTTGGTTCCTCTCTTCATCTTTCCTTCACTTTTTTTCTTCCTCTTTTCTCTTGATCAATTAGATGATTTGGTGTCCATCATGTTCATGATGTTTGGATTGATGCTTGATGAACTTTCATCATTTCAAATCTATCATTCAATTAATCAATGATCATTGGAGGTACTTTTGATTAATGCATAGTTTTGTCCTAAGTTCTCACGAAGGACGATTGATGGAATGGACCAATCTCCTTGCATTATTGCTTGATCCCTCCTTAGCTTTTACTTGTGCTACATGTTTTAAGAGTATGATTTTTTTATCACATCTCTAACATGTATGATACATAAATTGTCATTGAACGACCTTCCATAGTATGATCTTCCTAATATAATGTGCTACGAGTGCTTAACATAACGCTAAATTTGTCCCGAATTGATTCATTAATCCCAACACAAATACTAACAATATTATTGTGCTAACTTTTACTTGATGCCATTTACGTTTCTTTCACCTTTACTTTCTTGTCATTTAATTTCTTATTCTTTAAATTATGCCTTTACTTTCATCATTTACATTTTATATTGTTTATTTTTATGCTTATTTTTCCTTTGTCCACTTGGACTTTTCTTTTCTTTT
This sequence comes from Lathyrus sativus, assembly GCA_963859935.3. Lineage (NCBI taxonomy): Eukaryota > Viridiplantae > Streptophyta > Magnoliopsida > Fabales > Fabaceae > Lathyrus > Lathyrus sativus. Next base: position 140,874,874 of record OZ012741.1, on the reverse strand, counting down.
AAAGACATTAATAAAGGAAAAAAAACCCCTAAAAATTTAATCTCTTTTAGACTATTATTACTATTATGTGCATTGAGGAGATTTGGACCTATGGACTTAGAAGTAGGCTTCCCATGCTTGGAGTTTTCTTGACTGAAACTTGGAAGTTCATCTAATACCATGCCTTGCCTGAGACCTTGAGTTTCTTTGATACCTGTGGCCCTGAATCAAGCTTAGAGGATTTATTTGTTTCTCTGTGACTTTATTTTTCAGGATTCTCTTGTGGTTATATGCTTGTTGCTTGTGGCTTACTCCAAAGGAATGGGATTTTGGTCTTGACTCTTGTCAAGTGCTGGCTAGATTCTGGTTAGTATACTTATGCACACTTTTACTTTATTGCTTTTATTAGGATAGTCTCTTCATATCCTCCCCTTCTTAAAATTTTAAAATCTTCTCCCTTTTTCAAAATCTTCTTGTTTTCAAACTTGAACCACTTTCTTAATAAACCTTGACTTTGTCAAGTGATTTTCAAAATCTTTTTCTAAAATAAATGCTAATTCATCTTAAGCATATCAAAAATATTTCAAAAAAATTATAAAACACATAACTCATTCAAATTATTTTGTGCCCTTTGTGCACTTTTCTTTTTAAAATCTTTTCTTAAGAATTAGACATGAGTCACTTTCATAGTCGAGATGTGATTCCCCTATCCCCATAGTAATGATTAAAACGTTGTTGATTCTTTTCTATTTGATAGAGTTACTGGCATACTTGTTGATTTCTATCCAAGTTGGATCCCTTCGTAATAGTGATGCAAAGGTCCATTTTCTCATATTTGTGGAATATTAGTTGAGTTTTCTCCTAAAAATGACAAATTGTCTTTTCGTTTAAAATTAATCAAAACAAATTCGTTTGTTATTTTTACCACGAACTATGAGGTTTTGATCCTCCATTGCACTTTGTGGGTACGTAGGCACGAGGTTCGGGAAGTCTTGTCAAACACCAAAATCTTAAAAAATATTTCTCTTCTCATCTCCCCAATCTTTTGCAAACAACCGGTTTTAAGCCCAACATAGATTTTCAAGAGGTTTTTATAGAGTACTATAGATGTCTTGGGTGTTAACACCTTCCCATTGCATAACCAACCCATTTACCCATTGTCTCTTTGTTTTATTAGTTTTGTTTTAAAAGTTATGTGGGCTTTATTCCCTCTTTCCCCATTCCTTTAGAAACAATAAAGTGCAGCGGCGACTCTTCCTTTGTGAGTTAAGTTAATCAATAGCTTAATCTCAAAATTTTCACCGCTACAAGGAGCAATCCAAGGTTTCTGGTACGATGCTCTAGGAATTGTTGATTACCCATAAGGATAGCATGACACTGAAAATGATGATCGCTGAGAGGATGAGAGACCATAAGGTTTTGCTGGTGCATCATGAGAATACTCGATATTTGCCATGACTGCATTAGTTTCATCCTCTTATACCTCTTGTGAATTGTTGAGGATTCTATCTTGCTAGCATGGCTGCTTGAGGCGTCTTGGATTTGTTTAATTTTGAGGTAGCTCTCGATGCGTTCTCCCACTATCACAAGGTTAGAGAAGCTTGATAACACACTCCCTACCATTCTTTCAAGATAAGAGGCATGCAGACTGTCTATGAATATATCAATCAATTCTTTGTCTAAGAGTAGTGATAGCACTCAGGCTACCAATTCTCTCCACCATTGTGCATATTTTTTGAAGGATTCGCTACTCTTCTGAGATAGGCTTTGCAATTGCGTGCGATTGGGAGTCACTTCTAAGTTGTACAAGTATTGCTTTAGAAAGGTGTTGGCTAAGTCCCTCAATGGTTAGATACATCTTCTTTCTAAATCCATGTACCAACTCAAAGATGCCACACCAAAACTATCTTGAAAATAGTGAGTCATCAACTTATCGTCATGGGTATATGAGGTCATTTTTCGGCATAACATCACCAAATTACCAGTCATGGAGGGACTTCTCGAAGTTGGGTACTCTGAATTTCGGAGGGATTATCAAGTCTGGCACTAGGCACATATTAACGACATCTAGCCCAAGCGTATCGTGCACTTCCATAGCTTGGAGTTTCTCCTCAAGGACACGAAGTATTTACTTCATCGGAACAGTCAATGGCATCATCTGGGATTGAGTAGGAATGTTCACTTATGGAGGATCATCATCAGGCAGAAGACTGTACAATGGGTTGTCGTCACAATAAAGCCTGGTGAGGGATTAAAATTCTCCATCTCAACATGCAGAAGGTTGTTCCTTGACATAGCTACCACATCTTCCAACCTGGTTTAACTGGCCTTTTAAGGCGTCTATCTTCCTTCTCGTCACTGCTTGATCCTGCTTCAAACACTCTGTCGTCCTTCAACAGTTACTACTGGTTAATAATGTGTATTAGGAAATCAGTTGGCTGGTCATCGACAAAGTCGGTATGAGATTTTTTCTTTGTGGACATGATGCAATGGAATGGATGCCATGAGATGCCATGTATTTTTTTTTCCAGTACATGGGTTCAAAGGTCCGAGGTACGGATGGAGGATAAGGTCATTTTCTCTCCTAACAGGGATCTTACCAGATAGTATCTAAGGTTAAAAAGGAACCCCAAAGTCATGGACTCACATGAATGTTTATTACACACGACAAAAGCATGTCAGTTGACAACTCCATCATATGAATCTATTCTATGTGAGGTCTTCGTATCGATCCATACGAGAAAAGCTTCTCGGGGACCCATACTACGTGACCATCGACATTGGGTTCTAGACAAGGGTCTTAGAGTCATGGACTTTCTTGACTATTTATTGCACATGTCAATCATTGTCAAGCAACAACTCTATCAAGAAAGTCTATTCTGAGTGAGATCTTTATACCGACCCACACGGAAAAAGCTTCTCGGGGGCCCACACTACGTAACCATCATTCCTATTTTTCCAAAGGTTCAAGGTTCTAAAAGGTCCTTAGAGTCATGGATTCCAAGGAAAACATTGATTGCTTACGCCAACAACTTAACGGTTGTTAATATCCTCAATAGGATCTACTCCAAAAGAGGTTCTCATATCAAACCTTACGAGAAGAGCTTCTCGGTGAACCATACTACTCAACCTCTTATATCTCATTTTTACACTCTAGACTTGGGTAGAGAGTCTTTGCCACTAGGTTTACAACCAAATTACCCAATCCATACCACAACATAAGAGAGCCACATAACATATAAGATACGAAAACAAAAGGAAAGCAATAAATAAAGCAAGCAAAGAATAAAGACAAACACCCAAACATACTAAGAAGGCAACCTAGATTGGGCTTGACTTGCTTATGGAAGAATCCCTAGCAGAGTCACCAGATGTCGCTATGCGAAAAATGCACAGAGTCGCCACTGAGTTTTATTATTCCAGAGGAAAGGGAAAATAACGATAAAACCCCCTAAAAGGCGAAGAGAATGTTCTGTAACCAAATTCGGGTTTGGAAGTCGGTTATGCAAGGGGAAGGTATTAGCACCCCTCACATTCGTTATACTCAATGAAAACCATCTAGGTTGTCTAAGCGTGAATGTGTGTCACTTATCTAAAGGTTACTTGCTAAAAGGGAAATAATTAATTTTTTTTAGGATGCTCACCAAGGATTGGGGCCCTCGTGCCTACGTAATCTCGTTGTGAAATGAGGAATCAGAGCTCTGTAGTTCGGAGTAGAAAATGAGTGTGTATTGGTTGATTTTGTACCTTGAAAAGGTGTTTTCGGGATGATGGCTAATAACACGAAATCGTATATATATTTTGATGCATAATTCGACTAAAGTTTAACTGTTTTCGATCCGATTTCGGTTATTTCCGTGTTATTTGTCTGATGTTTTGCAGGTATTTGATGATCACGTCTAAACAAGGCAATATGAAGAAAAGAAGAAATCTCAAATGAAATATGGACGAAAAAAGGATGAAAACATCATGAAAAGCGCAGAATGCTGTTTTTGCTGCTGTGACGACCGTCACAGCTCCATGACGACCGTCACACGGGTGACGACCGTCACACCTTGTGACGACCGTCATGCAGGCAAAAACGCCCCACTTCAATTGCACGTTAAAGAAGCAGTTCCAAGTCCCAAATAGTGGACCAGTACTCCCTGATTTTTCTGCCTCAAAGTCCACCCTCTCCAATTATAACCGTTAGAATTCCATTTCTATAAAAGGGGAAGAAGGGGACCTCAGAAAGGGAGCCGCATTCATACAACAAAGTGCTGCCAAATTTATTTCCAGAGCAAACCTTTGCAGTTTAATATTCTTATTTATTTCTCTTTGCTTTTTCTGCATTCCTTTCATTCTTCTGTAATTTCTACTTCTATTGTACGATCAAATTGGCATAAAGACCAGAATCCTGCCAACATCTGTGGAGGATCTGCCCAAAGGCCAATTGGAATATTTACAGGTTTCTCATTTCAATCGTAATTCCAGTTTTATTATAATGCATATTATTATTTATTGTTTTTATTTATGTTTCATCTTTCCCAAATCCATGTCTAGCTAAATTTAAGTAATCGATATGTGGAAATAATTCGAATGGGATTTGATAACAACTGGTGGAAAATTGTCTTTTCAAAAGTAATTTATGGTCTGAGTGTTTAAAATTAATTTACTGAATAAACTTCGTCACGAAAGCGAGAACTTATTTAAAAGTAGTTTTGCCACGAAAGTGGGAAATTAATTAAGATACGAACCAACAAGCGAAAGCTGCGGTAAGATCAGATAGTAAACACGAGTCATTCATTTTAATAACAGCGAAAGCACTTTAAAATGAATTAGAACTTAGAGATTTCCAAAAAATAATTTTAACCCCGAATGGGATACGAAAGTGTACGTTTGGCCCTTAGAATTATGATTAGCGTCAATAACCATCGTGAGGCGAGAGTTTTCAAATCACCATTTTCTGCTTAAATAAACTTTGAAAATTATTTCATACACCGGTAACTTGTCAAATCCCTGAAGAACACAATTACTGCATATCGATTCAATCAATTATAATCTAAGTAACCGTCTTAGTTTCCCTTTTAGTGACAATCTTATTCCCTTAAACATATTCTACCTAGCTAAACATAGTAACTCCCAAGAACACTAGTTTGATTACGAGTCCCTGTGGGATCGATATCTATTATTACTACGCGATAGACTGTGCACTTGCAGTTAGGTTGTATTAGACATAGAAAGTCGCGATCAAGTTTTTGGCGCCGTTGCCGGGGACCCGTTTAGTCAATAGTGTAACCTTCTGTTACGCCGTATAGACTAGGTTAACAATTTTCATTTTTCCTTTACTAGTGTTGTCGATTGTATGCCAAGTAATCGCTCACAAGGCGATATCTTGAAACCTTCAGTCGCAGAACTAGAACGCTTCTTACATCTAAGAAGCCGAATCATTGAGTATCAACTCAAACATAACATTCCCGATCCTCTCACTCCCATTCCCAAATCCGAAGAAGAATCAAACATGGCTGAAGGACCTCCAAACAAACCGCTGAAGGCATACGCTACACCCTCTCAGATGGAGCCTAGAAGTAGCATTGCTGCCCCAGCTATTACCCGAAATGATTTTGAGCTGAAACCGTCATTGCTGTCAGCTGTACAACAAAACCAATTCTCAGGAAACGCAACTGAGGATCCGAACGAACATTTAACGAAGTTTGTACAATACGCAGACACAGTGAAAGCAAATGGAGTAACTCCAGACGCGATAAGACTTCGTCTTTTCCCATTCTCTCTTAGAGACAGAGCATGGACATGGTTACAATCTTTACCATCCAACTCCGTTACGACGTGGGAACAATTGAAAAACGTCTTCTTAGTGAGATATTTTCCGTCAAGCAAAACTGCTATGCTTAGAGCTCAAATCAACGGATTTCGACAAAAAGATACTGAATCTCTTTACGAAGCATGGGAACGATTCAAAGATATGATGAGAACATGTCCTCACCACGGTCTAGAAGACTGGGTGACAATCCATACTTTCTATAATGGGCTTTTATACAATACTAGATTGACAATAGACGCTGCCGCGGGCGGTGCACTTATGGATAAGCCATACGACGAAGCCTATCAATTAATCGAAAACATGTCTCAAAACCATTGCCAATGGGGAGGTGAACGCACTCCAACAGAGAAAACCACAGCGAAAGGTGGAATGTACGGGATCAGCAGTCTTGAAAAGTTCAACGCTAAAGTAGATGCTCTAGCACAGAAGATTGATAGTCTGACCGTTAACCCCACTGCAACCGTCGCTGCCGTAACTCCAAATTGCGAGTTATGCGGAAGCACCACTCATAATGCACCTGAATGCCCATTGCTAGCCGGAATCCACCAGACCAGGTAAATTATGCTCAAGGAAATCCTTACGCAAATACCTATAACCCAGGTTGGTGAAATCATCCAAACTTTTCTTACAAAAGCGAAAATGCATTGCAAATGCCTACTGCTCCGCCAGGATATCAGAAACCAGCTGCTGCTCAGACTGCACCTAGGAAATCAAACCTCGAGTTGATGATGGAAAAATTCATAGCTACTCAAGCTCAAACAAACAAAGAATTCCTGAATCAAAACATACACACTAGCGAGCAAATTAAACAGTTGACCGGAAAAGTAGACGCTTTAGCCACCCACAACAAAATGCTAGAAACACAGATGTCACTAGTGGCTCAACAACAAGCCTCTGCTGCCGCACCTGCTGGCACATTTCCTGGACAACCCGAACAGAATCCAAAGGGCCAAGCAAATGCTGTAATACTAAGAAGCGGAAAAGAATTGGACGAACCGATCGATCCGAGGACCGAAAACTCAGCCATGCAACAAAAACCAACTGAACAGATAGAAAAGGAATCCGAGTTAGAGAAGAAGGAAGATAACGAAAAGGAGGGTACCGCAAGTGAAAAAACTCAAGCACCTCCAGCGCCATATAAACCACTTATTCCTTATCCGCAAAGATTAATAAACTCCAAAACTTCAGGACAGTTTAAGAAATTTGTAGAGCTCCTTAAACAGCTGAATATTACCATTCCTTTTACAGAAGCGATAACTCAAATGCCGTCATACGCTAAATTTCTCAAAGAAATCCTGTCGAATAAGAGAAAGATCGAGGATAACGAAATAGTTACACTTACTGCAGAGTGTAGCGCCATTATTCAAAACCGCATGCCTCCTAAATTAAAAGACCCAGGTAGTTTCTCCATACCCTGCGTCATAGGAAAGTTCGTAATAGACAAAGCTCTATGCGATTTAGGAGCCAGTATCAGTGTTATGCCTTTATCTATATGCAAAAAGCTGAATATGGGAGACCTCAGACCAACCAAAATGTCCGTACAATTAGCTGACCGATCAGTAAAATACCCCGTCGGAATACTGGAAAACGTTCAAGTACGCATAGGACAATTCTACATCCCAACCGACTTCATAATCATGGACATCAAGGAGGACACTGTCACCCCAATTATTCTAGGAAGACCATTCCTAGCTACAGTCGGAGCGATTATAGACGTGAAGAAAGGAAGGCTAACATTCGAAGTAGGAGAAGAAAAGATAGAGTTCATTCTCACCAAGTTCTTACAAGCACCAGCCATAGACGATACTTGCTATTTAGTAGATGAAATTGATGAATGCATAAGAGAACTTGAAAATGAAGAGACCACGTATTCAGAAATAATAAAGATTCAAATACCTGATATTTCTGAAGACGACGATTGGTGTAAACCGTATAAAGACGACAGCCTAAGCGAAAGCTTAGCACTGACCCCAAACCATATGCCAGGTCCGAAGAACCCATCTTTAGAACTTAAAACACTACCCAAAAACCTTAGATATGAATTTCTAGACGATGAACTAAAAAGACCAGTGATAGTCAACGCCGACTTAGGACAACCAGAAACCGAAAAGCTATTAGAAGTCCTAAAGAAGTACCCCACCGCGTTAGGCTATAACATAAGCGATCTAAAAGGTATAAGCCCTTCAATCTGTATGCATCGAATTACAATAGAGGAAGACTCTAAAACCTCTAGAGAGCATCAGAGAAGACTGAACCCCATCCTAAGCACTGTAGTCAGAGATGAAGTAAAAAAATTGCTAGATGCAGGAATCATCTATCCAATCTCCGATAGTGAGTGGGTTAGCCCAGTTCATGTCGTACCGAAGAAAGGAGGAGTCACAGTAGTTAAAAATGAAAAAGGCGAATCAATAACAAAAAGAGTCGTGATTGAAAGCAGGATGTGCATTGATTATAGAAAGCTTAACAAGGCCACACGAAAAGATCACTTCCCGCTACCCTTCATAGACCAAATGTTGGAAAGATTAGCCAAACATTCATATTTCTGCTATCTAGATGGTTATTCAGGATTTTTCCAAATTCCCATCCATCCTGATGACCAAGAAAAGACTACATTCACCTGTCCTTATGGTACTTTTGCTTACCGCCGAATGTCGTTCGGACTCTGTAATGCTCCAACAACCTTCCAAAGATGCATGATGGCAATCTTCGCAGATTTCATAGACGACATCATGGAAGTATTTATGGACGATTTCTCAGTATGTGGACAAAGTTTCGAAGGATGCCTACAAAATTTTGAAATGGTATTAGAACGTTGCGTAAAAGTGAACCTCGTCCTAAATTGGGAAAAATGCCATTTTATGGTCCGACAAGGAATAGTTCTAGGACATGTCATATCAGATAAAGGAATTGAGGTCGACAAAGCTAAAATAGAGATTATAAAAGATCTCCAACCTCCAAAATCCGTACGAGAAATACGGAGTTTTCTGGGACATGCCGGTTTCTACAGAAGATTTATAAAAGATTTTTCAAAAATCACAAAACCTCTTACGGGCCTGTTGATGAAAGATGTTGAGTTCGTCTTCGACGACGACTGTCTAAAAGCATTCGAAACATTAAAATCAGCCCTTATCACCGCACCAATCATGCAATCACACGATTGGCGACTACCGTTCGAAATCATGTGCGATGCGAGTGATTATGCCGTAGGCGCAGTTCTAGGACAAAGGAAGGACAAGAAACTCCATGCCATCTACTATGCCAGTAGAACCTTAGGTCCTGCCCAAATGAACTACGCTACCACAGAAAAGGAACTTCTAGCAGTTATATTTGCGCTTGACAAATTCCGTTCTTACTTAGTAGGAGCAAAAATTATCATATACACAGACCATGCTGCCATAAGGTACCTAATAAGCAAAAAGGATGCCAAACCAAGACTATTGAGATGGATCCTGTTATTACAAGAGTTTGACTTAGAAATCAAAGATAAAAAAAGGAACCGAGAACGTTGTTGCAGATCACTTATCCCGAATAGAAGGCATCAGACACGAACCAGTACCGATAAATGACGATTTCCCGTACGAACGTTTGATAGCCAAATTAGAAAGTGACATACCCAACTCAATCTCGGAAGATCTGGAATTCGAAAAAGCCGTAGAAGCCATCTATGCCCAAGTCACATTACCTTGGTATGCTGACATCGTTAATTACCTCGCTGCAGGCGTGCTTCCACCGGATCTCACTTATCAGCAAAAGAAGAAATTCTTCCACAATCTGAAACACTATTATTGGGACGAACCTCTACTCTTCAAGAGAGGGGCCTACAACATATACCGTCGCTGTGTCCCAGAGGAAGAAATATAAAATATCATTTCCCAATGCCATTCAGCACCATATGGTGGTCATGCTAGTACATCCAAGACGTGCGCTAAGATTCTCCAAGCCGGCTTATTCTGGCCTAACCTCTGGAAAGACGTTCACATCGCTGTGCTAAAATGTGATCGATGCCAACGAACCGACAACATCTCACGACGCGATGAAATGCCTCAGAAAGGAATCTTAGAGGTAGAAATCTTCGACGTATGGGGAATAGATTTCATGGGACCATTCCCACCTTCTTTTGGTAACAACTACATACTCGTCGCTGTCGATTATGTGTCTAAATGGATAGAAGCCATAACTGCTCCAACAAACGACGCACGAGTAGTAATCAAACTCTTCAAAAACACAATCTTTCCTAGATTCGGTGTACCCAGACTCGTCATTAGTGACGGCGGATCTCACTTCATATCGCGAATATTCGATAAACTTCTCTCTAAATATGGAGTCCGACACCGGGTAGCTACACCTTATCACCCGCAAACTAGCGGACAAGTAGAGGTCTCGAACAGAGAAATAAAACAGATATTGGAAAAGACTGTCGCTACCTCAAGGAAAGATTGGTCGTCAAAGCTACAAGAAGCTTTATGGGCTTATAGGACCGCTTTTAAGACACCAATAGGTACTACACCCTACAAATTAGTTTATGGTAAATCCTGCCATCTCCCTGTAGAATTAGAGCATAAGACCTTCTGGGCCATTAAGACACTCAATTTCAACTACACCGAGGCAGGAGAAAAGCGAATCTTGAACTTACACGAATTGGAAGAACTTCGATTAGACGCTTACGAAAATTCCCGTATCTAGAAAGAACGAACTAAAAAGTGGCATGATAAACGTTCAGTCAAGAAACAATTCAGTGTGGGAGACATCGTATTGCTATTTAATTCAAGATTAAAACTCTTCCCAGGTAAACTAAAATCTAGGTGGTCTGGACCTTATGAAGTGACTAAAGTACTTCAGAGTGGAGCTGTTGAAATTACCGATAAGACGAATGCACCGTTTATCGTAAACGGGCAACGTCTAAAACATTATAATAAGAATTAAACCAGCCCTCAAGTCTGCCGTATAACATTGCTTGAGCTTCCAGCTCAAACACCCGAATAGCTTGTCACCAAGCTATCGTCAGGCTTTAGACGTTAAAAACAGCGCTTACTGGGAGGCAACCCAACTTTTCCCGCATTTTTCCTCGTTACTATATTTCATTCTTTATTTAAAATTTTACTTTGAAAATTTAACAAAAATTCTAAACTTATAATTACTATTACTTTCTACTTTCGTTTGTTTTCATATTTTTATTTTTATTTTATTTTTCTCTTTTGTCTTTTGTTTCTACCGCTTTTTGTTTTTAAAAATCCTGACTTCAAACTCCTGTTTTAAACTTTTCAGGATTTTTAAAGTCTTCAAAACATTCCTTCTGTTTTCTCCGAATTACCTGCGAGTATGGCCGAGTACGACTTCACAAAGGTTCATTTTCGAGGACTAGCTCAAAAGGCAAGATTTGCAGCACTAACTGAAAGAGAAATTGCCTTAACATTGTATTATGATAAGTCTACCATGGATAAACTAGGAATCACGGATAGCATTCAATACCTGTTCAATCAACTGGGTTGGGAGAACACTGCTTTGAAAACACGTTTTGCTACCTATAAGGATCTTACCTATGAATTCCTTAGTTCTTTCAGATACATACCCAACTATGGTTTTGGATCCAACACAGAGCTGATTACCTTTCGAATGTTTGGAATGGACCAAACCCATAGCCGAATGTCACTAGCTAACCTCCTAGGAATTCCTAATGGACCGCATATGTTCATCAGTGCAGAAGATGACGATCTTGATTTTGAACTCGACCAATTCTGGGGTAGAATCACAGGCGACTATCACCCTGAACCTGACAGAATGTATAATGATGATATTCATAACCCAGCTTTCAGATACTTCCATAAGATACTAGCTCACACCCTGTTTGGGAAAGAAGAAAATATTACTACAGTATCTAAAGAGGAGTTATTCATCATGTTCTGTGCTTCCCAGGGACGTACAGTAAATGCAGTGCCTTTCATGATGAGATCTTTCAAACGCCTCACGCAGGAACCACAGACACCTATTCTTATAGGAGGCCTCATGACAATGATTGCCCACGAGCTTGGCCTTAGATTCCACTTAAATGCAAGCACTCGTTTTGGCACCATCCGACCCATGAATATACAATTCTGCTTTAACAGGCGCATTTTAGGAACTATGGGACCTGGACCGTATGAGTACCTCATTAACGAAAAACCAGTACAGCTATTCACACTGCCTGATCATCAGATGACAAGTATCCACAACAAGGACAACTAGCTTTATGAATTAGACGAGCCTATGGGACCTCCTTCACCTTAGTCAACACCACAGAACTATATGTATGACAGTGACCACATCTCTGAGGCACACGACTATATGTACTATGAGGATGCTGTATCCGAAGCTGAAGTAGACCCTATGACTCCTCCGCACTACAACACCTATCCTGAGCCTATCCCTGAGGAGACCACCGACAAAATGGATACTGTTCTACTCCGATTGGACAACGTTGATGCAGCTCTGACTACTGTAAAAGATGACATCGCAGGCATACACAACAAACTGGTAGTCTTCATGGACTTAGTCTGTGACCAGCTCGACTACTACGCACGGAAATTCGATGAGTTGAAAGCACGAAAAGACTAGATACTAGTTTTAGCAGTAGATTCAGTTTAGTTTGGTTTAGTTTAGTTTCGTTTAACCATTTGGATTTTTCGCATTGTTATTTTTTTTATGTACTACATACAATCATTTCAATTTCATGTTATTTCAATTATAGTCTTTATTCAATTATTTTGTTTTTACGTTATTCTTTGTTTGTTGGCTGCTATAACACATTGCCATATTAATATTAGGCCTAAAAGTCACTGCAAGAACGCCCTCAGAGCAAAATTCTGCGTTATGCAGATTTTGCTGCTGTGACGACCGTCACAGGACCCTGACGAGCGTCACGCGGGTGACGACCGTCACGAACCCAAAACTGCTATCTGATATAACAGGGGTTACGTTTTCTCTCCCACTACCCTCTTTTCAACTTCCAATCATCAGAACTTCCTCCCCACTCCAATCTTTCGTTTTCCCCACATTGCACCATATATTTCAACTCCAATCTCAACTTCCAACCACAATTCTGTCAATTTTTCCCACTTTGCAGAACAACCCCAATCTTCAGAACCCTCTCAATCTTCCAACAATGGCGAGAAATACCGAAACCCCGGACATCAGTAACATTGCCTTCAGCGAAGGTGACTTAGGCGAAAGACAGCGGGCAAACTACATCGCATTCCATCAAAGGTCGCTCCAGCCGACTCATTATCCACACATTCCGTCGCTTACGGAGCTCGGACTCCATGAAGGCGTCACTTGGATGCTTCAAAGAGCAGGCATCTGGAATCTCTGCACCAATCCACTGCCAACATACGAACAACTCACCCTCGAGTTCTTGAGTTCGTTTACCTACGTCACATCCAGCGGCGACCTCAGCCAACACTCCGGTGCCGCATGCTTCCGGATGTTCGGCACAAACTATCAGGTGAACCAAAACCAGATTGCCGCCATCTTACAGCTACCTCGAGGCGACAATGCTCACCGCCGCCTCACCGATCAGTTCCAGCACGAAGCTTTCACGCTGTGGTACCAGTTGACCGGCATCAATGCCGATGGTTGGGACTCTCTGCACGCCACGCATATCCATAACCCAACCATCCGGTACTTTCACAGAACATTGAGCAACACAATCTTCAGTAGGGACAACAACCATAAGGTGAACTCGAAAGAGCTTTTCTTCCTCCATTGCGTCTTCAACAACGAGCCTGTCAACGCTGCTCCGTTCCTGCTGGTTCACATTCAGGCCAACTGCAACCGTGGCTCGAAGCCATTTTACTTTGGCGGGATTGTCACTGCCATTGCACTTGGGCTGAACCTTGGCGACCGCCTCCAGCACCTCCATTACATCCCCTCGGTGTTCCTTGACACCAACCACTGCAGAGCCTCCCAGCTTATCCGCTCCAGAGCCGACGGCAAGTACCATCCGGTAGTGCGTGGCAAAACCGTCTGAAGCATCATCCTTCCATCACGCACCCGCACACACCCAGAGGATCGTACCAACTGGTTATTTGACCTCACTACCCCTCCTGCTGCCGCTGTTCCTACTCAGGACCACACCCAAGGTTCTGACGATGAAATCCAAGCTGAGTTGGACAGGTCCGAGCAACCGGGGGCATCGCAGCCTCCTCCTTCTGAAGGTACATCCTCTCGCCGCCGCCGCCATCATCCAGTGCCCGACTACACAGAAGAGGACCTCCGTCGCTCTCTCGACCAGCAGGCCCAGATACTCGCTATGCTGCAGCAGCAGAATCAGCGAGCAGACCAGTTCGAAGCTTGGCACCAGACCCAAATGCAACAACTTCAAACCAGCCAAGCTACCATTACTGAGAACCTGGCGAATCTGACTTTGTAGGTCGAAGGACTCCGGGACACCGTCTACCACACAGGAGCTATGAGTTATGAGGACCGAGTAGCCCTTGCCAGAGCCAGAGGACGCCAGCGCGGACGTGACCGAGGCAGCGGACGTGATTAGCCATCCATCTTTCCTTATTTGTTTACTATATTTCCAGTTTATTTGTACTTTCATTTCAGTTGTATCTCCCTCTCGCATGCTTCAAAATCAGTGGGGACACTGATTGAGATAGTGTGGGAGCGGAGCCTTTATTTCCATTCCACTGTACTTTGAATTTCGTAATTTTTATATAAACATTTTCTATTTTTAGCAAATAAAGCTTGTTTATATATCCTTTTTCCGTTACGCAAACATCCCCACGTTATTCAACGTAAACAGAAAATTTTCGTTCATTCCTCAAAAGCAAAAGCACCACGAGAATGCACCCGAGTTCAAACCAAGTTTTGAAACTCTGAGGAAACGATAGTTCTAACAAAACCAATACCGTCCTGACACCTTAGATCTCCGGTTTATGCAAGTCGGTTTCACTACCTACGTGTACCAAAGTCTCAAGTGTCTACGCAAACTCAGCCCCAAGTAGTTTATACTAGCAGTCAGCACCATCCTAAAGCACTTCTAAGCGAGCGACCGATGCAAATAAGTGTATGATCTCTAAAAAGATGAAAAATCATGAAAAGAAAGCTAGATAGCCCAAAAACATAAGACACGTTTCCTTCTAAGTTAGGTGCTCCTCACCCGAGCATTTAGCCCAACGGCACGAAAACTCATTGAAAAATCAATGACATGAGCTTATGATCAATGAAGAAGATCAAAAACAGAAATGAGATCATATTCACTAACAGGTCGACTTGCCATGAAAGTGTATGGACAACGGGCTTAATGTGATTGCGCTAGAACAAATAGGGTGAACTTGCCGCGAGAACCTTGACACCAAGTTACAGTAGCATGACTGGGACCAATTTGCATAAAAAGAAGACCTCCGAAGACTTGTAGTCTAGTGTCGTCATGGTACTCGTTTTGTTCTTACCAAGAATCCCGGTCTTTCCCAACTTTGCGAACGAAGAAGCTGCCTCGTGCTTGCCGAATTTTTCATGTTTTAATTGAGGACAAGCAAAGATTCAAGCTTAGGGGAGTTTGATAACACGAAATCGTATATATATTTTGATGCATAATTCGACTAAAGTTTAACTGTTTTCGATCCGATTTCGGTTATTTCCGTATTATTTGTCTGATGTTTTGCAGGTATTTGATGATCACGTCTAAACAAGGCAATATGAAGAAAAGAAGCAATCTCAGATGAAATATGGACGAAAAAAGGATGAAAACATCATGAAAAGCGCAGAATGCTGTTTTTGCTGCTGTGACAACCGTCACAGCTCCATGACGACCGTCACACCTTGTGACGACCGTCATGCAGGCAAAAACGCCCCACTTCAATTGCACGTTAAAGAAGCAGTTCCAAGTCCCAAATAATGGACCACTACTCCCTGATTTTTCTGCCTCAAAGTCCACCCTCTCCAATTATAACCGTTAGAATTCCATTTCTATAAAAGGGGAAGAAGGGGACCTCAGAAAGGGAGCCGCATTCATACAACGAAGTGCTGCCAAATTTATTTCCAGAGCAAACCTTTCCAGTTTAATATTCTTATTTATTTCTCTTTGCTTTTTCTGCATTCCTTTCATTCTTCTGTAATTTCTACTTCTATTGTACGATCAAATTGGCATAAAGACCAGAATCCTGCCAACATCTGTGGAGGATCTGCCCAAAGGACAATTGGAATATTTACAGGTTTCTCATTTCAATCGTAATTCCAGTTTTATTATAATGCATATTATTATTTATTGTTTTTATTTATGTTTCATCTTTCCCAAATCCATGTCTAGCTAAATTTAAGTAATCGATATGTGGAAATAATTCGAATGGGATTTGATAACAACTGGTGGAAAATTGTCTTTTCAAAAGTAATTTATGGTCTGAGTGTTTAAAATTAATTTACTGAATAAACTTCATCGCGAAAGCAAGAACTTATTTAAAAGTAGTTTTGCCACGAAAGTGGGAAATTAATTAAGATACGAACCAACCAGCGAAAGCTGCGGTAAGATCAGATAGTAAACACGAGTCATTCATTTTAATAACAGCGAAAGCACTTTAAAATGAATTAGAACTTAGAGATTTCCAAAAAATAATTTAAACCCCGAATGGGATACGAAAGTGTACGTTTGGCCCTTAGAATTATGATTAGCGTCAATAACCATCGTGAGGCGAGAGTTTTCAAATCACCATTTTCTGCTTAAATAAACTTTGAAAATTATTTCATACACCGGTAACTTGTCAAATCCCTGAAGAACACAATTACTGCATATCGATTCAATCAATTATAATCTAAGTAACCGTCTTAGTTTCCCTTTTAGTGACAATCTCATTCCCTTAAACATATTCTACCTAGCTAAACATAGTAACTCCCGAGAACACTAGTTTGATTACGAGTCCCTGTGGGATCGATATCTATTATTACTACACGATAGACTGTGCACTTGCAGTTAGGTTGTATTAGACATAGAAAGTCACGATCAATGGCCTAAGGCGCAAAAAGAGTTTGATGAGTTGATGTTGTTTTTAGGTTTTTTTAAAAGAGATTGTTCTTGATTAGGATTGCACTAAAGACTATGGGTAGAGGTGAATATGTCAAACTACCAAGCCAAACGTCTTGTGTCCAAAATACTCAGTGTGAGTGTAGGAAAACTTCATTCTCACTCCTTTTCCACCACTTTAGATTCGTGACGTGCAAACCTAATTGTATTTTATTATGTTTTTAAGTTTATTGAGAAGAATTCCACTTGAAGTTGGATCAAGGGTTTTATTTAAGAAAATATCACTTGACGTTGGATCAAGGGTTTGAGAAAAGTGGTGAGGTCGATCCTAGTCCCTAAGGATGGCTAGTAGACGAAACCAAACCAAAGGAAAGCAGGAAAGTAAAGAAAGTTCATCAAAAAGGGAGAGGGGATACATGAAAAATACAAGGGAATTATTAATTCGAGAAATAAAAGGTCTCGTTGTCAAGTAGCCCAAGAGAAATTTGTGTGTGTGAAAAGTGTCATAAGCTATGCAAAGAGATCAGGGGTTACATGTCTCACATCTGCTTTAGGGTAGCGCCATGAACCAAACCCTTGACGATTAAGACCCTAAATCCCTAAGGATTCTCTATGTCATGCTAAGGTCAAAATTATCCAGAATATTCCATGTCATGCTAAGGTCAATCGCACAATCTAAAGTCTATGCTTGGGCCGCACACAAAGTCCACAATTCATTTATGTCTCACAAGTTTTTTAGGTATTTCCATTTTATCATGTTTTTGTTCTTTTTAACAAGATAATAAATATAGATCAAATAAGAAGAAAAAGACATAAAGTAAAGTGCAAGAATGATAAAGAGAGATAAAGTATATTGTGAGAAAATAAAGTGCAAGAATGTAAAAGTTAGAAGTTAGAAGTTAGTAGTTAGAGGTTAGCGATCGAATGATTGATTAATCACATTGGGGAAATTTAGTGCTATGTTAAGCAATCGTAAGTGGACTTCTGTAGAAGCCACACCTATTTGAGGTCGGCCAATAACAATCTATATGTTCAAACATATTAGAGAAATAACACAAAGTTATTCTCCTAAAACATGTACCACAATGAGAAAATTAAAAAAGAAAAAGAAACAAAATGGTTAAAAATAATTAATCACATAATATTAAAAAAAAATCAAAAGTGAAATTTAAAGGAAAATCAAAGATTAAGAAAATTAATCAAAAAGAAATTGCTAAAAGACTTGACAAAAGACAATATAAACTAATAAATAACTAATCACACAATGACGTCATTAAATGGAAAAAGATAAAGATATAAGCAAAAAAAAAGTTAAAATAATAAGTTTAAAGAAATTGTAATTTGTAAAAAAAAAAACAATTTTAAAAGAAATCCATGTAACAATTAATCAAATAATTTGTTCAAAACAAATAAAAGACAAAAAATCTAAAACTATAAATAATAATAATAATAATAGAAATAATAGATAAAAGAAAACTAATAAAACAAGACAAGAAATAAGAAATCGCAAGGGTGCACAAAAAATATTCATATGGGCTTAATGAGAAATAAGGCCCAAACTTAAACCAAGACCAAGGTCATGGGAGTGAGAACAGTGCGCAGGGGTGTTAAGATCATATTTGAATGGGCCAGGCCCATAGTGCAGATAAGAAAGGAAGAAGGTAGGTTAAAAAAACCATAAACTCAACCAACACATGTTTCAACACTCACGCGTTCTTCTTCTTTTCACCTTCTCGCCTCTCTCTCTCTCTCTCTCTCTCTCTCTCTCTCTCTCTCTCTCTCTCTCTCTCTCTCTCTCTCTCTCTCTCTCTCTCTCTCTCTCTCTCTCTCTCTCTCTCCTCTTCTATTACGGATCTCTCTCTTGGTTTCTCTCCTTGCTCAAACTTTCTCACGGGTCTCTCTCACACTTTCACCCTTAGTCTCGTTTTCTCTCAGATTTCCGGCGGAAGGTTCTTCCTTTTCTCACGGTGGCGCTGGTGCAGCAATGGGGGTGTAGCTTGATGAAGTAATATGGCGTGGTTTTCTTTTTTACGAATAATAACAAGCTGAGTTTATTGAAGGAAAAATGATGGTGTATGCATGAATAATTTATGCACAAGGGAGAGGGAGTTATGAAGGTTATGTAGTAGAGGTTTGGGTGGTTGCCGTGTGATTTCGTGGCTGAAACTGGTGGTTGGGCGTGTAGGACGGGTTCACATGGTGGAGGGTTATGAGTTTGAAGGATGTAGAGTGCAGATCATGTAACAATGGCGGAGGGCCTTTGGAAGGGAGGAATGTGGTGAAATTTAATGATGGTTTAGAAGGCGTAGAACTTGAGGTTTGATGATGATAATGAACTAACTTATGGTGCTGCAAGGATGTGTGGTTTGGTTTAGTTATTGTATGGTGATGTTGTTAAAGGTTAGAGTAAGGTTGACGTGTAAATGGTTATGTGAGTTTAAAGTGAGGCAGTGAGGTTATTATGTTGTTATAGGGATTGAAGTTTATGAGTTATTGAGTTTGTTTGTATCGCATAGTAAGAAGTAGAATAGAAACAAGGAAGAAGAATGAAGGTTCTCTTATGAGGTTATATTGGTTGTGAGGGTGATGAGATCAATGGAAGGAGGATGATGGTGAAGTGGTATTTATTTATTATAGCAGGTAGTGTTGAGTTGCTTGAAAAAGTGAGTGGAAAAGGTTGAAGAATTATGAAGAAAAATGGTTGTTATCATATTGAGAGAAACTGTGAGTGTTTTATACTGAGAAAGAAGTTTGTTGGCCGAGGAATCCAAGAGGAAAGTGTTTTTTCACTCTTTTATTACTTCATGTTTTTTATCTCCAAGAGAGAGTCTCCAAAAACTATTTATTATGAGGGTGTGTTGGGTAATTGAGAGAGAGAGAGAGAGAGAGAGAGAGAGAGAGAGGAAATTCAAGTGAGCTAGTGGTCACATGCTTTTTTATAGCTTTTCTCTTGTCCTCACACGCGTCCGAAATAGAGAGGTGGGATGGTGGTTTTTTTAAATGTCAGTCTTTGTCCTTCTTTATAAATACATGAGGGATATTATTGTATTGGCTAGTGAGAAACATTGGGGACAAATCAGGTGGTCCCCTTTATTGGTGTGGGACATATAGGTATAAGTATTGGAGAGTAGAATAAAAATTGTGTCTTTTTTGTCTTCGTTGCCAGCTTGAGAGATGCTCAAGTGAGATATTCTCTTTTTAATTTTTCTATTTCTTCTATTACTCATTATTTGAATTTGAAAATATATTTTTGCTAATTAATTAAAACAAAATAAAACAAATATAAGCTAAATAAAATACAAAAAAAATTATTTAAATATATTTATTATTTTGATTAAAAAATGAAAATAAAAAGATTAAAAATGAATAAAAGTCGTGCGCCAAAATGCTCAAAAATTTAAATTTATTGCACCAAAATGTTTAGCGTGAAATAAACCTCTCTAAAAAACACAGCGTTTGATCAATTTTTGAAATAAAATCTGTCAGGTAAAAAGGCTTAGACTGATCAAAATTACAAGCATTGGTCATGTCCTCTTATCTTTGGGACAACTGGATTAGGGTTTTGATAAAAGGGAATCTGTGGCTAGTTTATTGGGAAATACATGGTTCTATAGCTCAATACACATCTTTAGGGTTCTCTACATGTATTATGTTTAATCACAAGCCATGACATAAGCTTCAATCAATGGAAATATATGGAGAAAAGTCAAATGTGTCTCCATAAGGTCAAAGTCTTAGATTTCAAGGTCAATCAAGGGAATTATATGTATTCTCAACTGTTTTCATGTGTTTGGAGCAAGAAGAGTCGAGAAGAAACATAAAATCAGGAGATTGGTTGAGTTAGGGTTTTGTTGAAATATTTTCTAAGTGTGGAAAACTCGAATTCTATCCATTTTGCAACATCCATAGCTTTCTCATCCTTGATCCAATTGGAGAAAACTTGTTATAAAATTAAATATGACATCATGAACTACAAGTTTGTAGACGAAAGCAAGTCCAAAAGATCCACAGATTGAGATATATGGAGAGTTAAAGTTGAGAAAATAAAGGTTTTGTGATTTCAACACTTAGAAACTTTTCTAAGTATAGAAATTCAGCTTGAGGTACATGTTTTCAAGCCTATCTTTCATGGTGATCCAAGCTTCAAATTAATTTTCCTCAAAGCTTTCTTTTGAATACTAGAATTCTTCCATTGGATGTGTAGAACTCAAGTTATGATATCTCCAAGTTAGGGTTTCAAAGATGTCAAGTTAGACAAGTTTCTATGCAAATTTTTGGGTCAATCTTCCAAGGCATTTTTCATCAAGTTCTTGACTCTAAATCAATTTCCTTTGAACATGAAAGTTGAAGATCATTCTTCAAGCTTTGCATTCATTACAAGAACTCTTTCATTAGATCAAAACTCTTCAAGTTATGTGCCTTCAAAGTCAAGGTATCAAAGATGTCAAAGTTCAATAACTTAGAAAAAATTTTAAGTTATTTCTGACATAATGATGGACACATTTTCAACTCCATTTTTCATAACCTTCCAAGCCTTATTCCAACTTGCTTTCAACATGAGTTTTTTCCACCATTCTTTAAACTTTCCATTGAACTCAAGATTGCACAATTTGAATTAAAACTCATTAAGTTATGGTTGGATAAAGTGAGCTATATGAATGGATGATTATGCATACCATATTGTAACAATTTCATGCAAAGTGTACAAACCATGTGCATCAAGTTATTGCACCATATTCATGCCCATAACCTCACCTTGTGCCATGCCAAACATTGCCTTTTATGACCAAACATGACACATTCCATTGATGCACCATATTTGGAGTCTTTGCCTAAATAAGGAAAGTTCCAAAAGAGAAAAACTTGCTCACTAAGCTTGCCAAACCACCCAACCTTTTCTGATTTCCTCTCACACCACAAACTAAGGACAATCACGACCCTCACGTTGAGAAAACCGTGCCACACCATCACCTCACTCCACTTCATTTTCAAATTTCACAAAATTTTAACCACCTCTTTTAACCACTGTTAACTCCTTTCAACCTCAAGGTTTTTGATCATCTCTTGCTCCATTATTCTTCATTAAAGCACCTAGAGCAAGGAGAAAGGTTTTCTGAAGTCCGGAGCAAGGAAAAGAAGCAGTCATTGTCTCCACTTGGTAAGACTCCTTAAACTTCCATAACTCTCATGCTTAGATATAAATGATTTAGTATGTGAAAATATTGTTAATGTATTGCATCTGTAAGTCCTGAAATGATGACACACCATTATTGTTTGATTTGAAACTTATTTGATTTGATGAATTTGTTGTGAACCCGTGACTTTGAAGCCAAATATCTATAAGATTTAGTCATCATTTTGTGTTATAATTGTGATGGTTATGTTCCTTGTGTTGAGATCTATAACTTTTCTATTTACATTTCTGAATTTCATCAAGATTTGAGGAAGTTATGCTTGTGTGAAGTTGGATGGGTGTTGCTGATTTGAACTCGTGTTAGGGCATCATGCTAATCGCGTTTGCAGTTTTTACAACTTGGTTGATGGAAGAAGACGATGTGTTGGCATGCGTTGATTGGCTTGTTATTTTATCTGTCTTGTAGTGTTTTAAAATGATTGTGACCTATTGACATATATGTCCACATAAATCTGTTACACTTTTTTTTGTTTTATTTTTATTTAAGTGGTTAAAATAACAAAGGATGGTGTTTTGGTTCTCTGGGCCTGCGTGCCTTTTCTATGTGTAGCCCTATGTTTTTTAGCCCATTTGCATTACAAAAAGATGTAGTTCATCCTGAAATTGTTGATGCACCTCCCCATCATTTTATTCTTCTTTTGGTTTATTTTGTTGTTATTTTTCCACTTGATTTTTGTTTTAATTGTTAAATGCTTCACAAAAATATTAAAACATATGTTTCTATTTGTTTGACATGTTGAGAATATTTTCATGATTTTTATTTTATTTTTCAATTTATTTTCCTATTTTATTTTGAACTAAAATGTGAAGTGGTTTGACATGTTTACCCTTGAATTAGGGTTTGATCTTTTGATGCTTTTTCCATGTCTTCTTGACCCATTACTTTGCCATCTTTTGACATATGATTACTTGATGTTTGAGAGGTCTTGTTGTACTTTGATGATACTTTTTTGGTAACTTTTAATTTGGTTTTTAATAGTCATTGATGCATGCTCGATTCCTATGTTATGCTTGCCTTGATGAGTTGATTTGATGATGCATTCATGCAATGCTTATTGAAATATTTTTCAAAATTATTCTTAATGGATATAAAATGAGTTAGAGCCTCTTGTTTGAATTTATTAGGTCATTTTTCTATTTTTGATTGATGCCTAATTGTGACTTGGTTTTGGATTGAACATGCATGAAGCTTGACCTAGTTTGAAACCATTTTGCCTACTTGTGTTTAAGTGAAGCTTAAGATTATTTGTTTATGTAATAAGATGTTGTCTTGAGTTAGTTTGAGATTTGGATTCACTTTCATTTGATTACTTTTCAATTTGTTGTTGAATTTCCAAGTTGATGATGTTTTGGCTTTGCTCCTTTGATGTTCTTGACCTAGATTCATGAGATGCTTTCTTGTATGATCTAATGGATGCTTGTGAACTCTTATATGCTTTGAATGAAATGTTTGAGTGTTTTATTTTCATGATATGATATCCATCGTGTGATATTTTCTCATCCCTTTCTTCACTTGATCTTTCTTTTTCTTTGAATGCGTGATTTGAGTGGTTTCTTGAGTACATCTTGAACATGATCCTTCATAATTTTCTTTGGTGTCTTAGATATGAATATGATGTGATACATTTTTGTTTTAATATGATGTGATACATTTGTGTTTGATTCTGATCTTGATGATATGGTATGCCTTGTTTGATTATTTGTGCCCTGTGCCTTGCTTGAACACTTCCTTTTCTTTTAAGGATGACTTTGATATGTGTTTGCTTATCTTGATGCATGCTTTGGATTCAATACTTGTTGTTTATCTTATTTATTCATTAGTGGATGTTTAATTTGATGTTCATGATTATGTTGCTGCCTCACTTGGTTTCATACCTTAATCTCACATGTTTGATCATTTGAAGTGTATTTTGCATGAGCTAGTTATTGCTTTTTGTTTGCATATTGATGAGATGCATGCTTGACACTCTTGTGTTCATTTTATAATATTTGAATTGAGTTGACCATGATATGATGTTGCTACTGCCCTACCTTGTTTATCAACTCATTTGACTTCATGTCTCTTTGCTTGATGATTGATATTGCTTCTTGTTGGATTTTAAGTCATTTGTGTGTGTTGTGGGACATTGTCTTGCCCATTTGTTTTGACTTCCAATCTTTGGGTATGGATTGACATGTAAATACATTCTTGTTACTTTGACATGAATTTGACCTTTACCTTGTTTGATTGAGATCAATTCTTTCTTGATGCCTTTTGAGTTTGAACTTCCGTGTTGTGTTCATAGTGTTGCATCTTTTTCTTCATTTTTCATTCTTCTTTCTTTTCTTGAGAATCGTTTAAGTCTTGATTTTGTTTTCATTTGTGATTTATTAGTATGGCGTTTACTTGTGCTTGTTCACATTATCCCTTAGGATTCCTATTCCCACTTAAATTCTAATTAAGTTAGGAGTAGGAGAGATATTAGGATTTCAATCCTTTGCATGATAACAATTAGGATAGTCTCTTTTTGACCTCAAATCTAGGTCCATAATTTGTATGATAACATTAGGTAGACTTACCTTTTATCCCAATCTTAGGACCATTGTGCATGACAACATTAGGATCCAGTTTCCCTTAGTGTTTTCTTTTCAACCGTCTGAGTCCTTTCTCTTCTCATCTCAAAACAATTTCAATACACTTAATAAAAATGATGAACATTGTGAGTCATGTGCCTTAAGCATATGGGGAATAATGAGTGAGGGGCTTCTCCTTACTTGTCTAGAGTATTTAGTGTACGTCCCATCTGGGGGCGATATGCGACACATTCGTTCTTATATCATAGTCTTTAGTGCAACCTGAATCTCAATTCTAGTTAATTCACTTCACTAAAACTCATGAACAAACTTAAAACCTTTTTATCCTTTGGGATTGTCTTTCAAACTCATTTTCAGAAAAGAGTACGTTATTTTTTCGTTCTACCGCAAACATGCATCGACCTTAACTGCTGTAATGGGAGCTTTACGTTGCTCATAAAAAACACTTAACCAACCTGTGGTTTAGTTAGCCAAACTAAGTTTGCGCTGATCTCTTATACTAGATAAGGATACCTAGGCACAAGACGGTGAAGTCTTGGCGAGCAACCTTCCTCTCATCACCCGTAGCTTTCTGAACTACGTTGACTCTGACTATCCCATTGCACGAGGGAATACGTAGGCATAGGGCGACGATATGCTATCGAGTCTCCTTTTTATTTTCCCTTTCTCGTTTCCATTAGTAGTAGGCTTTAGATAAATCACCCTTTGATTAGACAACAAGCATGGATCCTGTTGAGTACAACGGATGTGAGGGGTGCTAATACCTTCCCTTTGCATAACCGACTTCTGAACCCAAGATTTGGATGCTATGACCTTGTCTTCTCCTTTCTTTTAGGTTTTCTTTGATTGTTTCACTTCCCTCCTTTGGGATAAATAACGTTTGGTGGAGACTCTTCTATTTGTTTCTGCCGGTTATTTTTTTTGCATGTTGCGACAGCTGGCGACTGTGCTGGGGACTCTGGTTCCCTATGCGAGTCAATCCTAGCGCTTGTCTGTTTTGTTTCATTGGGTGCTTATTTTTGTGCATATGTATGTTGTATTTGTTGTACATTTACTGTTGTATATTGTTGCATTTGATTATTGTTATCTTATTATGCTGTTGTTGGGTGGGTTTGTTCCATGAGAGATAAGCCCACAACCTAGGCTTGAGTACACACTTAGGATTAGGGTGGAGAGTAGTGGGACTTGCGTGGCGTCTGGCTACGTAAAGTTCACACGAAATTCACGTCCAGACGAGGTTTTCTTTGGTGATACTTTATCTTGTACATCTGGTGCATAAGATAGGGTGTTGACAAAGAGAGCTTATGACTTTAAAGACTGTTCATTGGGAAATCATTTGAGGCCTCCTTGATTGATGATGATGCCAAACCAGAAATGATGAACGTATCATCGTTTCTCGACCTGAGAGTCTGTGGTATTGATAACTTGCTAGAATTACCATGTCGTTCAAGACTAGAACCCACATGTGTGAAGGGATGGGTTTTTCCAGGAAACCTTGACTTTCAACCAACCCGGTTTTCTAGTTTTCTCGTTAGTGCGGACCTTTGATCTTGGGAATTCTGGTTTTCTTATTATCTCTGTGTTCTAGTATTCTGGGTTTCTTGTTAGAGCGGAATTCTGGTTCTATTCAGTCAACAACATAACAACCTATCTTGAGCATTGGATACCTTGATCCCTTGTTTGCATATGCATAATCATTCTGCATCTTAACATGCATGTTTGTGTATGTTCAGGTTCTTGTCTCACCTTTGATTCTGGTTATCTGAGTTTTGTAGAGATGGAGGTTGACAGAAAGAAGATTATCATATACAAGTTCTCGTCACCTAAGTTGGGACCTCTTCTTGATCTGATTGCTATGGCTAATCTCGGTGTTCTTGAAGACTTCAGAAGAGATTATAGGAGGATTCTGAATTTCGTCTGCAACGTCACAGATTATGAGTATAGAGCCATTCACACTCTGTTACAGTTCTATGACTCTCCCCTACGTTGTTTCACCTTCCTAGACTATTTGTTGGTTCCCACTTTAGAAGAGTATGCTTATATCTTGAGAATTCTTGTCTAGGATAAGGAACCTCTCTTTATTTCTGAGGAGAACCCAGATCTTGACAAGCTTGTTGCTGCTTTTTATTTGAGCAAATTTGTGTTAGTGGATAACGTTTCCAGCAAAGGAGGAGTCTCTGGATTTACTTGGCCTTCTTGGTGGATAAAGCTCAGAAATATATTGATGAGGGTTGTTGGGTAGTTTTCAGTTCCATATTGGCTTTGTGTGTTTATGGTATTGTGTTGTTTCCCGATGTGCCAGACTTTATAGATATGAGTGTTGTTCATTTCTTCATATCAAAGAACCCCGTGCCAACTCACTTAGGAGATCTATACCATTATGTGCATTATAAGAACGAGAAGAAAAGAGGAAATATGGTTTCTTGTTGTGCACTGCTTTTCCATAAGTGGTTTGTGGATCATCTTCCTCGTTCTGGAGCCTTCGTTGATTCAAGGAATTCCTCTGAATGGTCAAAGAGATTGATGGGTTTAACTGCAAAAGATATTGTCTAGTTTAACCGAGAGCTTCTTGGTAGAGAGATCATTTTTAGCTGTGGAAGCTTCCCTAATGTGACTTTGATGGGGAGGAAAGGGGGAATTAATTATAACCCTTCTCTCGCTGCCAGACAGTTTTGGTATGCTTTGAGGGAACCACCAAAGGGTGAAGATGTTCAAGAGTCTTTGTACTTCACTAAAGTAGTTGACCTGGATGTGCTGAAAAGAGTTGTGGATGCATGGGGTAAAACCATAAGAAAGGAAAGCTTTCCTTGGGTAAAGGTGATTGTAGAGCTTATGATCCTTATGTGGAATGGATCCAAAAAAAGGTTGAAGAAGTACTATTGTCATTCTCTGTTGAAGAAACTTTGTATTTGTTGGTGATCGAGAAGTCCATGACAATCGATATCTTGAAGTACAACATGCTCTAGGCAGAGAAGGAAGAACCGCACAAAGAGAATAAGGAATTGAAGAAGGAAATCAATCAGCTAAAGTATGATCGGAATGAAGTTGTCTACTTAGCCAAAATAAAGACAGAGACATTGACCAAGAAGGAGAAAGAGTTGTCAGATGAGATCAGGAAGAGAGGACGAGCTGGCCAAGATTTGAAGAGCACCAACAGCCTCCTGCAGCATAGGAAAAAGGATTTCGATAGATCTCATCTTGATATGTCTAGATTCCACAACTAGTGGAATGTTATATTGACAACTCACAAGAACAGAGAAGATGAGCTTCATGATCAGATTGATGAGTTGAAGTCGCAACTTAAAGTCAAGGAGAGAAAGGTTGTGGTAGAGTTATCTCACAGATACAAAAGTGGATAAAGCTCCAAGGGTCCTTATCATCTTTTGAAGAACTCAAGATTTGGGCGGAGTTAAAGAAACCTAAGGTAAGAGATCCCAGACTTGAAGATGTCTTTGGCGAAGATGCTTGGGAAAATTATTGTCAGTGTTTGGGATATGTCATACGCAGAAAGACATCCTCATCTAGAAATTAATTGTAAGACCAGAGCATTCTAATATGTAGAAGATGCTCAAGGAAGTTCATACTTGATGTAAGGAGCACAATGTTTGGGGAGGGTTATCTTCAGTTGATGATATGTCTTGATAGCTTTTCTTTTCTTGTATCTGATCATCACCAGACTTGTTGGTTGGGATCACTGGGTTTTCTATTCAGTTATCTTTCTTATATGTGGATTGTATGTATTGACTTATTATCCTCATTTTATTTATGAGCAGAGCTTTTGATTTTCTGTCTATCTCTGCTGTTTGTTTATATTGAAACTAGAATCAAGGGGGAGATCTCCCTGGAATATATAAACATGTTTTCATTTTTCATTTGCATATTCATTTGCATAGTTCTGGCTTTATTGTTATCTCTGCTTGGTTTCTCTCATCAGCAGGATTATAGAATTCAATTTTCACAGGTATTCAACTCGAGGGAATCAACAGAGATTCATGGATCAAGTACGAGTAGAACTTCAGGAAGTCAGGACTCGCATGATGCAATTCATGGAGCTGATGCAAAATGTAGCTTAAGGACATGAACAATTAAGAACTTTGGTCCAACCTCTAATTGTACCT
This sequence comes from Lathyrus sativus, assembly GCA_963859935.3. Lineage (NCBI taxonomy): Eukaryota > Viridiplantae > Streptophyta > Magnoliopsida > Fabales > Fabaceae > Lathyrus > Lathyrus sativus. The sequence goes on along the minus strand of OZ012741.1, from coordinate 140,846,192 downwards.
GTTGACGAGGAAGGTGTTTTACATGGCGGAGCTGGTGTTATTCCTCCACCTTTTGGTGTTGCTTGTGGAGTTCATGTAGGTGGTGCTGGTGGAGTTCATGTAGGTAGTGCTGGTGGAAGGGTATGTGCGTTGCATGGGGCTGCTGGCCCTCAATGGGGAGAAGATCATCTAGATGATGTCTTCCTTATACGTGATATGGACGACGGTCTTCCGTCTGAAGTCGATAAAAGGTTTAAGATGATTAAAGAGAAAATGCATGCCTACGAGAATCAAAACTCTATGGGCCTTGACATGGCAGATCTTGGTTTGGTCCCATGGGTGATAATCCCTCCAAGTTTAAAGTTTTCGTTTTCGACAAATATAAGGGGACTACCTGTCCTAAAACTCATATTTGGGCGTACTACAAGAAAATGTCAGCGTATTCTAATGATGAGAAGCTCCTGATGCACTTCTTTCAGGACAATTTGGAAGGGGCCTCACTAGAGTGATACATGGAGCTGGAGAGAACTCGTGTTAAAAGCTGGAGAGATCTTGCGGAAGCCATTGTCCATCATTACCAATACAACAGTGACATGGCGTCAAATAGGGTGCAGTTATCAATTTGTATCAAAGGAGTAATGAAATCTGTAAAGGGTACGCCCAGAGATGGCGTGAACTGGCTGCGAGGGTTTAACCTCCAATGATGGAGAGATAACTCATTGATATGTTTACAGCCACGATGTCAGGGACGTATTACAAAAAGTTGGTCAGATGCATGTCAGCAGCTTTTTCAGATTTAGTGATGGTCAGAGAAAGGGTTGAAAGCAGTATCAAGACTGGTAAGATTCAGAATGGAAGTGGGTCCTCATCTAGAGGAGTTCAAAAGTCGTACACAGTAAATCCGAAGAAGCGGGAGGGGGATTCTAATTCCATCTCTTCCTATCATGGTAAAGGCAGATCCCAACTACACTACAATCAACAAGTTTCTACTGTAGCCATCCCGGCTGCACCCTAGCAATAAGCTAATGCTCCTTGCCGTTACCTTGATAGGCCGAGAGTGGTAAATAAACAGTTTGAAACCCCACCTATGCCATACTCCCAATTATTGCAGCATTTACTTCAGCTGCAGCTCATTTAGAAGAGGACTCTAGCGCCTCTTATCGGAGCTCCTCCACCAGGATGGGATGCGAATGCTAGATGTGAATTCCATTCTGGTGCTCCTGGTCAACATTGATAATTGTAAAGCTTTTAAGCATAAAGTCCAAGACTTGCTTGATTCTAAAGCTATCAACTTCACCAATGAGGGTCCCAATGTTAATCAAAATCTGATGCCAAACCATAATGATGGGGAGAGGTTGAACCTAGTGACTGATGTATGTGAATTGAATACTCCTTTGAGTTTTGTTAAAGAAAGATTGTTGAGAGGGGTGTGTTCTCGGGATGTTCTTTTGATTGTCAAAGATGCAAATTGCGACCAGAGGGTTGTGATCTTTTAAGAAGTGGTATCCAGAAAATGATGGATGACGGATATTTGCAGTTTGATAGAGTTGACGTGGAAGATGTGATGACAAGGTTAGTGATGATGGAAACGATATCTCTATGATTTCTATCCCTTACAAGACTATTAATATTTTAGCGCCAGCAAGGCAAGCACTTGTAATCATCACTATGCCAGGACCAGTTCCGTATGAAAGTACTAAGCAATCCTATGGAATTATGGGGACGAAGTATTCTACAATGGACAAAAACAAGAATTGATCAGTTCCTCAGATATTGGGTCTATCATTGATAATATAGTTAGTGCATGGGGGATTACCTGTAGTGGAAGAGTCTTTTCTCCACCTGATGTTAATGTTGACAAGTCGGACAAAGGTAAGGGAAAGGTAGTTGTTGAGGATGATGTGCATCAGCAGGCTAGTGATAGTTCTTTTTCTAAGGATACAGAAGAATTCATATGATTAATCCGCAAAATTCACTACAAAATTGTAGGCCATATGAGTCAGACTCCATCAAAAATCTCCATTTTATCTTTGTTGTTATGTTCTGAAGCACATCGCAGTGCTATGTTGATAATTTTAAATTCAGCCTATGTACCTCAAGAGATCTCAGTTAATCAGTTGGAAGGAGTGTTGGCTCACGTTAATGCTGGAAATGGCTTGGGCTTTAATGATCCAGACTTGACTCCTGCTAAGAGGAATCATAATCATGCTTTGCATATTTCTGTAGAGTGTAGAGCTTCTTTGCTATCACACGTCTTGGTTGATACATGATCTTCACTCAATGTACTGTCAAAGAAAGCATTGATGAAGCTGGATACTCAGGGTCTGGTCTGTAGACCAAATGATCTTGTTGTACGAGCGTTCGATGGATCCAAAAGATCAGTGTTTGGGGAGATAGTAATACCAATTCAGGTGGGGCCTGAAGCTTTTGATGCGATGTTTTATATAATGGAAATTCAACCGACTTATAGATGTCTGCTAGGCTGACCTTGGATACATGCTGCGGGGGCAGTAACGTCCACTTTACATCAAAAGTTGAAGTATATGATGGAAGGGAAGGTGGTCAATGTTTGTGGAGAGGAGGATATAATGGCCAGTCATCTATCAACGTTCAAGTATGTGGAAGTGGATGGGGAAATTCACAAAAATCTGTGTCAAGCCTTTGAAGTTATACAAATTCAAGAGAAGCCTCCTGTCGAGGTTAAAGGTCCAGAAGTTTCAATGTCTTCGTTCAAGGAAGCACATGTAGCTGTTGAATCCGGTAACTCTCAGAGGTGGGGCCAAGTTCTTGAGGTTCCTGTCAAGCAACACATGTTTGGCTCGGGGTACAAGCCCTCCAATTTATCACAAGACCCTCCGAAGTACAGAGAACCTGTCAGATTCACCAATAGTGGAGTTATTTTTGAAATATTTCATGTTATTGGGGATGATGAAGGGGACAGTGATTGCGACATGGATGCTTAGATCCGTCCTTGTGTTCCTGGCCAAGGGCTATGCAATTGGACTACTGAAGAAATCATTTAGATCACCCATGAAGAGTAATTCTCATTGTTTTTGTTTATGTTCAGTCCTATGTTCTGCCAAGGACGTAGTGACCCATCTATAGGGCCTCTTTGTTTATTTTCAATATCATCATAAATAAAGGACGTTTTTGCATTCAAATATTTTGATCCTTATTTTTCCTTTGTTTTCTTTTTGTTTTTACATTTATTAACAGAAAAATGGAAATGTGTTTGTGTTGTTTGTTGAATTTTATAATAAACATAAAACATCAATCATGTAGGTCTCTTATCTTAGATTCCACCGTTTATGATTCAGCTATGGCTCAGTATGACTTTGATAATCTCATTTATCAAGCTGAACAAGAGACTGGCGAAGATTGTGAACTGCCTGAGGAGTTAGCTAGACTTCTGAAGCAGGAGGAAAGGGTCATTTTGCCTCATCGGGAGGACATTGAAGTTGTCAACTTAGGTATCGAGGATGATAAGAAAGAAGTCAGAATTGGGGTTGCTTTGGAAGACAGTGTCAAGAGAAGATTGGTTGAAATGCTCCGAGAGTATATGGATATTTTCGCTTGGTCTTATCAAGGCATGCCTGGGCTGGATACAGACATTGTGGTACATCGATCGCCTCTCAGAGAAGAATGTTCGTCAATCAAGCAGAAGTTGAGAAGAACGAGGCCTGACATGGCAATCAAGATTAAATAAGAGGTTCAGAAGTAGTTCGATGTCAGGTTTCTTGCTGTCATAAACTATCCTCTGTGGGTTGCTAACATTGTTCATGTACCTAAAAAAGATGGAAATGTCAGGATGTGTGTTGATTATAGGGATCTAAACAGAGCAAGCCCTAAAGAGGATTTCCCACTCCCCCAGATTAACATGTTGGTTGATAACACTGCTCAATATTCTATGTTTTCCTTCATGGATGGCTTCACTGGGTATAGGGATGGCAACGGGGCGGGTCGGGGGCGGGTTTTACTATACCCGCACCCGCACCCGCTTCCATGTAACACACCCGCCCCCGCCCCCAAACCCGTCCGGGGATAAAAATTTACCACCCAGACCCGCCCCCAGTAGAGAACGGGTGCACCCGCACCCGCCCCGCCCCCACCCGAAATTTTTATTATATTTTTAATTGCAATAAAAATTAATAATTAATTAAAAAATTGATTATTTTAATAAATAAATTATTTATTTAATTAAAATTTTAATTAGTAAATGAATATTAACTTGATTAATTTAATTATTTTAATTGTAATAAAAGTATTAATAATTTAATTAAAAATATAATTAATAAATGAATATTAAAATAAGTAAAATAAAAGAATTAAATTAAAATGCATTATTCGGGGGCGTGGCCGGGTCGGGTGCGGGTGGGTCTTTGTGTCTCCCCGCACCCGCACCCGCACCCGTAATTAAAAATCGGGTTTTCCCCGCACCCGCACCCGTACCCACTCAAACCGGGTTTTCCCCGCTAATTTCGGGGCGGGTCCGGGCGGGCCCCGACGGGTCTGGGTATTTTTGCCATGCCTAACTGGGTATAACCAAATCAAGATGGCCCCATAGGACATGGAGAAAAGTACTTTCATAATACTGTGGGGGACTTTTTTCTATAAGGTGATGCCCTTTTGATTGAAAAATGCTTGGGTAACCTATCAACAGGCAATGGTGACTATCTTTCATGATATGATTCATCAAGAGATTGAGGTCTATGTTGATGACATGATTGCGAAGTCACAGACGAAGGAAGGACATCTGGTTAATCTTCTGAAGTTGTTTGAAAGGTTGAGGATATTCAAGCTGAGGTTGAATCCTAACAAGTGCACCTTCGGGGTGAGATCTGGAAAGTTGTTGGGTTTCGTTGTGAGTGAAAGAGGTATTGAGGTAGATCCTGCCAAAATAAAAGTTATACAAGAAATGCCCGAGCCGAGGACGAAAAAAGAGGTTTGTGGTTTCTTAGGGAGATTGAACTACATTGCAAGGTTAATCTCTTATCTTACAACCACTTGCGAGCCTATATTCAAATTGCTGAGAAAAGATCAAGCGCTCAGGTGGAATGAAAATTGTCAGAAAGCTTTTGAGAAAATAAAAGTATACTTGCAGGAACCTCCGATACTCATTCCTCTAGTAGCAATGAGACCATTGATCATATATCTTACAGTTCTTGAAAATTCAATGGGGTGTGTGCTTGATCAACACAACGAGACATGTAGAAAAGAGCACGATATCTACTACCTGAGTAAAAAGTTCACTGATTGCGATTCGAGGTACTCGATACTGGAGAAAACATGTTGTGCACTCGCTTGGGCAGCTAAGCGTTTGAGACAGTACATGTTAAACCATACAACCCTATGTTGCACCCTAAATTTTGACCCCTTAGATCCTCATCATCATTTTAGGATCATATTCATTTGATTATCTAACCTTAACCTATTTCAAGTTTGTCTTTGTCAAGATACAGGAATCAGGGTTTTGTACAGCCGAAATCGAGGTTTTAAGGGTTAATCAGTCAACGTTTTGGATTGGTTCTCCTTAAATTGAGTCTCCACATCATCAAGTGTATTCCATTGGATCAAGTATGAATCCAATTTGAGGTTGTCACCCAAGGATTAAGAACAGTGCACTTCAGGACACCCGATTAGGGTTTCTGATCAGGAAAAGTCAACTGTAGTTTGAATTTTGATTAAAATAGTGTTCCAATGATGAAATCATGATCCATGAAGCTCATATGGCTTAGTGAAGTTCACTCAAGAAGTTTCAAGACCTCAGAGGACCCAGAACACCAACAGTCGATTCAAAGTTCTTCAATCAATCGGTTCGTCTGACTGAAAAGTCAACTCATTGACCAACATGGTTTTGACCCAAAATTGAATAAAATTATGTTCCTAATGGTATATAACATCTATTCATGAAGTTTGGTGACCATTGGATCAAGAATTGATAAGTAATCGAAAAGTTGGGAAATTAAGGTTTTAAAAAAGGCAAAGCCGTAACTCCTTAACCACACAAGGGTTTTTGACCTAGTTTCAAGGGGAATGAGTTCCTAACACAAGCATAAATATTTTAGTACCTAATTGGGGATTTTTAAAAAGTACAATTGGGTTCCATAACTCTTCCTGGTTAGAGAGACCAAGATCCACAAGTTGGCAAAAACTCACATTCACAAAACTAGGTCAGCATGAGTTTTTTGATTCCAAAACCTCTCCAAATCGATGTTAATCCAAGACTAAGCCTAATTTATGATGCTTATATTTATAATAAACATTTTGACATTAATTACCACGAAAATGGTACAAAGATCAGAGGAAATCATTATTTAATGCAAGTTGCAAAAGTGAATAGTGAAGAAAGAGAAAAAAGTGGCTACCCTTGTCAAATCATCAACTTTAATTCAACAAGTCACCTCCTATCCTATCAATCATGATGAAAAAATCTATGGGGTATGGAGAATATCTTAGTAGAGTGGCTTAAAGATAAAGGTGAAGATTTCATTGGAAAACTCAAAGATTTTCATGATGGAAGGTTAAAATTGACAATTTGCTTCACTTTTGCCCATACCTTGATTCTAGGCCTTTGGCTATAAATAGAACTCACTTACTACATCAAAAACACACAAGTTCCATGCTAGAAACCAGCTAGAACTTTCTTTCTTACACAATCACAAGTTCTTACAAAATCTCATTAAGTTTCCAGAATCCCTCAAAATTTGCTTTTGAAAAACACCTTTCAAAACCATTTCCAAACTTCTTCCAACTCAAGAAACACTTCAAGCACATAAAGTATGATGTATTGAAGCTATCCAAGTCACTTCCACACTTATGTAACAAGATCTTGGAAGAGCTCTCAAGATCTCTGGTTTTCTTATTGCTTAAGCTTGCTTCAAGAGGTAAACCTAAAACTCATAAATGTGAACTTTCCACTTGCATTCCACATGTTACCATGACTGTTTTTTTACCATGATGATCTTGAAAATGTTCAACTTGTAACTTGATTTTTCTTGTGAGATTGATCTTGTATTATTCTTAAAATTTTGTTAACATGTTTAAATAATCAAATTTGTTTGATTCATTGTCTTACCATGTGCATTTTATTCCTTTTATCATTTAGATTTTCATGTTTTGTTCATCCAAACTTCAAAAAATCATAACTCATCCATTTTTCATCATTTTGAACCTATTCTTTTTGCATTGTGTTTTTCTTGATGCCTACTTTCATGTGATATTTTTTAATTCCATGTTTGTTCATATTTTCATGCCTTTTGGTTGCTTGTAAGTTGCCTTTGTATTGAGATCGTTATCTCGCGTATGCAAATGAATTTCTTTTTCACCGTGATTATTTGTGTTATGATATTCACTCATTCTCATTTATACTATGTTAGTTAACATGCTAGGGTACTCTCCCTTGGTTTTTACCATGATTTCATATTTCTTTCCTCCTAAATTATGAGGTTAAACTAATTTGCTTGTATTTGATTGTCATCGATACATGTGGTTGTTACCTTCAATCTTTGTTAAGATATACCTTTAATTTTTGTTAAGATATGATTTCATCTTTGTTAAGATACATGATCTTTGGTTGTAACCATGCCCCTTTTATTTAAAGTATTGATTACTTTGTTAATTATTTCTTCCCCAAGTGATGGAACTTTTTTAGTTCTCATCCAAGTTGCCTCATCTCCTCCCTTCCAAAGGAAAGTCTCTCTATTGACCCTTGGGTCATAGATAGCTCAATACCCTCATAGGCCTTGAAAGAGCCTTAACCCCCTTTTTGGTCTGGATAGAACCAATAGGATATAAACTCATAGGTCTGGATAGAACTTTCCCCTCTTTTGGTCTGGAAAGAACCAATTGATTCCTTAGTTCGAGCCCGAACTACGACCGTCTGATTTCTCATTGGACAATGAGAATACGTAGGCACAAGTGCGATATCTTGACGAGCAACCTTCCCCTTCACTAGGAGTGTTTACAACTAGAACCCTAGGATAGAGTTGTTAACTCTATTTAAGGATCATGGATATGATCACTTACTTCCCCCTTTGAGTGTTACAACATAGACATAGAGAGTTTTGTGAAACTCTACACAAACATTATTATGTTTGTTCCCCTTTGAACCTTGATCGCAATCAAGCGTTCTTCAACCCTAGTGAGGTGAACTACGATTGCTTTGATTCTATCCTAGTTAGGATACGTAGGCAGAGGACACGATGTCTTTGCGAGCAAACTTAGAAACAATCTTAGGTCTTCATCTATCATAACCTTCACCTTTTTACCCAATACCCAAACCTTAGCAAATATTTAACAAACTTAGCATACAAACAAACAAAAGGTTCCTGTAGAGTACTACAGATGTTTAGGATGTGAAATACCTACCCTGTGCATAACCAACCCCCGATCCCCGAATCTCTTAGCGTTGTTGTAACATCGCGCAAAAGGTTCTTTCTTTCTTTAGACCTTTCCTTTGGATAAATTAAAGTCCGGTTGTAAAAGAATTAAGGTTCAAGTTAATTCAATAGCTTGATATCCGATTTTCACCGCAACAGAAATGGCGACTTCACTGGGGAAACTTAACTTGAGGGTTTAGCCTATTTTGTTTGTTTATATGCTATATTTGTGAATATTTGCTTAACATGTATATTTGTCAATATATTTGTTTGTGGTTGGATATTGGGTGCTTTGAGTGGTGAGACAGTACTATACCCGTACTTGAGTGCACTTATGATAGGATGGTGGTATATTCAAGAAGGCTTATAGGGAGTTGATTCCCGACCAAGCTAACTTGAGAAACCACCGCTCAGTGTAGGCCCTTTTGAGAGTTAGTGATGTTGAATGAGTATTCATGAAAACATTACTACTCTCAACAAAGGAGCCGTTGACACTGTGGACCTTTAGATTACATTTTCACCCCACTTTGGCCTTTTTAGGACGTAGTGCGATGATCATAAGGGAGTAATTCCGAAATGGTTGATACACGATACTACACTCGGACGAGACTCTCTTGAGAATATTATCAATTACCGAGTAATTTGGGAAATTGGTAATATCCGAAAGATGAGTTGATGACTCTGGGAACCGTGTTAGAACCCGTTCGGCAGGTACAAACAACTCATAGTACAAATCCTTAGGGATGGATAGACCTTTGACCCCATGCTAGGGAGCCTTTGTGTCTGCATATACATTGTATTTGTAAATACTTGCCTTTGTGTTGTGTGTGCATCATCCCACCATATTACCATAAGCATATCATGTCGCAACTAGTTTTGTAAAACTCATTCGATCTCTGGTATTCTAAAAAAAAAAGAAGTTGTAACTTTTCCAACGATTGATGAAATGAGGGCTTTTAACTTAGTCAATCTTCTGAGTTTTGTAAAACCAGTTTGCTTTCGCATTGCATTTGCATTATGCATTTGCATTTCTCAGCCTTGCATCGCTTTTGATCAGAGATAGAGAAGGGATACCTAGCACATATCCAGGACAAGTGGCAACAATTGAGGGACTTTTGAAAGCCCAGAAAATGCTGAAGGAGGACATCAGAATTCTCAAAGGTCAGATGAATTGGGTTCTAGAGACATTACAGAACATGATGAAAGAAGAGGGTCCCCTTGACCATGTGACGTCCAGAGAAATTAGGGATGCATTATCTCCGATGATTCCTCCAACTCAAGGACATTCTCGGTATCAACCACAAGATAATCGTCGATCGCGTCAGCACGCTTAACAAAGACCAAGGAAACCAGAGAGTTCGTTTCCAATGTCGTACGGTCAGATATTGCCAGATTTGATCCAAGGCGAATTGATAATACGGAAGGAGATGAAACCAGTAATTCCTCCTCATCCTATGGACTTCGATACCAATGCCAAATGGGACTATCATACTGGGGCACTGGGGCGTTCAACTGAAGACTCTCACCAGCCGGTGTTTGTTCCTCCTCAAGGTTCTCAAAGCCGGAGATTGAACAAGAAGGATCATGTCAGGAAAAATAAGACTTACGGTAGACCAACTCCAGTACCGTTAAGCAAACTTTACCCGCTATTGATTCAGAATTCGCTAGTGACTCCGCGATTAGCCAAACCTGTGCCAGGACCATGGCATAATGCGAACCTGACTTGTGAATTTCACAAAGGAGCTGAAGGACACAACCTAGATGCATGTCTAGCATTAGGGTTCATTGTTAAAGAGCTTATCATTGACAAACACCTGATTCTCGGAGAAGATCACCCAGAAGTAGAATGTGGATATCATATCGGGACAACAGGGCACCTAGTCGAAGAATGTGAAGGTTTTAAACTGAGACTGCAAGAGTTGCTGAGACCTCAGGAGGATAAATCAAATGACAACGCTGATATTCCTAAATCCAAAGGCAAAGGACCTGTGAGACCCCTCACAATTCTATATCACAAGGAGAAAGTGGTGGTTGAAGGTGTTTCCCCACATGGGCCTAAAATTTGAATTTTAATTCCCTAAGGCTGGCAGCTGTAGACTGTTTCAGCATGTGTTGTAACTTCTTTGCATTTGAATTGCTCGTAAGCTGTTGTTTATTTTAATTTGGCAATATTAATGAAATGTTTGTGCATCTTTTGATTAAGTTCATTCGTTTCACTCTTTCTTTTTCCTTTCATTGTTATGAAATATGAAAAATGCAAAATTTTCTTTTCTTTACTAAACTGTTGTTTAAAGCAAAGATTGGGGAGGATGATGAAAATTATATCCATAACTGCTGTTGATATGCTTTCAATTTAACTTTGCCGATGATGTAAGGCATTGTTTCAATCCCTAAACACTGGAGAAATAAGGAAGATAATCCCTCGTTAACCCCTTCGAGCCTAGAAGTAGGAGTTTTTCCTTCTTTACAAAAACAAAACCTTAAATCTCGAACCTGGGGCGGGTAGTTCTCGGTTAACTCGAAGATATGTGCATACAAGACACTTTTCATATAAAGGTGGTGCACTCAGGTTTTCCTTCGTGCACAACAAGAAAGTGTCGAAGATGCTTTTCAGCATAAAAGACGATGATGGTTTACCATATCCATTAAATTAGGTAGTCACCTCCTTTCCCAAAATAAAAAAAGGAAAAGTGAAAAAAAAAGCCCGCTAAGTCGAAACCTATGAAGGAGACTTAGGCAAAAATGGGGCATCCCATTGACTGTATATTCGAACAAAGCAGTTCAGACAAAAGTCAGGGATAACAAAAGAGAGGAATTCTGTAAGAGTTATCACTCTTAAAAATCCTCAAATAGCAAAAAGCTATCAAATACTGTAAGGGAGTTGTGACTACCTTAGGTTTGTAAGCCATCACCAACTATCATCAGTCCAATTCTTAAGCCTGTAAGAACCTGAATATATAGTTTGAGTTAACTGAGTGTAGGATTGGAGTTCATCATGGAGAGTGGGTGGGACAAATAAATTTTGAGCCTTTATTCTTTGTTTCATGAACCATGAACCAAGCCACGATACAACCCTTAAAAGACCTAATTGAGGTAAGGTTGTTTTGAAAGCATATTACAGCAAGGTTGGATAACCTGACTCCTAATGATCTTTGATTGTATGTGTTCATCACTTTATCCATCATTTGTAAAATGATTGGATCACTTTCACTTTGATCACTTGATCACTCCGCCGTGTGTGTTTTATTAAAAAAAATGTTTTCAAAAGATTGCATGAATTTTACATTGAAAATTGCCAATTTTTAATGAACAACATTGTGTGCAAAACAATCCAATGTCAAAGGAATCCCAACAAAAGCTTCCAGCTAGGGAAATTGACTTGATAAAAAAGGCTCAGCCTGGGGAAATCAATTTGAAGGATTTGTTAATCATTTGTTACAACGTTCAGCTAATCAAAGCTAACCAGGTCAAGATCAGATGAAGCTCTCAATGAACAGTTTAGTCTGGGGCAGATCTTTCGCAGTTACCAGCTAGCAGGGGCAAGTTTGTTCCCTAGTCGTTACTTCCACAGTCCGAGACTTTGTTGTGCAAGCACCGTTAAACTAGGGCAATCACGTCGAGATTTGTAAATCTCTCTCTATAAGAGTTTAAAGACATTGAAGCATCTTTATGCTAGTTCTCTCGATGGTTTCTTCCCACAGACCATGTAATCTGGGGCAGAAAAGGTTAAAGACTGTTTGTCGCAATAGCCGTTGCTCACTGAAAGAGGATTGTTATACTATCAATGGGGCAGAAAGATTTTGGTCTCATGATACCCTTTGTCATCTCTCTGATTAAGTTGTTACTTCGGTTGATCTTGGAACTTCCCTTGGTGATTTTCCTTCAACAAAGAATTCAAACTCATGATGGCAATCCAAGTGAAGTCATGATGTTGTGTCCTAAGTAGATTACTCTCTCCCAGAGAAGGTTGTAACTTTGAGGTGGAGCTGTTGTTTTTCATGATCATCCCTTTGATGTCCAATCTTGGTGAAGTTTGGTTGGGTCTCCGTGTCGAGATGTTTATTTCATCTCCGGTTTTGTTTGCCTGTTTCGTCAGCATAAACATAAGCATGGCATAAGCATATGCATAACATCTGTGCATTTTTGCTATCTCTGGTTATTACCTGTTCCTGTTTCACTTTGGTTTCCTCCTCAGTGATTGGGTGTGTTGTCTCTCTCCAATAGATTTGTCACCCCTTAAGCATAAAATGTCCATCCTTTCTCAATTTCCCACAGAGTTTTAATCCTCGTGGATGATGGTTGCTTCAGTTATCTTTTTCCATGATTGGATAAGGTAAGTCACCATTCGAGTTCATTTCTCAATGGTTGGAGTCTTGTTTGACAGTTTCTTTCTGGCTATATTCTAGATTGAACTTTGGTCCCTGTCGGTCACTGAACCTACCTGGATGTGCATTTATTTTTCACTATCTATCAAGAAGGACACTTTTGTATCATCTTCAACAAATAAGTGGCAATCTCTGAGGAGAAGCTTATCATCATCAACAATAAGTGGCAGTCTCTTTAGAGAAGCTTATCGTCCCCAACGATAAATGGCAGTCTCTTCGGAGAAGTTTAATCGTCTTCAACGGTAAGTGGCAATCTCTTGGGAGAAGCTTAACCTTCTTCAGCGATAAATGGCAGTCTCTTCGGAGAAGTTTAATCGTCTTCAGCGGTAAGTGGCAGTCTCTTGGGAGAAGCTTAACCTTCATCAATGATAAATGGCAGTCTCTTCGGAGAAGTTTAATCGTCTTCAGCGGTGAGGGGCAATCTCTTCGGAGAAGCTTAACCTTCATCAACGATAAATGACAGTCTCTTCGGAGAAGTTTAATCGTCATCAACAGGTGAGTGACAGTCTCTTGGGAGAAGCTTAACCTTCATCAACGATAAATGGCAGTCTCTTCGGAGAAGTTTAATCGTCTTCAATGATAAATGGCAGTCTCTTCGGAGAAGTTTAATCGTCATCAACAGGTGAGTGGCAGTCTCTTGGGAGAAGCTTAACCTTCATCAACGATAAATGGCAGTCTCTTCGGAGAAGTTTAATCGTCTTCAATGATAAATGGCAATCTCTTCGGAGAAGTTTAATCATCATCAACAGGGGAGTGGCAGTCTCTTGGGAGAAGCTAAACCTTCATCAACGATAAATGGCAATCTCTTCGGAGAAGTTTAGTCGTCCTCAGCGATAAATGGTAGTCTCTTTGGAGAAGTTTAATCGTCATAAACATGTGAGTGGCAGTCTCTTGGGAGAAGCTTAACCTTCATCAACGATAAACGGCAGTCTCTTCGGAGAAGTTTAATCGTCTTCAGCAATAAGTGGCAGTCTCATTTAAGAAGTTTATCTTAAAGTCGACGCACGATTGTAACCAGCATTGTTTGAAAATCCAGTGGATACTGGTATAAGTAATTTTGGTGATGACCAATCATATTTCAAGAAAGGCCCGTTGGCAACTGGCGTTATGAAAATCCATGAACAACAAATACTGACAATTTGGTTGTATATCATTCCAAACTAAGTCACGATGGTTGCCATCCCAAGCTCAGGTTGTGTACCTTTGGAGATGTATTGTTTGATCCCAAGCTCAGGTTTCGTACCTTTGGAGATGTATTGTTTAATTCCAAGCACAGGTTTTGTACCTTTGGAAGAGGTTTGTTTCTATCCCGAGCACAGGTTGTGTACCTTTGGAGATAGATTGTTTGATCCCAAGCTCAGGTTGTGTACCTTTGGAGATGTATTGTTTAATTCCAAGCACAAGTTTTGTACCTTTGGAAGAGGTTTGTTTCTATCCCGAGCACAGGTTGTGTACCTTTGGAGATAGATTGTTTGATCCCAAGCTCAGGTTGTGTACCTTTGGAGATGTATTGTTTAATTCCAAGCACAAGTTTTGTACCTTTGGAAGAGGTTTGTTTCTATCCCGAGCACAGGTTGTGTACCTTCGGAGATAGATTGTTTGATCCCAAGCTCAGGTTTCGTACCTTTGGATGATGTTTGTTGTCAGTCCAAGCACAGGTTTTGTACCTTTGGAAGATGTTTGTTGCCATCCCGAGCACAGGTCGTGTACCTTTGGAGATGTATACTTTGGATCCCGAGTTCAGAAATTCCCAGAAGCTAGAGTGGTTACATTTGCATGAGTATTATATATCCTAATGTATTGAGGATGTATTTTGATCCTAAAGCAGTGAGGGTCTTCACCCAATCCTATTGTGTTGAGGGTTGTGTCTCTGCTGTATCCTAATGTATTGAGGGTATTAGTTTTTGTTCCTAAGGTATTCAGGGATATATTCGGTATCTTGATTTGGTCATCACCAACAATGTCCAAACCCAGTCGTCACTGATTATGTTATAAAGCCAACCAATCGTCATTGGAGTCCTTTTGATTCGGTTTTCACCAATCTTTGTTAAAACATCTAGTGGTTACTAGTATTTCCTTCTAAAACCAATGGTCATTGGTACTTGAGTTGGTCGTCACCAAAATTCCCTAAAAAGTCCAATAATTATTGGCATCGCCTGGAATCCAATAGTTATTGGTACCTGTGTGATTTGGTTATTACCAGTCTTTTTGAATCTAGTAGTTACTAGTATTACCTTCAGATCCAATTGTTATTGGTGGCTTTTGATTTGGTTATTACCAATCTTTCTAAGTCTAGTGGTCACTAGCATTGCTTGGAAAATCTAGTTTTCACTAGCAGTATCCAGTACCAGTTGTTATTGGTATACCCATGGATTTGGTCGTCACCAGTTACCATAAGTCCAATGATTATTGGCATCGCTTAAATCAGATTGTTATCACCACTTTGGCCTGGTCGTTACCAAACTCTGTGAAAATCCAATGGTCATTGGTCTCCTGGGACTCGGTCGTTACCAATTTCTCCATTTAAGTCTAGTGGTTACTGGCATTATCCAGAATTAGTTGTTATTGGTATATCCTGATTTGGTTATCACCAGTCTCCTCTAAGTCCAGTAGTTACTGGCATTGCTTGAAAGCTAATTGTTACAAGTTGATCGTTACCAACTTCCCCAACCGAAGTCCTGTGTTTTATCAATATCGTTTGGAATTCCCAATTGTAATTGGAACTTTGGTTCTGGTCGTCACCATCACCCCAGGAAGTCTAGTGGTAACTAGCACCTTGAAAAAAGACCGTTTGTTGTTCTGGACGTCACCAATATCCCTTTGAAGCTTTTTGCTTTCCCCAGTCGAGTCTCGGAGGTCTAGTGGATACTAGCATCCCCGGTGCATCTGGTCTTGTTTCTAATATTTTCCTGAAGATCCCGTTTGAACTCTTCGTTATAGGAAATTTCTCATCTGGTTATCCCCAGTGAGGTTCGTGTCTCCGTTCCGTCTTTTCCCCGGTGAAGATTTGCTTCCCCAGTGGATTTGTTCCCCAGCGAAGTTTTCCCCAGTGGGTTTCTTCACCAGTGAGGTTTGTGTTTCTTTTCTTTCGTTTCCCTAGTGGAGAATTGTCTTCTTCCCCAGCGGTGTGTCTCCTTTTCCCTAGTGAAGATGTGTCTTCCTTGGTGGAATTTGTGTCCCCTGTGTGAAAGAGATCCTTGAACAGCATCTTTAGTCATGTTTGAACTATCTTGCTTAATTTTTCTTGAATCATTCCCCGGTGTGTCGGGTCCCTCGTGAGTGGTTACTCGTTGTATTGTCGTTCTTTTATATTTGCTCATGTGTCTACATCTGTCTTGCATTCAAGCATCATAAAACACTATTTAGAACTCATTGCATTTCTTCATTTGTCCTTTTGCATACCATCGGATCTAAGGGACAAAATTTTTGGTTTGCTATATTTAAATACCTTCCACTATGATTCAATGAGGATTGTCATCTCTCATCGCTATCTAGTGAAGATATTTAAATAGGGGCAACTGTTGCACCCTAAATTTTGACCCCTTAGATCCTCATCATCATTTTAGGATCATATTCATTTGATTATCTAACCTTAACCTATTTCAAGTTTGTCTTTATCAAGATACAGGAATCAGGGTTTTGTACAGCCGAAATCGAGGTTTTAAGGGTTAATCAGTCAACGTTTTGGATTGGTTCTCCTTAAATTGAGTCTCCACATCATCAAGTGTATTCCATTGGATCAAGTATGAATCCAATTTGAGGTTGTCACCCAAGGATTAAGAACAGTGCACTTCAGGACACCCGATTAGGGTTTCTGATCAGGAAAAGTCAACTGTAGTTTGAATTTTGATTAAAATAGTGTTCCAATGATGAAATCATGATCCATGAAGCTCATATGGCTTAGTGAAGTTCACTCAAGAAGTTTCAAGACCTCAGAGGACCCAGAACACCAACAGTCGATTCAAAGTTCTTCAATCAATCGGTTCGTCTGACTGAAAAGTCAACTCATTGACCAACATGGTTTTGACCCAAAATTGAATAAAATTATGTTCCTAATGGTATATAACATCTATTCATGAAGTTTGGTGACCATTGGATCAAGAATTGATAAGTAATCGAAAAGTTGGGAAATTAAGGTTTTAAAAAAGGCAAAGCCGTAACTCCTTAACCACACAAGGGTTTTTGACCTAGTTTCAAGGGGAATGAGTTCCTAAAACAAGCATAAATATTTTAGTACCTAATTGGGGATTTTTAAAAAGTACAATTGGGTTCCATAACTCTTCCTGGTTAGAGAGACCAAGATCCACAAGTTGGCAAAAACTCACATTCACAAAACTAGGTCAGCATGAGTTTTTTGATTCCAAAACCTCTCCAAATAGATGTTAATCCAAGACTAAGCCTAATTTATTATGCTTATATTTATAATAAACATTTTGACATTAATTCCCACGAAAATGGTACAAAGATCAAAGGAAATCATTATTTAATGCAAGTTGCAAAAGTGAATAGTGAAGAAAGAGAAAAAAGTGGCTACCCTTGTCAAATCATCAACTTTAATTCAACAAGTCACCTCCTATCCTATCAATCATGATGAAAAAATCTATGGGGTATGGAGAATATCTTAGTAGAGTGGCTTAAAGATAAAGGTGAAGATTTCATTGGAAAACTCAAAGATTTTCATGATGGAAGGTTAAAATTGACAATTTGCTTCACTTTTGCCCATACCTTGATTCTAGGCCTTTGGCTATAAATAGAACTCACTTACTACATCAAAAACACACAAGTTCCATGCTAGAAACCAGCTAGAACTTTCTTTCTTACACAATCACAAGTTCTTACAAAATCTCATTAAGTTTCCAGAATCCCTCAAAATTTGCTTTTGAAAAACACCTTTCAAAACCATTTCCAAACTTCTTCCAACTCAAGAAACACTTCAAGCACATAAAGTATGATGTATTGAAGCTATCCAAGTCACTTCCACACTTATGTAACAAGATCTTGGAAGAGCTCTCAAGATCTCTGGTTTTCTTATTGCTTAAGCTTGCTTCAAGAGGTAAACCTAAAACTCATAAATGTGAACTTTCCACTTGCATTCCACATGTTACCATGACTGTTTTTTTACCATGATGATCTTGAAAATGTTCAACTTGTAACTTGATTTTTCTTGTGAGATTGATCTTGTATTATTCTTAAAATTTTGTTAACATGTTTAAATAATCAAATTTGTTTGATTCATTGTCTTACCATGTGCATTTTATTCCTTTTATCATTTAGATTTTCATGTTTTGTTCATCCAAACTTCAAAAAATCATAACTCATCCATTTTTCATCATTTTGAACCTATTCTTTTTGCATTGTGTTTTTCTTGATTCCTACTTTCATGTGATATTTTTTAATTCCATGTTTGTTCATATTTTCATGCCTTTTGGTTGCTTGTAAGTTGCCTTTGTATTGAGATCGTTATCTCGCGTATGCAAATGAATTTCTTTTTCACCGTGATTATTTGTGTTATGATATTCACTCATTCTCATTTATACTATGTTAGTTAACATGCTAGGGTACTCTCCCTTGGTTTTTACCATGATTTCATATTGCTTTCCTCCTAAATTATGAGGTTAAACTAATTTGCTTGTATTTGATTGTCATCGATACATGTGGTTGTTACCTTCAATCTTTGTTAAGATATACCTTTAATTTTTGTTAAGATATGATTTCATCTTTGTTAAGATACATGATCTTTGGTTGTACCCATGCCCCTTTTATTTAAAGTATTGATTACTTTGTTAATTATTTCTTCCCCAAGTGATGGAACTTTTTTAGTTCTCATCCAAGTTGCCTCATCTCCTCCCTTCCAAAGGAAAGTCTCTCTATTGACCCTTGGGTCATAGATAGCTCAATACCCTCATAGGCCTTGAAAGAGCCTTAACCCCCTTTTTGGTCTGGATAGAACCAATAGGATATAAACTCATAGGTCTGGATAGAACTTTCCCCTCTTTTGGTCTGGAAAGAACCAATTGATTCCTTAGTTCGAGCCCGAACTACGACCGCTCTAATTTCTCATTGGACAATGAGAATACGTAGGCACAAGTGCGATATCTTGACGAGCAACCTTCCCCTTCACTAGGAGTGTTTACAACTAGAACCCTAGGATAGAGTTGTTAACTCTATGTAAGGATCATGGATATGATCACTTACTTCCCCCTTTGAGTGTTACAACATAGACATAGAGAGTTTTGTGAAACTCTACACAAACATTATTATGTTTGTTCCCCTTTGAACCTTGATCGCAATCAAGCGTTCTTCAACCCTAGTGAGGTGAACTACGATTGCTTTGATTCTATCCTAGTTAGGATACGTAGGCAGAGGACGCGATGTCTTTGCGAGCAAACTTAGAAACAATCTTAGGTCTTCATCTATCATAACCTTCACCTTTTTACCCAATACCCAAACCTTAGCAAATATTTAACAAACTTAGCATACAAACAAACAAAAGGTTCCTGTAGAGTACTACAGATGTTTAGGATGTGAAATACCTACCCTGTGCATAACCAACCCCCGATCCCCGAATCTCTTAGCGTTGTTGTAACATCGCGCAAAAGGTTCTTTCTTTCTTTAGACCTTTCCTTTGGATAAATTAAAGTCCGGTTGTAAGAGAATTAAGGTTCAAGTTAATTCAATAGCTTGATATCCGATTTTCACCGCAACACCCTATTGATATCGAAGATGGTTCCGATTAAGTATGTGCTTGAGAAGCACACACTCTCCGAAAGGATTTCCCGATGGAAAATGGTTTTGACAGAATACGATATCTAGTATGTTTCCTAAAAAGCCATTAAAGGGAGTGTTCTGTCAGAATATCTTGTTGAACAACCAATTGAAGACTATCAACAAATGAAGTTTGAATTCCTAAATGAAGACATCATGTTTTTGAAGATGAAAGAATATGAGGAGCCTTTTCCTGACGAGGGTCCTGAGATTGGATCTAAGTGGAGTTTGGTTTTCGACGGTGCTGTCAACTCATATGGCACTGAAATCGGGGAAACCATTACTACTCCTCAAGGTTCCCACATACTGCTCACTACATGATTGACGTTCTCTTACACTAATAATGAAGCAGAATATGAATCGTGCATTATTGGTTTAGAAGAGGCCATTGATCTGAGTATCAAGAATCTCGATGTATATGGCGATTCAGCGTTAGTCGTTAATCATATTAAAGGAGAATGGGAAACTCGTCAAGCCAACTCAGTGTTGTACAAGAATTATGCCATCATTCTTAGACAGAGTCGAGTTCCATCATGTGCCTAGGGTTGAGAATCAAATGGCAGACACATTGGCCATGTTAGCGTCAATGTACGAAGTGAATTTCTAGAATGAAGCTTCGATTATTACCATTATGCGTCTTGACAGACCTGCCTTTGTGTTTGCAGTTGAAGAGGCATCAGATGGCAGGCCATAGTATCATGATATCAAGTGTTTTCTCAAGAATCAGGAGTACCCTTCAAGGGCATCCAGCTAAGATAAGAAGACTCTAAGGAGGCTTACGAGCAATTTTTATCTGAACAAGGACGGTGTGTTGTACAGGAGAAACTTTGACATGGTCTTGTTGTATTGTATTGATGAACATGAAGTAGTCCTATTGATGGAAGAGGTTCATGAGGGTTCCTTCGGTACTCATGTCGGTGGACATGCAATGGCCATAAAATTGTTGAGGGCTTTGTATTATTGGATGACTATGGAATATGATTGTTTCAAATACGCCAGAAAGTGCCATAAATGCCAAATTTATGCTGATAAGGTGCATGTGCCACCAACCCCTCTGAACGTAATGACATCTCCTTGGCCCTTTGCAATTTGGGGAATTGATATGATCGGAAAGATTGAGCCGACTGCTTCCAATGGGCACCTCTTTATTCTAGTTACCATTGATTATTTCATGAAGTGGGTGGAAGCAGCCTCGTTTGCTAATGTCACGAAGCAGGTAGTTGCCCGTTTCATAAAGAAGAACATCATCTGTCATTATGGTATTCCAGATAGAATCATTATTGATAATTGTTCAAACTTGAATAACAAGATGATAAAGGAACTATACCAGAGTTTCAAGATTGAACATCACTATTCTTCTCCATATCGTCCGAAGATGAATGGTGTTGTTGAGGCAGAAAACAAGAGTATCAAGAAGATTGTGTAGAATATGGTGGTAACCTACAAGGATTGGCATGAGATGTTTCCCTTTGCTTTACACAGTTATTGTACTTCGATACGTACATCAACAAGGGCAACTCTTTTCTCACTAGTGTATGGTATGGAAGCAGTCCTACCATTGAAGGTTGAGATTCCTTCTTTGAGAGTGTTGGATGATGTGAAGCTTGACGAAGCTAAATGGGTGCAAGCCAGGTTGATTCAATTGAATCTTATTAATGAGAAGAGGTTTGGCAGCCATTGCACATGGTCGGTTGTACCAAATCAGGATGAAGAAAACCTTTGATCAGAAAGTACGTCCTCGGTGCTTCCAAACAGATGAGTTGGTTTTGAAAATGATCCTTCCTCCTCAGATAAATCACAAGGGAAAATGAACTCTAAACTGTGAAGGGCCATTTGTGGTAAGAAAGGTGTTCTCTGGTGGTGCCTTATTACAATCAACTATGGCTGGTGAAGACTTTACACCCCTTGTGAATGTATACGTAGTAAAAAAATACTTTGCTTAAAAGAGATCCGCTGGACAATAAAAAGAAAACTCCAGGAAAAAAAAGGGTATCTCGGCGAACCACAAAAGAAAAAGGTTCTGTCAAAAATTAGGGATAAAGGGAAAAAAGAATAAACCCGTAAAGTTGAAAACCCGAAAAGGAAACTGTGGCAAAAATGGGTATCCCGATGGATTGAAAACCCGAAAGGGCGATCCAGGAAAAAGTTAGAGATTTGAAAGCAAACTGCTGTAGTCTGTGTTCGATCTGTGGATTCATCTAGATACATGGTTATCCCAAAAGGAAAAAAATCAGTTCAGTCAGTCTTTTTAGAAGGCGAAGCATTTGTGAACATTGAATACATATAGGTCATAGCTGAATCGACACATGGTGGATATCTGTTCCAACATTATCGACATTTGTATATTCTTTTACTTTTGCGCAATTACCTCTTTTCAAGAATTGCATCCAAATTATAACCTGCCTATTTACAAGCCATTCAATCAATAAAGTATTCATTTCACTCAAACAACTTTTCATTTCTATTTTTTACTTTTACTATTTTATTTTCAAAGACGTCTGATATTTTTGATAAACATTACATGTGAAAACATTAGGCTTTACAGAGCATATTGAAAACAATGAATTTACTTGGATGATAGGTGTCATGAATGGTAACTGAGGTAGTCGTTTCACATTTATAACATCCTATTACTTATTGTTTGTTTGCAGGATGACATGATCCTCTCCCCAATAGAGCTTCTCTCCCCAATAGTGAAGTTCTAGCATTATCAGCAGAGCATGGTGAAGTTCTTAATCATTCCTCCCCCAACAAGAATTCAAAATGTTGTGTTCCCCAGCCAGTTTGGTTTGTACTCCCCAACGAGTGTTCAAAGGTTGACTACTTCAGACAGAATGATGTTTGTTTGCAAGCAGATAGTTATTCAGCAGAAGACTTGTTGTTTATTCCCACAGCAGAGACTTCGTCTTCCCCACAGAGTCCTGTTATCAGATCAGAAGTATTTTCGCCAACAATGGTGTACACTTATCCCTACCATGGTAAGGTTGAAGGATATTCCCCAACAACAGGGTAAGCTCGGTGTTATTCCTCGGCAAGATTGGTATCCTTGACTTCTCTCCCCAAGCAGAGTTCGGCGTTAATTCCCTCGACATATAGATCAACGGCAGATTGATATCTCTGACAGATTCAAAGTCCAATGATCATTGGCGTTTTTCAGAATCAGATTTTCGGGACGATCTCCCAGTAGATGTTACTCATATTCCCAGCAGAGTGGAATTTTTAGCAGAGGTTATATTCAGGAATGCCATTCAGTGTGTCTTCCTCAGCAGAGTTTATTTTTGATCTTCTCAGTACTTCTCCAGATAGAGTTGCTCTTTTGCATATCATAAGCATATTTGCATTGCATCTTCTAATTACATAACATTTCCATTTCGTATGGAGCATTACGCCATATTTAAACATATGCATTTGAAGCATAAGCCAGGTTTGATATCATTGTTGCCAGACGTTTCTCTAGCAGATAATGGCATAACTCAAGAGATTTTTGTGGTCCTTTATCCCTAGCAGAAAAACCATTGATAAATGTGTTCATCTTACTTGTATTCCTCGACATAGTTGTTTGTTTAAACTTCTCTTTTCCCCAACAAAATCTTCTTTTCAGGTCGTAATTCGGTTGATTCTACTTCCTGTATATCCTTGTTGTTATCCCAACTTTTGGTTAGTATCTTTTGTGGGTCGTATCCCAACTTTTGGTTGGTGTCCCTTGTGGTTATCCTAACTTTTGGTTAGTAGCCTCTTATCCTAACTTTTGGTTGGTAATCCTTGTTGATCATCCAAACTCTTGGTTGGTAGTCTTCATTGTGGGTTCGCCTTTGGTCAGTGTTCCTGTGATCCTAACTCTTGGTTAGTAGCCTTTAACAAACTTTTGGTTGGTAATCCTTGTTCATCATCCCAACTTTTGGTTGGTATTCTTCATTGTGAATTCTCCTTCGGTCGGTATTCTAGTGATTATAACTTTTGGTTAGTAGCCTTTTATCCCATCTTTTGGTTGGTAATCCTTGTTGATCATCCCAACTCTTGGTTGGTAGTCTTCATTATGAGTTCGCTTTTGGTCGGTGTTCCGGTGATTCTAACTTTTGGTTAGTAGCCTCTATCCCAACTTTTTGTTGGTATTCTCTCTGTCATTCAAACTTTTGGTTATTATCCTCGTTCTACCTCCATCCAAACTTTTGGTTGGTACCTTTTGGTCGACTCATTTTGTTACCTTTTGATATCCCAACTCTTGGTTGGTATCTCACATTCATTCGTTATCCCAACTTTTGGTTGGTACCCGCTATCTTTAAGTCCACCTTTGGTTGGCAATCACTTTATCATATATTTCCCCACAAGTTGCAAATTTCTGGGTTCTTTTGGTATTCAACCTCCATGTACCTTAAATGTCTAAAAGTCGTTGCTTTTTATACCTTCAGGTCCAAGTTGATTGAATAGGGGCAGCTATAGCACCCCGAAAATTGCCTCATCCTTTTCTTAATCTCTTGACTTATGTTTCATTTCATTTGCATCATCATTTGTGCATAGCATTGGTTCTAAGCAGGGAGTCAAGGTATCTTGGTTAGTTCTCAAGAGGAAGAGTATCATCCTCAAACCTCAAGAAAGGCTTTATTCTCAACCTTGTGGTATTCTCAAGCCCTAAGGTTTTCTCATCGTCAAGGCATGCCTCACAATCATTTGAATCAAAATTAAAAGCATTGATCATGTCCTCCTATCTTTGGGACAAATGGATTAGGGTTTTGATAAAAGGGAAGATGTGGCTAGTTTCTTGGGCAAGACATGGTTCTATACCTCAATACAGATCTTTAGGGTTCTCTACATGTATTATGTTTCATCACAAGCCATGACATAAGCTTCAATCAATGGAAAGAATGTTAGGGTTTCATCTGATCAAGAAAAGTCAATTGTGACTCCATAAGGTCAAAGTCTTGGATTTCAAGGTCAATCAAGGGAATTAAATACATTATCAAGTGTTTTCATGTGTTTGGAATAATAAGAGTAAAGAAGAAACATAAAATCAGGAGATTGGTTGAATTAGGGTTTTGTTGAAATATTTGCTAAGTGTGGAAAACCCTAATTCTAGCCATTTTGCAACATCCATAACTTTCTCATCCTTGATCCAATTGGAACAAACTTGTTATAAAATTAAATAGGACATCATGAAATACAAGTTTGTAGAAGAAATAAATTCAAAAAGATCCATAGATTGAGAGATATGGAGAGTTAAAGTTGAGAAAATCAAGATTTTGTGATTTCAACACTTAGAAATTTTTCTAAGTATAGAAATTCAGCTTAAGGTACATGTTTTCAAGACTATCTTTCATGGTGATCCAAGCTTCAAATGAATTTTACTCCAAGCTTTCTTTTGAGTACTATAACTCTTCCATTGGATGTGTGTAACTCAAGTTATGATGTCTCCAAGTTAGGGTTTCAAAGATGTCAAGTTGGACATGTTTCTAGGCAGATTTTTGGGTCAATCTTCCAAGGTATTTTTCATCAAGTTCTTGACTCCAAATCAATTTCCTTTGAACATGAAAGTTGAATACCATTCTTCAAGCTTTCTGTTTATTACAAGAACTCTTTCATTGGATCAAAACTCTTCAAGTTATGTGCCTTCAAAGTCAAAGTATCAACGATGTCAAAGTTCAATAACTTAGAAAATTTTCTAAGTTATTTGTGACATAATGATGGACATATTTTCAACTCCATTTTTCATAACCTTCCAAGTTGTATTCCCACTTCCTTTCAACATGAGTTTTTTCACCATTCTTCAAACTTTGCATTGAACTCAAGATTGCATAATTTGAAGTAAAACTCATTGAGTTATGGTTGGATAAAGTGAGCTATATAAATGGATGATTATGCATACCATATTGTAAGAATTTCATACAATGTGTACAAACCATGTGCAACAAGTTCTTGCATCATATTCATGCGCATAACCTTACCTTGTGTCATGCCAATCATTGCCTTTTATGACCAAACATGACACATTCCATTCATGCACCATATTTGGAGTCTTTGCCAAAAGAAGGAAAGTTCCAAAAGAGCAAAACTCGCCAAACCACCCAACCTTTTTTGATTGTGTCATACATCACAAAAGAAGGACAACCACAACCCTCATATTGAGAAAACCGTGCCACACAATCACCTCATTCCACTTCATTTTCAAATTTCACAAAATTTTAACCACCTTTTTTAACCACTGTAAACTCCTTTCAAACTCACAAAACCTCCATATAAAAGCCTAAAAATGCTAATAGCGACACACTACCTCATTTTGGAAAAGCTTCAGATCTAAGTAAACTCCCTCTTTCAAAATTCTTCTAGCTTTGGTTTCCTTCATTCCTCAAGGTTTTTAATCATCTCTTGCTCCATTATTCTTCACTAAAGCACCTAGAGCAAAGAGAAAGGTTTTCTGAAGTCTAGATCAAGGAAAAGAAGCAGTCAATTGTCTCCATTTGGTAAGACTCCTTAAACTCCCATAACTTCATTCTTAGATATAAATGATTTGGTATGTGAAAATCGTGTTCATGCATTTCATCTGTAAGTCTTGAAATGATGGCACACCATTATTGTTTGATTTGAAGCTTATTTGATTTGATGAATTTATTGTGAACCCATGAATTTCAAGCCAAATATCTCTATGATTTAGTCATCATTTTTTGTTTTGTTTGTGATGGTTGTGTTCCTTTTGTTGAGATCTATAACTTTTCTCTTTACATTTTTTAATTTTATCAAGATTTGAGGAAGTTATGCTTGTGTGAAGTTGGATGGGTGTTGCTGATTTGTACTCGTGTTAGGGCAGCATGTTAATCGTGTTTGCAATTTTTACAACTTGGTTTATGGAAGAAGATGATGTGTTGGCATGTGCTGATTGGCTTATTGTTTTATTTTTCTTGTAGTGTTTTAAAATGATAGTGACTTATTAACATGTATGTCCAAATAAATCTGTTACACTTTTTTTTATTTAAGTGGTTAAAATAACAAAGGATGGTGTTTTGGTTCTCTGGGCCTGCGTGCCATTTCTATGTGCACCATTTCATTTTTTAGCCTATTTTCATTACAAAAAGTAGTAGTTCATCCTGAAATTGCTGATGCACCTCCCCATCATTTTATTCTTCTTTTGTTTTATTTTCTTATTATTTTTCCACTTGATTTTTGTTTTAATTGTTAAATGCTTCACAAAAATATTAAAACATATGTTTCTGTTTGTTTGACATAATGAGAATCTTACATGATTTTTATTTTATTTTTCAATTTATTTTCCCATTTTATTTTGAATTAAAATTTGAAGTGGTTTGACATGTTTACCCTTGAATTAGTGTTTGATCTTTTGATGCTTTTGCCATGTCTTATTGACCCATTATTTTGCAATCTTTTGACATATGATTACTTGATATTTGAGAGGTCTTTTTTTCTTTGATGATGCTTGTTTGGTCACTTTTCATTTGGTTTTTAATAGTCCTCGATGCTTGCTCGATTCCTATGATATGCTTGCCTTAATGAGTTGATTTGATGATGCATTAATGCAATGCTTGTTAAGATCTTTTGCACACTTATTCTTAATGGATATAAAATGAGTTAGAACCTCTTGTTGGAATTTATCAGTTCATTTTTATATTTTTTATAGATGCCTAATTGTGATTTGGTTTTGGATTCAACTACATGAAGCTTGACCAAGTTTGAAACCATTTTGCCTACTTGTGTTGAAGTGAAGCTTGATATGATTTGTAGATGTAATAAAATTCTATATTAACTTGGTTTGAGCTTTGTATTCACTTTCATTTGATTATTTTTCAATTTTGGTTTAATTTCCAAGTTGATGATGTTTTGGCTTTGCTCCTTTGATGTTCTTGACCTAGATTCATGAGATGATTTCTTATATGATATATGGATGCTTGTGAACTCTTATATTCTTTGAATTACATGTTTGAGTGTTTGGTTTTCATAATATGATATCCATTGTGTGATATTTTCTCATCCCTTTCTTCACTTGATCTTTGGTTTTCTTTGAATGGGTGATGTGAGTGGTTTCTTGAGTACACCTTGAACATGATCCTTATTGATTTTATTTGGTATCTTGGATATGAATATGATGTGATACATTTGTGTTTGATTTTGATATTGATGATATAGTATGTCTTTCTTGATCATTTTTGCCTCGTGCCTTGCTTTAACACTTCCTTTTCTTTCAAGGATGACTTTGATATGCGTTTGCTTAGTCTTGATGCATGATTTGGATTCAATCCTTGTTATTTCTCTTGTGTATTCATGAGTGGATGTTTAATTTAATGTTCATGATTATGTTTCTTCCCTCACTTGTTTTGATACCCTAATCTCACATGTTTGATCATTTGAAGTGTGTTTTGCATGAGCTAGTTGTTGCTTTTTGTTTGGATATTGATGAGATGCATGCCTGACACTCTTGTGTTCATTTTGTAATCTTTGAATTGAGTTTAACATGATATGATGTTGCTACTGACCTACCTTTTTTCTCACCTCATTTGACTTCATCTCTTTTTTCTTGATGATTGATATTGTTTCTTGTTTGATTTTAAGTCATTTGTGTGTGTTTTGGCACCTTGTCTTGCCCATTTGTTTTGACCTCCAATATTTGGGTATGGTTTGACATGTAAATACATTCTTGTTACTTTGACATAAATTTTATGTTTACGTTTTTTGATTGAGATCAATGCTTTCTTGATGCCTTTTGAGTTTGAACTTCCATGCTTTGTTCATAGTGTTGTCTCTTCATCTTCATCTTTCATTCTTCTTTATTTTCTTGAGACTTGTTTAAGTCTTGATTTTGTTTTCATTTTTGATTGATTAGTATGGTGTTTGCTTTTATTTTTTCACATGAACCCTTAGGATTCCTAGTCCCACTTAATTTCTGATTAAGTCGGGATTAGAAGAGACATTATGCTTTCAATCCTTTGCATGATAACAATTAAGATAGTGCCTCTTTGAGCTCAACTCTAGGTCCATAATTTGTATGATAACATTAGGTAGATTTCCCTTTTATCCCAATCTTAGGACCATTGTGCATGAAAATATTAGGATCCAGTTTCCCGTAGTGTTTTCTTTTCAACCCTTTGAGTCCTTTCTCTTCTCATCTCAAAGCAATTTCAAT
Organism: Lathyrus sativus; assembly: GCA_963859935.3. NCBI lineage: Eukaryota > Viridiplantae > Streptophyta > Magnoliopsida > Fabales > Fabaceae > Lathyrus > Lathyrus sativus. Next base: position 140,817,561 of record OZ012741.1, on the reverse strand, counting down.
ACACTTAATAAAGACGATGAATGTTGTGCACCACGAGCCTTAAGCATATGGGGAATAATGAGTGAGGGGTTTCTCCTTACTTGTCTAGAGTGTTTAGTATATGTCCCTTCTGGGGGAGATATGCGACACATTCGTTCTTATATCTTAGTCTTTAGTGCTACGTGAATCTCAAATCTAGTCAATTCACGTCACTAAAACTCATGAACAAAATTCAAACCTTTTTATCCTTCGGGATTGCCTTTCAAACTCATTTTCAAAAAAGAGTACGTTATTTTTCCATTCTACCGTAAACAGGCATCGACCCTAACTGCTGGAATGGGAGTTTAACATCGCTCATAAGAAAAACTTAACCAACCTGTGGTTTAGTTAGTCGAACTACGTTTACTCTGATTTCTCATATCAGATGATATACATAGGCACAAGATGGTGAAGTCTTGGCGAGCAACCTTCCCCCCATCACTCATGGCTTTTCGAACTACGTTGACTCTGACTTTCCCATTGCACGAGGGAATATGTAGGCATAGAGCTGCGATGTCCTATTGAGTCTCATTTTTCTTTTCCCTTTCTCGTTTCTGTTAGCAGTAGGATTTAGATAACTCACCCTTTGATTAGACAAAAAGCATGGATCTCGTTGAGTATAACGGACGTGGGGGGTGCTAATACATTCCCCTTGCGTAATCGACTCCTGAACCCAAGATTTGGTTGCGATGACCTTGTCTTCTCCATTCTTTTAGATTTTCTTCGATCATTTCCTTTCCCTCCTTTTGGATAAATAACGTTTGGTGGGGAATCTTCTATTTGTTTCTGTCGGTTGTTTTTTTCGCATGTTACGACAGTCTGCAAGCTCAATTTTGAAATTTTCCGTCCACTGATTTTACGAACAGTTGAGTTTCAGTTTGACCGATCTGTTTGTAAATCCGAGAAATTTATTCTGGCCAACATTTTAGGAATTATGCATGTTAAAAGACATGCTATGATATGTAGATGATGCAAAGTAAAAATACAGTCAGATGAATGAAAATTTTAAAAAGCCGAGACAAAAATGGGGCATGACAAATCTGAAAAATCATTTCGATTGACATTTTGGGTATTATGCGAGATGAAATGCATGTTATGCTATGTAGGTGATGTTAAGGTTGTGATGAATGTATTGATCCGATGATTCATGGTCAAAATGGGGGTATAACAGTTGCCCCTATTTGATTATCTTCAACCACATAATATGAAGAGGGTTAATCTTCATATGATCATAGTGGGAGATAGTTAAATATTAAAAATACCCAAATTTTGTCCCTGAATGCATATGAAATGATATGATATGCAATGTTATGAATTTATGAGGGACTCTTTTTTTTTGGGTTTGCTGGGGATATAAGGTGAGATGAAATGAACCCTAGCATGACTTTTTATGATGGATGATGGACAAAATTATGGGGAATGATTGAGACATATGGTAACGATGATCTGTAAGAGATGTCAACGACAAAGGGTGAAGACTCACTAGGGACAACAAATTGTTGGGGAAAAGACACTAGGGAATATTCTAAGTATGTTTTATCAATAGGTTAAGACATGACCTGACACTTTAGAATATATCTAACAGTTCTAGAGATTTCTCATAAGAAATTCATCCAATCAAAGATTTTGGAGATTCCTAACAAGGAATTTATCCAAGGCAAGAATAAACGAGAGTCTTCTTACGAGAAGATCATCCACACAAAACATTTGAGTTTTATTACTAGAAAATCATCCACACAAAACATTGGAGTTTTCTCACTAGAAAATCATTCACATAAGACATTATAGTTTTCTCACTAGAAAATCATCCACACAAGACATTGGAGTTTTCTCACTAGAAAATCATTCATACAAAACAAGATTAGGAGTCTTCTTACGAGAAGATCATCCATAAAAAGAAGCTATGATAATTCTTTATGAAGAAATCACTCAAGAAAAACATCATTAGAATTTTCTAATTAGAATAACATCCAAGCTTATGGGAGTTCCTCAAAATGAAGAGTCACACATGACTTTTTAGGAACCATCAAGAAAAACAGGGTAATCAAACTCTCTGTATGTGCCAACAACAATTTTACTTGGACCACAAGCATTGGTTACAACCGGCTTCTAACAGACTGGTAATAGCTACAATTGGACTTTAAATGATGTTGGCGACAACCAAACTTCAAGTACCAATTACGATTTGATTTACAAACATAATGCCAGTTATGACTGGTCTTTTAAGAAAGCCAACAACAATTGGACTTGAACGAAGACATCAGTAAAACAATTACCGACTATAATAGATTTTATGCTTGTGAAAACTGAACTATCATTTAAGAGCGCTAAATCAACTTGGACTTGAATGGTAGGTTACCAATTAGGAGCTGGTGTTTTGACTTTTTGTTTTTGTTTAACAGACGAGAACTGACTTTCAGATTGTCTATTAGACGAGAACTGGTTTTTGATGATTTATTGTCAAACGAGAACTGACTTTAAAATGGACTTCCAGACGGGAACTAGTTTTGAAAATAAAACTGATTACCATACATGAATTGGTTCTAAAAAAATGACTACTAGACGGTAATTGTTTCTAAGCAAAGGCTACCAGACGAGGTCTGGTTTTAAAAAAGCCACCAGATGGGAACTAGTTTTACAAAAGGCCACCAGACGGGAACTGGTTTTAAGAAAAGACTACTAGACAGGAATTGGAGTTAAAACCTGATTGTCAAACGAGAACTGACTTTCAAATTATTTACCAGGCGAGAACTGGTTTTTTATGTTTGTTCTTTCATGCTATGGGCATATGCTCGATGAATGATATGATATGTATGGCTTTGCCCTAGAGTGAAGCAATATGATTAATGCATTAGAATGATTTATGCGACGACTTAAAGGCTTCCAAATATGCCCATGAATGGGTATTAGATGGAAAATAACAAGGCTTCTTTGTTAAAAGGCAAAATATTATTTGATGGGGTGACAACATCATTCCCCGACATTCATCTTGAACTCAACGGTTGTTGATGAACAACAAAGTTTGCTTGAGAACCTTGTAATCATGGAGAAGGCTTGCCCCTCTAAGGCTTATCTTGCCCCAATTATTGGGTCTTTGGATATGTTATTTTGAAAGGAGCTTGGAAACAGCTTTCCTTAAACTCAAGGTGGCCTGCCCCAATGTCTTAATATTTCAAGGGGTCCTTGACCAACCGACTCTTGGAGTGGTAGAATTCTGATTGAATAACCTTTAGAGATTTGGATTCATTAAGCTATTTATGGTGCCTTGCCTTAGTCTCAGTCTTGAAGAAATTTTCTCTTGATTAACCGACTCTTGGGGTGATTGGCTCGGATTGACCGATGCTCAAAGTGATTTGGCCCTTCATTGACTTATTTCTCCTAATCAAGTTCCTCAACTGGCTATACGTTGTTGGGATTCCTTTGATGCCAAATGCTGATTTACATTTTAAATAGTTCATTCAAAATGGTAATTTTAATGCAGTGCTAGTGCAAAATTTTGAAATCAAAATTTATTGATATCAACAAGGTGAAACATAGTGAACGAGTCAACGATTAGAACACAATGCTGATATAGACTTTCAAAGTGTGCTAGGTATGATCAATACTAATGATTAACAAAGACCGTTTGGAGTCAAGTTAACATAACCTTGTTTTAGTATGTTTTCAAAATAAACTCTGCCTCAATCAGGTCTTTCAAGAGTTGTAACGTATCCTGCTTTATGGTTTTTGAAACAAAAGGATATAAGGATCAAAATTTCATCTTAACCCACCCATTCTTCTTGATGTTCTTCAGTCCTATGTTCAATTAATTAACACATGCACTCAACTCCTAAGAAGGTTTTAAAGGTATGATGGTAAGGATAAGGATTCAAGATGAGATTTTCTTGAAATGGAAGTCACCTTATTTTGTTTTCTATGTTTTTGTTGAGGGTTTTGGTGACCTCCTTTTTTTATCCCTAATTTTTCCTGGACCTCTTCTTTGAAGCTCTTTCAGTCCATTGGGATGCCTTGATTTTTTCCTAAGTCACTTTTGTGGTATTCGACTTAGTGGGCTTTTCTTTTATTTTTTATTTTTTTAAAGGTTGTGATTTCCATGTTAATGGTGGATGAGGATCAACCCATATTATTTCTCTTGGCTTTTCACAACTTCTTCAACACTTCCTGATGTATGCGAAGAAAAGTATGAGGTTGAACCTCTTTGGAGTGGGTGTAGATGAATTAATTCTCAAAAGATTGAATGCATGGTCAAACTATCTGAACACAACTACCCTGCCCCTGGTTAAGATTAAGGGTTTTAATTCTAAAAGAAACACCTACTTCTAGGCTCAAAGTGGTTAACTAGGTATTAACTCCTTACCTTATCATCAAAGTTTCAACTGAAAGCATACCAACCCCATCGCAGTCTTTCATCTTCAAGAACATAATATCCTCATCTAGAAATTCAGACTTCATCACCTGATAGTCGTCGATTGGTTGCTCTGCGAGATATTCTGACAGAACACTCCCCTTGATAGCCTTTTGGGAGACGTATTGAATGTCGTATTCTGTCAAAACCATATGCCATCTAGCAATCCTTCCCGAAAGTGATTTCTTTTTGAACACATACTTAATCGGATCCATCTTTAAAATCAGCATGGTTGTGTGATTCAACATATACTGCCTTAGGCATTTGGCGGCCCAAGCACGTGCACAACACGTCTTTTCTAACATTGAGTATCTAGACTCACAATCGTTGAACTTTTTACTCAAGTAGTAGATGGTATGTTCTTTTCTTCCTATCTCATCGTGTTGACCGAGAACACAACCCATGGAGTTCTCAAGAACCGTTAAGTACATTATCAATGGTTTTCCAGCCACTAGAGGCATCAGTATCGGAGGCTCCTGCAAATATTCATTAATTTTTTCAAATGCCCTTTGGCAATTTTCATTCTAGACCACCGCTTGATTTTTCTTTAACAATTTGAACATTGGTTCACACGTGGCTGTGAGGTGAGATATGAACCTTGTAATGTAGTTCAATCTACCTAGAAAACCACGAACCTCTTTCTCAGTCTTTGGTGTTGGCATTTCCTGTATAGCTTTTATTTTTGCAGGATTGACCTCAATTCCTTTTACACTAACTATGAACCCCAATAGCTTTCCTGACCGTACACCAAAAGTACACTTGTTCCGATTCAACCTTAGTCTGAACTTCCTTAGCCTCTCAAACAGCTTCGACAGATTCGCCAAATGTCCTTCCTCCGTTTGTGACTTTACGATCATATCATCAACATAAACTTCAATCTCATGATGAATCATATCATGAAACAAAGTCACTATTGCCTGCTGATAGGTTTCCCCTGCATTCTTCAATCCAAACGACATTACCTTGTAGAAAAAAGTCCCCCACGGCGTGATAAAGGTCGTTTTCTCCATGTCCTCCAGGGCCATCTTGATCTGGTTATATCTAGAGAAACCGTCCATGAAAGAAAACACTGATTACTGAGCCATATTATCAACAAGTACATCAATATGGGGGAGCGGGAAATCATCTTTCGGGCTCGCTCTGTTTAGATCACGGTAATCTATACACATTCTTACCTTACCATCCTTCTTTGGTACATGTACAATGTTAGCGACCCGCGGAGGGTAATTCGTCACAGCAAGAAATTCGGTGTCCAACTGCTTCTGGACCTCTTCTTTGATCTTAACTGCCATGTCCGATCTGGTTCTTCTTAGCTTCTATTTCACAGGTGGGCACTCTTCTCGAAGAGGCAAGTGATGAACCACAATATCTGTATCAAGTTTGGGCATATCTTTGTATGACCAAGCAAAGACATCTTTATACTCTCGAAGCATTTCTACCAGTCTTTGTTTGACACCGTCCTCTAAAGCAACCCCTATTCTGACTTCCTTTTTGTCCTCCTCTGTACCCAGGTTGACAACTTTGATTTCCTCCTGATGAGGCAGAATAAACTTTTCTTCTTGTCTTCGCAACCTGGCGAGCTCTTTAGACAGGTCTTCGTCTTCTTCAATCTCTTCTTCAGCTTGAAAGATTGGATTATCAAAGTCATACCGAGTCATAGACGAGTCTGAATCAGTGTCATCTTCTATGTGAAACCTGCAATGATGAGGATTTGATGCTTAAAATGATATGCAAACAACACAAGCCACATTGTCATTTTACTGTTAAAAATAAAAATAAGAAAAACAAGGATCACAATATTTGAATGCAAAAACACCCTTTGATTAATGATAAAGCAATTGTTCAAAATATAAACAAGGATAAGGCCCTACAGACAAAGACCGTTATGCTCTGGGTAGAACATAGGGCTGCACATAATCAAAAACAAGATAATTACTCTTCATGCGTCACTTGGACAAATTCTTCGATAGTTTATTTGTTCAGGCTTCGGCCGAGAATACATGGCTGGATCCATGCATCCATATCATAGTCACTATCACCCTCGTCCTTGGACACAACGTTGATTCGATCAAATATCACCCCACCACTTGTAAACTGGACTGGTCCCCTACAGCGTGGCACGCTCTGTGAAGAAGAAGAAAACGGGTTGTACCCCAGTCCAAACTTATCTTGCTTATTGGGGATATTCAGCACCTGCCCCCAACCTTGAGATGATCTAGACTTTACCACTGCTTGTGCTTCTTTGAATGATGACATAGCAACCTCAGGAACACTGCCTACAACTGGCGCCTTCTCTCTGACCTGGACTGTCTCAAACGCTTAACATAGAGTCTCATGTACCTGCCCATCAACTTCCATATATTTGAACGAGGATAAATGGCTGATCATAATGTCCTCCTCACCACAGACGGTGACAATGTTATGCCCCACCATATACTTTAACTTCTGATGCAAGGTCGACGTCACTGCCCCTACCGAGTGAATCCAAGGCCGACCTAACAAGCAAATGTATGTTGGTTGGATATCCATTATGTAGAAGACGACACTAAAAACCTTCGGGCCAACCTGGATAGGAAGAGTCACTTCTCTGTACACAGACCTCCTTGTCCCATCAAACACTCGCACAATCAGGTCACTAGGAATGCATATTATTCCTTGGGTGTCAAGCTTCATTAAAGCCTTTTTGTGCAACACATTAAGTGAAGACCCAGTGTCTACCAGCACGTGAGATGATATAACTCCTCAGCACTCAATGGAAATGTGCAGGGCATGATTGTGGTTTCTCCCTTTAGGTGTCAAATCTAGATCAGTAAATCTTAATCTATTTCCAACGTTCACGTGCGCCACCGCTCCTTCCCGTTGGTTCACAGATATCTCTTGTGGCACATACGCAGTGATCAGAATCCTCAGAAGGGCATTCTGATGTGCCTCTTAGCACAGTAATAATGATAAGATTGATATTTTTAACGGGGTTTGTTGTAGATGGTCCACAATCTTTTAATTGCTTTTTCTAATTAGATGCATGAATTCCTCAGCATCTTTCAACAAAGTGTTCTTTTCAGCCCCTTGAGACCCTTCTTCAACAACAACTTTCCCCTTTCCCTTATCCGGTCTTTCAGCATTAGTCTCTGGAGGTGCAAACACTCTCCCACTTCTCGTCATTCCGCTTGTTCCCACTAAATTATCCACCAAATCGGACGTCGTTCCTTTCAGCTCTTGTTTTTTACCGTTACAAAAGACTTCAGTGCCGCAATTCCACGGGATCGCTTTAGTGCTTTCGTAAGGCACAAGCGCTGCCTTGGTGATTATGACGGTAGCTGGCCTCGGCGGCGCATATATATTAATGGTTCTGAATGGAATTGAGATTATGGTAACCTCATCCTGCTCTTAACCAATCACCCTCTCATTTTTCTCCTCACCAATTCTGTCCAATTGTAGTATGCCTTCATTCATTAATCTCTGCACATGGTTTTTCAAGTCCTCACATCCCTCAGGACACGTCAAACAACATTCACAGCTTTCCATACAACCTGGAAACACTCCACCCTTCAACAACCTACTTTTAACAACACTCAAAGGAGGTTTCAGCTCTTCAACATTGGTCACCAAATTCAAGCTCTCTCCCTCCACAATAGCATTTACCCCCGCTGCCCCATGGTTAGGCATAGGATTTTGCACAACATTGGGTGCATCATTCGTAAAATTGATCGCCTTGATATCTATAAGGTCCTGAACCTTATGCTTGAAGGCCTTACAGTTGTCTATGTGATGGCCGGGAGCACCTGAGTGAAAGTCACATCTAGCATTCGCGTCATACCCTGGGGGTGGCGCGCCAGTCAGAGGCGTCAGCGTCCTCTTCTGATCCAACTGCTGCTGCATCAAATGTTGTAACAATTGTGAGTATGGCATTGGTGGTGCGTCAAAATGTATGTTCATTGTCCTCCTGCGATCTTGGAACTGTCGTGGAGCGTAATTCTGTTGTTGTTGCTGTTGTGGACATTGTTGTTGTTGTGGTTGTACTTCCGGAATAGCAATACTCGCAATCTGAGGTTGTTGTTAGTGATATTGATTTCTGTTTCTGTTTCTGTTGCTACCCCTGTATCCTGAGACCGCGTTCGTCTCTCCTTCTCTCTTCTTGTTACCAAAGTTTTTTCTACCTCCTCTAGATGAGAACCCTTCTCTTGCTTGGATCTTTCCCAACTTGATCCCATTTTCAACTCATTCACCTGTAATGATTAAGTCTGAGAAGCTACCAGACATATTGCCTACAAACAGATCAATAAGTTCCCTCTCCACCATAGGAGGTTGAACCCTTGCACCAAGCTCGTGCCACCTCTAGGCGTACTCTTTAAATCCCTCATTGTTCCGTTGCAAAAAATTCTACAACTGCACACGCTTAGGCGCCAGATCACTATTATATTGATAGTCTGACGAAAGCCTTTGCCAAATCTCTCCAGCTACTGATGTTGACCGGCTCTAAACCCATATACCACTCCAAGGACGGACCAAACAGGATATCCTTAAAGAAATGCATCAACAACTTCTTGTCATTAGAGTATGCAGACATTTTTCTGTAATATGAACGAAGATACACCCTAGGACAGGTCGTCCTCTTGTATTTGTCAAAGTCTGGGACTATGAACTTTGGTGGGATCCTTAGACCTGGGATCAGCCCCAAGTTTGACATGTCCAGACCGAGAGAATTCTGATTTTCAAGGTTCCTCATCTTCTCTTCTATCAGTTTAAACCTCCTGTCTACATCCGGCTGCAATCCTGCTCCCATATCTCCCATGGAGAAAATATCATCTTGCTCATCCTCCTCCCATTGAGGACCAGCATTCCCATGTACAGCGCATGTAGCCCCTGGAACATGTACCCCAGTCTGATTACCTCCGCCCGGAGGGATAACAACTGTCAGAATGGCAGTGGCATGAGAAGTGCCATTGTCAACTGTAGGAGGCACAACAACAGTCCCTCCATGCATAACTCTACTTCCGTCAACCCTAGCAATCAGAGGTTGAACGAGTGTTCTCAGCTTTTCCTGACCATTGGTGACCCCTTGCATCAGGTCCATAAATTGTGCCATACGGTCGCGGAACTCCTGCAGCTCAAGTTGAATTTGGTCCATGGCTTTTTGCTGATTCCCCCTTGTTGAGTAGCGATGGATGGTGCGGTCTTCAATCCTGAAACAGTGCTAGTGAAACCACAAAAAGGAATAAGGTCAACAGAACCAGAACACCTGCAATGCAATATGAAAAATGATGCAAAATGCATACATGTAAATGTGGTTTAGGGAAATCTTCCCCTTGATTCTAGTTCCACGAGATCAAAAGGAGAATGAAGAGCCAACACATGGAGCCTCTCTCATAAATATAACGAGACACAAAGTATCAACACACCGTACATTACCAAGGAAAATACAACTGAGTCAACACGACCTCATCCTACAATCCTGGTGATGGTCGGAGTACAAAACAACAAAATACAAAAGAGAAAATACATCAAATGCGATAGCGAGTCTGAAACTCCTCCAACAACGCCTTCATATCAGGGTGATCAGGCCTAGAAATCAATCCCTGGATGAGCAATTCCCTCCTGATGATGGTAGCTTGCAAGCTTTGAGCATAGTCTTCCCAAGCATCCTCCCCAAATGCATCTTCAAGTCTAGGCTTTTTCAAGTCCGCCTTCAGCTTGTATTCTTTCAACGTTGCAAGAGTTCCTCGTAGTTTGCGGTCGCATTTGTAATGACGAGAGGACTCACCTGGATCTTTTTCATCTTTGATTAGGAGTTGAGTCTTCATCCAGTCAATCTGCTGACGAAGCCCGTCTTCTCTTTCTTTGTTGTTGGTTAAGATGGCATTCCACTGAGCGTTGAACTTTGATATTTCTAGATGCGCTTTCTCCAACTCTTTCTTCTTCCCTTTGAGAGCATTACCCAAGCTCCTCATATCCTGACAGAGATATTCTCTGATGCAAATTTCTTCAATCAATTCTCTACCCATTTTGTTCACTGTCTTTGTCTGCCTCTTGGATAGGTGAGGTGCTTGATTCTTCTCATTCCTAAGCTGAATGACTTCCTTCTCCAACTCTTCATTTACTCTGCATAGTTCTTCCTTTTCAGCCCACAGTTGATTGTACTTCTGGATATCAACTATCGTTGGTTCTTCAACTACCAGAGGATACAAAGGCTCCCTGACTAGAAATGGTAGCAACATTCTCTCAATCTTTCCTAGATTCATTCCACATATGGTCCATAGGCTCTGCAATCGCTCTTGCCCAAAGAAGATTTTCCTTTACGATGAACCTTACCCCAAGCCTTTTCCAACCTGACTAAAGTCTCACTGTCAACTAAACCGGTGAAATATAGAGATTCCTGTATTTCTTCTTCCCTTGGAGGTCCATTTAGAGCATAGCCAAATTTCCTGACGACGAGAGCAGGGTTATAATTGATGCCACCTTTACGCCCAATCAAAGGAATGTTGAGGAAATCTCCACAGCTGTGAACAATCTCCATACCCAAGAAGTCTCTGCTAAACCATACAATATTCTCCAACCTTAAACCCATAAGTCTTCCCGGCCAATCAACAGTGTCTGCAACATCAACAAAAGGACCGGACTTAGGCAGATGTGAAATAAACCATATGTATAGCAGCGGAGTGCAACAAGAGACATTCTTTCCTCGTATGTTCTCATTCTTGTAGTGGATTGAATGATAAACATTGCCTAGAAGGGTTGGCACAGGGTTCTTAGAGACGAATATATAGAAGGCATCCAAGTCAACAAAGTCAGGTAAGTTAGGGAACAAGATTATCCCATAGATGCACAAAGCCAGGATAGCGTTGAAGACCACCCAACATCCTTCCTTATCGAAATTTTGAGCTTTACCCGTCAAGAATGGAAGTGGAAAGCCAGGAGTTCCAATTCTCCGTACCAAATTACCCTCCAACTCAGAGACATCAAGATGGAGAGCACCAGCCAACTTGGATAACTCAGGCTCCTTCTTAAAGTGCACAAAAGGCACCTCTTCCAACACAGGAATTCCTATTAGTTAAGCAAACTCTTCTAAAGTGGGCAATAAAACATATCCTGAGAACATGAAGCAGCGCAACTGAGGATCATAAAATTGTAGCAGCGCGTAAACACCATTTAACTCAAACTTGGAGGCTTTACAGACAAAACTCAGAATTTTCCCATACTCCTTTATGAAATATTCCATCACACTACGATCAGCCACAAAGATTAGCTTGAGCAGAGGTCCTATCTCCGGTGTCGGAAACTTATACAACACACTCTTCTTCAAATCAGGCTCCATAACGACAGTGGATTAGATTACTAGAATCAAGGAGAAAATATACTTGAAACACAGATACATGCAAAAATGTTAAAATACAAATGAGTATGCAAATGCAATAGGGGATCAAGATTGTTGTGCTGCTGACTGAGTTGAACCAGAGCTTCGCTTTGGCAAAAAAATACCCAAAATAGCACAAGATCAAGACATAGGAACCTCATAACATCAGAGATCAAAGGTCCGTACTGATAAGAAATCCGAGTAGGTTGGAGGTCAATTTTCCTGCATAACCCTCCCACTCACAGGTATGGACCTATCTCTAATAAAGTCTGGTATCCTATGCGGTCGTCAGCGTCATAGACTTTCGAGAAACGATGATACGTTCACCATTTTTGGTTTGGCATCATAGTCAAACAAAGCGGCCTCACTTAGCTGACTCCCAAATGATCGGTCTTCAGAGTCAACAACTTCCAGATCCAACACCCCCTCCCGACTAATGTACAGGATATGATATCTTCAAAGAAAACCTCGTATGAATGTGAACTTCGTGGGGACTAATACATGCTGAAACATACAGGTCCATCACTATTTTCCGTTCTAATGTTATGTGTATCCTCAAGCCTGGGTTTTGGCTTATCACTCAATGGAACAAACCCACCCAACAGCACAGTAGTAACATGATATAATGCAGGAAAGTAAAATGCAAATGTGATAAAATACAGATATAAAACAAATGTACACATATATACACACCCAAAGACAAAACACACAAGCGCTAGGATTGACTCGCATAGGGGACGGGAAAAAGTCCCCAGCAGAGTCGCCAGCTGTCGCATCGCTGCGAAGAGGGGCCGACAAAGACAGAAAAGTTGCCACCGTTTGTTATTTATCCCAAAAGAGAGGGAAAGGAAACTATTTGAGAAAACCCACAGAAGTGTGTTGCACCCCAAAATTTGCCCAACCTTTTCTAACTTGGTTTATGTTTCATTGCATTTTCATAGCATTAGCATTTGCGTACCATTGTTCATTTACAGGGGATTGGGAGAGGTGTTCCTAGTAAGAGGAGATTACCAAAGTTTCCAAGCCTAAGAAAGAGGTCTCATTCAAGCTATCAAGTGCTTATCATCATCAGAAGAAAGTCAAAGTTATTGGAAAAGGCAAATGAATGAATATGGTTCACCTCCTATCTTGGAGGTCATGAGGAGATCATCAGCTGATATTGCGTCCATGGTTATGGATGGAGAACACTATATAAGCTCATTGGACGTCTTTAGGGCCATTGAAGATCTTGTTCAAGTCATTGTATCATGTGCAAGAAGCCACAGTCAAAGGTGGTGCAGTTAGGGTTTTCATCTGGTCAACCCTAAGTCAACTGTGAAGTTGAAGGAGATTAAGACCCAATTCCAAGTCTCTATGATCATGTAATGTTGTGTTGAGGTATCTAAGAATTTATTCCAAGATCAAGCCAAGAATAATCAAGAGTGTGAGAATTTGCTAAGCCAGGGTTTCTAAGCTTGTTAGTGTAAAATCCCCTATTTAGTGCCTAACTTCAAAACCACATATCTCAAGATACAAGTTTCATCTCATCTTGACTCCAACATGAGACTTGTAGAGCATGTTCTTAGCTTTCTTTTGATTACTGGAAGTATTTCATCTAATTTCTAGAACTCAAGATATGAAGCTTGCAAGTTATAGGTCATCAGATGAATGTGATTTTGGTCAACAAAAGTCAACCAACTTCCAAGACATTTTTGACCTGTAAGGATGTTTCTCCTCACTTTGACCCAAACATTAAAGTTTTTCCTCATGATCTTAGATTTCCAAAAAGTCATAGAAGTCCTTCATCTAATTTTTAGAGCTCAAGATATGAAGCTTACAAGGCAGGGGTATTTTGGGAAACTTTGATTATAAGCCATTTTTGTTATAGGTCATTTTCATGACTTTTCACACTTCAAAGGGAACTTTGTCCAACATCAAACTTGCACCAAATGAGCTCAATTACATCTCCAAAAAATCACTTGTCATAGATATGGTTTGTATGTGAAGAATGGTGAAGAAATGCCATGAAAAAAAGTACTTAAAAGGCCTAGTTTGGATCAAAATCATATTGAACCATTTCATGACAAATTTGGGCAATTTTTGAGTGCCTTGAATGTACCAAATGCAATGCCAAGTGTCATACCCCAAATTTGTCCTACCTTTGTATAGCCTTCATTATGTATGTTTACCTACTAACTATACTCAGAAAATCCCAAAAATACGTCATTTTCAAGTGTGGTTCACCAAGTCAAGGATGAATGCTGTAACAGCCCAAATTTCATTAAATAATTAATTGTAGTAATTAATTTATTTAGTGGGATTTTATCAATGTTGGAAATTAATTTTTATTAATTGGGATTAATAGAGAATTAAGAAGGAATTGGAGAGGAAGGAAAATGAAGGAAATATATAAGAGAGAAAGAAAAGAAAAGAAAGATAGAAAACATTTGGAAAGAAAGAGGAAAGAAGAAAAAAAGGAGAGAAAGAGAAGAGAAGAAAAGGAAAAGTGGAAATCATCAAGAACCAACATCAAAGCTCCGATTAATCGAGGTAAGGGTGAGAAATGTTTCTATTTGATCATTGTATGATGTTATGTATGTTGGGTTGGGGTTTTGGTAGAGTTTTCATCACTTTCCAATTAGGGCAAAAGTTGGAATAATCGGTAGATTGATGATTTAATCGGTTGAAAATGAGCACTAATGCCGTAGAATAGTTGGGTAACATGTGTTGATGCTGTTTGTACTGATTTTGTTGTGTGAGAAGTTGGATGATGGTGGATGGTGGAGGTGGAACAGAATAGGGTTCTGTTCTGCGCAGGTTCGCTGGCTCTCGCCAGGCGAGCGAAGGCGAAGCTTCGCCAGGCGAAGCCTAGCGAATGTTGGCGAATAATTATATTTAAGTCCCAGTGGACTTCGCTGGTGGGTTCGCCAGGCGAAGTTGAGTAGCGAGGGCTCGCCCAGCGAAGGTGCTGGCGAATGGTGGCGAATGAAGTCAGTAGCTACTGACTTGGGCTCGCTGGGAAGTCTCGCCAGGCGAAGCCTAGCGAGTGTTCGCTGAGAGAGTTCGCCAGGCGAAGGCCAGGCGAAGGTTCGCTGCGAGGGTTCGCCAGGCGAATGGAGGCGAATGTGACAGCATTTTTCCTTTGCTGTGTTGTTCATGTAGAGATGGTTTGGTTGCCTCTCAGAGATCAATACCTCTATGATATGATATAGATATGATCTATTGTGATGATGTGTGTTGTGGGTAGCCTACGGGCGTGAATCCTAGAATTGTGATTTGAATGTTAATTGCATCAAGTATAAATACATGTGAACATAATGGGTGATTATGTGTGTATTATTTAATGAACTTGTGAATGCTTGATGTGTATACAATTATGTGATGAGTATGCATGAGAACATTGTGAATATGTGTGCATCACTTGTAATTGTATGATTGGTATTGTGATGTGAATACCTTGATTGTTGTGATATATGCTGTATGTGCAATCATTGTGTAATTCTTGAAGAGATGAATTATGTAAATGCATGAGATTAAGATGTCGGTCTTAAGTGCATTTGTCGTGGTTGATTGTACATGCATCATTTAGTCAAGAGGCAATGTCTGTTAGTTTCGTGGAAACTAGTGGCTTGTCCCAAACCTAGAAGAGTGGGTTTGAAGGCTTAGAGGACGGGCCTTTGTGGTTATCGGTCTAGAAGAGTGGACCCGGTTTAATGTAAAAACCGAAAAAAGATAACGGGTTATCGGTCTAGAAGAGTGGACCCGGTTTAATGTAAAAACCGAAAAAAGGATAACGAGAGTCGGTACCGCATTGCATGAGTTGCATTGAGTTATTGAGTCACATTGATATATGACATATGCATGAAGAGATGCTTATGTGTGAAGGATGAGATTGTGGAAATTGTAAGTGTATGCATAATGTGGAAATGCTCTGTGAATATCCAGGTTTGTCTATATATGTGTGGTAAATATATATGACTAAGAGAATGAAGTATGGTGAGAAATGTGAATATGTGTTATATGACTACCTATATATATATATATAATCTTATGCTTTGATTATTATGGTTATATTTCTCACCCTTCTGCTGTTTTATAATGCTCTATGAGGCATTGCAGATTAGGATGCTGGAGTCCTTTTGTGAAGTTAGTCTTCATTCTTTTGTGTCGGCTGCTCTGATATGTAACACCGGGTAGTTAGACTAGTATAGTCATTCTTTTGTGATACATTGCGATGTATCAGCTGATGTGGTTTTGTAATCTAACTGATATGATGCATTAATCTGGATGACTTATGTGCATTTGAATTAATATTTTGGAACTGATCCAATGATGTTATTTTCCTCTCAAATTGAATGTTGAAATGTGAATTCTAAAACTACGAAATTGTTACATATTTTATGGAGCAAAATGTTAAAGAGTTTCGTTGGTGAAATTGTGGCATTCTTCTTTTATACCTTATTATAAAACCTTTTTACTCTGATAATTTGTATGTGCTTAATTGTTTTATATGCATTTATTTGGGGTGTAGAAGGGGGTGTTACAAATGCAGTTTTGATTGAAGGATTGTCAGGTTCAATCTAATGTTGGTCAAACCGGTCATGTGTAGTTAAGGCCAAGAGCATTGATTCAGTTGGAGTATGGATTAGGTCATCAGACAATGGTTGAGTTATTAATACTTCATAGTTGTTAGTAATTCAGATCTTGACCATTCTTAAATTGGGGTGTTATGTAATGCTTTGGAGTTCATATGTTAGGGCATGATTCGTGATCAGGAAGGTCATGGTGAAAGTTTTGGTTTGACTTGGTATACGAGGCAAGACTTCGAGTTATAATTCATGAAATTGAATCAAGTTCGAAATTGACTTATGGTTATTATTATTATTTTCTTTTGAGGGATTGGTTTAAGGCACTATTTGTTGCACAAAGTAAATAGATAGTGTCGGGTGCGAAACTAATACGAAAGTTGGATGTTAATCTTTTTTGGTTACAATTGAAAAATTCAGAGACTTTCTATTCTTTTTGTTTTAATTTACATAAGATTAATTCAAGAGGGGATTGTTTTATAGAGAATCATAATACAAGGTATGGATGCTCATTCCTATCATCTCCAAGCCGAGCCACGTGAGATGCAATATGAGAAGGTACCAAATTGGGCTGAAAAAGTATTATTATTCCTGTCATTCAAGTTGTAAATTCATATCAGTATTCTCAAGCCCATGTTAAAAGTCACAACAAGTTTTTTGAAGCTCATGCTACAAGGCTATTTAGATTCATGAAGTTACAAAATGAATGGGAAATGAATAATGTTATCATATGTAGCAGCTCCCCGTCGCCACGATCGTTGCATGGAAAAATCATACATAACGCTTCACGACTACGTGGTGAAGGGTGCATTTCTCCATTACCCAAGAGCAATGACTTGCAAATTTCGCACGGTACCGCAGTAGCAACACCGCTAACGGCATGTACAATAAGACACTGCAAACTTCATAAATTTTGCCTGCAAATCAAGAACAACGACAACCATCAGAAGCATAGCAGCAAAAAGAGAAAAAAAGAAGCATAGTAAAAGAGGAGGAAATGCACAGAACGTTACCTGAAGCCTGATTCTTGTGTCGCCTGCGAAGAAGCCACTTTGGTCTAACCGAAACTTGAGACAAGCTTTCTAAGTTGCCTTGTTTCTCCCAAAGGTATTTCTGACAGTTTTCAACAGCCATAACTCCAGCAAAGTAGGCTCCATGCACAGATCCTTGGTTGTCTAAGCTTACAACTTCCTCGCCAAAGAATAGATTACCTAAAGGTGCACGAAGCTTATCGTACACGTCCATTGATATTCCAACCAAATCATAAGAGTAACAACCAAGGGAGTTTGGATCTGTTCCCCAATGTGACACAAGATACTGAACCTGCATTAATAAAACATAACAAAATGTCAAGTTACTGTTGTTTGATGTGTACACAAATGACATGAGAGAAGCCAAATGGTACAGAATAACTAATTGCATGAATGTGAGGAATCTCCAGACTGCATGGAATAAGGATTCGGTTAACTTACTGGCTCACAAGCATCAGGAAACATCTTCTTAAGCTGTAGCATTATAAAATTCGCAGTTGACTCGTCAGATAGTTTCTCAAGGTCGTAAGCAAACCTGCCAATTGGCATGTAAACAAGAACTGGATGGCCTGTTGCTTTATGGAGATTGAGAAAATAGCCACAGGCATATGAGGTAGGAGCAACAACACCAAGAAGTTCCACGTCAGGCCGAAACACTTTGTCAAATCTTAGTGCAATTTTATTTTCATTGCTTACACCAAGATCTGAAATTGCAGAAACTTTCCAATCAGGAAGTCTTGGTTCAAACTCAATTAAGTTGGCTTTAAGGACTCCAATTGGAACAGTGATGATAGCAGCATCAGTAACAAAGTTCCTGCCATCCTCCAAGGCATACCTGTGGTTCAGGCGTATATCAATGTCTTTTGCAAGAGCATTTATAACGGGATTATATCCTTGGACCATGAGTCCATGACCGCCAGAGAGAACATGTTCCTACAGTTAGAAACCACAGACATGTAAGCAATACTTCAGATTACCGGTGTTGATCACGAGTCAGAATTGTAAGAGAACTTTCACTCACCCAACTCGATCCCAAATCAGCCAGCAATTTGTAGTGCACCGACTTGCCGTTTCATAGTCTTGCACACGATACGGCCCAACCTGCATAAAGGTTTTTTCACAACAAATGAGGGAAATTTGCAGAACACAAAGATGGTGAACCATAAATCCGCCACACTCGAAGTTGTGCCTTCAACTCTTACCCAAACAACCTGCCCAATAAGAGTAAATGACCTGCAAAAACAAAAATCATGTTCACTCCATATAACTGTTACTCAAAAACGACCTACACCACAAGCCATTAGCCATTACCTGCCATACACACTTACAAAGGAAAAATTCTTTCAAGACACAGTTTATAGAACGCAATCAGGTCGCAACTTGTAGCTGCAGAAAGTCTCTCTGAATGCCTTTCAAAACAGATGACTACAACCTACAAACAGATGACTGCAATCAGCCAATTTCTTCTGGTTTAGAACAGCTCATAACCTACAAAAAGAGAAAAAAATACAAGCGGTTGTGATTCGTACGAGGAGAATATGTTGAGAAGTATTGATGATGGCAATGCATCTATAGAGTTCTTTTACTTA
Organism: Lathyrus sativus; assembly: GCA_963859935.3. Lineage (NCBI taxonomy): Eukaryota > Viridiplantae > Streptophyta > Magnoliopsida > Fabales > Fabaceae > Lathyrus > Lathyrus sativus. The sequence continues at coordinate 140,798,602 of OZ012741.1, read as the reverse complement.
AGACCAATATAGGGAGAAATTCAAAGTAAAAAAGACTTACAAGGACAACATCGCAAGAAGCTACCGCGCCGCTTTGCATCAGGTAAAGGCCAATACCTGCAGAACTGTAAACAAAAGAAACAATAATCTCAATAGCAGCGTATCTCCTCGGCAACTGGCCTTACATAAAAATAAGTTTCAAAAAATATAATTTGAGTAAGGATGTCTGGAGCAACACAAGTCTTGATGTCAGAATTTGAATTAGAGACATTGAGAAGTGTCTTTTGGACAGTTGAGTTTTTGACAGGGCTTTGTTACGGTGGAGTTGAAAATGTGCAGCAAGGATGGGACGGATTTGAAGATCTATACCATAAACCGGAGAACCCTGTCACGCCGAGAAGCACACAAAGGAGTTCATTAAGAGACACGACAAGAAATTCTGTGCTTATGTCAAGAAATTAAGAATGAGAATGAAGTAATAAGTCTCACCAAGAAAATGTCCAGATCATTCACAACTTCGTCCTCCAATTGACAGCAATTGCATCTTACAAAACCAGCCACAGCAATAAGGAATGCGCAAGCTCCGCAGGATGCCTTCCGTCACTGCCAATGAAACCTTCACAGAACTGCACCAGCCAAACAAGAAATCCTGCAACAGAAGTTACAAAATTGTGACAGAAGAGTAACAGACCCAATTCTTTTACAAAGTGCAACTCAGCCCAATACTAAAAGTGCAGTATCTTCATTACGCCTGCAGTTCTAGCAATTTTGCACGACTAGCCCATACCACAGTACGCAGTTTATGTCGTACCAGTAGCAGTCCACACCAAGTATTCATACCGTTCAAAATTTCAGCCCCGACAATGATGAGTAATGCGCAGCAGCATGATCCACCACCGACTAAAGGAAAAAGCTGTTTTTTTTATACAATCCAAAGTGGTCCTATGATTCACGCGTAAAGATCAAACCTGCAAACAATATCATCAAAATGACCACACATGAGAAAATAAGAAAGTTGAAGACAAATCTGACTCAAGATCAGTGTGAAGTTTCGATGTTCTATACAGTGTCGAGAAGCGGACGCCAAAAGCCCTTTGTGGATGCAATCAAGACGCATAAGGAAAAGTCTCCACGAGAACATCATTGTTCCTATCCTCACCATATCAAGCCTTGGTCATGCCCAGTCCCTACGAATGATCACATACATGAAAAAAGACGAGAGATGGTTAAGGAAAATTTGTAAGCAATCCACAAAGAAACTCGGTCAGGCAAGCCATTACCGAGTGAGTGTAAGACACGAGCTTATTGGCAAAGCTTTAACGCAAACAGGTGTAAGTTGAATTACGCCAATGGTTTATAGCATCATCTGCAATGAAAAAACAAGCCAGTCCAAGAAATTAAAAGAGGGCAACCGTGTCAGCAACATGGTCGAAACCGCCACAGCTCACAAGTCGCAATGAAAGGAAACATTATTAAATGGAAATTGTAAGCAAGATACTAAGGAAACAAGGACGAGGCATGTAACACGTACCGTCTCGCAGCTCTCGCCGCAAGTCATTATGCGGTCCAGCCATAGGTTAAACATCACTTTGTGACCAACTTCCGTAAATGCAATTGAAGCAACAAACCTGTGACAGACCAGGATTAACTTAGACTAACAGCTATGTCACTCGCAAAGTTTATGCGAAAACCGTATTGAGGGCGCATGGGAGGCAGCTCCAAAGTCATGTAGAGACCTCACTCAGACCTCACATACTCGCACCAAAGGCAATAAAGAGTGGATCCTAAGCAGGACCTGGCGTGTTTCAACTTCCACCACCTCAAATACCATGCCAACTGCCATGAAAACAGAGTCAGGATTGCATTCAGACCATATCCACACTGTTAAAAAAAGAAAAGAAAGGGAAAACACATGCTTACTGCCAATTAGAAAAGGATGAATACCAGTAAAGTTAGCAAGAAGTTTGCAAAGCTTTTACTACTAGTTTTTGACTTGCTCCTTGTCCTTGCCTTGCCACCTTTAAAAATCATACCCTGCATCATTTTCAAACAGAAGTACAAATCATTTTGAATACATTTACCACAGTAAAAGCAAAAAGAGGGAGTTACCGCAGTGAAAAGTAATTGAAGATATTACCTCACTACAGACAAAAGAAATTGTACTACCTCACCTCAATCCTCTACATACTCTCTCCATATAAAACCGTGTGAGAAGTGACAGCAAAGGGAGGAGCTAGCAGCCTCCAACCGAAACCCTAACCCTAAAGTAAAACCCTAATCTGCCTCCAAGCTCCAAAAAAAAACTCAAAAAATACCTTCATCTCAAGACTTCAATCTGACTTCATGCTTCCTCCATTTTTTGACAGAAACAATTCAACACCATAAGCCAACCTTCAATTCTGCTAAACAGAAAAAACCATTGCTTAAACCTTCCAACATCAATTTCTTCGACCTCTCTAATCTTCAACCCAGACTTCCACCGAAACTCATTCACGAAAAACTTCTACTCCCCACTACCGTCTTCAAACTGAAACCACACAAATCACCTTTCAAACTTTCATTTTCCCTGTTCTCCATTAACCATCGAAACCACACGCCCAAACTTCAACCTCAAATAAAAAAAAACCTTCAACCTTCAACCCTTTCAACTTTCCTTCATTCAACCACAATAAACCAGATCGCAAAACCCCTTTATCGAACCAGCCTCAGCCTCAACGATACCAGATAACACATCTTCTTCATTGCAACCATTCAACAACAACAAAACCTTCAAACGGAAAATGACTCCTCCGTAAACACCCCCCAATCTCTAAGCATCTTCCCAACCCATTTTTCAATATTAAACCACCCAAAGCAACAACACCAAATACACACCCAAATCGAAATTGAAACTAGAGGGAGAAGAATAAGAGCACGAAAACCAGAACGATATTGAATGGTGAGTGATCAAAGCGAAGAAACTGAGACGGAACCAGAGAAGGTCGGATATGCGTTATTCACGACTTGTCGTACCGTTGTTGATGAACGCGATTTCACGGTTTTGTGTGGTTGAGATTTGGTTTTTGTTAGTTTGGTTCTTATTATATCTTGTGTGTTTTCTTTTTTCATTTGACCATTTCAAGTTTTAAACATTAATATTGGATTGTTTTTTAATATATAAACTCGTTCCATTTATGTGTTGTTGCTGATGGTAGGCTCGGGGCGCATTCCCCTTTCGTTAATACCTCCCCCTTTCTCGTTTGCAGCAAGCACCGATGTGGATGATGGGCTTCTTTTTGAAGCCCACATGATTCTACATCCTTTCGTTTTTAGTATACCCCTCATTTTCTTTTTTTGTTTAGAACTTTCTAATATAATATTTATTTTGGTAAAAGATTTTTGTTTATAATGTTGAAAAGAACTTTATTTCTGAAAAAATATATGTTTTTTAAATCTTTTTTTTAATTAATTATCTCAACTTCTTTTTAGGGTCGATGACGAGACTTCCACCGTTTAACCGTCACATTAGTGGCGTGAAACAAAGGATCCGAGACCACCTTTGTTTTTTCAATTTTATTTCGGTAAACTAACATTAAATTTAATTTCTGCCAAACATTATTCATATTATTTCATATTATCATATTTATTCATATTATTTATTATCATATCTCATTATTCATATCTCACTCACCCATATTTGAAAACACTTAATAAATTATCGAACCTCCTAAAAGTCGAATCGGTGGACTGTTGTATCATTGGTTATTTGCAGGTATCTTGATTTTAAGTCGTGCCCGACTTTGCTCAAGGCGTAGTTTAGGACACAAATGCACACACACGGCTTTCTCTTGGGCTACCTGACAATGAGATCCCTTTATTTCGTGCAATCCCGTGCAAATTACATGTATCCCTTCCCCATTCCGATGTATGTTTCGCATTTCTTTGATTATTAGTTTATCTCCTAGGAGCACCCATAGGGACTAGAGCGGATCCAAACTATTTTCAAACTGATTCTCGATCCATCATCGAGCCACCTTCAAACAACCCGTAAGTCGAGTGCTCATACGCATTCGCCATCAACCTATTACAACTCGACCCTTGATGCGTAAGTCAAGTCGGTCTCTTTTTCAAACAATTTCATTTTCAACACGCTTTGCACGCGATAACGAGTCAAACCCTTGATCCAACGTCAAGCGAATTTTCGAAACAAACCATCAATCAATTAACAACTATTTAATTCTTTTCAAGGTGTAAAGAGTAGGTTCAAGTCTTTGATCTTACTTTCAGTTGTTTACATGCGAGTTGTCTTATTCGGGTGTGAACAATTGACGCCTCTAAATAACATTAACAACTCGACATCGTTCAACTATCTCCAACTCAAACAACTTTCTTTTCACGATGAAAAAGAGAGTGTTCCAAGTTTGTGGTCCGCTCTCCCGATTATTTGGAGTTTGAGAAGTCTTTCTTAAGCTTCAATTAATCGTCATCATTTCAACCTCATCCTTTCAAACACAACTTCTCTTATGATGAAAAAGAGAGTGTTCCAAGCCTTTGGTTCACCCTCCCGATTATTTTGGTCCGAGAAATCTTTCTCAAGCTAAAGTAGTTGTCATCAGTTCAAACACCATTCAAACATGACATTATTCTTCAAGATGAAAAAGAGAGTGTCCCAAGTCTTTGGTTCGCTCTCCCGATTACTTGGGTCCGAGAAGTCTTTCTTAAACTTCGAGTAATCGTCATCCGTACCCATATCAAATCCAATTCAAATCTCGTTTCCTTCGTGGTTGTTACCACGAACTACGAGCGCTCTGATTCTTTATTCATTCATGAATGTAAGATACGTAGGCACAAGATTGCGATGATCTTGGCGAGCATAATCCCTCCATCTTCCATTTCCCCCTATCCTTTCCCGTAGTCAAACTACGACGCTCTGATTTCTCATTCTCGTCCGAATGAGCATACGTAGGCACAAGGGCCCCAATCCTTGGCGAGCACCCTATCCTTTATCCATCCCATTTCCCCTAGCGTCTTTAGCCCTTATAGTATCCTTTAGCATTTAGTAGCGAGAAGAGAAGAATTAAGTTTAGCTAACATCCATTAACTCGAATTAAGAGGTTCCCGTCGAGTACGACGGACGTGAGGGGTGCTAATACCTTCCCCTCGCGTAACCGACTCCCGAACCCAGGAATATGGTTGCGACGGCCGTGTTCCTTCCGTGTTTATGAGGTTTTCTCGATATTTTCCTCTCCTGTTTATTTGGGAAAAATAAAGTTCGGTGGTGACTCTGTCGAACCGCATTTCAGCGCCTTTTGCGCGAGGGTCGTATGTTCGAAATGGAATTTTCGAGGTGCGACAGGTGACGACTCTGCTGGGGACTTTGCTCCATGCAAGAGAGAGTCGAGCCTATCTTAGTTTGAGTTGTTAGCTTTTTGTTTTTATTTTCTTCTCGCTTATTTGTTTGTATCCTTATCTTGGTTGCTTATGCTTGAGGCATTGTGGGGGTTGCTATGCTTATGGTTACTTTGTGAGATGGCTCTACACCCGAGTCTGAGTATATCCCTAGGATTAGGATGGTGGTTGTGTAGTGGAGACTTGCGTGGAGTCGTTCACGTTAAGTTGAAGCGAAAACCCCGCATGGAGTAGATTCCTTTGAGATGTTGTTGTTATGGTGATTCTTCGCCATAGCAATAAGGTTTTCAAGTTTGAATCGTTGATCCCAAGGACCATAAACCGTTTTATCCATGGTGGTTGGTAGTGTTAATTCTATGTGAATTAATACGAACGCCCCAATCAGATGAGATCCCTTTAACGTATTACTTTCTTACAGTAATATTTTCAACCTCGATCTATGACTCTGAGAACCTTTTCTAGAATCCGTGTGTCGATGGTTGTGTAGTTGATGCCTCCGAGAAGTCTTTCTCGCGTGGAAGATACGAGAACCTCACCTATAGGAGATTCTATTGAGGATATTATCATCATGATGAGGCTTTGTCATGGCAGTAATATCTTTGAAAGATATCCATGACTCTAGGAACGTACCCGTTTTAGAATCCTACCTGTGGGGGTTTCTTTGGGCAGTGATTGTGATCCTTGAACCGTTCACCCGGCTAATTCTCAGAACTGTTTGAATTTGTGATCCTGTGATCCTGGATCTTGCATCTTGCATTGCATATCATTTGCATTGCATCTCATTTGTTGTGCATCTTGCATTCTCTTTCCTTCAGCAGTTTCTCATGTTTCTCTTTCCTTCATATTCAGTAAATCAAGTTGAGTCCTCGACACCAGTACGCAACTAGAGCCAATACAAGACGAATGATGGAGCAGATTCAACAAGAGCAAGCTACCTTTAGGGAAGAGGTGGATTCTATGAAAGGAAAGATCGACCAGATCCTCGAAGCCATCCTCATGGCCAGAAGAGAGGAAGAACAGCGTGAAGCCGCTGCTGTCGTCACCAACAATGGTCAAGGACAAGGATCTACTGCCATCCCTTTGGTTCCAATTCTAAATCCTCATGGGATGCCGTTGAACTTCAATAACGCAGCCGAAGGGAACACTTCTCATCCAACCCCAGCGCCTGGAGTTACCATTGGAGCTATCCCGCAGGCCCAACCTACTGCTGTGCAAATTCCAGTTCCTCATATCGAAGATACTCTGATGGATCAGTATGATGACGTTCAGAACTATCATGCTGCTATCCCCATTGCCAGTCCTGTTGCTGTTCAGGATTCAGAAGCCCTGAAGATGTGTCGAGATCTAGTCGAGAAACTCCGAGCCATGGAGGGGCACAGTTCAAATTCTTTCAGTGCTTTGGAATTATGCTTGGTACCTGATGTTGTCATTCCTCCCAAGTTCAAGGTGCCTGAGTTTTCAAAGTACAAAGGTCTCAGTTGCCCAAACATTCATCTGAAGATGTACTGTCGCAAGATGGCTGCCTATGCCAGAGACGAAAAGCTCATGATTCATTGCTTCCAAGACAGTTTGTCTGGGGAATCACTCGAATGGTATATGCAGCTGGAACACAACAGTGTGCGCACTTGGGCCGAGCTAGCCGATGCATTTGTCAAGCAGTATAAGTACAACACAGATCTTGCTCCGAATCGTACTCAGCTTCAGAGTATGACTCAGAAGGACAACGAATCCTTCAAGGAGTACGCGCAACGATGGAGAGAGCTAGCCGCAAGAGTTCATCCACCACTCATTGACCATGAGCTGATTGACATTTTCATGGGTACCCTGCAAGGCCAGTACTACGAAAAGCTGATCGGTAGCGTCTCCGCTGGATTCTCTGACTTGGTGATCGTCGGTGAGAGAATTGAAGAAGGGTTGAAGAGTGGAAAGATACCAGGAGGTTCTAACAGCCAGGCCAACGCCAAGAAGCCTTCCAACGAATACAAGAAGAAAGAGGGCGAAACAAATGCCATCTATTTACAGAAAGGGCAGGCTTCTCTACAAGCCCCCGCTCCTATGCCTTATCAAGTTCCCTATTATCAGTATCTGTATGTTGCTGCCACGCAATATGCTCCAATGTCTTATCAGCCAGTTGTTCAAGCAGTGCAAGCTCAAACGCCACGGCAACAGGCTCCTCAGCAACAAGCCTACAACCAGCAAGGATATCAGTATCCTCCTCAGCAACAGCAGATGCAAGCTACTCAGCAACGACAAGGTACTCGCCCACAGCGTCCACAGAGAACATGGAGACCAGATAGAGTCTTTGATCGTCTACCCATGACATATGCTAAAATCTTTGCTCAGTTGATGGAGAAGAAAGTTGTTGTTCCGAGAGATTTGGCTCCTCCAACTGTCATTCCTGCCGATTACGATGCAAATGCTCATTGTGAGTTTCAAGGGCGCCCCAGGTCACACCATTGAGGACTGCAAGGCTTTCAAGCACATAATTCAAGACATGATCGACAGGGATGCTATCAACTTCAATGGGAAGTCTCCAAATATCATCAACAATCTGATGCCACCAGTCAACTAGTGCCAACATCAGATCGATTCCAGTCAAGTTCATTCCTCGAAGAAGGCCGTCATGCTGCCATTTCGCATTTCTTATGTTTTGTCTTTGTTTATTTAAGTATTGTATGCTTTGGCCAATTGCCATTCGTATTTGGTTTTCATTAATGTATCGTTTATGCATGTTTTGAATTAGTTATGTCGTATTCACTCATGTTTTTTCACTTATCACCGACACATTTATTCACTCCACTCTATTCACTGTTGTTTAGCGTGATTTGAGGGAGGATGATGAAAACGAGATACCCATAATTGCAAACCGTATGCTTTCGGACCGAATCTCGTCAATGATGTACAGGAATTGTTTCAATTCCCCATACACCGGAGATATAAGGGGTTAATCCCTAATAAACCACTTCGAGCCTAGAAGTAGCAGTTTCCTTCGGATATTCAAACCTTTACATTAAACCTGGGGAAGGGTAGTATTCAGTTAATCCAATCCTGCATTCAAATCAACAAGCAAAATCCAGAAGACGGTTGTTCATCAAAGACCCGTGACATGGCAGTCACAATCCTCCAATAAAATAAAAAAAAAATCAAAAGCCTGCTAAGTCAAACACCTTAGAAGGGACTTAGGCAAAATCAAGGAAAATCCCGATGGATCTGACAAGCAAAGTCAATCCATGCAAAAGATGGGGATCAACAAAAAACAAAAGCAAAATAGGACCCCGAAACCCTCAACAAAAAACAAAAATTCAGTGGCCACCCAAATCAAAAGGGGCACTGGCATCCATCAAAATAAGGTGACTGCCACGTCGAGCAAACCTTGAACCTTCGAGCTTACACCGTCCAAACAAGTGTAGAATTAACTGAGCGTAGGACTGGAGATCATTAAGAAGAAGGGGTGGGTACAAATCATACTTTGAGCCTAATATCCTTTGTTTCATAACCGTGAACCAGACCACGTTATAGCCCTCGAAAGACCTAATTGAGGCGAGGTTTATTCTGAAAGCATACTATCGCAAGGTTGCGTAACCTGACTCCTCACATGATTGCTAATCACCAGCATTGGTGTCGTTATCCTTGCAATATCTTTTACACCAATCAAACAGCACAACGTTTGGGCTAACTGTCCGTTCGTCTCACTACTATAACACTTTCAAATAAGCAATATTTTTCAATCTTGCATCGAACTTTGCATTAATATTACCATTTATGAATGTACAATTTTAATTTCAAATCAGTGCTAGGTATTCAAGGACATCTCAACAAAAGACAATCAAGGAGGAACTTGACTTCCAGTGGTTGGCACAAAGCAAGACTACTTCAAAACCCACAGGCTGGGGCAAATCGCTCAAGAGCCCGAGCAGGGGCAGACCATTGCCATGTTCAGACTGGGGCAAGACCAGGTCGTCCTGACCATCAAGCAAAGTTGCAACCTTCTCTGAAGGAAATACACAACAAATCGCCAAATACCCAGACTTAGGGCATATAGAGTATCTTCGCCTGTGTCAATCATGGCGTCTTCAGCAAACTACGTGTCGAGGAAGTCAATCCCTCCCACCACCCGAAGTCCAATTCACTTTGGCAACTACCCAAAGTCCACCACGCTGGCGTCTCCCTGCATTTCCAATTACTTGTCTGCAATCATATGCATCATATGCATCGCACTCGACCTCATAAATATCTTGCATCATATGCATACTCCAATCATACTATACTTCCCCAACTCTTGCATCTCCGCGCGTCAGCATTTGCATCTGCACTTCCATCCGTTATGGAACATCATATCATCAAGCATTCACATATGCAAGTCAAGGTTCAGGATCAACCTCGAAGAAACTTCAAGACAATCATCATCCCAATCAGGGGTATTTTTGCAGGATTGTGGGTTTGTCCCACGATTTTCAAGAGCTTCAAAGCAGTCATCAGCCCAGACAGGGGCAATCTTCTGCAATTGTGGGTCTCTCCCACAAAATTTGAAGTTATTCAGAGCAAGATTCAGCCCAGTCAGGGGCATTTTTCAAAGACCATGGGCGTCTCCCATGACGTATTTCAACCTTGTGGCTGATCAGATCTTCAAATCAACATTCAGCCCAGTCAGGGGCATACCATTCAAGACCGTGGGCGTTCCCCACGAAGTTATTCAACCTTTTGCTGGGCAAATCCAAGAAGTTCAGTGCAAGATTCAGCCCGAGCAGGGGCATCTTCAGCAAAGCCGTAAGCAGCCTTTTGTTGAGCAAGACAAGACATCAAGGCCAACTCAGTCCAGTCAGGGGCATCCTCTTCAGAATTCATGGGCGTAACCATGAAGTCATTTCAACAATTACGAACTCCAAGCAAGTCAGTGGTCGTCCCCATTGATTCATTTCAACCCAATCTTCCTCTTGGGTATTCCCCAATGAGTTGTATTCAGCAAGCGTGACCGTTGTCAATTGCCTTACTATCATCCTTTTGGTGATAGTCGAACCTCGTCAGTTCAACCCAGCCTGCATCCTTTTGGTGTTGGTAAACTGCAAATCTGTATTGTCCTATCATCCTTTTGGTGATAGCGACCTGTTGGTGTGAGTTTCGCTCCGTCATCCTTTTGGTGAGGGGTCTATCATGGTCATTAATGATAGATTGTGCGATGTGTTTTGTGTTTCGCTCCATCATCCTTTTGGTGAGGGGTCTATCATGGTCATTAATGATAGATTGTGCGATAGTTTATTTGAGTTTCGCTCCGTCATCCTTTTGGTGAGGGGTCTATCATTGTCATTAATGATAGATTGTGCGATGTGTTTATTTGTGTTTCGCTCCGTCATCCTTTTGGTGGGGGATCTATCATGGTCATTAATGATAGATTGTGCGATGTGTTTTGTGTTTCGCTCCGTCATCCTTTTGGTGAGGGGTCTATCATGGTCATTAATGATAGATTGTGCGATGTGTTTATTTGTGTTTCGCTCCGTCATCCTTTTGGTGGGGGGTCTATCATGGTCATTAATGATAGATTGTGCGATATGTTTGGTGTGTGTTTCGCTCCGTCATCCTTTTGGTGGGGGGTCTATCATGGTCATTAATGATAGATTGTGCGATGTGTTTATTTGTGTTTCGCTCCGTCATCCTTTTGGTGGGGAGTCTATCATGGTCATTAATGATGGATTGTGCGATAGTTTATTTGTGTTTTGCTCCGTCATCCTTTTGGTGGGGGGTCTATCATGGTCATTAATGATAGATTGTGCGATATTGTTTGGCGTGTGTTTCGCTCCGTCATCCTTTTGGTGGAAGGTTTGTCATAGTCATTAATGCCAGATTGTGCGAGTGTGTTTTGCTTTATCATCCTTGTGGTGGTAGTAGCCGTGTATATTTCGGCCCATCATCTTTTTGAAGACCTTTTCCATTCATCCACAGTTTAATCAGAGGTTTAACTTTAGCCAGCATTTTAGCTCCCGGGCTTTTCTTTTCTTTCTGTACAAATTCAGGGTTCTCTTTATATCTAATCAACTTCTACCTTGAAAGAGTAAACTCCATGGCAGTTCATCTTACTCGGTCTAAGCCAATAAGATAGGGGCATCTGTCATACCCCAAATTTGTCCTACCTTTGTACAGCCTTCATTATGTATGTTTACCTACTAACTATACTCAGAAAATCCCAAAAATACGTCATTTTCAAGTGTGGTTCACCAAGTCAAGGATGAATGCAGTTTTGATTGAAAGATTGTCAGGTTCAATCTAATGTTGGTCAAACCGGTCATGTGTAGTTAAGGCCAAGAACATTGATTCAGTTGGAGTATGGATTAGGTTATCAGACAATGGTTGAGTTATTAATACTTCATAGTTGTTAGTAATTCAGATCTTGACCATTCTTAAATTGGGGTGTTATGTAATGCTTTGGAGTTCATATGTTAGGGCATGATTCGTGATCAGGAAGGTCATGGTGAAAGTTTTGGTTTGACTTGGTATAAGAGGCAAGACTTCGAGTTATAATTCATGAAATTGAATCAAGCTCGAAATTGACTTATGGTTATTATTATTATTTTCTTTTGAGGGATTGATTTAAGGCACTATTTGTTGCACAAAGTAAATAGATAGTGTCGGGTGCGAAACTAATACGAAAGTTGGATGTTAATCTTTTTTGGTCACAATTGAAAAATTCAGAGACTTTCTATTCTTTTTGTTTTAATTTACATAAGATTAATTCAAGAGGGGATTGTTTTCTAGAGAATCATAATACAAGGTATGGATGCTCATTCCTATCATCTCCAAGCCGAGCCACGTGAGATGCAATATGAGAAGGTACCAAATTGGGCTGAAAAAGTATTATTATTCCTGTCATTCAAGTTGTAAATTCATATCAGTATTCTCAAGCCCATGTTAAAAGTCACAACAAGTTTTTTGAAGCTCATGCTACAAGGCTATTTAGATTCATGAAATTACAAAATGAATGGGAAATGAATAATGTTATCATATGTAGCAGCTCCCCGTCGCCACGATCGTTGCAAGGAAAAATCCTACATAACGCTTCACGGCCACGTGGTGAAGGGTGCATTTCTCCATTACCCAAGAGCAATGACTTGCAAATTTCGCACGACACCGCAGTAGCAACACCGCTAACGGCATGTACAATAAGACACTGCAAACTTCATAAATTTTGCCTGCAAATCAAGAACAACGACAACCATCAGAAGCATAGCAGCAAAAAGAGAAAAAAAGAAGCATAGTAAAATAGGAGGAAATGCACAGAACGTTACCTGAAGCCTGATTCTTGCGTCGCCTGCGAAGAAGCCACTTTGGTCTAACCAAAACTTGAGACAGGCTTTCTAAGTTGCCTTGTTTCTCCCAAAGGTATTTCTGACAGTTTTCAGCAGCCATAACTCCAGCAGAGTAGACTCCATGCACAGATCCTTGGTTGTCTAAGCTTACAGCTTCCTCGCCAAAGAATAGATTACCTAAAGGTGCACGAAGCTTATCGTACACGTCCATTGATATTCCAACCAAATCATAAGAGTAACAACCAAGGGAGTTTGGATCTGTTCCCCAATGTGACACAAGATACTGAACCTGCATTGATAAAAATAACAAAATGTCAAGATACTGCTGAGATGAGCTTGCGCGAAAATAAGGTGACGGCATGACAGAAGAGTCGCCACCTTTCGTTATTTATCCCTCAGAGCGGGAAAGGAAACGATCGGAAAAACCTGACGAATAAGGGTAAGACAAGGTCATCGCAACCATTGTCTGGGTTCGGGAGTCGGTTACGCAAGGGGAAGGTATTAGCACCCCTCACGTCCGTCGTACTCGACGGGATCCACGCTTGTTTGTTTACTTGGACGGGTTGGTTATAATCTATCTACCTATCAAGGCTGGCTGAAAAAGAAAAGAAAAATGACTCGGCAAAGCGTCGCACTTTATGCCTACGTATTCTCATCAGAGAATGAGAAATCAGAGTCAACGTAGTTCGGCCTACGAAGGGTTGTGGGGGAAAGGTTGCTCGCTAGGATATCGCATCCTATGCCCACGTACTCCCACACTGCATGGAAGATCAGAGCAAACGTAGTTCGGGAAACTACGGGTTATCTCCTGCTTTGAAAGAAGTGTTTTTTTTATTGTCTGCGATTTCAACCGCACTAGAGACTATCACCTGAGAGTGAATGCGTCGCATGTCACCCAAAGGGTACCATACTAAACATCCAGACTGTGGAAAAGGAACTCTCCCACAATCCTTTCTCAGATAGCTTAAGGCTCGTAACGTACGAAAGAAATCATTCATGATTACTGTATCTTAAACTGCTTTGAGATGAGAAGAGAACAGGCCCAACTAGGAGGGAGACTATCAAGTCATACTGTTATCATGCCATGGATTCATCCAATGGTTGAGGTTTGAACAGGGAACTCCTAGAAGTCGTCATGCATAGGTTTCAACCTAAAAGTCTATCATCAAATCCTTATCAAAGGAAATGAGAGTCCTAAGGGATCATGTCAATGATACACCAAAACAGACAAAAGCATCAGCTTTAACAGTAAAATGCATGCAATGCAAGTGAGGGAGGAAATGTGTGTGGGGCTTCAGCCTCCACAAGCTCATCTCAACCTTAATCCAGTCATGAAATAACAGTAATCATACTGAAAATAAACAACATGCTATCAAGCACTATACAGAGAAAAGAAATGAAGTGCCATCAGGCAAACAAACCACATGCTTGAGACAGAAATTCTACATCTAAACTCTAATCCTAACCCTAAAGACAAAACCCTAATTAGATCTAAGCAAAGCTCTGAAGCAAAACCCTAATCAAAAGAAAACAATCCCAGTCTTCAAGCTTTAAAACAAGCCTACCAAAGAAAGGGAGCTAAGTAGGCAGACTCATAGTGTCTTCCTCAGGAAAGCACTAGGAGGCTTATACTCAGGAGTCATATCCTACGTGGCTCAACAACTGTGATCAGTTTACATTCCTCCTCAGGAGAAATTAAACTCACATGAAGGCTCCAACATCATTGGATACTTAAGAAGTCCTACATGAACTAAGGGAGCTAAGTGAACAGACCCATAGGACCTTCCTCAGGAAAGTACTAGGAGGATTCCACTTAGGAATCGTATCCCATGTGGCTCAACAACTGTGATCAGTTTACATTCCTCCTCAGGAGAAACTAAACTCACATGAAGGCTCCAATATCATTGGATACTTAAGAAGTCCTACATGAACTAAGGGAGCTAAGTGAACAGACCCATAGGACCTTCCTCAGGAAAGTACTAGGAGGCTTCCACTTAGGAATCGTATCCCATGTGGCTCAACAACTGTGATCAGTTTACGTTCCTCCTCAGGAGAAATTAAACTCACATGAAGGCTCCAACATCATTGGATACTTAAGAAAGAGGTGAGAAGAAAGAATGAAAGACATCCATAGTGCCTTCCTCAGGAAAGTACCATGAATTTCCCTCAAACTTCAGGATCTCAAACCTCACAACAGAGAACAAGCTCCAACCTCTCAACCTCTGAGTCTTGATCTTCAATCCTCTCCTTCATCATGCTCCTTCAACAAGGTCTTCAAAACAAACCAGGCCCCACAACAATTCCCCAAAGATAAACCCCAGAGATAGACAAATATCACACAGACAGTCAATACCATCAATCATCTTCAGAAAATACCTAAAAATACTAAAGCAAGGGGGAAGAAATTAAAAATCATTTACAAGGGTCTATAACACCTACCCATAACATCCCTATATGCCCATACCCAAAAATCAAGTCAAAACACCTAAAGGAAAATGAATTATTTCACCTATGCTAAACCTAAACCCTAATTAGGTACCCTAATGCTAACCTAATTAAACTAATCAAATTTTAATCTAAAAATCATGAATTAAATCCTATGGGAAACTATGATTCAATATCTAATCACACTAAAAAGAATGAACCAAAAAGCCTAAGGGAAAGTCCTAGAAGAAATTCTACAAAATTGAGTACCATATTAATCCTATTTAAAAGCTATTTAAAAGAATAATATGCTAAAAATATTAAAAGAAAATAAAATGCCAATTTTATTTATTGATATTTTTCTAGACAGGATTATAAACCTATAGAAAAAACAAGAATTAAAAAAATATTAATTTTTCTATTTTATATGATTTATTTACAAACAAGAAAATATGAAAGAAATTAAAAATCAAGGAATTAAAATAAATGGGATGGGGGGTGAGAACAGTAAAGCGCCCAGTTCACTTTCTATGATGGGCCAGGGATGGGGGGTGCCATTAGCGAATGCCCTAGGCCCATATGCGCTCAGAAAAACAATTGAGAAATTAAAAGAAAATTAAAAAGACAACGGTATGAATAGCAACCAATTTTAGTTCAAAAGTTGATTTGGGCCGCTGGTGTGGGTGTCAATAGCAGCGAATTGCTGAGGCCCAGGTCTTCCACTTATTTAAACGCGGCGTTTTGGCTGGGAGATTTCCCTCCGCTTCTTGTTTGAATTGAGGCCGCACGATGAGATTATTTAGTCAAATAATCAGAACGATCCAACGGTGGAAGGATCGTCTTCTCCAAACTTCCCTTAGGGTTTCAGACTTGCCAGGTTCATGCACACGATTTCGAACCTCTCGTTCTCTCTCCATGCTCAATGAAATTCAAAGTTTCCAAAAGAAAAAATGACCTACTGATTGCCATGAACAAAACCAAACGCGTAGTTTTCCTTGAAACCTCTTATATCATCCAAACAGAAAGCTTCAAGACTAGGGTTCCAACATTTTTCTCTGTGATCAACTCGGTTAAAACTCAAATCTAATGGTATGATCCTGTTCTTGGCCTTGCCCTAATCAATCTAAACCATACCATATCCATTAATACCCTACATACAACCTGTTCTTGAAACTCAAAGAAATGGCACCCTGCCATGAAACTCCATAGATCTTCCTCTAATCCTCAGAACTTAAGCAACTAACCTAGTAGGTTAATTCTACACCTAGAAACTTGATTGAATGCGCATAAATAATGAGATATGGGTAGAATCACCAACCTGTCAAGTTGTAATGGTGGATGTGGTTTCACTCCAATTCAGTGCTTGCAACCTTCCATGATTAATCTTTAATGGAAGATAAGAATTCTGTATGCAAAAAGATTGATGGATAATGCTTGTAATGAGTGAATCGTGGCTTGCTTTCACTTGAAGTCTCTCTTGAATATCACCTTCTCCTCTCACTCTCTCCACCAATCTTGCCAACCTTTTTATTCATTGTGATCCCCTCAATATATAACCATCCATAGAATCATCTAGAACTTCCTAGAATGAGCTAGAATGTCATGGAAAATCTCTTGTAATGACATATGGTATATCTCATATCTCATGCATTAGGCCTTTGTTTTGTGTCAAAATCTCCTTACAAGAGATATTGGGAGTGGAATGAGTGAAAAACAAACACTTCCTTGCCTTGTGTGAAGTTTTCCAAGGATTCCTTATTATGCAAGAAACAACATTACAAAGTAACCCCCATTTTAAGACTTCAAATCAAAAATATATTTAAACCATTGTTTTTAAAATGATGTTTGGATTCAAAATGACATATTGGATGACCTATTTTGGAGTCATAGATCTCCCAAACCAATTTCCAACTTGGATCCATTTAAGTTATAAGCCATTTTTAGGTCATTTTCAACCATTCTTGTAAATCCTTTCTACAAGCTCTTCCAACAACTCATGACCACTTTTCTAGGCTTAAAATCCCATTTTGAACAACTTTGATGTTTCGAGTTTTTCCATTTGAGGCTTGGAAATAGGAGATATGGCCTTTGCTTAAAATGACCTATAACTTCCAAATGACCAAAATACCCCTGTCTTGTTCAAACCATAAGTTGAGTTCTACAAATCCTATCAATGACTTCTAGTACTCTATAGAAAGCTAAGAAGATTCTCTTCAACATTCATGTTGACCAAGAGATCATAGGAATCATCCTACTAGGGAAAAAGTTGTCTGCAAGTTGGGTGACTTTCAAGGTCCCAGATTCACACACCTCAGATGACCTGTAATTTGTCAAAACCATAACTTGAGCTCTGCACATCCCATCAAGGACTTCTACCACTCAAATTAAAGCTAAGAACAAGCTCTACAACATTCATGTTGTGGTGAAGATGATATATCAACCACATCTTGAGCTAAAACTGCCTGGAAGATAGGGATCAAATTAGGGTTTTTTCACTGACAATCCTTAGAAACCCTAACTTAAAACTTCTCAAACTCCTCAATCATGATGAGTTGGTCTAGGAATCATCTTTATAACATCTCCATATATCATTCCATGATCTCATGGCCCTTGAATTAGGTCTCAACCTTCTCCAAATCTTCAGCTGACCTAGGATTGACCCAGTCAAAACCCTAATTCTACCATTCATGGTTGAATCTTCTGAATTCTTGCACAATGAACTCTCTGGGCTTCATGATGGCTTTCAAGACATCTCATAAACTTTCTCAAAGCATCAAGTTCAATTTCAAAGTCTCAGAATCAACTGAGGAGCTCCCACAACTCTCAAGCTATGAAGCACACAACCTTGGTTTCAACCAATTCTTCTGAGGATCTCCTGAACTTTCTGATGAAGGTATCAAACTTTCAAACCCTTGATGGATAAATAAATGTTAGTCAAATTTTGGGGTGCAACAGCTGCCCCTATTCAAATGGCTTGAACCTGAATGGGTGAGAAGCGAACGGCTCTCAGCCAATCAAGGTGCGAGACGGTTGAATACCGGTAAACCCGAAAATTTGCCAACTGCACGAGCACACGATACTCTGCGGGGAACAAGTCTTCGAATACTGCAATACTAGCTGCACGGCAAATAGCTGGAGAAATATCGATCTGATATCGCCGTTAGTTATCCACGTTAACTTCTTCTGATATTGCCTTCAGACAACCAAAATACCCCGCATCGCCGCTGGAGAACTAAATCTGATATCGCCGTCGAACAATCAAAATACCCCGCATCGCCGCTGGAGAACTAAATCATCTGGCATACCCAACATCGCCGCTGGAAAACTGAATCTGACATCGCCGCCGGAAACAAACATCACTCTGAGAGACACTCGACATCGCCGTCGTACAAACATCATCTCTGCTAGGGATTTAAAGAGTCTGACATCGCCGTCAAACAAACATCCAACCTCGCCGCCGGAAACAAACATAATCTGACCTCACCGTCAAATCCAAACATCCAACCTCGCCGCCGGAAACAAACATAATCTGACCTCGCCGTCAAATCCAAACATCCTACCTCGCCGCTGGAGAAGATACAACACTGAACAACTCTGACCTGGGGTTCACCCCTGGTAGATGGAACAAAAGGTACACTTGCGTATTTGAAACTACTCCGCTGGGAATGAGAGACTTAACCGAACACACTCTGACCTGGGGTTCTCCCTCAGAACCAAAACGAACATCTGAATACTACTGCATACTGCCCACCGTAGAACTTCAACATCAAAGCTATATGAAACCCTGGCCCCTGGCCACTTCCAGCTTCAGCTAGAAAAGGTCTTCAAGTACTCCTGAAGATGGGATCCTTGGCCTCCAAGGATATAAACCTTACCCGTCGGCGATTCCAGCTTCAGCTAGAAAAGATCTTCAAGTAATCCTGAAGATAAGCATCCTTGGCCTTCAAGGATATAAACTTTGGCCGTCGGCAACTCTGCAGGAGGTATCTTCGACTTCAGTCTGAAGAAAATGATCCTTGGCCTTCAAGGATACATGGATATGCCTTCAGGCAACTCCGCCTCTGCTATAGAGTATCCGTGACTTCAGTCAGAGATATACTTCGGCCTTCAGTCCGAAAAATGAATCCTAAGTCATTCATGACTTTGGGGATAACCTTGCCTTCAGGCACCTTCGCTTCAGCTTGGGAAATCTGTGACTTCAGTCAGAGAAATGGTATCCTGAGCCATTCATGACTCTACGGGGATTCAAACACTTTGCCTTCAGGCAAACTCCGCTTCAACTGGAGAAACATCTTCGACTTCAGTCAGAAGAAACACTATTCACTTGATCGCAATCAATCATCACCTCAGGACAACTGATTTGGTCTTCAGGCCAACACGGACTACCTACAAACTTTCGAACCTTGTCTTCAGACACACGTTGATTCATCAACAAAGAGATCTGAATCCACAGGAACCTTCTGATATCGCCTCCAGGCGTTTACGAAGTCAATCTTCAGATTAGACATCACCGTCGGAGCAAACATATCACGCTGCTAAGGACTTCAAGAATCATCTTGAACAAACAACTCCGTCGGGCACCTTCAAGAATCATCCTAAACCGATAACCATTCTGGAGACTTTATTCTGTTGGGGATTCCAGGAATCTTCCTGGACAACTCTTGCTGGGTTCAAACCAATCACGGCTTGAGCAGCTTCCAAGGACTCGGCTCTTCTTGGAGTTTCAGGCATTGTCCTGGGCGATCTTCGCCGGGGACGCTACTGGGGAGCTCAAGAACCATCTTAAGCAAACAACTCAGGAAACTGCGTTGGGGTCTTAAGAATCATCTTAAGCAAACGGCCCTGCTGAGGATCTCAAGAATCATCTTGAACTGAAGATTTCGTTGGGGATCTCAAAAATCATCTTGAGCGAGCGACTTCGTTGGGGAAAATGTCAGGAATCATCCTGAGCGACTGATCCTTCGGCGGAACACCTGTAAAACAAGAATGATAATAACCTAGATCATGCTTATGATGCATATGCTTCAGTGCCATGCCCCACACGATGGAAATGCTATGCGTTTATGCTAAATGCTATGCAATCATGCACAATGATGCGATCCCGTCAGCAAAATAAATGCCGAAAGGGAAATCTCCTGTCAAGGAGAAAAGAACTACTCCGATAGAGGAATCATCCTGCTGAGGAGAACGTGGACACGCCAATATCAATCAGACTCTGTCTGGGGAATTGATCTTCGGTGGGCTGCTGTAGGGGAAACAACTTCAGCTGATCACTGCAGGGGGACGAAGCTCTACGAGAACCCAAACCTGCTGAAGGAAATCGATACCAATCGCGCGAATAAACCGCGTGGCCGTCTCGGCTACTCTTCTGGGGATAACCACTCTGTGGGGAAACAACTTCAGCTGCTCAGCACTCCACTGGGGAAACAACTAAACATGGTCTGATCAACTTCCAAGGATTTGGCTCTCCTGGACATCTGCAAACTCGGCTGAGGAAGGAGAAATCATTCTGCTTCGCTGGGAAGAGTACAACTCTGGGGGAAATACAGCATCATCTGCTCAACATCTGCTAGGGAACATCCACTCAAGGTCCCAACTGCTTCCAAGGATTCGGCTCTCTTGGGGGTTTGCGAACTCAGCCGGGGCGAGAGAAATCATTCTACTTCAACGGGAGAGTACGACTCTGATGAGGAATTTCAATTTCGCTAGGGAAGAAAGAATCATCTGACTTCGGGGGAGAGTACAACTCTGCAGGGGAATACAACATCAGCTGTTCCAACACTCTACTGGGGGAAGAGGGAATCCTCCAACTTCAGGAGAGAATACAGCTCTGGTGGGGAATCTCAATTCCGCTGGAGACTTTAGTCTGGCACCATCAGTTACTGCATACTTCGGTGCAAGAATAGCTTCCTGCGAAACCCGCACTTATGACCCGGTGCTGGGGAAGACACCTGCTTCGGCGACTTTACTGGGGAAAACACGAGCTTCGGCACCCGAACATTTCTATGAAACCTGCACTTGTGACCCGGTGCTGGGGCATGAGCTTTGGCCCTCGACTCAGCTGATGAGGTGACGTTCCTTCAGGATGCGTCGGCTTGGGGAAGAGAATCATCTCTGCCTGGGGAGACATATCAATGCTCACTATCTTGCGTTCAGATTATGCGGGGGAGAGACTACTGAGCCCTGCTGGAGAAGGAGGACTCGCCCTGCTTCGGGGATGCGCACGGCACATCTTCTGGAAGGTGCTACACCTGCAACAACACAAACAAACAGACAAGATACCCTCCTCAAAAGGGGCCTATCAAGGTTATTATCTCGTGACAAAATTCCGGTAATTAATTGTTTCAACAATCAATAGGCCTAGGCCCGTAAGCTTATGTATGCGCATTTTATCAAAAACATCGGCGTTTTCATTCGCAAACAAAACAGATAAATGCTAAACAGGCAAGCAGAATTGCTGAATAATATGCATTTTATTGATGATGAACCCCTGAATGGGCAAAAGAATGTTTTACAACAGAGGCAAACTCCTGGAATGAGGAATCCGCGCAAAAATAAAATATAAATATACATCAGTGTATATAAATGTCGGCAACGAGGCGTAGACGAACACCATGAGTTGATCCCTCTAAGACCCACTCGACTTCGATACTTCTCCGACGCTTCAGCTTCGGAAGAGATTGATTCAGATAAACGGCCCTCAGGTCCTCCAAACCACTGAACAATGAAAGTCCATACGCGGAACGCAGTCATTTGCTTATTCAAATCCCTAACTTTTGCGTGAACCGCCCTTTACGGGTTTTCAGTTCACCGGGATACCCTTTTTTGCCGAAGCCGCCCAGTGTAGGTTTTCGACTTCGCGGGTGGACATTTTTTTCAATATATCCCTAATTTTTTCCCGAACCTTTTATTCTGTTTTTGGTTCGCCGGGATGCCCCTTTTTTGCCTGGACTCTTTCTTTTTTTGTCCAGCGGGTCTTTTTCAAGCAAAGTATTTTTTAACTGCGTCCGCGTTCACCGGGGATGCAAAATCTTCACCATCCATCGTGGATAACAACAAAGCTCCTCCCGAGAAGACCTTGCTGACGACATACGGCCCTTCGTAATTCGGAATCCACTTGCCCCGGTGATCGGAGTGTGGCGGAAGAATCTTCTTCAAGACGAGATCTCCCGTTTGAAAGCTTCTAGGACGCACCTTCTTATCATAAGCTTTCTTCATTCGGCTTTGGTACAGACGACCAAATGCAATCGATGATAACCTCTTCTCGTCCATCCGGCTGAGTTGGTTCAAACGATTCGTAATCCATTCTGCCTCGTCGAGTTTCACATCAACCAAAACTCGCAAAGAAGGAATCTCCACTTCTAACGGTAGGACAGCTTCCATACCGTACACTAAGGAGAAAGGGGTTGCCCCGGTCGACGTACGCACCGTCGTACGATAACCGTGCAAGGCAAACGGCAGCATCTCGTGCCAATCTTTGTACGTCACAACCATCTTCTGAACAATCTTCTTTATGTTCTTGTTGGCGGCTTCGACGGCGCCATTCATCTTCGGCCGGTAAGGAGATGAGTTATGGTGCTCAATCTTGAAGCTCTGGCACAGCTCCTTCATCATCTTGTTATTCAAATTCGAACCATTATCAGTAATGATCCGCTCGGGAACTCCATAACGACAGATGATGTCCCTCTTTATGAATTTAGCTACCACCTGCTTGGTCACATTAGCGTACGAGGCTGCCTCCACCCATTTGGTGAAGTAGTCGATAGCTACCAGAATGAAACGATGACCATTGGATGCAGTGGACTCGATCTTGCCTATCATGTCGATGCCCCACATGGAGAACGGCCAAGGGGAGGACATGACATTCAATGGGCACGGCGGCACATGAACTTTATCAGCATAAATCTGGCATTTATGACATTTCTTCGCGAATTTGAAGCAATCCGACTCCATAGTCAGCCAGTAATATCCTGCTCTCAGGATCTTTCTCGTCATGGCATGCCCGCCGGCGTGCGTACCAAATGTGCCCTCATGGACTTCTTCCATGAGCATACTTGCCTCTTTCTCATCTACACATCTGAGTAGCACGAGATCGTGGTTTCTCTTATACAACACTCCATCAGGATTGAGATAGAAGTTTCCAGACAGCCTCCTCAGAGTCTTCTTATCCTGGGTTGACGCACCCGCAGGATACTCCTTGGTCATAAGGAAGGTCTGGATGTCGTGGAACCATGGCTTGCCGTCAGCGGCATCCTCGATTGCAAAGACAAATGCCGGTCTATCAAGACGCGAAAGCACAATGCTTGGAGCTTCATTCCAAAGATTGACTTTATACATTGAAGCCAACGTGGCTAAGGCATCAGCCATCTGATTTTCAGCCCTGGGTACATGATGAAGTTCCACTCGATCGAAGAACGGAAGCAGCCTCCTGGCATAATTCATGTACGGCACCAAATTCGCTTGACGAGTTTCCCACTCCCCTTTAATTTGATTGATTACAAGAGCTGAGTCACCATACACGTCTAGATTCTTGATTCTCAAATCAATTGCCTCTTCTAGACCCATAATATACGCTTCATACTCTGCCTCATTGTTGGTAACTAGAAACGTCAGTCTCGCAGTAAACGGGATATGGGATCCATGAGGAGTCGTGATGATAGCCCCGATACCACTTCCATAGGAATTAACCGCTCCGTCGAATATCAACTTCCACTGAGACTTCCTATCTGGCCCCTCACCGGGCAATGGCTCATCGCAATCCTTCGCCTTGAGAAACATAATATCTTCATCAGGGAATTCAAACTTCATCGGCTGGTAGTCTTCGATTGGCTGTTCGGCAAGGTAATCAGAAAATACGCTTCCCTTAATGGCCTTCTGGGAGACGTACTGAATATCATATTCTGTTAACACCATTTGCCATCTGGCAATCCTGCCCGAAAGAGCCTGCTTCTCGAAGACGTACTTGATCGGATCCATTTTCGAAATTAGCATAGTGGTGTGATTGAGCATATACTGTCGTAGACGTTTGGCGGCCCAAGCTAATGCGCAACACGTCTTCTCCAGCATCGAGTATCGAGATTCACACTCAGTGAACTTTTTACTCAAATAATAAATGGCATGCTCTTTTCTGCCCGTCTCGTCGTGCTGGCCGAGAACACACCCCATACTATTCTCCAGAACCGTCAGGTACATGATTAATGGTCGTCCAGCCACTGGGGGTATCAAGATTGGAGGTTCTTGAAGATACTGCTTTATTTTGTCGAATGCCTTCTGGCAATCCTCATTCCAAGTAATCGCCTGATCTTTCTTTAAAAGTTTGAACATCGGTTCACAAGTGGTCGTGAGCTGAGAGATAAACCTTGCAATGTAGTTTATTCGGCCCAAGAAACCACGAACTTCTTTTTCTGTTTTCGGCGCTGGCATTTCTTGAATAGCTTTTATTTTTGCAGGATCAACTTCGATACCTCGTTCACTAACGATGAACCCCAATAACTTTTCGGACCGCACTCCGAAAGTGCACTTGTTAGGATTCAGCCTCAGCCTGAACTTCCTAAGCCTCTCAAAAAGCTTCAATAAGTTGACCAGATGCTCTTCCGCCGTTTGGGACTTTGCAATCATGTCATCAACATAGACCTCGATCTCATGATGAATCATATCATGAAACAAAGTTACCATTGCTCGTTGGTAAGTGGCCCCTGCGTTCTTCAGACCGAAGGGCATTACCTTATAGCAAAATGTTCCCCAGGGGGTGATAAACGTCGTTTTCTCCATGTCCTCCGGTGCCATCTTAATCTGATTGTAACCGGAGAAGCCATCCATGAACGAAAACACGGAAAACTGGGCTGTGTTGTCGACCAACACATCGATATGAGGCAACGGGAAATCATCCTTAGGGCTCGCCCTATTCAAATCCTGATAATCGACGCACATGCGTACCTTACCGTCCTTCTTCGGTACAGGCACTATGTTGGCGACCCACGGAGGGTAAGTGGTAACGGCTAGAAATCCTGCGTCCAACTGCTTCTGGACTTCTTCTTTGATTTTTACAGCCATATCTGGTCTCGTCCTCCTGAGCTTCTGCTTGACTGGAGGGCAATCTTCTCGCAACGGCAAGCGATGAACCACTATGTTTGTGTCGAGTCCGGGCATATCTTCATATGACCAAGCAAAGACGTCACTATACTCTCGAAGCATCTCGACCAGTCTATGCTTGACATCATTCTGCAGCGCAGCCCCTACACTGACATTTCTGACAAGCTCTTAAGAACCCAGGTTTATGATCTCAATATCCTCCTCATGAGGCAGAATAACCTTCTCCTCTTGTCTCAACAAGCGGGCCAACTCTTCCGGAAGGTCTTCGTCTTCATCAATCTCATCCTCGGCTTGATAGATCGGGCAATCGAAGTCGTAGTGAGCCGTAGAGGGTCCAGAGTAGATGTCGTCTGTTATGTGGATCCTGCAATAACAAGGGTTAAGTTTAAAGCAAGAATATGCAGGTTAGCACAAACCCCGTTGCCATTTTACTGTTTTTCAAAATAAACATAAAACAGGAATAACAGAGAACACAATATTTGAGTACGAAGAAAACGCCTTTGATTTATTAACAAAATGCATGTACATAATCCAACAAGGCCCTGACAATAAAACCACTATGCCCCGGGCAGGACATAGGGTTGTACAATGATTGTAAAAAGTAAATCATTACTCTTCGCTTGTCAGCCGGATAATCTCCTTGATGGTCCAATTGTTGAGGCGCTCGCCCGGCTTGCTTGGCTGAATCCAGGCGTCAAGATCACAATCGCTATCCCCGCTGTCCTCAGACGCGGCGTTGATGCTTTCGAAAATCACTCCGCCTTTGGTAAATAGGATTGGCCCCTTCCCACGAGACGAACTGCTAGACGAAGAAGATGAAGCTTCAGCTTCAGGAGAATACCCCAATCCAAACTTATCCTGCTTGATCGGTATCTCCAAAACATGCCCCCAGCCTGGGGTGGAGCCGGCTTCGACGACGGCCCGAGCTTCTTTGAACGAGGAGAGATTCATCTCTTGCTTCTCTACGACGACGGGAGATACCTCTTTCACATCTTGAGCTAAAACTGCCTGGAAGATAGGGATCAAATTAGGGTTTTTTCACTGACAATCCTTAGAAACCCTAACTTAAAACTTCTCAAACTCCTCAATCATGATGAGTTGGTCTAGGAATCATCTTTATAACATCTCCATATATCATTCCATTATCTCATGGCCCTTGAATTAGGTCTCAACCTTCTCTAAATCTTCAGCTGACCTAGGATTGACCCAGTCAAAACCCTAATTCTACCATTCATGGTTGAATCTTCTGAATTCTTGCACAATGACCTCTCTGGGCTTCATGATGGCTTTCAAGACATCTCATAAACTTTCTCAAAGCATCAAGTTCAATTTCAAAGTCTCAGAATCAACTGAGGAGCTCCCACAACTCTCAAGCTATGAAGCACACAACCTTGGTTTCAACCAATTCTTCTGAGGGTCTCCTGAACTTTCTGATGAAGGTATCAAACTTTCAAACCCTTGATGGATAAATAAATGTTGGTCAAATTTTGGGGTGCAACACCTGCCAGTTGCCATGTAAACAAGAACTGGATGGCCTGTTGCTTTATGGAGATTGAGAAAATAGCCACAGGCATATGAGGTAGGAGCAACAACACCAAGAAGTTCAAAGTCAGGCCGAAACACTTTGTCAAATCTTAGTGCAATTTTATTTTCATTGCCTACACCAAGATCTGAAATTGCAGAAATTTTCCAATCAGGAAGTCTTGGTTCAAACTCAATTAAGTTGGCTTTAAGGACTCCAATTGGAACAGTGATGATAGCAGCATCAGCAACAAAGTTCTTGCCATCCTCCAAGGCATACCTGTGGTTCAGGCGTATATCAATGTCTTTTGCAAGAGCATTTATAACAGGATTATATCCTTGGACCATGAGTCCATGACCGCCAGAGAGAACATGTTCCTACAGTTAGAAACCACAGACATGTAAGCAATACTTCAGATTACCGGTGTTGATCACGAGTCAGAATTGTAAGAGAACTTTCACTCACCCAACTCGATCCCAAATCATCCAGCAATTTGTAGTGCACCGACTTGCCGTTTCATGGTCCTGCACACGATACGGCCCAACCTGCATAAAGGTTTTGTCACAACAAATGAGGGAAATTTGCAGAACACAAAGATGGTGAACCATAAATCCGCCACACTCGAAGTTGTGCCTTCAACTCTTACCCAAACAACCTGCCCAATAAGAGTAAATGACCTGCAAAAACAAAAATCATGTTCACTCCATATAACTGTTACTCAAAAACGACCTACACCACAAGCCATTAGCCATTACCTGCCATACACACTTGCAAAGGAAAAATTCTTTCAAGACACAGTTTATAGAACACAATCAGGTCGCAACTTGTAGCTGCAGAAAGTCTCTCTGAATGCCTTTCAAAACAGATGACTACAACCTACAAACAGATGACTGCAATCAGCCAATTTCTTCTGGTTTAGAACAGCTCATAACCTACAAAAAGAGAAAAAAAGACAAGCGGTTGTGATTCGTACGAGGAGAATATGTTGAGAAGTATTGATGATGGCAATGCATCTATAGAGTTCTTTTACTTAAGACCAAGATAGGGAGAAATTCGAAGTAAAAAAGACTTACAAGAACAACATCGCAAGAAGCTACCGCGCCGCTTTGCATCAGGTAAAGGCCAATACCTGCAGAACTGTAAACAAAAGAAACAATAATCTCAATAGCAGCGTATCTCCTCGGCAACTGGCCTCGCATAAAAATAAGTTTCATAAAATATAACTTGAGTAAGGATGTCTGGAGCAACACAAGTCTTGATGTCAAAATTTGAATTAGAGACATTGAGAAGTGTCTTTTGGACAGTTGAGTTTTTGACAGGGCTTTGTTACGGTGGAGTTGAAAATGTGCAGCAAGGATGGGACGGATTTGAAGATCTATACCATAAACCGGAGAACCCTGTCACGCCGAGAAGCACACAAAGGAGTTCATTAAGAGACACGACAAGAAATTCTGTGCTTATGTCAAGAAATTAAGAATGAGAATGAAGTAATAAGTCTCACCAAGAAAATGTCCAGATCATTCACAACTTCGTCCTCCAATTGACAGCAATTGCATCTTACAAAACCAGCCACAGCAATAAGGAATGCGCAAGCTCCGCAGGATGCCTTCCGTCACTGCCAATGAAACCTTCACAGAACTGCACCAGCCAAACAAGAAATCCTGCAACAGAAGTTACAAAATTGTGACAGAAGAGTAACGGACCCAATTCTTTTACAAAGTGCAACTCAGCCCAATACTAAAAGTGCAGTATCTTCATTACGCCTGCAGTTCTAGCAATTGTGCACGACTAGCCCATACCACAGTACGCAGTTTATGTCGTACCAGTAGCAGTCCACACCAAGTATTCATACCGTTCAAAATTTCAGCCCCGGCAATGATGAGTAATGCGCAGCATCATGATCCACCACCGACTAAAGGCAAAAGCTGTTTTTTTATACAATCCAAAGTGGTCCTATGATTCACGCGTAAAGATCAAACCTGCAAACAATATCATCAAAATGACCACACATGAGAAAATAAGAAAGTTGAAGACAAATCTGACTCAAGATCAGTGTGAAGTTTCGATGTTCTGTACAGTGTCGAGAAGCGGACGCCAAAAGCCCTTTGTGGATGCAATCAAGACGCATAAGGAAAAGTCTCCGCGAGAACATCATTGTTCCTATCCTCACCATATCAAGCCTTGGTCATGCCCAGTCCCTACGAATGATCACATACATGAAAAAAGACGAGAGATGGTTAAGGAAAATTTGTAAGCAATCCACAAAGAAACTCGGTCAGGCAAGCCATTACCAAGTGAGTGTAAGACACGAGCTTATTGGCAAAGCTTTAACGCAAACAGGTGTAAGTTGAATTACGCCAATGGTTTACAGCATCATCTGCAATGAAAAAACAAGCCAGTCCAAGAAATTAAAAGAGGGCAACCGTGTCAGCAACATGGTCGAAACCGCCACAGCTCACAAGTCGCAATGAAAGGAAACATTCTTAAATGGAAATTGTAAGAAAGTTACTAAGGAAACAAGGACGAGGCATGTAACACGTACCGTCTCGCAGCTCTCGCCGCAAGTCATTATGCGGTCCAGCCATAGGTTAAACATCACTTTGTGACCAACTTCTGTAAATGCAATTGAAGCAACAAACCTGTGACAGACCAGGATTAACTTAGACTAACAGCTATGTCACTCGCAAAGTTTATGCGAAAACCGTATTGAGGGCGCATGGGAGGAAGCTCCAAAGTCATGTAGAGACCTCACTCAGACCTCACATACTCGCACCAAAGGCAATAAAGAGTGGATCCTAAGCAGGACCTGGCGTGTTTCAACTTCCACCACCTAAAATACCATGCCAACTGCCATGAAAACAGAGTCAGGATTGCATTCATACCATATCCACACTGTTAAAAAAAGAAAAGAAAGGGAAAACACATGCTTACTGCCAATTAGAAAAGGATGAATACCAGTAAAGTTAGCAAGAAGTTTGCAAAGCTTTTACTCCTAGTTTTTGACTTGCTCCTTGTCCTTGCCTTGCCACCTTTAAAAATCATACCCTGCATCATTTTCAAACAGAAGTACAAATCATTTTGAATACATTTACCACAGTAAAAGCAAAAAGAGGGAGTTACCGCAGTGAAAAGTAATTGAAGATATTACCTCACTACAGACAAAAGAAATTGTACTACCTCACCTTAATCCTCTACATACTCTCTCCATATAAAACCGTGTGAGAAGTGACAGCAAAGGGAGGAGCTAGCAGCCTCCAACCGAAACCCTAACCCTAAAGTAAAACCCTAATCTGCCTCCAAGCTCCAAAAAAAAACTCAAAAAATACCTTCATCTCAAGACTTCAATCTGACTTCATGCTTCCTCCATTTTTTGACAGAAACAATTCAACACCATAAGCCAACCTTCAATTCTGCTAAACAGAAAAAACCATTGCTTAAACCTTCCAACATCAATTTCTTCGACCTCTCTAATCTTCAACCCAGACTTCCACCGAAACTCATTCACGACAAACTTCTACTCCCCACTACCGTCTTCAAACTGAAACCACACAAATCACCTTTCAAACTTTCATTTTCCCTATTCTCCATTAACCATCGAAACCACACGCCCAAACTTCAACCTCAAATCAAAAAAACCTTCAACCTTCAACCCTTTCAACTTTCCTTCATTCAACCACAATAAACCAGATCGTAAAACCCCTTTATCGAACCAGCCTCAGCCTCAACGATACCAGATAACACATCTTCTTCATTGCAACCATTCAACAACAACAAAACCTTCAAACGGAAAATGACTCCTCCGTAAACACCCCCCAATCTCTAAGCATCTTCCCAACCCATTTTTCAATATTAAACCACCCAAAGCAACAACACCAAATACACACCCAAATCGAAATTGAAACTAGAGGGAGAAGAATAAGAGCACGAAACTGAGACGGAACCAGAGAAGGTCAGATATGCGCTATTCACGACTTGTCGTACCATTGTTGATGAACGCGATTTCACGGTTTTGTATGGTTGAGATTTGGTTTTTGTTAATTTGGTTCTTATTATATCTTGTGTGTTTTCTTTTTTCATTTGACCATTTCAAGTTTTAAACATTAATATTGGATTGTTTTTTAATATATAAACTCGTTCCATTTATGTGTTGTTGCTGATGGTAGGCTCGGGGCACATTCCCCTTTCGTTAATACCTCCCCCTTTCTCGTTTGCAGCAAGCACCGATGTGGATGATGGGCTTCTTTTTGAAGCCCACATGATTCTACATCCTTTCGTTTTTAGTATACCCCTCAGTTTCTTTTTTTGTTTAGAACTTTCTAATATAATATATATTTTGGTAAAATATTTTTGTTTATAATGTTGAAAAGAACTTTATTTTTGAAAAAATATATGTTTTTTTAAATCTTTTTTTTAATTAATTATCTCAACTTCTTTTTAGGGTCGATGACGAGACTTCCACCGTTTAACCGTCACATTAGTGGCGTGAAACAAAGGATCCGAGACCACCTTTGTTTTTTCGATTTTATTTCGGTAAACTAACATTAAATTTAATTTCTGTCAAACATTATTCATATTATTTCATATTATCATATTTATTCATATTATTTATTATCATATCTCATTATTCATATCTCACTCACCCATATTTGAAAACACTTAATAAATTATCGAAACTCCTAAAAGCCGAATTGGTGGACTGTTGTATCATTGGTTATTTGCAGGTATCTTGATTTTAAGTCGTGCCCGACTTTGCTCAAGGCATAGTTTAGGACACAAATGCACACACACGGCTTTCTCTTGGGCTACCTGACAATGAGACCCCTTTATTTCGTGCAATCCCGTGCAAATTACATGTATCCCTTCCCCATTCCGATGTATGTTTCTCATTTCTTTGATTATTAGTTTATCTCCTAGGAGCACCCATAGGGACTAGAGCGGATCCAAACTATTTTCAAACTGATTCTCGATCCATCATTGAGCCACCTTCAAACAACCCGTAAGTCGAGTGCTCATACGCATTCGCCATCAACCTATTACAACTCGACCCTTGATGCGTAAGTCAAGTCGGTCTCTTTTTCAAACAATTTCATTTTCAACACGCTTTGCACGCGATAACGAGTCAAACCCTTGATCCAACGTCAAGCGAATTTTCGAAACAAACCATCAATCAATTAACAACTATTTAATTCTTTTCAAGGTGTAAAGAGTAGGTTCAAGTCTTTGATCTTGCTTTCAGTTGTTTACATGCGAGTTGTCTTATTCGGGTGTGAACAATTGACGCCTCTAAATAACATTAACAACTCGACATCGTTCAAGTATCTCCAACTTAAACAACTTTCTTTTCACGATGAAAAAGAGAGTGTTCCAAGTCTGTGGTCCGCTCTCCCGATTATTTGGAGTTTGAGAAGTCTTTCTTAAGCTTCAATTAATCGTCATCATTTCAACCTCATCCTTTCAAACACAAATTCTCTTATGATGAAAAAGAGAGTGTTCCAAGCCTTTGGTTCGCCCTCCCGATTATTTTGGTCCGAGAAATCTTTCTCAAGCTAAAGTAGTCGTCATCAGTTCAAACACCATTCAAACATGACATTATTCTTCAAGATGAAAAAGTGAGTGTCCCAAGTCTTTGGTTCGCTCTCCCGATTACTTGGGTCCGAGAAGTCTTTCTTAAACTTCGAGTAATCGTCATCTGTACCCACATCAAATCCAATTCAAATCCAGTTTCCTTCGTGGTCGTTACCACGAACTACGAACGCTCTGATTCTTTATTCATTCTTGAATGTAAGATACGTAGGCACAAGATTGCAATGATCTTGGCGAGCACAATCCCCTCCATCTTCCATTTCCCCCTATCCTTTCCCGTAGTCGAACTACGACGCTCTGATTTCTCATTCTCGTCCGAATGAGCATACGTAGGCACAAGGGCCCCAATCCTTGGCGAGCACCCTATCCTTTATCCATCCCATTTCCCCTAGCGTCTTTAGCCCTTATAGTATCCTTTAGCATTTAGTAGCGAGAAGAGAAGAATTAAGTTTAGCTAACATCCATTAACTCGAATTAAGAGGTTCCGGTCGAGTATGACGGACGTGAGGGGTGCTAATACCTTCCCCTCGCGTAACCGAATCCCGAACCCAGGAATATGGTTGCGACGGCCGTGTTCCTTCCGCGTTTATGAGGTTTTCTCGATATTTTCCTCTTCCGTTTATTCGGGAAAAATAAAGTTCGGTGGTGACTCTGTCGAACCGCATTTCCGCGCCTTTTGCGCGAGGGTCGTATGTTCGAAATGGAATTTTCGAGGTGCGACACCAAGTTCAGAATTGGTTTTTGATGAGTTTTTACATACCATTTTACAAGTTACTTCACCATGAAGCAACACACCAATTCACACCACGAGATCAAAACAAGGAGCCAATCATGTCCATTGGATTACCTTACATCACAAGCAAGCTGTTGAGATCAAACTCAGAGCTGTTACAGTCATTTTCCCTCGTGAAATTGCAAGCTTGAAGTTCAAATTTTGGATTTTCAATTGACCTTAACAGGCCATGGTTGGGCCTCCAAATGGATTCAGATCCATTGTATATAACATTTAGATCATGTATAAATCTTCAGAGGTGATTTTGGATCAGAATTGAGCAAGAATTTAGTTACACACTATCGCAACTGCGAAAAACACCCGGCGGAAAACAGAAGAGTCGCCACCTTTCTTCCCACAGAGAGGGAAAGGAAACGATCGGAAAAACCTAACGGAAAAGGGAAAAGACGAGGTCACCGCAACCAAGTCCTGGATTTGGGAGTCGATTACGAAAGGGGAAGGTATTCGCACCCCTCACGTCCGTCGTACTCGACGGTATCCATGCTCGTTGTCTATATAAGGGTGTGTTTAACTATCTACGCTACAGGCTTCAGGACAAGAAGAAAAGAAAAAAGACTCGGCAGAGCACCACCGCTCTATGCCTACGTATTCCCTCGTGCAATGGGAAAGTCAAAGTCAACGTAGTTCGGCTAACTACGGGAGAGAAGGGGGAAGGTTGCTCGCCAAGACATCGCGTCTTGTGCCTACGTACTTTCATCTAGTATGAAAGATCAGAGCAAACGTAGTTCGGGCTGACACGAAACCACAGGTTGATTAAGTGTTTTAACCGAGTAGGGTTAAACCTCCATTCCAGCAGTTAAGGACAAATCATGTTTGCGGTAGAACCGAAGCTTAACAACACTCTTTTTTGAAAAAGGTTTCCGATTAATCCCGAAGGAAAAAGGTTTGAATTTTGTTTTGTGTTTTCTAGTGAAGTGAATTAATTTGGTTTGTGATTCACATCGCACTAAAGACTATGACATAGAGGCGAATGCATCGTATATCGCCCCCAAACGGGACGTATACTAAACACCCTAGATAAGCGAGAGGAGACCCCTCACTCATCATTCCCCATGTAGCTTAAGGCTCGTAGCGCGCAACGTTTATCGCCTTTATTAGATGAATTAGAATTGTTTTGAGATGAGAAGAGAGACGCACAGAAGGTCTAAGCGAAACTCGGCCCTAACGTTGTCATGCAATGTGGTCCTAAAGTTTAGATGAAAAGGGGAAACATCTACCCTAATGTTAGCATACTTGGATTGAGCACCTAATGTCTCTCCTACTCCCATCCTAAACGGAGGGACTAGGAATCCTATGGGGATCATGGCAAAAAGCACAAGAAAAACAAAGGAAGGATCAATCACAAGTAGAAAAATGCAAACATGAAAATGCAACACTTGGAATGGTGGGAGGGAGGAAAAATGTGTGGGGCAACAGCCGCCACAAGCGCGTCTCGACCTCAACAGTGATGCAAGAATGATGCCAACATGTGGAGAAAATTAAGAGATAAAAGCAAATAAACATGCAAACAAATGCTCACTTCGAACCACATACACAAGTATACAAACAATTGGAGAATGAACACACATGTCAACAAAATCATGATTAATCAACCACAAACAGTGACAAATATCCAAAACATTTTAATCCTAATGCATCACACTGATCTATGATGATTCGAATCGAAACGGTATGCGAACAAGCAAGATAAACAGCAAAAATGGCATTCTGGCACAGTGTTAATCGGTTAACCCCTGGGGTTAATCGGTTAACACCTTAAAAAGTTTGGAAAAAAACTGAAGTTTTGAATAGGTTAATCGGTTAACCATATGCGTTAACTGATTAACACTGTTAACGTTTGAAAAAATTTTGAAAGTTTGAAATGGTTAACCGGTTAACCATATAGGTTAACCGATTAACACTGCACCAGAAGCTAAAAAAAGCAGCAGAGAATCACTTCTAGCACCAAAACAGCTTATCCAAGGTTCCAACAGATCAACTTATAAATTAAGCACAAAATTAACAACAGAAAACAGAGATCCAACAACATGGATACACAATTACACAGCAACATCATAATTCGAACTGATCAAAATCAACAAAATTCAATCGAATATAAAGATTAACATGACAAGCTCAAAAATTAGATTGGATCGAGAATTCCAAACTTCGAAGCGGAGATTTGCTTCGGTAAATGTTGATCAACTGAATTTGAGCAGATCAAATGCTAGAAATTCGGAAAACTTCAAGGTCCACAATAATTGTTGTTGTATGAATGAAGATCCACCAAATTTGAGTCAAAAAGCTTCAAATAATCACTTCTAGATCCAACTCTAGATTCAGATCCAAGCTTGCACGAAAATTGAAGAAGGAAATTGATTCAATGATGGTGATGGAAAGAGGTTCTGGCTCAAGAATCCATTGATTCCAATGAAGAATCAAGAATTCCAATGAAAAAGAGCTTTGAGTGTGGGTTTTGGAAATGGAGAAATTTGAGAGAATTTGAGAGAATTTGAGAGAGAATTCTGATCAATTCTGAAAAATGAATGTGAGAAATGAAAATTGGATGGTTTGGTTTGGAGTAAATCACTTAAATACCATCTAGGTTTGGATCCCAAAGCAAGGATTGGAAATTGGATTGGAAAACTTGGCTGGAAAGTGGCATGGGATTTTAGAGGGAAATTTGAAGTTTAAAGATGTTTTAGATCCTTCCCAAGTGAAAATTTGAATCCCAAGGTGATCAAAATTAGACCCCAAGTGCAATTGGCTTGCAAAATCACGTACAGGGCAAAATCTGTTATGGTTAACCGATTAACCATATGCGTTAATCGGTTAACACTGTTAAAATTCCAAATTTGGGCTAATTTTCCTTTGGTTAATCGATTAACCATATAGGTTAACTGATTAATACCTTCAAATTTTTGATTCTGGCGCCTTTTAGAGGGAAATCTGTCCATTTGCCCTGTTTCAACTGTCTGGAGCTCTGTTTAGCTGCTGAACCTCATTTTTGAACGTTATTACTGTGAAATGCTTGACATGAGTCTGAGTGTTGTTTTCCGAACTGTTGTTATCCTGCAAAATAAAAATAAAATCGGCCGCCTGACCGCTGGGAAAAATATATGCCTGAGCCTCTGATGCTCGCTGTTTGTTGTTCAATCTTTTGCTCCGAAATGAACCTGAGCCACAGGAACGCCTTAATCCCATGCCTCGAGAACGAATGTTATGCAATGCAAAAAATGCAAAATGCAAAGAAACAAAAGCCAGTTACGGTAAAAACGAAAGGCAAATTTTGGGGTGCTACAGCTGCCCCTATTCAAACAACTTGGACCTGAAGGGAGGAAAAGCATCCGCTTTCAAACATTCAAGGTATAAGGTGATTGAATACAAAAGAACCCAGAAATTTTCACCCTGCGGAAATGCAAAACAGCGACGACCAACCAAGAGTTGGAAAATGGCGCAATGGGGATAACAATCCAATATAATCTGAAATTCATCCAAAAGATACCAACTAAGAGTCGGGAAAACGCTCGGAGGATACCAACCAAAAGTTGCAACAACAAACAGATAGGGTACCAACCAAAAGTTGGGGTGACAAAACCTCGGATCCCAACCAAGAGTTGGAACAAAGATCGACGGATACCAACCAAGAGTCGGGATAACGTCCAACAGGTACCAACTAAGAGTTGGAATAAGATCCAACGGATACCAACCAAGAGTTGGAATAACCAAAGATACCAACCAAGAGTTGGGATGAACGAACCAAGGAACACCAACTAAGAGTTGGAATAACAAACCATGGCTACCAACCAAGAGTCAGGATGAAACAACCAACAGATACCAACCAAGAGTCGGGATGAAACCAACAACAGATATCAACCAAGAGTTGGAAAACAACTGAAGGATACCAACCAAGAGTTGGAAAACGAACCAAGGAATACCAACTAAGAGTTGGAAAACAACCAAGGAGACCAACCAAGGGTTGGAAACAAACCAAGGATACCAACCAAGAGTTGGGATACCGCCACAGGATACCAACCAAAAGTTGGAATAACGATTCCCAGAAGATACCAACCAAGAGTTGAGATACTGACCCTGCTGAGGAACAAAAGAGAACATTAACCAAATAGTTGTGTGGCGACTTCACTGGGGAAAGAGTAGACTAATCAGACGACTTTGTGGAGAACAAGCATCTACCAAAAGACAACAATCAAAGGATACCATCCAAGAGATAGGATAAGGGTTACTCTCTGGGATAAAAAAACCAAACACTACCAACCAAGAGTGGGGATTACCACAACACTAACTGAAATTTCCATGGCGAGACGACTTCGCTGGGGAGGCATACTGACCAAAAGTCGGAATCAACAACCAGAGCACAAAGGTTACCCACCAAGAGTTGGAATAACGTCAACAAGATAACCAAACCAAATATTATGACCTTACTGGGGAATCCAAGACCACCAACCAAGAGTTGGAATTGTAGCAAAGGTTACCAACCAAGGGTTGGAATGACCCCCTCACACTGACGATCACTAACCAAAATTCGGAATAAACATCGACAAAACCTCACCAAGCAAAAGTCAAAAATTACCAACCAAAAGTTGGGAAACACTCCACGGGAGAGACCAAGGACTACCAACCAAGAGTTGGAATCAATCAAAGCTACCAACCAAAAGTTGGGATCAAATCTGGTGGAAAGACAATACCAAAGGAATACCAACCAAAAGTTAGGATAACTCTTGCACACCGAAGATCACCAACCAAAAGATGGAAACAAACATCTGCCAAGTCCCCAATTACCAACCAATAATTGGGATAATGACTCCGCTGATGAATAGAGGAGGACTGCCAACCAAAAGTTGGGAAAAACATCCAACAAAAGAAGACTACCAACCAAGAGTTGGGATAACGTCCAACAAGGGAAGACTATCAACCAAGAGTTGGAACAACGACCATGCATACCAACCAAAAAGTTAGGATAACAACCACAAATACCAACCAAGAGTTGGGAAACAACAATCCTGGATACCAACCAAAAGTTGGGATCAAACGACCAACAAACAACAGGCTACCAACCAAAAGTTGGAAAAACGATTGCAAATGACAGGCTACCAACCAAAAGTCGGAAAAACGACTACAGGGGATAACATCCAACCAAAAGTTGGTAAACAAGGCTGCTAACCAAAAGTTAGGATCACCAGGGCATATCATCATCAACCAAAAGTCAGAACACAAGCTACTAACCAAGAGTTAGGATCTCTGGGGAAAGATCAACATCAACCAAAAGTCGGAACAAAAACTACTAACCAAGAGTTAGGATTGCCAGGAAAATAAATCCTTATCGACCAAAAGTCGGAACAAAAGCTACTAACCAAGAGTTAGGATGGAAAGATTGCCAACCAAGAGTTGGAACAAAAGCTACTAACCAAGATTTAGGATGGAAGCTATTAACCAAGAGTTAGGATGGAAGCTACTAACCAAGAGTTAGAATACGAAGATTGTCAACCAAGAGTTGGAACGAAGACTATGCGAGGGGAAACCAGAGATTACCAACCAAAAGTTGGAATAAAACAAAGATTACCAACCAAAAGTTGGGAAAACCAAACCCCGCGATTCAGACTACGCTGGAGAATACCAACCAAAAGTTGGAAAAACACATCTGGAATAGGCAGCAAAAGAATCAAACGACTCTTAACATCAAAGACAAACCTCTTCGAAGGCAACAAACCTGGCTTATGCTTCAGATGCATATGTTTGAAAATGGTGTAATGCTCCATACGAAATGGAAATGCTACACATTTGGGAGGATGTTATGCAAAAAAATGCAAATGCAAAGGAATCACTCTAGCAAAATAAACGCTAGAGAGGAAAAACCTACTCCGCCGAGGATGAAATCAAACTCTGCTGAGGGAAACATCCTTGATGGCCTACCAGAAAACTTCAATCCGTTGGAGAAACCAAATCCACCCCATTGGGGGAAACACCAACAACTCCTCTCAGTGGGGAATCAAGAACATTGTTGGGAGTTCCACTCTACTTTGGAAAGGAATCCACTATGTTGGGGATATACAAATAACAATCTTCCCTACTTGGGAACATCAGAGACTTATATTGAGAACTCCACTCTATTGGGGAAGGGATCATGCCCTGCTCAAACATTTTTATGTCGAGGGAATCAGCACTGAACTCTGCTTGGTGAAGAAACCCTGAATACCGATACTACCGGGAAAACACCAAAAAGTCAACTCCGTTGGAGAGAGGGCGTCAAAGACGCTGCCTCTGCTGGAGAATTACTACACACTTCCTCGGGTGATACCTGACTTGATAATGAGACTTTGTGAGTACGACAAAATCTATGCTATGGGGAAACGAATAAAATGCCTACCTGCATTCCATCAAAAGTAACCGCCCTTTCCAAGACTCGCTAGACTAACTGCCTTAGTGCAGTTCAACTTGCTCCAGTCTGATCTCTGGGATAGTTCATCTTAAACAAAGAAGCTTGCCATGAAACTACCTCGAGATGGCTTGCCCCAGCATCTGTACCATGAAAGGATTCATCCCTGGTTGCCCAACTCTGATAAACTCTGAAGGTATGGAGAAGAACAAATCTCTTGTTTCCAATTTTTACCCAGCTTGTGGGATCTCTGCAAAAACTTCCTCACGAGATGACTTGAAATTTATGTACCTGATGGGTTGAACCGCCTCAACACTTTGAATTTGGAAACGATGATGGCTTTTGGATAAGGATAGCTTATGTGCTCTTAGGGTAGTCTGCCCCAACCTTGCCCCTGACTGATTGATTTAGGGAACAGTACCTCTAACCACTTCGAGAAATTTATCAAATCTCGACCTGATGACCCCAAATTAACTGACTTTCGGATGACTGACTCCCATGATATGATCATTTGATATAGCTTTCCCCGGCACAATGGAGTAGGCGCTCTGCATTCTATCCTGATCAAACTTCACATTGTGGAAACTTTCCTGATATCAAGTGCTTACTCACAGGTAAAACAAATTGTTATGCACAAAAGATATATTAATGCAATTCATATGACAGTTTTTGAAATCCAAGTTTGTTCACTAGAAAAACAATTTGTGACATATAGTGAACGAATCACAAATCAAAATGTCAACATTAAAACCTGCAAGTTGAGCAGAATCCTTTTAGGAGTCAGTTTCAACACGATCTTTACCGAAGTATACTTTCGAAACCACCATGCTTCAATTAGGACTTTTGCAGGTTGTAACTTGGTCAGGTTCACGGTTAGAAAAGAAAGGACAAGGCTCAAAGTTTATTTTAACCTGTCGCTTGCGCGAAAATAAGGTGCCGGCACAACAGAAGAGTCGCCACCTTTCGTTATTCATCCCTCAGAGCGGGAAAGGAAACGATCGGAAAAACCTGACGAAAAAGGGTAAGACAAGGTCGTCGCAACCATTGTCTGGATTCGGGAGTCGGTTACGCAAGGGGAAGGTATTAGCACCCCTCACGTCCGTCGTACTCGACGGAATCCTCGCTTGTTGTGTTTACTTGGACGGGTTGGTTTTATTCTATCTACCTATCAAGGCTGGCTTAAAAAGAAAAGAAAAATGACTCGGCAAAGCGTCGCACTTTATGCCTACGTATTCTCATCAGAGAATGAGAAATCAGAGTCAACGTAGTTCGGCCTATAAAGGGTTATAGGGGAAGCTAGCTCGCCAATACATCGCCATCTTGTGCCTACGTACTCTCAACAGGTATGAGAGATCAGAGCTCACGTAGTTCGGGAAACTACGGTTTATTTCCTGTCTTTTACGAAAGAAGTGTTTTTTATTGTGTTTGCGATTTCATTCGCACTAGAGACTGTGACCTGAGAGTGAATGCGTCGCATGTCACCCAAAGGGCACCATACTAAACATCCAGACTGTGGAAAAGAAACTCTCCCACAATCCTTTCTCAGATAGCTTAAGGCTCGTAACGTACGAAAGAAATCATTCATGATTACTGTATCTTAAACTGTTTTGAGATGAGAAGAGAACAGGCCCAACTAGGAGGGAGACTATCAAGTCCTACTGTTGTCATGCCATGGATTCATCCTATGGTTGAGGTTTGAACAGGGAACTCCTAGAAGTTGTCATGCATAGGTTTCAACCTAAAATTCTATCATCAATTCCTTATCAAAGGAAACGAGAGTCCTAAGGGATCATGTCAATGATACACCAAAACAGACAAAGCATCAGCTTAACAGTAAAATGCATGCAATGCAAGTGAGGGAGGAAATGTGTGTGGGGCTTCAGCCTCCGCAAGCTCATCTCAACCTCAAGCCAGAATGGATAACAGTAATCATACTGAAAAGATAAACAACATGCTATCAAGCAATAACAGTAAACTGCAATCATACAGAAAAAATGAAATGAAATGCCATCAGGCAAACAAACCACATGGGCAAGGGAGCTGAGCTCTACCGAATACCCGCAAGCAAAGCCACACAGTAACAATACAAGCAGAGGGAGCAACTCAACCTCTAGTGCAGTCATGCTCCTAGATTCTACCTATTCTAGATATGGACTTATTCTAATGCATCAAACAAGTCAAACAAAACACATCAATACATAAAACAAAAAGAAGAGAAAGCAGATCAACTCCTCTCTCAACTTCAAGCTTCAGCTCTTCCAACAGTCACTCAGTCTTCAGACTTCAATCACTCTTGACAAACATCAGTTTGCTTTTCCAGGCTTCAACCCTTCAACATAAGTTTCAACTTATCTTCTCCTTTAAGCTTCAGCTTCTTGATCAGCTCCACCTTCAGGCTTCACTATCAATCACAAGTATCAACTTGGCTCCTTCAGGATCTCCAGGTATCAAAGTAAGTATCAACTTCCTTTGTTCTTCAAGCTTCAGCTCTTCAGAATCAATCTCAATCACTTAGAAGTGTCAACTTCATCCTTCATTCTTTACTTCATCTTCAGGGGTCTTCAAGTATCAACTTGCTCTTGCTGCTCTTCAAGCTTCAGCTGGAATGGCAATACTCAAGGATTCATCCTCTTCTACACTCTTCATTAAATTCTTCATCTTCAAACTCAAGCTCAACATCTCTCAAGATAATCAAACAAGAGGAAATCACTTACTGGATAAGCTGGGGATATTGAACTGCTTATTGACCACCAAGGGTGGCCTATAAGGGTTCAACATCAAAGGAACGGTTCCCTCAAAAGTTCTACCTCCTAGGTACATCACTTATCCCTCCAAAGGAGAGAGGTGTATACCAAGGAAGGACTTTGAATCATAGGGAGGAATGGAGGTGAAAGATACCATCCAGGTTTAAGAAAGAAGTTGTCTAACTCTAAACTCTTCCTAATCCGTAACCCTAAAACAAAAACAAAACAAAGAAATAAGATCAAGCTCTCAAACTCCTCAATGCATCTTCAAGTCTTCTACCAAGCTCCTCAATGCTCCTTAGAACCATATCAAGCTCTCCAAGCCCACAAAGCAAAGCAACTAAAGCAAACATGCCCTAAAGGCAACACAAACAATCAACCAATACAAAAAATCAACTAAAAATAGCATACTATTATATTAAATCCTAATATAATTTCTAAGGGATCCTACATATCTACCCTTAATACCCATATATGTCCCATAGTCTAAATTGTCCTAAAAACCCAAAAATCTAATGTTATTATGGACCTAAGTTGAAGTTTGACCTAATTCTACACAACCTAATAGCATCTAATCAAAACTATTCTAAAATTCATCACAAAATCATGGAATAAATCCAGCGGGAAGCTAAAACATATATCTAACTATCCTAAAAAGATTGACCTAAAAATATTAAGGGAGCTACCTAAACTAAATTCTACAAAATCATATATCAACATGAAAGAATTAAAAAGCAATTAAAGTAGAAAATATGCAAAAAAATATTAAAATGCATGAGATGAAAAATGTTTTTATTTTATATTTTTCTAGACAAAAATATGAAATAGGAGAAAAAACTCCCATGAAAAAATCATTAATTTTCCATTTAATATGAATTTTCAAGGTATGA
Source organism: Lathyrus sativus (assembly GCA_963859935.3). Taxonomy (NCBI): domain Eukaryota; kingdom Viridiplantae; phylum Streptophyta; class Magnoliopsida; order Fabales; family Fabaceae; genus Lathyrus; species Lathyrus sativus. Next base: position 140,755,516 of record OZ012741.1, on the reverse strand, counting down.
AATAAAATGGAGAAAAAATAAAATGAAAATGAAGCATGGGGTGCAGCCAATAACAAATCCTAGGAAGTTTTACCTCATACCCCTACACTTATACCTATACCCCTACATTAAAAAAATTTTGGACCAAAATATCCTCGTATAAAAATTTATTATTTTTTAATTTTTTTTATATTTTTTTATTTGTTTACCGGAAGACTTTTTGGAAGTCTTCCGGTTCACATTTTTTTAGTATGTTTACCGGAAGACTTTTTGGAAGTCTTCCGGTACATATTTTTTTCGTTTGTTTACCGGAAGACTTTTTGGAAGTCTTCCGGTTCATGTTTTTTTTTTTAATTTGTAATTAATATTTAAGATTTATTAATTTTATATAAAGACCAATTTAGTAAATTTTTGAATATTATACTTAAAATATAAAAATTCTATAAATAGAGAATCATTTTCAGAATATTTTCTATTTACTATAATTATTAGAATACTAGGATTAAAATCATTTATTTTAAATGATCATAATAGTAGAATTTTCTCAAATATCTTATTAATCTTAAACATTAATAAATAAAATAAATTTAAATATAAGATATAAGTTTACATTATTCAATATATTTAATCAAATGAAAACATATGTGATAAATAAATAATGTATTTTAACTTAAAATGATCACAATAAGTTAACTTGCAAAATAATATAAGTAATAAATTAATAATGTATTTTATTTAAAATAATCAAAATAATAAAATACGCAAATAATGTGTTTTATTTATAGGACTGATATAGTTTTATTGATTATTTAATTTTAAATACTACTATGAATATAGTATTTAATCTATACTTTAGAACTCACATAATTATAAATATAAAAAATATTGTTTTATTACCCATATTTTTATTTAATTAAAAAAAATAAGAATATAAATTTATTATTTGTTTCTCATTTTTGTTTGATCTTTTTAATTATTTCACTTTATTTAATATTTTTAATAAAATAAATAATATATTTTATTTAAAGTAAGCACAGTATAGAATATGCAAAAAATTTATAAATAAAAAAAAGATCAAACGAAAATGAAAAACAAATAATAAATTTAAATTCTTATTTTTTTTAATTAAATAAAAATATGGGTAATAAAACAATATTTTTTTATATTTATAATTATGTGAGTTCTAAAGTATAGATTAAATACTATATTCATAGTAGTATTTAAAGTTAAATAATCAATAAAACTATATCGGTCCTATAAATAAAACACATTATTTGCGTATTCTATTATTGTGATTATTTTAAATAAAATACATTATTAATTTATTACTTATATTATTTTGCAAGTTAACTTATTGTGATCATTTTAAGTTAAAATACATTATTTATTTATCACATATGTTTTTATTTGATTAAATATATTGAATAATGTAAACTTATATCCTATATTTAAATTTATTTTATTTATTAATGTTTAAGATTAATAAGATATTTGAGAAAATTTTACTATTATGATCATTTAAAATAAATGATTTTAATCTCATTGTATTCTAATAATTATAGCAAATAGAAAATATTCTGAAAATAATTCTCTATTTATAGAATTTTTATATTTTAAGTATAATATTCAAAAATTCAGTAAATTGGTCTTTATATAAAGTTAATAAATCTTAAATATTAATTACAAATTAAAAAAAAATATGAACCGGAAGACTTCCAAAAAGTCTTCCGGTAAACAAACCAAAAAATATGAACCGAAAGACTTCCAAAAATTCTTCGGGTAAACATACGAAAAAAAATGTGAACCGGAAGACTTCCAAAAAGTCTTCCGGTAAACAAATAAAAAAATATAAAAAAATTAAAAAATAATAAATTTTTATACGAGGATATTTTGGTCCAAAAATTTTTAATGTAGGGGTATAGGTACAAGTGTAGGGGTATGAGGTAAAACTTCCCAAATCCTAGTTCAAATCACACTTGGGCCCAGAATGGGGGGTTTGGAAAGCAATGCGCCTGGGCCCAATTATTAACCAGAAAACAATTAAAATGAAAAGAAAAATAAAAAAAATAGCGGTGCAAATATCAACAAAACGCAGTTCAAAATGCAATGGGCCTCATATGGGGGGTGGGGATAGTGATCCAACCCAGAATTATGCTTTCAGCCTTCCCTCCAAAATGAGATTAAATGTGGTGCGTTGGATCATGAAAAAGTCAATGGGTCAAGCAAGCATCTGATGGCTGTGAGTCTTCTTCTTCCTTGGGCTAGGGTTTTCTGAAACTCCATGGAAACTCAGCATGACAAGCTTCATCCTCCTCAACTCGAATTCCCTCAAAACTTCATCAATTCTCAAAGTTTAAAATCCTAACATGCCTAGAATTCCATGCTGAACACGATCCTCATCTCAAATTCCATTGAAACTTCTTTTAACATAAAACACGATCCAAACTTCAAATTATGCTCAGAAATCCAAACTCACCATTCTTGAAATTGCTTACACTAAAATGACCACCTCCTATCACTGATCAATCTTCACTAAAGAACTAAGGTTATCATTCAAAATTCAGGGAGTTCTTGATCCGAACAGAAATCTTGTCCATAACAAAACCATCACCAATTGCCTTCAAACTCTCCAAAATCCATCACCTATTGGTCTCTAACCATTCTATACTAATAATTCAACCTAACCATGCCTAAATTAAGGTGTAGGAAAGAAATTGCAAACCTGGTAAAATGGAGTGAACAGAGGTAGTAATCCTTCAATTCAGGCCTTGAATCTTTCCAAATTCCTTCACTGAGCAATCTTCTAGCTTCTGTATGCAAAAAGAATGGCTGAAATTGCTTGATTCTTGAAATTCGATTTTGAATTGCTTCCTTGAAATCTCAATCACCAACTCCTCAATTCTCCATGGAAATGCTCTCAATTCAATCTGCACAGCTTCAATGTGATGTATGGAAGGTGTTTGTGTGAAAAAATGAAAGGAAATGAAGAAGAATGAAGAATTGACACTTGACTTGCAATGGAAGAATTTGGATCTCACTCTCTCTTCTCTACACCAATTCACACCAACCTTGCATCTGAGCAAGTTACACTTGTTATATAGAGTGGTTTAGAATCATCTAGAACCCTCTAGGATCATCCAATGAGAAATTGAACTTTTCATGTCATGGTATTTTGATTTCTCATTCTCCTTACATGCTATCTTATGCCATATCCCTTGTAACCTTGGTTTCTGACTTGAATTTATCCCCACATGAGATTTAGGGTGAGTTACAATGCATAACCGATGTGTACATTGAGTTCTTTTGAGTTTTGGTTTGGTACCTTAATATGCAAGTAAGCCAATTCCAAAGCAGCCCTATGATGCAAGACTCAAATCAAAATTGTGGATGAACCATTGTTCTTAGAATGTCATTTGGAGTCAAAATGACCTATTACATGACATGGTTCGGACTTATAACTTGTGATTTCCATTTTTCAAATTCATCTTAATTAACTTATGCCTCATTTTTAGGCCATTTTTATCACTTTTTGATATGAGCCTTTTCAACATCTCATGACCTCCCTACTAGCCTTAAAACATCATTCTAAGCAAGTTTGATGTTGAAGATTTTTCCATTTGAAGCTTGGAAGTAGGAGATATGGTCTTATGCTTGAAATGACCTATAACCTCTAAATGACCAAAATGCCCTTGGCTTGTCAAAGCCATAAGTTGAGTTCTACAAATCCTATCAAGGACTTCTAGTACTCTCTAGAAAGCTAAGAAGATGCTCTACAACATTCATGTTGACCAAGAGTTCATAGGAAGCATCCTACTAGGGCAAACGTTGTCTGCAAGTTGGGTGACTTTCAAGGACCCAGATTCACATACCTCAGATGACCTGTAATTTGTCAAAACCATAACTTGAGCTCTACAAATCCTATAAAGGATTTCTAGTACTAAAATTAAAGCTAAGAACAAGCTATAAAACATTCATGTTATGGGGAAGATTAGATGACAATCACATCTTGAGCTAAACTACCTTGAAGATAGGGATCAAACTAGGGGATTTTACACTGCCAATCCTTAGAAACCCTAGCTTGAAACTTCTCAAACTCCTCAATCATGATGAGTTGGTCTAGGAATCATCCTTATAGCATCTCAATGCATCATTCCATTATCACATGGCTCTTGTATTAGGTCTCAACCCTCTCCAAATCATCAGTTGACCTAGGGTCGACCCAGTCAAACCCTAATTCCACCACTCATGGCTGAATCTTCTGAATTCTTGTACAATGACCTCTCTAAGATTCATGATGGCTTTCAAGACATATCATAAGCTTTCTCAAAGCTTCAAGTTCATCCTCATAGTCTCAGAATCATCTGAGGGGCTCCCACAACTCTCAAGTTATGAGACACACAGCCTTGGTTTCAACCAATTCCTCTGAGGATCTCTTGAGTTCTCTGACAAAGATATCAATCTTTGAACACTTGAACAAACTTCTTGACTTACTCCAAAGCCTCATATAACTCTTTCTAGGTAACCATACCTCTTGACCTACTGCCCACATATCAATGAGATGCAGAGGATGAATACAATGAACCACAAACTTGGTGAATAAATGTTGGTCAAATTTTGGGGTGCAACATAACCCACCCATTCTCCTTGATGTTCTCCAATCCTAAGTTCAGCTAGTTCAACACTAGCGCTCACCTCTCAAAGGTTGAATGACAGGAGTGATGGTTCGGGAAACCACAATTTTTCGGAGTGACAGTCTCACTCGCACTTCGTGTTTTGGGTGCCTGGAGTCACACGACTTGCTTTTCATCGAGGATTTTTCTGTTGTAATCCTTTTTGCTTTTCGTTTTTTCCCTAACTTTTGCCTGGACTGGCTCTTTTGAGCTTCTTTTGATTTCAAAGTCCAGCGAGATGCCCTAATTTTTGCCTAAGTCACTTGTTTTCAAGATTCGACTTAGCGGACTTCTTCTTTTGATTCTTTTCTTTTCTTTTTTTTATACTTTTTTTTTAACAAATCGTGTGACACTGGCTTGTCTGACTTGTTGAAGGGATTGTGACTATTTCACTCCTTAGTCGGCGAGGGATAACCATTGTGGTTTTTTTAAAGGTTTTTTAGGCACAACCTATAGAGGTGTGATTGACCCTCGAGCGAGAACACTCCTTTCGTGATTTGGATGCTCGGTCAAATTAGCTAACACCTACCTTGCCCCGGGTTAAGATTGAGGGTTTTTTAGTTTTTAGAAAAGAACTCCTACTACTAGGCTCAAAGGGGTTAACAAGGGATTATCATCCTTATATCTCTGGTGTTTAGGAATTTGAAAAAAAATGCATGTACATCATCAGCAGGTTTTATTCAAAAGCATGTTGTCGGAAGCTTGCGCACCTTGCAATTTCGTCATCCTCCCCGGACTCCGCTTGAACAATCGTTAGACATCAATTAAAAGCATAAGTGAACACAAATGGATTTAATCAAAACATGCACATTCATTTCATTACCAATATCAATTGAAAACAAAAAAAGTTTTACAAATGATTTTTGCACTTCAACAGAAAAGAAACTACAAATGCAAAGAAATGGCATGATAAAACAAAGAATGCCAGCTTCGGGGACCGGGCTTTCGAATCTTGACTTGCCGCTGAGTCATCCATCTTCAGAATTGCTCATCGAAGTCAATCTGATGTTCTTCCGAACCTCTGCCCTCAGTGGATTCTTCCACGACATGAACCGATACCCCCACCTGGCTGGATGAAGGGAGATTGTTAATCTGAATACCCTGAGGCGTGATCGAGAACATGTTGGAGTCTAGTAGAGTTTGAACCTGGCTCTTAAGCACCTTACAGTCCTTAGTTGAATGCCCTTGTGCCCCAGAGTGGTACTCATAGTGGGCGTTGACATCAAAACCTGGCGGATACGGCGGAATCACGAGATTAACCTTCTTTGGCACGATCAATCCACCCCTTATCAACTTCGGCAACAACTGGTTGTATGATATCGGCAACTGAGTAAAATGTCTCTCTGGCCTCCTTGGTCTTTGCCTGGCGTGCTGACGCGGCTGATAACAGCTTGACCGTTGACTCTGGCGAGAGACTGATACATGCTGCGAAGATCCAAAAGATTGTTGACCAGGAATAGCTGAAACATCTGGAGACTGAGTCTGAGTTATCAGGGACTCCCTTTGTTCAGGTACTTTCATCCTCAGGCTTGGCCCAGGAACCAGAAATAGTTGTGGGCACGGGGATTCAGAAGTCATAAATTGCAAGACATCCTCTTGGCTCGATGTTGCTTCTGGGATGAAAGCAGGAACGTTCATCTCCTTTACAATGACTGGCCCACGACCTCCTGGTACATTTACGCCGCCTGGCGCGAATTCAACTGCCTTTGCATTAATTAAATCCTGAACTACATGCTTAAAAGCTTTGCAGTTCTCGACGTTATTCCCCGGTGCCCCAGCATGAAAATCACAATGAGCACTTACATCATAGCCTGGTGGTGGCTCACCAGTTAGCGGAGACAACTTCCGTAGTTCGACCAACCGAAGCTGAAGCAGGACTTGCAGAAACTGAGTATAAGCCATTGGGACCTGGTCAAAGATTCGGTCTGGCTGCTTCAGCCTCTGAGCATACCTCCTAGTCTTAATATTGTCTTGGGAAACAGGAGGTAGCTGCTGACGTGGCAAATCTGGGATCTCAGGTTGTGCAACAGGTCTTCGAGGCACATCACGCCTTGGGAGAGGTTACATGGACAAAAGTGGAACGAGCATCTCTACTACAACCTTAGGCACCTGATCATCCTTCCTTAGCACATTCCTTATCACTTCTGTAATCAGGCCCATCTGAGTCTTCAACTGATGGTTTTCCTCCCTAAGCATCTTTTGATCCAGACGCAAGGCCTGCATGTCCCCCATACACTGTCCCAACTGGCTTCGGACTTCCCTCAACTCTGACCGAATCTGATCCATTACTCTTCGCTGATTCCCTCGAGTTGAATATCCGTGGAAACTGAACTCCTCAATCCTGTCACTTAAGAAAACCCAGCAGAGATAAGAACAGGAGGCCACCGAGAATAACCTGCTATGCAATTGAGAGTGCAAGATGCAAAATGTAAACATGTCTATGTATTCACAGGGAGATCTCCCCCTTGATTCCAGTTTCAATAAACAAGAACATCAAGGATGGTTACGAACACCACAATAATCTTCTCCCATATCAGGTAAAATTCTCTCTGAAGATTTCAAAGACGCCAGGCTCAGCCATGGAGGTCAGACCAAATAAAGACCCTAACTCAGGTGTTAGAAACTTCTATACAACAATTCTCCTGCTCTTCAGAAAATCGGTACTAGAATCAAAGGAGAGACGAGAACCTTTCGAACATATAGACATACAATGCTAAATTGTAAATGATTATGCAGATGCAAATGCAACAGGGGATCAAGGTATCCAATGCTCAAACTTTGCTGCTGTGCCATTGACTGAATTCAACCAGAGCTCCGCTTTAATCTGAACATTGAGATAACACACTGGATGGAGCACTCAGGATCAAAATTCTGCATTGACAAGAAAACCAGGATTGGTTGAAGGCCAGGTTTCCTGCAAAAACCCATCCCTCTCATATGTGGGTTCTAGTCTTGAAAGGTACGGCATCCTATGCGGGTGGTCAGCGTCACAGACCTTCGAGAAACGATGATACGTTCACCATTTCCGGTTTGGCATCATAATCTCCCGAAGTGGCCTCACTTAGCTGACCCCCCAAATGAACGGTCTCCAAAGTCGACAGTCTCTTTAAGTAAATATTCCCTCAAATGCACTAAATGCGTAGGATAGAATATTTCCAAAGAAAAACCTCGTCTGAATGTGAATTTCACGCGAGCTATTACGCAGCCAAACGCCACACAAGCTCTCGCTAATCTCCACTCTAATCCTATGTGTATACTCAAGCCCAGGTCTGGCTTATCTCTCAATGGAACAACCCAACCCACAGCACAACAGCGGCATAATATGATGCAAAAATGAAAATGCAATAATATACAACATATATGTACATAAAGCAAAAAAACTGCACAAAAGTAAACACCCAAAAACCCAACAGACAAGCGCTAGGAGTGACTCGCATAGGGAACTAGAGTCCCTAGCAGAGTCGCCAGCTGTCGCAACTGCGAAAAACACCCGACGGAAAACAGAAGAGTCACCACCTTTCGTTATTTATCCCACAGGGAGGGAAAAGAAACGATCGGAAAAACCTAACAAAAAAGGGAAAAGATGAGGTCACCGCAACCAAGTCCTGGATTCGGGAGTCGGTTACGCAAGGGGAAGGTATTAGCACCCCTCACGTCCGTCGTACTCGACGGGATCCATGCTTGTTGTCTATCTAAGGGTGTGTTTAACTATCTACGCTACAGGCTTCAGGACAAAAAGAAAAGAAAAAAGACTCGGCAGAGCATCGCCGCTCTGTGCCTACGTATTCCCTCGTGCAATGGGAAAGTCAGTGTCAACGTAGTTCGGATAACTACGGGAGAGAAGGGGGAAGGTTGCTCGCCAAGACATCGCATCTTATGCCTACGTACTTTCATCTGGTATGAAAGATCAGAGCAAACGTAGTTCGGGCTGACACAAAACCACAGGTTGATTAAGTGTTTTAACCGAGTAGGGTTAAACCTCTGTTCTAGCAGTTAAGGACAAAGGCTATTTGTGGTAGAACCGAAGCTTAACAACACTCTTTTCTGGAAAAAAATTCCGATTAATCCCGAAGGAAAAAGTTTTGAATTTTGTTTTGTGTTTTTTAGTGAAGTGAATTAATTTGGTTTGTGATTCACGTCGCACTAAAGACTATGACATGGAGGCGAATGCGTCATATATCGCCCCCAAACGGGACGTATACTAAACACCCTAGATAAGCGAGAGGAGACCCCTCACTCATCATTCCCCATGTAGCTTAAGGCTCGTAGCGTGCAACGTTTATCGCCTTTATTAGATGAATTAGAATTGTTTTGAGATGAGAAGAGAGACACACGGAAGGTCTAAGCGAAACTCGGCCCTAAAGTTGTCATGCAATGTGGTCCTAAATTTTGGATGAAAAGGGGAAACATCTACCCTAATGTTAGCATACTTGGATTGATCACCTAATGTCTCTCCTACTCCCATCCTAAACGGAGGGACTAGGAATCCTATGGGGATCATGGCAAAAAGCACAAGAACAAAGGAAGGATCAATCACAAGTAGAAAAATGCAAACATAAAAATGCAACACTTAGAATGGTGGGAGGGAGGGAAAATGTGTGGGGCAGAAACCGCCACAAGCGCGTCTCGACCTCAATAGCGATGCAAGAATGATGCAAACATGTGGAACAACACAAGAGATGAAAGCAAATAAACATGCAAATAAAGGCTCACTTCGAACCACATACACAAGTATGCAAACAATTGGAGAATGAACACACATGTCAACAAAATCATGATTAATCAACCACAAACAGTGACAAATATCCAAAACATTTCAATCCTAATGCATCACACTGATCTATGATGATTCGAATAGAAACGGTATGCGAACAAGCAAGTAAAACAACAAATATGGCATTCTGGCACAATGTTAATCGGTTAACCCCTGGGGTTAATTGGTTAACACCTTAAAAAGTTTGGAAAAAACTGATTAACACAGTTAACTTTCAAAATTTTTTTGAAAGTTTGAAATGATTAACCGGTTAACCATATAGGTTAACCGATTAACACTGCATCAGAAGCTAAAAACAACAGCAGAGAATCACTTCTAGCACCAAAACAGCTTATCCAAGGTTCCAACAGATCAACTTATCAATTAAGCACGAAATTAACAACAGAAAATAGAGATCCAACAGCATCGATATACAATTACACAACAACATCATAATTCGAACGGATTAAAATTAACAAAATTCAATCGAATATGAAGATTAACATGACAAGCTCAAAAATTAGATCGGATCGAGAATTCCAAACTTCGAAGCGGAGATTTGCTTTGGTAAATGTTGATCAACTGAATTTGAGCAGATCAAATGCTAGAAATCCGGAAAACTTCAAGATCCACAATAATTGTTATTGTATGAATGAAGATCCACCAAATTGGAGTCAAAAAGCTTCAAATAATCACTTCTAGATCCAACTTCAGATTCAGATCCAAGCTTGCACGAAAATTGAAGAAGGAAGTTGATTCAATGATGGTGGTGGAAAGAGGTTCTAGCTCAAGAATCCATTGATTCCAATGAAGAATCAAGAATTTCAATGAAAAAGAGCTTTGAGTGTGGGTTTTGGAAATGGAGAAATTTGAGAGAATTTGAGAGAGAATTCTGATCAATTCTGAAAAATGAATGTGAGAAATGAAAATTGGATGGTTTGGTTTGGAGTAAATCACTTAAATACCATCTAGGTTTGGATCCCAAAGCAAGGTTTGGAAATTGGATTGGAAAACTTGGCTTGGAAAGTGGCATGGGATTTTGGAGGGAAATCTGAAGTTTAAAGATGTTCTAGATTCTTCCCAACTGAAAACTTGAATCCCAAGGTGATCAAAATTGGACCCCAAGTGCAATTGGCTTGCAAAATCACGTACAAGGCAAAATCTGCTATGGTTAACCATTAACCATATGCGTTAATCGGTTAACACTGTTAAAATTCCAAATCTGGGCTAATTTTCCTTTGGTGAATCGATTAACCATATAGGTTAACCGATTAACACCTTCAAATTTTGGATTCTGGCGCCTTTTGGAGGGAAATCTGTCCATTTGCCCTATTTCAACTGTCTAGAGCTCTATTTAGCTGCTGAACCTCATTTTTGAACGTTATTACTGTGAAAATGCTTGACATGAGCCTGAGTGCTATTTTCTGAGCTGCTGTTATCCTGTAAAATAAAAATAAAATCGGTCGCCTGACTTCTGGGCAAAATATATGCCTGAGCCTCTGATGCTCGCTGTTTGTTGTTCAATCTTTTGCTCCGAAATGAACCTGAGCCACATTAACGCCTTGATCCCATGCCTCGAGAGTGAATGCTATGCAATGCAAAAAATGCAAAATGCAAAGAAACAAAATCCAGTTACGGTAAAAACGAAAGGCAAATTTTGGGGTGCTATACACACGAGCAAGAGAAAGTGAAGAAGTGAAATCACGATTCAAACCAATTCAGTTCAATTCAAGGTGATAACAAGCTCCATTGAAGTTCAAGGAATCTTTCTGGATCATTTTATGCAAGAATCAACACCAAATCAAGACCCAACGAAGGTGCTCCATTAGGTAACATATCTTTCCCAGATTCTCTCTGTTTAAGCCATAATCATGTGCCATTTTCATAGATTCATGATCCCCTAAGCATGTAGATCATTTCTGGTTAGGTTTGATCAATGTTCTTGATAATTCTTGGATGGACCTCAAAACTGATTTGATTTGTATTTCATGATTCTTGAGAGATAAATGATAGAGAACCCTAGATTATTCATCTGCGTGAGATGTAGATGATTTTAGACTCTAAGATTTTGGGTTTTGGTGAAGTTTTGAGCCACCTGCATTTTTGGCTGGTCGGAGAAGATTACCGGAGCCACCGTTTGACTCGTCTTCTCTGGCGCGTTCATGTTAACCTCAGATCCCACGTGTATTCCACCTCACGCGTAAGACTTATTGACCTGATCCATATCCAGCGGTCACGATTCCATCTGAGCCACACTTTGACAATTAGACTGGCCACATGGACTTAATGAAACAAAGTGTTTTGCTCCCAGGCTGGCTCAATTGGATTTGGGCCTTGTTCGATAATCACACCTCCCCTGCGTGCAAGCCCATAGAATGAACTAGGATTGATTGCTATCCGCACCAAGTTTTTCTGTTTTCTCTTCTTTTTCTTTCTTTTTCCATTTATTTTTCTATTTGATTTTTAATTCATTAAAAATACCTCAAAACACTTAAAAATCTTGAAAAAAAATATTTTGTTGTACTTTTAGATGTTATCTGATTTTACAAATTTTTGGATTAATTTTTAAGCCATTTTTCAATTAAATCTTGATTTTCCATTTTGAGGTGTTTTATGTGAATTGAAAAATACATATCTTTTGTGTTGGATTTTATTTGGTGATGAAATGTTCATATCATTGGCTGATTTTTATTGTGCATATCCATGACATATTGATTAATTTTTGTGACATTTTTACCCCTGGTTTTATTACCATTTGGTTAGGGTTTTAGTTGGATTTTTAGGACCCTCGATTTGCACTAGCTTTTAGGGTATCTCTTAGAAATTCATCTCTGTTTGCCTAGTCTTGTTTAGGCTTTTTCCCCATAGCTTTGGCCCTTGGTTCCTAACACCTTATGGGCCACCTAGGATTTTATTTGGCATTTTTTGGATACGTTAGCTATTTTTAGTGTATTTTTCATCCTAGCCTACCCTTGTGTGGTTTTCACATTGATACATGAAATAGTTTGTTTCTTAATTGAGTTTTGTGCAATGTTTGAGCCTCTAATTTTGGTGTATGCATGTTGCATATATATTAAGGTGTTTGCATGTTGATTCTTAAGTCCTAACTTGGTTTGCAACTTGTTTAAGTTTAGGCATCTTTTAGGCCTTTCAATTAGGGTTTTTCATATTGTATGCTTTGCTTTATCTTGTACATAAACTTGCATTTTATTTTGTGGATTTTGTGATTGGTTTTGTACACTCTTCTTTCATATCCCTTTCTGTCTAAGGACCTTGTAGCATCATTTAAAGTTGCTTAGTCCCTCCTTTGGAGGTATTTGAAGCTTAACTTGAATGATGAACCATGAGGACATTTTGTGCATCTTTTGCACAAGTCATAATGAGACTTTGGTTGAATGACATTAGGGATGCCATGGTTGTTTTCTCTTCTTCTCCCACTTCTCTTTTGGTTTATAATTCATTCCATGTTCAAGTTGTAGACTTTAGGGTTTGTTTTGCTCTTTACTTGCAATAAAGGTTGAGATGTGCTTGTGGAGGTGTTCACCCCACACTATTTCCTCCCTTTGCTTGTGTGTATTTTCACTTTGTGTATTTCTTACTTGCATTAATAAAGGTTGAGATGAGCTTGTGGAGGTTTTCACCCCACACTATTTCCTCCCTTTGCTTGTGTGTTGCATTGCATATGCATTCATTCATTCTTATCTCATGTTTTATATCATGCTCTCTTCTTCTCTTTTCTTACGATGCTCCCTTAGGATTTCCAATCTCCTTGTTTAAGGATGATTGTGATAGACACTAGGTTTTAATCCAGGCATGAGAACATTAAGTAGAATTCCCTTTTAACCTCAACTATAGGTTCATCTTGCATGAAAACTACTAGGTTTTAAACTAGTTTCCCTTTAGTTTGTCCTCTCTGTCTCTTCTCATATCAAAACAAGTCTAAACTACTTAATAAAGGCTAATGAATATTGTGCGTTACGAGCCTTAAGTACTTGGGAAATGGTGATTCGGGGGCTACCTCTCAATTGCTTAAAGTGTTTAGTATACGTCCTTAGGATGATATGCGATGCATTCGATCCTAAGTCATAGTCTTTAGTGCAACATGAATTACAAACAATTCAAAAACACTTCTCCTTAAAAGACTTCCAAAAAAAATGATCAAACTTCATTTTTTGTCCTTTGGGACCCTTAACAATGGAAAACCTTTCCATAAAAAGAGTTTCGTTAACTCTTAGTTCTACCGCAAACAGGTAATGCCTAAGTCTACGAAGGTCGAGCTGCATACACCTAACTGCTATAATTGTTTGTTAACCCTATTCGAGTAAAAAAAATTTGAACCAACCGGTGTTCTTATTTGCCCGAACTATGTTTGCTCTGATTTCTTGTATTGTGCGAGAATACGTAGGCACAAGACGCGATGTCTTGGCGAGCAACCTTTCCCCCCTTTTCATCCGTAGTTAGCCGAACTATGTTGACTCTGACTTTCCCATTGCACGAGGGAATACGTAGGCACAGGGCGGCGATGCTCTGCCGAGTCACTTTTCTTTTCTCTTGTCCCTGAGACCTTTAGTGTAGATAGTTTCAATCACCCTTTAGATAGACAACCAAGCGTGGATCCCGTCGAGTACGACGGACGTGAGGGGTGCTAATACCTTCCCCTTGCGTAACCGACTCCCAAACCCGAGACATGGTTGCGATGACCTGTCTTCTCCCGTTTCGTCAGGTTTTCTCTGATTGTTTCCTTTCCCTCGTGTTGGGATATATAACGAACGGTGGCGACTATTCTATCATTGCCGACACCTTTTTTCGCAGTAGCGACAAAGAGGGAAAAGACAGGTCATCGCAATCAAATCTTGGGTTCGGGAGTCGGTTACACAAGGGGAAGGTATGAGCACCCCTCACGTCCGTTGTACTCAACGGGATCCATGCTTGTTGTCTAATCTATGGGTGAAAACTATATAATTCTACTGCTAAACGGGAGGAACGGAAAGAACTGACTCGATAGGACATTGTCGCCCTATGCCTACGTATTCCCTCGTGCAATGGGAAAGTCAGAGTCAACATAGTTCGGAAAACTACGGGTGAAAGGGGGGAAAGGTTGCTCGCCAAGACATCGTCGTCTTGTGCCTAGGTACCCTCATCTGGTATGAGAAATCAGAGCAAACGTAGTTCGGGCTAACACGACCACAGATTGGTTCAAATGTTTTAGCTGAGTAGGGTTAAATAACGGTTCTAGCAGTTAGGGACGATGCCTGTTTGCGGTAGAACCAAGATTTAACACACTCTTTCTGAAAATGATTTTCCAAACAATCTCGAGGGATAAAAAGGTTTGATGTTTTGTTTTGTGTTTTTCATGAAGAAGTGAATTGAGTTAAGTTTGTAACTTATGCTTCACTAATGACTATGACTTGAAAGCGAATGCGTCACATATTGCCCAAAGGGCATACGCTAAACACTCTAGACAGATTGAGAGGAGGCCCCCCAACTATCATTCCTCAAGTACTTAAGGCTCGTAGCATACAACACTTATTATCCTTTATTAGGTGTCTTAAGAGATTTAGGAGATGAGAAGAGGAAGACACAAACTCTAAGGGGAAACTAATCAACCCTAATGTTATCATGCAAAGTGCTCCTAATGTTGGGATTGAAAAGGGAAGAATCTATCCTAATGTTATCATGCAATGTATTGAATACCTAGTGTCTCTCTTACTCCCATCTTAAACAGAGGGACTAGGGATCCTAAGGGATCATGGCAGAAGACCAAGTAAACAACAGTAATTCAATCACAGGTGAAATGAAGAATGGAAATGTGTTGACTTAAACAAGTCAAAAATAATGCAAACATGATATGCAAAGGTGACAAGATGAAATGTAAGGAAAAATGATGCAACAAAGATAAAGCAAAAGGTTCAATCAAAAGGACTTAAACAAGTCAAAAGAGTGAGATGAAATGGGAGAAGTTACAACTCCTACAACCATTCAAACATCAATTACCATAATCAAAGCTAATCACAAAAGAAAAGTAAAAGGCCATGATCAAAAGGAGATGGGAGGAAAAGGTTTGGGCAGCAAACAACATGTGAAATATCTCAACCAAATATCTCATATTGATCATGAAGGAGCAAAGAGCAAACAAGTGCAAAAAGATTGATCCATCATTCAAGACAAACTCAAAGTATGAACATGGATACCAAATTGTCTTAAATGATGATCAAAACCCAAGGGGAAGAAGTGAAACCAAAAGGAAAGGGTTCAAAACAAGATGGAAAGCAAAGAAAGAGCAAGGATAAAGCCAAGGCAAGAAGAAGAACCAAAGTTCTATCTCATGTTCAACACTTAAAAATTAAGTGGAATGGCCTAACTCCCAAGTAACTTGTGACACAAGTCACATAAGTGTATGACCTAAAGATGAAAGACAAGGATCTTGAGCAAGTTATAAACATGTAGCAACACTCACAAGATGCATATGGGATCATTAGAAATCATTTCCTGAAGAAACTAGGTCAAACTAGCTTGTATGAACACCTTCAAAGGTGGCTTGACTTGCAAGGTTCACCAAATATAGAAGGATTATTCAATAAATTCCAAACAAAATGTACAAAGTAACCAAATTCAATGGCAAACAGAAGCCAAAGTTTCAAAGTGAAACTCACCTCAAGGCATCACCAAACAATTCCATTGTTAAGGGTGCTCCACCTTATCGAGGGTTTATCGAGGGGCATCAAAAGTCAACTCAAAGTCAACCAAAAAATGATTAAACATGAACTAAAATCATCCTCAAAGATGCCTCAATCCCTTACCTAAGTGAGGGAGAAGCCATGGTCATATGGGATAATTATTTGAGGTTCAAAAGATCAAAATAACACAAGGTATACACCATAAAACCCTTTAAAATGTAAATTCCAAATAAAATACAAAATAAAATAAAATCAGAAATAAAAAACATGAAAAATGAAATAGCATACCAAGGTATAAGGAAATATTTTTGTAGAATTTTTGGATGACCAGAGCCATTTTAAATTAAATAAAATGAAAACAGAAAAAAAAACATAAGTAGATCAAGTTGAAACAAGCAGGGGGTGTAGTAGCAATTTGAAAATGAACTGGAATGAGTTCAAACGCGCAAACGGGCCTAACACAGGGTATGCAAATAGCAAAAAAACCAGGCGCAGACCAAGCTTTGGGCATACTCAGACGCCACACTGGCCTTCATTAAATGAGGTGGCAATGAGTCACACGCACGGGCAAACCAAAACATGACAACTCAACCTTTTTAAATTCAAATGAGGGCGCCAAGGCCACCTCAACCTGTCTTCCACCTCTAGACGCCAGAACCCTAGTTCCGGTCGTCTTCTCCGACCAAGCTTCGCCGGAGTAAATTCAAAAATGCCCAAAAATGAAAAATAAAGACACCCCTCGACCCAGAATTCCACATTGGTCTGAAATCCAACCTCAAAAATCAAAGATAAGCACGTTTACATGGTGAATCGAAAGCATAAAGTTTGGACACCACAAAATGAAACTCCATCAAACTCAACCAATATGATATGCAAACATTGGCTCCATTAAGGAGGACTTCAGATGCACCCAGCATGACCCTATCATGTTTCTAAAATGGAAGGAAAAAGGTCAGAGAGTTACCTAGTGGAGTATGTCCACTACTTCTTCACAACTTGTTGAAAAGCCACCAAAAGCCACATAATGCTTCCTTGGAGCATGTAGAACCTTGAGGTAAGCTTGAAAATCCTTGAATATCCATTAAACTAGCAACCAAGTTTGAACAGGTCACGAGTTCTGTGCTTGCAGCAAGCTTCTAATGCATATAGAAAGTAGAGAATGTTGTGAGGAAGATGATTTGAGGTGAGTTTTAATGGAAAGGCCAGGAAGAAATGCGTTTCGAAGAAAAGCTCAGAGGAGGAAAAATGAGAGAAATGTTTTGATCTTCTTCACAATGGTGGCTGCCTTAGCTAGGGTTTCACTTTTTGCTTTTATATGAGGCTTTTTGTTAGGTTAAAATGATTAATTATTGAGGTTAATCATGTGGTGGCATGTTCTGAAAATTTTGGGATAACTTGAAATGGATGGTGGATGATGCATGAGGTATGAATCATGGCATGGCTGGCTTCTTTTGCTGAGTGGAAAGAATGACCAGAGGAGTGTGTAAAATGGTTGGGCTTGTCTTGGTGGATACAGCCTCTTTGTCAAGCAAGTTTTCTCATATTCTTATTATGGCCAATTTGCTCCAAATGGTACATGAGTGGTACAAGGCTTGTTGGTCTTGTTTTGGCAAAGTTTCTATGTTCAAACTTGACATTTTTATGCGCATGAAATGAGCCTTTGCAAGATCAGGTTGGAGAATATGTCAAGATCAACCATAAGTCATGCCTTGCAACATCTTCCAAAACATCAACTTTGAGCCATCATAGTTCACTAAATTTGGTTCCTCTTGATTGAAATGTGAGCTCAAATGAAAGCTAGCATGATAAGGAACATTTCTTGTGTTGATAGAATTTTGATTTGGATCTTGGAAGATCATGAAAATTAGGCTTGAAAACCATGCCACAAAATTTGTCTTGAAATAACTTTAAAAAATTCTAAGTTATGAGTTTTGATTCAATTGGAACTCCAACTTTGAATCCATATAACTTGAGCTTCATTAATCCCATGAGCAAGTTCTAGTAATGGATGTGTTGCACCCTAAAATTTGCTCAACCTATTTCACTTGGTTTATGTTTCAATTGCATTAGCATGTGCATATAGAGTCATGTACATAGTCTAATCATCTGCATAGCATAGCATAACATGTCATCCAACAAGGGACCAAGCATTATTCTCATCTCTATGAGCCTATCAAGAAGTTATTATTCAAATTCAGGCATATTCAAGTCATCAGAAAGAATGGGACAGCTAAAGAAGTCAATGGATCAAGCAGTGCATCTATCTCCTATCTGAGGGTATCTGAAGATCATCAAAGAAGTTGTGAGCTGTGAATTGAGCATGGAGAGTATGTAGACATCATGGGAGACTTATAAAGTCATTTGGAGAAGGAGGCAAGTCATTGATATGATCACAAGAATTGCAGTTGAAGACAGTCAACTAGGGTTTCATCTGGGTCAACCCTGGGTCAACTCTAGGTCAATTGATTGATTGAAAGGCTTTAAGGGCTATTGGAGAGATGTGGAGTTCATCATTTGACATGTAAATAAGGATAGGGTGATGTGCCAAGATGAAATCAAGAGAAATCAAGGAGAAGAGGAGTTTCTAAATTAGGGTTTCTGTGTAAAATCCCCTAATTTAGGTCAAATTTCCAAGCAAGATAAGTCAAAATTCAAGCTTCAAATGGATCCTTGGTCAACATGAAACTTGTAGAGGATCTCAATACCTTTAATTTGAGTGGTGGAATACATCAAGGAGATTTATATAACTCAAGTTATGGTCCTTGCAAGTTACAGGTCATCTGGGGTATCTGAAATTTTGTCTGTGAAAGTTACTTGTCTTCTAAGCAACTTTTACCCCTCAAGGAGATTTCAAATGAATTTCTGTTCAACATAAGAGTTGTTCATCATTGTCGTAGCTTTCTATAATGGTATGGTATGCCTTCATATGATTTGTGGAACTCTACTTATGGTCTTGGCAAGCAAAGGGTATTTTGGTCATCTGAGAATTACAGGTCATTTCAAGCCTATGCCCAAAACTCATACAAGGAAGCTTCAAATTGAAAACCTTACAACATCAAACTTGCTCCAAATGACATTTTGAGTCTAGAAAAGTGACCATGAAAGATTAGAAAGGCTCATAGCTCAAGGTTTCAAAATTGGTGAATTTAATGAATGAAAAATGACCTAAAATGGAGATTTTTCCTAATTTGGCCAAATGAGGTGAAATTATAGGTCATTTTGATTGGAAAAAATGTTTTAAGAACATTGGCAAAAGTAGAATTTTGAGTTTGGTTCAAGATTTGAAAGATATGCATGGTTACTTACAAATGAAGTTACATAATCCAAATCCAAGGGAAAGTGTGCATGGGAAGGTTCTACAAACTTCTAGGGCTTTCTATTCTCATCTATATATTGAATGAAGTAACTCCATGCCATGGTTGGTGAATCATTGTGATCAAAACACAAGTTATACACAATTCTTCCATTTTGCAAAAGCATCTCAAACTTCATCAAACTTTCATCAATTTCCATTTTGCTTGATCTGATCATCATCACCATCATTCATAGATCACAATTCACACAAGAATTTGGTTGAATTGGAGAGGAATCGTGCCATACAACTTCATCATCCAAGGTGCAAGAAAGTTGGGATTGCTGAATTCAAGAGGATTGAACAAGAATCTTTGCATACAGAATCAAGATTTGAGTGCGTGGATCAAGTTCAGACCATTGCAAGCATCAGATTCAAGGATTTCCATAGCTGTTTTCATCATCATACCAGGTTGGTTCTCTCATTCGAATTGCATGATTTAGTTAGAATCATAGGGAATTGTTAGCATAGAACTGTTAGGATAGGTTAGAGGATTGATTTCACAAAGTTTGGAGAAGTTTCATGGAGGTTATCAATGGTGTACCAAAACTGTTAGAGCTTATAACATCAAGGATATTGCACTATAATATTGGATATGTAGCTTAATGTGATCAGAATGAAGTGTAGAGCATGTTAGGGCAAGAATTAGAAAGAATTGAAGTGGTTGATAACAGGTAAATATGGTGGAATCCGAATGTTGCACCTATCGGGTTTGATTTGTGGTTGAGTTTTAGAAAGAACCATTGATATGGTTGTGTAGAGGGAAGAAATTAGAGCAACTTTGCTCTTTGAATCGTGTGATTTCATGGAGAGACAAGGGAGAACAGAGGTGATGAACTCATGCATGGGAGAGGAGATTTTCAGAATCTAGGGTTTCTTGAGGTTGAAGATGATGGACAATCGTTGGATCCATCTGTTGACTTGGACTCAAATCTCAATCCAACGGCCGTGGTTTAAAGCTGAAAACGGAGGGAACTTCCAAAGGTGCTACGCACCATTTCATTAAAGCTCTTCTGATGGGCTCAGGTTTCTAATGATATTCACACCCTATCTTCAGGCCCAAACCAAAATGAACTAAAAACCTTGCTATTGGCACCGTTTCGTGTTTTTTATTTTTTTGATGAAGCTTTCTGAGTTGTTGGGCCCAGACGTGCTTGCTATGCGCGCCCCCCAGTCTGGGCCCATCCTTTATTTCAACTGCATTTAATTACTCATGGCACCCCCTCAGTCCAATTAATTCCATTTTAATTTCTTTCAATTTCTTTTAATTCTTTGAAAATTCATAAAACATTGGAAAATGCATGATTTTAATTGGTTCTTTTTGCATATTGTTCATATGTGTGTCAAGAAAATTATCACATAAAAAAATTAATATTTCATTTTATTTTTGTATTTTAGCATATTTTTCTTTTAAGTAGGATTAAATAATGTGTAACTTGATGCATGAATTTGTTAATTTTGGTTTGAGTAGATGCTTTAACATTTTTAATCCATTCTTTTTAGGTTGATTAGCTTAGACCTTTATCTTGTATATACAATTTAGTTCATATTTTTTAGGACTTAATCTTAGGTGATTTGTTTAGGGGTGAATAACATGATCAAAACTAGGGTTTAGGAGATAACATAGGAGAATTAAATCATTTCCCTTAGGAGTTGTAGATTGAATCTTTGGGGTATGGGACTATAGGGATTATGGGTAGATATTAGAGCCCTTAGAAATATTAGGATTCCCCTACTGCTATTGGTATACTGTTATATTTGATTGACTGTGTGGTGTGCCCTCTCTAGGGTTATTTCACTTGTCTGTGTGGGGTATTGGGTTTGCTTGGGGATTGGGAGAGCTGAAGACTTTGATGATGAAGCCATTGGAGATCAAGAGATTGAAGACCAACTTCCAGAGTTGATGAGGAGATTCTTGCTAGCAGCTGTTGAGGAGCATAGGGTTTAGGAGCTAGGCAGAGCTCTAGAGTAGAACACTTGATTCACAAACATGGAAGGCCTTGTCTGCCTCCATCCTTTCTCTATGATTCAAAGTCTCTTTCAAATATCCACCTCCTTCCTTTGGAAGGATCAGTGAATGTATTTGAAAGGTAGAACTTTTGAGAGAAAATTGTCTGTATAATGTTAACAGTTAATGAGCCACCCTTGGTAGGCAATTGACTGTTTAACGTTCATTTCATCTTGTTGACTGCTATTCATCTGGGAGATTGAGACTTGAAGAAAAGCCATTGCAGATGGAAGACTGATGACAAAGACCTTGCTTGAAGGTTGTGGAGATGGAGATTGATGCTTGCTGAAGCTTGTAGCTGATTGATGATGACTTGAAGACAGATGTTGATGCAAAGCTGCTGTGGCTGTTTATTTTTGCTGTTTATTTCTGATGTATTGATTGGTTTTCCCTGACTGTATTGTTTACTGTTTAACCTGTTGTGTTGAAAGTGAATTCTGTTCACTTTTGCCTATTGTTTTCTAGGTTCGAGGTTGAGTGGGACTCCCCTGCCTCGCTTGTATTGTTGCATCCATGCATTTTACTGCTTTACTGTATATATATGCTATTGTTTCTGTTTCCGTCTATTCCCTTAGGATCTCTGTTTCTCTCTGCGCAAGAGAGGAGCATGATAGACACTAGGTCTTAACCCATGCATGATAACATTAGGTTAGTTTGATTCCCTTTGCAACCGTAGGTTATAGTTCTGTCTCTTCTTTCTCAAAACAAACAGAAAAATACAATAAGATTTCAAACACAATAAAAGACACTTCTTCCGTAAAAGAATGTGAACTCATCAAAACGTCATTTTTGTCCGCTTGGACCAGTAATCAGAAAACCCTTTTTCAGAAGAAATAAAAACAATCAAGACAAGCTCGTGTCTTCCGTGGCCCGAACTACGTTTGCTCTGATCTTTCATGCTGTATGAAAGTACGTAGGCATAGGATGCGATGTCCTAGCGAGCAACCTTCCCCTCCTTTCCCGTAGGTAGGCGAACTACGTTGACTCTGATTTCTCGTTCCAGACGGGAATACGTAGGCATAAAGTGCGATACTTTGCCGAGTCATTTTCTTTTCTTTTAACCCCAGACCTGTAGAGTAGATAGAACAACAATCCATACCCGAAAACAAGCGTGGATCCCGTCGAGTACGAAGGACGTGAGGGGTGCTAATACCTTCCCCTTGCGTAACCGACTCCCGAATCCAGGTTTTGGTTGCGATGACCATTCCTTTCCCCGTTTTGCGGTAGGTTTACTCTGAGTGTTTCCTTTCCCTCCGTTGGGATAAATAACGCACGGTGGCGACTCTTCTGTTCAGCCGGCGCCGATTTTCGCAGTAGCGCCAGGATGAAAAGCTTGGAACATGATCTATAACTTTGATGTTAGACAAAATTTCATTTGGCATCAAGAACTTAATGAAAATTGCCTTAGAAACTTGGTTCAAAAACCTGTCCAAACTTGCTAAATTTGATATCTTTGAAAACCCTAACTTTTGAACATCATAACTTGAGCTTCAATAATCCCATGATGATGAATTGGTACTCAAAAGAAAGCTCAGAGGGTAAGGAATAACTTTTATGTTAGCCAAAAATTCATTTGGAACCTTGATCATGAAGGAAAATGGCCTTGAAAATGGCTGATTCACATATGAAACTTTTTATAAATGGAAAGTTTCTAAAACCCTAATTGTCCAAAAATGGCAAGTTTCAAACTTCTTGATTTTTCATGATCCCTTTGACATTCCTTGGTCAATTTTCACCCATTGGCCATGTTAAACATGAGGAACATGACCTTGACCTCAAAAAGTCAGGAGTTGACTTTTTCCTCTACATAGTTGACTTTCCTGAAATTTACCTGATTTGCAATTGACTGACCAATTGAAGCTCTTCTAGTTGAAATTGATGATCAATCTTCTACCTCTAAACACCTTAGGACACATGGAAGATCATGGAACCAAGTCTTACTCCAAGAAATAAGTCTAGGTTGATTATATGTGAAACCCTAATTTCAATGCCCTTTGCAGATGAATTGCATGACTACTCCAACTCCACAATGACCTCTAAGGTACTCAATGAACTTCAAAACCATGTCTTGTCCAAATAATGACCTCATGAACTCCTGATGATCCTCTGATGAGTCTCTGATAATCCTCAAGATAGGAGGTAACAACCACACACCAATCTCTCCTTTCAGGGAGCTTTGACCCTTCTATGATGATGATAAACACTTGATGGCTAGCACAAACACCTCTTGCTTGAGCTTGGGACCAAAGAGACCCTCCTCTTGAATGGCACAAGACACCTTTTGATCCCCATGCAAAGAAGAATGATATGCATATGTAAATGCTAAAATGCAATGAAACACAAACCAAGTTAAGAAGAAAAGGTTGGTCAAATTTTGGGGTACAACAATGAGTTTGAAAGTTGAGGGAGGAAGAGTATCCCTGTGTGGTTGATGTTATGTGAAGTGGTTAGTGAAGATGAAAGGTGGTTATAATGATAAGGAGGTGAATATGAAGAGAAAAATAAATTCACATGAGGAGAGTGTGTGTGGGATGAGCTTTATTATTAGAGATTCTTGTTGGAAAAATGGTATTGAATAGTGATGAGCTTGTTTATTAATGGAGTTTTTTTTTGAGTAAAATGGAGAAGATAGGTTAGTCTATTACAATGTAGTTCATGGCTCAAGAGAGGGAGATATGTGACCTTTTTTATTTTAAATGGTGGAGTAGAGTTTATGTAAAAGTTGGTGAAGAAGATTTTTTTGAAAAAGAGTGAGGTAGGTGCCTTGGTTACCATACTCACTGCGTTTTTTAATTGAGAGGGGAGAGGCAGTTGGTTATAGTGAAAATAAAGAAGGAAGTGGATACTTGGTCTTTTTTAAGCTTGGTTAATGAATCTCTTTTTGATGTGGAGAGTTGTGTTGTTTTTTATGGTATATTGAGAGGTGGAGGTGAAGTGTTACTCTTATGTGTCTGAGTTTCTCACTTTTTCAACCACAATCTTGTCGTCTTGTTTTGGGGTACTATTTTGAATTGAGAGAGGGAAAGAAAAATGGGGCGCCACTTTGGCCTTTTATTGGGCTAGGTTTTCTTTCACCAATGCCATGCGTACACATATATGTGTTCCTAGTGTTTTATTAATTTTCTAAATGCCAACAATACCCTTTAGAACTTTTTTAGTGATAAAATGAAATAAAATAAATTAAAACATACAAAATTAAATATGTCAAAATAATCAGAATAAAATTAAAGTGAAATCACAACTAATTCTATTTAAATATCTTGAAAATTTTAACAAAAAAATAAAAATAAAATGACTTAAAACGAATAAAAGTCGGGCGCAAAAATGCTCGAAAAATTAAATTGAATGCACCAAAGTGATCAACGCGAAATAAACTTCTCAGAAATATACAGCATTTGATCTAATTTTGAAATAAAATTTCAATAGTTAAAAGGCTCAAACTAATCAAAATGCGACCGAAAAAATAGTCGAAAAAATAAAATGAGCACGCCAGATTAAACTACGCGAACCTTAGATTAAGAATACTGATGTCTATAAGCTCGATTTTAAAAAATTTCGCCAGCCAATTTTACGCGCAATTGAGGATCAATTTGATCTGTCTGTTTGTAAATCCAAAAAATCATTTTGATTAACATTTTGGGTATTACGCAAGTTGAAATGCATGTTATGCTATGCAGGTGATGTTAAGGTTGTGCTTAATGTATTGATTCGGTGATTCAGGGTCAAAATTGGGGTATGACAGTTTGCTTGATCAATAATTAATTGTATAATTTTCATTTTCGCTTCAAACCTTTCGCTCGCAACTTATTTTTGAAAACACTATCATTTTGGAAAATGGCAGTTGCATTTTTAACTTGGGTCTATTCTCCCCCTATAGACTGTATTTCTATTTCCATATTCACACCTATCAATTTTTACTAGGATAAACACGAAACAATGTGATATTTTATACCTGGATGATCTTGAATCTTTGAAAGCTTTTAATACAGGCTGAGCTTTCAAACCATACCGACGACTTAGTAACTAAATCCCAAACTAAAAATTTTAACAAGTTTATTATTCAACCAAGGAAAAACTTTCCTTGGTAAATTTACAGCTATACCAATCTAGAATTACTCAAGTGCCTCCCTTACTAAAGACCTTTCTCGAAAGTACTACGGCTAAATTTTTAAGTGAGAGAAAATGTGAAAATATTTTTAGAAAGATAGTGAGTAGTGAGTGATTTATTGAGTGCTCACAATTTTGGGTGTGAAAATATGAAGGAAGGATTCTTTATTTATAGGCTAGAGGATGATACAAAAAATAAAAATTTCTTGGGCCATAATTAATGTGCCCATCGATTGGCATCATGCACCAACCAATTGGTAGGTAAAAAAGATTGTTTTTAAGGTTTTAAAAAGAAAGGAAATATATATAGCCATTTACATTCATCAAGGCAATCTCCTAAAAAATTAAAGCACATTTTTCCACCAAGCCAATCGATTGGGTATAGGTGCTAATAGATTGGCTAGTACAATAAATTGTTCACAACTTTTCTAATAGTTTCTAATTCATCTGGAATGACTTAAAAACGTTTTTTGAAATATTTATTTGGAAAAAATAGGTTTGAAAAATCTTCATGACTATAATTTTCCATCTTTTACACTTGATCTTCCTCCTTGTCTTGACCAATCTTCATCCTTTGTTCATGGACAAGAACACTGTTATAAAGTTCATCAATGGATAAGGTTGTAACATCATTGAATTCTTTAATGGGATAAACCACGTAATTGAATGTTTGGGCCATTGATTGCAAAGCCTTATGAACAATTGTGGTATACTCCAAATTTTCACCATGAGCAATCATTTTGTTTGCAATGGCCAAGGTTCTTGCAAAGTACTCATCAACAGACTCATTATCTTTCCTACTAAAGACCTTAAATTCTCAACGGAAGCTCTATAACTGTGCTATCTTCACCTTCGTAAAACCCTGATACGTCCTTCACATTGAATCCTGAATATATTTTGTTTTGTTGCGAACAAGAATCATTTTAAGAATTATTCGATCAATCAATTGAAACAGATAATTCTTGGCTTTGATACCTTTGAGTTTGTTCTCTTTTCAAAGCTTGTGTTTGTTGCACCCCAAAATTTTCCCAACCTTTTCCTTCTTGGTGTTTGGTTCTTTGCACTTCATTTAGCATTAGCATTTGCATATCATAAAGCATTATTGCAGGGGATTAAGGAGTGTGCCCATCAAGAGAGGAGTTCTAAAGCTTCTAAGCCTAATCAAGAATTCTCATGCCAATCATCAAGGGCATTTCATCAATTCAATTTAGTCAGAGTTCTTTGAGAGGAGCTGATTAAGAGGGACATGGTTCACTTCCTGTATAGAAGGCCATGTAGAGGGTATCTGAGGTCCTAAAGCCATTTATATGGTGGATATTTGTCATGAAAGCTCGTGAGTATCATTGTGAGGCTCATCCAAGTCATTTTGCCCAGTACAAGTGAGCACAGTGAGAGAAGGTGCAATTAGGGTTTTCATCTGGTCAACCCTAAGTCAACTGTGCAATTGAAGGAGTTAAAAGCCTATTTCTAGGTCATGGTGATCATGGAATGTTATGTTGAAGCATTTGAAATGTTGTTCCAAGATCAAATCAAAAGAATCAAGAGTGTGAGGAGTTGCTAAGTCAGGGTTCTCAGTGTAAAATCCCCTGTTTAGTGCCTAACTTTAAGATCACACAAGTCAAGATACAAGTCTCACATGACTTTGGCATCCACATGAAACTTTATAGCATGTTCTTAGCTTTAATTTGAGTACTAGAAGTCCTTGATTGGATTTATGGAACTCAAGTTACACGCCAGACAAGTTACAGGTCACCAGATGAATGTGAAATTTGTCTGCAAAAGTCAACCAACTTCCAAGGAACTTTTGACATAGAAGGATATTTCTCCTAAACTTTTGGCCAACATGAAAGTTGTTCCTCTTGATCTTAGCTTTCCAAATTGTACTAGAAGTATTTCATAGGATCTGTAGAGCTCAAGTTATGAGGTTTACAAGTCAGGGGTACTTTGGGAAACTTTGATTACAGGTCATAAAATTACAATTCAAGTTCACCACTTTGCATAACTCAAACGAACTTTTTTACAACATGAAAGTTTCTCCAAATGGGGGAATTTGGTCAACTAAACCTCAAGTTATCAATGGTCTAGCTTATGGTTGAAGATTGGGTAAAGGAATTTTGGTAAAAGCATGTGAAAAGCCTAGTTTGTGATCTTGCCAAAATTAAATCAAATATGGTCATATTTGTGCTCATTTTGAAGGGAAAATATGTTTTAAGATCATTGGTGACAAAATCAATTGCATTTGAGGCATGGTTCATGGGGTATTTCAATCTTTCTTCATGTTTAAGCAACATTTTGAATCATGACCATTGAGATCCAAACAAGGGGAGATTTTGAACTCTTGATCTTCCTTACACCACAAGGAATGAGATTGAATCAGAAACAAGGGATTTTGGCCATGAATTGAAGCATTTCCATGGGCTTCCAACTTCCAAATTTTGAAAATCCAATTTGATGATTCTCTCACAATTGGGCCTCCAACTCATGACAAACATATTCTATAAGTATCACATATGAAATCCATAGCTTTTTTGGATGATTTTGGTGTAGAAACAGAGATATAGCAAGTTGAAAAAGAGAGCTCAAAGTGATTTTCGAATTTTCATTTTCACTCCAATTCAAGGCCTCTCAACCATCAAAACATCTTCAGCAACAACTCTTGAGTGATTCTGCACAAAATTCTTGAAGGATTCGTGCCTGAGTGAAGCTCACCATCATCAATTTCAGAGGTATTAAGAAATCAGAATATCTCATCATTTATGAATCTTTAAGGTGCCATTCTTGCATATTTAGAACCCCCTTGAAGTCAATTGCGTTTCTGGTATCAATTGGAGAACTTTCATGAAGATTTCATGTTCTTGGGCTTCCTTGGATTCATCACGGGTTTGGAGTTCTAGAGGGTTATAGCTCAATTCAATGTGATATTTGTGATCTACATGAAAAATGGCACAAGATTGGTTCAAGAATCTTTGCATTTGGTGAAGAAATGAAGGAGATAGGGTTTGGAAGGGATGATCGGTGTAGTTCCGACCAACACGGACGATCACACTGTATTTTTCCCTCTCAATCCATTTCAAACAAAGAAGAAATGCAGCAACCGTTGGATCACGCTGCCAACCTTGACTTTGTACACGGATCGTACGCACACCGTGCTGCCACGCCACCCAAACACCAAAACGCACAAGATAACTTAAAAGATTCAGATGGGCTTAATTTCCGTTTTCTATTCACACCCCATACACGGGCCCAACCCAGCTTTGCACTACCTGGCTTTGCTATTCAGCACACGGTTCTTTTTATTTGGCAATTGTTTTCTTCATTTTTCATCCTTTCTTGCTGTTTACTTTTAACACATGAAAAATAGAAATAATGCTCATTAAATATTGAGTTTATTACCTGATATTCTTTTACATCTTAGGAAATTTTAGAAATAAAAAAATTGATTTTAGGATTTATTTTGATTTAGTTATGATTTTTCCTATTTTAATAGCCATTAAAATTGTGAAATTGTATCTTTATTCTTTTAGATTTTCATTGAGGTATCAAAACCAAATATTTTTGCCTAATCTTTTGTGACATTCTTGTATACATCTTGAAGGATTTAGATATAATTTTCTATAGATTTTATACTATCATTTGTATAGGTTTTGAACACCATCTTTAGGCGTGCTCTAGATTGCTTGGTTTTGAGATACCTTTGGATTTTTACTCTCTTTTTGAACACTTCCTTTTGGATTATTGTTATACCCTTTGAACCACTGATTACTAATACTTTTCAGGTATTTGGAGATTTTATTTGGCATTTTTAGATGCATTTTACTATTTTTGCCTTATTTTGCAAGTTGGCTCATAATTTGGCACTTTCACTTGTACACTTGTATTGTTTTAGCTCCAAAAGCCTTGTATTGCTTGTGTGATGGATATTATGGTGATTGCTTCTTATTGTGGACATATTATAGGTATTGTGTACCATTTGGTGGCTGTTTATATTGTGCATAGCTTGCCTATTTGATGCTTTACTTTCATGCTTGTACATTGTGATTCCATATGGTGGTTTATGTACTCTCATTGTAGGTTTCTCTTGATTCCTTACCATTTTATCCTTGATATTAATTTGTGACATAGATTGTATGATTAGAATATGCTACCCTCTGTCCCATGACCTTGGTGTGTCACTTAAGGAAGTTTTGGGTCCCTCCTTTGGAGGTCTCTAAGGCATGCCTAAAGTGGTGAATCCTTGAGGACTTCCTTTTGTATGATTTTTATGGTTTGCCCTTGTTGCATTTCCTTATCCTATTCTCTTGCATTATTTTCATAATTGGCTTGAGGTTGAGATGGGCTTGTGGAGGCTCCTGCCCCACACTATTTTCCTCCCTCACTTGCATTGCATCTCTGCTTTCTATACTTGCATTTCATGTATGCATTCTTACAATTGTTTTCTTCTTTTTTCTTTTGTCTTCCTTCCCTTAGGATTTCCATTCTTTCTTGTTCAAGATAGAATATGATAGACATTAGGCCTTTAACCATGCATGACAACAATAAGTATTTCCCTCCTAACCTTGACCATAGGATGAACTTTGCATGACAACTTTAGGATTGGACTAGTTTCCCCTTAGTTGTGTTCTTTCTCTTCTCATCTTCAAACATTCTTAAAACACTTAATAAAGGATAACACGTGTTGTACGCTACGAGCCTTAAGCACTTGAGAAACGGTTGTTGGAGAGTTTCTTTTCAACAGCTTGGGTGTTTAGTATGGTACCCTTTGGGTGACATGCGGCGCATTCACTCTTAAGTCCAAGTCTTTAATGCGACACGAGTTACAAACGAAACTCAAAACACTTCTTTTGTAAAAGACACAAAAACAAACATCCAAATTCTTTTTTTCCTCTTGGATCTTTAATCCTTAGAAACCATTTTCATAAGGAGAGTTTCGTTAACTCTCGGTTCTCTCGCAAACGGTAACGCCTAAGTCTCCAAAGGTCGAGCTGCATACAACAACTGCTAGAACCGTTTGTTAACCCTACTCGGGTTAAAACATAATGAACCAAACTGGTGGTCTTGTTTAGCCCGAACTACGTTTGCTCTGATCTTTCATGCCATATGAAAGTACGTAGGCACAAGATGCGATATCTCTGCAAGCAAATTCCCCCGTAGTTAGGCGAACTACGTTGACTCTGATTTCTCATTTCAGACGGGAATACGTAGGTATAGAACTGCTGTGTTCTGCCGAGTCACTTTTCTTCTCTTTTGTCCTTAAGCCTTTAGCTAGATAGTATTAATCAATCCTTCGAGATAAACAATTAAGCGTGGATTCTGACGAGTATGACGGACGTGAGGGATGCTAATACCTTCCCCTTGCGTAACCGACTCCCGAATCCAGGACTTGGTTGCGATGACCATTCCTTTCCTTTTTCGTTAGGTTTTCTCTGAGCGTTTCCTTTTCCTCCTTTGGGATAAATAACGCACGGTGGCGACTCTTCTGTCATTATCGGCCTCGTTTTTCGCAGTAGCGACAATGTTGTTTTAGTGTTGCATCTGGTGGAGCAATTGTCACTCCATGCTTAACCAACTCTTAATATTCTATGGATCAAATAAGATTCTCCATGAGCATAACCCGACGATTGTAGAATCCATTGAACTTGGAAATTACAGGAGTTGCAAACTTTGAAGAGTTCGACACGTGAAAAGCTTGAATGATGCAACACGAGAAAGATGAAGATAACCGAAATACCGAAAATTCCCTCCTTTAATAAAAAAAAACTCCGTTTTATGGTTGAAAGCAAAAACAAGACCCTTTGGAGGGGCTCCTAATACCACTTGTTAGTGCAAATGGAAAACTATAATTATTATTGCCAATCATGGGTCCTTATATATAGGAGTGATGTATTACTTACAGAACAATAACTATCATTAGTTAGATAACTATCTATTAACTAACACAAAGTTAGTTTCCAACGAACCAATGCAAGCACTCTCTAAAAGCTCCATGTGATTCCTGTTAAAAGTGGTCAGTTCGTTGTATTCGTTCAACTATATGCCATATTCGAAAACTGATGTAAAAAGTTTATGTCATTTTAGAGTATCCACATCAATGATACTCCCTCCATTTTAAAATAATTGTCGTTTTTAAAAACATAATTTATTTCAAAATGAATGTCATTCTTATTTTTTAATGTAGAAATGATTGTTATTTTTTTAATTATGTTATTTAATTATTATTCTCTACACTATTTCCAACATATTAATAAGGTTAATTTAATAAAAGTATAATATTTTATAATAATATTATTACATTTCTTAATTCATTTGCAAAAACGTTAAACAACCGTCCGTCTTTTTAAACCAGAGGGAGTATCAATTTTGGTGACATCTTATTCAATTTTTTAAATATTAATTTTAACTTTTGTTGTTTTACTACGGTTGTATTGCATCACATGACACCATTCGTAAGCTTTAATTAGGAGTGGACAAACTATATCGATCCGACTGGAAAATTGAAAAAACAAATATCCATTACTACTTCGAGTGGATCGGTTTGGGTATCGGGTGACAGAATTGCAATAAATCAGTTTAAGGCGAGTATTTTCGATCAGGTTCAGTTTGGAAAACTACACCCCGAATTCGTCCAAAATGTATGTAGTCAGTGTTAATGTTTATAGTTGTATTCTACTTTCTAGCATAACAATAATATTTACCGGTGTAATTTACCATTTATAGCCTTCTATTATTGTGATTTATTATTGTGATTGATCCAATAAAATCTTTTGTTGATTCTTACTCTCTCACCCTTTGTTGCGTACTACGTTTTCTCTTTCACTCTCTTTGTCTTGTTTTTTTCTTCTTTATCTTCTTGCTTTGAATTTCTTCTTTTACAACCGTCATCTTTTTACTTCTCCAATCTTCTTTCACAACCATTTTAATTTGTTTCAATTAAAAATAGTTATTCTACTTTATTGGAGTTGTGGTTGTTCTATTATTTTTTTCATATTAATGCTTGTTGTTGTTATTTTGATGGGTTATTTATTGATTATTTTAGTTTCTTTTGAATTTTTTTTCTCTCAAGAGTTCAAATTTTTGATCGATTCTAAACCGTTTGAAACCATCCACTCAAACCAAAATCTGATTAAACCGTAATCCGACGTAACCGAGAACTAGAACGGACAGAAATGATTTTTGTTCTTCTACCTATAGTTTTCTTTAGATGAAAAATTTATAATCTGAAACCGACCTCATCCAACCGATGTCTAGCCCTAACTTTAACCAAGAAAATAACAATAAATTAATGTGAGTACACTCTTCCATTGATAACTGTAAAATTATTATATATATATATATATATATATATATATATATATATATATATATATATATATATATATATATATATATATATATATATATATAAAATCATGCGAGGAGTAAATTGATATTAAGAGTATAATAGTATATTAGTGTCTTGAGAATATTCTACATCTTGTCTTGAGTTGAGAGTAACCCTTTAACACATTTAACATATTATTGCTTCTTATTTCGTCCCTATTAGCCATAGATGTTGAAAACGAGCTTATTGTTGGATTGATTTCTCTAATATTTGAAAAGTTAGAATACCGATAATCTATTTTAATGTTTTTTCAGATTTTTTATTTGAGAAAAAAAAAAAAAGATATGCAAAAAATGAAGCATTATCTAACAAAAGGTAAAACAAAAAGTAGCACTAGAATATAAAGTGACATTACACTACACAACCTTTTAGATAATATGAAGATCCACTTTCATTTCATTCATCATACCCTCACAAAGTTTAAATTTCTTGCTTAATTCTCATATGGCCCTTCATTCACTTCATTCACTTGTTGAGTATCTTGAATTCCAATACTTTTCTATTTCTTCAGCTGTTCTTCCAGGAATTCTTCCAGCAATCAATGACCACCTATAACAAAAAAAAAATCATATTATTCCATCACCTTCGTAGTAATTATGTTGTGAAATTATTTGTTAAGTTTTTAAAAACTGTGTTTGTTAACTATATTACAAACAAATTATGATTTCTTGTTCAGGGCTAAACCATGATAAATATATTATGAAATCTTATTTAATTATAAGATCTTCAAAGACGGTTCTAACATCGGTATATTCTCGGGTGTTGACTCTCAAACAAATTTTAGTATAAAAAGTAGAAGTAAAAAGAAATTTAAGTGATACTAACCTCTCCCCAACGAGATTATAAACCATAGCAATAAGCATTTCCTCGTTTTCAGAAAATTCAACATTTGAACCTTGGCTAGATTGTTGATCTACAAAAACTACGAGTGACCGATCGTTTATATGAAATCAATAATCATGAATCATGATATATCAACTTATAGCTACAAAAAGGTATACCTGTAGAATCAGCTGAAACATTGTTAGAGGAGGTTTCTAAGTCAGCCATTAATGCAAGTAACAAGAATTAAAAGAAGATGAATGAACTAGGTTTGAATCTTGTGAATAGTATTAAGATTAATTTGCAGAATGAGGAAATGATTGAGTGGGATATTAATATATATAGGGGCAAGTTAAATGCTAATATAAAGTGCAACTAGAAAATTAGATTCTAGAAGGTTTCTAGAAATAGAAAAGTATTATGGAAGGGGTGTAGAAAGTAAAATAGAGAGAAGAAGGGTAGCTGAACACATGGTGTACAAATTTGGTCTAACTTTTGTTGGTAGTTGGACAATTAGTGTTAGTTGGATAAGTGGATATACTCACATTTATTTATTTATTTATTTATTCCATTTATCGACATGATCATGGTATATTGAAGTGTTGTAAGTAACTCTTGTCGTTAACCATCCAAGATAAATCGAGTTATTAGTAAATATTTTAGTGGAAGAAAACTCAACTTTAGTTTTAATAGGGTAAGTATAATATTTGACATCCACTAAACATATTAAAATAGGGGCGATAAATAGACATGCATGTACCTTTTATATTTATTGCGATAAATTTTTTAACAAAACAAGATTGACAAATATAATTAATTATGAAGATTTAAATTTTTGGTCTGTCTCAATATTTATTGTGATAAAAATTTTAACAAAACAAGATTGACAAATATAATTAATCATGTAGATTTAAATTTTTGGTCTGTCTCAAAAAAATAAGGGCGAGGCATAACGAGTATGAAAGTCTTGCATATCAAAAGACTAAAACTTATAAAAAAAAATAGTTAATGCTCACACCTGCAAAATTCACAAAAAAAAAATTTGAGAAGGACATGATTGATATATTAAAGGGTGTAAACCTAAAATTTTGTCATGTCATACGAAAAAATGTAGGAAAAATGGACGTGTTCGGCGAATTGACTCGTTTTGCCACCTCTACCTTAAAGTATCTCATTATTTAAGTTTTAATCGGCCAATTCAAAAGCTTTCTTTTAGGTGAGATATAAAATGATGTCGTTTTTCTAATTAAATTATGAAATAGAAGAGAAGTATAAAGTCAAATAGAAAGAGAAAAAGAAAGAGAAAGACAATTCAAAATAGAAACACGATTTTAGAAAATAGAAGACCCTAATCCTTCATCTCCGTCGTTGTCAATCTCTCTGTCACACTTTCTTCCTTTTGCTGCTGTCACTCCCTCCGTCTTTTGTTTAGTTAATTAGTTTTAGTTGAAGAATGTATTGAGAATAATATAATCAAGAAGAATGAAACTAATCTATATAATCTATATATCTTTTGATATGGATCAATATCGAAGTCGTAATTTGTTTTTCTCAGCTAAGGTAATTTTATTTTTCAATCAATGACAGTATTAACAATTAATTATAAATTTATAGCAATCCTAATTATTATATAGTTATTGTAATTTGTGTATTTAATTGCGCTTCACTTTCCCTTACTTATTTGATTGGTTGATCTCGTTATTAATAGTTTCATCTATTTTATATAAGTTAATTTTGAGTTGATAAGAAATGGAATAAAACCCATCTTTATATGGTTATGTTTTTTAATTGTAAATGAAGATGTTGTAATTTTCTAAAATATTTTTTAGGGACCCGATCATCTAGTTTAACAAGATTTAATAGTTATATAATTTTGTTATAGAGATAGGTTTATTCGACTTTTATCTGGTTCGGTCATGCAGTCTAATCAATGACCATGTGGCTCGACCAACGATCCCTTAAACCTTGACCTTACTTGATTGAGGAGCAGTCTGATTTTTAAAATATTAAATTCAAGTTTATATGTTAAATTATACATTGATTATAAATAAGCAACAATATTTAACCTACTCTTATCCTCATCATTTCAAATGAAGACTCGCATATCACTTATTTTGAAGAGTTTGAAAGAGTGTAAGAAACAATAAATTAATGTTTCATTTCTGTTTCAAACTAGAACCAGAATTGTGATTAGTTTGTGACGATGGACTCTTGGTATGGTGGTATGGATCTTCAATACGGAAGTGCGGGGGTGGAACTACTAGGTTAGCACTCAAACGCTAAAGTTAGTTACAAAGTCCAAAAAGAGTAAACTGTAAGTCTAAAAAGAGAGCTCGTACCTTATGTCTTACATATGCCTTTTATATATGATGGACAATTTTAGTGGGCTTTGCTTAATTGGGCTTAACTCTTGGATATCACTCGTATTGGGCCTTATGTCGGCCTAAAGTAGTTTCCCTAATGCTTTCCGACTATTTTTATGAGTCGAGGAGTCTTTCAAAGTCGGGGCCGACATCTCATCCTCAAGCCGACTATAAAGGGGTAACCTTCCTCAAGAAATAGAATATTTGAAGGAGTGGTATGGCCTTGCCACCTCAGAGGTGCTTCATCTTCAAGAAAGGTTGTAAGTTCTTCAACGGGAGTCGAATCAACTTTCTTACTTCAAAGAGGAAGTGGATCTGTACGGAACTCCAATGGAGTTAACTGGCATAGCGGTTGATTTTTCAGCCAACCTTGAGGAGGAAAAGAAAGCTTCTTACGAAGCAAAGTCCACTTCGAAATTTTTTTCCTCTGGCGTCGTGGCCACTGAAAATGAGCTGAAAGAAGAGGAAAATGCTTACTAATGTGAGGTGAAAGCCTTTCAGGAAAAGTTGGCTTGATTAGAGAAAAATTTACAATCTTGTTCAGCATGGGGCCTCAGAGATACCACTTTAAAGAATGTCGTGGACCAACTATAACTGCTCTATCCGAATTTTCATATTCCTTATAATGAAATGAGCTTTTGAAAAAAACATCAACAGAGTGCTTGTCGAGCAAAAGTGATATGGACTTTTGAAAGAATTTCTTTTGTAATTTAATATTATCTCTAGTCAGTTAATTAAAAAATATTTGATGTATTTATTTATCGTTTATTCATCTTTTGACTGTCGTCTTCTTAGTTAAAGCTCATCCCACTTATGGAACTCATTAGGTCATACATGTTAGTTGTATCGAGTTGCCATAGCTTGTTTGATAAGGATACTAGAGAAGGTGGTGTATGCCTTATTTTCCTCTTAGAAGTCAATTTCCTCCCTAAGTGCATAGTTGTTGTTTCCCTCTTTCAAAGGGTGCATCTTTCTCCATCGTAGTTCTTCAACCTCCACTAGAATGCGACATCAGTACCGTAAGTTAGATAAAAATGAGTTGCACATGTTGTTGAATATGGGTTGTTCTGTACTCCCACAAGATGTGTGGAAGTTCATCTGCCCAACTTTCATTGGTAACTTTGAGTCATTGCTTCAGTCCCCTTAAAAACATCCAGTTACTGACTTTGCTTGTCCGTTTGTCTAGGGATGTTCTATCGATGCAAAATGTTGTCTAAATTTCAATTCTTCTAACAAATTCTTTAAATTCTTATCCATTAAATTTGTTCCACTACCTATCACGATGGCTTGAGGAAATCCGAATCTAGGCAGAATATTCCTCAAAAAAATTTAGGATGTTTGCTGCATTGATATTTTCCAAAGCCCATGCTTCGACCAACTTTATAAAATAGTCAATTGTCACTATAAAATATTTAAGTTGACCCAGAGATATAGGAAATGGAATGAGGATGTCCATACCCCACTGAGAAAAGGGTCAGGGTGATGTCAACATGTGAAACTCTATTAATGAGGTGCTATAAATGTCTTTGTGCCATTAACATTGGTCACATTTATTCACATATTCCTTGGTGTCTTGGACCATGAAGGATCAATAGTATCCTGATTTTAAAACCTTTTTGGCCAATGCCCGAGCACCCCAATTGTTGCCCAACTACCCCCTCATGCACTTCTAAAAGGGCATAAGCAACCTCTTCTCCTTCTAGAAATTTTAATAAAGGGGTAGATAAGCCTCTTCTGCACAAAGTTATCTTAATAACGGTATACAAACTTTCTCTTATTTTCATCAAAGTAGCTTAATCTAAATTAAAAGGAAGAACCTCTTGTTCTTTGTATGTTATAATGAGAGATATCTAGAAGGATTCACCAGTACCGCCTATGAAGATCAACTCATCTCTTGGGGTCTTGGTGCTCAGATACTTTAGAGTATCTTGAATTAAAGAATGGTTGACCCCATACCTCATCATACTTGGCAGCTTAAAGAGCACATATGCTCGAGTATTTTCTTCCCGCAGAACATGCACGACCTTATACGTCTTGAACTTCATTAACTTCTCTTTGGCTATAATGGATCCTTAGCATGTTGAGAAAATACTATCTCATAATATGTCCTCAATTTAATGTTCTCTGCCACCAAGGTGAGCAAAATGATGTCTACTTCATTATCAACTTGATTGTTGGTGGAGGAGAATTCAAAGAGTAATGATACTTCGACCACAAGGCCGACTTACAACGTAAAGATAGAGGACGTTGTTGGATCAACTCCATTATCAAAATAGTGCTAACAACTTCTTTGGGCACTTTCACATAAAGATAAAAGACTTTGTTACAAATCAGTTGAGTAAGCATTGAAGGTGTAACTAATGTCGTTTTTAAAGACACAAAGGACTTTTCACATTTCGGTGTCCATTCGACTTGTGATTCCTTCCATAACAATCTATAGAATGGTAATTCGTGTTGGAATGATTTTGAGATGAACATGTTCAATGCGGTAAGCATCCCATTCAACTTCATAACCTACTTCTTTAAGGTGGCACATTCATTTATATGATCGCTTCACATTTTCCGAGGTTAGACTCTATCCCTCTATGTGTAAGGTAAAATCCTAGGAATTTACTGACTTTGACCCCAAAGGTACATTCTTTAGAACTTAGCCTCGTGTTGTATTTTTAAACCCTCTTGAATACTCGACTGAGGTGTTGGTCATATGACACTTTTTATTTGGACTTCACAGTCATGTCATCCATGTACACCTCGAACATATCGCCTATCTCCTATTGAAATAACTTGCTAATCATTGTTTGGTAGGTCATGCATGTGTCCTTCAATCTAAAAGGCATAACATTATATTGGTAATTGATTTTCCCGGTCATAAATGTAGTCTTTCTTCTATCAGGTCCAAACATTGGTATCCGGTTGTAGCCAGAATAATCATCCATGAATGAAAAATGTTTCTACCTGGCTGAATTGTCTACCAACTTGTCTATAATTGGAAGTGGATATGAATCCTTCAGGCACACCTGGTTGATATCGGTATGATCGACACACATCCTTCACTTCTTGGAGACCTTTTTGACTAGCACAATGTTGGAGAGTAATTCAGTGTATTTTACTTAGGAAGTAAAGTTGACGTCTAATAGGACTTAAAGCGTGTTGGTCGTAGCTTCATATTTCTACAAAGATTGCCTTCTTCTTAAATGAGGTACATACCAGGCCTTAAGATCAAATTTTAACTGATGATAGACCATAGTTGGGTCGATATTGGGCATCTGCAAACTGTCCAGAAATCCCAAATTCGTACTCTAATCCACTCCGATCCCCCTCAAGACCTGCAACAGTTCTTGCCTATTTTCCAGGTTTTTGACGTATTCCTCCCAGCTTCATCACATCATCCAATCTTCAACAATGAAGAGTTTCCAGAATATGCATCAAGATCCTCAGAACTCAATCAAGCGTCCAACGCGTTCATCATCATAACCGCCATCAGAGAAATCGCCAGAACTCAGATACTTCATACTTCGTTCTTCGTCCGATCTTCAAGAATCCTCCTCGCGTTCACCGCTCACCAGAAGATCTTCAAAAGAGCTTCAAGAACTCACACCAAGGTTCTCCAGTTTTGGCGTAACATCTTGAGATCACCCAGTGTTTTTTGAGCAAGCTCTCAGAGATTCACAAGCAGTTCGTACTCCTCATCCAGGTATGTTTTCCTTGGATTCTTGGTTGAGCATTGTCTCTGATTGCTAGGACGTATCGATTTGATTTGTTTCATCTAGAACTCAGTTTGAGCATGGGAGTGGGTCGGAGTTTTGTTAAGATTTGGGTTTAGTGTCAAGCTTTGTGAAGAGATTGAATGAGGGAGAGAGGTTAGAACTTAGGGTTGCAGAGAAGAGATAGGGTGAGGAAGACGAAGGAGACGGCTAGGTGGGTTGGGGTGAACAGTAACCAGTGTTTAGGAGAAGGGATTAGGTTTTGTGGTTGGGGTTTCATCAGATTAGGTTTGGGCTTAGGCCCAATTGCGCGTGCTGAGGCAACCCCCCGTTTGCTCAATTCCCCCCCCCCCCCTGGCGTGTGAGAGACAGAGTGAATTGATGTGGGCCTT
Source organism: Lathyrus sativus (assembly GCA_963859935.3). NCBI lineage: Eukaryota > Viridiplantae > Streptophyta > Magnoliopsida > Fabales > Fabaceae > Lathyrus > Lathyrus sativus. The sequence continues at coordinate 140,715,311 of OZ012741.1, read as the reverse complement.
AGGCCCCAATTGCTGTCCACACCCCCCTGGGCATAAGCCCAATGAGAATAACTGGAAACTTGCTAGCGCTGCACCCCCCAGGTGTTTTTTCTTCTTTCTGTGTTTGTTAGTTGTTTTTGATAAACCTGGGCCCTGCGCCCTAATGCTTTTCGCACCCCCCGTTGCTTGGGCCCAGCCAGAATGAACTCATAAGCCTTGCTGTTTGAACCCCCCCCATTTTATTTCATTTCTTTTATTTTGTTTTTCTTTTATATTTTCATGTTTGTAAATAAATCATAATAAAATGTAAATAATTGTTTTTTTAACTCTTCTTTTTTCAGCCATTTCATGAAAATGTTTAGAAAATTGTATAAAAATAAAAATGTCATTTTATTTTTGTTTACTATTTTTGGTATATTTTCCATTTTAATTGATTTCTTTTAATATTCTTTAGTGCATACATGTCATTAGAAAATTAATAAAAAATAGTAGGTTTAGTCAAATAATTCCGTTCTTTTTTCTGTAGACTCGTAATTCAATGTAGAATTTTATAGTGCAAAAACATTAGCTTAATCATGCATTTTCAGTTTAATTGCATTTTTTCATTGTTATTGATGTTGAATAAATTGGTTTGTGGATATGTCTGTGTTGCTGATTTTAGTTCTTTCATCTGGTAATGAATTTTGTCCTAATTTCTCAGTATGTTGTCTTAGAGCCATGTAGGTTCCCCATAGATTTTTGTTAGATTTTTGTAGGATGTTCTGATATGATTTGTCTGAGCTTGAGGATAGGAAAAGTCTTGATGACTTCTGACTTTGAAGTTCAACTGTGGTTGAACTTCAGAGATAGTCTCTTGTGGTTTGTTGGCCTGTGGGTTCTTCTCAAAGATGGGAGCTGGTTGAAGTCCTGTTGGAGCTTGCAAGGATGCAGTGGATTGAGGTTTAGTTTAAGAGCTTGTTATCTGTTTGTGAGGTTTGAGATCCTGAAGTTTGAAGGGAGTTTATGGTACTTTCCTGAGGAAGGCACTATGAACGACTTTCATTCTTTATTCTCACCTCTTTCTTAAGTATCCAATGATGTTGGAGCCAACTTGTGAGTTTAATTTCTCCTGAGGAGGAATGTAAACTGATCACCTGTTGTTGAGCCACATGGGATACAACTCCTAAGTGGAAGCCTCCTAGTACTTTCCTGAGGAAGGTCCTATGGGTCTATTCACTTAGTTCCATTAGTTTATCTAGGTTTTCTCAAGTATCCAGTGATGTTGGAGCCAACTTGTGAGTTTAATTTCTCCTGAGGAGGAATGTAAACTGATCACAGTTGTTGAGCCACGTAGGGTACGATTCCTAAGTGTCAGCCTCCTAGTACTTTCCTGAGGAAGGTCCTATGGGTCTGCTCACTTAGTTCCCTTAGTGCATATAGGTTTTCTCAAGTATCCAGTGATGCCGGAGCCTTCATGTGAGTTTAATTTCTCCTGAGGAGGAATGTAAACTGATCACAGTTGTCGAGCCGCATAGGATATGACTCCTGAGTAGTAACCTCCTGGTACTTTCCTGAGGAAGGCACTATGAGCTTGTCTGCTTAGCTCCCTTTCTCTGGTAAGCTTGTTCTGAAGCTTGGAAGCTGGGATTGATTCCTCTTGCTTAGGGTTTGATTAGATTTTTTTTGCTTAGATCTTTGCTTAGGGTATTGTGTAGAGTTTTGTTTAGAGATAGATTAGGAGCTTGTGTCAGGTTAGCTTGCCTTCTCTTTGTATTGTTTGACTTGTATGATGTTATGTTGCATTAGACTTAGGTATTCATCTAGATAGTTCTGAATAGGTGCATCTTAGAAGTAGACTTGGTGTGCATGAGAAGTTGAGGTGGTCCTCCTTCTGCTTGTTTGTTATTGAGTGGCTTTGCTTGTTGGTATTTGGTAGAGCTGAGCTCCCTTGCCTCTGTAGTTTGCGGCCTTCGCGCCTTGTTTGTTTAGTCATTGCATTCATGCATATTTTCAGTATTCCTTTACTTTGCAGTTTCTTGTTTGTAGTTTAGTCCTGTTGCCATGATCCCTTAGGAGCTCTGACTTCTCCGCTGCGAAGTTGTTATGATAGACATTAGGATGGTCAACCAGGTGTGATAGCAGTAGGTAGATTCCCCTGTTTCTCAGCTATAGTTTTAGGGTTTCCCTTTCCTTCCAGTAGGAGCTTTTGAGTAGCTTGATCCGTAGTTAGCTGAACTACAGCTGCTCTGATTCTTCGTACCAGACGATGATATGTAGGCATAGGATGCGATATCCTAGCGAGCACATTAACAACTAACCTTGTTTCTCTCGCGGCTGTGCGATCGAGACTTTCCCGCTAACGACTGATTGTTATCCCTTTCTCCTGCCCGAGCGCATTTGAGACCAGATCGTAGTTGTAGGTTCCCGAGCCTTAGAGACCAGTTTGTTTTCTCACTGCTGTGTGAGAGCGCCTGTTTACCCATAGTTAGTCGAACTACGTTTGCTCTGATCTTTCATACCAGATGAAAGTACGTAGGCACAGGACGCGATGTCCTGGCGAGCAACCTTTTCCCCGTTAGACGTAGGAAGTCGAACTACGTTGACTCTGACTTTCCCATTGCACGAGGGAATACGTAGGCCCAGAACACCGTATGTTCTGTCGAGTCCTGTCCTTTTATTTTCTTTTCAGACCAGCCATTAGCGTAGATAGATAACACACCCTTTTACCTATAAACATCAAGCGTGGATCCCATCGAGTACGATGGACGTGAGGGGTGCTAATACCTTCCCCTTGCGTAACCGACTCCCGAATCCAGGCTATGGTTGCGATGACCATACCTTTTCCCGTCTTTGCGAGGTTTACTTCGAGCGTTTCCTTTCCCGCTCTGAGGGATAAATAACGCACGGTGGCGACTCTCCTGTCAAGCCGGCGCCGATTTTCGCAGTAGCGACAGCTGGCGACTCTGCTGGGGACTATAGCATCTAGGGACTTTTCCCATCCCTTATGCTGGGACCGTTTCCCATCCCCTACGCGAGTCAATCCTAGCGCTTGGGTGTTTATTTGGTGGGTGTTGTGCATATTGTGTTTTACTTTTCTGCACTTTACTTTTCTGTACCTTTACCTTTCCGCATTTATTTTCCAGCATTATATTATTATGATTATTGTTGTGGGCAAAGGGAGGTTACTGTGAGTGAAAAGCCGGACCTGGGCTTGAGTACACACCTAGATATAGTTGCGGAGAAGTAGTAGACGAACCTGTCTGCTGAGCAGGCACAGTTCCCTATGAAAATCTGCGCTCAGACGAGATTCTTGCAGAGGTGCTCCTTTCCGGTCCTGAGGATCTGAGGGGAGTCCAGACGTGAGGGTTGTCGACTCTGGGGACCGATCATTTGGAAGTCAGCTAAGTGAGGCCTCTTCATGACTTGATGATGCCACTCCTTCTGGGAATCGTATCGTCATTCATGAAAGTCTGTGACGCTGATGACCGCATAGGATGCCGTACCTTTGTCCGTGGATTAGGTCTATCCTACCTGTGAGAGGGACTGGGTTATTGCAGGAAAACTGGCCGTCAAAAACCATGATTCAGTACCTTTATCAGATGGTGTTCTTGATTCATCTCCAGGTGTGTTGTCTGGGTCAGATGGGTTTCTTATCTGAGGTTGATTTTATTATCCGATGGTTTTCTCGTCAGATACAGAGGTTCAGATGGTTTTCTTACCAGGGGATTGATATTTTGAGTATCAGATGGTAGTTAGTGGCATGAGATTCTGGTGACCGTGTTGGTTTTCTGTTCTCGATCACAGAAATGTTCCTCTTCAGGCTACAGCATAGCTCCTGTGTTCACAGATTGCATTATTTATCATATTGCATCATCGCATTACCATTTTGCATACAACTAACGTGTGTGTATTGCAGGTACATATCTTCCCTTCCAGTTCCGGTGTTTGTTCCTAGCAAGACATGGAAAACCTGAAGAGAGTATTGCCCTATAAGTTTCCGTCGCCGAATATCAGTCTATTGTTAGAGTTGATTGCTATTGCTAAGAAGAGGGGAATGGGTGACTTCAGAAAGAGATATGGGAGGATTCTGACCTACGTTTGTCAGCCATCTGCCTATGAGACCAGCGGCATCTATACTCTGTTACAGTTCTACGACGCGGAGCTCAGGTGTTTTGTATTTCCCGACTTCGTTTTGGCTCCTACCCTGGAGGAGTACTCTGCACTTCTGGATATACCGATCCGTGAGCAGATGCCTTTCTATCGTACGGACGCTGAGCCTAAGCTGGCTGAGTTTTCTGCCATCCTGTGCTTGAAAGAGTCTGAGCTGTCTGGGAAGATGATCAGAAGAGGAGACGTATGGGGATTTCCGTTGGATGTCTTGGTGGAGAAGGCTCGGGAATACGCCCAGAAGGGTAGCTGGGGTGTTTTTGACGTTATCCTTGCTGTATGTGTTTATGGCATCGTGTTGTTCCCGAACATTCCTGATTTTGTTGATTCTGATGCCTTCTATATTTTGGCTGCGAAGAACCCAGTTCCTACTTTGCTGGGAGATATCCACCATTCAACCCACTACCAGAATGAAAAGCGACGAGGAAGGAATGTGTCTTGTTGTGTACCTCTCCTGTGCCGGTGGTTCACCAGTCATATGCCTAAGTCAGGCCCGTTTGTCACCTCTATTGATTCTCTAGGATGGCCCGAGCGCTTAATGGGATTGACTGCTGAGAACGTGGTATGGGTCAATAAAGAGGTATTCGGAGCTGAAGTCATACTCAAATGCGAAGGATTCCCGAATGTTCCTTTAGTGGGAAGGAAGGGGTGTGTCAACTACAACCCTTCCTTATTGATCAGGCAATTTGGGTATGTACCTCAAGGAGCGCCAAAGCCCGAGGAGATACAGGAATCTCTGTATCTCACCGGGGCAATTGGGAAAGAGATGCTGACCAAACTTGAGAAAGCCTGGAAGAACTTGCACAAGAGAGGGAAGCTTTCAGGTAGCAGAGGGGATACTCGAGTTCCTGGCCCGTATATAGAATGGATTCATGAGCGAGCTGTGAAATTCCTTATGCCTTATCCAGCGGTTCAGCCATTGCATCCTTCTCCGGTGGAGGAGCCTACCACTGTGGACATGCAGGTCTACAAGCAGCTGATGGCAGAGAAAGAAGAGCTAGCAAGGGCTAAAGAGGCTTTAGAGCAGGAGAATGCCCAGCTTCGGCATGAAAAGATTGAAACAGGATATGTTTCTAAGCAACAGGCTGAAACTCTGAAACATCTGAAGACTACGCTATTGGAATTGACTGAAACCAAGAAGCGTCTGGAGTTAGATGTAGGCTCCGTTAGTAGTGTGTTGGCCACCAAGAAGCAAGAGCTGGAAAGGGCCTACACAAAGCTAGCCAAGTTCAGAGAACACTGGGATCTCACTATGACCAAGCGCAAGGAGCGAGAAGAAGAGCTGAAGACACAGGTAGCTCATTTAGAAGAACAGGTCAAAGTGAAGAATGAAGAGCTTGAAGAAGAAGCCTGTCGCCGATACGAGGCCGAGCGCAAGCTGACAGATGCCATGAAGAATTTGGAAGATTTCCAGCATAGAGCAGATGCCAAGAGACCCAAACCTGGGGGCGGTACCAATGATAAGGCTTGGGAAGACTTTGTCAGAGACATCCAGGGGACGGTCAGGAAGAGGGATCGGCTGATAGAAGGTTTGATTTATCAACCAGATCACGCAGAGACAAAGAAGATGGTCGAGGACTTCCGCAACCGTACCCGTACTTGATTTTTCTCTTGTATTCTGTATGTTGAGATCACCACCAGGCATGTTGGCTGGGATCCTCCTTATCATATCAGCTGTATGGAGCATAGTTATGTAACTTCTTAACAAGACTGTTATTCTAATCAATATATGAGGGTTTTTCCAAATATTGTCTTTATGGTTTATCTCGTCTTGCTACCACTGACACTGGAATTGGAGGGAAAATATCTCCAATGCACACATGCACGTTAGCATTTTTGTATTTCTGTTTGCATAAATCATACTGCATAGCATTTCTCTAGCAGGTCAGAGCACTTATCCAGCCTTTGTTTTCATCAGAAAGTGATTCTCGGGGAATTGTTTGAGGCAAGAGTAGAGTGCTGAAGACGACCAAGGGGCTGAAGCAGATTTGGGCAGAATCAAGCAGCATAGTCCGTTACAGGTAATTGGCAGCTATGGCTGAAGGCAATTTCCAGGCTCCTAACACTTTGGCAGGGTTCGCCACGGCGCCCAACCATCAGTATGATTCTATGGAAGACTTCCCGCAAGCGAACAATCTTACTGCAGACCAAGTTGTACAGCCTACGAATGAGAACCGAGGCCGACATGAGCAGTTTCTTGCCCGAAATGAACGTCATCCTCCTGTTAACAATCAAAGTGTCGCTTTCCCTGCGATGAATTACCGAAGAGATATTCCGGTGACCGGGTTAGTAGATCCAAGAGCTCTTGACGATGGTAGAAGACTCCGAGCACTGGAAGAGCAAATGAAAGCCTTGGAAGCGAAAGATGCCGTTAACCTGGATGCTGTGGCCATGTGTTTGGTTCCTGACCTGGTGTTGCCGTACAAGTTCAAAGTGCCGGAATTCGAAAAATACACGGGAGATAGCTGTCCAAAGCTGCATTTGATGATGTTCTGTCGAAGGATGACTTCGTTTGTGCGAAATGACAAATTGATGATCCATTGCTTTCAGTATAGCCTGACTGGGGCATCCTTAAGGTGGTATGTGCAATTGGAGAGTAATCAGATTCGATCTTGGGTAGATTTAGCCAGAGCTTTCATGAAACAGTACGATTACAACCTGGATTTGACTCCTAGTCTCGTAGATCTGCAAGAATTGTCTCAAGCGGAGAATGAATCATTCAGAGGGTATTTACGAAGATGGAAAGAATTGGCTGCTAGTGTTCAACCACCGCTTCCGGAAAGGGAACTGGTTGACATCTTCTTGGGTACTCTGAAAGGCCATTATTTTGACAAATTGTTCAGTTGCACAAACTTTGTGGGCCTGATGAGGCTGGGAGAGATTGTTGAGAGAGGACTCAGGAGTGGAAAGTTTCGAGGTGTTCCTTACGTCCCAGTTAATAAGATTGAGTCAGTTGTCAGTTCTCAAGAAGAGTGGGAAGGAGATGACGCCACCTCAGAATCTCTAGCATCTCAGGATCAGTTTTCAGACACTTCAAGTCAACGGTCATCCTATCGCCGATCGCGTCAGCATGCTCCACGCAGACCAAGGAAACCTGAAAGGCAGTTTACTCAGCTACCAGTGTCGTACAGTCAGTTGTTGCCAGATCTGCTCAGGAGTGGATTGATAGTGCCGAAAGAGACTAAGCCGGTGATTCCACCGTATCCTCCAGGTTTTGATGCCAGCGCCCGCTGTGAGTACCATGTTGGGGCACAGGGGCATTCCACCAATGATTGTAAGGTGCTTAGAAGTCAGGTTCAAGATCTGTTAGACTCTAGCCGTATTTGCATCACTCCTCAGGGTTTTGTTCAGATTAATGACTTTCCAACCTCCAGTTGTGTGGGTTCGTCAGTTAACGTCATGGAAGACTCCTCAAGAAGTGTGTGCTCTGAAGATTGGCAATCAGAGAGTTCAGTTGTGTGGGAGAAGTTTCTAGAGGTTTTTGCGCCGGATGTCGCATCTATTTTCTCTGCTTAAGCTGTTTAGCTTTTTGTGCACTAGTGTCTGCCGACCACCACCAGGATTGTTGGCTGGGGTCACTGTATTCGCACTCATTTGTGCCTACGTGCTACTTTTGTTGGTTATACATATGTGGGAGATGTTCGTCTGTGTTCTTATAGCTTGAGTTTCTCTTTATCTCGTTGTGAATATGTGTTTGCTTTCTGCGCTGCATTATCATTTAACAGGTATATCAGAACCGTGGGTCTTATTTCCTCATCGTCCAGTTTGTTGCAGGAATTCCTCCAGAGATATGGAACAGAATCAGTTTGAATTGATTGAAGTCCAAAGCCAGCTGGGGCAGATGATGAGAGACATGCAAGAGATGCGTTCGGAGCAGAAGATTCTCAAGGAGGAGAACAGTCAGCTGAAGACCCAAATGAGCTTGATCATGGAGGTAGTCAAGAATGTGCTTAGGAAAGAAGACGATCAGCTATTCGAAGCCGCAATGAAGAAGCTCGCGCCACCTGTGCATGTGGAACCTGAGCAGCAGCAACAGAAGATGCATCTGGCTCAACGGAGGATCCAGGAAGGGAAGCCAAAGAGAGTGTTTGAGGCACCGCCTATGACATATGCTGAGCTCTTGCAGACTTTATTGAGGTTTAATCTGGTTGAGAAAAGGACGTTGGAACCACCAACGAGAGCGTTCCCTCAAGGGTACGATGCCAGTAAGCAATGTGAGTTTCATTCCGGGGCATTCGGACACGACATCGAGGGTTGCCATGCTTTTAAGCACAATGTTCAAGACCTGATTGACTCGCACGAAATTGAATTCACGCCGGGCGGCGTAGCTGTGCATATTGCTCCTGTCTCAGTCGATGCTAAGATGACAGATGTTTCTAAAGCTGCAGTGGGTCAGAAGCGTATCCTGGACTCCATGGCGTCAGAGTCTCCAGGCCCACGACTGTTGCCTATTCCTGGGGCAGATCTGAGAAAGAAAATGGCTAAGCATAAGGAGAGCGTTAATCAATGCATTGAAGGTCAAGAAACCGATGTTGCATTTGGCACGAAGGGTGTTCAAGAATCAACTAGATACCGGCAGCAGCAGCCTCAGCAGCAGAACCAGCAGGGGTATAAAAGATATCAAAATCGGGGTCCTTTGGCAAATCGTCATTTGGAAACTCCTCCTATGCCGTATGCACAGCTTCTGCAAACGTTACTTCAGCTCCAATTGGTTCATAAAAGGACAATGACTCCCTTAACGGGACCACCACCACCGGGGTATGATGCCAACGCTACTTGTGAGTTCCATACTGGGGCACCAGGCCATACGGTTGAGAATTGTAAGGCTTTCAAGCACAAAGTGCAGGATCTGCTTGATAGTGCAGCAATCAGCTTCGGGCCGAGAGGTCCCCAAATCATCTGAACAAAGGAGGAGGGGCTCTATAATTTGGTTGAGTCGTTGAAAGTAGATCAGGACAGCATCGAATTGTCTCTAATAAAGATAGCTGGTTCAGCAGCAGGGCAGATGTGAAAGCCCGGCTCTCGGAAGCTAGCATTTTTCTTTGTTTTATCTTGTCATTTCTTTACATTTGTAGTTGCTTTCCTGTTTGAATTTGTAATCTTGTTTGTAAAACTTGTTGTTTTCATACAATTGATGATAATGAAATAAATATGCATGTTTTGATCCATTCGTGTTCACTAACATGTTTTTGCAAATGTCCAACGCGTGGTTAAGAAGAATTTGGGGAGGATGACGAAAATGACCGACATGCAACTACCGATATTGTATGCTTTTGAGATAAAACCTGTTGATGATGTACAGGCATTGTTTCAAGTCCCCAAACACCGGAGGTATAAGGAAGATAATCCCTTGTCAACCCCTTTGAGCCTTGTAGTAGGAGTTTCTTCCTGTGAATGAAAAACCCTCGATCTTTAACCTGGGGCAGGGTAGGTGTTAGCTAATTTGACCGAGCGTCCAGATTGCAAAAGGAGTGTCCGTTCGAGGATCGATCACACCCCTAAAGGTCGTGCCTAAAGGACCACAATGGTTCAATCAAGAGTGGGACAGCCACATCATTCCCAAAGAGTCAGACAACCAGTGTCACACGACTTGTTCAAAAGAAAAACGAAGAAAAAGGAATCAAAAGCCCGCTAAGTCAAGAAAACTTCAAAACAAATGACTTAGGCAAAAATGAGGGCATCCCGCTGGACTTAAAAAAATCAAAAGAAACTCAAAAGGAGTCAGTCCAGGCAAAAGTTAGGGATATGAAAAGAAAAAGATGAAAAGGATCAAAAGAAAAATCCTCGATGGAAATACGAGTCGTGTGACCTCAAGTGTCAAAGATGAAAAGTGAGCGGCTGTCACTCCAAGAGCCGAAAGTTTCTCGAGCTATCACTCCTATCTTTCAACCTCCGAGAGGTGAGCGCTAAGGTCGAATTAGCTGAACGTAGGATGGGAGAACATCAAGGAGAATGGGTGGGTTAAGATAAACTTTGAGCCTTTATCCTTTCTTTCGAAACCATGAACCTGACCACGTTACAACCTTCAAAAGTCCTAATTGAAGCAGGTTGTTTCGGAAGCATACTCCGGTAAAGGTCGCGTCGATTCTGACTCTTAAAAGGGTTCCTCTTACCATGTTGGTACTGATGTTGATAAATGTTTTGTGCATTATATGCCATAAACTGTTTTTTCCCTTCTCCCAGTGAACAGATTGGATGTCAAAGCTGTCATATGTTTTGCATTAATACATCTTTTATCAGAACAACTTGTTTTACTTGTGAGTAAGCGCTGGATAGCAGAAAAGTTTCCTATGATGGAAAGTATGGTCAAGATCGAATGCAGAGCGCCCGAATGTTCCGAGAGCAGGGGCAAGCTTTTATTGTGATCCCCAGTCAGGTCAGCTTTTCGAAGTCAGTTATTCTGGGGCAATCAGGTTGAGGTTCGGTGAATACGTCGTAGTCAGGAGGTACTGCTTTGGATCAGCTAATCAGGGGCAAGGTCATTACAGTCAGGGGCAGACCATCTTAAGCACGCAGAAGTTATTCGAGGAGCATTTGAGGTGAAGTGTCTCTCGGAAGCTCAGAACGCTGGGGGCATGTTATATCAGACCATCAGGGCTCAGATTTGCAGATTTCCTTTCAAGGACTATCCCCACAGAGATCCCGCAGGCCGGGGGCATACCATAAGCGAAAGGATTGTTGTTCTCCGTACCAGCAGGGCCATACAGAGTTATTCGAGCGGATGCAGTCGATTTTCGAGAGCGAGACGAATGCGGGAAGTCGTGTCACTATCCCTTGACTCTTCACTAAAAGGCTGTGTATTCAGGAAGAATGTTTTCCAGCGTCAGTTGTACCTGACCCAGCAAGATAGCTTAAGGGCTCAAACCCATGTCTGCGATTACTGCGAAGCCCATCCGCGTTGGCGCATCAATTTCCGAATCCGAGCTTCATCAGCGCGCAGGAAGACTCCCTCCATTTTTCCAGCAAAGTCCAATTTGTCGGTATGGGTAAGCTATCTCCAGAGGAGTCCAATCATACTTGGCACATCTGCTATTTCACAGCGGAGTTATATTCCCCAGCAGGGTATTACTTCGTCGAGGTGTTCGGTTAAGTTCCCAATATCCCCAGCAGAGTTGATTTCACTCTCCCAGCATTTATTTTGCTAGGACGATTTAGTGATATCCGGGTTATCCCCAGCGGAGTTGGCTTCGTCTTCAACATTTATTTTGCTGAAGCGGTTCTGTACCCAGCTCTCTCCGGCAGCTCGAGCCTGCATTGGCATATTGCATGCATTATCATATTTGCATCATGTTTGCATATCATTTTCGAAATGTGTAGCATTTCCATCCTAAATGGAGCATTACGCCATAGAAAGATTAAAGCATACGCATGTGCATACGAAGCATAAGTCAGGTTTTCTGTCAACCTCATATGGCGCGTGAATTACTCTGTGATCAGTTCAGAGACATTTATCCAGCAACAGTATTCAGACGATTCAGCGGATTATTCGTATCTCAGATCATACAATAGTTATGCTTTGATCAATCGGTCATCTGATATTGACAGACTTTTCTTCCCGTCAATTCATATTGGCGATGTGTTCCTCCAATGAATGGACTTCTCCGTCTATCATTAGACGTCTTGAGTACGAATGTGGTTTTCTTCCCGTCTATCAGTAGACGATGTGAAGTTTCGGGCAATCTTCAATGGAGTTCAAGACAGAGCTTCTCCAGCAAGTGGCTTTTCTTTCCGTCTGTCAGCAGACGATGTGAAGTTTTGAGTTACTGTTCAGCGGGTTTCTTATTGCCAGATCATACGTGTGATGAGGTGTTTCCCCAGCAAGACTTCTCCGGCCATCTTTGCTTGTTGAAGGGTTTCAAAACGATATTTCGGATAGGGGTTTTCTTTCTGTTTATTGGATGAGATGACGTTTCAAGAGGTACTTTTCTGACTGTTAATCCTTATTGATGTCGAGGCCCTTCGAAGAATGTTCAGTTTTCGTGATTGTCGATTCTTATTGACGACATGGTTCCTTAAAAGGTGGTTTTCTTCCCGTCAGTCCATACTGACGATGTGGCCCCTTCAAGGATATTGATCTTTCCATCAATTCCCGTAGACAGAAGAATTCTGAAATTCAAGGGATGGTGTCGAAATTGCGTAAGGATGTCTTTCCGTCTACCCTTAGACGATGCAAGTATGGAGATTATTCCTTCCCGTCTACCCTTAGACGATGTGAATATTGATTTGTTCATCAATCAGGATGATCCCGTCTACCCTTAGACGATGCAAGTACGGAGATTACTTCTTCCCGTCTATCCTTAGACGATGTGAGTATGCGATCAAGCTTTCTTCCCGTCTACTCTTAGACGATGTGAATTGATTTGTTCATCAATCAGGATGATGCCGTCTACCCTTAGACGATGTGAATTGTTTTGTTTCATCAATCAGGATGATCCCGTCTACCCTTAGACGATGTGAGTATAGAGATTATGAATTTCTTTCCGTCTATCCTTAGACGATGTGAATATTGTTCATCGATCAGGATGATGCCGTCTACCCTTAGACGATGCAAGTACGGAGATTATTTCTTCCCGTCTATCTTTAGACGATGTGAATTGATTTGATCATCAATCAGGATGATGCCGTCTACCCTTAGACGATGTGAATATTGATTTGTTCATCGATCAGGATGATGCCGTCTACCCTTAGACGATGTGAATTGGGAGATTAATGTTGTCTTTCCGTCTATCATTAGACGAGGTGAGTATTCAATCAGGGTGTCTTCCCGTCCATCTTCGGGCGATGTGAGTATGTTTCTCTTCCTGCCTATCAGTAGGCAATGTGAAAGGATCAGGTATTTTGTTGTAGCCCTCGGGTTTTGTTACATGGGGTATCACAAGCAACGGGTATTCAAATCAGGAGTTCTTCATCAGATGATCGATCAGTTTGGTGCCGTAATAACTGGACTCGGTTCTCTGGAGTTTATTCCCCAAGCAGTTTACAGTATATGCTCGCGGTTGGCAAATTTTCGGGTTTTATTTGTATTCAACCGTCTCGTACCTCTGAATGTTTGAAGGCTGGGCGCTCTTCAAACCCTTCAGGTCCAAGTCGCTTGAATAGGGGCAGCTGTTGCACCCTAAAATTTGACCAACCGATTCTCCTATCTGACTCGTGGTTTAATTTCATATTCGCAAATCAGACGCGTGATATTTGTGCACAAGCAGGGGATATCAGAGTTTACAGCTTGATCTTCGTCTATCAGATATGGCAGATCCAGTCCAGATCACCAGGGTTTTATTTTCGGGAAATTGTGCGCTCCTCGGTGATTTTCAGCTTGCACAGTAATTTTGGGGATATTCTGATGCCCGGGGATCTCTGTTCGATTCGATCTGGTCTCGTGCGCTCTTTTATGGGGGTCATTTGCATTCATCTGCATTTTTAGGATTTTAATAGACTTTTGCGGATTTTTAATAGGCTTTATAGATTTTTCTGGAATTTAAATAGGGTTTTTGTATTTTTTTAATAGCTTAAATCTCTTTTTAGAATTTTATAGATTTTTTAAATAGATTTTTAGAATATAAATAAGATTTTAAATAGTTTTATCTTTTTTTAGAATAATATAGTTTTTTCTTTTAATAATAGTTTAGAATTTTATATGAATTTTAAAATAGTCTTTTTTAGAATATAAAAGAGTTTAAATAGTTTTAATTGTTTTAGATAATATAGAATTTTTAGAACATTAAATAGGATTTTTTTTTATGGTTTTAATTCCTTTTAAATAGGTTTTAATCAATTTAGAATTTAATAGTTTTTGGGATGATATAGATTTTTCTAGAATATTAATTGAGTTTTTGAATTTAATTTTAGATATAAAGAAGATAGTTTTGTTTCTCTTTTATAGAATTTAAATAAGTAAATTTTCTTTTTTAGAATATATAGGAGATTTAGTAGAAATATAATAAATAAGTTTTGTTAATAAAAATTGACTGTTTTTAATATTAGATTTAAACAGATTTTTTTAATTTTTCTTTTATAGAGTTTATAACAAATAATAGTGGTTAATATTAGAATTTAATTAGTTTTAATCATCTTTAGATGTAGTGTTAACTAGGTATTATTAGTTTAATGGAACAGATTTAGTATAGATTTTAATCAGTTTTAATTAGTGGTAGTTGTTAATCCCATTTCTGTTTTGTTTAACCATTTAATGCAGTTTAAGTGGAGGATTATTGTTTTTTTTCGTTTTGGGCTTTTACCAAATCAGCCAATGCAGCCCAGTTCGTCCAGTTTCTTTCCAGCATAGTCCAGCAGGGTCTAGAGGTTTCCAGAAGATTCTAGCGTTATCAATGTCATAAATAGAGCAGGCCACGTGTTGCACTAAGGCTGGCCCACGCGTTCCACACTCGACACAACACCACACAACTCAGAATTCACCCTCTCACTGCCACGCGTGTTTCCACTCACTGCACTCTGCCACACGTGTCGTCCCCCAGTCTTCCCCCTTCACCACTTGTCATCACCGCACGCGTCACCGGAGACGCCCTTGACCGGCATGCAAAGCCGGTGACCACCTCACCGCCGGCCACTCTAGCCGTCTCCGGCCACCGTCCTCGCCGGAAACTGTAAAAAAACCCAGAAATACTCTTTGCTTCTCCGATCTCCCCCTTTCTTCCTCCGGCCACGCTCATCCACAGTTCGCCGGAGAACTCGCCGGAATCTGCAAACTGTCCAGAAATCCCAAATTCGTACTCTAATCCACTCCGATCCCCCTCAAGACCTGCAACAGTTCTTGCCTATTTTCCAGGTTTTTGACGTATTCCTCCCAGCTTCATCACATCATCCAATCTTCAACAATGAAGAGTTTCCAGAATATGCATCAAGATCCTCAGAACTCAATCAAGCGTCCAACGCGTTCATCATCATAACCGCCATCAGAGAAATCGCCAGAACTCAGATACTTCATACTTCGTTCTTCGTCCGATCTTCAAGAATCCTCCTCGCGTTCACCGCTCACCAGAAGATCTTCAAAAGAGCTTCAAGAACTCACACCAAGGTTCTCCAGTTTTGGCGTAACATCTTGAGATCACCCAGTGTTTTTTGAGCAAGCTCCCAGAGATTCACAAGCAGTTCGTACTCCTCATCCAGGTATGTTTTCCTTGGATTCTTGGTTGAGCATTGTCTCTGATTGCTAGGACGTATCGATTTGATTTGTTTCATCTAGAACTCAGTTTGAGCATGGGAGTGGGTCGGAGTTTTGTTAAGATTTGGGTTTAGTGTCAAGCTTTGTGAAGAGATTGAATGAGGGAGAGAGGTTAGAACTTAGGGTTGCAGAGAAGAGATAGGGTGAGGAAGACGAAGGAGACGGCTAGGTGGGTTGGGGTGAACAGTAACCAGTGTTTAGGAGAAGGGATTAGGTTTTGTGGTTGGGGTTTCATCAGATTAGGTTTGGGCTTAGGCCCAATTGCGCGTGCTGAGGCAACCCCCCGTTTGCTCAATTCCCCCCCCCCCCCTGGCGTGTGAGAGACAGAGTGAATTGATGTGGGCCTTAGGCCCCAATTGCTGTCCACACCCCCCTGGGCATAAGCCCAATGAGAATAACTGGAAACTTGCTAGCGCTGCACCCCCCAGGTGTTTTTTCTTCTTTCTGTGTTTGTTAGTTGTTTTTGATAAACCTGGGCCCTGCGCCCTAATGCTTTTCGCATCCCCCGTTGCTTGGGCCCAGCCAGAATGAACTCATAAGCCTTGCTGTTTGAACCCCCCCCATTTTATTTCATTTCTTTTATTTTGTTTTTCTTTTATATTTTCATGTTTGTAAATAAATCATAATAAAATGTAAATAATTGTTTTTTTAACTCTTCTTTTTTCAGCCATTTCATGAAAATGTTTAGAAAATTGTATAAAAATAAAAATGTCATTTTATTTTTGTTTACTATTTTTGGTATATTTTCCATTTTAATTGATTTCTTTTAATATTCTTTAGTGCATACATGTCATTAGAAAATTAATAAAAAATAGTAGGTTTAGTCAAATAATTCCGTTCTTTTTTCTGTAGACTCGTAATTCAATGTAGAATTTTATAGTGCAAAAACATTAGCTTAATCATGCATTTTCAGTTTAATTGCATTTTTTCATTGTTATTGATGTTGAATAAATTGGTTTGTGGATATGTCTGTGTTGCTGATTTTAGTTCTTTCATCTGGTAATGAATTTTGTCCTAATTTCTCAGTATGTTGTCTTAGAGCCATGTAGGTTCCCCATAGATTTTTGTTAGATTTTTGTAGGATGTTCTGATATGATTTGTCTGAGCTTGAGGATAGGAAAAGTCTTGATGACTTCTGACTTTGAAGTTCAACTGTGGTTGAACTTCAGAGATAGTCTCTTGTGGTTTGTCGGCCTGTGGGTTCTTCTCAAAGATGGGAGCTGGTTGAAGTCCTGTTGGAGCTTGCAAGGATGCAGTGGATTGAGGTTTAGTTTAAGAGCTTGTTATCTGTTTGTGAGGTTTGAGATCCTGAAGTTTGAAGGGAGTTTATGGTACTTTCCTGAGGAAGGCACTATGAACGACTTTCATTCTTTATTCTCACCTCTTTCTTAAGTATCCAATGATGTTGGAGCCAACTTGTGAGTTTAATTTCTCCTGAGGAGGAATGTAAACTGATCACCTGTTGTTGAGCCACATGGGATACAACTCCTAAGTGGAAGCCTCCTAGTACTTTCCTGAGGAAGGTCCTATGGGTCTATTCACTTAGTTCCATTAGTTTATCTAGGATTTCTCAAGTATCCAGTGATGTTGGAGCCAACTTGTGAGTTTAATTTCTCCTGAGGAGGAATGTAAACTGATCACAGTTGTTGAGCCACGTAGGGTACGATTCCTAAGTGTCAGCCTCCTAGTACTTTCCTGAGGAAGGTCCTATGGGTCTGCTCACTTAGTTCCCTTAGTGCATATAGGTTTTCTCAAGTATCCAGTGATGCCGGAGCCTTCATGTGAGTTTAATTTCTCCTGAGGAGGAATGTAAACTGATCACAGTTGTCGAGCCGCATAGGATATGACTCCTGAGTAGTAACCTCCTGGTACTTTCCTGAGGAAGGCACTATGAGCTTGTCCGCTTAGCTCCCTTTCTCTGGTAAGCTTGTTCTGAAGCTTGGAAGCTGGGATTGATTCCTCTTGCTTAGGGTTTGATTAGATTTTTTTTGCTTAGATCTTTGCTTAGGGTATTGTGTAGAGTTTTGTTTAGAGATAGATTAGGAGCTTGTGTCAGGTTAGCTTGCCTTCTCTTTGTATTGTTTGACTTGTATGATGTTATGTTGCATTAGACTTAGGTATTCATCTAGATAGTTCTGAATAGGTGCATCTTAGAAGTAGACTTGGTGTGCATGAGAAGTTGAGGTGGTCCTCCTTCTGCTTGTTTGTTATTGAGTGGCTTTGCTTGTTGGTATTTGGTAGAGCTGAGCTCCCTTGCCTCTGTAGTTTGCGGCCTTCGCGCCTTGTTTGTTTAGTCATTGCATTCATGCATATTTTCAGTATTCCTTTACTTTGCAGTTTCTTGTTTGTAGTTTAGTCCTGTTGCCATGATCCCTTAGGAGCTCTGACTTCTCCGCTGCGGAGTTGTTATGATAGACATTAGGATGGTCAACCAGGTGTGATAGCAGTAGGTAGATTCCCCTGTTTCTCAGCTATAGTTTTAGGGTTTCCCTTTCCTTCCAGTAGGAGCTTTTGAGTAGCTTGATCCGTAGTTAGCTGAACTACAGCTGCTCTGATTCTTCGTACCAGACGATGATATGTAGGCATAGGATGCGATATCCTAGCGAGCACATTAACAACTAACCTTGTTTCTCTCGCGGCTGTGCGATCGAGACTTTCCCGCTAACGACTGATTGTTATCCCTTTCTCCTGCCCGAGCGCATTTGAGACCAGATCGTAGTTGTAGGTTCCCGAGCCTTAGAGACCAGTTTGTTTTCTCACTGCTGTGTGAGAGCGCCTGTTTACCCGTAGTTAGTCGAACTACGTTTGCTCTGATCTTTCATACCAGATGAAAGTACGTAGGCACAGGACGCGATGTCCTGGCGAGCAACCTTTTCCCCGTTAGACGTAGGAAGTCGAACTACGTTGACTCTGACTTTCCCATTGCACGAGGGAATACGTAGGCCCAGAACACCGTATGTTCTGTCGAGTCCTGTCCTTTTATTTTCTTTTCAGACCAGCCATTAGCGTAGATAGATAACACACCCTTTTACCTATAAACATCAAGCGTGGATCCCATCGAGTACGATGGACGTGAGGGGTGCTAATACCTTCCCCTTGCGTAACCGACTCCCGAATCCAGGCTATGGTTGCGATGACCATACCTTTTCCCGTCTTTGCGAGGTTTACTTCGAGCGTTTCCTTTCCCGCTCTGAGGGATAAATAACGCACGGTGGCGACTCTCCTGTCAAGCCGGCGCCGATTTTCGCAGTAGCGACAAGTTGGTCTTGGAATCATCCCTTGGGTGTATCAACACATCATTCCATGATCCCATGGCCTTGAAATTAGGTCTCAACCTCCTCCAATTCATCTGTTGACTTAGGGTTGACCAGATGAAACCCTAACTGCACCACCTTTGGTTGTAGCTTCTTACCTTGCATAATGACTTACCCAAGCTCCACAATGACTCTTAAGACATCTCATAAGCTCTCTCAATGCTTGACATCCATATCCATGGATTCAAAATCATCTGATGATCTCCCACAACCATCAAGTTAGGAAATGTGCACATTTGTCTAGCCACTTCTCTAGGGATCTTTGACTTCTCTGCTAAGGATAACAACCCTTGAATAATTGAGTGAAGACTCTTGAATAACCTCAGAACATGGTGGTAGCCCCTTCTTGGTAATCACACCTCTTAATCCCTGCATACATGACAATGCAATGCATATGCTAATGCTACAATGAATGCAATGAAACATAAGCTAGGTAAAGAAAAAGGTTGGGCAAATTTTGGGGTGCAACAGTTGCCCCTATTCAAACGGCTTGGACCTGACTGGGTGAGAAGCGAACAGCTCTCAAACAATCAAGGTAAAAGACGGTTGAATACTGAAGAACCCGACAATTTGCCAACCACGCAAGTAAACGGTACTCTGATTGGTAAAACTCTCCGGAGACTGAAATGACAATTGCACGACAACTGGCTGGTGAATTACTACTTCAAACCTTCGTCCAACTTCGTCATCAAGTTGGGACGAAACCACTGATTCAACATTGATTGATAAAGATAACTGATTTTGCCGTCAGGCACTCTGCATCAACTGGAAGTCCTCTTTAACCTCACCTCCGGACTTCCTCATCAAGTCGGTAAGGAAATTTGACATTACTGTCTGACTTTATCATCAAGTCGTCGGGAAATCTCTATTGAACTTCATCATTAAGTCTAGGAGAAATTTCTGACTCCGCTGGGGATTCTGGAGAACTTCTTTCAAGTAACTCCGTCAAGTATCGACCTCCCGCGAAAGGACCCATCTGACATCACCGTCAAGTATCGACCTCAAGTAGAAGGGAAATAATTGACCTCACTGTCAAGGTAGATCATCTGACTTCGTCGTCGGACAATCACATATTCGATACACGCCTGACCTCACCGTCAAGATTTACTAATAAATTGGAGGAAATCATCTGACATCACCGTCAGTCCTCTACTGGGGATAACATACCTGATCTCGCCACCAATCACCCTTGGTAACCAATTACTGACATCACCGCCACATGAAGCTGATACATCTCTGACATCACCGTCGAGCAATCTTTTGACAACCTCCTGACATCACCGTCATATAAAATGGAGAATCACAATCTTTAGTAAACTTTGGACATCACCGTCACATACCCATAAACATATCATCCGAATGGGCTAGCCCCTAACATCGTCGTCCGACCCTTTGCAAGGAGAAGCTTCAACCATACTACTCTGAGGGGTATTGAAGAGACTTTTAACTTTGCAACTCTGTTATGGGAGTTCTGGAAAACTTAATCGAATAACTCTGCCGAGGAACACCTGCACACAAGAACAATACCCACCTAGCTCATGTTCCACATGCATATGTTTGGCCATGGTGTAATGCTCCACACGGTGTGGAAATGCTTCGCGTTTAGGGTAGATGATATGCAATCATGCAACAATGCTACAGAACCAAATCAACAAAATAGATGCTGAAGAGAGAACCCTCCTGTCAAGGAGAAGGAACCATCCTGATGGGGAAGAAGGAATCATCCTAATGAGGAGAAGGAATCATCCTGATGAGGAGAAAGATCACACCAATTTCAATCTCAAACGACTTTCCGCTGGGAAACAAAGTTCTACGAGCACCTGTACCTGCTCAACTGGGTATACGCACCTCAAACTGCTGAGAAAAAGATATCAACCACAGAAATAAACTGCACGGCCTTCGCGGATGGAACTCTCCTGGAGATACGAACTCCGATGGGGAAGTATAGCGACAACTATTCGAACACTCTCTCCTGCTAGAGAAGACAAACAATGACCTGAACGGCCTTCCATGATTCAGCTCTCCTGGGGAACTGCAAACTTGGCCGAGGATAAACAACCAGATGCTGGAATAAATTCTACTTGCCATGGAGAACACAACCCTGTGGGGAGCTCCACTCTGCCGGAGACTTCAGTCTGAACTATCGAGAGCTGAAAGCTTATAAACAATCTGCTACGAGGAAACTGCATGTTGACCCACTGCTGGGAACGAGGGTACAACCTGTGCATGACTCAGTTGGGTATATGATGATCCTGCCTGGGATACATCCTTGGCACACTGCCTAGAGGGTGATGGCCCTGCAACAAAGTGAACAAACAGACAAGATACCCTTCACAAAGGGCCCTATCAAGGTTATCATTCGTGAAAATGTTCAGGTAATTCAACGTTTTAACAATTATTGGCCTAGGCCAGTCAGTTTATGTATGCGCATTTTAACAAAAACATCGGGCGTTTCTTTGCAAACAAAACAGATAAAAGCTGAAACAGACACCAAGCAAACAGAATACTGAATAGTATATGTTTATTGATAAACGAGCCTGTAAAATAGGCAAAATGTTTTACAACAGATGCAAGCTCCTAAAATGAGGTAGCTGCGCAAGTATATACAGAAATATACAACAACAATACACACAAATGTCGGCAATGCGACGCAGATAAACACCATGAGTTGATCCCTCTATGACCCACTCGATTTCGATACTTCTCTGACGCTCCGTCTTCAGAGAAGATTGATTTGGATAACCGGCCCTCAGGTCTCCCCAAACCACTAAGCAATGAAACGTTCACATGCAGACCGCAGCCATTTGCTTTTTTAATCCCTAACTTTTGCCTGAACCGCCCTTTCGGGTTTTTGATTCACCGGGATACCCTTTTTTGCCAAAGCCGCCCTTTCAGGTTTTCGACTTTGCGGGTGTACATTTTTTCATTTATATCCCTAATTTTTGCCCGAACCTTTTATTTTTCTGGTTCGCCGGGATGCCCCATTTTTTCCTGGATATTCTTTTTTTCTTTCCAATGGGTCATTTTAAGCAAAGTATTTTTTAACTGCGTCCGCGTTCACAGGGGATGCAAAATCTTCGCCATCCATCATGGATAACAGTAAGGCTCCTCCCGAGAAGACCTTCCTGACGACATATGGACCTTCGTAGTTGGGAGTCCATTTGCCCCTGTGATCAGAGTGTGGTGGGAGAATCTTTTTCAGCACAAGATCGCCCGTCTGAAAGCTTCTAGGACGCACCTTCTTATCGAACACCTTCTTCATCCGGCTTTGGTACAAACGACCGTATGCGATGGACGTTAACCTCTTTTCATCCATCAGGCTCAGCTGATTCAATCTATTCTTTATCCATTCTTCCTCATCGAGTTTCACGTCGACCAGAACTCTTAAAGAAGGAATCTCGACCTCCAGCGGTAGGAAAGCTTCCATACCATATACTAGTGAGAAAGGAGTTGTCCCGATTGATGTGCGTACCATCGTACGATAACCGTGTAGAGAAAAGGGCAACATCTCATACCAATATTTGTATGTGACAACCATCTTTTGCACTATCTTTTTGATATTTTTGTTGGCCACTTCGACATCACCATTCATCTTCGGCCGATAGGGCGATGAGTTGTGATATTCAATTTTGAAGTTCTGGCATAACTCCTTCATCATCTTGTTGTTCAAATTCGAACCATTGTCAGTAATGATTCGCTCGGGAATTCCATATCTGCAGATGATGTCCTTCTTTATGAATCTAGCTACCACTTGTTTGGTCACATTAGCGTACGAGGCTGCCTCCACCCACTTGGTGAAGTAGTCGATGGCTACCAAAATGAAGCGGTGTCCATTAGATGCAGTGGGTTCGATCTTGCCGATCATATTGATACCCCACATGGAGAAAGGCCACGGGAATGACATAACATTCAACGAGCACAACGACACATGGATTTCGTCTGCATAGATCTGGCATTTGTGACATTTCTTTGCGAATTTGAAACAATCTGACTCCATCGTCAGCCAGTAATACCCTGCTCGTAATATCTTCCGAGTCATGGCATGTCTGCCGGTGTGCGTACCAAATGTGCCTTCATGGACTTCTTCCATAAGCAAACTTGCTTCCTTTTCATCCACACATCTGAGTAGCATTAAATCATGATTCCTTTTATAGAGAACCCCATCCGGATTGAGGTTGAAATTGCCAGACAACCTCCTAAGAGTTTTCTGATCCTGGGTCGATGCTCCCATCGGATACTCCTTGGTCTTGAGGAAGTTCTGGATATCATAGAACCACGGTTTGCCATCGGAGGCTTCCTCGATTGCAAATACAAATGTAGGTCTGTCGAGACGAGAGATGACAATTCTGGGAGCTTCATTCCAAAAATTGACCTTGTACATTGAGGACAAGGTTGCCAAAGCGTCGGCCATCTGGTTCTCCGCTCGAGGTACATGGTGGAACTCCACACGATCGAAGAATGGCATCATCCTTCTCGCGTAATTCATGTAAGGGACCAAATTCGACTGTCTAGTCTCCCACTCCCCTTTGATCTGGTTAACAACGAGTGCTGAGTCACCATATACATCCAGGTTCTTGATTCTCAAATCAATGGCTTCTTCTAAACCCATGATGCATGTCTCATATTTTGCTTCATTGTTGGTGACCAGAAAAGTTAATCTGGCAGTGAATGGGATGTGGGACCCCCGGGGAGTCGTAATGATTGCCCCGATACCACTTCCATAGGAATTAACTGCACCGTTGAATATTAGCTTCCAGTGGCAACCAAGCTCTGGTCCTTCATCGGGCAGTGGTTCATCATAGTCCTTCATCTTAAGGAACATAATATCTTCATCAGAGAATTCAAATTTCATCGGCTGATAGTCTTCGATAGGCTGTTCGACAAGGTACTCAGACAAAACACTTCCCTTGATGGCCTTCTGGGAAACATATTGAATATCATACTCCGTCAGTACCATTTGCCACCTGGCAATTCTGCCTGAAAGCGCTTGCTTTTCGAAGACATACTTGATCGGATCCATCTTCGAAATGAGCATGGTCGTGTGATTGAGCATATACTGTCTTAAACATTTGGCAGCCCACGCGAGTGCGCAACATGTTTTCTCCAGCATTGAGTAACGAGACTCACAATCTGTAAACTTTTTACTCAAATAATATATGGCATGCTCCTTTCTGCCAGTCTCGTTGTGTTGATCGAGAATGCAACCCATGCTATTCTCAAGAACCGTCAAGTACATGATTAAAGGTCTCCCGGCCACTGGGGGTATCAAAATGGGAGGCTCCTGCAAATACTGTTTTATTTTGTCGAATGCCTTCTGGCAATCCTTATTCGAAACAATCGCCTGATCTTTTTTTAACAGCTTGAACATTGGTTCGCATGTGGCCGTGAGTTGAGATATGAACCTAGCAATTTAGTTCAATCTCCCCAGAAAGCCACGCACTTCTTTTTTAGTTTTTAGCACTGGTATATCTTAAATTGCCTTTATGTTTGCAGGATCAACCTCAATGCCTTTTTCGCTCACGATAAACCCCAGTAGTTTTCTGGACCGTACTCCGAAAGTACATTTGTTAGGATTCAGCCTCAACCTGAACTTCCTAAGCCTCTTAAACAGTTTCAGCAAATCGACCTGACGTCCCTCCTCCGTTTGGGACTTTGCTATCATATCATCAACATAGACTTCAATCTCATGATGAATCATATCATGAAACAAAGTGACCATCGCCCGCTGGTAAGTTGCCCCTGCGTTCTTCAGACCGAAAGGCATTACTTTGTAGCAGAACGTCCCCCATGGTGTAATGAACGGGGTTTTCTCCATGTCTTCCGGCGCCATCTTGATTTGGTTGTAGCCGGAGAATCCATCCATGAACGAAAACACGGAAAACTGAGCAGTATTGTCAACCAATACGTCAATATGAGGGAGTGGGAAATTGTCTTTAGGGCTCGCCTTATTTAAATCCTGATAATCAACGCACATTTGCACCTTACCGTCTTTCTTCGATACAGGTACTATGTTGGCGACCCACGGAGGGTAAGTAGTCACGGCCAAGAATCCAGCATCCAACTGCTTTTGGACCTCTTCTTTGATTTTGACGGCCATGTCTGGTCGTGTCCTTCTAAGCTTCTGCTTAATTGGAGGACAATCTTCGCACAATGGTAAGTGATGAACCACTATGTCAGTGTCGAGCCCGGGCATATCTTCATACGACCAAGCAAAGATGTCACTATACTCTCGAAGCATCTCGATCAGTCTTTGCTCGATGTCGCTTTGCAATGCAGCTCTTATCCTGACATTTCTGACAACTTTCTCAGACCTCAGATTAATAATCTCGATTACTTCCTCGTGAGGCAGAATGATCTTATCCTTTTGTTTCAACAGTCGAGCCAACTCTTCTGGAAGGTCTTCATCCTCATCAATCTCTTCTTCAGCTTGATATATCGGGCAATCAAAGTCGAAGTGAGTCATAGGAGGTTCAGGATCGATGTCATCTGTAGTGTGATTCCTGCAGTGAAAATGGTTAAATGCTTAAAAATAATGTGCAGGTCAGCACAAACCACAATGCCATTTTATTGTTTAAAACAAAACAAAACAAGAATAACAGAGATCACAAAATTTGAATGCAAAGAAAACGCCCTTTGATTTATTGATAATATGTACATGCATAAGCAATCAAGGCCCTGACAATAAAACCGTTATGCCACGGG
Organism: Lathyrus sativus; assembly: GCA_963859935.3. Lineage (NCBI taxonomy): Eukaryota > Viridiplantae > Streptophyta > Magnoliopsida > Fabales > Fabaceae > Lathyrus > Lathyrus sativus. The sequence continues at coordinate 140,689,991 of OZ012741.1, read as the reverse complement.
TAGAGCATAAGGTTGTACAATAATTGGAAAAAGCAAAGCATTACTCTTTACCGTCACTTGGATGAACTCCTGGATGGACCAATTGTTGAGGCTCTGGCCTGGCTTATACGGTTGGATCCATGAGTCCATATCACAGTCGCTATCTCCTTCCCCATTAGACACAGCGTTGACGCGCTCAGATATCACTCCCCATTTTGTGAAAAGCACCGGCCCCTTGTAGCGTGGCGCGCTCTAAGAGGATGAAGTAGAAGAAGAGGGATGGTACCCCAAGCCAAACTTATCTTATTTGTTGGGGATTTCCAGCACCTGCCCCCAGCCTTGGGTTGAACCGGTCTGTACTACAGCTTGAGCTTCCTTGAAGGAAGAGAGAGTCATCTCAGGTAGATTTCTCACCACAGGAGATACATCCTTGACCTTGACTGTCTCGAATGCCTAACATAATGTTTCATGGATCTCGTCGTCCACCTCCACATACTTGAAAGACGACAAATGGCTCACCATAATGTCTTCCTCCCCGCAGATGGTAACAATGCTGCCACCCACAACATACTTCAACTTTTGATGCAGCGTAGAGGTTACAGCTCCTGCTGAATGGATCCAGGGCCGGCCTAGCAAGCAGCTGTAGGCGGGCTGGATATCCATGATATAAAATACTGCATCGAAGGTTTCAGGCCCCACTTGAATGGACAATGTTACTTCTCCGAACACGGACCGGCGCGTTCCATCAAAAGCTCTCACCACTAGATCACTAGGGGTACAAATCAATCCCCTAGTATCAAGCTTCATCAAGGCCTTCTTAGGGAGAGCGTTCAGAGATGATCCCGTATCTACAAGCACATGGGACATAACAGTTCCTCGGCATTCTATCGAGACATGCAATGCACTGTTATGGTTCCCACCTTTTGGCGTCAGCTCTAAGTCAGTAAATCCCAATCTATTTCCAGCGTTCACATGTGCAACCACCCCCTCAAGCTGGTTAACAGAAATCTCCTGGGGTACATATGCGGCATTAAGGATCTTCAGCAATGCGTTGCGGTGTGCTTCGGAGCAAAGCAACAAATTCAGTATAGAGATCTTTGAAGGCGTCTGCTGTAAATGGTCAACTATTTTGTAGTCTCTCTTCTTGATTAATCTCATGAATTCTTCAACATCCTTTACCAGCACGTCTTTTTCTACCTCTCGAGAGGTCTCTTCAATGGCTGCTTTACCCTTACCCTTATCGGCCCTGTCGGCAGCATCTTCAGGTGGCGAGAATACTCTTCCACTGCAAGTAATTCCTCCTAATCCAACCATGTTATCCACAGATTCCACCGATGGGCCTTTCAAGTCCAGCTTCTGACCATTGTAGTAAATCTCTGCTCCATAATTCCATGGGACAGCGTTGGCACTTTCAAATGGTATAGGACCGGCTTTCGTTATAGTGATAGTGGGCGGCCTCGGAGCAGAAATGGTGACAGTTTTATACGGGATGGTGATTGTAGAAATCTCATCCTTTTGCTTGGCTATCACTTCTCCGGATTTGTTCTCAACCTTCCGATCAAATTGTAGGACCCCTTCATCAATCAGACCCTGAATCCCTACCTTCAGCTAGTCACAACCATCCATATGTCTCACACATTCAATACAAAACTCCCCACAGCCTGGGAATACACCCTTCTTCAGAAGTTTAGCTTTGATAAAGCTAAGTGGTGTTTTCAAATCATTGACATTCTTCACCAAATTCAAGTCCTCTTCTTTGGTGATTGCACTAACCCCTACACCCCCATGGTTAGGCATAGGGATCTGTATGACATTCGACACGTTGTTGGAGAAGTTTATCATCTTATTGTCAACCATGTCTTGGACCTTGTGCTTGAACGCTTTACAGTTGTCGATCGAGTGGCCTGGTGCCCCCGAATGAAACTCACAGCAGGCGTTCGCGTCGTACCCAGGTGGTGGTGGTCCTATCAAGGGAGCCATGGTTCTCTTCTGAATGAGCTGTAGTTGAAGTAATGCTTGCAATAGCTGACCGTAAGGCATGGGCGGAGTGTCAATGTGGAGATTTGCTAATGGACCTTTGCCCTGGTACCTCCTGTACCCTTGTTGGTTCTGTTGTGACTGTTGCTGAGATTGTTGCTGCTGTGGAGCAGCGGGGATAGTTATACTTGCGACCCTTTGTTGCTGACGGTTCTGTGATGGCTTTTTGTTTCCTCAGGAACCTGATACAGAGTTGGCTTCACCCTCTCTCTTCTTTTCTCTAAACACTTTCTTTCCTCCAGCTGGGGAATTCTCACCGACATAGATCTTACCAAGCTTAATCGCTTCTCAACTCGCTCACCAATGATGATTAAGTCATAGAAACTCCCTAACATGCGCTGATTAGCTTTTCATAATAAACACCTGGCAACGTTGCCACAAACATATCTACCAATTCACGCTCTACCATTGGCGGTTGGACCCTGGCGGCCAATTCACACCACCGCTGGGCGTATTCCTTGAAGCATTCCCCACTCTTTTGTGACAGATTTTGCAGCTGGACCCGGATTGGAGACAGGTCATTATTGTATTGGTAATGCTTTACGAAAGCTTCAGCAAGATCCTTCCAGCTACGTACACTCGCAGGCTCCAAGCCCATGTACCATTCCAGTGAAGGTCCTAACAAACTATCTTGAAAGAAGTGCATCAGCAACTTCTCGTCGTCGGAGTACGCCGACATCTTTCAGTAATAAGATCTCAAGTGGACATGAGGACATGTGATGCCCTTGTATTTATCAAAGTCTGGAACTTTGAATTTTGGTGGTATTTTGAGATCGGGGATCAGCCTCATGCTGGCCATATCGAGCCCCATGGAATTCAGATTCTCAAGGCTTTTCATCTTGTCCTCGAGCATTTTGAACCTCCGGCTGGCCTCAGAAGGTAGCTCAGCCTCGTCACCTCTCATCGAGAATACGTCATCTTGACGATCCTCATTCCAGGGTTGATGAACAGTTTCATGGCCAATACCTACAGCTTCAGGCCCATGGAAGTTACCAGCATTAACTCCAGCGTTGTTGCCACTTGTACCAATGTTACCATTAGCAGCCCCAATGGTGCCATTAGCAGCCCCAACATGGCTAGTACCTATTCCCGCGTTCCCATTACCCACAGTGTTGGGAACGACCACAGTTGGTCCAGAGTTGTCATCCCGGGGAGTCTCATCAAGAGGAGGGTTGGTAGTTTCACCTCCGTGCAAAACCCCATTGGTAACAACGCGTGCAATCAAGGGCTACATGAGGGTCCTGAGTTGCTCTTGCCCACTGGCAACCACTTGCATGATGTCCATGAACTTGGACATCCTCTCCCTGAATTCTTGCATTTCATCTTGAACCTGCTCCATAGCTCTAAGTTGGTTAGCTCGGGTAGAGTAACGATGAACTGGTCTGCAATCAATCTTGAAACACAACTGTGTAAAAAACACAAGGGGGTTAGATAAATAAGCTCAAGGTACCTGCCATGCAAAAATGATGCTTATGCAAATGCAGACACGTATCTATGCATTAGGGGAAGCTCCCCCTCGATTCTAGTTCCAGGACCACAGTGAGACAAATAAGAAGCCAATCACGAAGATAACCAATATCTGATATATAAAGAGCCCACATAGGTAGTGTACAGGAGTAACTGAGTACAACTGAATCAAAGATAATAGAGTGACCTCAACCAACAGGCCTGGTGATGGTCAACAATACAACAGTGAACAAAAGCTACAAAGAAATACAAAAGAAATCAAGTGCGGCTGCGGGCACGGAAATCTTTTAATAGTTCCTTTGTCTCGGGGTGATCAGGCCTGGTGAGTAATCGTTCAATAAGCAGATCTCTCTCTGTCTGACGGTGCTCTGGATGTCTTTAACAAAGTCTTCCCTGGATTCTTCTCCAAAGCAATCTTCCAGCTTGCGTTTCTTGGAACTGGCCCTGGGTTTGCAATCCCTCAGGTTTGTTGTGGCTTCCTTCAACTTGAGCTCAGCGTTACGCTTGAGTGATGCTTCAGCTTCAATCTTCTCATGCTGGGCCTCAAGCTGAACCGTTAGTTTGGCAATCTGCTGCTTCAACTTATCTTCCCGTTCTTTATGACTAGTCAAAGTGGCATTCCATGACGCGTTGAGCTTAGAGATCTTTAGATATGCCCTGTCCAAGTCTTGCTTCTTGGTGGCGAGAACACTATTAACAACTTTGAAGTCTAACCCTAGACGCTCTCGAGCATCAGTCTCTTTGGTTAAGTTGGCACCCAGATGGTTTATCAACTCGGTCTGCTTCTTGCAAGAGTACACAACTTCACTCTTCTCACTTCAGAGTTGAGCAATTTCTTTTTCTAACTCTTCGTTGGCTTTCTTCAGCTCTTCATTCTTAGCCTGAAGCTGATTATACTTCTGAATTTCAATCATGGTAGGCTCTTCAACCTCTGAATTGTAATCCTGCTTGGCAGACGGAAAGGGCATCATCACCTTTTATGCCTTGCTATGAACCCATGTCACATAAGGAGCATAAGCTTGACTATTTCTCTTCCCTAATGAGGTCTTCCCTTTCCGGTGGGTGTTGTTCAAGGCATGTTCAAATCTGGTCAAGTCATCCTCTTCCAATGTGCCAGTGAGGTACAAAGATTTTTGTACCTCCTCGTCCTTCGGAGGTCCCCTCAAGGCATATCCAAATTGTCTGATGGCGATAGACGGATTGTAATTGATGCAGCCTTTCCTACCAACCAGAGGGACGTTAGGAAAGTTCCCACAACTATAAATGATCTTAATCCCCAAGATGTTTCTATCAAACCAGATAATGTCTTCGGCAGACAAACTCATCAAGTGCTCAGACCACTCCATTGTATCTGCAGTCTCCAAGAAAGAACCAACTTTAGGTAAATGGCTGACAAACCATCTATAAAATAGTGAAGCACAAAGGACACACTCTTGCCTCTTCTATTCTCATTCTTATAATGCACCGAATGATACACATCCCCAAGTAAGGTAGGGATGGGATTCCCTGAGAAGAAAATACGAAGAGCATCCACATCTACAAAGTCTGGAATATTGGGGAACAACATGATACCGTATATTCATAATGCCAAGATAGCTTTGAACATCACCTAGCGACCCTTTTTGGCAAAGTGTCGGGCTTTGTCAGCCAGAAAAGGCAATGGGAATCCAGGAGCTCCGTTTCTCATGGTTGTTCTCCCCTTCAACTCAGAAACCTCCATATGCAAGGCTGCAACAATATTATCCAGATTAGGCTCATCATCAGTATGATAAAAAGGTACTTTATCGAGAATGGGTACTTCCAAGAAGGCAGAGAACTCTTCCAATGTGGGGTTAGCACATAACTTGAAAACGTGAAGCACCGCAACTGAGAATCATAAAACTGTAGCAGAGTCTGGAGACTATTTAATTCATACAAAGATGGCGTGCACACAACACTTAGCAGCTTCCCATAGGTTTTCCTGAAATCCCTCATCACTTCCTTATCAACCAAAGAAATCAAACTCTGTAATGTGGTAATATCTGGTGTAGGAAATTTGTAAGCTAAAGTTCAACTCAAGTTGGGTTCCATGCCAGAGATAAAAGGAACAAGATCACTAGAATTCAGGAGGAACTGCACACCTGCAACATAGATACGTGTTAAATGTAATGCAAAATGAAAATGCAAAAGCAAATGCAAGATGCAGTAGGAGATCAAGAGTGCTATGCTGTTGACTGGAGGGTCAGAGTTCTGCCTCGGTGAGAATATAACACAACTCTGATGATAAGGACCCACTGATACCAATAGTACTGATGCAAGCTGTAGAGAAAACCGGGTTGTCTAAAGGTCAAAGCTTCCTGCATAACCCAGTCCCACTCACATGTATGGACCTAAACCATTGATAAAGGTACATCATCCTATGCGTTCATCAGCGTCACAGACTTTCAAGAAACGATGATACGTTCACCATTTCTGGTTTGGCATCATCCTCTCCTGAAGAGGCCTCACTTAGCCGAATCACAAATGGTCGGTCCCCAGAGTCGATAATCCTTAGATCTGAAATTCTTTCAACGGCCCACTGGGATGGACATGGAAATCATCTCAAAAAATCTCGTCTGAGCGCAGATTTCGTGGGAACTAGTGCATGCCTAGCATACAGGTTCACTACTAATCCACTTCTAATGCTATGTATATACTCAAGCCTGAGTCTGGTTTATCACTCATCAGAGAACCCCTCCCACAATAGCACAACAATAATAATATAATGCTGAAAAATAAAATACGGGAAAGTAAAGCTAAGGTACAACAAGCATGTACACAACCCAAAAATATAAACATACAAGTGCTAGGATTGACTCGCATAGGGAACCGTTGGAGTCCCCAGCAAAGTCGTCAGCTGTCGCTATTGCGAAAAAAGGTGCCGGCAAAGACAGAAGAGTCGCCACCTATCGTTATTTATCCCAAAGGAGGGAAAGGAAATGATCAGGAAAAAAACCTAGCGAAAAGGGATAAGATCGGTCATCACAACCAAATCTCGGGGTTCATGAGTCGGTTACGCAAGGGGAAGGTATTAGCACCCCTCACGTCCGTTGTACTCAACGGGATCCATGCTTGTTGTGTTTATCTGACGGGTTGTTTATCTATCTACCTATCAAGGCTGGCTCAAAAGAAAAGAAAGGAGAAAATGTGACTCGACAGAGCGTCGCTGCTCTGGGCCTACGTATTCCCTCGTGCAATGGGAAAGTCAGAGTCAACGTAGTTTGACTAACTACGGGTGAAGGGGGAAGGTTGCTCGCCAAGGCATCACGTCTTGTGCCTACATACTCTCAACAGGTATGAGAGATCAGAGCAAACATAGTTTGGGATAAAACAGAACACATGCTAGTTCTATTGTTTTTACCCAAGTAAAGTTAAACTACTGTTCCAACAGTTAGGGACAATGCCTGTTTGCGGTAGAACCGAAGCTTAACAGTACTCTTTTCATCAGAATAGGTTTTCCTTGATTTAAGACCCCACAGGGCACAAAGGAGTTTGATGTTTGTTTAGGAGTCTTTTACGAGAAGAAATGTTTTTTATGAATGTTTGTAATTCATACTGCACTAGAGACTATAATTTAGGAGCGAATGCGTTGCATATCGTCCTAAGGACATATGCTAACACTATAGATAATTGAGAGGTAACCACCCAATCATCATTTCCCAAGTAGCTTAAGGCTCGTAGCGTACAGTACAAACTTGCCTTTATTAAGTGTTTTACTGTTGTTTGAAGATGAGAAGGAGAAAAGGACTCTACAGGGGAACTACCAAGCATCCTACTGTTGTCATACAATATGGCCCTAATGTTGAGTTTGTAGGGGAATCTATCCTATGTGTTATCATGCATGGATTCATCCTAAAGGTCTATCATCACTATCCTTATCAAAGGAAGTGAGAGCCCTAAGGGAACATGTTAAAAGGAAACAACAGCACGAACAAAAATCATTAAGCTAAAGGAGTAAAGCTATCAAGTAGATAAAATGTATGTAATGTAACAATACAAGCAAGGGAGGACCACCTCAACCTTAGATGCAAACATGGGATGCAAACATAAATGCACAGAGAAAAAGGAACACACAAGAAAAGGAGGATAGATGCAAACATGGGATGCAAACATAGATGTACAAGAAAAAGGAACACCTCAACCTTCAATGCAATCAAGCAAGGGCAAATATGAAAGCAGATAAACAATCAAGCAAAGTGAGGCACACCTCAACCTTTAATGCAATCATGCACCTAAACAAGAGTATCTACTCATGCAAATCTACCCTAATGCATCACAACAAGCAATCAATCAATCAATACATCAGGAAAGAGATAGACCAGATGAGCAACAAGGAAGTCATCCCAAGGCTACATCAGGTTTAGATGTGTGTCAACACAAGAGTCCATCTGGGGCTCAAACTTCTCATGGAATGCACAGAGTTCTTCCACAGGAAGAACTAGGCTCTCACAAGAAGGATCCCTAGAATGCAGGACAGATGAGAATGGTGGAACCAAGATGTCAATCTAAGGTGTCTGGTTAATGTGTATCAACACAAGAGTCCTTAAGGCTCAGACCTCTCATGGAATGCACAGAGTTCTTCCAGAGGAAGAACTAGGCTCTCACAAGAGGGATGCCTATGTCATGGGACTCGGAAGGGAAAAGGAGAAACATAATGAAAACCAAAGGGATTTCACCATGTTCAATGTGCATCAGCACAAGATTCCATCAGAGGCTCAAACTTCCTATGGAATGCACAGAGTTCCTCCACAGGAGGAACTAGGCTCTCACAAGAAGGATCCTGAGAATGCAGGACAAGAAGGAGAAAGTGTGTACAAAAGTACTTGAGTCCTCAAGGCTCAACTCTTTATGGAATGCACAGAGTTCCTCCACAGGAGGAACTAGGCTCTCACAAAGAGGATCCTAATTGTCATAGGACTAGGAAAGAAAAGAGGAGGATGAGGGTGGGAAGCAAAGTAAACTCCACAGGAGCTTACTAAGGCACTCAACCAATCTCAACACATTCAAGGAGTGGCCCTCAGTGGCTCAACTTCTTCATGGAATGCACAGAGTTCCTCCACAGGAGGAACTAGGCTCTCACTAGAAGGATCCAAAAGAGGCCTAGGTTATTGAGGTGGAAGGGACAAGGCAAGGCCAAGCAAAGAAGCCGCACAAAGGAGAGAAATCATTCACACAAGCTTCTAAAGAAACCTTAATTGTTAGGCTCTAAAGGAAGTCCATCCTAAGGGAGTTAATAACCTATTGAAAGCTTGAAAATCACCCTACAAAGGTCTCAGCCTATGTACTAAGGGTCCATGTAATGAATAGGGGCTTAAGGTGTAAGTACAGAGTATGCCTAAGAGGGGGGGGGGGGGGGGGTGAATTAGGCTTTTAGGGACTTTTTCCGGTTTTTCGGTATTCTTGAAATTTTACTGGTTAGGTTCTTGGTGATTAATGCAGTAGAAAGTAAAAGGAAAGTGGACACCAAGATTTATAGTGGTTCCCCTCACAATCCGAGAGTACTCCACTCCCCTTTCAACACGAAAGAGAGTTTTCACTATTGTTTAATAAAGTACAACCTATCACCCCATCAACCGGTGAGGCCTACTATCAAACAATAAAAATCAACAAGTGTACAAGAACAATCCTCTTGTAAACACTCACCCTTGTGTCCAACAATCCTGGATCACAAGTCAAAATACAAGTAATCTGAATACTTTGATTTGAGAGTAATAATGGTAATATCAATGCTGAGATTGATCTTCTCCTTCTGATCAAAATTCACTCTTTTAATTTCAACACAAGTGTTCACTGCTATGCATATGAAAAGATATGATCAATATGAACACTTTTGAAAAGATCTGAAAAGTATTTGAAAGTGGTGAATTTGATTCAAAGAATGTTTTGAAAATGATTATTAGAGGTTGTTTTCCAATTTGAAAAAACTCAGAATTTATATGTGTAAACACACCTTTTCCAACAGGTATATTTGAGTATAATTCAAAATATGAACTGGTATAATATTCAAACCATTTTTGAACTTGAAACAAAGCCATTTTTCAAAACACGTTCAGTGTTAATCAGTTAACCTATATGGTTAATCGGTTAACACTGGAACGTTATACCAGAATATTTAAAATTTGAAATGGTTAACTGGTTAACCTATATGGTTAATCGGTTAACACTGCTATTTTTCAGAAAAATACTTATAAAAACAATGTTATACCAATTCTAATAGTTTAAAAAATATGCTTATGCAATGTGATCAAATGATAAAAAGGTTGAACACTTGTATATAAATTAAATTAAGGATTTTGATATACCATAGCTTGTGTCCAACACTTGAAAGTTGATCAGTCAAATGTTCATGAAGCTTTGAATGTTGATCACTTCCATTCCACTTGATCTTGGTCTTTTGAAAGCGTTTTCCTTTTTGCACAAATGAAATATTCTTGATCTTGATGTTGACGTCATCAAAACTTTGAGATGAAGCTTGCTTCTACAATCTCCCCCTTTTTGATGATGACAACCAAAACGGTCTTGTGCAATTTTTGACGATGATTGGCAATGATCTTGTTTTCTCCCCATATGTCCATGAACTCCCCCTATCAAATACATAGGCAAAAATTCTGCACAACAAGACATAAGAAAGCCAAAGCTCTTCTCCCCCTTTCATAAGCAAAAAGGAAGGAGCTTTCAAGAAAGAAAACTAGACAGACCAATAATGCAAGCAATCACAAGAGTATGGAAGCAAAGCATAATGAAATTAAACGGCAACAATGCTTCGTCGGATTTCTCATCAAACTTACCGAGATTATCTTTGTTGTTGTTGAGAACAAAGCATTTGCATCCGAATATGTGGAAGAATTCTATATTTGGTTTTCTACCCTTGAACAACTCATACGGAGTCTTTTTGAGGAGTGGTCGAATATTGACACGGTTGCTTACGAAGCATGCTGTACTAACTGCATCTGCCCAAAAATATTTAGGAAGATTTGCATCGCTAAGCATTGTCCTTGCAAGCTCCACCAGTGATCTATTCTTCCGTTATACGACACCGTTTTGTTGAGGCGTCCTTGGTGCTGAAAAATTATGAGAAATTCCATGCTCTTTGCAAAAATCTTCAAAGTCTGAATTTTGGAATTCTCCACCGTGATCGCTTCTTATAGAGGCTATGGTGAGTGATTTCTCATTCTGAATTTGCTTTGCATATTTCTTGAATGCTTTAAAAGCATCATTTTTCTGCACTGAAAACAATGTCCAAGTGTATCGAGAGAAATCATCAACAATAACTAAGGCGTAGAAATTACCTCTGAAGCTTTTTGTTCTTGATGGACCAAAAAGATCCATAGGCAACAGTTGAAGTGGCCTTGATGTAGAAACCACTTGCTTGGATTTGAAAGTTGTCTTGGTCTGTTTTCCCTTTTGACATGCATCGCATAATTTATCTTTGATGAACTTTATCTTTGGGAGTCCAACAACTAGATCATGCTTTATCAATTTGTTTAGATGCTCCATGTGAATGTGAGCAAATCTTTTATGCCAAAGCCATGCCTCGTTGTTGTTTGCCATAAGACACTTTACCTTCAAGGAAGAGTCATCAAAAGAAATCATAAAAATGTTATTATATCTTTTACCTTTTAGCAAAATGTCATGAGTGACTTCATGCTCTATCAAGCATTCCTCCTTTGTGAAGTTGATTCGGAACCCTTTGTCACACAATTGACTTATGCTAAGTAGGTTGTGTTTAAGGCCTTCCACATAAAGAACATCTTTGATGATTGTACAAGGAGGTGCACCAATGGTTCCAACTCCAAGAATTTTTCCTTTATTATCATCACTGTAAGTGACGTATCCTTTGGCCTTTAATGATAGACTTGAAAATTTGTTTATGTCTCCCGTCATATGCTTCGAGCAACCGCTATCAAGATACCATTGATTAGTGGTTGTCTTCAAGCATACCTACAACACAAAATTAGGTAGTGTTAGGTAGCCAAATTGCTTTGGGTCCTTGATAGTTAGTACCTTTTTCAACCCACACATAATGCCCCTTAGCAACACCAATATTGCGCACATAGCAAGCATTAGGTGTATGTCCTTTAATTCCACAATAAGATCATATAGGTTGAAAATGACTTCTATATCTAGGAACATAATTCTTTTTCTTTGCAATTTTTATCTTGTTATGATTTTGATGCCGATTTTTAGAATTGCTTCTCTTTTCTTTAGCAACTTGTTCACTTGCTTTTACAAAAATGGTCTTATTGGTGCTTAGTTTTGAAAGTTTAGAATATCCTAATCCACTTTTATCATTAGGATATCTTTGATGTTTCAGAATTTCTTCCAATCCAATTTGACCTTTTTCATATCTTTCTAAAACTCTTTTGAGTTGAATAATTTGGAAAGATAAAGACTCACAATTCTTACATACAAGACTTTGTTTTTCATTCATCAGTTTCTGTTTTTCATTTTCAATATTTTTCATAAAAACAGAGTTTTGTTCTTCTAAAGATGAGATTCTTTTCTTTTGTGATGAGATATTTTTATACAAAGTCTTGCACTCTTTTAGAAGTTCATCTATAATTTCTTGTGCATCATTATCATAAACAGAAAAATTACTACTAACCTCATTTTCTTCATCGGAGTAGTGAGAGGCCATTAACGCCATATTTGCACATTCATCATTTTCCGATTCCGATGATGAACTTACTTCGTTGTCGTCCCATGCGACATAAGCCTTCTTCATTTTGAAATCCTTCTTGCCTTTGAATTTTCCTTTATTTGCGAGTTTCGAGAAATCTGGCTTTATGTGACCTTGTTTCCCACATTCGTAACATGTAATTTCTTGGTTTGATGTGGGTGCCTCCTTTTTCCTGAAATGTCTATTCTTTTTAGAAAAAGAGGAAATTTTATTATTATTAAAAAACTTACCAAGCTTCTTTACTAGAAGCATGAAATTTTCGTCTTTGGAAGATTCGTCATTTTTGTCATCCTTTGTGTCAATCTTCAAGGCAATTCCTTTGGACTTCTTGTCTTGACTTTCATGCTTCTCAAGCCTTCCAAGTTCTAGTTCATGCTCTTGAAGTTTGCCAAATAAGGAAGCGGATTTCATTGTTGAAAGACTCTTCTTTTCCGAAATAGCGGTCACCTTTGGTTGCCATTCTATTGTTAAGGATCTTAGGACTTTCAAGTTGAGATCATCATTGGTGAAGGTCTTCCCGAGAGCAATCAGATGATTAGTTAGATGAACAAATCTCTTTTGTAAGGCAACAATGGATTCACCAGGCTGCATACAGAACATTTCATATTCTTGACTTAAAGTATTAAGTCTTGATCTTTTTACTTCGGCTGTCCCTTCATGCGTTTCTACCAAGGTGTCCCAAATTTCTTTTGCTGATTTACATTGTGATATACGAAAGAATTCGTCCATACTAAGAGCGCTTTGAAGTATGTTGATTGCTTTCTTCTCATTCAAAATTCTCTTCTTGTCATCTTCATCATATGAGGATTTTATCTTTGGAGTGCCTACGTTATTTATGACGCTCATAGGAACATGCGGACCAGTTTCTACGGTTTCCCATATACCATCTCCTTAAGTCTCAAGATGTGCCTTCATACGGATTTTCCAAAAATCGAAGTATTCTCCAGAAAAGAGTGGTGGCTTGTTACTGCTTCCACCATCTTTGAAAACCGGGTTAGTACTAGCGGAAGCCATTAGGATCGATAGGAACAGGTTACCTTAACCTGCTCTGATGCCAATTGTAAGTACAGAGTATACCTAAGAGGGGGGGGGGGGTGAATTAGGCTTTTAGGGACTTTTTCCGGTTTTTCGGTATTCTTGAAATTTTACTGGTTAGGTTCTTGGTGATTAATGCAGTAGAAAGTAAAAGGAAAGTGGACACCAAGATTTATAGTGGTTCCCCTCACAATCCGAGAGTACTCCACTCCCCTTTCAACATGAAAGAGAGTTTTCACTATTGTTTAATAAAGTACAACCTATCACACCATCAACCGGTGAGGCCTACTATCAAACAATAAAAATCAACAAGTGTACAAGAACAATCCTCTTGTAAACACTCACCCTTGTGTCCAACAATCCTGGATCACAAGTCAAAATACAAGTAACCTGAATACTTTGATTTGAGAGTAATAATGGTAATATCAATGCTGAGATTGATCTTCTCCTTCTGATCAAAATTCACTCTTTTAATTTCAACACAAGTGTTCAATGCTATGCATATGAAAATATATGATCAATATGAACACTTTTGAAAAGATTTGAAAAGTATTTGAAAGTGGTGAATTTGATTCAAAGAATGTTTTGAAAATGATTATTGGAGGTTGTTTTCCAATTTGAAAAAACTCAGAATTTATATGTGTAAACACACCTTTCCCAACAGGTATATTTGAGTATAATTCAAAATATGAACTGGTATAATATTCAAACCATTTTTGAACTTGAAACAAAGCCATTTTTCAAAACACGTTCAGTGTTAATCGGTTAACCTATATGGTTAATCGGTTAACACTGGAACGTTATACCAGAATATTTAAAATTTGAAATGGTTAACCGGTTAACCTATATGGTTAATCGGTTAACACTGCTATTTTTCAGAAAAATACTTATAAAAACAATGTTATACCAATTCTAATAGTTTAAAAAATATGCTTATGCAATGTGATCAAATGATAAAAATGTTGAACACTTGTATATCAATTAAATTAATGGATTTTGATATACCATAGCTTGTGTCCAACACTTGAAAGTTGATCAGTCAAATGTTCATGAAGCTTTGAATGTTGATCACTTCCATTCCACTTGATCTTGGTCTTTTGAAAGCGTTTTCCTTTTTGCACAGATGAAATATTCTTGATCTTGATGTTGACGTCATCAAAACTTTGAGATGAAGCTTGCTTCTACATAAGGTTTGCTAAAAGATCACCTAAAGGCAAAACTATGAGGAATACTAAATTGGGAATTGTCGCTACTGCGAAAAGCGAGGCTGGCAAGACAGAAGAGTCGCCACCTTTCATTATTTATCCCACAGAAAAGGAAAGGGAATGATCGGAAAAACCTGACGAAAAGGTATAAGACAAGGTCATCGCAACCATTGTATGGATTCGGGAGTCGGTTACGCAAGGGGAAGGTATTAGCACCCCTCACATCCATCGTACTCGATGGGATCCATGCTAGTTGTGTTTATCTGACGGGTTTGTTAAATCTATCTACGCTAAAGGTCTGGTCTGGTCTGAAAAGAAAAGAAAATGACTCGGCAAAGCGTCGCATTTTATGCCTACGTATTCCCGTCTAGAACGAGAAATCAGAGTTAACGTATTTTGCCTAACTACGGGGGAAGGTTGCTCGCCGAGATATCGCATCTCCTGCCTACGTACTTTCACACAGTGCGAAAGATCAGAGCAAACGTTGTTCGGGACACGAAAGACACAGGTTTGTCTTTTTTATCCGAGTAGGGTTAACAGACGGTTCCAGCAATTTGGTGTATGCAGCTCGCTCGATGGAGACTTAGGTGTTTACCATTTGCGGTAGAACCGGGAGTTAACAGATCTCTCCTTCTGAAAAAAGGTTTCCAAGGGATTAAAGGTCCAAGAGGACAAAAAGAGTTTGATCTTTGTTTTATGTTTTTTAGAGAAATGTCTTTTATGGATGTTTGCAACTGATATCGCACTAGAGACTAGGACCTGGGGGTGAATGCGTCGCATGTCACCCAAAGGGTGCCATACTAAACATCCAGACTGTTGAAAAGAAACTCTCCAACAATCCTTTCTCAAGTAGCTTAAGGCTCGTAGCGTACGACGTCAATTAACCTTTATTACTGTATTTTGATTTTGTTTGCAGATGAGAAGAGAAAAGACGCACTAAAGGGGAACTGATCCAATCCTAAAGTTGTCATGCAAAATTGATCCTATGGTTGAGGTTAGGAGGGAATCTACGTAAGGTTATCATGCATGGTTAGAACCCTAATGTCTGTCATAACTTCTCTTGAAAAAGAGAAGTCAGAGTTCCTGGGGGAACATGGCAAAGGAAAACAACAACAAAAGAAATAACTGTACAGAAACAATGTAAATAAAATGCATGCAATGTAACAAACAAGCAGAAGGAGCCTAACTCAACTTCTAGAGCAAGCAAGCCAAAAGGCAACACACAAAGCACAGGCAAGGGAGACAGACTCAACCTTAAACCAGCAAGCAAAGCCAAGCAATAACAGTCAAGCAGAGGGAGCCAGACTCAACCTCTAGATGTAGACAAGCAAATGGATCTATTCTCAACCTTTAGGATTCTCTTAAGCCTATATCACTATATGAGAAACCTAGTCTAATGCAACACACAGTCAATCAGTCACACAAGCAAAGCAGAGCAGCCAGAAGAAAAACAACAGACAAACAACTCAACAACAAAGCAGATAAACAACAGACCATCAAACAACTGCAAGCAAACAATTTCAAACCATCTTCAAGAGAAGTCTTCATCTTCATGCTTCAGTAAGCTCCAACACAAGGGGAGAGAGTGATCATCAAGAATATTGATTGATAATGGGAAGCAGGAAGGAAACCAAGGGAATCCCTCCTGACACTCAACCAGTCATCTGAGAAAGGCATCCTCAAAGGTTCTACCTCTTGTGAAATGCCACACATCCTTCCAAAGGAAAGATGAGGCCTTCACATAGGGACCTTGAATCATAGGATGAGAATGGAAAACAATCAAAGCAATCCATGTTTATTTGAAGAAAGAGAAAGCAACTAAGCTCTTCCTAAACCCTAATTGAACAAGCTCACAGAAAGCTTCTAAAGGGAGGTATAAACACCAAACCAAGCATCACCATCAAGCAAACAGAAGCTTAAACATCTCTAAAACACCATCAAAGAATATTAGCAAGCTTATCATGCACTAAAGGCAACCATTGGGGTCAATCTAAGACAAGTGCTATGTTGAAAGCAACTAAAATTAGCCTAAGTATTAAATCTATGAAAAATACTAAAACACCTTATAAAATACTAAGAAATTTTCTAAGGGAACCTAAGTATGTTAAGGACCTATGGGCAAAGGATCAGAACCTTAATCTAAAGGGAAGTCACCTAAAGAAATCCTAGATCACAAGGTACCACATAAGAACCCTAAAATGGAAAGTCTAATGATCTTAATTCAAAACAGAACCTATTGTTGTCTAAAAAATCTAAACTAAATCATAGGGGATCATGCATCTCTAATATACCAGCTAGGAAGAAAATCAGCCCCAAACTCAATACCAATTGCAAGAACAAAAATCAACAAAATCATGTATCAAATATGCAAAAATAAAGAAATTAATAAAATGAGAAAAATACTAATTAAATGGAAAAATAAGCAAAAATGAAATGTAAGAGCACAGAAAAATCACACATAAAAAGAGGAGCATGGACATATTTTTATTTTATTTTTATGATGAAAATTGAAATTAATATTAATTTAAAATGATAAAGCAATTAAAAATAAAAGAAAATGAATTAATGAAAATAAAAATGCTGAAATAAAACACAAGCGTTGGATGGAATGACTCAGTCTCCTAATCTAAGGATCACACGCTCTCCAACTCAGATGCCACATAACTGCCAGCTAGGATTAGTGAAACGGTGCACTTTGGAGGGTCAAAGTTCAAGTCTCAGTTTAAATCTCATCCACACGATGAACATACAAGGTCGTCTTTTCAGCCAAATCCAACGCTTCTCCTTCATCTTCTCCAATTCAAACTCAGATGGAGGGAAACTATTCCGGTGGTGGTCCGGTGGTCCTCAGCTGTCTTCTCTGGTGAGCAGATAATTACAGGTCATGAAAACTTCACAAAACTTATACAGATCCACTCCAAATTCCACGTAGAACTCAAATATGATCTCCATTTCTCTCAACTCTCAACAAAAAATGAAACACGAAGAAGATCCTAAAATTCACCTCATTCTGAAATCTCACCAATCCTTAATTCAAAACCATAGATCTGTTCCTCTTACTTAACTGATCATCCTAAACCAAATAGATCATGTAGAATCCTCAAGATCAGGCCACACCAATTCCAAACAGAAATCACATTGCATCCTATTTTGTCTCTAATCATCCAGATTTCTATCCATAATCCATCTATGTTTCAACCTAATGCTTAACCACATACTAATCCAGGCTAGATCATGCTAGAATCAGTACAATTTCGAAAGTTACATACCTGGTTTTGAGCTTCAAATTGAGGCAGTTGTAGAGTGTTTCTTGGCTTCAAATCATGCAGAAACTTTCAATGAAGTGTGCTGAAGAAGAAGGACACCTTGAATTGCCTTGGAAACCTCTCAATCAGAATTCACGATTCTCACTTTTTGCTCTTGAACTCAAACTTCAATCTCTGCTTCCAGCATGAATCAATCACCAAACCTGAGCAAAACCTTCTTCTGAACTTAAATAGAGATGGTTTATGGGCTTTTGAGGTCCAAATGAGGCCCAAATCCAGAAATCCACATTTCACTTTTCTTTCAAACCTTCAACAATGGAGAGCACGAATTCTGGCTCAAATCTTCTCCAAGAAGTTTCCATTCAACTCCTTGTGGTCTGTGGAAAGTGTCTAGAGTGATTAGAGAGCTTGGATTCATCCCATGACCAAATTTTGATGTTTTGCTTACTTGTGAAGTTACAAGTTGAAAAACTATGAAATTGACCTCAAATGAAAAACCCAATATGGCCAATGTGTTTAGAATGGCTTTTCTGATTAAAATGAGTATTCATATGGCCTATTTTGAACACAAATGAATTAATCATGAATTTTTCAATTAAATGCCTTTAAATTCTTCCTTTTGCAATATTTCTCAAACCAAGTCTCACCTTAAGCCAAATCAATTCATCATGAGGAAATGGTTGACCTAAAAACATCATTTTGGACAAGTTTCATGTTGAAGAAAATTTCATTTGAAGCTTGCAAGATGGTGAAAATGACCTATAATGCCAAATGACCTATAATCTTACCTTCCCAAAATACCCCTGACTTGTAAACCTCATAACTTGAGTTCTAAAAATAAGATGGAAGACTTCTAATACAATTTGGAAAGCTAAGATCAAGGCCTACAACTTTTATGTTGGCAAAAAGTTTAGGAGAAACACCCTTCTAGGTCAAAAGTTCCATGGAAGTTGGTGAACTTTCATAGACAAATTTCACATTCCTCAGATGACCTGTAACTTGTCTGGACCATAACTTGAGTTCTATAAATCCAATGGAGGACTTATAGTACTCAAATTAAAGCTAAGAGCATGCTCTACAAGTTTCAAGTTGACCAAATGTGGAGATGAAACTTGCATCTTGAGATGAGTGGTCTTGAAGTTAGGCACTAAATAGGGGATTTTACCCTAAGAACCCTAATTTAGCAACTCCTCACACTTTGAACTCTTCTTGAATTGACCTTGGAATATCATTTTATGTATCTCAACACAACTATCCATGATTACAAAGACTCCGACTTGAGCTTTGATCCTCTTCAATTGCACAGTTGACTTAAGATTACTCAGATGAAAACCCTAATTGCAACACCCTCAACTGTGGCTCTCCACACTTGGCATGATGACTTGTCTGAGCTCTCTCATGACCCTCAAGGCACTCTATGAGCTCTATCCACACACTCTCTCCTTGATCAAGGCTCCATAACCCACTGATGATCTTCAATTGGTCCTCAGATTAGGAGGTTAACCACATACAACCACTGAACCTCTCAAGAACACAACCCTCTCTCTAATGACTTTGGTGACTTCTCAAGCTGGAATAAGAACTCTAGATAGGCTCCTCATGATATAAACCACACTTGATCCCCTGCTAAATGAACAATGCTATGCTATGCAAATGTTAGATCAATGATATGCCAATGCAATGAAACATAAACCAAGCAAGAAAAGGTTAGGCAAATTTTGGGGTGCAACAGCTGCCCCTATTCAAGCGGCTTGGACCTGACTAGATGAAAAGTGAACGGCTTTTAGGAAATCAAGGTAAAAGACGGTTGAATACCAGAGAACCCGAAAATTTGCCAACCAAAGAAATAAACTGCACAAACTGCCTGGGGGAACAACCCATCCAGACAATTGAATCTGGTTGTCACGGCACCAACTGATCAATCCTTTGATAAAGAAACTGATTTCAACATCAACCACTTGTGTGACGCCACAGGCATTGAATCCAAACAATCAACTTCAAAATACGCTATAATAAGCGTGCACTACGTAAAACGCGTCATCCCTGTACTATCCGGGATCTTCCGAGCATCGCACTAAATAAAAGCGCGGTATCCCTGTACTATCCGGGATCTTCCATTTCCAAGCAACTCTGCAGGGAAAATCTGCAACAACTCCAAAGTCTAATTATGAAGCCATTCAATGCTGATGAACTCCAAAGTCTAATTATGAAGTAGTTCAATGCTGACGTAACAATAATTTGAGGAAAACTCCGCCGAGGAATTTCTGACAACAACTTCAAAGTCTAATTATGAAGCTATTGTAATGCTGACGTAACAAAAATTCGAAGAGAATTTTGCCGAACTCTAAAGTCTAATTATGAATCCGCGCAATGTTGACGTAACAGCTACTCGAGGAAAATTCTGTCAAACTCCAAAGTCAAATTATGAAGTCTGCAATGCTGACGTAACAACTACTCGAGGAAAATTCTGTCGAACTCCAAAGTCAAATTATGAAGTCTGCAATGCTGACGTAACAGCTACTCGAGGAAAATTCTGTCGAACTCCAAAGTCAAATTATGAAGTCTGCAATGCTGACGTAACAGCTACTCGAGAAAAATTTTGTCGAACTCTAAAGTCAAATTATGAAGTCTGCAATGCTGATGTAACAACTACTCGAGGAAAATTCTGTCGAACTCCAAATTCAAATTATGAAGTCCTCCAGAACCCTTTCGAGGAAATTCTAACAACAACTTCAAAGTCTAATTATAAAGCCGTTTAGAACTGACAATAACTCCAAGGTCTAATGATGAAGCCATTGAATACCGATAACACGCTGATATAACAAACTTCAAAGTCTAATTATGAAGCCGTTTAATATTGGCAACAACTTCAAAGTCTAATTATGAAGCCATCCACTGCTGCTAACAACTTCAAAGTCTAATTATGAAGCCGTGCAATGCTGGTAACAACTTTAAAGTCTAATTATGAAGCCGTTTCAGCCATTCGAAGAAACTCTGTTGAGGAATTTCTAACAACAACTCCAAAGTCTAATCATGAAGCCGTTGTAATGCTAACATAACAACCATCTAGGGAGAACTCTGCCGGGGAAATTCTGACATCGACTGCCAGACCTTACCCTTGACAACGAGTACTGACCTCAACCGTCTAGTCGCTGGAATCCTACTTTTAAAATGCTGAAAACAACTTCAAAGTCTATTAATGAAGCCTTGACAACAAGTAATGACTTCAACCGTCTAATCGCTGAAATCTTTCTTCTCTGAAATGCTGACCTGACAGCAGTCTGAGGAAAACTCTGCTGGGGAATTTCTGCCAACAACTCCAAAGTCTAAATATGAAGCTGTGTAAAGAAAACTCCGCCGGGGTGGAATAGAAATTAAGCAAGCACCTCTGATGAGGGAACACATGACAGGACGAACGTTATCATCATATATCTCATGCCACAAATCTGAATATCTGAAAATGATCCTGAACAAGAATTCCAATTACCTGTAGGGAAGAGCACCTGAAAACAAAGAGGTAACCAACCTGGCTTATGTTTCCAAATGCACATGTTTGAACATGGCGTAATGCCCCATATAAGATGGAATGCTACGCATTTGGGTAGATTGTTATGCAATGCATATATGATGCAAATGCAGGCTGCAAACGCAGGCTCGGGCTGCCGGAGAAAAGCTGGATACAGAACTGCTTCAGCAAAATAAATGCTGAAGACAAAGCCAACTCCGCTAGGGATAACCGGGTATCACAGAATTATTCCAGCAAAATAAATGCTGGACAGGTGAACCGACTCCGCTGGGGGAAGAAACAATCCTGTTGGGGGATAATTTAACAATCCGGAATTATGAACTCTGCCGAGGATGATCAACCTATTGGAGGAAAGAAAACCTGCCGGAGAAACAGAAAAAGCCATGGACAACCTGGTTGTGCCCTGCGAGGACTTCACTAAGGATTTAGTATACATATGATCATCGCTGGGGATGCACATTACTGCCTGATTGCTTGCTAACTTGCATACGACTCTTGTGGGGATAAAAATGCGACTTCCATCTACTAGGGGAGGGATACAATCATCTAGAGCCTGCTCCTACGTTAAGGGACTCTGGCTGGGGAAACACAATCCCTTTTCTGCTTGCTGCGAAGGTAACGACACTGCAAAAAGATGAGCAACAACAGGATATCCTATACAAAAGGAAATATCCAGGTCAATAGCCGTGACAATCGCTCAGTCAATTCAAAGTTTTAACAGTTATTGGCCGAGGCCTGCAAGTTTATGCACGTGCAAGTTTATCAAAAACATAGGAATTTTCCACAAACAAAATAGTAAATGTTAAAACAAGAAACAACATCAAGTACTGAATAGTATGCGTTTATTGATAACGGGCCTGTAAATAGGCAAAGTTTTGTACAATGGATGCAACTCCTAAAAAGAGGAAGCTACAAAACAAATACAAATATGTACAGAGGTACAAATAAATTTGTATACATGTCGGCAACGTGGTATAGACGAACACCATGAGCTGATCCTCCTATGACTCGCCTGACTCCGACGCTTTCCCGATACTCCGTCTTCGGAAGAGATTGACTTAGATAATCGACCCTTAGGTACTCCCAAACCACTAAGCAATGCAGTATCAATCTCGGACCATAGTCATTTGCTTTTTCAATCCCTAACTTTTTCCTGAATCGCCCTTTCGGGTTTTTGACTCACCGGGATACCCTTTTTTGCCGAAGTCGCCTTCTCAGGTTTTTGACTTCGCGGGTGTACATCTTTTCAATTTTATCCCTAATTTTTGCCCGAACCTTTTCTTTTTCTTTTTAGTTCGCCAGGATGCCCCATTTTTGCCTGGACTATTTTTTTTCTGTCCAGCGGGTCTCTTTAAGCAAAGTATTTTTTAATTGCGTCCGAGTTCACAGGGGATGAAAAATCCTCGCCATCCATGGTGGAAAACAGTAAGGCTCCTCCGGAGAAGACCTTTCGAACGATGTATGGACCTTCATAGTTGGGAGTCCATTTGCCCCTGTGATCTGACTGTGGTGGGAGAATCTTCTTTAGCACAAGATCGCTCGTCTGAAAGCTTCGAGGACGCACCTTCTTGTCGTAAGCTTTCTTCATCCGGCTCTGGTATAACCGACCATATGCGATAGATGCAAGTCTCTTCTTATCCATCAAACTGAGCTGATTCAGTCTACTTCTTATCCACTCTGCCTCATCAAGTTGGACATCGAGCAATACTCTCAAGGAAGGAATCTCAACTTCTAATGGTAGGAAGACCTCTATACAAAACACCAGTGAGAAAGGTGTTGCCCCGGTCGATGTGTGTACTATCGTAGGATAACCGTACAAAGCGAAGGGCAACATCTCGTGCCAGCCTTTGTATGTCACAACCATCTTCTGAACTATCTTCTTGATGTTCTTATTAGCCGCTTCAACAGTGCCATTCATCTTGGGCCGATAGGGAGATGAAATATGATGCTCAATCTTGAAATTCTGGCACAATTCCTTCATCATCTTATTATTCAGGTTCGAACCATTGTCAGTAATGATCCTTTCAGGAATGTCGTAGCGACAAATGATGTCCTTTTTGATAAACCGGGCTACTACTTGCTTGGTAACATTAGCGTAAGATGCTGCTTCAACCCATTTGGTGAAGTAATCGATAGCTACCAAGATGGACCGGTGTCCATTGGATGCGGTGGGCTCAATTTTGCCAATCATATCGATGCCCCAAATGGAGAAAGGCCACGGGGACGCCATAACGTTCAAAGGGCTCGGCGGCACCTGAATCTTGTCTGCATAAATCTGGCATTTATGGAATTTCTTTGCAAACTTGAAACAATCTCTTTCCATCGTCAACCAATAATACCCTGCCTGTAATAACTTTCGAGACATAGCGTGTCCGCCGGCATGCGTGCCAAAGGTTCCCTCATGGACCTCCTCCACGAGTAGATTAGCCTCTTTCTCATCAACACATGGAAATAGCACCAAATCATGGTTTCTCCTTTATAGAACACCATCTGGATTCAAGTAGAAATTGCCAGCCAATCTCCTAAGAGTCTTCTTATCACGGCCGGATGCCCCAGTCGGATACTCTTGGTTCTTTAGGAAATTCTAGATATCAAAAGACCATGGCTTGCCATCGGAAGCTTCCTCAATGGCGAATATGAAGGCGGGCCTATCAAGGCGAGAGGTAACGATTCTGGGAGCATCATTCCAAAAGTTAACTTTGTACATGGAAGACAATGTCGCAAGAGCGTCAGCCATCTGATTTTCTTCCTGTGGCATATAATGAAACTCTACCTTGTCAAAGAAAGGCAACAGTCTCCTTGCATAATTCATATACGGTATCAGATTGGGCTGACGAGTCTCCCACTCTCCCTTGATCTGGTTGACGACTAGCACGGAGTCTCCATACACATCAAGATTTTTAATCCTCAAATCAATAGCCTCCTCGAGTCCCATGATGCACGCCTCATATTCAGCTTCATTGTTGGTAACTGGAAATGTCAATCTGGCAGTGAACGGGATGTGCGTCCCATGGGGAGTCGTAATGATTGCCCCAATTCCACTTCCATATGAATTCACAGCACCGTCAAAAATCAATTGCCATTGGGAACCCGACTCAGGACCTTCACCATGCAACGGCTCCTCGCAGTCTTTCATGTTTAAGTACATGATATCCTCATTAGGAAAATCAAACATCATCGGCTGGTAGTCATCGATTGGCTGCTCAGCCAGGTACTCTGACAGTACGCTACCTTTGATAGCCTTTTGCGAAACATACTGTATATCATACTCTATCAGTACCATATGCCATCGGGAAATCCTTCCTAAAAGTGCCTGCTTTTCAAAAACATATTTGATCGGATCCATCTTCGAAATCAGCATGGTTGCATGATTTATCATGTATTGTCTTAGACGTTTTGAAGCCCAAGCAAGTGCACAACACGTCTTTTCGAGCATTAAGTAACGGGACTCACAATCTGTGAACTTTTTACTCAAGTAGTAGATCACATGCTCTTTACGCCCAGTCTCGTCGTGTTGACCGAGAACACAACCCATACTGCTCTCAAGAACTGTCAAGTACATGATCAGTGGTCTCCCGGCTACTGGGGGTATCAAGATAGGAGGTTCCTGCAAGTATTCATTTATTTTTTCAAACGCCTTTTGACAATTTTAATTCCAGACAATTGCCTGATCTTTTTTCAACAGTTTAAACATGGGCTCACACGTGGCTGTAAGGTGAGATATGAACCGGGAAATGTAGTTCAACCTCCCCAAAAAGCCACGAACCTCTTTCTCCGTTTATGGCGCTGGCATTTCTTGTATTGCTTTTATTTTAGCAGGATTAACCTCAATTCCTTTTTCGCTAACAATGAACCCTAGTAGCTTACCAGATCTCACCCCGAAGGTGCACTTATTAGGATTCAGCCTCATCCTGAACTTCCTAAGCCTCTCAAACAATTTTAGAAGATTCACCAGATGCTCCTCCTCCGTCTGGGATTTGGCAATCATATCGTCAGCATAGACTTCAATCTCTTTATGTATCGTGTCATGAAAGAGTGTCATCATAGCACGCTGATATGTTGCCGCAGTGTTCTTCAAACCAAAGGGCATTACTTTGTAGCAGAACGTTCCCCACAGGGTAATAAAAGTTGTTTTCTCCATATCCTCCGGCGCCATTTTAATATGATTATAGCCCGAAAAGCCGTACATGAAGGAAAACACAGAGAATTGAGCAGTGTTGTCGACCAACACGTCAATATGAGGAAGCGGGAAGTCATCCTTAGGGCTCGCCTTGTTCAGATCCCGATAGTCAACGCACATCCGCACCTTACCATCTTTCTTTGGTACCGGTACTATATTGGCGACCCAAGGAGGGTAAGTTGTAACAGCTAGAAAACCAGCGTCCCACTGTTTCTGCACTTCCTCTTTAATCTTTACGGCCATATCTGGTTTAGTTCTCCTGAGCTTTTGCTTGACCAGCGGACAGTCTTCGCGCAATGGCAAGCGGTGAACCACAATATCAGTGTCTAGCCCAGGCATATCTTCATAAGACCAAGCAAAGATGTCACTATACTCTCGAAGCATCTCGACAAGTCTCTGCTTGATATCACTTTGCAGTGCAGCCCCTATCCGGACATTCCTGACAACCTCTTCGGAACCCAAATTAACGGTCTCAATATCCTCCTGATGAGGCAGAATGATTCTCTCTTCTTGTTTCAACAGACGAGTCATCTCTTCCAGTAAGTCGTCCTCCTCAACAATCTCTTCTTCGGCTTGAAATATCGGATGCTCAAAGTCGAAGCGAGTCATAGGGAGATCTTGATCGGTGTCATCTGAAATATGGATCCTGCAAGAGAAAGGGTTAAATGCTTCAAATGATATGCAAGCGAAGCGTACAACCACATTGCCATTTTATTGTAAAAATAAAAACAGAAAAATAGGGATCACAAAATTTGCATGAGGAAAACGCCTTTATTTGATGATTAAAACAAAGCATACACATAAGCATGTAGGCCCTGAAATAAAATCACTATGCCCCGGGTAGGACATAGGATTGTACAATAATCGAAAAACAAGGCATTACTGTTTCGACATCACTTGAATAAAGTCCTGGATAGACCAGTTGCAAAGGCTCTGTCCTGGCTCGCTGGGCTTGATCCACAAATCCATGTCACAGTCGTTATCTCCATCTTCACTGTCAGATACAGCATTGATCTGCTCAAAACTGACTCCTCTTGGAGTAAACACAATCGGCCCTTTGAACTTTGGCTTGCTCTGTGATGCAGATGACGACGACGGGCAATACCCTAAACCAAACTTGTCCTGCTTAACAGGAATCTTCAGAACTTGACCCCAACCTTTGGTTTCCCCAGCCTGAACCACTGCTTGGGCTTCTTTGTACGACGACATAGCCACCTCTGGCCCACTACTTATGACAGGAGATTTGTCTCTGATCTGCACCCCTTCAAAGGCTTGGCACAATGTCTCATGGATCTCACCGTCCACTTCGACATATTTGAACGACGCCAGGTGACTAACCAGAATGTCTTCCTCCCCACATATGGTGACAATGCTACCACCGACCATATACTTAAGCTTCTGGTGCAACGTAGACGTCACAGCCCTTGCAGCGTGAATCCACGGTCGTCCAAGCAAACAACTATAAGCTGGTTGAACGTCCATGATATAAAACACAGTGTCAAACACTTCTGGACCGACCTGGATTGGCAAAGTCAATTCTCCGAATACAGACCTTCTAGTCCCGTCAAATGCTCTTACCACCAAGTCGCTTGGCGTGCAGATTACACCTCGGGTATCTAGCTTCAACAATGCCTTCTTGGGAAAAACATTCAGGGATGAACCAGTGTCCACAAGGACATGAGACATAACAGTGCCCCTACACTCAACTAAAATATGGAACGCAGTGTTATGGTTACGGCCCCTGGGGGTTAGATCAAAATCTGTAAAGCCAAGACCATGCCCCGCATTCACGTGCGCAATCACTCCTTCGAGCTGATTAACGGATATCTCCTGGGGTACATAGGCAGCATCAAGAGCTTTCAGCAACGCGTTCCTGTGAGCCTCAGAACAAAGCAACAAAGACAAGATTGATATTTTGGAAGGCATCTGCTGCAGATGATCGACAATTTTATAATCGCTCTTCCGAATTAATCTCATGAATTCTTCCACATCTTTGGTCAAAGCCTCTTTTTCTTTCTCCTGGGAAAGTCCTTCTTCACTAACTTTACCTTTCCCTTTGGCCATTCTCTCAGCTTCTACTTCTGGCGACACAAAGATTCTGCCACTGCGGGTTATGCCCCCTGCCCCTACAAGGTTATCAACTGACCCTACAGGCGGGCTCGACAGGTTAATCTTCTCCCCATTGCAGTAAACTTCCGCCTCATAGTTCTAAGGGATGGCTTTAGTGCTTTCATACGGAATGGGTCCAACTTTAGTTATTGTGATAGTCGGCCTCTTGGGAGGTGCCGATATCGTGACAGTCTTGAACGGGATCGTAATCATTGCAACTTCACCCTGCTTTTCAGCTATTGCCTCAACAGGCTTCTCTTCAGCAGTACGGTCAAATTGCAGTGTACCCTCATCAATCAACCCTTGAATACCTCTTCTCAAGTTATCACAACATTCAGGTCGGGCCAAACAACCAACGCAATCTGTATCACAACCAGGGAACACTCCCCCTTTCAGCAATCTGCTCTTGACATAACCCAGAGGCGTATTCAATTCACCCACATTCATAACCAGATTCAGACTAGCATCTTCCAATACTGCACCCATCTAAGTAGATCCGTGAGCTGGAATCGGATTCTTCTCAACGTTGGGTGCCTCATTACCGAAGTTTATAGCCTTGCTATCTAACAATTCTTGCACCTTGTGCTTGAAAGCATGGCAGTTCTCGATGCTATGACTGGGTGCCCCGGAATGGAATTCACAATGGGCATTAGCGTCATACCCGAAAGGAGGCGTGCCCTTTAACGGAGCCAACGTCCTTTTCTCGACCAACTGCAACTGTAATAGTTGGAAGAAGCTGAGCATACGGCAGTGGAGGTGCATCAAATACCCTTTTCATAGCCCTATCCCGACCTTGATATCTCTGTGGAGCAACATTCTGTCGTCCTTGTTGCTGCTGTGGCTATTGTTGTTGCTGTTGAGGCACATGAATTGTCACGCTAGCAATCTGCTGCTGACGACACTGGTTTCGACCTCTACCTCTTCCTCGAGAATTGTATAATGAGTTAGTATCCCCCTGTCTCTTGTTTCCAAAAGCCTTTATACCACCTCCAGCTGAGGTTGAGTCTCCCGCTTGAATCTTACTAATCTTAACACCATTCTCGATGCGTTCCCCCAAGAGTATCAACTCAGAAAAGTTACTCGTCGTACAATTGATAAGCCTGTCATAATACAGCCTAGAGAAAGTGCCCACAAACATATCCACACACTCCTGTTCTACCATGGGTGGGTGCACCCTGGCTGCAAGCTCACGCCACCTCTGGGCGTATTCTTTGAAGTTTCACCATTCTTCTGAGAAAGGTTTTGGAGTTGGACCGGTTTGGCGCAAGGTCGCTGCTATATTGGTAGTGCTTGACAAAAGCTTCTGCCAACTCCTTCCAGCTACCAATTTGAGTAGGCTCTAACCCCATGTACCATTCTAATGACGGTCCCGACAAGCTATCCTGGAAAAAATGCATCAGCATCTTTTCGTCATCAGAGTAGGCGGACATTCTTCGGTAGTAAGACCGAACGTGAACTCTCGGGCAAGTATCCCCCTTATACTTGTCAAAGGTGGGTGCTTTGAATTTGATTGGTACCCTCAAGCCCGGGACCAATCCCATGTTAGCCACATCCAACCCCGTGGAGTTCTTATTAGCAAGATTCCTCATCTGTTCTTCCAACAACCTGAACCTTCTATCACTGTCAGTGGGCATCTCAAGATCCCTGCCTGGCGAAGGGAAAGCATATTCCTAACGATCTTCGCCCAAGTGAGAATCCTCATTACCATAACCAGCATAAGCAGTATTGGGACCAAAACTAGCCTGATTAATCCTGGGACCATACCCCATATTACCAAAACCTTGATTTCCTGCACCTGGCCCAAAACCAGCATTGTGAGCACCCATTTCAGCACCATTATGGCTTGCATTGTCAAAACCTGCGTTACCAAAGCCCTGATTGCCGTAACCCTGATTTCCGTAGCCTTGATTGCCACCAAAGCCAGCGTTTCCAACACGAAAACCCATACCAGTATTCCCAGCATCGAAACCAGTGTTCCCAACTCCAACATTGAAACCAGCATTCCCAGCACCAATGTTTCCATTGGTTTCCACATGCCCATTACCGTTACCAGTCACATTTCTGTTCCCAACTCTGTTACCATTCTCAGTCGCATTGAGGACAACCACTGGTACAACATCACCAGCTTGGAGAGTTTCACCGTGAGGAGGATCAGTAGCAATTCCACCATGTCGCACACCCTGACTGTCAACCCTAGCGATCAGAGGCTGCACTAGAGTCTGCAGCTGTTCTTGGCCTTGGCCATAGTTTGCATCATCGGCATGAACTGCGCCATCCTGTCGCGCATCTCTTGCATCTCAGTCTGCATCTGATCCATGGCTTTCTTATAGTTGCTTCTAGTAGAGTAGCAATGAATACGCTGATCGGCAATCCTGGAACCTGCATCAACAGAGGGTTAGGAGAATAGTACAAGGTACCTGTTATGCAAATGATTTATGCAAATGAAAGCGTGTGTCTGTGCGTTAGGGAGACTTTTCCCCCCGATTCGAGTGCTAGTGCTGATAACAAGAAGTCCGAATCTAGTCACTGAAATAACATCTCATATATAGATGGCCCAACAAGGCAGTAGTACAAAGTCAATGAATACATGGAGAATCAATAGCATGACCTCGACCAACAAGCCTGGTGATGGTCAGCCTATAGCAAGAATCAGAAAAATAACAAAGGGTTACAAAGATAATCAAGTGCGACAGCGGGCACGAAACTCCTCTAGCAACTCTTTTGTCTTGGGGTGATCTGGCCGAGTGAGTAATCCTTCAACGAGCAACTCTCTCTGCATAATAGTGCACTGGAGACCTTCAACATAATCTTCCCATGCTCCCTGGCCAAAGCAATCTTCTAACTTTCGCTTCTTAGATTCGAACCTCTGCTTGCGATCTTTTAGGTTAGCGATAGCTTTGTTCAGCATGTCTTCAGTAGCATATCTGCGAGCAGTTTCCTTATCAAACCTCTTCTCACTAGCCTTCACCTGAGACTTCAATTTAGAGATTTGCTGTTTCAGTTTATCCTCCCTCTCTTTGTTGTTGTCTATGGTGGCATTCCACTGCTAATTGAACTTGGATATTCTCCGATATGCTTCATCCAGATTCTGCTTCTTGGTAGCCAGTACATCGTTGACAGATTTGAAGTCCAGACCCAAACGCTCACGATCAGTTATCTGCTTAGTCAAATCCGTGCCCAACCTGTTCACCAACTCTGTCTGCTTCTTGAAAGAATGGACGACTTCATTTCTCTCGCTTCTAATCTGTGCCAACTCTTTCTCTAACTCTTCAATGGCCTTTTTCAGCTCTTCTCTCTCAGCTAACACCTGATTATACTGTTGAATAGGCACGATAGTAGGCTCTTCCACCACTGGAGGGCACTCCTGCTTAGCAGGTGGAAAAGGCATCCCTATGGTCTCTGCTCAGGTCTTGACCAAGGTCACATACGGAGCATAAGCTTGGCTATTGCTTTTACCCAATAATGACTTCCTTCGTCTACTGATATCATTCCAGGCATGCTGAAACTTAGATAACATTTCCCCCTCTAGAAGACCGGTGAGGTACAAAGATTCTTGCACCTCTTCATCCTTTGGCGAAACTCTCAAAGCATATGTAAACTGTCTGACAAGTAGAGATGGATTATAGTTGATACAGCCCTTTCTTCCGATCAAAGGCACATTCGGAAACCCACTGCAGCTGAATATAACTTCAGTACCCAACATATCTCTATCAAACCAAACAACACTCTCTGCTGATAAACCCATCAAGCGCTCAGACCACTCAGCTGTGGCTGCAGATAAAGCAAAGAGACCCTTCTTAGGCAGGTGACTATCAAACCATCTGTAGAGTAAGGGCACACAATATGATACATTCTTACCCCTTCTATTCTCGTTCTTGTAATGGACGGAATGATACACATCGCCAATCAAGGTAGGAACTGGATTCCCTGATGCAAAGATATGAAAGGCGTCAAAGTCTACAAAATCAGGCATGTTAGGAAACAAAATGATACCATATATGCAGAGAGCAAGAATGGCGTTGAATACAATCCAACAACCGTCTTTGGCACAGTGTTGGTCTTTCCCAACTAAGAACTGCAGAGAAAATCTAGGAACCCCATTCCAACTAGATAAGATCAACTAGAGGCATCTAGATGAAGAGAAAGAGCTAGATTAGCCAGATTAGGCTTAGCGTCCATATGAACAAAAGGCATCTGACTCTTAATAGGCAAACCCAATAACTCAACATACTCCTCTAACGTAGGTGCAAGAATGAAGTCCGGGAAAGTGAAGCATCTCAAAGGAGGATCATAGAACTGCAACAAGGTATACAACCCATTCAACTCATACACAGAAGGTTTACGGACCAAACTGAGCAGCTTCCCATAAGACCTTCTGAATTCACCTCTCACAGTATCATCTGCCAAAGCAATCAAACTGGACAACTGAGCAACATCTGGAGTAGGGAGCTTGTAGGCTACAGTCTTCCTCAGAGAACCCATAATAGCACAATAGCAGGCAAGAAAATACCGGAACCGGGGGATAATCTACCTGCAACACAGACACACGTTAATGATATGCAAATGAGTATACAAAATGCAAAATGCAAACATCAAACAGGGGATCAAGATGGCTGCTGAGAAGATCAAAGCTCTGATCCAACACAATCACAACTGCTCTGATAATACAACCCTGAAGAGGACCAATAAATATGCACTGTCGAGAACAACCACATCTCTGATGATCAGAACCCTCTGAACCCAACAACACTGATTCACTGTCAAGAAAACCAGGTAGTTTGGAGGTTAAGGTTTCCTGCAATAAACCGACCCCGCTCACAGGTGTGGACCTAAATCACAGACAAGGTATGGCATCCTATGCGTTTCCCAGCGTCACAGACTTTCAAGAGCGATGATACGATACCCAGAAAGTGTGGCATCATCATCCCTTGAAGTGGCCTCACCCTGCTGAGTCACAAATGATCGGTCCCCAGAGTCGACAATCCTCCAAACCAACAATCCCTCAGGCCCAAAGGGCCAGAAAAGAAGTCAACCGGGAGAACCTCGTCTGAGCGTGGATTTCATGAGACACTAGTGCCTGCAAAGCAAGCACGCGCCCACTAATTTCCACAACTAATGCTAAGTACACTCAAGCATGGGTCTGGCTTTTCACTCATCAGAGCCCCTTCCCACAACAACACAATAACAATAATATCATACTGAAAATAAAATGTGGAAAGTAAAGTGCGATAAATAAAACCCAACAGGTAAACACACAAGCGCTAGGATTGACTCGCGTAGGGAACTACCGTCCCCAGCAGAGTCGCCAACTGTCGCTACTGCTAAAAATGAGGTCGGCAAGACAGAAGAGTCGCCACCTTTCGTTATTTATCCCACAGAAAGGGAAAGGGAATGATCGGAAAAACCTGACGAAAAGGTATAAGACAAGGTCATCGCAACCATTGTCGGGATTCGGGAGTCGGTTACGCAAGGGGAAGGTATTAGCACCCCTCACATCCATCGTACTCGATGGGATCCATGCTTGTTGTGTTTATCTGACGGGTTTGTTAAATCTATCTACGCTAAAGGTCTGGTCTGAAAAGAAAATAAAATGACTCGACAAAGCGTCGTACTTTATGCCTACGTATTCCCGTCTGGAACGAGTGTCATACCCTAAATTTGTCCTACCCATTTTTAATTATTTTCGCTTTTCGATTTTATTTTCTATTTTTATGTTGTCTGCTTATTTTTCATTATTTGGACACATGTCCGCTCACAATTGATTGATTTTGCAGAATTATATTGTTTTGGCCAATTAAAGCGAGACACGTGGCCTAAGAACTTTTTTTTTGTGAATATTATTTTCTTAACTTTTTTCTTTTAAATGTTACTAAAAATATTGTTTTAATAATTATCTTTCATATTTATAAATTCTAGTTTGTTTTTATATTTTTTAATATTTATTAGTTGTTAATTTTAATATTGTAATTATTAGATTATATTGTTAGTATTTGTTTATTATTAACTAATTGATTAATTGCTGAAAAAAAATATAAAGAGAAGTTTGGATTTGAGCAGGCCCATGGTTGTTGGCCAGTGTTCACACATTATAAGAAGAAAGAAGATTTTTAGATTTGGAGGAGAAAAAACCCTATTGTTCATCTTTCTCTTCCATTGAATAAAATCGGCGCTGCCTACCCCTAAAAACCCTGAATAAGCTGCTGCCGCGTCATCTTTCCTGCACCGAAAACGACCTGTCATCACACCACCTTCAAAACTCCATATCAGAATAATCATACAACCAAAACATCACTCTCATCCACGATTTGCCGCCACGGTTGGTCAGCGAAAAAGGGTGTAAGGATTTCTGGTCTGGTTTATTTCGTTGCTTTTAAACGGTGACGGTAATGTGAGCTCGGCGATACCTATTTCAGCGGGAGCTTACGGCTCAGTTCGAAGTCACCAAACACAATGTTGTTTTCGGTTGGTTTTTCTTTCTGAATATTGTATTGTGGGTTATTATTTTTGTTGTACCCTCGTGTAGAAACTGAGGGATTTAGGTTGTTGTTCTTCATTTCGTTTCATTCGTTTTTTTTGCGGCTTTTCGTGTTTCGAACAGATTTAAGAAAAATTGTTTATGTATGTATATGCTTGTTTCTTTTACGGTTTATATTTCATTGCTGTTCACGCTGGTTTAACTGTCTTGTTGTCGTGAGTTGCGGTTTCAAGAATTTTATTTTTACTTTATTTTTTTGTTTTAATTTCTGTTTGTTAGTAGATCACATAAAGTGGACTTGCGTTTCAATACTGTGATGGAGGTGTTTATAATTTATGTCATTCTATCATTCACTTTTAACCTATCAGCTTTTTAATTCTTTCTTTTTTATAAAAAAAATAAAAAAGGACATTGGTATAATGAAGTGCATGCTTGGAATTTCATGTGATTGCTGACCATGGCATTTAGAGTTGAGAGGATTTAGTCTTGTTTAATATGTTCATGGCAGTGTGTTGGCATGAGGTCAATATGTGTGATTAAGCATCATTATAACTTGGTCACTTGCTCTAACATGAATTGGATATTCTTTTAGCATGTGTATATGTATTATAATTTGTCATTTAACTTTGATAAACCAATGGCTCAATGTTATGCATGAGAATTCAGTGTTAAAGCAAGTTAGATATAGCGTCGGTACCGCGAACAATAGTGGTATCATGCGGATACTTATGATGATGGATACTTATAATTATTGCTTTTTTTTATATGATTAGTTAGATTTTGTTTAAAAGTAGATAATTAGTTAGTTTTATTAATCAATTTTATTATTTGGATATTTTAACTTAGTTTGATAATCTTAATGTTTAATTTTAATTTACTTAATTGATAAATTTATTTGATTTCTAAGTAATTGATTTCATTAAATTAAAATTGATCAATTTATGTTAACATGCATTTCCAAATTATTTTCTTAATTAAGTCATTTTCAAAATTAATTATTTTTCTAATCTTGAATCAATTTATTTTCATTATTAAAATATTTTCTTAAATCAAGTCACGAAAAAATAAATCCTTGAAGTCTAGCACTTCTTGGATTTTTGGACGATTATTATTGAGGTGTACACCTTAAATAATGTATGGTTCGACTGTTCATTTTTTTTAATATACTCTCTTTTTTTTTGGACAAAGAAATATCATAAGAATCTAGCATTCCGTGTGATATTTATGTTGTTCATCCAAACATTTTCCAAATGAAAAAAGTGTTGTCGAGATCTAGCATCTCAATAATACTCCGATTAATTGGTTGTGAGGCCGACGTCTCATTTATCAAATAATCATCATTTTCAAATCCAATCTCGCGTTCTCACCTCTCGTACCACAATCCCTTTTCATACCCTCGATTCAATTCTTCAAAACATCTTTCTCGATTAAAACTCCGAAAGAAGGAGGTTCTTGGAAACTAGCATTCCTTGAATTTTCGAGTGAATAATCCTCGAGGCACGCTCTTGAGTTATTTTTCACTCAATCTTTCGACCTTTTTCAAACATTTTCAAACATTCTCCTAAGTCGAGTGCTCGTCCGCATTCAGAACCGTCGACATTTCGCACACACTTCACCATTCCTCGTGGTTTCGATATTAGGGGCACCCTTAGGGACTAATATCGTTTCTCACCATCTAACCCTTGACACATCGTCAAGTCGGTTCTATCTTCTAATCAATTCCTCGACTCGTCGTCGAACCATTTTCAAACCAACCTCATTTTGCCTCGCATTCCGTTTTCGACTCAATCTTTTCACAAACGTTTTTTCTTAAACTTACGAAAGAGGGATAATTCTTAGAATCTAGCATTCTTTGAATATCCGAATGAGTAACTCTCGAGGCGTGCCCTTGAGTTGTTATTAGTTCATTCTTTCGATTTCAAAACTTCCAACCCATTAAACCTCATTTTTTCGTGGTTGTTACCACGAACTACGAGTGCTCTGATTCTTCATTCTCATCCGAATGTAAGATACGTAGGCACAAGATTGCGATGATCTTGGTGAGCACACTTCCATTTTTCTCCCCTATTCCACACTTTTATCCATCTTTCACTTCCCAACTTTTCCCGTAGTCGAACTACGAAGCTCTGATTTCTCATTCTCGTCCGAATGAGCATACGTAGGCACAAGGGCCCCAATCCTTGGCGAGCACCCTATCCTCTAACCATCCATTTCTCCTTTGTGTCTTTAAACTTTTTACCTTACCAATTCTACCTTTATCATCGAGAAGAAAAACAACCAAACCTAGATAACACTCTCCACAAAATACCTTAAGAGGTTCCCGCTGAGTACAACGGACGTGAGGGGTGCTAATACCTTCCCCTCACGTAACCGACTCCCGAACCCGGAACTTGGTTGCGAAATCCCTATTTCTATCCTTTCGTTTTTAAGAGGTTTTCTCGATATTTTCCTCTCCCGTTTATTCGGGAAAAATAAAGTTCGGTGGCGACTCTGTCGAACCGCATTTCCGCGCCTTTCGTGCGAGGGTCGTTTCTCCGAAATGTCTCCGTGATTTTTCGAGGTGCGACGGCTGGCGACTCTGCTGGGGATATTTTGCTCCATGGAAAGAGAGAGTCGAGCCTATCTTTTGGTTTGTGAGGAGTGTTTGTTTTTTATTTGTTTTCTTCTTGTTTATGTATTTATTCTCTTTTGGATTTTATTTGTGCTTGTTATCTTGGTTGCCTGTTGCTTCTAGGGATGACATCATGATTAAAGCTCTACGCCCGAGCTTTGGTAAAAGCAGAGAGAACACATAGTTTAGAATTGGTAGTCGAGTAGTGTTAGTCTCCAAGGACTCGCTCCTTGTGGGCCTAGCATGAAAGCTCCTCCAGAGGAGACCTATTCGTGGATCTTGTTGTAACACAGCTAGCCTGTTGCACGACTTGATTAATGAAGAGTCCATGATTCTGGGAATTTTTTTTAGCACCAATTCCAATATTGGTGGTCGTGTTAGTCTCCGAGGACTCGCTCCTTATGGGCCTAGCATGAGGACTCCACTCAGGAGAGACCTTATCGTCATTATCGTCGTAATACAGCCAGCCTATTGCGTGACGCTAATACGACTAGTGTCCGTGATCCTAGGAACCAAACGTAGAAACCATCCCGTGAGTGGGTTTATGGGTAGAGTTTCTAGATCTTCCCGTATAGGGTTTACCTGTCAATTTTCTTTGGGCAGGAATTATGGTTACCTACCTGTTACAATTATCAGCTTCAGAGCTGTTTGAACTGTGATCCTGTGATCTTGGATCTTGTATCTTGCATTGCATCTTGCATATCATTTGCATTGCATTTCGTATGTTGTTCATTTTGCATTCTTAATCCCTCAGCAGAATCTCATGTCTCTGTTCCTTCCTCTCCAATAAATCAAGATGATTCCTCAACACCAGTACCCAACTAGAGCCAATACGAGACGAATGATGGAGCAGATTCAGCAAGAACAAGTGGCCATCAGAAAGGAGTTGGAATCCCTCAACAGAAATATTGATCAGATCTTTGAAGCCCTTGCCATAACCAGAAAGGGATCAGAACAGCAAGTCGCTCAACGACCGCGTCAGCGAAACCAATAGAGAACATGGAAGCCTGATAGAGTATTTGATCGCCTACCAATGACATATGCTAGTATCTTTGCTTAGTTGATGGAGAAGAAGGTTGTGGTTCCAAGAGATTTGGCTCCCCCAACTGTCATTCCTGCCGACTATGATGCAAACTCTCATTGTGAGTTTCATAAAGGTGCTCCAGGTCACAACATTGAGAATTGCAAGGCTTTCAAGCACAAAATTCAAGACCTGGTTGACCAGGAAGCTCTCACTTTTGATGGGAAGTATCTCAGTGCAATCAACAACCTTATGCCACCGGCCAGCTAGTGTCAGCATCAATCAGATCAAATCCAGACTAGTGAAGTTCATTCCCCGAAGAAGGCAGTCGTGTTGCCATTTCATTATCTGCATTCTTGTATTTTGTCTTTGTTTATTTAAGTATTGTATGCTTTGAACAATTGCCATTCGTATTTGGTTTTCATTAATGTATTGTTTATGCATGTTTCGAATTAGTTATGTCGTATTCACTCATTTTCACTTACCACCGACACATTTATCCATTGTTGCTTAGCATGATTTGAGGGAGGATGATGAAAACGAGATACCCATAATTGCAAACCGTATGCTTTCAGACAGAATCTCGTCAATGATGTACATGCATTATTTCAATTCCCCCATACACTGAAGATATAAGGAGTTAATCCCTAGTAAACCACTTCGAGCCTAGAAGTAGGAGTTTCCTTCGGATATTTAAACCTTTACACTCAACCTGGGGCAAGGTAGTGTTCAGTTAATCCAACTCCGCACTCGAATCAACAAAAGCAAAATCCAGAAGACGGTTGTTCATCAATACGACAGTCACAACAAAATAAAAAATCATCAAAAGCCTACTAAGTCAAACACCTCAGAGGGGACTTAGGCAAAATCAAGGCAATCCCGATGGATCTGACAAACAAAGTCAATCCATGCAAAAGTTAGGGATCAAAACAAAAGCAAAAGAGGACCCCGAAACCCTCAACAAAAACAAAATAAGATTCAGTGGCCACCCAAATCAAAGGGGCACTGACATCCATCAAAATAAGGTGACTGCCACGTCGAGCAAACCTTGAACCTTCAAGCTTACACCGTCAAGACAAGTGTAGAATTAACTAAGCGTAGGACTGGAGATCATTAAGAAGAAGGGGTGGGTACAAATCATACTTTGAGCCTAACATCCTTTGTTTCATAACTGTGGACCAGACCATGTTAAAACCCTCAAAAGACCTAATTGAGGCGAGGTTTATTCTGAAAGCATAATATCGCAAGGTTGCGTAACCTAACTCCTCACATGATTTCTAATCACCAGCATTGGTGTCATTTCTCTTGATATATCTTTCACACCAATCAAAATCAGCACAACGTTTGAGCTAATTGTCCATTCGTCTCACTACCACGACACTCTCAATAAATGACACATTTTTTCAAAACTTACATTGAACTGTGCATTAATATTACCATTTACGAAAGTGCAATTTTAATTGCAAATCAGTGCTAGGTATTCAAGGACATCTCAACGAGGGGCAACCGAGGAGGAACTTGACTTTCAGTGGCGTACGCGAAGCAAGAGTACTTCAAACCCCATAGGCTGGGGCAGGTCATTCAACAGCTCGAGCAGGGGTAAGACATCAGAGTTCGGTTTCAACTTCAGAATTGGTTAATCTGGGGCATATCATTACCATATTTAGACTGGGGTAGGACCAAGTTATCCTAATCATCAGGCAGGGCTGCAACCGTCTCTAAAGCAAATTACTAAGTAACCAGACTGGGGGCATCCAGAGCATCATCTTCTGCTTCAATCGTGACGTCTTCAACGAACTGCGTGTCGAGGAAGTCAATCCCTCCCACCACCCGAAGTCCAATCCGTATTGACAACTACCGAAAGCCCATCACGCTGGCGTCTCCACCTGCATTTCCAATCACCCGTCTGCAATCATATGCATCATACGCATTGCATTCGATATCATAAGCATCTTGCATCATATCATATCACACTTACTCAGCTTTTGAATCTCCGCGCGTCAGCATTTGCATTTGCACTTCCATTCATTATGGAACATCATTATCATCCAGCATTCGCATATGCAAGTCAAGGTCCAGGATCAATCTCGAAGATTTCCAAGACCATCATTAGCCCAGTCAGGGGCATTTTTGCAAGACTGTGGGTTTCTCCCACAAAATTCAAAGACATTCAGAGCAAGATTCAGCCCAGTCAGGGGCATATCATTCAAAGCCGTGGGCGTTCCCCTTGAAGTTGTTCAGCCTTATGTTGAGCAAATCCAAGACCTTCAGTGCAAGATTCAGCCCGGACAGGGGCATCTTCAGCAAAGCCATGGGCGTTCCCCATGAAGTTGTTCAGCCTTATGTTGAGCAAATGCAAGACCTTCAGTGTAATATTCAGCCCAGACAGGGGCATCTTTAGCAAAGACGTGAGCATTCCTCACGAAGTTGTTCAACCTTTTGTTGACCAAGACAAAACATCAAAGACAAATTCAGCCCAGCCAGGGACATCCTTCAAAGTTCATGGGCGTTCCTCGTGAAATCATTTCAACAAAACTGTAACTTCCAAGCAAGACGGTGGGCGTACCTGTTGCACCCCAAAATTTGCTCAACATCTTTTACCTGGTTTATGTTTCATTGCATTATCATTTGCATAGTTCTATCATTTGCATATCATGGAATATCATTCATCCAACAGGGGATCAAGTGTGATTATTATCAAGAGAAGCCTAGCAAGAAATCTTATCCAAGCTTGAGAAGTCATCCAAGTCATCAGGAGGTGGTGGGAGGTCTTTAGAAGTTTGAATGCATACATGTGGATTTTCTACTATCTTGAGGATCAGCTGAGGACCATCAATGGGATGTAAAGCATGAAGTGTGAATATGAGATGTGTATAGAGCTCATGGAGTGCCTAGAGAGCCATGTTGGAGCTAAATCAAGCCATTGTGTCAAATGCAAGAGCCACAGTTGAAGTGCAGATAATTAGGGTTTCATCTGGATCAACCCTAGGTCAATTGTGCAATTGAAAAGCATTCAAGCTTACTTTGAAGTCATGGAGTTCATGGATTGATGTGTTGAGACATTTTTGGTGTTTTGCTAAGATCAAATCAAGAAGAATCAAGAGTGTGGGAAGTTGCTAAATTAGGGTTTCAGTGCAAATTACCCTGTTTAGTGCCTAACTTCAAGGTCATATAAGTCAAGATACTAGTTTCAAATGGATCTTTGGCCAACATGGAACTTGTAGAGCTCCTCAATACCTTTAATTGGAGTACTATAAGTCCTCAAGGGGATTTATATAACTCAAGTTATGGTCCAGACAAGTTACAGGTCACCAGATGAATGTGAAATTTATCTGTGAAAGTCACTTGACTTCCAAGCAGCTTTTGACTTTGAAGATGGTTTCAAATGGACTTTTGGTCAATATCAAAGTTGTTCCTAATGATCTTAGCTTTCTAAGTTGTACTAGAAGTCCTCCATCTGATTTGTAGAACTCAAGTTATGAGGTTTACAAGTCAGGGGTATTTTGGGAAAGTGAGATTATAGGTCATTTTCAATCATAGGTCCATATCTCCAACTTGAAAGCTTCAAATGGAGATTTGTTCAACATGGAACTTGCTTAAAAATGAGTGGTCATGAGAGTTTGGTTTGGCTCATATCAAAAAGTCACTTGAAATGGCTTGAAAATGAAGGAAATTCAAATATGGAAAGAAGGGAAAATGTGATTTTGTGATAGATGCCTCAAACCAAGCAAGTGGGTACATATTTTGATTGGAAATCACATTTCACACACTTTGGCAATACCAGAATTTTGAGTGCAAGTCAGATTTTGAGAGATAGCATATGGTTACTTCACTTGTAAGTTACATGTGCAAAATCATACACAAGGCAATTCAGGCCATTCTTCCATTCCAATTTCGCTCCAAATGACATTTACAAGGTGTTAGAACCTTCTGGAACCAATGCAAAGCTTACAATACACGACTGTCATAGTGAACTTGGATGAAAAACCAGAAAATGTGAGTGACTGTTTTGGGCTTCAATTTGGATCCAAAAGCCCATGAAATGATTCTATATATTGAGTAGAGTCTGTTCAGATCGAGGTTGAGCATTATTTCGCACCAGAGCAAGCAAGAGCA
Source organism: Lathyrus sativus (assembly GCA_963859935.3). Taxonomy (NCBI): domain Eukaryota; kingdom Viridiplantae; phylum Streptophyta; class Magnoliopsida; order Fabales; family Fabaceae; genus Lathyrus; species Lathyrus sativus. Next base: position 140,648,266 of record OZ012741.1, on the reverse strand, counting down.
AGTGGAATTTCTCAACTGCAAATTGAAATCAGTTTTGGAGTTTGGAAACAATTCAAGACAAATTGAGGTGTGCAAGTTCTTCCTCTTGGATCACTGAAAGTTTCTGGAGCTTTTTGAAGCAAGCCACGAGTTCTAACTGCATCTGTTTCAAGATCTATACCAGGTATGTATCTCTCAAAATTCAGCATGGTTTAGCATGATTTGTTTAGCTTTAGACATGTGGTTAGGATCTAGACAAGACATAGATCGTTTTAGGCTTTATTTGGAAGCATTTGATGATGATTGAAGATGACATGCCATAACTGTTTGGACTTGAATCTCATGATTCATAAGGTTTTAATGCTAATTGCTTAGATCAGGATGATATACGCAACGAGATGAAGATATCTATACCATTAGTTTTGAGTTTAGTGAGAGTTGTTGATGATGCTATTTCTGAAACTTGGATCGTGTTTGATTATGTGTTGAGAATTAGAATATTTGGATGATAGATTTGGATTCCTCGTAAAATTCTGGTTAGAAATGGTATATAGTTTGCTATTTCTGGTGATCTGAACCTGGAACCTCGCCGGAGAAGACGACTGAAGTCTTCTCCGGCCACCACCAACCACCACGCTCAATCTCTCTCAGGCAAACTGGAAATGTTAAGAAGATGATGTCTGAACCCTTAGATCTAGGTTGGACCATTGACTGACCTGAAGATCCAACGCATGTGACTTAAAGTTGGTTTGAAAATTCTGAGATAAAAAAACTTCCGTTTCACTAAATTGTGTGGCATCATGAGGCGCGTTGGATAGCATTGACCGGTTGACTCATCCAAAGGCCACGTTTAATTCTCAGCTTTTAATTGATTTTTATTCTATTTTCTTTATTTTAATTGCTTTGTTTGTTCCAAAAATCATATAAATTCCAAGTTTGATCCAAAAATTATTTAAAAAATATCCTCATGATCCTGATGGAATTTATGATTTTATGGAATTAACAAAATGCAATTCCATGCATTTTTCAATTTTATATGATTTTTCACATTTTGTTTTGTTCTTTAATTTTTGCATAATTCTTCATCTGCCTTGTTGATTTTTGTTCTTGCAATTGGTGATGATTCTGGCTGAAATCTTTTAGTATGTTTTAGGGTAGATATTCATGTTCCTCTAGCATTTTTATTAGAATTTTAGAACAACATTAAGTTCTGTTTTAGGTATTGAGATTAGGACCCTCCCAAACTTGTGGATTCCTTTGACCTATCTCAATGTAGGAATTGTTTAGATAACTTAGAAGTTGATTTAGGCTTCAATATTTTTACACTAGTTAGGTCAAACATTCAGGTTCCCCTAGGAAATTAATTAGAATTTTACAACTTGGTTTTGTATTTTAGTTGTATTTTACAAGTGGCTTGTATTTGTGGATTCCTCTCTTGAGTGCTTTGGATTGTTTGATTTGGTTGGCTGCTTTGGATCTGGTTTAGGCTTGAGTTCTTTTTGGTGGAGCTTTTGGATTCATTGAAGATGCTTGGGATTGAAGATTGGAGCTTGGAGTTGAAGGCTTTCCTCTTGTGGAGCTTTTTTAGGAGCTTAGGAAATTAGGGTTTTAGGAAGTGCCTTAGACCTAGTTTTGATTCTTTCTTCAAACATGGAGTGCATATTTTGCCTCTATTCCATCCAATGACATAAAGTCCTCCTTGGGAAGCTCCATCTCTCCTTAGGAGGGATGAGTGGTATGCCCATGTGAGTAGAACTTTGAGGATACCTTTCATTTGCAATGTTGAGTTCTTAGTGATTTCCTTTGGTTGTCATTAAGTTTCTTGACATTATAACTTGATCTTGATGATTAATCCTCTTCTTGGAGTGTGGTTGTTGAAGCTTGAAGATAGAAGCTTGCTTGAAGATGAAGCTTTTGCTGTCAACTTTGCTGTCTATCCAACTTTGCTGTTTAGAGCTGCTGTTGTTGTTTGCTGTAGAAGTTTGGTGCTGCTGCTTGGGCTGCCTCCTCTGTATCTTTTGTTTTTCTCTGTATTGTTTGTTGGCTTGTGTTGCTTTCCCCATAGGTTTGAAGTGAAGTTGATTCACTTTGCCTGTTGTTTTCCCAAGTTCGAGGTAGAGCAGGACTCCCTTGCCTCGTTTGTATTGCTGCATTGCATGCATTTTACTGTTTACTGTATTTGCTTGCTTTCTTTAGTTGTTTATCCCCTAGGATCTCTGATTTCCTCTATGCAAGAGGAAATTATGATAGACATTAGGTTTTGACCCATGCATGATAACATTAGGTTAGTTTCCCTTTCAACCCTAGGCTTTTTAGAGCGTCTTTCTCTTCTCATCTCAAAACAATTCAAAAACACAGTAATAAGGATAACGCGTGCTATACGTTACGAGCCTTAAGCTATTTGAGAAAGGGTTGCTGGAGGGTCACTTTTCAGTAATCTGGCTGCTTAGTGTGATACCCTTAGGGTGACATGAGGCATAGTCACTCTCAGATCACAAGTCTTTAGTGCAGTACAAGTTGCAAACAGACTAAAAAACAGTTCTTTCGTAAGAAACTGAAAACAAACTTCAAATGTCATTTTTGTCCGCTTGGACCCTTAATTAGGAAAACCCTTTCATAAGGAGATAAAAACAGTCAGACAAGCTTGTGTCCTCCGTAGCCCGAACTACTTTTGATCTAATCTTTCATGCTGTATGAAAGTACGTAGGCATAGGATGTGATATCTTAGCGAGCAACCCTCCCCTCCTTTCCCGTAGGTAGGCGAACTACGTTGACTCTGATTTCTAGTTTCAGACGGGAATACGTAGGCATAAAGTGCGATACTTTGCCGAGTCATTTTCTTTTCTTTTTAACCCAGACCTGTAGAATAGATAGAATAACACACCCTTATATAGAAAACAAGCGTGGATCCCGTCGAGTACGACGAACGTGAGGGGTGCTAATACCTTCCCCTTGCGTAACCGACTCCCGAATCTAGAATTTGGTTGCGATGACCATTCCTTTCCCTATTTGCGTTAGGTTTACTCTGAGCGTTTCCTTTCCCTCTTGTGGGATAAATAACGCACGGTGGCGACTCTTCTATCATAGTTGGTGCCGATTTTCGCAGTAGCGACAGCTGGCGACTCTGCTGGGGACTCCAACGGTTCCCTATGCGAGTCAATCCCAGCGCTTGTTTTCCCGTCTGGGGTTTTGTATGTATTTACCTTTCTGCCTTTACTTTCAGTACTATATTATTATTGTTGTGCTGGGTAGAGGGTTAGATTGAGAGATAAGCCGGACCTGGGCTTGAGTTTGCACATAGACTTAGATGTAGAGAGTAGTGGTTAGCCTGCTTGCTTAGCTCGCACCAGCTAGCCGCGAAATCTGCGCTCGGACGAGATTCTCTTTGATGCTTCTTGCCTGGCCCTTAGGGCTCGACAAGTTGTCTGACCCGAGGATTGTCGACTCTGGGGACCTATCAATTGGGATTCAGCTAAGTGAGGCCGCTTCAAGGGATGATGATGCCAAACCTTCTGGGTATTGTATCATCACTCTTGAAAGTCTGTGACGCTGATACCGCATAGGATACCGTACCTCGTCTGCGAGTTAGGTACATACCTAAGAGGGGTAGGTAGGTCTGTTTGCAGGAAACCTTTGACCTCAGAGTACATGGTTTATCTCTGTTAGTGAGATGTGGTTACAGGGTTCTTTTGAGTGGTTGGTTTGGTTAGAGGCGAAGATTGGATGGTTCTCAAGCTACAACACAACATAGTTTATGGCACAGCACATCACTTGATCCCCTGTTTGCATATGCATGTGCATTTTCATGTCTGCATTTCATTAACGTGTGTTTATGTTGCAGATGTGATCATTCCCCTCTGATTCTAGTGTATCTTCTGGCCAGACATGGAGTCCATGAAGAGGACAGTTGCTTACCGGTTGCATTCGCCAGATATCAGTTCCTTGCTGGGATTAGTTGCTCTAGCAGATGAGAGAGTGATGGCTGAGTTCAGAGTAGTTTATGGGAGATTGCTTAGTTTGTTGTACAGACCTTCAGCATTTGAGACGACTGGGGTGTATACTTTGATGCAGTTTTGTGAGCCTCAGCTGAGATGCTTCCTGTTCCTCGATTATATTCTGGCACCTATTTTGAAGGAGTATTCTGCTATGTTGGGAGTTCCTGTGTTAGACCAGATGCCCTTTATACATGTTGATGCTGAGCCTGAGTTGGCTTGCTGAGATTGTCAGTTTAGACGCTTCTGAGTTCCCTGGAGGTTTGGTCAAGCTGAACGGAGCTTATGGTTTTCACCTGTCTGTCCTGGTTGAGAAGGCTACACAGTGCTCGAAGAGTGGATGTTGGGTTGCCTTCAGTGCCATTCTAGTTGTCTACATCTATGGGATTGTCTTGTTTCCCAATGTGCCAGATTTTGTTGACTCAGATGCCTTCTTGATTCTTGCCTCGAAGAATCCAGTTCCTACTCTCTTGGGCGATGTTTATCATTCTATTCACTATAAGAATGAGAAACGTCGTGGCAAGAATGTTTCTTGCTGTCTTCCTCTTTTGTACAGGTGGTTCCAGGGGCATCTTCCGAAGACAGGACCTTTTGTTGATGCTGTTGATACTTTGGATTGGTCTTCCTGGTTCATGGGGCTGTCTGCTGAGAACATCATTTGGTTTGATCGGAGCATGCTTGGCACTGATATTATATATAGTTGCAGTGGCTTTCCGAATGTCCCTTTGATTGGACGGAAAGGTTGTATCAACTATAACCCTTCTCTGCTGGTGAGACAGTTTGGTTATGCCTTGAGAGATGCTCCTATTGAGGTTGAGATACAGGAATCTCTGTATCTCACGGGCTTATTAGACGAGGTTGTTTTGATCAGGTTGAGACATGCATGGGCTAACATCCATAGGAGAGGGAAAGCTTTGCTTGGTAAGAGCAACAACAAAGCTTATGATCCTTATTTGGCTTGGATCCACGAGAGAGCTAGGATTTCCTTGATGCCATATCCTGCTGTGGAACCTTTGTATCTTCCGGTGATTGAGGCACCTACTTCGGTAGAGATTGAGAAGTATAACAAATTGTTGGCTGAAAACGAAGAATTGAAGAAAGCCAATGATGATTTAGAGAAAGAGATCTTCCAGTTGCGTCATGAGAAGAATGAACCTACCTTCACTGTGAAGGAATAGACTGAGTTGATTAATAGGTTGGGTTCAGATTTGACTGAAGAGACCAACAAGAGGGAAAAAGTGGGAGTAGCCTTGAACAGTGTTAGCAAGATGCTTGCTTCCAAGAAGGAACTCTTAAACAAAGCTTATTCCCGACTCGGCAAGTGGGAAACATTGTGGAATACCACGCTTACCAAGCGGAAGGAGCGTGAAGATGAGCTGAAGCTGCAGATTGCCACGCTAGAGGCGCAGATTAGAGCCCAGGATGCGAAGATTGCTGAAGAGGCATCACTTAGGAGCGCTGTTGAGCTTAGAGTGAGTGACCTTGGCAAGGAGCTGAGAGGTGTGAATTGAAGGCCGGCTTCAAGAGATGCAGACTCGACGAGTGTTTTGGCGAGGGAACCTGTGAGGACGACGTCAAGAGGTTGAGGTCCACTGTTAGACGACATGCATCATTGATACGGGGATTATTGTCCAGACCAGGTCATCCGGAGACACTGAAACTGTTGGAGGACTTTCGGGCGCGCCATCCGTCCTGATATTTCTTTGTATTTCCCTTGTATTTTTGCTATATTGATTGTATTTGACCATCGTCAGGATTGTTGGCCGAGGTCTTTTCAGTTGTATTCAGTTGTACTCTTGTACTTTGCCTCTTGGCATTTGTTTATGTATGAGGTTTTTCTGATTCCTTGCTTGCTTGATTGGGACTCCATTGTCGTGATGGCCTTCTCTCTGAAACTAGAATCGGGGGGAATATAACCTGTAGCATATTTATACATTTGCATCTGCATACTCATATTGCATGACCGGTATTTTTGAATCTGTATCTTATTTCCTGCATCTCACAGGTTTCAGGATTGACAACCAGAGAACGCATCGTTATTCTACCAGGAACAACTGCAAGAGAATCATGGATCAAGTTCAAGTCGAGATGCAGGAAATTCGTGAGAAGTTGGCACTTTTCATGCAAGCAATGGAAACTGTGGCCAAGGGCCAGGAGAATCTCTAGACTCTGGTGCAACCGCTGCTGGTGCGGGCGAATGGAAATACTAATTATCATTCTGTTGGAACTCCTCGCAGGGAAGATGGGATACCTACGGTGGATGTTCCCACAATTGGTGGAGTTGGTGCCGGTGATGGCAATGGCAATGGAAATACTGGCACTGGTGCTGGTAATGGTAACACTGGTACTGGAAATGCTGGAAATGGTGATGGGAACGTTGTTAACGATACTGGTAATGCTGGAGATGCTAATCAAGGGTTCGGTGACAACACTGGTTTTGGAAACAATAACCAAAGGTTTGGCATTGGTAATCATGATGGTAACTTTGGTTTCAACAATCAAGGCTTTGGTTATGATGGCTATGGTAACAACAATCAAGGGTATGGCTACAATGATGTTGGCTTTGGTAACATGAACAACAATGGTGTTGGGATGGTTCCTGTCCACACTGGTTTTGGACCAGGTGGGGTCAACCAAGGATTCGGTAACAGAGGACGGGGTCCTATTTTCAATCAACAGGGATTTGGCCGTAACGCTGGTTACGAGGGATATGGCAATGAGAATATGAACTAGGGCGAGGATCGCCAGGAAGATGCCTTCTCCGGGCAAGGCGTGGGATTTGAAAGGCCTGATGACGATGATAGGAGGTTCAAAATGCTGGAAGAGCATATCAAAGGATTAGCCAATCAGAACTCTGCTGGGTTGGATATGACCATTATGGGACTAGTGCCTGGGCTGAGGGTGCCTTTGAAATTCAAAGCTCCAACATTTGACAAGTATAAGGGGGATACATGCCCTAGAGTTCATGTACGTTCTTATTAAAGAAGAATGTCTGCATACTCTGACGATGAGAAGATGCTTATGCATTTCTTTCAAGACAGTTTATCGGGACCATCGCTGGAATGGTATATGGGACTGGAGCCCACCCAAATTAGAAGCTGGAAAGAATTGGATGATGCTTTTGTTAGACATTACCAATATAATAGTGACTTGGCGCCAAACAGGGTCCAGGTGCAGAGTTTGTCTCAGAAGAATGGTGAGAGCTTCAAGGAGTATGCGCAGCGCTGGCGTGATATTGCAGCTAGGGTGCATCCCCCTTTGGTTGAAAGAGAGTTGATTGATATGTTTATTGGAACATTTTCTAGAATGTATTACGAAAAATTGCTCAATGTCTCGATGGGTAGTTTCTCCAACATGATTCTCATGGGAGAACGGATTGAAAACGGAATTAAGATTAGGAAGATTCAGGCAGGTGAATCCACCTCAGTTGGAGGTGCAAGGAAAGCCTTTGGTGGAAGGAGACAAGGTGACGCCAGTGTGGTATATGGTGGTCGAGGTCGTGGAAGAGGTAGGAATCAGTATCAGCCACAGCAAGTTGCTAGTGTTACTATCCCGATACCTTAGCAAAAACAACAACAGCAAAGGCAACAACAGCCGCAACAACAGAGAATGCACCCTGCTCAGCGTAGAATTCAAGAGGGTAGGCCGAAGAGAGTATTTGAAGCACCTCCTTCAACTTATGCTGAACTTCTTCAAACGCTGTTGGGTTTGAATCTGGTTGAAAAGAGAACGATGGCCCCGTTGACGGGCACTCCTCCATTTGGTTTTGACGCTGGTAAACATTGTGATTTTCATTTCGGGGCGCCCGGACATGATATTGAAGGTTGCTATGCTTTCAAACATAAGGTTCAAGATTTGCTTGATAGTAAGGCCATTAACTTTGGTCAGGATGGTCCCAATATTGTACAACAACCCATGCCGAATCATGGAGTGAATGCTATCCTAACGGAAGAGAATTTGAACTTGGTTATGGATGTGAATGAATTGAAGACACCGTTGAGTTGTGTTACAAGTAGACTGTTGAAAGGGGGTGTATTCCCTGAATGTGATGAATATTGTCTGGATTGCTGGACTCAACCAGGGGGTTACGCGGATTTGAAAAGAGGTATCCAAGCCATGATGGATGATGGGATTTTGCAATTTGATCGGACTGCTGTTAAGAAGCCTGTTGAGGCATTGTTTGAAAAGCAGGATGAGATTGCAACTGTTACGATCCCAAGGAAGACTATTACGATATCGGCGCCCGCCAAGCGGCCGACTATCACAATAACAAAAGCAGGACCCGCTCCTTTTGAGAGTACAAAAGCTGTTCCATGGACATATGGGTTAGAAGCGTACCGTAACGGAGAAAAGATTGAGGTGAATAGCCAACCGGCAGGGGCAGTTGACAATGTTGTTGGAATGGGAGGCATGACCCGTAGTGGAAGAATTTTCACCGCACCGGAAGGTGAAGCAGAGAGGATTGCTAAAGGCAAGACCAAGGTGAATGAAAGTGGACCATCCCAGTTGAAAGAGAAAAACACGTCGCTCAAGGACGTAGAAGATTTCATGAGGCTAATTCGCAAGAGCGATTATAAGATTGTTGAGCACTTACAACAGACACCCTCAAAAATTTCAATCCTATCTTTGTTGCTTTGTTCTGAGGCTCACCGAAATGCTTTGTTGAAGATATTGGACACGTCATTTGTACCTCAGGAGGTTTCTGTCAACCAGCTAGATGGGGTACTGGCGCATGTCAATGCTGGACATAGTTTGGGTTTCACTGATTTTGATCTAACACCCAGAGGCCGAGAGCATAATATGGCTTTACATGTATCGGTGGAATGCCGGGGCACCATAATGTCGCACGTTCTTGTGGATACCGGATCATCTCTGAATGTATTTCCTAAGAAGGCTATGATGAAGTTAGATATCCGGGGAATCATTTGCATGCCCAATGACTTGGTTGTGAGGGCATTTGATGGAACGAGAAGGTCGGTGTTTGGATCGATAACGTTGTCGTTGCAGGTCGGGCCGAAAATATTGAACACTGAATTTTATATCATGGATATTCATCCAGCTTATAGCTGTTTACTTGGGCGTCCATGGATACACTCTGCAGGGGCTGTGACGTCCACGGTGCATCAGAAGCTTAAGTTTGAGGCCGGTGGAGGCATTGTTACTATTTATGGGGAAGAGGACATCTTGGTCAGTCATCTCTCATCATTCAAGTACGTTGAAGTGGATGGAGAAATCCACGAAACGCCCTGCCAAGCCTTCAAAGGGTTGCAAATCAAAGACAAGTCTAGTGTTCCCAGCAAAGTACCAGAGGTTGTTGTGGCTTCATACAACGATGCGCAGGCGTTGGTTCAGACTGGTGAGACCAAGGGTTGGGGTCAAGTACTGGAAATTCCTGTCAAGATGGACAAGTTTGGACTAGGGTATTGCCCAACATCAGCATCTTCTTCACAGAAAGCACCCAAGTTCAAAGGACTGGTGGTGATTACTCCAAAGGGAGTCTGCTTTGAGACGATCAATGTTGTTTCCGATTCTGAAGACGGAGATAGTGATTACGATATGGACGCATGGATCAAGCCTAGCGTGCCAGGACAAAGTCTCTGCAACTGGTCCATCAGGGAAATTGTCCCAGTGACTACAAAACAGTAATGATTTGTTTTCTTGATTATTGTATAATCCCGTGTCCTACTCGGGGCATAGTGATTTTGTTTTAGGGCTACCTGCTTATGTGTATGCACTGTTTAATCATTGAATAAAGGCGTTTTTCTCATACAAATTTTGTGTTCCCTGTTTTTCCTGTTTTTATTTTAACAATAAATGGCAACGTGGTTATGAGCTTTGTTTGCACTCATTTGAAGCATTTAACCATTTCCTTTGCAGGATTCATATTTCAGATGACACCGAACACGAACTTCCTATGACTCGCTTTGACTTCGAGCACCCGGTATTTCAAGCTGAGGAAGAGATTGTTGAGGATAGCGACTTGCCAGAAGAGTTGACTCGACTGTTGAAACAGGAAGAAAGAATCATTCTGCCTCATCAGGAAGAGATTGAGATTATCAACATGGGGTCCGAGGGAGTTGTCAGGAACATCCGGATAGGGGCTACGCTGCAAAGCGACATCAAGCAAAGTCTTATTGAGATGTTGCAAGAGTACAGTGATATCTTTGCTTGGTCGTACAAAGATATGCCAGGATTGGATACTGACATGGTTGTTCACCGTCTGCCGTTGCGAGAAGAATGTCTGCCTGTTAAGCAGAAACTCAGAAGAATCAGACCAGATATGTCTGTGAAGATTAAGGAGGAGGTTCAGAAACAGTGGGATGCTGGTTTCCTTGCTGTTACAACTTATCCCTCATGGGTCGCCAATATAGTGTCGGTACCAAAGAAAGACGGTAAGGTGCGGATGTGCGTAGACTATCGTGATTTGAATAGGGTGAGCCCAAAGGACGACTTTCCGCTTCCTCATATCGATGTGCTGGTCGATAACACTGCTTAGTTCTCCGTGTTCTCCTTCATGGATGGCTTCTCGGGTTACAATCAGATCAAGATGGCGCCAAAGGACATGGAGAAAACAACCTTCATTACCCCATGGGGAACATTTTGCTACAAAGTGATGCCCTTTGGTTTGAAGAACGTTGGGGCAACATATCAACGTGCAATGACGACGCTCTTTCATGACATGATGCATAAAGAGATCGAGGTTTATGTTGACGATATGATTGCCAAATCCCAGACAGAGGACGAGCATTTGGTTAATCTGCTGAAATTGTTCAAGAGGCTTAGGAAATTCAGGCTGAGGCTGAATCCTAACAAGTGCACCTTCGGGGTATGATCCGGTAAACTATTGGGGTTTATTATGAGCGAAAAAGGAATTGAGGTTGATCCTGCTAAGATAAAAGCAATACAAGAAATGCCAACGCCTAAAACAGAGAAAGAAGTGTGTGGGTTTTTAGGGAGGTTGAACTACATTGCTCGGTTCATATCTCACCTAACCACTACATGCGAGCCATTATTCAAATTGTTGAAAAAGAATCAGGCTGTGACCTGGAATGAAGATTGTCAAGGGGCGTTTGAAAAAATAAAAGAATATTTGCAGGAACCTCCAATATTGATACCGCCAGTAGGCGGGAGACCATTGATTATGTATTTGACGGTTCTTGAGGAAAGTATGGGTTGTGTTCTCGGTCAACATGACGAGAATGGACGTAAAGAGCATGCGATTTATTACTTGAGTAAAAAGTTCACAGATTGTGAATCCCGTTACTCAATGCTCGAAAAGACGTGTTGTGCGCTAGCCTGGGCTGCCAAACGTTTGAGACAGTACATGTTAAACTATACAACCATGCTAATTTCAAAGATGGATCCGATCAAATACGTATTTGAAAAGCAAGCACTCTCCGGGAGGATTGCCCGATGGCAGATGGTGCTGACAGAATACGATATTCAATATGTGTCTCAAAAGGCTATCAAAGGTAGTGTTCTGTCAGAGTACCTAGCTGAGCAGCCAATTGAAGATTACCAACCAATGAGGTTTGATTTTCCTGACGAGGATATCATGTACTTGAAAATGAAAGATTGTGATGAGCCGTTGCCGGATGAAGGTCCAGAGTTGGGTTCCAAATGGTAGTTGATATTTGATGGCGCTGTTAATTCCTACGGTAGTGGAATAGGGGCAATTATCACTACTCCTCAAGGGACGCACATTCCCTTTACTGCCAGATTGACCTTTCCAGTTACCAATAATGAGGCTGAATATAAGGCGTGCATCATGGGTCTTGAGGAGGCTATTGATTTGAGAATCAAATATCGTGATGTATACGGGGACTCTGCTCTAGTGGTCAACCAGATTAAAGGAGAATGGGAGACGCATCAGCCCAATCTGATACCCTATATGAATTATGCAAGGAGATTGTTGCCTTTCTTTGACAAAGTAGAATTGCATCACGTGCCACGTGAAGAAAATCAGATGGCCGACGCTCTTGCGACGTTGTCTTCAATGTATAAAGTTAACTTCTGGAATGAGGCTCCCAGGATTGTTATCTCTCGCCTTGATAGGCCCGCCTTCATATTCGCCATTGAGGAAGCATCCGATGGCAAACCGTAGTATTTTGATATCCAGAATTTCCTGAAGAACCAAGAGTATCCGGCTGGGGCGTCCAGTCGAGATCAGAAGACTCTTAGGAGATTGGCTGGCAATTTCTATTTGAATCCGGATGGCGTCCTGTACAAGAGAAACCACGACTTGGTGTTGTTGCGATGTGTGGACGAGAAAGAGGCTAAGTTGCTCATGGAAGAGATCCATGAAGGTACATTTGGTATGCATGCTGGTGGACATGCAATGACGAGAAAAATGTTGCGGGCAGGTTACTATTGGCTAACGGTGGAAACAAATTGTTTCAAGTTTGCAAAGCGGTGCCATAAATGTCAAATTTATGCGGACAAAATTCATGTGCCTTTGATCCCTCTGAATGTTATGTCATCACCGTTGCCTTTCTCGATGTGGGGAATTGATATGATTGGCAAGATTGAGCCCACGGCATCAAACGAACACCAGTTCATTTTGGTAGCTATTGATTACTTCACCAAATGGGTGGAAGTAGCATCATATGCTAATGTCACCAAACAAGTGGTAGCCAGATTTATCAAAAGAGATATTATCTGCAGATATGGAATCCCAGAGCGGATTATCACTGACAACGGTTCAAACTTGAATAACAAGATGATGAAAGAGCGGTGTCAGAATTTCAAGATTGAGCATCACAACTCTTCTCCTTATCGACCCAAGATGAATGGCGCTGTCGAAGCGGCCAATAAGAACATAAAGAAGATTGTTCAGAAGATGGTTGTGACTTACAAGGACTGGCATAAGATGTTGCCTTTCGCTTTGCACGGTTATCGTATGACGGTATGTACATCAACCGGGGCAACTCCTTTTTCACTGGTATATGGTATCGAGGTTGTCCTACCATTAGAGGTTGAGATTCCTTCTCTGAGGGTTTTGCATGATGTCCAACTTGATGAGGCAGAATGGGTGAAAGATAGACTGAATCAGCTCAGTTTAATGGATGAGAAGAGACTGGCTTCTCTCGCATATGGTCGGTTGTATCAGAGCCGGATGAAGAAAGCTTATGATAAGAAGGTATGCCCTCGAAGCTTTCAGACGGGCGATCTTGTGTTGAAAAAGATTCTCCCACCACAATCAGATCACAGGGGCAAATAGACTCCCAACTACGAAGGTCCATATGTCATCAGAAAGGTCTTCTCTGGAGGAGCCTTGTTATTATCCACCATGGATGGTGAGGACTTTACATCTCCTGTGAATTCGGACGCGGTTAAAAAATACTTTGCTTAAAGTGACCCGCTGGACAGAAAAAAGAGAGTCCAGGCAAAAATGGGGCATCCCGGCGAACCATAAAAAAGGAATAAAAGGTTCGGGCTAAAGTTAGGGATAAAATTGAAAAGATGTACACCCGCGAAGTCGAAAACCTGAAAAGGGAAACTTCGGAAAAAAGGGTATCCCGGTGAATTGAAAACCCGCAAAGGGCGATTCACGCAAAAGTTAGGGATTAGGAAAAAGCAAATGACTGCGGTCCGAATTTGATACTACATTGCTTAGTGGTGTGGGAATACCTGAGGGTCGTTCATCTAAAACAATCTTTTCCGAAGATCGAGTACCGGGAAAGCGCCAGAGTCGGGCGAGTCATAGGAGAATCAGCTCATGGTGTTTGTCTGTACCACGTTGCCGACATGTATATCAAATTTGTTTTGTATCTTTCTTTGTGCTTCTTGTGCATATATTGTATTTTACTTGTGCGTAACTTCCTCTTTTCAGGAGTTACATCCAGTGTACAAAACTTTGCCTATTTACAGGCCCATTCAATAAAGCATGTGATTCAGTACTTGATGCTTGTTCTTTACTGTTTTGTTTGTGAAAAACGCCGATGTTTTTGATGAACTTGCACTTGCATAAACTTGCTGGCCCTTGCTAATAATTGCTGAAACTTAGAATTGACTGAATGAATGCCACGAATATTAACTCGGATAGATTTTGTTGTGTAGATTTGTTTTGTCTCGTTTGTGTTTTGCAGGGTCCTTACCTTTGAAGCAAACTGTCAGGAATTGTATTCCCCAGCCAAAGTCTCTTGATGTAGGACCTGACTTCAGTTGATGTCGTTCCTTAGCAAGTCGTATCTTATCCCCAGAAAGTGGGGACGACGCTTATTCCTACCAGATGTGGAATTGTCCTCCCCGAGAGAGTATCACCAGGAATGTCGCCTGAAGAGTATCCTCATGGAAGTTGTCCATAGGATATCCCCAGCAGGTCAAAATCAATATCCCCGGTAGAGGACGCCTCCCTAGAGGATGGTTATTCCCTTTCCCCGCAGGTCGTCATTCTTTTGTCAGGATGATTATCCTTAGCAGAGTTTGTAGCTCTGAGTTTGTAGACTGTGTCCCGACAGTGTAGTTCTTCCCCCAGAAGGGTCGCATCTTTCCCCAGCAAGGTTTGTGTTTTCCTCCCAAATGTCTGATCTCTCCCCAGCAGAGTTGGTTGCTGTTTCCGGCATTTATTTTGCCGGAATACTTTGTGATACCCGTTCATCCCCAGCGGAGTTGGTTTTGTTCTCAGCCATTTCATACCAGAGTGTCTCTCAGCAGCTTGAGCCTGCATTAGCATTTGCATATATCATCATATTTGCATCTACCCAAACGCGTAGCATTTCCATGTCGAATGGAGCATTACGCCATTGTCAAACATACGCATTTTGAAACATAAGCCAGGTTGGTTAATCTTTTGTTTTCAAGTGTTGTTTTCCCTGCAGGTGGAGGGAGCTCTTGCTCAAATTAATTACCAGATAAGCAAGGTCTCGGCGTGAGACGTGTAATGATAATGTTTGTCTTATTCACCACAGAGTTGCTTGGTTAAGTTTCTCTTACCCCTCCAGCGGAGTATTTCTTCAAAATTGTTGTTATGTCAGTATCAAAAGATTTCGTGAATCAATTTTCGGAAGTTTCCGCCTATGTCGAAGTAGGTGTCTGGCAGTTTGGGTTCAGAAAATCCCCAGTAGATTCCTTCTCAGATTTGCTGCCATGTCCGCGCTAAAAGTTTGAAGATTGGACCAGTATTTTGTTACCCATTTGATTGATGGAGTTAGCTACTGCAAAGATAGGAAGAGAAGCTGTATTCGGAGTATTTCCCGTAGTGGTGACGGAGTTATTTTCCTGTATTATTGGCAGAGTTATTTCCCATAGCGATGGCGGAGTTATTTTTCCTGTATGGATAGACAGAGTATTTCCTGTATTTGACAGAGTTATTTCCCGCAGTGATGGCGGGGTGATTTCCTGTTTTATTTGACAGAGTTATTTCCTGTATTTGACAGAGTTATTTCCCGCAGTGATGGCAGAGTGATTTCCTGTTTTATTTGACAGAGTTATTTCCTGTATTTGAATCGGACAGAGTTATTTCCCGTAGCGATGGCGGAGTTATTTTTCCTGTATAGATAGACAGAGTATTTCCGGTATTTGACAGAGTTGTTTCCTGTATCGGACAAAGTTATTTCCCGTAGCTAGGGGTGTTCAAATAAACCGGTTATTTAAATAATCCATATCCATATCCAAATCCGGTTATTGAAAACCAGTTAATTATTAGTATGGTTTTAACCAAATCCACATTTTGGATATATTTTTAATATGTTTTTCACCAAATCCAAAATAAAAACCAAATTAGTCAATTTTTTTAATTAAAAAAAATTGAAATTTTTTTTCAAAAAAAAAAATATTTTTATTTAAAAAAAAATATATTTTTATTTAAAAAATATATATTGTTTTAATTTTTTTCAGTAAATAAAAATTTTATGAATTTTAAAATAACTATTGTTTAAAATTCATAACCAAAAATTATGATTTTGAATATTTTGATTTTAAAATTCATAACTTTTAAATTCATAATATTATTAAAATAACAATAGTAATTAAAATTTTAATTTACTTTGTCCTTCTTTATTTAAATTAGTCCTCCAGTTCACACAAACTAAATGACTACAAAAAGAAAAAATATCATATCTACAATCAAAATACACTTGCCGTTTAATTCAATCAATGCAAATTTAGATCATATTCTTTTTATTTTATTATTTAGTTTTTAACCATCTCAAATAAGAATTTTAATTTAATCCAATAACTGTTCAAACGACAACAACCGTTTATTTTTTTATTGTAATTTATATACAAAAATCATATTTAAATATTAAATAATTATCATTTTTTAATAACACATATTTCTAATTACAAATCAACGAATTATATAGGAAAGAAAAAATAGATAAATTGGAGTAACTGTAACCAATATTATTATTTAATTGTTAAATTGGTTTAATAAATTTAAAATATAAAACTAAATTGATATTTTTAAATATGGAGATGAATTAGATAAAATGATATATATTAATAGTTAAATTGAATCCATTCAATTAATTAACTTTTCATTTAATAATGAAGGAATTGAATGAACTTTTCATTCATGAATTTTAACAATAGTAATTAAGAATTTAAACAATAGTAATTATGATTTTAAATATTTAGTGACCAAAAATTATAAATTTTTAAAAAAACAATAGTTATTTTAACAATATTATGATTTTGAAAAAATCAATTTTAAAATAAAATTAAATCAAAACTAATTATAAAATTGGTTATGGATATAACCAGTTAATAATCGGTTTATAACCATTTTAAAAGATAAAAACCGGTTTTGAGAATTGGTTTTAATAACCGGTTGTAATATATGGATTATTTATGGTTATGGATTGGTTTTGGACATTAACCATCCATGACCACCCCTACCCGTAGCGATGGCGGAGTTATTTTTCCTGTATGGATAGGCAAAGTATTTCCGGTATAGACAGAGTATTTCCGGTATTTGACAGAGTATTTCCCGTAGTGGTGACGAAGTTATTTTCCTGTATTATTGGCAGAGTTATTTTCCCGTAATGGTGACAGAGTTATTTTCCTGTATTATTGGCAGAGTTATTTTCTCGTAGCGATGGCGGAGTTAGTTCCTGTGTTGGCAGAGTTATTTCTTATTTGTTGATAAAACTATTTCCCTAGTGGAAGTCGCCAAAGTTATTCCCTGTGTTGTTGGTAGAGTTATTTCCCGAGTAAAAGCGTCAGAAAAGATTGTATTCTGTTAACAGAGTTATTCATACCCATTTGAGTGATGGAGTCATGTGATTAGAAAAAGATATTGTGATTAGACAGAGAAGTCGTGTTTGCACTGAAGGATAAGCTGCTGTAAATAGACAGAGACGCTGTATATAGTTAGTTGCCAGAATCAAGTACTGCTATGATAGGAAGAGAAGTTGTATTTTCGTATTGACAAAATTAGTCCCCATAGCAAGGATGGAGTATAATTTGGTGGATTTTGTTCTCCAAGTAGTTTGTGCAGTTCGTGTCTGCAGTTGGCAAATTTCCGGGTTTCTTGGTATCCAACCGTCTTTTACCTCGATTGTTTGAAGGCCGTTCACTCTTCACCCAGTCGGGTCCAAGCCGTTTGAATAGGGGCAGCTGTTGCACTCCAAAATTTGCTCAACATCTTTTACCTGGTTTATGTTTCATTGCATTATCATTTGCATAGTTCTATCATTTGCATATCATGGCATATCATCCATCCAACAGGGGATCAAGTATGATTATTATCAAGAGAAGCCTAGCAAGAAATCTTATCCAAGCTTGAGAAGTCATCCAAGTCATCAGGAGGTGGTGGGAGGTCTTGAGAAGTTTGAATGCATACATGTGGATTTTCTACTATCTTGAGGATCAGTTGAGGACCATCAATGGGATGTGAAGCATGAAGTGTGACTATGAGATGTGTATAGAGCTCATGGAGTGCCTAGAGAGCCATGTTGGAGCTAAATCAAGTCGTTGTGTCAAATGCAAGAGCCACAGTTGAAGTGCAGATAATTAGGGTTTCATCTGGATCAACCCTAGGTCAATTGTGCAATTGAAAAGCATTCAAGCCTACTTTGAAGTCATTGAGTTCATGGTTTGATGTGTTGAGACATTTGTGGTGTTGTGCCAAGATCAAATCAAGAAGAATCAAGAGTGTGGGAAGTTGCTAAATTAGGGTTTCAGTGCAAATTACCCTGTTTAGTGCCTAACTTCAAGGTCACATAAGTCAAGATACAAGTTTCAAATGGATGTTTGGCCAACATGGAACTTGTAGAGCTTCTCAATACCTTTAATTGGAGTACTATAAGTCCTCAAGGGGATTTATAGAACTCAAGTTATCGTCCAGACAAGTTACAAGTCACCAGATGAATGTGAAATTTATCTGTGAAAGTCACTTGACTTCTAAGCAGCTTTTGACTTTGAATATGGTTTCAAATGGACTTTTGGTAAACATGAAAGTTGTTCCTCATGATCTTAGCTTTCTAAATTGTACTAGAAGTCCTCCATCTGATTTGGAGAGCTCAAGTTATGAGGTTTACAAGTCAGGGGTATTTTGGGAAAGTGAGATTATAGGTCATTTTCAATCATAGGTCCATATCTCCAACTTGCAAGCTTCAAATGGAAATTTGTTCAACATGGAACTTGCTTAAAATGATGTTTTGAGTGCAATCAATTGGTCATGAGAGTTTGGTTTGGCTCATATCGAAAAGTCACTTGAAATGGCTTGAAAATGAAGGAAAATCAAATATGGAAAGGAGGGAAAATGTGATTTTGTGCTAGATGCCTCAAACCAAGCAAGTGGGTACATATTTTGATTGGAAATCATATTTCAAACACTTTGGCAATATCAGAATTTTGAGTGCATGTCAGATTTTGAGAGATAGCATATGGTTACTTCACTTGTAAGTTACATATGCAAAATCATACACAAGGCAATTCAGGCCATTCTTCCATTCCAACTTTGCTCCAAATGACATTTACAAGGTGTTAGAACCTTCTGGAACCAATGCAAAGCTTGCAATACACGACTGTCATAGTGAACTTGGATGAAAAACCAGAAAATGCGAGTGACTGTTTTGGGCTTCAATTTGGATCCAAAAGCCCATGAAATGATTCTATATATTGAGTAGAGTGTGTTCAGATCGAGGTTGAGCATTATTTCGCACCAGAGCAAGCAAGAGCAAGTGGAATTTCTCAACTGCAAATTGAAATCGGTTTTGGAGTTTGGAAACAATTCAAGACAAATTGAGGTGCTCTTGGATCACTGAAAGTTTCTGGAGCTTTTTGAAGCAAGCCACGAGTTCTAACTGCATCTGTTTCAAGATCTATACCAGGTATGTATCTCAAAATTCAACATGGTTTAGCATGATTTGTTTAGCTTTAGACATGTGGTTAGGATCTAGACAAGACATAGATCGTTTTAGGCTTGATTTGGAAGCATTTGATGATGATTGAAGATGACATGCCATAACTGTTTGGACTTGAATCTCATGATTCATAAGGTTTTAATGCTAGTTGTTTAGATCAGGATGATGTATGCAACGAGATGAAGAGATCTATACCATTAGTTTTGAGTTTAGTGAGAGTTATTGATGATGTTATTTCTGAAACAAGGATCGTGTTTGATTATATGTTGAGAATTAGAATATTTGGATGATAGATTTGGATTCCTCGTGAAATTCTGGTTAGAAATGGTATATAGTTTGCTATTTCTGGTGATCTGAACCTGGACCCTCGCCGGAGAAGACGACCGGAGTCTTCTCTGGCCACCACCAACCACCACGCTCAATATCACTCAGGCGAACTGGAAATGTGAAGAAGATGATGTCTGAACCCTTAGATCTAGGTTGGACCATTGACTGACCTGAAGATCCAACCATGTGACTTAAAGTTGGTTTGGAAATTCTGAGATCAAAAAACAGTCGTTTCACTAAATTGCATGGCATCATGAGGCGCGTTGGATAGCATTAACCGGTTGACTCATCCAAAGGCCACGTTTAATTCTCAGCTTTTAATTGATTTTTATTCTATTTTATTTATTTTAATTGCTTTGTTTGTTCCAAAAATCATATAAATTCCATGTTTGATCCAAAAATTATTTTAAAAATATCCTCATGATCCTGATGGAATTTATGATTTTTTGGAATTAACAAAATGCAATTCCATGCATTTTTCAATTTTATATGATTTTTCACATTTTGTTTTGTTCTTTAATTTTTGCATAATTCTTCATCTGCCTTATTGATTTTTGTTCTTGCAATTGGTGATGATTCTGGCTGAAATCTTTTAGTATGTTTTAGGGTAGATATTCATGTTCCCCGAGCTTTTTTATTAGAATTTTAGAACAACATTAAGTTCTGTTTTATGTATTGAGATTAGGACCCTCCCAAACTTGTGGATTCCTTTGACCTATCTCAATGTAGGAATTATTTAGATAACTTAGAAGTTGATTTAGGCTTCAATCTTTTTACACTAGTTAGTTCAAACATTCAGGTTCCCCTAGGAAATTAATTAGAATTTTACAACTTGGTTTTGTATTTTAGTTGTATTTTACAATTGGCTTGTATTTGTGGATTCCTCTCTTGAGTGCTTTGGATTGTTTGGTTTGGTTGGCTGCTTTGGAGCTGGTTTAGGCTTGAGTTCTTTATGGTGGAGCTTTTGGATTCATTTAAGATGCTTGGGATTGAAGATTGGAGCTTGGAGTTGAAGGCTTTTCCTCTTGTGGAGCTTTTTTAGGAGCTTAGGAAATTAGGGTTTTAGGAAGTGCCTTAGACCTAGTTTTGATTCTTTCTTCAAACATGGAGTGCATATTTTGCCTCTATTCCATCCAATGACATAAAGTCCTCCTTGGGAAGCTCCATCTCTCCTTAGGAGGGATGAGTGGTATGCCCAAGTGAGTAGAACTTTGAGGATACCTTTCATTTGCAATGTTGAGTTCTTAGTGATTTCCTTTGGTTGTCATTAAGTTTCTTAACATTATAACTTGATCTTGATGATTAATCCTCTTCTTGGAGTGTGGTTGTTGAAGATTTAAGATAGAAGCTTGCTTGAAGATGAAGCCTTTGCTGTCAACTTTGCTGTCTATCCAACTTTGCTGTTTAGAGCTGCTGTTGCTGTTTGTTGTAGAAGTTTGGTGCTGCTGCTTGGGTTGCCTCCTCTGTATCTTTTGTTTTTCTCTGTATTGTTTGTTGGCTTGTGTTGCTTGCCCCATAGGTTTGAAGTGAAGTTGATTCACTTTGCCTGTTGTTTTCCCAGGTTCGAGGTAGAGCAGGACTCCCTTGCCTCGCTTGTATTGCTGCATTGCATGCATTTTACTGTTTACTGTATTTGCTTGCTTTCTTTTGCTGTTTATCCCCTACGATCTCTGATTTCCTCTGTGCAAGAGGAAATTATGACAGACATTAGGTTTTGACCCATGCATGATAACATTAGGTTAGTTTCCCTTTCAACCGTAGGCTTTTTAGAGCGTCTTTCTCTTCTCATCTCAAAACAATTCAAAAACACATTAATAAGGATAACGCGTGCTGTACGTTACGAGTCTTAAGCTATTTGAGAAAGGGTTGCTGGAGGGTCACTCTTCAGTAATCTAGCTGCTTAGTGTGATACCCTTAGGGTGACATGCGGCGTAGTCACTCTCAGATCACAAGTCTTTAGTGCAGTACAAGTTGCAAACAGACTAAAAAACAGTTCTTTCGTAAAAAACTGAAAACAAACTTCAAATGTCATTTTTGTCCGCTTGGACCCTTAATCAGGAAGACCCTTTCATAAGGAGATAAAAACAGTCAGACAAGCTTGTGTCCTCCGTAGCCCGAACTACGTTTGCTATGATCTTTCATGCTGTATGAAAGTACGTAGGCATAAGATGTGATATCTTAGCGAGCAACCCTCCCTTCCTTTCTCGTAGGTAGGCGAACTACGTTGACTCTGATTTCTCGTTTAAGACGAGAATACGTAGGCATAAAGTGCGATACTTTGCCGAGTCATTTTCTTTTCTTTTTAACCCAGACCTATAGAATAGATAGAATAACACACCCTTAGATAGAAAACAAGCGTGGATCCCGTCGAGTACGATGGACATGAGGGGTGCTAATACCTTCCCCTTGCGTAACCGACTCCCGAATCCAGGATTTGGTTGCGATGACCATTCCTTTCCCTCTTTGCGTTAGGTTTACTCTGAGCGTTTCCTTTCCCTCTTGTGGGATAAATAACGCACGGTGGCGACTCTTCTGTCATAGTCGGCGCCGATTTTCGAAGTAGCGACAATACCCCGTTGATTCATTTCAAGCCAATATTCCTCTTGGGCGTTCCCCAATGAGTTGTATCCAGCAAGCATGACCGTTATCAATTGCCTTGCTATCATCTTTTTGGTGATAGCCGAACCTCGTCGGTTCAACATAGCCTGCATCCTTTTGGTGTTGGTAACCTTCAATTTTGTGTCGTTTTATCATCCTTTTGGTGATAGCAACCTGTTTGTGTGTGTTTCGCTCCGTCATCCTTTTGGTGGGGGGTCTGTCACTTGGATTAGTGATAGATTGTGCGATAGTGTTTGTTTGTGTTTCACTCCGTCATCCTTTTGGTGGGGGATCTGTCACTTGGATTGGTGATAGATTGTGCGATATTTATTTACTTATGTTTGAGTTTCGCTCCGTCATCCTTTTGGTGGGGGGTTTGTCACTTGGATTGGTGATAGATTGTGCGATGATTATTTATGTTTGTGTTTCGCTCCGTCATCTTTTTGGTGGGGGGTCTGTCACTTGGATTGGTGATAGATTATGCGATATTTATTTATGTTTGGGTTTCGCTCCGTCATCCTTTTGGTGGGGGGTCTGTCACTTGGACTGGTGATAGATTGTGCGATAGTGTTTGTTTGTGTTTCGCTCCGTCATCCTTTTGGTGGGGGGTCTATCACTTGGATTGGTGATAGGTTGTGCGATATTTATTTATGTTTATGTTTCACTCCGTCATCCTTTTGGTGGGGGGTCTGTTACTTGGATTGGTGATAGATTGTGCGATATTTATTTATTTATGTTTGTGTTTCACTCCATCATCCTTTTGGTGGGGGGTCTGTCACTTGGATTGGTGATAGATTGTGCGATATTTGTTTGTGTGTGTTTCGCTCTGTCATCCTTTTGGTGGGGGTCTGTCACTTGGATTGGTGATAGATTGTGCGATATTTATTTATGTTTGTGTTTCGCTCTGTCATCCTTTTGGTGGGGGGTCTGTCACTTGGGTTGGTGACAGATTGTGCGATAGTGTTTGTTTGTGTTTCGCTCCGTCATCCTTTTGGTGGGGGGTCTATCACTTGGATTGGTGATAGGTTGTGCAATATTTATTTATGTTTATGTTTCGCTCCGTCATCCTTTTGGTGGGGGGTCTGTTACTTGGATTGGTGATAGATTGTGCGATATTTATTTATTTATGTTTGTGTTTCGCTCCGTCATCCTTTTGGTGGAGGGTCTGTCACTTGGATTGGTGATAGATTGTGCGATATTTGTTTGTGTGTGTTTCGCTCGGTCATCCTTGTGGCGGGGGTCTGTCACTTGGATTGGTGATAGATTGTGCGATATTTATTTATGTTTGTGTTTCGCTCCGTCATCCTTTTGGTGGGGGGTCTGTCACTTGGATTGGTGATAGATTGTGCGATAGTGTTTGTTTGTGTTTCGCTCCGTCATCCTTTTGGTGGGGGGTATGTCACTTGGATTGGTGATAGGTTGTGTGATATTTATTTATGTTTATGTTTCGCTCTGTCATCCTTTTGGTGGGGGGTCTGTTACTTGGATTGGTGATAGATTGTGCGATATTTATTTATTTATGTTTGTGTTTCGCTCCGTCATCCTTTTGGTGGGGGGTCTGTCACTTGGATTGGTGATAGATTGTGTGATATTTGTTTGTGTGTGTTTCTCTCTGTCATCCTTTTGGTGGGGGTCTGTCACTTCGATTGGTGATAGATTGTGCGATATTTATTTATGTTTGTGTTTCGCTCCGTCATCCTTTTGGTGAGGGTCTGTCACTTGGATTGCTGATAGATTGTGCGATAGTGTTTGTTTGTGTTTTGCTCCGTCATTCTTTTGGTGGGGGGTCTGTCACTTGGATTGGTGATAGGTTGTGCGATATTTATTTATGTTTGTGTTTCGCTCCTTCATCCTTTTGGTGGGGGTCTGTCACTTGGATTGGTGATAGATTGTGCGATATTTATTTATTTATGTTTGTGTTTCGCTCCGTCATCCTTTTGGTGAGGGGTCTGTCACTTGGATTGGTGATAGATTGTGCAATGTTTATTTATGTTTGTGTTTCGCTCCGTCATCCTTTTGGTGGGGGGTCTGTCACTTGGATTGGTGATAGATTGTGCGATATTTATTTATGTTTGTGTTTCGCTCTGTCATCCTTTTGGTGGGGGGTCTATACTTGGATTGGTGTAAGATTGTCCGATAGTGTTTGTTTGTGTTTCGCTCCGTCATTCTTTTGGTGGGGGGTCTGTCCCTTGGATTGGTGATAGGTTGTGCGATATTTATTTATGTTTGTGTTTCGCTCCGTCATCCTTTTTGTGGGGGGTCTGTCACTTGGATTGGTGAT
The DNA here is from genome assembly GCA_963859935.3 of Lathyrus sativus. NCBI lineage: Eukaryota > Viridiplantae > Streptophyta > Magnoliopsida > Fabales > Fabaceae > Lathyrus > Lathyrus sativus. The sequence goes on along the minus strand of OZ012741.1, from coordinate 140,623,778 downwards.
ACATTGTGCGATATTTATTTATTTATGTTTGTGTTTCGCTCCGTCATCCTTTTGGTGGGGGGTCTGTCACTTGGATTGGTGATAGATTGTGCGATGTTTATTTATGTTTGTGTTTCGCTCCGTCATCCTTTTGGTGGGGGGTCTGTCACTGGGATTGGTGATAGATTGTGCGATATTTATTTATGTTTGTGTTTCGCTCCGTCATCCTTTTGGTGGGGGTTCTGTCACTTGGATTGGTGTCAGATTGTCCGATATTGTTTGTTTGTGTTTCGCTCCGTCATCCTTTTGGTGGGGGGGTCTGTCACTTGGATTGGTGATAGGTTGTGCGATATTCATTTATGTTTATGTTTTGCTCCTTCATCCTTTTGGTGGGGGGTATGTTACTTGGATTGGTGATAGATTGTGCGATATTTATTTATTTATGTTTGTGTTTCGCTCCGTCATCCTTTTGGTGGGGGGTCTGTCACTTGGATTGGTTATATATGGTGCGATATTTGTTTGTGTGTGTTTCGCTCTGTCATCCTTTTGGTGGGGGGTCTGTCACTTGGATTGGTGATAGATTGTGCGATATTGTTTGTTTGTGTTTCACTCCGTCATCCTTTTGGTGGGGGGTATGTCACTTGGATTGGTGGCAGATTGTGCGATAGTGTTTGTTTGTGTTTCGCTCTGTCATCCTTTTGGTGGGGGTCTGTCACTTGGATTGGTGATAGGTTGTGTGATATTTATTTATGTTTGTGTTTCTCTCCGTCATCCTTTTGGTGGGGGGTCTGTCATTTGGATTGGCGATAGATTGTGCGATATTTATTTATTTATGTTTGTGTTTCGCTCCGTCATCCTTTTGGTGGGGGGTCTGTCATAGTCATTAATGATAGATTGTGCGATAGTGTTTGGTGTGAGTTTCGCTTCGTCATCCTTTTGGTGGGGGGATTTGTCATAGTCATTAATGATAGGTTGTGCGATATTGTTTATGTTTCGCTCCGTCATCCTTTTTGTGGTGGATCTGTCATAGTCATTAATGTCAAATTGTGCGATTTTGTTTTGTTGTATTATCCTTTTGGTGGTAGTAGCCGTGTTTATTTCATTCCATCATCCTTTTGGTGATGACGACCTTTTTCCAGTTACTTACGGTTTACTCAGAGGTTTACATTTCTCAGTATTTCAATTCACAAGCATTTCTTTTCTTTTCGGATAAATTCAGGGTCTTCTTCATATCTAATCGACTTTTACCTCGAGAAAAGGAATGCTGCAGCAGTTCATTTCCCTAGGTTTAAGCCAATTAGATAGGGGCATCTGTCATACTCTAAATTTGTCCTACCTATTTTTAATTATTTTCGCTTTTCGATTTTATTTTCTATTTTTACGTTGTCTGCTTATTTTTCATTATTTAGACACATGTCCGTTCACAATTGATTGATTTTGCAGAATTATATTGTTTTGGCCATTTAAGTGAGACACGTGGCCTAAGAACTTTTTTTTTGTGAATATTATTTTCTTAACTTTTTTCTTTTATTTCGTTGGTCAGCGAAAAAGGGTGCAAGGATTTCTGGTCTGGTTTATTTCGTTGCTTTTAAACGGTGACAGTAATGTGAGCTCGGCGATACCTATTTCAGCGGGAGCTTACGGCTCAGTTCGAAGTCACCAAACACATCGTTGTTTTCGGTTGGTTTTTCTTTCTGAATATTGTATTGTGGGTTATTATTTTTGTTGTACCCTCGTGTAGAAACTGAGGGATTTGTGTTGTTGTTCTTCATTTCGTTTCATTCTTTTTTTTTTGTGGCTTTTCGTGTTTCGAACAGATTTAAGAAAAATTGTTTATGTATGTATATGCTTGTTTCTTTTACGGTTTATATTTCATTGTTGTTCACGCTGGTTTAACCGTCTTGTTGTCGTGAGTTGCAGTTTCAAGAATTTTATTTTTACTTTATTTTTTTGTTTTAATTTCTGTTTGTTAGTAGATTACATAAAGTGGACTTACGTTTCAATACTGTGATGGAGGTGTTTATAATTTATGTTATTCTATCATTCACTTTTAACCTATCAGCTTTTTAATTCTTTCTTTTTTATAAAAACAATAAAAAAGGACATTGGTATAATGAAGTGCATGCTTGGAATTTCATGTGATTGTTGACCATGGCATTTAGAGTTGAGAGGATTTAGTCTTGTTTAATATGTTCATGGCAGTGTGTTGGCATGAGGTCAATATGTGTGATTAAGCATCATTATGACTTGGTCACTTGCTCTAACATGAATTGGATATTCTTATAGTATGTGTATATGTATTATAATCTGTCATTTAACTTTGATAAACCAATGGCTCAATGTTATGCATGAGAATTCAGTGTTAAAGCATGTTAGATATAGCGTCGGTACCGCGAACAATAGTGGTATCATGCGGATACTTATGATGATGGATACTTATAATTGTTGCTTTTTTTATATGATTAGTTAGATTTTGTTTAAAAGTAGATAATTAGTTAGTTTTATTAATCAATTTTATTATTTGGATATTTTAACTTAGGTTGATAATCTTAATGTTTAATTTTAATTTACTTAATTGATAAATTTATTTGATTTCTAAGCAATTGATTTCATTAAATTAAAATTGATCAATTTATGTTAACATGCATTTCCAAATTATTTTCTTAATTAAGTCATTTTCAAAATTAATTATTTTTCTAATCTTGAATCAATTTATTTTCATTATTAAAATATTTTCTTAAATCAAGTCACGAAAAAATAAATCCTTGAAGTCTAGCACTTTTTGGATTTTTGAACGATTATTATTGAGGTGTACACCTTAAATAATGTATGGTTCGACTGTTCGATTTTTTTAATATACTCTCTTTTTTTTTGACAAAGAAATATCATAAGAATCTAGCATTCTGTGTGATATTTATGTTGTTCATCCAAACATTTTCCAAATGAAAAAGGTGTTGTCGAGATCTAGCATCTCAATAATACTCCGATTAATTGGTTGTGAGGCCGACGTCTCATTTATCAAATAATCATCATTTTCAAATCCAATCTCACGTTCTCACCTCTCGTACCACAATCCCTTTTCATACCCTCGATTCAATTCTTCAAAACATCTTTCTCGATTAAAACTCCGAAGGAAGGAGGTTCTTGGAAACTAGCATTCCTTGAATTTTCGAGTGAATAATCCTCGAGGCACGCTCTTGAGTTATTTTTCACTCAATCTTTCGACCTTTTTCAAACATTTTCAAACATTCTCCTAAGTTGAGTGCTCGTCCGCATTCGCAATCGTCGACATTTCGCACACACTTCACCATTCCTCGTGGTTTCGATATTAGGGGCACCCTTAGGGACTAATATCGTTTCTCACCATCTAACCCTTGACACGCTGTCAAGTCGGTTCTATCTTCTAATCAATTCCTCGACTTGTCGTCGAACCATTTTCAAACCAACCTCATTTTGCCTCGCATTCCGTTTTCGACTCAATCTTTTCACAAACGTTTTTTCTTAAACTTACGAAAGAGGGATAATTCTTATGAATGAGTAACTCTCGAGGCGTGCCCTTGAGTTGTTATTAGTTTATTCTTTCGATTTCAAAACTTCCAACCCATTCAACCTCATCTTTTCGTGGTTGTTACCACGAATTACGACTGCTCCGATTCTTCATTCACATCCGAATGTAAGATACGTAGGCACAAGATTGCGATGATCTTGGCGAGCACACTTCCATTTTTCTCCCCTATTCCACACTTCTATCCATCGTTCGCTTCCCAACCTTTCCCGTAGTCGAACTACGAAGCTCTGATTTCTCATTCTCGTCCGAATGAGCATACGTAGGCACAAGGGCCCCAATCCTTGGTGAGCACCCTATCCTCTAACCATCCATTTCTCCTTTGCGTCTTTAAACTTTTTGCCTTACCAATTCTACCTTTATCATCGAGAAGAAAAACAACCAAACCTAGATAACACTCTCCACAAAATACCTTAAGAGGTTCCCGTTGAGTACAACGGACGTGAGGGGTGCTAATACCTTCCCCTCGCGTAACCTACTCCCGAACCCGGAACTTGGTTGCGACAGCGCTGTTCCTGTCCTTTCGTTTTTAAGAGGTTTTCTCGATATTTTCCTCTCCCGTTTATTCGGGAAAAATAAAGTTCGGTGGCGACTCTGTCGAACCGCATTTCTGCGCCTTTCGCGCGAGGGTCGTTTCTCCGAAATGTCTCCGTGATTTTTCGAGGTGCGACAATGAGAAATCAAAGTCAACATAGTTCGCCTAACTACGGGGGAAGGTTGCTCGCCGAGATATTGCATCTCGTTCCTACGTAATTTCACACAGCGCGAAAGATCAGAGCAAACGTAGTTTGGGACACGAAAGACACAGGTTTGTCTTTTTTATCCGAGTAGGGTTAATAGACGGTTCTAGCAGTTTGGTGTATGCAGCTTGGTCGACGGAGACTTAGGCATTTACTGTTTGTGGTAGAACCGGGAGTTAACAGAACTCTCCTTCTGAAAAAAAGGTTTCCAAGGGATTAAAGGTCCAAGAGGACAAAAAGAGTTTGATCTTTGTTTTCTGTTTTTTAGAGAAATGTCTTTTATGGATGTTTGCAACTGATATCGCACTAGAGACTAGGACTTGGGGGTGAATGTGTCGCATGTCACCCAAAGGGTGCCATACTAAACATCCATACTGTTGAAAAGAAACTCTCCAACCATCCTTTCTCAAGTATCTTAAGGCTCGTAGCGTACGACGTCAATTAAGCTTTATTACTGTATTTTGATTTTGTTTGCAGATGAGAAGAGAAAAGACGCACTAAAGGGGAACTGATCCAATCCTAAAGTTGTCATGCAAACTTGATCCTATGGTTGAGGTTAGGAGGGAATCTACCTAATTTTATCATGCATGGTTATAACCCTAATGTCTGTCATAACTTCTCTTGAACAAGAGAAGTCAGAGTTCTTGGGGGAACATGGCAAAGGAAAACAACAACAAAAGAAATAAATGTACAGAAACAACTGTAAATAAAATACATGCAATGCAACAAACAAGCAGAAGGAGCCTATCTCAACTTCTAGAGCAAGCAAGCCCAAAGGCAACGCACAAAGCACAGGCAAGGGAGACATACTCAACCTTAAACCAGCAAGCAAAGCCAAGCAATAACAGTCAAGCAGAGGGAGCCAGACTCAACCTCTAGACGCGGACAAGCAAATGGAGCTATTATCAACCTTTAGGATGCTCTTAAGCCTAGATCACTATATGAGAAACCTAGTCTAATGAAACACACAATTAATCAGTCACACAAGTAAAGCAGAGCAGCCAGAAGAAAAACAGCAGACAAACAGCTCAACAGCAAAGTAGATAAACAGCAGACCATCAAACAACTGCAAGCAAACAATTTCAAACCATCTTCAAGATAAGTCTTAATCTTCATGCTTCAACAAGCTCCAACACAAGGGAAGAGAGTGATCATCAAGAAAGCAGGAAGGAAACCAAGGGAATCCCTCCTGACACTCAACCAGTCATCTGAGAAAGGCATCCTCAAAGGTTCTACCTCTTGTGAAATGCCACACATCCTTCCAAAGGAAATATGAGGCCTTCACATAGGTACCTTGAATCATAGGATGAGAATGGAAAACAATCAAAGCAATCCATGTTTATTTGAAGAAAGAGAAAGCAACTAAGCTCTTCCTAAACCCTAATTGAACAAGCTCAAAGAAAGCTTCTAAAGGGAGGTCTAAACACCAAACCAAGTATCACCATCAAGCAAACAGAAGCTTAAACATCTCTAAAACACCATCAAATAAGATTAGCAAGCTTATCATACACTTAAGGCAACCATTGGGGTCAATCTAAGACAAGTTCTATGTTGAAAGCAACTAAAATTAGCCTAAGTATTAAATATATGAAAAATACTAAAACACCTTCTAAAATCCTAAGAAATTTTCTAAGGGAACCTAAGTATGATAAGGACCTATGGGCAAAGGATCAGAACCTTAATCTAAAGGGAAGTCACCTAAAGAAATCCTAGATCACAAGGTACCACATAAGAACCCTAAAATGGAAAGTCTAATGATCTTAATTCAAAACAGAACCTATTTTTGTCTAAAAAATCTAAATTAAATCATAAGGGATCATGCATCTCTAATCTACCAGCTAGCAAAAAATCAGCCCCAAACTTAATACCAATTGCAAGAACAAAAATCAACAAAATCATGTATCAAATATGCAAAAATAAAGAAATTAATAAAATGAGAAAAATACTAATTAAATGGAAAAATAAGCAAAAATGAAATGTAAGAGCTCAGAAAAATCACGCATAAAAAGAGGAGCATGGACATATTTTTATTTTATTTTTATGATGAAAATTGAAATTAATATGAATTTAAAATGATAAAGCAATTAAGAATAAAAGAAAATGAATTAATGAAAATAAAAATGCTGAAATAAAACACAAGCATTGGATGGAATGACTCAGTCTCCTAATCTAAAGATCACACGTTCTCCAACTCAGATGCCACGTAACTGCCATTCAGGATTAGTGAAACGGTGCACTTTGGAGGGTCAAAGTTCAAGTCTCAGTTTAAATCCCATTCACACGATGAACATACAAGGTCTTCTTTTCAGCCAAATCCAACACTTCTCCTTCATCTTCTCCAATTCAAACTCAGATGGAGGGAAACTATTCTGGTGGTGGTCCGGTGGTCCTCAGTTGTCTTCTCCGGTGAGCAGATAATTATAGGTCATGAAAACTTCACAAAACTTATACAGATCCACTCCAAATTCCACGTAGAACTCAAATATGATCTCCATTTCTCTCAACTCTCAACAGAAAATGAAACACGAAGAAGATCCTAAAATTCACCTCATTCTGAAATCTCACCAATCCTTAATTCAAAACCATAGATCTGTTCCTCTTACTTCACTGATCATCCTAAACCAAATAGATCATGTAGAATCCTCAAGATCAGGCCACACCAATTCGAAACAGAAATCACATTGCATCCTATTTTGCCTCTAATCATCCAGATTTCTATCCACAATCCATCTATGTTTCAACCTAATGCTTAACCACATACTAATCCAGGTTAGATCATGCTAGAATCAGTACAATTTCGAAAGTTACATAACTGGTTTTGAGCTTAAAATTGAGGCAGTTGTAGAGTTTTTCTTGGCTTCAAATCGTGCAGAAACTTTCAATGAAGTGTGCTGAAGAAGAAGGACACCTTGAATTGCCTTGGAAACCTCTCAATCAGAATTCACGATTCTCACTTTTTGCTCTTGAACTCAAACTTCAAACTCTGCTTCCAGCACGAATCAATCACCAAACCTGAGCAAAACCTTCTTCTGAACTTAAATAGAGATGGTTTATGGGCTTTTGAGGTCCAAATGAGGCCCAAATCCAGAAATCCACATTTCACTTTTCTTTCAAAACTTCAACAATGGAGAGCACGAATTCTGGCTTAAATCTTCTCCAAGAAGTTTCCATTCAACTCCATGTGGTCTGTGGAAAGTGTCTAGAGCGATTAGAGAGCTTGGATTCATCCTATGACCAAATTTGGATGTGTTGCTTACTTGTGAAGTTACAAGTTGAAAAGCTATGAAATTGACTTCAAATGAAAAATCCAATATGGCCAATGTGTTTAGAATGGCTTTTCTGATTAAAATGAGTATTCATATGGCCTATTTCGAACACAAATGAATTAATCATGAATTTTTCAATTAAATGCCTTTAAATTCTCCCTTTTGCAAAATTTCTCAAACCAAGTCTCACCTTAAGCCAAATCAATTTATCATGAGGAAATGGTTGACCTAAAAACATCATTTTGGACAAGTTTCATGTTGAACAAAATTTCATTTGAAGCTTGCAAGATTGTGAAAATGACCTATAATGCCAACTGACCTATAATCTTACCTTCCCAAAATACCCTTGACTTGTAAACCTCATAACTTGAGTTCTAAAAATCATATGGAAGACTTCTAATACAATTTGGAAAGCTAAGATCAAGACCTACAACTTTTATGTTGGTTAAAAGTTTATGAGAAACACCCTTCTAGGTCAAAAGTTCCATGGAAGTTGGTGAACTTTCACAAACAAATTTCACATTCCTCAGATGACCTGTAACTTGTCTAGACCATAAATTAAGTTCTATAAATCCAATGGAGGACTTCTAGTACTCAAATTAAATATAAGAGCATGCTCTAAAAGTTTCATGTTAACCAAAAGTGGAGATTAAAATTGCATCTTGAGATGAGTGGTCTTGAAGTTAGGCACTAAATAGGGGATTTTACCCTGAGAACCCTAATTTAGCAACTCCTCACACTTTGAACTCTTCTTGCATTGATCTTGGAATATCATTTTATGTATCTCAACACAACTATCCATGATTATAAAGACTCCGACTTGAGCTTTGATCCTCTTCAATTGCACAGTTGACTTAGGATTACTCAGATGAAAACCCTAATTGCAACACCCTCAACTGTGGCTCTCCACACTTGGCATGATGACTTGTCTGAGCTCTCTCATGACCCTCAAGGCACTCTATGAGCTCTATCCACACACTCTCTCCTTGATTAAGGCTCCACAACCCACTGATGATCTTCAATTGGTCCTCAGATTAAGAGGTTAACCACATACAACCACTGAACCTCTCAAGAACACAACCCTTTCTCTGATGACTTTGGTGACTTCTCAAGCTGGAATAAGACCTCTAGTTAGGCTCCTCTTGATATAAACCACACTTGATCCCCTGCTAAATGAACAATTCTATGCTATGCAAATGTTAGATCAACGATATGCCAATGCAATGAAACATAAACCAAGCAAGAAAAGGTTAGGCAAGTTTTGGGGTGCAACAGGAACACCCTAACATCAGCTACAATGTAAAATCTAGGGAAAATAGGCAAACAAGTCCTAAAATCCTAATAAAATTCCTAAGATATCCTAAATGTGTTAGGAGGTTATGGTCAAAATTTCAGGTCAATATTCTAAGTCTAGGTACACTAATAGAAAGCTAAAACATGATATGTGCTATGGGGATGTAAATGGGGAAGGTTCTAAAAATCTACTCTAAAGCCTATCTAAACAGCTCCTAAAAATTAGGACAAAAATACTACAACATCATACAATGTGTCAACAGTCAGCATGTAAAAATTTAGACATTCATTTGAAGTATCTATCAAGAAATAAAATCTACAAGTAGACATACAATTTCATATTTTATTAAATGGCTATTTAAATGAAATATATGCAATTAAATGAAAAATGAATTAAAAATGGAATTAAAAAATACACAAAATTAAAAGACATCTCAATTCATGTTCATGATTTTTTTCAGCATTTATTGGTATTCTTTACTATTTTTACTAAAATAAATAAACTGGCGTGCTAAATAGCAAAAATAACAAGTTGTAAATCCACTGGGCCTCAAAAGGGGGTGTGAGTATCAACTACCAGCCCAAGTCCAATCACGTTCTAAAAACCCTGATGATTCCGTGCGCTTAGTAGACTAGGGTCTACCATACGTCTTAATCCAAGCCATACAATCATTAAGTAATCTAATCCTACGCCTTACACGCTGCCACACCATCAAGCGAAGTCAAACTAGTATGAAACTGACTCACAAGCGTTGGATGAGGGGAATATGTCAAAGATCTATCAAGATCCAACGGTTACAATCGCATTTGGCAATTCAAACTGGGAAAGGGAGAAGAATTGCACAGCGGTGGCCGGAGAAGACTCCGGTCGTCTTCTCCGGTGGGACGTGTAACACCCATTTTTAATTATTTAGCCTTTCTGGTGTTATTCTATTTTTGGTGTGTCTTTTGTGGAGATTATTTAATAATGTTGGAGTTTAATATTAATATAATTAATAATGATAATAATTTGATAATTAATAGTAATATTATTATTATTATTATTATTATTATTATTATTATTATTATTATTATTATTATTATTATTATTATTATTATTATTGGTATTATTATTATTGGAATAAAGGAAATAAGGATTTAAGAGATATAAGGGGGGTATTAGTGAGTTGGAAAAAAAGGGAAGGAAAAACACAGTCAATTGGGAAAGAAGAGGAAGGAGAGAAGAACAAGAACAAGAGCTAGAAGAAGAAGGTTAGGCTGTCGGATTCTTGGAAGTTTTCATCGATCAGAGCAACTAGTCGAGGTAAGGGGGAGAAACGGGTTTAAATTGGTAATTGCATGAATGGGGTAGTTGGGGATTCCTTAACCCCACAGGAATTTGATGATCATGATTAAGATGCTGTAATGTTCTGATTGTTGTTTCCATGGATGAATTGTGTTTATGTTGTTAGGAATTGGTGAAATTCTGTTATGCTAGCCTTGCATGTGATTATGTAAGGATGGTTGGGTGTTCTGAGTAGTTTACCGTTTGGGTCGAAAATGATTTAATCGGTAGAGTTGGTGATTTATCGGGTGAGGTTCGGAATAAAAAATATGGTTTAGTCGTAGAATACTAGGCTAAGACTACTGGGACTGGTGTGGTGAGAATCGGTTGAGTTTTGAGCTTCTGATGAATTGCTGAACAGTGAGATTTTTGTGAAATCCCAGACATTCGCCAGCACCTTCGCTGAGCGAGCTAGTAGCGAGCTTTCGCTAGGGATTCGCTAGGTGAGTTGGGTAGCGAACACTTCCAGTAGCCACTGTCTGCATTCGCTAGCAGGTTTGCTAGGTGAATGAGGCAGCAAGCGTTCGCTGAGGCCTCGCTAGGCGAGTAAGCCAACGAGCGTGACAGAATATGAGTCTTGTGCTGTTTTGCATTGTGATTCGTTTTGTAGGATTCCTTGGGTAGTGATAGGTCGAGAGATGTTGTTTAGAGAGTGTACTTGATGTGGAAAGGTGAATTATGGAATATTGAATTTAATTGACATGATTAATTGGTGAGTAAGACATATATATGTAATATGTATATGATGCATAGTGAGGTGATCGGGAGGATCGTGTGTCCTTAGTGTCGAATGGGATTTCACTATTATTTAACTTGAATGATAATTGATTGGTGTGTATATATATACATGTGTATGATGTATGGGGATATGATCAGTAGGATCGTGTGCACGTAGTGTGCTTGATGTTGTGTGTTATGCATTTGGGGTTATGCATAGCATGGTGTCTTGGTAGGGTTGAATCATGTCTTAGGAGGAGTGTAAGTGATTCAACCATACTCTCTTATGATGTTGATGAGGTGCTCCTTTGTGGAGGGTGATGGCCCAGTGTCCATCAGTGATATGTGCTCCTTTGTGGAGGGTGATGGCCCAATGTCCATCAGTGATAATGTGCTCCCTTGTAGAGGGTGATGGCCCAGTGTCCATCAGTGATTGTGGGGGATAGATCATGTCTCAGGAGGAGCGTAAGTGATATATCCTGTTTATAATGTGCTCCTTTGTGGAGGGTTGATGGCCCAGTGTCCATCGGTGATGATGATGTGCTCCTTTGTGGAGGGTTGATGGCTCGGTGCCCATCAGTGATGTTGAGTCGGTACCGCATGCATATGTTGGGTGGTATTCTTGCATTGTGATATGTTGTGTTGATGGTTGGACAGTAGGTCCTGTTTGATGTTGGTGGGGTGATGATTGTTTATTTACTGCCTTTTTATTCATGTATTTTATTACCGATAATTTTAATCATGTTTTCTCACCCCTTTGTTGTTGTTGTGGTCTGTGCTTCTTCGGAAGTACAGATAATTCAGGTACATAGCTAGCTTGGATAATGGTGTTCGAGTCGAGTCTTAGGATGCTCTGATACGTAACACGGGTCTTGGGGGTTTACTTTTATTATGACTGGATTTGTTTATTCATGTGACGTATCATGTCTGATGAACTTGTTAATGAATACTTTTGTGTATTTTGGCGGATGGCCGTGAGTGATGAATAATGATAATTTTCTGCTGCTTAAATTTGAAAATCAAATAATGAAGAGTTATGTTGAACTGTTTGAATGTAATATCCCACTATTGGAAGGTAAACTCTGATGTTATTTTGAAATGAGCGTATTTTATTAAGATTTAGAAAGTGGGGTGTTACAATTGGTATTAGAGCAGGTCGGTCCGTCCGGCCAGTGTAGTAGTTGAGTTTGTCCTTAGGATAGGGGTTGTGTGTCTTTTAACCTTGTGTTGTTATGGTTGAGGAGTATGGCAGGAAGCAATGATGCTGCTTTGGTTGCCGTTACGCAAGCAAGGGTGCAGGTGGTTGCTAATCAGAACCAAGCTGCGGGTGCGTAATTTAGGGATTTGGCACAGTTCAGGAGTGACAAGCCGTCGACATTTGAATGAGGAATTTTGGATCCTTAAGCTGCGCAGAAGTAGCTGAAGGCGATTGAGAAAATTTTCAGGACAATGGGTTGTAGTGATGAGCAAAAAGGTGAAGTTTGGTACTCACATACTGGAAGGAGAAATTGAGGCTTGGTGGGACAACAGTTGCCAGAGACTGGAGACTGCAGGAGTGGGATTGAAATAAGTGGGGGAGAAGGTTGTGCTTCTCCGAGATGCTTCAAGTATGGAGTGATGGCTCCGTGTGTTGTTAGACGCTATTATAGTTTGACGGGATCATGTTGGAGGGAATAAGTTTGTCTTGCGAGCTTAGATGGTGTGTTCAGTGAATTGTTTGGAGTTAAGCCAAATTCTTAAGAGTGGTCTTGGCGAGTCGGCGCAGGACAGTGTTGAGATGTTTAATTTTGAGGAGAATTTTGAGTGTTAATGAAAGTAGAGAAGTTGGCGGGTTGCCGATTAAGTGTGGTTGTCTAAAAGTTATCCTAACAAGACAGTGATATACAGCCCAGACGTGAAGTGGATTTGTGATCGACTTAGTTGTGGAAACTAGCCCGATATTGAGAGCTCCGTACTGTATGTCTGTTTGGGTGGTCAAGGAATTAATTTGAGTGAGTAGTTTTGAGACTCGTGTCTGGTGGATGTGCTACGGTAACAAATTGGGAGGTCGAGTATGTAAAGGGTGGATAGTGACTCCGGGTGAATATTAAAGGAAGTAAGAATGTGGAATACGATATTGATATAATTAGACCTTTACACATTTCAAGAGTTGAAGGTGTGTTGAAGGGACGTTCAAGTGAGAAAATGTTGTTGCCGTATTTTTGACGTAACGGGAGAACCGTAACTCGGAATGACGCACGGTTCGAGGCGTTGGAAGTTTTTTTACAATGCTGTAGGTGATGGCGAAGTAGCAGCGTGGAATTTTGTAGTAAGTACGGAAGGTGCGGTTCGTGTTTTTGCCATAACTCACAAATTTGAGTGTCCGTGGCATGGGACTTTCCATACTTAAGTGAGCGAGTCAATGGTTGTGTAAACGGATGATATTCTGATATATTCGAAGAGTATAGAGGATTATGTTGAGCATCGAAAAGTTGAGTTATTGGTGTTGGAGAAGAAACGGCGGTATGCCTCTGTGAAGAAAGTTCAAAGAGTTCGTGTGTTGGTTTTTCCGTATCCGATGGAACTATTTGTTGTGTTTTGGGATGCTTTATTAAGATTACTGGGAGATATATTAAGTGTAACATCAGCGAATGTCAGTTATGCTTTAAGGCAACTTAAAGTACGTAAAAGTAATTATCTGACAGGTGGTTTAGAGTTGGTTGCTGTCGCGTGATTGCGCCGGAGTTTGGAGGCCTTAATTGTTTAGTTGATATATAAGATGATTGGTGTTCTTAAGAGCTTAAGGTATTTATTTAATTTGAAAGAGTTGGATATGAGACAGAGGAAATAATTGGGACTTCTGGGGGAGTATGGTTTGGGTTGATTTTCCATTCGGGTGAGACGATGTGGTAGCTGATGTATCGATTTGGAGGATTTTTGGGTATATACCGATGATGAGGGTAAAGGAGTTAGCACTGATTAAGAAAATTCGAGATATGAGTTTGGTTTGTGAAGAGACTTCTTATGGAGTTAAGCTATGTATGTTGAGGCTGACTATGGGTAATTTTGATGAGAGTCGAGGAGTTGGAATTCTAATTGGAGCTAGTACACTGATTGAATTTAATAATTGAGTCGAAGAGCTGATTTTCGGATTGATGGAGATGGTTCTGTGAGATGTCGTGATAGAGGTTGTGCTCCAGTATTGTGGGTTGGATAAGAGTACCCTGGAAGAAGGATATTAAGGTGAATTGAATACCTATCCAAGTGCTATGAAGATGTGACCGAATGTGGGAGATTGTTTTGGTGGCCATAGGTGGAGAGAGAGAGAGAGAGAGAGTTAAGGTTTTGTATTCTGATTAGACTTATGGAAAGTCAAAGTTGGAACAGCGGGAACTGTTGGTCCTGATGCAACTGTTGAATATTTCTGAGTGGAATAGAATAGGGTTTCCATGGATTTTGTGTCGGGTTTTCTAAAAAATTTAAATAAATATGATTTGATTTGAGTAGTTAAGAATGGATTGAAAAGATTAACTCATTTCTGACCAATGAGGATGAATCATTCTATGCTGGAGGTAGCTAGGATGTATAGTGAGGAAGTTGCGAAGTAGTGTGAGATACCGTCGAATATTGTGTCAGATGGGAATATGAGTTTACGATGGAATTATGCAAGAGGGGACTGAAAAGATCAAAAGGATCCAAGAAAAGACGTGTGTTGAGAGTTATGATGGTAACTAGAGTTAGTCGAGCTTTGAAGTCTTGGAAGCACACATTATGTTTTGTTTATCTGTATCAGAGTGGCGCAGCGGAAGCATGGGGAAAATAACATGTTAGATTGTTTTACCGCTATCGTTTATGAAAATTGCAGGGTGTGTTCATGTGTCTAAGCTGAGGAGGTACTTTGATTTAATCGGATGGGGTGCAAGTGAGAGATAATTTGATTGTCGAGGCACTTCTAGTGCGAATTTTTGAACAGGGAACAACTCCGAGGGAAGGAGATATCCTTGGTGTAAGTGGCTTAGGGATGGTGTTGCAGGAGGCAGTGTGACCTGGGAATTGGAAAGCAGGATACGGGAAGCGTATCCGGAATTATTTCCATCAGGTAATTTTCGAGGACGAAAATAATTAAAGTGGGGGAGAGTTGTGTTGCACCCCAAAATTTGCCCAACATTTCTTTACCTAGCTTGTGTTTCATTGCATTCATATTAGCATTATCATTTGCATTTCATTGACATGCATGCAGGAGATCAAGAGGTATGACTGCCAATCAAGGGCTACACTAGACTATGGAGCTAGCTAAAGAAGGTTATTCAAGTGTTCAAGGGTTGATATCCTTATCAAGAAAGTTAAAGGATCCTCAGAGAGAAGTGGTTGAAATCAAGTGTGTAGGCCCCCTAACTTGAGAGTTGAGGGAAGATCATCTGAGGATGTTGAAGCCATAGAGTTGGACTTGAGGTCTTGAGAGAGCTCATGAGAAGTGTTGAAGTTCATTTTGAAGCCTAGATAGGTCATCAGATGAAAGGATATGAAGTATAACCAAGATTGGTGCAACTAGGGTTTCAGTTGGATGAACCTAAGATAACTGATGATTTGAAGAAGGTTGAGACCTAATTCAAGAGGCATGTGATCATGGATTGATGGGTTAAGATGCCTAAGGGATGATTCCAAGGTCAGCTTATCATGGATCAAGAGTGTGAGAAGTTGCTAGGCTAGGGTTGCTATGCTTGACAGTGTAAAATCCCCTGGTTTAGTGCCTACCTTCAAGACCACACAACTCAAGATGTGATTTTCATCTCACCTTGAACCTAACATGATTGTTGTAGGGCATGATATTAGCTTTAATTTGAGTACTAGAAGTCCTTGATAGGGTTTATAAAAATCAAGTTATGAGCCAGACAAGTTACAGGTCATCTGAGGCATGTTGATTTGGAGCTTGAAAGTTACCCAACTTGCATGACACTTTTTCCCTAGAAGTATGATTCCTATGAACTTTTGGTCAACATGAATGTTGTTCCTTATCTTCGTATCCTTCTAGAAAGTACTAGAAGTCCATGATTGGATTTGTAGAACTCAAGTTATGGCTTTGACAAGTCAAGGGTATTCTGGGTATTTGGAATTACAGGTCATTTTTGGTTATGGGTCCACTTCACTACCTTAGACACCTCAAATGAACTTTTGATCAACTTGAAAGTTGTTCAAAATGATGTTTTTAGTCCAACCATTATCCAAGCATCCATTGATATGGATTCAAAATGGAAGAGTATGAAGAAATTTGGGAAAAAGATCACTTAAGGCATTAAAGAATGAAAAAAAATTCAAAATAAATCATAATGACTCAAAACTTCACAAGTTTGTGCTTATTTTGGTTGGAAATGATATTTTAGGACAATGGCAACTTCACATTTGTGATTTGAGGCTCATTTCATGGACATTGAGTGGATTACTTCATGATGAAGTAACATAACAAATCTTGGCCATTGGATCCATTCATTCACTCAACCTGAGCCATTCATATCCAAGGAGTATTGTGCAAGCTATTGGAGCAGAGTTTGAGTTGAAACAGAGCTGGAACACGCATATGCCATAGTTGAATTTTGAAGGAAAATGAAATTTTGGATTCTCCAATTCGGGCCATGATTGGGCCATATTAAGATCCAAACAGCTTCTATTTAAGTTGATAATCACATTCGGATCATTTTTTGGAGATCAATTGGAGCAAAAACCGTTATTGCAGTTAGGATTTTGGAGCTTTCGAGCAAGAAGTGAATTTGGAGTTTGAGGAAGATTCAAGCATTTCTGAGCATCAAGAATCATCCAAAAGCATTTAGTGAAGCAATCTGCAACATTTGAGGCCAGGATTTGCGCACGAGAACCTCTAATTTGAAGCTTTTTTCCAGGTTTTTATTCTTCAAAACTGCTTTTGATTTAGGCATGTTTAGATTGGAATTAGCATGTGGTTAAGTTGTAGATGTAATCTAGAACGATTTAGGATCATAATGGTGAGGTTTCGTGATGATTCATGAGGATATGAGATTTCTGTTTGGACTTATATCTAGGTGATCCTTGAGAATTAGCATGAATAGATTAGTGGTTCTTGATCTCTGAAGAGTGAGGATCATTTTTGTGTAAACAATTTTGAGTTTGGTGAAATTTGGGTCTGGTGTTGTTGTGCTCGCCAGAGAAGAAGGTGGCACCCTTCTCCAGCCACCGTGGCTGTAATTTCCCTCCTGAATCAGTTTCAAACGAGGAAAATAACTGAGAGGCGTTGATTTCATTGACTGAGTCGTTGCATCTGAGGGTGGAGGTTTAGTCTTCTTAGGGTTTGGTGAGGTGTCTTAGTCTGAAGCGCGAGATATGAATACTTTTCCCAAGAACGGCTGTGATTAGACTATACCATATGGCTTAGTCAACTGAAGTACACAAGGCCTGGGAACCAAAACGCAGCGCTCCATTTAATAGGGGGCACACGCGCAGCCCTTTGATCAGTGGACCAGTAGTCTAATCCTGTGGCCATGATATTTTCTGTTGTTTTTTAATTCTTCAATTCATTTTTGATTTTCTTAAATTGATTTTATCTTCTAAAATTCAGATTAAATTGATTATTGATCAGAAAAATAGGATAAAAATATGTGCATGATCCTGATTTAATTTCTGATTCTCTGATGCCTTTGGATTTTATTTTGATGCCATTTTCAATTTAATGTCTATTTTTCTATTTTTAATAAATGTTTAAAAATGTATAATATGACTATCTTGCTTGTTGATTTTATTGCTAATTCATGCTTTTGATTTTGATGTTGATTTTTGGCTGGCTGATTATAGTCATGTTGATGATGTTGTTGTGATTTTTGTTGTCATTTTTAGATAATTCTAAGTAGGATTTTGGGATAGTTGTTTAGGATCCTTCCTTGTTGGATCCCTTTAGTACACTCTTTGGATTTGGATTTTGTTTGAGCCTTTTGATTTAGGTTTAGCCCCTGGTTTTTGTACCATAGATTGCCAGCACATGTAGGATAATGTAGTATTTTCCTTAGAATTTTTTAGGAATGATTTTATATTAGTTCCCCATTTTACAAATTGGCCTTAGTTTAGGTGACCCTAACTAGGTTAACGTCATAGATTAGTCTTGTAATTGACCTTTAGATGATTCTAAGTCTCATTTCCTTACTTGATAGAATGTAAGTAGGTAGATACCTTATTATAAATTTGCTAAAGCCTTGATAGAGCTTTTGATTCCCCAAGCTTAGGTGATCCTTGTAGCTAGTCTGTAGGGTTTCTTAGAAGTGTTGTGTTGCCTTCTGTCCCCTATGTGATTTATTCCTTGGGCTTTGCCCTACCCTCTTTATCCAAGTCTTGAAGAGGAACCCTCCTAGGAGAGCCTAATCCTTCCTTTGGTTGGATTTTGTGCATTCCTCAGGAGGTTGAGCCTTGAATTGACATTCCCCAGTATAGTACATTCCTTTTGTTTGTACTATCTTTCTCCTTCAAGTCTTGATGAGGAGCCCTCCCGGGAGAGCCTAATCCTTCCTTTGGTTGGATTCTGTGCATTCCTCAGGAGGTTGAGCCTTGGATTGACATTCTTGGCATGGTATATTCCCTTGGTTTATATACTGTCATCCATCTCAAAGTCCTTTTCTTAGGATCCCTCTTGGGAGTGCCTAATCATTCCCTTGGTTGGATTCTGTGCATTCCTCAACAGGTTGAGCCTGAGATGGACATTCTGTGTTGATACACTGCAATCAGTTACCCTTAGATTGATATCTAGGACTAATACCCAGTTTTCTGTCCTATTGACATAGGATCCCTCTTGGGAGAGCCTAATCCTTCCCTTGGTTGGATTCTGTGCATTCCTCAAGAGGTTGAGCCCATGATGGACTCTGGTGTTGATACACCTCCAACCTGATGTAGCATGGGATGACTTCCCTGTTGCTCATTTTGGTCTCTCTCTTGTTTGAATTGCTTGATGCATTAGAATAGGATCATGTTTAGATTACTTTAGGCTAGGAGCATGACTGCTTAGAGGTTGAGTGGGTCTCCCTTTGCTTGTTTGCATGAAGGATTGAGGTGGTCCTCCCCTTGCTTGTGTGTTGTTATTCTTTTCTATCTGTGTGGTTGCATTAGAGGTTGAGTCTGTCTATCCCAGCTTGTCTGTGTTCTTTTTGCTTGATTGCTGAGAGGTTGAGTGAGTCTCCCTCTGCTTGTATTGCTGCATTGCATGTGCATCTTTACTGTTTATCTGTATATCTGTTTACTGTTTAGCTTATGCTTTATCTGTTGTCTGTTCCCCATTGATATGATCCCCTAGGACTCTCACTTCCTTTGATAAGGAAGTGATGATTAGAACTTTAGGTTGAAGCTTTTGCATGATAACATCTAGGAGTTCCCTGTTTCAAACCTCAACCATAGGATGAATCCTTGGCATGACAACGTTAGGACTTGATAGTTTCCCCTTAGTTGTGCCCTCTCTTTCTCATCTTCAAACAAATCAAAATACAGTAATAAAGGCTAATTGGTATCGTACGTTACGAGCCTTAAGCTACTTAAGAAATGATTGTTGGTGGGTTTCCTTCTAATAATCAGGATGTTTAGTATGGTACCCTTTGGGTGACATGCGAGGCATTCACTCCTAGGTCATAGTCTCTAGTGTGATATTAGTTGCAAACATCCATAAAAAACATTTCTTCCATAAAAGACAGAAAACAAACTTCAAACCTTTTTGCCCCGTGGGCCCATAACTCAAGGAAAACTTTTCTGAAGAAAAGAGTGTCGTTAACTCTCAGTTCTACCGCAAACGGTATCGCACAAGTCTCTGACGAGCAAGCTGCATACACCAAACTGCTGGAACTGTTTGTTAACCCTACTCGGAAAAATAGATGAATCTGAACCCCCGTAATCCGTATTATCCCAAACTACGTAAGCTCTGATCTCTCGTATCTGTTGAGAGTACGTAGGCACAATACTGACGTATTGGAGAGCCACCTTCCCCCATCCGTAACCCATAGTTAGGCGAACTATGTTGACTCTGATTTCTCATTCTCTGATGAGAATACGTAGGCATAAAGCGCGATGCTTTGCCAAGTCATTTTTCTTTTCAGACCAGCCTTAATAGGTAGATAGTAAAACCAACTCGTCAGATAAACACTACAAGCGTGGATCCCATCGAGTACGATGGACGTGAGGGGTGATAATACCTTCCCCTTGCGTAACCGACTCCCGAACCCAGACATGGTTGCGATGACCTTGTCTTATACCTTTTTGTCAGGTTTTTCCGATCGTTTCCTTTCCCTTTCTGTGGGATAAATAACGGAAGGTGGTGACTCTTCTGTTTTACCAGTACCTTATTTTCGCAGTAGCGACAGCTGGCGACTCTGCTGGGGACTCTGCTTCCCTATGCGAGTCAATCCTTGCGCTTGCGTGTTTACTTGTTGGGTTTGTGTTTATTTATCGCATTCTACCTTCCGCATTTTATTTTCAGTATGATATGATTATCTGTGCTGTTGTGGGAGGGGCATTCTGATGAGTGAGAAGCCAGACCCAGGCTTGAGAGCTAGTTAGTATTAGAGTGGATTAGTGGTGGACGTGCTTGCTTTGCTTGCATCAGTTCCCATGTAATCCACACTCATACGAGGTTCTCTTTGATGACTTCCTATCGGTCCTTTGGACTCGAGGGGCTGTCGGATCCGAGGATTGTCGACTTTGGGGACCGGTTATTTGGGATTCAACTAAGTGAGGCCGCTTCAAGAGATGATGATACCACACCTTCCTGGGTATCGTATCATCATTTCTTGAAAGTTTGTGACGTTGATGACCGCATAGGATGCTGAACCTTTTCCGTGATTAGGTCCATACCTGTGAGCAAGGTCGGGTTATTGCAGGAAACCTTAACCTTCAGACAACCTGGTTTTCTTGACAGTGAATCGGTATTATGGGTATCAGAGGGTTCTTATCATCAGAGATATGTTTGTTCTTGACAGAGCAGAGTTGTGGTCCTTCTCTTCAACAGCGCAGTCATCTCGATCTCCTGCTGCATGATTGCATTTTGCATTGTTTGCATCCTCATTTGCATATCATTAACGTGTGTTTATGTTCCAAGTGCATATTTCTCCCCTGGTTCTAGTGATCTTGATCCTCATGGCTGATATGGCATCTCTGAAGAAGACTGTGGCTTACAAGCTACCAACACCTGACATCCGAGAGTTACGAGCTTTGATTTCGTTGGCTGATAAGACAGTGATGGAGAATTTTAGAATGAGTTATGGGAGACTTTTGGGTATTGTGTGTAAGCTTTCTATGTATGAGTTGAATGGCCTCTACGCTCTTCTGCAGTTTTACGACCCACAACTCAGATGCTTTGTTTTTCCAGACTATGTCCTAGCTCCGACCTTGGAGGAGTATTCTGACTTGTTAGGGGTGCCTTTGTTGAATCAGATGCCTTATTACTGTGTTGATGGTGAACCTGACTTGGGTAAGTTGACTACCGCTCTTCATGTAGATGATTCAGAGTTGAAAGGGATGGTGTTCAGAAAGATTGGAGTTGATGGTTTCTCTTTGCCTTTCCTGATGGAAAAGGCCCGAAAGTTTGCCAAGAAGGGTCGCTGGTATGTATTCAATGCCTTCTTAGCCCTTTGCATTTATGGGATCGTGCTATTCCCAAGTCATCCAGACTTCATAGGTATGGATGCTTGCCATATATTTGCTTCCGAGAATCCAGTACCCACTCTCCTCGGAGACGTCTACCATTCAGTTCACAGCAAAAATGAAAACAGAAAGGGGAAGAACGTGGCATGTTGTGCTCCTTTACTGTATAAGTGGTTTGCTAGCCATCTTCCTAAGACGGGGCCGTTCATTGATTCTGCTGAGTCTTCACCCTGGTTTGCACGGTTGATGGGTTTGTCTGCTGACAATATCATATGGTTTGATAGAGATCTATTGGGCAAAGATATTGTGTATAGCTGCAGTGGCTTTCCTAACGTCCCCCTGGTCGGAAGGAATGGATGTATTAACTACAATCCCTCTCTGCTAGTACGACAATTTGGGCATGCACTACGAGGTCCTCCTAAAGAGGAAGAGATACAAGAATCTTTGTATCTCACAGGGTTGCTTGAAGGTGACACTTTGGTTAAGGTACAGAATGCTTGGAGCAAAATTCACCGAAAGGGAAAAGTCTTGCTAGGAAAAAGCAACAAAAAGGCCTTTAATCCATATGTGGCTTGGGTCCGAGAAAGAGCCATTTTCTAATGTCGTTTCCTGCAGTGGAACCATGGTATCCTACCGTGTACAAAGAGCCTACCCCAGTTGATATTCAGAAGTTCAACCAGGTACTCCGAGAGAAGGAAGAGCTACGAAAAGCCAACGAAGAGTTGGAGAAAGAGATTGCTCAACTTCGGAGAGAAAAGAACGAAGTTGTGCACACATGCAAGAAGCAGATAGAGATGATCAACCACCTAGGCGCTAATTTGACCAAAGAGACTGATTCTAGAGAACATCCTGGGTTGGACCTGAAGGAAGTGCATGGCGTGTTGACCACCAAAAAGTAGGAGCTGGATAGGGTGTACCAGAAGTTATCCAAGTACGAGACGTTGTGGAGTAGCACCCTAGCCAAGTACAAAGAGCGAGAGGAAAAGTTGAAGCAGCAAGTAGCCGAGCTAGAAGTCTAGATTGGAATCAAGGACAAGAAAATAGAGGCTGAAGCCTCACTTCGACGAGATGTCCAGTATAGATTGGTTGAGAAAAAGGCGAATTTACAGGATTGTCAACTCCGAGCTGATGCTAAGAGGAGTAGAGTGGAGAACCGTTTCGAAGAAGGTGTTTATGGGGGTGTTGCCGAGAACCTCCCAGATATTATCAGGAAGAGGGATCTGCTGATCTAAAGTCTGCTTACCCAACCTGATCATCCCACTACAAAGAAGTTGTTAGAAAATTTCCGTGCCCGTGGCCGAACTTGATCTCTTTGTATTTTCTTTGTACCTTTTATGCATTGATATGCTGATCACCACCAGGCATGTTGGTTGGGGACATGCCTTGTTGCTTCAGTTGTATGTGATTACAGTTGTACGCTGCCCGCGCGGGTTTTTCTGATAAATCTATGAGGATTTCTTTCCATGATTGGATGATAGAATTTATTTGTCTCAGAAACTAGGATCGGGGGGCAATCTCCCCAAGGCACAGACACACGTTTGCATTTGCATGAATCATTTGCATGACAAGTGCCTTGCCATTTTTCTAACCCTTTGTGTATGCAGGTTATTCCAGGATTGAACGAAGACAGATCCACCGATACTCGACCTGAGCGAATCAAGCTAGAGCAATGGAACAAGTTAAGACCGACATCCAAGAACTCAGAGAGAGGATGGACCGCTTCATGGAGCTCATGCAAGTAGTTGCTAACGGCGAAGACCAGCTCAGAACTCTGGTGCAACCTCTGATCTCAAGGGTTGACAGCAACAGTGTGCTTCATGGTGGGAATACTCCAAACCCTCCACTTGTTGAGACTCCTCAGGGTGGCATCCCTGTGACTGGGGGGAATGGAATTGGTAACGACAATGTTGTCACTAACATCGGGCTTAATGGGAATACGACTGGCGTCAGTAACGGTAACTTTGAAGCCAATGGCAATGCTGGTATAGGCCATGGCAACGCTGGAGGAACTAGCAATGCGGGGAACGCTGAGGCTGGTAATATGTATGGTATTGATAATGTTGGGTTTGCTGCTGGCAATGGCAATCAGCCATGGCTAGAGGATTGCCAAGAGGACTTGTTCCCGCAAAAGGGTGCTGAGGGCGAATTGAATTCTGAAGCCCGTTTAAGGTTTAAAGCACTCGAGGACAAAATGAAGAGTTTTGAGAACTTGAATACTATGGGTGCTGACATGACCAAACTGGGATTGATCTCAGACTTCAAGGTGCCTACCAAGTTTAAGGTACCCGACTTTGAGAAGTACAAGGGCACCACTTGCCCCCGTGTTCATCTAAGGTCGTACTACCGAAAGATGTCCGCTCATTCTGAAGATGAGAAGCTGTTGATGCACTTCTTCCAGGACAGCCTGTCCGGCCCATCATTGGAGTGGTATATGGGTTTGGAACCCACCAGTGTACGTACATGGAAAGACCTTGCTGAAGCATTTGTACGCCATTACTAGTATAACAGTGATCTGGCTCCTAACCGGGTTCAACTGCAGAAGTTGTCTCAGAAGAACAACAAGGGGTTTAAAGAGTACGCCCAGAGATGGCGTGAACTGGCAGCGAGAGTTCAGACGCCGATGGTTGAACGAGAACTTGTGGAGATGTTTGTAGCTACACTCCCAGGGGTCTATTATGAGAAAATGGTCAGTGGTATGTCGGGAAGTTTCTCCGATCTCATCATCACTGGAGAGCATGTTGAAAATGGAATCAAACTCGGGAAGATTCAGGGTGTAGCTCTATCCTCAGCTGGAGGAGGACAGCGGTAAGAGGCGTGAAGGTGAGACGAGCGCAGTGGCTAACGCTCAGGGGAAAGGTAAAGGCCAGCGTCATCAGGTCGCTAGCATTACTATCCCTGATGTCCCGCAACCGGAGCAGCAGCAGCAGAATCAGCAAGGGTACAGGAGGTACCAGAACAAAGCGCCTCTGGCAAACCGTCATCTTGAGACACCACCTATGTCATATGCTCAGCTTTTACAAACTTTTCTTCAGCTTCAGCTAGTCCTGAAGAGAACCTTGGCTCCCTTGACAGAGACACCTCCACAGGGCTACGACGCGAATGCGAGATGTAATTTTCACTCGGGGGCACCCGACCACTCGATTGAAAACTGTAAGGAATTCAAGCATAAAGTCCAAGATATGATCGACGCCAAGATCATCAACTTTTCTGATAATGTGTCGAACGTCACAAAGAACCCCATGCCGAACCATGGGGGAGATGAGGTTAATGCCATCATTGAAGAAGAAGATTTGGATTTATTGACTGATGTCAAGGACCTTAAAACACGGCTTGGTTTCGTCAAAGCCAAGTTGATGAAGAGAGGTATCTTTCCGGGCTGTGGAGAGTTATGTATGGATTGTACGATTCGTTCAGAAGGCTGTGAATAGCTGGCAGCAGGGATTCAGAGTCTGATGACCGAAGGAATTCTGCAGTTTAGTCGGAGGGCTAAGAATAAATCGAAGGAGGTAATGCTGAAGCAGAATGATGGAGTTGTCACTATCACCATCCCTCGTAAAACAATAACCATTTATGCGTCAAAGCCACCTATGATCACCATCACGACGGCTGGGCCTATACCATTTGAGAGTACTAACACTGTTCCATGGAATTATGGGGCAGATGTCTACTGTAATGGACAAAAGTTGGAGTTGGAGCCATCTGGGAATCGGTTGACAACCTAGTTGGAGCTGGGGGAATAACACGTAGTGGAAGAGTGTTCGCTCCACCTGAGGTTGTGGCTGACAAAACTGACAAAGCTGAGAAAGCTGACAGAGGTAAGGGTAAGGTCGTTGAAGAAACCTCTTGTGGGGTAGAGAAAGACCTACTTGTAAAAGACGCCGAAGAATTCATGAGATTGATCAAGAAAAGTGATTATAAGATCGTTGATCATCTTCATCAAACACTGTCTAAGATCTCCATTCTGAATTTGTTGTTGTGTTCTGAAGCATACTGCAATGCTCTGCTGAAGGTTCTAAATGCAGCGTATGTTCCGTAAGAGATCTCAGTCAACCAGCTGGAGGGAGTAGTTGCTCACGTGAATGCTAGGAATGAATTAGGGTTTACTGACCTAGAGCTGATGCCGAAGGGAAGAACCACAATAGTGCCTTGCATATCTCGATAGAGTGTCGAGGAACAGTTATGTCTCATGTGTTGGTGGACACGGGATCATCGTTGAATGTTCTCCCAAAGAAAGCTCTGATGAGGTTAGATACGAGGGGGCTGATTTGTACACTCAGTGACCTGGT
The DNA here is from genome assembly GCA_963859935.3 of Lathyrus sativus. Taxonomy (NCBI): domain Eukaryota; kingdom Viridiplantae; phylum Streptophyta; class Magnoliopsida; order Fabales; family Fabaceae; genus Lathyrus; species Lathyrus sativus. Next base: position 140,597,994 of record OZ012741.1, on the reverse strand, counting down.
TGTAAAAGCTTTCGATGGAACTAAGCGTCACGTCTTTGGAGAGGTAACTCTACCCATTCAAGTTGGGCCGGAAACTTTCGACGCGGTCTTCTATATCATGGATATCATGCCAGCCTATGGTTGCCTGTTGGGCCGGCCATGGATCCATTCTGCTGGTGCCGTGACCTCCACATTGCACCAAAAGCTGAAGTATGCTGTGGGGGGCAGCATTGTAACTGTTTGTGGTGAAGAGGACATAATGGTGAGCCATTTATCATCTTTCAAATATGTTGAGGTGGATGGCAAGATCCAAGAAACGTTGTGCCAAGCGTTTGAAGCTGTTAAGGTCAAAGATGTGACTCCAGTGATGATTGAGAAACCTGAGATGACTCTCTCTTCCTTCAAGAAAGCTCAGGATGTTGTTCAAGCTGGCTCTACCCCAGGCTGGGGGCAAGTTCTGGAAATCCCTAACAAGCAGGATACGTTTGGGTTAGGGTATTCTCCTTCTGCTGATGCTTCCTCATCTCGCAGCGCGCCGTGCGTCAAAGGGCCAATCCGGTTCACAAGAGGTGGGGTGATATTTGATAATGTCAACACCGTGTCTGAAGACGACGAAGATAGTGATTGCGACATGGACTCCTGGATTCAGCCGAGCAAACTAGGCCAAAGCCTCAACAACTGGTCCGTCCAGGATGTCATCCAAGTGACAGGCAAAGAGTAATGATTTACTTTCTCCAATTATTGTACAACCCTATGTCCTACCCGGGGCATAGCGGTTTTATTGCCAGAGCCTTGTTTGGTTATGTACATACAATTTATCAATAAATCAAAAGGCGTTTTCTTTGCATTCAAATTTTGTGATCACTGTTATTCCTGCTTTTATCTTTTGTTTTGAAAAACAATAAAACGACAATACAGTTTGTGCTAACCTGATATCCTTGTTTTAAGCTTAACCCTTGTTATTGCAGGATTCACATCGCAGATGACATCGACTATGAACCTTCTACGACTCACTTTGACTTCGATTGCCCGATATATCAAGAAGAAGAAGAGATTGATGAAGACGAAGACCTTCCCGAAGAGTTGGCCCGTTTATTGAAGCAAGAAGAGAAGGTCATTCTGCCTCACGAAGAAGAGATTGAGATTATGAATCTGGGTTCTGAGGAACTTGTCAGAAATGTCAGGATAGGGGCTGCATTACAGGGCGATGTTAAGAGAAGATTGGTCGAGATGCTTCGAGAGTATAGTGACATATTTGCTTGGTCATACGAAGATATGCCCGGACTCGACACTGACATAGTGGTTCATCATCCACCACTGCGAGAAGATTGTCCTCCCGTTAAGCAGAAGCTTAGAAGGACACGACCAGATATGGTCGTTAAGATCAAAGAAGAAATGCAAAAGCAGCTGGATGTTGGCTTTTTAGCGGTCACTACTTACCCTCTGTGGGTCGCCAACATAGTACCTGTACCGAAGAAGGACGGTAAGGTGCGGATGTTCGTTGATTATCGGGATTTGAATAGGGTGAGCCCTAAAGATGATTTCCCGCTCCCTCATATTAATGTGTTGGTCGACAATACAACTTAGTTTTTCGTGTTTTCGTTCATGGATGGTTTCTCTGGCTATAATCAGATCAAGATGGCGCCGGAGGACATGGAGAAAACCACGTTTATTACCCCTTGGGGAATGTTCTGCTACAAGGTAATGTCCTTCGGTCTGAAGAATGCAGGGGCCACTTACCAGCGAGCGATGGTCACTTTGTTTCATGACATGATTCACCATGAGATTGAAGTTTATGTTGATGACATGATTGTGAAGTCCCAAGCGGAGGAGGGACATCTGGTCAATTTGCTGAAGCTTTTTGAGAGGCTTAGGAAGTTCAGGTTGAGGCTGAATTCTAACAAGTGTACTTTCGGAGTACGGTCTGGAAAATTACCGGGGTTTATTGTGAGTGAAAAAGGCATTGAGGTTGATCCTGCGAAGATAAAAGCAATACAAGATATGCCAGCGCCAAAGACTGAAAAAGAAGTTCGTGGTTTCCTGGGCAGGATAAACTACATTGCAAGGTTTATATCTCAGCTCACGGCCACGTGTGAACTGATGTTCAAACTACTGAAAAAAGATCAGGCGATTATCTAGAACGAGGATTGCCAGAAGGCATTTGACAAGATAAAACAGTATCTGTAGGAACCTCCAATCTTGACACCCCCAGTGGCAGGAAGACCCTTAATCATGTACTTGACAGTTCTTGAGAATAGCATGGGTTGCGTTCTCGGTCAGCACGGCGAGACTGGCAGAAAGGAGCATGCCATTTATTACATGAGTAAAACGTTCACAGATTGTGAGTCCCGTTACTCAATGCTCGAAAAAACATGTTGCGCACCCGCGTGAGCTGCTAAACGTTTACGATAGTATATGCTCAATCACACAACCATGTTAATTTCGAAGATGGATCCGATCAAGTACGTCTTCGAGAAGCAAGCGCTTTCAGGCAGGATTGCCCGATGGAAAATGGTGTTGACGGAGTATGACATTCAGTATGTTTCCCAGAAGGCCATCAAGGGAAGTGTATTGTCTGAGTACCTTGCTGAACATCCTATCGAAGATTATCAGCCGATGAAATTTGAATTCCCTGATGAGGATATCATGTTTCTCAAAGCGAAAGATTGTGACGAACCGTTGCCCGACGAGGGGCCAGATAGGAAGTCCCAGTGGAAATTGATATTTGATGGGGCAGTTAATTCCTACGGAAGTGGTATTGGGGCAATCATCACGACTCCCCAGGGATCCCACATCCCGTTCACTGCCAGATTAACTTTTCCAGTCACCAACAATGAAGCAGAATACGAAGCATGCATCATGGGTTTGGAGGAAGCTATTGATTTGAGAATCAAAAACCTGGATGTATACGGTGACTCGACACTTGTTGTTAACCAAATTAAAGGGGAATGGGAGACGTGTCAGTTGAATTTGGTTCCGTACATGAATTATGCCAGAAGGTTGCTTCCGTTCTTTGATCGAGTAGAACTCCATCATGTGCCTAGAGCAGAAAATCAGATGGCTGATGCCTTAGTGTTGCGGTGAAAATCGGATACCAAACTATTAATTAGTTTGAATCTTTAACTCAATTTACAACCGAACTTTGATTTGTCCAAAGGAAGGGATAAAGATCGAAATTCTCACAATGCAATGCAAATGCAAGCTAGAGAGTTTTAGGTTCGGGGTTGGTTAAACTTAGGGAAGGTGCTAGCATCCTAAGTTTCTGTAGTATCCTACAGGAACCTCTTGTTTTTATGTTTGTTTATTGCTAAGTGTTTATCTACTTAATGGTTGAAAGACCCTAGTGGTTTATATCTAAGTATACTCGATAAGATGTCGCATCTTATGCCTACATATCCTTATGGGAGTGGAATCAGAGTATCTGTAGTTCCCCTAAAGGGTATGAGGAGTTCTTTGACTTTGGTCAAAGTTCCTACGGGTTTAGGGTAGTTGATTGATTGATTTTAGGAGAAGAGATGTGTTGTCATTTTAAGGGAGATTTAACCGCCACAAGTTGTAGGAATGTAGTCTTTGCATCATCTTAAGAGAAGGGCTCAAGTACTCGGATAGGGATCGACGAGGTACGCCTCCATCTTAAGGCAAAGTTCCTACGATATTGATTGTATTGTTGTGGGGTGGAGATTCTATCTCGCTTAAGATGATTAACATCTTTCTCTATTGTGTTTGAATATTGTATTGATTTGAGTTGTTTGTATTGTGTTTATTTCTATGTTGTAGGAGAAAGGTCCTTTTTATGGGTAAGATCTATCCTAAAGATCAACTTGAATGGGATCAAGGATCATGTGGGGAGAATGATGCAAATGTGAATGCACTACACACGATTGTTGAATCATGTGTAGGGTTTTCCTTTGGACGGAATGCAATGCGAAAATAAGATAATGTAAATTGCTTGTAAAATAAATTGCGGAAATGGTAAAGCATACACATACGCATGAAAGCTCTGAAGTGTGTGAGAGTGAATGTGTCGTGAAGTGAATGTGCACGATTAAGTTGTATTTTACGATGTTGATTTTAATTGGATTGCTTGGAAAAGGGGTGTCATCGATGAGATTTGATTTTAAGGGCAGTGTTGGATTATTTTTAAGAAAGGGGTTGCGTTAGATTCGTTTTAGTAAAAAAAAGTTTATTATCACATTAGAAGTTAATTTACTTAAAAAGTTTCTAATATAAAAAAAGTGTAGTTGTTATTATTAACAATTGTTATTTAAATTATACAAATGACTTTACTATACAAAATTATTTTCTCTTACTTAAGTTGTTATAAAATGTTTTATTTATTATTATTTTATATTAAAACAAATTAATTAAATGTGGGACCAACTAAATAAAAGTTGATGGCTAAATAAAATGCAATTTATAAAAAGTTTTTCTTTCTTAATACAATTGTTTAGTTATTAACAAATGAGGTGCAAATTATTTTTAAAAGGTTATTAAAATTGGGGGAGTAAATTATTAAGTAAATTATTATAAAAGAAAGTTTTGATTAATAATAGTGAAGGTTGCTTAATTGGAAAAAAAACTGATTTAAATAAAAAGGATTAAGTAATTGGGATTATTTAAGAGGTTAAAAAAGTTTTTAGTTATTAATAAAATGAGAGTCATTTTAAAAGGTTATTAAGATAAAATGATTCTAATTATTATTGTAGGAGCCAATTAAATTTGAAAATATCTTTATGAATAATGTAAAAAAAGGATTTTATGATAACATGATATATTAAAAAGAGTTTAGTGAAATATTAAATTAAATAAATAAATTACCTAATAAAGAGGTTAATTAAAAAGATTATTAGTTTAAAAAAGTGTTGATTAAGGTTTGATTACAGCTTAATTAATTTTAGAAAGATTAATTAATTAGATATTAGACAGGTAATTAAATTAATTAAAAAGGTTAACGGTTAATTGGTTGATTAGGGGGGATTAGTGAGTTAATTAGTAGAGGGTGTGTGATCAAGTGTTACGCGGGTGCAGACTTATGGTGGGGCTGCGCAAATGTGGGGCATGCGATCAGATCAGGGATAGATCTGTTGGCTGTGACTGTGTAGTGTGTGGTAAGTATTGTGTGTTCGATTATCAGATTACAATAGGTTACACCATCAAACAGATAACCTTAAATCCCCTTTCCCCCAATTCGTCCCCTTCAACGCGATCTCTGATCGTGGTTCTTCCGCTCACTCTTCATTCTTCTCGCTTTCCTTTTTGTTCTTCCATTTCTTTCACCAGTTTTCTTCTTCTTCCTGAAATCACAGAGAGAAACAAGTCAAATAAGATAACAGGTTTTACGAAATATCACTTACAGAGCGACGGTGTTTTGTAGGTTTTCGGTTGGAGGAGTGAAGAACAAGGGTGATAATGGTTCGCGAAGGGGTTTTGATGGACGTCCGACGATGGTTTTGGCAGCGAGGGATACTTGCGGTTGTCGGCGGAGGTGGTCTCGCTGAAGATGGTTGACGGCGGCGGAAGAGGTTCTCCGGTGATGGATTCGCGGTGGAGCTTGCAAAGATAAGTTTCTTGTTATTTTGATTTACAAAAATAGGTTCTGATTTGTGATTTTTGAACTTGTGGTTTTCTGTTGTGGGTGAGCTAGGGTTTTGTCGTGAAATGATTTGTGGATTTTCTGCGCACGGATTATTGGGAATTTTTCTATGAAGGTTGGGGTTTTGCTATGATTTCATTGTCTATCCCCCCTGATATGTGTTGTTTTGTCTCAAATTATAGGCACGCGCGGATCTCCTTGGTGCAGGGTTAATAGCTGGAGTTAAAGGGTATATCCTTCCTTTCCATCTTTGATTCTTATATGTCTGATGTTGCAGATGGCATGGTAAATTACTTTCCATTCTCAAAGGGACATGTCTAAGACACACTTTAAACCCCTTTCAATGCGTGTCGGTTCTTGCTTGGAAATGAATTGTTGGCTATTTCAAAAAACGTGATATCTGCCCTGATTTATGCCATAAATGTGCTTTGACTTGCTTGAAAATCTTCCTCCTTTCTTTGGCTTAAACTGATTGCTTTAACTGCTTGATGTTAATGTTTTTTTACTCTGTATTTGAATACTTTTATTCATTTTACCATCGTTGTGACTAATGGATTTGAATTGGACTGCAGTTATTATGTTGACCAAACCGGTGATATCTCTTTGTGTTACTGTCATCAAATGGACCATATTATTATACTGCATTGAGATGTTCATGACAATACTCGCCTACCATCCTTGAACTGGAGCAGAAGAGGACAATAGTTTTGCAGGGAAAAAACCTCAGAAGGTTCTGTTCTTCAACTTGGTTTTGTTTCTCAATGGCCAGCTTCGAAACACAATGGTAGGCGTGTGGCGTCAGCGTATGCACGGAAGCTACATGCGATGGCTGACTATTTATGATAGAGAACAAAAGTTACTGATGTTGTTGATGGGACTGCAAGCGCTTCATGTGTGAAGGGACATGTTGTGAAAAACACACCGGGTACGTCTCAATCTAGCCAAGCTGCGACTCCTAGGGATAATGAGGATTTTGGTCGGTCTTTAAGACCAAACACTTCCTTGCATCATAATTTCTCGACTTCAGTCTAGGAAAGTATGGATTTCAATCTTGTTGTATGGTGCAAGCTTCTGGTCTTGATGTTTATTGCATTTGGCATCAACTTCTGTCATGTCTGTCATTTCTGTGGTCCCATAATCCCCATGTTTACCATGACCTCTTGTAGAAACATGATTAGCAGACGGTTCAATAACACTTTTATATATTGCAGGTTTTGACGTTTCATGTCTGGTACCTGAGGCTCTGGGATGCAAATTACTGTTTGCAGTTGCGGTTTAATCATTGATTGTTGGAGGTTTTGCAGGCTGTTCTAATTAATCATTGTATGGCTTTGACAGGTTGTGGTGCCGACGTTGCGTAAGTTGGTGGCAGGGTGTTTGATTGTTCACAGAGATACATGACGGTTTTCATGCCGCAAAGAGGAGGTTCAACGGGTTTGTCGGCTTCCAATATAGGACTGCGTTCTGATACTTTTTCAAATTTGAATGCTTCAACGGGGCAAATCCGGTTAAAGAGTTGTTGGTGTTGAGTTTCTTTTAGGAAGGCAATCAAAACCGGGTCTTTATGCTTCGAATCGTTTTGAAAAAACAGGTTGCGATTTCTTCTTTTGCACATGATTTCCATGATTAACCACCGAGGATAATGAAGAGTGCACATGTTTCTGTGGCCGGATTCTGAGAGCTTTTATGATTTTACGACATACTGTTGTTTTCTTTTGCAGGTTGTGGCAGCCTTTAATGAGCACTTGATGAGTTATTTATGACTCATTTTTGGTTCAAATGCAGGCCAATGTCTTTTAATGGAAGCTGAGGGATGGATGAAATCGACAGAAACGACAAGGTGCAGAGACCTTCTTCCCATGATCCTTTCCTGGACTTCTGTTGACTGGTGCTTTGGTTGTTTGCAGATGAAGGTATTGCAGGATTGAGAAGGACTCAACGGTTGCTCAAGAATAGCCTGAGGCGAGGCTTATGCGTAAGGAAAGGATAGACAGCGAGAAAGTGAGAGATACCGCCATGTCGTTAAATGAAGTCTAGATATACAACTCTGACTTATCCCTTTGATTGTAAATACATAACTCTGACTTTGTACCTTATATAGCTTCATGTTATATCAAGACTCCAATTGTCCAATATAGGAAATTAGGCTTTGTACTAACTTAATTTATTGAAGTATGTTGCCTCAAATAATTAATTTCCTTTATCCCTTTCATCATTTGGATTACATCGGAACCTTGAAGTCTTCATGTGACTCCTTATGATAATAAAATTTGGTCGTGAACTTTAACTTGGCTTGATTAGAATTCTTGTCTTGAATTGATTAATGACTCTTTGACTTGGAAGCTCAACTTGGAGTTTGAGTTTTAATATCAAGTTTTGGATGTCGGTCAAAAAAACCTTTAAAATGAAGAATCCTTCATGTGGATTAGCTCTTATCCAAAGTCATGTATTTGCAAAAATGATGAAATTCGTCGAGAACACAGCTTAAATAAACCTTGAACGTTAAGCGGACCTAATCAAATCTGAGGTTCTCTAAGCCCGATGATGTAGGAATTCTTGTATTAAAAAGGTAGTGATAATAATTATTCCGCATTATGCCATTGTAAACAAATTGGAAGCGGACTCCAACAGCGAGATTTGCCTTAGCTTCTATAAAACTCTTGTGATGATATCTTCGACTTTCGAAGTGGTAATTTAGCATTTTTGAACGTTTGCAATTTGTGGAGCATATGGACCAATGCATCCCGAGCTTTAAGCTACTTATCATCTTTAAAATTCTTGAACTCCTTTGAATAACAATCGCCACAAATCTTGTGAAAAACTTTCTTTCGCAATTTAAACCTCTTGTATGATGAATAGGTTTGAGATTACCCCTCAAACCGATGTAGGAACTTTGAACTTGCTTTTTGCATTCACAATTTGGATTAGTCTACAAACTCATATCATAAGCGAGAATCTTCAATCAACTGATGATCTTGAACAACACCTCCTCTACTTGAATCTCAAAGGGGTACACATGAGGCGAGCTTTTAGATTATAATAAGTGCACATAAAGTCTCCATGAATTCTTGAACTTTCAGTAGCGGACCTAACCTCACAAAGCAAAATAAACAAAACGGTTAAGATAGTTAGTAATGTGGATGATTGATCGTGAGAATGAACGCTATCTCCACTCGATATTACCGCGTCTGCACAAATTGGTTAGTCACATAAATATTAAATAAATTCAAATAACAATAGAAAATGTGCAAAAAGAGGTGGCATCTTACGGTCAAAAATTAGGGTGCAACACTTAGCCATGTTTGGCTTCGATGTATAAAGTCAATTTTTGGAATGAAGCCCCAAGAATTGTCATTTCCCGCCTTGATAGACCTGCATTCGTTTTTGCAATTGAGGAAGCCTCCGATGGCAAGCCATGGTTCCATGATATCCATACTTTCCTTATGACTAAGGAGTATCCTGCGGGAGCGTCAACCCAGACTTTCCTTATGACTAAGGAGTATCCTGCGGGAGCGTCAACCCAGGATAAGAAGACTCTGAGGAGACTGTCTGGAAATTTCTATCTCAATCCTGATGGAGTTCTGTATAAGAGTGTTGCACCCCAAATTTTGATCTCTTAGATCTTCATCATCATTCTAGGATCATCATCATTTGATTATCTAACCATAACCTATTTCAAGTTTGTCTTTGTCAAGATACAGATGAATCAGGGTTTCGTACAGTCAAGAATCGTGGTTTCGATGGTTTGATCAATCAATGTATTGGATTGATTCTCCATGAAATAAGTCTCTGCATCATCAAAGATACTCCATTGGGTCAAGTGTGAATCCAAGTTGAGGTTGTCACCCAAGGATTAAGAACAGTGCACTTCAGGACACCCGATTAGGGTTTCTAATTAGGAAAAGTCAACTGAAGTTTGACTTTTGATTAAAATAGTGTTCCAATGATGGAATCATGGTCCATGAAGCTCATATGGCTTAGTGAATTTCACTCAAGAAGTTTCAAGACCTCAGAGGACCCAGAACACCAACAGTCGATTCAGAGTTCTTCAATCAATCGGTTCGTCTGACTGAAAAGTCAACTCATTGACCAACATGGTTTTGACCCAAAATTGAAGGCAATTATGTTCCTAATGGTATATAACATCTATTCATGAAGTTTGGTGACCATAGGATCAAGAATTGATAAGTAATCAAAAAGTTGGGAAATTAAGGTGTTGAAAAGGTCAAAGTCATAACTCCTTAACCACACAAGGGTTTTTGACCTAGTTTCAAAGGGAATGAGTTCCTAACACAAGCATAAATATTATAGTACCTAATTGAGGATTTTTAAACAGTACAAGTGGGTTCCATAACTCTTCCTAGTTAGAGAGAACCAAGATCCACAAGTTGGCAAAAACTCACATTCGCAAAACTAGGTCAGCATGAGTTTTTTTTATTCCAAAACCTCTCCAAATCGATGCTAATCAAAGACTAAACCTTATTTATGATGTTTTCATTGATAATGAACATTTTTAATATCAATTCCCACGAAAATGGCACAAAGATCAAAGGAAATCATTATTTAATGCAAGTTGCAAAAGTGAATCGTGAAGAAAGAGAAGAAAGATGGCTACCCTTGTCAAATCATCAACTTTACTTCAACAAGTCATCTCCTAACCTATCAAGCATGATGAAAACAATATATAGGGCATGGAGAATATATTAGTGTAGTGGCTTAAAGACAAGTATGAAGATTGCATTGGAAAACTCAAAGATTTTCATGATGGAAGGTTAAAATTGGCAATTTGCTTCACTTTTGCCCATACCCTTATCCAAGGTCTTTGGCTATAAATAGAACTCACTTACTACATCACAAAGACACCAGTTCGATGCTAGAAACCATCTAGAACTGTCTCCCTTACACAATCACCAAATTCTTGCAAAATCTCACTAAGTCTCCAAAATCCCTCAAAATCTATTTTTGCAAAACACCTTCTAAAACCATTTCCAAACTTTTTCCAACTCAAGAAACACTTCAAACACATCAAATATGATCCAAATATCTTCCACACTTATGTAACAAGGTTTGAGTGAGTTGGTCTTTGAAACCTTTGGATTTTAGAGTTTTTCCTTCATTTACAAGGCATTTCGTCCACTAGCTTACTTGGAGGTTGTTTGGAGCATCTATTCATCAACCTAGGAACATTTGAAGACCTTGTAAGAGCTCTCAATATCTCAAGTTTTCTTATTGCTTAAGCATGCTTCAAGAGGTAAACCTAAAACTCATAATTGTGAGCTTTCTACTTGCATTTCACATGCTACCATGAATGTTTTTAGGGTTTTTACCTTCCTATCTCTCATTTATTCATTTCAAAACTTTAATTTTATTCTCTTTTGAGTTTCATTTTAAAGTTATGATTTTGGCTTGTTAGCATCCTTGTGTACTTGAGTTTGACTAAAACTCTTGCTTGTAACAATTTGTGTTTAATCATCATTAAAACTTGAAAGTTTTCTCTCATGTTGTTTTGAACTTCTCACTTACATTTGTTGTGACATTGTTTGTTTAGGCATGATGCCTGTAAGTATACACGTCATCTTGTAAGCCCTATTAAACCTTATCTTTGTTAAGATGCATCTTTGTTAAGATCCCCTTCCATCTTTATTAAGATGTACCCCATTCTTCGTCAAGATATGTCTTTGGTTCTCACCTCTTGTCATTAAGTCTTGTAAGAACTTCCCCCTTTCATGATATCGTGACATCTTGATACTTGCTTTGGTTGTGACCATCTATCTTGATCAAAATCATTAATATTGTAATACTTGCTTTGGTCATAACCATTTATCGTGTTTGAAATCATTGCCTGATATTGAAATATCTTAAATGCTTACTTTGGTTGTAACCATCTATTCTGATTAAAATCCTTACCTATTGTAATATGCTTGCTTGCTCTTGGTTGTAACCATATCCCTTATATTCATCATGTGTGAATGCTTATGCTTTGATAAGTTTACTTTCCCCAAAGTGATAGAACTCTTTAGTTCTCATACCAGTTGCCTCCTCTTTTCCCTTCCAAAGGAAAGTCTCTCTATTGACCATGGGGTCACAGATAGCTCATAAACTCATAGGTCTGGATAGAACCTTCTCCCTTTTTGGTCTGAATAGAACCAATAGGATATAAACTCATAGGTCTGGATAGAACCTTCTCCCTTTTTGGTCTGGATAGAACCAATAGGATATAAACTCATAGGTCTGGATAGAACCTTCTCCCTTTTTGGTCTGGATAGAACCAATAGGATATAAACTCATAGGTCTGGATAGAACCTTCTCCCTTTTTGGTCTAGATACAACCAATAGGATAAAAGCTCATAGGTCTGGATAGAACCTTCTCCCTTTTTGGTCTGGAAAGAACCAATAGGATATAAACTCATAGGTCTGGATAGAACCTTCTCCCTTTTTGGTCTGGATAGAACCAATAGGATATAAAATCATAGGTCTAGATAGAACCTTCTCCCTTTTTGGTCTGGATAGAACCAATAAGATATAAACTCATAGGTCTGGATAGAACCTTCTCCCTTTTTGGTCTGGATAGAACCAATAGGATATAAAATCATAGGTTTGGATAGAACCTTCTCTCCCTTTTGGTCTGGATAGAACTAATAGGATTAAAATCATAGGTCTGGATAAAGCCTTCTCCCCCTTTTGGTCTGGATAGAACTAATAGGATTTCAATCATAGGTCTGGATAGAACCTTATCCCCCTTTTGTTCTGGATAGAACCAATAGTATTTAAACTCTTAGGTCTGGAGAGAACCTTCTCCATCTTTAGGTCTGGATAGAACCAATTGATCCTTATTCTGTAGTTCGTGCCCGAATTATGACCGCTCTGATTTCTTATTGGACAATGAGAATACGTAGGCACAAGATGCGACATCTTGACGAGCAACCTTCCCCCTTCTCCCACCTTTTGGTCTGGATAGAACCAATTGGTCTCACAACTTAGAACTTTAGGATAGAGTTTGGTTAACTCTATGTAAGAATCATGGAAATGATTACTTACTTCCCTTTCTTGAGAGTTCAATATAGATCTAGAGAGTTTCGTGAAACTCTACACAAGCATGGATATTTTTGTTCCCCTTTGAACCTTGATCATAATCGAGTGTTCTTCAACCCTGGTGAGGTGAACTACGATTGCTCTGATTCTATCCTTGTTAGGATACGTAGGCAGAGGACGCGATGTCTTTGCGAGCAAGCTTAGAAACTATCTTTAGGTTTTAACCTTCATCCTTTACCCAATTCCAACCTTAGCAAACATTTATCAAACTTAGTATGCAAACAAACAAAAGGTTCCTGTAGAGTACTACAAATGTTTAGGATGTGAAATACCTACCCTATGCATAACCAACCCCCGATCCCCGAATCTCTTAGCGTTGTTGTTACATCGCAAAAAGGGTTTTTCTTTCTTTAGACCTTTCCTTTGGATAAATTAAAGTTCGGTTGTTCAAGAATTTAATATTCAAGTTAATCAATAGCTTGGTATCACGATTCTCACCGCAACAGAAATGGCGATTTCACTGGGGACGTGATACTTAACTTGACGGTTTAGCCTATTTTGTTTAATTGCATGCTGTATTTGTAAATATTTGCTTAACATGTATATTTGTCAATATTTTTGTTTAATTGTTGGATATTTGGGTGCTTTGAGTGGTGAGACGGTCCTATACCCGGACTTGAGTGAAATTATGATAGGATGGTGGTATATTCAAGAAGGCTTATAGGGAGTCGATTACCGACCAAGCTAACTTGAGAAACCGCCGCTCAGTGTAGGCCCTCTTGAAAGTTTAGTATTGTTGATCGAGTAATCGTGAAAATAATGCTACTTTCAACGAAGGAGCCCGTCACACTATGGACTTTTAGAATACATCCTACCCCATTTTGGCCTTATTAGGACGTAGTGCGATGGCTATAAGGAAGTACTTCCGAAGTAGTTGATACGCGATACTACACTCGGGCGAGACTCTCTTGAGAATGTTATCGATTACCGAGTGATTTGAGAAATTGATAATATCCGAAAGATGGGTTGTTCACCCTGGGAACTTTGTTAAGAACCCGTTTGGCAGGTACAAATTAACCCATAGTACAAATCCTCGGGGATGGGTAGACCTTTAACTCCTTTCTTTGATCTTGAGCCTAGGAGACCTTTGTATATGCATTGTATTTGTGAATACTTGCCTTTGTGTTATGTGTGCATCATCTCATCATATCACAAACATATCATGTCGCAACTAGTTTTGTAAAACTCAGTCGATCTCTGGTATTTTTAAGAGTTGTAACTTTTCCAACGTCTGATGAAAAGGGGTTTTAACCTAATTAAACTTCTGAGTTTTGTAAAATCAGTTACGTTTTTGCACTTGCATCAGCATTTTGCATACCATTCTTCATCGTGTCAGTCCTTTGGTTCATTCTATGTTCTGCTGATATCAGAGAAAAAGGGGGAGAGTATATCACAAAAGCTAGTATTCAAAGGGATGGATCACCTTGAGCAGGAAAACCAAGCCCTCCGGGAAGAAGTTGCTCGATTGAAGAGTAACACCGAAGCTTTCGCTACTACCGTTAGGGATATAATGGATACTCATGAACAGGAAAACCAGAAGCTCAGTGACGAGCTAGAGAGGGTAAAACGTGCCAAGAGGAGTCTGAAAATTTTTATCAGAGATTTGATCTTGTCCCAACGACAGGAGGAATCAGCTTCGTCCACCAATCAGCCATATGGTGGGTCTCTGAGTATTCCTATACCTTATGCAAGGTTGCTCCCCCTACTTTTGCAGAATGGTTTAGTCCAAAAGGAATTTCCACCCGTTCTTCCTCCAGGCCATCAAAGTTATTTCACCGCTGACGTTTTCTGCGCCTTCCATCATGGAGCGCCAGGTCATGATATTGAGGAATGTTACATCCTCAAGAACAAGGTGAAAGAGATGATTGAGGCAGGAGTCATATCGTTCAAGATATGTGAACCTCGAGTATGAATCAACCTTCTGCTTGACGAAGAAGCAACCCCATCCCTGCATAGGGTTGACTAAAGAAGAAGGCCCTTGATAGTGCTCTTTCCTTGTTTTGTTAAACAATCTTAATTCCCTAAGGCTGGCAGCTGTAGACTGTTTCAGCATGTGTTCTAACTTCTTTGTATTTGATTTGGTTGTAAGCTGTTGTTTATTTGAATCTGGAAATATTAATGAAATGTTTGTGCATCTTTTTATTAAGTCCATTCGTTTCACTCTTTCTTTTTTCCTTTCATTATTATGAAATACGAAAAATGCAAAAAATTCTTTTCTTTACTAAACTGTTGTTTAAAGCAAAGATTGGGGAGGATGATGAAAATTATATCCATAACTGCTATTGATATGCTTTCAATTTAACTTTGCCGATGATGTAAGGCATTGTTTCAATCCCTAAACACTGGAGAAATAAGGAAGATAATCCCTCGTTAACCCCTTCGAGCCTAGAAGTAGGAGTTTTTCTTTCTTAACAAAAACAGAAACCTTAAATCTCAAACCTGGGGGTGGGTAGTTCTCAGTTAACTTGAAGATGTTTGCATACAAGACACTTTTCATATAAAGGTAGTGCACTCAGGCTTTCCTTCGTACACAACAAGAAAGTGTCGAAGATGCTTTTCAGCATAAAAGACGATGATGGTTCGCCGTAGCCATTAAACTAGGTGGTCACCTCCTTTCTAAAAAAAAAAGAGAAGAAGAAAAAAGAAAATTGAAAAGCCCGCTAAGTCAAAACCTATGAAGGAGACTTAGGCAAAAATGGGGCATCCCATTGACTGTATAATCGAACAAGACAGTTCAGACAAAAGTCAGGGATGACAAAAGAGAGGAATTCTGCAAGAGTTATCACTCTTTAAAATCCTCGAATAGCAAAAGCTATCAAATACTGTAAGGGAGTTGTAACTACCTTAGGTTTGTAAACCATCGCCAACTATCACCAGTCCAATTCTTAAAGCCTATAAGAACCTGAATGTATAGTTTGAGTTAACTGAGCGTAGGATTGGAGTTCATCATGGAGAATGGGTGGGACAAATAACTTTGAGCCTTTATCCTTTGTTTCATGAACCGTGAACCAGGCCATATTACAACCCTTAAAAGACCTAATTGAGGTAAAGTTGTTTTGAAAGCATATTACAACAAGGTTGGATAACCTGACTCCTAATGATCTTTGTTAATTGTGTGTGTTAATCACTTTATCCATCATCTGTAAAAAGATTGGATCACTTTCACTTTGATCACTTGATCACTCCGCCGTGTGTGTTTCATTAAAAAATGTTTTCAAAAGATTGCATGAATTTTACATTGAAAATTGCCAATTTTTAATGAACATCATTGCGTGCAAAACAATCCAATATCAAAGGAATCCCAACAAGCGTTGTCAGCTAGGGAATATGACATGATGAAGGAAGCTCAACCTGGGGAAACCGATTTGAAGGATTTGTTAATCATTTGTTCAGCTAATTAGAGCCAACCAGGTCGAGACCAGATGAAGCTCTCAATGAACAGTTTAGTCTGAGGCAAATCTTTTGCAGATACCAGCTAGCAGAGGCAAGTTTGTTCCCCAGTCGTTACTTCCACAGTCTGAAGACTTTGTTGTACAAATACCGTTAAACTGGGGCAATCACGTCGAGATTTGTAAATCTCTCTATAAGAGTTTGAAGGCATTGAAGCATCTTTATGCTAGTTCTCTTGGTGGTTTCTTCCCACAGACCATGTAATCTGGGGCAGAAAGAGTTGGAGACTGCTTGTCGCAAGAGCTGTTGCTCACTTGAAGAGGTTATTATCATAATGGGGCATAAATATTTTGGTCTCATGATACCCTTTGTCAGCTCTCCGATTAAGTTGTTACTTCGGTTGATCTGGGAATCTCTTGATTTGGTTTTTCATCCAACAAAGAATTCGATTCATGATGGAAATCCAAGTGAAGTCATGATGTTTTGGCCTAAGAAGATTACTCTCTCCCAAAGAAGGTGGTAACCTTGAAGTGGATTTGTTGTTCTTCATGATCATCCCTTTTTGGTAAAGTTGGTTGGGTCTCCGGGTCGAGATGTTTATTTCATCTTCGGCTTCGTTTGTCTGTTTCGTCAGCATAAACATAAGCATGGCATAAGCATATGCATAACATCCGTGCATTTTTTCTATCTTTGATTGTTACTTGTTCCTGTTTCACTTTGGTTCCCTCCTCAGTGACTGGGTATGTTATCTCTCTCCAATAGAGTTGTCAGCCTTTAAGAATAAAATGTCCATCCTTTATCAATTCCCCACATAGTTTAATCCTCGTGGATGATGGTTGTTTCAGTTATCTTTTTCCATGATTGGATAAAGTAAGTCACCATTCGAGTTCATTTCTCAATAGTTGGAGTCTTGTTAGACAGATTCTTTCTAGCTCGATTCTAGATTGAACTTTGGTCCCTGTCGGTTTCCGAACCTACCTGGACGTGCATTTATTTTGCACTATCTATCAAGAAGAACATTTTACATTGCAAAGACAAGTGGCAGTCTCTGTAGAGAAGCTTATTCGTCTTCAACGATAAATGGCAGTCTCTTCAGAGAAGTTTAATCGTCTTCAACGGTGAATGGCAATCTCTTGGGGGAAGATTAACCATCATCAACGATAAATGGCAGTATCTTCGGAGAAGTTTAATCGTCTTCAACGATGAGTGGCAATCTCTTGGGAGAAGCTTAACCTTCATCAAAGATAAGTGGCAGTCTCTGTAGAGAAGCTTATTCGTCTTCAACGATAAATGGCAGTCTCTTCGGAGAAGTTTAATCGTCTTCAACGGTGAGTGGCAATCTCTTGGGAGAAGCTTAACCGTCTTCAACGATAAATGGAAGTCTCTTCGGAGAAGTTAATCGTCTTCAACGGTGAGTGGCAATCTCTTGGGAGAAGCTTAACTGTCTTCAACGATAAATGGCAGTCTCTTCGGAGAAGTTAATCATCTTCAACGGTGAGTGGCAATCTCTTGGGAGAAGCTTAACCTTCATCAACGGTAAATGGTAGTCTCTTCGAAGAAGTTTAATCGTCTTCAGCGGTGAGTGTCAATCTCTTGGGAGAAGCTTAACCTTCATCAACAATAAATGGCAGTCTCTTCGGAGAAGTTTAATCGTCTTCAACGGTAAGTGGCAATCTCTTGGGAGAAGCTTAACCTTCATCAACGATAAATGGCAGTCTCTTCGGAGAAGTTTAGTTGTCCTCAACAAATAAGTGGCAATCTTTGGCGTGAAACTTATCATTTCAACGATGAATAACAGTCTCATTTGAGAAGTTTAGCTTAAGGACATCGACGCACGGTTGTAACCAGCATTGTTTGAAAATCCAGTGGATACTCGTATAAGTAATTTTGGTGGTGACCAATCATATTTCAAGTAAGGCCCATTGGTAACTGGCATTATGAAAATCCATGGACGACGAATACTGACTATTTGGTTGTGTATCATTTCAAACTAAGTCACGATGGTTTCCATCCCTAGATCAGGTTTCGTACCTTTGGAGATGTATTGTTTGATTCCAAGTGTAGGTTTTGTAGCTTTGGAAGATGTTTGTTGCCACTCCAAGCACAGGTTGTGTACCTTTGGAGATGTATTGTTTGATTCCAAGCGCAGGTTTTGTACCTTTGGAAGATGTTTGTTGCCATCACGAGCACATGTTGTGTACCTTTGGAGATATATACTTTGAATCCCGAGTTCAGAAATTCCCAGAGACTAAAGTGGTTGCATTTGCATGAAGTGTTCTATATCCTAATGTTTTGAGGGTATTAATTTTTTATCCTAAGGTTTTGAGGGTCTTCGTCCAATCCTAATGTGTTGAGGGTGGTGTCTCTTCTATATCCTAATGTATTGAGGATGTTCAGCTTTCGTTCCTAATGTTTTGAGGGTATTATTTTTTGATCCTAAGGTTTTGAGGGTCTTCGTACAATCCTAACGTGTTGAGGGTTGTGTCTCTGCTGTATCCTAACGCTTTGAGGATATTAGCTTTTGTTCCTAAAGTATTGAGGGATATACTTATGCTTCCTGTTTGCAGACCTGGTTGTCACCAAACTCTTTGAAAATCCAGTATTTATTAGTATTACCCAAATCCAATGGTTATTGGTCTCCTCGGACTCGGTCATTACCAATCTTCCCAGTTAAATCTAGTGGTTACTAGAATTATCCAGAATCAATTGTTATTGGTATACCCCGATTTGGTCATCACCAGTCCCCTCTAAGTCCAGTAGTTACTGGCATTGCTTGAAAACTAATCGTTTTTAGTACCGAAAGTTGATTGTTACCAACTTCCCTGGCCGAAGTCCTGTATTTTACCAATGTTGTTTGGGATCCCCAATTGTAATTGGAACTTTGGTTTGGTCGTCACCATCATCCCCAGTAAGTCTAGTGAAAACTAGCACCACTTGAAACTGTTTGTTGTTCTGGTCGTCACCGGTTTCCCCATTGAAGCTTTTTCTTTCCCAGTCGAGTCTCAGAGAACTAGTGGATACTAGCTTCCCCGGGGCGTCCAGTCTTGTTTCTAACCTTTTCCTGAAGATCCCGTTTGAACTCTTTGTTATAGGAAATTTCTCATCCGGTTATCCCCAGTGAGGTTCGTGTCTCCGTTCCGTCTTCTCCCCGGTGAAGATTTGCTTCCCCAGTGGATTTTTTTCCCCAGTGAAGTTTTCCCCAGTGGATTTCTTCCCCGGTGAGGTTTGTGTTTCTTTTCTTTCGTTTCCCTAGTGAAGAATTGCCTTCTTCCCCAGCGGTGTGTCTCCTTTTCCCCAATGAAGATGTGTCTTCCCTGGTGGAATTCGTGTCCCCTGTGTGAAAGATTCCCTTGAACAACATCTTTAGTCATATTTGAATTATCTTGCTTAATTTACCTTGGATCTTTCCCTAGTGTGTTGGGTCCCCCGTGAGTAGTTACTCGTTGTCTTGTCATTCTTTTATTGTTGCTCGTGTGTCTGCATTGGTTTTTTGCATCCAAGCATCATAAAGCATCATTTAGATTCATTGCATTTTAGCATTTTTCCTTTGCATACCATCGGATCTAAGGGACAAAATTTTTGGTTTGCTATATTTAAATACCTTTCACTAAATTTCTATGAGGATTGTCATCTCTCATTGCCATCTAGTGAAGATATTTAAATAGGGACAACTGTTGCACCCCAAATTTTGACCTCTTAGATCTTCATCATCATTCTAGGATCATCATCATTTGATTATCTAACCATAACCTATTTCAAGTTTGTCTTTGTCAAGATACAGATGAATCAGGGTTCCGTACAGTCAAGAATCGTGGTTTCGATGGTTTGATCAATCAATGTATTAGATTGATTCTACATGAAATAATTCTCTACATCATCAAAGATACTCCATTGGTTCAAGTGTGAATCCAATTTGAGGTTGTCACCCAAGGATTAAGAACAGTGCACTTCAGGACACCCGATTACGGTTTCTAATCTGGAAAAGTCAACAGTAGTTTGACTTTTAATTAAAATAGTGTTCCAATGATGGAATCATGGTCCATGTAGCTCATGTGGCTTAGTGAAGTTCACTCAAGAAGTTTCAAGAGCTCAGAGGACCCAGAACACCAACAGTCGATTCAGAGTTCTTCAATCAATCGGTTCGTCTGACTGAAAAGTCAACTCATTGACCAACATGGTTTTGACCCAAAATTGAAGGAAATTATATTCCTAATGGTATATAACATCTATTCATGAATTTTGGTGACCATTGGATCAAGAATTGGTAAGTAATCGAAAAGTTGGGAAATTAAGGTGTTGAAAAGGTCAAAGTCATAACTCCTTAACCACACAAGGGTTTTTGACCTAGTTTCAAGGGGAATGAGTTCCTAACACAAGCATAAATATTATAGTACCTAATTGAGGATTTTTAAAAAGTACAAGTGGGTTCCATAACTCTTCCTAGTTAGAGAGAACCAAGATCCACATGTTGGCAAAAACTCACATTCACAAAACTAGGTCAGCATGAGTTTTTTTTATTCCAAAATCTCTCCAAATTGATACTAATCAAAGACTATACCTTATTTATGATGTTTTCATTGATAATGAACATTTTTAATATCAATTCCCACGATAATGGCACAAAGATCAAAGGAAATCATTATTTAATGCAAGTTGTAAAAGTGAATAGTGAAGAAAGAGAAAAAAGGTGGCTACCCTTGTCAGATCATCAACTTTACTTCAACAAGTCACCTTCTAACATATCAAGCATGATGAAAACAATATATATGGCATGTATAATATCTTAGTATAGTGGCTTAAAGACAAGTATGAAGATTGCATTGGAAAACTCAAAGATTTTCATGATGGAAGGTTAAATTTGGCAGTTTGCTTCACTTTTGCCCATACCTTGATCCAAGGTCTTTGGCTATAAATAGAACTCACTTACTACATCACAAAGACACCAGTTTGATGCTAAAAACCATCTAGAACTCTATCCCTTACACAATCACCAAATTCTTGCAAAATCTCACTAAGTCTCCAAAATCCCTCAAAATCTATTTTTGCAAAACACCTTCCAAAACCATTTCCAAACTTTTTCCAACTCAAGAAATACTTAAAACACATCAAATATGATCCAAATATCTTCCACACTTATGTAACAAGGTTTGAGTGAGTTGGTCTTTGAAACCTTTGGATTTTAGAGTTTTTCCTTCATTTACAAAGCATTTCGTCCACTAGCTTACTTGGAGGTTGTTTGGAGCATCTATTCATCAACCTAGGAACATTTGAAGACCTTGTAAGAGCTCTCAATATCTCAAGTTTTCTTATTTCTTAAGCATGCTTCAAGAGGTAAACCCAAAACTCAAAAATGTGAGCTTTCTACTTGCATTTCACATGCTACCATGAATGTTTTTAGGGTTTTTACCTTCCTATCTCTCATTTATTCATTTCAAAACTTTAATTTTATTCTCTTTTGAGTTTCATTTTAAAGTTATGATTTTGGCTTGTTAGCATCCTTGTGTACTTGAGTTTGACTAAAACTCTTGCTTGTAAGCATTTGTATTTAATCATCATTAAAACTTGAAAGTTTTCTCTCATGAAGTTTTGAACTTCTCACTTACATTTGTTGTGACATTGTTTGTTTAGGAATGATGCCTATAAGTATACACGTCATCTTGTAAGCCCTATTAAACCTCATCTTTAATAAGATGCATATTTGTTAAGATCCCCTTCCATCTTTATTAAGATGTACCCGATTCTTCGTCAAGATATGTCTTTGGTTCTCACCTCTTGTCATTAAGTCTTGTAAGAACTTCCCCCTTTCATGATATTGTGACACCTTGATACTTGCTTTGGTTGTGACCATCTATCTTGATCGAAATCATTAATATTGTAATACTTGCTTTGGTCATAACCATTTATCGTGTTTGAAATCATTGCCTGATATTGAAATATCTTAAATGCTTACTTTGGTTGTAACCATCCATTCTGATTAAAATCCTTACCTATTATAATATGCTTGCTTGCTCTTGGTTGTAACCATATCCCTTATATTCATCATATGTGAATGCTTATGCTTTGTTAAGTTTACTTTCCCCAAAGTGATGGAACTCTTTAGTTCTCATACCAGTTGCCTCCTCTTTTCCCTTCCAAAGGAAAGTCTCTCTATTGACCATGGGGTCACAGATAGCTCATAAACTCATAGGTCTGGATAGAACCTTCTCCCTTTTTGGTCTGGATAGAACCAATAGGATATAAACTCATAGGTATGGATAGAACCTTCTCCCTTTTTGGTCTGGATAGAACCAATAGGATATAAACTCATAGGTCTGGATATAACCTTCTCACTTTTTGGTCTGGATAGAACCAATAGGATATAAACTCATAGGTCTGGATATAACCTTCTCCCTTTTTGGTCTGGATAGAACCAATAGGATAAACACTCATAGGTCTGGATAGAACCTTCTCCCTTTTTGGTCTGGATAGAACCAATAGGATATAAACTCATAGGTCTGGATAGAACCTTCTCCCTTTTTGGTCTGGATAAAACCAATAGGATATAAAATCATAGGTCTAGATAGAACCTTCTCCCTTTTTGGTTTGGATAGAACCAATAAGATATAAACTCATAGGTCTGGATAGAACCTTCTCCCTTTTTGGTCTGGATAGAACCAATAGGATATAAAATCATAGGTCTGGATAGAACCTTCTCCCTCTTTTGGTCTGGATAGAACTAATAGGACTAAAATCATAGGTCTGGATAGAACCTTCTCCCCCTTTTGGTCTGGATAGAACTAATAGGATTTCAATCATAGGTCTGGATAGAACCTTCTCCCCCTTTTGGTCTGGATAGAACCAATAGTATTTAAACTCTTAGGTCTGGATAGAACCTTCTCCATCTTTAGGTCTGGATAGAACCAATTGATCCTTATTCTATAGTTCCTGCCCGAACTACGACCGCTCTGATTTCTAATTGGACAATGAGAATACGTAGGCACAAGATGCGATATCTTGACGAGCAACCTTCCCCCTTCTCCCACCTTTTGGTCTAGATAGAACCAATTGGTCTCACAACGTAGAACTTTAGGATAGAGTTTGGTTAACTCTATGTAAGAATCATGGAAATGATTACTTACTTCCCTTTCTTGAGAGTTCAACATAGATCTAGAGAGTTTCATGAAACTCTACACAAGCATGGATATTTTTGTTCCCCTTTGAACCTTGATCATAATCGAGTGTTCTTCAACCCTGGTGAGGTGAACTATGATTGCTCTGATTCTATTCTAGTTAGGATACGTAGGCAGAGGACGCGATGTCTTTGCGAGCAAGCTTAGAAACTATCTTTAGGTTTTAACCTTCATCCTTTACCCAATTCCAACCTTAGCAAACATTTATCAAATTAGCATGCAAACAAACAAAAGGTTCCTGTAGAGTACTACAGATGTTTAGGATGTGAAATACCTACCGTATGCATTACTAACCCCCGATCCCCGAATCTCTTAGCGTTGTTGTTACATCGCGAAAAGGGTTTTTCTTTCTTTAGACCTTTCCTTTGGATAAATTAAAATTCGGTTGTTCAAGAATTTAAGATTCAAGTTAATCAATAGCCTGGTATCACGATTCTCACCGCAACAAAGAGAAATCACGATCTCGTGCTACTCAGATGTATGGACAAAAAAGAAGCAAGTCTGCTTATGGAGGAAGTCCATGAAGGCACATTTGGTACGCACGCCGGTGAACATGCTATGACAAGAAAGATCCTGCGAGCAGGATATTACTGGCTGACGATGGAATCAGATTGCTTCAAATTCGCGAAGAGATGTCATAAATGCCAGATTTATGCTAATAAAATTCATGTGCCTCCGTGCCCGTTGAATGTCATGTCATCCCCGTGGTTGTTCTCCATGTGGGGCATCGATATGATAGGCAAGATCGAGCCCACTGCATCTAACGGTCATCGCTTCATTTTAGTAGCCATCGATATGAGAGGCAGCCTCGTGCGCTAACGTGACCAAGTAGGTGGTAGCCAGATTCCTAAAGAGGGACATCATCTGTCGATACGGAGTTCCCGAGCAGATCATTACTGATAATGGTTCGAATCTGAATAACAAGATGATGAAGGAGTTATGCCAGAAATTCAAGATTAAACATCACAACTTATCACCTTACCGACCGAAGATGAATGGTGCGGTTGAAGCGGCCAATAAAGACATTAAAAAGATAGTACAGAAGATGGTTGTGACCTATAAAGATTGGCATAAGATGTTGCCATTTGCATTTCACGGTTATCGTACGACGGTACGCACATCAACCTGGGCAACTCCTTTCTCACTAGTATACAGTATGGAAGTTGTCCTACAGTTGGAAGTTGAGATTCCTTCTTTGCGAGTTTTGGTTGACGTGAAACTCGATGAGGCAGAATGGATTCAGAACCGATTGAACCAACTCAGCCTGATGGATGAGAAGAGATTAGCATCGATTGCATATGGTCATCTGTACCAGAGCCAAATGAAGAAAGCTTATGATAAGAAGGTGCGTCCTAGAAGCTTTCAGACGAGTGATCTCGTCCTGAAGAAGATTCTTCCGCCACATTCCAATCACAGGGGCAAGTGGACTCTTCACTATGAAGGGCCGTATGTCGTCAGCAAGGTCTTCTCGGGAGGAGCCTTGTTATTCTCCACGATGGATGGTGAGGATTTTGCATCCCCTGTGAACGCGGACGCAGTTAAAAAATACTTTGCTTAAAAAATGACCCGCTGGAAAGAAAAAAGGATATCCAGGAAAAAATTGGGCATCCCGGCGAACCATAAAAAGGGAAAAGGTTCGGGCAAAAATTAGAGATATAAATGAAAAAAAGTACACCCGCAAAGTCGAAAACCTGAAAGGGCGGCTTTGGCAAAAAAGGGTATCCCGGTGAATCGAAAACCCGAAAGGGCGATTCAGGCAAAAGTTAGGGATTTGAAAGAGCAAAGGACTGTGTTCCGCATGTGAACTTTCATTATTTAGTGGTTTGAGAAGACCTGAGAGCCGTTTATCTGAATCAATCTCTTCTGAAGCTGAAGCGTCGGAGAAATATCGAAGTCGAGTGGGTCATAGAGGGATCAACTCATGGTGCTCGTCTACACCACATTGCCGACATTTGTGTATACTAATGTATATTTATGTTTATGCTTGCGCAGCTTCCTCATTTCAGGAGCTTGCGTCTGTTGTAAAACATTTTGCCCATTCAGGGGCTCGTTATCAATAAAACGTATACTATTCAGCACTTCTGTTTGTTTGTTTGTTTAGTTTTTTATCTGTTTAGTTTGCAAAAAAGAACGGCCGATGTTTTTGATAAAATGCGCATACATAAACTTGTTGGCCTAGGCCAATAATTGTTGAAACATTGAATTACCTGAACATTGTCACAGGATGATACCCTTGATAGGTCCATTTGTGAAGGGTATCTTGTCTATTTGTTCATTTTGTTGCAGGTACGTCACCTGCCAGGCAGTACGCCCGATGTTTCCCAAGCAGGATGATTCCTTCTTCCCCAGTGAGTTCAGCAGCGTCTCCCCACGGAGTCTGAGCATGGGACCGTGAGCGTTGATATGTCTCCCCGAGCAGAGATGATTCTCCCACAACTAGATGTATCCTGAGGCAGGATCATCATCTCCCCAGCTGAATCATACGCCGAAGTGTATATCCAGTCCCCAACACTGGGTTAGTGTGTAGTTTTCTCGTAGCAGACTATTCGCAAGTGTTTAGCTTCCATTGGTTCAGACTGAAGTCTCCGGCAGAATTGAGATTCCCCATAGAGTTGTGCTCTCCCCGGCAGGTAGGAGTGATTCCAGCATCTGGTTGCATGTCATCAGCCGAGTTTGCAGTTCACCAAGAGAGCCGAGTCCTGGGAAGCCGTTCAGGCCATGATTGGTTTTCCCCAATAGAGAGTTGAGTAGATAATGCTGTCCTTCCCCATCAGAGTCTGTATCTCCATGAAGATTCTACATGCGAAGGACGTGCAGTTTATTTCTGCGATTGACATTGTTTTCCTCAGCAGTTTGTGGTTTGTATACCTAGTTGAGCGGGTTCAGGTTCGTGGGGAACTTTTTTCCCTGCAACAGTCGTCTGGAGTTCGTATCCCCAAGTTAAGTCCAATTGAGATTGTGTGACTTATTCTCCTCGGCAGTATGATTCCTCCTCCCCGCCAGAGTTGTTCTATCTCCTTGACAGGAGGATTGTCCCTTCAGCATTTATTTTGCTGATGGGGTCTCAGCATTTTGCATCATTGCATAGCATCTACACTAAATGCGTAGCATTTCCACCCTGTGGAGCATTACGCCATTGCCAAACATATGCATATGAAACATGAGCTAGGTCGTTACCGTTCTTGTTTTGCAGGTTTTCCTCCGCAGAATGGTTTGTTTAGGATGATTCTTGAAATCCTCAGCGAAGTCGTGTGCTTAAGATGATTCTTAAAATCCCCCAGTGAAATAGCCAGAGTTGTTTACTCAAGATGACTCTCGGAGTCCCCGACGGAGTTGTTTGTTCAGGATGATTCCTGAATTCCTCAGCAGTGTTTATTCGTTCAAAATAATTTCTGAAATCCTCAAAGCAGAGTTACTTGATAGTTCTCCAGAATCCCCAACGGAGATGCGTCATCCCCAGCAGGTCCTAAACTGAGAAGTTGAAACTTCCTTGAAGACTTGATGATTAAAGTCCGGCAGTAGTGTCAAACTCTTCCTGACTTACTGATGAAGTCCGACTGCAATGTCGAAGCAGTTCCCTCTTCTGACGCGGAGTGCCTGACGGCAAAAGATTGGATATCCTTATTGGTTCATGATTGACTAAGGATTCTATTTCCGACTTACTGACGAAGTCCAGCTGACGCCTGAGAATTTATTTGAATACCCGATGGCATAATTATAGATATTGTCAAAAGTTCCTAATGACCTGATGAGTCCCGAGGAATTCTCCTGCTGCCGTGCCGCAGAATGCCTGATGGCAGAATCAGCCATGTATCACCAGTTACCGTGTAACCAGTGAGCTCTTGATGACTTGAGGAAGAAGCTGCAGTGAAATCTGATGATCATCCTGACAAAGATTTGGGCCTGTTGCCGTGTAACTTCCATTTCAGACTTCAAAGATTGTCCTACCCACCAAAGTATCGTTTACTTGTGCGGTTGGAAAATTTTCGATTACCGTATAACCGATTCCCCAACAAGTTGCCGTGCAACTGTCATTTTTCAGTTTTGAAGATGTTCCTACCAATCATAGTATCGTTCACCTGTGCGGTTGGCAGATCACTAGTTACCGTGTAACCGGTGATCCCTTGATGATTTTAGGACACAGAGGATCGTCCTGACGGAGATTCAGATCATTATTTCTTCAGCTAGTTGCCATGTAACTATCATTTCAGTTTCCGAAGATTTGGCTGCCCATCAAAGTACTGTGTGCTTATGCAGTTGGCAAATTTCCGGGTTTGTTGGTATTCAACCGTCTTTTACCTTGATTGTTTGAGAGTCGTTCGCTTCTCACCCAGTCAGGTTCAAGCCGTTTGAATAGGGGCAGCTATTTCACCCCAAAGTTTGCCCAACATTTCTTTACCTAGCTTGTGTTTTATTGCATTCATATTAGCATTATCATTTGCATTTCATTGACATGTATGCAGGAGATCAAGAGGTATGACTACCAATCAAGGGCTACACCAGACTATGGAGCTAGCTAAAGAAGGTTATTCAAGTGTTCAAGGGTTGATATCCTTATCAGAAAAGTTAAAGGATCCTCAGAGAGAATTGGTTGAAATCAAGTGTGTAGGCCCCCTAACTTGAGAGTTGTGGGAAGATCATCTGAGGATGTTGAAGCCATAGAGTTAGACTTGAGGTCTTGAGAGAGCTCATGAGAAGTGTTGAAGTTCATTTTGAAGTGTCATACCCTAAATTTTGACCCCTTAGATCATCATTATCATTTTAGGATCATATTCATGTTATTATCTAACCTTAACCCAGTTCGAGTTTTTCTTTGTTAAGATGCAGATGAATTAGGGTTTTGTGTAGTCAAAGTCGAAGCTTTGAGGTTTGATCAATCATTGTTTTGGAGGGATTAAATCATGGAACAAGTTCAAAGATACAACATGAGATCAAAAGTGAATTCAATTTGAGGTTGTCACCTAAGATTCAAGAACAGTGCAGTTTAGGGCCCCGATCAGGTTTTTTGACTGGTAAAAAGTCAACTGTGGTTTGACTTTTGTGTTGGAAGATGTTATAATGGTGGGATTGTGATTCATGAAGTTCATATGACTTAATAAAGTCCATTCAAGAAGTTTCAAGGTCTCAAAAGGTCCGGAGTGTCAACAGGCGACTCGGTAGTCACCGATCGGTCGTACGGTTGACCGAAAAGTCGGCTTTTCAAATTTAAGGAATTGGACTTCAAGATGTGAAACAAAAATGTTCCATATGTCAATTTAAGCCTACTCATAAAATTTCATGATCATTGGGTCAAGGATGAAGGAGTAATCAAAAAATCGGGAAATTAGGGTTTTGAAAGGGACCAAACCCTAACTCCTTAACCACACATCCAAATGAGTTGGTTCAAAGTTCATTGGAAAGCTCTTGACAAGTCCTACAAAATTCCCACAGTGGTCTATAATCAAAAAATGCTTATTTTTGGAGTTAGAAGCAAACTCATCACAAGAGGGTAAAATAACTTAGAAAAATTCTAAGTTATTTCATGTGTAAAGCTTGTTTTCAGCCAACTTTGAGGGCATTTTTCACATAGTTCCAATTGAAGTTAGAATTTCTGGAAAACATGAATGTTTTAGAGCTCCATGAGGGCTTTTCAAAAAGTATTAGAAGTCCTCAAAAGGATTTGTTAGCTGAAAGATATGGTTATGGCAAGTTGAGGGTTTCATACTTTAGTCCCACATTGTCAAAATTCAAGAATTCATTCTTTCATCAAAATTGACCAAACTCAGCTGGTAAACCATGTTGTATCTGATATGTAAGGAGTTTGTATCATGAAAGAACCAAGGAAATGCAGAATTTTATGGATTTAGCCAAATTGCAAGTGGCTTGCAAGTTGCCTTGCAACTTGCATTTTAAAATCATTAAAACAAGCATGATGTGGAAAGCAAGTCTGAACCAGCCCTCAAGCTATGCTTCTAGCCTGCAATTAGCCATACTAAACCATCATTGTTCTTGACAATTGAGACTTTCCTTGCAGCCAAGGAAACCCTCTTGTGGAGGTTTAATCAAAAAAATCCAAAACCTTTCTTCAAAGTGAAGAAATCTCCAAATCTGCCCCAAGCCACTTCCTTGCCTATAAATAGAGCCCTCACCATTTCATTTTCGACAAGATTCATTCTAAAAACCAGAGAAAGCTCAAGCCTTTGCTCTTTCACCCCTTGCTTCAAAATCACAAAAATCACAAAATCTCCAAAACCAGCAAAAATGCCATTTTGCACTTTTCATACCAGCTTCACTTCCAAACATCTCAACACTTCAAAAACCATATAGACAACCTTAAAATGACCTTCTGAAGCTATTCCCACCATTGGTTTTCTCAAAAAATCAAAGGCTCCAAAAGTCAACTTCCACACCACTCAAGTTTGACCTTTATGCATTTTTCATGCCAAATCCTTACACAAAGCCATTCTTACCATTCCAACACCTCAAACACCTCATGTTCATCATATTATAGCTATTAATAAACTCAAAAACCAGATGGAACTTCATTCTCTCACAATGGCCACAAAGGTGCATTTTCTTCAAAAAGGAAGTAACATCTCAAAACTTGCTCAAAAGAAGAAGAAATCCCTGATTTTTCTTGGTTGCTAGCTGACTATTGGAGGTCTACAAGAGGTATGTGGTTTTAAGATCATTCACTAAGTTTTCCTTGTCATATGTTGTTTTATGGATAAGTTTGGTTTGCACATTTGTTATGTTAGAGTCATTTAAATTTGCTGTCAAGTGTTTGAAGCCAATACCATAAGTTTGCTGTCATTAGAAATTTGGTGTTAAGACTGTTGTTTGACCTTGTTACATTAAGAAGCTTGCATTGGTGCTGTGAGATGAATACTGACATGAGAGGTAGGGTAGGACATTTTCTATTAGAAATTGAACACTCTTGTTGACTCATGCTAAGATTTCCTGAGGGCCTGATGTTGGGAATTCAGTATGCCCTGCTGTTTTAATGTGGATTATGCCAAACATTTCTAGGCATTGTGTTGATCATGTTTAATTGTTGTTCAGTTTGGTGTATTTGGAAATAAAAGTTGCATATAACTGTTAAAAGTTGGAGTATCAATGTTGGTGGATATGGTATGCTGCTGTTGTGTAGACCTGCTGTTGGAATAGGTGTGAGACCTGCATGATATGGTGGCTGACTCCCATTTTTGGTCTGCCTCCCCTTTGGACTTGACTTTGTGATACCAAATTCATATTTCTGTCTAGGCCTAGTTCTGGTTGGTTCAGGTCCTAAATCATGCTTGTGGTTCTTATTACTTAGTGTATACTTGGATTAATCTAGCATTTTGATAAATGAGCATAAGACTATCACTAGGGATCTGGCACTAAGTTTGCTGATTGATTGCATCAGAGTGTGTGAGCTGGTCAAATCCATGATAGTTTGCAAGGGACCTTTAGTTCATTGTTTGAGGTTATGTTGGTGGGATTTGGCATTGTAATACCAAAGTGTGGGGTTGTGGCTGTTGGAATTTATGCTAGAATGTTCTAACTCATGAATAATTGCTATATCATAAACTGTGCTTGTTGCACCCCAAAATTTGACCAACCGATTATTGTATTTGGCTTATGTTTCGACTCATTTTGCACTCTGCATTTACATACTGCATCCATTGCATTTTTGCAGTCAGATTGACTTTATCGGGATTACAGCCTCCCCTGGCGTTTCAGGCATTCCAGGCCAATTCGAATACGAGGATTTATTGTGAGAATTTGTGCCCGTCTCGGTGTTTTTAGCTCTCGCTGTTGTTTTTTAGGACATTTCGATGTCCGGTTTTTACCATTTATTTCGCTATAGTTGCGCATTTGTTTTCTAATCGATTTAATTGGCTTCCTTGCATTTTTAGAATTTTCCCTTTTATTTTCTAGATTTTTAAATAGATTTTAATAGTTTTTAATAGATTTATTTGAGTTTTTCTAGATATTAAATAGGAATTTTTAAATATATTCTTATAGATTTTAATAGTTTTTCTAGGATTTTAAATAGATATTCTTTCATTAAATAGATTTTTAATAGGTTTTTTTAGAATCTTTAATTTTAAATAATAGATAATAGATATTAGTTTAGATATTAATTGAGGTGTTTACTTTTAATAAGATTTTATTTTATTAGGATTTATTAGAGTGTATTAATCTAGGTTTAGTTGGTTAGAATATTATTAGAGTTAGTTTCATTAATTAGAGTCAGCTTTCATTAACTAGTTGTTAATCATTTTTCATTTAGCATTAATTGAAGCCATTAGTCATTAATTTTCAATATTAATCTGCATTAATCATTAGTAGTATTCATTTCCGTTTTAATTAATTAGGTCTTAATCATCAGTTAATTTAGTCTTTAGTCTGATAGTTGTGAAGGCAAAGTATCTACCAACACAAGCGTGCCTCTGGTTTTTGATGATGACAACTTGCTAAGAGATATCCTTCTTTCGTTTAAATCATTCACGCTACTTATGATTCAATTTTTACAATGACGTAATGCACAAAAAGCTGTAGAAATTTATGTTTTTGCAGATTTTTGAACCATGAGCCGACCATACCGTCAGCACACAGTTTCATTCAGTTCACACGGCTCAGCGCATGAAGGTCATGCGTCGACCGTTAACTTGGCGCATGCAGGTTTAAGAATCAGACGGCTCAGCGCATGAAGATCATGCGTCGACCGCTGACTCGGCGCATGACAGTTTGAGTGTCACACGGCTCAGCGCACGCCGACCCTATGGTCGACCGTTCGCGCGCAGAAACAGAAATTCTGCTATGTTTCATTGATCTGTCAACTGTTTGTTTTGTATATTACTATAAATAGCTGTCTTTTCAATTTTAACAACTAACATTTTTGAAAGCATTGTGAGAAAGTGTTCAGGTCAAGAAACGTGAAAGAGGTGCATCAGTGTTCTTCATCTTCATCGTTCAATCAACTCACAAATCCTCAAATTACAGATAATCAATTTTTTGCTGCGGTTTGTGGTTTGCTCGACGGTGATAAGGTTCGAACGCGTGATTGAAGATCCGGTTCGAGTGGAAGCTGGTGCAGGTGTTTCTTGGGAGAAAACCTTTGAGGTTTTACCTATCAAGACTACAGGTTTTGAAGGCTTTTGTTACGGAATCGTCGGTTCAACAATCAAGCGAGTGCGAAGGTGATTGATTAGCGGAAGGTTGATCAATCTAGTAGCTAGGGCGTTGAAAGGTTGAAGACGTTCCGGGTTCAATTTGGGTGTGTCTAAGATCAGCCGTGCCGAAGGTTTGATCAACGGAAGAGTTGTCAATAAGGTGGCTGCAATCGGAGGTCATTCACATCAAATTGGAGGACTTGATTCATCTTGAATCAAGGGGCAAGAAGTGGTAGAAATTATCAGCAACATTAAGATTGTTTGTATCAATTGTCTATCGATTCTTGTGTATAACTGTTCTACCAAACAGGTGATATCTATTCAATACATATCTCAATTCTCATTGTAGAATTGAGGGCAGACGTACCCCAACGCGAGGACGACTGGGGGAACTGCCTCATCAAATCTTGTGTTCCTTTATTTTCTGCATTTTCAATTACAGCTTAAAAATTAAGTGATTCTAGAATAAGTGATTTTGTCAAATTGTAGTATTGATTGAGTGAGTTGGTGAAACACTGTTTTTTAACTACTAAGTACAATAGAAATACTGTACTAAGGCTTTTTCAATCACTCATTCAACACAAATATCATTTAAGGTATTTGTGCACACCAACTGTTCGACAAAAGTGCTGAACTAAAATTTTCAATCACTCATTCAACACAAATATCATTTAAGGTATTTGTGCACACCAACTGTTCGACAAAAGTGCTGAACTAAAATTGCCTTAATTTTGCTGCTAGTTTTGGTGTAATTTTTGATCATTGGAATAAGGAAATAGTACGAGTGAATCACATCTGAGTTTTGCATAAAAGTGTGTAGTGATTTACTATCCGTTATCGTCTTAAATTCATCAGCTTGACGCATATCCGGCTCTCCAATAGTTGTTCGTTTTAGACTATATTTTCCAAGGCCGCTTCCGCATTTGAAAACAATTTTGAAGACCAATTTTATTGGTAGCGCCACTCAAATTTTTAAAAGGGATCTATTCAACCCCCCCTTCTAGATCCGTGCCTTAGTCTAACAAGTGGTATCAAGAGCTCCGGTTCTCCGGTGCTTCAAATACAACATTGATAGAATAATGGCTAACGAACCAAAAGGGGCGTACAATAGAGCTCCCGTTTTTAACGGTGAAAATTATAGCTATTGGAAAGACTGTATGCGGGTGCACATTAATTCCATAGATAGAAAGATATGGAACGTTATTCTCAATGGTCCGATTGAAATAACCATGACAAATGAGAATAACGAAGTTGTGCCAAAGCCCGAAGCACAATGGACCGACGACGATGAGCGAAAGTATAATTACGATTGGAAAGCTAAGAACATTCTAATCTCCTCATTAGGTGTAGATGAATACTACCGTGTATCCCATTGCCCTACGGCTAAAACTATGTGGGATGTGTTGCACCCCAAAATTTGACCAACATTTATTTGTTCATTGAGTATTTGGAAGTTGATACCTTCATCAGAAAGTTCAAGAGATCTTCAGAGGAAGTGTTTTGAAACCAGGGTTGTGTGCTTCACAGTTTGAAAGTTGTGGGTGCTCCTCAGATGATTCTGAGACTTCGAGAATGAACTTGATGTTTTGAGAAAGCCTATGAGATGTCTTGATAGCCATCATGAAGCCCAGAGAGGTCATTATGCAAGAATTCAGAAGATTCAACCATGAGTGGTAGAATTAGGGTTTTGACTGGGTCAACCCTGGGATAATTGAAGATTTGGAGAAGGTTGAGACCTAATCCAAGGGCCATGAGATCATGTAATGATGCATAGAGATGTTATAAAGATGATTCCTAGACCAACTCATCATGATTGAGGAGTTTGAGAAGTTTCAAGTCAGGGTTCCCAAGGATTGTCAGTGGAAAAACCCTAATTTGATCCTTATCTTCCAGGCAGTTTTAGCACTAGATGTGTTTGATATCTCATTTTCCCCACAACATGAATGTTGTAGAGCTTGTTCTAAGCTTTAATTTGAGTGGTGGAAGTCCTTGATAGGAGTTACAGAGCTCAAGTTATGGTTTTGACAAATTACAGGTCAGCAGAGGTATGTGAATCTGGGTCCTTGAAAGTCACCCAACTTCCAGACAACTTTTGCCCTAGTAGGTTGATTCCTATGGTTTCTTGGTCAACATGAATGTTGAAGAGGATGTTCTTAGCTTTAATTTGAGTGGTAGAAGTCCTTGATTGGATTTGTGGAACTCAACTTATGGTTTGAACAAGGCAGGGGTATTTTGGTCATTTGTCAGTTATAGGTCATTTTAACCAATGCCTAAAACTCCTATTTCCAAGCCTCAAATGGAAAAATTCAAAACATGAAAGTTGCTCAAAATGTGATTTTAAGTCTAGAAAGAAGGTCACAAATTGTTGAAAAGGCTCATAGCACAAGATTCCATGATTGGTCAAAAATGAACTAAAAATGACTTATAACTTTGAAAAGTTGAAATTGAAAAGTGTTTTGGGAGATCTACAAATCCAAAATAGGTCATCCAATATATCATTTTGATTGGAAAAAACATTTTGAGAAGATTGGTTTAAGTAGAATTTTCATTTGAGGCTTAAAAGATGAGGTTCCTTTGGAAATTTGTCACTTAAGAAAGAAGGCAATGTTGGAAAACTTAACATAAGGCAATTACAAGGCATGTGAGCTTCCTTACCATTTCATATTATCATGT
Source organism: Lathyrus sativus (assembly GCA_963859935.3). NCBI lineage: Eukaryota > Viridiplantae > Streptophyta > Magnoliopsida > Fabales > Fabaceae > Lathyrus > Lathyrus sativus. The sequence continues at coordinate 140,562,958 of OZ012741.1, read as the reverse complement.
GGTGAGATTTTAAAAGGTGTGTAAGTTGGTTAGAGGTGATATATCATGAGATAACCAATATGGCATAACATGAGATTTTAAGGAAACTTCCATCACATTCTAGATGATTCTAGAAACTTCCATTGATTGTTATAAAAAGAATGCATCAAGGAGTGTTAGAGGTTGGTGATAGAGAGCATTTTCAGAAGGGAGAGAAAGAGAAAGATTGCCATTGAAGAGCTTTCTTCAATTTCAAGCAACCTTGGATTTCATCCTCTACAAGTGTTCCCCTTCCAAACTCGTGCATACAGAATCATCTAGAGCAAGAGGAGAGCAAGATCCAAGCCTCACAAGATCAAGATCCAAGAGATTCTTCATCATCCATCACATTTTGCTCAAGGTGCATTTTGCTTCCACTTGCTTAATTTAAGTAGATTCGTGTAGATTCATTAGCATAATCTTGATCTAGGATGTTAGGAGATTAGTTTAGATAACTTTGGGGCTGTTTAGAGACAATTTAGTGCAGGTGCTTGAATCTTGATGGGCATAGAACTCCATGGTTAGGGCGTTAGAAGCTTAGGTATTTGGTTCAGAATTATCACCATTAGATGTAGAGTAGATCCATATAGATTTTAGTGAGAATTGTGAGAAAAAGTTTCAGACCATTTCCATGGATGCAAGAGGTTGCAGCTCACGGTTTTAAGGATAGAGTGAGTTTCAACACGATCCAGTAGTGTACATGTGTAGAGGGAGAAATTCTAAGCAGTTTTCATCTTTATATCGTGTGATTTCGTTGAGTATGGAAGGAGAACCGCATGGTGGAAGTATGGGTGAACATGGTAGTTTAATGGAGATAAAACCCTAAGCTTCATGACAATTTGGAGAAGAGATAATCTCCACCGTCCAAAAGCATATTGACCATGGACTTTGAGAATGATCTCACGGCTGAGATCAAAAGCTGAGTTTGGTGAGGCTTTCCCTCCCCCCTTAAGCGCTGCGTTTCATTTAAGTGGGGGGAGTGGGCCTTTGCTTTTCGCGCCCCCTTGTAGCGAGGCCCAGCCAGAGCACGTTGAAGGTGCTGCTATTTGCACCGCGTTGGTTCCTTTTGTTTTTTTATTTTTAATTCAATTCTGAAGTGTACCTGGGCTCAACGCGTATGCTACGCGCACCCCCACCCTTGAAGCCCAATTGGAATAACCCTAGCGCGCGTTGCTTAATACACCCCCACCCCTTTAGTTCATTTATTTCTTTTATTTTTTCTTTTAATGTTTTCTGTTTTGAATAATGCATTAAAAATAGTTAAAAAAATGATTTTTAATTTCTTCTTTTTTCTATGATTAGATTAAAATGAGTAGAGAATTATAAAAATAAAATTGAGATTTTATTTTTATGTTTGATATTTTTGGTAGATTTTCCAATTAAATAGCTTTTTAATTGTTTCATTTTGATATTTGATTTTGTAGGAATTGTTTTAGTACTTTCCATTAATCTTTTTTACCCATTCTTTTTTGTGCAATTAGATGGTTAGTCATGCTTCCCCATAGGATTTTTTCTAGATTTTTTAGAATTAATCTTGGTTAGTTTAATTAGGGTTGACTTTGGTTAGTCTAATTAGGGTTTAGAATTGTGCATAGGTGATGATTCCTTTCTTTGATTGAGTTTTATCTTGATTTTTAGGTAGAAACCTTTGTAGATGTTAGGAGTAGGTGTTGAGGACCCTTGTGATTAATTGTTAAATTTTTCCCCTTTAGTTTAGTATTTTTAGGCATTTTCTGAGTTGCCTGAGGATTTGGTCTGATCAGTGGGTTATCTGTTCATCTGTGGGGATCTTTCTGAGGAATTTGATGAAGGGCTTGTGTTGCCTTGAGGACTTTGATGGAGAGCATCATGAGGAGAAGCTTGTAGATCAAGATGCAGAGACCCAGAGCTTGTCTCATTTCCTGTTGGTGAGGTTTGAGAGCCTGAAGTTTGAAGGAAGTTCATGGTACTTTCCTGAGGAAGGCACTATGAATGACTTTCATCCTTCCTTCTCACCTCTTTCTTAAGTATCCAATGATGTTGGAGCCAACTTGTGAGTTTAATTTCTCCTGAGGAGGAATGTAAACTGATCACATGTTGTTGAGCCACATGGGATACAACTCCTAAGTGGAAGCCTCCTAGTACTTTCCTGAGGAAGGTCCTATGGGTCTATTCACTTAGTTCCACTAGTTGATCTAGGATTTCTCAAGTATCCAATGATGTTGGAGCCAACTTGTGAGTTTAATTTCTCCTGAGGAGGAATGTAAACTGATCACATGTTGTTGAGCCACATGGGATACAACTCCTAAGTGGAAGCCTCCTAGTACTTTCCTGAGGAAGGTCCTATGAGTCTATTCACTTAGTTCCACTAGTTCAGATAGGATTTCCTAAATATCCAGTGATGTTGGAGCCTGCTTGTGAGTTTAATCTCTCCTGAGGAGGGATGTAAACTGATCACAGTGGTTGAGCCACATAGGGTATGACTCCTGAGTATACACCTCTTAGTGCTTTCCTGAGGAAGACACTATGAGTCTGATTGCTTAGCTCCCTGTCTTTGGTAAGCTTGTTCTGAAGCTTGAAGGCTGGGAATGATTTCTCCTGTTTAGGGTTGTGCTTGAGGGCTTTGCTTTGGTTTGATTAGGATCCTGTGATTAGGGTTAGGGTTAGAGAATAGGTGATTCTTTCTCATGTGTTTTGTTTACCTGATGGTACTTCACTTCCTTTATCTGTTTATTGCTTGATAGCATGGTTGTTTATTTTCAGTATGTTTACTGTTATTTCATGACTGGCTTGAGGTCGAGACGAGCTTGTGGAGGCTGATGCCCCACACACATTTCCTCCCTCACTTGCATTGCATGCATTTTACTGTTAAAGCTGATGCTTTTGTCTGTTTTGGTGTATCATTGACATGATCCCTTAGGACTCTCATTTCCTTTGACGAGGATTTGATGATAGACTTTTAGGTTGAAACCTATGCATGACAACATCTAGGAGTTCCCTGTTCAAACTTCAACCATAGGATGAATCCATGGCATGATAACAGTAGGACTTGATAGTCTCCCTCCTAGTTGAGCCATTTTAACCCGTAGTTAGCCGAACTACGTTTGCTCTGATCTTTCATGCCAGATGAAAGTACGTAGGCATAGGATGCGACATCCTAGCGAGCAACCTTCCCCCCATAACCCGTAGTTAGCCGAACTACGTTGACTCTGATTTCTCATTCTCTGATGAGAATACGTAGGCATAAAGTGCGACGCTTTGCCGAGTCTTTTTCTTTTCTTTTTCAGCCAGCCTTGATAGGTAGATAGATTATAACCAACCCGTCCAAGTAAACAAACAAGCGAGGATCCCGTCGAGTACGACGGACGTGAGGGGTGCTAATACCTTCCCCTTGCGTAACCGACTCCCGAACCCAGACAATGGTTGCGATGACCTTGTCTTACCCTTTTTCGTCAGGTTTTTCCGATCGTTTCCTTTCCCGCTCTGAGGGATAAATAACGAAAGGTGGCGACTCTTCTGTTATGCCGGCACCTTATTTTCGCGCAAGCGACAGCTGGCGACTCTGCTGGGGATTCATGGCATCTAGGGACTTTTCCCATCCCTTATGCTGGGACCGTTTCCCATCCCCTACGCGAGTCAATCCTATCGTTTGTGTGTTTGCTTGTTGGGTTGCGTTTATTTATCGCATCTTTATTTCTCGCATTCTTTGCTTCCCGCATTTTATTTCCCGCATTTCATTTCCAGTTTGATATGATTGTCTGTGCTGCTGTGGGAGAGGGATGTTACTGTGAGTGAAAAGCCGGACCTGGGCTTGAGTACACACCTAGATATAGTTGTGGAGAAGTAGTAGACGAACCTGTCTGTTGAGCAGGCACAGTTCCCTACGAAAATCTGCGCTCAGACGAGATTCTTGCAGAGGTGCTCCTTTCCGGTCCTGAGGATCTGAGAGGAGTCCAGACGTGAGGATTGTCGACTCTGGGGACCGATCATTTGGAAGTCAGCTAAGAGAGGCCTCTTCATGACTTGACGATGCCACTCCTTCTGGGAATCGTATTGTCACTCATGAAAGTCTGTGACGCTGACGACCGCATAGGATGCCGTACCTTTGTCCGTGGATTAGGTCCATCATACCTGTGAGTGGGTTGGGATATTGCAGGAAACTTTGACCTCCAGACTACCTGGTTTTCTTGACAGTAAATCAGTTATGTTGGGTTCTCAGTTGCAGAGATGTTCTTGATAGAGCAAGGGTTTGATCAGAAGATCTTATCATCGGGTGTTCGTCTGTTCCCGATGGAGCAGGGTTTGATCAGAGGATTTTATCATCAGGTGTTTGTCTGTTCTTGATAGAGCAGGCTTTGATCAGTGTATTATTATCAGAAGTTTGTTCTGGATGGAGCAGATTTTTGAGTGAGGTCTGAAGATCTCGTCAGCAGTTGTTGTTTGTTCTTGATAGAGCAGATTTTGAGTGGGGTCTGAAGATCTCATCAACAGCTGTGCATTTGTTCTTGAGGGGGCAGATTTTTGATTTGGGGTCTGAAGACTTCATCAGCGGACGCTTTCTGATCATACATCCCGGGTCCTTATTATCAGGCACTTATGCTTGTCAGAGCAGAATTTTGATCTCGATCCTATCAGATGGTTATTCTCAGCCGATCAGATCAGTGGTTTTACACCGGGGTTTCCTCCTCATCAGTGACTGTTGACACCGAATCTCCACAGCAGCCACCTGGATATATTATTGCATGCCTGCATTTTGCATTATTGCATATTCATGTTTGCATTCCATTAGCATGTGTCTGTGCTGCAGGCGCATTTCGTACCCTGATTCTGGTGTCCCGAGCAAGATGAGATATTTTCTTCCATGAATGGATCCAGTCTTATCATTGCAGTGACACTATGTTGGCACGTTGACACCAGAATTAGGGGTGATCTCCTAAACGTACAGACACCCATGACATTAGCATAATTCATCTTGCATGACAGAAGTCGGGGCTTGTCTTCTAACCCTTGTGTTTGCAGGTTTGACTCAGAATCAAGCAGCTCAGATTGATGGAGCAGGTACAAGCTGAACTGGGGAAAATCCGAAGCCAACTGGGGCAGGTCATGAATGACATACGGGCAGTGCGTCTGGACCAACAAGTACTCAGAGAGGAGAATCAGCAGCTGCAGAATCAGTTGAGCTTTCTCATGGGAGTAGTGAGAAGTATGCTAAATAAGGAGAGGGGTCAAGCACCCAAGGAGGAGACCAAAGTGCTTCCTCCGTTACCGTCAGTGCCACCTGTGCCGAAGCCAAGTGGACCGCATAGATCCTCTACACAGCATGAAGCTCGAGGCCTGTCTCGTCAGCAGCCGCGCCAGGCATCTCAGAATAACCCTGAAGGTTATGGTCAAAAGAAGAAGCTACTTGATAGAGCTGTGGACCCACTACCTGTGAGTTATGCCCAGCTGCTGCCGCTGTTGGTTCAGAACCGTGTTCTCAAGCTTCGGACCTCAAATCCACCAGATGACGTGTCACCAGACGTTGATCTAAGCATGCGTTGTGATTTCCACTCAGGAGCACCAGGGCACCATGTTGAAACATGCAAGGCTCTCAGGAATAAGATTCAGGACCTGATCGACTCGAGGACAATTAGGCTTGTGCCGGGCGGCATGAGAGCATCGGGAAAGTTTATCCCTTACCCTGCGGAAGAGGTGGATGATTCCACTCCTTTGCCTGAAGCTGAGAAAGGTCTGGAATATGTCCCGCGACCTTTGGTGACTGAATCGCCTCGCTCGCAGTTGCTGCCTGGATCAAGCTCAAGGACGCAAGCGCCTAAACGAGAGACCGTCAAAGAATACCCGCACCAGGATCACAAAAGACCTCGCAACCACGTGGAACAAAGGAATGCTTCTCCCCATCCAGTGCCTGTGCCGTATAGCCAGATTCTTCCGCTGTTGGTTCAGAATTCCTTGGTGGAACCGAAAGCTCTCAAGCCCGTGCTAGAGCCTTACACTCCGGGGTACGATCCTCATGCTCAGTGTGGCTACCATGGTGGATCTCTGGGGCATTCAACTGAAGATTGCAAGGCTTTCCAGGCGAAAGTGCAGCAATTGATCGACCAAGGGTGTATTTCCTTTCCAGATGGAGTCTTGGTTGTGCGTGGCGACCTCTCAGCTGTTTGAGCTCGTAGATTCAGAGGGTTGTTTCCAAAAGCCAGTGATCCAGACAGGCAGACGTCCTCAGCATTGGCAGTCCTCGGACTTTTTACCATTTTTGCATTTTGTAGTTTCTTTTCTGTTAGTTACTACCTGCTTTAAACATTGTATGTTTCGAATGGTAATGATAATAAAGTGACTATGCATTTCTTCTGAATTAGTTATGTCGTTGTCACTCATTTACTGCATTGCACTGACGCTTGCATTTTATTTACTCCACTTTATTACTATGATTAGCAATGAGCGGAGGGAGGATGATGAAACTGAATACTGATAACCGATGATCGTATTGCTTTCAGATAAAACTTAGCCGATGACGTACAAGGCATTGTTTCAAATCCCTAAACACCGGAGAGATAAGGAAGAGAATCCCTTGTTAACCACTTCGAGCCGAGGAGTAGGAGTTTCTTTCGGACTTTTTAACCCTCACATCTTAACCCGGGGCAGGGTAGTTGTCAGTTAGCTTGATCGAGCGTTCAAGTCTTATAGAGGAGTGTTGTCCTTCGAGGACCAATCACATCATATTCCTCTCCAGAGGTCGTACCTCATCAACCACAATGGTTAAACCTCACCAATCAGGAGTGAGACAGTTATAATCCTTTCGGAGCAATCAAGACAACCAGTGTCGCACGACTCGTTCCAAAAGAAAAAGAAATAAGAAAGCCCGCTAAGTAAAAAAGAAAAGCTAAAAAGCAAATACTTAGGCAAAAATCAGGGCATCCCGCTGGACTGCAAAAGAAAAAATCGAAAAGAACTCAAAAGGAGTCAGTCCAGGCAAAAATTAGGGAATCAAAAAATGAATGAACGAAAAAGAAAGGATTATAAAAAAGAAAAATCCTCGAACAAGGACGAAGTCGTGTGGATGCAGACACCGAAAACGAAAAGGAATAACTGTCACTCCGAAACACCTTGTGAGTTCTTTAACCAGTTGTTCTCGATGTTCAACATACCTCTCGAAGAGGCGAGCGCTCGAGCCAAGTTGACTGAACTTTAGGATCGGAGAACATCACGTAGACGGGGTGGGTACAAATCACAATTTGAGCCGAATATCCTTTGTTTCGCGAACCGTGAACCCGACCACGATACAACCCTTAAAAGACCTAATTGAGGCAGGGTTTATTCTGAGAGCGCATTACGATAAGGTTGAGTAACCTGACTCCTTCATGATTTGCTAATCATATCCTTATTGCATTTTTCACTGATCGCATCAGCACTACGTTTGAACTCTTGAGTTCATTCGTCACTCACTAGCATGACACGTAAATGAGTGACAGTACAACGTTTTCGAAATTTGCATGAACACTGCATTAAAATTACTATTCGTGAATAAACAATTTTAGTTGCAGGTTAGTAGCTGATACGAAGGAACTTCAGCAAGGAATAGTCAATCAGGACTGAATCGCCAGAGGTCTGGGTCAGAGTGGTATGCTTTGAAACCCTGTGAATCTGGGGCAATGACTTCCAGTGAGTTTGGAATCAGTTTGTCTGAGGACAAGTCCCGGAGCATCAGTTGATCATGGGGCAGTTTATGCAAGCAGCGGTTGATCGGGAGTGAATCTTCTCGAGACCCGATCAGGGGCAGTTATCCGGAATCCTTGCAATTTAGGGGCAGATCCCTCCAGTGTTCGATCAGAGCATGTTCATCGCTCGTTCAGGGGCAAACTACTTCAGAGATATTGAAGCCGACCATGCTGAAAGTTGATCAGTTGAGGATGAATCCTCCCGTTGTGCAGATGCTGGGGCAAGCCCTCTGAAGATTGTCTTGTTTCCAGAATGATTTATTCCCAAAGGTCGGATTGGGGCAAGTTGGACTGCGCTGGGGCAAGTTGTTCAAATGAGTTTGTTCACCCTAGCAAGAATTGAGTATCGGGGAATCGTGTCATTACCCCGTCAAAACCTGAACCTTCTGAAGAAGCCATGCGGTCATTGGGTTGCTATCCTACAGCATAACCTGTTACTTGACTCCATGATTGGTAGCCTGTATTCCCTGTGTTGGCATTGTTGAATCAGGATTGTTTCTCCGCAGAGATGTACGGTTTGAGGTTGTTCCCCTGTACAGTGCGAGACTGCAGCAAATTGAGATGGCGTTTACCCCTCATCAGATTAGGGTCAAGATTGCCCTCAGTAGACCAGGATTGATGTCCCCGAAGCAGGATGAGTCCTTCTTCTCCAACAGAGTTCAGTAGTCTCTCCTCCGCAGAATCAGAATCAGAATAATGAGCATTGATATGTCTCCCAGGTAGAGGTGATTCTCTTCCCCCAAGCAAACGCGTCCTGAAGGAACGTCACCTCATCAGCTGAGTCAGGCACCGAAGAATGATTTCTCCTTCCCCAGCACCGGGTCACAAGTGCAGATTTCGAAGAAGTGTTCGGGTGCCGAAGCCCGTGTTTTCCCCAGTAAAGTCGCTGAAGCAGGATTTTCCCCCGCACCGGGTCACAAGTGCAGGATTCGCAAGAAGCTAGCCGTATACCGAAGTATGCAGTAACTGATAGTGCCAGACTGAAGTCTCCAGTGGAATTGAGATTCCTCACCAGAATCAGGCTCTCTCCTGAAGACGGACGATTCCTTCTTCCCCAGTAGAGTGTTGGAACAGCTGATGTTGTATTCCCCGGCAGAGTTGTACTCTCCCCCGAAGTCAGATGATCCTTTCTTCCCCGGCGGAATTGAAATTCCCCATCAGGGTCGTACTCTTCAGTGAAGTAGAATGATTTCTATCCCCGGCCGAGTCCGCAGAAAAGCAGAATCCTCGGAAGTTGATCAGGTCATGATCAATTTTCCCCGGCAGAGCGTGGAGCAGCCGATGCTGTATTTCCCCCTGAGTCGCACTCTCTCCAGCGAAGCAGAATGATTTCTCCTTCCTCAGCCGGGTTTGCAGATGCCCAAGAGAGCCGAGTCCTTGGAAGTTGATCGGATCATGATTGGTTTTTCCCCAGTGGAGTGTTGAGCAGCTGAAGTTGGCTCCCCACAGAGTGGTCATCCCCAGAAGAGTAGCCGAGACGGCCGCGCATTTCATTCTCGCGATTGATATCAGCAGATCCAAGTTCTCGTAGAGCTTCAGCCCCTGCAACAGTCAGCTGAAGTTGTTTCCCTGCAGCAATTCGCGGAAGATCAATTCCCTAGACAGAGCCTAATTGATATTGGCGTGTTCACATTCTCCTCAGCAGGATGATTCCTCTACCTGAGTGGTTCTTTCTCCTTGACAGGAGGATTCCCCCCTCGGCATTTATTTTGCTGACGGGATCGTATCATTGTGCATGACTGCATAGCATGCAACACTGCATGGCATTATGCATGATTGCATAGCACTGAGCATGATTGCATGGCATTTAGCATAAATACATATCATTCCCACCGTGTGGGGCATAGTGCAGAAGCATACACATCATAAACATGATCTAGGTCATTATCATCCTTGTTGAACAGGTGTATCCCAAAAAGACCGGTTGCTCAGGACGATTCTTGATGTTCTCCCCAGCCAGGTTTTTTCTTAGATGATTCTAAAAGACCCCGGTGTGATCCCCGCAGTTCGCTCGCTCAAGATGATTTTTGAGATCCCCAGCGAAGTCTTCGGTTCAAGATGATGCTCGAATTCCTCAGCAGGGCCGTTTGCTTAAGATGACTCTTAAGACCTCAGTACAGTTTCCCGAGTTGTTTGCTTAAGATGATTCTTGAGCTCCCCAGTAGCATCCGCAGCAAGAGTTGCCCAGGAAGATTCCTGGAAATACCCAGCAGAATAAAGTCTCCAGAAAGGTTATCAGTCCAGGATGATTCTTGGAAGCGCCGCCGGAGTTGTTTGTTCAAGATGATTTCTGGAACCCCCGACAGAGTGAAGGTCTTTTCCCCAGCAGGTGGTTGGCACTTCCCCAGCAGCAGGCAGGTAGATTGATGTCCCCAGCCGAGCACAATCATGATTGGCAGATGGAAGGTTCCCCCAAACAGATCCCGAAGGATTGTCCAGCAAGCTGAAGTTTGTTTATCCCGCAAGTTTGAGAACTTAATGACATGAGTGTCTTGTAGCCTGACAGCTATGTTCCCCAGAAGGGTCATTTCCCAAAAAGTCGTTCAGGGCATTTATCGCTTTCCCCGTGCAGAAGTACTTGCTCCCTAGTAAAGTTGGTAGGAATCATCTGAGTATGCTCTTTCGGTATTCCCCAGCAGTTGTTGAAGTCGTTTGGGTGAACTCCCTCGCAGCAGAGTCTACAAGGTTGATTCGGGTGAACCCTTCTTCCTTTTCCCCAGTGAGTCGTCAGGATTATTTGGGTGAACCCTCATTCCTCTCTCCTCAACAGAGTTGTTAACGTGATGATTATGTCCGGTGACCCGACATGTTTGCTTTTAATTAGCAACGACTTGACAGGATGTCAAGTGAGTAGCAGCATGATATGTCTGCCCCAGCAACGATGTCTAATCTGAAGATGGATGTCGTAAAGCGCCCGAAGGCGATATCAGAAGGTTCCTGTGAGTTCAGATTTCCAGATTGATGAATCAACCGGTGGCTGAAGATAAGGTTCCAGAGTTGTAGATACAACAGAGTAATTCGTGTGAGTCTGAAGACCAAGTCAGTTATCCTGAGGCGATGATTGAGCGCGATCAAGGGAATGATACGTCTTCCGATTGAAGTCGAAGATGTTCCTCCAACAATGATGTCTAATCTGAAGATGGATTTCATAAGCGCCTGAAAGCGATATCAGAAGGTTCCTGTGAGTTCAGATTTCCAGATTGATGAATCAACCGGTGGCTGAAGATAAGGTTCCAGAGTTGTAGATACAACAGAGTAATTCGTGTGAGTCTGAAGACCAAGTCAGTTATCCTGGGGCGATGATTGAGCGCGATCAAGGGAATGATACGTCTTCCGATTGAAGTCGAAGATGTTCCTCCAACAATGATGTCTAATCTGAAGATGGATTTCATAAGCGCCTGAAAGCGATATCAGAAGGTTCCTGTGAGCTCAGATGTCCTTGTTGATGAATCAACGTGTGGATGAAGACAAGGTTCCAAATTTTGTATTCAAGATGATCCGTGTTGGTCTGAAGACCAAGTCAGCTGTCCTGAGAAGATGATTGATTGCGATCAAGTGGATAGTTTTTCTTCTGACTGAAGTCAAAGATGTTTCTCCAGCTGAAGCGGAGTTTTGCCTGAAGGCAAAGTGTTTGAATCCCCGTGGAGTCATGAATGGCTCAGGATACCATTTCTCTGACTAAACAGGTTTCTTATGCTGAAGCAAAGGTGCCTGAAGGCAAGGTTATCCCCCAAGGTCGTGAAGGACCTAGGATTCATTATTCGGGCTGAAGGCCGAAGTATATCCCTGACTGAAGTCTCGGATGCTCTATAGCAGAGGCGGAGTTGCCTGAAGGCAGATCCATGTATCCTTGAAGGCCAAGGATCATTTTCTTCCGACTGAAGTCGAAGATACCTCCTGCAGAGTTGCCATCCTTGGAGGCCAAGGATGCTTATCTTCAGAAGTACTTGAAGATCTTTGCTAGCTGAAGCTGGAAGCGGCCAGGGGCCAGGGTTTCATCTATCTTCATAAGTGCTTGAAGATCTTTTCTAGCTGAAGCTGGAAGTGGCCAGGGGCCAGGGTTTCATATATCTTTAATGTTGAAGTTCTACGGCGGGCAGTGTGCAGCAGTATTCCGATATTCGTCATGGTTCTGAGGGTGAACCCCAGATCAGAGTGTGCTCGGTTAAGTCTCTCCTTCCCAGCGGAGTAGCTTCAGGTATGTAAGTGTACTTTTTTGTTCCATTCACCAGGGGTGAACCCCAGGTCAGATTATGTTTGTTTCAGGCAGCGAGGTTGGATGTTTGTTTGACGGCAATGTCAGATTCCTTAAATCCCCAGCAGAATGATGTTTGTTTCCGGCGGCGACGTCAGATCAGTATCTCTCCAGCTAGTTGTTGAGCAGCTAGTATTGCAGCGTTCAAAGGTTTGTTCCCCGCAGAGTACCGTGTGCTCGTGCAGTTGGCAAATTTTCGGGTTTACCGATATTCAACCGTCTCGTACCTTGATTGGTTGAGAGCCGTTCGCTTCTCACCCAGTCAGGTTCAAGCCGTTTGAATAGGGGCAGCTGTTGCACCCCAAAATTTGACCAACATTTATTTGTTCATTGAGTATTTGGAAGTTGATACCTTCATCAGAAAGTTCAAGAGATCTTCAGAGGAAGTGTTTTGAAACCAGGGTTGTGTGCTTCACAGTTTGAAAGTTGTGGGTGCTCCTCAGATGATTCTGAGACTTCGAGAATGAACTTGATGTTTTGAGAAAGCCTATGAGATGTCTTGATAGCCATCATGAAGCCCAGAGAGGTCATTATGCAAGAATTCAGAAGATTCAACCATGAGTGGTAGAATTAGGGTTTTGACTGGGTCAACCCTGGGATAATTGAAGATTTGGAGAAGGTTGAGACCTAATCCAAGGGCCATGAGATCATGTAATGATGCATAGAGATGTTATAAAGATGATTCCTAGACCAACTCATCATGATTGAGGAGTTTGAGAAGTTTCAAGTCAGGGTTCCCAAGGATTGTCAGTGGAAAAACCCTAATTTGATCCTTATCTTCCAGGCAGTTTTAGCACTAGATGTGTTTGATATCTCATTTTCCCCACAACATGAATGTTGTAGAGCTTGTTCTAAGCTTTAATTTGAGTGGTGGAAGTCCTTGATAGGAGTTACAGAGCTCAAGTTATGGTTTTGACAAATTACAGGTCAGCAGAGGTATGTGAATCTGGGTCCTTGAAAGTCACCCAACTTCCAGACAACTTTTGCCCTAGTAGGTTGATTCCTATGGTTTCTTGGTCAACATGAATGTTGAAGAGGATGTTCTTAGCTTTAATTTGAGTGGTAGAAGTCCTTGATTGGATTTGTGGAACTCAACTTATGGTTTGAACAAGGCAGGGGTATTTTGGTCATTTGTCAGTTATAGGTCATTTTAACCAATGCCTAAAACTCCTATTTCCAAGCCTCAAATGGAAAAATTCAAAACATGAAAGTTGCTCAAAATGTGATTTTAAGTCTAGAAAGAAGGTCACAAATTGTTGAAAAGGCTCATAGCACAAGATTCCATGATTGGTCAAAAATGAACTAAAAATGACTTATAACTTTGAAAAGTTGAAATTGAAAAGTGTTTTGGGAGATCTACAAATCCAAAATAGGTCATCCAATATATCATTTTGATTGGAAAAAACATTTTGAGAAGATTGGTTTAAGTAGAATTTTCATTTGAGGCTTAAAAGATGAGGTTCCTTTGGAAATTTGTCACTTAAGAAAGAAGGCAATGTTGGAAAACTTAACATAAGGCAATTACAAGGCATGTGAGCTTCCTTACCATTTCATATTATCATGTGGTGAGATTTTAAAAGGTGTGTAAGTTGGTTAGAGGTGATATATCATGAGATAACCAATATGGCATAACATGAGATTTTAAGGAAACTTCCATCACATTCTAGATGATTCTAGAAACTTCCATTGATTGTTATAAAAAGAATGCATCAAGGAGTGTTAGAGGTTGGTGATAGAGAGCATTTTCAGAAGGGAGAGAAAGAGAAAGATTGCCATTGAAGAGCTTTCTTCAATTTCAAGCAACCTTGGATTTCATCCTCTACAAGTGTTCCCCTTCCAAACTCGTGCATACAGAATCATCTAGAGCAAGAGGAGAGCAAGATCCAAGCCTCACAAGATCAAGATCCAAGAGATTCTTCATCATCCATCACATTTTGCTCAAGGTGCATTTTGCTTCCACTTGCTTAATTTAAGTAGATTCGTGTAGATTCATTAGCATAATCTTGATCTAGGATGTTAGGAGATTAGTTTAGATAACTTTGGGGCTGTTTAGAGACAATTTAGTGCAGGTGCTTGAATCTTGATGGGCATAGAACTCCATGGTTAGGGCGTTAGAAGCTTAGGTATTTGGTTCAGAATTATCACCATTAGATGTAGAGTAGATCCATATAGATTTTAGTGAGAATTGTGAGAAAAAGTTTCAGACCATTTCCATGGATGCAAGAGGTTGCAGCTCACGGTTTTAAGGATAGAGTGAGTTTCAACACGATCCAGTAGTGTACATGTGTAGAGGGAGAAATTCTAAGCAGTTTTCATCTTTATATCGTGTGATTTCGTTGAGTATGGAAGGAGAACCGCATGGTGGAAGTATGGGTGAACATGGTAGTTTAATGGAGATAAAACCCTAAGCTTCATGACAATTTGGAGAAGAGATAATCTCCACCGTCCAAAAGCATATTGACCATGGACTTTGAGAATGATCTCACGGCTGAGATCAAAAGCTGAGTTTGGTGAGGCTTTCCCTCCCCCCTTAAGCGCTGCGTTTCATTTAAGTGGGGGGAGTGGGCCTTTGCTTTTCGCGCCCCCTTGTAGCGAGGCCCAGCCAGAGCACGTTGAAGGTGCTGCTATTTGCACCGCGTTGGTTCCTTTTGTTTTTTATTTTTAATTCAATTCTGAAGTGTACCTGGGCTCAACGCGTATGCTACGCGCACCCCCACCCTTGAAGCCCAATTGGAATAACCCTAGCGCGCGTTGCTTAATACACCCCCACCCCTTTAGTTCATTTATTTCTTTTATTTTTTCTTTTAATGTTTTCTGTTTTGAATAATGCATTAAAAATAGTTAAAAAAATGATTTTTAATTTCTTCTTTTTTCTATGATTAGATTAAAATGAGTAGAGAATTATAAAAATAAAATTGAGATTTTATTTTTATGTTTGATATTTTTGGTAGATTTTCCAATTAAATAGCTTTTTAATTGTTTCATTTTGATATTTGATTTTGTAGGAATTGTTTTAGTACTTTCCATTAATCTTTTTTACCCATTCTTTTTTGTGCAATTAGATGGTTAGTCATGCTTCCCCATAGGATTTTTTCTAGATTTTTTAGAATTAATCTTGGTTAGTTTAATTAGGGTTGACTTTGGTTAGTCTAATTAGGGTTTAGAATTGTGCATAGGTGATGATTCCTTTCTTTGATTGAGTTTTATCTTGATTTTTAGGTAGAAACCTTTGTAGATGTTAGGAGTAGGTGTTGAGGACCCTTGTGATTAATTGTTAAATTTTTCCCCTTTAGTTTAGTATTTTTAGGCATTTTCTGAGTTGCCTGAGGATTTGGTCTGATCAGTGGGTTATCTGTTCATCTGTGGGGATCTTTCTGAGGAATTTGATGAAGGGCTTGTGTTGCCTTGAGGACTTTGATGGAGAGCATCATGAGGAGAAGCTTGTAGATCAAGATGCAGAGACCCAGAGCTTGTCTCATTTCCTGTTGGTGAGGTTTGAGAGCCTGAAGTTTGAAGGAAGTTCATGGTACTTTCCTGAGGAAGGCACTATGAATGACTTTCATCCTTCCTTCTCACCTCTTTCTTAAGTATCCAATGATGTTGGAGCCAACTTGTGAGTTTAATTTCTCCTGAGGAGGAATGTAAACTGATCACATGTTGTTGAGCCACATGGGATACAACTCCTAAGTGGAAGCCTCCTAGTACTTTCCTGAGGAAGGTCCTATGGGTCTATTCACTTAGTTCCACTAGTTGATCTAGGATTTCTCAAGTATCCAATGATGTTGGAGCCAACTTGTGAGTTTAATTTCTCCTGAGGAGGAATGTAAACTGATCACATGTTGTTGAGCCACATGGGATACAACTCCTAAGTGGAAGCCTCCTAGTACTTTCCTGAGGAAGGTCCTATGAGTCTATTCACTTAGTTCCACTAGTTCAGATAGGATTTCCTAAATATCCAGTGATGTTGGAGCCTGCTTGTGAGTTTAATCTCTCCTGAGGAGGGATGTAAACTGATCACAGTGGTTGAGCCACATAGGGTATGACTCCTGAGTATACACCTCTTAGTGCTTTCCTGAGGAAGACACTATGAGTCTGATTGCTTAGCTCCCTGTCTTTGGTAAGCTTGTTCTGAAGCTTGAAGGCTGGGAATGATTTCTCCTGTTTAGGGTTGTGCTTGAGGGCTTTGCTTTGGTTTGATTAGGATCCTGTGATTAGGGTTAGGGTTAGAGAATAGGTGATTCTTTCTCATGTGTTTTGTTTACCTGATGGTACTTCACTTCCTTTATCTGTTTATTGCTTGATAGCATGGTTGTTTATTTTCAGTATGTTTACTGTTATTTCATGACTGGCTTGAGGTCGAGACGAGCTTGTGGAGGCTGATGCCCCACACACATTTCCTCCCTCACTTGCATTGCATGCATTTTACTGTTAAAGCTGATGCTTTTGTCTGTTTTGGTGTATCATTGACATGATCCCTTAGGACTCTCATTTCCTTTGACGAGGATTTGATGATAGACTTTTAGGTTGAAACCTATGCATGACAACATCTAGGAGTTCCCTGTTCAAACTTCAACCATAGGATGAATCCATGGCATGATAACAGTAGGACTTGATAGTCTCCCTCCTAGTTGAGCCATTTTAACCCGTAGTTAGCCGAACTACGTTTGCTCTGATCTTTCATGCCAGATGAAAGTACGTAGGCATAGGATGCGACATCCTAGCGAGCAACCTTCCCCCCATAACCCGTAGTTAGCCGAACTACGTTGACTCTGATTTCTCATTCTCTGATGAGAATACGTAGGCATAAAGTGCGACGCTTTGCCGAGTCTTTTTCTTTTCTTTTTCAGCCAGCCTTGATAGGTAGATAGATTATAACCAACCCGTCCAAGTAAACAAACAAGCGAGGATCCCGTCGAGTACGACGGACGTGAGGGGTGCTAATACCTTCCCCTTGCGTAACCGACTCCCGAACCCAGACAATGGTTGCGATGACCTTGTCTTACCCTTTTTCGTCAGGTTTTTCCGATCGTTTCCTTTCCCGCTCTGAGGGATAAATAACGAAAGGTGGCGACTCTTCTGTTATGCCGGCACCTTATTTTCGCGCAAGCGACAGGATGCACTACAAATTGCCCATGAGGGGACAAACGATGTTAAGTTGGCTCGAATCAACACTCTTATACAAGAGTTTGATCTTTTTTTCATGGAGCAAGGGGAAACCATTGCTGACATGCAAAAGAGATTTACTCATCTCATAAACAGATTACATTCACTAGGAAGACCTATTTCCAATGATCTTGCTACTAATAAAGTTTTGAGATGTCTTAGCAGGGAATGGCAGCCGAAAGTGACCGCCATCAAAGAGGCAAATGATCTTACGGTATTAGACCTGACTACATTGTTTGGCAAACTACAAGAGCATGAACAGGTACTCTTGAGTCTTGACCAACATGAAAGGAAAGAAAAGAAGGACAAAGTAAAGATGAGTGAAAAGAAGTCCATAGCTCTTAAGGCTTCTTCCTCGAAGTCTAAAGCAAAAGAGCAAAGTGATTATTCTTCAAGCGACGACGAAGAAGAAGACATAAATGAGGACATGGGGCTGTTCGTTAAACGGTATAACCGGTACGTGAGAAAGAACGGCATCCAACATTCGGAGAAGAACCTGGTAAATTTCCGAAGGCAATCAAGGTTCTCCAAAGATGACAATCAAAAAGGCAAAAAGACTAGAGGAACGTGCTATAAATGTGGAAAGCCCGGTCACTACAAACCGGACTGTCCAATGAACAACAAGGGAAATGAAAAGGAACAATCGAAGTCACATAAGAGAGCATCAAGGCCTAGGAGGGCGTACATCGCGTGGGAAAGCGACAGTGATTCTTCCTCCTCTAATGAAAGCTCTAGTGATGAAGAAGAGTCCGTGAATCTATGTCTCTCCGCAAATCAGAAAAAGAAAAAGAAACAGGTACGTCACTCTAGATATAATATGTCATCTAATATGTCTCATTCCGAATTACAAACCGCATTCGATGTTTTACACAAGGAAGCAACTGAAGCCTTTAAGAAACTTGCTTCTAATAGAAGAATTTTTACATATTTAGAGCACAAAGTCTTAGAGTCCGAAAAGAAATTAGAGGACCTTAAGGCTTCCATTGTGAAAGATAATGAATCGGATTGTAAGGACAATAGTAATCCTTTCAACTTTGGTTGTGATACTTGTCATATTTGGCAAGGTGAGGTTAGAAACCTTAAGGCCAAATTAGACAAGGCACTTGAACCTAAAATTACATTTGCAATCGATAAAAAGGATTTTAGAAAAAGTATGATAAACCCATATCAAAAATATGCATATGTAATTAGGGATCAAGCAAGTGAAAGTGATTCTAATGTCGACTTTGTATGCTTTTACTGTTGCAAGAAAGGCCACTCCATTGGTAAATGTCGATTTAGGAGATTTCTTGTTCCTAAAGGCATCTACCAATGGTTGCCCAAACGCAACCGTCTTGTCGCTAACCTATTAGGACCCAACATGCCATTGGGTACCTCCCTTTTGTAAGTTATATTTTGACAGGTGAAATGTGTCGAGTCCACCGAGAGAAGATGGGTTCTTGATAGTGGGTGCTCAAGGCACATGTCTGGAGACATATCCTTATTCATAGACTTCGTGGCTAAGAAGAAAGGGTATGTAACATACGGTGATAACAACCGCGGAGCGATACTAGGTAAAGGTAGTATAGGTAATCCCTCCTCTACTACAATTTCCGATGTGTTGCTTGTCGAAAACCTTAAACATAATCTCCTTAGCATTAGCCAATTATGCGACAAAGGTTACAATGTTTCCTTTTCAAAAGATTGCTGCAAAATTGTGCATGAAAGTGATAAGAAGAATGTGTTTATTGGTTTTAGAGTAAACAATGTGTATATGCTTGACTTGAATGTGGTATCCCCAACAAGCGATTAATGTCTCATATCTATGAGTGAAGACTCATGGCTATGGCATAGGCGCTTAGCGCATGTCAACTTTGACTTACTCAATAAGATTGTCTCAAAAGATCTAGTACTAGGACTTCCCAAAATTAAGTTCACCAAGGATCACCTTTGTGATGCTTGTCAAAAAGGAAAACAAACGAGGATCTCCTTTAAATCCAAAAAGATTATTTCAACAACGAGACCTCTTGAACTACTTCATATGGACTTGTTTGGGCCGTCTAGGATCAAAAGTCTAGGAGGAAACTATTACGGATTCGTAATAGTGGACGACTTTTCTAGGTTCTGTTGGACCATCTTCTTAGTGAGTAAAAGTGACACGTTTGCCGCTTTTGAGAGATTTGCCAAGCTCTCCCAAAATAAGTTAAATACAAACATTGTGTCAATAAGAAGTGACCACGGAGGTGAATTTGAAAATCATTTATTTGAAGAATATTGCGGTAACCATGGCATCGATCATAACTTCTCGGCTCCACGAACTCCTCAACAAAATGGGGTTGTGGAGCGTAAAAACAGAATTTTAGAAGAATTGGGAAGAACAATGATTAATGATAGTGGTTTACCAAAATACTTTTGGGCCGACGCCATTAGTACGGCATGTTATGTTTTGAATAGGGTACTCATCCGCCCCATTCTAAACAAAACTCCGTATGAACTTTTAAAAGGGCGAAAGCCTAATGTTTCTCACCTTCATGTTTTTGGATGCAAGTGCTTTTTATTAAACAATGGAAAGGAAAACTTGGGCAAGTTTGATTCAAAAGCCGATGAAGGCATTTTTCTAGGGTACTCGCAATCAAGTAAAGCATATAGGATTTATAATAAAAGATTACTAGCTGTTGAAGAGTCTGTGCACGTTACGTTTGATGAGTCCTATCCGAGAAATGTCGGAAAGGATAGTGTTGTTCATGGTGCAGGTACATCCACAGAAGACATACTCAAAGGTGGCGAAACGGGGATTGATCAACCCGATAGAGTCAAAATTGAGGAGGATAAGGATGCACACCATGAGGTAACTGAGGAAGCTCATCCGCCTACAAACGATGATCTCCCTCAAGCTTGGAAGTCGTGTAAAGATCATCCAATTGACAATATTCTCGGAGACATCACAAAGGGAGTCACCACTCGATCTAAGCTAAGTAACTTTTGTTATCACTTCGCTTTCGTTTCACAAATAGAGCCTAAAAACCCCAAAGAGGCCCTACTCGATGAGCACTGGTTTTTATCGATGCAAGAGGAACTAAATCAGTTTAAAAGAAACGAGGTATGGGACCTTGTCCCTCCTCCGCGAGGCCATCGAGTAATCGGCACCCGATGGGTGTTTAGGAACAAGTTGGACGAAAACGGGGTAATAACCCGTAATAAAGCGAGATTGGTCGCTCAAGGGTATAACCAAGAGGAAGGCATCGACTATGAGGAAACTTATGCGCCGGTTGCCCGACTCGAGGCTATACGCCTTTTACTCGCCTTTGCATGTGCAAAGGATTTTAAGTTATTTCAAATGGATGTTAAAAGTGCGTTCCTTAACGGTCACATAAATGAAGAAGTATATGTGTCTCAACCTCCCGGTTTTGAATCTCATGAATACCCTGAACATGTTTACAAGTTAAAAAGAGCTTTATATGGTCTCAAACAAGCTCCTAGAGCTTGGTATGAGCGACTAAGTAAGTTTTTACTTAATCAGGGGTACTCACGAGGAAAGGTTGACACTACACTCTTCATTAAACGTCAAGGAAAGCACTTGATTTTGGTGCAAATCTATGTTGACGATATTATATTTGGATCCACTAACATGAATCTCGTGAGAGAGTTTTCTGACCTCATGCAGGGCGAATTCGAGATGAGTATGATGGGGGAGCTCACATACTTCCTCGGCCTGCAAATTAAACAACTCCAAGAAGGGACATTCGTGAGCCAAACAAAATATTGTTTGGACTTGATCAAGAGATTTGACATGGCAAAATCCAAGGCCATAGACACCCCAATGCCTACATGCGTAAATTTGGATAAAGATGAAAATGGCAAGGACGTAGAGGTAAAACGATATAGAGGTATGATTGGTTCACTTCTCTATCTTACTGCGTCACGTCCTGATATTATGTTTAGTGTGTGCATGTGTGCACGATACCAATCATGTCCCAAAGAATCCCACCTAAAAGCTGTTAAACGAATTCTTCGATACCTGTCAGGTACCCCGAAGTATGGATTGTGGTATTCTAAGGGTAGTGATTGCTCGTTGGTAGGTTACTCCGATTCCGACTTTGCCGGGTGCAAATCGGATAGGAAAAGCACTAGTGGTACATGTCATTTGTTTTCAAACTCCTTGGTTAGTTGGCATAGCAAGAAACAAGTTTCAGTTGCTTTATCAACGGCCGAGGCGGAATACGTTGCCGCTGGTAGTTGTTGTGCTCAAATTCTGTGGATTAAGCAACAACTACTAGATTTCAATCTTAAACTTGAACGTATTCCTATCCTATGTGACAACACTAGCGCTATTAACCTTACCAAAAATCCCGTATTACACTCTCGCACTAAACATATAGAAATTCGACACCATTTTCTTAGGGACCATGTTGAGAAAGGTGATGTTGTATTTGAACACGTTGACACTAAAAACCAACTAGCGGACATTTTCACAAAGCCGCTAGCAACGGAACCTTTCTTTCATATCCGCCGAGAACTTGGCATCCTCGACATTTCGGAACGGGAATAATATTTGCTAATGTTATCTTATTTCATTCAAATAATCATGCTGTTGTACTTCTAACAATTTGATATTCGTGTAAGTATAAGTATGTTGTGTATCAAGCAAATCAGGCATCAAGGTGATATTGTTCTTTCTCTCTCTCTTTGTTTGATAATCCTGTTGATCTCAAATCATATCGCTTATACTACGCTAAATTTGTATGACATCTACTGCATATGTATATAGATATTTTTTTCTTATATGTCATGACATCATTTTTGCATAGCATGTACCTCTGAATATGGTAAAATACAAAAATCTGCTGTTTGTTGCATATTGAGTCGACCATAACTGGCCGTACTATATTACAAGCCGGATGTATGAACTAAGAGACTCCAAGCGAGGCACCGCGCTCGCCTATGGCTCATTCATTCAGGAAGCTTTAAACTCTGCAGTCGCTCAAAAAGTACAGATTTTATCGGCGCTCAACCATGGCTGCAGCTGCCTCCTCGAGTGAAGAAAGTGATGATGAGTCAGAGGGTGGAGAAGATGAAGAAGCAGAAGGAAGCTCAAGTGAAGATGAAGACAATCAAGGTGACAATGCAGGAGAGGCACAAGAAACCGCTGATGAGACTCAGCTGGACCACGATATTAATGAAGGTCATCAACCATACGTGCCTTCTGAAAACTATCAACAAACATATCAAGATGACAATCAACACAATAACTGGTCTGCCTACTCAAACCAACAGGAAAATGAGGATGAGGAGAATAACCAAGGCTGGGATGAATGGCAATACACCGGGTGGACCACCCTTGGCAAATTCTATCAGCCGTATCAACCAAGCACTGCAGACCCACCTTCTCCTCAACAACCGTCAAACAATTCGGAGATTTTAGAAATGATGCAGTCGATGCAGTTGGAACAGCGAAATTTTATGACCAATATGCAGGAACAACAGCAAAAATTCATGAGGGATCAAAATGAAAGAATGGCACAAATTCGTTCTGAACTGCATAACCAAAATGAACGGATCAGTGGAATGTCGACTCAGCTGGACGCTCGGTTCGAGACTCTAACTCACTGTCATCAAGCTGAAGAGCGCGCCATTGTCGACAGTCTTGACTTTTTGAATAACATCACAGAAGAATTTACTGATCTAGCTCATATGTCATATGTCATTTGTTGTTTCCTGTTTTGGCTTGCATTCATTTTGTTTGTTGTGTTTTGCTTTTCTGCCCAAACTCACTATGATTGTTGCTTACTTCTATGTTGCTATCATGACATTTTTGTGGTTCTGTAATCTATTAACTGTTATCTCCATCGTATGTATAACTGTTGTTTACTTCTCATCTGTTGGTATCTCATTTATGCATGATTCAATGTGTTGTTATTGTGTCACGAGTTTACCTCTTTTTGATGTTGTCAAAGGGGGAGAACCGAGCAGTAGATAGACGATGATTACGACCGCTATAATTGTAAAAGAAAGGGGGAGCATACCTATACCTATCACGTGTTGCGTAACAGTAGGTTGCCATCATCAAAAAGGGGGAGAATGTGAAGGCAAAGTATCTACCAACACAAGCGTGCCTCTGGTTTTTGATGATGACAACTTGCTAAGAGATATCCTTCTTTCGTTTAAATCATTCACGCTACTTATGATTCAATTTTTACAATGACGTAATGCACAAAAAGCTGTAGAAATTTATGTTTTTGCAGATTTTTGAACCATGAGCCGACCATACCGTCAGCACACAGTTTCATTCAGTTCACACGGCTCAGCGCATGAAGGTCATGCGTCGACCGTTAACTTGGCGCATGCAGGTTTAAGAATCAGACGGCTCAGCGCATGAAGATCATGCGTCGACCGCTGACTCGGCGCATGACAGTTTGAGTGTCACACGGCTCAGCGCACGCCGACCCTATGGTCGACCGTTCGCGCGCAGAAACAGAAATTCTGCTATGTTTCATTGATCTGTCAACTGTTTGTTTTGTATATTACTATAAATAGCTGTCTTTTCAATTTTAACAACTAACATTTTTGAAAGCATTGTGAGAAAGTGTTCAGGTCAAGAAACGTGAAAGAGGTGCATCAGTGTTCTTCATCTTCATCGTTCAATCAACTCACAAATCCTCAAATTACAGATAATCAATTTTTTGCTGCGGTTTGTGGTTTGCTCGACGGTGATAAGGTTCGAACGCGTGATTGAAGATCCGGTTCGAGTGGAAGCTGGTGCAGGTGTTTCTTGGGAGA
The DNA here is from genome assembly GCA_963859935.3 of Lathyrus sativus. NCBI lineage: Eukaryota > Viridiplantae > Streptophyta > Magnoliopsida > Fabales > Fabaceae > Lathyrus > Lathyrus sativus. The sequence goes on along the minus strand of OZ012741.1, from coordinate 140,539,072 downwards.
AAACCTTTGAGGTTTTACCTATCAAGACTACAGGTTTTGAAGGCTTTTGTTACGGAATCGTCGGTTCAACAATCAAGCGAGTGCGAAGGTGATTGATTAGCGGAAGGTTGATCAATCTAGTAGCTAGGGCGTTGAAAGGTTGAAGACGTTCCGGGTTCAATTTGGGTGTGTCTAAGATCAGCCGTGCCGAAGGTTTGATCAACGGAAGAGTTGTCAATAAGGTGGCTGCAATCGGAGGTCATTCACATCAAATTGGAGGACTTGATTCATCTTGAATCAAGGGGCAAGAAGTGGTAGAAATTATCAGCAACATTAAGATTGTTTGTATCAATTGTCTATCGATTCTTGTGTATAACTGTTCTACCAAACAGGTGATATCTATTCAATACATATCTCAATTCTCATTGTAGAATTGAGGGCAGACGTACCCCAACGCGAGGACGACTGGGGGAACTGCCTCATCAAATCTTGTGTTCCTTTATTTTCTGCATTTTCAATTACAGCTTAAAAATTAAGTGATTCTAGAATAAGTGATTTTGTCAAATTGTAGTATTGATTGAGTGAGTTGGTGAAACACTGTTTTTTAACTACTAAGTACAATAGAAATACTGTACTAAGGCTTTTTCAATCACTCATTCAACACAAATATCATTTAAGGTATTTGTGCACACCAACTGTTCGACAAAAGTGCTGAACTAAAATTTTCAATCACTCATTCAACACAAATATCATTTAAGGTATTTGTGCACACCAACTGTTCGACAAAAGTGCTGAACTAAAATTGCCTTAATTTTGCTGCTAGTTTTGGTGTAATTTTTGATCATTGGAATAAGGAAATAGTACGAGTGAATCACATCTGAGTTTTGCATAAAAGTGTGTAGTGATTTACTATCCGTTATCGTCTTAAATTCATCAGCTTGACGCATATCCGGCTCTCCAATAGTTGTTCGTTTTAGACTATATTTTCCAAGGCCGCTTCCGCATTTGAAAACAATTTTGAAGACCAATTTTATTGGTAGCGCCACTCAAATTTTTAAAAGGGATCTATTCAACCCCCCCTTCTAGATCCGTGCCTTAGTCTAACAATAGTGGGCCAGATGTCTAATTTTCCCAGGCCCAGTTCGTGACACTTGTCACAGTATATAAGCATCCACGCGTGCATCCACCTCACCACCACCTCATTCAGCACTTGCCACCTCACACACACTTCACCACACGTGGCTTCACTTCCACCCTCCCTTGCTTGCATGCGTGCCACGCGTGTCTCCACCTTCTCACCCTCATCGGCCGGCATGCAAACCGCCGGAGGAGGTCGCCGTGAAAATCAAACGCCACCGTAACCGTCGCCGGAAAGCTCATCGTCTCACCGGAAACTTCAACCAACTCCACCGATGTTCATCATCTATTCCACCAGATTCATCATCATCTTCATAGAACCACCAGTATTTCTCCAGGAAATCCAAGAACTGCCATGAATGTTCATCCGTTCTTCCAGATCCATCAAGATCACCATGAGTTTTCCAGTTTTGTTCATACATCCAACGATTTTCTTCAAGCACTGTTTTCCAGATCTTCAAGAACGTCCACCAGTCCTTCATCCTTTGTCCAGATCCTCAAGACGTCATCGAGTTCTTCGTAAGTTTTCCAGATCTGCGACATATTTCGTTCAATCTTCAAAGGTGTCTATCATTTCCTTGAAGATCTTGTCCAGTTTTCCAGAAATCCTGCAAAGATTCATATGAATCTTCATCCAACGCCGTTTCCAGAACTTCACGATCTCCCTTAACATTCATGGAGCTTCACAACTTCTCTCCAGATTTTCATCCCTCATCTATGTTACAGATCTTCAAAGAACGATGAAGCTCCATCGTTTACATCATCAGGTCGTCGCGCGCTCTCCAGATCTTCGTTGATCTTCCCAACACCATAGACGTCATAGCAACTCCTCAGAACTTCAAAAGAACTCCGAGAACCAACTCTTCACTAACAGATCTTTGATTCACACGAGCTTCTGGAGGTAACTGGTTTTGATGTCAGTCAGTTTGATTTCAAGATGAACGGAGTGATGAGGAATGAATGGGGATGGTGAAGGTGGGCGAAGAACAGAGGCGGCGACGGGTGAAGAAGGAGTTAGGGTTAGGGTTTCTGAGTGAGGGAAGAGAGGAAGGGAATGGATTGGACGTTGGGCCTCAGGCCCAACGAGTTGTTTGGAGCTACACCTTCCGTTTCCTATTGGACCCCCGGTCCACACGTTTTTTTTTGTCTTTTTTGTTGATTGTAGTGGGCCTGAGCCCAACTTACATTTTCTGGCCATGCACCCTATATCCCAGCACACCACCCATTTTTTTACTCTCTTTTATTTTTTGACTTTATTGTATTGTGGGCTTAAAGCCTAGAGTGGGTTTTTTTTTACTGCGTACACCAAGTTTTGCAGATTGTACCCCCTCCCCTTTGGATTTTCAATTCCCTTTGTATTGGATGAATGCTTGTAATAGTTTAGTTTTATTTTCCTATTTTCTTTTAGGAGATGATTTTTTTTAGGGATTATAATTTAGAATATCATGCATATTTTATTTTTTAATATAGATTTTTTCTATTTTCTTTACAAAATATTATAGTATTTTAGATAGGAATTTTCTATGCTATTTTCATATGCATTTTCTTTTATTTTCTTTAGAATATTTTTCTAGTAGAATTTAATTGTTAATTTTAGGAGTAGACTTTTATTTCCATTTGTTCGTGGATTTTTCTCCTATTTTCTCTCCTATTTTCTTTTCTATCCGATTTTATTCTCGATTTCATTGTTTGGCTGGTCGTGTGACACGATTCAATTGGAGAATGATTGCCGATATCATTTCTCTATCTTGTCTTTGACACAGACATCAATACACTACCACTGAGAGTTCAATTTCTCGTATAAGTCAAACCATGACGGTCTAAGCGTCACATTGTTCCTGATTCGAGCGTTATCATCAAGGATCCAGAGAAGAGAAGATTGGAATGGAGCTTGCACGCATGTCAGGAGCAAACGGAGCCGCTTCGTTCAACATCATCTTATTCAAGTCTTCAGGCAACCGTCGAGCGTTGTAAGCTGTATCGTTAGATACATAGGAAATGACAGTTGAGGAGTTCTTCTCAATCATCTAGGATGTCTAGTATGGTACCCTTTGGGTGACATACGACGCATTCGCTCCTACGTATTAGGTTCTCGCATGTGTGTCCCGAGTTTCTTCCCGTTTAGGCGTAAGCCTGCTTCCTCGTTGTTCTCGCCCCCTGGCGATTGAAACCCTTTTCTCTCGCGTTCAGGCGATTGAGACCCCTTCTCTTGCCCCTGTGCAATCGAGACTTGATTTCCTGTAGCGCCGAACTACGTTCGCTCTGATCTCTCGTACCAGACGAGAGTACGTAGGCATAGGATGTGATATCCTAGCGAGCTCCCTTTTCCCTGTTTCCCCGTTGCTGTAGTTAGCTGAACTACAGTTGCTCTGATTTCTCGTACCAGACGAGAATATGTAGGCATAGGATGCGATATCCTAGCGAGCATACTAACAACTAACTTCTCTGTTCTCTCGCTGTCGTGCGATCGAGACTTTCCCGCTGACGACTGATTTGTCCCTTTCTCTTGCCCGAGCGCAATCGAGACCAGACCGTAGTTCTAGTTCCCATAGGTTCCCATACCTTTCAAACCCGACATACTACGTCCGTTCTACCACAAACAGGTAATGCCTAAGTCTCCGTCGAGTGAGCAGCAAACACCTAACTGCTAGAATGCGTACGCTAGTATCGTCAATCCTTTCTCTCATTCCTGTGTGATCGAGAACACCCTGTCTAGCCGTAGTTAGCCTGAACTACGTAAGCTCTGATATTTTTCACGCCGTGTGGAAGTACGTAGGCACGAGATGCGATATCTCGGCGAGCCCATTCCCCGTAGTTTCCTGAACTACGATGACTCTGACTTTCCCATTGCACAAGGGAATACGTAGGCATAGAGTGCGATGCTCTATCGAGTCAATTTCTTTCCGTTTAGCTTTAGCAGCCGTAGATAGATTGTTTTTTCACCCGTAGACAAACCAGCAAGCGTGGATCCCATCGAGTACGATGAACGTGAGGGGTGCTAATACCTTCCCCTTGCGTAACCGACTCCCGAATCTAGGACTTGGTTGCGATGACCATTCCTTTCCCTCTTTGCGTTAGGTTTACTCTGAGCGTTCCCTTTCCCTCTTGTGGGATAAATAACGCACGGTGGCGACTCTTCTATCATAGCTGGCGCCGATTTTCGCAGTAGCGACAGCTGGCGACTCTGCTGGGGATATTATAGCTGCTGGGGACTTTTCCCATCCCCTATGCTGGGACCGTTTCCCATCCCCTACGAGAGTCAATCCTAGCGCTTGTTTGATTGTCTTTGGGTGTTTATTTTTGTGTGTTGTATGTTACTGCTGTATCTACATTTCCCTCACTTATTATTATCTGTTGTGGGAGGGGAGCTCTGATGAGAGATAAGTCGGACCTGGGCTTGAGTGCACCTAGCATTAGAGTGGAGATTAGTGACGGACCTGCTTGCTTTGCTTGCACCAGTCCCCATGAAATCCACACTCAGACGAGATTCTCTTTGATGCCATCTTGCCTGGCCCTTTGGGCTCGACAAGTTGTCTGACCCGAGGATTGTCGACTCTGAGGACCGATCATTTGGGATTCAGCTAAGTGAGGTCGCTTCAAGAGATGATGATGCCACACCTTCTGGGTATCGTATCGTCCCTCTTGAAAGTCTGTGAAGCTGATGACCGCATAGGATGCCGAACCTGTGTCAATTTAGGTCCATACCCGTGAGTGGGAGGGTTTTTGCAGGAAACATGACTTCCAGCCTACCCAGTACTTTGGTTTTCTTTCGTCAGAGCAAACTTCTCCCGTCAGCAGCGCAGTAGTATTCAGAGCTTTGTGGGGGCTGTGATCCCATGTTTGTTGCATTTTGCATTGCATTTCATGTGCATCTCATGCTTTCATGTCCGTGCTCAGCTGGAACAGAGAGCTTACCAGTCTTTTATCCAACTCGCAGTTGACTTCCCGACATTCGCATTGAACTGGAGTTAATTTCTGGAAGGATCATGGACTCAGCAGGGCATCAGTTTGTTACCAGGGCCGAGTTTGAACTGTTGAAGAACCAGGTGAGTCAGTTCATGGAAGCCAAACAACTATGACTAGAGGAGAGAGCAACATTCAGAGGACTCCGGTGAACAATGTAACCCAGAATGTGCAGATTCCTGTCGGAGACAGAGATGCATCTTCTCTCCGTGACACAGACTATCAGCATTTCACTTTCCCTATGCCAAATCATCAGAGGGCCGCTCCGAGGGTCAATGCTGAGAACCCTAGGGCTGTTGAGGATACGAGAAGACTTCAGCTGTTGGAAGATCAGGTGGCTGCCTTGATAAACAAGAATACTCTTGACCTGAATGTTGTGAGCATATGTTTGGTGCCAGGCCTTGTGTTGCCTCCGAAGTTCAAAATGCCAAATTTTGAGAAATACAAAGGGGATAGTTGCCCGAAGCTACATTTGGTTATGTTCTGTAGAAGAATGACTTCACATGTCACCAATGACAATCTCATGATTCACTGTTTCCAAGGTAGTTTGATCGGAGCATCTTTGGATTGGTACATGCAGTTGAAGAGTGACAACATCAAGTCATGGTTGGATTTAGCCAATGCCTTCGTGAAGCAGTACAACTACAACCTGGATATGGCTCCTAGTCGCGTGCATTTGCAAGAGTTATCTTAGGCGGATAATGAATCCTTTAGAGGGTATGTGCAGAGATGGAGAGAATTGGTTGCCAGTGTTCAACCACCGCTTGTGGATAGAGAAATGATTGACCTTTTCGTGGATACTTTGAAAGGCCGTTACTATGATGCATTGTTCAGCTGTGGAAATGCAAGCTTTGCGGACTTGATAAGAGTAGGAGAACTTGTTGAAAGCGGAATCAAGAGCGGAAAGATTCAAGACATTCCTCATACTGCAGTTTATGAATCGATTGTCAGTTCTCAAGAAGAATGGGAGAAAGGCAGTGATGTTGTCTCAGAATCTCCCCGTACCTCAGATTCAGTATCCTGACACTTCGAGTGCTCAGAGTCAGCAACTTGTTGGGTCTGTATGTCAGATATCTGTTACCCGCCAGAGTCAACAGCTGTATCATCGTCAGCCGCGTCAGCACGCCCGACGAAGACCAAGGAAACCTGAAAGGCAGTTTACTCAGCTACCGATGTCGTATAGTCAATTGTTGCCGGATTTGGTCAAAAGGGGGCTGATAGTGCCGAAGGAGACCGATCCAATGATCCTGCCTTATCCCTCAGGTCCTGATGCCAACGCTCGTTGTGAGTACCATGTTGGAGCACAGGGGTATTCAATGGATGACTGTAAGGTGCTTCGAAGCCAGGTTTAAGCCTTGATAGATTCTAACAGGATATCTGTCACGCCTTATGGTGTCGACCTTCCTTTATCCAGCCAAGTGGGTGAATCAGTTTAGGTTATGGGAGAGTTCACTGATAGCAGATGTTCGGAAGAGTATCAGGATGACTTCGACGAGTAATTCTGAAGAGAAGCTCGGTTCCCAACAACTGGCAATCTGTGTTTTATCATGTCATTTCTTTGCATTTGTAGTTTCTTTCCTGTTAAAAGCGCAAGTTGCATTCGTAAAACTTGTATTGTTTTCAATTTATATTGATAATGAAATGAGTATGCCTGTTTTGATTCAGTCCATTTGTGTTCATTAATAATGTTTTTACAGATATCCAACGCTTGGTGAAGCAGAATCTGCGGAGGATGGCAAAGTTTAAAGACGCATGAGCTTCAGATAAAGTATGCTTTTGAAAATAAAACCTGCTGATGATGTACATGCATTGTTTCAAATCCCTAAACACCGGTGATATAAGGAAGATAATCCCTTGTTAACCCCTTTGAGCCTGGTAGTAGGAGTTTCTTTCGGAAAACAAAAAAACCCTCAATCTTAACCCGGAGCAGGGTAGGTGTTGGCTAATTTGACCGAACGTCCAAATTACAAAAAGGAGTGTCCGTTCGAGGATCAATCACACCTCTAGAGGTCGTGCCTAAAAAACCACAGTGGTTAAGCGCCAGGAGTGAAACAGTCACATTATTCCCCATTGAGTCAGACAGCCAGTGTCACACGACTTGTTCGAAAAAAACAGAGAAAGCAAGAAGAATCAAAAGCCCGCTAAGTCAAAACTTGAAAACAAATGACTTAGGCAAAACTTGAATTCCTCAGCAGAGTTACTTGATAGTTCTCCAGAATCCCCAACGGAGATGCGTCATCCCCAGCAGGTCCTAAACTGAGAAGTTGAAACTTCCTTGAAGACTTGATGATTAAAGTCCGGCAGTAGTGTCAAACTCTTCCTGACTTACTGATGAAGTCCGACTGCAATGTCGAAGCAGTTCCCTCTTCTGACGCGGAGTGCCTGACGGCAAAAGATTGGATATCCTTATTGGTTCATGATTGACTAAGGATTCTATTTCCGACTTACTGACGAAGTCCAGCTGACGCCTGAGAATTTATTTGAATACCCGATGGCATAATTATAGATATTGTCAAAAGTTCCTAATGACCTGATGAGTCCCGAGGATTTCTCCTGCTGCCGTGCCGCAGAATGCCTGATGGCAGAATCAGCCATGTATCACCAGTTACCGTGTAACCAGTGAGCTCTTGATGACTTGAGGAAGAAGCTGCAGTGAAATCTGATGATCATCCTGACAAAGATTTGGGCCTGTTGCCGTGTAACTTCCATTTCAGACTTCAAAGATTGTCCTACCCACCAAAGTATCATTTACTTGTGCGGTTGGAAAATTTTCGGTTACCGTATAACCGATTCCCCAACAAGTTGCCGTGCAACTGTCATTTTTCAGTTTTGAAGATGTTCCTACCAATCATAGTATCGTTCACCTGTGCGGTTGGCAGATCACTAGTTACCGTGTAACCGGTGATCCCTTGATGATTTTAGGACACAGAGGATCGTCCTGACGGAGATTCAGATCATTATTTCTTCAGCTAGTTGCCATGTAACTATCATTTCAGTTTCCGAAGATTTGGCTGCCCATCAAAGTACCGTGTGCTTATGCAGTTGGCAAATTTCCGGGTTTGTTGGTATTCAACCGTCTTTTACCTTGATTGTTTGAGAGTCGTTCGCTTCTCACCCAGTCAGGTTCAAGCCGTTTGAATAGGGGCAGCTATTGCACCCCAAAGTTTGCCCAACATTTCTTTACCTAGCTTGTGTTTTATTGCATTCATATTAGCATTATCATTTGCATTTCATTGACATGTATGCAGGAGATCAAGAGGTATGACTACCAATCAAGGGCTACACCAGACTATGGAGCTAGCTAAAGAAGGTTATTCAAGTGTTCAAGGGTTGATATCCTTATCAGAAAAGTTAAAGGATCCTCAGAGAGAATTGGTTGAAATCAAGTGTGTAGGCCCCCTAACTTGAGAGTTGTGGGAAGATCATCTGAGGATGTTGAAGCCATAGAGTTAGACTTGAGGTCTTGAGAGAGCTCATGAGAAGTGTTGAAGTTCATTTTGAAGTGTCATACCCTAAATTTTGACCCCTTAGATCATCATTATCATTTTAGGATCATATTCATGTTATTATCTAACCTTAACCCAGTTCGAGTTTTTCTTTGTTAAGATGCAGATGAATTAGGGTTTTGTGTAGTCAAAGTCGAAGCTTTGAGGTTTGATCAATCATTGTTTTGGAGGGATTAAATCATGGAACAAGTTCAAAGATACAACATGAGATCAAAAGTGAATTCAATTTGAGGTTGTCACCTAAGATTCAAGAACAGTGCAGTTTAGGGCCCCGATCAGGTTTTTTGACTGGTAAAAAGTCAACTGTGGTTTGACTTTTGTGTTGGAAGATGTTATAATGGTGGGATTGTGATTCATGAAGTTCATATGACTTAATAAAGTCCATTCAAGAAGTTTCAAGGTCTCAAAAGGTCCGGAGTGTCAACAGGCGACTCGGTAGTCACCGATCGATCGTACGGTTGACCGAAAAGTCGGCTTTTCAAATTTAAGGAATTGGACTTCAAGATGTGAAACAAAAATGTTCCATATGTCAATTTAAGCCTACTCATAAAATTTCATGATCATTGGGTCAAGGATGAAGGAGTAATCAAAAAATCGGGAAATTAGGGTTTTGAAAGGGACCAAACCCTAACTCCTTAACCACACATCCAAATGAGTTGGTTCAAAGTTCATTGGAAAGCTCTTGACAAGTCCTACAAAATTCCCACAGTGGTCTATAATCAAAAAATGCTTATTTTTGGAGTTAGAAGCAAATTCATCACAAGAGGGTAAAATAACTTAGAAAAATTCTAAGTTATTTCATGTGTAAAGCTTGTTTTCAGCCAACTTTGAGGGCATTTTTCACATAGTTCCAATTGAAGTTAGAATTTCTGGAAAACATGAATGTTTTAGAGCTCCATGAGGGCTTTTCAAAAAGTATTAGAAGTCCTCAAAAGGATTTGTTAGCTGAAAGATATGGTTATGGCAAGTTGAGGGTTTCATACTTTAGTCCCACATTGTCAAAATTCAAGAATTCATTCTTTCATCAAAATTGACCAAACTCAGCTGGTAAACCATGTTGTATCTGATATGTAAGGAGTTTGTATCATGAAAGAACCAAGGAAATGCAGAATTTTATGGATTTAGCCAAATTGCAAGTGGCTTGCAAGTTGCCTTGCAACTTGCATTTTAAAATCATTAAAACAAGCATGATGTGGAAAGCAAGTCTGAACCAGCCCTCAAGCTATGCTTCTAGCCTGCAATTAGCCATACTAAACCATCATTGTTCTTGACAATTGAGACTTTCCTTGCAGCCAAGGAAACCCTCTTGTGGAGGTTTAATCAAAAAAATCCAAAACCTTTCTTCAAAGTGAAGAAATCTCCAAATCTGCCCCAAGCCACTTCCTTGCCTATAAATAGAGCCCTCACCATTTCATTTTCGACAAGATTCATTCTAAAAACCAGAGAAAGCTCAAGCCTTTGCTCTTTCACCCCTTGCTTCAAAATCACAAAAATCACAAAATCTCCAAAACCACCAAAAATGCCATTTTGCACTTTTCATACCAGCTTCACTTCCAAACATCTCAACACTTCAAAAACCATATAGACAACCTTAAAATGACCTTCTGAAGCTATTCCCACCATTGGTTTTCTCAAAAAATCAAAGGCTCCAAAAGTCAACTTCCACACCACTCAAGTTTGACCTTTATGCATTTTTCATGCCAAATCCTTACACAAAGCCATTCTTACCATTCCAACACCTCAAACACCTCATGTTCATCATATTATAGCTATTAATAAACTCAAAAACCAGATGGAACTTCATTCTCTCACAATGGCCACAAAGGTGCATTTTCTTCAAAAAGGAAGTAATATCTCAAAACTTGCTCAAAAGAAGAAGAAATCCCTGATTTTTCTTGGTTGCTAGCTGACTATTGGAGGTCTACAAGAGGTATGTGGTTTTAAGATCATTCACTAAGTTTTCCTTGTCATATGTTGTTTTATGGATAAGTTTGGTTTGCACATTTGTTATGTTAGAGTCATTTAAATTTGCTGTCAAGTGTTTGAAGCCAATACCATAAGTTTGCTGTCATTAGAAATTTGGTGTTAAGACTGTTGTTTGACCTTGTTACATTAAGAAGCTTGCATTGGTGCTGTGAGATGAATACTGACATGAGAGGTAGGGTAGGACATTTTCTATTAGAAATTGAACACTCTTGTTGACTCATGCTAAGATTTCCTGAGGGCCTGATGTTGGGAATTCAGTATGCCCTGCTGTTTTAATGTGGATTATGCCAAACATTTCTAGGCATTGTGTTGATCATGTTTAATTGTTGTTCAGTTTGGTGTATTTGGAAATAAAAGTTGCATATAACTGTTAAAAGTTGGAGTATCAATGTTGGTGGATATGGTATGCTGCTGTTGTGTAGACCTGCTGTTGGAATAGGTGTGAGACATGCATGATATGGTGGCTGACTCCCATTTTTGGTCTGCCTCCCCTTTGGACTTGACTTTGTGATACCAAATTCATATTTCTGTCTAGGCCTAGTTCTGGTTGGTTCAGGTCCTAAATCATGCTTGTGGTTCTTATTACTTAGTGTATACTTGGATTAATCTAGCATTTTGATAAATGAGCATAAGACTATCACTAGGGATCTGGCACTAAGTTTGCTGATTGATTGCATCAGAGTGTGTGAGCTGGTCAAATCCATGATAGTTTGCAAGGGACCTTTAGTTCATTGTTTGAGGTTATGTTGGTGGGATTTGGCATTGTAATACCAAAGTGTGGGGTTGTGGCTGTTGGAATTTATGCTAGAATGTTCTAACTCATGAATAATTGCTATATCATAAACTGTGCTTGTTGCACCCCAAAATTTGACCAACCGATTATTGTATTTGGCTTATGTTTCGACTCATTTTGCACTCTGCATTTACATACTGCATCCATTGCATTTTTGCAGTCAGATTGACTTTATCGGGATTACAGTCTCCCCTGGCGTTTCAGGCATTCCAGGCCAATTCGAATACGAGGATTTATTGTGAGAATTTGTGCCCGTCTCGGTGTTTTTAGCTCTCGCTGTTGTTTTTTAGGACATTTCGATGTCCGGTTTTTACCATTTATTTCGCTATAGTTGCGCATTTGTTTTCTAATCGATTTAATTGGCTTCCTTGCATTTTTAGAATTTTCCCTTTTATTTTCTAGATTTTTAAATAGATTTTAATAGTTTTTAATAGATTTATTTGAGTTTTTCTAGATATTAAATAGGAATTTTTAAATATATTCTTATAGATTTTAATAGTTTTTCTAGGATTTTAAATAGATATTCTTTCATTAAATAGATTTTTAATAGGTTTTTTTAGAATCTTTAATTTTAAATAATAGATAATAGATATTAGTTTAGATATTAATTGAGGTGTTTAGTTTTAATAAGATTTTATTTTATTAGGATTTATTAGAGTGTATTAATCTAGGTTTAGTTGGTTAGAATATTATTAGAGTTAGTTTCATTAATTAGAGTCAGCTTTCATTAACTAGTTGTTAATCATTTTTCATTTAGCATTAATTGAAGCCATTAGTCATTAATTTTCAATATTAATCTGCATTAATCATTAGTAGTATTCATTTCCGTTTTAATTAATTAGGTCTTAATCATCAGTTAATTTAGTCTTTAGTCTGATAGTGGGCCAGATGTCCAATTTTCCCAGGCCCAGTTCGTGACACTTGTCACAGTATATAAGCATCCACGCGTGCATCCACCTCACCACCACCTCATTCAGCACTTGCCACCTCACACACACTTCACCACACGTGGCTTCACTTCCACCCTCCCTTGCTTGCATGCGTGCCACGCGTGTCTCCACCTTCTCACCCTCATCGGCCGGCATGCAAACCGCCGGAGGAGGTCGCCGTGAAAATCAAACGCCACCGTAACCGTCGCCGGAAAGCTCATCGTCTCACCGGAAACTTCAACCAACTCCACCGATGTTCATCATCTATTCCACCAGATTCATCATCATCTTCATAGAACCACCAGTATTTCTCCAGGAAATCCAAGAACTGCCATGAATGTTCATCCGTTCTTCCAGATCCATCAAGATCACCATGAGTTTTCCAGTTTTGTTCATACATCCAACGATTTTCTTCAAGCACTGTTTTCCAGATCTTCAAGAACGTCCACCAGTCCTTCATCCTTTGTCCAGATCCTCAAGACGTCATCGAGTTCTTTGTAAGTTTTCCAGATCTGCGACATATTTCGTTCAATCTTCAAAGGTGTCTATCATTTCCTTGAAGATCTTGTCCAGTTTTCCAGAAATCCTGCAAAGATTCATATGAATCTTCATCCAACGCCGTTTCCAGAACTTCACGATCTCCCTTAACATTCATGGAGCTTCACAACTTCTCTCCAGATTTTCATCCCTCATTTATGTTACAGATCTTCAAAGAACGATGAAGCTCCATCGTTTACATCATCAGGTCGTCGCGCGCTCTCCAGATCTTCGTTGATCTTCCCAACACCATAGACGTCATAGCAACTCCTCAGAACTTCAAAAGAACTCCGAGAACCAACTCTTCACTAATAGATCTTTGATTCACACGAGCTTCTGGAGGTAACTGGTTTTGATGTCAGTCAGTTTGATTTCAAGATGAACGGAGTGATGAGGAATGAATGGGGATGGTGAAGGTGGGCGAAGAACAGAGGCGGCGACGGGTGAAGAAGGAGTTAGGGTTAGGGTTTCTGAGTGAGGGAAGAGAGGAAGGGAATGGATTGGACGTTGGGCCTCAGGCCCAACGAGTTGTTTGGAGCTACACCTTCCGTTTCCTATTGGACCCCCGGTCCACACGTTTTTTTTTGTCTTTTTTGTTGATTGTAGTGGGCCTGAGCCCAACTTACATTTTCTGGCCATGCACCCTATATCCCAGCACACCACCCATTTTTTTACTCTCTTTTATTTTTTGACTTTATTGTATTGTGGGCTTAAAGCCTAGAGTGGGTTTTTTTTTACTGCGTACACCCAGTTTTGCAGATTGTACCCCCTCCCCTTTGGATTTTCAATTCCCTTTGTATTGGATGAATGCTTGTAATAGTTTAGTTTTATTTTCCTATTTTCTTTTAGGAGATGATTTTTTTTAGGGATTATAATTTAGAATATCATGCATATTTTATTTTTTAATATAGATTTTTTCTATTTTCTTTACAAAATATTATAGTATTTTAGATAGGAATTTTCTATGCTATTTTCATATGCATTTTCTTTTATTTTCTTTAGAATATTTTTCTAGTAGAATTTAATTGTTAATTTTAGGAGTAGACTTTTATTTCCATTTGTTCGTGGATTTTTCTCCTATTTTCTCTCCTATTTTCTTTTCTATCCGATTTTATTCTCGATTTCATTGTTTGGCTGGTCGTGTGACACGATTCAATTGGAGAATGATTGCCGATATCATTTCTCTATCTTGTCTTTGACACAGACATCAATACACTACCACTGAGAGTTCAATTTCTCGTATAAGTCAAACCATGACGGTCTAAGCGTCACATTGTTCCTGATTCGAGCGTTATCATCAAGGATCCAGAGAAGAGAAGATTGGAATGAAGCTTGCACACATGTCAGGAGCAAACGGAGCCGCTTCGTTCAACATCATCTTATTCAAGTCTTCAGGCAACCGTCGAGCGTTGTAAGCTGTATCGTTAGATACATAGGAAATGACAGTTGAGGAGTTCTTCTTAATCATCTAGGATGTCTAGTATGGTACCCTTTGGGTGACATACGACGCATTTGATCCTACGTATTAGGTTCTCGCATGTGTGTCCCGAGTTTCTTCCCGTTTAGGCGTAAGCCTGCTTCCTCGTTGTTCTCGCCCCCTGGAGATCGAAACCCTTTTCTCTCGCGTTCAGGCGATTGAGACCCCTTCTCTTGCCCCTGTGCAATCGAGACTTGATTTCCTGTAGCGCCGAACTACGTTCGCTCTGATCTCTCGTACCAGACGAGAGTACGTAGGCATAGGATGCGATATCCTAGCGAGCTCCCTTTTCCCTGTTTCCCCGTTGCTGTAGTTAGCTGAACTACAGTTGCTCTGATTTCTCGTACCAGACGAGAATATGTAGGCATAGGATGCGATATCCTAGCGAGCATACTAACAACTAACTTCTCTGTTCTCTCGCTGTCGTGCGATCGAGACTTTCCCGCTGACGACTGATTTGTCCCTTTCTCTTGCCCGAGCGCAATCGAGACCAGACCGTAGTTCTAGTTCCCATAGGTTCCCATACCTTTCAAACCCGACATACTACGTCCGTTCTACCACAAACAGGTAATGCCTAAGTCTCCGTCGAGTGAGCAGCAAACACCTAACTGCTAGAATGCGTACGCTAGTATCGTCAATCCTTTCTCTCATTCCTGTGTGATCGAGAACACCCTGTCTAGCCGTAGTTAGCCTGAACTACGTAAGCTCTGATATTTCACGCCGTGTGGAAGTACGTAGGCACGAGATGCGATATCTCGGCGAGCCCATTCCCCGTAGTTTCCTGAACTACGATGACTCTGACTTTCCCATTGCACAAGGGAATACGTAGGCATAGAGTGCGATGCTCTATCGAGTCAATTTCTTTCCGTTTAGCTTTAGCAGCCGTAGATAGATTGTTTTTTCACCCGTAGAAAAACCAGCAAGCGTGGATCCCATCGAGTACGATGAACGTGAGGGGTGCTAATACCTTCCCCTTGCGTAACCGACTCCCGAATCTAGGACTTGGTTGCGATGACCATTCCTTTCCCTCTTTGCGTTAGGTTTACTCTGAGCGTTCCCTTTCCCTCTTGTGGGATAAATAACGCACGGTGGCGACTCTTCTATCATAGCTGGCGCCGATTTTCGCAGTAGCGACAGCTGGCGACTCTGCTGGGGATATTATAGCTGCTGGGGACTTTTCCCATCCCCTATGCTGGGACCGTTTCCCATCCCCTACGAGAGTCAATCCTAGCGCTTGTTTGATTGTCTTCGGGTGTTTATTTTTGTGTGTTGTATGTTACTGCTGTATTTACATTTCCCTCACTTATTATTATCTGTTGTGGGAGGGGAGCTCTGATGAGAGATAAGTCGGACCTGGGCTTGAGTGCACCTAGCATTAGAGTGGAGATTAGTGACGGACCTGCTTGCTTTGCTTGCACCAGTCCCCATGAAATCCATACTCAGACGAGATTCTCTTTGATGGCATCTTGCCTGGCCCTTTGGACTCGACAAGTTGTCTGACCCGAGGATTGTCGACTCTGAGGACCGATCATTTGGGATTCAGCTAAGTGAGGTCGCTTCAAGAGATGATGATGCCACACCTTCTGGGTATCGTATCGTCCCTCTTGAAAGTCTGTGAAGCTGATGACCGCATAGGATGCCGAACCTGTGTCAATTTAGGTCCATACCCGTGAGTGGGAGGGTTTTTGCAGGAAACATGACTTCCAGCCTACCCAGTACTTTGGTTTTCTTTCGTCAGAGCAAACTTCTCCCGTCAGCAGCGCAGTAGTATTCAGAGCTTTGTGGGGGCTGTGATCCCATGTTTGTTGCATTTTGCATTGCATTTCATGTGCATCTCATGCTTTCATGTCCGTGCTCAGCTGGAACAGAGAGCTTACCAGTCTTTTATCCAACTCGCAGTTGACTTCCCGACATTTGCATTGAACTGGAGTTAATTTCTGGAAGGATCATGGACTCAGCAGGGCATCAGTTTGTTACCAGGGCCGAGTTTGAACTGTTGAAGAACCAGGTGAGTCAGTTCATGGAAGCCAAACAACTATGACTAGAGGAGAGAGCAACATTCAGAGGACTCCGGTGAACAATGTAACCCAGAATGTGCAGATTCCTGTCGGAGACAGAGATGCATCTTCTCTCCGTGACACAGACTATCAGCATTTCACTTTCCCTATGCCAGATCATCAGAGGGCCGCTCCGAGGGTCAATGCTGAGAACCCTAGGGCTGTTGAGGATACGAGAAGACTTCAGCTGTTGGAAGATCAGGTGGCTGCCTTGATAAACAAGAATACTCTTGACCTGAATGTTGTGAGCATATGTTTGGTGCCAGGCCTTGTGTTGCCTCCGAAGTTCAAAATGCCAAATTTTGAGAAATACAAAGGGGATAGTTGCCCGAAGCTACATTTGGTTATGTTCTGTAGAAGAATGACTTCACATGTCACCAATGACAATCTCATGATTCACTGTTTCCAAGGTAGTTTGATCGGAGCATCTTTGGATTGGTACATGCAGTTGAAGAGTGACAACATCAAGTCATGGTTGGATTTAGCCAATGCCTTCGTGAAGCAGTACAACTACAACCTGGATATGGCTCCTAGTCGCGTGCATTTGCAAGAGTTATCTCAGGCGGATAATGAATCCTTTAGAGGGTATGTGCAGAGATGGAGAGAATTGGTTGCCAGTGTTCAACCACCGCTTGTGGATAGAGAAATGATTGACCTTTTCGTGGATACTTTGAAAGGCCGTTACTATGATGCATTGTTCAGCTGTGGAAATGCAAGCTTTGCGGACTTGATAAGAGTAGGAGAACTTGTTGAAAGCGGAATCAAGAGCGGAAAGATTCAAGACATTCCTCATACTGCAGTTTATGAATCGATTGTCAGTTCTCAAGAAGAATGGGAGAAAGGCAGTGATGTTGTCTCAGAATCTCCCCGTACCTCAGATTCAGTATCCTGACACTTCGAGTGCTCAGAGTCAGCAACTTGTTGGGTCTGTATGTCAGATATCTGTTACCCGCCAGAGTCAACAGCTGTATCATCGTCAGCCGCGTCAGCACGCCCGACGAAGACCAAGGAAACCTGAAAGGCAGTTTACTCAGCTACCGATGTCGTATAGTCAATTGTTGCCGGATTTGGTCAAAAGGGGGCTGATAGTGCCGAAGGAGACCGATCCAATGATCCTGCCTTATCCCTCAGGTCCTGATGCCAACGCTCGTTGTGAGTACCATGTTGGAGCACAGGGGTATTCAATGGATGACTGTAAGGTGCTTCGAAGCCAGGTTTAAGCCTTGATAGATTCTAACAGGATATCTGTCACGCCTTATGGTGTCGACCTTCCTTTATCCAGCCAAGTGGGTGAATCAGTTTAGGTTATGGGAGAGTTCACTGATAGCAGATGTTCGGAAGAGTATCAGGATGACTTCGACGAGTAATTCTGAAGAGAAGCTCGGTTCCCAACAACTGGCAATCTGTGTTTTATCATGTCATTTCTTTGCATTTGTAGTTTCTTTCCTGTTAAAAGCGCAAGTTGCATTCGTAAAACTTGTATTGTTTTCAATTTATATTGATAATGAAATGAGTATGCCTGTTTTGATTCAGTCCATTTGTGTTCATTAATAATGTTTTTACAGATATCCAACGCTTGGTGAAGCAGAATCTGCGGAGGATGGCAAAGTTTAAAGACGCACGAGCTTCCGATAAAGTATGCTTTTGAAAATAAAACCTGCTGATGATGTACATGTATTGTTTCAAATCCCTAAACACCGGTGATATAAGGAAGATAATCCCTTGTTAACCCCTTTGAGCCTGGTAGTAGGAGTTTCTTTCGGAAAACAAAAAAACCCTCAATCTTAACCCGGAGCAGGGTAGGTGTTGGCTAATTTGATCGAACGTCCAAATTACAAAAAGGAGTGTCCGTTCGAGGATCAATCACACCTCTAGAGGTCGTGCCTAAAAAACCACAGTGGTTAAGCGCCAGGAGTGAAACAGTCACATTATTCCCCATTGAGTCAGACAGCCAGTGTCACACGACTTGTTCGAAAAAAACAGAGAAAGCAAGAAGAATCAAAAGCCCGCTAAGTCAAAACTTGAAAACAAATGACTTAGGCAAAAAAAAGAGGGCATCCCGCTGGACTTAATAATCAAAAGAAGCTCAAAGGAGCCAGTCCAGGCAAAAATTAGGGAAAGCGGAAAATTAGAAAGAAAAATGAAAAGGATTACAAAAGAAAAATCCTCAAATGAAATACGAGTCGTGTGGCCCCAAGTGTCAAAGACGAAGAGCGAGTGGTTGTCACTCCAAAAATTCATGGTTTCTTGAACTATCACTCCTATCTTCCAACCACTGAGAAGTGAGTACTAAGGTCGAATTAGCTAAATGTAGGATTGGAGAACATCCAGGTGAACGGGTGGGTTAAAATAAATTTTGAGCCTTTATCCTTTCTTTCAAAACCGTGAACCTGACCACGTTACAACGTTCAAAAGTCCTAATTGAAGCAGGTTTGTTTCGAAGGCATACATCGGTAAAGATCGCGTCGAAGCTGACTTCTAAAAGGGTTCTTTTTACCATGTTGGTACTGATGTTGATATTCTGATAGATGATTTGTTCATTACATGCCATAAACTATTTATCCTTTTCCAGTGAACAGATTGGATGTCAAAACTGTCATGTGCATTGCATTAATATGTCTTTATGCAGAACAACTTATTTTACTTGCGAGTAAGTGCCTGACAGCAGGAGAGTTTCTATAGTGGAAAGTATGATCATGATAGAATGAAGAACGCCCGAATACTCTGTGAACTAGGGCAAGCTATAATCCCTAGTGATGTCAGCCATCCGAAGTCGGTTATTCTGAAGCAGTCAGGTTGAGATTTGATGAATCTCTCGAGGACAACCAGTGTATCTCCCTGCAGATCAGCCTATCAGGGGCAAAGTCGTCGCAGATAGGGGTAGGCCACTCTAAGAAAAGCACAGAAGTTGTTTCTTTCTTGAGGGGCATTTGATCTGAAGTATCTCTCCGAAGTACAGAGTGCTGGGGCAGCTTGTGTCAGACCATCAGGGTACAGATTTTTAGATTTCCATTCGAGGAATATCCTCATAGAGATCCCACAGGCTAGGGCAATATCGAAAGCAAAGGAATTGTTCCTCTCCGCGTCATTAGAGCTACTCAGAGCTACTCGAGCAGGTTTCAGCCGATCTTCAAGTGTGAGACGAATGTCGGGAAGTCGTGTTACCGTTCTTGACCTTTCAATCACAAACTATGAATTCAGACAAGATGTTTTCCAGCGTCAGTCGTACCTGACCCATCATGGATAGCCCAAGAGCCCAATCCTTATTGGCAATTTTCAAGAAGCCCAATTCTCATTGGCGAGACATTCCTAAAGCCCAATCCATATTGGCAATCACTGTAAGGCCCATCCGTGTTGGCGCATCAGTTTCAAAATCCAATCTTCATTGGTATGCAGGAAGACTCTGTCTGTTTTCCCCAGCAAAAGTCCAATCTTCATTGGCACGTGTAAGCTATTCCCAGGGAAGTCCGATCATGCTTAGCACATTTAGTTATCCCCAGCGGAGTTGGTTTCACTCTTCCAGCATTTATTTTGCTGGAGTAATTCTGTGATATCCGGTTATCCCCAGCGGAGTTGGCTTTGTCTTCAGCATTTATTTTGCTGAAGTGGTTCCGTATCCAGTTTCTCCATTAGCGGAGTTGGCTTCACCTTTCCAGCATTTATTTTGCTGGAATGGTTCTTCTGTGTACCGCTTTTCTCCAGCAGGCTGAGCCTGCATTTGCATCTTGCATATATCATCATATTTGCATTTCATCGTCAAATGCGTAGCATTCCATCTTATATGGAGCATGTACACCATAGAAAAATTCAAAAATACGCATATGCATACGAAGCATAAGCCAGTTTCTATCAGCCTTACGTGGCAACATGAAGTACTTTGTAATCAGTTCAGGGGCATTTATTCAGCAGCTTTGATCAAACAACTCTTTGGTATTTGATTCTCAGATCATACGATGATTATGCTTTGTCTATCGATCACCTGATAAAGACAGACTGTTCTTCCCGTCAATTCCTATTGACGATGTATTTTCCCCAGCAGGAATTTTCTCCATCTATCTTTAGACGTCATGAGTTCAAGTGGTCTTCTCCGTCTATCATTAGACGTCGTGAGTTTCAGCATGATTTTCTCCGTCTATCTTTAGACGTTGCGAGTTCGGGAATGGTTTTCTTTCCGTCTATCTTTAGGTGATGTGAAGTTTCAAAGTTGTTTCTCCGTCTATCTTTAGACGTCATGAGTTTGAATATGGTTTTCTCCGTCTATCTCTAGACGTTGTGAGTTTGAGCAGGTGATTTTTCAGCAGGTTTCTTACCGTCAGTTCATATTGACGATGTGTCTCCCCAGCGAGTTTTCTCCGTCTATCTTGAGACGTCGTGAGTTTGGATATGGTTTTCTCCGTCTATCTTTAGACGTCATAAGTTCAATTATGATCTTTCTCCGTCTATCTGTAGACGTCGTGAGTTCGAGTATGGTTTCTCTTCGTCTATCTTTATATGTCGAGAGGTTTCAAGGCAATTTTTCAGATATTGGCTTTCTTTCTGTTTATCGGATGAGATGACATTTCAAGAGGTGTTTCCTGACTATTGATCCTTATTGACATCGAGGCTCTTTGAAGAATGTTTGGTTTTCTTAGTTGTCGATTCTTATTGACGACATGGCTCTTTGAAGGTGGTTTTCTTCCTGTCAATCCTTATTGATGATGTGGCCCCTTTGAAGATATTGTTCTTTCCATCAATTCCTGTAGACGAAAGGATTCTGAAATTTGATGGGTAGTGTTGAGGTTTATATGGTTTTCCTTCCGCTAGTTCTCACTGACGATGTGGTACTTCGGACAAGGTTTCCCTCTCGTCTATCATTAGGCGATGCGAGATTTGGATATGATTTTCCTCTTGTATATCATTAGACGATACGAGATCAAGATTGTTTTTCTTCCTGTCTATCATTAGACAGTGTGAGCCTTTGGGATGGTGTCTTTCCGTCTTTCTTTAGACGAGGTGAGTATTTCTTTTCCTGTCTATCATTAGACGACGTGAGAGGATCAAGTGCATGTTGATCCAACCTTCGGGTTTGTTACCTGTGGCGTCACGCAGATGACTAGCGCTAAAGTCAGTTTCTTTGTCAGATGATTGATCAGGTTGTTGCCGTGACAACTGGATTCGGTGTTCTGGATATTTGTTCCTCAAGCAGTGTGTGTAGTTTATTTCTGCAGGTTGGCAAATTCTGGGGTTCTATTGTATTCAACCGTCTTCTACCTTTGAATGATTGAGAGTCATTCGCTTCTCAACCCTTCAGGTCCAAGCCGCTTGAATAGGGGCAGCTGTTGCACCCCAAAATTTGACCAACCGATTATTGTATTTGGCTTATGTTTCGACTCATTTTGCACTCTGCATTTACATACCGCATTCATTGCATTTTTGCAGTCAGATTGACTTTATCGGGATTACAGCCTCCCCTGGCATTTCAGGCATTCCAGGCCAGTTCGAATACGAGGATTTATTGTGAGAATTTGTGCCCGTCTCGGTGTTTTCAGCTCTCGCTGTTGTTTTTGAGGACATTTCGATGTCCGGTTTTTACCGTTTATTTCGCAATAGTTGCACATTTGTTTTCTAATCGATTTAATTGGCTTCCTTGCATTTTTAGAATTTTCCCTTTTATTTTCTAGATTTTTAAATAGATTTTAATAGTTTTTAATATATTTTTTTGAGTTTTTCTAGATATTAAATAGGAATTTTTAAATATATTCTTATAGATTTTAATAGTTTTTCTAGGATTTTAAATAGATATTATTTCATTAAATAGATTTTTAATAGGTTTTTTTAGAATCTTTTATTTTAAATAATTGATAATAGATATTAGTTTAGATATTAATTGAGGTGTTTAGTTTTAATAAGATTTTCTTTTATTAGGATTTATTAGAGTGTATTAATCTAGGTTTAGTTGGTTAGAATATTATTAGAGTTAGTTTTATTAATTAAAGTCAGCTTTCATTAACTAGTTGTTAATCATTTTTCATTTAGCATTAATTGAAGCCATTAGTCATTAATTTTCAATATTAATCTTCATTAATCATTAGTAGTATTCATTTCCGTTTTAATTAATTAGGTCTTAATCATCAATTAATTTAGTCTTTAGTCTGATAGTGGGCCAGATGTCCAATTTTCCCAGGCCCAATTCGTGACACTTGTCACAGTATATAAGCATCCACACGTGCATCCACCTCACCACCACCTCATTCAGCACTTGCCACCTCATACACACTTCATCACACGTGGCTTCACTTCCACCCTCCCTTGCTTGCATGCGCGCCACGCGTGTCTCCACCTTCTCACCCTCACCGGCCGGCATGCAAACCGCCGGAGGAGGTCGCCGTGAAAATCAAACACCACCGTAACCGTCGCCGGAAAGCTCATCGTCTCACCGGAAACTTCAACCAACAACACCGATGTTCATCATCTATTCCACCAGATTCATCATCATCTTCATAGAACCATCAGTATTTCTCCAGGAAATCCAAGAACTGCCATGAATGTTCATCCGTTCTTCCAGATCCATCAAGATCACCATGAGTTTTCCAGTTTTGTTCATACATCCAACGATTTTCTTCAAGCACCGTTTTCCAGATCTTCAAGAACGTCCACCAGTCCTTCATCCTTTGTCCAGATCCTCAAGACGTCTTCGAGTTCTTCGTAAGTTTTCCAGATCTGCGACATATTTCGTTCAATCTTCAAAGGTGTCTATCATTTCCTTGAAGATCTTGTCCAATTTTCCAGAAATCCTGCAAAGATTCATATGAATCTTCATCCAACGTCGTTTCCAGAACTTCACGATCTCCCTTTACATTCATGGAGCTTCACAACTTCTCTCCAGATTTTCATCCCTCATCTATGTTACAGATCTTCAGAGAACGATGAAGCTCCCTCGTTTACATCATCAGGTCATCGCGCGCTCTCCATATCTTCGTTGATCTTCCAAACACCATAGACGTCATATCAACTCCTCAGAACTTCAAACGAACTCCAAGAACCAACTCTTCACTAACAGATCTTTGATTCACACGAGCTTCTAGAGGTAACTGGTTTTGATGTCAGTCAGTTTGATTTCAAGATAAACGGAGTGATGAGGAATGAATGGGGATGGTGAAGGTGGGCGAAGAACAGAGGTGGCGGAGGGTGAAGAATGAGTTAGGGTTAGGGTTTCTGAGTGAAGGAAGAGAGGAAGAGAATGGATTGGACGTTGGGCCTCAGGCCCAACGAGTTGTTTGGAGCTACACCCTCTGTTTCCTATTGGACCCCCGGTCCACACGTTTTTTTGTCTTTTTTTGTTGATTGTAGTGGGCCTGAGCCCAACTCACATTTTCTGGCCATGCACCCTATATCCCAGCGCACCCCCCATTTTTTTACTCTCTTTTATTTTCTGACTTTATTGTATTGTGGGCTTAAAGCCCAGAGTGGGTTTTTTTTACTGCATACACCCAGTTTTGCAGATTGTACCCCCTCCCCTTTGGATTTTCAATTCCCTTTGTATTGGATGAATGCTTGTAATATTTTAGTTTTATTTTCCTATTTTCTTTTAGGAGATGATTTTTTTTAGGGATTATAATTTAGAATATCATGCATATTTTATTTTTTAATATAGATTTAATATAGATTTTTTCTATTTTCTTTATAGAATATTATAGTATTTTAGATAGGAATTTTCTATGCTATTTTCATATGCATTTTCTTTTATTTTCTTTAGAATATTTTTCTAGTAGAATTTTATTGTTAATTTTAGGAGTAGACTTTTATTTCCATTTGTTAGTGGATTTTTCTCCTATTTTCTCTCATATTTTCTTTTCTATCCAATTTTATTCTCGATTTCATTGTTTGGCTGGCTGTATGACACGATTCAATTGGAGAATGATTGCCGATATGATTTCTCTATCTTGTCTTTGACACGGACATCAATACGCTACCTCTGAGAGTTCGATTTCTCGTATAAGTCGAACCATGACAGTCTAAGCGTCACATTGTTCCTGATTCGAGCGTTCTCATCAAGGATCCAGAGAAGAGAAGATTGGAATGGAGCTTGCGCGCATGTCAGGAGCCAACGGAGCCGCTTCGTTCAACATCATCTTATTCAAGTCTTCAGGAAAACGCCGAGCGTTGTAAGCTGTATCTTTAGATACGTAGGAAATGACAGTTGAGGAGTTCTTCTCAATCGTCTAGGATGTCTAGTATAGTACCCTTTGGGTGACATACGACACATTCGCTCCTACGTATTAGGTTCTCGCGTGTGTGTCCCGAGTTTCTTCCTGTTTAGGCGTAAGCCTGCTTCCTCGTTGTTCTCGCCCCCTGGAGATCGAAACCCTTTTCTCTCGCGTTCAGGCGATTGAGACCCCTTCTCTTGCCCCTGTGCAATCGAGACTTGCTTTCCTGTAGCGCCGAACTACGTTCGCTCTGATCTCTCGTACCAGACGAGAGTACGTAGGCATAGGATGCGATATCCTAGCGAGCTCCCTTTTCCCTGTTTCCCCGTTGCTGTAGTTAGCTGAACTACAACTGCTCTAATTTCTCGTACCAAGCGAGAATATGTAGGCATAGGATGCGATATCCTAGCAAGCACACTAACAACTAACTTCTCTGTTCTCTCGCTACCGTGCGATCGAGACTTTCCCGCTGACGACTGATCTGTCCCTTTCTCTTTCCCGAGCGCAATCGAGACCAGGCCGTAGTTCTAGTTCCCGTAGGTTCCCATACCTTTCAAACCCGACATACTACGTCCGTTCTACCGCAAACAGGTAACGCCTAAGTCTCCGTCGAGTGAGCAGCAAACACCTAACTGCTAGAATGCGTACGCTAGTATCGTCAATCCTTTCTCTCACTCCCGTGTGATCGAGAACACCCTGTCTAGCTGTAGTTAGCCTGAACTACGTAAGCTCTGATCCTTCACACCGTGTGGAAGTACGTAGGAATGAGATGCAATATCTCGGCGAGCCCATTCCCCGTAGTTTCCCGAACTACGATGACTCTGACTTTCCCATTGCACAAGGGAATACGTAGGCATAAAGTGTGATGCTCTATCGAGTCAATTTCTTTCCGTTTAGCTTTAGCAGCCGTAGATAGATTGTTTTTTCACCCGTAGACAAACCAGCAAGCGTGGATCCCATCGAGTACGATGGACGTGAGAGGTGTTAATACCTTCCCCTTGTGTAACCGACTCCCAAATCCAGGATTTGGTTGCGATGACCATTCCTTTCCCTCTTTGCGTTAGGTTTACTCTGAGCGTTCCCTTTCCCTCTTGTGGGATAAATAACGCACGGTGGCGACTCTTATGTCATAGTCGGCGCCAATTTTCGCAGTAGCGACAGCGCTCTTTTAGCTGTTTACCTTGATGTTTATTTTTTTTGTCTTGATGAGAACTACCAGTTGCCAAAGTCTGTACATAATTTCTGCCAGGTTTTAGATGTTTAGAACTGCTGTTGGAGTGTTGGATCTGTTATCTGGAATACTTAGAGTGGTAATGCTTTGTGTTAGTGTATCCATTTAGGCTTGACATTATAATGTTAGAACCCTGTTTTGTTTAGGCTGCTAGGCTATGGGGACAATAATCACAAGCAAGCCAGTTAAGGCTGGAATGTTTAAAAACCAGTAGGATTCCTGTTAGTATGCTCTAATGAAGAAGTTGTTACTATAGGATTGTGTGAATTCATGATAGGTTGAACTTCAAACCTTGTTGCATTTTGATTTGATGCTGTGCTCAGTGGCTATCACTTTGGGGAATTATCAGCTTGAATTCTCATCAGGGCTTCCCTTGCCCTTTCATTTCTTGTAGATCAACTCTTTGAATTTGGTTGAGTTATTGTTTTGAGAAACATTTTTCAGAGGTTCATAAATCTGTCAAGCTATTGTGGACTCAATGATGCATTTGTATTCTGTCAGCATACTTGATGTCTGTTTTTCCATTAGGGAGTTAAGCTAGTCCATCTTAAATCACCATAGGAAAAGTTGGAAGTCTGTGTGCTTTTGAATCTTAGCCTACTCACCAATTTTGGTCATGTTACTAGGAGCACTTTTGTTCAACTCATAAACAGTTTGGATTTCTGTCACTGTTTGGTTGTCTAAGCTCAGGCCAACTTTGGTTCTCCAATGATGATCAGTGGTGTTGAGTTTATGTTGGTTTAGTACTGTTGAAACTTTACCATCAATGTTCAATTGCTACTAAAACCAAGTTGCAGCAGCTTTGTTTCTTGGAGAGGTTTAGATTAGTTGACTTGGTCCTGAATTTTGTTTTTGGATCTGTTCAGTTTTGCATTGTTGCAACTAGGTGACCACATGCTTTAATTGTTGTTTATCAAACTGTTTGGTGCACACCAATGTATGGTACATACTTCTACCATGTTTTGATAAACAATGTTGCAATCTACCTTTAAACCTGTTTTAAGACCATTTGAATTGGGAGCATCTGTCAACATGCCTTTTCATATTTCTATTTTGATTTCATTGATGACAGTTGGTCAAGGAAACCCTTAGGAATAAATTTAGTTTGTAGATCCACCTGTTTGAGTTTGTACAGGTCTGAACTGTGGATAACATTGATCTTGCCAGCAGCTTTCTTGAAAAATTCATGTTCATCATTAAGCAACTCACATGCCAATTTTCCATATAAGCCTGTTCTGCATCAAATCCATGTTGAAAAACTTTGCATTAATTATTTATGAGTTGCTTGCATGATTCTTTATCATTTAAACCAACTGTCATGAGTTGTTCATTGCAAAATGCATCTCAAAGTAAAATTGAAACTTGACATGTCATTTTCATAAACTGTTTACCTTGAGCTGGGTTTAAGTGCTAATATCATTCATTATCATATATTTGAGCTGTGTGTATCTTTGGTTTGGATCAAAAATGGTTGAAACAAGTTGTTCACTTCAAAATGCATTTTCAAGTTTCAAAAGACACATGCTATCGAATTTGTAAATAGAAGGAGAATCTCAGAAAACTAAGTGCACCATCTTGTTCCTCATGTTTTTCTGGTCAAGATTCATATAAATTTCATTCAATTTGGATAAGTATTGAAGAAGTTACGAATGAAAACGTATTTCAACTTTTCTTGGTTTTTGCCTCCAAAGTTGCCCAGCCATGCGCATGGAAGCCTTATCCTTATTTTGGGGTGGCTTAAACATTGGATGTATAGCCACCCTAGTGGTAACCACCTTGTCACCTTAAGCGCCTTGTACCTTGTGAACCTGGGTTCGATCCTCAGTGATGACCCTTTTTGCTATTTTTTTCATATTTTCCTTGTTTTAATATTTTTTCTTTTCTCTCTCTCTCTTGGTCACACGTGCCCCTGTGGTCTAGTGATGAGTTTGTGCATTTGTGAACCAAGGGTCATGGGTTCAACACCCACCTTGTACATTTTATTCACTTGCTTATTTTCATTTACTTCACAAATTTCAATTATTCGTAACTTTCTCATTTTAAATCCGTTTTAGTTTATTCTTTTTTCTAAATTCCTGTTTTAATATATATTTTCACATGATGAATGATTCAAATTTTTATCCCTTGATCCTAGCCTTAGGATTTGAGTCGCCGTACTCACTCTTCCCGTCCCGCCGTGGACAATTTTCTTTCATCCTAGCCTTAAGACTTGAGTCGCCGTACTCACTTTTAATCCGTCCCGCCGTGGACACCCTTCAACCTTTACCCTTTTATCCTAGCCTTAGGATTTGAGTCGCCGTACTCATGTTTAGCGTCCCACCGTGGACATTTTCTATCACAATCATCTCAACTTAGAGGAGGAGTCGTCGCACTCCATGTAAGTACTTCACTATGAATGCTTACTTCCTTTTGGGAACCTTGACCACAGTCAAGAGTCCCTCATCCCTAGATAGGGGAACTACGATTGCTCTGATTCCATTCTCGTCCGGATACGTAGGCACGAGATGCGATGTCTTCGCGAGCAAAACCTTGTACATACCCTTTACTCTTTAGATTCTTACCTTAACACTTTTTCCCTTTAGCAAGTAACTTTAGCAAACACAAATATTTAACAAGAGGTTCCTGTAGAGTACTAAAGATACTTAGGATGCTAACACCTTCCCTAGGTATAACCAACCCCCGAATCTTTAGATCTCTCTTTGCTTAGCTTTAGGCCTTGTCTTTTTGCTTTGCTTTTCATAGGTTTTTCTTTCTTTAAACCTTTCCTTTTTGGATAAATTAAAGTCCGGCTGTAAATGAATTAAGATTCAAGTTAATCAATATCTTGGTATCCAGATTTCACCGCAACATGAAGCATAGACAGGTCATCGGATGAAAGGATATGAAGTATAACCAAGATTGGTGCAACTAGGGTTTCAGTTGGATGACCCTAAGATAATTGATGATTTGAAGAAGGTTGAGACCTAATTCAAGAGGAATGTCATCATGGATTGATGGGATAAGATGCCTAAGGGATGATTCCAAGGTCAGCTTATCATGGATCAAGAGTGTGAGAAGTTGCTAGGCTATGGTTGCTATGCTTGACAGTGTAAAATCCCATGGTTTAATGCCTACCTTCAAGACCACACAACTCAAGATGTGATTTTCATCTCACCTTGACCCTAACATGATTGTTATAGGGCATGATCTTAGCTTTAATTTGAGTACTATAAGTCCTTGATAGGGTTTATAGAACTCAAGTTATGAGCCAGACAAGTTACAGGTCATCTGAGGCATGTGGATTTGGAGCTTGAAAGTTACCCAACTTGCATGACATGTTTGCCCTAGAAGGATGATTCCTATCAACTTTTGGTCAACATAAATGTTGTTCCGTATATTCTTAGCATTCTATAAAGTACTAGAAGTCCATGATTGGATTTGTAGAACTCAAGTTCTGGCTTTGACAAGTCAAGGGTATTTTGGGTATTTGGAATTACAGGTCATTTTTGGTTATGGGTCCACTTCACTACCTTAGACACCTCAAATGAACTTTTAATCAACTTGAAAGTTGTTCAAAATGATGTTTTTAGTCCAACCATGATCCAAGCATCCATTGATATGGATTGAAAATGGAAGAGTATGAAGAAATTTGGGAAAAAGATCACTTAAGGCATTAAAGAATGAAAAAAAATTCAAAATAAATCATAATGACTCAAAACTTCACAAGTTTGTGCTTATTTTGATTGGAAATGATATTTTTAGGACAATGGCAACTTCACATTTGTAATTTGAGGCTCATTTCATGGACATTGAATGGATTACTTCTAATGAAGTAACATAACAAATCTTGGCCATTGGATCCATTCACTCACTCAACCTGAGCCATTCATATCCAAGGAGTATTGTGAAAGCTATTGGAGCAGAGTTTGAGTTGAAACAGATCTGGAACACGCATATGCCATAGTTGAATTTTGAAGGAAAATGAAATTTGGATTCTCCAATTTGGGCCATAATTGGGCCATCTTAAGATCCAAACAGCTTCTATTTAAGTTGATATCACATTCAGATCATTTTTTGGAGATCAATTGGAGCAAAAACCGTTATTGCAGTTAGGATTTTGGAGCTTTTGAGCAAGAAGTGAATTTGGAGTTTGAGGAAGATTCGAGCATTTCTGAGCATCAAGAATCATCCAAAAGCATTCAGTGAAGCAATCTGCAACATTTGAGGCCAGGATTTGCGCGCGAGAACCTCCAATTTGAAGCTTTTTTCCAGGTTTTTATTCTTCAAAACTGCTTTTGATTTAGGCATGTTTAGATTGGAATTAGCATGTGGTTAAGTTGTAGATGCAACCTAGAACGATTTAGGATCATAATGGTGAGGTTTCGTGATGATTCATGAGGAGATGAGATTTCTGTTTGGACTTATATCTAGGTGATACTTGAGAATTAGCATGAATAGATTAGTGGTTCTTGACCTCTGAAGAGTGAGGATCATTTCTATGTAAACAATTTTGAGTTTGGTGAAATTTGGATGTCTGGTGTTGTTGTGCTCGCCGGAGAAGAAGGTGTCGCCCTTCTCCGGCCACCGTGGCTGTAATTTCCCTCCTGGATCAGTTTCAAACGAGGAAGATGACTGAGAGGCATTGATTTCATTGACTGAGTTGTTGCATCTGAGGGTGGAGGTTTAGTTTTCTTAGGGTTTGGTGAGGTGTCTTAGTCTGAAGCGTGAGATATGAATACTTTTCCCAAGAACGGCTGTGATTAGACTATACCATAGGGCTTAGTCAACTGAAGTACACAAGGCCTGGGAACCAAAACGCAGCGCTCCATTTAATAGGTGGCACGCGCGCAGCCCTTTGATCAGTGGACTAGTAGTCTAATCCTGTGGCCATGATATTTTCTGTTGTTTTTTAATTCTTCAATTCATTTTTGATTTTCTTAAATTGATTTTATCTTCTAAAATTCATATTAAATTGATTATTGATCAGAAAAATATGATAAAAATATGTGCATGATCCTGATTTAATTTTTGATTCTCTGATGCCTTTGGATTTTATTTTGATGCCATTTTCAATTTAATGTCTATTTTCTATTTTTGATAAATGTTTAAAAATGTATAATATGACTATCTTGCTTGTTGATTTTATTGCTAATTCATGCTTTTGATTTTGATGTTGATTTTTGGCTGGCTGATTATAGACATGTTGATGATGTTGTTGTGATTTTTTTTGTGATTTTTAGATGATTCTAAGTAGGATTTTGGGATAGTTGCTTAGGAGCCTTCCTTGTTGGATCCCTTTAGTACACTCTTTGGATTTGGATTTTGTTTGAGCCTTTTGATTTAGGTTTAGCCCGTGGTTTTTGTACCATAGATTGCCAACACATGTAGGATAATGTAGTATTTTCCTTAGAATTGTTTAGGAATGATTTTCTATTAGTTCCCCATTTTACAAATTGGCCTTAGTTTAGGTGATCCTAACTAGGTTAACATCATAAATTAGTGTTGTAATTGACCATTAGATGATTCTAAGTCTCATTTCCTTCCTTGATAGAATGTAATTAGGTAGATACCTCATTAGAACTTTGCTAAAGCCTTGATAGAGCTTTTGATTCCCCTAGCTTAGGTGATCCTTGTAGCTAGTCTGTAGGGTTTCTTAGAAGTGTTGTGTTGCCTTATGTCCCCTATGTGATTTCTTCCTTGGGCTTTGCCCTACCCTCTTTATCCAAGTCTTGAAGAGGAACCCTCCTGGGAGAGCCTAATCCTTCCTTTGGTTGGATTCCGTGCATTCCTCAGGAGGTTGAGCCTTGAATTGAAATTCCCCAGTATAGTACATTCTTTTGGTTTGTATAATCTTTCTCCTTCAAGTCTTGATGAGGAGCCCTCCTGGGAGAGCCTACTCCTTCCTTTGGTTGGATTCTGTGCATTCCTCAGGAGGTCGAGCCTTGGATTGACATTCTTGGCATGGTATATTCCCTTGGTTTATATACTGTCATCCATCTCAAAGTCCTTTTCTTAGGATCCCTCTTGGGAGAGCCTAATCCTTCCCTTGGTTGGATTCTGTGCATTCCTCAACAGGTTGAGCCTGAGATGGACATTCTGTGTTGATACACTGCAATCAGTTACCCTTAGATTGATATCTAGGACTAATACCCAGTTTTCTGTCCTATTGACATAGGATCCCTCTTGGGAGATCCTAATCCTTCCCTTGGTTGGATTCTGTGCATTCCTCAAGAGGTTGAGCCCATGATGGACTCTGGTGTTGATACACCTCCAACCTGATGTAGCATGGGATGACCTCCATATTTCTCATTTTGGTCTCTCTCTTGTTTGAATTGCTTGATGCATTAGAATAGGATCATGTTTAGATTACTTTAGGCTAGGAGCATGACTGCTTAGAGGTTGAGTGGGTCTCCCTCTGCTTGTTTGCATGAAGGGTTGAGGTGATCCTCCCCTTGCTTGTGTGTTGTTATTCTTTTCTATCTGTGTGGTTGCATTAGAGGTTGAGTCTATCTATCTCTGCTTGTCTGTGTTCTTTTTTCTTGATTGCTGAGAGGTTGAGTGAGTCTCCCTTTGCTTGTATTGCTGCATTGCATGTGCATCTTTACTGTTTATCTGTATATCTGTTTACTGTTTAGCTGATCCTTTATCTGTTGTCTGTTCCCCATTGACATGATCTCGTATGACTCTCACTTCCTTTGATAAGGAAGTGATGATTAGAACTTTAGGTTGAAGCCTTTGCATGATAACGTCTAGGAGTTCCCTGTTTCAAACCTCAACCATAGGATGAATCCTCTGCATGACAACATTAGGACTTGATAGTTTCCCCTTAGTTGTGCCCTCTCTTTCTCATCTTCAAACAAATCAAAATACAGTAATAAAGGCTAATTGATATCGTACGTTACGAGCCTTAAGCTACTTAGGAAATGATTGTTGGGGGGTTTCCTTCCAATAATCAGGATGTTTAGTATGGTACCCTTTGGGTGACATGCGACGCATTCACTCCTAGGCCATAGTCTCTAGTGTGATATTAGTTGAAAACATCCATAAAAAACACTTCTTCTGTAAAAGACAGAAAACAAACTTCAAAACTTTTTGCCCCGTGGGCCCATAACTCAAGGAAAACTTTTCTGAAGAAAAGAGTGTCGTTAACTCTCAGTTCTACCGCAAACGGTAACGTACAAGTCTCTGACGAGCAAGCTGCATACACCAAACTACTGGAACTGTTTGTTAACCCTACTCGAAAAAATAGATGAATCTGAACCCCCGTAATCCGTATTATCCCGAACTACGTAAACTCTGATCTCTCATATCTGTTGAGAGTACATAGGCACAATACTGACGTATTGGCGAGCCACCTTCCCCCATCCGTAACCCGTAGTTAAGCATAAAGTGCGATGCTTTGCCGAGTCATTTTTCTTTTCAGACCAGCCTTGATAGGTAGATAGTAAAACCAACCCGTCAGATAAACACTACAAGCATGGATCCCATTGAGTACGATGGACGTGAGGGGTGCTAGTACCTTCCCCTTGCGTAACCGACTCCCGAACCCAGACATGGTTACGATGACCTTGTCTTATACCTTTTCGTCATGTTTTTCCGATCGTTTCCTTTCCCTTTCTATGGGATAAATAACGAAAAGTGGCGACTCTTCTGTTTTGCCGACACCTTATTTTCGCAGTAGCGACAAGTAGTAACACCCATTTTTAATTATTTAGCCTTTCTGGTGTTATTCTATTTTATGTGTGTCTTTTGTGGAGATTATTTAATAATGTTGGAGTTTAATATTAATATAATTAATAATGATAATAATTTGATATTTAATAGTAATATTATTATTATTATTATTACTATTATTATTATTATTATTATTGGTATTATTATTATTGGAATAAAGGAAATAAGGATTTAAGAGATATAAGGGGGTATTAGTGAGTTGGAAAAAAAGGGAAGGAAAAACACGGTCAATTGGGAAAGAAGAGGAAGGAGAGAAGAACAAGAACAAGAGGAAGAAGAAGAAGGTTAGGCTGCCGGATTCTTGGAAGTTTTCATCGATCAGAACAACTAGTCGAGGTAAGGGGGGAGAAACGAGTTTAAATTGGTAATTGCATGAATGGGGTAATTGGGGATTCCTTTACCCCATAGGAATTTGATGATCATGATTAAAATGTTGTAATGTTCTAATTGTTGTTTCCATGGATGAATTGTGTTTATGTTGTTAGGAATTGGTGACTTTCTGTTATGCTAGCCTTGCATGTGATTATGTAAGGATGGTTGGGTGTTCTGAGTAGTTTACCGGGTAGAGTTGGTGAGGTTCAGAATAAACAATGTGGTTTAGTCGTAGAATACTAGGCTAAGACTACTGGGACTGGTGTGGTGAGAATCGGTTGAGTTTTGAGCTTCTGAAGAATTTCTGAACAGTGAGATTTTTGTGAAATCGCAGACATTCGCTAGCACCTTCGCTGAGCGAGCTAGTAGCGAGCTTTTTCTAGGTATTCGCTAGGCGAGTTGGGTAGCGAACACTTCCAGTAGCCACTGTCTGCATTCGCTAGCAGGTTTGCTAGGCGAATGAGGCAGCGAGCGTTCGCTGAGGCCTTGCTAGGCGAGTGAGCCAACGAGCGTGACAGAATGTGAGTCTTGTGTTGTTTTTCCTTGTGATTCGTTTTGTAGGATTCCTTGGGTTGTGGTCGAGAGATGTTGTTTAGAGTGTGTACTTGATGTGGAAAGGGGAGTTATGGAATATTGAATTTAATAGACATGATTAATTGGTGAGTAAGACGTATATATGTAATATGTATATGATGCATAGTGAGGTGATCGGGAGGATCGTGTGTACTCAGTGTCGGATGGGATTTCACTGTTACTTAACTTGAATGATAATTGATTGGTGTATATATATATATATATATATATATATATATATATATATATATATATATATATATATATATATATATATATATATATATATATATATATATATATATATATATATATATATATATATATATATATATATATATATATATATATATATATATATATATATATATATATATATATATATATATATATATATATATATATATATATATATATATATATATATATATATATATATATATATATATATATATATATATATATATATATATATATATATATATATATATATATATATATATATATATATATATATATATATATATATATATATATATATATATATATATATATATATATATATATATATATATATATATATATATATATATATATATATATATATATATATATATATATATATATATATATATATATATATATATATATATATATATATATATATATATATATATATATATATATATATATATATATATATATATATATATATACACACATGTGTATGATGTATGGGGATATGATCAGTATGATTGTGTGCACGTAGTGTGCTTGATGTTGTGTGTTATGCATTTGGGGTTATGCATAGCATGGTGTCTTGGTAGGATTGAATCATGTCTCAGGAGGAGCGTAAGTGATTCAACCATACTCTCTTATGATGTTGATCAGGTGCTCCTTTGTGGAGGGTGATGTCCCAGTGTCTATCAGTGATATGTGCTCCTTTGTGGAGGGTGATGGCCCAGTGTCCATCAGTGATAATGTGCTCCGTTGTGGAGGGTGATGGCCCAGTGTCCATCAGTGATTCTGGGGGATAGATCATGTCTCAGGAGGAGTGTAAGTGATCTATCCTGTTTATGATGTGCTCCTTTGCGGAGGGTTGATGGCCCAGTGTCCATCGGTGATGATGATGTGCTCCTTTGTAGAGGGTTGATGGCCCGGTGCCCATCAGTGATGTTGAGTCAGTACCGCATGCATGTGTTGGTTTGCATTCTTACATTGTGATATGTTGGGTTGATGGTTGGACAGTAGGTCCTGTTTGATGTTGGTGGGGTGATGATTGTTTATTTACTGCCTTTTTATTCATGTATTTTATTACCGATAATTTTGACATGTTTTCTCACCCCATTGTTGTTGTTGTGGTCTGTGCTTCTTCGGAAGTACAGATAATCCAGGTACATAGCTAGCTTGGATAGTGGTGTTCGAGTCGAGTCTTAGGATGCTCTGATACGTAACACGGGACTTGGGGGTTTACTTTTATTATGACTGGATTTGTTTATTCCTGTGACGTATCATGTCTGATGAACTTGTTAATGAATACTTTTGTGTATTTTGGCGGATGGTCGTGAGCGATGAATAATGATAGTTTTCCGCTGCTTAAATTTGAAAATCATATAATGAAAAGTTATGTTGAACTGTTTGAATGTAATATCCCACTATTAGAAGGGAAACTCTAATGTTATTTTGAAATGAACGTATTTTATTAAGATTTGGAAAGTGGGGTGTTACAGGACGCCACCGTACCAATTGCCAAAAGTTCGTGAAACCTAGATTTCTCTATATCAATCTCTTCGTCTCTCCACGCTGATTAATAATTTGTGTTCAAAAATCATTTCTACTCAAAGAACAGGCCAAATCGATGGCTTAAAGAAAACGTGCACTTCTGAAAAATGTCACAAACAAGTTTCTATCCTATCCTAAATTCATCTAGGAGTTGCCAGGATCCTAACCACATGCATTTCAAGCTCTAATTCATCATGAACTAAGAGTAATTTTGAAAGTTAAGAACCTATGAAAAAGCTTTGACAGAGGTGTGATTTGTTGATGAAGCTTGCTCAAAACTATGCAGAAAGCTTCAATGGAGCTTGGAGAAGATTCTTGAACGCTCAATTTGCCTTGAGAATGCTTCAATCTTGAAATTCGATTTTCACCTTCGACCACTTTTCTCTAACTGCTTGTAACTGATTCTGGCGCCAATTCTCATCAAACTTTATGTGAAAATGATCTAGTGTTTATATAGGATTGATTTGGAATGATTTGGGGGCCCAAAAGTGGCTGGTTTGGCCCAATGAAAAATCCATTTTCTCCACTTTTTCACTTGTATAAATGCACGAAAATAGAGCCAAGAAGCTTGCTAAATGAGTCAATTCACTTGTTGGTAGTATTAGGAACATGAAGGGATAGGATTGAGCCCTTTATTTTTGATCAATGGTGGATGTTGATTTTTTTCTTCAAGCTTAAGAAACATGTGAAATGAGCATGTAAATGACTTCAAATCTCAAATGTGGTAATTGCATTGTTCTTAGAATGCATTGGTGACTCAAAAAATGCACTCATATGCCCTGAAATGGTTCATTTTGAATTAAATTGAATTTTTGACTTTAAATGCCTTTAAAGCTTCTTTTTATGAAATTTTCTTCAACCAATCTTCAATCTAATCCATATCAATGAATCCTTAGTGTTTTATTGAGTAAATAACCCCATTTTGAGCAACTTTCAAGTTGGACAAATTTGCATTTGAGGTATGCAAAGTGGTGAAATGGGCCTATAACCAAAATGGCCTATAATCTTACTTTCCCAAAATGCCCTTGCCTTGCAGGCTTTATATCTAGAGATCTACAAATCCAATCAAGGACTTCTAGTACTCTTTGGAAATCTAAGAAGATAAGAACAACATTCATGTTGGGGTCAAGGACAGGTGAGGTCTCCTTCTAGGTCAAAAATGGCATGGAAGTTGGTCGACTTTCAAGTACCAAAATCACATTCATCTGATGACCTGTAACTTGTCTGCTTCGTAACTTGAGTTCTATAAATCCTATCAAGGACTTCTAGTACTCAAAAGAAAGCTAAGAACATGCTCTACAAGTTTCATTTTAGGGTCAAGATGAGATGAAACTTGCATCGTGAGTTATGTGGTCTTGAAGTTAGGCACTAAACCAGGGGATTTTACACTGTCAAGCTTAGAAACCCTAGCCTAGGCACTTCTCTCACTCTTGAATATTGATGAGTTGGTCTTGGAATCATCCCTTGGGTGTATCAACACATCATTCCATGATCCCATGGCCTTAAAATTAGGTCTCAATCTCCTTCAATTCATCTGTTGACTTAGGGTTGACCAGATGAAACCCTAACTGCACCACCTTTGGCTGTAGCTTCTTACCTTGCATAATGACTTACTTAAGCTCCACAATGACTCTCAAGACATCTCATGAGCTCTCTCAATGCTTGAAATCCATATCCATGGATTCAAAATTATCTGATGATCTCCCACAACCATCAAGTTAGGAAATGTGCACATTTGTCTAGCCACATCTCTGCTGAGGATAACAACCCTTGAATAATTGAGTGAAGACTCTTGAATAACCTCAGAACATGGTGGTAGCCCCTTCTTGGTAAGCACACATCTTAATCCCTGCACACATGACAATGCAATGCATATGCTAATGCTACAATGAATGCAATGAAATATAAGCTAGGTAAAGAAAAAGGTTGGGCAAATTTTGGGGGGCAACAGCTTCCCCTATTCAAACGGCTTGGACCTGACTGGGTGAGAAGCGAGAACCCTCCTGTTATTATTATTATTAAAATAGATGCTGAAGAGATGCTGAAGAGAGAACCCTCCTGTCAAGGAGAAGGAACCATCCTGATGGGGGAGAAGGAATCATCCTGATGAGGAGAAGGATCACACCAATTTCAATCTCAGACGACATTTTGCTGGGAAACAAAGTTCTACGAGCACCTGTACCTGCTCAACTGGGTATACGCACCTCAAACTGCTGAGAAAAAGATATCAACCGCAGAAATAAGCTGCACGGCCTTTACGGATGGAACTCTCCTAGAGATACGAACTCCGATGGGGAAGTATAGCGACATCTATTCGAACACTCTCTCCTGCTGGAGAAGACAAACAATAACCTGAACGGCCTTCCAGGATTCAGCTCTCCTACGGAACTACAAATTGGCCGAGGATAAACAACTAGATGCTGGAATAAATTCTACTTGATAGGGAGAACACAACCCTGTGGGGAGCTCCACTCTGCCGGAGACATCAGTTTGAACTATCGAGAGCTGAAAGCTTACAAACAATCTGCTACGAGGAAACTGCATGTTGACCCACTGCTGGGAATGAGGGTACACCCTGTGCATGACTCAGTTGGGTATATGATGATCTTGCTTGGGATACATCCTTGGCACACTGCCTGGAGGGTGATGGCCTTGCAACAAAGTGAACAAACAGACAAGATACCATTCACCAAGGGCCTTATCAAGGTTATCATTCGTGACAACGTTCAGGTAATTCAACGTTTTAGTAATTCAACGTTTTAACAATTATTGGCCTAGGCCAGTCAGTTTATGTATGCGCATTTTAACAAAAACATCGGGCATTCCTTCACAAACAAAACAGATAAAAGCTAAAACAAACACCAAGCAAATAGAATACTGAATAGTATATGACTATTGATAAATGATCCTGTAAAATAGGCCATATGTTTTACAACAGATGCAAGCTCCTGAAATGAGGAAGTTGCGC
Source organism: Lathyrus sativus (assembly GCA_963859935.3). NCBI lineage: Eukaryota > Viridiplantae > Streptophyta > Magnoliopsida > Fabales > Fabaceae > Lathyrus > Lathyrus sativus. The sequence continues at coordinate 140,499,883 of OZ012741.1, read as the reverse complement.
AAGTATATACAGAAATATACAACAACAATATACACAAATGTCGGCAATGCAGTGTAGACAAACACCATGAGTTGATCCCTCTATGACCCACTCGACTTTGATACTTCTTCGATGCTTCGTCTTCAGAGGAGATTGATTTGGATAGGCCCTCAGGTCTCCCCAAACCACTAAGCAATGAAACGTTCACACGTGGACTGCAGTCATTTGCTTTTTTAATCCCTAACTTTTGCCTGAACCGCTCTTTCGGGTTTTCGATTCACTGGGATACCCTTTTTTGCCAAAGCCGCCCTTTCAGGTTTTCGACTTTGCGGGTGTACATTTTTTCATTTATATCCCTAATTTTTCCCGAACCTTTTATTTTTCTAGTTCGCTGGGATACCCCATTTTTGCCTAGATATTCTTTTTTTCTTTCCAGCAGGTCATTTTAAGAAAAGTATTTTTTAACTGCGTCCGCGTTCACAGGGGATGCAAAATCTTCGCCATCCATCATGGATAACAGTAAGGCTCCTCCCGAGAAGACCTTCCTGACGACATATGGACCTTCCTAGTTGTGAGTCCATTTGCCCCTGTGATCGGAGTGTGGTGGGAGAATCTTTTTCAGCACAAGATCGCCCGTCTGAAAGCTTCTAGGAAGGACCTTCTTATCGAACGCCTTCTTCATCCGGATTCGGTACAAACGACCGTATGTGATGGACGCTAACCTCTTTTCATCCATCAGGCTCAACTGATTTAGTCTATTCTTTATCCATTCTGCCTCATCAGGTTTCACGTCGACCATAACTCTTAAAGAAGGAATCTAGACCTCCAGCGGTAGGACAACTTCCATACCATATATTAGTGAGAAAGGAGTTGCCCCGGTTAATTTGCGTACCATCGTACGATAACCGTGCAGAGAAAATGGCAACATCTCATGCCAATCTTTGTATGTGACAACCATCTTTTGCACTACCTTTTTGATATTTTTGTTGGCCGCTTCGACAACGCCATTCATCTTCGGCCGATAGGGCGATGAGTTGTGATATTCAATTTTGAAGTTCTGGCATAACTCCTTCATCATCTTGTTGTTCAAATTCGAACCATTGTCAGTAATGATTCGCTCGAGAATTCCATATCTGCAGATGATGTCCTTCTTTATGAATCTAGCTACCACTTGTTTGGTCACATTAGCTGACGAGGCTGCCTCCACCCACTTGGTGAAGTAGTCGATGGCTACCAAAATGAAGCGATGTCCATTAGATGCAGTGGGTTCGATCTTGCCGATCATATCAATACCCCACATGGAGAACGGCCACGGGGATGACATAACATTCAATGGGCACGGCGGCACATGGATTTTGTCTGCATATATTTGACATTTGTGATATTTCTTCGTGAATTTGAAACAATCCGACTCCATCGTCAGCCAGTAATACCCTGCTCGTAATATGTTCCGAGTCATGGCATGTCCGTCGGCGTGCATACCAAATGTGCCTTCATGGAATTCTTCCATAAGCAAACTTGTACAATAGTAAGGCTCCTCCAGAGAAGACCTTTCGCACAATGTATGGACCTTCATAGTTGGGAGTCCATTTGACCCTGTGATCTGATTGTGGTGGGAGAATCTTCTTTAGCACAAGATCGCCCGTCTGAAAGCTTCGAGGGCGCACCTTCTTGTCGTAAGCTTTCTTCATCCGACTATGATATAACCGACCATATGCGATAGATGCAAGTCTCTTCTCATCCATTAAACTGAGCTGATTCAACCTATTCCATACCCATTCTGCCTCATCGAGTTGGACATCGAGCAATACTCTCAAGGAAGGAATCTCAACTTCTAATGGCAGGACAACCTCCATACCATACACCAGTGAGAAAGGTGTTGCCCCGGTTGATGTGCGTACCGTCGTACGATAACCGTGCAACGCGAAGGGCAACATCTCGTGCCAATCTTTGTATGTCACAACCATCTTCTGAACTATCCTCTTGATGTTCTTAATGGCTGCCTCAACAGCGCCATTCATCTTGGGTCTGTAGGGAGACGAGTTGTGATGCTCAATCTTGAAGTTTTGAAACAATTCCTTCATCATTTTGTTATTCAGGTTCGAACCATTGTCAGTAATTATTCTTTCGGGAATGCCGTACCGACAGATGATATCCTTTTTGATAAACCTGGCTACCACTTGCTTGGTGACATTAGCGTAAGATGCTGCTTCAACCCATTTGGTGAAGTAATCGATAGCCACCACGATGAACCGGTGTCCATTGGACGCGATGGGTTCAAATTTGCCAATCATATCGATGCCCCACATGGATAAAGGCCACGAGGACGCCATAACGTTCAAAGGGCTTGGCGGCACTTGGATCTTGTCTGCATAAATTTTGCATTTATGGCATTTCTTTGCAAACTTAAAACAATCTCTTTCCATTGTCAACCAATAATACCCTGCCCGTAATAACTTCCGAGACATAGTGTGCCCGCCGACGTGCGTGCCAAAGGTTCCCTCGTGGACCTCTTCCATGAGTAAATTAGCCTCTTTCTCATCAACACATCGCAAATGCACCAAATCATGGTTTCTCCTATACAGAACACCATCCGGATTCAAGTAGAAATTACCAGCCAATCTCCTAAGAGTCTTCTTATCGCGACTGGATGCCCCAGTCAGATACTCTTGGTTCTTTAGGAAATTCTGAATATCAAAATACCATGGCCTGCCATCGGAAGCTTCCTCAATGGCGAATATGAAGGCGGACCTATTGTTGCACCCCAAAATTTGCCCAACATTTCTTCACCTAGCTTGTGTTTTATTTCATTCACATTAGCATTATCATTTGCATTTCATTGACATGTGTGCAGGAGATCAAGAGGTATGATTACCAATTAAGAGCTATACAAGACTATGAAGCTAGATAACAAGGTTATTCAGGTTTTCAAGGGTTGACATCTTTGTCAGAGAAGTTAAAAGATTCTCAGAGAGAGTGGTTGAAACCAAGAGTGTGTGTCTCCTAACTTGAAAGTTGTGGAAAAGCCATCAGATGATTCTGAAGCCATAGAGATGGACTTGAGGTCTTGAGAGAGCTCATGAGAAGGTTTGAATATCACCTTGAGGCCTAGACAGGTCATTGTGCAAGATTAAGAAGGCTCAGCCATGAGTGGTGCAGCTAGGGTTTGACTGGGTCAACCTTAAGTCAACTGATGATTTAAAGAAGGATAATTCCTATGAACTTTTGGTCAACATGAATGTTGTTCCTTATCCTCTTATCTTTCCATAGAATACTAGAAGTCCTTGATAGGATTTGTAGAACTCAAGTTATGGCTTTGACAAGTTACAAGTCATCTGAGGTATGTGAATTTGGAGCTTGAAAGTTACCCAACTTGCATGGAACGTTTGCCCAAGAAGGATGATTCCTATGAACTTTTGGTCAACATGAATTTTGTTCCCTATCCTCTTAGCTTTCCATAGATTACTAGAAGTCATTGATAGGATTTGTATAACTCAAGTTATGGCTTTGACAATTCAAGGGTATTTTAGGAATTTGTGATTATAAGTCATTTATGATCGTGGGTCATTTTCACCAACTTAGACACCTCAAATGAAATTTTGTTCAACTTGAAAGTTGCTCAAAATAGGGTTTTAACCTTGACCGTGCATCAAGGAGACATTGAAAGGACTCAAGGAAGGACTTGGTTCAAGGAATTTTGAAAAAAAGAAGAATTAAAGGCATTTAATGACCAAAAGTTGAAACAATTCATTTTGTGTCCAAACAAGGCAAAATAATAGGTCATTTTGAATGGAAAAATCATTTTAGAAACTTTGGCAATGTTAGAATTTTGGTTTGAGGTCAAATTCATGCCATTTCATTTCATTTCTTCATGATGAAGTAACATAATCAACATGAGCCATTGGATTGCAAACAAGGAAGTGAGCATAACCAACCAATTCAATATCTCATGAGATGAATTTTCCAAGGTTTTTCATGCCCAAAGAGAGCCAGAATCGTGATGGTGTGGATGACATTTTGAAGAGAAATTGAAATTGCAAAATCTCATTTGGGTGGTTACAGAACTTTCTAGATGATTCTAATGAGTTCAATATAAGATTTGGAGTGTGTTCAGCTATTTTTTGGGGAAGCATTTGAAGCTGGTAGCAGAGAGAGCATTGGATTTTGCAGAGCTGCAACTCAAGATCGTGTTCTTGGATTGAGAAAGAATCATAGCAAATTGAGGTGTGCATTAGCTTTCGAGGAAGATTTTGAGAGAATCTGGATCATTTTGGTGGAAGAATCGAGCAAGGATTGCACCTGTTCTTCATCTGAAACCAGGTTTGTACAAATCGAAATTGTGCTTAATCTATAGGGAGATAGCTAGAAATATTTATGTGGTTAGGTTCTTAGCATGGCATAGATGGATTTTGGTACAAGAATTTGATGGATAGAGACACTCTAGGTTATGGATCACTTTCTGTTGAGCCTGATTTCTCAAGAATCTTGGTGATATATTCATGATTGGATAGTGGAAATTGATCAGTGATAAGTGTAGATTACTTTAGGATCATTGTTTTTGAGAATTGTGATGATCAAGATTTGGTGTATTTGTGAAAATCTTATCGTGTTTGAAGTTAGAGAAGGAATTAGTAAATTTGGATGATGGATTCGTGTTCAGGATGGAAAATTGAGTAAGATTGGGTATTGGTTTGACAATTTTGATGACCTGAGATGAGCACCTCACCGGAGAAGACGGTGGCGCTGCAACTCAGGCCACCGTCTGGTTATTTCCCTCCATCTGATTCAAATTGGGGACGAAGCACATTGGCCATTCAATGAAGGGTGGACCTTTGACTCAAGCAAGGGATACACGACCACGATTTGATTTCAAATTCTGAAGAGAGATTTTGAATGAAACGCACCGTTTCATTAATTGTTTGGTTTGGGCTTAGTGTACTGATTGATATCCACACCCCTGTTCTGGCCCAGTCTGGAAAATGAACTTGAAATAATTGCTATTCAGCACGTGTATTTTATTATTTTCTTTCTTTTTTCTTTTATTTTCATCATTTCATATAGTTTAGAAAATAATTCATAATAAATAGGAAAATAACTCAAATTGATCCAAATGTTTTTCCCCTGACTCATGAATAAGTCTAGAATTTTAGGAAATTGAAATATTAGGAATTCATGTATTTGTGATTTTAATTGCATTTTTTGTATTTTAATTGACATTAATTTCATTATGGTTGATACCTTGTCTTGTGGAATTTTGTGTGATCATTTGAGGATGATTTTTGAGCTGATTTTTTGTGTGTAGTTAGCTTAGACATGTATGCTCACATAGTATTTTTATCACATTTTTTTAATGAAATTAGATGAGGTTTTTAGATTGGAACTTTAGGTGCTCTAGTTTTAGGGTTTAACCTTAGTACCCCATAGTTTAGGATTTAATTCTAGGACTTATTGGATGATTTGATCTCTGGAATTAACATGATAAAGTCATGATTGACTTAGGTTCCCATAGTTATTTTTGTAGGATTTTACAATTGGTTTTAGTATTTTAGTTGGACTTAACTTTAGTACTAGGTTTTAGGTGATCCTAACTTGATAACTCAACTAGAATGACTTCTTTAGTTCCCTTAGATTAGGGTTTTGATTCTCTTGCTCTTGGAGGATGATGAAGGCATGTGTGGGCTGCTGAGGAATGCATGGTGGAGCTTGGACTTGAAGTTTGCTTTTCTTTTGGTGTAGTTTGTTTAGGGCTAAGGATTAGGGTTTTAAGGAGATCTCTTAGAATAGATTTTCTTCCTTTATGAAATATGGAAAGTGTTGATCACTTCCATTCCTCCCTATGATATAAGGTCCCATTGTGAAGGACTCATCCCTCCTTTGGTAGGATGGCTGGCTCCTCACAAAGTGGTAGAACCTTTGAGGGTGCCTTTCCTTGATGGTGGAGTGCTTAGAGGTGACCTTTGGTCTTCACTTTGCTCACCACTATCCACACCTTGCTCTTGTTAGATGAATCTTTCTCCCCTTGCTAAAGGATGGACTTCCTTGAAGATTGAAGATTGCTAGAAGATTGAAGATGCTAGAGGTTGCCACTTCCCTGTGTTTGAAGACTGCCTGAAGAGCTGAAGCTTGAAGGTCCATAAGAACAAGTTGACACTTGTGAAGGAGATCAAGTTGAGAGCTGAAGCTTGAAGAAGACGAAGATCAAGTTGATACTTGTGATTGAGGTATGGAAAACATGAAGAAGCAAGTTGACATTTTCTATTGAAGATGGGAGCCTTGAGAACCAGTTACAGACTGAAGACTGAGCTGCTGTCAGAAGATTGCTTTGATGTGAAGCTGGGAAAGCTGTTGATTTGTATTCTTTCCTGTCTGTTTGCTTTCTGTGGAACTGTATTGATGTGACTTGTGTGATTTGCTTGATGCATTAGAATAAGTTCATGTTTAGATGGTGTTAATCTAGGAGCATGATTGCACTAGAGGTTGAGTTGCTCCCTCTGCTTGTATTTTTACTGTATGGCTTTGCTTGCTGGTATTCGGTAGGGCCCTGCTCCCTTGCCTGTGTGGTTTGTGATTTGCTTGATGGCATTTTATTTTCCTTTATGATTGCAGTCATTCATACTTGGCTTGAGGTTGAGATGAGCTTGTAGAGGCTGATGCCCCACACACATTTCCTCCCTCACTTGCATTGCATGCAATTTACAGTCGTTTACTGTTTACTGTTTAAGCTGATGCTTTATCTATTTCTGTTTATCATTGACATGATCCCCTAGGAATCTCACTTCCTTTGATAAGGAAGTGATGATTAGAACTTTAGGTTGAAACCTATGCATGATAACTTCTAGGAGATCCCTGTTTCAAAACTTCAACCATAGGATGAATCCATGGCATGACAACATTAGGACTTGATAGTCTCCCCTTAGTTGAGCCTGTTATCTCTTCTCATCTCAAACAACAGTAAAAGACGTAATAAAGGCAAGTCAGTATAAGCGCGTTACGAGCCTTAAGCTACTTGGGTAATGATAATTGAGCGGCCTCCTCTCAATCGTCTAGAATGTTTAGTATACGTCCTTTGGACGATATGCGACGCATTCGCTCCCAGGTCATAGTCTCTAGTGCTGTACAAACGACAGACAAACATAAAAAACAGTTCTTCCGTAAAAGACAAAAACGAACTTCAAACCTTTTTTGCCTCGTGGGCCCATAATTCAAAGGAAGCTTTTCTGAAGAAAAGAGTGTCGTTAACTCCCAGTTCTACTGCAAACGGTAACGCCTGAGTCTCCAAAGGTTGAGCTGCATACACCAGACTGCTAGAACTGTTTGTTAACCCTACTCGATAAAACAGATGAATCTGAATCCCCATAATCCGTATTCTCCCGAACTACGTAAGCTCTAATCTCTCATACCTGTTGAGAGTACGTAGGCACAATACTGACGTATTGGCGAGCCACCTTCCCCGTAACCCGTAGTTAGTCGAACTACGTTGACTCTGATTTCTCATTCTCTGATGAGAATACGTAGGCATAAAGCGCGATGCTTTGCCGAGTCATTTTATTTTCTTTTTTAGACCAGCCTTGATAGGTAGATAGTAAACAAACCCGTCAGATAAACACAACAAGCGTGGATCCCATCGAGTACGATGGACGTGAGGGGTGCTAATACCTTCCCCTTGCGTAACCGACTCCCGAACCCAGACAATGGTTGCGATGACCTTGTCTTATACCTTTTCGTCAGTTTTTCCGATCGTTTCCTTTCCCGTTCTGAGGGATAAATAACGAAAGGTGGCGACTCTTCTGTTTTGCCGGCACCTTATTTTCGCGGTAGCGACACCTATCAAGGCGAGAGATAACTATTCTGGGAGCCTCATTCCAGAAGTTAACCTTGTACATGGAAGACAACGTCGCAAGAGCATCAGCCATCTGATTTTCTGCCCGTGGCACATGGTGAAACTCTACTCTGTCAAAGAAAGGCAACAGTCTTCTTGCATAATTCATATACGGTATCAGATTGGGCTGACGGGTCTCCCATTCACCCTTGATCTGGTTCACGACTAGCGCGGAGTCTCCATAGACATCAAGATTTTTAATCCTCAGATCAATAGCCTCCTCGAGACCCATGATGCATGCCTCATATTCAGCTTCGTTGTTGGTAACTGGAAATGTCAATCTGGCAGTGAACGGGATGTGCGTCCCATGGGGAGTCGTGATGATTGCCCCAATTCCACTTCCATATGAATTCACAGCACCGTCAAAAATCAATTTCCATTCGGAACCCGGCTTAGGACCTTCACCATGCAATGGCTCTTCGCAGTCTTTCTTCTTTAAGTACATGATATCCTCGTCAGGAAAATCAAACTTCATCGGCTGGTAATCATCAATTGGCTGTTCAGCCAGGTATTCTGACAGTATGCTACCTTTGATAGCCTTTTGTGAAATATACTGTATATCGTACTCTGTTAGTACCATCTGCCATCGGGCGATCCTTCCAGAAAGCGCCTGTTTCTCAAAGACGTACTTGATTGGATCCATCTTCGAAATTAGCATGGTTGTGTGATTTAACATGTATTGTCTCAGACGTTTGGCAGCCCAAGAAAGTGCACAACACGTCTTTTCGAGCATTGAGTAACGAGACTCACATTATGTGAACTTTTTACTCAAGTAATAGATCGCATGCTCTTTTCGTCCAGTCTCGTCATGTTGACCGAGAACACAACCCATACTATTCTTAAGAACCGTCAAGTACATGATCAGTGGTCTCCCGGCTACAGGGGGTATCAAAATCGGAGGTTCCTGCAAGTGCTTTTTTATTTTTTTCAAACGCCTTTTGACAATTTTCATTCCAGACAATTGCCTGGTCTTTTTTCAGCAATTTAAACATTGTCTCACACGTGGCAGTTATGAGATATGAACTGGGCGATGTAGTTCAACCTCCCTAAAAACCCACGATCCACTTTCTCTGTTTTCGGCACTGACATTTCTTGTATTGCTTTTATTTTAGCAGGATCAACCTCTATCCCTTTTTCGCTAACAATGAACCCCAGTAGCTTACCAGATCTCACCCCGAAGGTGCACTTATTAGGATTCAGCCTCAGCCTGAATTTCCTAAGCCTCTCAAACAATTTCAGAAGATTCACCAGATGCTCTTCCTCCGTCTGGAATTTGTCAATCATATCGTCAACATAGACCTCAATCTCTTTATGCATCAAGTCATGAAATAGAGTCGTCATAGCACGTTGATACGTTGCCCCAGCGTTCTTCAAACCAAAGGGCATCACTTTGTAGAAGAACATTCCCCGCGGGGTAATAAAAGTCGTTTTCTCCATATCCTCCGACGCCATCTTAATCTGATTATAGCCCGAAAATCCATCCATGAAGAAAAACACAGAGAATTGAGCAGTGTTGTCGACCAACACATCAATATGAGGAAGCGGGAAGTTATCCTTAGGGCTTGCCTTGTTCAGATCCCGATAGTCAACACACATCCGTACCTTACCATCTTTCTTTGGTACAGGTACTATATTGGCGACCCAAGGAGGGTAAGTTGTAACAACCAGGAAACCAACGTCCCACTGTTTCTACACTTCCTCTTTAATCTTTACGACCATATCTGGTTTCGTTCTTCTAAGCTTTTGCTTGACCGGCGGACAGTCTTCACGCAATGGCAAGCGGTGGACCATAATATCAGTGTCTAGCCCAGACATATCTTCATAAGACCAAGCAAAGATGTCACTATACTCTCGAAGCATCTCAACAAGTCTCTGCTTGATATCGGTTTGCAGCGCAGCCCCTATCCGGACATTCCTGACAATCTCTTCCGAACCCAAATTAATGATCTTGATATCCTCCTGATGAGGCAAAATGATTCTCTCTTCTTGTTTCAACAGATGAGTCATCTCTTCTGGTAAGTCGTCATCCTCAGCAATCTCTTCTTCGGCTTGAAATATCGGGTGATCAAAATCGAAGCGAGTCATAGGGAGATCTTGATCAGTGTCATCTTCTATATGGATCATCCTGCAATAGAAAGGGTTAAATGCTTCAAATGATATGCAAACGAAGCACACGACCACATTGCCATTTTATTGTAAAAATAAAAACAGAAAAACAGGGATCACAAAATTTGCATGAGGAAAACGCCTTTATTTGATTAAAACAAAGCATACACATAAGCAAGTAGGCCCTGAAATAACATTACTATGCCCCGGGTAGGACACAAGATTGTACAATAATTGAAAAAAACAAGGCATTACTGTTTCGGCGTCACTTGGACAAAGTCCTGGATAGACCAGTTGCATAGGCTCTGTCCTGGCTCGCTGGGCTTGATCCACGACTCCATCTCACAGTCGCTATCGCCTTCTTCACTGTCAGACATAGCGTTGATCTGTTCAAAACTGACCCCTCCCGGAGTGAACACAATCGGCCCTTTGAATCCCGGCTTGCCCTGTGAAGACGATGACGACGGGCGATACCCTAAGCCTAACTTGTCCTGCTTAACAGGAATTTCAAGAACCTGACCCCGTCTTTTAACCTCATCGGCTTGCACTACCGCTTGGGCTTCCTTGTACGACGACATAGCCACTTCCGGCCCCTTGCTGATGACAGGAGATTTGTCATTGATCTGCACTCCTTCAAAGGCCTGACATAATGTTTCGTGGATCTCACCATCCACTTCGACATATTTAAACGATGACAGGTGACTGACCAGAATGTCTTCCTCCCTACATATAGTTACAATACTACCACCGACCGCATACTTAAGCTTTTGGTGCAACGTCGATGTCACAACCCCTGCAGCATGGATCCACGGTTGTCCAAACAAACAACTATAAGCTGGCTATATGTCCATGATGTAAAACACAGTGTCAAACACTTCTGGACCGACCTGGATCGGCAAAGTCAATTCTTCAAATATAGACCTTCTCGTCCCGTCAAATGCTCTCACCACTAAATCACTTGGCGTGCATATTACTCCTCGAGTATCTAGCTTCAGCAATGCTTTCTTGGGCAAGACATTCAAGGATGAGCCTGTGTCAACAAGGACGTGAGACATAAAAGTGCCCTTACACTCGACAGAAATATGCAACGCACTGTTATGGTTGCGGCCCCTGGGCGTCAAATCAAAGTCAGTAAAGCCAAGGCCATGCCCCGCATTCACGTGCGCAATCACTCCTTCGAGTTGATTCACAGATATCTCATGGGGTACATAGGCAGCGTCCAGAGCTTTCAACAACGCGTTCCGGTGAGCCTCAGAACAAAGCAGCAATGACAAAATTGATATTTTGGAAGGCGTATGCTGCAGGTGATCGACAATTTTATAATCGCTCTTCCGAATCAATCTCATGAATTCTTCTACATCTTTGGTCAAAGCGTCTTTTTCTTTCACCTGCGACGGTCCTTCCTCATTGACCTTACCTTTCCCCTTTGCAATTCTCTCAGCTTCTACTTCTGGCGATGTAAAGATTCTGCCACTGCGAGTTATGCCCCCTTCCCCCACAAGATTATCAACATATCCTACAGGCGGGCTCGACAAGTTAATCTTTTCCCCATTGCAATATACTTCCGCCCCATAATTCCAGGGGATGGCTTTAGTACTCTCATACGGGATAGGTCCAGGTTTGGTAATTGTGATAGTCGGCCTCTTGGGAGGTGCTGATATCGTGACAGTTTTGAATGGTATTGTAATCGTTGCAACTTCACCCTGCTTCTCAACTTTTGCCTCAACAGGCTTATCTACAGCAGTGCAATCAAATTGTAGCGTACCTTCGTCGATCATCCCTTGAATACCTCTTCTCAAGTTATTACAACCCTCAGGCTGGGCCAAACAATCAACACAGTCAGTGTCACACCCAGGGAACACTCCCCCTTTCAGCAATCTACTCTTGACATAACCCAAAGACGTTTTAAATTCATCCACATTCATAACCAGATTCAGACTAGCATCCTCCAACACAGCACCTACTTTTGCAGTTCCGTGAGGCGGCATAGGATTATTCTCAATATTAGGCGCTTCGTTACCAAAGTTTATAGCTTTGCTATCAATCAAATCTTGCACCTTGTGCTTGAACGCTTGACAATTCTCGATGGTATGACCGGGTGCCCCGGAGTGGAAGTCGCAATGCGCATTAACGTCATACCCATAAGGAGGCATGCCCTTCGGCGGAGCTAGCGTGCTTTTCTCAACAAGCTGCAACTGTAAGAAGGTTGGAAGAAGCTGAGCATAAGGTAGCGGAGGTGCTTCAAAAACTCTTTTCACAGCCCTATCTCGACCTTGATATCTCTGTGGAGCAGCGTCTTGTCGTCCCTGTTGCTGTTGTGGCTGTTGTTGTTGCTATTGAGGTACATGAATTGTCACACTGGCGATCTGCTGCCTATGCCAATTCCGACTTCTGTCCCTTCTCCGATCACTATATACTGCATTGGTATCTCCTTGTCTCTTGTTCCCAAAAACCTTCTTACCATCTCCAGCTGAGGTTGACTCACCCGCTTGAATCTTACCAATCTTAACACCATTCTCGATACGTTCCCCCAAGAGTATCAACCCAGAAAAATTAGCCGTCGTACAATTGATTAGCCTGTCATAGTACAACCCAGAGAAAGTGTCCACAAACATATCTACCAACTCCCGCTCTACCATAGGTGGGTGCACCCTGGCAGCTAGCTCACGCCACCTCTGGGCGTATTCTTTGAAGCTCTCGTTATTCTTCTGAGAGAGATTTTGGAGCTGGACCCTGTTCGGCGCAAGGTCGCTGTTGTATTGGTAATGCTTGACAAAAGCTTCTGCTAGTTCCTTTCAACTACCAATTTGAGCAGGCTCAAACCCCGTGTACCATTCCAATGACGGTCCCGACAAGCTATCTTGGAAAAAATGCATCAACATCTTTTCGTCATCAGAGTAGGCGGACATTCTCCGATAGTAAGATCGCACGTGAACTCTCGGGCAAGTATCCCCTTTATACTTGTCAAATGTGGGCGCTTTGAATTTGATTGGTACCCTCAAGCCAGGGACCAATCCCATGTTAGCCACGTCCATCCCCGTGGCATTCTAATTAGCAAGATTCCTCATCTGTTCTTCCAACAACCTGAACCTTCTATCATTGTCAGCGGGCGCCTCAAAATCCCTTCCTGGAGGAGGGAAAGCATCTTCCTAGCGATATTCTCCCCAGTGAGAATCCTCATTACCATACTCAGCATAAGCATTATGAGGACCAAAACCAACCTGATTGATCCTATGACCGTATCCCATATTACCGAAACCTTGATTTCCAGTGCCTGGCCCAAAACCAGCATTATGAACGCCCATTCCCATACCATTATGGCTTGCATTGCCGAAGCCTGCATTACCGAATCCCTGATTACCGTAACCCGGATTTCTATATCCCTGATTGCCATAGCCTTGATTACCACCAAAACCAACGTTGCCAATACCCATACCAATATTCCCAACACCGAGACCAGCATTTCTAGCGCCAACATTGAAACCAGGATTCCCCGTCACATCCACATTCTCAGCTCTGTTATCATTCTCACCGGCACCATGTCATCTGCTCGCGGAGTCCCGACTCGAGAAGGATGATTAGCAAAACCGCCATGTAGCACACCTTGACTATCAACCCTAGCAATTAGAGGCTGCACCAAAGTTTGCAGCTGCTCCTGGCCCTTAGCCACAGTCTCCATCACCTGCATGAACTGTGCCATACGGTCCCGCATCTCCTGCATCTCATCCATGACTTTCTTACAGTTGCTTCTAGTAGGATAGCGATGAATTCGCTGGTCGGCAATCCTGGAACCTGCATCAACAGAGAGTTAAGAGAACAGTACAAGGTACCTGCTATGCGAATGATTTATGCAAATGCAAACGTGTGTCTGTGCGTTAGGGAGATTTCCCCCGTCTCGAGTGCCAGATTGCAAGTGTTGATAGCAAGAAGTCCGGGTATAGCCACTGGAATAACATCTCATATATAGATAAGGCCCACAAGGCAGTAGTACAAAGTCGGCGAATACAATGGGAATCAATAGCATGACCTCAACCAACAAGCCTGGTGATGGTCAGCCTACAACTAGAATAAAAACAAAGAGCTACAAAGATAATCAAGTGCGACCGCGGGTACGAAACTCCTCCAGCAACTCTCTAGTCTCAGGGTGATCAGGACGAGTAAGTAACCCTTCGACAAGCAAATCTCTCTGTAGGATAGTACACTGGAGACCCTCAACCGAATCTTCCCACGCTCCCTGGCCAAAGTAATCCTCTAGATTTTGCTTCTTGGACTCGAACCTCTGCTTGCTATCTTTCAAGTTAGCGAGAGCTTTGTTCAACAAATCTTCGGTGACGTATCTGCGAGCATTCTCCTCATCAAACCTCTTCTCACTAGCCTTCGCCTGAGCCTTCAATTTGGAGATCTGCTGCTTTAGTTTATCCTCCCTCTCTTTGTTGTTGGCTATGGTGGCATTCCACTGCTGATTAAACTTGGATATTCTTCGGTACGCTTCATCCAAGTGCTGCTTCTTAGTGGCCAGTACGTCATTGACAGATTTGAAGTCCCGACCCAAACGCTCACGCTCTGCCATCTGCTTAGTCAAATTCGTACCTAACCTATTCACCAACTCTATTTGCCTCTTGAATGAGTGGACGACTTCATTTCTCTCGCTTCTGATCTGTGCCAACTCTTTCTCTAAATCTTCATTTGCCTTCTTCAGCTCTTCTCTCTCAGCTAACACTTGATTATACTGCTGAATAGACACGGCAGTAGGCTCTTCCACCACTGGAGGGCATTCCTGCTTAGCAGGTGGAAAAGGCATCCCTATAATCTCTGCTCTGGCTCTGATCCAGGTCACATATGGAGCGTAGGCTTGGCTATTACGTTTCCCCAACAATGACTTCCCTCGTCTACTGATATCATTCCAGGCATGCTGAAGCTTAGATAACATATTCCCCTCTAATAGACCAGTGAGGTACAGAGATTCCTGCACCTCTTCATCCCTTGGTGAAACCCTCAAAGCATAAGCAAACTGTCGGACAAGCAAAGATGGATTATAGTTGATACAGCCCTTCCTTCCTATCAAAGGCACATTCGGAAACTCACTGCAGCTAAATATAACCTCAGTACCCAACATATCTCTATCAAACCAAATAAATTTCTCTGCTGATAAACTCATCAAGCGCTCAGACCACTCAGTTGTGGCTGCAGATGAGGCAAATAGACCCTTCTTGGGTAGGTGACTATCAAACCATCTATAGAATAAGGGCACTCAACATGACACATTCTTACCCCTTCTATTCTCGTTCTTGTAATGCATGGAATGATAGACATCTCCAATCAAGGTAGGAACTGGATTCCCTGATGAAAAGATATGAAAGGCATCTAAGTCCACAAAATCAGGCATATTAGGAAACATAATGATACCATATATGCAGAGAGCAAGAATGGCATTGAACACAATCCAACAATCGTCTTTGGCACACTGTTGGACTTTCCCAACTAAAAACTGCAAAGAGAAACCAAGAACCCCGTTCCAACTAGCCAAGATCAACTCAGAGGCATCCAGATGAAGAGAAAGAGCAAGATTAGCCAGATTAGGCTCAGCATCCATATGAACAAAAGGCATCTGACTCCTGATAGGCACACCCAATAAATCAACATACTCCTCTAATGTAGGTGCAAGAATGAAGTCCGGGAAAGTAAAGCATCTCAAAGGAGGATCATAGAACTGCAACAAGGCATACAACCCATTCAACTCATACACAGAAGGTTTACGGACCAAACTGAGCAGCTTCCCATAAGACTTTCTGAATTCACCTCTCACAGTGTCATATGCCAAAGCAATCAAACTGGACAACTGAGCCATATCTGGAGTGGGGAGCTTATAGGCCACAGTATTCCTCAGAGAACCCATAATAGCATAACAACAGGCAAGAAAATACCGGAACCGGGGGATAAAGTACCTGCAACACAGACACATGTTAATGACATGCAAATGAGTATGCAAAATGCAAAATGCAAACATGCAACAAGGGACCAAGATGGCTGCTGAGAAGATCAAAGCTCTGATCCAACACAATCACCACACTGCTCTAATAGCATAACCCTGAAAAGGACCAATAGATACACACTGTCGATAACGACCACATCTCTGACGATTAAAACCTCTGAACCCAACAACATTGATTCACTAACAACAAAACCAGGTAGTCTGAAGGTTAAAGTTTCCTGCAATAACCCGACCCCGCTCACAGGTATGGACCTAAATCACAGACAAGGTATGGCATCCTATGCGTTTCCCAGCGTCACAAACTTTCAAGAGCGATGATATGATACCCAGAAGGTGTGGTATCATCATCCCTTGAAGTGGCCTCACTCTACTGAGTCACAAATGATCGGTCCCCAGAGTCGACAGTCCTCCAAACCAAAAACCCTCAGACCCAAAGGGCCGGAAAAGAAGTCAACCGGGAGAACCTCGTCTGCGCGTAGATTTCATGAGACATTAGTGCCTGCAAAGCAAGCACGCGCACACTAATTTCCATAAATAATGCTAAGTACACTCAAGCCTGGGTCTGGCTTCTCGCTCATCAGATCCCCTTCCCACAACAGCACAATAATAATCATACTGAAAATAAAATGCATAAAGTAAATGCGATAAATAAAACCCAACAGGTAAACACACAAGCGCAAGGATTGACTCGCCAAGGGAACCGTTGGAGTCCCCAGCAGAGTCGCCAGCTGTCGCTACTGCGAAAAACGAGGCCGGCAAGACAGACGAGTCGCCACCTTTCGTTATTTATCCCACAGAACGGGAAAGGAAACGATTGGGAAAAACCTGACGCAAAAGGTATAAGACAAGGTCGTCGCAACCATTGTCTGGATTCGGGAGTCGGTTACGCAAGGGGAAGGTATTAGCACCCCTCACGTCCATCGTACTCGATGGGATCAATGCTTGTTGTGTTTATCTGACAGGTTTGTTACATCTATCTACGCTAAAGGTCTGGTTTGAAAAGAAAAGGAAAATGACTCGGCAAAGCATCGCACTTTATGCCTACGTATTCCTATCTGGAACGAGAAATCAGAGTCAACGTAGTTCGCCTAACTACGGGGGAAGGTTGCTCGTCAAGATATCGCATCTTGTGCCTACGTACTTTCACACAGCGTGAAAGATCAGAGCAAATGTAGTTCAAGACACGAGAGACACAAGTTTGTCTTTTTTATCCGAGTAAGGTTAATAGACGGTTCCAGCAGTTGGTGTATGCAGCTCGACCATTGGAGACTTAGGCGTTTACCGTTTGTGGTAGAACCGGGAGTTAACAGAACTCTCCTTCTGAAAAAGGTTTCCCAAGGGATTAAAGGTCCAAGAGGACCAAAAGAAAGTTTTATCTTTGTTTTCTGTCTTTTAAAAGAAGTGTTTTTTATGGATGTTTGCAACTGATATCGCACTAGAGACTATGACATGAGAGTGAATGCGTCGCATGTCACCCAAAGGGTACCATACTAAACATCCAGACTGTTGAAAAGAAACTCTCCAACAATCCTTTCTCAAGTAGCTTAAGGCTCGTAACGTACGACATCAATTAACCTTCATTACTGTATTTTGATCTTGTTTGCAGATGAGAAGAGAAAAGACGCACTAAAGGGGAACTGATCCAATCCTAAAGTTGTCATGCAAAATGGACCTACATTTGAGGTTAGGAGGGAATCTACCTAATGTTATCATGCATAGTAAGAACCCTAATGTCTGTCATAACTAATCTGGAACCAGAGAAGTCAGAGTTCCTAGGGGAACATGGCAATAGAAAGCAACAGTAAACAAATCAAACTGAAAAGAAAGATTACTGTAAACAAAACGCTGTAAGTAAAATGCATGCAATGCATCACACAAGCAGAAGGAGGCAAGCTCGACTTCTAAGCAAACAAGGCACAAAGGCCACACACCACACAGGCAAGGTAGAAACTCAACCTTAAACCATCAAGCAAATCATATCAATACAGTTGAACAAAAAGAAAACAGACAAACAGGAAAAACAAGCCAGCAAACTCTACAACAGAGCAATCTTCTGACAGCAATCCAATCCAAAGTCTGTAACTGCTCTTCAAGTTCACACCATATTCAAGAGAAGGAAAGGGATGCTCCATCTTCAAACTTTAACAATGCTCCAACAAGAATGAAGAGAATCAACAAGATGAGTATTTGATGATGGGAAGCAGGAAGGAAACCAAAGGAATCCCACCTGACACTCTACCAGTCATCAGAGAAAGGCATCCTAAAACATTCTACTCATTGTAAAATGTCACACATCCCTCCAAAGGAGAGATGAGACTTTCACATGAGGACTTTGAATCATAGGATAGGATGGGAGGTGGATGAAACCAACCATGTTTATTTGAAGGAAAAAAAAGCTACTTCTAAAGTTCTCTCCTAAAAACCCTAATCTTATAAGCTACAAAAAGCTAACAAAAAGAAAAGAAAAGCTCCCAGCCAAGCTCCACCAGCCACTCCACAAAAGCTTCATCATTCCCATGACATCATCAAAGAGGAACCAGAAGCCCAACATGCAAGAAAATCCCACTTTGAGTACATTCCATAACAATCACCAAGGTTGAAGCATCAAATGAACAAACAACTTGAATATTCTATCTAAAATAGCAAAACACATCCTAAAAATCTAATTATTTTTCTATGGGAACATGCATTTGTTAATGATATATAGTTCAAATATCATAACCTAATTCAACTTCTAAGTCCTCTAATAAAATCCTAAGTTGAAAGGTAACAAGGGCAACCATTAATGGGGAAAGGCTCTAAACCTACCTCTAAATCAGAAGCTATGATTTTCTAAAAAATGTGAGAAAAATCATATGGGAGAATACATCTCTAACCTAGCATCTATCAGAAATTCACAACAAAATTCCAAACCAATTGATAGAACAAAAATCAACAAACAAACATCTCAATTATGCAAAAATAATGAAATATCCAAAATAAGAAAAATATGAATTAAATTGAAAATACATCAAAAATTAAATATAATGGTACATAAAAATCAAGAATGAAACAAGGATCATGGGGATATTTTTATTTTATTTTTCTGACAATTATTGAATTTTAAAATGAATTTAGAGAGAAAATGGAACAAAGAAAATAGAAAAATGAATAAAAGAAATTAAAAATGGCAGTAAATAACACGCGCGTTGGATTGATTGACCAAGTAATCTAATCTAAAGGCCTAGAACGCGTCCACGTTAGGTATGAAGTGGCAGCTGACTCACACGCTGAGTCAGATTAATGAAACGCAGTGTTTTGGCAATTGGAGGCAAATCTTTAGATTCAATCTCATCCACACAATGGTCATAACAAGTCAAGGTTCCTGGGAGATCCAAGGGCCACGAGACCTTCTTCTTCCTCTAGCTCAGGCGAGACATAAAACGCAGACGGTGGCGCCACCGTCTTCTCCGGTGAAGGCCAAGTTGCAGGCATCCATAAATCACAAACTATACACCTATCTTGCTCAGAATTTCACGCTGATCACGAAAATGAACTCCAAATTTTATGAATCCTTCTATATTTTCAAAACCGAATCAAAATCCAAATTATGTCATGTCGTTCATCATCACCACATGTCCAATTAATGGTATAGAAATGATCCTCATCTAACACTGATTAACCTAAGCTATCTCACTAGTGCTAAAACCTCAAGACTAGAGAGTTTCGAATCAAAAAGAAGTTGCACCACATGCTCGATCATCACCAATTTTCACCATTCTAATCCTAAAACGACCTAAGTTTCAACCAGATCCTAACCACATGCTCATTTCTAACTAACTCATGCTAAATTAAGAGGAAATTTGAGATTTACCAACCTGACTTTAAGCTTCGAATTGAGATGTCTATGGCTTGAATCTTGCTTCCAAACCTTCCAGATCTACTCAGTGATGATGGTAAAAGCTTGTAGAACCTTCAATTCCTCTTGAAAACAGC
Source organism: Lathyrus sativus (assembly GCA_963859935.3). Classification (NCBI taxonomy): domain Eukaryota; kingdom Viridiplantae; phylum Streptophyta; class Magnoliopsida; order Fabales; family Fabaceae; genus Lathyrus; species Lathyrus sativus. The sequence goes on along the minus strand of OZ012741.1, from coordinate 140,479,952 downwards.
TTGAATCCAAAAACCGATTTGCACTTTTCTTCTTCAAACTCCAATGGCTTTCTCTGATCTCAGCACGAATGAATCACCAACCCTTGCCCAAATGAATTTCTGAACATTTATAGAACTGGTTAGAACCTTTTAGAGGCCCAGCCCAAGCCCAAATCAGAAGATCCAATTTCAAAATTTTCTCCAAAAATTTGAACATGGCAAGCTCGAATTTGGCTCAATTCCTTCCCTTGGAAGCTTTAGTTAGCTTGCATAACACATTTGGAATGAATTCAGACCATAAGGAGCTTCCAAATTGGCTTTGTGAATGATTTCTTATGATGTTGCTTATTTGTGAAGAAACATGTCAAAACACCATGAATTATAGGTCAATTGAAAAATCTAAAATTGCCAATGTTTCTAAATCATCATTTCTGATCAAATTGAGTGGTCATTTGGCATATTTTGTGCATATAACAATTAATTTGAATTTCCCACCAAATAATGCCTTTAATTTCTCTTTTTTCCAAACCACTTCAAGTCATCTCTTACTATGGACCAAATAAATTCACCATGAGCTTTTGGTTGACCTAAAAACTGTATTTTGAGCAAGTTCCATGTTGAACAAAACTGCATTTGAGATGTGCAAGTTGGAGATTTTGACCTATAATTGAAAATGACTTATAATCCTACTTTCCCAAAATACCCCTAACATGTAAACCTCATAACTTGAGTTCTACAAATTAGATGGAAGACTTCTAAAAAAATTTGGAAATCTAAGATCAAGACCTACAACTTTCATGTTGGCCAAAAGTTTAGGAGAAACACCCTCCTAGGTCAAAAGTTCCTCGGAAGTTGGTGAACTTTCACAGACAAATTTCACATTCCTCAAATGACCTGTAACTTGTCTGGACCATAACTTGAGTTCTATAAATCCAATGGAGTACTTCTAGTACTCAAATTAAAGCTAAGAGCATTATATAAAAGTTTCATGTTGGCCAAAAATGGAGATGAAACTTGCATATTGAGATAAGTGGTATTGAAGTTAGACACTAAATAGGGGATTTTACCCTGAGAACCCTAATTTAGCAACTCCTCACACCTTGAACTTTTCTTGCATAGATCTTGAAATATCATCTCATGTGTCTCAACAAAACTATCCATGATTGCAAAGACCTATAATTAAGCTTTGATCCTCTTCGATTGGTCAGTTGACTTAGGATTACTTAGATGAAAACCCTACTTACAACATCCTCAACTGTGGCTCTTCACACTTGGCACAATGACTTGATTGAGCTCCACCATCACCCTCAAGGAACTTCAATGAGCTCTACTCACACCCTATTACCTTGATCAAGACCTCACCATCCATTGATGATCTTCAATTGGTCCTCAAAATAGGCGACTAACCCCATACAAACAACTAAACTTCTCAAGAACCCAACCCTCTTCCTTATGATTATGGTGACTTCTTAAACTTGCATAAGACCTCTAGATAGGCTCTACACTTGATCCCATGCTAAATGAACAATGCTATGTTATGCAAATGTTAGATCAATGATATGCTAATGCAATGAGACATAAACCAAGTAAGAAAAGGTTAGGAAAATTTTGGGGTGCAACACTAAGTTGGAGACCCACGGAGGGTAAGTAGTCACGGCCAAGAATCCAGCATCCAACTGCTTTTGGACCTGTTCTTTGATTTTGACGGCCATGTCTGGTCGTGTCCTTCTAAGCTTCTGCTTAACTGGAGGACAATCTTCGCGCAATGGTAAGTGATGAACCACTATGTCAGTGTCGAGCCCGGGCATATCTTCATACGACCAAGCAAAGATGTCACTATACTCTCGAAGCATCTCGATCAGTCTTTGCTTGATGTCGCTTTGCAATGCAGCTCTTATCCTGACATTTCTGACAACTTTCTCAGACCCCAGATTAATAATCTCGATTACTTCCTCGTGAGGCAGAATGATCTTATCCTCTTGTTTCAACAGTCGAGCCAACTCTTCCGGAAGTTCTTCATCCTCATCAATCTCTTCTTCAGCTTGATATATCGGGCAATCAAAGTCGAAGTGAGTCATAGAAGGTTCAGGATCAATGTCATCTGTAGTGTGGTTCTTGCAGTGAAAATGGTTAAATGCTTAAAAATAATGTGCAGGTCAGCACAAACCACAGTGCCATTTTATTGTTTAAAACAAAACAAAACAAAACAAGAATAACAGAGATCACAAAATTTGAATGAAAACAAAATGCCCTTTGATTTATTGATAATATGTACATGTATAAGCAATCAAGGCCCTGAAAATAAAACCGTTATGCCCCGGGTAGAGCATAAGGTTTTACAATAATTTGAAAAAGGAAAGCATTACTCTTTACGCGTCACTTGGATGAACTCCTGGATGGACCAATTGTTGAGGCTCTGGCCTGACTTGCACAGTTGGATCCATGAGTCCATATTACAGTCGCTATCTCCTTCCCCATTGGACGCAGTGTTGACGCACTCAAATATCCTCCCCCTTTTGTGAAAAGCACCGGCCCCTTGTAACGTGGCGCGCTCTGAGAGGATGAAGTAGAAGAAGAGGGATGGTACCCCAAGCCAAACTTATCTTGTTTGGTGGGGATTTCTAGAACCTGCCCCCAGCCTTAGGTTGAACTGGTCTGTACTACAGCTTGAGCTTCCTTGAAGGAAGAGAGAGTCATCTCAGATAGTTTGCTCACCACAGGAGATACATCCTTGACCTTGACTGTCTCGAATGCCTAACATAATGTTTCGTGGATCTCGCCATCCACCTCCACATACTTGAAAGACGACAAATGGCTCACCATAATGTCTTCTTCCCCGCAGACGGTAACAATGTTGCCACCCACAACATACTTCAACTTTTGATGCAGCGTAGAGGTCACAGCTCCCGCAGAATGGATCCAGGGCCGGCCTAGCAAGCAGCTGTAGGCGGGCTGGATATCCATGATATAAAATACTGCATCGAAGGTTTCGGGCCCCACTTGAATGGGCAATGTTACTTCTCCGAACACGGACCGACGCGTTCCATCAAAAGCTCTCACCACTAGATCACTAGGGGTACAAATCAGTCCCCTAGTATCAAGCTTCATCAAGGCCTTCTTAGGGAGAACATTCAGAGATGATACCATGTCTATAAGCACATGGGACATAACAGTTCCCCGGCATTCAATCGAGACATGCAATGCACTGTTATGGTTCATGCCTTTTGGCGTTAGCTCTAAGTCAGTAAATCCCAATTTGTTGCTGGCGTTCTCATGTGCAACCTCCCCCTCAAGCTGGTTAACAGAAAGCTCCTGGGGTACATATGCGGCATTAAGGATCTTCAGCAATGTGTTGCAGTGTGCTTCAGAGCAAAGCAACAAATTCAGTATAGAGATCTTTGAAGGTGTCTGCTGTAAATGGTCAACTATTTTGTAGTCGCTCTTCTTGATTAATCTCATGAATTCTTCAGCATCCTTTACCAGCAAGTCTTTTTCTACCTCTCGAGAGGTCTCTTCAACGGCTGCTTTACCCTTACCCTTATCGGCCCTGTCGGCAGCAACATCAGGTGGCGAAAATACTCTTCCACTGCGAGTAATCCCTCCTGATCCAACCATGTTATCCATAGATTCTATCGGTGGGCCTTTCAAGTCCAGCTTCTGACCATTGCAGTAAATATCCGCTCCATAATTCCATGGGACAGTGTTGGTACTTTCAAATGGTATAGGACCGGCTTTCGTTATAGTGATAGTGGGCGGCCTCAGAGCAGAAATGGTGACAGTTTTATACAGAATGGTGATTGTAGCAATCTCATCCTTTTGCTTGGCTATCACTTATCTAGATTTTTTCTCAACCTTTCGATCAAATTGTAGGACCCCTTCGTTAGTGAGACCCTGAATCCCTACCTTCAGCTGATCACAACCATCCATATGTCTTGCACATTCAACAAAAACTCCCCACAACATGGGAATACACCCTTCTTCAGAAGTTTAGCTTTGACAAAGCTAAGTGGTGTTTTCAAATCATTGACATTCTTCACCAAATTCAAGTCCTCTTCTTTGGTGATGGCACTAACCCCTGCACCCCCATGGTTAGGCATAGGGTTCTGTATGACATTCGACACGTCGTTGGAGAAGTTTATCATCTTATTGTCAACCATGTCTTGAACCTTGTGCTTGAACGCTTTACAATTGTCGATCGAGTGGCCTAGTGCCCCCGAATGAAACTCACAGCGGGCGTTCGCGTCGTACCCAGGTGGTGGTGGTCCTGTCAAGGGAGCCATGGTTCTCTTCTGAATAAGCTGTAGTTGAAGTAATGCCTGCAATAGCTGACCGTAAGGCATGGGTGGAGTGTCAATGTGGCGATTTGCTAATGGAACTTTGCCCTGGTACCTCCTGTACCCCTGTTGGTTCTGCTGTGACTGCTGCTGAGATTGTTGCTGTTGTGGAGCAGCAGGGACAATTATACTTGCGACCCTTTGTTGCTGGCGGTTCTGTGATGGATTTTTGTTCCCTCGGGAACGAGATACAGAGTTGGATTCACCCTCTCTCTTCTTTCCTCCAAACACTTTCTTTCCTCCAGCTAAAGAATTCTCACCGGCATAGATCTTACCAAGCTTAATCCCGTTCTCAACTCGCTCACCAGTGATGATTAAGTCAGAGAAACTCCCTGAGATGCTGCTGATTAGCTTTTCATAATAAACACCCGGCAGCGTTGCCACAAACATATCCACCAGTTCATGCTCTACCATCGGCGGTTGGACCCTGGCTGCCAATTCACACCACCACTGGGCTTATTCCTTGAAGCATTCCCCACTCTTCTGTGACAAATTTTGTAGTTGGACCCGGTTGGGAGCCAGGTCACTATTGTACTGGTAATTCTTTACGAAAGCTTCAGCAAGATCCTTCCAGCTACGTACACTCGCAGGCTCCAAGCCCATGTACCATTTTAGTGAAGGTCCTGACAAACTATCTTGAAAGAAGTGCATCAGCAACTTCTCGTCATCGGAGTATGCCGACATCTTTTGGTAATAAGATCTCAAGTGGACACGAGGACAGGTGATGCCCTTGTATTTATCAAAGTCTGGCACTTTGAATTTTGGTGGTATTTTGAGATCGAGGATCAGCCCCATGTTGGCCATATCGAGCCCCATGGAATTCAGATTCTTAAGGCTTTTCATCTTGTCCTCGAGCATTTTGAACCTCCGGCTGGCCTCAGAAGGTAGCTCAGCCTCGTCATCTCTCATCGAGAATACGTTAGCTTGACGATCCTCATTTCAGGGTTGATGAACATTTCCATGGCCAATACCTGCAACTTCAGGCCCATGGAAGTTACCAGCATTAACTCCAACGTTGTTACCGCTTGTACCAATGTTACCGTTAGCAGCCCCAATGGTGCCATTACCAGCCCCAACATGGCCAGTACCTATTCCCGCATTCCCATTGCCCACAGTGTTAGGAACGACCACAGTTGGTCCAGAGTTGTCATCCCGGGGAGTCTCATCAAGAGGAGGGTTGGTAGTTTCACCTCCGTGCAAAACCCCATTGGTATCAACGTGTGCAATCAAGGGTTGGACGAGGGTCCTGAGTTGCTCTTGCCCATTGGCAACCACTTGCATGATGTCCATGAACTGGGACATCCTCTCCTTGAATTCTTGCATTTCAGCTTGAACCTGCTCCATAGCTCTAAGTTGGTTAGCTCGGGTGGAATAACGATGAACTGGTCTGCAATCAATCTTGAAATACAACTGTGTAAAAAACACAAGGGGATTAGATAAATAAGCTCAAGGTACTTGCCATGCAAAAATGATGCTTATGCTAATGCAGACACGTATCTATGCATTAGGGGAAGCTCCCCCTCGATTCTAGTTCCAGGACCATAGTGAGACAAATAAGAAGCCAATCACAAAGATAACCAATATCTGATATATAAAGGGCCCACATAGGCAGCATACATGAGTAACTGAGTACAACCGAATCAAAGACAATAAAGTGACCTCAACCAACAGGTCTGGTGATGGTCAACAATATAACAGTGAATGAAAGCTACAAAGAAATACAAAAGAAATCAAGTGCGGCTGCGGGCACGAAAATCTTCTAATAGTTCCTTTGTCTCTGGGTGATCAGGCCTGGTGAGCAATCCTTGAATAAGCAGATCTCTCTCTGTCTGATGGTGCTCTGGATGCCTTTAACAAAGTCTTCCCAGGCTTCTTCTCCAAAGCAATCTTCCAGCTTGCGTTTCTTGAAACCGGCCCTGGGTTTGCAATCCCTCAGTTTTTTTGTGGCTTCCTTCAACTTTAGCTCAGCGTTATGCTTGAGTGAGCTTCAGCTTCAATCTTCTCGTGCTGGGTCTCAAGCTGAACCGTCAGTTTGGCAATCTGCTGCTTCAACTTATCTTCCCGTTCTTTGTGACTAGTCAAAGTGGCATTCCACGATGCGTTGAACTTAGAGGTCTTCAGATATGCCCTGTCCAAGTCTTGCTTCTTGGTGGCGAGAACACTATTAACAGCTTTGAAGTCTAACCCCAGACGCTCTCGAGCATCAGTTTCTTTGGTTAAGTTGGCACCCAGATGGTTTATCAACTCGGTCTGCTTCTTGCAGGAGTACACAACTTCACTCTTCTCACTTCGGAGTTGAGCAATTTCTTTTTCTAACTCTTCGTTGGCTTTCTTCAGCTTTTCATTCTTAGCCTGAAGCTGATTATACTTCTAAATTTCAATCATGGTAGGCTCTTCAACCTCTGAATCGCAATCCTGCTTGGTAGACGGAAAGGGCATCATCACCTTTTATGCCCAGGTCACATAAGGAGCATAACCTTGACTATTGCTCTTCCCTAATGAGGTCTTTCGTTTCCGGTGGGTGTTGTTCCAGGCATGTTCAAATCTGGCCAAGTCATCCTCTTCTAATGTGTCAGTGAGGTACAGAGATTCCTGTACCTCCTCGTCCTTCGGAGGGCCCCTCAAGGCATATCCAAATTGTCTGATGGCGATATACGGATTGTACTTGATGCAACCTTTCCTACCAACCAGAGGGTCGTTAGGAAAGTTCCCACAGCTATAAATGATCTCAATCCCCAGGAGGTTTCTATCAAACCAGACAATCTCTTCGACAGACAAACTCATCAAGCGCTCAGACCACTCCTTTGTATCTGCAGTCTCCGTGAAAGACCCAGCTTTAGGTAAATGGCTGACAAACCATCTATAAAACAGTGAAGCACAACAGGACACACTCTTGCCTCTTCTATTATCGTTCTTATAATGCACCGAATGATACACATCCCCAAGTAAGGTAGGGATGGGATTCCCTGAGACGAAAATACGAAGAGCATCCACATCTACAAAGTATGGAATATTGGGGAACGACATGATACCATATATGCATAATGCCAAGATAGATTTGAACGTCACCTAGCGACCCTTTTTGGCAAAGTGTCGGGCTTTGTCAGCCAGAAACGTAAATGGGAATCCAGGAGCTCCGTTTCTCCTGGTTGTTCTCCCCTTCAACTCAGAAACCTCCATATGCAAGGCTGCAACAATATTATCCAGATTAGGCTCATCGTCAGTATGATAAAAAGGTACTTGATCGAGGATGGGTACTTCGAAGAAGGAAGAGAACTCTTCCAATGTGGGAGCCAGCACATAACTTGGAAACGTGAAGCACCGCAACTGAGGATCATAAAACTGTAGCAGAGTCTGAAGACCATTTAATTCATACAAAGATGGCGTGCACACAGCACTTAGCAGCTTCCCATAGGTTTTCCTGAAATCCCTCATCACTTCCTTATCAGCCAAAGAAATCAAACTCTGTAATATGGTAATATCTGGTGTAGGAAATTTGTAAGCCAAAGTTCTTCTCAAGTTAGGTTCCATGCCGGAGATAAAAGGAACAAGATCACTAGAATCGAGGAGGAACTGCACACCTACAACATTGATACGTGTTAAATGTAATGCAAAATGAAAATGCAAATGCAAATGCAAGATGCAACAGGAGATCAAGAGTGATGTGTTGTTGACTGGAGGGTCAGAGTTCTGCCTCGGTGAGAATATAACACGGCTCTGATGATAAGGACCCACTGATACCAATAGTATTGATGCAAGCTGTAGAGAAAACCGGGTTGTCTGAAGGTAAAAGCTTCCTGCATAACCCAGTCCCACTCATCAGCTTCACAAACTTTCAGGAAATGATGATACGTTCACCATTTCTAGTTTGGCATCATCCTCTCCTAAAGAGGCCTCACTTAGCTGAATCACAAATGATCGGTCCCCAGATTCGACAATCCTTAGATATGAAATCCTTTCAACAGCCCACTGGGCTGGAAATGGAAATCATCTCAAAGAATCTCGTCTGAGCGCAGATTTCGTGGGAACTAGTGCATGCCTAACATACAAGTTCACCACTAATCCACTTCTAATGCTATGTATATAGTCAAGCCCGGGTCTGGCTTATCACTCATCAGAGCACCCCTCCCACAACAGCAAAACAATAATAATATAATGCTGAAAAATAAAATGCGGGAAAGTAAAGCTAAGGTACAACAAGCATGTACAAAACCCAAAAAGATAAACACACAAGCGCTAGGATTGACTCGCATAGGGAACCGTTGGAGTCGCCAGCAGAGTCACTACTGCGAAAAAAGGTGCCGACAAAGACATAAGAGTCGCCACCTATCGTTATTTATCCCAAAGGAGGGAAAGGAAACAATCAGGAAAAAAACCTAGCGAAAAGGGATAAGATCGGTCATCGCAACTAAATCTCAGGGTTTGGGAGTCGGTTACGCAAGGGGAAGGTATTAGCACCCCTCACGTCCGTTGTACTCAATGGAATCCACGCTTGTTGTATTTATCTGATGGGTTGTTTATTTATCTACCTATCAAGGCTGGCTCAAAAGAAAAGAAAGGAGAAAATGTGACTCGACAGAGCGTCGCTGCTCTGGGCCTATGTATTCCCTCGTGCAATGAGAAAGTCAGAGTCAACGTAGTTCGGCTAACTATGGGTGAAGGTTGATCGCCAAGACATTGCGTCTTGTGCCTACGTACTCTCAACAGGTATGAGAGATCAGAGCAAACGTAGTTCAGGATAAAACAGAACACATGCTAGTTCTATTGTTTTTACCCGAGTAAAGTTAAACTACAGTTCCAGCAGTTAGGGACAACGCATTTTTGCAGTAGAACTGAAGCCTAACAGTACTTTTTTCATCTGAAAAGGTTTTCCTTGAATTAAGACCCCACAGGGATAAAAGAATTTTGATGTTTGTTTAGGAGTCTTTTACGAGAAGAAGTGTTTTTTATGAATGTTTGTAATTCATACTGCACTAAAGACTATGACTTAAGAGCGAATGGGTTGCATATCGTCCTAAGGACATATGCTAACACTCTAGAAAATTGAGAGGCAACCACCCAATTATCATTTCCCAAGTAGCTTATGGCTCGTAGCGTACAGTACAAACTTGCCTTTATTAAGTGTTTTACTGTTGTTTGAAGATGAGAAGGAGAAAAGGACTCTACAGGGGAACTATCAAGCATCCTACTGTTGTCATACAATATGGCCCTAATGTTGAGTTTGTAGAGGAATTTATCATATGCGTTATCATGCATGGATTCATCCTAAAGGTCTATCATCACTATCCTTATCAAAGGAAGTGAGAACCCTAAGGGAACATGTTAAAGGGAAACAACAGTAACAGCAAAAATCATTAAGCTGAAGGAGTAAAGCTATCAAGTAGATAAAATGCATGTAATGCAGCAATACAAGCAAGGGAGGACCACCTCAACCTTAGATGCAAACATGGGATGCAAACATAGATGCACAGAGAAAAAGGAACACACAAGCAAGGGAGGATCACCTCAACTTTCAATGCAATCAAGCAAGGGAAAGTATGAAAACAGATAAACAATCAAGCAAAGGGAGGCACACCTCAACCTTTAATGCAATCATGCACCTAAACAAGAGTATCTACTCATGCAAATCTACCCTAATGCATCACAGCAAGCAGGCAATCAATTAATCCATCAGGAGAGAGATAGACCAGATGAGCAACAAGGAAGTCATCCCAAGGCTACATCAGGTTTATATGTGTTTCAACACAAGAGTCCATCTGGGGCTCAAACTTCTCATGGAATGCACAGAGTTCTTCCACAGGAAGAACTAGGCTCTCACAAGAAGGATCCCTAGAATGCAGGACAGATGAGAATGGTGGAACCTAGATGTCAATCTAAGGTGTCTGGTTAATGTGTATCAATACAAGAGTCCTCAAGGCTCATACCTCTCATGGAATGCACAGAGTTCTTCCACAGGAAGAACTAGGCTCTCACAAGAGGGATCCCTATGTCATGGGACTGGGAAGGGAAAAGGAGAAACATAATGAAAACCAAAGGGATTTCACCATGTTCAATGTGCATCAGCACAAGAGTCCATCAGAGGCTCACACTTTCTATGGAATGCACAGAGTTCCTCCACAGGAGGAACTAGGCTCTCACAAGAAGGATCCTGAGAATGCAGGACAAGAAGGAGAAAGTGTGTACAAAAGTACTTGAGTCCTCAAGGCTCAACTCTTTATGGAATGCACAGAGTTCCTCCATAGGAGGAACTAGGCTCTCACAAAGAGGATCCTAATTGTCATAGGACTAGGAAAGAAAAGAGAAGGATGAGGGTGGGAAGCAAAGTAAACTCCACAGGAGCTTACTAAGGCACTCAGCCAATCTCAACACATTCAAGGAGTGGCCCTCAGTGGCTCAACTTCTTCATGGAATGCATAGAGTTCCTCCACAGGAGGAACTAGGCTCTCACTAGAAGGATCCAAAAGAGGCCTAGGTTATTGAGGTGGAACGGACAAGGCAAGGCCAAGAAAAGAAGTCATACAAGGGAGAGAAATCATTCACACAAGCTTCTAAAGAAACCTTAATGGTTAGGCTCTAAAGGAAGTCCATCCTAAGGGAGTTAATAACCTATTGAAAGCTTAAAAATCACCCTACAAAGGTCTCAGCCTATGTACTAAGGGTCCATGTAATGAATAGGTGCTTAAGGTTTGCTAAAAGATCACCTAAAGGCAAAACTAGGAGGAATACTAAATTGGGAAAACCCTAACATCAGTTAGAATGTAAAATCTAGGGAAAATAGGCAAACAAGTCCTAAAATCTTAATAAAATTCCTAAGAGATCGTAAATTTGTTAAGAGGCTATGGTCAAAATTTCAGGTCAATATTCTAAGTCTAGGTACACTAACAAAAAGCTAAACCATGATATGTGCTATGGGGGATGTAAATGGGGAAGGTTCTAAAAATCTACTCTAAAGCCTATCCAAACAGCTCCTAAAAATTAGGACAAAAATACTACAACATCATACAATGTGTCAACAGTTAGCATGCAAAAAATTAGACATTCATTTGAAGTATCTATCAAGAAATAAAATCTACAAGTATACATACAATTTCATATTTTATTAAATGGCTATTTAAATGAAAAATATGCAATTAAATCAAAAATGAATTAAAAATGGAACTAAAAAATACACAAAATTAAAAGACATCTCAATTCATGTTCGTGATTTTTTTCAGCATTTATTGGCATTCTTTACTATTTTTACTGAATTAAAATGATCATGCAATAAAACATAAAAAATAAAGAAAATGAAATGAAAATAAATAAACTGGCGTGCTGAATAGCAAAAATAACAAGTTGTAAATCCACTGGGCCTCAAAAGGGGGTGCGAGTATCAACTACCAGCCCAAGTCCAATCACGTTCTAAAAACCATGATGATTCCGTGCGCTCAGTTGACTAGGGTCTACCATACGTCTTAATCCAAGCCATACAATCATTAAGTAATCTAATCCTACGCCTCACACGCTACCACGCCATCAAGCAAAGTCAAACTAGTCTGAAACTGACTCACAAGCGTTGGATGAGGGGACTATGTCAAAGATCTATCAAGATCCAACGGTTACAATCGCATTTGGCAATTCAAACTAGGAAAGGGGGAAGAATTGCACGGCGGTGGCCGGAGAAGACTCCGGTCGTCTTCTCTAGTGGGACGTGTAACACCCATTTTTAATTATTTAGCCTTTCTGGTGTTATTCTATTTTCGGTGTGTCTTTTGTGGAGATTATTTAATAATGTTGGAGTTTAATATTAATATAATTAATAATGATAATAATTTGATAATTAATAGTAATATTATTATTATTATTATTATTATTGGAATAAAGGAAATAAGAATTTAAGAGATATAAGGGGGTATTAGTGAGTTGGAAAAAAAGGGAAGGAAAAACACGGTCAATTCGAAAGAAGAGGAAGGAGATAAGAACAAGAACAAGAGGAAGAAGAAGAAGGTTAGGCTGTCGGATTCTTGGATGTTTTCATCGATCAGAGAAACTAGTCGAGGTAAGGGGGAGAAATGGGTTAAAATTGGTAATTGCATGAATGGGGTAGTTGGGGATTCCCTAACCCCATAGGAATTTGATGATCATGATTAAGATGCTGTAATGTTCTGATTGTTGTTTCCGTGGATGAATTGTGTTTATGTTGTTAGGAATTGGTGAAATTTTGTTATGCTAGCCTTTCATGTGATTATGTAAGGATGGTTGGGTGTTCTGAGTAGTTTACCGTTTAGGTCGGAAATGAATTAATCGGTAGAGTTGGTGATTTATCGGGTGAGGTTCGGAATAAACAATGTGGTTTAATCGTAGAATACTAGGCTAAGACTACTGGGACTGGTGTGGTGAGAATCAATTGAGTTTTGAGCTTCTGATGAATTTCTGAACAGTGAGATTTTTGTGAAATCACAGACATTCGCTAGCACCTTCGCTAAGCGAGCTAGTAGAGAGCTTTAGCTAGGGATTCGCTAGCAGGTTTTCTAGGTAAATGAGGCAGCGAGCGTTCCCTGAGCCTCGCTAGGCGAGTGAGCCAGCGAGCGTGACAGATTGTGAGTCTTGTGCTGTTTTTCCTTGTGATTCATTTTGTAGGATTCCTTGGGTTGTGATAGGTCAAGAGATGTTGTTTAGAGAGTGTACTTGATGTGGAAAGGTGAGTTATGGAATATTGAATTTAATTGACATGATTAATGGGTGAGTAAGACATATATATGTAATATGTATATGATGCATAGTGAGGTGATTGGGAGGATCGTGTGTACTCAGTGTCGAATGGGATTTCACTGTTATTTAACTTGAATGATAATTGATTGGTGTGTATATATATATGCATGTGTATGATGTATGGGGATATGATAAGTAGGATCGTGTGCCCGTAGTGTGCTTTATGTTTTGTGTTGTGCATTTGGGGTTATGCATAGCATGGTGTCTTGGTAGGGTTGAATCATGTCTTAAGAGGAGCGTAAGTGATTCAACCATACTCTCTTATGATGTTGATGAGGTGCTCCTTTGTGGAGGGTGATGGCCCAATGTCCATCAGTGATATGTGCTCCTTTGTGGAGGGTGATGGCCCAGTGTCCATCAGTGATAATGTGCTCCCTTGTGGAGGGTGATGGCCCAGTGTCCATCAGTGATTGTGGGGGATAGATCATGTCTCAGGAGGAGCGTAAGTGATCTATCCTGTTTATGATGTGCTCCTTTGTGGAGGGTTGATGGCCCAGTGTCCATCGGTGATGATGATGTGCTCCTTTGTGGAGGGTTGATGGCCCGGTGCCCATCAGTGATGTTGAGTCGGTACCGTATGCATGTGTTGGGTTACATTCTTGCATTGTGATATGTTGTGTTGATGGTTGGACAGTAGGTCCTGTTTGATGTTGGTGGGGTGATGATTGTTTATTTACTGCCTTTTTATTCATGTATTTTATTACCGATAATTTTGATCATGTTTTCTCACCCCTTTGTTGTTGTTGTGGTTTGTGCTTCTTTGAAAGTACAGATAATCCAGGTACATAGCTAGCTTGGATAGTGGTGTTCGAGTCGAGTCTTAGGATGCTCTGATACGTAACACGGGACTTGGGGGTTTACTTTTATTATTACTGGATTTGTTTGTTCCTGTGACGTATCATGTTTGATGAACTTGTTAATGAATACTTTTGTGTATTTTGGCGGGTGGCCGTGAGCGATGAATAATGATAATTTTCCGCTGCTTAAATTTGAAAATCATATAATGAAAAGTTATGTTGAACTGTTTGAATGTAATATCCCACTGTTGGAAGGGAAATTCTTATGTTATTTTGAAATGAACGTATTTTATTAAGATTTGGAAAGTGGGGTGTTACAGGACGCCACCGTACCAGTTGCCAAAAGTTCATGAAACCTAGATTTCTCTATATCAATCTCTTCATCTCTCCATGCTGATCAATAATCCGTGTTCAAAAATCATTTCTACTCAAAGAACAGGCCAAATCGATGGCTTAAAGAAAATGTGCATTTCTGAAAAATGTCACAAATAGGTTTCTATCCTATCCTAAATTCATCTAGGAGTTGCCATGATCCTAACCACATGAATTTCAAGCTCTAATTAATCATGAACTAAGAGTAATTTTGAAAGTTAAGAACCTATGAAAAAGCTTTGACAGAGGTGTGATTTGTTGATGAAGCTTGCTCAAAACTATGCAGAAAGCTTCAATGGAGCTTGGCGAAGATTCTTGAACGCTCAATTTGCCTTGAGAATGCTTCAATCTTGAAATTTGATTTTCACCTTCAACCACTTTTCTCTAACTGCTTGTAACTAATTCTGGCGCCAATTCTCATCAAACTTCATCTGAAAATTATCTAGTGTTTATATAGGATTGATTTGGAATGATTTAGGGGCCCAAAAGTGGCTAGTTTGGCCCAATGCAAAATCCATTTTCTCCACTTTTTCACTTGTGTAAATGCACAAAAACAGAGCCAAGAAGCTTGCTAAATGAGTAAATTCACTTGCTGGTAGTATTAGGAACATGAAGGGATAGGATTGAGCCCTTTATTTTTGATCAATGGTGGATGTTGATTTTGTTTCTTCAAGCTTAAGAAACATGTGAAATGAGCATGTAAATGACTTCAAATCTCGAATGTGGTAATTTCATTGTTCTTAGAATGCATTAGTGACTCAAAAAATGCACTCATATGCCTTGAAATGGTTCATTTTGAATTAAATTGAATTTTTGACTTTAAATGCCTTTAGAGCTTCTTTTTATGAAATTTTCTTCAACCAATCTTCAATCCAATCCATATCAATGAATCCTTAGTGTTTGATTGAGTAAATAACCCCATTTTGAGCAACTTTCAAGTTGGACAAATTTTCATTTGAGGTATGCAAAGTGGTGAAATGGGCCTATAACCAAAATGGCCTATAATCTTACTTTCCCAAAATGCCATTGCCTTGCAGGCTTCATAACTGGAGCTATACAAATCCAATCAAGGACTTTTAGTGCTATTTGGAAAGCTAAAAAGATAAGGAACAACATTCATGTTAGGGTCAAGGAAGTTGGTCGACTTTCAAGTACCAAAATCACATTCATCCGATGACCTGTAACTTGTCTGCTTCATAACTTGAGTTTTATAAATCCCATCAAGGACTTGTAGTACTCAAAAGAAAGCTAAGAACATGATCTACAAGTTTCATGTTAGGGTCAAGAAGAGTTTAAACTTGCATCTTGAGCTATGTGGTCTTGAAGTTAGGCACTAAACTAGGGGATTTTACACTGTCAAGCTTAGAAACCCTAACCTAGGCACTTCTCTCACTCTTGAATATTGATGAGTTGGTCTTGGAATCATCCCTTGGGTGTATCAACACATCATTCCATGATCCCATGGCCTTGAAATTAGGTCTCAACCTCCTTCACTTCATCTGTTGACTTAAGGTTGACCAGATGAAACCCTTATTGCACCACCTTTGGCTGTAGCTTCTTACCTTGCATAATGACTTACCCAAGCTCCACAATGACTCTTAAGACATATCATGAGCTCTCTCAATGCTTGACATCCATATCCATGGATTTAAAATCATCTGATGATCTCCCACAACCATCAAGTTATGAAATATGCACATTTGTCTAGCCACTTCTCTGGGGATCTTTGACTTCTCTACCGAGGATAACAACCCTTGAATAATTGAGTGAAGACTCTTGAATAACCTTAGAACATGGTGGTAGCCCTTTCTTGGTAAGCACGGCTCTTAATCCCTGCACATATGACAATGCAATGCATATGCTAATGCTACAATGAATGCAATGAAACATAAGCTAGGTAAAGAAAAAGGTTGGGCAAATTTTGGGTGCAACAATTACCATTGCTTCCAAAACACTAATTCTGTATATTTTTGGTTGGGTTAACCAAAAATAAAGAAACAATGTCAAGTTGTATTCTTCTCATTCTCAATATGCTTAATTTGTTTTGCAACCCTAATATTTTAATAATACTAATCCCTCTTGTTTTTCTCATTACAGTGCTGCTGATAATTCTCTTAAGAGAGTTGAAAAGGTATGGTTATTTTTTGTATATTTACTGAAGTGAATGTATCAAGTGTTGGAGTTTGAATACATGCTCTAATTTTTTTAGACTTACTCTAATTTTTTTTAATATATTGAATTATGTTTTAAATGCAAGAGTTAGAGAAATGCAAGGAGATGGAGAAAGGCAAGGAGATGGAGGAATTAGAGATCTGCAAAATACATGTAAGTTTAGGCTCACTCTGATGTATTGTTATGTCAAATTCTAAATTGAAAACAATTGAAAAATGATAGAATAATATTGCATAATGTTCAAAGGACATGCATATTGTCTTGGAGTATTTGTCCGCTCTCTTGAACTTCTCAATACACAATAATATTGAAAGGACAATGCATGTCAATATACAAAACAGTGGCTAGGCATGATAACACTTGAAACTGTCCATAATTTATAAAGAAAATATGCTTTAATTAATTAGATTTGGCCCTGAGTTTTCCTCAATTACAAATTATGAAGACATGCCAAATAATAGACACGGTCGTTCAATCCATGATTCAACACTTCCAAAAATCCATATTCGGATTCGCGAATTTATGAACTAGAAAATGATTTTTAAGCCAATATAACAATATAAGTCTTTCCATTACATTTTTTTTTAAGAAAAATAAAATATAACTCTAGTGAAATATGCTTACATGTGTGGGATAAATAAATGGTAACTATCATCATATTCAGCACTATATATATGCATAAAGTGATGCTGCAACAATATCACAATTAGGCTAACATCAACTACCCAACGTATCCCACTGGACATATCTTTCATCAAGATCCTTAAGGTTGGACCTTATGTTTTTTTTTTATTATTTCTAATCAACTTACAACTTTCCATTATTAGTCTCCTAACAAGGTTGACAGAAACAAATTCTGCACAAAACTAGACCTCCCGACAGCTTGCCTAATCCTTTTCTTCCGCTCTTCGATACTCAAAGATTGATCAAAACTGCAAACAGAATACAAGACGCGGATCAAAGCCATGATTCGTCTATATAGAGTGAAATTCATAAATGTGATTGAGGAGTTAAACTTTACGAAGAAAAGTAGCACAAGAAATATCAAAATTCGTTGAAAATATCACAAGAAATTCCCTGCAGTTTTTACTTACCATTATTCACATATTGCATAATATTCACATAATGTTTAATCATTTATAAAATGGCAAGTTAAAGTATTATGTATAACTACTGATATAAATTATGCTATCACATTTAGCTATACATGATGCTTTACTAATTTTCTCGATCATTCTAAATTTAATATTATGTGGTGTACTGTCAAAAGCTATATGTGATATCAATATTTAATGATGCTTTACTATCAAAACTATATGTGATAGTAATATTTTGCTATACGTAATGCTTAAATAATACTCTCCATCATTCTACATTTAGTTATACATGATATAATTATTTTGTTACTTATAGATGATGTTTTACAATGCATACTGTAAAAGTAGTAATTTTTAAAGAATAATGTTACTTAAAGCATAATGTTCACATAATATTGACTTTGGTTACTTAAAGCATTATGTTATTTAAATCATAATGTTCGCTTTTGTTTTCTATACATGATGCTTTACATTACATATTGTCAATGTAGTAATTTTTAATAATTTAAGTTCTTTGTTTTAGCAAGTGGACACCACACTTCAGTTGTTTCAGCAAGTTGACAAAAAACAACAAGTGGGCAACAAACTACAACAACAACCGATCTTCCACCAACTGGCATAAAGAAAAGAAGACATAATGCCAATGGTAATAGAAAAAGATCTGAGGTATGGGATCATTTTAACCTTATTCCTAATAGTGACCCACCAACCGCTGTGTGTAAGTATTGCCATCAAATGTACATGTGTGACTCTAAGAAACATGGAACTTCAAACATAAAAGAGTCACATGAAAACATGTCCAAAGTATCCATTAAATGTGTCTACTGACCCTACCCAAACAATCTTATCATATTCAACAACCGAGGGAAGTGGGCTGCTTTCATTAAGTTCTAGGTTTAATCCTGTTGCTTGTAGAAACGGATTGGCTAATTTTATCATTTTAGATGAGAAACAATTCAAAACAGTTGAAGGGGATGGGTTTAAGTACTTTTGTAGGCAAATGCAACCCCAATTTTGTATACCGTCAAGGAGAACCATACCTAGGGACTGTTATCAGTTATATCTTGATGAGAAAGTGAGGTTGAAAGCGTTCTTTAAGTCTAATTGTAGTAGAGGTGCAGTTACAACAGATTGTTGGACTTCTGTCCAAAACCTAAATTACTTGACCCTCACTGCCCATTTTACCAATAGAGATTGGAATTACCAAAAAAGAATAATAAGCTTTACGGTTATTCCAAATCATCGGGGTAAAACTGTTGGTAAGAAGGTTGAGGACGTGTTGAAGGAGTAGGGGCTGAGAAATGTGTCTACCATCATGGTGGATAATGCATCATCAAATGATGTTGCTGTTAAATATTTGGAACAAAAAGTAAGAAACATGACTGGACTTTTGATGGATGGGTTTAGGTTTCACATGAGGCGTTGTGCCCATTGTCGCTACTGCGAAAATCGGCGCCGGCTGAACAGAAGAGTCGCCACCGTGCGTTATTTATCCCACGGGAGGGAAAGGAAACGCTCAGAGTAAACCTCGCACAACACGGGAAAGGTATGGTCATCGCAACCAAAACCTGGATTCGGGAGTCGGTTACGCAAGGGGAAGGTATTAGCACCCCTCACGTCTGTCGTACTCGACGGGATCCACGCTTGTTTTCGGGTATGGATTGTTATTCTATCTACTCTAAAGGTCTGGGGTTAAAAGAAAATAAAATGACTCGGCAAAGTATCGCACTTTATGCCTACGTATTCCCGTCTGGAACGAGAAATCAGAGTCAACGTAGTTCGCCTACCTACGGGAAAGGAGGGGAAGGTTGCTCGCTAGGATATCGCATCCTATGCCTACGTACTTCCACACAGCATGGAAGATCAGAGCAAACGTAGTTCGGGCCACGTACGACACAAGTCTGCCTTGGTTGATTTTATTCCTTCTGAAAAAGGTTTCTTTGATTAACAATCCCGGCGGACAAAAATGACGTCTTGATGAGTTTATATTCTTTTACGGAAGAAGTGTCTTTTATTGTGTTTGAGATCTTTATGGTATTTTTCTGTTTGTTTTGAGGAAGAAAAGACAGAACTCTAACCTACGGTTGCGAAGGGAAACAAACTAACCTAACGTTATCATGCATGGGTTAAGACCTAGTGTCTATCATGCTCCTCTCTTGCACAGAGAGAAACAGAGATCCTAAGGGATAGGCAGAAACAGAAACAATACTAGATATAATAAAGCAGTAAAATGCATGGATGCAACAGTACAAGCGAGGCAAGGGAGTCCCACTCAACCTCGAACCTTGAAAACAATAGGCAAAAGTGAACAGACTTCACTTTCAACCCAACAGGGTAAACAGCAAACAATACAGTCAGGAAAACCAATCAATACATCAGAAATAAACAGCAGAAAAATAAACAGCCACAGCAGCTCTGAATCAACATCTGGCTCCCAGTAATCTCCAATCAGCTATGGGCTTCAACAAGCATCAATCTCCATCTTCATGATCTTCAGGTAAGGGCTTTGATCATCAGTCTTCTATCTGCAATGGCTTTTCTTCAAGTTCAAACCTCCAGGATGAGGGATCAGTCATAAGAGTGAATTGGGTGTTAAGCAATCAGTTGACTACCAAAGGTGGTGAACAGACTGCTTCCAACACAAAAGACATTTTCTCTCAAGAGTTCTATCTCTTAGACACTATCACCAAGCCTTCCAAAGGAAGGGGGTGAGTGTCTTAGAGAGACTCTGAATCACAGAGAAGAATGGAGGCAGACAAGGCCATCCATGTTTGAGAAACAAGCTTTCTAATCTAGAGCTCTGCCTAGCTCCTAAACCCTAGTTCCTCAGTATCTGCTAGCAAGAATCTTCTCTTCAACTCTGGAAGTTGAACTTCAGTCTCTGGATCTCCAATGGCTTTCATATCCTCAAGTCTTCAGCTCTCCCAAATCCCCAGACAATCCCAATACCCACACAGACAAATCAATAATCCCCAGAGGGCACACCACACCAGTCAATCAGATATACAGTACAGTAATAGCAGTAGGGGAATCTTGACTTTTCTAAGGGATCTAATAACTACCCATAGCCCCTATAGTCCCATAACTAAACTAGTCAAACCCTAAGTCCTAGGGGAAAAGAATCTATTCTCCTAAGTCATCACCTAAAAACCCTAGTTTGTTCATGTTATTCACACCTACACTAAGCACCTAAAATTAATTTCTAAAAATGGGAACTAAATTGTATCTACAAGTTTAATGTCTAACCAAAACAACCTAAAAAGAATGGATGAAAAATATGAAAGTATCTAATAGAACAAAAATTAACAAAATCATGTATGAAATGAAACCATTTAAAATGTTATTTATTTAGAAAATAGGGGGAAAATATCAAATAAAAAATAAAATGCCATTTTTATTTTTTATAATTTTCTAGACATCCTAAAGAAAAATATGCAAAAAGAATGAATTAAAAATGATGATTTTGCTATTTATTATGAATTTTATAAGATGCATGAAAAATATAAAGAAATAAAAAGAAAATATGAAGAAATAAGATGAGGGGGGGTGAGAAAAGCAAGAAAAACACGTTCAGTGCATTGGGCTTATTAGAATGGGGGGTGTGGATAGCTCTCTGAGCCCAATCCCCCCAATTAATGAAACGCTGCGTTTCAATTCTTTTGAAATTTCCCTCCGTTTCAACTTTAAATGTGGAGCGTTGGATGAGGATTTGAGTCAACAGTCAAATGGGGATCGTGTGGTGCTGGGGTCGTCTTCAACCTTGAGCCCAAACTCTAGCTCAGAAAAACCCTAACCTGCACACACCTTCGAGCTACTGATTCTCTCTCCCTGCTCCATGAAATCAAAAACTTCCAACAGCAAACTTGCACTATATCAATCCCTCTACACGTTCATGCCAATAGCTTATCCTAAAACTCAATCAATAAGGTAATTCGATAGGCGCAACTGGTCTGATTCACCATTCTCCAACTGATATTGATCCTCTCAATTCTCTCTGGAACTCATCCTAAACCAACCTACAACTCACCCTGATCATTTTAAGCATCCAATCCAAGATTATCTCTCATGATTCTTGACATTCTAAGCTTCACCAGAATTGGTGCACCATGATCAATGTCCATGAAACTTGCTCAAACTTATCAAAATCAATCATCACACCTATCCTAACCAGTCTATGATAACAATTCCCTATAATTATCATTCAATCATGTAATTCGAATGAAGTTACCAACCTGTTATGATGCTGAAAACAGTTATGGAATACACTTGATCCAATGCTTGGAAGGAGGGGAAACTGATCAGTGATCTTGGAGATGAGTTCTGTATGCAATCAGAGAGGCTCCAAAGCTTTGAATCTTCTAGTTCCAAGGTTCTTGCACTTTGAATGATGATGATGAATAGCACAATTCCTTGCTCAATTTGCCAAAGAAATGTGTGGATTCTGACCTTTGTGTGATGATAATGAAGATTGAATCAAGAATGTTGAAGTTTGGTGAGAAATTGATGGAGTTTGAGAAGCTTATGCAAGAATGAAAAATGAGTGAAAATGGAGGTTTTGAACAAAATGGTAGCACCAACCCTTGCATGAATCAGCTTGCATGAATATATAGATGATGTAGGAACCTCCTAGAACATTGGAGAAATTTCCCTTACACTTTCCCTTTTCAATTTGGATTATGTTACTTTCAATTCAAGCAACCATGGATAAATCACAAATTATGACCTAAGCTCACAATTCCACTTTAGCCAATGTTTTTAAAATGCCTTTTCCATTCAAAATGACCTATAATTTTGCATCATTTGGCCAAGATATGAAAAATACCATTTTTTAAGCCATTTTCCTTCATTAAATTCACCAATTTTGAAACCTTGTGCTATGGACATTTCCAATCTCTCATGGTCACTTTTCTAGACTCAAAATGTCATTTGGAGCAAGTTTGATGTTGTAAGTTTTTCCATTTGAGGCCTCCTTGTATGAGTTTTGGACATAGGTTAAAATGACCTGTAATTCACAAATGACCAAAATACCCTTTGCTTGCCTAGATCATAAGTTGAGTTCCACACATCATATGAAGGCATACTATACCATTCTAGAAAGATAAGACAATGAGGAACAATTATTATGTTGACCATAAATTCATTTGAAATCTCCTTGAGGGGTAAAACTAGCTTGGAAGTCAAGTCACTTTCACAGACAAAATTTCAGATACCTCAGATGACCTGTAACTTGCAAGGACCATAACTTGAGTTCTATAAATCTCCTTAATGCCTTCCACCACTCAAATTAAAGGTATTGAGATCCTCTACAAGTTTCATGTTGGCCAAGGATCCATTTGAAGCTTGCATTTTGACTTATTTTGCTTGGAAATTTGACCTAAACTAGGGGATTTTACAGAGAAACCCTAATTTAGAAACTCCTCCTCTCCTTGATTTCTCTTGAACTCTTCTTAGCACAACAACATATCCTTATTCTCCATGTCAAATGATGAACCCCACATCTTTCCAATAGACCTTAATGCCCTCAAATCAATCAATTGACCTAGGGTTGACCTAGGGTTGACCCAGATGAAACCCTAGTTGACTGTCTCCAACTGTAGCTCTTGTGATCACATCAACAACTTGTTTTCTTCTCCAAATGACTTTCTAAGTCCTCCAAGATGTCTAGATACTCCCCATGCTCTCAATTCACAACTCATAATTCCCTTGTTGATCCTCAGACACCCTCAGTTAGGAGATATACTCAGTGCTTGATCCACTGAACTCCCTGCTTTCAAATTCTTTCTTGATGACTTGAATGAGATTGAATTAGGATAATAACCTCTGGATAGGCCTCTAGAGATGAGAATAATGCTTGATCCCCTGTTGAATGACTTGCTATGCTTATGCTATGCAGATGGTTAGGCTATGTACATGACTCTATATGCAAATGCTAATGATATTGAAACATAAACCAAGTGAATAAGGTTGAGCAAATTTTAGGGTGCAACAGCTGCCCCTATTCAAGCGACTTGGACCCGATTGGGTGAAGAGCGAACGACCTTCAAACATTCGAGGTACGAGACGGTTGAATACTAAGAAACCCAGAAATTTGCCAACCGCAGAAATAAACTGCACCCCTATTTGGGTAACGACATCCACTGCCTGGATCTGACTGTTTGCAGCCGCTCACTGATCTCGTAACGACCGTGCTGGGGATAACAGATTGCTTGCTTGTCCACATTAGGACTCTGTCTGTCATCAATATGAAGAAATCTCAACTAGAACCTGTCCACGTTAGGACTCCACTTGCTGTTAACCCAGAAAAATCTCGGCAACTCCGCTGGGGGATATTCCAATAAATCGTCCACGTTAGGAATAGACTCTTCCACGTTAGGAATAACACCATCCACGTAAGGAATCATCTCTTCTGCATCTGTCCACGTCAGGACTAAACTTTCCATCTTTCCACGTCAGGATGCAATCTTCTTTTTCCACGTAAGGAGAACCGTATCAATCTGTCCACGTAAGGACTCCAGTACAACTCGATATGTCTGCGTCAGGACTCCAATCTTTCCGCGTAAGGAATACAACTTTGGTTCTGAACCTGTCCACGTTAGGACTCACCTTTCCACGTAAGGAGTACATCATTCTTCCACGTCAGGAATCAACTTTTCTTGAATCCGTCCACGTAAGGACTAAATTTTCCACGTAAGGAATCTATCTTTTTCTTTCCACGTCAGGAATCAATCTTGACATGTCCGCGTCAGGACTAAACTCTTCCACGTCAGGAATAATCTCTTTCTTTCCATGTAAGGAATCTCATCTTTCCACGTTAGGAATAAACTCGTCTTTCCACGTAAGGAATCTCCATCTTTTTCCACGTAAGGAATTTCATCTTTCTTGATCTGTCCACGTAAGGACTACATCTTTGACCCGCTAGGGAAATAACACTTGTCCACGTCAGGACTCACACCTTCGTCTGATCTGTCCACGTCAGGACCCACGCTTCACCAGCACGAAGAGAGATAACTGCTGAGAGTAAATGGTCCACGTCGGGACACCAACACAAAGAGTAATCAGTTTTTTTTTCAACGTCATGACTTCACATTCCACCAATTCCGAGAAACCGAATCTATCCACGTTAGGACTAACACATCTCATCAACCCGGGGAAATAAATCTGTCCACGTTAGGACGCCCACTTCTGAAGAAATCCCGTCAATATAGGAATAAATTGTCCACGTCAGGACTCCGTTCTCCATTGATCTCAACCCACAAACTCCTTAGCACCGACATGACAGCGACTTCGAGGCGGACTCCACTGGGGATATCTGGGAACCAAACTACAGGATGCCTGTTCTGATGACCGGAGGCAACTTCTGAAATTCTGATTCATGAAACCCTTTTGATGACCAATAACTCTGCTTGGAAATAAAGAGAATCTTATCCTGGTAACTCTGTGGGGAATACTGCCGAATTGACATTATCATGGGATGTCTCATGCCGAGATCTTGAATATTTGGTAATTCATTTGAGCAGGAGTTCTCTCCACCTGAACTGCCAGAGTATAGGAACTGCTTCAGCAAAATAAATGCTGAAGATAATGCCGACTCCGCCGGGAATAGCCAGATGCTACAGAATTATTCCAGAAAAATAAAGGCTGGAAGGGTGAAGTCAACCATGCTGGGAAGTTGGGAGTTCGAACCAAACACCCTGTTGAGGTAACCCCCTGCTGGGGAATATAACTTTGCTGAGGAATAGCAGGTATGCCAAGTATGATTGGACTTCTCTGCTGGAGAGTGAACTAATATTACACAGTATCCCTGACAAAATAAATGACAGGACCCACCACCAACTCTGCTGGGGAGAGTCTTGATCTTCGAGTTCCACTGGGAGGAAAGAACACTTGCTGAAAAGAGAATTCTACTGGGAATGGGATAATTCTCTTGGGGAAAACTAACTGACTCCACTGGGGAAGAATAAATGACCTTGCGGGGAAGGGGAACCACCTGAATACAGCTCACCAATTTGGAAATATTAATCTTCTGAGGCTGAACCCCTCTGCTTGAAATAAGGAATCCTTCTGGGGGACACCACACTGCCTGCATACAGCCTACAATCTTTGAATCGTCAATTCTTTTGCACAAGCTACGACTAGCTGGAGAGTTCAATCCTTCTTCAGGAAGAACATACATGACCTGCGTGAAGGCTGAGTCTTTTGTTATTGCAATCTTTCGATCCTCTTCCTCGTACGGTTACGAAACCTGCAACAACACAAACAAGACAAGACAAGCCTATGCAACCAAATCAACTCAGGTTAGTGACGTTATTTTCAGTTAATTCAAAGCTTTAGCAACTGTTGGCAAGGGCCAGCGACGTTATACTCATGCTAGTTTCATCAAACTTAGGCGTTAATCATGCACAAAACAGTAAAGAACAGTGTCAAGTACTGAATAACGCATTTATTGACTGGGCCCCTGAATGGGCGGAGTTTTGTACACGGGATGTAACTCCTGAAATGAGGAAGCTACACAAAGCAAATATACAAGTATGCACGAGAAGCATAAATATTGACAACTTAAATTTGTACACATGTCGGCAACGGGATGCAGATGAACACCACAAACTGATCCTCCCATGACTCGCCCGACTCTAATGCTTTCCCGGTATCCACACGTCCGAAGAGGTTGTATCCGATAATCGACTCCTCAGTGTATTCTCCCGCATTGATGCTTATTGCAATTATCAAATTCGGACCGCAGTCATTTGCTTTTCAAATCCCTAACTTTTGCGTGAACCGCCCTTTACGGGTTTTCAGTTCACCGGGATACCCCTTTTTGCCGAAGTCGCCCAGTGTAGGTTTTCAACTTCGCGGGTGTACATTTTTCAATTTTATCCCTAATTTTTGCCCGAACCTTTCATTCTGTTTTTGGTTCGCCGGGATGCCCCATTTTTGCCTGGACTCTTTTTTTTCTGTCCAGCGGGTCTATTTTAAGCAAAGTATTTTTTTACTGCGTCCGAATTCACAGGCGACGTGAAGTCTTCTCCGTCCATGGTGGACAACAACAACGCTCCTCCCGAAAATACTTTCCTGACAACGTATGGCCCTTCGTAGTTGGGGGTCCACTTGCCCCTGTGATCTGCTTGCGGCGGGAGAATCCTTTTCAACACAAGGTCGCCCGTCTGAAAGCTTCGCGGATGTATCTTCTTGTCGTACGCTTTCTTCATTCGGCTCTGGTACAAACGACCGTATGCTAGAGAAGCTAGCCTCTTCTCATCCATTAAGCTCAGTTGGTTCAATCTGTTTGCTACCCATTCTGCCTCGTCTAGCTGAACGTCTCGCAATACCCTCAGAGAAGGGATCTCAACTTCCAATGGTAATACCGCTTCCATTCCGTATACCAACGAGAACGGAGTTGCCCCGGTTGATGTGCGTACCGTCGTACGATAACCGTGCAAAGCAAAAGGTAGCATTTCATGCCAATCCTTATAGGTCACCACCATTTTCTGAATGATCTTCTTGATATTCTTATTGGCCGCCTCAACAGCGCCGTTCATTTTGGGTCGGTAAGGTGAGGAGTTGTGGTGTTCGATCTTGAAATTCTGACAGAGCTCCTTCATCATTTTGTTGTTCAGGTTTGAACCATTATCCGTGATTATCCGCTCGGGGATCCCATATCGGCAAATGATATCTCTCTTGATGAATTTGGCCACCACTTGCTTCGTTACATTTGCGTATGACGCCGCTTCCACCCACTTGGTGAAATAATCGATCGCTACTAGGATGAACCGGTGCCCGTTAGAAGCTGTCGGCTCGATCTTTCCAATCATATCGATTCCCCACATAGAGAATGGCCATGGCGATGACATTATATTCAGAGGACTTGGAGGCACATGGATCTTATCAGCATAGATTTGGCACTTGTGACACTTCCTCGCAAACTTGAAACAATCAGTTTCCATGGTCAGCCAAAAATAACCTGCCCGCAGCAGTTTTCTCGTCATAGCATGTCCACCAGCATGCGTACCAAATGTACCTTCATGTATTTCTTCCATGAGCAACTTTGCCTCTTTTTCGTCTACACAACGCAACAGCACCAAATCGTGGTTTCTTCTGTATAAGACGCCATCCGGATTCAAATAGAAATTACCCGCTAATCTCCTGAGAGTCTTCTGATCTTGACTGGACGCCCCAGCCGGATACTCTTTATTCTTCAGGAAAGTAAGGATATCGAAATACCATGGTTTGCCATCAGATGCTTCATCGATAGCAAATACGTAAGCTGGCCTATCCAGCCGGGAGATAATGATTCTGGGAGCCTCGTTCCAGAAGTTGACTTTGTACATGGAAGACAAAGTGGCCAGGGCGTCAGCCATTTGATTTTCTGCCCGCGGTACATGATGCAATTCCACCTTGTCGAAGAAAGGCAACAATCTCCTTGCATAATTCATGTAATGTATCAAATTGGGCTGACGTGTCTCCCATTCCCCTTTGATCTGATTCACCACCAGAGCTGAGTCTCCGTATACGTCCAGGCGTTTGATTCGCAAATCAATGGCTTCTTCAAGCCCCATTATACAAGCTTCGTATTGGGCCTCATTATTGGTAACAGCAAAGGTCAGTCGGGCAGTAAATGGGATGTGCGACCCGTGTGGCGTAGTGATGATTGCCCCTATTCCGCTACCGTAAGCATTCACAGCTCCGTCAAATATCATTTTCCATTTGGAACCCAACTCTGGTCCTTCGTCTGGAAACGACTCTTCACAATCTTTCATCTTTAGGTACATGATATCCTCGTCAGGAAAATCAAACCTCATCGATTGATACTCTTCAATAGGCTGCTCCGCCAGATACTCAGACAGCACACTCCCCTTTATAGCCTTCTGCGAGACGTATTGAATATCATATTCAGTCAAGACCATCTGCCAACGGGCAATTCTCCCTGACAACGCCTGCTTTTCAAACACATATTTGATAGGATCCATCTTCTAGATGAGCATGGTTGTATGATTCAGCATGTACTGCCTCAAACGCTTGGCGGCCCAGGCTAGCGCGCAACAAGTTTTCTCCAGCATTGAATATCGAGATTCACAATCTGTAAATTTCTTACTCAAGTAATAGATCGCATGCTCTTTTCTCCCCGTCTCGTCGTGTTGACCGAGAACACAACCCATGCTTCCCTCAAGAACCGTCAAATACATTATCAAGGGTCTACCTGCCACTAGGGGTATCAAAATAGGAGGCTCCTGCAAATACTGCTTTATTTTATCGAACGCCTTTTGACAATTCTCGTTCCACGTTACAACTTGATCTTTCTTTAGCAGCTTGAATAATGGTTCACACGTGGCCGTTAGGTGAGATATGAACCGGGCGATGTAATTCAACCTCCCTAAAAACCCGCACACCTCTTTCTCTGTTTTAGGCGTCGGCATTTCTTGAATCGCTTTTATTTTAGCAGGGTCGACCTCTATTCCCCTTTCGCTTACGATAAACCCCAGGAGCTTACCCGATCTCACCCCGAAGGTGCATTTATTAGGGTTCAGCCTCAGCCTGAACTTCCTAAGCCTTTTAAACAACTTCAGCAGGTTTACCAGATGCTCTTCCTCCGTCTGGGATTTGGCAATCATATCGTCAACATAAACTTCGATCTCTTTATGCATCATGTCATGGAAAAGAGTCGTCATCGCACGCTGATATGTTGCCCCAGCATTTTTCAAACCAAAGGGCATCACTTTGTAGCAAAATGTTCCCCAAGGCGTTATGAAAGTAGTCTTCTCCATATCCTCTGGCGCCATTTTAATTTGATTGTAGCCTGAAAAGCCATCCATGAAGGAGAATACGGAGTATTGAGCAGTATTATCAACTAACACGTCAATGTGAGGAAGTGGAAAATCGTCTTTTGGGCTTGCTTTATTCAAATCTCTATAGTCCACGCACATTCGAACCTTGCCATCTTTCTTTGGCACTGGTACGATGTTAGCAACCCACGAGGGGTACTTCGTCACAGCCAGGAAACCAGCGTCCCACTGTTTCTGAACCTCCTCTTTGATCTTCATTGCCATATCTGGTCGAGTCCTACGAAGCTTTTGTTTGACCGGCGGGCAATCTTCTTTCAGTGGCAGGCGATGCACGACCATGTCTGTATCGAGCCCTGGCATATCTTCATACGACCAAGCGAATACATCACTATACTCTTAGAGCATTTCAACCAGTCTCCGCTTGATATCGCCCTGCAGCGCGGCTCCGATTCGAATATTCTTCTCAACCCCTTCCGACCCCAAGTTGATAATTTCGATGACCTCGTCGTGAGGCAGAATGGCTCTTTCCTCTTGCTTCACTAACCAAGACAGTTCTTCAGGAACATCACTATCTTCGACAACCTCTTCTTCGGCTTGAAATATCGGGTGCTCAAAGTCGGGACGAGTCATAGGTGGTTCACGGATGTTATCTGAGAATGTTATCCTGCAAAAGGAATGGTTATGCGCTTCAAAATGCGTATAAAGCGAACAGCCATGTTGCCATTTTATTGAAAAATATAAAACAAGAAAGACAGGGATTACAGTATTTGCACATGAAAAACGCCATTTATTTAATGATTAACACGCAATGTTCATAACAACACAGCCCTAAGCAAATCCTGATGCCCCGGGCAAGACATCAGATTATTCAACAATTAATAAAGCAAAGCATTACTGTTTAAAAGTCACAGGAACAAGCTCCTGAATAGACCAGTTGCACAATCCTTGTCCTAGCGTGCTTGGCTGAATCCAGGCATCCATATCACAGTCGCTGTCTCCTTCATCAGATTCCGAAGCAGCATTGACGGTTTCATGACACACCCCACCGGCAGAGATGGTGATGGGCTTTCTGAAACGGGGCGCCCCCACGGCAGGGGTTGATGACGACGGTTGGTATCCCAGCCCGAACCGGTCCATCTTCACAGGAATGTCCAGCACTTTGCCCCAGCCCTTTGCTTCTCCTGCTTCTACTAGAGCTTGAGCTTCTTTATACGATGAGACGGCTATCTCTGGCACTTTGCTCGGCCCGGGACCTTTGTCCTTGATGCGCAAACCTTCGAATGCCTGGCAGGGTGTTTCGTGGATCTCCCCGTCGACCTCCACATATTTAAATGACGACAGATGGCTGACCAGGATGTCCTCTTCTCCGCATACGGTGACTACGCTATCTCCGACCATATATTTCAACTTCTGATGCAGGGTAGACGTGACTGCCCCAACCCCATGAATCCAGGGCCTTCCAAGCAAGCAGCTGTACGCAGGCTGTATATCCATAATATAAAACTCAGTTGCAAACACCTCCGGCCCCACCTGTAGAGGCAATGTGGTCGATCCAAAGACTGTTCTCCGCGTGCCGTCAAACGCTCTGACTACCAAGTCGCTGGGCGTACACAAGATTCCTCTAACATCCAGCTTCATCATCGCCTTCTTGGGCAGCACATTCAAAGACGATCCGGTGTCAACCAATACGTGCGACATTACTGATCCTCTACACTCAACAGACACATGCAGCGCCATATTATGATCTCTTCCTTTCGGGGTCAAGTCGAAATTGGTAAAGCCCAAACTGTGGCCTGCATTCACATGTGCCAACACTCCTTCCAGCTGATTCACGGAGACGTCTTGGGGTACAAACGAAGTATCCAGGACTTTCAGCAAAGCATTTCTGTGAGCTTCCGAACACAACAGCAATGACAGGATAGATATTTTGGACGGCGTCTGCTGCAGATGCTCCACAATCTTATAATCACTTTTTCGAATCAAGCGCATGAACTCTTCCACATCCTTCGATGCTGCTTCTTTTTCACTCGCTTGCCCCGGAACATTTTCAACCACTTTCCCTTTTCCTTTCGCTAGTCTTTCAGCCTCCACTTCGGGAGATATAAAGATCCTGCCACTCCTTGTCATGCCTCCTGAGCCAACAACATTATCCACAGTCTCGGCTGGCTGCTTATTAACATCAATTTTTATCCCATCACAATACACCTCTAACCCATACGACCATGGGACTGCTTTTGTGTTCTCGTACGGGATCGGCCCGGCCTTAGTTATGGTGATCGATGGTCGCTGAGCTGGTGCTGCAATAGTGATCGTCTTCCGAGGAATCGTTACCGTGGCCACATCACTCCGATTATCCACTACTGCCCCTGCAGGCTCTTCAGTTGCCGCTCGGTCAAACTGCAATATGCCCTCATCAATTAAAGCCTGAATGCCTTTCTTCAAATCCTCACACCCTCCAGCTAGGGTCCAGCATTCTAAGCAATATTCGTTACATCCTGGGTAAACACCCCCTCACAACAGTCTGCTTTTTATCTCGCTCAGCGGCGTCTTTAAATCTTCAACATTCATAATCAGATTCAAACCTTCCTCGGTCAGAATGGCGTTTGCCCCGTGATTAGGCATGGGTTTCTGCACTATATTCGGACCTGCCGTTCCGAAATTGATAGTCTTATTGTCCAAAAGATCCTGCACAACGTGCTTAAAAGCATGACAACCCTCTATATCGTGGCCTGGCGCCCCAGAATGAAACTCACAGTGCCTGCTTGCATCGTAACCAAACGGAGGAGCTCCTGTTATCGGTGCCAGAGTTCTTTTCTCTACCAGGTTTAATCCCAACAATGTCTGCAACAAATCGGCGTAGGTCGAGGGAGGCTTCTCAAACACTCTTCTCGGTTTACTACCTTGGAATCTTCGTTGAGCCTGCTGTGCCCCCTGCTGAGGCTGCTGCTGCTGTGGTATTGGCTATTGCTGAACCGGTTGTTGTTGCTGGAGTGGCTGCTGTTGATACGGGATAGTAACACTCGCCACCTGCTGCGGCTGACGATATTGACCTCGTCCCCTGCCTCGGCCTCGGCCTCGGCCTCCAAATACTGCGCTTGCCTCGCCCTGCCGGCGCCCACCGTAAGCTTTCCTATTACTGCCGGATGCAGTTGATTCCTCGACTTGGAACTTTCCTTGCTTAATATTACGTTCAATCTTTTCTCCCATCAGAATCAGGTCTGAAAAACTGGCCAGAGACGTGTGAAACAGCATATCATGAAACAGACCTGTGAATGTGCCGACAAACATGTCATTCATTTCCTTATCTTCCACAGGAGGACGGACCCTGGCAGCCATATCGCGCCACCTTTGCGCGTACTCTTTAAAACTCTCCCCCTTCTTTTGCGACAGCCCGGCCAACTGGACCCGATTGGGTGCCAAGTCGCTGTTATACTTGTAGTGAGCTACAAATGCCTCTGCTAACTGCTTCCACGTCTTGATATCAGTTGGCTCCAACCCCATGTACCACTCTAGGGAAGGGCCTGACAAACTATCTTGAAAGAAATGCATTAGCATTCTTTCATCAGTTGAGTATGCCGACATCTTTCTGTAATAAGCTCGTACATGCACTTTTGGACATGTGTCGCCTTTATACTTATCAAACGCAGGGGCTTTGAATTTGATTGGCACCCTTAAGCCAGGTACCAAGCCCATTGTTGCCATGTCCAAACCCACAGCACTTTGGTTTAGGACTCCCCTCATCTGCTCTTCCAGCATTCTAATCTTCTGGGAGTCATCCATCGGCCCTTCGAAACCTCCTCCGGAGAAGGCGTCCTCCTGCTGATCTTCTTGCCACATACCATTTCCAGCCCCATACCCATCATATCCATTATTACGTCCAGCTCTGATCTGATTCATCCCCGGACCTCGGCCTCTGTTGCCATACCCTTGAACCCCTCCAGCAGGACCAAAAGCCATAAACCCCGCGCCGTTTCCGTTTCCAAAGCCTCCATAACCCTGATTGGTCACACCATAACCATCCTGCCCAAAGCCTTGAGCATTAAAGCCATACTTCCCCGCATTATCGAATCCCTGATCATTGAATCTGAATCCAGTATTGACAAAGCCGTTGCCACCTAGATTATCTCCCAAATTGACATCACCCAGCCCAACATTATGGACAGCAGTCTCATTTCCAACTCTGACGTTACCATTTGCAGCAGCGGTAGCGTTGTTGACATTAGCAGCGGGTGTATTGACTGCAGGTGGAGCCACTGGCGTGGGAGTGCCGTCTCCATGAACGGTGTCGACCCGTACAGACTGATGATCCTCGTTACCATGACCAGCGTTTCGAGCCAACAGAGGTTGGACCATGGCCTGCAAATTCTCCTGTCCTTTCGCAATAGCTTCCATGGTCTGCATAAAGAGAGCGAGCTTCTCGCGCACATCTTGCATCTCGTTCTGCATTTGATCCATGATTCTTCGACAGTTGGTGCGGGTAGAATAGCGGTGCGGGTGTTGATCTGCAATCCTGGAAAGTACCTTCAACAGAGCAGGAAATAAGACACTATTCAAAGATTACCTGTAATGCAATATGAGTATGAATGCAATGCAATGTGTCTGTGCATTAGGGAAATTCATTCTCCCAGTTCTAGTGTGAAGGTGCCAGTGCAGTGACAGTGTTGACAATAGGAATACCGGAGCTGCATCATAGAAAGCCTCATATATTGCAGGGAAAACCAGAATACAATGTCGCTGAAAGTACGATAAGAAGGCATGACCTCAACCAACAATCCTGGTGATGGTCAGCACTTATGCAAATAAAGCATACAAGTTACTGCAAGTTACTACATGAAATGATCAAATCCTCCCGAAAGTCTGGTACTCTTCTATCAACTTCTTGGTCTCTGGATGACTTGGTCGATCAAGCAGCCCTTCAACAAGTTGGTTTCTCTTCTTAAGAACACGGCACACGTCTTCAGCAGTTTCTTCCCATGTTGCTTCTCCGAAGCAATCTTCTAGCTTTCGCTTCTGAGACACCGCCTCATCTCTGGATTTGATTGCTTTGTTCAGTGCATGCTGGACACTGTACCGGGTCACCACTTCTTCCTCACACTTCTTAATGCTAGACTTCAACTTCTCTTCGAGGTCGGAGATTTGCTGTTTCAGCTTATCTTCCCTTTTCTTATTGTTGGTGAGTGTAGCATTCCAAGTCTTATTGCAAGAGGAGATTTCTCGGTGTGCTGCGTCGAGCGCTTTCTTTTTAGCTTCCAGCATGTCGTGGGAGCTTCTGAACTCTTGCCCCAGACGTTCACGCTTTTTCTTTTCCTCAGTCAACTCAGCCCCTAACCTGTTTAACAGCTCGATTTGTTGTTGGAAAGCATATACGGCCTTGTTTTTCTCACTGCGTACCTGGGCTAACTCTTGCTCTAACCCTTCATTGATCTTCATCAAGGCTTCTTTTTCTCTCACCACTTGCTCGTATGCCTCCCTAGAAACAGTAGTTGGCTCTGCTACCGGAATAGGGACAGGAATTGGTGCATTTGGAAATGGCATCTTCAACTGACTTGCTCTTTCCTGGATCTAGACCCTGTATGGTGCATAGGCCTGGCAATCGTTCTTACCTAACAGTGGTTTCCCCTTGCGGTTAATACGTGTCCAGGCGTGTTGCAACTCAGCTAGCAATTCTCCCTTCAAATCACCTGTGAAGTACAGAGATTCATGT
Source organism: Lathyrus sativus (assembly GCA_963859935.3). NCBI lineage: Eukaryota > Viridiplantae > Streptophyta > Magnoliopsida > Fabales > Fabaceae > Lathyrus > Lathyrus sativus. Next base: position 140,444,969 of record OZ012741.1, on the reverse strand, counting down.
ACTTCTTCCTCCTGAGGTGGATTCTTCAGTGCATATCCGAACTGGCGAATGAATAGAGAAGGGTTGTAACTGATACACCCTCTTCTTCCTATCAGTGGCACATTAGGATACCCAGAACAACTGAAGATGAGATCAGATCCCAATAGGTCTCGATCAAACCACTCCATATCTTCCGACGATAGCCTCATCAGGCGCTCTGGCCAACCAGCTGGGACTGTAGTCTCTGCAACAGATCTTCTCTTAGGAAGGTGACTCTCAAACCACCTACTCAACAAGGGTACACACAGATGAACATTCTTCCCTCTTCCCTTCTCATTCTTGTAATGCAGTGAGTGGTAGAGATCTCCGAGTAAGCTAGGTACAGGATTACCAGCAGCAAACAAGTAGAAGGCGTCGAAGTCCACAAAATCCGGTATATTGGGGAATAGTACTATGCCATAAATGCACAAGGCCAACACAACATTGAAAGCAACCCATCACCCGCTCTTGGCATACTCTTGGGCTTTACCAACTAAGAATTGGAGTGAGAAGCCTGGAACTCCACGGGAAACAGTAGTCACAAGTTCAGAAGCATCAATATGCAAGGCTTTTTCCAAATCCTCCGGCTTGGGCTTGGCGTCATAATGAATGAATGGAACCTGGTTCTGCACGGGCAGCTCAACATACCCAGCGTATTCCTCCAGGGTTGGTCCCATAATAAAGTCAGAGAACGTAAAGCACCTCAAAGCAGGGTCGTAGAATTGCATCAAAGCATACAGCCCATCTAACTCTACCTCTGTAGGTTTGCACACCAATCTCAGTAGTCTACCATAGCTCATCCGGAAGCTCCTACGAACACCCTCATCAGCAAGAGAGATCAACCCAAGTAGAGGAGCAATATCAGGAGTAGGCAATTTGTAAGAAACTGTTCTCCTTAAGCTAGTCATGATCAAACGCTCAGAAGTCTGGGTACTAGAACTAGGGAAATGCAAATGCACCTGCAGCACAGACACACGTTAGTGAAATGCAAATGGTAATGGATATGCAGTAATGCAATGCAAGTAACATGCAACAGGGACCAAAGCTGTAGCTGAATAGCCTGAACCCAATCAAGAAAGGTCTCAGATAGACCATCCAGAAGTCCTCAAGCCCTGGTCTCAGATATACCTCAAACAAAGCTCCCATATTGGTATCTGATAGACCCCATAATCATAACCTGAATGGTATCTGGCAGACCTCAGATCATATCCCCCACTGGTCTCTGACAGACCTCAGAACACATCTCCAAACAGTCTCTGACAGACCTCGGAACACACCAACTGGTCTCTGACAGACCTTAGAACCCTCCATAAATACCCAGGATCCTGATCAAGAAACAAACTGGTGGTTTGAAGGTCTAGTTACCTGCATAACCCTGAATCCCCTCACAGGTGGGTGGCCCTATAACTGGCACAAGGTACGGCATCCTATGCGGTCGTCGGCGTCACAGACTTTCAGGGTTGATGATACGATTCCCAGAAGGAGTGGCATCATCAATTCCTGAAGAGGCCTCACTTAGCCAACTTCCAAATGATCGGTCCCCAGAGTCGACAATCCAACTAACCAGCAACCCACGCCAACCAAAGGAAGGGGCAGGATGCCAACCAGAGGAACCTCGTCTGAGTGTAGATTTCATGGGACACCAAAGCAAGCAAAGCAAGCGGGCACCCACTAATTTCTACTCTAATTCTAGGTGCACTCAAGCCCAGGTCCGGCTTATCTCTCAATATCAGAACACCCGTCACACCCCAGATACATCAACAACAATCAATATATAAAGCTGAAAATACAAGGTTAGACATATAAAATAACTCCATACAAAATCCTCGACGGGAAAACAAGCGTTAGGATTGACTCTCTCAAGGGACGTTGGATCCCAAATGCGTAAGAACTATCGCAGTCCTTAGCAGCCAGGGGACGTTGGGTCCCCAGCAGAGTCGCCAGCTGTCGCTACTGCGAAAATCGGCGCCGGCTGAACAGAAGAGTCGCCACCGTGCGTTATTTATCCCACGGGAGGGAAAGGAAACGCTCAGAGTAAACCTCGCACAACACGGGAAAGGTATGGTCATCGCAACCAAAACCTGGATTCGGGAGTCGGTTACGCAAGGGGAAGGTATTAGCACCCCTCACGTCCGTCGTACTCGACGGGATCCACGCTTGTTATTCTATCTACTCTAAAGGTCTGGGGTTAAAAGAAAATAAAATGACTCGGCAAAGTATCGCACTTTATGCCTACGTATTCCCGTCTGGAACGAGAAATCAGAGTCAACGTAGTTCGCCTACCTACGGGAAAGGTTGCTCGCTAGGATATCGCATCCTATGCCTACGTACTTCCACACAGCATGGAAGATCAGAGCAAACGTAGTTCGGGCCACGTACGACACAAGTCTGCCTTGGTTGATTTTATTCCTTCTGAAAAAGGTTTCTTTGATTAACAGTCCCGGCGGACAAAAATGACGTCTTGATGAGTTTATATTCTTTTACGGAAGAAGTGTCTTTTATTGTGTTTGAGATCTTTATGGTGTTTTTCTGTTTGTTTTGAGGAAGAAAAGACAGAACTCTAACCTACGGTTGCGAAGGGAAACAAACTAACCTAACGTTATCATGCATGGGTTAAGACCTAGTGTCTATCATGCTCCTCTCTTGCACAGAGAGAAACAGAGATCCTAAGGGATAGGCCGAAACAGAAACAATACTAGATATAATAAAGCAGTAAAATGCATGGATGCAACAGTACAAGCGAGGCAAGGGAGTCCCACTCAACCTCGAACCTTGAAAACAATAGGCAAAAGTGAACAGACTTCACTTTCAACCCAACAGGGTAAACAGCAAACAATACAGTCAGGAAAACCAATCAATACATCAGAAATAAACAGCAGAAAAATAAACAGCCACAGCAGCTCTGAATCAACATCTGGCTCCCAGTAATCTCCAATCAGCTATGGGCTTCAACAAGCATCAATCTCCATCTTCATGATCTTCAGGTAAGGGCTTTGATCATCAGTCTTCTATCTGCAATGGCTTTTCTTCAAGTTCAAACCTCCAGGATGAGGGATCAGTCATAAGAGTGAATTGGGTGTTAAGCAATCAGTTGACTACCAAAGGTGGTGAACAGACTGCTTCCAACACAAAAGACATTTTCTCTCAAGAGTTCTATCTCTTAGACACTATCACCAAGCCTTCCAAAGGAAGGGGGTGAGTGTCTTAGAGAGACTCTGAATCACAGAGAAGAATGGAGGCAGACAAGGCCATCCATGTTTGAGAAACAAGCTTTCTAATCTAGAGCTCTGCCTAGCTCCTAAACCCTAGTTCCTCAGTATCTGCTAGCAAGAATCTTCTCTTCAACTCTGGAAGTTGAACTTCAGTCTCTGGATCTCCAATGGCTTTCATATCCTCAAGTCTTCAGCTCTCCCAAATCCCCAGACAATCCCAATACCCACACAGACAAATCAATAATCCCCAGAGGGCACACCACACCAGTCAATCAGATATACAGTACAGTAATAGCAGTAGGGGAATCCTGACTTTTCTAAGGGATCTAATAACTACCCATAGCCCCTATAGTCCCATAACTAAACTAGTCAAACCCTAAGTCCTAGGGGAAAAGAATCTATTCTCCTAAGTCATCACCTAAAAACCCTAGTTTGTTCATGTTATTCACACCTACACTAAGCACCTAAAATTAATTTCTAAAAATGGGAACTAAATTGTATCTACAAGTTTAATGTCTAACCTAAACAACCTAAAAAGAATGGATGAAAAATATGAAAGTATCTAATAGAACAAAAATTAACAAAATCATGTATGAAATGAAACCATTTAAAATGTTATTTATTTAGAAAATAGGGGAAAAATATCAAATAAAAAATAAAATGCCATTTTTATTTTTTATAATTTTCTAGACATGCTAAATAAAAATATGCAAAAAGAATGAATTAAATATGATGATTTTGCTATTTATTATGAATTTTATAAGATACATGAAAAATATAAAGAAATAAAAAGAAAATATGAAGAAATAAGATGAGGGGGGTGAGAAAAGCAAGAAAAACACGTTCAGTGCATTGGGCTTATTAGAATGGGGGGTGTGGATAGCTCTCTGAGCCCAATCCCCCCAATTAATGAAACGCTGCGTTTCAATTCTTTTGAAATTTCCCTCCGTTTCAACTTTAAATGTGGAGCGTTTGATGAGGATTTGAGTCAACAGTCAAATGGGGATCGTGTGGTGCTGGGGTCGTCTTCAACCTTGAGCCCAAACCCTAGCTCAGAAAAACCCTAACCTGCACACACCTTCGAGCTACTGATTCTCTCTCCCTGCTCCATGAAATCAAAAACTTCCAACAGCAAACTTGCACTATATCAATCCCTCTACACGTTCATGCCAATAGCTTATCCTAAAACTCAATCAATAAGGTAATTCGATAGGCGCAACAGGTCTGATTCACCATTCTCCAACTGATATTGATCCTCTCAATTCTCTCTGGAACTCATCCTAAACCAACCTACAACTCACCCTGATCATTTTAAGCATCCAATCCAAGATTATCTCTCATGATTCTTGACATTCTAAGCTTCACCAGAATTGGTGCACCATGATCAATGTCCATGAAACTTGCTCAAACTTATCAAAATCAATCATCACACCTATCCTAACCAGTCTATGCTAACAATTCCCTATAATTATCATTCAATCATGTAATTCGAATGAAGTTACCAACCTGTTATGATGCTGAAAACAGTTATGGAATACACTTGATCCAATGCTTGGAAGGAGGGGAAACTGATCAGTGATCTTGGAGATGAGTTCTGTATGCAATCAGAGAGGCTCCAAAGCTTTGAATCTTCTAGTTCCAAGGTTCTTGCACTTTGAATGATGATGATGAATAGCACAATTCCTTGCTCAATTTGCCAAAGAAATGTGTGGATTCTGACCTTTGTGTGATGATAATGAAGATTGAATCAAGAATGTTGAAGTTTGGTGAGAAATTGATGGAGTTTGAGAAGCTTATGCAAGAATGAAAAATGAGTGAAAATGGAGGTTTTGAACAAAATGGTAGCACCAACCCTTGCATGAATCAGCTTGCATGAATATATAGATGATGTAGGAACCTCCTAGAACATTGGAGAAATTTCCCTTACACTTTCCCTTTTCAATTTGGATTATGTTACTTTCAATTCAAGCAACCATGGATAACTCACAAATTATGACCTAAGCTCACAATTCCACTTTAGCCAATGTTTTTAAAATGCCTTTTCCATTCAAAATGACCTATAATTTTGCATCATTTGGCCAAGATATGAAAAATACCATTTTTTAAGCCATTTTCCTTCATTAAATTCACCAATTTTGAAACCTTGTGCTATGGACATTTCCAATCTCTCATGGTCACTTTTCTAGACTCAAAATGTCATTTGGAGCAAGTTTGATGTTGTAAGTTTTTCCATTTGAGGCCTCCTTGTATGAGTTTTGGACATAGGTTAAAATGACCTGTAATTCACAAATGACCAAAATACCCTTTGCTTGCCTAGATCATAAGTTGAGTTCCACACATCATATGAAGGCATACTATACCATTCTAGAAAGCTAAGACAATGAGGAAATCTCCTTGAGGGGTAAAACTAGCTTGGAAGTCAAGTCACTTTCATAGACAAAATTTCAGATACCTCAGATGACCTGTAACTTGCAAGGACCATAACTTGAGTTCTATAAATCTCCTTAATGCCTTCCACCACTCAAATTAAAGGTCTTGAGATCCTCTACAAGTTTCATGTTGGCAAAGGATCCATTTGAAGCTTGCATTTTGACTTATTTTGCTTGGAAATTTGACCTAAACTAGGGGATTTTACAGAGAAACCCTAATTTAGAAACTCCTCCTCTCCTTGATTTCTCTTGAACTCTTCTTAGCAAAACAACATATCCTTATTCTACATGTCAAATGATGAACCCCACATCTTTCCAATAGACCTTAATGCCCTCAAATCAATCAATTGACCTAGGGTTGACCCAGATGAAACCCTAGTTGACTGTCTCCAACTGTAGCTCTTGTGATCACATCAACAACTTGTTTTCTTCTCCAAATGACTTTCTAAGTCCTCCAAGATGTCTAGATACTCCCCATGCTCTCAATTCACAACTCATAATTCCCTTGTTGATCCTCAGACACCCTCAGTTAGGAGATATACTCAGTGCTTGATCCACTGAACTCCCTGCTTTCAAATTCTTTCTTGATGACTTGAATGAGATTGAATTAGGATAATAACCTCTGGATAGGCCTCTAGAGATGAGAATAATGCTTGATCCCCTGTTGAATGACTTGCTATGCTTATGCTATGCAGATGGTTAGGCTATGTACATGACTCTATATGCAAATGCTAATGATATTGAAACATAAACCAAGTGAATAAGGTTGAGCAAATTTTAGGGTGCAACACCCATGTGTTGAATCTAGTTGTGAGAGATGGATTACAAGTAGCTAACACCTCAATTTCAAGTGTTAGAAATGAAATTAGGTTTGTCAGATCTTCATCCCATAGGGCTTTAAAGTTTAAGGAATGTGTGGAATATGCTGGGATCTTATGCAAGAAGTCAGTATGTCTTGATGTTTCAACTCGATGGAACTCGACATATTTGATGTTAGATCGGCTGAAAAGTTTCAAACAACTTTTGATAAGTTAGAAGATGAGGATGAAGCTTATAGGTATTTCTTTGAGGTTGATTCCCCCCTAGTAGTCAAGATTGGTTTAATGTTAGGGTGTTTATAAAGATTTTGAAGAATTATTATGAAGCGACAAAGGTATTTTCTGTTTCAACAAAAGCAAGCTTGTGTACTGCTTATCCGTACTTGGCTGCCATTTACATTGAGCTTAAGAAATTAAACATGGACCTTAATGGATTGTTTGTTGAGGTGGCTAGGGACATTTTGGAAAAGTATAGTAAATATTGTGTTGATATCACTAAGATGAACCAACTCCTTTATTTTGGTGTTATCTATGATCCCCGATATAAGTTAAGATATGTAGCATGGTGCTTTAATGATATGTATGGAAAAGAATCTGACACTATGAAATCCCTATTAATAGACATCAATGACAATCTTTCAAAGATGTTAAATCTTTACAAACAAGAATATGACACTACTGAAGGCTCAATTCCACCTGTTGCAGCGGTTGTTTCTCATGGTGAAACTGCTGCCAACGATGAAGTAATCACATCTATAGCTAGGGAAAATGCATTTCAGGAACATTTGATGTCTATGGATTCAGTAGAAGAAGAAACAGAGCTTTAAAACTATATAGAAGGAAAATGTTTAACTTTTAATGAGAGGGATAATAAAAAGTTTGACATTCTTTGTTGGTGGAAACATAATACCGGTCAATACCCAATTCTGTCCCAAATAGTTAGAGATATCATGCCTACGCCAATTTCAACTGTGGCTTCTGAGAGTGCTTTTAGCACGGGTGGGAGAGTTTTAGAGGTATATATAAGCTCTCTCAAACCAGAAATGGCAGCGGCTCTAATTTATGCTCAGAATTGGTTGAGGCCTTCTTTTTACCAATTCAAAGACTTGGAATTCAACAAGGAGTATGAGATTTATGAAGATGTTTTACAAGGTATTGTTTAAATATTTCTTAAATGTTTTTAGTAATTTGTTTTGTAATATTTTACTAATTTTTTTATAATGTATTATAGGATTTACTGAAACTTCAGCCGGAAGTGGAGTTTCGTCATCCTCTCCGACTCAGTCACAACCTTCTAGCTGTGCCTAAAACAAATCAAGGTTGAAATCACTTGTATTTTATTAATCAGTGTTTTTTGAGTATATTATGTATTCTAATGTTTTATGCGATTATTAATCTATGAAATATGGAGCTTTGACTTCCTCATTGCACAAGAGGATATGTAGGCACAAAATTGTGAGATCCTGGGGAGAAACCTTCCTTCACTTTCACCCCTAGTTCTCCGAACTACGGAGCTCTAACTGTTCATTTCACAATATAGATACATAGGCACAAGAGCCCAAATCCTTGGCGAGCACACTAATTTAAAACCTATTTTTCTCCTTTAGTAAGTAAACCTTTAGATAAATGACACTCATTCACACATAGACAAACAAGATGGTTCCCATCGAGTATGATGGATATGAGGGGTGCTAATACCTTCCCCTTGCATAACTGACTTCCGAACCCGAATTTGGATGCGAGGCCATTGTCTACATCTTTAGGGGGTTTTATTGATATTTTCCCTTTCTCTAGAATAAATTAAGTTTGGTGGTGACTCTGTGATTAATTGTGTATTGAAAGCTGGCGACTCTGTCGGGGACCCTTGCTCTTGAAAGTAGGAGTCGAGCCTAGTTTTGTTTGGTTCCTCGTTTTTTTGGGTATTTATCTTTACAGTTTTTACTTGATTTATCATTATTCTTATTTCCATATGCTCTATTGCTTTTATATTTCAATATGGATATATCTCTTATATTTCTCTTGTGGGGAATGGGTTTCATGATGTTATTGAGTGATAAGCCTAATACACAGATTTTGAGAGTACACCTAAGATAGTTTGGGTGCTTTATACTAACTTGTCGAATGTAGTTATTTTGGTGGAAAGGTACGAAGACCCTGCCTATAGTATATTCCTTTTGCAGTTTTGTTGGCACGTGAGTCATTTCGTGTTGACGGCCATTCTTTCAAAGGGGATCCATGACTCTAAGGACCTTTTGTGAACCATGGCTTTGTAAGTTATTTTTGCACTGATGATGGTATTCTCAAGACGGATCCGTGACTCTGAGAACCTTCATGAAAGTCTTATTACTCACCTGTGAGGGGAAATGGAGTTTTGTTTTGCAGGAAACCTAGAAAACTCTACCTACCTTGAGAATCACATGCGGATTATCCAAAATGCGCGAAAACTTTGAATCTGTGATGCAGCATCTCATCTTATCACATCATCCATAAAAAAAGATTTAGTATATGCAATCCCCTGGGGAACATAAAAACATTTTGCGTACCTTCATGCATGATTTTTCATTCCATAAAGCGGAAACATAACTCCTCACACCATATTCTATTTTTAACCAGTTAGCTGATTGCCTGACGTGCACTTAGAATGGAAGCATGTCTCAAATCACCATGGAAAAACTTCAGGGAGGCCAAGAACTATTAAGGAAAGAGGTCAACCAATTGAAGACTCATATGATTTTGGTTATGGAGATCCTGCGAGCATTGCTAAGGAAGGAGGGCAATCCCACACCAACTACCGCAATAAAGATGGTCACTCCATTGCATCTGCCTGGCTCTACCTCACGTCATGAGCTGCCTCATGGATACCATCCACAACCTGGACTTCAAAGGTTCTATATCAATAGCCATTTCTTGCTCCTTAGCCAAATCAGAGGGGCCAAGCGGATAATCAAAATCGGTATCTAAATCAGCAACGAACCAATGATCAACAAGGCCAGAAAAGACCAAGAAGGCCGAAGAGAAAGTTCAATCCAATTCTCATTCCTCACGGTCAGCTGCTTTCTCGTTTGCTCCAAGGTTATTTGATTATGCTAGGAGAGGCCAAGCTTATTACAAACCCTATTCCTCCTAGTTATAACGTGAATGCTAGGTGTGAGTTCAACTCCGAAACACTCGGGCATGTGATCAGTCACCATTTCTATGTTATTTCCCGCACTTATTTGATATCTAATCCACAAATCGGTAATTTTATGTTAGATTTTTTACTATTTTTGAGTGACATTTATTATTTTTATGTTTTTCTCGATTCGTATGATTTTCTAGTGATTTTGTTATATTTGGTGCATTTTATGCGTTTGGTAGTGGTCTTAATGTTTTCAAGTCCATACGAAGAAAGGAAAAAGACTCGGGCGAAGAAATAAGAGAATTGGGAAAAGTCGGAGGAGTATTTCAAGCATTGTAGTGGCATGACACAGGCCGTGTCAGGAGAGGATGATAGAGTCCGTGTTGGAGGAGGAAGCAGGGGGCTGACACGGGTGCCCGTGTTAGCTGACACAGCCAGTGTCAGCAAGTCTGACATAAGGAATTATTCGATTAGTGGAACAGGGAGTCAACACGAATGCCCGTTGTCGCTACTGCGAAAATAAGGTGCCGGAAAAATAGAAGAGTCGCCACCTTTCGTTATTTATCCCACAGAAAGGGAAAGGAAACGATCGGAAAAAACCTGACGAAATGGTATAAGACAAGGTCATCACAACCAATATCTGGATTTGGGAGTCGGTTACGCAAGGGGAAGGTATTAGCACCCCTCACGTCCATCGTACTCGATGGGATCCACGCTTGTTGTGTTTATCTGACGGGTTGGTTTTATCTATCTACGCTAAAAGGTTGGTCTGAAAAGAAAAGAAAATGACTAGGTAGAACATAGCAGTTCTATGCCTACGTATTCCCGTCTAGAACGAGAAATTAGAGTCAACATAGTTCGCCTAACTACGGCTTACGGGGAAAGGTTGTTCGCCGAGATATCGCATCTCGTGCCTACGTACTTTCACACGGCGTGAAAGATCAGAGAAAACGTAGTTCGGGCCACTATGGAACACAGGTTTGTTCAACTGTTTTTATCCCAGTAGGGTTAACAGACAATTCCAGCAGTTTGGTGTATGCAGCTCGACCTTGGGAGACTTAGGCGTTACAGTTTGCGGTAGAACTGGTAGTTAACGACACTCTTTACTTCAGAAAAGTTTTCCTTAGAGGCCCAAGGGGCAAAAGGTTTGAAGTTTGTTTTTCTATCTTTTACGGAAGAACTGTTTTTTTATAGTGGTTTGTAGTTTGTACAACACTAGAGACTATGACTTAGGAGCGAATGCGTCGCATATCGTCCAGAGGAAATATACTAAACACTCTAGATGATTGAGAGGAGACTGCTCAATTATCACTTCCCAAGTAGCTTAAGGTTCGTAACGCACTTGTGCTAACTTGCCTTTATTATGTTTTTGACTGTTGTTTTGAGATAAGAAGAGAAAGAACTCTATGGGGAAACTGTCAAACCCTAATGTTGTCATGCAAAATTGATCATATGGTTGAGGTTAGGAGGGAGCTACCTAGCATTATCCTGCATGGTTAGAACCCTAATGTCTGTCGTAACTTCTCTTGAATAAGAGAAGTCAGAGTTCCTAAGGGAACATGGCAATGGCAAGCAACAGCAAAAAGCAATGACTGTAGAGAAATAACTGTAAGTAAAATGCATGCAATTCAACAATACTAGCAGAAGGAGACAAACTCAACTTCTTAGCAATCAAGCAAAAAAGAAAACAGCCAAAATAGACAAGCAGAGGGAGACAGTCTCAACCTCTATATGCAAATACGTCAATTAGAAAAAGAAAACAACACACAAGCAAGGGGAGAACCACCTCAACCCTTAAGGCAAACAAGCAGAGGGAGACCCACTCAACCTCTAAGCAGTCATGCTCCTAGCCTAAATATGCTACCCATGAATCTATTCTAATGCATCAATCAACCAAACAAGGGGGAGAGAGACCAAAAGGAGCCACAGGAAAGTCATCCCATGCTACATCAGGTTGGAGGTGTATTAATACCAGAGTCTATCATGGGTTCAACCTCTTGAGGAATGCACAGAATCCAACCAAGGGAAGGATTAGGCTCTCCTAAGAGGGATCCTATGTCAATAGAACAGAAAAGACTGGGTATTAATCTTAGATATCCATCTAAAGGTAACTGGTATAATGTATCAACACTGGATGTCCATCTCAGGCTCAACCTGTTGAGGAATGCACAAAATCCAACCAAGGGAAGGATTAGGCTCTCCCAAGAGGGATCCTAAGAAAAGGAGTTTGAGATGGATGACAGTATATAAACCAAGGGAATATACCATGCCAAGAATGCCAATCTAAGGCTCAACCTCCTGAGGAATGCACAAAATCCAACCAATGGAAGGATTAGGCTCTCCCAGGAGGGCTCCTCATCAAGACTTGAAAGAGAAGGATAGTACAAACCAAAGGAATGTACTATACTGGGGAATGTCAATTCAGGGCTCAACCTCCTGAGGAATGCATAGAATCCAACCAAAGGAAGGATTAGGCTCTCCCAGAAGGGTTCCCCTTCATGACATGGAGAAATAGGGTAGGGCAGAGCCCAAGGAAGAAATCACATAGAGGGCAGAAGGCAACACAACACTTATAATAAACCCTACAGACTAGCCACAAGGATCACCTAGACTAAGGGAATCTAATGCTCTAACAAGGCTCTAGTAAGGCTCTAATGAGGTATCCACCTTACTTTTATTCTATCAAGAAAGTATATGAAGTCTAGAATCACCTAATGGTCACTACTAAGGTTCCACTAAAGGAAAGGTCATGTTAGAAGCACCACAAAACTACCTAAGTATTATATCTACTTAAAATACTAAATCAACTTCTAAAATCCTATGAATTTTTCTAAGGGACCCTAAAGGTGTTGAGAACCTAGGGTAGAAGGACCAGGGCCTAAAACTATGCTTAAAGGCACTAGAGAAATCAAACATCTCAAAGTGTCAAATGGAAACCCTAAAATGGAAGGTCATGGGAACCTAATTCAAAAACAGTCCTATTGTCATCTAAAAATTATGAAATAAATCCTAAGGGAATAGGCCAAAAATCTCACTTAAATTCTATACCAATCAATCATACAAAAATCAGAAAGGAAATAGGCCAAAAATGCAATTTAAATGATAAATAAAAAATAGAAAAATGCCAATTAAATTGGCAATTGCATCAAAATAAATTCTAAGCATGTCAAAAAATCAGAAATTAAATCCAGAGCATGCACATTTTTTATCTTATTTTTTGATCAAAAATGAATTTAATATGAATTAAAAATGGAAAAGCAATTAAAATAAATGCAAAATGAATACAAGAAAAATAAAAGATGAGAAATAATGAGAAGCGTTGGATCTGGGGACTTTGTCTACTAATTTAAAGGCTCTAAGGCTGCCAGCGCATTAATGAAGTTGTGCGTTTTGGGGAGTCAAAGTCCAATTCTCAGATTAAGTCACGCGCGTTGGATGGGATTACTTAGTCTTCAAATTCCTCAGATCCAAGGGCCACGCTTCATCTTCTTCATTTGAAACTCAGATGGAGGGAACTTATTCAGATGAACCAGACGGTGGTTCCGGTGGCCGCGCCACCATCTTCTCCGGCGATCTCAGAGTTGCAAGTTATGGAAACAAGGCAAACGTTATACCACTCTCTCTGTTTTTTCATGCTGAATTCAAATATGCCCTTAGTTTCTCCTAATTCCTCCTAGATTTTAAAACCCGATCAAGAATCTAAAACATGTCACATCCTGAAATCTCATCAAACCTCCAATTAAAGCCACAGATTTAGTCTACATTTCACCAGGATCATCAAGACCTATTCAATTCATGCTAAAACCTCAAGAACAGGTAGTTACAAGCTATAACAGAAATCATGTCACACCTTAGATCATCACAAAACCTCCGAATTTCTAGGCTAAAATGATCTAGTCATCTTCCTAAACCTTAACCACAGTCTAAATCATGCAAGATCATCATAAATCTAGAGTAATTGTGAGACATAGAAACCTGGAATATATACTGAAATTGAGGCAGTTATGGTGTGTTGCTTGCTCCAATCTTGTGCAGATTTCTTCCTTGATGAAGGATAAAGCTTTTAGAAACCTCAATTTGCCTTGAATTGCTCTCAAACTCCAAACACGATTTTCAACTTCCAAGCTTCTTGCTCCAACTGCTCCAACTGCTCCAACTGATTCTTGCACCAAATGATCACCAAACTGATCTGAATTGGACCTTAGGCTTATATACAACTTGTTTGAGTGCTTTGGAGGCCCAAAGAAAAGCCCAAACTATGATATCCAACTTCCACTTTTCCTTTAAAATCTCAACTATGGCATACACGGTTTTGCTCTGTTCCTAGCTCTAAGAAGCTTCAAATAGCTTGCTCATGACCTATGGAACATGAATGGACAGGATTAAGTCCTTACTTTCATCCGATGGTGGATCTTGGAAGTGTAACTTCACCATGAAGTAACAAAGTGGAATGCCATGAATTATGCCTCAAACTGATTTTCTAACAATGCCAATGTGCTCCAAATGATTTTTCGGATCAAAATGAGTACCCATATGCATTTGTTAGAACTCTTATGATTAAATTTGAAATTTTCATCTTTAATGCCTTTAAAAATGCCCTTTACCAAGTTCCCTCAAACCAATTCTTGCCCTAAGCCAAATCAAAGCCTCATGGATACATGGTTGAAGTTAAAATCCCATTTTGAGCAAGTTTTGTGTTGGACAAAACTCCATTTGAAGTGTGCAAGATAGTGAAAATGACCTATAATGCCAAATGACCTATAATCTCACTTTCCCAAAATACCCATGACTTGTAAACCTCATAACTTGAGTTCTAAAAATCAGATGGACGACTTCTAGTATAATTTGTAAATCTAAGATCAAGACCTACAACTTTCATGTTGGCCAAAAGTTGAGGAGAAACATCCTTCTAGGTAAAAAGTTCCTTGGAAGTTAGTTGACTTTTGCAGACAAATTTCACATTCATCTGATGACCTGTAACTTGTCTAGATAATAACTTGAGTCCTATAAATCCAATCAAGGACTTATAGTACTCAAATTAAAGCTAAGAACATGCTCTACAAGTTCCCTGTTGGCCAAAAATTGAGATGTGTCGCTTCCGCCAAAATAAGGTGTCGGCAGAACAAAAGAGTCGCCACCTTTCGTTATTTATCCCTCGGAACAGGAAAGGAAACGATCGGAAAAACCTAACGAAACAGGGTAAGACAAGGTCATCGCAACCATTGTCTGGGTTCGGGAGTCGGTTACGCAAGGGGAAGGTATTAGCACCCCTCACGTCCGCCGTACTCGACGGGATCCACGCTTGTTGTGTTTACTGGACTAGTTGGTTGTATCTATCTACCTATCAAGGCTGGCTTAAAAGGAAAAGAAAAATGACTCGGCAAAGCGTGGCGCTTTATGCCTATGTATTCTCATCAGAGAATGAGAAATCAGAGTCAACGTAGTTCGACCTACTACGGGTTACGGAGAAGGTGGCTCGCCAATACATCAGTATTGTGCCTACGTACTCTCAACAGGTATGAGAGATCAGAGCTTACATAGTTCAGGATAATACGGATTACGGGAATTCAGATTCATCTATTTTATCGAGTAGGGTTAAACAGCAGTTCCAGCAGTTAGGGACAAAGCCTGTTTGCGTTGGTGCTGAAGTTTAACGACACTCTTTTCTTCAGAAAAGCTTCCTTTGAATTATGGGCCCACGGGGCAAAAAGGTTTGAAGTTTGTTTCCTGTCTTTTATGGAAGAAATGTTTTTATTGTTGTTTGCAATTTCAATCGCACTAAAGACTATGACCTGAGAGTAAATGCGTCACATGTCACCCAAAGGGTACCATACTAAACATCCAGACTGTTGAAAAGAAACTCTCCAACAATCCTTTCCCAGATAGCTTAAGGCTCGTAACGTACGAAAGAAATCATTCCTGATTACTGTATCTTAAGCTGTTTTGAGATTAGAAGAGAACAGGCTCAACTAAAGGAAGACTATCAAGTCCTGCTGTTGTCATGCCAAGGATTCATCCTATGGTTGAGGTTTGAAACAGGGAACTCCTAAAAGTTATCATACATAGGTTTCAACCTAAAGTTCTATCATCACTTCCTTATCAAAGGAAGTGAGATTCCTAGGGGATCATGTCAATGATAAACAGAAACAGATAAAGCATCAGCCTAAACAGTAAACAGTAAACGATTATAAAATGCATGCAATGCAAGTGAGGGAGGAAATGTGTGTGGGGCAGCAGCCTCCACAAGCTCATCTCAACCTCAAGCCAGAATGGATAACTATAATCATATAGAGAAAATAAAACATGCTATCAAGCAAAATATAAGTGACTGTAATCATACAGAAGAAAACAAAATAAAATGCTATCAAGCAAAATAAACCACATGGGCAAGGGAGCAGGGCTCTACCGAATACCCGCAAGCAAAGCCATACAGTAACAATACAAGCAGAGGGAGCAACTCAACCTCTAGTGCAATCATGCTCCTGGATTAAAGTTAGTATAATCATGGACTTATTCTAATGCATCAAGCAAGTCAAACAAGGCACATCAGCAATACATAAAAGAAAACAGACAAGAAAGCAGATCAACAACTCTCTCTCAATTCCAAGCTTCAGCTCTTCTGACAGCAATCCAGTCTTCAGACTTCAACCACCCTTCAAGGCTACCATCCTCCATGACAAGTATCAACTTGCTTCTCCAGGTTTCAATCTATCACACATAATTTTCAACTTATCCTCCTTCTTCAAGCTTCAGCTCCTTAGACAGTTCCACCTTCAGGCTTCACTCTTAACTACAAGTATCAACTTGATTCCTTCAGGCTCTCCAATCATCAATGCAAATATCAACTTCTTCTTCTATTCCTCAGCTTCAGCTTTACACTCAATCTCAATTGAATCCTCAAGTAAGTGTCAACTCAGTCTTCAAGCTTCAGCTCTCTTTGCTTTACTAGTCTCAACTTGGTCTTCTTCTCCTACAAGCCTCAGCTTCCCAGAGTAGTCTTCAATCATCTGGAAATGTCAACTTCATCCTTCAATTCTTTTTCAAGCCTCAGCACTTCATTCAGTCTTTATTGGATCTTCAAGTATCAACCTGTTCTTCTTGCTCTTCAAGTTGCAGCAGTAATGGCAATGCTCAAGGAATCATCCTCTTCCACACTCTCCAGTGAAGTCTTCATATTCAAACTCAAGTCCAAAATCTCTCAAGATACTCAAACTAGAAGACAATTGATTTAATAGAGTGAGAGGAAATGATAAACAACTTACTGACAACCAAAGGAAGCCTGTAAGGGTTCATCATTATGAGAGACTGGTTCCCTGAAAGTTCTACTTTCCAGATAAAGCCACTCATCCTTCCAAAGGAGGGATGTGAATATCTGAGAAGGACTTTTAGTCATTGGGAGGAATGGAAGCACAAGATGCTTTCCATGTTTGAGGAAGAAATCATTCTAACTACAAGGCTTTCCCTATGTCCTATCTCCTAATCTTCATGAGACACCTTCAGGCACCAACCAAATCCAAAGTTCCAAGCAACTTTAAGCATCCTCTTCTTGTCTTCAACTTGTCTTCAACCTCACCCAAAGGCTAACCAAGCACAAACCGTAATCTAAGGGAACTAGAGAAGTTAAACTAGTTGATTTAGTAAATTAGGATCACCTAAAACCTAGTACTAAAGTTAGTCCTAACTAAGATACTAAAATCAATTGCAAAATCCTACAAAAATTACTAGGGGAACCTAGGTCAATCATGACTCTATCACATTAGTTTCAAAGATCAAACCATCAAATTGGACCTAGAACTAAATTCTACATTCTAAGGCATCAACCTAAAACCCTAAAAAGGAGGCATCTAAACATCAATCTAGAAAGCACACCTATTTTCATCACAAAAATATGAGAAAAATTCTATGGGATCATACATGTCTAACCTAATCACACACAAAAAATTAGGCTTAAATTCATCACCATGAGATCATACAAAATTCCGCAAAACTATGCATCAAACATGAACATTTTAATATCAATTAAAATGCAAAATTCCAATTAAATCAGAAATTACATGAAATGAAAATAATTTTTTTTTCTAAAAAATAATAGACTCAGTCATGATTAATATGCAAAAAGAATGGGTTTGATTGGATTAATATTCAATTAGTTATGATTTTTACAAAAGCCATGAATTAAATGGAAATTAAATGAAAATCAAATAAAAATAATGAAGTGCACGGTGTGGATAGCAATCAGATACAGTTAAAAATCTAGGTTGGGCTCGCTGGGGGGTGTGGATAGCACTCAGATCACTAAGCCCAAAGCACCAAATAAATGAAACGCAGCGTTTCCTTCAGAAACCCTTCACAACTCAGCTTTAAAACATAGCCCTTGGATCTTCTCACAGTCAATGGTCAAAACATGATCTGATGGTGAGAACTTCATCTTTCCCATTACAAACGCCTGAGCTTCGCGCCCAGCTCCGGCCACTGCCGGTGGAGCTCCGATCGTCCCCTTCAACCCTAGTTCTTCCTAGAGGCCTCCAATCCAAGAGGTCAAAACATGAAACTCATTACAAATCTTGCCACGAATTCAACCATATCATTAGTTTCCTCTGAAACCCCAAGAATCATCATCTCCCAATCTCAACCGAAAATGGTGATCTTCCTATTTTGTCTCTAATTGATCAATTAACCATCTGAAATCCATCCTAGGCCATTCTACAACTAATCTAGCACCTTAATTCAACCTAATTCTACCTAAATCATGCTAGGGGAAGAAGGTTACCAACCTGGAAATTCTTGAATAACAGATGCACGAAATCTTCACTTCAAGCTCCCAAATCTTCTGGACACGATCACTGAACTTCCTCCTTGCTTCTGTATGCAAAAGATTCAATGGAAAGTGCTTCAATCTTGAAACACGATGATGAGTTGCAGATGCTGAAAACCACTTGCTCCCACACGATCTAGCCACCAATTCTTCTTGGAAGTGATCTGGAATCAATCCTTGATACTCATGGAAGAAGAATCAATCAAGAAAATGGAAGGAAATGGAGGAATTTGATGAAACCGATTGCACTTGCAAGCTATGAAAACTCAATTCCAAACTATTCTCAATCCTTCAATGATCACCAACCTCTGCCATGGATCCATTCTACTCAATATATAGATGAAGTTTGGATGATCTAGAACCCTCTAGACCCTTCAAATGAGATTTTCCACATCTCATGTCATGAGATTTTGAATCACTTATCATGACATGTACAACCCTTGCAAACAGATTGGAATTCATCCCATTCACTCTTAATTTCTCCCCTAGTGAGATATTAGAGGTGTTTAGCTTGCCAAGTTCCTTGTTCATGCCTTAATTTTGAGTTATGCATATGTTACTTAATATGCAAGTAATTGCTTTTCAAAGCAAGTCCGTAATTTAGACCTCAAATCAAAAATATGGCTAAACCATTGTTTTTAAAATGTTTTCTAGAGTCAAAATGATATATTACATGCCATGGTTTGGATGTGTAGGTTAAAAATATCAATTTCCAACTTAGGTTTATTTAACTTATGCCTTTATTTTAGGTCATTTTTGCAACTTTGAGCTACAAGCATTTACAACATCTCATGACCTCCTTACTAGCCTTAAAAAATCATTTTGAACAAGTTTTATGTTGAAGATTTTTCCATTTGAAGCTTGGAAATAGGAGTTATGGCCTTATGCTTGAAATGACCTGTAATCTCCAAATGACCAAAATGCCCTTGACTTGTCAAAGCCATAACTTGAGTTCTATAAATCCTATCAAGGACTTCTAGTACTCTCTAGAAATATAAGAGGATAAGGAACAACATTCATGTTGACCAAAAGTTCATAGGAAGCATCCTTCTTGGGCAAAAGTTTGATGCACGTTGGGTGACTTTCAAGGCCCCAGATTCACATACCTCAGGTGACCTGTAACTTGTCAAAGTCATAACTTGAGTTCTATAAACCCTATCAAGGACTTATAGTACTCAAATTAAAGCTAAGAGAAAGCTCTACAACATTCATGTTGGGGGTAAGATGAGATGACAATCACATATTGAGCTAAACTGCCTTGAAGATAGGGGTCAAACTAGGGGATTTTACACTGTCAAGCCTTAGAAACCCTAGCTTGAAACTTCTCAAACTCTTCAATCATGATGAGTTGACCTTGGAATCATCCTTATAGCATCTCAATGCATCAATCCATGATCACATGGCTCTTTAATTAGGTCTCAACCTTGTTCAAATCATCAGTTGACCTAGGGTTGACCCAGTCAAACCCTAATTACACCAATCATGGTTGAGGCTTCTTAAAATTGCACCATGACCTATCTAGGCTTCATGATGGCTTTCAAGACATCTCATAAGCTCTCTCAAGGCTTTAAGTCTTTCTTCATGGCTTCGGAATCATCTGAGGTCTTTCCACAACTCTCAAGTTAGGAGGCACACAACCTTGGTTTCAACCACTCTCTCTGAGGATCCTCTAACTTTTCTGACAAGGATATCAACCCTTGAACACTTGAATAGCCTTCTTGGCTAGCTTCATAGTCTTGTATAGCTCTTGATTGGTACTCATACCTCTTGATCTCCTGCATACATGTCAATGAAATGCAAATGATAATGCTAATGGGAATGAAATGAAACATAAGCTAGGTAAAGAAATGTTGGTCAAATTTTGGGGTGCAACAGCTGCCCCTATTCAAACGGCTTGGGCCTGACTGGGTGAGAAGCGAACGACTCTCAACCAATCAAGGTGCGAGACGGTTGAATACCAATAAACCCGAAAATTTGCCAACGGCACAAGTACACGGTACTCTGATGGGGACAAATCTTCGGAAACTGAAATATTAGCTGCACGACAACTAGCTGGGGAATCGGTCACACGGTAACCGGTGATACATGGTCGATCATGCCGTCAGGCACTAGGATTCCTTGGGACTCATCAGGTCGGCAATCAAGTTAATCATGCCGTCGGGCATTCAAAGAAGTTTTTGGGCGTCAATCGGACTTCATCACTAAGTCGGGAATAGAATTCTCAGTCAATCATGAACCTACTGGGGATATCCAAACTTCTGCCATTAGGCAATCGCATCAGCTGAGAGAACTACTTGGTTGGACTTCGATCATCAAGTCTTCGAGGGAAGTTTCAACTTCGCTATTCAGCGACCTGCTGGGGATGACGCATCTCCGCTGGGGATTCTGGAGAACTATCAAGTAACTCTGCTTCGGGGTCCAGAAATCATTCTGGGTGAGTCAACTCTGCTGAGGACATCAAGAATCATCTTGAACAAATAACTCCGCGGGGACTTCAAGAATCATCCTGAACCAATAACTCTGCTGGAGATTTCGGGAATCATCCCAAGCAAACATTCTGCCGGGGACTCTAAGCATCAACTTGAGCAACCAACTCTGGCGACTGCACTGGGGATTTTAAGAATCATCTTAAGCGAACGACCTTGCTGGAGAATTCAAGAATCATCTTGATCAAACGACGCTGCGGAGGAACATCTGCAAAGCAAGAACGGTAACGACCTAGCTCATGTTTCATATGCATATGATCGACAATGGCGCAATGCTCCACACGGTGGAAATGCTGCGCATTTAGGGTAAATGCTATGCAATCATGCAAAATGCTACGGCCCCGTCAGCAAAATAAATGCCGAAGGGAGAGTCCTCCTGTCAAGGAGAAAGAACCACTCTGGTGGGGGAGGACTCATCCTGCCAAGGAGAAAAAGCACACCAATCTCAATTGGACTCCGCCTGGGGAAGCAAACTTCAGTCGACTGCTGCAGGGGAATGAAGCTCTACGAGAACCTGGACCTGCTGAGGCAAGCGATATTAATCGCGGAGATAGACTACACGACCTTCACGGCTAACCTTCCTGGAGATAACGACTTCGGCGGGGAAATATAGCATCGGCTATTCAACATTCTACTGGGGAAGAACCAATCGTGGCCTGAACAGCTTCCAAGGACTCGGCTCTCTTGGGGATCTGCAAACTCGGCTGGAGAAGAAGAAATCATCCTGCTTCGGGGGGGTAAGACTCTGTGGGGACTCTCAATACCGCTGAAGACTTCAGTCTGGAACTATCGATTGCTGCACACTTCAGTGAATAGTCTCCTATGAGACCTGCACTTGTGACCCGGTGCTAGGGGATGAGCACACGCTTCGGCGCCTGACTCAGATGGGGAGATGCCGCTTCTTCAGGATACATCTGATTGGGGAGAATCTTCTCTGCCTGGGGAAACATATCAATGCTTTACGACCTCACGTTCAGACTCTGCGGGGAGAGGCTGCTGAACTCGTTGGAGAAGGAGGAATCATCCTGCTTGGGGACGCGTACGGCGTACTGTCTGGCATCTGCTACACCTGTAACAACACAAACAATTAGACAAGATACCCTTCTCAAAGGGGCCTATTAAGGTTATCATCTTGTGACAATGTTCGAGTAATTCATTGTTTCAACAATCAGTGGCCTAGGCCAGTAAGTTTATGTATGCGCATTTTGTCAAAAACATCGGCGTTCTTTTTCGCAAACAAAACAGATAAATGCTAAACAGAATTGCTGAATAGTATACGTTTTATTGATAACGAACCCTTGAATGGGTAAAAATGTTTTACAACAGATGCAAGCTCCTGGAATGAGGAAGCCGCGCAAAAATAAAACATAAATATACATCAGTATATACAAATGTCGGCAACGAGGCGTAGACGAACACCATGAGTTGATCCCTCTATGACCCACTCGACTTCGATACTTCTCCGACGCTTCAGCTTCAGAAGAGATTGATTCAGATAAACGGCCCTCAGGTCTTCCAAACCACTAAACAATGAAAGTCCACACACGGAACGCAGTTATTTGCTTTTTCAAATCCCTAACTTTTGCGTGAACAGCCCTTTGCGGGTTTTCAGTTCACCGGGATACCCTTTTTTGCCAAAGCCGCCCATCTGGGTTTTCGACTTTGCGGGTGTACATTTTTTCAATTTATATCCATAATTTTTTCCCGAACCTTTTTCCTTTTTTATGGTTCGCCGGGATGCCCCATTTTTGCCTGGACTCTCTTTTTACTGTCCAGCGGGTCGCTTTCAAGCAAAGTATTTTTTAACTGCGTCCGTGTTCACTGGGGATGCAAAATCTTCACCATCCATCGTGGATAACAACAAAGCTCCTCCCGAGAAGACCTTGCTGACGACATACGGACCTTCGTAATTGGGAGTCCACTTGCCCCGGTGATCGAAGTGTGGAGGAAGAATCTTCTTCAGGACGAGATCACCCGTCTGAAAGCTTCTAGGATGCACCTTCTTATCATAAGCTTTTTTCATTCGGCTCTGGTATAGACGACCATGTGCCATCGGTGCTAACCTCTTCTCGTCCATCAGGATGAGTTGGTTCAGTCGGTTCGTAATCCATTCTGCCTCGTCGAGTTTCACGTCAACTAAAACTCGCAAAAAAGGGATCTCCACTTCTAACGGTAGGACAGCTTCCATACCGTACACTAAGGAGAAAGGAGTTGCCCCGGTTGACGTACGTACTGTCGTACGATAACCGTGCAATGCAAATGGCAGCATCTCGTGCCAATCCTTATAGGTCACAACCATCTTCTGAACAATCTTCTTGATGTTCTTATTGGCCGCTTCAACGGCGCCATTCATCTTCGGCCGGTAAGGAGATGAGTTGTGGTGTTCAATCTTGAAACTCTGGCACAGCTCCTTCATCATCTTGTTATTCAGATTCGAACCATTATCGGTAATGATCCGCTCGGAAATTCCGTAACGACAGATGATATCCCTCTTTATGAATTTAGCCACCACCTGCTTGGTCACATTAGCATACGAGGCTGCCTCCACCCACTTGGTGAAGTAGTCGATAGCTACTAGAATGAAGCGATGACCGTTAGATGTAGTGGGCTCGATCTTGCCTATCATGTCGATGCCCCACATGGAGAACGGCCACGGGGAGGACATTACGTTTACCGGGCACGGCGGCACATGAACTTTATCAGCATAAATCTGGCATTTATGACATCTCTTCGCGAATTTAAAGCAATCCGATTCCATCGTCAGCTAGTAGTATCCTGCTCTCAGGATCTTTCTCGTCATAGCATGCCCACCGGCGTGCGTACCAAATGTGCCTTCATGGACTTCTTCCATGAGCATACTCGCTTCTTTCTCATCTACACATCTGAGTAGCACGAGATCGTGATTTCTCTTATACAAAACTCCATCAGGATTGAGATAAAAATTTCCAAACAGCCTCCTCAGGGTCTTCTTATCCTGGGTTGACGCACCCACACGATACTCCTTAGTCATAAGGAAAGTCTGGATATCATGGAACCATGGTTTGCCGTCGAAGGCTTCCTCGATCGCAAAGACGAATGCAGGTCTATCAAGACGAGAAAGGACAATTCTTGGAGCTTCATTTCAAAAATTGACTTTATACATCGAAGCCAACGTGGCTAAGGCATCAGCCATCTGGTTCTCCGCCCTGGGCACATGATGGAGTTCCACTCGATCAAAGAACGGAAGTAGCCTTCGGGCATAGTTCATGTACGACACCAAATTCGATTGACGAGTCTCCCACTCCCCTTTAATTTGGTTGATCACGAGTGTCGAGTCACCATATACGTCTAGGTTCTTGATTCTCAAATCAATTGCCTCCTCTAGACCCATGATGCATGCTTCGTACTCCGCTTCATTATTGGTGACCGGAAACGTCAGTCTCGCAGTGAACGGGATGTGGGATCTGTGGGGAGTCGTGATGATCGCCCCTATGCCACTTCCGTAAGAATTAACCGCCCCGTCAAATATCAATTTCCACTGGGATTTCCTATCTGGCCCCTTGTCGGGCAACGGTTCATCGCAATCTTTCGCTTTGAGAAACATGATATCCTCATCAGGGAATTCAAATTTCATCGGCTGGTAGTCCTCGATCGGCTGCTCGGCAAGGTAATCAGACAATACGCTTCCCTTGATGGCCTTCTGGGAAATGTACTAAATATCATATTCCGTCAACATCATTTGCCATCTGGCAATCCTGCCTGAAAGAGCTTGCTTCTCGAAGACGTACTTGATTGGATCCATCTCCAAAATTAGCATGGTGGTGTAGTTGAGCATGTACTGTCGTAAACGTTTGGCAGCCCAGGCCAGTGCACAACACGTTTTCTCCAGCATCGAGTAACGAGATTCACAGTCTGTGAATTTTTTACTCGAGTAGTAAATGGCATGCTCCTTTCTTCCCGTCTCGTCGTGCTGACCGAGAACACACCCCATACTATTCTCAAGAACTGTCAAGTACATGATTAGAGGTCGTTCAGCCACTGGGGGTATCAAGATCGGAGGTTCCTGAAGATACTGCTTTGTCTTATCGAATGCCTTCTGGCAATCCTCATTCCAGATAATCGCTTGATCTTTCTTTAACAGTTTGAACATCGGTTCACACGTGGCCGTTGTCGCTTGCGCGAAAATAAGGTGCCGGCATGACAGAAGAGTCGCCACCTTTCGTTATTTATCCCTCAGAGCGGGAAAGGAAACGATCGGAAAAAACCTGACGAATAAGGGTAAGACAAGGTCATCGCAACCATTGTCTGGGTTCGGGAGTCGGTTACGCAAGGGGAAGGTATTAGCACCCCTCACGTCCGTCGTACTCGACGGGATCCTCGCTTGTTTGTTTACTTGGACGGGTTGGTTATAATCTATCTACCTATCAAGGCTGGCTGAAAAAGAAAATAAAAACGACTCGGCAAAGCGTCGCACTTTATGCCTACGTATTCTCGTCTGGAACGAGAAATCAGAGTCTACGTAGTTCGGCTAACTACGGGGAAAAGGTGGGGAAGGTTGCTCGCTAGGATATCGCATCCTGTGCCTACGTACTTCCACACGGCATGGAAGATCAGAGCAAACGTAGTTCGGGTAACTACGGGTTAAATGGCTCAACTAGGAGGGAGACTATCAAGTCCTACTGTTATCATGCCATGGATTCATCCTATGGTTGAGGTTTGAACAGGGAACTCCTAGATGTTGTCATGCATAGGTTTCAACCTAAAAGTCTATCATCAAATCCTCATCAGAAGAAATGAGAGTCCTAAGGGATCATGTCAATGATACACAGAAACAGACAAAAACATCAGCTTTAACAGTGAAATGCATGCAATGCAAGTGAGGGAGGAAATGTGTGTGGGGCTTCAGCCTCCACAAGCTCATCTCAACCTCAAGCCAGTCATGAAATAACAGTAATCATACTGAAAATAAACAACATGCTATCAAGCAATCTACAGATAAAAGAAATGAAGTGCCGTCAGGCAAACAAAACACAAGCTTGAGAAAGAATCATCTACTCTCTAATCCTAACCCTAACTCAGAATCTGGATCAAATCTAAGCAAAGCCCTAAAGCAAAACCTAACCAAAAGAAATCAATCCCAGTCTTCAAGCTTCAGAACAAGCTTACCAAAGAAAGGGAGCTAAGCAAGCAGACTCATAGTGTCTTCCTCAGGAAAGCACTAGGAGGTGTATACTCAGGAGTCATACCCTATGTGGCTCAACCACTGTGATCAGTTTACATTCCTCCTCAGGAGAAGTTAAACTCACAAGCAGGCTCCAACATCACTGGATATTTAGGAAATCCTATCTGAACTAGTGGAACTAAGTGAATAGACCCATAGGACCTTCCTCAGGAAAGTACTAGGAGGCTTCCACTTAGGAGTCGTATCCCATGTGGCTCAACAACATGTGATCAGTTTACATTCCTCCTCAGGAGAAATTAAACTCACAAGTTGGCTCCAACATCGTTGGATACTTAAGAAATCCTAGATAAACTAATGGAACTAAGTGAATAGACCCATAGGACCTTCCTCAGGAAAGTACTAGGAGGCTTCCACTTAGGAGTCGTATCCCATGTGGCTCAACAACATGTGATCAGTTTACATTCCTCCTCAGGAGAAATTAAACTCACAAGTTGGCTCCAACATCATTGGATACTTAAGAAAGAGGTGAGAAGAAAGAATGAAAGTCATTCATAGTGCCTTCCTCAGGAAAGTACCATGAACTTCCTTCAAACTTCAGGATCTCAAACCTCACAAACAGGGAACAAGCCAAGCTCTGGGTCTCTGAATCTTGATCTACAATCTTCTCTTCATGATGCTCTCCATCAATATCTTCAAGGCAACACAAGCCCCTCAACAAATTCCTCAGAATAAACCCCAAAGATGAACAGATAACCCACTGAACAAACCAAATCATCAGGCAACTTCAGAAAATACCTAAAAATACTAAACTAATGGGGAAAAATCTACCAATTATTCACAAGGGTTCTCAACACCTACTCATAACATCTACAAAGGTCTCTACCTAAAAATCAAGATAAAACTCAATCAAAGAAAGGGATTCATCACCTAAACACAATTTAAACCCTAATTAGGATACCCTAAATCTACCCTAATTAAACTAATCAAGATTTAATTCTAAAAATCTAGAAAAAATCCTATGGGGAACTATGATTCATCATCTAATTGCACCAACAAGAATGGATAAAAAAGATTAAAGGAAAGTACTAAAACAATTCCTACAAAATCAAATACCAAATTAAACAATTAAAAAGCTATTTAATTGGAAAATCTATTAAAAATATTAAATCTAAAAATAAAATCTCAATTTTATTTTTATAATTTTCTATACATTTTCATCTACTCATAGGAAAAAAAAGAATTAAAAAAGAATTAATTTCCAATTTTTAATAAATTTTACAAAACAGAAAAATAAAAGAAGAAAAATAAAACAATTTAAATGAATTAAAGGGAGGGGGGTCAGAATAGTAAGGCGCGTTAGTTCAAAACAAGTGGGCCAGCAATAAGGGGGGTGGGAATAGAAACTCTGGGCCCAGAAGCGGTTTAATGAAACGCCGCGTTTCATTAGATTTAAATCTTCCCTCTCTTTTCTCAGACTCGCTCACAGCCACACGATTGGATGAATTAGTCAATCTTTGAAACTGATCCTAGGGCTATCCTTTCGTCTTCTCCAAACGCGAATTAGGGTTTTCAGACCCCTCCCTCATGCATTCAAATTCGGGCTCTTCTAGCTCTCTCCACACGCCACGAAACAATATGATTCAAAAACAAGAAATGCTCTACTAAATGAGCTCTACACAACCATACGTACAGCTTTCCATAACTCACCCTAGATTGTTCTAACAGAAGGTATCAACATCCTGGTACCACCATGGTTCAAAGTTTTCAACTGATATCAATCCTTATCAAACTCAAAACTAAAGCTACAATCCTATTCTTGATGTTATCCTGATCATTTTAACCTACTTCATGCTACCTAAAACTTCCTAAACAGATAGTTCTTGAAACTTAAAGAATTATGCACCTGTCACAAACCATCATGGATCGTGCCCTAGCTTTCAGCATCTATCCATCTACCCTAATACATCAATTATACACCTAAAGAATGAACTAAAACTACATAATTTAGGAGATAGAGAGTGAAGAAAGAACCTGTCAAGAGGTTATGGTGCAGTGGTGTAGAGCACGATTCAGGCCTTGGAAGTGCTTCTAGATGATCCTTGGATGATCACCAATCTTCTGTTTGCAATGGTTATGAAGGAGATGGTTTGTGGTGGAAGAAAACTCAAGTTGCTTCAACTTGAAGAAACCTCTCCAATGGCAATGTATCTCTCTCTCTCCTCTGACTTGGCTCAAGTTTCACCAACCTCTGATCACTCTTTGATGCATTCTTTTTATATTGATGGTTGGATGCTTCTAGATTCATCTAGAAAAGTGTGGAAAGTTCTTGAAAATTCCATGTGATGATAAGTTGGATTTCTCATATACCATATGCTATGCCTTGCAATTCATTGCCAAATTCTCCTTACATGAGTTATTGAGTGTGGATGAGTGAAAAACAAGTGCATTTTTGGCTTGTGTAGGGTTTTGCAAAGTTGCCCTCTTATGCAAGCAACAAATTTCCAAAGGAACCTCATTTTTTAAGCCTCAAATGAAAATTCTATTTAAACCAAAGTTCTTAAAATGGTTTTTCCAATCAAAATGATATATTGGATGACCTATTTTGGATTTATGGATCTCCCAAATCACTTTCCAATTCCAACTTTTCAAAGTTATAAGCCATTTTTAGTTCATTTTTGACCAATCATGGAATTTCATGCTATGAGCTTTTTCAACAATTTGTGACCTTCTTTCTAGACTTAAAATCACATTTTGAGCAACTTTCATGTTTTGAGTTTTCCCATTTGAGGCTTGGAAATAGGAGTTTTAGGCATTGGCTAAAATGACCTATAACTGACAAATGACCAAAATACCCCTGCCTTGTTCAAACCATAAGTTGAGTTCCACAAATCCAATCAAGGACTTCTACCACCCAAATTAAAGCTAAGAAGATCCTCTTCAACATTAATGTTGACCAAGAAATCATAGGAATCATCCTACTAGGGCAAAAGTTGTCTGCAAGTTGGGTGACTTTCAAGGACCCAGATTCACACACCTCTGCTGACCTGTAATTTGTCAAAACCATGACTTGAGCTCTGTAACTCCTATCAAGGACTTCCACCACTCAAATTAAAGCTTAGAACAAGCTCTACAACATTCATGTTGTGGGGAAGATGAGATATCAATCACATCTAGAGCTAAAACTGCCTGGAAAATAGGGATCAAATTAGGGTTTTTTCACTGACAATCCTCAGAAACCCTAACTCAAAACTTCTCAAACCCCTCAATCATGATGAGTTGGTCTAGGAATCATCTTTATAACATCTCTATGCATCATTCCATGATCTCATGGCCCTTGGATTAGTCTCAACCTCCTCCGAATCTTCAGCTGATCTAGGGTTGACCCAGTCAAAACCCTAATTCTACCACTCATGGTTGAATCTTCTGAACTCTTGCACAATGACATCTCAGGGCTTCATGAAGGCTATCAAGACATCTCATAAGCTTTCTCAAGACATCAAGTTCATTCTCAAAGTCTCAGAATCATCTGAGGAGCACCCACAACTTTCAAACTGTGAAGCACACAACCCTGGTTTCAAACCAATTCCTCTGAGGATCCCTTGAACTTTCTGATGAAGGTATCCACTTTCAAACCCTCAATGAATGAATAATTGTTGGTCAAATTTTGGGGTGCAACAGCCGTGAGCTGAGAAATAAACCTTGCAATGTAGTTTATTCTGCCCAGGAAACCACAAACTTCTCTTTCTGTTTTTGGCACTGGCATTTCTTGTATCGCTTTTATCTTCGCAGGATCAACCTCGATGCCTCTTTCACTCACGATAAACCCCAGTAACTTTCCGGACCGTACTCCAAAAGTACACTTGTTAGGATTCAGCCTCAACCTGAACTTCCTAAGCCTCTCAAAAAGCTTCAGCAAATTGACAAGATGTCCCTCCTCCGTTTGGGACTTCGCAACCATGTCATCAACATAGACCTCAATCTCATGATGAATCATGTCATGAAACAAAGTAACCATTGCTTGTTGGTAAGTGGCCCCTGCGTTCTTCAGACCGAAAGGCATTACCTTATAACAAAACGTTCCCCAAGGAGTGATAAATGTCGTTTTCTCCATGTCCTCCGACGCCATCTTGATCTGATTGTAACTGGAGAAGCCATCCATGAACGGAAACACGGAGAACTGAGCTGTATTGTCGACCAACACATTAATACGAGGCAGCAGGAAATCATCTTTAGGGCTCGCCCTGTTCAAAACCCGATAATCGACGCACATTCGTACCTTACCGTCCTTCTTCGGTACAGGCACTATGTTGGCGACCCACGGAGGGTAAGTGGTGACCGCTAAGAAGCCAGCATCAAGCTGCTTTTGCACTTCTTCTTTGATCTTAACGGCCATATTTGGTCGTGTCCTCCTAAGCTTCTGCTTAACGGGAGGACAATCTTCTCGCAACGGCAAGTGGTGGACCACGATGTCAGTGTCAAGTCCGGGCATATCCTCGTATGACCAAGCAAAGACGTCACTATACTCTCTCAGCATCTCGACCAATCTCTGCTTGACATCACTCTGCAATGCAGCCCCTATCCTGACGTTTCTGACGAGTTCTTCAGAACCCAGATTCACGATCTCAATCTCCTCTTCATGAGGCAGAATAACTTTCTTCTCTTGTTTCAACAAGCGGGCCAACTCTTCAGGAAGGTCTTCGTCTTCATCAATCTCTTCTTCGGCTTGATAGATCGGGCAATCAAAGTCGAAGTGAGCCGTAGAAGGTCCAGAGTCGATGTCATCTGTTATGTGGATCCTGCAATAACAAGGATTAAGCTTAAAACAAGGATATGCAGGTTAGCACTGTTATACCCTAAATTTGTCCTACTCGTGTATAAATTTTATCTGGATCAAGATTACGGTGTGCAGTTCAAATAATATGTGGTTAGGGATTAATTTAGGGTTGTGTGTTAGGTCAGAGAAGTCATGTGGAAAGAATTCAAGTGCTCCTGGTTGGAGGATACAAGTTAGGGATTTGTTCACAAATTTGTGGTCTATATAATGAAATCAGATGGCGGATATGAGCTTATGGCTTTATGGTCCATGTGCTAAGTTGTTAGAGGTCTTGATCATGTGGTTCTTATACTTGTCATTAACACAAAGAGCAATCAAGTTTATGGTCATGTTCAAGAGTTTAATTTCAAAGCATAATTGAGGAGCCCACATTGGGAATTTTGGGCTATCATGCTCAAGTGGTAAACTTCGAAATTAATTGGTGATTAAGTCATATCTAATTCATTCCTCATGAGGTTATTCAAAGTACTAAAATCTAGATTTGATTCATGGAGGATTTCAGTAGGACCAACTCAAGGCATTTTTTATTTCAAATGAAAAATCAAGAACATTGAATGTTGGTTCTAGTTAAATTTTCGAGATTTAATGATCTCATGGCTTGTGTTCAAATCGATGGTATGGTCAAAGGATAATTCGAACATGAAAGTGTGAACTCCAGTTCCAAGATTTCAAAGCTTATTATTTTTTTAATCACTGTTTTTTATGTGCATACAACAACAAAAATCAAATCAATTCAGTTGAGTCGCCACAAACCAATACAGGTTGTTTCACTCCCATGATTTCACTTTTAAACTCCATTTTTTCTATTCAATTACACACTATCCAATCTCTTCAATTATTCACATAATGTCCATAGAACCATAAATCCATTCAAAGCTACTGCAAAAAAATATGTTAAAAATAAAGAGGAAAACCCCCATTCTTTTTCAGCCCATGTACAAACTCCAATTCTCATTACATCAAGACCTATATAGTTCTCATTACATCAAGACCTGTATAGTTCTCATTACATCAAGACCTATATAGTTCTCATTACATCAAGACCTGTATAGATAATGTGATCATACCATGTGAATTACGGCAGCAACATGAATGAAGAATCTTCACACCGTAGTAAGCCTGAACCGCAGTGCATCTGCATAAACAACTTTGTGCAGAGTTAATCATGACACAGCCACAACGAATGTTGATTAAACGTGATCCTCACAACGTCCGTACCAGCCTCGTATACGCTGCTGCAAGAACAACACCATCTCATGACAATAAACCTGCGCCTTCACCAACTTGGCTCCTGCAGCAATTTGATTCAACTTCAATCAAGCCATGAAAACTAAGAAAAAGTAAAACTGTTATGTACGGCAATACGGCAAGCCACACAAGCCTTGTATGCCAGCTTTTCAGTCAACAACCAGACGGAAAATGCGGAAAATGCGTATGCACCAGAAAAAATAATCTGCAGCCAACAGCAAAATTATTCGAGGCCAATTCACCCAAGTCTTGGACCACCACCAATCTCACTTGTTGCTACCTGCAAAAATAGAGGAATGCCGTGAAAATACGGTACAGGCCACTCAAGGCCAACACATACACAATTAAACTTTAACCCAGAAATCACAAGAACAATCCATAAAATTCACTTGATGAAAATACATGGAGGCCCATTTAGATTTTTGTTAAGTCCATCACAAAGACACCACAAACAAAAAAAAACAACCTGCAACACCACACCAAATTTTCCCTACAGAAGCAAAAACAGAAGGTACAGTCAGCCTAGACAGACAAAATTCAAAGCCATAATAGAGCAGAGACCTCAGAAGTTGTGGCAGAGGTTGTCTGCTAAACCTAGTTGGATCGGGTATATATCTAACAACACTATTCACACATCAGAAAAGAAGGAGAAAAAACCCTAGAAAGTCTTGGCTGCGCAACTCCAACCTTGCACCAACTTCATTTTCACCTTCTTCCCCATTCAACTGTCATCAAACAAACCACAATATTCAACCATCATAACACAAAAAAAACACACATAAGACTGAAGGAAAAGATTAAAGATAGAGCTTATCTGTTTTCGGTATTGGCATTCTGTTTTCGGTATTGGCATTCTAGTGGTACCGGTCCAACTTGCGTCATCCAAACTCCTCATTGCTAGCGTGGGAACTTGGCAGATTTGCTCCAACTCTGTAAGTATTCTGTTCGTTTTTTTTTCTGTCTTCATAATCTTGAACTGTTGTTGCTTTGTTTCCTGGCTCCCTGGCGGTGAGTTTTCGAGAGAGAAAAAGAACATAAAGAGGCCTTCAAGGAGCCAAACTACCTTCTCATGACCTTAAGACTTCATAATACCTCCCTCTCAGAGTTTGAACTTCTTTTGATTCCTCTTCAAAACTCCCTCAATCACCATCTCTAAGATCCATTCTTCACCCTCGCAAGCCGATAACAGAGCGTACCATTTTTCACCTCAAAGCCCAAACCCTCATTCGCCACATAACCTTCAAAGACGAACCCAACTTCATCTTCAACCATGACTCCACCTTCAAACGTTCATCATCATCTAAATTTTTTTTTGAAAACCCTCCTTCAAACAACTTCATCAACCTTCAAACAATCACCTCATTTCCAAAACGAAATATCCCTCAAATCAAGTCCTGAGCTCCTTCGCCATTGTCAAACCTCAACTTTTCTTCAAAAAGCTTTAGAACACACCTTCACCAAATGACTTCAGACCGTCATCGATAACCAACCCCAAACCCAGTTTCAACTATTTCCGAAAACCCAACCGTTCTTCATTTCTCCACCGTTAACCTATTCAAATCGAAGCTCACTCAGAACACCAGCAACCCCCGAAAATCTCTTCGAACAAAAAATCCAGTAATCCTTCTTCAAAACCCCCAAACCCCAAAATCAACGACCTACAACCGTAACCCATTTTCGTTCGATCTCCACCGAAACAGTTTCAAAGCTTCGAAATCCCCAAACTGCGGCCCAGATTCACCCTTAAACATCTCCAACGAAACCACCATTTTTGAAATCACCTTCATTGTTTCACACCAACCATTTCCTTTTCAACCGTCCGATCCCTAAATCCCCAAATCAGAAATCAAACAGAGAGTTAAAGTGAATCAAGAGGAAGAATAATGAGTGAGATGTAATAAATCGTGAGAGATATAATGAATCGAGGGAGAAATATCGATTGACCTTTGAATGAGAAAGATGTGAACAGAGAGAGGGATGGACAATAATGTTTGACCATGAGGGGTTTACCATTTCTCTGCGACCTGATATCTTCGGTCGTTGTTGCCTTTTCTTTTTCTTTCTTCAACAAATTAATTAATTTGTTTTTTATGGTGATTCCATGTTGGGCCCGTGGCCTGTTTTAACTCACTATTAACACCACCCTTCGTGTGTGTGCTGCGCTGATTCTTTTGTGGGGAATGATGGGCTTTAGAAAGCCCAAATGATTTCCACACGTTTTTCACCCTTTCTTTTATTTTAAATATTTATTTTTTCATGTAAATATTATTACTGTTATATTATATAGTTTAGTTTGAAAATATTATATATTTCACTTTCTTGTATATATTATATATTTTCTCTTATTATTTTATATAGAAGTTCATATATATATTTTTTTAATATTAGAGTTTAGGATCTTGTTTTATTTTTAGAAGATGAACTTTATTTCGCATTTCTCATTGGACATTTTTTCTATCTTTTTAGGTCGATGACGAGACCTCCGTAAACCGTTATTAAGTCAAGTTATTGATAAATGACGTTGGATCTGAGACCCTTTCTTTTCAACGCTTTTCCTCCTAAAACCTCGGTCCCGTACCGAGTGTATCTTCGAAAACATTTTCAAACAAATAAATTCTTTGTATTGAATTAAAAAGAGAGGATTGGGTGTAGACCTCTTCTTCTTCGAGTGTTGGGATGCCCACTGTAGTGAGGATGGTTTCGACACTCGTCTTTCAATACGAAGACACTTTCCATCCATTTTCAAATCTCATCTCCTTAAAATATTCTTTGTATTGAATTAAAGAGAGAGGATTGGGTGTAGATCTCTTCTCTTTCGAATATTGGGATGCCCACTGTAGTGAGGGTGGTTTCGACACTCGTCTTTCAATACGAAGACGCTTCTAACTTTTCCTCCTAAAACCTCGGTCCCGTACCGAGTACACTTTCAATAATAAATTGATTTCTCTTTGTATTGAATTAAAGAGAGAGGATTGGGTGTAGACCTCTTCTTCTCCGAGTGTTGGGATGCCCACTGTAGTGAGGGTGGTTTCGACACTCGTCTTTCAATACGAAGACGCTTTCCATCCATTTTCAAATCTCATATCCTTAAAATATTCTTTGTATTGAATTAAAGAGAGAGGATTGGGTGTAGACCTCTTCTTCTTCGAATGTTGGGATGCCCACTGTAGTGAGGGTGGTTTCGACACTCGTCTTTCAATATGAAGACACTTCTAACTTTTCCTCCTAAAACCTCGGTCCCGTACCCACTTTCAATAATAAATTGATTTCTCTTTGTATTGAATTAAAGAGAGAGGATTGGGTGTAGACCTCTTCTTCTCTGAGTGTTGGGATGCCCACTGTAGTGAGGGTGGTCTCGATACTCGTCTTTCAATACGAAGACGCGACTTCTTCCACCATCTCCTTTCACAACTTCCTCCCGCAACCCTTGTCACCTAAAAACCCCGGTATCGCACCGAGTGCATTTTCAAACTTCTTTTCATAACAAAAACTTGAATGGTCGTGGAGAGGTTAGGCGTAGGCCCCCTCCTACCCCGAGTGCTGACGTTTACCGTAGGGTTCTCTGTCGCAAAGCATTTACCATTCAAAACCAAAAAACATGTTTAATAAGAGAACGAAGTTCTCTTCGCATTGAATTAAAGAGAGAGGATTAAGTGTAGTCTTCTTCCTCTCCGAGTGTTGGGATGCTCACTGCAGTGGGGGTGGTCTTGATACTCGTCTTTCAATACGAAGACGCTACGTTCGCCACACCATTTCATGACAAAAACTTTGAGATAAAGAATTGGGTACTACCCGCAAGGGGTTACTGTCCGAGGACTTATCTCGCCCCTAAAAAATAACCTCACAAATCAAAAGTGACATCTTGCCTCGCATGGCGAAAACCTAATCATTTCAAAAAGGATATGTTACGTCCGTTCTACCGCAAACAGGTAACGCATAAGTCTCCTCACATGCGAGCAACAAAACACCTAAATTGCTAGAATGCGCACGATAGCATCATCCACAAAACATCAACAAACCGTAGGCCGAACTACGGCTGCTCTGATTCTTTACTTCTTTTAAGTAAAGATACGTAGGCACAAGGGCCACAATCCTTGTCGAGCACACTCCCCCCTATATCTATAGTTCCCCGAACTACGTCGACTCTGACTTTCTGATACCTTTTGAGAATACGTAGGCCTAGGACCGCGAAGTCCTACCGAGTCCGATCTTTCTCTCTCTTACCTCTCATCTTCCTGTTTCTAACCCTTTTATCTCCCCCTTTGGAACTTTTTTTATAGCATAATATTTAAGCAAATAAATTCACACGTCGACAAGCAAATGGTTCCCATCGAGTACAATGGATGCGAGGGGTGCTAATACCTTCCCCTCGCATAACCGGCTTCCGAACTCGTTCTTGGTTGCGAGACCATCTTATCCATTTCTTTCTTAAGGTTTTCTCAATATTTTCCTTTCCCCTCATTGGATAAGTAAAGTTCGGTGGCGACTCTTCTGTCTATCTTTTTCTCCTTCCCGTCGTTGCACGATGCATTTTTCGAGTAGCGACAGCTGGCGACTCTGCTGGGGACACCCTAGCAAGCCAGACCTAGTTTTCTTGTCGCATATGTGATTTATTTGCTCTTGTTTTTTGTTTGTGTTGTGTTCTTGCTAACCTATTGGATTTATTTGGGATTGGTTTGTGAGAATAAAGCTTCCTACCCGAGCTTTCGAGTATACACTAAGATAGGAGGTGGGTTCTTTCTGATTTGCGAGACTTAGGACTCGTTGAGTTGGATCGAATTCCACCGCTTAGATGAGACCCCGTTGGGATGATTATGTCTTACGTGTAGTCGTAATGACGTTTTTATTTCCGACGTGGGAGTCCGTGACTCTGAGAACCTTTGTAGAAACTTATTCCAAAGGTTGCTAGGACATAACTCTGTGTTCACCCTTTGAAAGGATTACCGTCTTACGAGTAGTCATTATGATGGAAAACTTTTGAGGGTTAGTGCATGGGACTTTGTTTAAAAGCCTTTGGGATACCCTCTTATAAACCAATAGATAACCCACCCGATGGGAGAGACACTTTTGTGTTGTTTTGCAGGGCCAGTGATTTTGATCTCGCTTTGTGTTCTTTATCATGTGCATTCATAAAACATTGCATTACATATCATTTCTCGCATATCAAGGGACTTAAGAGACTGTGATTATCTCAAGTATTGGTGAATACAATGACTGACCAAAGGAAGAGAAGCACAAATTCCATCAAGTTTAGAGAACCAAAGTTGGAACTAATTCAAGACATTCTGATTGACGTACCAAAGGCTATCAAGATCAACTTTCAGGGGAAGTATGGGAAATTGCTTGATCTCCTCCATTCTAGGGTCGATACTTGGGCTTTGTTCGCCATGGCTCAGTTCTATGATGCACCTCTCAGATGTTTCACTTTTCAAAACTATCAGTTGGCCCCTACTCTTGAGGAATATTCTCACATTTTGAACATCAAGATTAAGGATCAGCCTATATACACAGGCTTGGAAGAAGAACCAAAACCTCCTGCCATTACTCTTACTCTACGTATGACCAAAGAGGAGATCAAAGAGGGGCTAGCCAATAAGGGAGGGGTTCAAGGTTTTCCTTTGAAATTTCTGCTAGATAAAGCTGCTCAGTACAAGACTATGGGAGATTGGGAAAGGTTTGGTATTGTCGTTGCTCTAATGATTTATGGGATTGTCCTCTTTCCAAATGTAGACAATTTCATAGACATCGCTGCTATCATTCTCTTCATGCAAAAGAATCCCATTCCTACCCTTCTCGATGATGTTTACCATTCTATTCATTGGAGAAGTGAAAAGAAGTCAGGAATGGTCCAATGTTGTTCTCATCTACTATTCAAATGGTATGCCTCTCATCTACCGAAGAAGGGACTGTTCGTAGAAAACGAGAAAAAACTAAAGTGGTCTCAACGCATTATGTCTCTAGAGGCCAATGATATTGCTTGGTACTCTCAGGAGTACTATGATATGGAGATTATCTTTAGTTGTGGGGAATTCGGTAATGTGCCTCTAGTCAGTAGGGCTAGTTGTATCAACTACAACCCAGTCATGGCATTGCGCCAATTGGGTTATGCTATGGAAGATGAGCCCGAAGCAGAGAAAGTTCAAAGCTTCTTTTTACTTGCCACAACAGAAGATCCTGCGTTTGCCAGGAAGATAGCTAAAGCATGGGGCAAGATTCACACGAAGGGAAGGCAAGAGTTGAAGGCGAAGAATTGTGTGGCGAAGGAGCCATACAACCAGTGGTTGCTAGCCCGAGTGGCCGAAAGGTTGCTGCCATTTCCCTCAGAACCATCGATGCGAGAAGGACCTCCTGCTCCCACCCATGTATCTATGGAAGAGTACGAGAAACTGAAGCAAGTGGTAGAGAGGTTGGCTAAAGAAAATCAGGACCTCGAAGCTGAAATTCATCGAGCGAATGTGGAGAATGGTCAGTACAAGAGGAAAGTAGAGTTTG
Source organism: Lathyrus sativus (assembly GCA_963859935.3). Lineage (NCBI taxonomy): Eukaryota > Viridiplantae > Streptophyta > Magnoliopsida > Fabales > Fabaceae > Lathyrus > Lathyrus sativus. Next base: position 140,406,338 of record OZ012741.1, on the reverse strand, counting down.
AACAAGATCGGGCGGCTGAGAGTAGCAAGAAATTGAAGTTAGAAACAGACATGAGAGTCAAGTACCAACAGGGTTTCGAAGGGGCTGATACATCATTGACAACTCTTTGACAATGCCTAAAAGAGACTAAGGCTTCTTATGATAGAGCATGGCATTTCTTTGAACTAGCTTCTGCTGAGAAAAAGGAGACAAGAGAGAATCTTGAAGCTGATATTGGGAATCTCGAAAAGCAACTGAGAAACGCCTTGACCCTAGTAGAGGATGAACGAAGACTCAAGGAGGAAGCATTAAGGGCTTCATATGTCACTCCTGACATGTGGAACAAAAAATGTCAGGAATTGGAGACTGCCCAAGAAACAGCTACTCTATGGAGGAATCGCTTCGATGACTTGCAAAGGGATAGTGCTCAGTGGCTCCAGAAGGAGGCTCAACTCAATGAATTGCTGGACACCCACATGGATGCTATTTGCTATTACCAATCGACTTTAGACATGTGTCGCGCTAGGTATAACAATCTGGTGGAGCATTGCAACCTCATGATCCGTGATATCCCATGGAGGTTGGAAAGCGCAATTCAAGACCTGGAAGGAAATGATATCCCTCCTTCTATTCACCACTTTCTCCAGCTCTGCGACCAAATGGTTAGAAGATTCGTGTTCGAAACGAAGAATCTTGAAGAACGTCTCGAAAAGAAAGAGTTTTAGTTATTCAGTATTTTCTTGTAGCATGACTTGTTAGTTTCGGCTTATTCAGCAATCGTTTGTATTGAATTTTCTCTCAAATTAATGAAAGTTTTCTTTTTGGTCTAAATTGTGCACTTCTTTATTATTCAGTCATGATTCTATAATACCAATGATAATCACGAGCCTCGAAAGTCTCTCGAGCATTTTTGCATACGTTTGCGCATTTTTCTTTTTTTGCATTTCCTACAACCCGACCTTACACGCCGCTTACCCTTTCAGAGAGAGTAAAGCAAGATGACTTCACGACATCGGTATAACACAAGGAATAATCAGAAAAGGATCATGGATCAGATAGAGCAAGACCAGGCTACTATGAGGAGCGAAATGCTAGGCATGAAGACGCAGATGAATCAACTCATGGAGGTGATTCAGAACATGGCAAGGAGTCAAGAAGAGATGAGGCAAGTTGCAGAGAGGAGTGCTAATCAGACTTTGGCTGGTGCAGTCCCCAACGCAAGTGGTGCAGTTCCAATTCCTGCCACCCCAACCCCTGTTGGGGCAATTCCTACTTCCGCCGGTGCCGTACCTATCAACACCGTCCCTCCACCAGTCGGTGCGACACATCCTCATGGTACTGCGATCCCAACACAAGTCCAGTATGATGATCATGAAGGTTTCTATGAGAATTCAGGTGAAGCATATGGACTGCAGACCGCTAAATTAGAGAAGAAGTTTAATGCTTTACAAGAGATGGTGAAGGCATTGCAAGGCCCCGATGTTTTGGGACTAGATGCTGCTGAAATATGTCTTGTACCCGGAGTTAAGATACCTCCGAAGTTTGTAATCCCAACCTTCGAGAAATACAAGGGTAACGGTTGTCCTAGGACCCATATAAGGTCTTACTGCAGAAAGATGGCCGCATATTCCGATGATGAGAAGCTGTTAATCCATTTTTTTCAAGATAGTTTGACAAAGGCTTCTCTGCAACGGTACATGCAACTTGAACGATCCAATGTGAAAAGCTGGAAGGAGTTAGCAGACGCTTTCGTGAAACATTATCAGTACAATACTGACATGGCTCCAAATCGGATGCAACTCCAGAGTTTGATCTAGAAACCGAATGAGTCCTTTAAAGACTTTGCTCAGAGGTGGAGGGGAGTAGCTGCAAGAGTACAACCCCCGTTGATAGAGAAAGAGCTAACAGACCTCTTCATGGGCACGCTGCAAGGACCGATCCTTGAGCGTCTAGCATCTACAACCTCTACAGTGTTTTCTGAACTTGTCACGTCTGGCGAAAGACTAGAGAGTTTTATGAAGGCAGGAAAGATTCAGAATACCGGCGGATCTTCAAGTGGGGTCAAGAAGCCCTATCAGGGTTTCGTTCAGAAAAGGGAAGGCGAAGCTAGTGTTGTGTTCACCAATAGAGGAAGAACTCACCAAGGTTATCACCATATTGCTGCCATTGCTCCACAGCAACCACTTTCCATTCCAGCAAGTCAGCCTGCGACTCGGCAGAATCGACAACAACAACCCTATCAACCAAGACAAAATCAGTATCAAGGGTAGAGAAAACCAGAAAGAAGGCTTGATCCGATTCCGTCCACCTACGCCAAATTGCTTCCGTTCTTGTTGAAAGGAGGTCTCGTTCAACTTAGGGAAATGAAAGATCCTCCGGCTGTTCTCCCCTACGGTTATGACGTGAATGCTAGATGTGAATTCCACTCTGGCGCCCCAGGCCAGAGCATTGAGAATTGTAAGGCTTTAAAATACATTGTGCAGAATCTTATCGATTCAAAGGCGATAAACTTTACCCGAAATACTCCGAACATCAAGACTAATCCAATGCCACCTCACCACTCAACAAACATGATTGAAGGCTCTAAGGGGATCCGATTAATTTCTGATATTGAGAAATTAAGGACACCACTTTCCACTATTAAGGAGCAACTTCTGTTGAAAAATATTTATCCAGGATGTTCAACTAATTGCCATGTTTGCATGGACGGATCTCAAGGATGCACTGAGCTGAAGAAAGGCATACAGAGCCTGATTGATCAGGGTGTATTAGTAGCAGAACAACTATCAAAGATTGAGGAGGTTGCTACTCTTGAAATTCCGTTCGAAACATTGGAGATACCATATGATGATGGATATGAGCTTTGGATTCCATTTGACAATTCGACTCGCACACCATTGACCATACCATGCGATGAGGAAGAATGGGACAACATGTATGGACATACTTCTATCCCACTGCAGATCCCGTATGATCCAGTTGAGATACCTATGTCTCCACCATCAATGAACCAGCTTGTCATTTCGGCCCCAACTCCGTTTACATACAAGAGCACGAAAGCTGTACCTTGGTTATACGATGAAACTGTTTTTCTCAACGGACAGAAGGTGGTAGAAGAAGATATATTGGAAGAAAAGAAGACTGTAGAGAACATCGTGGGAACCGGTGGCATTACCAGAAGTGGTCGAATCTTTGCCCCAACTGTACCTCCTGTCAACAGCAGTGACAATACAAGGAAAGATACTGCCGTACTGTCGCTACTGCGAAAATCGGCGTCGGCATGACAGAAGAGTCGCCACCGTGCGTTATTTATCCCAACGGAGGGAAAGGAAACGCTCGAAGTAAACCTCACAAAAAACGGGAAAGGTATGGTCATCACAACCAAAACCTGGGTTCGGGAGTCGGTTACACAAGGGGAAGGTATTAGCACCCCTCACGTCCGTCGTACTCGACGGGATCCACGCTTGGTGTTTATAAGGAAAAGGTTGTGTTTATCTATCTACGCTAGTGGTCAGTCTGAAAAGAAAAGAAAAGGACAGGACTCGACAGAACATACGCTGTTCCGGGCCTACGTACTCCCTCGTGCAATGGGAAAGTCAGAGTCAACGTAGTTCGACTACCTACGTCTAGACGGGGGGAAAGTTGCTCGCCAGGACATCGCATCCTGTGCCTACGTACTTCCACACGGCATGGAAGATCAGAGCAAACGTAGTTCGGGATACGCACAACACAAGCTGTTCAAGTGTTTTTTTATGGGAAAATGCACCTTAACCAAGGGTTTTCACAGTCCAGGAGGACAAAAGGTTTTGATGTTTGTTCAAATCTTTTAACGGAAGAAATGAATTCACTTTCGTTTTATCCTTTATTAAGTGTTTTTCTATTGTTTTGAGAAAGGAAAGAGACACCCTAAAACTATGGTTGAAAAGGGGAATCTACCTAATGTTATCATGCCTGGTTAACCAACCTAATGTCTATCATAACTCCTCCACAGCGGAGAAGTCAGAGCTTCTAAGGGATCATGGCAACAGAACTAAACAGCAAACAGGAATCACTGCAAAGTAAAGAAATACTGAAAATATGCATGAATGCAACAACCAAACAAGCAAGGCACAAAGGCCACACACCACAGAGGCAAGGGAGCTCAGCTCTACCAAATACCAACAAGCAAAGCCACTCAATAACAATCAAGCAGAAGGAGGACCACTTCAACTTCTCATGCACACAAGCAGGCTTACTTCTAAGATGCACCTATCTCAGAAATATCTATATGAACCCCTAAGTCTAATGCAGCACAGCACCACACAAGTCAATCAACACAAAGAGAAGGCTAACCAGCCTGGCAAACTCCTATCCAAAAGCAAGAAACTAACCCTGAGCAGAACCTTAAAACAAAACCCTAATCTACCCCTGAGCAAAGCCCTAAGCAAATCCTTAAGCAAAACCCTAAAGGGAGAAATCAATCCCATCCTTCAAGCTTCAAGACAAGCTTACCAAAGAAAGGGAGCTAAGTAGACAGACCCATAGTGCCTTCCTCAGGAAAGGACTAGGAGACTTCTACTTAGGAAACATATCCCATGTGGCTAAACCACTGTGAATGGTTTACATTCCTCCTCAGGAGAAACTAAACTCACATGAAGGCTCCAACATCATTGGACACTTAACAAATCCTACCTGAACTAAGGTAACTAAGCGAACAGACCCATAGTGCCTTCCTTTGGAAAATACTAGGGGGCTCCCACTTAGGAATCATATCCCATGTGGCTCAACAACTGTGAACGATTTACATTCCTCCTCAGGAGAAACTAAACTCACATGAAGGCTCCAACATCATTGGATACTTAAGAAATCCTACCTGAATTAAGGGAACTAAGTGAACAGACCCATAGTGCCTTCCTCTGGAAAATACTAGGGGGCTCCCACTTAGGAATCATATCCCATGTGGCTCAACAACTGTGAACGGTTTACATTCCTCCTCAGGAGAAACTAAACTCACATGAAGGTTCCAACATCATTGGATACTTAAGAAATCCTACCTGAACTAAGGGAACTAAGTGAACAGACCCATAGTGCCTTCCTCTGGAAAATACTAGGGGGCTCCCACTTAGGAATCATATCCCATGTGGCTCAACAACTGTGAACGGTTTACATTCCTCCTCAGGAGAAACTAAACTCACATGAAGGCTCCAACATCATTGGATACTTAAGAAAGAGGTGAGAAGAAAGAATGAAAGACATCCATAGTGCCTTCCTCAGGAAAGTACCATGAATTTCTCTTAAACTTCAGGATCTCGAACCTCACAGAAAGAGAGCAAACTCCTAGACTAGGTCTTCAATCCATGAATCCTTGCAAGCTCCATCAAGTCTTCAACAAGCCTCCATCTTCAAGAAGAAACCACAGGCCCTCAAACCAAAAGAAACTATCTCTAAAGTTCAACCACAGTTGAACTTCAAAGTCAGAAGCCCTCAAGACTTCTCCTATTCTCAAGCTCAAGCAAAGATAACAGAACAACTTCTAAAAATCCACCAAAAAATCTAGGGGAAACCTACATGGCTCTATGACCCCAAGATCAAATCTCAAAGCCTAAGTCAACTTCTAAGGCTACTAAACAATCCCTAACATGTGAATGGTCAAGGGTCAACCAGCAAGTTAGGAGGTCTCTACTCTCTAACCCTAAAACAACATCAATCAATTTCTAAAAAATCTCTGAAAAATCTATGGGGAGCATGCATTAGTCTAGTACAACATACTAAAAAACTAAAGCAAGATTCATTACCAAATGAGAGAACTAAAATCAACAAGGCAGACGCATCACAAATCAATTACTCAATACCAATTGAAATACAAAAATGCAAATAAAAATGAAAATGCATGATCAATTTAATATTTTTGCCCTATAAAATTCTAAATTGAATTATGGATCTACAGAAAAAATAAGGGAATTAATTGGATAATGCTACTATTTTTTATGAATTATTTTCTAACATGGATAAAACAAAGAATTTAAAAAAAAGAAAATAAAACCAGGGGGGTGGCGATAGCAAAACACCCTAGTTGTTTTCCAGACTTGGGCCAAGAGGGGGGGTGCGATCAGCACTTGGGACTTAAGCCCAAACCAAATTCATTCAGTTCCCAACCAGGAGAGGGGTCAACGAGTAATGAGGGGGTGGTTCGCAGCAATTTCATTGTTTGGGCCCAACCCAAACTCAAACCCTAACCCAATCAGACAACTAACAAAGCCATCTCTCACCCTAAAAAAATCATTCACTGTTCATTAAGCCAAACCCTAGTGCCGTTCGTCTCTCAAACGCTCTCTCTGAAACCCTCTCATTCTCCTCTCAAACTCCCTCTGAAGCTCTCAACATTCTCTCAAACCCTCTAAACGAAAACACTAAACAAACAAACAAACTCAACGATACACTCTTAATCCACGCCTAAAATCAAAATCAAACCCTAACCAAATCCACATCTCAGCGAAACAAAATGCAAGCTAAACCATGTCGTTCACTCAGAATCAACAAGCAATGAGTCTCGTGAACGTGTACCTGGAGATGAAGCAAGAGGAACTGGAAGATTTGGAGCCTTTTCTGGAGATTCTATGAAGGTTGCTGACGGAAACGAGGATGAGAAATCCCTAAGACGCTGAGAACTCCATGGACGATCTGGAAAGCACGCGAAGACGGATGAAGATCTAAGCCGTTTCTTGATGAAATTATGGAGGAGATCAAGAGATCCGTGAGTTCTAGAAAGAAGATTGAAGAAGCTGTTCTTGAGGATTCTGGGAAGTGTATGAACACTATGAAGATCCGATGAATCTTGATGAAAGTGTCATTGCTGGACCTGAGAGATCTATGAAGATCTTGAAAGATGTCGTTGAATATGAAGATTTTGATGAATCTGTGCTTTCCGGCGAGATACGAATGGAGGAGATCAGAGGAGATTGGAGGAGAAAACGATGAAGCTCTTGAGAATCTGCGAATTTTGCAGATCCCGGCGAGATGAGCGGCGGCCGGAGGTCGTTAGGGCGGCCGGCGGTGGGAGGTTAGGGCATTTGCATGCCCGGCGGTAGGGTGTTCCGGCGAGATGCGAGGCGAGGACAAGTGGCCTGAGGGATACTTGCATGCAGCACACGTGTGCTGGAGAGAGAGTGAGTGGGGTTGTGACGTGGCGAGAGCTGGGGGGCCTAAAGTGCGTGCTGGCGAGCCTATTTAAAGCCACGTGGACACTTTGGACCTTCAAACTGGGCTTTGACTGAACTGGCCCATTAAGGATTAAAACATGATTAGCATGATTAAATGAGGATTAAAGGGCTAATTGGACTGACCATGGATTAATGACGTGATTAACTTGGATAAATGCTGACTAATGATGATTAAAACTAATGGACTCAGTAAAACGAAAATGGTCAATGATGATTAACTAAAAAAAACTGAATAATAGAAACATCAATCAAAATGGTGCCACGTTAATGGACTCAATTAGGACTAATTAAAGAACTAGTTAGACCTATATTAAAACCTATTTAACCGAAAAACTAATATATCTAACAATTAACTCTAACAAATTATTATTCTAAAAACCCAATTAAAATCTATTAATTTCTATATTATGATTAAAACTATGTTAATATCTATTAAAAATTCTACCAATTAGGATATTAAAAGAAACCATTAATTTCTATAGCTAAAACTAACTAATCAAAGCCACTAATATCTATATTAATTTCTATTTAATCTCTAATGAAGCCTATATTAAACTATATTAATTCCTACTTAACAAATCCTAATAAAAGAAATATTCTATTAAACTATTAAAAATATTAAAAATAATCAAAACTCTAAACTAATATCTATTAAAACTATTAAAACCTATATTAAAAATATCTAAAAACTATTATATTCTATAAAAGAAAATCTATTAAAAAAACTATTCAATTAATATTCTGAAAGGTTTTTTAAAAAAACTATTAATTTCTATAAAAGAGAAAATCTATTAATTTTCTATTAAACCCTATTATCCATTTCAAAGAAATACATTCTATCTATTTGAACTGATAAAAAAACACCTGAAATGCGAGGAGAGGGTTGTGATCCCGATAAAATCAAAACAACTGAAAAAAAATGCATTGTATGCCATATGTGGATGCGAATGCGAAAATGAGCCGAAACGTAAATCAGGAGCGGGACCCGGTTGGTCAAATTTTAGGGTGCAACAGCTGCCCCTATTCAAACGGCTTGGACCCGACTGGATGAAGAGCGAACGACCTTCAGATAATCGAGGTACGAGACGGTTGAATACCAATAAACCCTGAAATTTGCCAACCGCAAAAATAAATTGCGCACACCACTGCTTGGGGAGAATCAACCAGGGAACTGATTTTTGTTGCCACAGCAACAACTAAGCACCTATCCATCAACTTGTTTATGAAATAATATGATATTGTCCATAGACCATCCCATTCCGAAGAAGAGGGTATACACTAACCAGTGATGGATCGTTGATTTCACTTATAAACCTTCCGTTCGTACCTGAACAAGCAAACACTAACCAGCGAGCAAAATTGTTGATTTCACTTACCAACCTTCCGTTCGTACCTGAACGAGCAAACGCTAAACAGCGAGAAAATGTTGATTTCACTTACCAACCTTCCGTTCGTACCTGAACGAGCAAATGCTAAACAGCGAGAAAATGTTGATTTCACTTACCAACCTTCCGTTCGTACCTGAACGAGCAAACGCTAACCAGCGAGAAAATGTTGATTTCACTTACCAACCTTCCGTTCGTACCTGAATGAGCAAACGCTAAACAACGAGAAAATGTTGATTTCACTTACCAACCTTTCGTTCGTACCTGAACGAGCAAACGCTAAACAGCGAGAAAATGTTGATTTCACTTACCAACCTTCCGTTCGTACCTGAACGAGCAAACGCTAAACAGCGAGAGAATGTTGATTTCACTTACCAACCTTCCGTTCGTACCTGAACGAGCAAACGCTAAACATCGAGAAAATGTTGATTTCACTTACCAACCTTCCGTTCGTACCTGAACGAGCAAACGCTAAACAGCGAGAAAATGTTGATTTCATTTACCAACCTTCCGTTCGTACCTGAACGAGCAAACGCTGCGGGGACACGAGAAACTTAACCAAATAGCTCTGAGAGGACAATTCTGACGAAGGCCGTCAAATACCTATTCTGGCAATAGATATCCTGTAAACACTCCGCTGGGGAAATTGAGAACTTAACCAAGCACCTTGACGAGAATAACTTTGGCGAAAATACGAGGAACTTAACCAAGCAACTCGTTGAAGTAGCACCCTGCTGGGAATATAACTCTGCTGGGGAAACCACTGGTAACCACCCAAAAATCTGCATTACCATCTTCCAATGCTGACACCACAGCATCCTGAGAAAGACTCAACTGGGGGGAAAAAGGTGCTTGACCAAGCAAACTCTGCTAGGGGAATATGACATGACGAACACGACTACTGCGTGTCTGGCCCCCCACGTAATCCCCATAACATGATGAACACGATCACTGCGTGCCTTGCGCCACAACCCTCTTGACAGGAGGAACACAATCACTGCATACTTTACACCACAATCCTCTTGACAGGAGGAAACACGATCACTACGCGTCTTGGCGTTGCAAACAAAACCATATATAGGACGAATACGATCACTGCGTATCTCTTCCGCAAAAACCCCACACCATAACGATGACCACGATCACTGCGTGCCCTGCGCAACAACTCTCTTGACAGGAGAAAACACGATCACTGCGCGTCTTGTGCCACAAACCAAACATACAGGATGAATACGATCACTGCGTACTCTACCACAAATCCCCATACCATGACGATGACCACGATCACTGCGTGCCCTGCGCCACAACCCTCTTGACAGGAGGAAACACGATCACTGCGCGCAATGTGTCGCAAACTACACATATGCACATCTCCATGAACCACGATCTCACTTATCGACAGAGAAAATACACCTGAAGCTGGACGGGTAATCAATCCTGCTTACGTTTCAAAATGCACATGTTTGATAATGCCATAATGCTTCCCTACTGCATGGAAATGCTACGTATTCGTGTAAAATGCAAGTGCTTATGATGCATGCTTATGCAAAGAGTTACTTCAGCAAAATAAATGCTGAAGACAAACTGGATCCGCTGTGGATGACCGAAATACTACCGATACGCTTCCAACAAAATAAATGCTGGAAAGATGAACTAACTCCGCTGGGGATAACCGTCCTGCTGAGAAAGTAGCTCACAAACTCATAACTTCAAACTCTGCTGAAAATGATCGTCCTGACGAGGAAGGATCAACCTGTTGGGGAAAGAGAAAAGCAATCCTGGAAACTGCTTTCAAAAGGTATTAACACTCTGATTACGCCCTGTGGGGATAATTCATCCTGCTATCACTGAGCTGGGGATTGACCGGTGTGCTCTGATTCGCACTACACCAGAAACTCTTTGGGCGAGTTAATCATATTCGCCTCGACCCTTGCTGGGGAGGACTCTGCTCTGCTTGGTAAGCCAATTCTGAACTTACTGAAGATACATTGATCTTTTCCTTTGACGCAATCTCCACTCTCCTGGGGAGACAATATTCAAATTTGCCTGGGGCGACTTCACTGGGGAAAGACACAACATTCATCCTCTAGAGAGGGTACCAGCCTGCCATGGACTCTGGCGGGGAATTTTGCGAGCTTTTGAATACCTGCAAAAGTTAACAAGCAAACACAAGACAATCTATGCAAAAAGAAACATCTTGGTAATCACCCATGACAACCATTCAGGTAATTTCCGGTTTTAACAATCATCGGCCGAGGCCCGCCTGTTTACACATATGTAAGTTTATCAAAAACATCGGCGTTTTTTACAAACAAAACTGTAAAAGTTAAAACCAAAGTCACACACTATACTGAATAACACACTTTATTGATAACGGCCTAAAAATAGGCAAGATTTGTACATCGGATGCAACTCCTGAAAAGAGGTAGTCACACATAAACAAAATGCAGGAATGTACAAAGATACAGAATAAAATTTGTACACATGTCGGCAACGTGTTACAGACGAACACCATGAGCTGATCCTCCTATGACTCGCTGGACTCTGACGCTTTCCTGATCTCTGTCTTCGGAAGAGATTGCTTTGGATAGTCGACCCCCGGATGCTCCCAAACCACTAGATAATCTAACTTGGACCACAGTCATTTGCTTCTCAAATCCCTAACTTTTGCATGAATCGCCCTTTGCGGGTTTTCAATTCACCGGGATACCCCTTTTTGCCGAAGCCGCCCAGTGTAGGTTTTCAACTTCGCGGGTGTACATTTTTTCCATTTTATCCCTAACTTTTTCCCGAACCTTTTTATTCTGTTTTTTGGTTCGCCGGGATGCCCCATTTTTTGCCTGGACTCTCTTTTTACTGTCCAGCGGGTCAATTTTCAAGCAAAGTATTTTTTGACTGCGTCCGAGTTTACAGGGGACGAAAAGTCTTCGCCATCCATGGTGGATAACCATAAGGCTCCTCCGGAGAAGACCTTTCTCACGACGTATGGACCTTCATAATTGGGAGTCCATTTGCCCCTGTGATCCGATTGTGGTGGGAGAATCTTCTTCAGCACAAGATCACCCGTCTGAAAGCTTCGAGGTCGAATCTTCTTGTCAAACACTTTCTTCATCCGGCTCTGATACAGCCTACCATGTGCAATTGATGCCAGTCTCTTCTCATCTATCAAGCTCAGCTGGTTCAATCTATTTTTCACCCACTCTGCCTCATCAAGTTGAACATCAAGCAAAACCCTCAAAGATGGTATCTCAACCTCCAATGGTAGGACTGCCTCCATGCCATACACCAGCGAGAACGGAGTTTCCCCAGTTGATGTACGCACCGTCGTGCGATAACCGTGCAAAGCAAACGGCAACATCTCGTGCCAATCCTTATACGTTACCACCATCTTCTGAACAATCTTCTTTATGTTCTTGTTGGCCGCTTCAACAGCGCCATTCATCTTGGGTCTGTACGGAGATGAATTATGATGCTCGATCTTAAACTCCCGACAAAGATCCTTCATCATCTTATTATTCAGGTTCGAACCATTATCAGTAATGATCCGTTCAGGAATACCGTATCTGCAAATTATATCCCTCTTGATAAATCTGGCCACCACCTGTTTCGTCACATTGGCGTAAGATGCTGCTTCCACCCACTTGGTGAAGTAATCGATCGCGATTAGGATGAAGCGATGCCCATTAGAAGCAGTAGGCTCAATCTTACCAATCATATCAATCCCCCACATGGAGAAAGGCCACGGAGAAGCCATAGCATTCAGTGGACTGGGTGGCACATGGATCTTATCAGCATAGATCTGGCACTTGTGACACCGCTTGGCGAACTTGAAACAGTCCATTTCCATCGTTAACCAATAATACCCCGCCCGCAACAACTTTCGGGTCATAGCATGCCCACCGGCATATGTACCAAAAGTTCCTTCGTGGACCTCTTCCATGAGTAAATTGGCTTCCTTCTCGTCTACACACCGGAGGAGTACCAAATCGTGGTTCCTTCTATACAGAAAGCCGTCGGGATTCAGATAGAAGTTGCCTGCTAATCTCCTTAGAGTCTTCTGATCACGACTGGATACCCCAGCCGGATATTCCTTGTTCTTCAGGAAATTCTGTATGTCGAAATACCAAGGTTTACCGTCAGATGCTTCATCAATTGCAAACACAAAGGTCGGCCTATCAAGACGAGATATGACAATCCTGGGAGCCTCATTCCAGTAGTTGACCTTATACATCTAGGATAATGTTGCAAGGGCGTCTGCCATTTGATTCTCCGCCCGAGGTACATGATGCAACTCCACCTTATCAAAGAAAGGTAGCAACCTTCTCGCATAATTCATGTACGGTACCAGATTAGGTTGGCGTGTCTCCCACTCTCCCTTAATCTGATTCACAACCAATGCTGAATCCCCATATACGTCTAGATTCTTGATCCTCAGCTCGACAGCCTCCTCTAACCCCATAATACAAGCTTCGTACTCGGCTTCGTTATTCGTCACTGGAAAAGTTAATCTGGCCGTAAACGGGATGTGCGACCCGTGGGGAGTTGTAATGATTGCCCCAATCCCACTATCGTACGAATTGACAGCCCCATCAAAAATCAATTGCCACTGGGAACTCCGCTCAGGACCCTCATCAGGCAACGACTCATCACAATCTTTAGCCTTCAAGTATATTATGTCCTCATCAGGAAACTCAAACTTCATAGGCTGATAATCCTCAATTGGCTGTTCGGCAAGATATTCGGACAGAACACTTCCCTTAATGGCCTTCTGGGAAACATACTGGATATCGTATTCTGTCAATACCATTTGCCATCTAACAATCCTTCCAAAGAGCGCTTGCTTTTCAAACACATACTTGATCGGATCCATCTTCGATATCAGCATGGTTGTATGGTTCAGCATGTACTGTCTTAGACGTTTGGCAGCCCACGCCAATGCACAACACGTCTTTTCGAGCATAGAGTATCTAGATTCACAATCCGTGAACTTTTTACTCAAGTAGTAAATTGCATGCTCTTTCCTTCCTGTCTCGTCATGTTGACCGAGAACACAACCCATGCTGTTCTCAAGAACCGTCAGATACATAATCAGTGGTCGTCCCGCTACTGGGGGTATTAACACCGGAGGTTCCTGCAAGTATTCTTTTATCTTTTCAAATGCCCTTTGGCAGTTGTCATTCCAGACCACCGCTTGATCTTTCTTTAACAGTTTGAACAAAGGTTCACACGTGGCCGTTAGGTGAGAGATGAACCTGGCAATGTAGTTCAATCTCCCTAAGAATCCACGGACTTCTTTTTCTGTTCTCGGTGCTGGCATCTCTTGTATTGCTTTTATTTTTGCCGGATCGACCTCGATTCCTTTCTTGCTTACAATGAACCCCAGTAGCTTCCCGGATCTCACTCCGAAGGTACACTTGTTAGGATTCAGCCTCAGCCTGAACTTCCTCAGCCTCTTGAACAACTTCAGCAGATTAACCAGATGTTCTCCCTCCGTTTGAGACTTGGCAATCATGTCATCGACATACACCTCAATCTCTTTGTGCATCATGTCATGAAAGAGCGTTGTCATAGCACGCTGGTACATTGCCCCAACATTTTTCAAACCAAAGGGCATCACCTTATAGCAGAAGGTTCCCCACAGGGTGATAAAGGTCGTTTTTTCCATATCCTCCGGAGCCATTTTGATCTGGTTGTACCCTGAAAATCCATCCATGAAAGAGAATACCGAAAACTGAGCTGTGTTGTCAACTAACACATCAATATGCGGCAGCGGGAAATCATCTTTTGGGCTCGCTTTGTTTAGATCCCTATAATCAATGCACATTCGAACCTTGCCATCTTTCTTTGGCACAGGCACGATATTAGCGACCCAAGTGGGATAAGTGGTGACAGCCAGGAACCTAGCATCCCATTGCTTCTGCACTTCCTCCTTTATCTTTACAGCCATGTCAGGACGAGTCATTCTGAGTTTCTGCTTCACAGGCGGGCAATCTTCCCTCAACGGCAGACGATGAACAACCATATCGGTATCCAAACCCGACATGTCCTCGTAGGACCAAGAAAATATATCACTGTATTTGCGCAGCATCTCAATAAGCTCTTGCTTGATGTCAACCTGCAACGCGGCCCCTATACGGATATTCCTGACGCATTCTTCAGACCCTAAATTGACAATATCCATCTCTTCCTGGTGAGGCAGAATGACTCTCTCCTCTTGCTTCAACAACCGACTCAGCTCTTCTGGCAAGTCGCTATCCTCAACAATCTCCTCCTCAGCTTGGAAGATCGGATGCTCGAAGTCTAAACGAGTCATAGGAATTCTTTGGTCGATGTCATCTGAAAATTCATGAATCCTGCGAGGGAAACGGTTAAGTGCTTCAAAATGATATACAAGCAAAATACATAACCCCGCTGCCATTTTATTGAAAAATAAAAAACAGAAAGAAAAGGATCACAACATTTGAATGTAAAAAACGTCGTCATTTATTGATCATGCAAACATACAGGTAAACAGTTAGGCTCTAAGACGAAGTCAACGATGCCCCGGGCAAGGCATGTGATCATACAATGATTGAAAAAACAACACATTACTGTTTGGTGACTTGGATGACGTCCTGGATGGACCAGTTGCATAGGCTTTGCCCCGGCGTGCTGGGTCGAATCCATGCGTCCATGTCGCAGTCGCTATCCACTTCCTCCGTATCAAACACGACATTAATCCTTTCAAAGCTAACCCCTCCGGGCATGAACACCACAGGTCCCTTGTACTTAGGCGCACCCTGTGAGGGAGATAGGAGGTACCCCAAGCCATACCTATCTTGCTTCACTGGGATGTCCAGAACCTGCCCCCACTTCTGAGTCTCTCCCGCTTGCACCAACGCCTTGGCTTCTTTATATGAGGAGACAGACACCTCTTTCCCTTCACTCTTCACCGACGCTTCTTCTTTAACCTTCACCCCTTCGAACGCCTGACACAGAGTTTCATGAATCTCTCCATCTACCTCCACGTATTTGAAGGAAGACAAATGACTGACTAAGATATCTTCTTCTCCACACACCGTCACAATACTCCCCTCGACCATATACTTCAGCTTCTGATGGAGCGTAGAAGTTATTGCCCCAGCGGCATGAATCCAAGGTCTCCCGATCAAACAGCTATATGCAGGCTGGATGTCCATGATGTAAAACACTGTATCAAACACCTCCGGACCTACCTGGATGGGTAACGTTACTGACCCGAATACCGACCTCCTTGTTTCGTCAAAGGCCCTCACCACCAAATCACTAGGTGTGCACAACAATCCACGGGTATCCAATTTTAACAGGGCTTTCTTTGGTAACACATTCAACGAGGACCCAGTGTCCACCAGCACATGGGATAAAATAGTGCCCCGGCATTCGATAGAAATGTGCAAGGCATTATTGTGATTACGCCCTCGAGGCGTTAGGTCAAAATCCGTGAATCCCAAACCATGCCCAGCATTAACGTGTGCCATAACCCCCTCCAGCTGATTGACTGAAATCTCTTGCGGCACGAAGGATGTCTCAAGTACCTTCAACAGGGCATTTCTATGCGCCTCAGAACACAACAACAGCGATAATATGGTGATCTTTGACAGGGTCTGCTGCAGGTGATCTACGATCTTGTAGTCACTTTTGCGAATCAATCTCATGAATTCTTCCACATCTTTGGTTATCGGTTCTTTCTCCTTACTCCCCGAAGATTCCCCCTCAACAACTTTGTTCTTACCCCTGGCGAGCCTCTCTGCCTCGACCTCAGGTGAAGTGAAAATTCTCCCGCTCCGGGTTATACCACCCGCTCCCACTATGTTATCTACGGATCCCGCTGGCGGATCATTCAAGTCAATCTTTTCCCCATTGCAATACACCTCAGCACCGTAGCTCCACGGGACTTCCTTTGTTCTCTCATAAGGGACTGGTTTAGCCTTGGTAATAGTAATGGTCGGCCTTTTCGATGATGCCGAAATCGTCACTGATTTGAACGGAATGGTGATCGTAGCAATCTCGCTGCGCTCTTTTTCAGATTCTGTCTCAACAGACTTCTCTAGCCCCACAGACCTGTCAAACTGCAGGGTTCCTTCATTAATTAAACCTTGAACTCCCCTTTTCAACTTCTCACAGCCCCCAGGTTGAACCAAACAGTCGACACACTCTTCACTGCATCCGGGATAGACACCTCCTTTCAATAAGTGCTGCTTTACGTAACTCAAAGGGGTTTGCAGCTTGCTCACTTCCGAAACCAAGTCTAACTCATCATCTGTCAGGATTGCATTGGCCCCAGCCCCGCCATGCTTGGGCATTGGCTGTTACGTGATATTGGGACCGTCCTTCCCGAAGTTAATAGCCGTACTATCAAGCAAATCCTGTACTTTATGCTTGAAAGCTAGGCAATTTTCAATATTGTGCCCTGGTGCACCCGAATGGAAGTCACAATGCTCATTAATATCGTACCCGACTGGTGGCTGGCCGGTTGGTGGTGCTAAGGTCCTTTTCTCGACTAGCTGCAATTTCAACAAAGCTTGAAGAAGTTCTGCATATGATACTGGCGGTACCTCGAATACTCTCCTCGGTCGCGGGTTCTGAAATCTGCGCTGATTATTATTTGGCTGCTGCTGAGCCTGCTGCTGTGATTGTTGTCTCTGCTGCTGAGAAGGCCCTGGAATGGTTACACTTGCAACCTGTGACTGCTGATGCCAGTTCTGACCTCTATTTCTCCGTCGAGCATTGTATACAGCGTTGGTATCACCCTGCCTTTTACCCCCAAACGTCTTCTTATTACCTCCTGCGGAACTGGACTCACCCGCTTGAATTTTACCCATCTTCACTCCGTTTTCAATGCGCTCCCCCATCAAGATCAACTCAGAGAAGGTACTCATTGAAAAATTGAGCAACCGGTCATAGTACATTCTAGAAAAAGTTCCTATGAACATATCCATCATTTCGCGCTCCACCATCGGAGGGTGTACCCTAGCAGCCAGATCTCGCCATCTCTGGGCGTATTCCTTAAAGATCTCGCTAGACTTTTGAGACATGCTCTGCAGCTGGACTCGGTTAGGGGCGAGATCACTGTTATATTGATAATGTCGAACAAAAGCCTCTGCCAGCTCTTTCCAACTCCTGATCTGAGTAGGTTCCAAGCTCATGTACCACTCCAGCGATGGCCCTGACAGGCTATCCTAGAAGAAGTGCATTAGCATCTTTTCATCCTCAGAATACGCGGACATACGCCTGTAAAATGCGCACACATGCACCCTAGGGCATGTATCCCCTTTGTACTTATCAAATGACGGCGCTTTGAATTTCAGCGGGACCCTCAGCCCTGGGACCAGCCCCATATTTGACATATCCAGCCCAAGAGCATTCTGGCTGGCTAATCCGTTCACTTTCTCTTCTAGCAATCTCATCCAATGGTTGTCATCCCTAGCTCTTTCATAACCCTCATTCTGACCAGAGAACACATCCTCCTGACGATCCTCCCAGCGAGGTACTGCATCGTATCCAACATAATCTGCGTCACGGCCCGGACCCGTTTGGAAGTACCTGGGGTCGTACCTCAGATTGCCCATCTCTTGAGCGTTGTACGCACCAGTTCCATATCCAAGATTACCATAACCATAGTCACCAAACCCAGCCTTGGTGCCAGCAATGTTGCCATACCCCATGTTCACACCATTGAAGCCCTGGTTACCGTTATTTCCATTCATTCCGACGTTCTCAGCTCCCCCATTGAAACCCTGGTTGACATTACCCACAAATACCCCAGCAGTATCTGCATTAGCATTCATATTACCGGCGTTCCCACCTCCGCCTGCAGGACCAGTTTCTCCAGCATTCAAACCGGTTACGAGAATAGCATCAGCACTTTGACGATTCTCAATTCGGGGAGAAGCAGCAATATTTTCACCATGCGGTGTCCCGTTGTTTTCAGCCCGTGCGACCAACGGTTGAACCAGAGTCTGCAGCTGCTCTTGTCCTTTGGCGATAGTCTCCATGGTTTGCATGAGCATGGCCATCCTGTCACGCATTTCTTGCATTTCACTCTCCACGTTGTCTATGATCTTCTTGTGATTAGTCCTGGTAGAGTAACGGTGGACCCGCTGTTCTGCAATCCTGAAAATACCTGGAGATATGGATGAAGAATGATAAGGAACATAGATCACAAACCTGTAATGCAATGTGATTTATGCAAACAACAATGCAAAAATGCTAACGTGCATGTGTGCGTTGGGGATATTTCCCCTCCAATTCCAGTGTCAAGGTAGCAAGACAAGAGAAACCATAAAGACAATATTTAGAAAAACCCTCATATATTTATTGGAAAAACAGTCTCGGCAAGGCGTTACACAACTATGTTCCATACAACTGATATGATAAAGGAGGATCCCAACCAACATGTCTGGCGGTGATCTCAACACATAGAATACAAGAAAGAAGTCAAGTGCGGGTACGATCGCAGAAATCCTCAACCAGCTTCTTTGTCTCTGGGTGATCCGGTCGATAAATCAAGCCTTCTATCAACTGATCCCTTTTCTTGGCCGCCCCTTGGATATCCCTGACAAAATCTTCCCAAGCCTTATCCTGGGCGCCATCCTCAGGTTTGGGCCTCTTGGTGTCTGCTCTGCGCTGACACTCTTCCAGATTCTTCATGGCATCAATCAGTTTGCGTTCGGCCTCGTATCGACGACATGCTTCTTCTTCAAGCTCCTCAGTCTTCATTTTAACCTGTTCTGCCAACTGAGCAACTTGTATCTTTAACTCTTCTTCCCGTTCTTTGCGTTTGGCCATAGTAAGGTCCCAATGCTCTCTGAATTTAGCTAACTTCGCGTAGGCTCTTTCCAGCTCTTGTTTCTTAGTAGCCAATACACTTCTAACTGAGTCTACATCTAACTCCAGACGCTTCTTGGTTTCAGTCAACTCCAATAAAGTAGTCTTCAGATGTTTCAAAGTTTCAGCCTGTTGCTTGGAAGAATATCCTGTTTCATTCTTTTCATGACGAAGCTGGTCGTTCTCCTTCTCTAAAGCTTCTTTAGCCTTTGCTAACTCTTCTTTCTCTGCCATCAGATGCTTGTATACCTGTATGTCTGTAGTGGTGGGTTCCTCCACTGGAGAAGGATACAATGGCTGAACTGCAGGATAAGGCATAAGGAATTTCGTAGCTCGTTCACGAATCCATTCCATATATGGACCAAGAACTCGAGTGCCCCCTTTGCTAAATGAAGACTTTCCTCTCTTATGCAGGTTCTTCCATGCTTTCTCAAGCTTGATCAACATCTTTTCCTCTATTGCCCCAGTGAGATACAAAGATTCCTGTATCTCCTCGGGCTTCGGCGCTTCCTGAGGTGCATATCCAAACTGCCGGATTAATAAGGAAGGGTTGTAATTGACACACCCTCTCCTTCCTATCAAAGGAACATTAGGGAATCCTTCGCATCTGTATATGACCTCAACTCCTAACACCTCCTCATTAACCCACACCACATTCTCAGAAGTCAACCCCATCAAGCGCTCAGGCCATCCTAAAGAATCAATAGAAGTGATGAAAGGCCCTGACTTTGGCATATGACTAGTAAACCACCTGCACAGTAGAGGTACACAGCAAGAGACATTCTTTCCTCGCCGTTTTTCATTTTTGTAGTGAGTAGAATGGTGGATATCTCCCAGCAAGGTAGGAACTGGGTTCTTTGCAGCCAGAATATAGAAAGCATCTGCGTCAACAAAATCAGGTTGGTTTGGAAACAATACAATGCCATAAACACACACAGCAAGGATGGCATCAAAAACAACCCACCACCCTTCTTAGCATACTCCCGAGCCTTCTCTACCAAAACGCCCAATGGAAATCCCCATACCTCTCCTTTCCTACTCATCTTCCCTGTCAGCTCAAACTCTCCTAAGTATAGAATAGCAGAAAGCTTAGCCAGATTAGGCTTAGCGTCCGTGTGATAGAAAGGCATCTGCTCGCGAATCGGTATATCCAAGAGTGCAGAATACTCCTCCAGGGTAGGAGCCAAGACAAAGTCAGGAAATACGAAACACCTGAGCTCAGCATCATAAAACTGCAACAGGGTGTAAATACCGCTGATCTCATAAGCCGAGGGCCGGTAAACATAAGTCAGGATCCTCCCATATGTCTTCCTGAAATCTCCCATCACCTTCTTCCCAGCAATAGTAATTAACTCTGACAACAGACTGATATCTGGAGACGGGAATCTGTAGGGTAACACTCTCTTCATGGCTTCCATGTCTGCTAGGAAACAATCACCGGAACTGGGAGGAAAAATATGTACCTGCAATACACACACGTTAGTTGGATGCAAATGGTAATGCAATATGATAAATGATGCACTCAGTGAACACAGAGGCCATGCTGTAGCCTGAAGAGGAACATCTCGGTGATATTAAGAACAGAAAACCACCATAGTCACCAGAACCCCATGACACTGACTATCATCCGTCACCCAAAATACCAATACTCTGGTAAGAAATCCATCTGAACCTCTGTCTCCGACGAGAAAACCATCTGATAATAGCATCAACATCAGACAAGAAATCCATCTGATCCAAACAACACACCTGCTAACGAGCCAAGAAAACCATCTGATCAGGGTTTCTGAAGGCCAGTTTTCCTGCAATAACCCAATTCCCCTCACAGGTATGGACCTAATCCATGGACAAAGGTACGGCATCCTATGCGGTCATCAGCGTCACAGACTTTCATGAGTGACGATACGATTCCCAGAAGGAGTGGCATCATCAAGTCATGAAGAGGCCCCACTTAGCCGACTTCCAATTGATCGGTCCCCAGAGTCGACAATCCTCACGTCTGGACTCCCCTCAGATCCTCAGGATCGGAAAAGAGCACCTCGGAGAGAACCTTGTCTGACCGTAGATTTCGTAGGGAACTGTGTCTGCTCAGCAAACAGGTTCGTCTACTACTCTCCACAACTATGTCTAGGTGCATACTCAAGCCCGGGTCCGGCTTCTCACTCATAATAACCTCCCTCTCCCACAACAATAATCACAATAATATAGTGCTGAAAGTAAATGCGGAAAGGTAAAGGTGCGGAAAAGTAAAACACATATGTACAACACCCAACAGATAAACACCCAAGCGCTAGGATTGACTCGCGTAGGGGATGGGAAACGGTCCCAGCATAAGGGATGGGAAAAGTCCCTAGATGCTAAAAGTCCCCAGCAGAGTCGCCAGCTGTCGCTACTGCAAAAATCGGCGCCGGCATGACAGAAGAGTCGCCACCGTGCGTTATTTATCTCAACGGAGGGAAAGGAAACGCTCGAAGTAAACCTCGCAAAAAACGGGAAAGGTATGGTCATCGCAACCAAAACCTGGGTTCGGGAGTCGGTTACGCAAGGGGAAGGTATTAGCACCCCTCACGTCCGTCGTACTCGACGGGATCCACGCTTGGTGTTTATAAGGAAAAGGGTGTGTTTATCTATCTACGCTAGTGGTCAGTCTGAAAAGAAAAAAAAAGGACAGGACTCGATAGAACATACGCTGTTCCGGGCCTACGTACTCCCTCGTGCAATGGGAAAGTCAGAGTCAACGTAGTTCGACTACCTACGTCTAGACGGGGGGAAAGTTGCTCGCCAGGACATCGCATCCTGTGCCTACGTACTTCCACACGGCATGGAAGATCAGAGCAAACGTAGTTCGGGCTACGCACAACACAAGCTGTTCAAGTGTTTTTTATGGGAAAATGCACCTTAACCAAGGGTTTTCACAGTCCAGGAGGACAAAAGGTTTTGGTGTTTGTTCAAATCTTTTAACGGAAGAAATGAATTCACTTTCGTTTTATCCTTTATTAAGTGTTTTTCTGTTGTTTTGAGAAAGGAAAGAGACACCCTAAAACTATGGTTGAAAAGGGGAATCTACCTAATGTTATCATGCCTGGTTAACCAACCTAATGTCTATCATAACTCCTCCACAGCGGAGAAGTCAGAGCTCCTAAGGGATCATGGCAACAGAACTAAACAGCAAACAGTAATCACTGCAAAGTAAAGAAATACTGAAAATATGCATGAATGCAACAACCAAACAAGCAAGGCACAAAGGCCACACACCACAGAGGCAAGGGAGCTCAGCTCTACCAAATACCAACAAGCAAAGCCATTCAATAACAATCAAGCAGAAGGAGGACCACCTCAACTTCTCATGCACACAAGAAGGCTTACTTCTAAGATGCACCTATCTCAGAAATATCTATATGAACCCCTAAGTCTAATGCAGCACAACACCACACAAGTCAATCAACACAAAGAGAAGGCTAACCAGCCTG
Organism: Lathyrus sativus; assembly: GCA_963859935.3. Lineage (NCBI taxonomy): Eukaryota > Viridiplantae > Streptophyta > Magnoliopsida > Fabales > Fabaceae > Lathyrus > Lathyrus sativus. The sequence continues at coordinate 140,383,460 of OZ012741.1, read as the reverse complement.
GCAAACTCCTATCCAAAAGCAAGAAACTAACCCTGAGTAGAACCTTAAAACAAAACCCTAATCTACCCCTGAGCAAAGCCCTAAGCAAATCCTTAAGCAAAACCCTAAAGGGAGAAATCAATCCCATCCTTCAAGCTTCAAGACAAGCTTACCAAAGAAAGGGAGCTAAGTAGACAGACCCATAGTGCCTTCCTCAGGAAAGGACTAGGAGACTTCTACTTAGGAAACATATCCCATGTGGCTCAACCACTGTGAATGGTTTACATTCCTCCTCAGGAGAAACTAAACTCACGTGAAGGCTCCAACATCTTTGGACACTTAAGAAATCCTACCTGAACTAAGGGAACTAAGTGAACAGACCCATAGTGCCTTCCTCTGGAAAATACTAGGGGGCTCCCACTTAGGAATCATATCCCATGTGGCTCAACAACTGTGAACGGTTTACATTCCTCCTCAGGAGAAACTAAACTCACATGAAGGCTCCAACATCATTGGATACTTAAGAAATCCTACCTGAACTAAGGGAACTAAGTGAACAGACCCATAGTGCCTTCCTCTGGAAAATACTAGGGTGCTCCCACTTAGGAATCATATCCCATGTGGCTCAACAACGGTGAACGGTTTACATTCCTCCTCAGGAGAAACTAAACTCACATGAAGGCTCCAACATCATTGGATACTTAAGAAATCCTACCTGAACCAAGGGAACTAAGTGAACAGACCCATAGTGCCTTCCTCTGGAAAATACTAGGGGGCTCCCACTTAGGAATCATATCCCATGTGGCTCAACAACTGTGAATGGTTTACATTCCTCCTCAGGAGAAACTAAACTCACATGAAGGCTCCAACATCATTGGATACTTAAGAAAGAGGTGAGAAGAAAGAATGAAAGACATCCATAGTGCCTTCCTCGGGAAAGTACCATGAATTTCCCTCAAACTTCAGGATCTCGAACCTCACAGAAAGAGAGCAAACTCCTAGACTAGGTCTTCAATCCATGCATCCTTGCAAGCTCCATCAAGTCTTCAACAAGCCTCCATCTTCAAGAAGAAACCACAGGCCCTCAAACCAAAAGAAACTATCTCTAAAGTTCAACCACAGTTGAACTTCAAAGTCAGAAGCCCTCAAGACTTCTCCTATTCTCAAGCTCAAGCAAAGATAACAGAACAACTTCTAAAAATCCACCAAAAAATCTAGGGGAAACCTACATGGCTCTATGACCCCAATATCAAATCTCAAAGCCTAAGTCAACTTCTAAGGCTACTAAACAATCCCTAACATGTGAATGGTCAAGGGTCAACCAGCAAGTTAGGAGGTCTCTACTCTCTAACCCTAAAACAACATCAATCAATTTCTAAAAAATCTATGAAAAATCTATGGGGAGCATGCATTAGTCTAGTACAACATACTAAAAATTTAAAGCAACATTCATTACCAAATGAGAGAACTAAAATCAACAAGGCAGACGCATCACAAATCAATTACTCAATACCAATTGAAATACAAAAATGCAAATAAAAATGAAAATGCATGATCAATTTAATATTTTTGCCCTATAAAATTCTAAATTGAATTATGGATCTACAGAAAAAAGAAGGGAATTAATTGGATAATCCTACTATTTTTTATGAATTATTTTCTAACATGGATAAAACAAAGAATTTAAAAAAAAGAAAATAAAACCAGGGGGTGGCGATAGCAAAACGCCCTAGTTGTTTTCCAGACTTGGGCCAAGAGGGGGGGGTGCGATCAGCACTTGGGACTTAAGCCCAAACCAAATTCATTCAGTTCCCAACCAGGAGAGGGGTCAACGAGTAATGAGGGGGTGGTTCGCAGCAATTTCATTGTTTGGGCCCAGCCCAAACTCAAACCCTAACCCAATCAGACAACTAACAAAACCATCTCTCACCCCAAAAATATCGTTCACTGTTCATTAAGCCAAACCCTAGCGCCGTTCGTCTCTCAAACGCTCTCTCTGAAACCCTCTCATTCTCCTCTCAAACTCCCTCTGAAGCTCTCAACATTCTCTCAAACCCTCTAAACAAAAACACTAAACAAACAAACAAACTCAACGATACACTCTTAATCCATGCCTAAAATCAAAATCAAACCCTAACCAAATCCACATCTCAGCGAAACAAAATGCAAGCTAAGCCATGTCGTTCACTCAGAATCAACAAGCAATGAGTCTCGTGAACGTGTACCTGGAGATGAAGCAAGAGGAACTGGAAGATTTGGAGCCTTTTCTGGAGATTCTATGAAGGTTGCTGACGGAAACGAGGATGAGAAATCCCTAAGACGCTGAGAACTCCATGGACGATCTGGAAAGCACGCGAAGACGGATGAAGATCTAAGCCGTTTCTTGATGAAATTATGGAGGAGATCAAGAGATCCGTGAGTTCTGGAAAGAAGATTGAAGAAGCTGTTCTTGAGGATTCTGGGAAGTGTATGAACACTATGAAGATCTGATGAATCTTGATGAAAGTGTCATTGCTGGAACTGAGATATCTATGAAGATTTTGAAAGATGTCGTTGAATATGAAGATTTTGATGAATTTGTGCTTTCCGGCGAGATACGAACGGAGGAGATCAGAGGAGATTGAAGGAGAAAACGATGAAGCTCTTGAGAATCTGCGAATTTTGCAGATCCCGGCGAGATGAGCGGCGGCCAGAGGTCGTTAGGGCGGCCGGCGGTGGGAGGTTAGGGCGTTTGCATGCCCGGCGGTAGGGTGTTCCGGCGAGATGCGAGGCGAGGACAAGTGGCCTGAGGGATACTTGCATGCAGCACACGTGTGCTGGAGAGAGAGTGAGTGGGGATGTGACGTGGCGAGAGCTGGGGGCCTGAAGTGCGTGCTGGCGAGCCTATTTAAAGCCACATGGACACTTTGGACCTTTAAACTGGGCTTTGACTGAACTGGCCCATTAAGGATTAAAACATGATTAGCATGATTAAATGAGGATTAAAGGGCTAATTGGACTGACCATGGATTAATGACGTGATTAACTTGGATAAATGTTGACTAATGATGATTAAAACTAATGGACTCAGTAAAACGAAAATGGTCAATGATGATTAACTAAAAAAAACTGAATAATAGAAACATCAATCAAAATGGTGCCACGTTAATGGACTCAATTAGGACTAATTAAAGAACTAGTTAGACCTATATTAAAACCTATTTAACCGAAAAACTAATATATCTAACAATTAACTCTAACAAATTATTATTCTAAAAACCCAATTAAAATCTATTAATTTCTATATTATGATTAAAACTATGTTAATATCTATTAAAAATTCTACCAATTAGGATATTAAAAGAAACCATTAATTTCTATAGCTAAAACTAACTAATCAAAGCCACTAATATCTATATTAATTTCTAATTAATCTCTAATGAAGCCTATATTAAACTATATTAATTCCTACTTAACAAATCCTAATAAAATAAATATTCTATTAAACTATTAAAAATATTAAAAATAATCAAAACTCTAAACTAATATCTGTTAAAACTATTAAAACCTATATTAAAAATATCTAAAAACTATTATATTCTATAAAAGAAAATCTATTAAAAAAACTATTCAATTAATATTCTGAAAGGTTTTTTAAAAAAACTATTAATTTCTATAAAAGAGAAAATCTATTAATTTTCTATTAAACCCTATTATCCATTTCAAAGAAATACATTCTATCTATTTGAACTGATAAAAAAACACCTGAAATACGAGGAGAGGGCTGTGATCCCGATAAAATCAAAACAACTGGAAAAAAATGCACTGTATGCGATATGCGGATGCGAATGCGAAAATGAGCCGAAACGTAAATCAGGAGCGGGACCCGGTTGGTCAAATTTTAGGGTGCAACACGTACCGAGCACCAATGAACAGGGGCAGTCATCTAAACAGAAAGGCGTCCCAAATGATGAAGCAGAGGAGTTTCTAAGAATCATTCAGAAAAGCGATTACAAAGTGATTGACCAGCTCAATCAGACGCCCTCGAAGATATCCATGCTGTCATTGTTAATGTGTTCAAAGGCCCATCAAGAAGCACTGTTAAAATTCTTGAAGGTAGCTCATGTGCCAGAGGAGATATTAGTAGTACAGTTTGAAGAAGTGGTGGGAAATATTGCATCAGGTCATATTTTGAGCTTTAATGATAGTGAATTACCTCCCGAAGGTAAAAATCATAACAAGGCCTTGCACATTACTATCGAATGTGTGGATGTTGTATTCTCTAGGGTGCTTGTTGACACTGGATCATCGCTGAATGTGTTACCGAAAAGCTCGTTGTGCAAGCTGTCAATTGAAGGACTTGTGATGAAGCCAAGTCAAACTATTGTAAAAGCTTTTGATGGAGCTAAGAGAACTGTGGTAGGCGAGGTTGATCTCCCGATCAAGATCGGACCTCATACTTTCATCATTACATTTTACATAATGGATATATACCCCGCTTACAGTTGCCTTCTTGGTCGTCCGTGGATTCATTCCGCAGGTGTTGTAACTTCAACCTTGCATCAAAAGATCAAATTTATGTTTAACAATCAGATGGTCATTATTGAGGGTGAAGAAGATGTTCTTGTAAGCCATCTTGCTTCTTTCCGCTATGTGGAAGTAGGAAATGAAGTGCATGAGACACCGTTTCAAGCTTTTGAAGTAATCAATGTTGAAATGATTTACGAAAATCCAGCATCTTCAATAGTGACTTGGAAGGACGCGAGGACGGTGATAGAGGAAGGACATCCGCGAGGATGGGGCAGGGTGTTGGAATTGCCCGTCAACAAAAATGGAGCTGATCTAGGCTACAAGCAGAAGAATGCAAATGATAAGGGCAAAGAGCTTGCAACTCCGTTGGTTTTTACTAGTGGAGGCCACCTTGTCGATGGTCAAGTCATGTTTTTGGAAACTGAAGCCGAAGATCATGAAGAGCTGTGTATGGTGTATCCTAGGGCGCCTAATCAAACTTTGAACAATTGGAGAGTCGTCGAAATCCCCGAAGTTACTCTAGTAGACGAGTAATTCCCTTTTTATTTTACCTATAAAAAAAGAAGTCATATGCTCTGCCCAAGGCATATGGATCATGTTGTAGGGCTTTTTGCTTTTAAAGCACAACTTATCATCAATAAATAAACTTTCGCATCCAATTACGCTCTCTTTCTTTCATTTTTACTTTTTGCACATAAAATTATCTTTGAAAGACAATGTTTTGTTTTATTTTCCTTCTTTCTGTCAACCTTTTCTAAAAAAAATAAAAAAAAAATAATAAAGCATGAAGTCATTCATCGTGCAGATCTTCCCTTGCTCCTGTCAATAAAGACCCCGCTATGGTCCAGTATGACTTTGATAACCCGATCTACCAGGCCGACGAAGACTGCGAGGAAGATTGTGATTTCCCAGAAGAGCTAGCTAGACTATTGAAGCAGGAGTCAAAGGTCATTCAGCCCTACCAAGAAGAGGTTGAAGTCATCAACATGGGAACTGAAGAGGATGCCAAAGAAATCAAGATAGGTGCAGCTTTGGAGTCAGAGATTAAGTCAAAACTAGTAATATTGCTTCGAGAGTATGTTGACGTATTTGCTTGGTCTTACAAAGATATGCTCGGTCTAGATGAAGAGATTGTGATGCACAAACTACCTCTCAAGGAAGGTTGCCCGCCGGTGAAGCAAAAGTTGAGGAGAACAAAGCCAGAGATGTCCTTCAAGATCAAAGAGGAAGTGCAAAAGCAATTAGACGCTGGTTTTCTGGCAGTATCCAGCTATCCACAATGGATAGCGAATATTGTCCCAGTACCTAAGAAGGATGGGAAGGTGCGAATGTGTGTAGATTATAGAGACCTTAATAGAGCGAGTCCGAAAGATAACTTCCCTTTACCACACATTGATGTGCTAGTAGACAACACGACCCAGTTCTCTGTCTTCTCATTTATGGATGGCTTTTCTGGATATAACCAGATTAAGATGGCGCCCAAAGATATGGAAAAAACGACTTTCATCACTCCATGGGGAACTTTCTGTTACAAGGTCATGCCGTTTGGGCTTAAGAACGCAGGCGCAACATATCAGCGAGCAATGGTCACTCTCTTCCATGACATGATACATAAAGAGATTGAGTGCTATGTAGATGATATGATTGCGAAATCTCAGACCGAGGAAGAGCACCTCATCCACTTGGAAAAGCTATTCGCCCGATTAAGGAAATTCCAGCTGAGATTAAATCCCAACAAATGCACTTTTGGTGTAAGATCTGGTAAACTGCTAGGTTTTATTGTGAGCCAAAAGGGGATTGAAGTCGATCCAGATAAAGTCAAAGCTATCCAAGAGATGCCGGCACCCAAAACTGAAAAAGAAGTCCGAGGGTTCCTTGGGAGATTGAACTATATCGCCAGGTTCATATCTCATCTAATGGCCACTTGTGAGCCCATCTTCAAATTACTTTGAAAGGATCAAGCTGTGGTATGGAACGATAATTGTCAGAAAGCCTTTGAGAAAATAAAGGAATACCTACAAGAACCACCGATCTTGATGCCTCCAGTAACCGGACGACCCCTGATCATGTACCTGACTGTGCTAGAGGGATCCATGGGATGCGTGTTGGGACAACATGATGAAACCGGCAGGAAAGAGCATGCAATTTATTACCTCAGCAAGAAGTTTAACGACTGTGAAACAAGATATTCGATGCTCGAGAAGACATGTTGCGCATTGGCTTGGGCAGCAAAACGCTTGAGACAATATATGCTCACCCATACGACTTTGTTGATCTCCAAGATGGATCCTGTCAAATACATATTCGAGAAGCCCGCTCTCACCGGGCGAGTAGCTCATTGGCAAATGGTGTTAATAGAGTATGACATCCAGTATGTTACGCAGAAAGCTATCAAAGGAAGTGTGCTCTCTGAATACCTTGCCCACCAACCTATGGACAACTACTAGTCCATGCGCTTCGATTTCCCCGACGAAGACGTCATGTTTTCCAGAGATTATACCACGCCAGGCCCAGATGATGGACCCGAACCAGGATCGCGATGGACGCTCGTGTTCGATGGTGCCGCAAATGCCAAAGGTTGTGGAATTGGGGCAATCCTCACTTCTCCAACTGGCTTTCACTTGCCATTCACCGCCAGATTATGCTTCAAATGTACTAACAACATGGCCAAATATGAAGCTTGTATTTTCGGAATTGAAGCTGCCATTGATAATAGAATCAAGATTCTAGAAGTCTATGGAGATTCCGCGCTTGTCATATGCCAAATTAAAGGGGAGTATGAAACACTGGACATCAAGTTAATTCCTTACAAAGATCATGTCTTGAAGTTAATCCCGTACTTTGATGAGATCACTTTTCATCACATTCCCAGAGGAGAAAATCAGTTGGCTGACGCTCTAGCAACACTAGCATCCATGTTTCAGGTCAAGTGGAAGAATGAGGCGTCATCCATCTGTTTGGAATATTTGGACGAACCCGCTTATTTCCTAGTGGTCGATGTGGAGGAAACTAAAATTGATGATCATCATTGGTTCTATGATATCAAGCGATATCTAGAGACACAGGAATATCTAGAAGGCATAACTATCACTGACAAGAAGTATCTCAGAAAGCTCTCCTCAAAGTTCTTCCTCAGTGGTGATGTGTTATACAAGTGGAATTACGATTCGGTTCTACTCAGATGCGTGGATAAACACGAAGCAGAACGTATCATAAATGAAATGCATAAAGGATCTTTTGGGACACATGCTAATGGTCATACTATGGTTAAAAAGATTTTGAGGGCGGGATACTATTGGATGATGATGGAAACGGATTGTTGTCTCCATGTCCAGTCATGCCACAAGTGCCAAATTTACGCAGACAAAGTTCATACTTCACCACTCCCTCTGAATGTTTTGACTTCGCCTTGGCCTTTCGCTATGTGGGGTATAGATGTAATCGGATGCATCGAGCCAACCGCTTCAAATGGGCACCGTTTTATCTTAGTGGCCATCGATTACTTTACCAAATGGGTAGAAGCTGCGTCCTATGCCAACGTCACTAAGCAAGTGGTGACTCGCTTCATCAAGAAAGAGATTATTTGTTAATATGGAATCCCGAACAAGATCATTACAGACAACGGTTCAAACCTCAACAATAAGATGATGAAAGAGTTGTGTAAAAACTTCAAAATCGAACACCACAATTCAACACCTTATCGCCCTAAAATGAACGGAGCTGTTGAGGCGGCAAATAAGAACATTAAGAAAATCGTCCAGAAGATGGTGAAGACTTACAAAGACTGGCACGAGATGTTGCCATTTGCGTTGCATGGCTACCGCACCTCAGTGCGCACTTCCACAGGGGCAACCCCGTTTTCTCTCGTATATGGCATGGAAGCAGTATTGCCCATTGAAGTAGAGATTCCCTCCTTAAGGATTTTGGCAGACGTCAAGCTAGATGAGGCCGAATGGGTACAAGCCAGACTCGACCAACTCAATCTCATCGACGAGAAGCGCATGATGGGCATCTGTCATGGACAGTTACACCAAAAACGATTGAAGAGGGCCTTTGATAAGAAGGTTCGCCCACGACACATCCAAGCAGGAGATTTGGTACTGAGGAAAATTCAGCCAACTCACGTCGATCCAAGGGGAAAATGGGCACCAAACTATGAGGGTCCGTATATAGTGAAGAAAGTTTTCTCCGGAGGAGCCTTGATCCTTTCAACAATGGATGGTGACGATCTCTCATCCCCTATAAATGCGGATGCAGTTAAAAAATATTATGCCTAAAAGATAGGCCCGGGGGACCCAAAAAGAAAATCCACGCAAAAATGGGCGTCCTGGTGGACCATAAAAATGGTTCAGGAAAAAATTAGGGACTAGAAATAAAAAAAAAAGAGTATCCTGGTAGGCTGAAAACCTGAAAGGGCGGCCTAGGCAAAAGTTAGGGATTCGAAAAGGCAGAACTGCATCTTGAAAAGACGTGTGAATTATCCTCCATAACCATCAAACTCTCGACTGAGAAAGATTAATTCGATCGTGGCGCTCAAAAGCAAGGCGTGAAGGGTCTTCAGAGACATATGGGCCATAGCGGATTTGAAACTTGGCAGGGACCATTTTCAACATTGTCTTAGTCTTTATATTCTCTTTTAAAAAGCAGTTACCTCTTTTAGGAATTGCCTCCTTTTGTAATTTTCCCATTTATGGGTTTTCATCAATAAAATTACTTTCATCAAAGCTTTCTCTGTTTTTATTTACCCTTTGGTTGCAAGTTTCATTTATTTGATGATGGGTTTTGCATATAATGACATCATGGTAAATTAGATTAAGGGATGGCTTACCCTCTTAGGGTAACTAAAGGGTGACCATGACTCTAAGGAGTACACAGGAACATCATTCTAAATCTTGAAACGACATGACTGACAAAGCCGTCAAGCCCAACAGAGTAGGCCCCGAGTTGACGGTACCAGCACCTCCAGGTTTTATTACATCATGAAGAAATGATGTCAGGAAGTCAGGCTTGTCCTTCACTTTCCCACCTGATCCAAAGTCCAATCTACATTGGCAACTACCAAAATACAACCTGCATTTCCAATTGTCTGCCTACAATCATATGCATCATACGCATCGCATTCGACATCATAAGCATCTTGTATCGTATGCATACCCACAATCATATAATACCCCCTGGCTTTTGCATCTTCGCGTGTTAGCATTTGCATTTGCATTTGTTATGGAATATCATTATCATCAAGCATTAGCATATGCGAGCTCAGATCCAGGATCAACTTCGAGGCTATCAAGATCATAATCGGCCCAGTCAGGGGCATCTTTCGCAAGACCGTGGGCGTTCCCCACGAATTTGTTCAATATTTATTGGGTAAATTCAAGAGCTTCAAAGCAACCATCAGCCTGGTCAGAGGCATTATTTGCAAAGACCATGGGTGTATTGCATGACGTATTTCGATCCCATGGTTAATCAGATCTTCAAATCAACATTCAGCCCAGACAGGGGCATCTTCAGTAAAAATAAGGGCGATCCTAAGTGATTTCGTCTCCAGCAGACTTGACTATCCGTGTTCAGCGATAAGTGGCAATCTCTTCAGAGAAGCTTATCCGTCTTCAGCGATAAGTGGCAATCTCTTCAGAGAAGCTTATCCATCTTCAACGATAAGTGGCAATTTTTTCAGAGAAGCTTATCCGTCTTCAGCGATAAGTGGCAATCTCTTCAGAGAAGCTTATCCATCTTCAGTGATAAGTGGCAATCTCTTCAGAGAAGCTTATCCATCTTCAGTGATAAGTGGCAATCTCTTCAGAGAAGCTTATCCATCTTCAGTGATAAGTGGCAATCTCTTCAGAGAAGCTTATCCATCTTCAGTGATAAGTGGCAATCTCTTCAGAGAAGCTTATCCATCTTCAGTGATAAGTGGCAATCTCTTCAGAGAAGCTTATCCATATTTAGTGATAAGTGGAAATCTCTTCAGAGAAGCTTATCCATCTTCAGTGATAAGTGGCAATCTCTTCAGAGAAGCTTATCCATCTTCAGTGATAAGTGGCAATCTCTTCAGAGAAGCTTATCCATCTTCAGTGATAAGTGGCAATCTCTTCAGAGAAGCTTATCCATCTTTAGTGATAAGTGGCAATCTCTTCAGAGAAGCTTATCTATCTTCAATGATAAGTGGCAATCTCTTCAGAGAAGCTTATCCATCTTCAGTGATAAGTGGCAATCTCTTCAGAGAAGCTTATCCATCTTCAGTGATAAGTGGCAATCTCTTCAGAGAAGCTTATCCATCTTCAGTGATAAGTGGCAATCTCTTCATAGAAGCTTATCCATCTTCAGTGATAAGTGGCAATCTCTTCAGAGAAGCTTATCCATCTTCAGTGATAAGTGGAAATCTCTTTAGAGAAGCTTATCCATCTTCAGTGATAAGTGGCAATCTCTTCAGAGTAGCTTATCCATCTTCAGTGATAAGTGGCAATCTCTTCAGAGAAGTCTATCCATCTTCAGTGATAAGTGGCAATCTCTTCAGAGAAGCTTATCCATCTTCAGTGATAAGTGGCAATCTCTTCAGATAAGCTTATCCATCTTCAGTGATAAGTGGCAATCTCTTCAGATAAGCTTATCCATCTTCAGTGATAAGTGGCAATCTCTTCAGAGAAGCTTATCCATCTTCAGTGATAAGTGGCAATCTCTTCAGAGAAGCTTATCCGTCTTCAGTTATAAGTGGCAATCTCTTCAGAGAAGCTTATCCATCTTCAGTGATAAGTGGCAATCTCTTCAGAAAAGCTTATCCATCTTTAGTGATAAGTGGCAATCTCTTCAGAGAAGCTTATCCATCTTCAGAGATAAGTGGCAATCTCTTCAGAGAAGCTTATCCTTCCTACATCCTTTTGGTGTCAGGGTTGATTTTGTTTCGCTCCATCATCCTTTCGGTGATGGGTCTAATATCTTTTTGGTGTCATGACTAGCGTGTTTTCCACTATCCTTTTGGTAGTGGGTCCCTTACTTTCTTTTGATGTAAGAGCAGTGTGTGTGAGTTTACTGTCATCCTTTTGGTGATAGGTTTATCATCCTTTGGGTGTCAAGTTTTCTCTGTTAACATCCTTTTGGTGTTAGCGACCTTTACAAGATATCCAATATTTCATTCCCAAGCTCTTTTCATTCTTTTCGGATAAATTCAGGGTCTTCTTTTTATCTAATCATCTTCTACCTCGGAAGAATGAATGCCCATAGCATTTCATCTTGCTCGGTTTAAGTTAATTAGATAGGGGCATCTGTCATACCCTAAATTTGTCTTACTCGTGTATAAGTTTTATCTGGATCAAGATTACGGTGTGCAATTCAAATAATATGCGGTTAGGGATTAATTTAGGGTTGTGTGTTAGGTCAGAGAAGTCATGTGGAAAGAATTCAAGTGCTCCTGGTTGGAGGATACAAGTTAGGGATTTGTTCACAAATTTGTGGTCTATATAATGAAATCAGATGGCGGATATGAGCTTATGGCTTTATGGTCCATGTGCTAAGTCGTTAGAGGTCTTGATCATGTAGTTCTTATACTTGTCATTAACACAAAGAGCAATCAAGTTTATGGTCATGTTCAAGAGTTTAATTTCAAAGCATAATTGAGGAGCCCACATTGGGAATTTTGGGTTATCATGCTCAAGTGGTAAACTTCGAAATTAATTGGTGATTAAGTCATATCTAATTCATTCCTCATGAGGTTATTCAAAGTACTAAAATCCAGATTTGACTCATGGAGGATTTAAGTAGGACCAACTCAAGGCGTTTTTTATTTCAAATGAAAAATCAAGAACATTGAATGTTGGTTCTAGTTAAATTTTCGAGATTTAATGATCTCATGGCTTGTGTTCAAATCGATGGTATGGTCAAAGGATAATTCGAACATGAAAGTGTGAACTCCAGTTCCAAGATTTCAAAGCTTATTATTTTTTTAATCACGGTTTTTTATGTGCATACAACAACAAAAATCAAATCAATTCAGTTGAGTCGCCACAAACCAATACAGGTTGTTTCACTCCCATGATTTCACTTCTAAACTCCATTTTTTCTATTCAATTACACATTATCCAATCTCTTCAATTATTCACATAATGTCCATAGAACCATAAATCCATTCAAAGCGACTGCAAAAAAATATGTTAAAAATAAAGAGGAAAACCCCCATTCTTTTTCAGCCCATGTACAAACTCCAATTCTCATTACATCAAGACCTATATAGTTCTCATTACATCAAGACCTGTATAGTTCTCATTACATCAAGACCTATATAGTTCTCATTACATCAAGACCTGTATAGTTATCATTACATCAAGACCTGTATAGATAATATGACCATACCATGTGAATTACGGCAGCAACATGAATGAAAAATCTTCTCACCGTAGTAAGCCTGAACCGCAGTGCATCTGCATAAACAACTTTATGCAGAGTTAATCATGACACAGCCACAACGAATGTTGATTAAATGTGATCCTCACAACGTCCGTACCAACCTCGTATACGCTGCTGCAAGAACAACACCATCTCATGACAATAAACCTGCGCCTTCACCAACTTGGCTCCTGCAGCAATTTGATTCAACTTCAATCAAGCCATGAAAACTAAGAAAAAGTAAAATTGTTATGTATGGCAATACGGCAAGCCACGCAAGCTTTGTATGCCAGCTTTTCAGTCAACAACCAGACGGAAAATGCGGAAAATGCGTATGCACCAGAAAAAATAATCCGCAGCCAACAGCAAAATTATTCGAGGCCAATTCACCCAAGTCTTGGACCACCACCAATCTCACTTGTTGCTACCTGCAAAAACAGAGGAATGCCGTGAAAATACGGTACAGGCCACTCAAGGCCAACACATACACAATTAAACTTTAACCCAGAAATCACAAGAACAATCCATAAAATTCACTTGATGAAAATACATGGAGGCCCATTTAGATTTTTGTTAAGTCCATCACAAAGACACCACAAACAAAAAAAAAACAACCTGCAGCACCACACCAAATTTTCCCTACACAAGCAAAAACAGAAGGTACAGTCAGCCTAGACAGACAAAATTCAAAGCCATAATAGAGCAGAGACCTCAGAAGTTGTGGCAGAGGTTGTCTGCTAAACCTAGTTGGATCGGGTATATATCTAACAACACTATTCACACATCAGAAAAGAAGGAGAAAAAACCCTAGAAAGTCTTGGCTGCGCAACTCCAACCTTGCACCAACTTCATTTTCACCTTCTTCCCCATTCAACTGTCATCAAACAAACCACAATATTCAACCATCATAACACCAAAAAAACACACATAAGACTGAAGGAAAAGATTAAAGATAGAGCTTATCTGTTTTCGGTATTGGCATTCTGTTTTCAGTATTGGCATTCTAGTGGTACCGGTCCAACTTGCATCATCCAAACTCCTCATTGCTAGCGTGGGAACTTGGCAGATTTGCTCCAACTCTGTAGGTATTCTGTTCGTTTTTTTTTTCTGTCTCCATAATCTTGTTGTTGCTTTGTTTCCTGGCTCCCTGGCGGTGAGTTTTCGAGAGAGAAAAAGAACAGAAAGAGGCCTTCAGGGAGCCAAACGACCTTCTCATGACCTTAAGACTTCATAATACCTCCCTCTCAGAGTTTGAACTTCTTTTGATTCCTCATCAAAACTCCCTCAATCACCATCTCTAAGATCCATTCTTCACCCTCGCAAGCCGATAAAAGAGCGTACCATTTTTCACCTCAAAGCCCAAACCCTCATTCGCCACATAACCTTCAAAGACGAACCCAACTTCATCTTCAACCATGAATCCACCTTCAAACGTTCATCATCATCTAAAAAATTTTTTGAAAACCCTCCTTCAAACAACTTCATCAACCTTCAAACAATCACCTCATTTCCAAAACGAAATATCCCTCAAATCAAGTCCTGAGCTCCTTCGCCGTTGTCAAACCTCAACTTTTCTTCAAAAAGCTTTAGAACACACCTTCACCAAATGACTTCAGACCTTCATTGATAACCAACCCCAAACCTAATTTCAACTATTTCCGAAAACCCAACCGTTCTTCATTTCTCCACCATTAACCTATTCAAATCGAAGCTCACTCAGAACACCAACAACCCCCGAAAATCTCTTCGAACAAAAAATCCAGTAATCCTTCTTCAAAACCCCCAAACCCCAAAATCAACGACCTACAATCGTAACCCATTTTCGTTCGATCTCCACCGAAACAGTTTCAAAGCTTCGAAATCCCCAAACTGCGGCCCAGATTCACCCTCAAACATCTCCAACGAAACCACCATTTTTGAAATCACCTTCATTGTTTCACACCAACCATTTCCTTTTCAACCGTCCGATCCCTAAATCCCCAAATCAGAAATCAAACAGAGAGTTAAAGTGAATCAAGAGGAAGAATAATGAGTGAGATGTAAAAAATTGTGAGAGATAAAATGAATCGAGGGAGAAATATCGATTGACCTTTGAATGAGAAAGATGTGAACAAAGAGAGGGATGGATGATAATGTTTGACCATGAGGGGTTTACCATTTCTCTGCGACCTGATATCTTCGGCCGTTGTTGCCTTTTCTTTTTCTTTCTTCAACAAATTAATTAATTTGTTTTTTGTGGTGATTCCATGTTGGGCCCGTGGCCTGTTTTAACTCACTATTAACACCACCCTTCGTGTGTGTGCTGCGCTGATTCTTTTGTGGGGAATGATGGGCTTTAGAAAGCCCAAATGATTTCCACACGTTTTTCACCCTTTCTTTTATTTTAAATATTTATTTTTTCATGTAACTATTATTATTGTTATATTATATAGTTTAGTTTGCATATATTATATATTTCACTTTCTTGTATATATTATATATTTTCTCTTATTGTTTTATATAGAAGTTCATATATATATTTTTTTAATATTAGAGTTTAGGATCTTGTTTTATTTTTAGAAGATGAACTTTATTTCGCATTTGTCATTGGACATTTTTTCTATCTTTTTAGGTCGATGACGAGACCTCCGTAAACCGTTATTAAGTCAAGCTATTGATAAATGACGTTGGATCTGAGACCATTTCTTTTCAACGTTTTTCCTCCTAAAACCTCGGTCCCGTACCGAGTGTATCTTCGAAAACATTTTCAAACAAATAAATTCTTTGTATTGAATTAAAAAGAGAGGATTGGGTGTAGACCTCTTCTTCTTCGAGTGTTGGGATGCCCACTGTAGTGAGGGTGGTTTCGACACTCGTCTTTCAACACGAAGACGCTTTCCATCCATTTTCAAATCTCATCTCCTTAAAATATTCTTTGTATTGAATTAAAGAGAGAGGATTGGGTGTAGACCTCTTCTTCTTTGAATGTTTGGATGCCCACTGTAGTGAGGGTGGTTTCGACACTCGTCTTTCAATACGAAGACGCTTCTAACTTTTCCTCCTAAAACCTCGGTACCGTACCGAGTACACTTTCAATAATAAATTGATTTCTCTTTGTATTGAATTAAAGAGAGAGGATTGGGTGTAGACCTCTTCTTCTCCGAGTGTTGGGATGCCCACTGTAGTGAGGGTGGTTTCGACACTCGTCTTTCAATACGAAGACGCTTTCCATCCATTTTCAAATCTCATCTCCTTAAAATAGTCTTTGTATTGAATTAAAGAGAGAGGATTGGGTGTAGACCTCTTCTTCTTCGAATGTTGGGATGCCCACTGTAGTGAGGGTGGTTTCGACACTCGTCTTTCAATATGAAGACGCTTCTAACTTTTCCTCCTAAAACCTCGGTCCAGTACCGAGTACACTTTCAATAAAAAATTGATTTCTCTTTGTATTGAATTAAAGAGAGAGGATTGGGTGTAGACCTCTTCTTCTCCGAGTGTTGGGATGCCCACTGTAGTGAGGGTGGTCTCGATACTCGTCTTTCAATACGAAGACGCGACTTCTTCCACCATCTCCTTTCACAACTTCCTCCTGCAACCCTTGTCACCTAAAAACCCCGGTATCGCACCGAGTGCATTTTCAAACTTCTTTTCATAACAAAAACTTGAATGGTCGTGGAGAGGTTAGGCGTAGGCCCCCTCCTACCCCGAGTGCTGACGTTTACCGTAGGGTTCTCTGTCGCAAAGCATTTACCATTCAAAACCAGAAAACATCTTTAATAAGAGAACGAAGTTCTCTTCGCATTGAATTAAAGAGAGAGGATTAAGTGTAGTCTTCTTCCTCTCCGAGTGTTGGGATGCTCACTGTAGTGGGGGTGGTCTCGATACTCGTCTTTCAATACGAAGACGCTACGTTCGCCACACCATTTCATGACAAAAACTTTGAGATAAAGAATTGGGTACTACCCGCAAGGGGTTACTGTCCGAGGACTTATCTCGCCCCTAAAAAATAACCTCACAAATCAAAAGTGACATCTTGCCTCGCATGGCGAAAACCTAATCATTTCAAAAAGGATATGTTACGTGCGTTCTACCGCAAATAGGTAACGCATAAGTCTCCTCACATGCGAGCAACAAAACACCTAAATTGCTAGAATGCGCACGATAGCATCATCCACAAAACATCAACAAACCGTAGGCCGAACTACGGCTTCTCTGATTCTTTACTTCTTTTAAGTAAAGATACGTAGGCACAAGGGCCACAATCCTTGCCGAGCACACTTCCCCCTATATCTGTAGTTCCCCGAACTACGTCGACTCTGACTTTCTCATACCTTTTGAGAATACGTAGGCCTAGGACCGCGAAGTCCTACTGAGTCCGATCTTTCTCTCTCTTACCTCTCATCTTCCTGTTTCTAACCCTTTTCTCTCCCCCTTTGGAACTTTTTTTATAGCATAATATTTAAGCAAATAAATTCACACGTCGACAAACAAATGGTTCCCATCGAGTACAATGGATGCGAGGGGTGCTAATACCTTCCCCTCGCATAACCAGCTTCCGAACCCGTTCTTGGTTGCGAGACCATCTTATCTATTTCTTTCTTAAGGTTTTCTCGATATTTTCCTTTCCCCTCATGGGATAAGTAAAGTTCGGTGGAGACTCTTCTGTCTATCTTTTTCGCCTTCCCGTCGTTGCACGATGCATTTTTCGAGTAGCGACAAGCACACACCCCATTGCCATTTTATTGTTTTTCAAAACAAATATAAAACAGGAATAACAGAGATCACAATATTTGAATACGAAAAAACGCCTTTTGATTTATTGATAAAATGCATGTACATAATCCAACAAGGCCCTGACAATAAAACCGCTATGCCCTGGGTAGGACATAGGGTTGTACAATGATTGGAAGAAAAAGTAAATCATTACTCTTCGCTTGTCATCTGGATGATATCCTTGACGGACCAGTTGGTAAGGCCCTCGCCTGGCTTGCTTGGCTGGATCCAAGAGTCGAGGTCACAATCGCTATCTTCGCTGTCTTCAGACACTGTGTTGATGCTTTCAAATATCACCCCGCCACTGGTAAACTGGATCGACCCTTTACCTCGAGACGCACTGCTAGAAGAAGAAGAAGCTTCAGCTCCAGGAGAATATCCCAACCCAAACTTATCTTGCTTGTTAGGTATCTCTAAAATTCGCCCCCAGCCTGGGGTAGATCCGGCTTGGACAACGGCCCGAGCTTCCTTGAATGAGGAGAGAGTCATCTCTGGCTTTTCAGTGACCACAGGAGCTACGTCCTTCACTTTAACGGCTTCGAATGCTTGGCATAGGGTTTCATGGATTTCCCCATCCATCTCAACATACTTGAAGGACGACAAATGGCTCACCATTATGTCTTCCTCGCCACACACAGTCACGATGCTACCTCCGACAGCGTACTTGAGCTTCTGGTGCAACGTGGAGGTCACGACTCCAGCAGCATGGATCCACGGCCGGCCCAAGAGACAGCTGTAGGCGGGCATGATGTCCATAATGTAAAAGATTGCGTTAAAGTGACGTTTAGTTCCATCAAACGCCTTCACAACCAGATCACTGGGTGTGCAAATCACTCCGCGAGTATCCAACTTCATTAATGCCTTCTTCGGAAGAACATTAAGTGACGAACCCGTGTCTACCAACACGTGCGACATAATCGTTCCCCTACACTCTATCGAGATGTGCAGGGCGCTATTGTGATTCCTCCCTTTCGGCGTCAGCTCTAGGTCAGTGAACCCTAGCCCATTTCCAGCATTTATGTGGGCTACGACCTCTTCTAGCCGATTTACCGATATTTCTTACGGTACATATGTGGCGTTCAACACCTTCAGCAGCGCGTTGCGGTGTGCTTCAGAATACAGCAACAGATTCAGGATGGAAATCTTCGAGGGCGTCTGACGGAGATGATCCACAATCTTGTAGTCACTCTTTTTAATCAACCGCATAAACTCCTCGGCGTCTTTGACAAGTAAGTCTTTTTCTGCCCCACGCGGGATCTCTTCAACGACTTTACTCTTACCTTTATCAGTTGCGTCAGCTCCGACCGCCCTGTCCGCCACGACCTCTGTTGGTGCAAACACTCTTCCGCTGCGAGTAATACCACTGATTCCCGCAAGGTTCTCCACAGACGACCCAAACGGCTCTAGCTCCAACTTCTGTCCATTGCAGTAGACTTCAGCCCCATAATGCCATGGGGCGGCATTAGTGCTTTCGAACGGTATTGGCCCAGCTTTGGTGATGGTAATCGTGGGTGGCCTAGGTGCAGAAATAGTGATCGTCTGGCGGGGGATGGTGATGGTGGCAACCTCATCATCTTGCTTCAGCACTACTTCTCCTGATCCGCTTTCGGCCCTCCGGCTAAACTGTAAAATCCCTTCAGTCATCAGACTTTGGATTCCCTCTATCAGCTGGTCACATCCATCAAGACTTGTCGCACAGCCCATACACAGCTCCCCACAGCCTGGGAAGAAACCTCTTTTCATCAGCTTAGCTTTAACAAAGCTAAGTGGTGTCTTCAGATCTCTGACGTCAGTCAACAAACCCAAACTCTCGTCTTCAATAATGGCGTTTACTCCACCCCCCCTATGATTCGGCATAGGGTTCTTCGTGACGTTTGGCACATTATCCGAGAAGTTGATGATCTTAGCGTCCACCATGTCCTGCACCTTATGCTTAAAGGCTTTGCAATTCTCTATTGTGTGGCCTGGTGCCCCTGAGTGAAACTCACAAGTTTCATTCGCGTCATAACCTGGCGGAGGTGCCCCTGTCAAGGGAGCCAAGGTTCTCTTTTGGATCAACTGTAGCTGAAGCAAAGTTTGCAATAGTTGCACGTACGACATGGGCGGTGTCTCGAGGTGACGGCTCGACAAAGGTGCCCTATTCTAATACTTTCTGTACCCTTGTTGATTAGGTTGCTGCTGCTGCTGCTGTGGCTGTTGAACTGCCGGGATAGTTATGTTGGCCACCTGTTGGTGAGGGCCTTTACCCTTCCTCCGAGCGTTGGTCACAGTGCTCGTTTCTCCTTCCCGTCTTTTGCCAGCATAAGGTTTCTTGCCTCCTCCAGCTGAGGATGAATCACCTTGAATTTTCCCCAGTTTGATCCCATTTTCGATGTGCTCACCCGTGATAATGAGATCTGAGAAGGTTCCGGACATACCACTGACCAACTTCTCATAATAAACCCCTGGGAGGGTAGCTACGAACATCTGCACAAGCTCACGTTCAACCATCGGCGGCTGAACCCTGGCTGCCAATTCACGCCACCGCTGGGCGTATTCCTTAAACCCTTCATTGTTCCTTTGCGACAAATTCTGCAGTTGGACTCGGTTCGGGGCCAAGTCGCTATTGTATTGGTAGTGGTGCATAAATTCTTCAGCAAGGTCCTTCCACGTGCGTACACTGGTAGGTTCCAGACTCATGTACCATTCGAGGGAGGGTCCGGACAGTCTGTCCTGAAAGAAGTGCATCAGCAACTTCTCGTCATCAGAATGAGCTGACATTTTCCTGTAATACGATCTCAGGTGGACGCGAGGGCAAGTTGTGCCCTTGTACTTTTCAAAGTCAGGTACCTTGAACTTGGGGGGCACCTTGAAATCAGCAATCAGTCCCAACTTGGACATATCAACGCCCAGGGTGTTCTGATTCTCGATATTCCTCATCTTATCCTCGAGTGCCTTGAACCTTAGACATGCTTCAGCATTCAGCTCTCCTTCAGCACCTCTCTGGGAGAACACATCGTCCTGACGATCTTCTAACCACGGCTGAGGCCCAAACAGATTCCCAACACCTGCATTGCTGTTGCCCAGCCCGACATTGACATTAGCTTCCAGACCCCCATTACCGACGCCCGTCGTGTTGCCATTGAGTCCCATACTAGCTATCACATTGCCGTTGGCACTGCCATTTCCCCCGGTCACGGGGACGCCATTCTGTGGAGTTTCAACTGGTGGAGGGGTAGGCATAGTCCCACCATGGAGTACGCCATTACTATCGACCCTTGAAATCAGAGGCTGAACCAAGGTTCTGAGCTGATCCTGGCTATTGGCGACCGCTTGCATGAGCTCCATGAAGTGGTCCATTCTTTCGCGGAGTTCTTGAACATCAGTTTGCACTTGCTTCATGATTCTGGTTTGATTAGCTCTGGTCGAATAGCGGTGGATAGGTCTCTGATCAATCCTGGAACAACCTGAAACAACCTGGAAACACAAAAGGGTTAGGAAAAATGACAAAGTGCTCGTTATGCAAATGCTTCATGCAGATGCAAACATGTGTCTGTGTGTTAGGGAGATTTCCCCCGATCCTAGTGCCTGAGTGCCAGTGCTGATAATAAGAAGTCTGAGTCCAGTCATGGAAATAACAATCTCATATGTAAAGAAAGCCCATCAAGGCAGTACACAACATCAGTGAGTACAAGATGAATCAACAGCGTGACCTCAGCCAACAAGCCTGGTGATGGTCATCATACAACAATGATCAAAACAAAAGGAATACAAACAGTCAAGCACGGCCACGGGCGCGATACTCTTCTAACAACTCCTTCGTTTCTGGGTGATCAGGTAGAGTGAGCAATCCTTCGACGAGTAACTACCTCTGCACAATGGTGTATTGAAGACCTTCGATCGAATCTTCCCATGCTCCTTCGCCGAAACAATCTTCTAGCTTCCGCTTCTTGGATTCAAACATCAGTTTGCGCTCCTTCAGGTTAGCAAGAGCTTTGTTGAGCTAGCCTTCGGCGGCATATCTGCGAGCGGTTTCTTCATCAAACCTCTTCTCACTAGCCTTCACCTGGGCTTTTAGCTTGGAAATCTGTTGCATCAGCTTATCCTCCCGCTCTTTCCTGGTGGCTAGGGAGGCCTTCCAGTGCTGGTTGAACTTGGATATCCTCCGATATGCTTCGTCCAAGTGCTGCTTCTTCGTGGCCATTACATCGTTGACAACTTTGAAGTCTTGACCCATGCGCTCACGCTCAGCTATCTTCTTAGTCAAGTCTGTACCTAGCCGGTTCACCAGCTCTGTCTGCCTCTTAAAGGAATGAACGACTTCGTTTCTCTCGCTTCGGAGCTGAGCCAATTCTTTCTCCAGTTCTTCATTTGCCCGCTTCAATTCATCTCGCTCAGCTAACACCTGATTATGCTGCTGAATGGGCACAGTAGTAGGTTCTTCAATCATTGGAGGGCTTTCTAGCTTGGCATGAGGAAACGACATCCCTATAGCATCTGCTCTGGCTCTGATCCAAGTCACATACGGAGGGTAGGCTTGATTATTACTTTTCCCCAGCAATGGTTTTCCCCTCTTACTGATGCCATTCCAGGCGCGCTGAAGCTTAGATAACAGATCCCCCTCTAGAAGGCCAGTGAGGTACAGAGATTCCTGCACCTCTTCATCCTTTGGCGGAGCTCTCAAAGCATATGCGAACTGTCGAACCAGCAAAGACGGATTATAGTTTATGCAGCCCTTCCTTCCTATCAAAGGTACGTTCGGAAACCCGCTGCAGCTGAAGATAATCTCGGTACCCAACCTATCTCTGTCGAACCAGTCAATATCCTCCGCTGATAGACTCATCAAACGCTCGGACCACTCAGCTGTGGCTGCAGACGAAACAAAGGGACCCCTCTTGGGCAGATGACTATCAAGCCATTTATAAAGCAAGGGCATACAACACGAGACATTCTTGCCCCTCCTGTTCTCGTTTTTGTAGTGGATGGAGTGGTAGACATCTCCTATCAAGGTAGGGACTGGATTCCCTGCAGCAAAGATGCGAAAGACGTCGAAGTCTATAAAGTCGGGCATATTGGGAAACAGAATGATGCCATATATGCACAGGGCGAGGATGACGTTGAACACGACCCAACATCCGTCTTTGGCGCACTGCTGAGCCTTTCCCACTAAGAACTGCAAGGAGAAACCGGGAACCTTGTTCCAATTAGACAATACCAACTCAGAGGCATCCAGATTAAGTGAATGAGCTAAACTAGCCAGATCAGGCTCAGCATCCATATGTACAAAAGGCATCTGCCTCTTGATAGGCACACCTAACAAATCAGCATATTCCTCTAGCGTGGGCGCGAGAACAAAATCCTGGAAAGTAAAGCATCTCAACGGAGGGTCGTAGAACTGCAGCAGAGCGTGCAATCCATTCAAATCGAACGCAAAAGGTTTATGAACCAAACTGAGCAATTTGCCGTAAGATTTTCTGAACCCATCTCTCAGAGAATCATCTGCTAAAGCAATCAAACCAGTCAGCTGAACCACATCAGGGGCAGGGAGCTTGTAAGCCACGGTCTTCCTCAGAGAACCCATAACAATACAATAGGAGGCAAGAAATCCTGGATCGGGGAAAACGGTACCTGCAACACAGACACACGTTAGTGAAATGCAAATGAGTATGCAAAGCAATGTAAAATGCAATCATGCGGCAGGAGATCAAGGCAACTGTGCGGCGGAGATTTTGTATCAACAAAATCATAATCCTGCTCTATCAAGAACCACCACTTTCTCTGATAAGAAGAAAACCCTGGTATCCGACCACAAATCTGCTCTGTCAAGAACACACACATATAGGACCATAAATCTGCTCTGTCAAGAACAAACATCTGATAATAAGGACCTCTGATACAGGACCAAAACTCTGCTCTATCAAGAACAAACATCTGATGATAAGGACCTCTGATGCAGGACTAAAACTCTGCTCTATCAAGAACAAACATCTGATGATAAGGACCTCTGATACAGGACCAAAAAACCTGCTCTGTCGAGAACACACATCTGATGATGAGATCTCTGATACAGGACCACAACTCTGCTCTATCAGGAACAAACATCTGATGATGAGATCTTCAAACCCCATTTATAAACCTGCTCTCTCAAGAACAAACATCTGGTAATGAGATCCTCTGATCCCAATCAAAATTGATTCACTGTCAAGAAAACCAGGTAGTCTGAAGGTCAAAGTTTCCTGCAATAAACCCAACCCTGCTCACAGGTATGGACCTAAACTGACTCAAGTTCGGCATCCTATGCGTTCATCAGCGTCACAAACATTCACGAGGGGTGATACGATACCCAGAAGGTGTGGCATCACCAGCTCATGAAGCGGCCTCACTCGGCTGAATCACAAATGATCGGTCCCCAGAGTCGACAATCCTCCAAACCAACAACCCCCTCAACCCAAAGGGTTGAAAAAGAAGCCAACCGGGAGAACCTCGTCTGAGCGTGGATTTCATGAGACATTAGTGCCTGCCAAGCAAGCACGCGCCCACTAATTTCCACAACTAATGCTATGTTCACTCAAGTCTGGGTCTGGCTTCTCACTCATCAGAATGCCCATCCCACAACAGCACAGATAATCATATCATACTGAAAATAAAGTGCGGGAAATAAAATGCGATAAATAAACACAACCCAACAAGTAATCATACAAGCGCTAGGATT
This sequence comes from Lathyrus sativus, assembly GCA_963859935.3. NCBI lineage: Eukaryota > Viridiplantae > Streptophyta > Magnoliopsida > Fabales > Fabaceae > Lathyrus > Lathyrus sativus. Next base: position 140,359,150 of record OZ012741.1, on the reverse strand, counting down.
GACTCTCGCAGGGGGACGTCGGATCCCCCAAACTAACTCGCATTCGGGACGTTGGATCCCAGGAAACTATCAAGTATCCCCAGCAGAGTCGCCAGCTGTCGTTTCTGCGAAAATAAGGTGCCGGCAGAACAGAAGAGTCGCCCACCTTTCATTATTTATCCCTCGGAACGGGAAAGGAAACGATCGGAAAAACCTAATGAAATAGGGTAAGACAAGGTCATCGCAACCATTGTCTGGGTTCGGGAGTCGGTTACGCAAGGGGAAGGTATTAGCACCCCTCACGTCCGTCGTACTCGACGAGATCCACGCTTGTTGTGTTTACTGGACGAGTTGGTTATATCTATCTACCTATCAAGGCTGGCTTAAAAGGAAAAGAAAAATGACTCGGCAAAGCGTCGCGCTTTATGCCTACGTATTCTCATCAGAGAATGAGAAATCAGAGTCAACGTAGTTCGACCTACTACGGGTTACGTACTCTCAACAGGTATGAGAGATCAGAGCTTACGTAGTTCGGGATAATACGGATTACGGGAATTCAGATTCATCTGTTTTATCGAGTAGGGTTAAACAACAGTTCCAGCAGTTAGGGACAAAGCCTGTTTGCGTTGGCGCTGAAGTTTAACGACACTCTTTTCTTCAGAAAAGCTTTCTTTGAATTATGGGCCCACGGGGCAAAAAGGTTTGAAGTTTATTTCCTGTCTTTTACGGAAGAAGTGTTTTTATTGTTGTTTGCAATTTCAATCGCACTAAAGACTATGACCTGAGAGTGAATGCGTTGCATGTCACCCAAAGGGTACCATACTAAACATCCAGACTGTTGAAAAGAAACTCTCCAACAATCCTTTCCCATATAGCTTAAGGCTCGTAACGTACGAAAGAAATCATTCCTGATTACTGTATCTTAAGCAGTTTTGAGATGAGAAGAGAACAGGCTCAACTAAAGGGAGACTATCAAGTCCTACTGTTGTCATGCCAAAGATTCATCCTATGGTTGAGGTTTGAAACAGGGAACTCCTAAAAGTTATCATACATAGGTTTCAACCTAAAGTTCTATCATCACTTCCTTATCAAAGGAAGTGAGATTCCTAGGGGATCATGTCAATGATAAACAGAAACAGATAAAGCATCAGCCTAAACAATAAACAGTAAACGATTATAAAATGCATGCAATGCAAGTGAGGGAGGAAATGTGTGTGGAGCAACAGCCTCCACAAGCTCATCTCAACCTCAAGCCAGAATGGATAATTGTAATCATACAGAGAAAATAAAACATGCTATCAAGCAAAATATAAGTGACTATAATCATACAGAAGAAAACAAAATAAAATTCTATCAAGCAAAATAAACCACATGGGCAAGGGAGCAGGGCTCTACCGAATACCCGCAAGCAAAGCCATACAGTAACAATACAAGCAGAGGGAGTAACTCAACCTCTAGTGCAATCAGGCTCCTGGATTAAAGTCAGTCTAATCATGGACTTATTCTAATGCATCAAGCAAGTCAAACAAGGCACATCAACAATACAGAAAAGAAAACAGACAAGAAAGCGGATCAACAACTCTCTCTCAATTCCAAGCTTCAGCTCTTCTGACAGCAATCCAGTCTTCAGACTTCAACCACCCTTCAAGGCTACCATCCTCCATGACAAGTATCAATTTTCTTCTCCAGGTTTCAATCTATCACACATAAGTTTCAACTTATCCTCCTTCTTCAAGCTTCAGCTCCTTAGACAGTTCCACCTTCAGGCTTCACTCTTAACTACAAGTATCAACTTGATTCCTTCAGGCTCTCCAATCATCAATGCAAATATCAACTTCTTCTTCTATTCCTCAGCTTCAGCTTTACACTCAATCTCAATTGAATCCTCAAGTAAGTATCAACTCAATCTTCAAGCTTCAGCTCTCTTTGCTTTACTAGTCTCAACTTGGTCTTCTTCTCCTACAAGCCTCAGCTTCCCAGAGTGGTCTTCAATCATCTGGAAATGTCAACTTCATCCTTCAATTCTTTTTCAAGCCTCAGCACTTCATTCAGTCTTTATTGGATCTTCAAGTATCAACCTGTTCTTCTTGCTCTTCAAGCTGCAGCAGTAATGGCAATGCTCAAGGAATCATCCTCTTCCACACTCTTAGGTGAAGTCTTCATCTTCAAACTCAAGTCCAACATCTCTCAAGATACTCAAACTAGAAGACAATTGATTTAATAGAGTGAGAGGAAATGATAAACAACTTACTGACAACCAAAGGAAGCCTGTAAGAGTTCATCATTATGAGAGACTGGTTCCCTCAAAGTTTTACTTCCCAGATAAAGCCACTCATCCTTCCAAAGGAGGGATGTGAATATCTGAGAAGGACTTTTAGTCATTGGGAGGAATGGAAGCACAAGATGCTTTCCATGTTTGAGGAAGAAATCATTCTAACTACAAGGCTTTCCCTATGTCCTATCTCCTAATCTTCATCAGACACCTTCAGGCACCAACCAAATCCAAAGCTCCAAGCAACTTCAAGCATCCTCTTCTTGTCTTCAACCTCACCCAAAGGCTAACCAAGCACAAACCCTAATCTAAGGGAACTAGAGAAGTTAAACTAGTTGATTTAGTAAATTAGGATCACCTAAAACCTAGTACTAAAGTTAGTCCTAACTAAGATACTAAAATCAATTGCAAAATCCTACAAAAATTACTAGGGGAACCTAGGTCAATCATGACTCTATCACATTAGTTTCAAAGATCAAACCATCAAATTGGACCTAGAACTAAATTCTACATTCTAAGGCATCAACCTAAAACCCTAAAAAGGAGGCATCTAAACATCAATCTAGAAAGCACACATATTTTCATCACAAAAATGTGAGAAAAATTCTATGGGATCATACATGTCTAACCTAATCACATACAAAAAATTAGGCTTAAATTCGTCACCATGAGATCATACAAAATTCCACAAAACTATGCATCAAACATGAACATTTTAATATCAATTAAAATGAAAAATTCCAATTAAATCAGAAATTATATGAAATGAAAATATTTTTTTTTCCTAAAAAATAAGAGACTCATTCATGATTAATATGCAAAAAGAATGGGTTTGATTGTATTAATATTCAATTAGTTATGATTTTTACAAAAGCCATGAATTAAATGGAAACTAAATGAAAATCAAATAAAAATAATGAAGCGCGCGGTGTGGATAGCAATCAGATACAGTTAAAAATCTGGGTTGGGCTCGCCGGGGGATGTGGATAGCACTCAGATCACTAAGCCCAAAGCACCAAATAAATGAAACGCAGCGTTTCCTTCAGAAACCCTTCACAACTCAGCTTTAAAACACAGCCCTTGGATCTTCTCACAGTCAATGGTCAAAACATGATCTGATGGTGAGAACTTCATCTTTCCCATTTCAAACGCCTGAGCTTCGCGCCCAGCTTCGGCCACCGTCGGTGGAGCTCCGATCGCCCCCTTCAACCCTAGTTCTTCCTAGAGGCCTCCAATCCAAGAGGTCAAAACATGAAACTCATTCCAAATCTTGCCACGAATTCAACCATATCATTAGTTTCCTCTGAGACCCCAAGAATCATCATCTCCCAATCTCAACCGAAAATGGTGATCTTCCTATTTTGTCTCTAATTGATCAATTAACCATCTGAATAACAGATGCACAAAATCTTCACTTCAAGCTCCCAAATCTTCTGGACACGATCACTGAACTTCCTCCTTGCTTCTGTATGCAAAAGATTCAATGGAAAGTGCTTCAATCTTGAAACACGATGATGAGTTGCAGATGCTGAAAACCACTTGCTCCCACACGATCTAGCCACCAATTCTTCTTGGAAGTGATCTGGAATCAATCCTTGATACTCATGGAAGAAGAATCAATCAAGAAAATGGAAGGAAATGGAGGGATTTGATGAAACCGATTGCACTTGCAAGCTATGAAAACTCAATTCCAAACTATGCCCAATCCTTCAATGATCACCAACCTCTGCCATGGATCCATTCTACTCAATATATAGATGAAGTTTGGATGATTTAAAACCCTCTAGACCCTTCCAATGAGATTTTCCACATCTCATGTCATGAGATTTTGAATCACTTATCATGACATGTACAACCCTTGCAAACAACTTGGAATTCATCCCATTCACTCTTAATTTCTCCCCTAGTGAGATATTAGAGGTGTTTAGCTTGCCAAGTTCCTTGTTCATGCCTTAATTTTGAGTTATGCATATGTTACTTAATATGCAAGTAAGTGCTTTTCAAAGCAAGTCCATAATTTAGACCTCAAATCAAAAATGTGGCTAAACCATTGTTTTTAAAATGTTTTATAGAGTCAAAATGATATATTACATGCCATGGTTTGGATGTGTAGGTTGAAAATATCAATTTCCAACTTTGGTTTATTTAACTTATGCCTTTATTTTAGGTCATTTTTGCAACTTTGAGCTACAAGCATTTCCAACATCTCATGACCTCCTTACTAAGCTTAAAACTTCATTTTGAACAAGTTTTATGTTGAAGATTTTTCCATTTGAAGCTTGGAAATAGGAGTTATGGCCTTATGCTTGAAATGACCTGTAATCTCCAAATGACCAAAATGCCCTTGACTTGTCAAAGCCATAACTTGAGTTCTACAAATCCTATCAAGGACTTCTAGTACTCTCTAGAAAGCTAAGAGGATAAGGAACAACATTCATGTTGACCAAAAGTTCATAGGTATCATCCTTCTTGGGCAAACGTTTGATGCAAGTTGGGTGACTTTCAAGGCCCCAGATTCACATACCTCAGATGACCTATAACTTGTCAAAGTCATAACTTGAGTTCTATAAACCCTATCAAGGACTTCTAGTACTCAAATTAAAGCTAAGAGCAAGCTCTACAACATTCATGTTGGGGGTAAGATGATATGACAATCACATCTTGAGCTAAACTTCCTTGAAGATAGGGGTCAAACTAGGGGATTTTACACTGTCAAGCCTTAGAAACCCTAGCTTGAAACTTCTCAAACTCTTCAATCATGATGATTTGACCTTGGAATCATCCTTATAGAATCTCAATGCATCAATCCATGATCACATGGCTCTTGAATTAGGTCTCAAACTTGTTCAAATCATCAGTTGACCTAAGGTTGACCCAGTCAAACCCTAATTACACCAATCATGGATGAGGCTTCTTAAACTTGCACCATGACCTATCTAGGCTTCATGATGGCTTTCAAGACATCTCATAAGCTCTCTCAAGGCTTCAATTCTTTCTTCATGGCTTCGGAATCATCTGAGGTCTTTCCACAACTCTCAAGTTAGGAGGCACACAACCTTGGTTTCAACCACTCTCTCTGAGGATCCTCTAACTTTTCTGACAAGGATATCAACCCTTGAACACTTGAATAGCCTTCTTGGCTAGCTTCATAGTCTTGTATAGATCTTGATTGGTACTCATACCTCTTGATCTCCTGCATACATGTCAATGAAATGCAAATGATAATGCTAATGTGAATGAAATGAAACATAAGCTAGGTAAAGAAATGTTGGTCAAATTTTGGGGTGCAACAAGATGAAACTTGTATCTTGAGATAAGTGGTCTTGAAGTCAGGCACTAAATAGGGGATTTTACCCTGAGAACCCTAGTTTAGCAACTCCTCACACTTGGAATTCTTCTTGAATTGATCTTGGAATATCACCTCATGTATCTCAACACAACTTTCCATGATAACAAAGACTTAGAGATGAGTCTTAATCTCCTTCAATTGCACAGTTGACTTAAGGTTACTCAGATGAAAACCCTAATTGTAACACCTTCAACTGTGGCTCTTCACACTTAGCATAATGACTTGACTGAGCTCCACCATGACCCTCAAGGCCTCCAATGAGCTCTATCCACACCCTATCCATGATCAAGACTTCACAACTCACTAATGGTCTTCAATTGGCTCCCCAAGTTAGGAGATGAACCCTACACAAGCAACCAAGCTTCTCAAGAACACAACCCTCTTCCTGATGACTTTGGTGACCTCTCAAGCTTGAATAAGACCTCTAGATAGGTTCCTCTTGATATAAACCACACTTGATCCCCTGCTAAATGAACAATGCTATGCTATGCAAATGTTAGATCAATGATATGCTAATGCAATGAAACAAAATCCAAGTAAGAAAAAGGTTAGGCAAATTTTGGGGTGCAACAGCTGCCCTTATTCAAGCGACTTGGACCTGACTGGATGAAAAGCGAATGGCTTTCAGACAATCAAGGTAAAAGACAGTTGAATACCAAAGAACCCGAAAATTTTCTAACCAAAGAAATAAACTGCACAAACTGCTTGGGGAACAAAATCCAGAAAATTGAATCCGGTTGTCACGACAACAACCGATCAATCATCAGATACAGAACCTGATTTCAACATCAACCACCTGTGTGACGCCACATGCATTGAATCATCAATCAATCTTCAAATGTACGCTGCAATAAGCGGGTACCGAGCCATAAGACTATATCAAAACATTATCCTTGATCTTTTGTTTACGAGGAAATGAGCATAGCACTAAATAAAAGTGCTAATCTGGCATCCAAAGACTTGAACGAACAACTCCACGGGACCGACTCTGTCAACACGGGTAACCACACCGTCAACACGGGCAAAAATCTCCGTCAAACCGGGTAAAATCTCCGTCAACACGGGTAAAAATCTCCGTCAACACGGGTAAAAATCTCCGTCAACACGGGTAAAAATCTCCGTCAACACGGGTAACATCTCCGTCAACACGGGTAACATCTCCGTCAACACGGGTAACATCTCCGTCAACACGGGTAACATCTCTGTCGACACAGGTAACAACTCCGTCAACACGGGTAACATCTCTGTCAATACGGGTAACAATCTCCGTCAACACGGGTAACATCTCCGTCAACACAGGTAACATCTCTGTCGACACAGGTAACAACTCCATCAACACGGGTAACATCTCCATCAACACGGGTAACATCTATGTCGACACAGGTAACAACTTCGTCAACACGGGTAACATCCCCATCAACACGGGTAACAACTCCGTCAACACGGGTAAAATCTCCGTCAACACGGGTAACATCTCCGTCACCATGGGTAACATCTCCGTCAACACGGGTAACTTCTCCAAAGGTTTAATCCATGAGATCTTTTAATGCTAACGTAACAGCAACCCGAGGAAAACTCTACTGGGGAAATTCTTACGTTAACTGCCAGATATCCATCTTGACAACAGGTAATGACTTTAAAGGTCCAATCCATGAAATCTTTTAATGCTGGCGTAACAGCAATCTGAGGAAAACTCCGTTGGGGAGGAAGAGCAACTCAATCAAGCAACCCTGATGAGGGACACATGATAGGACAAACGTTATCATCACATATCTCATGTCAACATTTGAATATTCAAAAACCATCCTGCACAAGAATTCCAATTGCCTGCAGGGAAAACACCTGAAAACAAAGAGGTAACCGACCTGGCTTATGTTTCAAAATGCACATGTTTGAAAAAATTGCGTAATGCTCCACACGGAATGGAAATGCTACGCGTTTGGGGTAGATGCTATGCACGATGCAAATACAAAGAGGCGTCGCCGCAAAATAAATGCCGGAGGAATGGAGCCAAACTTCTGTTGGGGGAAGACACAATCCTGCTGGGGATATCTCAAAATATCCGGAGTTACGAACTCTGCAGACAACCTGGTTGTACCCTGTGAGGACTTCACTAGGGATCAAGTGTACACACGACCAACGCTGGGGATGCACATCAATGCCTGACTGCTTGCTAGCTCGCATCCAACTCTCCTAGGGATAAAAATGCGACTTCCATCTGCTGGGGAGGAATAAGATCACATAGAACCTGCTCCTACGTTAAGGGACTCCGGCTGGGGAAAAACGATCCCTTGGCTGTTCGCTTCGAAGGTAACGACCCTGCAAAACATGAACAAAACAAGACATCCTATACAAAAGGAACTACCTTAGTCCATATCCATGACAAATGTTTAGTTAATTCAAAGTTTTAACAATTATTGGCCGAGGCCTGCAAGTTTATGTACGTGCAAGTTTATAAAAAACATTGGTGTTTTCCACAAACAAAATAGTAAAAGTTCGAACAAACAACAAACATCAAGTACTGAATAGTATGCGTTTATTGATAACGGGCCTGCAAAATAGGCAAATTTTTTACAATGGATGCAACCCCTGAAAAGAGGAAGTTACAAAAACCAATACAAATATGTACAGAGGTACAAAGAAATTTGTATACATGTCGGTAACGTGGTACAGACAAACACCGTGAGCTGATCCTCCTATGACTCGCCTGACTCCGACGCTTTCCCGATGCTCCGTCCTCAGAAGACATTGACTTTGATAATCGACCCTCAGGTTCTCCCAAACCACTAAGCAATGCAGTATCAAACTCGGACCACAGTCATTTGCCTTTTCAATCCCTAACTTTTTCCTGAATCGCCCTTTCGGGTTTTCAATTCACCGGGATACCCTTTTTTGCCGAAGTCGCCTTTTCAGGTTTTCGACTTCGCGGGCGTACATCTTTTCAATTTTTATCCCTAATTTTTTCCCGAACCTTTTTCTTCTTTTTCTTGGTTCGCCAGGATGCCCCATTTTTTCCTGGACTTTCTTTTTTTCTGTCCAGCGGGTCTCTTTAAGCAAAGTATTTTTTAACTGCGTTTGAGTTCACAGGGGATGTAAAATCTTCGCCATCAATGGTGGACAACAATAAGGCTCCTCCGGAGAAGACCTTTTGAACGATGTACGGACCTTCATAGTTGGGAGTCCATTTGCCCCTGTGATCTGATAGTGGTGGGAGAATCTTCTTCAGCACAAGATCGCCTGTCTGAAAGCTTCGAGGGCGCACCTTCTTATCAAAAGCTTTCTTCATCCGGCTCTGATATAACCGACCATATGCGATGGATGCCAGTCTCTTCTCGTCCATCAAACTGAGTTGATTCAGTCTATTCCTTATCCACTCTGCCTCATCAAGTTGGACATCGAGCAAAACTCTCAAAGAAGGAATCTCAACTTCCAATGGTAGGACAACTTCCATACGATATACCAGTGAGAAAGGTGTTTCCCCGGTTGATGTGCGTATTGTCGTACGATAACCATGCAATGCGAAAGGAAACATCTTTGCCAGTATTTGTATGTCACAACCATCTTCTGAACAATCTTCTTGATGTTCTTGTTGGCTGCCTCGACGGCGCCATTCATCTTGGGCCGATATGGAGACGAGTTGTGGTGCTCAATCTTGAAATTCTGGCACCATTACTTCATCATATTATTATTCAAGTTTGAACTATTGTCAGTAATGATTCGTTCGGGGATTCCGTAACGACAGATGATTTCCTTTTTGAGAAATCGGGCCACTACTTGCTTGGTAACATTAGCGTAAGACACTGCTTCGACCCATTTGGTGAAGTAATCGATAGCTACCAAGATGAACCGGTGTCCGTTGGATGCAGTGGGCTCAATTTTTCCAATCATATTGATGCCCCACATGGAGAATGGCCACGGGGACGCCATAACGTTCAAAGGGCTCGACGACACATGAATCTTGTCTGTGTAAATCTGGCATTTATGGCACTTCTTTGCAAACTTGAAACAATCTGTTTCCATCGTCAGCCAATAATACCCTACTCGCAATAACTTTCGAGACATAGCATGTCCGCTGGCGTGCGTGCCGAAGGTACCCTCGTGGACCTCCTCCATAAGCAGATTCTCTTTTTTCTCATCCACACATCGCAATAGCACCAAATCGTGGTTTCTCCTATACAGAACACCATCTGGATTCAAGTAGAAGTTGCCAGCCAATCTCCTAAGAGTCTTCTTATCGCGGCTGGATGCCCCAGTCGGATACTCCTGGTTCTTTAGGAAATTTTGGATGTCAAAATACCATGGTTTGCCATCGGAAGCTTCCTCAATGGCGAATATGAAAGCGGGCCTATCAAGGCGAGAGATAACGATTCTGGGAACATCATTCCCGAAATTAACTTTGTACATTGAAGACAACGTTGCAAGAGCGTCTGCCATCTGATTTTCTGCCCACGACACAAGGTGAAATTCTACTCTGTCAAAGAAGGGCAACAACCTCCTTGCATAATTCCTGTACGGTATCAGATTAGGCTGCCGAGTCTCCCATTCTCCCTTGATCTGGTTCACGACTAGGGCGGAGTCTCCATACACATCAAGATTTTTAATTATCAAATCAATAACCTCCTCGAGACCCATGATACACGCCTCATATTCAGCCTCATTGTTGGTAACTGGAAACGTCAATCGGGCAGTGAACGGGATGTGCGTCCTATGGGGAGTAGTAACGATTGCCCCAATTCCACTTCCGTATGAATTAACAACCCCGTCAAAAATCAATTGTCATTGGGAACTCCGTTCAGGACCTTCACCATGCAACGGCTCCTCGCAGTCTTTAATCTTTATGTACATGATATCCTCTTTAGGAAAATCAAACTTCATCAGCTGGTAATCATCAATTGGCTGCTCGGCCAGGTACTCTGACAGCACGCAACCCTTGATAGCCTTTTGCGAAACATACTGTATATCGTACTCTGTCAGTAAAATTTGCCATCGGGCAATCCTTCCAGAAAGCGCCTTCTTTTCGAAGACATATTTGATCGGATCCATCTTCGAAATCAGCATGGTTGTATGATTTAGCATGTATTGTCTCAGACGCTTGGCAGCCCAAGCAAGTGCACAACACGTCTTTTCGAGCATTGAGTAACGAGATTCACAATCTGTGAACTTTTTACTCAAATAATAGATCGCATGCTCTTTTCGTCCAGTCTCGTGATGTTGACCGAGAACACAACCCATGCTGTTCTTGAGAACCGTCAAGTACATGATCAGTGGTCTTCCGACTAATGGGGGTATCAATACCGGAGGTTCCTGCAAGTATTCTTTTATTCTTTCAAATGCCTTTTGACAATTTTTGTTCCAGACAATCGCCTGATCTTTTTTCAACAGTTTAAATATCGGCTCACACGTGGCTGTAAGGTGAGATATGAACCGGGCAATATAGTTCAACCTCCCCAAAAAGCCACGAACCTCTTTCTTTGTTTTAGGCATTAGCATTTCTTGTATCGCTTTTATTTTTGCTGGATCAACCTCAATCCCTCTTTCACTAACAATAAACCCCAATAGCTTTCCAGATCTCACCCCGAAGGTACACTTATTAGGATTCAGCCTCAGCCTGAATTTCCTAAGCCTCTCAAACAATTTCAGAAGATTCACCAGATGCTCTTCCTCTGTCTGGGATTTGGCAATCATATCGTCAACATAGACCTCAATCTCTTTATGCATCATGTCATGAAAGAGTGTCGTCATAGCACGCTGATATGTTGCCCCAGCGTTCTTCAAACCAAAGGGCATCACTTTGTAGCAGAACGTTCCCCACGAGGAAATGGAAGTTGTTTTCTCCATATCCTCCGGCGCCATCTTAATCTGATTATAGCCCGAAAATCCGTCCATGAAGGAAAACACAGAGAATTGAGCAGTATTGTCGACCATTACGTAAATATGAGGAAGCGGGAAATCATCCTTAGGGCTCGCCTTGTTCAGATCCCGATAGTTAACACACATCCGTACCTTACCATCTTTCTTTGGTACAGGTACTATATTGGCGACCCAAGGAGGGTAAGTTGTAACAGCTAGAAAACCAGCGTCCCACTATTTCTGCACTTCCTCTTTAATCTTTACGGCCATATCTGGTTTCGTTCTTCTGAGCTTTTGCTTGACTGGCAGACATTCTTCATGCAATGGCAAGCGGTGGACCACAATATCAGTGTCTAACCCAGGCATATCATCATAAGACCAAGCAAAGATGTCACTATACTCATGAAGCATCTCGACAAATCTTTGCTTGATATCGCTTTGCAGCGCAGCCCCGATTCAGACATTCCTGACAACTTTTTCGGAACCCAAATTAACGACCTCAATTTCCTCTTGATGAGGCAAAATGACTTTCTCTTCTTGTCTCAACAGTCGAGTCAGCTCTTTTGGTAAGTCGTCGTCCTAAACAATCTCTTCTTTGGCTTAAAATATTGGGTGCTCAAAGTCGAAGCGAGTCATAGGGAGTTCTTGATTGGTGTCATCTGAAATATGGATCCTGCAAGAGAAAGGGTTAAATGCTTCAAATGATATGCAAGCGAAACATACAACCACATTGCCATTTTATTGTTAAAAATAAAAATAGAAAAACAGGGATCACAACATTTGCATGAGAAAAACGCCTTTATTTGATGATTAAAGCAAAGCATACACATAAACAAGTAGGCTCTGAAATAAAATCCCTATGCCCCGGGTAGGACATAGGATTGTACAATAATCGAAAAAACAAGGCATTACTGTTTCGTCGTCACTTAAATAAAGTCCTGAATAGACCAGTTGCATAGGCTTTGTCCTGGCTCGCTGGGCTTGATCCATGAATCCATGTCACAATCGCTATCTCCATCTTAACTCTTAGACACAACATTAATCATTTCAAAACTGACTCCTCCTGGAGTAAACACAATCGGCCCCTTGAATTTTGGCGCGCTCTGTGAAGAAGATGACGACGACGGGCGATATCTGTCGCTACTCGAAAAAATGCAACGACGGGGAGGCGAAAAAGAAAGGACAGAAGAGTCGCCACCGAACTTTATTTATCCCATGAGGGGAAAGGAAAATATCGATAAAACCTTAAGAAACGAATGGATAAGATGGTCTCGCGACCAAGAACGGGTTCGGAAGCCGGTTATGCGAGGGGAAGGTATTAGCACCCCTCGCATCCATCGTACTCGATGGGAACCTTTTGTTTGTCGATGTGTGAAATTTATTTGCTTAAATATTATGCTATAAGAAGAGTGTTCCAAAGAAGAAAGAAGGGTAACGGAGGGGAGGGGAGAAAGAACGGACTCGGTAGGACTTCGCGGTCCTAGGCCTACGTATTCTCAACAGATATGAGAAAATCAGAGTCGACGTAGTTCGGGGCTACGGATATTGGGGGGAATGTGCTCGACAAGGATTGTGGCCCTTGTGCCTACGTATCTTTACTTGAACGAAGTAAAGAATCAGAGCAGCCGTAGTTCGGCCTACGGTTTGTTAATGTTTTTTATGGATGATGCTATCGTGCGCATTCTAGCAGTTAGGTGTTTTGCTGCTCGCTCGTTGGAGACTTAGGCATTACCTGTTTACGGTAGAACGGACGTAGCATATCCTTTTTTGAAAGATCGATTAAGTTTTCGCCACTCGGGGCAAGAAGTCACATTTGATTGATCTGATTGTTTTTTAAGGGGCAAGACAGGTCCTCGGATAGTAACCCCTACGGGTAGCACCCAATTCTTTGTCTCAAAGTTTTTTGTTATAACAAGGTGTGGCGAACGAGGCGTCTTCGTATTGAAAGACGAGCGTCGAAACCACCCTCACTACAGTGGGCATCCCGACGCTCGGAGAAGAAGAGGTCTAAACCCAATCCGCTCTCTTTAATTCAATGCGAAGAGAACTTCATTCTCTTATTAAGGTGTTTTTGGTTTTGAACGGTAAGTGCTTTGCGACAGAGAACCCTACGGTAAACGTCAGCACTCGGGATAGGAGAAGGCCTACGCCTAACCACTCCACGACCATTCAAGTTTTATTGTGAAAAGAAATTGAAAATGCACTCGGTACGGGGCCGAGGTTTTAGGTGTGAAAGGTTACGGAAGGAAGTTGTGAAAGGAGAAGTGGTGGATGGAGGCGTGTCTTCGCATTAAAAGACGAGTATCGAGACCACCCTCACTACAGTGGGCATCCCAACACTCGAAGAAGAAGGGGACTACACCCAATCCTCTTATTTTAATATTAAGAAACAGTTATTTTGAGAAGCGTTACAAAATACAGCGCGCACAAACCCTAATAGAGGGTTGATCCTCAAGTAAATCAAAAGGTCTTTAAGAAAACATTGACTTGAAATATTGCTTTATTAAATGAAAGTAATTAAAATGAAGAGTAATTTGCAAGAAGAATGAATTAAAAATGATCAAGTATGCCAAAGTTATGATATTCTAAAATGTTAAGTTAAAACAAGGTAAAATAAATATTTAAAACGCAAGGGGTGGGGTTTGAACCCACCCCCTTCAGATTCTCAAGCCAATCACGCCACCACTAAGCCACTCAGCGCGCATGTTATAAGTGATGGGAAGAAGAAATATAAAAGAGATGAGAGTGAAATATAAAGGAAAAAAAAGAAAAGGAAAGAAAAAGGATGGTTCTGTCCAACACAGGATTCGAACCATGTACATTAGGGAGAACCACACGCTGCCTTACCACTGGGACGGTGGTATTTCTAGTGATTAGAAAGGAAACAGAATATATATACATGGCAAATTTGTAATCATAGCTGGATAAAAAGAAAATAAAGAACAACAAGTTATCACATTTGAACCAATGTTGGACCTTAGCCCTGTTATGACAGCAGCTTGCAAATAATGTACCATGCCACAAGATCATGATTTCACCCCACATTAACAAAACAAACACACACAAAAAAAAAGATTGGACAGCACATTCAATTCTACCCAACTAGCAGCAAAACGCAACTAGCCTTGAACAAACTTTCTTACTCATCCAAATTTTAAGCAAACCATATCTACAAAATCCTGATAAAACACCCAGCAATGATTCAAGCAAAACTCAAGATTTCAAACCAAAGATGGAGCAAAACAAAAGTGCATCAAGAATAACAACTTTACAAGCTAAATGACAACAATATGTAGAAAGTAACCAAAACAGCAAGGCAAAATTGCCAACAACCTGTTCAAAAAAAAGCTGGCCAACCAATGTCAAACCATTTACAAATCCTCTCTTGAATACAATCCTCAAAACTGACACTACTACCTCTAGCAAGCATCAACAGTATGTATATAAATCCAAAATGGGCATGAGGCAAGACACTATGAGTTTGCAATATGAGCCAAAACCAAATCTTATGACAGCAATGCGTATACCATGCGAATTGCAATTAAATCGATATTCCAATCATATATTAACAATTACACAGGCACTGCACTTGACAGAATCTCATACAAGTATTTCAACAGGATTTAATTCCAAACAGCACAATGATGGTTTAACACATGTGATAATCAAAGCAAAAGTTGAAGCCCAAACATGTACCAGCGATTTTTTAGAAACAAGACAGCATTACATCATGAATTTGCACACAAGCCAAAGTTCACATTCATGACAGCATTGTATACCACATTTATTGCAAATACAAACTGGTTTCAAACATATATAATAATCCAACACTGCATCATGCCAAAATCCTAGCAGTTACATGAAACAGATTTTTTCAAACAAAACAAACAAAGCAAAAGGTAAAGCAAATGTCCAGCAAAAAGTCAAACCAGTAATGTTGTGTTCTAACAAACACCAATCAGGGCAAATGAACCATAATCACCATGAAGACATCTTACTCAAATGGCTTCCTAAGCTGAACAGAAATTAAGCAAATAAAATTAAATGACAGCAGCAACAGTAATCAGTTAGATCAAAGTCCACATGATAAAGACTTAATGATTCTTCTGTCAACTAAACCCAACATCCAAGACCAAAATGCAGTATGACAGTCCACAATTGATGGTATCAATATCAGGTCTCACACAAACAGCATCACAAAATGAACAAAAATCTAATCTCCACATAATCCAGACATCAAACAGCATTGATCCCTAATGGATCCAAAACTCAAAGCAACAGGAAATTAGTAAACTCAAACAACCAATCCAACTGGTCCCTCAATAATTTCAAATCAAGTGAAAGCTGAAGTACATGTGAATTATTAAAAAAAACAATCAGATGAAACAAACAAACACAGTAGCTTTGCTGCTAACACCTAAAGACAACTTTGCTGATCTAACCACTAAGCCAAAAGGCAAGATGCTAATGGTTCTGGCTCAATTTGGAACTCAAATAACAGTTTTTTTTTTATGCAAAGGAAAAGCTTCAATCATACTGTTATCACAGCACTCAACAAAACCAACAACAAGCCACGCCAACTAGTTCAAGTTTTAAGAACAACAAAACAATTATCATCTTCAAACCAAACAAAATAAATATTGACTTAAGTTCTAGACATAATTACCACAAGATGATGAATGTATGAGATGACTTTAATGACCAAGTGAAAAATGTGGAAGTAAATAACAACAGCTTAACACAAAACTCAAGATGCACCAAGCACTTAACAGTGTGTTTTGGTGAACATATGTGCGTGTAATGCAAGTGCAAACTGACTTGACCAATTTATGGAATTTATTGCAGCAGAAAGTAGTTACAGCAACAAGGCAAATAAGTGAGCATGGTAACAGATAAGATTGGCTCAACTCAAAGCAGACATTCAAAACAAAATGAAATGCAAAAATGCTGTGAATCTAAAATGGATACCACAATTTAGCAAGCAGTAACAGCACACCAATCAGGGATAAAAAGACAACACACTCCTAGCATACTCACTCAGCCTACCAATTCAAAAGGCAACCATCTTATACATTTCTACGCATACACCTTGAACCTGACAGAAGCAAAACCTTACAGCAAAAACAGACAGCAAAACTTGACCTCACAAGCTAGACATCAAATGGAAATTCTAGTAGCATTCAGCAATGTTCATTTAAAACTGACAGCAGCATGGTATAGTTGACCAAAGTACATATATGATAAACAAAACAGCAATCTTATACTAAGCACAAAAATACCAAACACATGTCTGAACCTCAAATAACAACAAAATCTCCTAGCATGAAAACAAAACAAAACTGGCTACAAAGCATGTCACCTACAGATTCATATAACCACATCAGGACCAGTCATACATCAAAAACCAAAGCTTCTTTTGAATCTTAAATGAATTTTCTTTAAGACCAAATATGATTGTCCAAGAACCTTAAGCAACAAAATATATCTTGAAGGCAGCACAGAGCAAAAGACAGTGTATTTTTATGTTAGCACAAGACACCATATCATGGCCAACATTTAACCAGATGGACCTTAATATTTTATGAACTTAAACAGGGCACATAGTTTACCAAACTTAGATTTACATGACTCAACACAACCAAAACAAAACACCAGCAATTGAAATAATTCTTCTAAGTCTTTAAATGAAGTTGAAGCAATAAGAGATTAACAACCCTAGGTGGCTAATAGTCCAGATCAAAACTTGAACAGTCATACACAATAGATCCATAAAAAAAAAGGTCCTAACAATAGGCATCCTGTTGTACAATACAACAACCCATCACAGAGTTGGGCACAAACACATCCCACTAATGATTCAAAGCTCAATGATCAAACCAAATAAACAGGACAAAACTCCCACATCATTATAACTCAAAAAAAATGAAAACTAAGACTCTATAAGTTCACCCAAGTGTTAACCAGGAAAGGTTTCAAACTTAAAAATCCAACAGTGTTCCTAGACATCAAACTCAGCAGATATCAAATACATTACTCAGAGCATATAATAAACACATTTTAAAGCTGTTATTAGGATGCAAGTAAAACCATATGAACACATTTAGCATTTCCAGTATATACAGAGTTCATAAACAAGCTCAGTAAACCCTAATCATTGGTCTATGCGTACAATGAGAATGAGGACCAACATTTCATACCTAGCAATAAAAGCTGGAAAATCAAGGAACTCTGCAAACCCACTCTTCAGAGCAACTCCAGGAACCTCCCCTCTCTCAAAGATACTTTTTCTTTCTCTCCAAAGACAATCCTCTGGCCGCTGCTAAACCCTTAGGTTTTTTTTTAACTTCCAACTTATCCCTTATATATCCTCTGATTTGAGATTTGAATTTTTCCCTCTTGCTGAGCTCTCTTGTTTCACGTGGCTTTTCTTGTCTTGTGGTGTGGTAGCTGCTCAGGCTAGGGTTTGGTGGTGGCTGCTTGTTCGCCCAAATTGGTGAAAGAGGCAGAGAAACACAGGGCTTGGTACTCTTGTGGTTGGCCTTGAAAAGGAAAGAGGTAGTACGCTCCAATTATTTCACCATTTCCCTCTTATCTTGCAATTTCAAACATAACTCATCCAATACACCTCTATCATCAAACCCAAAAAACAACAAATTAATCCTTGCGAAGAGGTGATTAGGATTGAGCTTTGTTTCGTTAAAAATGGTGATGTCTTGCTCTATCCTCCCTCCTTCACGCACAAAATGTTTTGCTTTTCACCTTCTGCCCAGCCACGAACAAAGCAAGGTATGTTATTAAACTGGGGTGGGATAATCACTGGATGTATCGCCACCCCAGTGGTTAAGTCATGCGCGCGTTTTCCCTATGGTCATAGGTTCGAATCCTTGGTGGGAGCAGAATCCACCAATTTTTATTTTCACGTGCCTCTATTTTTCTTGTAAAATGTATAGTTTTTTTTCATCTCTTGGTAATCAAAAGCGTGCTTCTAGCCAAGTGGTAAGAGTGAGTCTTGGTGGAACAAGAGGTGGTGGGTTCAAACCCCACCTTGTGCACTTGTTTTATTTTATTTATTTTTCTTAGGAAAATGACCTTCTCATTTTCCACATTATTTTTAAATACACTTCTTTTTTCTTCTTCTCCTTTTTTTTTTATATCCCTGTAAAAATGCAAATTAAAATATGCTATGTAATGTTTTTATGCCTTATGTTGATGCAGATGAAATACAACACATGCCAGAGTGGTTGGCCAAATTTGGGGTATAACAGCTGCCCCTATTCAAACGGCTTGGGCCTGAAGGGATGAATGCGAACGGCTTTTCGAACATTCAGGGTAAAAGACGGTTTGAATACCAAAGAACCAGAAATTTGCCAACCGTAGGGGAAAGAGGAAATGCGAACAAAGGTCCGAAGATAACCTGCACTGATCGCAACGGCTGATTTGTTGGGGAAAGCTTAACCAGACAACTATGTGGGGAACGAGCGCCCATCAAAGGATAACATTCAAAATATCGACCGAAAGTCGGAATAACAAGCTACTAACCAAGAGTTAGGATCGCTTAGAAAGATCATCGACCAAAAGTCGGGAAAAGCTACTAACCAAAAGTTAGAATCGCTTAGAGAGAATAACGTCGACCAAAAGTCGAGAAAAGCTACTAACCAAAAGTTAGAATCGCTTAGAAAGAATAACATCGACCAAAAGTCGGGAAAAGCTACTAACCAAAAGTTAGAATCGCTTAGAGAGAATAACATCGACCAAAAGTCGGGAAAAGCTACTAACCAAAAGTTAGAATCGCTTAGAAAGAATATCATCGACCAAAAGTCGGGAAAAGCTACTAACCAAAAGTTAGAATCGCTTAGAGAGAATAACATCGACCAAAAGTCGGGAAAAGTTACTAACCAAAAGTTAGAATCGCTTAGAAAGAATATCATCGACCAAAAGTCGGGAAAAGCTACTAACCAAAAGTTAGAATCGCTTAGAGAGAATAACGTCGACCAAAAGTCGAGAAAAGCTACTAACCAAAAGTTAGAATCGCTTAGAAAGAATATCATCGACCAAAAGTCGGGAAAAGTAAACTCTGTTAGGGAGAGTGATAAGATGAACACAACTGCCAATGATCTTTGCTGGAGATTTGTATTCCATACAGGCTTGATAAATATACTGATAACTGCCGGAGATGCGCTTGGGAATAAAAAGAATAACAACCTGGCATATGTTTCACATGCGTATGTTTGAATATGGCGAAATGCTCCATACGAAATGGAAATGCTTCGCATTTGGGTAGATGTTATGCATGAATGTAGATGCAAATGGATCTCTTTATCAAAATAAACGCTAAAGAAAAAGGGCCAACTCCGTTGGGGCGATGTCTGATACGCCTAGCGCAAGTAAAATCATGCTGGGAAAACAAGCTCCGGATAGCCTCCGAGGAACAACTGGGTAAAACTGCTCTGCTAAGCACATAGTCCACCCTGCTGGGGAAATCAAATGTGAATGATTAAACAGAATAACTCTACTGGGGAAACAACAGCTGAGCGCTGTGAATTACTCTCTTCTGCTGGAGATTGAATCCACTATCTGCTAGGGATATTGAACAAGATTTACTGGGAGATTATCCCACACTCTCTCTGCTGGGGGATGGAGATTAACGATCTCTGCTTGGGGACAACAATAAATAGACAAAAGTGTTGTACGGCCAACGCCAAATTGTCAATTGTGACCTTAGTTAAAAATCAAATGTCTTGATTAACAATTAGAAAAGCCCACACGTTTTATGTATGCAATTTCTTTTCTCATCAAAAATGTTAGACGTCTTTCGTAATCAAAATGGTAAAAGTAAAAAACGGAATAGAAAGCTTTTTCTGAATAGTACGTTTTATTGATGGAAGGCCTAAAAATAGGCAAATTTACATCGGATGCAACTCCTGAAAAGAGAAAGCTGCGCAAAAAGCTAATTTGCAGGAAAAGAAATACAAAATGTCGGCAATGTGGTACAGACAAACACCATGTAACGACTCATCCATGACTGGCGTGACTTCGACGCTCTCCGATACTTTAACTTCCGAAGAGATTGATTTGAATGGTCGATCTTCGAGTTCTCCCTAGAATCCGTTATGCTTGTGGTAATCAACGCGCAGGCCGCAGTCGTTTGCTTTAAAATCCCTAATTTTTGCCTGAACCGCCCTTGCGGGTTTTCGATTCACCAGGATACCCATTTTTGCCAAAGTTGCCCTTTCAGGTTTTCAACTTTGCGGGCTCACATTTTTCTTATATCCCTAATTTTTGCCCGAACCTATCTTTTTTATGGTTCGCCGGGATGCCTCATTCTTGCCTGGATACTCTTTTTCTTTCCAGCGAGTTTTCTTAAGCAAAATATTTTTTGACTGCGTCTGCGTTCACCGAGGATGTAAAATCTTCACCATCCATAGTCGAAAGTAGCAAGGCTCCTCCTGAGAAAACCTTTCGTACCACATAAGGACCCTCATAGTTAGGAGTCCATTTGCCTCTGTGATCATTCTGCGGTGGGAGAATTCGCTTTAACACCAAGTCGCCTGTCTGAAAGCTCCGAGGACGTATCTTTTTATCATAGGCGCTCTTCATCCTCTTCTGATACAAACGACCATACGCGAGAGACGCCAATCTTTTCTCATCCATCAAACTGAGCTGATTCAACCTGTTCTTTACCCATTCTGCTTCATCTAGTTTGACATCAGCCAGTATTCTCAGAGAAGGGATCTCAACCTCCAATGGCAGAACAGCTTCCATGCCATATACTAACGAAAAAGGAGTTGCCCCAGTTGAAGTGCGTACCGAAGTACGATATCCATGTAAAGCGAAAGGCAACTTCTCGTGCCAATCTTTATAGGTCACCACCATTTTCTGCACTATCTTCTTAATGTTTTTGTTAGCCGCTTCCACCGCGCCATTCATCTTCGGACGATAGGGAGAAGAATTATGATGCTCGATTTTGAAGTCCTGGCACAGTTCCTTCATCATCTTGTTATTCAAATTAGAACCATTGTCAGTAATGATCTTTTCGGGTATCCCATATCGACAGATGATATCTCTTTTGATGAATCGGGCCACTACCTGCTTTGTGACATTGGCATAAGAGGCCGCTTCGACCCATTTGGTGAAATAATCAATAGCCACCAGGATAAAACGGTGTCCATTGGACGCGGTCGGCTCGATCTTTCCAATCATATCAATGCCCCACATGGAAAAAGGCCACGGCGACGACATGACATTCAAAGGACACGGCGGTACATGAATCTTGTCGGCATAAATTTGACATTTGTGACATTTCTTGGCGTACTTGAAGCAATCTGACTCCATAGTTAACCAATAGTATCCTGCCCTCAACAATTTCCGAGACATGGCATGCCCACCTGCATGTGTTCCGAAAGCACCTTCGTGGACCTCTTCCATAAGCAAATTTGCCTCTTTTTCGTCCACGCATCTTAGTAGCACTAAGTCATGGTTTCTCCGATAGAGCGCACCGTCTGGATTCAGATAAAAATTGCTGGACAATCTCCTCAAAGTCTTCTTGTCTTGGGTAGATGCTCCAGGCGGGTACTCTTGTTTTTTAAGAAAGTTCTGAATGTCATAAAACCACGGTTTACCATCAGGAGCTTCCTCTACTGCGAACACAAATGCCGGTCTGTCGAGCCGTGAAATGACGATTATCGGAGCATCATTCCAGAAGTTTACTTTGTACATTGAGGACAAAGTAGCCAAGGCATCGGCCATCTGATTCTCGGCTCTTGGCACATGGTGAAGCTCTACTCGATCGAAGAAAGGCAACAACCTTCTTGCGTAGTTCATATATGGGATCAGATTAGGCTGGCGCGTCTCCCACTCTCCCTTGATTTGGTTGACCACTAAGGCTGAATCTCCATAGATATCAAGGTTCTTGATTCTCAAATCGATTGCTTCTTCAATACCCATGATACATGCTTCGTACTCGGCCTCGTTGTTGGTACATGGGAATGTTAACCTCGCGGTGAATGGTATATGGGATCCATGGGGAGTTGTAATGATTGCCCCAATCCCACTACCGTATGAGTTAACAGCACCATCGAAGATCAACTTCCACTGGGAACCCAATTCTGGTCCTTCGTCTGGTAGCGGTTCATCACGATCCTTCATCTTTAAGTACATAATGTCCTCGTCGGGAAAGTCAAACTTAATTGGCTGATAATCATCGACCGGTTGCTCTGCGAGATATTCCGACAAAACACTACCTTTAATAGCTTTTTGAGATACATATTGAATATCATATTCTGTCAGAATCATCTGCCACCTAGCGATCCTTCCTGATAGCGCCTGCTTTTCGAACACATACTTAATTGGGTCCATCTTTGAAATCAACATGGTTGTGTGGTTTAGCATATACTGTCTTAGGCGTTTGGCGGCCCAAGCAAGTGCGCAACAAGTCTTCTCTAACATTGAATATCTGGATTCACAGTCGGTGAACTTCTTACTCAAGTAGTAAATTGCATGCTCCTTTCTTCCAGTCTCGTCGTGCTGACCGAGAACACAACCCATGGAATTCTCAAGAACTGTTAAGTACATTATCAACGGTCTTCCAGCCACTGGGGGCATCAGTATTGGAGGTTCTTGTAGGTACTCCTTTATTTTCTCAAACGCCTTTTGGCAATTCTCGTTCCAAACGACCGCCTGATCCTTTTTCAAAAGTTTAAATAACGGCTCGCAAGTGGCGGTGAGGTGAGATATGAACCTTGCAATATAGTTCAATCTACCTAGAAAGCCGCGAACCTGTTTCTCAGTCTTTGGTGCTGGCATTTCTTGAATTGCCTTGATCTTCGCGGGATCAACCTCAATACCTTTTTCACTAACAATGAAACCCAACAGCTTTCCTGACCGCACGCCGAAAGTACATTTACTCGGATTTAGCCTCAATTTGAACTTTCTCAACCTCTCAAACAATTTTAGAAGGTTCACCAGGTGCCCCTCCTCCGTTTGGGACTTTGCAATCATATCGTCGACATAAACTTCGATCTCATGATGCATCATGTCGTGAAAGAGTGTGACCATTGCTCGTTGATAAGTTGCCCCTGCGTTCTTCAACCCGAAAGGCATCACCTTGTAACAAAAGGTCCCCCAAGGTGTGATAAAAGTTGTTTTCTCCATGTCTTCCTGCGCCATCTTAATTTGATTATATCCGGAGAAACCGTCCATGAAGGAAAACACCGAGAATTGCGCGGTGTTATCAACAAGTACGTCAATATGGGGAAGCGGGAAATCATCCTTTGGGCTCGCTCTATTCAAATCCCTATAATCAACACACATCCTAACTTTGCCGTCTTTTTTAGGCACGGGCACGATGTTAGCGACCCAAGGAGGGTAGTTGGCCACAGCAAGGAATCCGGCATCTAACTGTTTCTGAACTTCTTCCTTGATCTTCACTGCCATGTCTGGCCTGGTTCTTCTCAATTTCTGTTTGACAGGGGGACATTCTTCACGAAGAGGCAGACGATGAACCACGATATCTGTGTCAAGCCCGGGCATATCCTCATACGACCAGGCAAACACATCTTTGTACTCTTGGAGTAACTCAATCAATCGTTGCTTGACCTCATCTTGCAATGTGGCCCCTATTCTGACCTCCTTCTTATCCTCTTTGGTTCCCAAGTTGATAATTTCAACTTCCTCCTGATGAGGCAAGATGACCTTCTCCTCTTGTCTGAGTAACCTGGCAAGCTCCTCAGGCAGGTTTTCATCCTCCTCAATCTCTTCTTCAGCTTGAAAGATCGGATTGTCAAAGTCATACCGAGTCATAGACGAGTCTGAGTCGGTGGCATCTGAAATATATAACCTGCGATGATGATGATTTTATGCTTTTAAATGATATGCAAACAAAACGAACACAAACCACACTGCCATTTTATTGTTAAAAATGAAAACAAGAAAAACAAGGATCACAAAATTTTGAATGAAAAAGACGACTTTCAATTGATAATAAAAGATTGTTCACATGCATAAAAGATAGGGCCCTACAAATAAAGTCCATTATGCCTTGGGCAGAGCATATGGAAATACATTAATCAAAACAAAACAATTACTCTTCATAGGTCACTGTGACAACTTTCTCCATGCTCCAATTCTTCAATCCTTGGCCGGGGACACATGGCTGGATCCATGTATCCATATCACAGTCGCTATCTCCTTCCCCATCTGATATGGCGTTGATACGATCGAAGATGACCCCACTGCTAGTAAACTGAACAGGACCTTTGTAGCGAGGAGCGCTCCGTGAAGATGAAGCATACGGGCTGTACCCTAGTCCAAACTTATCCTGCTTGTTTGGGACGTTTACCACCTGCCCCCATCCTGGTGCTGATCCAGACTTCACTATGGCTTGAGCATCCTTGTAAGACGTCATAGAAACTTCTGGCGCCTTTTCTTCCACAGGTGCCTTCTCCTTGACTTGAATTGTTTCGAAAGCTTGGCACAAGGTTTCGTGAATTTCACCATCAACCTCCACGTATTTGAATGAAGATAGATGACTTACCATGATATCCTCCTCACCGCAGACAGTCACGATGCTACCGTCCACCATGTACTTCAATTTCTGGTGCAAGGTTGATGTCACAGCTCCTGCTGAGTGTATCCATGGTCGCCCCAAAAGACAACTATAAGCCGGGCTGATATCCATTACATAAAACACTGCATCAAAAACCTCCGGACCAACTTGAATTGGCAGAGTCAGTTCCCCAAGTACTGACCTCCTTGTCCCATCAAAAGCTCTAACCACTAAGCTGCTTGGGGTGCACACTACTCCTTGAATATCCAGTTTCATGAGGGCTTTCTTGGGTAACACATTTAATGATGACCCAGTGTCTACCAATACATGAGACAAAACAACTCCTTTACATTCGACGGAAATGTGCAGTGCCGAATTGTGATTCCTCCCCTTTGGTGTTAAATCAAAATCCGTAAATCCCAACCCATTTCCTGCATTAACATGGGCCATCACTCCCTCCAACTGGTTCACAGATATTTCTTGTGGTACATAAGCGTTATCAAGAACCTTGAGTAAAGCACTTCTGTGAGCCTCAGAACATAACAGCAACGATAAGATGGAAATCTTTGAAGGTGTCTGTTGGAGATGATCCACAATCTTATAGTCACTCTTCCTTATCATGCGCATGAACTCTTCGGTGTCCTTCAGCGCAGCCTCCTTTTCTCTAGCATGAGAGCTTTCTTCCACTACAGATGTCCCTTTGCCTCTATCAGCCCTTTCTGCGTTTACTTCGGGAGGCGCAAATATTCTCCCACTCCGAGTCATTCCTCCAGCCCCTACCAAATTGTCGACCGAATCAAAAGGTGGATTCTCCAACTCCTGTTTCTGTCCGTTGTAATAGCATTCTGCTCCATAGTTCCAAGGAATGGCTTTGGAGCTTTCATAAGGCACAGGTCCCGCCTTGGTGAATATAATGGTAGGTCGCACTGGAGGCGCAGAAATAGTAATTGACTTGAAAGGGATAGAGATGGTGGCCACCTCATCCTCTTCTTCATCGTTTAATTTTTCATTCTTCTCACAGATCTTATCAAATTGTAGAACACCTTCATTCATCATGCGTTGTATGTGATTCTTCAAATTCTCACATCCTTCAGGATGGGCAGCACATTCTTCACAGTCCTTTTCACATCCAGGAAACACCCCACCTCCTAGCAGCTTGCTTTTCACAAAACTCAAAGGAGTCTTTAGCTCTTCGACATCATATACCAAGTTTAAATTTTCTCCTTCAACCACAGCATTCACTCCACCTGCCCCATGTTTCGGCATAGGATTTTGAACGACGTTGGGCGCATCGTGGTTAAAGTTGATAATCTTGTTGTCCACAAGGTCTTGCACCTTGTGCTTAAAAGCTTTGCAATTGTCAATATGGTGACCAGGAGCGCCATAGTGGAAGTCGCACCTAGCGTTGGCGTCATACCCGGGAGGGGGCTGGCCAATTAGAGGTGCCAACGTCCTTTTCTGGACCAACTCTAATTGCAGTAAGTGTTGTAGTAACTGAGAGTAAGGCATTGTTGGGGTGTCAAAGTGCCTATCCACCACCCTTCTTCGGTCTGGGTATTGTCTTGGAGCAAAATTTCGCTGTTGAGGTTGCTGCTGCTGCTGCAGGCGTGGCTGTTGCTGTTGAGGTAATTGTTGCTGAAGTGGTTGTTGTTGAGGTGGTAACGTTGCCGGGATGGCAATACTAGCTACCTGTGATGGTTGATGATAGTAGGGTTGTTGCTGATATTGATTCTGGTTCCGATTCCGATTCCTGAAACTTGACACCGCGTTTGCCTCATTTTCTCTTTTCTTAGCTCCAAAGTTCTTTCTTCCACCTCCCAAAGAAGTTCCTTCACCTGCTTGAATTTTCCCCAACTTTATACCGTTCTCGACTCTTTCACCGGTGATGATCAAATCTGAGAAGCTTCCCGACATGTTACTCACCAACTTCTCGTAGTAGATTCCAGGCAATGTTCCCACGAATAGATCAATTAGTTCTCTTTCCACCATGGGAGGTTGAACCCTAGCGGCAAGCTCCCGCCACCTTTGAGCGTATTCTTTAAAACACTCATTACTCCTTTGGGATAAATTCTGCAGCTGCACTCGATTAGGTGCCAAGTCACTGTTGTATTGGTAGTGTTGGACAAAAGCTTCAGCCAAATTTTTCCAGCTTCGGATATTGACAGGTTCCAAACCCATGTACCATTCCAAGGAAGGCCCGGACAGACTGTCTTGGAAAAAATGCATAAGCAATTTCTCATCATCAGAGTATGCAGACATTCTTCGAAAATAGGAGCGGATATGCACCTTTGGACATGTTGTTCCCTTGTACTTATCGAAGTCCAGTACTTTGAACTTTGGAGGAATCTTAAGTCCCGGAATCAATCCCAGATTGGACATGTCAAGCCCCATAGTATTTTGATTCTCCAGAATGCTTTTCATTTTTTCTTCTATTTCATCAAACCTTCTATTGGTGTCGGATCGTAACCCTCCCCCAAGGTCCCTCATGGAGAAGATATCATCCTGTTCATCTTGGTCCCATTGAGGATTCACGCTAGTAGGTATGGCGCCCGCCACGACTGGGATGGGGATTCCGGCTTGTTCTCTTCCGCCCGGAAGGTTGACTATAGTTGGGCCACCGTTGCCTTGCGAGGTTCCACCATTACCAGGAGGGGGAACAGCAGCAGCCCCACCGTGTAAAACGCCGCTTCCATCCACTTGAGCTATTAAAGGTTGAACCAATGTCCTTAACTGGTCTTGTCCATTGGCCACCCCCTGCATCATCTCCATGAATTGCGCCATCTTCTCACGAAACTCCGTAAGCTCAGCCTGAACCTGTTCCATAATCCTCTGTTGATTTCTTCGCGTGTTGTAAGAGTGTCGAGAAGTCAGCTTGCTCTTCCTCTTTATCTCTTTCTGAAATGGCAAGCGGTGTGAGGTCGAGTTTCAGGGGATGCAGAATGATGCACGAGTCTATGCAAATGTTCAAGAGACTTTCAAAACTTATGATTATAACCGGTATTATAGAATTGCGAATGAGCAAATAATAAAGAAAACACAATTAAACCAAAAGCAAATTCTCATTAATTCGGGGAGATTCAGTACAAACACTTGCTGACTGTGCCGAATAACAATTCTCATTACAAGGAAAACACCAAATGACTAAAAAGTACTAAAAACTAGAATTTCTCTTTTTGGAGACGCTCTTCAAGCTTCTTCGTCTCAAACATGAACCTTCTAACCATTTGGTCGCAGAGCTGGATAAAGTGGTGAACAGAAGGGGGAATATCATTTCCTTCCAAATCTTGAATGGCGCTCTCTAACCTCCATGGGATATCACGGATCATAAGGTTGCAATGCTCCACCAAATTGTTGTACCTAGCACGGCACGTATCTAGAGTCGACTGGTAATAACAAATAGAATCCACGTGGGTGTCCAGCAACTCATTGAGCTGAGCCTCTTTCTCGAGCCACTGCGCACCGTCTCTTTGCAAGGCCTCAAAACGATTCCTCCACAGAAGGGCTGTCTCTTGGGCAGTCTTCAATTCTTGACACTTGTTATTCCACACGTCAGATGTGACATATGACCCCCTCAAGGCCTCCTCTTTGAGTCTTCGTTCACTTTCCGCTAGGGTCAAGGCACTTCTTAGTTGTTCCTCAAGATTCCCAATATCAGCTTCAAGGTTCTCTCGTATTTCCTTTTTCTCGGCAGAGGCAATCTCAAAGAAATGCCATGCCCTATCACAAGAAGCTTTGGTGTCCTTCAGGCGCTGCCGGAGAGTTGTTAATGATGCGTCAGCCCCTTCGTAACCTTGTTGGTACCTGACTCTCAAATCTGTTTCTAGTTTTAGCTTCTTGCTACTCTCAGCCGCTTGATCTTGTTCAAACTCCACCTTTCTTTTGTACTGACCGTTCTCCACATTTGCTTGGTGGACTTCATTCTGAAGGTCCTGATTCTCCTTAGTCAATCTCTCCACTATTAGCTTCAATTTTTCATATTCTTCTATGGGTACATGAGTGGGAGCAGGAGGTGCTTCTCGCATAGAGGACTCTAAGGGAAATGGCAACAACCTTTCAGCTACCCTGGCTAGTAACCACCGGTTGTAGGGCTCCTTTGCCACACAATTCTTCGCTTTTAACTCCTTCCTTCCCTTTGTATGAATCTTTCCCCAAGCCTTAGCAATCTTCCTGACAAACGCAGGGTCCTCTGATGTGGCTAGCAAAAAGAAACTCTGAACCTTCTCTGCTTCGGGCTCGCTCTCCATGGCATAGCCCAACTGACGTAGTGCCATGACTGGGTTATAGTTAATACAACCGGCCCTACCAATCAAGGGTACATTACTGAATTCTCCACAACTGAAGATGATTTCCACATTATAGTACTCATGGGAGTACCAAGCAATATCACTAGCTTCCAGGGACATGATGCGCTGAGACCATTTTAATTCCTTCTTGTTTTCCACGAACGGTCCTTTCTTGGGCAAATGAGAAGCATACCATTTGTATAGTAGGTGAGAGCAGCATTGGATCGTTCCTGCTTTCTTTTCACTCCTCCAATGAATAGAGTGATAAACATCGGCGAGGAGTGTAGGGATGGGATTCTTCTGCATAAAGAGAACAATGGCAGTGATGTCTATGAAATTGTCCACATTTGGAAAGAGGACAATCCCATAGATCATCAGAGCAACACTTATACCGAACTTTTCCCAATCTTCATCAACCTTGTATTGAGCGGCCTTTTCTAGCAAAAACTTCAATGGAAAACCCTGAACACCCCCTTTACTGGTTAGACCCTTCTTGACTTCTTCTTTGGTCATATGAAGAGCAAGAGCAATGACAGCAGGTTTTGGTTCTTCTTCCAAGCCAGTATAGACAGGTTGATCCTTAATTCTAATATTCAAAATGTGAGAATATTCTTCCAAGGTGGGAGCCAACTGGTAGTCTTGAAAAGTGAAGCACCGGAGAGGCGCATCATAAAATTGAGCCATAGCGTACAGGGCCCAGGTATCAACTCTGGAGTGGAGAAGATCAAGCAGTTTCCCATATTCCCCTTGAAAGTTGATCTTGATAACTTTCGGCACGTCAATCAGAAGGTCTTGAATTGATTCCAATTTTGGTTCCCTGAACTTTATGGAATTTGTGCTTCTTTTCCTTTGATCAGCCATTGAGTTCACCAATACCTGAGATAATCATAGCTTCTTAAGTCTCTTGATATGCAAAATGATATGCAATGCGATGTTTAATGAATGCATATGATAATGAAACACAACAGAATCAACGTCACAAATCCTGCAAGACAAGAACACAAGGCAACTTTCCCATTGGGTGAGCAATCTATTGGTTTAAAAGGGTGTGCCAAAAGGCTTTTCAAACAAAGTCCCATGCACTAACCCTCAAAAGTTTCCCATCACAACGACTACTCGTAAGACGGTACTCCTTTCAAAAAGATGAACACAGAGTCATGTTTTAGTAACCTTTGGAATAAGGTTCTACAAAGGTCCTCAGAATCGCGGACTCCCAAGTTGAAGATAAGAACGTCATTACGACTACACGTAAGACATAATCATTCCAACGGGGTCTCATCTGAGCGGTGGAATTCGATCCAACTCTACGAGTCCTAAGTCTCGCAAATCAGAAAGAAACCACCTCCTAACTTAGTGCATACTCGAAAGCTCGGGTAGAAAGCTTTATCCTCACAAACCAAACCAAATGAACCCAAGAAGTTAGAAAGAACATAACCATAAAATAAATAGCAAAACAAATAAAGCACAAATGCGACAAACAAAATAGGCGTGGCTCGCTAGTAGTCCCCAGCAGAGTCGCCAGCTGTCGCTACTCGAAAAAATGCAACGACGGGGAGGCGAAAAAGAAAGGACAGAAGAGTCGCCACCGAACTTTATTTATCCCATGAGGGGAAAGGAAAATATCGATAAAACCTTAAGAAACGAATGGATAAGATGGTCTCGCGACCAAGAACGGGTTCGGAAGCCGGTTATGCGAGGGGAAGGTATTAGCACCCCTCGCATCCATCGTACTCGATGGGAA
Source organism: Lathyrus sativus (assembly GCA_963859935.3). Classification (NCBI taxonomy): domain Eukaryota; kingdom Viridiplantae; phylum Streptophyta; class Magnoliopsida; order Fabales; family Fabaceae; genus Lathyrus; species Lathyrus sativus. The sequence goes on along the minus strand of OZ012741.1, from coordinate 140,328,133 downwards.
CCTTTTGTTTGTCGATGTGTGAAATTTATTTGCTTAAATATTATGCTATAAGAAGAGTGTTCCAAAGAAGAAAGAAGGGTAACGGAGGGGAGGGGAGAAAGAACGGACTCGGTAGGACTTCGCGGTCCTAGGCCTACGTATTCTCAACAGATATGAGAAAATCACAGTCGACGTAGTTCGGGGCTACGGATATTGGGGGGAATGTGCTCGACAAGGATTGTGGCCCTTGTGCCTACGTATCTTTACTTGAACGAAGTAAAGAATCAGAGCAGCCGTAGTTCGGCCTACGGTTTGTTAATGTTTTTTATGGATGATGCTATCGTGCGCATTCTAGCAGTTAGGTGTTTTGCTGCTCGCTCGTTGGAGACTTAGGCATTACCTGTTTACGGTAGAACGGACGTAGCATATCCTTTTTTGAAAGATCGATTAAGTTTTCGCCACTCGGGGCAAGAAGTCACATTTGATTGATCTGATTGTTTTTTAAGGGGCAAGACAGGTCCTCGGATAGTAACCCCTACGGGTAGCACCCAATTCTTTGTCTCAAAGTTTTTTGTTATAACAAGGTGTGGCGAACGAGGCGTCTTCGTATTGAAAGACGAGCGTCGAAACCACCCTCACTACAGTGGGCATCCCGACGCTCGGAGAAGAAGAGGTCTAAACCCAATCCGCTCTCTTTAATTCAATGCGAAGAGAACTTCATTCTCTTATTAAGGTGTTTTTGGTTTTGAACGGTAAGTGCTTTGCGACAGAGAACCCTACGGTAAACGTCAGCACTCGGGATAGGAGAAGGCCTACGCCTAACCACTCCACGACCATTCAAGTTTTATTGTGAAAAGAAATTGAAAATGCACTCGGTACGGGGCCGAGGTTTTAGGTGTGAAAGGTTACGGAAGGAAGTTGTGAAAGGAGAAGTGGTGGATGGAGGCGTGTCTTCGCATTAAAAGACGAGTATCGAGACCACCCTCACTACAGTGGGCATCCCAACACTCGAAGAAGAAGGGGACTACACCCAATCCTCTTATTTTAATATTAAGAAACAGTTATTTTGAGAAGCGTTACAAAATACAGCGCGCACAAACCCTAATAGAGGGTTGATCCTCAAGTAAATCAAAAGGTCTTTAAGAAAACATTGACTTGAAATATTGCTTTATTAAATGAAAGTAATTAAAATGAAGAGTAATTTGCAAGAAGAATGAATTAAAAATGATCAAGTATGCCAAAGTTATGATATTCTAAAATGTTAAGTTAAAACAAGGTAAAATAAATATTTAAAACGCAAGGGGTGGGGTTTGAACCCACCCCCTTCAGATTCTCAAGCCAATCACGCCACCACTAAGCCACTCAGCGCGCATGTTATAAGTGATGGGAAGAAGAAATATAAAAGAGATGAGAGTGAAATATAAAGGAAAAAAAAGAAAAGGAAAGAAAAAGGATGGTTCTGTCCAACACAGGATTCGAACCATGTACATTAGGGAGAACCACACGCTGCCTTACCACTGGGACGGTGGTATTTCTAGTGATTAGAAAGGAAACAGAATATATATACATGGCAAATTTGTAATCATAGCTGGATAAAAAGAAAATAAAGAACAACAAGTTATCACATTTGAACCAATGTTGGACCTTAGCCCTGTTATGACAGCAGCTTGCAAATAATGTACCATGCCACAAGATCATGATTTCACCCCACATTAACAAAACAAACACACAAAAAAAAAAAGATTGGACAGCACATTCAATTCTACCCAACTAGCAGCAAAACGCAACTAGCCTTGAACAAACTTTCTTACTCATCCAAATTTTAAGCAAACCATATCTACAAAATCCTGATAAAACACCCAGCAATGATTCAAGCAAAACTCAAGATTTCAAACCAAAGATGGAGCAAAACAAAAGTGCATCAAGAATAACAACTTTACAAGCTAAATGACAACAATATGTAGAAAGTAACCAAAACAGCAAGGCAAAATTGCCAACAACCTGTTCAAAAAAAAGCTGGCCAACCAATGTCAAACCATTTACAAATCCTCTCTTGAATACAATCCTCAAAACTGACACTACTACCTCTAGCAAGCATCAACAGTATGTATATAAATCCAAAATGGGCATGAGGCAAGACACTATGAGTTTGCAATATGAGCCAAAACCAAATCTTATGACAGCAATGCGTATACCATGCGAATTGCAATTAAATCGATATTCCAATCATATATTAACAATTACACAGGCACTGCACTTGACAGAATCTCATACAAGTATTTCAACAGGATTTAATTCCAAACAGCACAATGATGGTTTAACACATGTGATAATCAAAGCAAAAGTTGAAGCCCAAACATGTACCAGCGATTTTTTAGAAACAAGACAGCATTACATCATGAATTTGCACACAAGCCAAAGTTCACATTCATGACAGCATTGTATACCACATTTATTGCAAATACAAACTGGTTTCAAACATATATAATAATCCAACACTGCATCATGCCAAAATCCTAGCAGTTACATGAAACAGATTTTTTCAAACAAAACAAACAAAGCAAAAGGTAAAGCAAATGTCCAGCAAAAAGTCAAACCAGTAATGTTGTGTTCTAACAAACACCAATCAGGGCAAATGAACCATAATCACCATGAAGACATCTTACTCAAATGGCTTCCTAAGCTGAACAGAAATTAAGCAAATAAAATTAAATGACAGCAGCAACAGTAATCAGTTAGATCAAAGTCCACATGATAAAGACTTAATGATTCTTCTGTCAACTAAACCCAACATCCAAGACCAAAATGCAGTATGACAGTCCACAATTGATGGTATCAATATCAGGTCTCACACAAACAGCATCACAAAATGAACAAAAATCTAATCTCCACATAATCCAGACATCAAACAGCATTGATCCCTAATGGATCCAAAACTCAAAGCAACAGGAAATTAGTAAACTCAAACAACCAATCCAACTGGTCCCTCAATAATTTCAAATCAAGTGAAAGCTGAAGTACATGTGAATTATTAAAAAAAACAATCAGATGAAACAAACAAACACAGTAGCTTTGCTGCTAACACCTAAAGACAACTTTGCTGATCTAACCACTAAGCCAAAAGGCAAGATGCTAATGGTTCTGGCTCAATTTGGAACTCAAATAACAGTTTTTTTTTATGCAAAGGAAAAGCTTCAATCATACTGTTATCACAGCACTCAACAAAACCAACAACAAGCCACGCCAACTAGTTCAAGTTTTAAGAACAACAAAACAATTATCATCTTCAAACCAAACAAAATAAATATTGACTTAAGTTCTAGACATAATTACCACAAGATGATGAATGTATGAGATGACTTTAATGACCAAGTGAAAAATGTGGAAGTAAATAACAACAGCTTAACACAAAACTCAAGATGCACCAAGCACTTAACAGTGTGTTTTGGTGAACATATGTGCGTGTAATGCAAGTGCAAACTGACTTGACCAATTTATGGAATTTATTGCAGCAGAAAGTAGTTACAGCAACAAGGCAAATAAGTGAGCATGGTAACAGATAAGATTGGCTCAACTCAAAGCAGACATTCAAAACAAAATGAAATGCAAAAATGCTGTGAATCTAAAATGGATACCACAATTTAGCAAGCAGTAACAGCACACCAATCAGGGATAAAAAGACAACACACTCCTAGCATACTCACTCAGCCTACCAATTCAAAAGGCAACCATCTTATACATTTCTACGCATACACCTTGAACCTGACAGAAGCAAAACCTTACAGCAAAAACAGACAGCAAAACTTGACCTCACAAGCTAGACATCAAATGGAAATTCTAGTAGCATTCAGCAATGTTCATTTAAAACTGACAGCAGCATGGTATAGTTGACCAAAGTACATATATGATAAACAAAACAGCAATCTTATACTAAGCACAAAAATACCAAACACATGTCTGAACCTCAAATAACAACAAAATCTCCTAGCATGAAAACAAAACAAAACTGGCTACAAAGCATGTCACCTACAGATTCATATAACCACATCAGGACCAGTCATACATCAAAAACCAAAGCTTCTTTTGAATCTTAAATGAATTTTCTTTAAGACCAAATATGATTGTCCAAGAACCTTAAGCAACAAAATATATCTTGAAGGCAGCACAGAGCAAAAGACAGTGTATTTTTATGTTAGCACAAGACACCATATCATGGCCAACATTTAACCAGATGGACCTTAATATTTTATGAACTTAAACAGGGCACATAGTTTACCAAACTTAGATTTACATGACTCAACACAACCAAAACAAAACACCAGCAATTGAAATAATTCTTCTAAGTCTTTAAATGAAGTTGAAGCAATAAGAGATTAACAACCCTAGGTGGCTAATAGTCCAGATCAAAACTTGAACAGTCATACACAATAGATCCATAAAAAAAAAGGTCCTAACAATAGGCATCCTGTTGTACAATACAACAACCCATCACAGAGTTGGGCACAAACACATCCCACTAATGATTCAAAGCTCAATGATCAAACCAAATAAACAGGACAAAACTCCCACATCATTATAACTCAAAAAAAATGAAAACTAAGACTCTATAAGTTCACCCAAGTGTTAACCAGGAAAGGTTTCAAACTTAAAAATCCAACAGTGTTCCTAGACATCAAACTCAGCAGATATCAAATACATTACTCAGAGCATATAATAAACACATTTTAAAGCTGTTATTAGGATGCAAGTAAAACCATATGAACACATTTAGCATTTCCAGTATATACAGAGTTCATAAACAAGCTCAGTAAACCCTAATCATTGGTCTATGCGTACAATGAGAATGAGGACCAACATTTCATACCTAGCAATAAAAGCTGGAAAATCAAGGAACTCTGCAAACCCACTCTTCAGAGCAACTCCAGGAACCTCCCCTCTCTCAAAGATACTTTTTCTTTCTCTCCAAAGACAATCCTCTGGCCGCTGCTAAACCCTTAGGTTTTTTTTTAACTTCCAACTTATCCCTTATATATCCTCTGATTTGAGATTTGAATTTTTCCCTCTTGCTGAGCTCTCTTGTTTCACGTGGCTTTTCTTGTCTTGTGGTGTGGTAGCTGCTCAGGCTAGGGTTTGGTGGTGGCTGCTTGTTCGCCCAAATTGGTGAAAGAGGCAGAGAAACACAGGGCTTGGTACTCTTGTGGTTGGCCTTGAAAAGGAAAGAGGTAGTACGCTCCAATTATTTCACCATTTCCCTCTTATCTTGCAATTTCAAACATAACTCATCCAATACACCTCTATCATCAAACCCAAAAAACAACAAATTAATCCTTGCGAAGAGGTGATTAGGATTGAGCTTTGTTTCGTTAAAAATGGTGATGTCTTGCTCTATCCTCCCTCCTTCACGCACAAAATGTTTTGCTTTTCACCTTCTGCCCAGCCACGAACAAAGCAAGGTATGTTATTAAACTGGGGTGGGATAATCACTGGATGTATCGCCACCCCAGTGGTTAAGTCATGCGCGCGTTTTCCCTATGGTCATAGGTTCGAATCCTTGGTGGGAGCAGAATCCACCAATTTTTATTTTCACGTGCCTCTATTTTTCTTGTAAAATGTATAGTTTTTTTTCATCTCTTGGTAATCAAAAGCGTGCTTCTAGCCAAGTGGTAAGAGTGAGTCTTGGTGGAACAAGAGGTGGTGGGTTCAAACCCCACCTTGTGCACTTGTTTTATTTTATTTATTTTTCTTAGGAAAATGACCTTCTCATTTTCCACATTATTTTTAAATACACTTCTTTTTTCTTCTTCTCCTTTTTTTTTTTATATCCCTGTAAAAATGCAAATTAAAATATGCTATGTAATGTTTTTATGCCTTATGTTGATGCAGATGAAATACAACACATGCCAGAGTGGTTGGCCAAATTTGGGGTATAACAATATCCCAAGCCGAACTTGTCCTGCTTAACAGGAATCTCCAGAACTTGACCCCAATCTTTAGTTTCCCCGGCCTGAACTACCGCTTGGGCTTCTTTGTATGAAGACATAGCCACCTCTGGCCCATTGCTTATGACAGGAGATTTGTCTCTGATCTGTACCCCTTTAAAAGCTTGGCACAATGTCTCATGATTCTCACCATCCACTTCGACATATTTGAATGATGACAGGTGACTTACCAGGATGTCTTCTTCCCCACATACGGTGACAATGCTACCACCGACCATATACTTAAGCTTTTGGTGCAACGTAGACGTCACAGCCCCTGCGGAGTGGATCCAAGGTCGTCCAAGCAAACAGCTATAAGCTGGCTGAATGTCCATGATGTAAAACACAGTTTCAAATGCCTCTAGACCGACCTGGATGGGTAAAGTCAATTCTCCAAACACGGACCTTCTAGTCCCGTCAAAAGCTCTCACCACCAAGTCACTTGGCGTGCATATTATGCCTCCGGTATCTAGTTTAAACAGTGCCTTCTTGAGCAAAACATTAAAGGACGAACCAGTGCCAACAAGGACATGAGACATAACAGTGCCCCTACACTCAACTGAAATATGCAACGCACTGTTATGGTTGCGGCCCCTGGGTGTTAAATCAAAATCTGTAAAGCCAAGGCCATTCCCCGCGTTCACGTGCGAAATCACTCCTTCAAGCTGATTAACGGATATCTCCTGGGGTACATAAGCAGTGTCAAGAGCTTTCAGCAAAGCGTTCCGATGGGCCTCAGAACAAAGCAACAATGACAAAATCGAGATTTTGGAAGGCGTGTGCTGCAGATGATCGACAATTTTATAATCACTCTTCCGAATTAATCTCATAAATTCTTCCAGATCTTTAGTCAAAGACTCTTTTTCCTTCTCTTGAGAAGGTCCTCCTTCATTGACTTTACCTTTCCCATTGCCAATTCTCTCAGCCTCTACTTCTGGTGACGTAAAAATTCTACCGTTGCTGGTTATGCCCCTTTCCCCCACAAGGTTATCAACTGACCCAACCGGCGGGCTTTCCAGGTTAATCCTTTCTCCATTGCGGTAAACCTCCGCCCCATAGTTCTAAGGGACGGCTTTAGTACTTTCGTATGGAATGGGTCCCGCTTTGGTTATGGTGATGGTTGGCCTCTTGGGAGGTGCCAATATCGTGACAGTCTTAAACGGGATCGTAACTGTTGCAACTTCGCCCTGCTTTTCAGCTATTGCCCCAACAGGCTTCTCTTCAATAGTACGGTCGAATTGCAGCGTTCCTTCATCAATCAGACCTTGAATACCTCTTCTCAAACTATCACATCCCTCAGGCCAGGTTAAACAGTCAACACAATCTGCATCACACCAGGGAACACTCCCCCTTTCAGCAACCTGCTCTTTACACAACCCAGAGGTGTCTTCAATTCATCCACATTCATAACCAAATTCAGATTGGTATCTTCCAATATTTCACCTACCTGTGCAGGGCCGTGAGACGGCATCGGATTTTTCTCAATATTGGGTGCCTTATTACCAAAGTTTATAGCTTTGCTATCTATCAAATCCTGCACCTTGTTCTTGAATGTGTGGCAATTCTCTATGCTGTGACCGGGTGCCTCGGAGTGGAATTCACAATGTGCATTGGCATCATAACCAAAAGGAGGCGTGCCTTTCAGCGGAGCTAGCGTCCTTTTCTCAACAAGCTGCAATTGTAATAAAGTTTGAAGAAGTTGAGCATACGGTAGTGGAGGCGCATCAAATACTCTTTTCACGGCCCTATCTCTATCCTGAATTCTCCTTTGAGCAGGATGCTGCTGGCTCTGCTGCTGTTGCGGCTGTTGTTGCTGTTGTTGAGGTACGGGAATTGTCACACTAGAAATATGTTGATGACGGTATTGGTTTCGACCTCTACCTCTTCCTCGGGAGTTGTATACTGAATTAGTATCCCCCTGCCTCTTATTCCCAAAAACGTTTTTACCACCTCCAGCTGAGGTCGATTCTCCCGCTTGAATCTTACCGATCTTGATGTCGTTCTCTATAGGTTCTCCCAAGAGTATCATATCAGAAAAGCTATTCGTCGTACAATTGAAAATCCTGTCATAATACAAACCCGAGAAAGTGCCCACAAAAAGATCCACCAACTCACGCTCTACCATGGGTGGGTGCACCCTGGCTGCAAGCTCAAGCCACCTTTGGGCTTACTCTTTAAAACTCTCGCCATTCCTCCGAGAAAGATTTTGGAGTTGGGCCCTGTTCGGTGCAAGGTCGTTGTTATATTGATAATGCCTTACAAAGGCCTCCGCCAACTCTTTCCAGCTACCAATTTGAGTAGGCTCTAACCCCATATACCATTCCAATGACAGTCTAGACAAGCTATTCTGGAAAAAAATGTATCAGCATCTTTTCGTCATCAGAATAGGCAGACATTCTCTGATAATAAGATCGTACATAAACTCTTGGGCAAGTATCCCCCTTATACTTATCAAAAGTAGGCGCTTTGAACTTGAGCGGAACCCTCAAGCCAGGAACCAACCCCATATTAGCCATGTCCAACCCTATGGAATTCTGATTGGCAAGACCTCTCACTTGTTCCTCCAACAGTTTGAGCCTTCAGTAATTTTCTGTGGGCATCCCGAAATTCATGCCCAGCGGAGGGAAAGCATCTTCTTGACGATCCTCTCCCCAATGAGGATCCTCATTTTCATACCCGACGTAAGCGGCATTAGGACCAAAGTCAGTCTGATTAATCCTGGGACCATACCCCACATTACCAAAGCCCTGATTAGCAACACCCGACCCAAAACCAGCGTTGTAGGCACCCATCCCAACACCGTTGTTGCTTGCGTTGCCAAAACCTGTATTGCCAAAGCCCTGATTGCCATAGCCCACATTGGCACCACCAATACCTACACCAGTGTTTCCAGCACAAACACCAAAACCAGCATTCCCAGCTCCAACATTAAAACCAGCATTTCCAGCTTCAACATTTTCATTGGTTTCCACATTCTCGTTGCCATTACCAGTCACATTCCCATTCCCAGCTCAATTACCATTCTCAATAGTACTGAGGACGACCACTGGTACAACATCACCCGCTCGAGGAGTCTCGACTTGAGAAGGATTAGTAGCAACCCCACCATGTAGCACACCATGACCGTCAACCCGTGCAATCAGAGGCTGCACCAGAATCTGAAGCTGCTCTTGGCCCTTGGCCACAGTTTCCATAACCTGCATGAACTGCGCCATCCTATCGCGCATCTCGTGCATCTCAGTTTGCATTTGATCCATAGCTTTCTTCCAGTTACTTCTCGTAGAATAGCGATGAATTTGCTGATCGGCAATCCTAAAACCTGCATCACCAGAGGGTTAGAAAAACAGCTCAAGGTACCTGTTATGCAAATGATTCATGCAAATGCAAACGTGTGTCTGTGCCTTGGGGAGATTCCCCCCTGATCCTAGTTTCCGAGACAAATAAAGTCCAACATTCAATCATGGAAAAGAAATCCTCATATATTTATCTAAAAAGCCCGCGTGGGCAGCGTACAACGGTAATCACATACAACTGAAGCAAAAGGCGTGACCCAAACTAACAAGCCTGGCGGTGATCAGCATATCAATGTATAAAAGGTACAAAGAAATACAAAGAAATCAAGTGCGGCTACGGGCATGGAAATCCTCTAGTAACTTCTTCGTAGTGGGATGGTCAGGCTGAGTGAGCAGGCTCTGGATCAGCAAATCCCTTTGCCTGATGGCATCCGGGAGGTTCTTGGCAATGCTCCCACAAACACCCTCTTCAGAACGGTTCTCCACCCTACTCCTATTGGCGTCAGCCCGAAGTTGATAATCCCTTAGGTTTGCCTTGGTCTCAACCAACCTATACTGGACGTCTCGTCGGAGTGAGGCTTCAACCTCTATCTGCTTGTCTTTGGCCTTAATTTGAGCTTCCAACTGGGCTATCTGTTGCTTCAGCTTTTCTTCCCGCTCTTTGTGGCTAGTCAAAGTGTTGTTCCACAACTTCTCGTACTGGGTCAACTTCTATATGCCTTATCCAGATCCTGCTTCTTGGTGGTCAATACCCTGTGCACTGCCTTCAAGTCCAACCCAAGACGCTCTCTGGAATCAGTCTCCTTGGTCAAGTTAGCGCCCAAGTGGTTGATCATCCCTGTCTGCTTCTTGCAGGTGTAGACGGCTTCTTTCTTTTCACTCTGGAGTTGGGCAATCTCTTTCTCCAGCTCTTCGTTGGCTTTTTGTAGCTCTTCTTTCTCTCGGAGTACCTGGTTGAACTTCTGGGTATCACTGTGGTAGGTTCTTTGTACACGGGGGGATACAAAGGTTCCACTGCAGGAAACGACATTAGAAACTTGGCGGCTCTTTCTCGGAACCAAGCCACATATGGATCAAAGGCCTTGTTGTTACTTTTTCCTAGCAAGACCTTTCCCTTTCGGTGAACTTTGTTCCAAGCATTCTGTACCTTAACCAAAGTGTCCCCTTCAAGCAACCCTGTGAGATATAGAGATTCCCGTATCTCTTCCTCTTCAGGAGGACCTCGTAGTGTATATCCCAAATTTTCGTACTAGCAGAGAGGGATTGTAGTTAATACATTCATTCCTTTCGACCAGGGGGACGTTAGGAAAGCTACAACAGCTATACACAATATCTTTGTCCAATAGATCTCTATCAAACCAGATAATATTGTTAGCAGACAGCCCCATCAAATAAGCAAACCAGGGTGACGACTCTGCAGTATCAATTAATGGACCCTTCTTAGGAAGATGGCTAGCAAACCACTTATACAGTAAAGGAGCACAACATGCCACGTTCTTCCCCTTTCTATTTTCATTTTTGCTGTGGACTGAATGGTAGACGTCTCCGAGGAGAGTGGGTACTGGATTCCCGGAAGCGAATATATGGCAGGCATCCATACCTATGAAATCCGGATGACTTGGGGGAATATCATGATCCTATAAATGCAAAGGGATAAGAAGGCATTGAATACATCCCAGCGACCCTTCTTGGCAAACTTTCGGGCCTTTTCCACCAGGAAAGGCAAAGAAAAACCCTGAACTCCAATCTTTCTGAACACCATCCCTTTCAACTCTGAATCATCTACATGAAGAGCGGTAGTCAACTTACCCAGGTCAGGTTCTCCCTCAACACGATAATAAGGCATCTGATTCAACAAAGGTACCCCCAGCAAGTCAAAAAACTCTTCCAGGGTCGGAGCTAGGACATAGTCTGGAAAAATGAAGCATCTGAGCTGCTGGTCATAAAACTGCAGAAGAGCGTAGAGGTCGTTCAACTCGTACGTAGAAAGCGTACACACAATACCCAGAAGTCTCTCATAACTCTTTCTGAAATCCTCCATCACGGTCTTACCAGCCAAAGAAATCAAAGCCCGTAACTCTCGGATGTCTGGTGTTGGTAGCTTGTGAGCCACAGTCTTCTTCAGAGATGCCATATCATCCATGAGGATTAAGATCACTAGAACCAGGGGAGAAATATGCACCTGCAACACAGACACACGTTAATGATATGCAAACGAGGATGCAAAAATGTAAGATGCAATCATGCAACAGGGGATCAAGATGATTGGGCTGTTGAGGAGACCTAGGCTCTGCTCTGTCAAGAACAAACATATCTTTGATAATAAGGACCCTATGATACCCACAATACTGAGTCACTGTCAAGAAAACCAGGTTATCTGAAGGTAAAGGTTCCCTGCAATAACCCGACCCTGCTCACAGGTATGGACCTAATCACGGAAAAATTTCGGCATCCTATGCGGTCATCAGCGTCACAGACTTTCAAGAAACGATGATACGATACCCAGGAAGGTGTGGCATCATCATCTCTTGAAGCGGCCTCACTTAGCTGAATCCAAAATGATCGGTCCCCAGAGTCGACAATCCTCATATCCAAAATCCCCTCGAGTCCAAAGGACCGATAGGAAGTCATCAAAGAGAACCTCGTCTGAGTGTGGATTACATGGGAACTGATGCAAGCAAAGAAAACACGTCCACCACTAATCCACTCTAATGCTATGTATATGCTCTCAAGCCTGGGTCTGGCTTCTCACTCATCAGAGCCCCCCCACCCCACAACAGCACAATAATGACGTTATACTGAAAGTAAAATGCGGTAAGTAAATGCAAACCCAACAGATAAACATACAAGCGCTAGGATTGACTCGCACAGGGAACTATTAGAGTCCCCAGCAGAGTCGCCAGCTGTCGCTACTGCGAAAATATGGTGCCGGCAAAACAGAAGAGTCGCCACCTTTCGTTATTTATCCCACAGAAATGGAAAGGAAACGATCGGAAAAAACCTGACGAAAAGGTATAAGACAAGGCCATCGCAATCAATGTCTGGATTCGGGAGTCGGTTACACAAGGGGAAGCTATTAGCAACCCTCATGTCCATCGTACTCGATGGGATCCACGCTTGTTGTGTTTATCTGATGGGTTGGTTTTATCTATCTACGCTAAAAGGTTGGTCTGAAAAGAAAAGAAAATGACTCGGCAGAACATAGCAGTTCTATGCCTACGTATTCCCGTCTGGAAAGAGAAATCAGAGTCAACGTAGTTCGCCTAACTACGGGTTACGGGGAAAGGTTGTTTGCAGAGATATCGCATCTCGTGCCTACGTCATTCACACGGCGTGAAAGATAATAGCAAACATAGTTCGGGCCACTATGGAACACAGGTTTGTTCAACCGTTTTTATCCGAGTAGGGATAACAGACAGTTTCAGCAGTTTGGTGTATGCAGCTCGACCTTGGGAGACTTAGGCGTTACCGTTTGCGGTAGAACTGGAAGTTAACGACACTCTTTACTTCAAAAAAGTTTTCCTTAGAGGCCCAAGGGGCAAAAGGTTTGAAGTTTGTTTTTCTGTCTTTTACGGAAGAACTGTTTTTTTATAGTGGTTTGTAGTTTGTACAGCACTAGAGACTATGACTGAGGAGCAAATGCGTCGCATATCGTCCAAAGGACATATACTAAACACTCTAGATGATTGAGAGGAGACCGCTCAATTATCACTTCTCAAGTAGCTTAAGGCTCGTAACGCGCTTGTGCTAACTTGCCTTTATTATGTTTTTTACTGTTGTTTTCAGATAAGAAGAGAAAGAACTCTATGGCGAAACATTCAAACCCTAATGTTATCATGCAAAATTGATCCTATGGTTGAGGTTAGGAGGGAGCTACCTAGCGTTATCCTGCATGGTTAGAACCCTAATGTCTGTCGTAACTTCTCTTGAACAAGAGAAGTCAGAGTTCCTAAGGGAACATGGTAATGGAAAGCAACAACAAAAAGCAATGACTGTAGAGAAATAATTGTAAGTAAAATGCATGTAATGCAACAATACAAGCAGAAGGTGACAAACTCAACTTCTTAGCAATCAAGCAAAAGAAAATAGCCAAAACAGACAAACAGAGGGAGACTGACTCAACCTCTATATGCAAATACGTCAATTAGAAAAAGAAAACAACACACAAGCTAGGGGAGAACCACCTCAACCCTTAAGGCAAACAAGCAGAGGAAGACCCACTCAACCTCTAAGCAGTCATGCTCCTAGCCTAAATATGCTACCCATGAATCTATTCTAATGCATCAATCAACCAAACAAGGGGGAGAGAAACCTAAAGGAGCCACAGGAAAGTCATCCCATGCTACATCAGGTTGGAGGTGTATCAATACCAGAGTCCATCATGGGCTCAACCTCTTGAGGAATGCACATAATCCAACCAAGGGAAGGATTAGGCTCTCCCAAGAGGGATCATATGTCAATAGGACAGAAAAGACTAGGTATTAGTCTTAGATATCCATCTAAAGGTAACTGGTATAGTGTATCAACACTGGATGTCCATCTCAGGCTCAACCTGTTGAGGAATGCACAAAATCCAACCAAGGGAAGGATTAGGCTCTCCCAAGAGGGATCCTAAGAAAAGGACTTTGAGATGGATGACAGTATATAAACCAAGGGAATATACCATGCCAAGAATGCCAATCTAAGGCTCAACCTCCTGAGGAATGCACAGAGTCTAACCAAAGGAAGGATTAGGCTCTCCTAAGAGGGCTCCTCATCAAGACTTGAAAGAGAAGGATAGTACAAACCAAAGGAATGTACTATACTGGGGAATGTCAATTCAGGGCTCAACCTCCTGAGGAATGCACAGAATCCAACCAAAGGAAGGATTAGGCTCTCCTAGGAGGGTTCCCCTTCAAGACTTGGAGAAATAGGGTAGGGCAGAGCCCAAGGAAGAAATCACATATAGGGCAGAAGGCAACACAACACTTATAAGAAACCCTACAGACTAGCCACAAGGATCACCTAGACTAGGGGAATCTAATTCTCTAACAAGGCTCTAATAAGGCTCTAATGAGGTATCCACCTTACTTCTATTCTATCAAGAAAGTATATGAAGTCTAGAATCACCTAATGGTCACTACTGAGGTTCCACTAAAGGAAAGGTCATGTTAGAAGCACCACAAAACTACCTAAGTATTAAATCTACTTAAAATACTAAATCATCTTCTAAAATCCTATGAATTTTTCTAAGGGACCCTAAAGGTGTTGAGAACCTAGGGTAGAAGGACTAAGGCCTAAAAATATGCTTAAAGGCACTAGCGAAATCAAACATCACAAAGTGTCAAATGGAAGGTCATGGGAACCTAATTCAAAAACAGTCCTATTGTCATCTAAAAATTATGAAATAAATCCTAAGGGATCATGCATCTCTATACTTAGTAACCAGCCAAAAATCTCACTTAAATTCTATACCAATCAATCATACAAAAATCAGAAAGGAAATAGGCCAAAAATGCAATTTAAATGAAATATAAAAAATACAAAAATGTCAATTAAATTGGAAATTGCATCAAAATAAAATCTAAGCATGTCACAAAATCAGAAATTAAATCCAGAGCATGCACATATTTTTATTTTATTTTTCTGATCAAAAATGAATTTAATATGAATTAAAAATGGAAAAGAAATTAAAATAAATGCAAAATGAATAAAAGAAAAATTAAAGTTGAGAAATAATGAGAAGCGTTGGATCTGGGGACTTTGTCTACTAATGTAAAGGCTCTAAGGCTGCCAGCGCATTAATGAAGCTATGCGTTTTGGGGAGTCAAAGTCCAATTCTCAGATTAAGTCACGCGCGTTGGATGGGATTACTTAGTCTTCAAATTCCTCATATCCAAGGGCCACGCTTCATCTTCTTCATTTGAAACTCAGATGGAGGGAACTTATTCAGATGAACATAACGGTGGTTCCAGTGGCCGCGCCACCGTCTTCTCCGGCGAGCTCAGAGTTGCGAGTTAAGGAAACAAGGAAAACCTTATACCACTCTCTCTCTTTTTTCATGCTGAATTCAAATCTGCCCTCAGTTTCTCCTAATTCCTCCTAGATTTTAAAACCCGATCAAGAATCTAAAACATGTCACATCCTGAAATCTCATCAAACCTCCAATTAAAGCCACAGATTTAATCTACATCTCACCAGGATCATCAAGACCTATTCCATTCATGCTAAAACCTCAAGAACAGGTAGTTACAAGCTATAACAGAAATCATGTCACACCTTGGATCTTCACAAAACCTCCAAATTTCTAGCCTAAAATGATCTAGTCATCTTCCTAAACCTTAACCACAGTCTAAATCATGCAAGATCATCATAAAACTAGAGTAATTGTGAGAGATAGAAACCTGGAATATAGACTGAAATTGAGGCAGTTATGGTGTGTTGCTTGCTCTAATCTTGTGCAGATTTCTTCCTTGATAAAGGATAAAGCTTTTAGAAACCTCAATTTTCCTTGAATTGCTCTCAAACTCCAAACACGATTTTCAACTTCCAAGCTTCTTGCTCCAACTGATCCAACTGATTCTTGCACCAAATGATCACCAAATTGATCTGAATTGGACCTTAGGCTTTATATGCAACTTGTTTGAGTGCTTTGGAGGCCCAAAGAAAAGCCCAAACTATGATATCCAACTTCCGCTTTTCCTTTAAAATCTCAACTATGGTATACACGGTTTTTCTCTGTTCCTATCTCTAAGAAGCTTCAAATAGCTTGCACATGACCTATGGAACAGGAATGGACAGGATTAAGTCCTTACTTTCATCCTATGGTGGATCTTGGAAGTGTAACTTCACCATGAAGTAACAAAGTGGAATGCCATGAATTATGCCTCAAACTGATTTTCTAACAATGCCAATGTGCTCCAAATGATTTTTCTGATCAAAATGAGTACCCATATGCATTTGTTTGAAATCTTATGATTAAATTTGAATTTTTCATCTTTAATGCCTTTAAAAATGCCCTTTACCAAGTTTCCTCAAACCAATTCTTTCCCTAAGCCAAATCAAAGCCTCATGGATACATGGTTGAAGTTAAAATCCCATTTTGAGCAAGTTTTATGTTGGACAAAACTCCATTTGAAGTGTGCAAAATAGTGAAAATGACCTATAATGCCAAATGACCTATAATCTCACTTTCCCAAAATACCCCTGACTTGTAAACCTCATAACATGAGTTCTACAAATCAGATGCAAGACTTCTAGTACAATTTGGAAAGATAAGATCAATACCTACAACTTTCATGTTGGCCAAAAGTTGAGGAGAAACATCCTTCTAGGTCAAAAGTTCCTTGGAAGTTGGTTGACTTTTGCAGACAAATTTCACATTCATCTGATGACCTGTAACTTGTCTAGATCATAACTTGAGTTCTATAAATCCAATCCAGGACTTCTAGTACTCAAATTAAAGCTAAGAACATGCTCTACAAGTTCCCTGTTGGCCAAAAAGTAGGATGAAACTTGTATCTTGAGATAAGTGGTCTTGAAGTCAGGCACTAAATAGGGGATTTTACCCTGAGAACCCTAGTTTAGCAACTCCTCACACTTGGAATTCTTCTTGAATTGATCTTGGAATATCACCTCATGTATCTCAACAAAACTTTCCATGATCACAAAGACTTAGAGATGAGTCTTAATCTCCTTCAATTGCACAGTTGAGTTAAGGGTACTCAGATGAAAACCCTAATTGTAACACCTTCAATTGTGGCTCTTCACACCTAGCATAATGACTTGACTAAGCTCCACCATGACCCTCAAGGCCTCCAATGAGATCTATCCACACCCTATCCATGATCAAGACTTCACAACTCACTAATGGTCTTCAATTGGCTCCCCAAGTTAGGAAATGAACCCTACACAAGCAACCAAGCTTCTCAAGAACATAACCCTCTTCCTGATGACTTTGGTGACCTCTCAAGCTTGAATAAGACCTCTAGATAGGCTCCTCTTGATATAAACCACACTTGATCCCCCTGCTAAATGAACAATGCTATGCTATGAAAATGTTAGACCAATGATATGCTAATGCAATGAAACAAAAGCCAAGTAAGAAAAAGGTTTGGCAAATTTTGGGGTGCAACACCCGTGTCAGCTAACACGGCCCGTGTTGGCTTGAGCATGTCACTCCATAATTTCCTATGACTTTTGACTGTTTTGACCCCTGAGGGTATTTTCGGGATTTCCTGACTTCTGTATTGGATATGTTATTATTTAAAATACATTTGGACAAAGAAAAAGGAACTTTTTGACTTTTGCACTTAGAGACAAGGAAAGGTTTTGACAAGAAGGATTGAGTGATCAAGAGCAAAGGGAGGGCAGAAGATTTTCAAGGGCGGAAGCAATTGAAGATCAAATAATCACCAATTACCCTTGTAATGTTAAATCTAATTTTTAAATTTACTTTTATTACTATGAGAGGCTAAACCCTCCAATGCTAGGGGGATGTCCCTGAATTGCTATTGTATTGATATTATTTCCCTGTTAATGACATAAATAATTATTTTATTTAATCAAGTTTTATTGTTCAATGATTTTATAACTTTTTCAATCGGACAAATTGATTGAGTTTTACGGTTAACCTTAGGTCGGAAAAACCATTGTTAATACAATTTGATCGATATTCCATCAGTAGATAATTCCTAGGACTAGGATTACCTTGTTGCACTTGAATACTGCTGAAACTATTTTCAATGCTTGATTTCAAATTGATTGTCTATGGACATAGTAACTTGATTATGATTTCCAAGGTTTTCTCATAAGGCTTTAGGAGTAAACACAAGTAGCAGTCAAGAACTTGATAAAAATTGTGGTTATGTTATGAAATAAGGATTGATATTCTTGCAAGGCAATTCATACACTGTGTTTTCAATATTGTCTTTTATTATTTTCAAATAAAATCTAAAAACCCCCAATTGAGTTTTGTTTGATTGAATACAAATTACACTTATATTGCCTAAGTAGTCCTCAAGATCGATACTAGGGATAACTCCTTTACTTTAACTACAATTGGAAAAATAGTACACTTGCTATTTTACCGATCAAGTTTATGGAGAATGGCTGGACTTTCACCAGCAGAAAGACTTCGGGGTGATTATGGAGAAGAAAATGCTCCAGCAGGTCGGTTGACCATCGTGAATAAACCGGTTAATGTAGCAAACTTCCAACAGCATCCGACAATAATCCGTCAGCTTGAAAAGAGATCTTTAACTGGAAAAATCAATGAAGATGTAAATAAGCATTTATCGAGGTTTCTTACGATGAGCACAACATTGAAAATTGAGGGGCATTCAGAAGAAGCTAAAAAGTTACATATCTTTCCATTCACTCTTTTCGAAGATGCCGAAGAGTGGTTCTATTCTTTACCTGTTGGGAGTATTACTACATGAGAGGAGATGGAGACAACTTTCTTGAATGAGTACTTTCCAGCTTCTGTTTATATTCGGAAAAGATATGATATTGTGAATTTTAAACAAAAGGAAGGAGAGTCACTTGGTGATGCATACAAGAGGTTTAAGAGGTTATTGGTTTCTTTTCCCACACATAACATGGACCAAACAGAACAAATGCAGATGTTTGTAAATGGCCTAAGAATGAAGACAAAACAACTTATTGATACTACATCTGTTGGTGGCTCTTCCAACTTTACAACAGCCACTGGTATCAAAAAGATCATTGAAGACATTGCTGAAAATGAACACCTGGAATTGTATAATCGAAGTGTGAGCAAGCCTGAAGGGGTGATTAATTTGAAACTTACTAATCAAGTGGTGAAGATGGAAGATCAAATCACTGCTGAAGTTGATAGGAGATTGAAAGCTATGCATATAGGTACCCAAACTGTAGCACAAGTTCAACCGGTAGAAGCTGTTAGTTGTGAGATTTGTGGGGGTCCTAATTTTGCTATGCATTGTGTATCCATGGCTTAACAAATTGAGGAAATTAATTTCTTGAAGCAGAACAACCCTTATTCTAATACTTACAATCCGGGTTGGAAGAATCATCCAAAATTCTCCTGGAAAGACCAACAAGGAAATGCATAGAAACAAGTGCCTACATAGTACCAAAACCAATCATAACAACAACAGTATCGATCTCAACAACAGAATTAACCACCCTATCAATAACCATATCAACAACCTCAGCCACAATATCAATAACACACTCCAAAAAATGGATTGGGAAATTGCTATTGAAAAGATGGTCGCTCAAAGTATCCAGTTCCAAGAAGAGACCAGAAATAATCAGAGGAACACTAATGCTTCTATTAAGAAGTCGGAGGTTCTAATTGGTCAGATATCACAACAGGTAACAAATTCTCAAGCGCAAGGTGACCTACCTTGTGCCACAGTGACAAATCCAAGAGATTGTAATAATGTGAATGCCGTAACAACCAGAAGTAGGAATAAGGTTGACGTGTCTGAAGAGAAATCTAAGGAAGTGGACCAATTACTTGAGGTAGATTTGGAAATCTTAGAAACTAAAATTCCCATCCAGGAAGAGCATATTCAAAATTCGGTTGTGAAGGAAAAACCCACTAAACCAAAACCGGTCATTAAGCTTCCTTTCCCCACAAGGAACAAGAGAAAAAATCAACATGAGAAAAACTTTGAGAAATTTCTAGAGATGTTCAGAAAGTTAGAGATCAACATCCCATTTGCGGAGGCACTTGAGCAGATGCCTATATATGCTAAATTTATGAAGCACATCATCTCTAAAAAGTGCACCATCGACATTGGACCTATTATTCTAACTGAAACTTATAGTGCTATTTTGCAGGGTATGAAGATTCTAGTGAAGAATCCAGATAGAGGGTCGGTTACCATTCCGTGCACAATTGGAGATAGATCATTCAAAAATGCGCTTATTGATTTAGGGGATAGTGTGAGTCTTATGCCATTGTCCATATACAGTAAGCTAGGAATAGGAAGTGTTCAAGATACTAGGTGTTGTACCCAGAAATTTGCCCAACCTTTTTCTAACTTGGTTTATGTTTCATTTCATTGTTCTAGCATTTGCATTTGCATATCATTGTTCATTTGCAGGGGATTGAGAGGTGTGCATAGCAAGAGAAGGTTACCAAGGGTTTTGTACCTAAGAAAGAGGTTCTATTCAAGTGATCAAGTGCTTATCATCATCAGAAGAAGGTCAAAGCTCTTTGAGAGGATGGATGGATATCTGTGGTTTATCTCTTATCTTGGAGGCCAATTGAAGATTATCAGATGATTGTGAGTTCATGGTTGTGGATGGGGAATGTTGTGGAAGCTCATTGAATGCTTTGAGGGCCATTATGGAGCTTATCCAAGTGATTATAACGTGTACAAGAGGTTGCAGTCAAAGGATTGTACATCTAGGGTTTCATCTAAGTAGTGCAAAGTCAACTGGAGATTTGGAGTGGTTTGAGACTTAATTCCAAGTCATTGTGATCATGTAAAGTTGTTTTGAGACATCTAGGATGTTATTTCAAGGTCAATTTAATAAGAATAAAGAGTGTGAGAAGTTACTAAGTTAGGGTTTCAGAGGTTTGTCAGTGTAAAATCCCCTAGTTAGTGCCTAACTTCAAGACCACATATCTCAATATACAAGTTTCATCTCACTTTTATGCCAACATGGGACTTGTAGAGCATCTTCTTAGCTTTCTTTTGAGTACTAGAACGCATCCATTGGATTTCTAGAACTCAAGTTATGATGCTGACAAGTTATAGGTCCTCAGATGAATGTATTTTCATTCAACCAATTTCCAAGGCATTTTTGACCTAGAATCATGTTTCACCTCAACTTTTGATGAACATGAAAGTTTTTCCTTATGATCTTAGCTTTCCAACACGTACTAGATGTCCTTCATCTGATTTGTAGAACCCAAGTTATGGAACTTTCAAGGCAAGGGTATTTTGGGAAAGTAAGATTACATGTCATTTTCATTATAGGTCCATTTCATGACTTTGTGCACTTCAAATGGAAATTTCTCCAACATCAAAATTGCATCAAATGACATCAATTTTTTCATGGAAAATTCATTTATCATGGATTTTGCTTGTATGTGAAGATTGGTGAAGGAATTCCATGAAAAAGGACTTTAAAGGCCATGATTTGAATTGGATTGATTTAAATCATTTTCATACCATATTTGTGCATTTTTTGAGTCACTTTATCATATTAAGAACAATTCACAAATTAAATTGGAGCCATATTGTGCGAAAATTCATGAAATCTCAAGTTACTTCATGTTGAAGTTACACATACAAAATCCACCATTGGATCATTTCAAGGGCTGAATGCCATCCGTTGGATCACTACTCATCACCAAAAAACTGTTTAAATGAAGATCAAGGCCATTGGAGCCAAAACACACGTGTAATTTTCAAGCTTCAACTCAATTTTGGATTTTTGTAATTCTCCAAATCTAGGCCAAATTGGGCCTCCAATTGATTTTAGATCCAACATACATAAACCCCTGATGAAGAACAAACCCTAATTCAGCCATTTTCGTGGAGATTGGAGCAAATTCAGTTGAGAAAATCCAAGGAGAAAGTGAAATCGTGAAGTGGAGATTCAAGGAAATTTAAGCCAACTGAAGCTTACCAATAACTCCCTTAGAGTTTCTTGAAGGTTTCTGGATAGTTTTGCACAAGTTTGAGCATCAATTCAAGACCCAATGGAGGAGCTCCGTTAGGTAAACTTTCTTTCAAGAATTCTCTCTGTTTAGGCATCCATCATGCGCCATTTTCATTGCATATTGAAGCCCTACTCACGTAGGCAATTTTTGGATTAGTTAGGTTCATGTTCTTGATGATTTGTGATTTGTGCTTGAAACTTGTTGGCTTTGAATCTCCTTGATTATGAGTGATAGATTAAAATGAACCCTAGATTCATGATGTACATAGCGTAAGGATCAGTTTAGACTCAAGAATCACATGTTTTGGTTAAGTTTTACTCCTTCTTCTCCAGCGAGCCAAACGGAGAGGATGGCCGGAAAACGCAGAGCCACCGTCTGGTTTTTCTATCCATTTGGGTGATGTGTATGCCACATATGCACGTTGACACTTTGACTGAAGCAGATTAAGGGCCAGGATCTAGTCTGACCCGTCCACGCGTGAGTTTGACTGCCAGCTTGTTTAAATGAAACACAAAGTTTCATAGCTTGGATTCAGTTGGCTTGGTCTTGGGCTTCAAACTCTCTTTGCACCCCTCTTTCTACCAGGACCATGGTTTTTTAACTGAATTGGATTGCTATTTGGCACGCGCATTTTTCTTTTATGTTCTTTTATTTTCTTTTTTCTTTTTTATTTTCTGTTGAGATTTTAATTCAGCAAAAATGCCTCAAATGATCCAAAAATCTTGTAAAAATACTTTTCACACAATTTAGGGATTTTTTACTTTATTTTTTGGATCATTTTTCAATTAAATAAAGAATTTTACATTTGAGGTGTTTTTGGTGGTTTAAAATTGATCATTGTTTGTTCTTGAATTTATTTCTTGACCAATTTTCATTTCCAATAGCTGGAAATTTTTTCTCATGTTCGTGATAGGTTAAAGCATTTTTTAGACCATTTTTCCCTGGTTTGGGGCATTTTGGTTAGGGTTTAGGACATTTTTAGTGACGCTCGATTAGTCCATTGCCTTTGGTGTACCCTTAGGGTTTTATTTCTTTTTACATTGTTTTAGTAGGACTTTGTCCTCATGCTTTTGGCCCCTGGTTGCTAACACCTTTGGGATCCTTTGATATTTTATTTGGTAATTTTTGAACACTTTTCCTATTATAGAGGTAATTTCCAAATTAGGTTACCTTTAAGGGATCTTCATACAAGTGCATGATCTAGTTTGCCTTAGAAGTGACAATTATGGATCTTTTGAACTCCTAATTCTTTTTGATGCATGTTGTTAATATGTTGAGGTTGCTGTATGTTCAATTATGGGTCATAATTTTGTTCATAGCTTGTTAAAATGTGCTTTCCTTTTAGTCCTTTCAATTAGGGTTTCATTTGTGAATATGTGTGAATGTTTTGAATCTTCTTACATGCTTTGCTTGCATTCTATTTTGTGCTTTGCTTCCTTTAGTTTATGCACATTCTCCTCATCTATACCTCTGTCCAATGACTTAAGGGTCCTATTTGTGATGACTTAGTCCCTCCTTTGGAGGAACTTGAAGAATGTCATGAATGGGGAACCTTTGAGGACATTTAGTTTGTTTTCTTGCATATTGAATGTGGTGCATATGGTTGAGTGCCCATGTGAGTTCCTTTAGTTCTCATGGTTGCCTCCCATCCTCTCATCCAATTTTATCCTCTTTCCTTTGTGTGATTTCATTTGTGTTATTTCTTTATCTTTCATTTTTTGCGTTAACAAAGGTTGAGATGTGCTTGTGGAGGTGTTTACCCCACACTTTTTCCTCCCTTTGCTTGTGTGATGCATTGCATATGCGTTCATTCTTCTTTCATGTATTATTTCATGCTTCGTTCTTCTTCTCTTATCTTTAACATGCTCCCTTAGGATCTCTAATCTCTTGAGATTAGGACAGGCCTTAGGACTTAAACCATGTATGATAACATTAGGTAGCATTCCCCTAACCTCAATCATAGGTCCATTTTGCATGACAACTACTAGGTTTGAACTAGTCTCCCTTTAGTTTGTCCTCTCTCCTTCTCATCTTTAAATCATGTCAACAATTAATAAAGGTTAACGAATGTTGTGTTTTACGAGCCTTAAGTACTTGGGAAATGATGATTGGGTGGTTACCTCTCAATTGTCTAGAGTGTTAGCATATATCCTTTGGACGATATGCGACACATTCGCTCCTAGGTCATAGTCTTTAGTGCAACCTGAGTTAAAACCAATAATCAATGCACTTCTTCTCTAAAAGACACAAAAACACTTTCAAACCTTTTTATCCTTCGGGATTAATTGAAAACCATTTTCAAAAAGAGTGTTGTTAACTCTTGGTTCTACCACAAACAGGTAACGCCTAAGTCTCCAATGGTCGAGCTGCATACACCTAACTGCTAGAACGATGGTTTAACCCTACTTGGTTAAAACACTTGAACCAACCTGTGTTCTTGTTAGCCCGAACTACATTTGCTCTGATTTCTCATACCAGATGAGAATACGTAGGCACAAAACGCGATGTCTTGGCGAGCAACCTTCCCCCACTTTCACCCGTAGTTAGTCGAACTACATTGACTCTGACTTTCCCATTGCACGAGGGAGTACGTAGGCACAAAGCGGCGATGCTCTGCCGAGTCATTTCTCTTTTATTTTGTACCTGAGACCTTTAGCTAGATAGATAAACACCCTTTTAGATAGATAACCAAGCGTGGATCCCGTCGAGTACGACAGACGTGAGGGGTGCTAATACCTTCCCCTTGCGTAATCGACTCCTGAACCCGAGATATGGTTGCGATGACCTGTCTTCTCCCGTTTTCATCAGGTTTTCTCTGATCGTTTCATTTCTCTCCTTTGGGATGAATAACGAATGGTGACGACTCTTCTGTCATTGCTGGCACCTTTTTCGCAGTAGCGATAGTTGGCGACTCTGCTGGGGACAGGAACATCCCCTATGCGAGTCAATCCTAGCGCTTGTTTGTTTGTCTTTGGGTGTTATATATATGTACTTTATTTTCCCGCACTTTATTTCCAGCATTGTATATATCATTATTGTTGTGTTGTTGGGGGGCCTTGATTCATTGAGTGATAAGCCTTACACAGGCTTGAGTACAAACATAGCATTAGAAGTGGAAAGTAGTGGTGAACTTGTATGTTAGGCATTCACTAGTTCCCACGAAATTCACGCTCAGACGAGATTCTCTTTGATGACTTTCTTTCCAGTCCAATGGGCCGTTGAGAGGATTTCAGATCTGAGGGTTGCGACTCTGGGGACCGATCATTTGTGATTCACCTAAGTGAGGCCTCTTTGGGAGATTATGATGTCAAACCAAAAATGGTGAACGTATCATCGTTTCTTAAAAGTTAGTGACGCTGATGAACACATAGGATGCCAAACCTTATCAGCGGATAGTTCCATACCAGTGAGAGGGATTGGGTTGTGCAGGAAACCTTGACTTTCAGACTACCCGGTTTTCTTTGCAGTGTGAATCTGTGTTCCTGATATTAGAGGTTCCTATTATCAGAGCTATGCTATATTCTTGCCAAAGAGAAACGCTAGTTCTTCTCGATCAATAACACAACAATCTTGATCCCCTGTTGCATCTTTGCATTTGCATTTGCATCATCATATTGCATTTCATTAACATGTATTTATGTTGCAAGTGCATATTTCCCTTTAATTCTAGTGTTCTTTCATCTGACATGGAGCCCTTAAGGAGGACATTGACCTACAAATTTCCAACATCTAATATTGGAGCTTTGTGGAGTTTGATTTCTTTAGTTGATAAGAAAGTAATGGAAGACTTTAGACAGTCCTATGGGAAGCTTCTGAGCGTCGTGTGCAAACCTTCTTTGAATGAGTTTAATGGTCTTCAGACCCTGCTACAGTTCTACGATCCTCAGTTGAGATGCTTTACTTTTTGGAGTTATGTGTTGGCGCCTACATTAGAGGAATTCTCTGCACTGCTAGGAGTGCCTATTCTTAACCAGATACCATTCTATCATACTGAGGATGAGCCAAATCTGGCTGAGCTTGCTGCAGCTTTACATTTACACGTCTCTGAGTTGACAGGGAAAGTAGCTAAGAGAAATGGAATACCTGGGTTTTCGTTACCTTTTATGGTGGATAAAGCTCAACATTTTGCCAAGGAGGGTTGTTGGGTGGTGCTCGGTGCTATCTTAGCCTTATGTATCTATAGTATTATGTTATTCCCTAATATTTCGGACTTCGTAGATTTGGATGTGCTCAATATCTTTGCTTCGAGGAATCCTATACCTACGCTGCTAGGTGACATTTATCATTCCGTACACTATAAGAATGAGAACATAAGAGGGAAGAGTGTATCTTTTTGTTCACCCTTGTTCTATCTATGGTTTGTAAGCTATCTTCCCAAGACTGGTCCTTTCTCCAACACTGCAGGTACATTAGAATGGTCTGAATGTTTGATGGGGTTGTCTGCTGAGGACATTGTTTGGTTTGACAGGGATATTCTGGGTACTTAGATCATTTATAGTTGTGGAAGCTTTCCTAACGTCCTGCTATTCGGAAGGCAAGGTTGCATTAACTATAACCCGTCCATTGCAATCAGGCAATTTGGGTATGCATTGAGAAGTCCTCCAATGGATGAAGAGATACAGGAATCTATGTATCTCACCGGATTATTGGAGGGGGATACCTTAGCCAGAGTTGAGCATGCTTGGAGTAATGTCCACAAAAGAGGGAAGGTTTCCTTAGGGAAGAGTAACAGTCGAGCCTATGACCCCTATTTGGCTTGGATTTAGAGTAGAGCCGAGAAGTTGATGATGCCTTACCTATCTGCTAAGCATGTGTGTCCTATTGTGATCAAAGAACCCACTACTTTTGACATCCAAAAGTATAATCAAGTGTGGGCTGAGAAAGAAGAGTCAAAGAAGGCTAATGAGAAGTTCGAAGAAGAGATTACTCAGCTTCAGGGCGAGAAAAATGAAGCAACTTATTCCTTGAAGAAACATACTGAGTTGGTGAACAGGTTAGGTACAGAATTGACCAAGAAAACGAGTGCTTGAGAACGTTTGGGTCTAGATATCAAAGCTGTCAGCAGTGTTCTTGCCTCTAAGAAGAAGGAGTTGGACAAAGCGTATCTAGAGATCTCCAAGTTGAACGAGCGGTGGAATGTGACCCTTACCAACAACAAGGCACGTGAGGATGGGTTGAAACAACAAACTACCAAGCTAAAGACTCGGCTTAGGGCAAAGGATGAGAGGATTGTAGACGAAGCCTCACTCGGGCGTGCTAGTGAGTACAAATTGAACGAAGCTATTGCAAACTTGGAAGATTGTAGGCTGAGGGCTGATTCCAAGAGGTGTAAGCTAGAGGAAGTCTATAGACACCATCAGACAGAGAAAGGCACTCATTCAGGGGTTACTCTCCAGACCGGATCACCCTAAGACACGGGAGATGCTAGAGGATTTTCGTGCCCGTTGTCGCACTTGATGTTTTTCATTTCCTTGTAGCTTGTTGTTGCTGTTGTATTGACCATCACCAGACATGTTGGCTGAGGTCTTTCTATTGATTCTTGTACTCAGTTGTATGATTGTACACTGCCTGTTGGCCTTTTTTTGGATGAATGAGGTGTTTGGCTATATGCTTGTCTATGGGTACTCCATTGTCGCGCTGTTATTACCGGAACTAGAATCGGGGGGGAAATTTTCCTTGTTGCATATATTCGTGTATGCATTTTTCGTAGCATTCTTGCATAGAAGATATAGCAGAACTATTTATCTTACCCCTATTTTCTCCGTTAGATTGTTTCCGGATAGACAACTGGACTATTCACCGCTATGCCACAAGGGGGAATCAACTCAGAGCAATGGAGAAAATTCAAGCTGAGATGCAAGAGTTTCGTGAGAGGATGAGTCAGTTTATGGACCTTATGCATGGAGTGGCTAATGGACAAGAACAACTCCATACTTTGGTGCAACCCTTGATTGCACGAGTTGACAATAACAGTGTTCTTCATGGAGGAAAAACTGCTAATCCTCCTCCCAATGAAACTGGGACTCCTCATACTCACTCTATGCCTACTCTTGTTATCCCTATTGCTGGAGGGAATGGTAATGGTAATGGTAATGCTACTGGTTTTGATAACAATGGTTTTGGGAATGCTAGGAATGGGAATGCTGGAAATGGTAATGTTGCTAATGGGAATGTTTAGGGTCCTGATGTCACCTGTGCTGCACATGGTAATATGAATCAGTTATGGAATGAAGACCGACAGGATAATGTGTTCTCACCAAGGGTTATTGTTGTGGAGCTACCCTCTGAAGCTGATAAGAGGTTCAAGATGATCGAAGAAAAGATGAAGTCTCTTGAGAACCAAAATTCCATGGGCCTTGACATGGCTAATTTGGGGCTGATCCCATATCTGAAAGTGCCGCTAAAGTTCAAAGTCCCTGACTTTGACAAATACAAGGGTACCACCTGCCTAAGAGTTCATCTGAGATCCTACTACCCTAAAATGTCTGACCACTCGGATGACGAGAAATTGCTTATGCATTTCTTTCAGGACAGTTTGTTCGGTCCTTCGTTGGAGTGGTATGAGTCTGGAACCTGTGAATATCCGCAGTTGGAGGGACCTAGCGGAAGCATTCGTGAAACATTATCAGTACAACAGCGACCTCGCTCCTAACCGGGTCCAACTTCAGAATCTGTCCCAAAGGAATAACGAGTGCTTTAAGGAATACGCCCAGAGATGGCGGGAGTTTGCAGCCAGGTGTTTATCACCACTCTGATATGATATGTTTGTCGCCACTCTGCCTGGTGTTTATTACGAGAAGCTTATTAGTAACATGTCGGGAAGCTTCTCATATTTGATAATCACCTGAGAGTGGGTGGAGAACAGTATAAAGTTGGGGAAGATCCAAGCTAGAAAGAGTTCCTCATGTGGAGGAGGGGGTAAAAAAGTGTTCGATAATAAGAAGCACGAAGGTGAAACCAACTCAGTGTCCAGTTCTCGTGGGAGAAACAGAAGTCAGAATCGATATCGTTAGCAATAGGCCACCAGTATTACAATTCCTGTGATTCCTCAACAACAGCAACCACAGCAGAATCAGAATCAGAACTATGCTCCTAGAAGATTCTGGAATCGGGGTCAGGTAGTGAACAGAGTATTTGATGCGCCTCTGATGCCATACTCTCAACTACTTTAGACCTTTCTACAATTGCAGCTCATTCAGAAGAGAACCTTGGCCCCATTGACAGGTGCGCCTCCGCCCGGCTATGATGCGAATGCTCGTTGTGAGTTCCATGCTCGTTGTGTTGAATGCGAATGCAAGGCGTTCAAACACAAAGTACAGGATCTAGTGGATAGCAAGGCCATAAATTTCTCTCACGATGCTCCCAACGTCGTACAAAACCCCATGCCCAACCATGGGGCGGCTGGAGTTAGAGCAATCATTAAAGATGAAGGTTTAGATCTGGTCACCGATGTCAATGATTTGAAGACGCCATTGGGCTTTATGAAGGCTAAATTGCTGATGGGAGGGATGTTCCCGGGCTATAACGAATTATGTGCTGAATGTTTGGGCCATCCGGAGGGACGTGCAAAATTGAAGAGCTGTATTCAGGGAATGATGGACGTTGGATTATTGCAATTTGATCGGGTTGTTGAGAATAAGGCTGAAGAGTTAGTGGCTGAGGAAAGGAATAAGGTTGCAACGATCTATATTCCATAAAAAAACCATTACTATTTCTGCGCCTAGGCCGCCAACAATCGTCATCACTAAAGCGGGCCCTGTGCCATATGAGAGTACCAAAGATATCCCGTGGAACTACGGAGCTGAGGTGTATTGTGATGGAAAAAAGCTAGATCTGAAGAGTTTACCTGCTGATTCAGTGGATAATCTTGTTGGAGCAAGAGGAATTACTCGTAGTGGGAGAGTATTCTCGCAGCCTGAAGCGGTTGCTGACAGGGCTGATAAAGGGAAGAAACCGGTTGTAAAGGAAACTTCCCGGGCTGGGGAGAAGGATTCTTTGGTAAAAGATACGGAGGAATTTATGAGGCTGGTAAGGAAAAGCGACTACAAGATAGTCGATCATCTGCAACAAATTCCTTCTAAAATATCTATCTTGTCTTTGTTGTTATGTTCAGAAGCACATCGAAATGCATTGTTGAGAATATTGAACACTGCTCATGTGCCACAAGAAATATCGGTTAACCAACTCAAAGGGGTTGTAGCGCACATCAATGCAGGAAACGGGCTGGGTTTTACAGATTTGGATTTGACAGCGAAGGGCAGGAACCACAACTATGTGTTGCACATATGCAAAGAGTCCCGAGGAGCTGTTCTATCTCATGTACTTGTAGATACTAGATCGTCTCTGAACGTGCTTCCCAAGAAGGCCCTAATGAAGTTGGACATGCAGGGACTGATTTGCACGCCAAGTGATCTGGTAGTGCGTGCTTTTGATGGTACCAGGGGATCGATATTCGGAGAGGTGACATTGCCTATTTAGGTGGGACCCGAAGTATTTGATGCAGTGTTCTACATTATGGACATCCAACCTACCTATAGTTGTTTATTAGGCCGTCCATGGATTCACTCAGCGGGAGCGGTGGCCTCCATGCTGCATCAGAAACTCATATACATGGTTGGTGGCAACATCGTCATAGTATGCGAAGAAGAGGATATAATGGTTAGCCATTTATCTTCGTTTAAATATGTTGAAGTGGACGGGGAAATCCACGAATCACTGTTTCAAGCCTTTAAAGTTGTTCAAGTTAAAGAAAAATCTTCTATTATGAGTAAAGCGCCGGAAGTGGCCATGTCATCTTTTAAGGAGGCCCAAGCAACAGTGCAGGCTGGGGCAGCACAAGGATGGGGTCAAGTGCTTGAGATCCCCATTAAGCAGGATAAATTCGGTTTGGGGTACTGCCCATCGTATTCATCATCCTCGCAGAGTGTAACACCCCACTTCCCAAAACTAATAAAACATAAACATTATTAATAAACATCAGAGTTTTCACCGCCCAAGTGGGGTATCACATCACAAAATTCAACTTACTCTTCATTCGAAGGTTTTTCACAACAAAACAATGGAAAATGTTCATTAATAAAATACATCAAAGTCATGATACGTCACAGGAAAAATAAAACAAGTTCAACATAAAACAATTAAATGCCCAAGTCCCGTGCTATGTATCAGAGCATCCTAAGACTCGACTCGCACACCACAATCCAAGTTAGCTAAGTACCTGGATTATCTGTACTTCCGAGGAAGCACAGACCACAACAACAACAAAGGGGTGAGAAAACATGATCAAAATATATCGGTAAATACATACATGAAATAAAGGTAGTAAATACACCAATCACATAGTTTATCACCCAACATTCAACAAACACGACATATAGTCCACCATCCACACAATACACCATAATGCAAATTATGCAACGCAACACCATGTATGCGATACCGACTCATTGGTTCATTCTATGGAACCCGAATAGATCACATGTGCCCGTCCTTGGCCATGATCCGTCCTCACCATTCCTCACTCAAAGGAATACGAATGAATCACATACACTCCCCTGAGCAATGAATCATCCCACCACAACACCATGATATGCATAACACCAAATGCATAAAATTAACACAAGCATACATTGTGCATACGATTCTCAGATCACACCAACATACATCACATGTACATATATATGTCATACACCAATCAATCAGACACTTACATAAAGTATTAAGGAATTCACTTCCTATCACCAAATACACACCCTTCATCATTCAATCACCATCCCTACACTTATCATGATCAAAAGGGATCCTACAAGGCTAATGCACAAGGCAAAACAGTACCAAAACCACATTCTGATGTCACATTCGCTGGTTCATTCGCCAGGCGAAGCCCCGCAGCGAATGCTCGCTATGGCTCGCCAGGCGAACCTGCTCGCGAAGCCCCTCTCCACTCTCGTGTATTCGCCAGGCAAAGGGATCATTCGCCGGACGAACCTTCACTGGCCATACTCGCCAGGAAAACTTTATGCCCTTTAGGTCTGGAAGTTTATTTGGAATTACTCGCCCCTGCTCGCTGACATTCTCCAGGCGAACCCTCGCCACCATTCGCCAGGCGAACCCTCGCCAACACTCGCCAGGTGAAACCCATCGAATGCTGCGATACCCCAAAATCCCCACTGTTCTACAATGCTATCTGAACCAATTCCAAGCCTCACATGCTACCTCCAAATTCTATCCTATTAATAGTGCAATTATTACATACTACCCTCATCGATTGCTCCCTAATTTCCACTACAGAACCAACCTTAAAGTATACCCCCAATACCTCTGAAGTCACCCAGAACTTCCCTAAAACCGTAACCTCAGACTATACCCCCAAATTCAACAGTATGAACAACAATTCATCAACATCAAGCATCAATTTATCATTATCAACAACAATTACAAGCATGCCAATATACAACTTCATACATCGACAAATCCCTATGGGGTTAAGGAATCCCCTCTACCCAATTCATGTATATACCATCCCAATCAGTTTCTCCCCCCTTACCTCGATAGTTGTTCCAATTGGTGAAGAATTCCTCCAAGGTTGGACAGCTCTGACTTTCCCTCTTCCTCTCTGTTCTTCGCTATTCCCTTTTCTATCGTGACTTTTTACTTTCCTCTCTCTCTAACTCCCTATTATCTCCTCAACTCCCATTCTATATTTTTAATCCCAATATTAATAATATTATTACTAACAATAATAATAATACTAATATTACCACTAATAATAATAATAATAATAATACCACCAATATTACTATTTATTATTAAATCATTATATTATTATATCAACTCCACATTTATCAAATAATCCTTATAAATCAAGGATACCCACCAACATACTCCATCATACCCCCATCTAAGGGCACACCAAAATACAATAATTAAAAATAACACTAAAATGACTAAATAATTAAAATGGGTGTTACACAGAGCACGCCGCGCTATAAGGGACCTGTGCAGTTCACCAAAGGAGGGGTTATCTTCGAGAGGATCAACGCAGTTTCGGATAGTGAAGAAGGAGATGGTGACTGCGACATGGATGTTTGGATCAAGCCTTGCACGCCAGGACAAAGTCTGCACAACTGGTCTATCCAGGAATTCATTCAAGTGACTATTGAACAATAATGATTTGTTTTTCTCGATTATTGTACAATCCTATGGTCTACCCGAAGCATAGTGGTTTTGTCTTCAGGGCCTTACTTGTTTATGATTGAACATTTTTATCAATAAATCAAAGGGCGTATTTTTCGCATTCAAATTTTGTTATCCTTATTATTCTTGTTTTATGTTTAACAATAAAATGGAAATGTGGTTTGTGCTAGTTTGTATATCATTTTAAGCATTTAACCATTATCATTGCAAGATACAAATTGCAGATGACATAGATCCAAAACCTTCTATGACTCGCTTCGACTTTGATCATCCGATATTTCAAGCCAAAGAAGAGATTGATGAGGATGAAGACTTACGAGAAGAGCTAGCCAGACTCTTGAAACAGGAAGACAAAATCATTTTGCCTCATCAGGAGGAGATTGAGGTTATCAACTTGGGTTCTGAGAAAGTTGTCAGAAACGTCAAAATAGGGGCTGCGCTACAGAGTGACATCAAGCAAAGACTGATTGAGATGCTTCGAGAGTACAATAACATCTTTTCTTGGTCCTATGAAGATATCCCGGGATTGACACAGACATAGTGGTTCATCACTTGCCGTTGCGCGAAGAGTGTCCGCCGGTTAAGAAGAAGCTTAGAAGGACAAGACCAGACATGGCCGTAAAAATCAAAGAGGAAGTCCAGAAGCAGCTAGACGCAGAATTTTTAGCCGTGACAACTTACCCTCCGTGGGTCGTGTTGCACCCCAAAATTTGCCCAACCTTTTTTCTTAATTTGGTTTATGTTTCATTTCATTTCTTTCTAGCATTTGCATTGCATAGCATTTTTCATTGAACAGGGGATCAAGAGTTTGTGCATAGCAAGAAGAGTCTACTCAAAGGGTTAAGCCTAAGCAAGAGGTTTTACTTAGGTTTGAATGGTCATCAAGTCATCTAGAGGTGGACATGGGTCTTGTGAAAGAAAGGACGGATGTATGTGGGTCAGCTCCTAGCTGGGAGGCTAATTGAAGATCATCATAGGATTGTGAAGCCATGGTTATGGATATAAAATGTTTAGGTAGCTCATTAAGTGCCTTGAGGGTCATTGTGGAGCTCATCCAAGTGTTTGTGCTAAGTGTGAAAGGTTACAGTTGAAGGTGTTGCATCTAGGGTTTCATCTGGTAAATCGTCCGTCAATTGTGAAATTGGAGGAGATTAAAACTCAATCTAAAGTCTCTATGGTCATGGGATGTTGTGTTAAGATATATGAGATATCACTTCAAGTTCAATTCATCAAGGATCAAATGTGTGAGAAGTTACTAAATTAGGGTTCTTAGGGTAAAATCCCCTATTTAGTTCCTAACTTCAAGACCACCTATCTTAATATACAAGTTTTATCTCAACTTTTGACAAACATGTAACTTGTAGAGCATGTTCTTAGCTTTCTTTTTAGTACTAGAAATCCTTGATTGGATTTATAGAACTCAAGTTATGATCCAGACAAGTTACAGGTCATCAGAGGGATGTGATTTTGGTAAACAAAAGTCAACCAACTTCCAAGCCATTTTTTTACCTAGAAGGATGTTTCTCCTAAACTTTTGGCCAACATGAAAGTTGTAGGTCTCGATCTTAGCTTTCCAAAATGTACTAGAATTCTTTCATCTGATTTGTAGAACTCATGTTATGAGGTTTACAAGTTAGGGGTATTTTGGGAAAGTGAGATTATAGGTCATAAAATTATAGGTCCATTTCACCAACTTGCACACTTCAAGTGAAGATTTATCCAACATCAAACTTGCTCCAAATGGTGTTATTTTCTTATTCAAGCATTGAGAAGTCATGGTTTATGCTTGGTTTGAGGATTGGATATGTGAATTTTCATGGAAGAAGGTTTAAAAGGGGAAAATGACAATTAATTCACTTTTGAACATTTTTGTGTAAATAAGTGCATTTTTTGAGTACACACAACACTCTAAACACTTTGGCAGTTTTACAATTTGGATTTGAGGTGTTTAAGTGAGCTATTTTCAAGGTTGCTTCATTATGAAGTTACATAACAAATCTCAACCATTGAGATCAATTGAGGAGTTAATCCAAGCCATTCATATGCCATGTGGTACCAGCAAGTATTTTCAACCATTTTGATGCAATTTTTGTGTACATGAAAGCTTCAAAAAACCCAATTCCTTGGATTTTGATATGGGTTGTTAGAGGCTGAGGTCATTTCAAGTGAAATTGTGAATTGAGAAAGCTTTATTGGAGTTTGTTAAACGATTCTGGATAGTTTCTTGCTAGCTTAAGCTCCATTTGAAGGCTTAGTGGAAGTTCTCCACTAGGTAATTGAAATTCAACTTTACACTCTTGATAAGCATCAATTCACTGCCATTTTTGCATATTTGAGACGTAGAAACAATGTAGATCATTAATGTGTAAAATGAACTGGCATTGGTTGTGATTGTTGGATGATGCTCAAAAATGTTTGGGTCTATTTTGGCTTGTTTATGCGTGTTCTTACTTGTTTGACACTTGATCTATAACCTACGTGACTTCTACATGAGTTTTAAGTCAAATTGGAGAGGTTTTCATGAACTTTGGATTTTGGTGTTCAATCTTGTTGGCTTCGGGTTTGGAATGTTACGCAGGATTAGTGGTTTTTGAGGCCAGAAATGAGATCCTCGTGATCTCTAGTTAAATTTTGATATAAAATTTGGCCAGAACGGTTGAGTTTTGGTAGCATGTGTTGTTGTGGTTTTGCTCACAGTGGTGGCTGGCCAGAGAAGACGATGAACAGTGTTCTCCGACCGGTGACTGGTTTTTCTTGTTGTTTTGGGGAAGAAGATGATGAGGTGTCCTTGTGTGGTACGCTAGATGTGTTGACTTTTGATCCCAACGGTGGAGATTAAGACCTACGATAGTCTTTAGTTGACTGATTCCATATGATCTATTTTAAATCCTCATTTATTTGCTGGCGCGTTCGTGTCCATGTGATTGTTTACCATTTGATCAGGTGGTTCTGAGTGAGTCTCCATGATGCGCTGCGTTTGACTCGTTGCATGCAATTGCCAGATTATTTTGTTTTGTTTTAATTTTTCTGAGTGGGCCTTGGGCGCATTGCTATTTGCACCCCCAGTTGGGCCCAGTTCTTATTGTGAACTGCATTTGTTGCTATTTTTCATGCCTCTTTTTCATTTTCTTTTTTAATTCTTTTGTTTTTTTATTTTATTTTCTGTTTAGAATTTAAATCATTAAAAATAACTCCAATATGTTAAAAATTCACCAAAAATATTTTTTATCAACTTTGAGATGTCTACTTTTTTTTGGATATTTTTATTTTATTTTCCAGTTTTGTTTTCAATTAAAAAATGAATTAAATATTGGAGTGGTTTTAGATGGTTTAAATTCTAACATTGTTTACTCTTGCATTTATTTCTCTCATTCTTTTTTGATCCAATGATTGAAAATTGATCCTCATCTCAATGATGAGTTTATCAATTTTAGAGGACCATTTTACCCCTGGTTGTTGACTTTGGGTTGACTTTTGTGGCTTTTCTTTTTGCACTTGTTTCTCCCATGTCAAAGTGGTACATCTAAATGAATCCTTTCTTTTGATGGTGCTTTGAAGGGATATTTGTCTTGATTTCTTGGCCTTTGGTTGCCAACTTGTGTTGCTTCTTTGTGCATTTTATTTGATATTTTTTGAGCCCTTTTTCCTATTTTTGAAGTGACTTACAAGTTAGGTCATTCCATAGGACAACTCACACAAGTGCTTGACCTAGTTTGGACTGGAAATGACCTTTGTGGATCAAATAAGCTCTCAACTGTTCTTGTTTCACATTTTAAACATGTTGAGTTTGCTGTATGTTCATTTTTAGGTCAAAATTATGTTCATTGCTTGTTGATTGATGCCTTTCTTCTTGCGCTTTCAACTTGAACTCCTAAATGATGTGTGCTTGTTTCCTTTGTGCTCTTACTTGCATTTCTTCTTGTTTTGTTTTGATATTGCTCTTGAGCTCTCTTCTTTTCATCTCCCTTCTGTCCAATGACCTTGGAGTGTCATTTAAGGTAGCTTGGTGCCTCCTTAGGAGGAATTTGAAGCTCACCTAAAGTGATGAATCTATGAGGACCCTTTCTTTGTGTTTGTCACTTGTTTGTTTGCTTTTGATGCATATCTCTCTTTCTTATTCTCTTTTCTTGCATTTCCATATGCATGCTTGGTTGAGATGATCTTGTGGTGGCTACTGCCCCACACTATTTTCCTCATACTATCATTCTACTTGTGCATTCTATGTGTGCATCTTTTCATTTGCATATGCATTCTTCTTCTTCTTTTTCTTTTGCTTTTTCTTTTCCATGCTCCCCATAAGTTTTCTAACCTATTGAGGTTATGATAGAAATTAGGTGCCTAACCATGCATGATAACAATAGGTAGTTCCCCTTTTCAAACTCAACTTTAAGTCCACTTTGCATGATAACTTTTAGGATTGATTAGTCTCCCATTAGTGTGCCTTCTTCTCTTCTCATCTTCAAACAATCTTAACATACTTAATAAGGATAATGAATGTTGTGCCATGAGCCTTATGCTTGGGAAATGGTGATTGAGTGGCCACCTTTCAATTACCTAGAGTGTTTAGTATACGTCCTTAGGACGATATGCGACGCATTCGATCCTAGGTTTTAGACTTTGTTACAACATACATTATAAACACTCTAATTCAAAACACTTCTCTAAAAAACACAAAAACATTTCAAACCTTTTTCACCCTTTGGGGTTCTTAATGAGGAAAATCGTTTCACAAAAAGAGTGTCGTTAACTCTTAGTTCTGCCCCAAACAGTAACGCCTAAGTCTCCAATGGTCGAGCTGCATACAGCAACTGCTAGAACTATCTGTTAACCCTACTCGGGCCTAAATACTTTTGAACCATCCTTTGGTCCTTTTAGCACGAACACCGTTTGCTCTGATCTTTCGTACCAGAAAAAAGTACGTAGGCACGAGACGCGATGTCTCGGCGAGCAACCTTCCCCCTTTCTTACCCGTAGTTGGGAGAACTACGTTGACTCTGACTTTCCCATTGCACGAGGGAGTACGTAGGCACAGAGCAGCAATGCTCTGCCGAGTCAGTTCTCTTTTCTTTTTTCTTTTGTCCTTAAGCCTTTAGCTAGATAGTTTCAACATACCCTTTTAGATAGGCAACAATGCGTGGATCCCATTGAGTACGACGGACGTGAGGGGTGCTAATACCTTCCCCTTGCGTAACCGACTCCCGAATCCAGACATGGTTGCGATGACCTTGTCTTTCCCTTTTTCTTTAGGTTTTTGCGATCGTTTCCTTTCCCACTTTTTGGGATAAATAACGTAAGTGGCGACTCTTTTGTTTTTCCGCCGGTGGTTTTTCGCAGTTGCGACTGCTGGTGACTCTGCTGGGGACTCCGGTTCCCTATGCGAGTCAATCCTAGCGCTTGTTTGTTTATCTTTGGGTGTTGTATATATGTGCTTTATTTACTTTCCCGCATTTATTTTCCGCATCATATATCATTACTGCTGTGGGGAGGGAAGTTCTATTGAGTGGTAAGCCGGACCCGGGCTTGAGTACAAACCTAGTATTAGAGTGGAGACTAGTGGGGGCCTATTTGCTTAGCAGATACAGTTCCCCATAAAATTCACACTCAGACGGGATTTTATTTGATGATTTTCCTTTAGATCCTTAGGATCGGTTGAGATTTTGGATTTGAGAATTGTCGACTCTGGGAACCGATCATTTGTGAGTCAGCTAAGTGAGGCCTCTTCAGGAGATAATATTGCCAAACCAGAAATGGTGAACGTATCATTATTTCCTGAAAGTCTGTGACGCTGATGAACGCATAGGATGTTGAACCTTGTCAGTGGATAGGTCCACACCTGTGAGGGGGATTGGGTTGTGCAGGAAACGTTAGCCTTCAGATTACCCGGTTCATTGCAAGTGTGAATCTGTGTTCATGATATCAGTGGATCCTACTGTCGGTACTTTGTTCTTGCTAAGGCGAAGCTCTGGTTTTTCTCGACCGACAGCACAACAGTTTTGATCCCTTATTTTGCATTTGCATTTTCATCTGCATTTCATTAACATGTATTTGTGTTGCAGGTGCATATTTCTCCTTTGATTCTAGTGATCTTTTCCCTCATTGCTGTTATGGAGTCCCTGAAGAGTACTACAAGTTTCCTGTTCCGGATGTTAGTACTTTGTTGAGTCTGATTGCCTTTGGTGAGAAAGCAGTACTGGAGGATTTCAAGAAGTCTTATGGGAGATTATTGAGATATGTCTGCAAGCCCTCTGAATATGAGATTAGTGGTGTCTATGCTCTCTTACAGTTTTACGATGCCCAGTTGAGATGCTTCGTATTTCCTGACTATGTCCTGGCTCCTACACTAGAGGAGTATTTTGAGCTGTTAGGAGTACCCATTCGGAGTCGGATTCCGTTTGTCCATGTTGATAATAAGCCTGATCTGGCTGAGCTTGCCGCTATTTTGCACCTTGAGGCTTCAGAATTGGATGGGAAGATGATCTGGAGACTTGGGATGTACGGTTTTCCGTTGCCTTGCTTGATTGAGAAAGTTCAGCAGTGTGCTAAGGATGGATGTTAGATTGTGTTTAGTGCCATCCTAGCTCTTTGTATATATGGCATTGTTTTGTTTCCTCATCTTCCAGACTTTGTGGATGTTGATGCGTTCTATATCTTAGCCTCAGGCAACCCAGTGCCCACCTTACTTGGAGACGTTTATCATTTTGTGCATTACAAGAATGAGAAACGAAGGGGTAAGAACGTAGCTTGTTATGTTTCGTTGTTGTATGCATGGTTCAGTAGTCATCTACCTCAGATGGGTCCATTTGTTGCCACTTCCAGTACTTCAGAATGGTCAGAGAGATTGATGGGATTATCTGCAGAGAATATTGCGTGGTTTGATCGAGACATGCTGGGTAAGGATATTGTTTATAGTTGCGGTGGTTTTCCTAACGTTCCTTTGATTGGAAGGAAAGGTTGCGTCAACTATAATCCTTCTTTATTGGTGAGACAGTTCGGGTACGCATTGAGAGAGTGTCCTAGAGAATAGGAGATACATGAATCTCTGTATCTTACTGGCTTATTGGAGGGCGAGGCTCTGGGCAGACTTGAGCATGCATGGAATAACATTCATCGGAAAGGGAAGTTAGCTTTGGGGAAGAGTAACATCTGAGCGTATGACCCTTACTTGACTTGGATTCGTGCTAGGGCTTTGAAGTTTCTGATGCCATATCCTTCAGTTGCACCTCTATATCCTCTTATGATAGAGGAACCCACTACTGTAGATATCCAGAGATACAATCAGGTATTGGCGGAGAAGGAAGAGCTGAGAAAAGCGAATGAAGAATTGGAGAAAGAGATTATCCAGCTTCGCAGTGAAAAGATGGATGCAATTCATTCTTTCAGGAGACAAATCGAT
Source organism: Lathyrus sativus (assembly GCA_963859935.3). Taxonomy (NCBI): domain Eukaryota; kingdom Viridiplantae; phylum Streptophyta; class Magnoliopsida; order Fabales; family Fabaceae; genus Lathyrus; species Lathyrus sativus. The sequence goes on along the minus strand of OZ012741.1, from coordinate 140,287,648 downwards.
CTTGTGAACAAGCTGGGTACTGATCTAACTAAGGAGACTAAGGACAGAGAGCGCACAAGCCAAGACTTGAATGCCACTTATAGTGCTCTGGCCACGAAGAAGGAAGAGTTGGATAAGGCTTACATGAGGATCTCCAAGTTTGAGTCGATATGGAATGCCACGCTTACCAACAACAAGGAGCGTGAAGACAAGTTAAAACTGCAGATCAGCAAGCTGAAGCTTAACGCCAAAGATGGAGAGATTGCAGCAGAGTCATCACGTAGACGAGATAGCGAGTGCAGGTTGAATGAAGCGATCGCGAACCTGAAGGATCTCAAGCTGAGAGTTGGCTCCAAGAGATGTAGACTTGAGGCATGTTTCTAGGAGAGAGCTTTGGAGGATCACGTTGATAGCCTACAACACACTATGAGTCAGCAGGATTTTCTTATCCAGGGGCTACTTGCCAGGCCGGATCATCCAGAGACGTTGAGGCTGTTAGAGGATTTCCGATCATGTCATCCTGCCTGACCTGTTTTGTCTATTTCTGTTGTAGTTTTTGTTGTTTATTTGCTGTGTTTGACCATCGCCAGGCTTATTGGTTGAGGTCTTGTCCTTATTTGTACTCAGTTGAAGTTTGTACTTTGCCTGATGGCCTTTGATCTATATATGAGGAGTTGGTATTCTATGCTTATCTGCAGGGTTCTCCATTGTTATTTTTTCCTGGAAACTAGAATCAAGGGGGAAATATCCCTATTGCATAAATACATGTCTGCATTTTAGCATTTGTCTTGCATTCGCAGGTGCACCGGAATTGTTAACCTTATTTTTTCTTGTGGTTTACTAGTATTTCAGGATTGCTGACGTGATAACTCACCGGTACAGTACCAGAGGAAACCAGAAAATACTGATGGATCAGATGCAGGTCGAAATGCAAGAGATGAGAGATCGTATGGCACAACTGATGGAGGTCATGCAAGGGGTTGCTAGTGGTCAGGCTCAACTTTTGGTGCAACCTCTGATTGCGCGGGTTGATAGTGATGGTGTGCTGCACGGTGGGATTGCTTCTAACCCTCCTCACCAGGAAACTCCTCGGGTAGACAATTTTATGCCAACTTTAGTCATCCCTACTGCTGGAGGGGGTGCTCACGCTACCGGTGCTGGAAATACGACAGGTTTTAATCATGTTGGCTTTGCTAATGGTGGTAATGGTAACGGAAATGGCTATGGTTATGGTCTCGATCCTATAGGTTCCATACATGGTAGTCTGGACCACACTTGGAATGAGGATAGGCAGGAAGATGTGTTTTCTCCAAGGATTGTGAATGTTGAAATACCTTCTGAGGCTGACAGAAGGATTAAGATGATCGAAGAGAAGATGAGATCGCTTGAATGCCAAAATTCGATGGGGCTGGATATGTCTAATTTGGGGCTGATTCCAGGCTTGAGGGTAGGAAGGAAGATGTGTTTTCTCCAAGGATTGTGACTGTTGAAATACCTTCTGAGGCTGACTGAAGGATTAAGATGATCGAAGAGAAGATGAGATCGCTTGAATGCCAAAATTCGATGGGGCTAGATATGTCTAATTTGGGGCTGATTCCAGGCTTGAGGGTGTCTCCAAAGTTTAAGGTCCCGGATTTTGATAAGTACAAGGGTACCACTTGCCCTAGGGTTCATCTGAGGTCTTATTATCGCAAGATGTCTGCACATTCTGATGACGAGAAGCTCTTGATGCATTTCTTCCAGGATAGTTTATCCGGACCATCGCTGGAATTGTATATGAGCTTAGAACCTGCTAATGTCCGTAGCTGGAGAGACCTAGCTAAAGCTTTTGTAAGGCACTATCAGTACAACAGTGACCTTGCTCCGAATAGAGTCCAGTTGTAGAATCTTTCTCAGAAGAGTAGTGAATGCTTTAAAGAATACGCCCAGAGGTGGTGAGAGCTTACTGCTAGGGTACAACCACCAATGGTAGAACGGGAACTTGTGGATATGTTTGTTGCTACCTTACCAGGAGTGTATTATGAGAAACTCATCGGCAATATGTCTGGAAGCTTTTCTGATCTGATTATCATCGGTGAAAGGGCGGAGAATGGAGTTAAGATAGGAAAGATCAATGCTGGTGAAGGATCCTCGGTAGGAGGAGGAAACAAGAAAGTGTTTGGAAACAAGAGGAGAGAGGAAGATGCTAATTCTGTATTGAGTTCATGGGGAAGAAATAGAGGTTCGGAATCGACAGAATCAGCAGATTGATAGCATCACTATTCCAGCAGTTCAACAACCACAACAACAACAACAACAACAACGTCAGCAACAACAACAACCTCAGCAGAATCAGCAGGGGAACAGAAGATACCAAGATAGAGGCCGGGCAGCAGGGAACAGACATTTTGATGCCCTTCTTATGCCATACTCCCAGTTATTGCAAGCATTTCTACAACTTCAATTGATTTAAAAAAGAACTATGGCTCCTTTGACCGGACAACCTCCACCTAGGTACGATGCAAATGCCCATTGTGAATTCCATTCGGGTGCTCCAGGACATAATATTGACAATTGTAAATCCTTCAAACATAAAGTGCAAGATATGATTGACAATAAGGCTATCAATTTTTCTAATGACGCTCCCAACGTGGTGCAGAATCCCATGCCGAATCACGGGCAGGCTGGGGTTAATGCAATTGTTGAGGAAGAGGTGTTGAATTTAGTGACCGATGATGATGAATTGAAGACACCCTTAAGCTTTGTGAAAGCCAGATTGCTAAAGGGAGGTGTTTACCCGGGATGTGTTGAAGGTTGTGTTGAATGTTCTGCTGATCCCGAGAGAGGATGTGGATTGTTGAGAAGTTGTGTCCAAGAGATGATGAACGAAGGAATTTTACAATTTGACCGTTCTATTGGAAGAGAATCTGAGGATTTAGTGGCTAAAGAAAAGGATGAGATTGCGCCAATCTCCACCCCGTACAAGACTGTTACTATCTATGCTCCAAAGTCTCCAATGATAACTATCACCAAAGCAGGTCCTATGCCGTTTGAGAGCACTAAGGCCATTCCGTGGAATTACGGAGCCAAAGTGTATTATAATGGGCAGAAGATAAACTTGAATGATACCCCTGCAAATTTAGTTGACAATCTAGTGGGTGCAGGAGGTATTACTCGCAGTGGCCGAGTCTTTTCGTCGCCTGAGGTGATTGCTGATAAGGTGGACAAGGGGAAAAGACCGGTAGTGGAGGAGACCTCTCAATCTGGGGAAAGAGAATCTCTGTTGAAAGACGTGGAGGAATTCATAAGGCTGATCCGGAAAAGCGACTACAAGAGAGTCGATCACCTGCAGCAAACTCCGTCCAAAATATCTATATTGTCGTTATTCCTTTGCTCTGAGGCGCATAGGAATGCATTGCTGAAGATACAAAACACTGCTTATGTGCCGTAGGAAATTTCAGTCAATCAACTTGAAGGAGTGGTGGCGCACGTAAACCAGGAAATGACTTAGGCTTCACGGACCTGGATTTGACACCCAGAGGCAGAAATCATAATTGTGTGCTGCACATATCCTTGAAATGCCGCGGGGCTGTCATGTCTCACGTGCTTGTGGATACGATATCTTCTTTAAACGTGCTTCCGAAGAAGGCCCTGATGAAGTTGGATATGAAGGGGTTGATTTGCACGCCAAGTGATTTGGTGGTGCGTGCGTTTGATGGAACCCGAAGATCCGTGTTTGGGGAGGTAACTTTGTCGATTCAGGTTGGACCTGAAGTCTTTGATGTCGTGTTTTACATCATGGATATCCAGCCGGACTACAGTTGTTTACTAGGTCGCCCTTGGATTCATTCAGTCGGGGTCGTTACATCAATTCTGCATCAGAAGCTGAAATACATGGTTGGCGGTAGCGTTGTTACGGTATGCAGGGAGGAGGATAACATGGTCAGCCATTTATCATCCTTTAAGTATGTTGAAGTGGATGTAGAGATCCATGAAATTCTCTGCCAAGCCTTCGAAGCGGTCAAGATCAAAGACAAGTCTCCTGTTGTGAGTAAAGAGCCTGAAGTGGCTATGTTAAATAAGCTCAAGCAACGGTGCAAACTGGGGCAGTACAGGGATGGGGCCAAGTGTTGGAAATTCCCCACAAGAAAGACAAATTTGGTCTAGGGTATCGACTGTCGTTTTCCTCTCCTTTAGCCTCGCAGAGCGGGCCTCACAGAGCGCGTCGCGCTATAAAGGGCCCGTGCAGTTCACCAAGGGGGGAGTCATCTTCAAGAGAATCAATGTTGTATCTGACAAAGACGGAGATAGTGACTGTGACATGGATGCCTGGATCAAGCCATGTATTCCGGGACAGAGCCTACGCAACTGGTCAATTGAAGAATTCATTCAAGTGACGACCGAACAATAATGCTTTGTTTTTCCAGTTATTGTACTACCCTATGTTCTACACGGGGCATAGCGGTATTTTATTTCAGGGCCTTACTTGTTTATGTCTGAACATTGTTTATCAACTAATCAAAAGGCGTTTTCTCATACAAATTTTGTGATCTCTATTTTTCTTATTTTTGCTTTTCCCAATAAAATGGCAACGTGGTTTATATTTCTTTGCAAATTGTTTGAAACATTTAACCATTTTCATTGCAGGATTCCTATTGCATATGACACCGATCCAGAACCTTCTATGACTCGCTTCGACTTCGACCAACCAATATATCAAGCTGAAGAAGAGATTGATGAGGATGAAGACTTGCCTGAAGAGTTAGCTAGACTTGTGAAACAAGAAGAGAAAATCATTATGCCTCATCAGGAGGAAATTGAGGTCATTAATCTGGGTTCTGAAGAAGTTGTCCGAAATGTTCGGATAGGGGCTTCGCTACAGAGCGACGTCAAGCAAAGACTGATCGAGATGCTTCGAGAGTATAGTGACATCTTTGCTTGGTCGTATGAGGATATGCCTGGGCTTGATACCGATATAGTGGTTCATCGCTTACCGTTGCGTGAGGAATGTCCGCCGGTCAAGCAGAAGCTTAGAAGAACAAGACTAGATATGACGGTAAAAATCAAAGGAGAGGTCCAAAAGCAGTGGGATGCTGGATTCTTAGCTGTGACTACCTACCCTCCGTGGGTCGCCAACATCGTGCCTGTACCGAAGAAGGATGGTAAGGTGAGTATGTGTGTTAATTATCGGGATTTGAACAAGGCGAGCCCTAAAGATGACTTCCCGCTCCCTCACATTGACATATTGGTCGACAATACGGCTCAATTTTCGGTGTTTTCCTTTATGGATGGTTTCTCGGGTTATAATCAGATAAAGATGGCACCGGAAGACATGGAGAAAATAACCTTCATTACACCGTGGGTAACGCTTTGCTATAAGGTGATGCCTTTTGGTTTGAAGAATGCCGGAGCAACATATCAACATGCTATGACGACGCTCTTTCATAACATGATGCATAAAGATATTGAGGTTTATGTTGACGATATGATTGCTAAATCCCAAACGAAGGAGGAGCACCAGTTTAATTTGTTGAAGTTGTTCGAGAGGCTTAGAAAGTTCAGACTAAGGTTGAATCCAAATAAGTGTACTTTTGGAGTTCGGTTCAGAAAGCTATTGGGGTTTATTGTCAGTGAAAAAGGAATCGAGGTAGATCCTGTAAAGATAAAAGCTATACAAGACATGCCAGCGCCAAAAATAGAAAAAGAAGTCTGTGTTTTCTTGGGGAGATTGAACTACATTGCTCAGTTCATATCTCATCTCACAGCCACGTGTGAGCCAATGTTCAAATTGTTAAAGAAAGATCAGGCGGTTTTCTGGAATGAGTATTTGCAGGAGCCTCCAATATTGATACCCCCAGTAGCTGGAAGGCCTTTAATCATGTACTTAAGAGTTCTTGAGAATTCCATTGGTTGTGTTCTCGGTCAACACGACGAGACTGGAAGAAAGGAGCATGCGATTTATTATTTGAGTAAAAAGTTCACAGATTGTGAGTCTCGTTACTCAATGCTCGAGAAGACGTGTTGTGCACTTGCTTGGGCTGCCAAACATTTGAGACAGTATATGCTCAATCACACAACCATGCTGATTTCAAAGATGGATCCGATTAAGTATGTCTTCGAGAAGCAGGCGCTCTCAGGAAGAATTGCCAGATGGCAGATGGTACTGACAGAGTACGATATACAATATATTTCTCAGAAAGCCATCAAAGGAAGTGCTCTGTCAGAATACCTTGCTGAGCATCCAATCAAAGATTACCAACCGATGAAGTTTGAATTTCCTAACGAGGATATCATGTTTCTCAAAGCGAAGGATTGTGAAGAACCATTACACGATGAAGGTCAAGAGAAGGATTCTCAGTGGAAAATGATATTCGATGGTGCGGTCAACTCTTATGGTAGTGGAATTGGGGCAATTATTACTACTCCTCATGGTACTCACATCCCATTCGCTGCCAGATTGACATTCCCAATCACCAACAATAAAGCTGAGTACGAAGCATGTATCATGGGTCTGGAAGAAGCGATTGATCTGACAATCAAGAATCTCGATGTATATGGCGATTCAGTGCTAGTTGTTAACCAGATCGAAGGAGAATGGGAAACTCGTCAACCGAATCTAATTCCTTACAGAGATTATGCAAGGAGGTTGTTACCATTTTTCGATTGTATAGACTTTCACCATGTGCCAAGAGCGAAGAATCAGATGGTCGATGCTTTGGCAATGCTATCTTCAATGTACAAGGTCAACTTCTGGAATGATGCTCCCAGAATTGTCATTTCTCGCTTGGACAGACCCGCTTTCGTATTCGCCATTAAAGAGGCTGCTGATGGCAAGCCATGGTATTACGATATACAGAACTTCCTCAAGAAGCAAGAGTATCCATCAGGGGCTTCGACCCAATATAAGAAGACGCTGAGGAGGTTGTCTGGAAACTTTTACTTAAACCCAGATGGTGTACTGTATAGAAGGAACCATGATTTGGTGTTGTTGAGATTTGTGGATGAAAAAGAAGCAACATTGCTTATGAAGGAAGTCCATGAGGGTACTTTCGGTACGCATGCCGGCGGACATGCCATGTCTTAGAAACTCTTACGAGCAGGGTATTATTGGCTAACTATGGAGACAGATTGTTTCAAATTTGCGAAGAAATGCCATAAATGCCAGATTTATGCTGATAAGATTCATGTGCCGCCATGCCCATTGAATGTTATGGCGTCCCCGTGGCCCTTCTCCATGTGGGGCATCGATATGATTGGAAAGATCGAGCCAACCGCATCCAACGGTCACCGTTTCATCTTGGTAGCCATCGATTACTTCACCAAGTGGGTTGAAGCAGCTTCGTAAGCCAATGTGACCAAACAAGTGGTAGCAAGATTCATAAAGAAGGACATCATTTGCAGATATGCAATTCCCGAGCGAATCATTACTAATAATGGTTCGAATCTGAACAACAAAATGATGAAGGAGTTATGCTAGAACTTCAAGATTGAACATCACAACTCATCGCCCTATCAGCTGAAGATGAATGGCGCTGTTGAAGCGGCCAATAAGAATATCAAAAAGATAGTGCAAAAGATGGTTGTCACTTACAAAGATTGGCATGAAATGTTGTCATTTTCTCTGCACGGTTATCGTACGATGGTACGCACGTCAACCGGGGCAACTCCTTTCTCGCTAGTGTATGGTATGGAAGTTTTCCTACCGCTAGAAGTCGAGATTCCTTCCTTAAGAGTTTTGGTCGACGTGAAACTTGATGAGGCAAAATGGATTAAGAACCTTTGAATCAGCTTAGTCTAATGGATGAAAAGAGGCTAGCATCAATTGCATATGTTCGTTTGTACCAGAGCCGGATGAAGAAAGCTTATGATAAGAAGGTGCGCCCTCGAAGCTTTCAGACGGGCGATCTTGTGTTGAAAAAGATTCTCCCACCACAATCAGATCACAGGGGCAAATGGACTCCCAATTACGAAGGTCTGTATGTTGTACGAAAGGTTTTCTCTGGAGGAGTCTTGTTGTTAGCCACCATGGATGGTGAGGATTTCACATCCCCTGTGAATGCAGACGCAGTTAAAAAAATACTTTGCTTAAAAGAGACCCACTGGACACAAAAAGAAACGTCCAGGCAAAAATGGGGCATCCCGGTGAACCATAAAAAAGGAAGATAGGTTCGGGCAAAAATTAGGGATAAAAATGAAAAGATGTAAACCCACAAAGTCGAAAACTTGGAAAGGCGACTTTTGAAAAAATGGGTATCTCAGTGAATCGAAAACCCGAAAAGGGCGGTTCAGGAAAAAGTTAGGGATTGAAAAGCAAATGACTGCGGTTTGTGTGTGAACTTCATTGCTTAGTGGATTGGGAGAACCTGAGGGTTATTTTCATCCGAATCAATCTTTTTTGAAGACAAAGCGTCGGGAAAGCGTCAGAGTCAGGCGGGTCATAGAGGGATCAGCTCATGGTGTTTTTATGTGCCACGTTGTCGACATTTATGTACACTCTTGTATATCTCTATGCATATATGTATTTGTTTTGCGCAGCTTCCTCTTTTCAGGAGTTGCATCTGTTGTAAAACTTTGACTATTTACAGGCCCTTCATCAATAAACGTATACTATTCAGTACTTGATCTGTGTGCTTTGTTTTAACTTTTACTGTTTTGTTTGTGAAAACGCCCAGTGTTTTGACGAACTTGCACTAACATAAACTTGCAGGCCTTGGCCAATAATTGTTAAAACTTTGAATTAATTGAACAACGTCACGAATGATGACTAAGGTGATTTCGATGCGTAGGATATCTTGTCTGTTTGTTCAGTTTTGCAGGTTCGTTACCCTTGGGGCAAAGGTATGGAGGAAGTTCGTCTTATCCCTAGCTTAAATTTACTTCCCCAACCAGTGAAGTTCGCACCTCTATCCCCAGTAGGGTTGTATGCAGTTCTGGCTAAGCAGGTAGCGTGTACACGTTCCTCCGAAAGTTGTTGCATTTAATCCCTGCAAGGTGCATGCTTGTAGGTAACCCCGAGCGAGTAGTGGTTGGATCTTCTCCCCACAGAGTAGTTTATAACCTGGTTAGGTTCGTTCCCTGGTGTAGCGATCCCCAGCGAAGTTGAAAGGGATGGTTTCCCCAGCGGTGTTGGTTTCCCTTCCACAGCAGGATAGAAGAATGTTGTCACATCGGTATTCCTCTCAGGAAGCCAGCGAAGGCCCATTTCTCGGCATAAGTCCAATTGTTATTGGTATGAGCAAGTTTGCGCTCTTTCCCCGGCAGAATCTTTGATTCCCTCAACAGGGTTATTTTTGTTATCCTAGCAGGATGGTTTCTGTATCTCTAGCATTCGTTTTGCTGATTCAGTTCTGGTGCATTTACATGCGTGCATGGCATCCACCCAAACGCGTAACATTTCCATTTAGTATGGAGCATTACGCCATTTTCAAACATATGCATGTGAAGCATAAGCCAGGTTGTTATCTCTTTGTTTCAGGTGTATCTCGCAGGTGATGGGTCTTTGCCTGTGTGGTGGTTAAACCCCGACTCATGATATTTCCTAGTGGAGTCTCTCCGTGATTATTATCAGTGGATGATCTTAACTTCATATGTGGTTGCTCGCTTTTATTTAGCGAAGGTCTGGCGGCGATGTCAGAACTTTCTGAGAAATATGGTTATCTGACGGCGATGTTGGAAGCTTATCAGATTTATGTTTGTATGGCGGCGATGTCAGATGTTTCTTAGCACCGTGGTTTTCTGGAAGCGATGTCAGAGTTTTTTATCCCCACAGGTACTTAACGGTGATGTCGGGTGGTTCTCAGAATTATAGTTAGCTGGCGGCGATGTCAGATGTTTATTGGATTTATGGTTGCTGACGGCGAAGTCAGATTCTCTTAACTAGATTTGTGTTGTAACTGGCGGTGATGTCAGGTGATTTTTCCAGCGGCGATGTTGGAGGTTTGTTTCTGACGGTGATGTCAGGGTTCCCTTATTAGATTTGTGTTTTTCTAGCGGCGATGTCAGATAATTTATGTTTTCCAGCGGCGATGTTGGAGGTTTGTTTCTGACGGCGATGTCAGGGTTCCCTTATTAGATTTGTGTTTTTTTAGCGGTGATGTCAAATGATTTATGTTTTACTGACGGCGATGTCAGAGGATATTTTTTACTGACGATGATGTCAGAGGATATTTGTTTCTAGAAGCGATGTCAAATCATTTGGTTCTCCAGCGGCGATGTTGGAAGTTTGTTTTTGACGGTGATGTCAGATGATTTGTTATCCAGCGGCGATGTTGGATGTCTATTTTTTCTGACGGCGATGTTAGATGATTTCTGTTTCCCAGCGGCGATGTGGGATGTTTGTTTCTGGCGGCGATGTCAGGTGATCTTGATTTTCCAGCAGCGATGTTGGATATTTTTTCTAACGGTGATGTTAGATGTTTTGGTTATTGGCGGCAATGTCAATAGTTTAATCAACTTTGTGATGGTCCGACGGTGATGTCAGACACTTTATTTTGATTGACGGCGAGGTCAGGTTGGATTTTCTTTGAATAACTGGCGGCGATGTCAAAGAATTGTATCTTGTGATTCTATACCTGTTTTACCTAACAGAGGTCTAACGGCGATGTTAGTTATTCTACCAACTTGAAGTAGAAGTTTGACGATGATGTCAACTGTTATTATAGACTTAATGTCTATGACTGACGGCGAGGTCAGGTGCCTGACGGCGATGTCAGAAGAATTTAATGCAGGTAATTAACGACGAGGTCGTATGCTTTTCAGACTGGTATTCCCCAAGCAGAGTTACTCCTTAAGTTTCTCTTTTCCCTAGTGGAATGTGTTTGGAATCAGAGCAGTTACCCCAGGAGGGTTGGCAGTTTTGTTTCTGCGGTTGGCAAATTTCCGGGTTCTTTGGTATTCAATCGTTCTTCTACCTTGATTGCGTGAAAGCCGTTCTCTTTTCACTCCTTCAGGACCAAGTCGTTTGAATAGGGGCAGCCGTTGCACCTCAAAATTTGCCCAACCTTTTTTCTTAACTTGGTTTATGTTTCATTTCATTTCTTTCTAGCATTTGCATTGCATAACATTTTTCATTTAACAGGGGATCAAGAGTTTGTGCATAGCAAGAAGAGTCTACTCAAAGGGTTGAGCCTAAGCAAGAGGTTTTACTCAAGTTTGAATGGTCATCAAGTCATCTAGAGGTGGACATGGGTCTTGTGAAAGAAAGGATGGATGTATGTGGGTCAGCTCCTAGCTGGGAGGCCAATTGAAGATCATCAGAGGATTGTGAAGCCATGGTTATGCATATAAGATGTTGAGGTAGCTCATTGAGTGCCTTGAGGGTCATTGTGGCGCTCATCCAAGTGTTTGTGCTAAGTGTGAAAGGTTACAGTTGAAGGTGTTGCATCTAGGGTTTCATCTGGTAAATCCTCAGTCAGTTGTGAAATTGGAGGAGATTAAAACTCAATTGAAAGTCTTTATGGTCATGGGATGTTGTGTTAAGATATATGAGATATCATTTCAAGATTCAATTCATCAAGGATCAAATGTGTGAGAAGTTACTAAATTAGGGTTCTCAGGGTAAAATCCCCTATTTAGTGCCTAACTTCAAGACCACCTATCTCAAGATACAAGTTTCATCTCAACTTTTGACCAACATGTAACTTGTAGAGCATGTTCTTAGCTTACTTTTGAGTACTAGAATTCCTTGATTGGATTTATAGAACTCAAGTTATAATCCAGACAAGTTACAGGTCATCTGAGGGATGTGATTTTGGTCAACAAAAGTCAACCAACTTCCAAGCCATGTTTGACCTAGAAGGATGTTTCTCCTAAACTTTTGGCCAACATGAAAGTTTTAGGTATTGCTCTTAGCTTTCCAAAATGTACTAGAAGTCTTTCATCTGATTTGTAGAACTAAAGTTATGAGGTTTACAAGTTAGGGTTATTTTTGGGAAGTGAGATTATAGGTCATAAAATTATAGGTCCATTTCACCAACTTGCACACTTCAAATGAAGATTTATCTAACATCAAACTTGCTCCAAATGGTGTTATTTGCTTAGTCAAGCATTGAGAAGTCATGGTTTATGCTTGGTTTGAGGATTGGATATGTGAATTTTCATGGAAGAAGGTTTAAAAGGGGAAAATGAAAATTAATTCACTTTTGAACATTTTTGTGTAAATAAGTGCATTTTTTGAGTGCACACAACATTCTAAACACTTTGGCAGTTTTACAATTTGGATTTGAGGTGTTTAAGTGATCTATTTTCAAGGTTGCTTTATTATGAAGTTACATAACAAATCTTAACCATTGAGATCAATTGAGGAGTTAATCCAAGCCATTCATATCCCATGTGGTACCAGCACGTATTTTCAACCATTTTGGAGCCACTTTGATGCAATTTTCGTGTACATGAAAGCTTCAAAAAACTCAATTCCTTGGACTTTGATATGGGTTGTTAGAGGGTGAGTTTGGGCTCAATTATCATCAAGATCCATCATATATAAAGTTTTGGCCATGAACAAATGATCAGAAGGGGAAATTGGAGCCAAATTGATCAAGTTCAGTTTTGAAAAAGTGTTGAAAATTCAAATTTCGAATTTGGAGATTGAGGCCATTTCAAGAGAAATTGTGAATTCTGGATAGTTTCTTGCAAGCTTAAGCTCCATTTGAAGGCTCAGTGGAAGTTCTCCACTAGGTAATTGAAATTCAACTTTACACTCTTGATAAGCATCAATTCACTTCCATTTTTGCATATTTGAGACGTAGAAACAATGTAGATCATTAATGTGTAAAACGAACTGGCATTGGTTGTGATTGTTGGATGATGCTCAAAAATGTTTGGATCTGTTTTGGCTTGTTTATGTGTGTTCTAGCTTGTTTGGCACTTGATCTATAACCTACGTGACTTTTAGATGAGTTTTAAGTCAAATTGGAGACGTTTTCATGAACTTTGGATTTTGGTGTTCAATCTTGTTGGCTTCGGTTTTGGAATTTTACGCAAGATTAGTGGTTTTTGAGGCCAGAAATGAGATCCTCGTGATCTCTAGTTAAATTTTGATATAAAATTTGGCCAGAACGGTTGAGTTTTGGTAGCATGTGTTGTTGTGGTTTTGCTCACGGTGGGGGCTGGCCGGAGAAGACGATGAACAGTGTTCTCCGGCCGGTGACTGGTTTTTCTTGTTGTTTTGGGGAAGAAGATGATGAGGTGTCCTTGTGTGGTACGCTGGATGTGCTGACTTTTGATCCCAACGGTGGAGATTAAGACCTACGATGGTCTTTAGTTGACTGATTCCACATGATCTATTTTAAATCCTCATTTATTTGCTGGCGCGTTTGTGTCCATGTGATTGTTTACCATTTGATCAGGTGGTTCTGAGTGAGTGTACATGATGCGCTGCGTTTGACTCGTTGCATGCAATTTCCAGATTATTTTGTTTTGTTTTAATTTTTTTGAGTGGGCCATGGGCGCATTGCTGTTTGTCACGCCTCTTTTTCATTTTCTTTTTTATTTCTTTTGTTTTTTTATTTTATTTTCTGTTTAGAATTTAAATCATTAAAAATAACTCCAATATGTTAAAAATTCACCAAAAATATTTTTTATCAACTTTGAGATGTCTACTTTTTTTTTGGATATTTTTATTTTATTTTCCAGTTTTATTTTCAATTAAAAAATGAATTAAATATTGGAGTGGTTTTAGATGGTTTGAATTCTAACATTGTTTACTCTTGCATTTATTTCTCTCATTATTTTTTGATCCAATGATTGAAAATTGATCCTTATCTCAATGAAGAGTTGATCAATTTTAGAGGACCATTTTGCCTCTGGTTGTTGACTTTTGGGTTGACTTTTGTGGCTTTTCTTTTTGTACTTGTTTCTCCCATTTCAAAGTGGTACATCTAAATGAATCCTTTCTTTTGATGGTGCTTTGAGGGGATATTTGTCTTGATTTCTTGGCCTCTGGTTGCCAACTTGTGTAGCTTCTTTGTGCATTTTATTTGATATTTTTTGAGCCCTTTTTCCTATTTTTGAAGTGACTTACAAGTTAGGTCATTCCATAAGACAGCTCACACAAGTGCTTGACCTAGTTTGGATTGGAAATGACCTTTGTGGATCCAATAAGCTCTCAACTCTTCTTGTTTCACATTTTAGACATGTTGAGCTTGCTGTATGTTCATTTTTAGGTCAAAATTATGTTCATTGCTTGTTGATTGATGCCTTTCTTCTTATGCTTTCAACATGAACTCCTAAATGATGTATGCTTGTTTCCTTTGTGCTCTTACTTGCATTTCTTCTTGTTTTGTTTTGATATTGCTCTTGAGCTCTCTTATTTTCATCTCCTTTTTGTCCAATGACCTTGGAGTGTCATTTAAGGTATCTTGGTGCCTCCTTAGGAGGAATTTGAAGCTTACCTAAAGTGATGAATCCATGAGGACCCTTTCTTTGTGTTTGTCACTTTTTTGTTTGCTTTTGATGCATCTCTCTCTTTATTCTTCCCTTTTCTTGCATTTCCATATGCATGCTTGGTTGAGATGAGCTTGTGGTTTCTACTTCCCCACACTATTTTCCTCCCACTATCATTCTACTTGTGCATTCTATGTGTGCATCTTTTCATTTGCATATGCATTCTTCTTCTTCTTTTTCTTTTGCTTTTTCTTTGCCATGCTCCCCATAAGTTCTCTAACCTATTGAGGTTATGATAGACATTAGGTGCCTAACCATGCATGATAACAATAGGTAGTTCCCCTTTTCAAACTCAACTTTAAGTCCACTTTGCATGATAACTTTTAGGATTGATTAGTCTCCCATTAGTGTGCCTTCTTCTCTTCTCATCTTCAAAAAATCTTAACATACTTAATAAGGATAATGAATGTTGTGCCATAAGCCTTATACATGGGAAATGGTGATTGAGGGGCCACCTCTCAATTACCTACAGTGTTTAGTATACGTCCTTAGGACGATATGTGACGCATTCGATTCTAGGTTTTAGAGTTTGTTACAACATACATTATAAACACTCTAATTCAAAACACTTCTTCTCTATAAAACACAAAAACATTTCAAACCTTTTTCACCCTTTGGGGTTCTTAATGAGGAAAATCTTTTCACAAAAAGAGTGTCGTTAACTCTTAGTTTTCCTGCAAACGGTAACGCCTAAGTCTCCAATGGTCGAGCTGCATACACCAACTGCTAGAACTATCTGTTAAACCTACTCGAGCCTTAAAACTTTTGAACAAGCTTATGGTCCTTTTAGCCCGAACTACGTTTGCTCTGATCTTTCGTACCAGACGAAAGTACGTAGGCACGAGACGCGATGTCTCGGCGAGCAACCTTCCCCCTTTCTTACCCGTAGTTAGGCGAACTACGTTGACTCTGACTTTCC
Organism: Lathyrus sativus; assembly: GCA_963859935.3. Lineage (NCBI taxonomy): Eukaryota > Viridiplantae > Streptophyta > Magnoliopsida > Fabales > Fabaceae > Lathyrus > Lathyrus sativus. The sequence continues at coordinate 140,272,329 of OZ012741.1, read as the reverse complement.
CATTGCACGAGGGAGTACGTAGGCACAGAGCGGCGATGCTCTACCGAGTCAGTTCTCTTTTATTTTTTCTTTTGTCCTTAAGCCTTTATCTAGATAGTTTCAACACACCCTTTTAGATAGACAACAATGCATGGATCCCGTCGAGTACGACAGACGTGAGGGGTGCTAATACCTTCCCCTTACGTAACCGACTCCCGAATCTAGAGATGGTTGCAATGACCTTGTCTTTCCCTTTTTCTTTAGGTTTTTGTGATCGTTTCCTTTCCCTCTTTTTGGGATAAATAACGAAAATGGCGACTCTTCTGTTTTTCCGCCGGTGGTTTTTCGAAGTTGCGACAGGTCGCCAACATAGTACTTGTACTTAAGAAGGACGGTAAGGTATGGACGTGTGTTGATTGTAGACATTTGAATAAGGCGAGCCCAAAGAATGATTTCCCGCTCCCTCACATTGACGTGTTGGTTGACAATACCGCTCAGTATTCCGTGTTTTCCGTCATGGATGATTTTTCGGGCTATATTCAGATTAAAATGACACCGAAGGATATGGAGAGATGACATTTATCACGCTGTGGAGGACAGTTTGTTATATGGTGATGCCTTTTGGGTTGAAATACACAGGGGCAACCTACTAGCGGGCTATGGTCACTTTGTTTCATGAAATGATTCATCATGAGATCGAGGTCTATGTTGATGATATGATAGCATAGTCGCAAACGGAGGAAGAACACCTAATCAATTTGCAGAAGCTGTTTGAAAGGCTTAGGAAATTCAGGTTGAGGTTGAATCCTAACAAGTGTACTTTCGGAGTACGATCAAGAAAGCTACTAGGGTTCATTGTTAGCGAAAGAGGAATCGAGGTTGATCCTGCGAAAATAAAATCTATACAAGATATGCCAGTGCCGAAGACAGACAAAGAGGTTTGTGGTTTCTTGGGGAGACTGAACTATATTGCTCGGTTCATATCTCACCTGACAGCCACGTGTGAACCATTGTTCAAATTGCTAAAGAAAGATCAGGCGGTCGTCTGGAACGAGAATTTCCAGAAGGCATTTGACAAAATAAAAGAATATTTGCAGGAACCTCCGATATTTATACCCCCAGTTGCTGGAAGACCTTTGATCATGTATCTAACGGTTCTTGAGAACAGTATGGGTTGTGTTCTCGGTCAACAGGACGAGACTGGTAGAAAAGAGCATGCAATATACTATCTGAGTAAAAAGTTCATAGATAGTGAGTCCCGTTACTCGATGCTTGAGAAAACATGTTGCACACTCGCGTGGGCTGCCAAACGTTTAAGACAGTATATGCTAAATCATACAACCATGCTAATTTTGAAGATGGATCCGATTAAATATGTCTTCAAAAAGCAAGCACTCTCCGGAAGGATCGCCAGGGGGCAGATGGTACTAACAGAGTACGACATCCAATATGTTTCCCAGAAAGCAATCAAAGGAAGTGTTCTGTCAGAGTACCTTGCTGAACAGCTGATTGATGATTATCAACCTATGAAATTCGAATTTCCTGATGAAGACATCATGTTCCTCAAGATGAAGGACTGTGAAGAGCCATTACCTGACGAAGGTCCAGAGAAGGGTTCTCAATGGAAGATGATATTTGATGGCGCTGTCAACTCATATGGTAGTGGAATTGGGGCAATTATCACGACGCCTCATGGTACTCATATCCCTTTCACTGCCAGGTTGACATTCCCTTGCACAAATAATGAAGCCGAGTATGAAGTTTGCATCATCGGGTTGGAAGAAGCCATTGATCTGAGGATCAAGAATTTGGATGTATATGGAGATTCAACGCTAGTTGTTAATCAAATCAAAGGAGAATGGGAAACCCGACAGCTTAATCTGATTCCTTACAAAGACTATGCAAAGAGGTTGTTGCCCTTCTTCGATTGGGTAGAGTTTCATCACGTGCTTAGAGCGAACAATCAGATGGCAGATGCTCTGGCTATGTTGGCTTCAATGTACAAAGCGAATTTCTGGAATGATGCTCCCAGAATTGTCATTTCTTGCCTTGACAGGCCGACATTCGTATTCGTCATTGAAGAAGCTGCTAATGGCAAGCCGTGGTTTTATGGTATACAAACTTTCCACAAGAAACAAGAGTATCCGCCAGGGGCTTCGACCCAGGATAAGAAGACTCTAAGGAGGTTGTCTAGTAACTTTTATCTGAACCCAGATGGTGTGCTTTACAGAAGGAACCATGACCTGGTGTTATTGAGATGTGTGGACGAAAAAGTAGCTAGCTTGCTTATGGAAGAGGTCCACGAGGGTACTTTTGGTACACATACCGGCGGGCATGCCATGTCTCGAAAACTATTGCGAGCAGCGTATTATTGGCTAAAGATGGAGTCAGATTGTTTCAAATTTTGGAAGAAATGCCATAAATGCCAGATTTACGCAGACAAGATTCATGTGCCGCCGTGTCCTCTGAACGTCATGGCGTCTCCGTGGCCCTTTTCCATCTGAGGCATTGACATGATTGGCAAGATTGAGCCAACAGCATCCAATGGACATCGGTTCATCTTGGTCGCTATTGATTACTTCACCAAGTGGGTTGAAGCAGCCTCATATGCGAACGTTACCAAGCAAGTGGTAGCCCGGTTTATAAAAAGGGACATCATCTATAGATACAGAGTGCTCGAGAGAATTATTACTGACAATGGTTCAAATCTTAACAATAAGATGATGAAGGAATTGTGCCAGAATTTCAAAATCGAGCATCACAACTCATCGCCCTATCGTCCAAAGATGAACGACGCTGTTGAAGCGACCAACAAGAAGATCAAGCGGATAGTGAAAAAGATGGCTGTCACCTACAAGGATTGGCATGAGATGTTGCCCTTTGCTCTTCACGATTATCATACTACGGTGCACACTTCAACCGGGGAAACTCTTTTCTCGCTGGTATATGGTGTGGAAGTTTTCCTACCATTGGAGTTCGATATTCCTTCTCTGAGAGTCCTGGTCGATGTCAAGCTCGATGAGGCAGAATGGATAAATAACATATTGAATCAGCTCAGCTTGCTGGATGAGAAAAGGCTAGCGTCTATTGCATACGGACAATTGTATCAGAGTCGGATGAAAAAAGCTTTCGATAAGAAGGTGCGCCCTCGAAGCTTTCAGATGGGCGATCTTGTGCTGAAAAAGATTCTCCCACCACAATCAGATCACAGGGGCAAATGGACTCCTAACTATGAAGGTCCATATGTTGTTCGAAAGGTCTTCTCCGAAGGAGCCTTATTGTTATCCACCATGGATGGCGAGGATTTTACATCCCTTGTGAACGCAGACGCAGTTAAAAAATACTTTGCTTAAAGAGACCCGCTGGACAGAAAAAGAAAAGTCCAGGCAAAAATGGGGCATCCCGGTGAACCACAAAAAGAAGGGGTTCGGGAAAAAGTTAGGGATAAAAAGAAAAAGATGTAAACCCACAAAGTCGAAAACCTGAAATGGCGGCTTTGGCAAAAATGGGTATCCCAGTGAATTGAAAACCCGAAAAGGCGATTCACGCAAAATTAGGGATTGAAAAGCAAATGACTGCCGTCTGCGTGTGATCTTTCATTGCTTAGTGGATTGGGAGGACCTGAGGGCCGTTTATCCAAATCAATCTCTCCTAAAGAAGAAGCATCGGGAAAGCATCGAGGTCGGGCGAGTCATAGAGGGATCAGCTCATGGTGTTCGTTTACACCATATTGCCGACATTTTTGTACACTTTTGTATGTTTCTGTGTGTATCTGTATATTTTTTTACGCAACTTCCTCTTTTCAGGGGTTGCATCTGTTGTAAAACTTTGCCTATTTACTGGTCGTTTGTCAATAAACATATACTAGTCAATATCATGTTTTCTTTGTTTTAACTTTCACTATTTTGTTTGTGAAAAACACCCAATGTTTTTGATAAACTTGCGCGTATATAAACTTGCAGGCCTTGGCCAATAATTGTTAAAACTTCAATTTAATTCAACAACGTCACAGATGATGACCGAGATAACTCCTTTTGTGTAGGATATCTTGTCTGTGTGTTCATTTTTGCAGGGTCGTTACCCTTGGGGCAAAAAGGTATGGATGAAATTTGTTTTCTCCCCAATCAGAGTCTGTTCCTCAGCAGTTGGAGTTTGCATATCTATCCCCAGTAGAGTTGTGAGCAGGTAGTGTGTATGCATATACCCGGAAGTTGGTCGGTACACATTTAATCCCCACAGAGTCTGAGCAGGTGATTTTGTATCCCCTCAGAGGTCAAGTTGTCATTGATGAGTCCATTCCTTATCTCCCCAAGCAAGGGTTGATGTTGATTCCCTCATTGCGTTATCCCTAGTGGTGTCGTAGGGGAAACGTCTCTTCCCCAGCTGAGTACTCCCAGTATATTGGAGTTAGGTCTTCACAGTTTGCGTCGTTTCTCCAGCAGAGGTGCCTTATCCCCAAAATGTTATATTCTGGCAGGGTAGTCAGGGCTGATGTCCCTAGTAGAATGTGGTCAATCTCGGGAGGTGGGTCGTTATCCCCCGCAGAGTCGTTGATTCCCCAACAGGCGGACCGGTTCCCGTGTGTGGTTCTTTTTCCTCGGTAGGGTCGCCTATTCTCCAGAAGGTTTGTTTTCTGGAAGGCCATTCATGGCGTTTTCATCAGCAGGATTTGATATAATCCCCAGCAGAGTAGAACTACTGTCTGGCAGATTGTTCTATCTCCACAGCAGGTTTGTTTTCTATTTAGGAAATTTCTTTCAGGAAGCTATTCAAGGCTTGCTTCCCTAGCTTAAGTCCAATTTACTGGCATGTGCTAACTATCCCCAGCAGTGTCGTTTTCTTTCCACAGCAGGGTGGTTTCTGTATCTCCAGCATTTATTTTGCTGAGTTAGTTCCGTTGCATCTGCATGCGTGCATAACATTTACCCAAATGTGTAGCATTTCCATTTTGTATGGAACATTACGCTATTTTCAAACATATGCATTTGAAACATAAGCCAGGTTGTTACCTCTTTTCTTTTAGGTGTAACTCCAACAGACGGCTAATTTCTGTATCCCCGTGGTGTTCAGAATGTAGCAAGTTGTGGTATCTTTGTTTCTATAAGTCCGTACAGGTGTTCATACCTCGACAAAAGATTTGTGATAAATGTGTTCATCTTATCATGTACTCCTCGTTAGAGTTACTTAGTTGGGTTTCTCTTTTCCGCAGCGGAGTCTTCTTGTGATTCATCAAGATGTTTCTCAACTTCGTGTTGAGCTGGCCTTCGGGTTTGATGCTCGCTTTTATTTAGCGAATGCCTGCTTCGAGGAGCAGAATATCAGCTTCGGTTGATCCAGCCTTCGGGTTCTATGCCTGCTTACATTAGCATAAGATTAGCTTCGGTTGATCCGGCCTTCGGGTTCGATGCCTGTTTTTATTTAACAGATGCCCGACGGCGATGTCAGATGCTTTTCTCAACTTCGTGTTGAACCGGCCTTCGGTTTCGATGCTCTCTTTTATTTAGCAAATGCCTACTTCGAGGATCATAAGATCAACTGTGTGTTGATCCGGCCTTCGGGTTCGATGCCTGCTTAGATTAGCAGACATTATCAGCTTCGGTTGATCCGGCCTTCGGGTTCGATGCCTGTTTTTATTTAACAGATGTCTGGCGGCGATGTCTGATACTTTTCTCAATTGTTATTGAGCCGACCTTTGGGTTCGATGATTGCTTAGATTAGCAGATGTTATCCACTTCGATTGATCCGGCCTTCAGGTTCGATGCCTGTTTTATTTAACAGATGTCTGGCGGCGATGTCAGATGCTTTTCTCAATTGTTATGGAGCCGGCCTTCGGATTCGATGCCTGTGGCGTTACACAGATACCTGTTGATATCAGATGATCTTTCCGACTTAGTGTCATTGCCTGCAGGTTAGCAGATGTTTCTTCCGACCGTGTGTCGAGGCTTTTTAATTGGTAATCAGTTAGCTTGTCACCGATGCAACTATCAGTTCAGTCATGTCTGGAGATTTTTTTTTGTCCCATCAGAGTTTTTTTTTGCGGTTTATTTCTGCGGTTGGAAAATTTCCAGGTTCGTTGGTATTCAACCGTATTTTAACTTGATTGTTTGAAAGTCGTTCTCTTTTCACCCAGTCAGGTTCAAGTCGTTTGAATAGGGGCAGCTGTTGTACCCCAAAATTTTCCCAACCTTTTTCTAACTTGGTTTATGTTTCATTTCATTGTTCTAGCATTTGCATTTGCATATCATTATTCATTTGCATAGGATTGAGATGTGTGCATAGCAAGAGAAGGTTACCAAGGGTTTTGAGCCTAAGCAAGATGTTCTGTTCAAGTGGTCAAGTGCTTATCATCATCAAGGGAAGGTCAAAGCTCTTTGAGAGGGTGGATGGATATCTGTGGTTTATCTCCTATCTTAAAGGCCAATTGAAGATTATCAGATGATTGTGAGTCCATGGTTGTGGGTGGGGAATGTTGTGGAAGCTCATTGATTGCTTTGAGAGCCATTGTGGAGCTTATCCAAGTGATTACATCATGTACAAGAGGTTGCAGTCAAAGGATTGTACATCTAGGGTTTCATCTGCCTAGTGCAAAGTCAACTGGAGATTTGAAATGGTTTGAGACTTAATTCCAAGTCACTATGATCATGGAAAGTTTTGTTGAGACATCTAGGATGTTATTTCAAGGTCAATTTAAGAAGAATCAAGAGTGTGAGAAGTTACTAAGTTAGGGTTTCAGAGGTTTGTCAGTGTAAAATCCCCTGCTTAGTGCCTAACTTCAAGACCACATATCTCAAGATACAAGTTTCATCGCATTTTAATGCCAACATGGTACTTGTAGAGCATGTTCTTAGCTTTCTTTTGAGTACTATAACTCATCCATTGGATTTTTAGAACTCAAGTTATGATGCTGACAAGTTATATGTCCTTAGATGAATGTATTTTCAGTCGACCAACTTCCAAGCCATTTTTTACCTAGAATCATGTTTCACCTCAACTTTTGATGAACATCAAAGTTTTTCCTTATGATCTTAGCGTTCCAAAACGTACTAGAAGTCCTTCATCTGATTTGTAGAACCCAAGTTATGGAACTTGCAAGGCAAGGGTATTTTGGGAAAGTAAGATTACATGTCATTTTCATTATAGGTCCATTTCATGACTTTGTGCACTTCAAATGGAAATTTCTCCAACATCAAACTTGCATCAAATGACATCAATTTCATCATGGAACATTCATTTATCATTGATTTGGCTTCTATGTGAAGATTGGTGAAGGAATTCCATGAAAAAGGACTTTAAAGGCCATGATTTGAATTGGATTGATTTAAATCATTTTCATACCATATTTGTGCATTTTTTGAGTCACTTTATCATATTAAGAAAAATGAAAAAATTAAATTGGAGCCATGATGTGTGAAAATTCATGAAATCTCAAGTTACTTCATGTTGAAGTTACACATACAAAATCCACCATTGGATCATTTCAAGGGCTGAATTCCATCTGTTGGATCACTACTCATCACCAGCAAACTGTTTGAATGAAGATCAAGGCCATTGGAGCCAAAACACACGTGTAATTTTCAAGCTTCAACTCATTTTAGGGTGTCCTATGATTTTAGGGATTTTTTACTTTATTTTTTGGATCATTTTTCAATTAAATAAAGAATTTTACATTTGAGGTGTTTTTGGTGGTTTAAAATTGATCATTGTTTGTTCTTGATTTTACTTCTTTACCAATTTTCATTTCCAATAGCTGGAAATTTTTTCTCATGTTCGTGATAGGTTAAAGAATTTTTTAGACCATTTTTTCCCTGGCTTGGGGCATTTTGGTTAGGGTTTAGGACATTTTTAGTGACCCTCGATTAGTCCTTTGCCTTTGGTGTACCCTTAGGATTTTATTTCTTTTTGCATTGTTTTGGTAGAACTTTGTCCTCATGCTTTTGGCCCCTGGTTGCTAACACCTTTGGGCTCCTTTGAGATGTTATTTGGTAATTTTTGAACACTTTTCCTATTTTAGAGGTAATTTCCAAATTAGGTTACCTTTAAGGGATGTTCATACAAGTGCATGATCTAGTTTGCCTTAGAAGTGACAATTATGGATCCTTTGAACTCCTAATTCTTTTTTATGCATGTTGTTAATATGTTAAGATTGTTGTATGTTTAATTATGGGTCTTAATTTTGTTCATAGCTTGTTAAAATGTGCTTTCCTTTTAGTCCTTTCAATTAGGGTTTCATTTGTGAATATGTGTGAATTTTTTCAATCTTCTTACATGCTTTTGCTTGAATTCTATTTTGTGCTTTGCTTCCTTTAGGTTATGCACATTCTCCTCATCTATACCTCTGTCTAATGACTTAATGATCCTATTTGTGATGACTTAGTCCCTCCTTAGGAGGAACTTGAAGCATGTCATGAATGGGGAACCTTTAAGGACATTTAGTTTGTTTTCTTGCATATTGAATGTGGTGCATATGGTTGAGTGCCCATGTGAGTTCCTTTGGTTCTTATGTTGCCTCCCATTCTCTCATCCAATTATGTTCTCTTTCCTTTTCACTTGTGTGATTTCATTTGTGTGATTTCTTTCTCTTTCATTTTTTGCGTTAATAAAGGTTGAGATGTGCTTGTGGATGTGTTTACCCCACACTTTTTCCTCCCTTTGCTTGTGTGATGCATTGCATATGCATTCATTCTTCTTTCATGTCTTATTTCATGCTTCATTCTTCTTCTCTTCTCTTTACCATACTCCCTTAGGATCTCTAATCTCTTGAGATTAGGATAGACCTTAGGACTTAAACCATGTATGATAACATTAGGTAGCATTCCCCTAACCTCAATCATAGGGCCATTTTGCATGACAACTACTAGGTTTGAACTAGTCTCCCTTTAGTTTGTCCTCTCTCCTTCTCATCTTCAAATCATGTCAAAACACTTAATAAAGGTTAACGAATGTTGTGTGTTACGAGCCTTAAGTTCTTGGGAAATAATGATTGGGTGGTTGCCTCTCAATTGTCTAGAGTGTTAGTATATGTCCTTTGGATGATATGCGACACATTCGCTCCCAGGTCATAGTCTTTAGTGCAACATGAGTTACAAACAATAATCAATGCACTTCTTCTCTAAAAGACACAAAAACACTTTCAAACCTTTTTATCATTCGGGATTAATTGAAAACCATTTTCAAAAAGAATGTTGTTAAATCTTGGTTCTACCGCAAACAGGTAGCGCCTAAGTCTCCAATGGTCGAGCTGCATACACCTAACTGCTAGAACGAAGGTTTAACCCTACTCGGTTAAAACACTTGAACCAACCTGTGTTCTTGTTAGCCCGAACTACGTTTTCTCTGATTTCTCATACCAGATGAAAATACGTAGGTACAAGACGCAATTCCTTGGCGAGCAACCTTCCCCCACTTTCACCTGTAGTTAGCCGAACTACATTGACTCTGACTTTCCCATTACACGAGGGAGTACGTAGGCACAGAGTGGCGATGCTCTGTCGAGTAATTTCTCTTTTCTTTTGTCCCTGAGACCTTTATCTAGATAGATAAACACCCTTTTAGATAGATAACCAAGCGTGGATCCCGTCGAGTACGACGGACGTGAGGGGTGCTAACACCTTCCCCTTGCGTAATCGACTCCCAAACCCGAGATATGGTTGCGATGACCTGTCTTCTCCCGTTTTCATCAAGTTTTCTCTGATCGTTTCTTTTCCCTCCTTTGGGATAAATAACGAATGGTGGCGACTCTTCTGTCATTGCCGACACATTTTTTCGCAGTAGTAACACTAGGATGACACTCCAATTTGTAGATCATTCAGTTAAGAGGCCTTATGGGGTAGTTGAAGATGTTCTAGTAAAAATTGATAAATTTGTGTTTCCTGTTGGAGGTAATATATAGTATGATAGTCAAGTCACTTTCCGCTCAAACTCGAGCACAAGGCCTTTTGGGCTTCCAAGTTCCTGAATTGTGATCTTTTGAAAGCTGGTGAATCCTGACCTCTTCAACTCCACGAGTTGGAAGAGTTTAGGAACCAGACATATGAGAATGCCAAGCTTTATAAAGAAAAAACAAATGCTTGGCATACTCAAAAGATCCAGAAAAGGAATTTTGGGAGGGACATTTAGTTTTCCTATTCAATTCCAAGTTGAAGTTGTTCCCTAGAAAATTACGATCGAGATGGTCAGGATCGTTTATGGTGCATAAGGTGTTTTGCACCCCAAAACTTTCCCAACTTTTCTTTACCTAGCTTATGTTTCATTTCATTCACATTAGCATTATCATTTGCATTTCATTGACATGGGTGCAGGAGATCAAGAGGTATGATTACAAATCAAGAGCTATACAATACTGTGAGGCTAGCTAAGAAGGTTATTCAGATGTTCAAGGGTTGATATCCTTGTCAGAGAAGTTAAAAGAGCCTCAGAGAGAGTGGTTGAAACCAAGAGTGTATGTCTCCTAACTTGAGAGTTGTGGAAATCCATCAGATGATTCTGAAGCCCTGAAGTTAGACTTGAGGTCTTGAGAGAGTTCATGAGAAGTGTTTAAGATCACTTTGAGGCCTAGACAGGTCATTGTGCAAGGCTAAGAAGCCTCAGCCATGATTGGTGCAGCTAGGGTTTAACTGGGTCAACCCTAAGTCAACTGAGGATTTGAAGGAGGTTGAGACCTAATTCAAGAGCCATGTGATAATGGATTGATACATTGAGATGTTATAAGTATGATTCCAAGGTTAAATCATCATGATTGAAGAGTTTGAGAAGTTTCAGGCTAGGGTTTCTAAGACTTGACAGTGTAAAATCCCCTAGCTTGACCCCTGACTTCAAGGCCATTTAACTCAAGATATGATTGTCATCTCATCTTGACCCCAAACATGATTGTTGTAGGGCATGACCTTAGCTTGAATTTTAGTACTATAAGTCCTTGATAGGGTTTATAGAACTCAAGTTATGAGTCAGACAAGTTACAAGTTATCCGAGGCATGTGAATTTGGAGCTTGAAAGTTACCCAACTTGCATGACACTTTTGCCCTAGAATGATGATTCCTATGAACTTTTGGTCAACATGAATGTTGTTCCTTATTCTCTTAGATTTCTAGAGAGTACTAGAAGTCCTTTATAGGATTTGTAGAACTCAAGTTATGGCTTTGACAAGTCAAGGGTATTTTGGGACGTTGTGATTATGGGTCATTTTTGGTTATGGGTCATTTTCACTAACTTAGACATCTCAAATGAAATTTTGTGCAACTTGAAAGTTTCTCAAAATGGGGTTTTAACCTTGACCATGTATCAAGGAGGCATTGAAATGGCTCAAGGAGAGACTTGGTTCAAGAAATTGTGAAAAAGGAAGAATTAAAGAGAATTAAAGGTCAAAAATTCAAAATAAATGATATGTGTGCAAATGAAGCAAAATAATATCATTTTTTGAATGGAAAATGCATTCTAGAAACTTTGGCAATATTAGAATTTTGATTTGAGTCAAATATCATGCCCTTTTTCTTTGTTTCTTCATGATGAAGTAACATATCAAGCATGAGCCATTGGATTGAAACAAGGAGAGAATCACCATCATTCGTGTTCAATATCTCATGAGAAGTTGAATGCAAGCTTGCTGAGGCCAAAACAGAGAGGGAATTGTGACTGTCATGAATGACATTTTGAGGAGAATTTGAAAATCCAATTTCTTATTCTGAAGCTTTGAGAAAGTTCTAGATGATTCTAATGAGTTCTATATAAGTTGTTGAGTGTGTTCATCCATTTTTTTGGAAGAGTTTGAAGCTGGTAGCAGAGAGAGCCATTGAAAATTCAGAGCTGCAAGTAGAAATCGAGTTCTGAGTTCCAGGCCAAATCAAGATAAATTGAAGGTTGCATTGGCTTCAGAAGGTGTTTTGGAGTGTATCTGCATCATCTTGGAGGTTGAAGTGATCAAGAACTACATCTGTTACACCTCCGAACTCAGGTTGGTAACTTTTATCCTTATGCATAGTTTAGGAGGAGATAGATAGAAATCTTTAGGTGGTTAGGATCCTTGCAATGTGTAGATGGATTTGAGATGATTGATTCATGGAATAGACACAAGTTAGGATGATGACCAATTTCTATTGAGGCTGAATTCTAGATATTCTTGGATGGATAATTGTCGCTCCTCGAAAAATCACGGAGACATTTCGAAGAAACGACCCTCGCGCAAAAGGCGCGGAAATGCGGTTCGACAGAGTCGCCACCGAACTTTATTTTTCCCGAATAAACGAGAGAGTAAAATATCGAGAAAACCTCTTAAAAACTAAAGGATAGGAACAGGTTGTCGCAACCAAGTTCCGGGTTCGGGAGTCGGTTACGTGAGGGAAAGGTATTAGCACCCCTCACGTCCGTCGTACTCGACGGGAACCTCTTAAGGTAATTGTGGGGAGTGTTGTTTAGGCTTACTAGTTTTCTTCTCGTTGTTAAAGGTAGAATTGGTAGGATAAAAGGTTAAAGACACAAAGGAGAGATGGGTGGTTGGAGGATAGGGTGCTCGCCAAGGATTGGGGGCCTTGTGCCTACGTATGCTCATTCGGACGAGAATGAGGAATCAGAGCGTCGTAGTTCGACTACGGAAAAGGATGGGGGATGGACGAAATAATGGAGGAAGATAGAAGTGTGGAATAGGGGAGAAAGTGGGAAATGTGCTCGCCAAGATCATCGCAATCTTGTGCCTACGTATCTTACATTCAGACGAGAATGAAGAATCAGAGCAGTCGTAGTTCCTGGTAACAACCACGAAAAGATGAGGTTGAATAGGTTGGAAGTTTGAGAAAGAAACGAAAGAGTGACTGATAAGCAACCCAAGAGCGCGTCTCAAGAGCTGGTCACTCAAGAATTCAAGGAATGCGAGATTCTAAGAACTCAGTTCTTACGGGAATTGACTGAATAAGTTGAAGATAAAAAGTTGGATGTTTTGAAATCGAAAGAATGAACTAATAACAACTCAAGGGCGCACCTCGAGAGTTACTCATTCGAATATTCAAAGAATGCTAGATTCTGAGAATATCCCTCTTTCGTAAGTTTTAAAAATGTTTGTGAAAAGATCGAATCGAAAAACGGCATGCGAGGCCAAAGGAAGTTGGTTTGGAAACGGCTCGACGACGTGTCGAGGATTTGTTTGAAAATGAAACCGACTTGACGACGTGTCAAGGGTTAAGATTGTGAGAACCGATATTAGTCCCTGAGGGTGCCCCTAATATCGAAACCACGAGGAATTGTGAAGTGTGTGCGAAATGTCGATGGTTGCGAATGCGTACGAGCATTCGACTTAGGAGAACATTAGAAAATGATTGAGTTTGAAAAAGTCGAAAGGTTGAGTGAATAACAACTTAAGGGCGTGTCTCAAGAATTATTCGCTCGGAGATTTCAAGGAATGCTAGATTCCAAGAACCTCCTTCTTTCGAGGTTTGAATCGAGAAAGATATTTGAAAAGAGTCAAAAGATTGAGTGAATAATAACTCAAGAGCGTGCCTCGAGAACTATTCACTTGAAAATTCAAGGAACGCTAGATTCCAAGAATTTCCTTATTTCGGAGTTTTAATCGAAAAAAGGTATTTTGAATTGAATCGAGGGTATGGAAAGAGTTTGCGGTACGAGAGACGAGGATACGAGATTGGATTTTTAAAATAAGAGAAATGACAATTATTTGATAAATGAGACGTAGGTCTCACAACCAATTAATTGGGGTATTATCGAGATGCTTGATCTCGACGACACATTTTTCATTCGATTAGATGCTTGGATGAACGACAAAAATATCACACAGAATTGCTGGATTCTTATGATATTTCTTTGTCCAAATAAGAGAACGAAAAGTTGAACAAAACATTATTTAAGGTGTACACCTTAACAACATCCATTCGAAAACTCAAGGAGTGCTAGACTTCAAGAGTTTAATTTTTCGTTTTTATCGAATAGGAAGAAATAACGCAACGTAAGTGCATACTAACCATACTGACTTGAATTTAGTAAGCTTTTGGTCTTGGCCCACCTCATTTATCAAAGTGAAAAAGAGAAAAGATTATTTAATCACTTAATTAATTTAATCTAAATTTAATTATTAAAATTATTTAATTAACAACTAATGTGATCAAATAATTAAATTAATTAAAGTTGATTAAAAGGATTAAATGATTTGAATTTAATTAATTAATTAATCATGCTAATCAAAATTAATTATCTAAATTATTCGATTAGCTCAAATAATTAGGTTAATTAAAATTTATTAACAAAATTAAAATAACCAAATAAAAAAAATGATAATCAATATCAAATTAACTTCTTCTTTCTAATAACTTCAAGCACATCTGCTATATGCTTAACCGAAAAGCCCGAAACAAAGCAGCGGCATTGTTTCTCAAAGTTCAATTCCAAACTCTAACATAACTCATCCTTCTCATAAATGATCCTGTAAAACCAAAAACACCCCCAAAGTGTTCCATTTGAACTATCGACAGGCAGATAGACAACAGGCTTTTAACTAGAATGAATTAACAACAGTTGTTCCATATCAAACCGATAAAGCACAGTACCGTAAAAAACCGAGAACAAGTTTCAAGCATACAAATTTTATACAATAATTTCAGAGTGTTAATTTTATATCACTTATACCGTCGATACGCGAAAACCAGAATATGACCATGAGAATAACCGTTAACGTCGCCAAATGTCAAAATCACTTGCAGGCCGCTGGATCCGCATATGTATCTCAGAGTTCAAGTCGTTGGATTTAGAGGCTTGAATCGTCACAGCCGCAGCTAATCATACCCACGCTCATGAAATTGGATGATGCAAGTTGATATCGAAACCAAGACCCAAAGAGTTCGATCCGATTGACAATGTTGCTGAATGCACATCACTATGGTTGTTGTCTTTGATGTCGCAGCTGTTGTTGCTTATGACTGCACGCCCTTGCTGTTGTGATGTCGAAATTGAATCGAACCATTATTGTTAATCAATCCTCAACCTTTTCTGCAACGATTTGAGATGAGTAAAAGCGTCGTCATTAGAACGATTCTCTATGGTGCGCTGCTTGCAGTTTCGCTGAGTTGCGGCCGGAAATCATGTCGAGGTGGAACTTCGTAGCACCGTCACTACTTGAACTGCTACCGTGAAATGCTGTTGATTCACAATGTTCAGGATTTGCAATGTTTCTCCCAAAATAAAGTGAAGATGGCTACTGAAATTTGCCGCTACTAACTGAGGATGTTGCATCCTAGTTTATCTGAGCCGCAAACCGTTGTAGCTTCCGTTGTTGTCATCTCGCCATAGTTATGACAATGTTGTTGTTGTTACTGCTGTTCCATATACTTTGGCTTTATACGATTGCTGTCGAAATTCGACGAAGCCACAACCTGCACAAAATCAAACACAGTTAGAAAACATGTTTAACCAATTCGAAAACAACGAAGTCAGAACGTTGCGACTCCAGCTGCTATGGCAGAACTTGTTGATGCGAGAGTTGCATTGTTGCACTTGTTGTGTGGTGGATAAAGGCTTGTGTCATGCACATGTTGTCGGTACCATTGAACCAGAATATTGCACTCAAAGTGGTAAAACCAAATCCACATGTATCGTAAAGTGAAGCACCGTAGATGAAAACAGTCACAGACCAGAATATTGCACTCAAACTCGGTAATACCTGCATACAAACTAGTCGCAGACAACCACATAACTTTATGAAAACAAAGAGACTTAGGACCTGTGATAATGGAAATATTGCCGGTAGTACAACCCAATACAAAGGGTTCTCATGAATTTACACCCAAATCACAATCAACTTATCCTCTCAGTATAAGCCATATTTATTAAATCAAACCTCCAGGCAGTATCAACATCACTCTAGTCAGTACGTAACAAACATTTAAACCAAAACAAAGGCAAGGATCAATGGAACAACTAATCCTGTGAGAAGATTCACAAATCACATCTAAACAGAATCAAAGTTAATAAGTGTAACGGCTCCTAATATGCATATAAGACATGAATATGCCTCTCAATTGAATCAAAGTTAAGGTGAATACTTAGTAACAACACAATAATAGATAGTTATGAAAACTTGAAACCAATACTGGATATGCGGTTACTTGACTCCGTTGTTGTTGGAAGGACATGACCCTTAAGTTACAATTTCTTCAGCTGGAGGCGTTGAATGGTACTGAAGTTGAGCCATTATTGACGGAGGAAAACGAACTCCCTTAACTCTGTTTAAAAGATATCCTACTTCAACGAGACAAACTTCGACACGAGGGTCGTCGAAAGTTTCTTCGTCAATGTCGGGATTGCCTGCAAAGCATCAACTTCGTCACTGTTAAAATGCAACCGTGCGAGCTAAAAAAGAGAACTCTTTACCATTTGTCGACCGCATTGACGAAAAACAACAGATCATCGCGAAAAGGGATTGAGAAATCATCTTGTGGTTCGAAGATTGAGGATGACTTTGGCGAGCGAGGGGATGGGTCTTGATAATGGTGTTTCAATGGCAGAAAACAAAGGGGTTTGAAGGGTTTCGTGTGAGGATGATGATCGTGGTGAGGATTAGGGTTTCGCGGCGGGAGAAGATGAACCGCGATTAGCTTTTTCGTTGGAGGGTGGTGATGATTTGGAAGTGATTTAATGGCGGAAGCAGAGGGTTAGTCGTTTAGGGTTTCATTGAGAAAGGGGGCGGCGCCGATTTAGGTCTTTAGAGGGGATGGTGAACATTGTTTTTTCTTTTTCCTTTCAATCAGTTCTTCCCTCTTTTAGTAACATGCCAAAGCCAAACCCTAACGGGCCGCTGAAATGGGCTTTGCACTCAAATTCTCTTTTTTTT
Source organism: Lathyrus sativus (assembly GCA_963859935.3). Lineage (NCBI taxonomy): Eukaryota > Viridiplantae > Streptophyta > Magnoliopsida > Fabales > Fabaceae > Lathyrus > Lathyrus sativus. The sequence goes on along the minus strand of OZ012741.1, from coordinate 140,255,528 downwards.
TTTATTTCATTAACAATTTTACTAAATATTAACAAAATAAAATAACTAAAATAAAATATTAACAACTATTTAAATACATAAATATTAATAAATATAAAATTAATAGATATTAACAAATATATATATAAAACAAACTAAAAATTTCAAAATTTAATATTAACAAATAAAAGAGTAATATATGTGCACAAAATATTATTATTAATAATATCTAAAAAGAAAAAGTTTAGGAAATTAAGAAAAGAATTAATATTCACAAAAAAATGCTTATTTTTAGGCCACGTGTCACGCTTTAATTGGTCAAAAAGAAAAAATTTTAAAAAACGCCCAATTTCGGATTGACACGTGTCTAAACGGCATGAAACAATAAATGCGAAAATATTTACGAAAGGGGTATGACAAATTTAGGGTATGACAGATGCCCCTATCTAATGGGCTTAAACCTAGGAAAATGAACTGCATTAGCGTTCATATTCCTGAGGTAGAAGTCAATTAGATATGAAGAAGACCCTGAATTTGTCCGAAAGAAAAAAAAAGATGTTTGAGAATCGGAAATACTTGATAAACGTAAACCTCGAAGTAAACTGTAAATAATAGGCAAAAGGTCGTCATCACCAAAAGGATGATGGAATGAAACGAACACGGCTACTACCACCAAAAGGATGGTAGAGCAAACACCATCGCACAATCTGACATTAATGACTATGACAGACTCCCCACCAAAAGGATGACGGAGCAAAACACGACAAACTATCGCACAATCTATCATAAATGATTATGATAGACCCCCCACCAAAAGGATGACGGAGCGAAACTCACGCCGGGCATTACCACCAAAAGGATGTTAGGGCAAACACTATCGCACAATCTGTCACCAATCCAAGTGACAGACCCCCCACCAAAAGGATGACGGAGCGAAACATAAACAAATATCGCACAATCTGACACTAAATCTAAGTGACAGACCCCCTACCAAAAGGATGACGGAGCGAAACTCACGCCGGCCACTACCACCAAAAGGATGATAGGGCAAACACTATCGCACAATCTGTCACCAATCCATGTGACAGACCCCCCCACCAAAAAGATGACGGAGCGAAACTCACACCGGCCACTACCACCAAAAGGATGATAGGGCAAACACTACCGCACAATCTGTCACCAATCCAAGTGACAGACCCCCCACCGAAAGGATGACGGAGCGAAACTCACACCGGCCACTACCACCAAAAGGATGATAGGGCAAACACTATCGCACAATCTGTCACCAATCCAAGTGACAGACCCCCCACCAAAAGGATGACGGAGCAAAACTCACACCGGCCACTACCACCAAAAGGATGATAGGGCAAACACTATCGCACAATCTGTGACCAATCCAAGTGACAGACCCCCCACCAAAAGGATGATGGAGCGAAACTCACACCGGCCATTACCACCAAAAGGATGATAGGGCAAACACTATCGCACAATCTGTCACCAATCCAAGGGACAGACCCCCCACCAAAAGGATGACGGAGCGAAACTCACACCAACCACTACCACCAAAAGGATGATAGGGCAAACACTATCGCACAATCTGTCACCAATCCAAGTGACAGACCCTCCCCCAAAAGGATGACGGAGCAAAACTCACACCGGCCACTACCACCAAAAGGATGATAGGGCAAACACTATCGCACAATCTGTCACCAATCCAAGTGACAGACCCCCCCACCAAAAGGATGACGGAGCGAAACTCACACCGGCCACTACCACCAAAAAGATGATAGGACGCCACCAATTCGAAGTTACCAACACCAAAAGGATGCAGGCTATGTTGAACTGACGAAGTTCGGCTATCACCAAAAGGATGATAGTAAGGCAATTGACAACGGTCACGATTGCTGGGTGCAACTCATTGGGGAACCCCCAAGAGGAAGATTGGATTTAAATGAGTTAATAGGGTACGCCCATCGTCTTTATTGGAGATCATGATTTTGCTAAAATGATTTCATGGTTACGCCCATGAATTCTGAAGAAGATGCCCCTGACTGGGCTGAGTTTATCTTGAAATGTCTTGTTTTGCTCAACAAAAGGCTGAACAACTTTGTGAGGAACGCTCACGGTTTTGCTGAAGATGCCCCTGACTGGGCTGAATCTTACACTTAAGGTCTTTGGATTTGCCCAACAAAAGGTTGAACAACTTCGTGGGGAACGCCCACGGTCTTGAATGGTATGACCCTGGCTGGGATGTATGTTAACTTGAAGATCTGTCAACCACGAGGTGGAAATACGTCATGGGAAATACCCATGGTCTTGAAAAGAATGCCCCTGACTAGGCTGGATCTTGCTTTGAATATTTTGAAATTGTGTGGGAGAAAACCCACAATCGCAGAAGATTGCCCTTGACTAGGCCGATGATTGCTTTGAAGCTCCTAATATTCGTGGGAGAAATCCACGATCCTTGCGGAGGATGCCCCTGACTGGGCTACCAATGGTCTTGGAAATCTTCGGGATTGATCCTGGACTTTGACTTGCATATATGAATGCTGGATGTAAAATGATGTTCCATAACGAATGAAAGTGCAAATGCAAATGCTGACACGCGGAGATGCAAGAGCTGGGGAAGTATGATATGATTGGTATTTATATGATGCAATAATGCTTATGATGATGAATGCAATGCGTATGATGCGTATGATGCAGACGAGTAATTTGGAAATGCAGGTGAAGACGCCAGCGTGGTGGACTTTTGGTGGTTGCCAATGCGAATTGGACTTTGGGTGGTGGGAGGTATTGACTTCCTCGACACGCAGTTCGTTGAAGACGTCACGATTGACGCAAAAGATGATGCTCTGGATGCCCCAAGTCTGGGTACTTGGTGATTTGTTGTGAATTTCCTTCAAAAAAGGTTGCAACTCTGCTTGATGATTAGGACGACCTGGTCTTGCCCCAGTTGGAACTTGTTAATGGCTTGCCCCTGCTCGAGCTCTTGAGTAATTTGCCCCAGCCTGTGGATTTTTGAGGTAGTCTTGCTTCGTGACGGCCACTGAAAGTCAAGTTCCTCCTTGATTGCCTTTTGTTGAAATGTCTTTGAATACCTAGCACTGTTTTGCAATTAAAATTGTACATTCACACTTGGTAATATTAATGCAAAGTTTGATGCCAGATTTGAAAAAGTATCGTTTTATTGGAGTGTCGTGGTAGTGAGACGAATGGATCATCAGCCCAAACGTTGTGTTGTTTGATTGGTGTAGAAGATATTGCAAGGATAACGACACCAATGCTGATGATTAACAATCGTGTGAGGAGTCAGGTTACGTAACCTTGCGACAATATGCTTTTAGAATAAACCTCGTCTCAATTAGGTCTTTCGAGGGTTGTAACGTGGTCTGGTTCACGGTTATGAAACAAAGGATGTTAGGCTCGAAGTATGATTTGTACCCACCCTTTCTTCTTAATGATCTCCAGTCCTACGTTCAATTAATTCTACACTTGTCTCGACGGTATAAACTTGACGGTTCAAGGTTTGCTCGACGTGGCAGTCACCCTATTTTGATGGATGCCAGTGCCCCTTTGATCTGGGTGGCCACTAAATCTTATTTTATTTTTGTTGAGGATTTCGGGGTCCTCTTTTGCTTTTGTTTTGATCCTTAACTTTTGCATGGATTGACTTTGCTTGTCAGATCCATCGGGATTGCCTTGATTTTTCCTAAGTCCCCTATGAGGTGTTTGACTTGGCAGGCTTTTGATTTTTTTGGATTTTGTTGGAGGATTGTGACTTCCATAGCATGGGTCATTAAAGAACAACCGTCTTTTGGATTTTGCTTTGTTGATTCGAGTGCGGAGTTGGATTAACTGAACACTACCCTGCCCCAGGTTAAGTGTAAGGTTTGAATATCCGAAGGAAACTGCTACTTCTAGGCTCAAAGTGGTTTGCTAGAGATTAACTCCTTATATCTCCAGTGTTTGGGGGATTGAAGCAATGCTTGTACATCATTGACGAGATTCTATCTGAAAGCATACGGTTTGCAATTATGGGTATCTCGTTTTCATCATCCTCCCTCAAATCATGCTAAACAACAGTGAATAGAGTGGAGTGAATAAATGTGTCGGTGATAAGTGAAAATGAGTGAATACGACATAACTAATTCAAAACATACATAAACAATACATTAATGAAAACCAAATACGAATGGAAATTGTTCAAAGCGTACAATACTTAAACAAACAAAGACAAAATATAAGAACTACGAATAATGAAATGGCAGCATGACTGCCTTCTTCGAGGAATGAACTTGACTGGAATCGATCTGATGTTGGCGCTAGTTGACTGGTGGCATCGGATTGTTGATGACATTTGGAGACTTCCCATTGAAGTTGATAGCATCCCTGTCGATCATGTCTTGAATTATGTGCTTGAAAGCTCTGCAATCCTCAATGGTGTGACCTGGAGCGCCCTTATGAAACTCACAACGAGCATTTGCATCGTAGTCGGCAGGAATGACAGTTGGGGGAGCCAAATCTCTTGGAACAATAGCCTTTTTCTCCATCAACTGAGAAAAGATACTAGCATATGTCATTGGCAGGCGATCAAAAACTCTATCTGGCCTCCGTATTCTCTGCTGACGCTGTTGGCGAGCACCTTGTTGTTGTTGAGCAGCTTGCATCTGCTGTTGCTGAGGAGGATACTGATACCCTTGCTGGTTGTAGGCTTGTTGCTGAGGAGCCTTTGCTATGGAATTTGAGCTTGCACTGCTTGAACAGCTGGCTGATAAGGCATTGGAGCATATTGCGCAGCAGCAACATATGGATACTGATAATAAGGAACTTGATAAGGCATAAGAGCAGGAGCTTGTTGAGAAGCTTGCCCTTTCTGCAAAGAGATTGCATTTGTTTCGCCCTCTTTCTTCTTGTATCCGTTGAAAGGCTTCTTGGCGTTGGCCTGGCTGTTAGAACCTCCTGGGATCTTTCCACTCTTCAGACCTTCTTCAATTCTCTCACCGACGATCACCAAGTTAGAGAATCCAACGAAGACACTACCGATCAGCTTTTCGTAGTACTGGCCTTGTAAAGTACCCATGAAGATGTCAATCAGTTCACGGTCAACAAGAGGTGGATGCACCCTTGCGGCTAGCTCTCTCCATCGTTGCGCGTACTCCTTGAAAGATTCGCCATCCTTCTGAGTCATACTCTAAAGTTGAGTACGATTCAGAGCAAGATCGGTGTTGTACTTATACTGTTTGACAAATGCATCGGCTAGCTCGGCCCAAATGCACACACTATTACGTTCCAGCTGCATATACCATTCGAGTGATGCCCCAGACAAGCTGTCTTGGAAGCAATGGATCATGAGCTTTTCGTCTCTGGCGTAGGCAGCCATCTTGCGACAGTACATCTTCATATGAATATTCGGGCAACTGAGACCTTTGTACTTTGAAAATTCGGGCACCTTGAACTTGGGAGGAATGACAACATCAGGCACCAAGCATAATTCCAAAGCACTGAAAGAATTTGAATTGTGCCCCTCCATGGCTCGGAGTTTCTCGGCTAGATCTCGGCACATCTTCATGGCTTCTGAATCCTGAGCGGCAACAGGACTGGAAATGGGGATAACAGCATGATAGTTCTGAACATCGTCATAATGATCCATCAGAGTATCTTCAGTATGGGGAGCTGGGATCTGCACGACAGTAGGCTGAGCCTGCGGGATAGCTCCAACAGTAACTCCAGGCACTGGGATTGGCTGAGAAGTGTTTCCTTCGGCTGTGTTATTGAAGTTCAACGGCATCCCATGAGGATTTGGGATTGGAACCAAAGGGATGGCAGTAGACCCCTGTCCTTGACCATTGTTGTTGACGACAGCGGCGGCTTCACGCTGTTCTTCCTCTCTTCTGGCCGCGAGGATGGCTTCGAGGATCTGGTCGATCTTTCCTTTCATGGAATCCAATTCTTCCCTGAAGGCAGCTTGCTCCTGCTGAATCTGCTCCATCATTCGTCTTGTATTGGCTCTAGTTGCGTACTGGTGTCGAGGAATCAGCTTGATTTACTGGAGAGGAAGGAACGAAGACATAAGACTCTGTTGAAGGACTGGAAATGCAAAATGCACAACATATGAAATGCAATGCAAATGATATGCAAGATGCAATGCAAGATACAAGATCCGGGATCACAGGATCACAATCAAACAATTTTGGAGCTGATAACCGTAACAGAGAAGTAACCCCAATTTCGGACTAAAGAAACCTGACAGGTAAGTCCTATACGGGAAGATCTAGACATTCTACCCATAAACCCACTTACGGGATAGTTTCTATGTTTGGTTCCCAGGATCACAGACACTAGTCATATTAGCGTCACGCAACAGGCTGGCTGTATTACGACGATAATGACGATAAGGTCTCTCCTGAGCGGGGTCCTCATGCTAGGCGCACAAGGAGCGAGTCCTTGGAGACTAACACTACACGACCACCAATATCGGAACTGGTGCTAAAAAAAGGTTCCCAGAATCACGGACCCTTCATTAATCAAGTTGTGCAACAGGCTAGCTGTGTTACAACGAGATCTACGAATAGGTCTCCTCTGGAGGAGCTTTCATGCTAGGCATACAAGGAGCGAATCCTTGGTGACTAACACTACTCGACTACCAATTCTAAACTAAGTGTTCTCTCTGCTTTTACCAAAGCTCGGGTGTAGAGCTTTACTCATGATGTCATCCCAAGAACCAGCAGGCAACCAAGACAACAAGCACAAATAAAATCCACAAGAGAACAAATACATAAACAAGAAGAAAACAAATAAAAACAAACACTCCTCACAAACCAAAAGATAGACTCGACTCTCTCTTTTGCATGGAGCAAAATGTCCCCAGCAGAGTCGCCAGCTGTCGCACCTCGAAAAATCACGGAGACATTTCGGAGAAACGACCCTCGCACAAAAGGCGCGGAAATGCGGTTCGACAGAGTCGCCACCGAACTTTATTTTTCCCGAATAAACGAGAGAGGAAAATATCGAGAAAACCTCTTAAAATCGAAAGGATAGGAACATGGTTGTCGCAACCAAGTTCCGGGTTCGGGAGTCGGTTACGTGAGGGGAAGGTATTAGCACCCCTCACGTCCGTCGTACTCGACGGGAACCTCTTAAGGTAATTGTGGGGAGTGTTGTTTAGGCTTACTAGTTTTCTTCTCGTTGTTAAAGGTAGAATTGGTAGGATAAAAGGTTAAAGACGCAAAGGAGAGATGGGTGGTTGGAGGATAGGGTGCTCGCCAAGGATTGGGGCCCTTGTGCCTACGTATGCTCATTCGGACGAGAATGAGGAATCAGAGTGTCGTAGTTCGACTACGGAAAAGGATGAGGGTGGACGAAATAATGGAGGAAGATAGAAGTGTGGAATAGGGGAGAAAGTGGGAAATATGCTCGCCAAGATCATCGCAATCTTGTGCCTACGTATCTTACATTCAGATGAGAATGAAGAATCAGAGCAGTCGTAGTTCGTGGTAACAACCACGAAAAGATGAGGTTGAATTGGTTGGAAGTTTGAGAAAGAAACGAAAGAGTGACTGATAAGCAACCCAAGAGCGCGTCTCAAGAGCTGGTCACTCAAGAATTCAAGGAATGCGAGATTCCAAGAACTCAGTTCTTTCGGGAATTGACTGAATAAGTTGAAGATAAAGAGTTGTATGTTTTGAAATCGAAAGAATGAACTAATAACAACTCAAGGGCGCACCTCGAGAGTTACTCATTCGAATATTCAAAGAATGCTAGATTCTGAGAATATCCCTCTTTCGTAAGTTTTAAAAATGTTTGTGAAAAGATCGAATCGAAAAATGGCATGCGAGGCCAAAGGAAGTTGGTTTGGAAACGGATCAACGACGTGACGAGGATTTGTTTGAAAATAAAACCGACTTGACGACGTGTCAAGGGTTAAGATTGTGAGAAACGATATTAGTCCCTGAGGGTGTCCCTAATATCGAAACCACAAGGAATTGTGAAGTGTGTGCGAAATGTCGATGGTTGCGAATGCGTACGAGTATTCGACTTAGGAGAACATTAGAAAATGATTGAGTTTGAAAAAGTCGAAAGGTTGAGTGAATAACAACTTAAGGGCGTGTCTCAAGAATTATTCGCTCGGAGATTTCAAGGAATGCTAGATTCCAAGAACCTCCTTCTTTCGAGGTTTGAATCGAGAAAGATATTTGAAAAGAGTCAAAAGATTGAGTGAATAATAACTCAAGAGCGTGCCTCGAGAACTATTCACTCGAAAATTCAAGGAACGCTAGATTCCAAGAATTTCCTTATTTCGGAGTTTTAATCGAAAAAAGGTATTTTGAATTGAATCGAGGGTATGGAAAGAGTTTGCGGTACGAGAGACGAGGATACGAGATTGGATTTTTAAAATAAGAGAAATGACAATTATTTGATAAATGAGACGTAGGTCTCACAACCAATTAATTGGGGTATTATCGAGATGCTTGATCTCGACGACACATTTTTCATTCGATTAGATGCTTGGATGAACGACAGAAATATCACACAGAATTGCTGGATTCTTATGATATTTCTTTGTCCAAATAAGAGAACGAAAAGTTGAACAAAATATTATTTAAGGTGTACACCTTAACAACATCCATTCGAAAACTCAAGGAGTGCTAGACTTCAAGAGTTTAATTTTTCGTTTTTATCGAATAGGAAGAAATAACGCAACGTAAGTGCATACTAACCATATTGACTTGAATTTAGTAAGCTTTTGGTCTTGGCCCACCTCATTTATCAAAGTGAAAAAGAGAAAAGATTATTTAATCACTTAATTAATTTAATCTAAATTTAATTATTAAAATTATTTAATTAACAACTAATGTGATCAAATAATTAAATTAATTAAAGTTGATTAAAAGGATTAAATGATTTGAATTTAATTAATTAATTAATTATGCTAATCAAAATTAATTATCTAAATTATTCGATTAGCTCAAATAATTAGGTTAATTAAAATTTATTAACAAAATTAAAATAACCAAATAAAAAAAATGATAATCAATATCAAATTAACTTCTTCTTTCTAATAACTTCAAGCACATCTGCTATATGCTTAACCGAAAAGCCCGAAACAAAGCAGCGGCATTGCTTCTCAAAGTTCAATTCCAAACTCTAACATAACTCATCCTTCTCATAAATGATCCTGTAAAACCAAAAACACCCCCAAAGTTCCATTTGAACTATCGACAGGCAGATAGACAACAGGCTTTTAACTAGAATGAATTAACAGCAGTTGTTCCATATCAAACCGATAAAGCACAGTACCGTAAAAAACCGAGAACAAGTTTCAAGCATACAAATTTTATACAATAATTTCAGAGTGTTAATTTTATATCACTTATACCGTCGATACGCGAAAACCAGAATATGACCATGAGAATAACCGTTACCGTCGCCAAATGTCAAAATCACTTGCAGGCCGCTGGATCCGCATATGTATCTCAGAGTTCAAGTCGTTGGATTTAGAGGCTTGAATCGTCACAGCCGCAACTAATCATACCCACGCTCATGAAATTGGATGATGCAAGTTGATATCGAAACCAAGACCTAAAGAGTTCGATCCGATTGATAATGTTGCTGAATGCACATCACTATGGTTGTTGTCTTTGATGTCGCAGCTGCTGTTGCTTATGACTGCACGCCCTTGCTGTTGTGATGTCGAAATTGAATCGAACCATTATTGCTAATCAATCCTAAACCTTTTCTGCAACAATTTGAGATGAGTAAAAGCGTCGTCATTAGAACGATTCTCTGTGGTGCGCTGCTTGCAGTTTCGCTGAGTTGCGGCCGGAAATCATGTCGAGGTGGAACTTCGCAGCACCGTCACTACTTGAACTTCTACCATTAAATGCTATTGATTCACGACGTTCAGGATTTGCAATGTTTGTCCCAAAATCAAGTGAAGATGGCTACTGAAATTTGCCGCTACTAACTGAGGATGTCGCATCCTAGTTTATCTGAGCCGCAAACCGTTGTAGCTTTCGTTGTTGTCATCTCGCCATAGTTATGACAATGTTGTTATTGTTATTGTTGTTCCATATACTTTGGCTTTATACGATTGCTGTCGAAATTCGACGAAGCCGCAACCTGCACAAAATCAAACACAGTTAGAAAACATGTTTAACCAATTCGAAAACAACGAAGTCAGAACGTTGCGACTCCAGCTGCTATGGCAGAACTTGTTGATGCGAGAGTTGTGCTGTTGCACTTGTTGTGTGGTGGATAAAGGCTTGTGTCATGCACATGTTGTCGGTACCATTGAACCAGAATATTGCACTCAAAGTGGTAAAACCAAATCCACATGTATCGTAAAGTGCAACACCGTAGATGAAAACAGTCACAGACCAGAATATTGCACTCAAACTCGGTAATACCTGCATACAAACCAGTCGCAGACAACCACATAACTTTATGAAAACAAAGAGACTTAGGACCTGTGATAATGGAAATATTGCCGGTAGTACAACCCAATACAAAGGGTTCTCGTGAATTTACACCCAAATCACAATCAACTTATCCTATCAGTATAAGCCATATTTATTAAATCAAACCTCCAGGCAGTATCAACATCACTCTAGTCAGTACGTAACAAACATTTAAACCAAAACAAAGGCGAGGATCAATGGAACAACTAATCCTGTGAGAAGATTCACAAATCACATCTAAACAGAATCAAAGTTAATAAGTGTAACGGCTCCTAATATGCACATAAGACATGAATATGCCTCTCAATTGAATCAAAGTTAAGGTGAATACTTAGTAACAACACAATAATATATAGTTATGAAAACTTGAAACAAATACCGGATATGCGGTTACTTGACTCCGTTGTTGTTGGAAGGACACGACCCTTAAGTTACAAATTCGTCAGCTGGAGGCGTTGAATGGTACTGAAGTTGATCCATTATTGACGGAGGAAAACGAACTCCCTTAACTCTGTTTAAAAGATATCCTACTTCAACTAGACAAACTTCGACACGAGGGTCGTCGAAAGTTTCTTCGTCAATGTCGGGATTGCCTGCGAAGCATCAACTTCGTCACTGTTAAAATGCAACCGTGCGAGCTAAAAAAGAGAACCCTTTACCATTTGTCGACCGTATTGACGAAAAACAACAGATCATCGCGAAAAGGGATTGAGAAATCATCTTGTGGTTCGAAGATTGAGGATGACTTTGGCGAGCGAGGGGATGGGTCTTGATAATGGTGTTTCAATGGCAGAAAACAGAGGGGTTTGAAGGGTTTCGTGTGAGGATGATGATCGTGGTGAGGATTAGGGTTTCGCGGCGGGAGAAGATGAACCGCGATTAGCTTTTTCGTTGGAGGGTGGTGATGATTTGGAAGTGATTTAATGGCGGAAGCAGAGGGTTAGTCGTTTAGGGTTTCATTGAGAAAGGGGGCGGCGCCGATTTAGGTCTTTATAGGGGATGGTGAACAATGTTTTTTCTTTTTCCTTTCAATCGGTTCTTCCCTCTTTTAATAACATGCCAAAGCCAAACCCTAACGGGCCGCTGAAATGGGCTTTGCACTCAAATTCTCTTCTTTTTTTTATTTCATTAACAATTTTACTAAATATTAACAAAATAAAATAACTAAAATAAAATATTAACAACTATTTAAATACATAAATATTAATAAATATAAAATTAATAGATATTAACAAATATATATATAAAACAAACTAAAAATTTCAAAATTTAATATTAACAAATAAAAGAGTAATATATGTGCACAAAATATTATTATTAATAATATCTAAAAAGAAAAAAGTTTAGGAAATTAAGAAAAGAATTAATATTCATAAAAAATGCTTATTTTTAGGCCACGTGTCACGCTTTAATTGGTCAAAAAGAAAAAAATTTAAAAAACGCCCAATTTCTGGTGGACACGTGTCTAAACGGCATGAAACAATAAATGCAAAAATATTTACGAAAGGGGTAGGACAAATTTAGGGTATGACAATAATCAAGATTAGATAGGGGAAATTGACCACCCTGAGATGAGGATTGGATTGATGCCTTTAATTTGGAGAATGGTGAGATTCAAGATTTTGACAAATTCTGAAGACGCCGTCGTGTTTTGAGTTAGAGAAAGATTTAGATGATTTAGAGTTGAGATTCATGATCAGGAGGAAAAATTGAGTGAGATGATTTATCGTTTTGTTATTTTTGATGACTTGTGTGTGATGGTCCACCGGAGAAGACGTTGGCGCTGCAGCTCAGGCCACCGTCTGAACTCCCTCCAATCTGAGTTTCAAATTTGGGGACAATGCACATGAGCCCTTAGATGGCACTTTGACCTTGACCAAGTCCATGGAATAGATGGCCACGATTGAATTAAAAGTATGACTATTGACTTGAGGTGCTACGCGCCGTTTCATTTAACTGAAGTGAATGGGCTTAGTAGTCTGAATACTACTCACACCCCACATTTGGCCTATCCCAGGAATTGCACTATGTTGGATTGCTATTCAGCACGCTGGTTTTATTAATTTCTTTTGATTTTCTTTTATTTTCTTCATTTCATATTAGTTTGATAATAATTCATTAAAAATAGAAAAATAGGTCAATTACTTCCAGGTTTTTCCCCCTGATTCATGATTGAATCTAGAATTTTATTGAATAAAAATATTAGGAAAACCATGCATTTTTTACATTTTATTTGATAATAAAATTACCATGGTTGATACCTCTGTTTGATGATTTTAATTTGATCATTTGGTGATGAGTTTTTGCTTGATTTTTTGTTTGTCATTAGCTTAGACATATATGCTCCCATAGTATTTTTCTCACATTTTTGTGATGAAATTAGGTGCTGTTTTTAGGTTGAAACTTTAGGTGTTTCCTTTTAGGGTTTAAGTTTAGTACCTTGTAGTTTAGAATTTATTTCTAGGTCTTATTTGAGGATTTGATCTCTGGAATTAACATGGTAGAGTCATGATTGACATAGGTTCCCATAGTTATTTTTGTAGGATTTTATAATTGATTTTAGTATTTTAGTTAGAATTAACTTTAATACTAGGTTTTAGGTGATCCTAACTTGCTAACTCGACTAGAATGACTTCATTAGTTCCCTTAGACTAGGGTTTTTCTTCTCTTGCTCTTGGATGGTGATGAAGACTTGTGTGGGCTGCTGTGGAATGCATGGTAGAGCTTGGACTTGAAGATTTCTATCCCTCTGGTGTAGTTTGTTTAGGGTTAAGGATTAAGGTTTTTAGGGAGATCCCTTAGAATAGACTTTCTTCCTTCATGAAACATGGAAGATGTTGATCACTTCCATTCCTCCCTATGATGTAAGGTCCCATTGTGAAGGCCTCATCCCTCCTTTGGTAGGATGTGTGGTTCTTCACAAGTTGGTAGAACCTTTGAGGGTTCCTTTCTTTGATGGTGGAGTGCTTAGAGGTGACCTTTGGTCTTCACTTTGCCTCTCCCTATCCAATCTTGCTCTTGTTAGATGAATCTTTCTCCCTTGCTAGAGGATGGAGTTCCTTGTTAGAAGATTGAAGATGCTACTAGAGGTTGCACTTCCCCTTTGTTTGAAGACTGCCATTGGAGCTGAAGCTTGAAGATCAAGAAGAGCAAGTTGATACTGGTGTGAAGAAGGTTAAATTGAGATTGAAGAAAGAGCTGAAGCTTGAAGAAGAAGAAGAATAAGTTGATACTTGTGTTTGATGCATTGGAAGCTTGAAGAAGCAAGTTGAGACTTGCTATTGAAGAGGGTAGCCTTGAAGAACAGTTACAGACTGAGGACTGAACTGCTGTCAGAGGACTGATTTGCTGTGAAGTTGTGGAAGTTGTTGATCTGCTTTCTTTCTTGTCTGTTTGCTTTCTGTGCAACTGCATTGATGTGACTTGTTTGATTTGCTTGATGCATTAGAATAAGTTCATGTTTAGATTGTGTTAAGCTAGGAGCACGATTGCACTAAAGGTTGAGTTGCTCCCTCTGCTTGTATTTTTACTGTGTGGCTTTGCTTGCGGGTATTCGGTAGAGCCCTGCTCCCTTGCCTATGTGGTTTGTGATTTGCTTGATGGCATTTTATTTCATCTTCATGATTTTAGTTATTCATATCTGGCTTGAGTTCGAGACGAGCTTGTGGAGGCTGATGCCTCACACACATTTCCTCCCTCACTTGCATTGCATGCATTTTACAGTCGTTTACTGTTTACCGTTTAAGTTGATGCTTTATCTGTTTCTGTTAATCATTGACATGATCCCCTAGGAATCTCACTTCCTTTGACAAGGAAGTGATGATTAGAACTTTAGGGTTGAAACCTATGCATGATAACTTCTAGGAGTTCCCGGTTTCAAACCTCAACTATAGGATGAATCCTTGGTATGACAACAGTAGGACTTGATAGTCTTCCGTAGTTGTCCCTCTCTCTTCTCATCTTGAAACAACAGTAAAAGACATAATAAAGGCAAGTTAGTATAAGTGCGATAGGAGCCTTAAGCTACTTGGGTAATGATAATTGAGCGGCCTCCTCTCAATCGTCTAGAATGTTTAGTATACGTCCTTTGGACGATATGCGATGCATTCATTCCCAGGTCATAGTCTCTAGTGTTGTAGAAACTACAGACAAACATAAAAAATAGTTCTTCCGTAAAAGACAGAAAACAAACTTCAAACCTTTTTGCCCCGTGGGCCCATAAGTCAAAGGAAGCTTTTCTGAAGAAAAGAGTGTCGTTAACTCCCAGTTCTACCATAAACGGTAACGCCTAAGTCTCCAAGGGTCGAGCTGCGTACACCAAACTACTGGAACTGTTTGTTAACCCTACTCGAAAAAACAGATGAATCTGAATCCTCGTAAGCCGAGTTATCTCGAACTACGTAAGCTCTGATCTCTCATGCATGTTGAGAGTACGTAGGCACAATACTGATGTATTGGCAAGCCACCTTCCCCGTAACCCGTAGTTAGCCGAACTACGTTGACTTTGATTTCTCATTCTCTGATGAGAATACGTAGGCATAAAGTGCGACGCTTTGCCGAGTCATTTTTCTTTTCTTTTTCAGACCATCCTTGATAGGTAGATAGATAAAACCAACCCGTCAGATAAACACAACAAGTGTGGATCCCATCGAGTACGATGGATGTGAGGGGTGCTAATACCTTCCCCTTGCGTAACCGACTCCCGAACCCAGACAATGGTTGCGATGACCTTGTCTTATACCTTTTCGTCAGGTTTTTCTGATCGTTTCCTTGCCCGTTCTGAGGGACAAATAACAAAAGGTGCCGACTCTTCTGTTTTGCCGACACCTTATTTTCGCGGTAGCGACAGCTGGCGACTCTGCTGGGGACTGCGATGGTTCTCTAAGCGAGTCTTGTCTTGGATTCTCTTCCTGGCTGTCTGGGTCATCCCCAGCAGCTGGAGACTCTGTTGGGGATTGCGATGGTTATCTAAGCGAGTCTTGTCTTGGATTCTCTTCCTGGCTGTTTGGGTCATCCCCAGCAGCTGGCGACTCTGCTGGGGACTTGATAGTTTCCTAGGGATCCAACGTCCCTTATGCGAGTCAATATGGGGATCCAACGTCCCTGTGCGAGAGTCAATCCTAGCGCTTGTATGTTTACCTGTTGTGTTCTATTTATTTATCGCATTTTACTTCCCGCACTTTATTTTCGGTATGATATGATTATCTGTGCTGTTGTGGGAGGGGCATTCTGATGAGTGATAGGCCAAACCCAGGCTTGAGAGCATATACATAGTATAAGAGTGGATTAGTGGTGGACGTGCTTGCATTGCTTGCATCAGTTCCCATGTAATTCACACTCAGACGAGGTTCTCTTTGATGACTTCATATCGATCCTTTGGACTCGAGGGGCTGTCGGATCTGAGGATTGTCGACTCTGGGAACCGATCATTTGGGATTCAGCTAAGTGAGGTTGCTTCAAGAGACGATGATGCCACACCTTCTGGGTATCGTATCTTCGTTTCTTGAAAGTCTGTGACGTTGATGACCGCATAGGATGCCGAACTTGTGTCAGTTTAGGTCCATACCCGTGAGTGGGAGGGTTTTTGCAAGAAACTTGACTTCCATCCTACCCGGTATTTTTGGTTTTCTCTCGTAAGAGCAGACATATCCCGTCAGCAGCGCAGCAGTAATCAGAGCTTTGTGGGGGCTGTGATTCCGTGTTTGATGCATCTTGCATTGCATTTGCATAATCATCTTTGCATCATATTGCATATCATTTTCCAGCTAGTCAGAGCTCTTATCCAGCCTTTGTTTTTCTTCAGAGGGTGATTCTTCGGTGTTTGGTCTGAGCAAGGGTTGATTGTTAGAAGACGACCAAGGGGTTAAAGCAGATTGAGCAGAATCAAGCAGTGAAGTCAGTTAAAAGTTGTTGGTAGTTATGTCAGAGAGCAACTTCCAGTTTGTTGATACTTTGTCAGGTTTCACTATGACGTCCAATCCTTTGTATGGTTCTATGCCTGATGAAGACTTTCTGCAAGTGAACAACCTTACTGCAACTCGACTTGTACAACCTTCTGTTGATGACCGAGATCTACATGAGCAGTTTGTTGTCCGAAGTGAACGCTCTCCTTCTATTGATACCTCAGACTATCAGGGTGTTGTTTTCCCTGTGCCAAATTCCCGAAGAGAGGTCCCGATAGCAAAGACTGAAGACCCATTAGCTCTCATGTATGCTAAAAGGTTTCGTGCGTTGGATGAAAAATTCAAAGCCTTCGAAGTTAAAGATGCTGTTAACCCCAATGATGCAGACATGTGTCTGGTTTTTGGCCTAGTGTTACCTCCGAGGTTCAGAGCGCCGAGGTTTGAAAAGTACAAAGGAGATAGTTGCCCGAAGTAACATTTGGTGATGTTTTGCCGAAGAATGACTTCGTTTGTGAATAACGTCAAGTTGATGATTCACGGCTTTCAAGACAGTCTGATTGGGGCATCTCTGAGTTGGTATATGCAGTTAGAGAGTAATCAGATCCGATCATGGGTGGACTTAGCCAATGCTTTTCTGAAACAGTATGACTATAACCTGGACATGGCTCCTAGTCGCATGCAGCTGCAAGAATTGTCTCAAGAGAACAATGAACCTTTCAGGAAGTATGTTCAGAGATGGAGAGAATTTGCTGCTAGAGTGCAACCACCGCTTCTAGACCGAGAGTTAAAAGGCATGTTCGTAAACTCCTTGCAGAGCCCGTACTTCGAAAGAATGCTTGGAGTTGCACCAAATTTCTCTGAATTGGTAAGGGCAGGAGAGCGCATCGAGTATGGTGTAAAGACTGGAAGAATTCAGAATGTTTCAAGCAGTCAGGCTGGGGAAACCGAATCTCTCTGTAGCTTTCAAGCTGAAGATGAAACTGTGGTCAATGCAATCATGACAGATGTTGGGTATCCTCAAGACGAATCGGTGAAATCTGTTGGTTATTTGTCTTCTCAGCGGTCGGTATCCTCTGTGTCTCGTTATTCTGGACAGACAATTGTGCCTAGGGTACCACATCGGGAACCTTATGTCGCTCCTCTTGTAAATCCACGAGCCCGTGGCCGAGGTTATCAGAATCAGCGTCAGAATTAGAACCGACCTCGTAACAACTTGGAACAAAGGAATGCTCCTTCTCATCCAGTGCTTGTGCCGTATAGCCAGATTCTGCCACATTTGATTCAAAATTCTTTGGTGGAACCCAAAGCTCTTAAGCCTGTGCCAGAGCCTTACCCTCCGGGGTACAATCCCCATGCTCAGTATGGATACCATGGTGGATCCCCGGGGCATTCAACTGAAGATTGCAAAGCTTTTCAGGAAAAAGTGCAACAGTTGATCGACAAAGGGTGCATTTCCTTTCTAGAAGGAGTTCTGGTTGTGGATGACAACCTCTTAGTTGTCTGAGCTCGCAGATTCAGAGGATTATTTCCAGAGGCCAGTGGTCCAGACAGGCAGACGTCCTCAGCGTTGGCAGTCCTCAGACTTTTTATCATTTTCATTTGTAGTTTCCTTTCTGTTAGTTACTACTTGCTATTAAACATTGTTTGTTTCGAATCGTAATATTGATAAAGTGACTATGCATTTTTCTAAATTAATCATGTTGTTGTCACTCATTTATTGCATTGCACTGACACTTGCATTTTATTTACTCCACTTTATCACTATGATTAGTAAAGATTGGAGGGAGGATGACAAAACTGAATACTCATAACTGATGATCGTATGCTTTCGGATAAAACCTTGCCTATGATGTACAGGCATTGTTTCAAATCCCCTAAACACTGGAGATATAAGGAGTTAGTCCCTCGTTAGCCACTTCGAGCCGAGAATTAGGAGTTTCTTTCGGACTTTTAAACCCTCTCATCTTAACCCGGGGCAGGGTAGTCGTCAGTTAGCTTGACCGAGCGTTCAAGCCTTATAGAGGAGTGTCTCCATTCGAGGACCAATCACAGTTTATTCCTCTCAAGAGGTCGTACCTCATCAACCGCAATGGTTAAACCTCACCAATCAGGAGTGAGACGGTTATAACCCTTTCAGAGCAAGCAAGACAACCAGTGTCACACGACTTGTTCCAAGCAAAAGAAAAAGAAAAAAGAGAGCCCGCTAAGTAAAAAGAAAAGCTGGAAAGCAAATACTTAGGCAAAAACCAGGGCATCCCGCTGGACTTCAAAAGAAATCAAAAAGAACTCAAAAGAGTCAATCCAGGCAAAAATTAGGGAATCAAAAGAATAAGATGAAAGGATCTCAACAGAAAAATTCTCAACAAGGACAAAGTCGTGTGGATACAGACACCGAAAACGAAAGAGGAGTACCTGTCACTCCGAAAACCGTGCGAGTTCCTTAACCATTGTTCCTAACACTCCTCGAAGAGGAGAGCGCTTGTGCCAGGTTAACTGAACATTAGGATCGGAGATCATCACGTAGAAGGGGTGGGTGCGAATCATGACTTGAGCCTAATATCCCTTGTTTCACGAACCGTGAACCCGACCATGATACAACCCTTAAAAGACCTAATTGAGGCAGGGTTTATTCTGAAAGCGCATTACGATGAGGTTGAGTAACCTGACCCCTACATGATTTGCTAATCATATCCTTGTTGTATTTTTCACTGATCAAATCAGCACTACGTTTAAACTCTTTGGTTCATTCGTCACTCACTATCATGACACGTAAATGAATGACAACACTTTTTTTTCGAAATCTGCATGAATATTGCATTAAAATTACCATTTGTGAATAGACAATTTTAATTGCAGGTCAGTAGTTGATATGAAGGAATTACAACAGGGAATAGTCAATCAGGACTGAATCGTTAGCAGTCTGGATCAGAATGGTATACTGCGAAGCCCTGTGAATTTGGGGCATTGACTTCCAATGAGTTTGGAATCAGTCAGTCTGAGGACAAGTCCTCAAGCATCGGTTGATTATGGGACAGTTTGTTCAAGAAGCAGTTGATCAGAAGTGAATCTTCTCGAGACCCATTCAGGGGCAATCATCCGGAACTCCTGTGATTTGAGGGCAGATCCCTCCAGTGTTCAATCAGGGCATGTTAAGTCGCTCAACGCTCGTTCAGGGGCAAGCTACTTCAGAAGTATATTGAAACCAACCATGCTGAGAGTTGGTTAATTGAGGATGAATCCTTCCGTTGTACAGATACCGGGGCAAGCCATCTCGAGGTCGCCTCGTGGCAAGCTGCTTTCTGTTCAGAATGAATTTTCCCAAGAGTCAGATTAGGGCAAGTTGAATTTCACTGGGGCAAGTTGTTCATACGAGTTTGTTCACCCCAGCAAGAGTTGAGTGTCGGGGAATCGTGTCATTACCCTACCAAAAAACCTGAACCTTCTGTAAAAGCCTTGCTGTCATTGGATTGTTATCCTACAACTTAAACTTGTTACTTACCATGTAACCAAAGTCATTTGCAAAGTTCAGTGCTCGCCTGGCAAACCTCCAAAGCCCAGTCCTCGTCTGGTAAACCGGTAACCAGTTCTCGCCTGGTCCAGCTTTCTTAGAATACTAGTTCTCATCTGGTGTGTGTCAGCTTTTAAACCAGTTCTCGTCTGGTCACCTTTTCCTTGACCCACTGTTTAACCAGTTCTCGTCTGGTTAACGCAGTTTTTAAATCCCAGTTCTCGTCTGGCAAACCAGAAATCAGTTCTCGTCTAATATCCAAAACCTAGAAGTCAGTTCTCGTCTGAGAACTTAAACCCTTTTGCCACCAGTTCTCGTCTGGTAGTCTACCCTCGAATGCTAGTTCTCGTCTAGTATGTCCCCTTCAAATCCACTTTTGTTGGTAACCATAAATAAATCCCTATCACCATAAACCTATCCCTAAACTAGAAAAAGCCTAATTGTACCTGGCCCGATATTCCCGGTGACATGTGCTATCATGTTCCCTGACACGAGGCTCGAATGATCTCAGTTCTCCATGATTGGTGTTCTGTATGCCCTTAGGGGGTGATGTTGTTAAATCAGGAAATTTTCTTCAACAGAGATGTGCAGTTAAGATCGACTCTCCTCAGCTGTTTGAGATTGCAGCAAGTTGAGATGGCACTTGTCCTTTATCAGAGTAGGGTCAGGATTATCCTCAGCAGGGCGAGTCGATATCCCCGGCAGAGTGTAGCCATCCCCGGCACATTGATTGTACATTCCCAATGGTTTAGGATCGAAGTTCTCCCTGACAAGCGGATTTGGGTTTATTTCCCCAGCACTGGGTCAGGATGCAGTTTCTCGTAGGAGACTATTCACAAGTGTTCAGCCCTCGATAGCGCAGACTGAAGTCTCCGGCGGAATTGAGATTCCCCACAGAGTTGTACTCTCCCCGGCAGGTAGGAGTGATTCCACCGGCTGGTTACCCACCCCCAGCTGAGTTTGTAGTTCCCCAAGAGAGTCGAGTCCTTGGAAGCCGTTGAGGCCATGATTGGTTTTCTCCAGTAGAGTGTTGAATAGCTGAGGCTGTTTTTCCCCATCGGAGTCGTTATCTCCCAGAAAGTTTTGCCGCGAAGGCTGTGCAGTTTATTTCTGCGACTGATATCGTTTCCTCGGCAGTTTGTGGTTTGAATACCCGGTTGAGCGAGTCCAAGTTCTCGGAGAGCTTTATTCCCCTGCAGCAGTCAACTGAAGATCATTTCCCTAGGCGGAGTCCAATTGAGATTGGTGTGACTTCTTCTCCTCGGCAGAATGATTCCTCCTCTCCACCAGAGTGGTTCCTTCTCCTTGACAGGAGGATTCTCCCTTCAGCATTTATTTTGCTGATGGGGTCGTAGCATCTTGCATGATTGCATAGCATTTACGCTAAAAATGCGTAGCATTTCCACCGTGTGGAGCATTGCGCCATTGTCAAAGCATATGCATATGAAACATGACCTAGGTCGTTACCGTTCTTGTTTTGCAGGTGTTCCTCCGCAGAATGGTTTGCTCAAGATGATTCTTGAATTCCCCAACGAAGTTGTGTGCTTAAGATGATTCTTAAAAATCCCCGGTGAAGTCGCCAGAGTTGGTTGCTCAAATTGATGCTTAGAATTCCCGGCAGAGTGCTTGCTCAGGATGATTCCTGAAATCTCTAGCATAGTTATTTGTTCAGGGTGATTCTTGAAGTCCCCAGCGGAGTTGATTGTTCAAGATGATTCTTGATTCCCTCAGCAGAGTTTATTTGTCCAGAATGATTTCTGAATCACCCGAAACAGAGTTACTTGATAGTTATCCAAAATCCCCAACGGAGATGTGTCATCCCCAGCAGGTTTGAACGGAGAACTTGAAATTTCCCTTGAAGACTTGATGATTGAAGTCTGGCAATAGTGCCAAATTCCCTGACTTATTGAGGAAGTACAACCGCAATGCCGAAGCGGTTATCTCAGCTAACGCGGAGTGCCTAACGGCAGAAGATTGTATATCCCTATTGACCCGTGAATGACTAAAGATCCCATTTCAGGACTTACTGATGAAGTCCGACTGCGAGGCCGAAGCAGCTCTTCTAGCTGACGCGGAATGCCCGACAGCAAAATCAGCCCTCCTTCACCAGTTACCGAGTAACCAATGATCCCTTATTGACTTACTGATGAAGTCCGACAAAGATATTGTAGACGTGCCTAGCGACACGATGAGTCCATAGGTGACGATAAGGAATTCTTCTACAGTGGCGCAGAACGCCCGACGGCAAAATCAGCCATCATTCACCAGTTACCGAGCAACCGGTGATCCCTTATTGACTTAATGATGAAGTCTGACAAATATGTTGTCGACGTTCCTAGCGACATGATAAGTCCATTGGCGACGATAAGGAATTCTTCTGCTATGACACAGAATGCCTGACGGCATAATCAACCATTTATTACCAGTTACCGTGTAACCGGTGACCCCTTGATGACTTGAGGATGAAGACCTACAGCAAAATCAGATGATTATCCTGACGGAGATTCGACCCTTCACCAATTACCATGTGACCAATTCCCCAGCAGAGTTGTCGTGCAACTGTCATGCTCGGTTTCAAAGATGTTCCTACCAATCGGAGTACCGTTTACCCGTACGGTTGGAAAATCACCAGTTACCGCGTAATCGGTGATCCCTTGATGATTTGAGGACGCAATGATATCAGATAAATAAGAAGATCATCCTGGCGGAGGTTCAGATCAGTATTTCTCCAGCTAGTTGTCGTGCAACTATCATTTCAGTTTCTGAAGATTTGTTCCTATCAGAGTACCGTGTACTTGTGCAGTTGGAAAATTTTCGAGTTTGTTGGTATTCAACCGTCTTTCACCTTGATTGTCTGAGAGCCGTTCGCTTCTCACCCAGTCAGGTCCAAGCCGTTTGAATAGGGGCAGCTGTTGCACCCCAAAATTTGCCTAACTTTTCTTTACCTAGCTTATGTTTCATTTCATTCACATTAGCATTATCAGTTTCATTTCATTGACATGGGTGCAGGAGATCAAGAGGTATGATTACAAATCAAGAGCTATACAATACTGTGAGGCTATCTAAGAAGGTTATTCAGATGTTCAAGGGTTGATATCCTTGTCAAAGAAGTTAAAAGATCCTCAGAGAGAGTGGTTGAAACCAAGAGTGTATGTCTCCTAACTTGAGAGTTGTGGAAAGTCATCAGATGATTCTGAAGCCATGAAGTTGGACTTGAGGTCTTGACAGAGTTCATGAGAAGTGTTGAAGATCACTTTGAGGCCTAGACAGGTCATTTTGCAAGGCTAAGAAGCCTCAACCATGATTGGTGCAGCTAGGGTTTGACTGGGTCAACCCTAAGTCAACTAAGGATTTGAAGGAGGTTGAGACCTAATTCAAGATCCATGTGATCACGGATTGATACATTGAGATGTTATAAGGATGATTCCAAGGTTAAATCATCATGATTGAAGAGTTTGAGAAGTTTCAGGCTAGGGTTTCTAAGACTTGACAGTGTAAAATCCCCTAGCTTGACCCCTGACTTCAAGGCCATTTAACACAAGATATGATTGTCATATCATCTTGACCCCAACATGATTGTTGTAGGGCATGACCTTAGCTTTAATTTGAGTACTAGAAGTCCTTGATAGGGTTTATAGAACTCATGTTATGAGCCAGACAAGTTACAAGTTATCCGAGGCATGTGAATTTGGAGCTTGAAAGTTACCCAACTTACATGACACTTTTTCCTTAGAAGGATGATTCCTATGAACTTTTGATAAACATGAGTGTTGTTCCTTATTATCTTAGCTTTCTATAAAGTACTAGAAGTCCTTGATAGGATTTGTAGAACTCAAGTTATGGCTTTGACAAGTCAAGGGTATTTTGGGAAGTTGTGATTATGGGTCATTTTTGGTTATGGGTCATTTTCACCAACTTGGACATCTCAAATGAAATTTTGTGCAACTTGAAAGTTGCTCAAAATGGGGTTATAACCTTGACCATGAATCAAGGAGGCATTGAAATTGCTCAAGGAGAAACTTGGTTCAAGAAATTGTGAAAAAGGAAGAATTAAAGAGAATTAAAGGTCAAAAATTCAAAATAAATGATATGTGTGCAAATGAAGCAAAATAATATCATTTTTTGAATGGAAAATGCATTCTAGAAACTTTTGCAATATTAGAATTTTTATTTGAGTCCAATATCATGCCCTTTTTCTTTGTTTCTTCATGATGAAGTAACATATCAAGCATGAGCCATTGGATTGAAACAAGGAGAGAATCACCACCATTCGTGTTCAATATCTCATGAGACATTGAATGCAAGCTTGCTGAGGCCAAAACAGAGAGGGAATCGTGACTGTCAAGAATGGCATTTTGAGGAGAATTTGAAAATTCAATTTCTCATTCTAAAGCTTTGAGAAAGTTCTAGATGATTCTAATGAGTTCTATATAAGTTGTTGAGTGTGTTTAGCCATTTTTTTTGGAAGAGTTTGAAGCTGGTAGCAGAGAGAGCCATTGAAAATTCAAAGCTATAAGTAGAAATCGAGTTCTGAGTTCCAGGCCAAATCAAGAGAACTTGAAGGTTGCATTGGCTTCAGAAGGTGTTTTGGAGTGTATCTGCATCATCTTGGAGGTTGAAGTGATCAAGAACTACATCTGTTACACCTCTGAACTCAGGTTGGTAACTTTTATCCTTATGCATAGTTTCGGAGGAGATAGATAGAAATCTATAGGTGGTTAGGATCCTTGCAATGTGTAGATGGATTTGAGATGATTGATTCATGGAATAGAGACAAGTTAGGATGATGACCAATTTCTGTTGAGGCTGAATTCTAGAGATTCTTGGATGGATAATCAAGATTAGATAGGGGAAATTGACCACCCTGAGATGAGGATTGGATATTTGCCTTTAATTTGGAGAATGGTGAGATTCAAGATTTTGACAAATTCTGAAGATGCCATCGTGTTTTGAGTTAGAGAAAGATTTAGATGATTTGGAGTTGAGATTCATGATCAGGAGGAAAAATTAAGTGAGATGATGTATCGTTTTGTTGTTTTTGATAACCTGTGTGTGATGGTCCACCGGAGAAGACGGTGGCGCTGCAGCTCAAGCCACCGTCTGAACTCCCTCCAATCTGAGTTTCAAATTTGGGGACGATGCACATGAGCCCTTGGATGGCACTTTGACCTTGACCAAGTCCATGGAATAGATGGCCACAATTGAATTAAAAGTCTGACTATTGACTTGAGGTGCTACGCATCGTTTCATTTAACTGAAGTGAATGGGCTTAGTAGTCTGAATACTACTCACACCCCACATTTGGCCCATCCCAGGAATTGCACTAAGTTGGATTGCTATTCAGCACGCTGGTTTTATTAATTTCTTTTGATTTTCTTTTATTTTCTTCATTTCATATTAGGTTGTTAATAATTCATTAAAAATAGAAAAATAGGTCAATTAGTTCCAGGTTCCCCCCCCCCCCCTGATTCAGGATTGAATCTAGAATTTTATTGAATAAAAATATTAGGAAAACCATGCATTTTCATTTTTTGTGCATTTTTCACATTTTATTTGATAATAAAATTACCATGGTTGATACCTCTGTTTGATGATTTTAATTTGATCATTTGGTGATGAGTTTTTGCTTGATTTTTTGTTTGTGATTAGCTTAGACATGTATGCTCCCATATTATTTTTCTCACATTTTTGTGATGAAATTAGGTGCTTTTTTTAGGTTGAAACTTTAGGTGTTTCCTTTTAGGGTTTAAGTTTAGTACATTGTAGTTTAGAATTTATTTCTAGGTCTTATTTGAGGATTTGATCTCTCGAATTAACATAGTAGAGTCATGATTGACATAGGTTCCCATAGTTATTTTTGTAGGATTTTATAATTGATTTTAGTATTTTAGTTAAAATTAACTTTAATACTAGGTTTTAGGTGATCCTAACTTGCTAACTGAACTAGAATGACTTCATTAGTTCCCTTAGACTAGGGTTTTGCTTCTCTTGATCTTGGATGGTGATGAAGACTTGTGTGGGCTTCTGTGGAATGCATGGTGGAGCTTGGACTTGAAGATTGCTCTCCCTCCGGTGTAGTTTTTTAGGGTTAAGGATTAAGGTTTTTAGGGAGATCCCTTAGAATAGACTTTCTTCCTTCATGAAACATGGAAGATGTTGATCACTTCCATTCCTCCATATGATGTAAGGTCCCATTGTGAAGACCTCATCCCTCCTTTGGTAGGATGTGTGGTTCTTCACAAGTTGGTAGAACCTTTGAGGGTTCCTTTCTTTGATGGTGGAGTGCTTAGAGGTAACCTTTGGTCTTCACTTTGCTTCTCCCTATCCCATCTTGCTCTTGTTAGATGAATCTTTCTCTCTTGCTAGAGGATGGAGTTCCTTGTTAGAAGATTGAAGATGCTAGAGGTTGCATTTCCTCTTTGTTTGAAGACTGCCATTGGAGCTGAAGCTTGAAGATCAAGAAGAGCAAGTTGATACTGGTGTGAAGAAGGTTAAATTGAGATTGAAGAAAGAGCTGAAGCTTGAAGAAGATGAAGAACAAGTTGATACTTGTGTTTGATGCATTGGAAGTTGAAGAAGAAAGTTGAGACTTGCTATTGAATAGGGTAGCCTTGAAGAACAGTTACAGACTGAGGACTGAACTGCTGTCAGAGGACTGCTTTGCTGTGAAGTTGTGGAAGTTGTTGATCTGCTTTCTTTCCTGTCTGTTTGCATTCTGTGCAACTGTATTCATGTGACTTGTTTGATTTGCTTGATGCATTAGAATGAGTTCATGTTTAGATTGTGTTAATCTAGGAGCACAATTGCACTAGAGGTTGAGTTGCTCCCTCTGCTTGTACTTTTACTGTGTGGCTTTGCTTGCGGGTATTCGGTAGAGCTCTGCTCCCTTGCCTATGTGGTTTGTGATTTGCTTGATGGCATTTTATTTCTTCTTCATGATTGTAGTTATTTATATCTGGCTTGAGGTCGAGACGAGCTTGTGGAGGATGATGCCCCACACACATTTCCTCCCTCACTTGCATTGCATACATTTTACAGTCGTTTACTGTTTACCGTTTAAGCTGATGCTTTATCTGTTTCTATTTATCATTGACATGATCCCCTAGGAATCTCACTTCCTTTGACAAGGAAGTGATGATTAGAACTTTAGGTTGAAACCTATGCATGATAACTTCTAGGAGTTCCCGGTTTCAAACCTCAACTATAGGATGAATCCTTGGTATGACAACAGTAGGACTTGATAGTCTCCCCGTAGTTGTCCCTCTCTCTTCTCATCTTGAACAACAGTAAAAGACATAATAAAGGCAAGTTAGTATAAGCGCGATAGGAGCCTTAAGCTACTTGGGTAATGATAATTAAGCGGCCTCCTCTCAATCGTCTAGAATGTTTAGTATACGCCCTTTGGACAATATGCAACGCATTCGTTCCCAGGTCATAGTCTCTAGTGTTGTACGAACTACAGACAAACATAAAAAACAGTTCTTCCGTAAAAGACAGAAAACAAACTTCAAACCTTTTCGCCCCGTGGGCCCATAAGTCAAAGGAAGCTTTTCTGAAGAAAAGAGTGTCGTTAACTCCCAGTTCCACCGCAAACGGTAACGCCTAAGTCTCCAAGGGTCGAGCTGCGTACACCAAACTGCTGGAACTGTTTGTTAACCCTACTCGAAAAAACAGATGAATCTGAATCCCCGTAAGCCGAATTATCCCGAACTACGTAAGCTCTGATCTCTCATGCCTGTTGAGAGTACGTAGGCACAATACTGACGTATTGGCGAGCCTCCTTCCCCGTAACCCGTAGTCAGCCGAACTACATTGACTCTGATTTCTCATTCTCTGATGAGAATACGTAGGCATAAAGCACGACGCTTTGCCGAGTCATTTTCTTTTCTTTTTCAGACCAGCGTTGATAGGTAGATAGATAAAACCAACTCGTCCAGTAAACACAGCAAGCGCGGATCCTGTCGAGTACGACGGACGTGAGGGGTGCTAATACCTTCCCCTTGCGTAACCGACTCCCGAACCCAGACAATGGTTGCGATGACCTTGTCTTATACCCATTCGTCAGGTTTTTCCGATCGTTTCCTTTCCCGTTCTGAGGGATAAATAACGAAAGGTGGCGACTCTTCTGTTTTGCCGGCACCTTATTTTCGCGGAAGCGACAGTATGAGATATAGAATTTAATAGAATGGTTCTCGCCTTGTGATGATTTCTAAACTCCTTCTTCCGTTTATCAGACATAGACTTTCTGTCAACTTTTTTTCCTTCATCATTAGTAGGATGAATATAACCATCAGTGACCAAATCCCATAAGTCAGCGTCATAGCCTAGAAAGAAACTTTCTATTCTATCTTTCCAATAATCAAACTTCTCACCATCAAACATGGGAGGTTTGGTGTTGATTCTGTCTCTATCATCATATTTGTTGTTGTATGAAGTTGAAGCTTCAACCATGATAAATCAATAATAATAGATCAAGAGTTTTTCCCAACAGGATCTTTTTCTGTCACGGTTAAATGATAGCAGTTACAGAACCGGAGCTCTGATTCCAACTGAAGGTAGGAAAAACACTTAGAAGGGGGGTTGAATAAGGTTTTTAAAACAATTAGGATGATAGAAAAAATAAAAAGGTATTTTTATCCTATTTCGTTTGAACTCAAACTAATCCAGTCCACCCTACCATGGTGATTTGCCTTTCTCAACAAGGATTAATCCACTAAATCAAACAGATTACAGTATTAACCACTAAGATAACTATCTTAGTCTTCTCAAGAAATCTGACCATACTTGGTCTCTTAAGGAATCTTTTACAAAAGATAAACTAACAATGTGTTTAAGATTTGCTTCTAAAAAGCTATATCACAACAGTGATTTTTACACAAGTTAAAGAACAAAATAAAAACTATTCAGCTTTGAAGAAAGTTTTTATGAGTTGCTTGTTGAATAATTTATCAAGAATTCGTTTATAGTTCGTTAACCTTTGAAGTGATGCTGAGACTTTATTTTATAGTACTTTGAAGTCCATTTCTCAAAGACTGTGCAACACTGTGCATTCTATTCTTTTTGTCTTCTATTGACTTTTCCTTTCTCGAAAGGGGAATGTTCTGACAAATCCTTTTTGTCTGAATTCCTGTGTCATGCACGAATGAAGAAAGAGCCGTTTGGATAAGGACAAGGAATATGCCAACGAAAATTTATTTGAACAACGTCTTCTTCAACACTCTGGAACGTCTTGCATCAGATCCTCTAATGATGTTCCTAGTTTTTCAGATCAAATTTTTGTAGCAAAGTGCTTTTAGCGTGAATACCTTTATCAGAACAGACTAGCTTTATCAGAGCCTCTGTACTTGCAGCATTAAGTACTTCCAGAGTCTTCTGAAGCTTTACGTATGCTCTTTACTCAAATTCTTCTCAACTTCGCTCAGAGTCATTTGTAGCAGACCAGAGTCTTCTGATGTATTGCTTCTGACGCTCAGAGCTTTATCGTTCTGTAGTGTTCAGAGGCGTTTTTGCTTCCAGAATAATATTAATTTTAATATCTGAAACAAATAAACACTTGAACAAAATTAGAGTATATAAATTCTCTATACAAAATTTCAT
Organism: Lathyrus sativus; assembly: GCA_963859935.3. Classification (NCBI taxonomy): domain Eukaryota; kingdom Viridiplantae; phylum Streptophyta; class Magnoliopsida; order Fabales; family Fabaceae; genus Lathyrus; species Lathyrus sativus. The sequence goes on along the minus strand of OZ012741.1, from coordinate 140,226,081 downwards.
TAATGTTATCATCAAAACAATGAGACATATTAAACACCAATCTGTGTTCTAACACATCTTTATACTTCTAACCTCATAATTGATGTTGCAGTGTTGTTTCCAAACACCTAGTTAATCAAGTTGACATTTTAGTGACTGTCTTGATGTCATACAATGTACTTCCCTAGTCGTAGTGTTGATGACTTGCCTTTCAACTATCACACAATTCTTTGCACAAGAAGCTTCATTCCCCAGCAGATATTTCAGTCAATCTCCAGCAGATGGACCTACGAAAGGGCTTATCATCTCAATCGCTAGTAGATCCCACATGATATCTAACTTTCTATAAATCCACAAGGTCGTAGATTATATGTCGATCTTACCTTTTGCTTACCTTTTTCCCAGGTTCATAGATCATACGTCGATCTTACCTTTTGTTTACCTTTTTCCCCAGAGTCGTAGACCATACGTCGATCTTACCCTTTGTTTACCTTTTCTTGGGTTATAGATTGTATGTCGGTCAATATTACTCTCTCTTTACCTTTTATTAGGTCGTAGATTGTACGTCTGTCAGTCTTACCCTCTCCCTACCTTTTCCTTTAGGTCGTAGATTGCATGTCGGTCAATCTTATCCTCTCCTTTATTTCCTTTGGGTCGTAGATGCGTTGATCATACCTCCCTTTACCTTTCTTTAGGGTCGTAGATTGTAAGTGGGTCAATCATAACCTCTCTTTATCTTTCCTTCTAGGACATAGATCAGTTAATCTTACCTTCCTTTACCTTTATTTTTGGGTTGTAGATTTGTTGATCTTACCTTCTCTTTGTCCTTCTTTTGAGTCGTAGATCCGTTGATCTTACCCTTCTTTTATCTTACCTTTCGTTAATCCTACCTACCTTTTGGTCACCATGCTATCAACCATATTCCCATTCATTATCTGCATAACAACCGTCTCCTTTGAGAAACTTGTATTGGCACCGTTACCCCATTACAAGTTATCATTAGTCAACCACACTTGCTCACTACAAACCTTTTACCATAAAACAAAAAATATATAAACCCATCATATATCACCAATACTTACACCTTCTCTCCAAGACAAATTTCAGGTCATGATATTTAATCTTCTTCTATCTCGAATGTTAGAGGCTAGCGCCAATCGCACTTTCAGGTTTAAGACAAATAAATAGGAGCAACTGTCATACCCCAAATTTGTCCTACCCTCCCATCCAAATTTTATGGCTAATGCTTTTCATTTTCCTCATGTGAATACCCTACATTAGGGCATTTAAATACATCACGCATTCATCTGAATATGCTTGTTGCTTGGGTCAGAGGTCTTAGATCCGAGGACATGGCAACTACGTTCTCACCTTGTTTGTAGTTTGGTTCCAATTAGAGATACAAGGATCATGAAGTAGGGTTTGTTCACCCTATGAAGAATGATTTCATGGATTGATTGCACTTCAAGTCATGCCATTAGACATCTCGGGAAGAGGTTTGAATTTGTATATGAGGTTCCTTTATGTTCATGGATTAAGAGGCATTCCCCTTTGCTTGCATATTATCAGATACATTCAACGACTTTGGAATTGTTTATTGATGTTCACAGTTCCATGGGTTAAGATTTGTTGCACCCCAAAATTTGCCTAACCTTTTTCTCACTTGGTTTATGTTTTATTGCATTGGCATATCATTGATCTAACATTTGCATAACATAACATTGTTCATATAACAGGGGATCAAGTGTGGTTTATATCAAGAGGAGCCTATTTAGAGGTCTTATTCAAGCTTGAGAAGGCACCAAAGTCATCAGGAAGAGGGTTGTGTTCTTGAGAAGTTCAGATGCTTGTGTGGGGTTCATCTCCTAACTTGAGGACCAATTGAAGATCATCAGGGGGTTATGAGGCCTTGATCATGGATAGAGTGTGTGGATAGAGCTCATGGAGTGCCTTGAGGGTCATGGTGGAGCTCAGTCAAATGTTTATGCTAGGTGTGAAGAGCCATAGTTAAGGGTGTTGCAATTAAGGTTTTCAGCTGAGTAACCCTAAGTCAACTGTGCAATTGAAGAGGATCAAAGCTCAATTCTGAGTCTTTGTAATCATGGAGAGTTGTGTTGAGATACATGAGGTGATATTCAGAGATCAATCCAAGAAGATTTCAAAGTGTGAGGAGTTGCTAAATTAGGGTTCTCAGGGTAAAATCCCCTATTTAGTGCCTAACTTCAAGACCACTTATCTCAATATTCGAGTTTCATCTCCACTTTTGGCCAACATGAGACTTGTATATCATACTCTTAGCTTTAATTTGAGTACTAGAAGTCCTCCATTGGATTTATAGAACTCAAGTTATGGTCCAGACAAGTTACAGGTCATCTGAGGAATGTGAAATTTGTCTGTGAAAGTCAACCAACTTCCATGGAACTTTTGACCTAGAAGGGTGTTTCTCTGAAACTTTTGGCCGACATGAAATTGTAGGTCTTGATCTTATCTTTCCAAATTGTATTAGAAGTCTTCCATCTGATTTGTAGAACTCAAGTTATGAGGTTTACAATTCAGGGGTATTTTGGGAAAGTGAGATTATAGGTCATTTGGCATTATAGGTCATTTTCACCATCTTGCAAGCTTCAAAAGAAGTTTTGTTCAACACAAAACTTGTTCAAAATGATGTTTTTATGTCGAACATATACTCATGGTGAATTGGTTTGGCTTAGGGTGAGAGTTGGTTTGAAAGAAATTGACAAAAGGAGAATTTAAAGGCATTTAAGTGAAAATTTCAAGATTAATTCATTTGTGTTCAAACAAGGCCAAGTGAGTACTCATTTTAATCAGAAAAATCATTCTAAGCACTTTGGCATTATTAGATTTTTCATTTGAGGTATTTTTCATAGCCTTTCAACTTGTTACTTCACAAATAAGTAACACATCAAACCATAGTCTTATGATGGAAACAAGCTCTCCAATTGATCTCTAAACTCTTACCAGGCCACAAGCAATTCAATTGAAGTTTCCAAGGGAAGTTTTGAGTGCAAATTTGTGCATTCCATGTTTGGAATTTTCAAGGAAAATTGAAATTTGGATTTCTAAATTTGGGCCTCCATTGGGCCTCTAACTCATCAAAACATCTTCTATATAAGTTCTATGTTGAATTCAGAGCAATTTTGGTGTTCATTTCATGCCATAGCCAGAGATTGCAAGTTGAGTTTCAAGAGAGAAAGTGGAATCGTGATTTCTAATTCAGAGCAATTCAAGGAAATTCAAAGCTTGATTCATCTTCAGCATACTTCATTGAGTGGATCTGCATAAGATTGGAGCAAGAGGAGCACTATAACTGCCTCAATTTGAAGCTACAAACCAGGTTTGAACAATTCACGATTGCACTATCTTTAGCATGATCTAAGTAGAATTGACATGAGGTTAAGGTTTAGGAAGATGTTTAGACGGATTCTAGATAAAGAATTGAATGTTTAGAGACAAATTAGGTTGATGTGTGATTTCTGTTTGGAGTTGGATTGGCCTGATCTTAAGGATTCAACACGATCTAGATAGTTCATAATGATCTAGGAAGCATAAGGAGGAGATCTATGGCTTTAGATTGAGTTTTGGTGATGATCAGAGTTATGGATTATTTTCTGTTGGCGTTCGAATTTCACAATCCATGAGGAATTAGGAGATTTAGACATTGGATTTGGATTCAGCGTGAAATTTGGAGTAAAACTGTGTAAAATTTGCTAAGGGTTGATGACCTGTACATGTTGTCTCGCCGGAGAAGATGACCAGCGTCTTTCTCCGGCCACCGCTGCAATTCTCCCTCCAACTGGAATTCAAATGAGGAAGATGATCTTCTGGCCCTTGGAACAGCCTGGAACCTTGACTTTGTAATCAGATCTAACGGTTGCGTTTTAATCTCAGAAGTTGAACTTTGGCTCTGAAATGCAGCATTTCATTTTTGAGGTGGCAGCGCATGAGCCTTCAGATGCTTTGACAAAGTCACTTGATCCAACCACTCTGATTTAATCTTGCAGCTTTATTTGATTTTTAATTCTTTTTCCTTTTATTTTAATTGCTTTAATCTTTTAAATTTCATTTTAAATTCATTATTGATCAGAAAAATACCAAAAAAATATGATCATGTTCCTGATTTTTGTTTCTGATTTTATGATGCTTTCACATTTCATTTTCATGCTATTTTCCATTTACTATGATTTTTTCCATTTTTCTTTTATTTCTTCAATGTTTTGCTGAATTTTGTTTGGCTGTTTGGTATTGAATTTGGGGCTGATTTTTGGTTGGCTGGTAGATTAGAGATGCATGATCCCTTAGGATATATTTTAGATTTTTTAGACAACATTAGGTTCTGTTTTGGATTAGGATCATTAGACCTTCCATTTTAGGGTTTTCATTTGATACCTTGTGATCTAGGATTGTTTAGGTGACCTTCCCATTTGGTTTGACCCCTGACCTTTCTACTATAGGTCCTTAACCTTCTTAGGTTCCCTTAGAAAATCTTATAGGATTTTAAAAGGTGTTTTAGGATTTTAATTAGATTTAGTACTTAGGCTAGTTTTAAGTTGCTTTCAACTTAGCACTTGCTTTAGAATGACCTCAATGGTGGCCTTTAATTCATAATAGGTTTGCCAATCTTCTTTGTTGGTGCTTTAGACATGTGTAAGCTTCTGTTTTCTTGTTGGTGGTGTTGGGTTTTGGTGTTTAGGCCTTCTTTTGTTAGATTTCTTTGAGCTTGTTCAAGTAGGGTTAGGAAGAGCTTAGTTTGCTTTCTCTTTCATTCAAATAAACATGGATTGCCTTGATTGCTTTCCATTATCATCCCATGATTCAAGGTACCTATGTGGAAGCCTCATCTTTCCCTTGGAAGGATGTGTGGCATTTCACAAGAGGTAGAACCTTTGAGGATGCCTTTCTCAGATGACTGGTTGAGTGCCAAGTTGGATTCCTTTGGTTTCCATTCTGCTTCCCATCATCAATCATAATCTTGATGATAACTCTCTTCTCTCTTGTTGGAGCTTGAAGGTGGATATTTCCTTCTCTTGAAGATGGCTTGGGCTTGAAGTTGGTTGCAGACTATTTGTTTTGCTATTTATCTACTTTGCTGTTGAGCTGTTTGTCTGCTGTTTTTGTCTGCTGTATTTTCTGATTGCTTGACTGTTGCTTGTGTGACTGTTTGGTATGTTGCATTATACTAGGTCTCATGTAGTTGTTTTCAGGCTTAAGAGCATCCTAAAGGTTGAGATTAGCTCCCTTTGCTTGTCTACATTTAGAGGTTGAGTCTGGCTCCCTCTGCTTGACTGTTATTGATTGGCTTTGCTTGCTGGCTTAAGGTTGAGTTTGTCTCCCTTGCTTGTGCTTTGTGTGTTGCCTTTGGGCTTGCTTTCTCTAGAAGTTGAGCATGGCTCCTTCTACTTGTTTGTTGCATTACATGCATTTTATTTACAGTTGTTTCTTTACAGTTCATTTATGTTTCTGTTGCTTTCCTTTGCCATGTTCCCCTAAGAACTCTAACTTCTCTTGTTCAAGAGAAATTATGATAGAAATTAGGGTTCTAACCATGCATGATAACATTAGTTAGCTTCCCCCTCTAACCTCAACCATAAGATCAATTTTTCATGACAACTTTAGGATTGGATCAGTTCCCCTTTAGTGCGTCTTTTCTCTTCTCATCTTCAAACAAATCAAAATACAGTAATAAAGATTGATTGATGTTGTACGCTACGAGCCTTAAGATACTTGAGAAAAGGTTGTTGGAGAGTTTCTTTCCAACAGTCTGGATGTTTAGTATGGTACCCTTTGGGTGACATGCGACGTATTCACTCTCAGGTCATAGTCTCTAGTGCGATATCAGTTGCAAACATCCATAAAAAGATACTTCTTTTAAAAAACAAAAAACAAAGATCAAAATCGTTTTGTCCTCTTTGACCTTTAATCCCTGGAAACCCTTTTTCAGAAGGAGAGTTTTGTTAACTCCCGGTTCTACCGCAAACGGTAAACGCCTAAGTCTCCGTCGAGCGAGCTGCATACACCAAACTGCTGGAACCGTCTGTTAACCCTACTTGGATAGAAAAGACAAACCTGTGTTTCTCGTTGTCCCGAACTATGTTTGCTCTAATCTTTTGCGCTGTGTGAAAGTACGTAGGCATGAGATGCAATATCTCGGCGAGCAACCTTCCGCCGTAGGCGAACTACGTTGACTCTGATTTCTCGTTCCAGACGGGAATACGTAGGCATAAAGTGCGACACTTTGCCGAGTCATTTTCTTTTCTTTTCAGACCAGACCTTTAGCATAGATAGATGTAACAAACCCGTCAGATAAACACAACAAGCATGGATCCCATCGAGTACGATGGACGTGAGGGGTGCTAATACCTTCCCCTTGCGTAACCGACTCCCGAATCCAGACAATGGTTGCGATGAACTTGTCTTATACCTTTTCGTCAGGTTTTTTCCGATCGTTTCCTTTCCCTTTCTGTGGGATAAATAACGAAAGGTGGCGACTCTTCTGTTTTTCTGGCCTCATTTTTCGCAGTAGCGACAGCTGGCGACTCTGGTTCCCTATGCGAGTCAATCCTAGCGCTTGTGTGTTTACCTGTTGGGTTTTATTTATTGCACTTTACTTTTCGCATTTTATTTTCAGTATGATATTATTATTATGCTATTGTAGGAAGGGGCTCTGATGAGTGAGAAGCCAGACCCAGGCTTGAGCGTACTTAGCATTAGTTGTGGAAATTAGTGGGCACGTGCTTGCTTTGCAGGCACTAGTGTCTCATGAAATCCACGCTCATACGAGGTTCTCCCAGTTAACTTCTTTTCCAGCCCTTTGAGCTTGAGGGGTTGTTGGTTTGGAGGATTGTCGACTTTGGGGACCGATCATTTGTGACTCAGCCGAGTGAGGCCACTTCAAGAGATGATGATGCCACACCTTTTGGGTATCGTATCATTGTTCTTGAAAGTCTGTGACACTGGGAAACGCATAGGATGCCATAACTTGTCTGTGATTACGTCCATACCTGTGAGTGGGGTCGGGTTATTGCAGGAAACTTTAACCTTCAGAATACCTGGTTTTCTTGACAGTGAGTCAGTGTTGTTGGGTTCAGAGGGTTCTTATCATCAGAGATGACAGTGAGTCAGTGTTGTTGGGTTCAGAGGGTTCGAGTCTAAGAAGCGAAAGTTAGAATATTGCTTTGGCCAAGGCGCGTCGGAAGATTCTGTTGAAGGTCTCTAGTGCACTATTATGCAGAGAAAGATGCTTGTTGAAGGGTTACTCACTCGACCTGATTACCCCAAGACAAAAGAGTTGTTAGAAGAGTTTCGTGCCCGATGTCGCACTTGATTATCTATGTAAGGCTTTGTATTTTTCTGAGCTTTGCTGTAAGCTGACCATCACCAGGCTTGTTGGTCGAGGTCATGTTATTGATTCCCCCTGTATTCATTGACATTGTATTGCTGTCGTTGGGCCTTATATATGAGATGTTATTTCCCTGACTGGATCCAGACTTCTTGTTATCAGCATCCTAAGTAACTACTATGCAAATGATTTATGCAAATGCAAACTTGTGTGTGTGCATTAGGGTGCACAGACACATGGGGATTGTCGATACAGGTTCCAGGATTGCCGATCAGCGAATTCATCGCTACTCTACCAAAAGTAACTATAAGAAAGCTATGGATCAAATGCAAATTGAGATGCAGGAGATGCGCAACAGGATGGCGCAGTTCATGCAAGTGATGGAAATTGTGGCCAAGAGCCATGAGCAGCTGCAGACTCTGGTGCAGCCTCTGATTGCCCGGGTTGATGCTAATGGTGTGCTACATGGGGTTGCTACTGATCCTCCTCATGGAGAAACTCCCCTGGCGGGTGATGTTGTACCGGTGGTTATCCTCAATACGACTAAGAATGGTAACAGAGTTGGGAATGGGAACATGACTGGTAATGGTAACGGACAGGGGGAAACCAACGGTAATAGAGCTGGGAATGCTGGTTTTAATGTGGGAACCGGAAATGCTGGGTTTGGTGTTGGTGCTGGGAACACTGGTGTAGGTATTGGTGTTGGCAATGTTGGTTTTGGTGGTAATCAAGGCTACGACAATCAAGGCTTCGGTAATGCAGGTTTAGGCAACGCAACCAACAATGGTGTTGGAATGGGTGTTCACAATGCTGGCTTTGGGCCAGGTGCTGCTAATCAGGGTTTTGGTAATATGGGGTATGGTCCCAGGTTCAATCAGACTAGTTTTGGTCCTAATGCTGCTTATGCTGGGTATGACAACGGGGATTCTCACTGGGGCGAGGATCATCAAGAAGATGCTTCCCCTCCGCCAGGCAGGGATCTTGAGATGCCCACTGACAATGACCGAAGATTCAAGATGTTGGAGGAACAGATGAGGAATCTTGCTAATCATAATTCCACGGGGTTGGACGTGGCTAACATGGGATTGGTTCCTGGCTTGAGGGTGCCACTCAAGTTCAAAGCGCCCACTTTCGACAAGTATAAGGGGGATACTTGCCCAAGAGTTCAAGTGCGGTCTTATTATCGGAGAATGTCTGCCTATTCTAATGACGAAAAGATGTTGATGCATTTTTTCCAAGATAGCTTGTCCGGACCGTCATTGGAATGGTATATGGGGTTAGAGTCTACTCAGATTAGTAGCTGGAAGGAGTTAGGGGAAGCTTTTGTCAAGCATTACCAATATAACAGCGACCTTGCACCAAACAGGGTCCAACTCCAAAATCTTTCTCAGAAGAATGGCGAGAGTTTCAAAGAGTACGCCCAGAGGTGGCGTGAGCTTGCAGCCAGGGTGCACCCACCCATGGTAGAGCGTGAGTTGGTGGATATGTTTGTGGGCACTTTCTCTGGATTGTATTATGACAGGCTTATCAATTGTACGACGAGTAACTTTTCTGAGTTGATACTCTTAGGAGAGCGTATAGAGAATGGTGTCAAGATTGGTAAGATTCAGGCAGGAGAATCAACCTCAGCTGGAGGTGGTAAAAAGGTTTTTGGGAATAAGAGACAGGGGGATACTAATTCAGTATACAGCTCCCGAGGAAGAGGTAGAGGTCGAAACCAATACCGTCAGCAGCAGATTGCTAGTGTGACAATTCTTATACCTCAACAGCAACAACAACAGCAACAGAGACAACAGAACTCTGCTCCACAGAGATACCAAGGTCGGGATAGAGCTGTGAAAAGAGTATTTGATGCACCTCCATTGCCGTATGCTCAGCTTCTTCTAACTTTGTTGCAGCTGCAGCTTGTTGAGAAAAGGACGTTGGCTCCGTTAAAGGGCACGCCTCCTTTCAGATATGACGCCAATGCACATTGTGAATTCCATTTCGGGGCACCCGGTCATAGCATAGAGAATTGCCACGCGTTCAAGCACAAGGTGCAAGATTTGATAGATAGCAAGGCTATAAACTTTGGTAATGAGGCACCCAATAATGAGAAGAATCCGATGCCGCCTCACGGATCTGCGCAGGTGGGTGTAGTCTTGGAAGATGCTATTCTGAACCTGGTTATGAACATGGATGAATTGAAGACACCTCTGGGTTATGTCAAGAGTAGATTGCTAAAAGGGGGAGTGTTCCCTAGTTGTGATACAGGTTGTGTTGATTGTTTGGCCCGGCCTGAGGGTTGTGATAACTTGAGAAGAGGTACCCAAGGGCTGAAAGGCAGGGCGATGTTGCAACGGTCACAATCCCGTTTAAAACTGTCACGATATCGGCGCCTCCCAAGAGGCCGACTATCACAATAACCAAAGTTGGACCCATTCCGTATGAAAGCACTAAGGCCATCCCTTGGAACTATGGGGCGGAAGTTTACTGCAATGGAGAGAAGATTAACCTGGCAAGCCCGCAAGTTGGGTCAGTTGATAACCTTGTAGGGGCAGGGGGCATAACCCGCAATGGCATAATTTTTACGTCACCAGAAGTAGAAGCTGAGAGATTTGCAAAGGGGAAAGGTAAAGTCAATGAAGAGGGACCTTCTCAGGAGAAGGAAAAGGAGGCCTTGACCAAAGATGTGGAAGAATTTATGAGATTAATTCGGAAGAGTGATTATAAAATTATCGATCATCTACAGCAGACGCCTTCCAAAATCTCGATTTTATCATTGTTGCTTTGTTCCAAGGCCCATTGGAACGCTTTGCTGAAAGCACTTGACGCTGCTTATGTACCCCAGGAGATATCTGTTAATCAGCTCAAAGGAGTGATTGCGCACGTGAACGCAGGGCATGGTCTTGGCTTTACAGATTTTGATTTGACACCCAGGGGCCGCAACCACAATAATGCGTTGCATATTTCAGTTGAGTGTAAGGGCACTGTTATGTCTCATGTCGTTGTTGACACTGGTTTGTCTTTGAATGTTTTGCCCAAGAAGGCGATGTTCAAGCTAGATACCTGAGGTGTAATATGCACGCCAAGCGACTTGGTGGTGAGAGAATTTGATGGGACTAGAAGGTTCGTATTTGGAGAATTGACTTTGCCAATCCAGGTCGGTCCAGAGGTATTTGACACCGTGTTTTATATTATGGATATACAACCAGCTTATAGCTGCTTGCTCGGACGACCGTGGATTCACGATGTAGGGGCTGTAACGTCTACGTTGCACCAAAAGCTTACGTATATGGTCGGCGGTAGTATTGTCACCATATGTGGGGAGGAAGACATCCTAGTTAGTCACATGTCGTCATTCAAATATGTCGAAGTGGATAGGGAGATCCATGAGACATTGTGCCAGGCTTTTAAAAGGAGTGAAGATCAGAGAAAAATCTCCTATCATAAGCAGTGGACCAGAGGTGGCTATGTCGTTGTACAAAGAAGCCCAAGCGGTAGTTCAGGCCGGGGAGACCAAAGGTTGGGGTCAAGTTCTGGAGATTCCTGTTAAGCAGGACAAGTTTGGCTTAGGGTATCGCCCGTCATCGTCATCTTCATCACGGAGCGCACCAAGGTTCAAAGGGCCGATTGTGTTTACTCCAGGAGGAGTCAGTTTTGAACAGATCAACGCCGTGTCTGACGATGAAGATGGAGATAGCGACTGTGACATGGATTCATGGATCAAGCCCAGCGAGCCAGGACAAAGCCTATGCAACTGGCCTATCCAGGACTTTATTCAAGTGACGCCGAAACAGTAATGCCTTGTTTTTTCGATTATTGTACAATCCTATGTCCTACCCAGGGCATGGTGATTTTATTTCAGGGCCTACTTGTTTATGTGTATGCTTTGTTTTAATCATCAAATAAAGGCGTTTTCCTCATGAAAATTTTATGATCCCTGTTTTTTCTGTTTTTATCAATAAAATGGCAATGTGGTTGTGTGCTCCGTTTGCATATCATTTGAAGCATTTAACCCTTTCTCTTGCAGGATCCATATTTCAGATGACCCCAATCAAGAACTCCCTATGACTCTCTTCGACTTTGAGCACTCGATATTTCAAGCCGAAGAAGAGATTGTTGAGGACGACGACTTACCAGAAGAGCTAACTCGACTTTTGAGACAAGAAGAGAGAATCATTCTGCCTCATCAGGAGGATATTGAGACCGTTAATTTTGGTTCAGAAGAAATTTTCAGGAATGTCCGGATAGGGGCTGCGCTGGAAAGTGATATCAAGCAGAGACTTGTCGAGATGCTTCGAGAGTATAGTGACATCTTTGCTTGGTCTTAAGAAGATATGCCAGGGTTAAACATTGATATTGTGGTCCACCGCTTGCCATTGCGTGAAAACTGTCCGCCGGTCAAGCAAAAGCTCAGAAGAACGAAACCAGATATGGCTGTAAAGATTAAAGAGGAAGTACAGAAACAGTGGGACGCTGGTTTTCTAGCTGTTACAACTTACCCTCCTTGGGTCACCAATATGGTAAGGTGCGAATGTGCGTTGACTATCGGGATCTGAACAAGGAGAGCCCTAAAGATGACCTCCCGCTTCCTCATATTGACGTGTTGGTCGACAACACTGCTCAATTCTCTTTGTTTTCCTTCATGGACGGCTTTTCAGGTTATAATCAGATTAAAATGGCGCCGGAGGATATGGAGAAAACAACTTTTATTACCCCGTGGGGAACGTTCTGCTACAAAGTGATGCCCTTTGGTTTGAAGAACGCCGGGGCAACATATCAGCATGCTATGACGACACTCTTTCATGACATGATGCATAAAAAGATCGAGGTTTATGTTGACGATATGATCGCCAAATCCCAGACGGAGGAAGAGCATCTGGTGAATCTTCTGAAATTGTTTGAGAGGCTTAGAAAGTTCAGGCTGAGGCTGAATCCTAATAAGTGCACCTTCGGGGTGAGATCTGGAAAGCTATTGGGGTTCATTGTTCGCAAAAAAGGAATTGAGGTTGATTCTGCTAAAATAAAAGTGATACAAGAAATGCTAGCGCCAAAAACAGAGAAAGAGGTTCATGGTTTTTTGGGGAGGTTGAACTACATTGCCTGGTTCATATCTCACCTTACAGCCACGTGTGAGCCAATGTTTAAACTGTTGAAAAAAGATCAGGCAATCGTCTGGAACAAAAAATGTCAAAAGGCGTTTGAATGAATAAAAGAATACTTACAGGAACCTCCGATTTTGATACCCCTAGTAGCCGGGAGACCACTGATCATGTACTTGATGGTTCTTGAGAACAGTATGGGTTGTGTTCTCGGTCAACATGACGAGACTGGACGAAAAGAGCATGTGATCTATTACTTGAGTAAAAAGTTCACAAACTGTGAGTCCCGTTACTCAATGCTCAAAAAGACGTGTTGTGCACTTGCTTAGGCTGCCAAACGTCTGAGGCAATACATGCTAAATCATACAACCATGTTGATTTCGAAGATGGATCCGATCAAATATGTCTTTGAAAAGCAGGCCCTTTAAGGAAGGATTGCCTGATGGCAAATGGTACTGACAGAGTACGATATACAGTATGTTTCGCAAAAGGCTATCAAAGGTAGCGTACTGTCACAGTACCTGGATGAGCAGCCAATTGATGATTACCAGCCGATGAAGTTTGATTTTCCTGACGAGGATATCATGTACTTAAAGATGAAAGACTGCGAAAAGCTGTTGCATGGTGAAGGTCCTGAGCGGAGTTCCCAATGGCAATTTATTTTTGACGATGCTGTTAAGTCATATGGAAGTGGAATTGGGGAAATCATCACTACTCCCCATGGGACGCACATCCCGTTCACTGCCAGACTGACATTTCCAGTTACCAATAATGAGGCTGAATATGAGGCGTGTATCATGGGTCTCGAGGAGGCTATTGATTTGAGGATTAAAAATCTTGATGTGTATGGAGACTCCGCGTTAGTCGTGAACCAGATCAAGGGAGAATGGGAGACTCGTCAGCCTAATCTGATATCGTATATGAATTATGTAAGGAGGTTGTTGCCTTTCTTTGACGTAGTAGAGTTTCACCATGTGCCACGGGCAGAAAATCAGATGGCTGACGCGCTTGCGACATTGTCTTCGATGTACAAGGTTAACTTCTGGAATGATGCTTCCAGAATAGTTATCTCTCGCCTTGATAGACCCGCTTTCATATTCTCCATTGAGGAAGCTTCCGATGGCAAGCGTGGTATTTTCATATCCAGAATTTCCTAAAGAACCAAGAGTATCCGACTGGGGCATCCAGCCGTGATAAGAAGACCCTTAGGAGATTGGTTGGCAACTTCTACTTGAATCTAGATAGTGTTCTTTACAGGAGAAACCATGATTTGGTGTTATTGCGATGTATGGATGAGAAAGAAGCTAATCTGCTTATGGAGGAAGTCCACGAGGGAACCTTTGGCACACACGCCGACGGACACGCTATGTCTTGAAAGTTATTACGGGCAGGGTATTATTGGCTGACGATGGAAAGAGTCTGTTTCAAATTTGCAAAGAAGTGCCATAAATGCCAGATTTATGCCGACAAGATTCAGGTGCCGCCGAGCCCTTTGAATGTTATGGCGTCCCCGTGGCTTTTCTCCATGTGGGGCATCGATATGATTGGGAAAATTGAGCCCACCGCATCCAATGGACACCGGTTCATTTTGGTAGCTATTGATTACTTCACCAAATGGGTCGAAGCAGCGTCTTACGCCAATGTTACCAAGCAAGTAGTAGCCCGGTTTATCAAAAAGGACATCATATGCAAATACGGCATTCCTGAAAGAATCATTACTGACAATGGTTCGAACCTGAATAACAAGATAATGAAGGAATTGTGCCAGAATTTCAAGATTGAGCATCACAACTCATCTCCTTACCGGCCCAAAATGAATGGCGCTGTCGAAGTGGCCAATAAGAACATCAAGAGGATAGTTCAGAAGATGGTTGTAACATACAAAGACAGACACGACATGTTGCCCTTCGCTTTGCACGGTTATCGTACGAAGGTACGCACATCAACCGGGGCAACACCTTTCTCACTGGTGTATGGTATGGAGGTTGTCCTACCATTAGAAGTTGAGATTCCTTCTTTGAGAGTATTGCTTGATGTCCAACTTGATGAGGCAGAGTGGATAAAGAATAGGCTGAATTAGCTCAGTTTGATGGATGAGAAGAGACTTGCATCTATTGCATATGGTCGGTTATACTAGAGCCAAATGAAGAAAGCTTTTGACAAGGTGCACCCTCGAAGCTTTCAGACGGGCGATCTTGTGCTGAAGAAGATTCTCCCACCACAATCAGATCACAAAGGAAAATGGACTCCCAACTATGAAGGTCTGTTGCACCCCAAATTTTGACCCCTTAGATTCTCATTATCATTTTAGGAGCATTCTCATGAATTATCTAACCCTAACCCAGTGCAAGTTTGTCATTGTCCAGTTACAGATGAATCAGGGTTTTGTACCGTCAAATCGAAGCTTCAGGGTTTGTGATCAATCAAATTTTTAGGCTAATTCAATCATGAAACAAGATCAAGGGTATTATATGATATCAATTGAGTACCCAATTTGAGGTTGTTACCCCAGAATCAAGAACAGTGTATTTCAGGGCACCCGATTAGGGTTTTTGACTAGTAAAAGTCAACTGTAGTTTGACTTTGATGTTGGAAGATGTTTTAATGGTGGGATCATGATCCATGAAGTTCATATAGCTTAATAAAGCCCATTCAAGAAGTTTCAAAGTCTCAGGAGGTCCAGGGTATATCCTATCTTGTTTGAATACTTGCTATTATTTGTGAATACTTGTAAATATGTATATATGCGCCCTGTTGGATCTTGGGAACTTTGAGTGGTGAGACAACACTATACCCGTGTTTGAGCATACTTATGATAGGATGGAGGTATATTCAAGAAGGCTTATAGGGAGTTGATTCCCGACCAAGTTGACTTGAGAAAACCTCCGCTCAGTAGAGGCCCTTTTGAGAGTTAGTATTGTTGATCGAGTATTCGTGAAAACAATGCTACTTTCTACATGGGAGCCCGTGATACTGAGGACCTTTAGATTACCTTTTCCCCACCATGGCTTTATTAGGATGTAGTGCAATGACTATAAGGAAGTAATTCCAAAGTAGTTGATACGCGATACTACACTTGGACGAGAATCTCTTAAGAATATTATCGACCACCAAGTATTTGGGAAATTGATAATATCAGAAAGATGGGTCAAGGACTCTGGGAACTCTTTTAGAACCTTATTTTACAGTTTTAGAAGCCTTAGTACATACCTTTGGGTTGGGTAGACCTTGACTCCATACTCATGTTCTCCAAACCAAAACCTTTATCTGTTTACCCGTGTGTATATGTGAATCTGTGCTTACCTTTGTTTGTGCATTCATGCATTCATGAACATCATATCATAAAAGTTTCATGGAACTCAGATCTCTTGTTTGTAAACATTAGGATCATCATGGATAATGGAAAAAAGAAAACTATGAAGTACACTTACAAAAGTCCTAACTTGGATGACATAGAGAGGTTGAGCACTTTGATAACAGATCTAGAAGGATTCAAGAGCAGGTATGGGAACTTATTGTCATTGTTGAGGGTAAAAAGGAAGATGGATCTGGGACTTCTCTCCACGCTTCTCCAGTTTTATGATCCACTCTATCATTGTTTCACTTTTCCTGATTACCAGCTGGTACCTACACTTGAGGAATATTCTTGCTTGATTGGTTTGCCTATTCTTGAAAACTCTCCTTTTCCAATCACGGAGAAGGACCTTAAGGAAGAAGAAATTGCTAAAGCTACACGTTTAGGATTGGTGGATATTCAGAAAAATCTGGTTACTAAAGGCGGAGTATTTGGTTTGACTGCAGAGTTCTTGGTTGGGAAAGCACAATACTATGCTGATCACTTGAGTATGGATGCATTCGAGGCCATCTTTGCCTTGTTCATCTATGGGATCTTCTTGTTTCCAAGTTTTGATAAATTTTGTGGATCTCAATACCATTAAGATTTTCTTGAAGAAAAACCCTGTGCCTACTTTATTAGCTGACGCCTATCATTCTGTTCACTTGAGGAATCTTCATAAAGGAGGAATGGTTACCTGTTGTGTTCCTTTACTATACAAGTGGTTTATTTCCCACTTACCTAAGGCTCATGCTTTTTGGAAGGAAGGTTGGTGGTCTCAGAAGGTTATGGCTCTTACTCACTCTGATATTGATTGGTACAACCGTAACTACGATGGGATAAAGATCATTGATAGTTGTGGAAGTTTCGGTAATGTACCTCTCTTGGGTACAAGTGGAGGAATCAGTTATAACCCCGTTTTCACTCGCCGACAACTTGGATACCCTTTGAAGGACAAACCTAATAGCGCTCATGTGGAGAATAATTTCTTTAAAGGAGAATCAGAGTTAAGAAAAGAGATCCTAAAAGCTTGGGGTCATGTGCATAAGAAAGGAAAGGAAGACTTAGGGAAACCTAATTGCGTCTCTCTTGAGCCTTACCTCCAATGGGTCCGAAAGAGAGCTATTCAGCTGAAGATGCCTTATACTCATCAGAAACCCATGGTTTTAGAGGAGGAATACCCAATGATCTTTATGTCTGAAGAGGAGAAGTTGAAGATTGCTTTGAGGAAATCACAACAAACTGAAGTAGCCTATAAGTACAAGTACCAAGTGGCCATGGAAGAGAATGATGAACTTCGTAGACAACTCCAGACGAAGGATGCAGAAATGATTGCTTGTAAGAAGAGGAAGACACAAGAAGGTTTATTTTCTTCCAGCTCTCAGTCAAATCCATGGAAGCAAGTTGTGGACAAACTCATTCTTGAGAGGACTCAGATGGAAGAAAAAATCAAGAAGCTCAAAGCAAAAGAGGGCTTTTATTTAGAATACTGTCAGCCTTATATTTAGGACTTTTGTAAAATGTACTGGATATTTTGTAATTAAAAATTTGAAAATCAATGAAATGAAATGATGTTTTGATCTGAGTTCCATGAAACCTTTTGCATTTGCATTCTCATTATTTAATCATTCAAGGAACTAAAGATTGTTTTGCAGATATTATAGGATGGATTCTGGAAAGAAAGCAGAGGTTGTATTCCAAAGACCAAAATTGGAGAACTTGAAGAAACTGGGAAGTTTAGTAGAAGACCCCGAGGCATTCAAAGAAAAGTATGGGAATATGCTGTCTTTGCTAGAAGTTCAAGTGTATGAAGAGATGTTATCCGCACTCGTGCAGTTCTATGATTCAACCTATCTTTGTTTCACCTTTCCAGACTATCAGTTGCTACCAACCTTGGAAGAATATTCTGCCCTGATGGGAGTAGGCGTCACTCCTAGACCATTTTCCGGAAGAGAAGGGACTCCTAATGAAAGAGCAGTTACAGAGGTCGCGTATTTAGAGGTGGACGAGGTACGATCTCATATGGTTGTTAAGGGAGAGTTATATGGATTTCCAGCTATGTTCCTGTATGAAAAAGCTCAAAGCTATGCCTTGTCGAAGAATATTGAAGCATTTGAGGCCATCCTGGTTTTACTAATTTACGGATTGTTCCTGTTCCCGACTGCTAATGATTTTGTGGACGCAAATGCAATCAACCTTTTCTTAATCAAGAATCATGTACCTACCCTGCTGGCTGATATGTACTTTACCATCCACCGTAGGAACCGTTATGGAGTTGGTAAGATTGAGTGTTGCACTGTTCTCTTGCACAAGTGGTTTATTTCGCACTTGCCAAAAATTCCAGCCCTCTGGGATAAGCAAAATGGGCTTTCATGGGTTGAAAAACTGTTGTTGCTCAAACACTCAAATATTAAGTGGTATGACCCTATGTATGGGGGGATTGCCATGATCCAAAGTTGTGGAGATTTCCCAAATGTACCGCTTATCAGCGTTAATTGTTGCATCAGCTATAATCCTATCCTAGCTCGTCGACAGTTAGGGCACCCAATGGAGGATGAACCAGACCCAGACTTTTTGAGAAGCTTCTACATTGAAGAGGGGAAGAATCCCGCTTACAGGGCTCGAATTGTATATGCTTGGCGTTATGTCCACACGAGGGGAGTAACTGCCCTAGGCTACCACGACACTACTGTTTTAGAATCTTACTTATCATGGGTAAAAGAAGCAGCGTTGGAGATGTTCTATACTCGCTTTGAGCCTGACTCACCCAAGCCTACTCTCGTAGAAGAATTGAAAGCCGCTTTGGCAAAATCTGAAAAAGAAGGAAAAGCTTGGAGGGATAAGTATTTCAAGGTTGTGCAGGAGAAAGAAGAGCTTCAAGAGTTGATCCGTCAAGGTGGAAAGAGAAGTCAGCCAGAAGACGAAGGGCCATCCAACCAGAAGATCTGAAATCCTTTTATTTTCAGTTTTATTTCATCGTGTATCTGTATTGAAGACTCGTATTTCAGTTTTTGAATCGTTGGTGTAAAACTCTCAGTTATTAATCTATGAAGACTTTGAATTTGCTTATTTCCCCGTTGTTATAATTTTTGCAAATATTTCTTTGGATTCCTTGAAATGATTAATTTTGCATTGTTGCATTTCACATTCATAAGCATTGCATGTGCATGTCCTTGTGTTGTGTCTCATCTCGCTGTCTTGTCTCAAGAAAGAATCACACTGAATCCTCAACACCGATACAACACCCGAGCCCAAGCTCGCCTAAGAATGGAAGGGCAGAATTTGGATGTGGGCAGGATTGATAATGAACTTGGAGAGCTACGAGGAGGCATGGGGCAGATCATGGAAGCCCTACAAGTCATTCGTGCAAAGTTGGACACTCAAGCCACTGTTGTTTCTGAAATCAATGGCATAGTTGTAGAGCCGATCCCAACGGCAGTCACTGTTGCAAATGTTCCACCATATGGGTTACCGCCTGGTTTTGTACCGCCACCAGTAGTCAATCAACAAGCAGTTCCCCTGGGGGCAGAAGTTTCTCAAGCTATCCCTACTTACACTCAGCCTTCTGTTCAAATTCAAGCCCGCACTATTTTTTATAATCATCCACAAGTGCACGAAGGTCTTGATGGGTATGAAGAGGAGAGTGGACGACATGATAAGTTGAAAGAAAGTGTAGAGACTATAGGCAGGAAAGTCAGAGCAATGGAAGGAAATGATATCTTCGGTACTGATGCCAGAGATATGTGCTTAGTGTCTGGATTGGTAATTCCGCCGAAATTCAAGGTTCCCAATTTTGATCAGTATTCTGGTGCTACTTGTCCTCGGACGCATCTGATTATGTATTACCGAAGAATGGCCTCTCATGTAGAATATGACAAGTTGATGATTCATTGTTTCCAATATAGTTTGAAAGGAGCTCCTGCTAAATGGTATTTGGGTCTGGATCAGTCTCGTATTCACAGTTTCCAAGACTTGGCCGATGCTTTTGTAAAACATTACAAGTACAACATGGATTTAGCCCCTGATAGAAGACAGTTACTGAGTATGTCGCAAAAGAGTTCATAATCCTTCAAAGAATATGCACAACGGTGGAGGGAAACCGCCTCTCAAGTAGAACCTCCTTTGAGTGAAAAAGAGTTGACAAATTGGTTCGTCGATACAGTGAGACCAGAGTTTTATGAGAAGATGATCAGTAGTGCAACCGCAAGTTTTTCTGATATAGTAGCAGTAGGGGTAAGAGTGGAGTTAGGAATGAAGAATGGAAAGGTGGCTAGTAGTTCCGGCAGTTCTGGTAACAACAATGTCTGGAAGATCAACAGTAATTTTCATAAAAAGAAAGAAAGGGAGGCCTATGCAATAGCAGTGGGAAGAAAGAATCGTACCTGGAGACCGCCTTACCAACAGTATCAGCAAAGTTATGTTCAAAAACCTCAGCAAGGCTTTGTTCAGCAGCCTCAAGCAAGTTATGTTCAGCAAACCCAGCAACAACGACCAATGTATCCGTTGCAGTATGCCCAACAACCATATGTGGCAGTTGTAACTCCGGCTTTCAGTCATCCTGTTCCCAGTTACCAGGCAGTGCCAGCACCTGTATATCAGCCAATTCAACAAGGGTATTAACGAGCGCCCAACGCTCCACCCTATCAGCAACATCATCAGCCTAGAGCTCAGGCACCCAGACAAAACTACCAGAATCGGAGGCCAGCAACAAAACCTCCACTTCCTCAGATACCGATGACTTACACAGAGTTGTACCCCTCCTTAGTGCAGCAAGGATTGGTAACAACACGACCGTTAAATCTAGACACTACATCTCCTCACTATAATCCAAATGCTCATTGTGCCTTTCACGAAGGCGCTGCCGGTCATGATTTAGAAGGTTGTCTTGCTTTAAAACATCTTGTCAGGGAGTTGATGGAAAAGAAGATCTTGTCTTTTGATGATGTACCCCCAAATGTTAAAAGTAACCCATTGCCGAACCATGGAGGGGTTAATGCTGTAGAAGAAGTTTCAGATGAAAGGGTAGTCTGAGGTGTGTCAGAGATCAAGACCCCGTTGAGGTTACTTCACGAGAAACTACTAAAAGCAGGATTGATAGAAGATACCCATAATGATTGTAAAGAATGCTTTAGTGATTCTAGAGGGTGTGATAAGGTACGGGGAGATGTACAAAGATTGATTCATGATGGAGTATTGCAAGTGGGTAGCAAAGGGAGGAAAGAAGAAGTTTCAGTAATTGAGCCTGTTTTTAATTTACCAAGGAAAAGTGAGAAAGTTTCGGTGTACAAAATGACCAACAAAAGCCTGAAGCCTGTTTTCAACAAGTCGGCTATCAATCCACCTCAACCGGTTATTATTCAGAAACCAAGACCATTTCCTTTTGAAAGCACAAAGGCCGTTCCATGGAAGTATGACATGACTGTGATAGACCGAGGATCTGGGAAGGTTAGTCAGAAAGAGACAGTAAAAGACAACCAAGTAGACGTGATAAACATTGCAGGTACAAGTAAAATGACACGTAGTGGTCGAATCTATCAACCAAAGATGACAGTAGCCGCTCCAAAAGAGGTTACCCCTGCTGCGACAAGAGAAAAAGAGGTACCAAGTACTGAGGGGGACGACGAAGAATTCTTAAGGATTATTCGGAAAAGTGATTACAGGGTTATTGATCAGCTTCACCAAACCCCATCAAAGATATCGATCTTGTCTCTCTTGATGAACTCTCCAGCTCACAGAGAAGCTCTGCAAAAAGTATTGAGGCAGGCACATGTGATAAAAGACATAACTCTCGGACAATTTGATTCAGTAATAGCCAACATTACAGCATGTAACACCCTGAGTTTTAGTGATGCAGAGTTGCCAAAAGAAGGACGTAATCACAACCGTGCATTGCACATATCTGTCAGATGCCAAGAAGACACAATGGCACGAGTTTTAGTCGATACTGGATCCTCATTGAATGTATTGCCCGCAAGGTCACTCGCAAGGTTAGCATATGCAGGGGCAGAAATGAAACCGACGTCATTGATTGTAAAAGCTTTTGACGGTTCAAGAAGAACGGTTGTTGGAGAAGTAGAATTGCCAATCATGATAGGACCTCATGTGTTCAATATTATGTTCCAAGTCATGGACATTAACCCGACTTATAGTTGTTTGTTGGGACGACCGTGGATTCACGCCGCTAGGGCAGTGACTTCCACATTGTATCAGAGAATGAAATTTATTGTAAATGATAAGTTAGTGATTGTACACGGTGAAGAGGACCTAATGGTGAGCAATCTGTCATCATTCGAGTATATTGAAGCAGATGAGGGCGCGTTAGAAACTTCTTTTCAAGCACTCGAGATAGCTAATACGGTGATGTTGGAAGAAACAGTGGCTAAGAGTGGTCCGTCTTTTGCATCCGCTCAGAGCATCAAGTTCACACTGGAAGAAGGTACTCGTGCAGGTTGGGGAGAGGTTATTGAAATGAAGCCAAAGATGGATCGCCAAGGGTTGGGTTACAAACCAACTCATGATAAAGCACCGACACATGACAAAGGACGTCCAAAGACTATACAAGAAGTATTCATCAGTGGAGGTTTCCAAATCAGTGCTGTGGAGGAAGATTTCGAAGATGAAGACCTTGAACAGTTAGTGTATCATTGCAACGCTGCCTTGAGCAACTGAGAAGCTATTGAGATTCCTTTGGTTGTTCCTGAGTTAAAGTAATTTGTTTGTCTTTCTTTTCTTGTTTTGAATCTCCATAGCCATGCCCAAGGCTATAAGAATGTTTTGTAAGGGCCCTGAGCTTTCAAGAAAATCAATGAAAAACAAACTATTTTGTTAATTTCCTTGTGTTATTTCCTTTACTGCTTTTGCTTTCATTTTAAAAGAAAAATGGCAATCTTAAAAAACCCAAAACAATTTTCTCTTTTGTGTGCTGCATTTGTCTTTGTGTGTTTTAATAAATTAAGCCATTCCAACATGCAGTGATATCCTAAAACCCATTGAATCCTATGACTCTGCATTCCCTCCTGACTTTGATTCACTAATATACCAAGCTGAAGATGAGGATGAAGATTTTGAAATCCCTGATGAACTGGTAAAATTGGCACACCATGAGTACACAGAGCTTAAACCTACAAAGAACAGGTAGAAGTCATTAATCTTGGCACCGAAGAAGACAAGAAAGAAGTCAAGATTGGGGCAGCTCTAGGGGCAGAAGTCAAGCAGCAACTAGAAAAGCTTCTGAAAGAGTATGTGGATGTATTTTCTTGGTCATACCAGGATATGCCGGGTCTAGACACTGACATAGTGGTTCACAAGTTACCGCTTCGACCAGAATGCCCACCAGTTAAGAAAAAGCTCCGAAGGACAAGACCTGACATGGCTCTCAAGATTCGAGATGAGGTGAAGAAACAGATTGATGCGTGTTTCTTAGCAGTGTCCAAATACCCTGAATGGGTAGCTAATATTGTACCTGTGCCGAAAAAGGATGGGAAAGTCAAAATGTGTGTGGATTACAGGGATCTAAACAAAGCCAGCCCGAAGGATGATTTCCCTTTGCCGCATATCGATACGTTGGTGGATAATACGACTCATTTTGCAGTTTTCTCATTTATCAATGGTTTTTTCGGTTACAATCAGATTAAGATGGATCCCGATGACATGGAAAAAAACAACTTTCATTACTCCGTGGGGGACTTACTGTTACAAAGTTATGCCTTTCGGTCTGAAGAACACAGGTGCTACTTATCAAAGGGCCATGGTAACTTTATTTCATGATATGATGCACAAGGAGATAGAGGTATATGTTGATGACATGATAGCCAAATCTCAAAGCAAGGAGGAACATTTGGAACATCTTTTGAAATTATTTAAGAAACTCATAAAATATCAGTTGAGACTTAATCCAGCCAAGTGTACCATTGGAGTAAGATCTGGAAAGTTACTCGGTTTCATTGTCAGTCACCGAGGGATTGAGGTGGATCCAGATAAAGTCCGAGCCATTTAAGATATGCCAGCTCCACAAATTAAGAAGCAAGTCAGAGGTTTTCTTGGAAGACTGAACTACATATCCAGATTTTTTCCAATATGGCTCCTACTTGCGAGCCCATCTTCAAATTATTATGCAAGGACCAGACGGTTGTTTGGAATTCAGATTGTCAGCAAGCATTTGATAAGATCAAGGGTTACCTACAAGAGCCTCCGATCTTAATACCTCCTGTTCCAGGAAGACCTCTCTTCATGTATTTGACAGTGCTTGAGAAATCAATGGGTTGTGTGTTAGGTCAGCAAGATGAGTCTGGACGAAAAGAACATGCTATCTATTATTTGAGTAAGAAGTTTACTGATTGTGAAAGCCGATATTCACTTCTGGAGAAAACTTGTTGTGCTTTGGCATGGGCTGCTAGACGCTTGAGGCAGTACATGATTTGTCATACCACTTTGTTGATTTAAAAAATGGATCCGATAAAGTATATTTTTGAAAAGCCTGCTCAGACTGGAAGGCTCGCCCGTTGGCATATGTTGTTATCAGAATACGACATCCAGTATGTAGCCCAGAAGTCTATCAAGGGTAGTGTTTTGTCAGAATGTTTTGCAAATCAACCAGTGGAAGATTATGAGTCTCTCAAATTTGATTTCCCAGATGAGGACATTATGTTAGTGAAGGATTGTGAAGAGCCAGGTTCCGATGAAATTCCGCAGGAAGGTCTTTGGTGGAAAATGATGTTTGATGGTTCCTCCAACTACAGTGGACATGGCGTAGGCGCCGTCTTAATGAATTCGGAAGGGGGTTACACCCCATTCACAGCCAGGTTGGATTTTGACTGCATAAACAATATCGCCGAATATGAAGCATGCATTCTCGGCCTCGAGGCAACTATCGACCTCAAAGTCAAACTTCTTGAAGTAAGTGGGGATTCAGATTTGGTTATCTATCAAGTTACTGGAGAATGGAAAACTAGACATGAGAATTTGATCCCTTATAGAGCCTACATCATCAAGGTGATGGAGTATTTTGATGAAATCACTTTCAAGCATGTTCCGAGATCTGAGAATCACGTCGCCGATGCCCTAGCCATGTTAGCCTCGATGTGGAAAATCAGGGATGTCAATGATGCCACTCTCATTCGAATTGAACGCAAGACCGAGCCCGCTTACTGTCAGATGGTTGAAGAAGAAACTGATGATAAGCCATGGTTCTATGACATAAAGAATTACCTGTTAAAACAAGAGTATCCAGCAGATGCTACATCACTTGACAAGAAAACTCTAAGATGATTAGCATCCAAATTCTTTCTCAGCAATGATGTATTTTACAAAAGAAATCATGATATGGTCCTGCTTAGATGTGTCGACAGACGAGAAGCAGATTTGTTAATGCAAGATGTTCATGAAGGAATATTTGGCACTCATGCCAATGGATATGCTATGTCTAAAAAGATTTTGAGGGCTGGTTATTACTGGTTGACTTTGGAAACTGACTGTATTCAATATGCCAGGAAATGTCACAAGTGTCAGATTTATGCGGACAAGATGCACGTACCACCAGCGTTACTAAATGTGTTGTCATCACCGTGGCCTTTCTCTATGTGGGGCATCGATATGATTGGGGATATTGAACTAAAAGCTTTTAACGGACACCGATTTATTCTGGTTGCTATTGACTATTTCACAAAGTGGGTTGAAGCCGCGTCCTACACTAATGTTACTCGGCAAGTGGTGGCCCGTTTCATCAAAAAGGAGATTATCTGTCATTACGGAATTCCGAGCTGAATCATAACAGACAATGGTACCAACTTGAACAACAAAATCATGAAAGAGTTGTGCGATGACTTCAAAATTGAACATCACAATTCCTCTCCTTATCGTCCCAAGATGAATGGAGCTGTAGAACCTGCGAATAAAAACATCAAAAAGATTTTGCAAAAAATGGTGAAAACCTACAAAGATTGGCATAAGATGCTACCATTTGCCTTGCATGGGTACAGAACGTTCGTCCACACTTCAACAGGGGCAACCCCTTTTTCTTTGGTATATGGCATGGATGCAATACTTCCCATAGAGGTCGAAATACCTTCTTTGAGAGTCATAATGGAAACCAAGCTCGAAGAAGCAGAATGGGTGAGAGAGAGGTTTGATCAGTTGAATCTTATCGACGAGAAGCACATGTCTGTGATGTGTCATGGTCAGTTATATCAGAAAAGGATCAAGAGGGCCTTTGACAAGAAAGTTCGTGTCCGAGAATTCCGAGAAGGGGAACTTGTACTCAAAAAGATTTTACCAGTTCATAAAGATGCACGAGGAAAGTGGATGCCTAACTATGACGACCCGTTTGTTGTGAAAACAGTCTTCTCAGGAGGCTCGTTGATTTTCACTACCATGGATGGAGAGCAGCTTACTCATCCAGTGAATTCTGATGCAGTACAAAAATATTACGCCTAAAAGAACCCGATAAGCCGAAAACTCAAAGGAGCGGCTTATGCAAAAGTTAGGGTTGAAGAAAAAGAAAAGAAAAGAGAAAAAGAGAAAAAGAAAGAAAAATAAGAGCTCGCTAAGTTGAAAACCCGAAAGGGCGGCTTAGGCAAAAATGAGCGTCCCGGTGGATTGAAAACCCGAAAGGGCGATCCAGGCAAAAATTAGGGACAAGGGTGTTTCACTGTATCAGATGAGTTGTCACTACCGCAGAAGGTCCTACAAGAATTCACTCCAACCGCTCTCGTCAGAAGCAAGGATTTTGGGGAATTTTAGTCTTTAGGGATAACTGGTCATGGGATTCAATGTAACCTTATCCACGTTGCCATTTTTCACTTGTAAAAACTTCTATGGAATTTTGTCATTTGCAAGATTTCATCCTTGAATAAAATCAGTTTTGAGCCATTCTTTCTTTTGCAAAATTTATCATTTCCTTTATTTTCTTTGTTATGCAAAATATTGTTCGTTGATCAACGATAATTTTGAAAGCATTAGGGTCAAATTATTGGAATAAACTTGAAAGGATTAACAAACGTAAAAAAACTTCAACTCATGAAAAGAATCGAGGAAAATCATACTTCCCCGAAACCTCAGGGTAGCGGAAACTTTGATACGCAAGCCTATCGCACTCCCTGGTGAAGTGTAGGCACGTTGAACTGCTGAGTCTCCTTTGGTCATGTGGGAGTATCAAGTTGGAAGACTGCCTCTCAGAACCTCTTATGATGATATGAGGACTCGTCCCCAGTAGAAGACTTTTGAGCATTTTGTTTGAATTTGCTTCGTCATCTCTGACTAGATGGTTTAAAGCTCCGTTCCCCTATTAAGAGTGGATCTATTTTCAATGACTACATACACCCTCCAGCCTGGGTTCAGTGTGATTCGTTTTGTCTCTCGGGGTCAGTATGCTATTTGTTAATTTCTCGTGAATGCCTAATCACTGCTAGTGAATGTCCTTTAAAATCCAGTTGTAACTGGCATTGTTTTAGAAGCCGATCGTTATTGGTATTCTTTTGGTCGTCACCATATTTCTTGTTAAAGACCAGTCGTAACTGGCATTGTCTTAAAATCCACTCGTTGGTATCTTTTGATTCGGTCGTCACCACCTTCTCGTTTGAAGCCCAGTCGTAACTGGTAGTGTTCGAAATCCAATCGTTATTGGTTTTCTTTTGATCGTCACCATATTTTCCTTTGAGGTCCAGTCGTAACTGGTATTGTCTTAACTTCACTCGTTATTACCTTTTGGTTCAGTTGTTACCAACCTTTTTCCTCTGAAGTCTAGTCGTCACTAGCAAATCCCCTGTGAAGTCCTATCGGCATTTATATCTTGTTGGTCGTTACCAACCTTCCCCAAGGAAGTCCAATTGTAACTGGCGTCACTTGGAATCCAATCGTTATTGGTATCTTTTGGTATGGTCATTACCAACCTCCCCATCTAAAGCCTAGTAGCTTGCTAGCATTCTCATTACCACATGCATTGGTATACCCTGATTTAGTCGTCACCATGTTTTATTTCAATGTCTAGTCGTAACTAGAATAACTTGAAACCCAATCGTCATTGGTACCCGGACTTGGTCGTTACTAATCTCCTTTAAGGCCAGTAGTTACTGGCATCACTTGAAATTTGGTCATCACCAATTTCCCCAGTCGAAATCTTACGTATTTTCGATTGGATTTGAGAAATCTCATTTGTTATTATCTCAGGTTGGTCGTTGCCATTACCTCTAGAAAGTCTAGTGGTTACTAGAACTGTGTTGAACCATCTGTCAAAACTGGGTGACATCATTATCCCCAGTGAAATCTTTCTCCCCAGACGAGTCTTGGAGATCTAGTCGTCACTAGTATCCCCGATATGTTTTGTCTTTGTTTCTAGTCCATTACAGAAGATCCCGTTTGAACTCTTCACTATAGGAAGTTCCTCATCTGATCATCCCCAGTGAGGTTCGTGTTTCTAGTTCTTCACTTCCCCAGTAGAAAGTCGCTCTTGTGCCCGATGGAAATCTACCTCTTTCCCTAGTGGAGTGTTTGCTCATCCTCAATGAGATTGTCATCTTCATTGGATTTTGTGCATTCTCATGTGAAATTTTCCTCTCAGTTATCACTAGTCAAGTTTGAACTATTGATTGTTATATCTCAGTTTTCCCCAGTGTCGGATTCACAAAACCAGGTCCCATGAGTAGTTACTCGTTGTTTTGTTTTTCTGTCTTCTGCATATGTCTTGCATCCAAGCATCATGAAGCATCATTTATAATTCATGGCATATCATGACCTGTCCTTTTGCATATCATCGGATCTAAGGGACAAAATTTTTGGTTTTCTATATTTAAATACCTTTCACTGCGATTCTACGAGGATTGTCATCTCTCAGTTCCATCTAGTGAAGATATTTAAATAGGGGCAACTGTTGCACCCTAAATTTTGACCCCTTAGATTCTCATTATCATTTTAGGAGCATTCTCATGAATTATCTAACCCTAACCCAGTGCAAGTTTGTCATTGTCCAGTTACAGATGAATCAGGGTTTTGTACCGTCAAATCGAAGCTTCAGGGTTTGTGATTGTCGCTTCCGCGAAAATAAGGTGCCGGCAAAACAGAAGAGTCGCCACCTTTTGTTATTTATCCCTCAGAGCGGGAAAGGAAACGATCAGAAAAACCTGACGAAAAGGGTATAAGACAAGGTCATCGCAACCATTGTCTGGGTTCGGGAGTCGGTTACGCAAGGGGAAGGTATTAGCACCCCTCACGTCCGTCGTACTCGACGGGATCCACGCTTGTTGTGTTTACTGGACGAGTTGGTTTATCTATCTACCTATCAAGGCTGGCTTAAAAAAGAAAAGATA
Organism: Lathyrus sativus; assembly: GCA_963859935.3. NCBI lineage: Eukaryota > Viridiplantae > Streptophyta > Magnoliopsida > Fabales > Fabaceae > Lathyrus > Lathyrus sativus. Next base: position 140,197,029 of record OZ012741.1, on the reverse strand, counting down.
ATGACTCGGCAAAGCGTCACGCTTTATGCCTACGTATTCTCATCAGAGAATGAGAAATCAGAGTCAACGTAGTTCGACTAACTACTGGTTACGGGGAAGGTGGATCGCCAATACGTCAGTATTGTGCCTACATACTCTCAACAGGTATGAGAGATTAGAGCTTACGTAGTTCGGGATTCTACGGATTACGGGGATTCATATTCATTTGTTTTATCGAGTAGGGTTAAACAACAGTTCCAGCAGTTAGGGACAACGCCTGTTTGCGGTGGCGCTGAAGTTTAACGACACTTTTTTCTTCAGAAAAGCTTTCCTTTTAATTATGGGCCCACGGGGCAAAAAGGTTTGAAGTTTGTTTCTGTCTTTTACGGAAGAACTGTTTTTTATTGTGTTTGCAATTTCAATCGCACTAAAGACTATGACCCGAGAGTGAATGCGTCGCATGTCACCCAAAGGGTACCATGCTAAACATCCAGACTGTTGAAAAGAAGCTCTCCAACAATCCTTTCTCAGATAGCTTAAGGATCGTGACGTACGAAAGAAATCATTCATGATTACTGTATCTTAAGCTGTTTTGAGATGAGAAGAGAGCAGGCTCAACTAAAGGGAGACTATCAAGTCCTACTATTGTCATGCCAAGGATTCATCCTATAGTTGAAGTTTGAGACAGGGAACTCCTAGAAGTTATCATGCATAAGTTTCAACCTAAAGTTCTATCATCACTTCCTTATCAAAGAAAGTGAGATTCCTAAGGGATCATGTCAATGATACACAGAAACAGATAAAGCATCAGCTTAAACAGCAAACGGTAAACAGTAAACGACTGTAAAATGCATACAATGCAAGTGAGGGAGGAAATGTGTGTGGGGCAGCAGCCTCCACAAGCTCATCTCAACCTCAAGCCAGATATGAATAACTATAATCATACAGCAGAAATAAAATGCTATCAAGCAGGATATAAGAGACTGTAATCATACAGAAGAAAATAACATGCTATCAAGCAACACAAACCACATGGGCAAGGGAGCTGGGCTCTACCGAATACCCGCAAGCAAAGCCATATAGTAAAAATACAAGCAGAGGGAACAACTCCACCTCTAGTGCAATCATGCTCCTAATTTAAAGTCAGTCCAGTCATGGGCTTATTCTAATGCATCAAGCAAGTCAAACAAGGCACATCAACACAAAAAAGAAAACAGACAAGAAAAGAAGCAGATCAACAACTTCCACTTTCAATAATGCTCTCCTCAGACAACAGTCTAGTCTTCAGACTTCAACAGCTCTTCAAAGCTATCATCTTTCATGACAAGTATCAACTTGCTTCTCCAAGGTTTCAACCCATAAGTTTCAACTTATTCTCTTTTCTCCAAGCTTCAGCTCTTCAGTCAATTCCACCCTCAGGCTTCACTCCTAACCACAAGTATCAAATGGATTCCTTCAGGCTCTCAATGCATCAATGTAAGTATCAACTCATCCTTTATTCCTCAAGCCTCAGCTCTACACTCAATCTCAATTGAATCCTCTTCATAAGTATCAACTTAGTCTCCAAGCTTCAGCTCTCTTTGCTTTACCAGTATCAACTTGGTCTTCTCCTCCTACAAGCTTCAGCTTCTCAGAGTAGTCTTTAATCACATGGAAGTGTCAACTTCATCCTTCAATCTTCTCCAAGCAAGGAACTCCTCACTCAATCTTCATTGAATCTTCAAGTATCAACTTGTCTTCTTGCTCTCCAAGCTTCAGCTGAAATGGAAATGCTCAAGGAATCATCCTCTTCCACACTCTTCAGTGAAGTCCTCATCTTCAAACTCAAGTCCAACATCTTTCAAGATACTTAAACCCAGAAGACAATTGATTTAACAGGATGAGGGGAAATGATAAACAGCTTACTGACAACCAAAGGAAGCCTGTAAGGGTTCATCATTATGAGAGACTGGTTCCCTCAAAGTTCTACTTCCCAGATAAAGCCACTCATCCTTCCAAAGGAGGGATGGGAATATCTGAGAAGGACTTTTAGTCATTGGGAGGAATGGAAGCACAAGATGCTTTCCATATTTGTGAAAGAAATCATTCTAACTATAAGGCTCTCCCTATGTCTCCTATCTCCTAAACCTTCATCAGACACCAACAAATCCAAAGCTCCAAGTGCATTCCATAAGAAGTTAAGCCTTTGATGGACTCTTGTGTTTGTACACATATTCTCTTTCTCAGTCCTACAATCTTAGGATCCTTCTTGTGAGAGCCCAATTCTTCCTTTGGTAGAACTAAGGGCATGCCATAAAGAATTTGAACCTTTATGGACTCCTGTGTTGATACACATTGAACTTGATGATTTTATTTCCTCTTTTACTTTCCCATCTTCTTGTTTATCCCCTCCCCTGCATGTTGTTTGATCTGGTGCGTTAGGATATAAGTGCATGTGTAGGAATTATCCCTCTTAAGTCTATGTTTGCATTAAAGGTTGAGGTGTCCTCCCTTTGCTTGGCTGTTTCTTTTCCTCTTTGTTTGCTTGTTTGCATTAAAGGTTGAGGTGTCCTCCCTTGCTTGTATTGTTGCATTGCATGTGCATCCATTCACACTTATATTTCATCTGCTTAATGACTTTAGCATTCTATTTCTTCTTTCCATTGACATGTTCCCTTAGGATTATCATATCCTTGTTCAAGGATGGTGATGATAGACATTAGGGTTAATCCTTTGCATGATAACAAGTAGGATATAATTCCCTTTCTAAACTCTACCTTAGGACCATCTTGCATGATAACAGTAGGGTTTTGGTTAGTTCCCCTTAGAGTCCTCTCTCTCTTCTCATCTTCAAACAATAATAAAACACCTAATAAAGGCTAATGAGTATTGTACGTTACGAGCCTTAATCTACTTGGGAAATGATGATTGGGTGGTTGCCTCTCAATTATCTAGAGTGTTAGCATATGTCCTTCGGACGATATGCAACGCATTCGTTCCTAGGTCATAGTCTCTAGTGCAATATGAATTATAAACATTCATTCAAAACACTTCTCTAATAAAAGACTTCAACACAAACATCAAACTTCCTTTTGCCATGTGGGGTCTTTAATTAGGAAAATATTTTCAGATAAAAGAGTATTGTTAAGCTTTGGTTCTACCGCAAACAGGCGTCGTCCCTAACTGTTGAAACTGTAGTTTAACCTTACTCGGATAAAACAGACGAACAAACCTGTGTTCTCTTTATCCCGAACTATGTAAGCTATGATCTCTCATACCTGTTGAGAGTACGTAGGCACAAGATGGGATATCTTGGCGAGCAACCTTCCCCCATCTTTTAGTCGTAGTTAACCGAACTATATTGACTCTGACTTTCCCATTGCACGAGGGAATACGTAGGCCTAGAGATGCGATGCTCTGTCGAGTCACTTTTCTTTTCCTTTTGTCCCAGACCTTTAGTGTAGATAGTTTCAATCACCCTTAGATAAGCAACACAAGCATGGATCCCGTTAAGTACAATGGACGTGAGGGGTGCTAATACCTTCCCCTTGTGTAACCGACTCCCGAACCCGAGATTGGGTTGCGATGACCGATCTTATCCCTTTTCGCTGGGTTTTTCCTAATCGTTTCCTTTCCCTCCTTTGGGATAAATAACGATAGGTGGTGACTCTTTTGTCATTGCCGGCACCTTTTTTCGCAGTAGCGACAGCTGGCGACTCTGCTGGGGACCTAACGGTTCCCTATGCGAGTCAATCCTAGAGTTTGTTTGATTATCTTGAGTGTATGTACATATGTGTTGTACTTTATTTACTTCCGCACTTTATTTTCCTGCATTTATTTTCAGCATTATATATTATCATTATTGTTGTGTTGTGGGAAGGGAAGTTCTGATGAGTGATAAGCCAGACCCAGGCTTGAGTGCAAACCTAGCATTAGTAGTGGAGATTAGTGGGGGTCCTGTTTGCTTAGCAGACACAGTTCCCCATGAAATTCACACTCATTCGAGATTCTCTTTGATGACTCCTTTTCTGGCCCTTAAGGCCGAGGGGATGTTGGATCTGAGGGTTGTCGACTCTGGGGACTGATCATTTGTTATTCAGCTAAGTGAGGCCTCTTCGGGAGATGATGATGCCAGACCAGAAATGGTGAACGTATCATCATTTCTTGAAAGTCTGTGACGCTGATGAATGCATAGGATGCCGAACCTTATCAGTGGATAGGTCCATACATGTGAGAGGGATTGGGTTATGCAGGAAACCTTGACCTTCAGATCACCCGGTTTTCTCTACCGTTTGAATCTGAGTTATTGGTATCAGTTGGTTCCTATTGTCAGAGTTGTGCTATGGTTCTTGCCAAAGCAAAGCGCCGATTCTTCTCAAGCTACATCACAACAGTTTTGATCCCTTGTTGCATCTTTGCACTTGCATTTGCATCATCATAACATGTTTGCATTTTGACATACATGTTCTGGTATTTCCAAGGATCTTAACTTCGAGACTCGCTGTTGAGCATTAAATCTTTTCCTCGTGGTTCGTCTGTGTAAAACATGAATCGAAGCAGACAAGTTCTTTGGAAATACTCAAACATGACATTCACATTTCATTTGCATAACAGGTGTTCAAGGCTGGGTTGTGTTATCCTGATCCGGTTTTCTCTTCAGAATTTCAGACATCAAGAAGTTGGTCATGGAACAAGTTCAAACAGAGCTGAGGGAAATGCAGAGCCAGATGAGGCAGGTTATAGGGGACATACAAGCGTTACACCTGGATCAGGAAATTCTCTAAGAGAAAAAAACCAGCAGTTGAAGACTCAGGTAGGCTTGATCATGGAAGTGGTAAGGAAGGTGCTTAGAAAAGAAGGTGACCAGGTACCTAAAGCTGCAGTAGAGATGTTCGTTCCACTTTTGTCCATGGAACCTATCCCAAGGCGGGATGTGCCTCGAAGACCTGCTGCACGACCTGAGATCCCAGATTTTCCACGTCAGCAGCTACCTCTTGCTCCCCAAGATAATCTTAAGACTAGGAGGTATGCTCCGAGACTGAAGCAGCCCGACAGAATCTTTGACCAGGTCCCTATGACTTATACTTAGTTACTGCAAGTCTTGCTTCAGCTTCGGTTGGTCGAACTACGGAAGTTATCTCCACTAGCTGGTAAGCCACCACTAGGCTATGATGTAAGGGCCCATTTTGATTTCCATGTCGGGGCACCATGTTGAGAACTGCAAATCTTTTAAGCACGTAGTTCAGGATTTGATCGATTCAAAGGTCGTTAAGTTCGCGCCGGGCGGCACGAGTATAGAAGAGGATCTTATTCCAGGCATTACAGAAAAGGTGGACATTCCTGCTTTCATCCCAAAAACTGCATTGGAACCAGAGGATGCCTTGCAATTTATGACCTCTAAATCTCCATGCCCGCAGCTATTGTCGATTCTGGGGCTAAACCTGAAGATGAGGGCATCTGAGCAAAAGGAGTCCTTGGCATCTCAGAATCAATATCCGGATTTCTTGACCGTTCAGAGTCAACAACCCCTAGGGTCCATGCATCAGACATCATTTCCCTTCTGGAGTCAACGATCATACCGTCGTCCGCTACGTCAGCACACTAGTCAAAGACCAAAGAAGCCAGAAAGGCAGTTCGCTCGGTTGCCCATGTCATACAGTCAGATATTGCCATATTTGTTCAAGGGTGGTCTGATAGTGCCAAAGGAGATTAGCCGGTGATTCCTCCGTATCCGCCAAGTTTTAATGTCAAATCCCGCTGTGAGTACCATGCTGGGGCACAAGGGCATTCAACTGAAAACTGCAAGGTGCTTAAGATCCAGGTTCAGACTTTATTAGACGCCAACAGGTTCTCAATCACACCTCAGGGTATTCAGATTAACGACCTTCCCTCATCTAGCCAGGTGGGCATATCAGTTCATGTTGTGGAAGAGTTCAACGAGAACAAAGGTTCAGAAGCATTTCAGATCGACTTCGACGAGTAATTCTGAAGATGGATGCCTCAGTTGCAAATCAAGTTCGAAAGCCCAGTTCCTAGAAGCTGGAAATCTTCATTTTATCATGTTATTTCTTTGCATTTGTAGTTGCTTTCCTATTTGAATGCAAATCTCATTTGTAAAACTTGTATTGTTTTCAATTGATATGAATAATGAAATGAATATGCATGTTTTGATTTAATCCATTCGTGTTCACTCTATGCTTTCATTTATGTCTAATGCTTGTTTAAGCAGAATCCAGGGGAGGATGACGAAATCGAAAGACGCGTAACCTTCCGATTGTATGCTTTCGTATAAAACCTGTTGATGATGTACATGCATTGTTTCAAATCCCTAAACACCGGAGATATAAGGATGATAATCCCTTGTCAACCCCTTTGAGCCTAGTAGTAGGAGTTGCTTTCTGAAAATGAAAAACCCTCAATCTTAACCCGGGGCAGGGTAGGTGTCAGTTAATTTGACCAAGCGTTCAAATTACAACAGGAGTGTTCCCGTTCGAGGATCAATTGCACCCCTACAGGTCGTGCATAAAAAACCGCAATGGTTATCCATTACCGACCAAGGAGTGAAACAGTCACAATCCCTTTAACAAGTCAGACAAGTCGGTGTCACGCGATTTATTCAAATAAGAAAAAAAGGAATCAGGATAAAAAAAAGCCCGCTAAGTCGAATCTTGAAAACAAGCGACTTAGGCAAAAATTAGGGCACCCCGCTGGAATTCAAAATCAAAAAAAACATAAAAGAGTTAGTCCAGGAAAAATTAGGGGAGAGACAAAAAAGCGAAAAGCGAAAATAATTACAGAAGAAAAATCCTCAAGCAAGAACGAAGTCGTGTGACTTCAGGCATCAAAGACGAAAAGCGAGTGGTTGTCGCTCTAAAATCGTGTGATTTCCTGAACTGTCATTCCTGTCGTTCAACCTTTGGAAGGTGAGCGCTCGTGTCGAGTTAGCTGAACGTAGGATTGGAGAACATCAAAAAGATTGGGTGGGTTAAAATAAATTTTGAGCCTTTATCCTTCCTTTTAACCGTGAACCTGACCATGATACAACCTGAAAAAGTCCTAATTGAAGCAGGTTTGTTTTGAAAGCATACTTCGGTAAAGATCGTATCGAAACTGACTCCTAAAAAAGGGTTTCTCTTACCCCGTTGGTATTTAATGTTGACATTTTGAATAATTAATTCATACGCTTTATGTCGCAAATTTTTTTCTAGTGAACAAAATTGGATTTCAAAACTGTCATATGCATTGCATTTAATATATCTTTTATGCAGAACAATTTGTTTTACTTGCGAGTAAGTGCTTGACAGCAGGAAGATTTCCACAATGGAAAGTTTGATCAGGATAAAATGCAGAATGCCTGAATACTCCGGTAAACTGGGGCAAGCTATATCAGGTGATCACATCATGGGAGTCAGCCATCCAAGAAGTTAGGTAATTTAGGGCAATCAAGTCGAGATTCGATGAATCTATCGCAGCCAAGGGTACTACTCCACAAATCTACCAATGAGGGGCAAAGTAATGGCAAGGCTGGGGCAGGACACCCCGAGAGCACCAAAGTTATCCATATCCCGAAGACGATTAACTTGAAGCACCTCAATGGGGTTCAAAACGCTGAGGCCGTTTATATCAAACCGCCAGTATACAGAGATTTCAGGATCCCTTGCGAGGAATATGTGACGAAGATCCCAGAGGCTGGGACAAAATTGGAAACGAAGGAACCATTCCTCTCCATATTTGCAGAGTTTATCAAAAGTTGTTACAGATTATGGGGCAAGCCATCTCGAGTTCGTTTTAGGGTAAACGTTTTCTGCTCAGGATAAAATGTCCCAGAGATCATTTTGCAAGGTCATAACCCTTGGGGCATCTGTCAGAAATGTATCCTCGTCATATCTTCAGCAGAAGCATATGCAGAGTATTGGGCCCACTTCCCAGCAGGTCAGGATTGGATTTCTTTCCACCAAGCAGAGGTGGGGTCTCCTCAATAGGTTTAGTTGCGGTTCCCCATAGAGTCTGAATATCGGACTGTGAGCATTGATTTCCCTCCCCAGCAGGATGATTCCTTCTCCTCGGCAGTGGTCGGTACATTGTTAATCCCCAGCGAGTGGGTCAAGATCGGATTTCTTCCCACCAAGCAGGTATGGAATCTTCCCCAGCAGTGGGTCAACACGCAGTTTTCTCTAGCAGATTGTCTGTAAGTGTTCAGCTCTCAGTAGTTCAGACCGAGGTCTCCGGCAGAGTTGATTTCCTCGCAGAGTTGTTAGTTCTCCGACAGGTAAGTTTGGTTCCAGTGGTCTGGCAGTCTTTCCTCAGCCCAGTTTGTTGTTCCCCAAGAGAGCCGAATCCTGGAAGGTAGTTCAGGCTATTGTTTGTCTTCTCCAGCAGGTGAGAGTAGTTGAATAGCTGTTGCTATATTTCCCCATCAGAGTTCGTATCTCCAGGAAATTTCTATCTACGAAGGTCGTGCATGGCATCTTTTCCTCAGCAGTTTGTTGTTCATATACCCAATTGAGCAGGTACAGGTTCTCGTAGAACTTTGTTTCCCATCGGAAAAGTCGTCCGAGGCTCGTTTCCCCATGTTAAGTCCAATTGAAATTGGCGTGTTTAACCTCCCCAAAAGGATGATTCCTTCTCCCCGACAGGGTGGTTCTCCCTTCAGTGCTTATTTTGTTGATTTGGTTACGTAGCATTTTTTGCATGCATGCATAGCATCTACCCTAAACGCGTAGCATTTCCATTTTGTATGGAGCATTACGCCATTGTCACACATATGCACGTGAAACATGAGCTAGGTGGGTACCGTTCTTGTGTTCAGGTGTTTCTCCAACGAAGTTACTTGGTTAATTTCGCCGGAATCCTCAGCAGAGTTATTCAGTTAAGTTCTCCAGAACTCCCAAAGCAGAGTTATTGGGTTAAATTTCTCTTCATCCCTCCTTAGATTTGCTTGGTTAAAGCTTCTCTTTGCGGGTGCCTAACAGCAATGTTAGTAGTTACTCATTTAGACGACGTGTATATCTTCAGGTATGCAGTTCACTTTTATTTAGCGAAGGTTTGACAGTGAAGTTAGACGCAGGTATCCCATGGTTGGCCGGGAGGTTATGCCAGACATTTATCAGCATGGAAGACTCTTTTGATTATTTCTGACGATGAAGTCAGATAAGTTACAACTGTCGGATGGTGATGTCAAACACCTATCAGCTTTATGGATTGTCTGACGGTGAGGTCAGATGGTTATCCGTTCGGTGAGTGCTTGATGGTGATGTCGGGTCTATTATCAGCTCCTAACCAATCCGGTTCTTGGATTGGTTGATTGCTTTTAGCGAGGTATGACGATGAGGTCAGGAGGTTCCCAACTCAGTGTTTGTCTGATGGCGATATCAATAGTTTCTCCACAGGGTTTGCCCGACAGCGATGTTAGGGGTGTATTAACGTGATACAACTATGTGGGTTTGGTGGCGATGTCAGATGTGTGTCGGATATCTAGGGTGTTCGGCAATCCTATGAGTATTTGGCAGCGACGTCAGGTGTCTATCAGCTTTCTGTTGGTCGGACGACGATGTTATATATTTATCAGTTTGTTTGTTTGACGGCGATGTTAGACGGCCCTCAGTTTGGAAGACATGACTGTGAGGTCAGACGTGTTCTTGGTAGTGTGTTTATCCGGCGATGAGGTTGGAATGTTATCGATGGAGTTATGACGATGATGTCAAACATTTACCAAGATTGTGGTTCTCCATTTACTTGGCGATGATGTCAGGATGTTATTGGATGATGGTTTTCTCAACGGCAAGGCCAGTGGTTCACCAACTTCGTGTTTTATTTGGCGGTGATGTCAGTAGTTGTTATCAACTTAGTAGAAACCTGGTGACAAGGTCAGGAATGTTATCCCCAACAAAGGATTGACGGTGATGTTAGATGTTTCCCTTCGACTTAAGGTCAATACTTGACGGTGATGTCAGATGGGTCCCTTCGACTTGAGGTTGATACTTGACGGAATTACTTCAGGAAGTTCTCCAGAATCCCCAGCGGAGTCCAAAATTTCCTTTAGACTTGATGAGGAAGTCAGACAGAGATGTCAGGAAGTTCTATCCCTAGCAGGTTTCAGGCAGCGACGCCAAATGTATTTCTTACGAACTTGATGAAGAAGTTTGACAACGACTTGATGACAAAGTCCGGCAATGACAACGATTTTCTTACTGACTTGATGACATAGTCCGGCAGCAACGCCACAAATGTTTCTCAGACTTGATGACCAAGTCCGGCAACAACGCTAAAATTTCCTTTCGAATTGATGACGAAGTCCGGCAGTGATGCCAAACATTCTTACAGACTTGATGATGTAGTCCAACAGCGACTTGACGATAAAGTCCTACAACGACTTGATAACAAAGTCCGACAACGATGTCAGAGATTTCCTTACAGGCTTGATGACGAAGTCCGAGAAATGTTTCTTAGACTTGATGACGAAAGTCCGGCAGCGACGCCAAATTTTTCTTCCAGACTTGATGACAAAGTTCAACAGAAATTTTCTTCCAGACTTGATGACGAAGTTCAATAGAAATTTTCTTCCCGACTTGATGACGAAGTTTGACAGAAATGTTTCTCCGACTTGATGACGAAGTCCGGCAGTGATGTCAAGAAATTCTTCCAATTTGATGCAGAGTACCTGACGGTAAAATCAGCTATCCTTTATCAATGATTGAATAATCAGTGGTTTCTTCCCAATTTGGCATTGAAGCCTGACGACAGTGTCAAATAATCCTTCAAGTGTAGTGTCAAAGATTTGAATTAATAATTCACCAGCGAGTTGTCGTACAACTATCATTTCAGTTTCCAGAGATCTTGCACCAATTAGAGTGCAGTTTATTTCTGCGGTTGGCAAATTTCTGGGTTTGTTGGTATTCAATCGTCTTCCACCTTTATTGTTTGAGAGTTGTTCGCTTCTCATCCAGTCAGGTCCAAGCCGTTTGAATAGGGGCAGCTGTTGCACTCCAAAATTTGCCCAACCTTTTTCTTTACCTAGCTTATGTTTCATTGCATTCATTGTAGCATTAGCATATGTATTGCATTGTCATTTATGCAGGGGATTGAGAGAGATATGCTTACCAAGAGAGGGTTGTCAAGTTGCCAGGCCTAATCAAGGGGATTTATTCAAGCAATCAAGTACTTATTCTCATCCGAGGAAAGTCAAAGTTCTCTCATAGAGCAGATGAATGAATATGGTTCACCTCCTATCTTGGAGGCCATTGAAGACTGTCAGATGATTTTGAGTCCATAATTATGGATAGAGAAGATTATGAGAGCTTATTGGATGCCTCGAGGGTCATTGAGGAGCTTGTGCAAGTCATTATTCAAAGTGCAAGAAGCCACAACCAAAGGTGGTGCAGTTAGGGTTTTCATCTAGTCAACCCCAAGTTAACTGTGTAATTGGAGGAGATTAAGACTCAATTCTAAGAAACTATGATCATGGAATGTTGTGTTGAGACACCTAAGAGATCGTTCCAAGATCAATTCATCAATACTCAAGAGTGTGAGAAGTTACTAAGCTAGGGTCTCTAAGCTTGACAGTGTAAAATCCCCTGTTTAGTGCCCAACTTCAAGACCACATAACTCAAGATACAAGTTTAATCTCATCTTGACTCCAACATGAGACTTGTATAGCATGTTCTTATCTTTATTTTGAGTACTAGAAGTCTTCCATTGGATTTCTAGAACTCAAGATATGAAGTTGGCAAGTTACAGGTCATCAGATGAATGTGATTTTGGTCCTTGAAAGTCAACAAACTTCTAAGACATTTTTGACCTAGAAGGATGTCTCTCCTCACCTTGACCCAAACATGAAAGTTCTTCCTTATGATCTTGGATTTATAAAAATTACTAGAAGTCCTCAATCTGATTTGTGAAGCTCAAGATATGAAGCTTGCAAGGAAGGGGTATTTTGGGGAACTAAGATTATGGGCCACTTTTCATTATAGGTCAATTTCACCACTTTGCACAACTCAAATGGAAATCTTTCCAACTTCAAACTTGCTCCAAATGGGGTCATTTTCATAATCAAACATCAAGGTGTCATTGAATTGACTTGGATGGAAGAATTGGTGAAGGAAAATCCATAAAAAAAGGCATTAAAAGCATAAAAATCAAATAAATTCATGATGAATCTATTTTGGTCATATGTGTGCATATTTTGAGTGCCAAAATCATTCTAACATTAAAGGCAAAATCAGAATTGACATTTGAGGTCATTTCCATGAGCATTTTCCAAATAACTTCAAGCTTAAGCAACATAATCAAATCACACCATTGAGATCCAAGCAAGGGATTAATCCACACCATTGAGTTCCCTACATCACCAGCAACATGAATGAAGCAACTTTGAAGGTTGAAAGCTCTATTTTTGTGAGATTCATGAAGCTCCAAACCAAGAATTTTTGGATTTCAATTTGATCAATGTGGGCTTTAATAGGGCTTTATTATCATCCAAATCCATTCTATATATTGTCAGCAACATGTATAAGCCAAAGAGATGGAGAATTGATGGACGAATAACAGAATTCAGTTGGAGAAATTGAAGGTGCAAGTTGCAATCGAGTTTTGGAATTGAAGCATTCTCAGTCAAAACTAAGAGTTGTAGAAGCTCCATTGAAGGTCACTGATCGTTTATGGGCAGTTTTTGAAGAGCTTCATCATCAATTGAAGACCCAACGGAGGTGCTCCATTAAGTAATCTATCTTACACCATTTCCCTCTATTTATGTGTCCAATGTGTGCCATTTTTATGTATTCTGAATGTATGAACCATGAGGATCGTTTCTGGATAGGTTTGGCTTAATATCTTGAATGTTTAGGAATCTTGGTCTTTCTTGTAGGCTTCGGTTAGGGCTTGTTGTAGGAGATAAATGCAAATAAACATAGGATTCTTGATCTACACGACGAGGCGAGTTGAATGGTGTGAAAAATCCCAAGTTTTGGTGACGTCTTTAGGAGTGCTACAATAACGCGTCGTCGGAGAAGACGACCGGAGCGTGGTGGCTTCGGCGTCTGCGTTTCTCCCTCCAACTCTTGTTTTAATCTTTAGATGATGGCGTGTCATGCTAGGATCCATTGGATTTGTTTGACTGAGGTTAGAAACTGATGGCCACGATTAGTTCTGAGCATTAGTCGACCAATTCTAAGCAAAACGATGCGTTTAGTTAAGTGACTCTAAATGGGATGGGCCTTAGTTTCATATCTGCATCTCCCTCACGCATGAGCCCACATAATCATTTTGTTTTTTTACTAACTGCACCATCATTTTTCCAATTCTTATTTCTATTTTCTTATTTTTTCCATTTTTATTCTATTTCAATTAAATGCATAAAAAATACTTCAATGACTCCAAAAAATATATGAAAAATATTTTTGTGCACTTTGACATGTAATCTAATTTCACAAATTTTTAGATTAATTTTCTAATCATTTTCCAATTTAATTTTGCATTTTCTCTTTAAAAGGTTCTTGTAAATAAGAAAATTGCATACCATCCTTTCTTGATTTTATTTCTTGCTTCCCCTCATCTTACTCCCCATTCCTTTCCTCTTGTCCAACAATCTTAGGATCCTTCTTTTGAGAGCCCAGTTCTTCCTTAGGAAGAACTTAAGGCACTCCTTAAGAAGTTGAGCCTTTGATGGACTCTTGTGTTGATACACATTGAACATAGTGGGTTCCTTTGGTTCTCACTGTGCTTCTCTTCTAATTCCTTATTTTCCTATAATCTTAAGATCCTTCTTGTGAGAGCCTAGTTCTTCCTGTGGAGGAACCAAGTGCATTCCATAAGAAGTTGAGCCTTTGATGGACTCTTGTGTTTTTACACATATTCTCTTTCTCTGTCCTACAATCTTAGGATCCTTCTTGTGAGAGCCCAGTTCTTCCTTTGGTAGAACTAAGGGCATTCCATAAAGAAGTTGAACCTTTGTGGACTCCTGTGTTGATACACATTGAACTTGATGAGTTTAGTTCTCCTTTTACTTTCCCATCATCTTGTTTATCCCCTCCCCTGCATGTTGTTTGATCTGGTGCATTGGGATAGAAGTGCATGTGTAGGCGTTCTCTCTCTTAAGGCTATGTTTGCATTAAAGGTTGAGGTGTCCTCCCTTTGCTTGGTTGTTTCTTTTCCTCTGTGTTTGCTTGTTTGCATTAAAGGTTGAGGTGTCCTCCCTTGTTTGTACTGTTGCATTTCATGTTCATCCATTCACACTTATATTCCATCTGCTTAATGACTTTAGCATTCTATTTCTTCTTTCCATTGACATTTTCCCTTAGGATTCTCATATCCTTGTTCAAGGATGGTGATGATAGACATTAGGGTTGATCCTTTGCATGATAACAAGTAGGATAGATTTCCCTTTCTAAACTCAACTTAGGATCATCTTGCATGATAACTTAGGATCATCTTGCCTCTCAATTATCTAGAGTGTTAGCATATGTCCTTCGGACGATATGCGACACATTCGTTCCTACGTCATAGTGTCTAGTGCAATATGAATTACAAACATTCATTCAAAACACTTCTCTAATAAAAGACTTCAACACAAACATCAAACTTCGTTTTGCCTTGTGGGGTCTTTAATCAGGAAAATCTTTTCAGATAAAAGAGTATTGTTAAGCTTTGGTTCTACCGCAAACAGGCGTCGTCCCTAACTGCTAGAACTGTAGTTTAACCTTACTCAAAACTGTACTCCCTTTGCATTTTGAGTCTGTATTTGCTTGTAAGCTGTTGTACTTTTGAATTAGCAATATTAATGAAATGTTTATGCATGTTTTGATTAAGTCCATTATATTCACTCTTTCTCTTTCCTTTCATTGTTAAAAAAACAAACAAACAAAAGGATTTTTTTCCATCCACCTATCTTTACCAAACTTTTGTTGTTTAAGCAAAGATTATGGAGGATGACAAAAGTATTATATTCATAAATGTTGTTGGTATGTTTTCAATTAAACTTTGTTGATGATGTAAGGCATTGTTTCAATCCCCAAACACCAGAGAAATGAGGATTTAATCCCTATAAGGCTCAAAGTTTATTTTAACCCACCCATTCTCCTTGATATTCCCTAGTCCTATGTTCAGCTAATTCTACCCAAGCGCTCATCTTTCAAAGGTTAGAATGATAGGAGTGATGGTTAAGGAATAAAAAAGTTCTCGGAGTGACAGTCACTCGCTTTTTGTCTTTTGGTGCCTGGAGTCACACGACTTGTTTTTCGTCATTTTTTCTGATTTCCCTATTTTTGCATGGACTGACTCTTTTGAGTTTCTTCTGATTTCAAAGTCCAGCGGGATGCCCTAATTTTTGCCAAAGCCACTTGTTTTCAAGTTATCGACTTAGTGGGCTTCTTATTTTTCTTTTATTCTCTCCTTTTTTTTCCTTTTAGAACAAATCATGTGACACCGGCTGGTCTGACTTGTTGAAGGGATCGCGACTGTTTCACTCCTTGGTCAATAATGGATACCCACTATAGATTTGTTTAGGCATGACCTCTAGAGGTGTGATGGATCCTTAAACGAGAACATTCCTTTTTACAATTTGGACGCTCGGCCAAATTAACTGACACCTACCCTGCCCCAGGTTAAGATTGAGAGTTTTTCATTTTCAGAAAGAAACTCCTCCTACTAAGCTCAAAGGGGTTAACAAGGGATTATCTTCCTTATATCTTCGGTGTTTAGGAATTTGAAATAATGCTTGTACATCATCAGCAGGTTTTATTCAAAAGCATACGATCGGAAGTTTGCGCCTTTCTATTTCGTCATCCTCCCTCGGATTCCGCTTAAACAAGCGTTGGACATTAATAAAACATAAGTGAACACAAATGGATTTAATCAAAAACATGCATATTCATTTCATTATTGTTATCAATTGAAAACAACAAGTTTTACAAATAAGATTTGCACTTAAACAGAAAAGAAACTACAAATACAAAGAAATGACATAATAAAAAGATTGCCAGTTCGGGGAACCGGGCTTTCCAAACTTGATTTGCTGCTGAGCCAGCCACCTTCAGAATTGCTCGTCGAAGTCAGTCTGATACTCTTATGAACATCTACTCTCGGTGAACTCCTCCATACCATGAACTGATACGCCCACATGGTTGGATGATGGAGGATCATTGATCTGGATACCCTGAGGCGTGATTAAGAACATATTGGAGTCCAGCATAGTCTGCACCTTGCTCCTAAGCACCTTACAGTCTTCGGATGAATGCCCATGTGCCCTAGCATGCTACTCACAACGGAAGTTGACATCGAAACCTGGCAGATACGGAGGAATCTCTGGATTAATCTTCTTTGGCACTATCAATCCACCTCTGATCAAGTCCGGCAACAGCCGACTGTACGACATCGGCAACTGAGTGAAATGCCTCTCTAGCTTCCTTGGTCTTCATCGGGCATGCTGATGCGGTTGATGATGGTATGGCCATTGACTTTGGAGGGGAACAGATATCTAATACTCAGAATCAACAGATTGCTGACTCTGAACACTCGAAACGTCTGAAAACTGAATCTGAGGTACCGGAGAACTGACAACTGATTCACTTTCATAAACTGAGATATCTAAGGTGTCTCGAATTCTCCCACTCTTGATTCCTCTCTCAATGCGTTCCCCCATTATCATCAGGTCAGAAAAGTTTGCTGCTCCACTACCGATCATCTTATCAAAGTAATGGCATTGCAAAGTATCCATGAACATGCCAACTAATTCTCTGTCCAGAAGTGGTGGTTGACCACGAGCTGCGAATTCTCTCCATCTCTGCACATATCCTCTGAAGGATTCATTGTCCACCTGAGATGATTCTTGCAACTGTATGCGACTGAGAGCCATGTCGAGATTGTAGTTGTACTGCTTCACAAAGGCATTTTCTAGATCTGACCACAATTGGATGCAACCACTCTCCAATTGCATGTACCAACTCGACGATGCCCCACTCAGACTGTCCTGAAAACAGTGAATCATAAGCTTGTCATTATGGACATGTAAGGTCATTCTTCTGCAGAACATCACCAAATGCTGCTTCGGAAAACTATCCCCTTTGTACTTCTCAAAATTTGGCCTTTTAAACTTCGGAGGCATCACAAGACCAGGCACCAAACACATGCTTGAAGCATTTAGATTAAGATCCTGACCCATCAGGGTATCATGCTTTTCCTCCAATAGACGATATCTTCTCATAAATTCAACAGTTTGTGGGTCCTTAGCCTTAATCTTCGGAACAATCCTTTGAGAATCAGGCACAGAGAAAGTGAAATTCTGATAATCTGTGTCATGGAGAGAAGATGAATCTCTATCTCTGGCAGTGGTATACTCTACAACAAGAATCTGCACAGGCTGGGCTTGAGGAACATTGTTCACTAGAGTCCTCTGAATATTAGCCTCTCCTCTTGTCATAGCTCTCATGGCTTTCATGAGGTGATCTAGCTGATTCTTCATCACTTCAAACTCTGCCCTTGTAACAACCATATTCTGCTCTCCCGAGTTCATGATTCTTCTAGAAGCTAAATCAAGTCCAATGCGGATGTCGGGAAATCTACTACAAAGCGGGTTGGACAAAAGATGGGTAAGCTCTCTGTTCCGGCTGAGGATGGATATGCAAAAATGAGATGTATATGCAATGCAATGCAAAATACTGATGCCAAAAACTTGGGATCAAAGTTTCCACAAAGTTCTAAACAACTACTGCGCTTGCTAACTGGACAAGTTCAAAAGTCCGCTCTGAAGAGAAAACCAAAATGTCGAGTTGGTTAAAAGTCAAAGTTTCCTACATAACCCAATCCCTCTCACAAGTATGGACCTAATCTCTGATAAGGTCTAGAATCCTATGTGGTCATCAGTGTCACCGACTTTCGAGAAACGATAATACATTCATCATTTCTGGTTTGGCATTATAGTCTAATGAAGCGGCCTCACTTAGCTGACTCCCAAGTGATCGGTTTCCAAAGTCGACAGTTTTCAGATCCAACACCCCCTCCCGACTAGCGTACAACACTTATTATCCTTTATTAGATGTTTTGAAGAAGTTTTGAGATGAGAAGACAGAAGACACAACTAAGGGGAAACTAACTCAACCCTAATGTTATCATGGAATGTGCTCCTATGATTGAGATTAAGAGGGAAAAATCCACCCTAATGTTAGCATGCTTGGATTGAACACTTAATGTCTCTCCTACTCCCCAAAGGGACTAGGAATCCTAAGGGATCATGGCAAAGAAAACCAAGTAAAGATAAGATAAATCAATCACAAGTGAATAGGAAGAAAAAGATGCAAACATGAAATGCAACACAATGAAAAGTGGGAGGAAAAAGTGTGGGACAACAGCCACCACAAGCACAACTCGACCAAGTAATGCAAGCAAAGAAAACCATGCAAACGATCATCACTTTGAACCACATCCATAAGCATGCATTCAAGTGGAAAACGAACAACGCGTGTCGAAGAAATCATGATTAACCAATCAAGAACAGCAGCACAATATCCAAAACATCTCCCTCCTAATGCATCATACTGATCCATGAGAATTCGAAGTGAAATGACACCAAAGAAACCTTGAAAAATAGCAAAAGAGGCCTGCTGGAACAGTGTTAATCGGTTAACACCAGGGGTTAACCGATTAACCAGTTGAAATTTTTTGAAAATTTGAATATTCGCACTGGTTAATCGATTAACCAGTTTGCACTACATCTGGTTAACCGATTAACACTGTACCAGAAGCAGAAAACAGCAGCTCAAAAGCACTTTTCAGCAATTAATCACTTCTCCAATAATCCAGATGATCATATAATCAATTATGCACGAATTTAAACTAGAAAATAGTGATCCAACAACATGTAAACACATTAAACAACAAGATCTCAAATCACATGGATCAAAAATAAAAAAAATCAATCAAAAATGAAGATCGACATGATGATTATGCAAATAAGCTCAAAAACGGAACCGGATCTAGAATTTCCAACCTACAAAGTGGAGATTTGCTTTGGTAATTGTTTATTCAACTTCAATTGAGAAGATCCAAGCAAGAAATCTGGAAATCCTTCAAGATCCAAGTGATTACGTGTAGTAGAAATGAAGATCCAACAAAATTAAGCAAGAATAATCCAAATAATCTCCTCTGGATCAACTTCAAAATTCAGATCCACAATAGCACAGAAATTGAATGGAGAATTGTAGATAATAAGGATGAAGGATGAAGGTTTTAGCTCTAGAATTCAATGATTCTAATGGAGAATCAAAGAATTCAAGGTGAGAAGAGCTTTAGTGGAGTTTGGGAGATGGAAAAGTTGAGAGCAAAATTCAAGAGTGTGTGAATTCTGAAAAATGAAATGGAATTATGAGGATTGTGTGTGTGAGGTTTGGAGAAAATCATTTAAATATGCTGTTGGTTAGGATCCAAATGGTGGTTTGGAGTGTGGTTTGTGAAAATTGGTTTGGGATTAGGAGTGGGAATTTGGAGGGAATATGAATTAATTTGAAAATTAATCAAAATTCAAAGTGGTTCTAGATCCTTCCTTTGGTGTAAAATCAATTTCTCAAGTGATCAAAATGGACCCCAAAGTGAATTCTATTGAAACTTCACGTGCATAGGCAAAATTTGCCTTGGTTAATTGGTTAACCATATGGTTTAATCGATTAACACCTTCAAAAATTCAAATTTGACCTGATTTTGACTTGGTTAATCGGTTAACACCTTAAAAATTTGAATTTTGGCGCCTTTTGGAGGGAAATCTGCACATTTGCCCGTTTTCATCCGTTCTAAGCCTTGTTCATCCTCTGAAACTTGCTCTTGAATACTACAACCATGAGAATGCTTGAGATAGCCTGAATGCTGCCTCTTGATATAAAAATAACCTGCAAAATAAAATAAAATCGACCGCTCGATCACTGGGCAAAATAAACGCCGGAGCTTCTGATGCTCGCTGTTTGGTCTTTCACACTAAAGAAAACCCTGAGCCACACAAAAACCTTGATCCCCTGGCTCAAGAACAAATGTTATGACATGAAAAAATGCAAAATGAAAAGAAAACATAAGCCAAGTAAAGAAAGAGGTTGGTCAAATTTTGGGGTACAACAGAAACCTTTGGGCCGACAGTATTTGTCCATATATCGGTCATCAATAGAGGCCGGAATTGTCACCTGTCGATGCGAAGGTAGTCTCACCCTCGCCTGAATATGCAATGCCATGATGAGACACAGAAAAGCGAGGGGACAATTAACTCTCGCCCCCGCTTTCAATCCACTCTCCACCATGGATCGCATCTCATCAGCAATGATCTGGGCCACATCAATCTGGACATTAGTAAGAAAAGAGTGGACCAAATGTGCCACTGGGATCAGCACAGTCGACATGTGTGATTTTGGCTTAATGTTCGTCAAAATCAACAACAACACTAACTGAGGTAAAGGCTTCATGTCTTCTCTATGGTACCGCCTTGGAACCCTAGATGGGTTCAATTCTACAGTTTTACCCTCCATCAATAGCATATCGGAAATCAGATCTGTATTTCTGTGAAGTCTCAGATCTCGATGGTACTCATCAATTTCATCTTTACCTAAGCTAAGCGGTCTTCCAAGTACCCTATTGATGGAATCTCTGTCAAAGCTCACCAGTATGCCTAATACCCTTGTGGTCTAGGTGAATGGCTTATCATCGTTTGGAAGTGTGTTGGCATAGAACTCTCGCACCACCTCTATGTTATAGCTGTCTGTTGGCGTCACCAACACGTCCCATTTCTTGCTATTTATGAGTCCTGCGAAAGTTCTGTATGATCCTTCCAGATGAATTAGGAACCTTTTCTCTGGAAAAATCTTTCACTTTTCCAAAGCGGTGTATCGAGTGGCTTGCTTAGGACCCATAAATCTCTTAGTATCATACTGGATTGGTTGGGGCCGTGAGGTGCTACCGACCTTTCTCTTTTTAGACGCTATTGACCTGGACGCTATCTGTAAACAAAACAAAGGAGAAGAACAAAAACATCCACATAACAGATCAGTCCAGCAATCAGAACAGAAAAACAAAATGTCGTCACGTTCGTTGTGCAAAGACCTGGCGAAAACTCGCCTCAGGTTCGCACTGCGAAGGTGCTAGTGAAGGCTGTGGGTTTTTGAAATTCCCCACTGTTTTTAACCCATAAGCAAGACAATCCAATTTTAATAAAAACAATTCATGAACATCAATATTGGCCATTCTAGGGACAGTTGTAAACACACATGCAACCACAAATTTAACAATTATGTCCTACCCTAGTTCAACCCATCAGGTATGTTCTACTTCAAACTAAAACAACCTAATCAAAGAAGAATTGAGAAAGAGAAACATACCTGGTTGAGGAGCTTGATTAAGGCTGTGAGACAAAATTAGGGTTTGCAAGAGAGAGGCACAATTGTGATGTGAGAGTGGAGTGTGAAAAATGTGAGAGTGAAATGGAGTGACACCTAAAATCTGCAGAACCAACAAACCGGTTTGGGCCCAATTGGGTGGCCCACTGAAATTTAAAATAACATAACCTAATTCGCTCTGTTCGCACTCCAAATGTCCTAGAAAACATGTTCGCTGAGCTCTTCGCACAGCGAAAGTGCTAGCGAACATGACAGGTTTTGGTTTTTTCACTTATCATTTTAGATCATTTTTTTTAGAAAAAGTTCACCACATCAAGCACAACAATTACACAACAAAAAGCAGTAAATACTTACAATGTTGGGGTGCTTCCCAACAAGCGCTTTGTTTAACTTCGTTGGAGCTCGACGGTCCGATGCGATCACGGATCGCAGAAAGGCACAAAGGTGGTGTCCCGCTCGAAATCACCACCTAGGTAAATCTTCAACCTTTGCCCGTTGACTGTCTAATTCTCTTTGGTCTTTATGTCTTTAATAGTAATTGCCCCGTAACTCAAAATGTTACGAATCTGAAACAGACCCGACCACTTGGACTTTAAATTTCCGGGAAACAATCTCAACCTAGAATTGAATAGTAACACCATTTTCCCTACCTCAAACTTTTTGATCACAATCTTCTTGTCATGATACCCTTTTACTCGGTCTTTGTAGATTTTGTTCGATTCATAAGCTCGAAATGTGACAGTTTATATCATAGACTATATTGAAAGGTGTGAGACCAATCGGAGCCTTGAAAGTTGTTCGATAGGCCCACAAGGCGTCGTCAAGCTTGCTTGACCAATCCTTCCTCGAGGTAGACATAGTTGTTTCCAAAATATTTTTAATTTCTCGATCTGATACCTCCGCCTGTCTGTTAGCTTATAGATGGTACAGTGTTGTAACTTTGTGTCGTACACCATACTGTTCCAAAGCTTTTGCTAACTGAGTGTTACAAAAGTGCGATCCTCTGTCACTTATTAACACTCTCGGAGTACCAAAGTGAGAAAATATGTTTTTTTTCAAAAAATTTATTACGGTTTTCCCGTCTGCCTTAACGCTAGCTATGGCTTCCACCCATTTTGAGACGTAGTCAACCGGAATAAGAATGTACTCATTTCTAAACGACGATGGGAATGGACCAACAAAATCAATTCCCCAACAATCGAAAACCTCGACTTCTATCATGCTTTGCAGTGGCATTTCATTTTGTTGCGATATTCCACTAATTCTCTGACATTTGTCACAACTTTTTGTGTGCGCATGCCCATCTTTGAATAAGGACGGCCAATAAAATCCCGATTGGAAGACTTTAGCAGCCGTTCTTGTGTTGTTAAAATGGTCTCCATACGGAGAGTTGTGACAATGCCACAGGATGTCTTTGGCTTCCTCCTCAGATACACATCTCCTTAAAATGTTGTCGATACCAAGTTTGAAAAGACAAGGCTCATCCCACACAAAGTACTTGGCGTCAGACAAATTTTTTTTTCTCTGGTGACTAGTTAGACCTTCCGGCATTAATCTGGTGGCTTTGTGGTTAGCCATGTCAGCGAACCAAGGTCTAACCTTCAACATATACAAGTTTTCATCAGGGAACTCTTCCCTCACCTCATGCTCATGTTTTGTGACTTCATCATTCACAAGTCGGGACAAGTGATCCGCTACCAAATTCTCGGATCCTTTTTTATCACGAATTTCAAGACCAAATTCTTGTAATAAAAGAATCCAATGAATTAGCCGTTGCTTGGAATCCGGCTTGGTAAGCAGATCCGATCAAATAAGACCTAAATTTTTCTAATGCGTACATTATTGCAAGCAATTCCTTTTCAGTTGTTGCATAATTAATTTGAGCATCGTTAATAACCTTGCTCGCATAGTGTATCACATGGAAATTTTTGGTTTTTCTTTGGCCTAACACTGCACCATCCGCATAATCGCTCGCATCGCACATGAGTTCAAAATCATTTTTCCATTTCGGTGCGACAATTATGGGTGCAGTTATTAGGATTTGTTTCAAAGAATAAAAAATTGTCATACAAGAATCATCAAAAAGAAAAGACTTATCTTTATTGAGCAGGTTGCTCAATGGTTTCACTATCTTCGCAAAGTCTTTGATGAATCTTCGGTAGAATCTTGCATGACCAAGAAAAATTCTAATTCCCTTCACAACCAGAGGTGGCGGCAACTTTTCAATCACTTCCACTTTAGCGTTATCAATGCCTTCCGTAACCATGAAGTTGCATTTCTCCCAATTAAGCACCAAATTAGTATCCACACACCTCTCCAAGACAACGTCAAGATTTTTCAGACAAAGATCAAATGACGATTCAAAAACTCAGAAATCATCCATAAACACCTCGATCATCTTCTCAATCAAGCTCGAGAATATAGCTTGCATACACCTTTGAAAAGTCGTCGGTACATTACACAAACCAAACGACATCCTCCTATAAGCAAAGATTCTGAAAGGACAAGTGAAAGTTATTTTTTCATGATCCTTGAGGATGACAATAATTTGATTATACCCTGAGTATCCATCCAAAAAGCAATAATATTCTTGATCAGAAATTCTCTCGAGCATTTGATCCATGAAAGGAAGAGGGAAGTGATCTTTTCTTTTAGCTTGATTGAGCCTACGGTAGTCGATACACATCCTCCATCCTGTTATAGTTTTTGTTGGAATCAACTCATTCTTCTCATTACGGACAACCGTCATTCCACCTTTCTTAGGTACCACTTGAACTGAACTAACCCACAAACTATCAAAAATAGGATAAATCATGCCGGCATCCAACATTTTGACAACTTCTTTCCTCACCACTTCTTTCATAGTAAGATTCAATCTTCTTTGTGGTTGAGCTACCGGCTTGAAATCTTCCTCCATGAATATTCGATGCATACAATAGGAAGCACTTATACCTTTCAAGTCGGAAAGAGTCCAATCCATTGCCTCTTGATTTTTCTTCAAAACAATAATTAATTTCCTTTCTTCCTCCATGGTTAGATCCGAACTAATGATCACCAACTTTTTTTTCTCTTCATCAAGGAAAACATACTTAAGATGAGATGGTAACAACTTCAACTCAAGTTTGACTTCCTCATTGTTCTCTTTTTTCAAAATTTCCACCCTTTCTTTCAAAGGTGGAATTTCCTCTAATTCTTCAAGCTCCCACAAACACTTTTCAATCTCTCTTTCTTCTTCTACATTGACTTCCGAAAGAGCATTGGTAAGAACTTATGGTAATGGTGTGGGAACTTACAACAACTCCTTGACTTCTTCGATCGCCACTTCCGTTGCATCAATTCTAAAACAATCGTTTTTTCCTTTGAAAGCTTCATGGCTTCAAAAAGATTAAAATAAATCTCCTCATTTAGAACTCTGACCTTCATTAAACCATCATCCGTATCAACCGCCATGCGCGCGGTCTTCATAAAAGGTCGACCAAGAATCAAGGGAGAGTCTTCATCTTCTTCCATATCAATTACCACAAAGTCAATTGGAAACAAAAATTTGTCAACCTTTACCAACAGATCTTTGGCTACACCATGAGGGCGAGTGGTAGATTTGTCGGCAAGTTGCAATGTCATTTAAGTAGACTCCAACTCCATGTATCCCAACCGCTTCACAATAGATAAGGGTATCAAATTGATACTAGAGCCCAAATTGATCAACCCCTTGCCAATCTAAGTATTTCCAATTGTGATGGGCAAAGTGACTCGTCCCGGATCACATTCTTTTCTCGGGAGAGCACGTTGAATGATTTCGCTACAACTAGCATCCACCATGATAGTTTCTTGATCTATATACCTCTTCTTGTTCGTAAGGATGTCCTTCATGAATTTCGCATGCTTGGGCATTTGTTCCAATGCTTCGGAGAATGGAATATTTATTTGCAATTGCTTGAATATATCCATAGATCGAGCATAGTATCTCGCATTATCTTTCCGTGTCGGAGCATGTGGATAAGGAAAATTTTGAATCGGGATAGTGCTCATATGCTCCATCCTTGATGGTGCACTTTAAGTTTGTGGAGGTTGAGCGTAATTTTGATATTATTGACGATTTGAAGTTCCGGCTTCTTGCGGTTTCTAAGGTTGTTGGTACCCTTGATTTGGTCTTTGATAACCTTAATTTGCTTGTCGATAAGGTGGTCTTTGTTGGTATCCCTAATTTTGATTTCCGGGCATAGTTGAATTCTTCCAATACCGGAGGATAATACCCGGTATGATGGTCACCTTTACACAGTTTGCAACTTGCCACTTGACCTTTGGTAGAAACTTCTTGCATTTCTTTGATTTGTTGTGGAAGTTTCGACATTTGTTGCGTTAAAAGCTCCACTTGTTGTGAAAGAAGTTTGTTTTGAGCAAGAATAACATCATTAGTACCTAACTCTAGCACGCCTGATTTTCGTTGAGCTACTCCACGGTTATGATTTCCTTGGTGATCATTAAGTGCCATCTTGTCAATAATTGTTATTGCATCTTCGACGCTTTTAGACATTAAAGAACCCTCCGTTGTAGTATCTAACAAGGTTTTGTGAACCGAGAGGAGACCATTGAGGAAAATGTGAACTTGTGTAAGTTCATCAAAACCGTGTCCTTTGCATTTCCTCAACATAGACTTGAATCTCCCCCAAGCTTCATTGAGGGATTCATTTCCTCCTTGTGAAAACATAACCATCACAGTTTTTGCTTCCATGAAACGATTATATGGGAAGAACCGTTCAAGAAACTTATCTTCCAATAAATTCCAATATGTCATAATTGTCGTAGACTGATCAAGATACCATTCCTTCACTTTCCCAATCAAAGAATAAGGAAATAGCCTCCTGAACAATGACTATTTATCAGCTTCTGTTGCTCCCGTTGCACCTGCAATCTCACAGAATATGGTAAGATGTGTAAACGGATCCTCATGATCTAACCCCGTGAAAGGATTTTAATAAATGAATGCAAGGATTCCCGTTTTCATCTCGGCTTGCCTTCCATTTTGGAGATTACGCGCAAACTAAGCGTTGTGTCTTGGACTGTTTGTATACGGAACTAAAACTGGAGGTGGTGGTGGTGCTGCCATAATTGGTGAATTAGGTGGAGTGGATGAAGAAGATTATTCGTTCTCTTGTATTTCAATAGCTTGTTGCCATCTTCGCCTTGTGCGACTATTGGTACGGCGAGCAGTTCTCTCAATCTCAAGATCGAAAAGAAGGTTTTCAGGCTGAACCTGTCCTCGAATAAACGACATCTGCACACGAACTAAACAGATTAAAAAGCACAAAGAATTACAAAGATAAGAGATTCACAATACAAAAATCTTAAAATCACTAAACTATTGCAATGCATGCAATATTCTACTAACAATCCCCAGGAACGACGCCAATTTGTTAGAAAATATTTTGCGGTAGTGTTTTATTGTATCCACGGTGTCGCAACTGCGAAAAACAACCGGCGGAAAACAGAAGAGTCGTCACTTTCGTTATTTATCACACAGAGGGGGAAAAGGAACGATCGGAAAAACCTGACGAAAAAGGGAAAGACAAGGTCATCGCAACCATGTCAGGATTCGGGAGTCGGTTACGCAAGGGGAAGGTATTAGCACCCCTCACGTCCATCGTACTCGACGGGATCCATGCATTGTTGTCTATCTAAAAGGGTGATTAATCTATCTAGCTAAAGGCCCAGGGATAAAAGAAAAAGAAAAGAGAAGTGACTCGGCAGAGCATCGCCGCTTTGTGCCTACGTACTCCCTCGTGCAATGGGAAAGTCAGAGTCAACGTAGTTCGACTAACTACGGGTAAAAGGGGGAAGGTTTCTCGCCAAGACATTGCGTCTTGTGCCTACGTACTTTCATCTGGTATGAAAGATTAGAGCAAACGTAGTTCAGGCTAAAAGGACCACAGGTTGGTTCAAAAGTTTTTTAGGCCCGAGTAGGGTTAACTAGTAGTTCTAGTAGTTGGTGTATGCAACTCGACCATAGGAGACTTAGGCGTTACCATTTGCGCTAGAACTAGAAGTTAATGACACTCCTTTTATCTGAAAAGATTTTCCTGATTAAGATCCCGAGGGATGAAAAAGGTTTGAAGTGTTTTTGTGTTTTTTAGAGAAGAATTGTTTTGAATTTGATTTGTAACTCATGTCGCACTAGAGACTATGACCTAAGAGCGAATGCGTCGTATATCACCCAAAGGGTGTACACTAAACACTCTAGGTCATTGAGAGGAGGCCCCTCAATCACCACTTCTCAAGTAGCTTAAGGCTCATAGCGTGCTACACTTGTCATTCTTTATTAGATGTTTTATGAATGTTTGAAGATGAGAAGAGAAGAAAGGACACTAATGGGAGACTAATCAATCCTAAAAGTTATCATGCAAAGTGGACTTAAAGTTGAGTTTAAAAGGGAGATACCTAATTTTATCATGCATGTTTAGAATCCTAATGTCTATCATAACCTCTCTTGAACAAGAGATATTAGAAACCCTAAGGGAAGAAAGACAAAAGAAGAAGAAGAAACAACAAAAGAAACATGAAAATGAAAGAATGCACAAGTAGAATGAAAGTGGGAGGAAAATAGTGTGGGGAAGTAGCCTCCACAAGCTCATCTAAACCAATCATGCATATTGAAATGCAAGAAATGAAAATAAAAAGAAGAGCACAAGAAGAAACCAACCAAACAAAAACAAATCACACAAAGATGCACCAAAAATGGGATGAAATGACCTAAGTCAAACAACATCAACCACACCACCAAAACTAAACCAAATGAAAGGAAAAGGAAGCTCAACATAAAAGTGAGGATGGGAGGCTATATGAGGACAGCAAGGACCTCATATCATCCCCTCAACCATAAGCATCACCCATCAAAAGCAAAGAAGCACCAAAAGTGTCCTCAAGGATTCATCATTCTAGGTATGCTTCAAATACCTCCAAAGGAGGGACCAAGCCACCTTAAATGACACTCCAAGGTCATTGGACAGAAGGTAAAGATGAAGAGGAAATCTCAAAAGCAAGAGCAAAACACAACAAAAAGAAATACAAACAAAAACATAAAGGAATGCAAGCAAACTTCATATTGAAACCCTAATTGAAAGCTCAAAAGGAAACAAACAAATGAACAAGGAAGAAACAATATCATGACCTAAAATTGAACAAACATCATCCTCAACATGTTAGCAACATGAAACAAGAGGCATTGAGAGCTCAAAGGATCCAAAAATGTCATATTCAAGTCAAACTAGGTCAAGGTGCATGTGTGAACCTCCCTTAGAGGTAACTTGACTTGCAAGTTACCTCAAAATTAGGAAAATGGTTCAAAAATTACCAAATAAAATGCACCAAGAAGCTAAAAAAGTTGGAAAATAGAAGCCAAAAGCTCAAAGCAAATATCCCCTCAAAGCACCATCAAAAGAAAATAATATTCAAGATATACCACTTTGAAATGGGAGAATCGGGGTTCAAAAGAAAAGCACCAAAAGTCAATCCTAAAGTCAACCAACCAGAGGCAAAATGGTCCTCAAAAATTGATCAACTCATCATGGGTATGAGGATCAATTTTCATTCATTGGACCCAAAGGAAATGAGAGAAACAAATAAAAGATCAAACAATGTCACAATTTAATCCACTTAAAACAATTCCAATGTTCAATTCCTTTTTTAATTGAAAATAAAATCAAAAAATCAAATAAAAATATCCTAAAAATAAAGGACATCTCAAAGTCTCTAAGAAATATTTTTGTTTAATTTTAGGAACATTGGAACTATTTTAAAAGAATTAAATTCAAACAGAAAGCAAAACAAAATAAAAAAAGAAATTAAAAAGAAAATAAACAAAAGCACGATGCCAATAGTAATCCAAAGCAGTTCAAATCCACACTGGGCCCAAAAGGGGGGCGCGAATAGAAAGCAAGGCCCAATTCCAATAGCGAATAAAACAAAACTGAAAATAAATCTGGTGATTGTGTGTGAAGTGGTCACAAGAGCACACAGTGGAAAGCAGTCTGAAACGCTTGATCAGAAAGTATTACAATCAAGAGGCTGCTAGCATGCCAGCTTAATTAATGAAAATTCAAACGTAATTATGTGCAACGAGTCAACAGAGGTGTAGTGTAGGTCTTATGCTCAACCGTGCGTGTGAAAAGTATGCAAATCGTGAGGCAAACAACATGACACATCATCATCCTCAACCTTCAGCAAGGGAGGGAAACCAGGTGGTGGCCGGATCCACCTCCGATCATCTTCTCCAAAATTCCGGCCACCGTGCACAGTAACAGCAACAACACAAGTAGCTACACTGAACCAAATTCAACAAAATTCATATGCAAATTCATTTTCAAATCATGAGGAATCCAAATCCAATGTCCATTTCCATTAATTATGCACAACCAGAGCAATTCGAAGCAAATCAAGTTGGATCCACAAATCAAAAGTTCACAAACATCATTCAATTTTGTCTAGAAATCATCTACATGCTATGTAGATCACAAATCAAGCAATAATTAAGCATGAAGCCTCAAGAACAGATCACACCAAGTCAAAACAGTTTGGAGCTCATAACATCAACCATCACAAATGCCAATTCGTTTTAGTGATTAATGATCTACATGCTTCCTACGTCTCAAATATGTAAAAATGGCAAGGAATCATGGAGTAAACAGAGAGATATGGTGAAATGAAGAATACCTAGTGGAGAGCTTCCACTGAGCGTGATTCTTTGATGAAGCTTAAAGAAAACTATCCAGAAACGTTCCACAAACTTCAGAGAAGCTTTTGCAATCCTCAATTTTGCTTGAAAGGAAGTAGATCTCAGAATTCGAAATTCAAATTTGCTTCACTTTTTCAAAGTTGCTTTTGCTCCAATTCAACATAAAAACGAGTTCTGAGCATTCGTGAATGATGGAAATGCTTTATATGTTGGATTGTGATAGAAAGAAAGCCCAATGGCAGTCCCTAAAGCCCAAATGCAAATTCATGGAATTTGAGTTTTGGAGCTTGGCCATGTGCACGAATTTCCCTCCAACTTGCCTCCAAAATGCCTCAAATCACTTGCTGGTAATGTGAGGAGTATGAATGGCTGTGATTTAATCCTTGTTTGATCTTAATGGTTGATATTGATTGTGTAACTTAAGCTTGAAGCAAGCTTGAAAATGGCACATCAAAACTCACCAAATTCAAATTCTAAAATTGCCATTGTGTTTGAAATATGTTTTGCACTCAAAATATGTACTCACTTGCATAAAAATGATCCAAAATGAAATAGTTTCAATTTTCTCATTTTAAGGCTTTTTCCATGAAAATCACTTTAGGAATTCACCATTCCAAGCCAAATTCATGACTTCTTAATGCTTGGTTGAACAATTGACACCATTTGGAGCACATTTGGTGTTGGAAAAATCTCCATTTGAGGTGTGCAAGTTGGTGAAATGGACCTATAATTTTATGACCTATAATCTCACTTTCCCAAAATACCCCTGACTTGCAAACCTCTTAACTTGAGTTCTACAAATCAGATGAAAGACTTCTAGTACTCAAAAGAATGCTAAGACCATGAGGAACAAATTTCATGTTCACCAAAAGTTGAGGAGAAACATCCTTCTAGGTCAAAAATGGCTTGGAAGTTGGTTGACTTTGGTTGACCAAAATCACATTCATCTGAGAACCTGTAACTTGTCAGCATCATAACTTGAGTTCTAGAAATCAGATGAATGACTTCTAGTACTCAAACGAAAGCTAAGAACATGCTCTACAAGTTTCATGTTGGTCAAAAGTTGAGATGAGACTTGTATCGTGAGATAGGTGGTCTTGAAGTTGGGGACTAAATAGGGGATTTTACACTGAGAACCCTAATTTAGTAACTTCTCACACTCTTAATTCTTGATGAATTGATCTTGAAATGATATATTGGACATCTCAACAAACATCCCATGACCATAGAGACTTGGAATTGAGTTTTAATTTCCTTCAATTTCACATTTAACTGAGGATTAACCAGATGAAAACCCTAGACGCAACATTCTTGACTGTGGCTTCTTCCACATCACACAACAACTTGAATAAGCTCCAACATGGCTCTCAAAGCACTCAATGAGCTCTTTTAACATCCCATATCCATAATCATGAATTCACAATCCTCTTATGATCTTTAACTGGTCTCCAAGTTAGGAGCTGACCCACATACATCCATCCTTTCACAAGACTATTGACCACTTCTAGATGACCTGATAATCATTCAAACTTGAGTAACACCCCTTGCTTAGGCTCAACATTCTGAGTAGACTCCTCTTGCTAGGCACAACCTCTTGATTCCCTGTTCAAAGAAAAATTCTATGCAATGAAAATACTAGAAAGAAATGAAATGAAACAATAAACCAAGTTATGAAAAGGTTGCGCAAATTTTGGGGTACAACTGCTGCCCCTATTCAAACGACTTGGACCTGAATGAGTGAAAAGCGAATGGCTTTCACACAATCAAGGTAAAAGACGTTTGAATACCAAAGAACCCGGAAATTTTCCAACCGTAGAAAATAAAACTGCAAATAAGAATCTCTGGAGATAACTGCTCTGATTACAAACATACTCCGCTGGGGAAAAGAGAAACTTAACAAGTAACTCTGCTTGGGGAAAAGAGAAACTTAACAAGTAACTCTGCTTGGGGAAAACCATGAAATAGGGGAATACTTCAAATTGCCGGAATCTGGATATTCAACGAACAAAATGAATCAATGAAATTTGTCGGAGTCTGAACGCTCAACGTTATAGCCGGAGCCTGAATACTCAACGTAAGATTGACCGGAGCCTGAATACTCAATGTACCAAAGGATATATCATTTGCAAATTCACCAGAGCCTGGATACTCAACGGAGAAGCCGGAGCCTGGATACTCAACGGACCAAGAAGTACACCATAAACTGGAATTTTATCGGAGCCTGGATACTCAACGAAACTGGAATCACGGAAAATTTGTCGGAGTTGGAATACTCAACGCACAAGAGAAGTTACCACTTATTGGAACTCGGCTGGAGTCTGGATACTCAATGTAATAAATCGGAGCCTGAACGCTCAACGAAAATAAACTGGAGCCTGGATGTTCAACGAAATTGACCGCAGCCTGGATACTCAACGGACGAAAGAGATCATCGTCATACGAAAATTTACCGGAGCCTGGATACTCAACGGAAAATTGACCGGAGCCTGGATACTCGACGGACAAAACAAAATACCACAAATCGGAAATTCACCGGAATCTGGATATTCAACGGAGAAGGAATACTACCACAAAACTTACCAAGGTCTAGATACCCAACTGACTTTACCGGAGTCTGGATACTCAACGAAAAAAGAAATGCTTCACAAATGGAACATTCACTGGAGTATGGATACTCAACGGAGAAACCGGAGCCTGAATGCTCAACGAAGGTTGACCAAAGCCTGGATACTCGACGGATGAAGGGAAAATATCACAACTATACCGATTAAAAACTGGACACCACACCGTCCTCACCGGAAAACACAATAATATCAATCACCATGATCTGGATACCATAACCATCTTTACCGGAGTCTGGATACTCGACGAAAAAAGGAAAACCCCATCAACTAGGAAAGGACCGGAGTATGGACACTCAACGGACAAAAGAATTCATCATAAATGCTTATCATGATCCTCTGAGATCCGAAGATACTGCTGGGCAATAACATGAGATGGGGTCTAGATACCACGCGGGCTAAGATAAATCACATGGTCTGGATACCAAGGGAAAAGATCAAACCTCTGATGATACACCTGAAACCAAGAGATAACAACCTGGCTTATGTTTCATATGCATATGTTTGAAAATGACGTAATGCTCCATACAAAATGGAAATGCTACACATTTGGGTAGATGATATGCACGCATGCAGATGCAATAAAACTGAATCAGCAAAATAAATGTCGGAGATACAGAAAACACCATGCTGGGGCAAGAAAATAACCCTGTTGAAAGAATCAACGATTCTGCCGGAGATAGAGCACAAACTTGCTCATGCCAATAACAATGGACTTATGCACTGGGGATAGAAGTACGAACTTCACTGACTGGGGAAGTAGATTCAGGCTGGGAATAAGACAAACTTCATCCATACCTTTTTGCCCCAAGGGTAACGACCCTGCAACACTGAATAAATAGACAAGATATCCTACGCAATCGGAACCATCTTAGTCATCATTCGTGACATTGTTCAATTAATTCAAAGTTTTAACAATTATTGGCCAAAGCTTGCAAGTTTATGTAAGTGCAAGTTCATCAAAACATTGGGTGTTTTCACAAACAAAACAGTAAGAGTTAAAACAAAGCACACATATCAAGTACTGAGTAGTATATGTTTATTGATAAATGGCCTGTAAATATGCAAAGTTTTACAACAGATGCAACTCCTGAAAAGAGGAAGTTGCGCAAAAACAAATACAGATATGTACACGAAAATATACAAAAGTGTACAAAAATGTCGGCAATGTGGCACAGACAAACACCATGAGCTGATCCCTCTATGACTCGCCTGACTTTGATGCTTTCTCGATGCTTCATCTTCAGAAGAGATTGATTCGGATAAACAGCCCTCAAGTTCTCCCAATCCACTAAGCAATGAAGTTCCAATGCAGACCGCAGTCATTTGCTTTTTCAATCTCTAACTTTTGCCTGAACCGCCCTTTCGGGTTTTCGATTCAACGGGATACCTATTTTTGCCAAAGTCGCCTTTTCAGGTTTTTGACTTTGCGGGTTTACATCTTTTCATTTTTTATCCCTAATTTTTGCCCGAACCTATTTTTCCTTTTTTATGGTTCGCCAGGATGCCCTATTTTTGCCTGGACTTTTCTTTTTGTGTCCAGCGGGTCTCTTTTAAGCAAAGTATTTTTTAACTGTGTCTGCGTTCACAGGGGATGTGAAATCCTCACCATCCATGGTGGCTAACAACAAGGCTCCTCCGGAGAAGACCTTTCGAACAACATATGGACCTTCATAATTGGGAGTCCATTTGCCCTTGTGATCTGATTATGGTGGGAGAATCTTTTTCAGCACAAGATTGCCCGTCTGAAAGCTTCGAGGGCGCACCTTTTTGTCGTAAGCTTTCTTCATTCGGCTCTGATACAACCGACCATATGCAATTGATGTTAGCCTCTTCTCGTCCATCAGGCTAAGCTGATTCAATCTGTTCTTTATCCATTCCGCCTCATCAAGCTTGACATCGACCAGAACTCTTAAAGAAGGAATCTCGACCTCCAATGGTAGGACAACTTCCATACCATATACCAGCGAGAAAGGAGTTGCCCCGGTTGATGTACGTACCGTCGTACGAAAACCGTGAAGAGCAAATGGCAACATCTCATGCCAATCTTTGTAAGTGACAACCATCTTTTGCACTATCTTCTTGATATTCTTATTGGCCGCCTCAACAGCGCCATTCATCTTCGGCCGATAGGGCGATGAGTTGTGATGCTCAATCTTGAAGTTCTGGCATAACTCCTTCATCATCTTATTTTTCAGATTCGAACCATTATCAGTAATGATCTGCTCGGGTATTCCATATCTGCAAATGATGTCCTTCTTTATGAATTGGGCTACGACTTGCTTTGTGACATTGGCGTACAAGGCTGCTTCAACCCATTTGGTGAAGTAATCGATGGCAACCAAGATGAAATGATGACCGTTGGAAGCGGTTGGCTCAATCTTGACAATCATATCAATGCCCCACATGGAGAAAGGCCATGGGGATGCCATAACATTCAATGGGCACGTCGGTACATGTATCTTATCTGCATAAATCTGGCATTTATGGCATTTCTTCGCAAATTTGAAACAATCTGACTCCATAGTTAGCCAATAATACCCTGCTCGTAAGAGTTTCCGAGACATGGCATGTCCGCCAGCATGTGTATCGAAAGTACCCTCGTGGACTTCTTCCATAAGCAACGTTGCTTCTTTTTCATCCGCACATCTCAACAGCACTAAAGCATGGTTCCTTCTGTAAAGCACACCATCTAGGTTTAGATAAAAGTTGCCAGACAACCTCCTCAGCGTCTTCCTGTCCTGAGCCAAAGCCCCTGGTGGATACTCTTGCTTCTTGAGGAAGTTCTGTATATCGTAAAACCATGGTTTGCCATTAGCAGCCTCTTCAATGGCGAATACGAAAGCGGGTCTGTCCAAGCGAGAAATGACTATTCTCGGAGCATCATTCCAGAAATTCACTTTGTACATCGAAGATAGCGTTGCCAAAGCATCGACCATCTGATTCTCGGCTCATGGTACATGGTGAAAATCTACCCGATCGAGGAATGGTAACAATCTCCCTGCATAATCTCTATAAGGAATTAGATTCGGTTGACGAGTTTCCCACTCTCCCATGATTTGATTAACCACTAGCGCTGAATCGCCATATACATCCAAATTCTTGATTCTCAAATCAATAGTCTCTTCCAGACCCATGATACATGCTTCGTACTCAGCTTCATTGTTAGTGCAAGGGAATGTCAACCTGGCAGTGAACGTGATATGAGTACCATGAGGAGTTGTAATAATGGCCCCGATTCCACTACCATAGGAGTTGACAGCACCGTCGAATATCATTTGCCACTGAGAATCCTTCTCTGGACCTTCACCGTGTAATGGTTCTTCACAATATTTCGCTTTGAGGAACATGATATCCTCGTCAGGAAATTCAAACTTCATTGGTTGATAATCTTCGATTGGCTGCTCAGCCCGGTATTCTAACAGAACACTTCCTTTGATGGATTTCTGAGAAACATATTGTATATCGTACTCTGTCAGTACCATCTTCCACCTGGCAATTCTTCCTGAAAGTGCTTGCTTCTCGAAGACATACTTAATCGGATCCATCTTCGAAATCAGCATGGTTGTGTGATTGAGCATATATTGTCTCAAACATTTGGCAGCCCAAGCAAGTGCGCAACACGTTTTTTCGAGCATTGAGTAACGAGACTCACAATCTGTGAACTTTTTACTCAAATAATAAATCGCATGCTCTTTCCTTCCAGTCTCTTCGTGTTGACCGAGAATACAACCCATACTATTCTCAAGAACCGTTAAGTACATGATTAAAGGCCTTCCAGCTACAAGGGGTATCAATATCGGAGGCTCCTACAAGTATTCTTTTATCTTATCAAATGCTTTTTGACAATTTTCATTCCAGACAACCGCCTGATCTTTCTTTAACAATTTAAACATTGGTTCACACGTGGCTGTGAGATGAGATATGAACCGAGCAATGTAGTTCAATCTCCCTAGGAAACCACAGACCTCCTTTTCTGTTTTCGGCGCTGGCATGTCTTGTATGGCTTTTATCTTTGCAGGATCGACCTCGATTCCTTTTTCACTGACAATAAACCCTAATAACTTTCCAGACCGAACTCCAAAAGTGCACTTATTTGGACTTCCTCTTTGATTTTTACAGCCATATTTGGTCTTGTCCTTCTAACCTTCTGCTTGACTGGCGGACATTCTTCACGCAATGGCAAGCGATGAACCACTATGTCGGTGTCAAGCCCGGGCATATCTTCGTACGACAAAGC
The DNA here is from genome assembly GCA_963859935.3 of Lathyrus sativus. NCBI lineage: Eukaryota > Viridiplantae > Streptophyta > Magnoliopsida > Fabales > Fabaceae > Lathyrus > Lathyrus sativus. The sequence continues at coordinate 140,160,126 of OZ012741.1, read as the reverse complement.
AAAGTTGTCACTATACTCTTGAAGCATCTCGATCAGTCTTTGCTTGATGTCACTCTATAGCGCAGCCCCTATCCGAACATTTCTGACAACTTCTTCAGAACACAGATTAATAACCTCGATTTCCTCCTAATGAGGCATAATGATCTTCTCTTCTTGTTTCAAGAATCTAGCTAGCTCTTCAGGAAGGTCTTCATCCTCATCAATCTCTTCTTCAGCTTGATATATCGGTTGATCGAAGTCGAAGCGAGTCATTGGAGGTTCTGAATCAGTGTCATCTGCAATAGGAATCCTGCAATAAAAATGGTTAAATGTTTCAAACAATATGCAAACAAGTATAAACCACATTGCCATTTCATTGTGAAAAATAAAAATAAGAAAAATAGAGATCACAAAATTTGAACGAGAAAACGCCCTTTGATTAATCGATAAGCAATATTCAGACATAAACAAATAAGGCCCTGATATAAAATACCACTATGCTCCAGGTAGAACATAGGGTAGTACAATAATTGGAAAAACAAAGCATTACTGTTCTGTCGTCACTTGAATGAATTCTTCAATTGACCAGTTGCGCAGGCTCTGTCCCGGGATACACGGCTTGATCCAGGCATCCATATCATGATCACTGTCTCCGTCTTCGTCAGATACATCATTGACTCTCTCAAAGATGACTCCTCCCTGGGTGAACTGCACAGGCCCTTTATAGCGCGGCGCGCTCTGCGAGGATGAAGGAGAGGAGAGTGACGGTCGATACCCTAAACCAAATTTGTCTTGCTTGTGGGGAATCTCCAATACTTAGCCCCATCCCTGCACTGCCCTAGTCTGTACCACTGCTTGAGCTTCTTTAAACAAGGACATAGCCACTTCCTACACCTTGCTCACAACAAGAGACTTGTCTTTAATCTTGACCGCTTTGAAGGCCTGGCAAAGAGTTTCATGGATCTCTCTGTCCAATTCAACATACTTAAAGGATGATAAATGGCTGATCATGATATCCTCCTCCCCGCATACCGTAACAACGCTACCACCAACCATGTATTTCAGCTTTTGATGCAGCGTGGAGGTTACAGCTCCCGCTGAATGAATCCATGGATGGCCTAGAAAACAACTGTAGGCCAACTAGATTTCCATGATGTATAACACTGCATCAAAGACTTCAGGTCCAACCTGAATAGGGAAAGTTACCTCCCCAAACACAGATCTTCGGGTTCCGTCAAACGCACGCACCACCAAATCACTTGGCGTGCAAATCAACCCCTGCATATCTAACTTTATTAGGGCCTTCTTCGGAAGCATGTTTAAGGACGATCCCATATCCACAAGCACGTGGGACATGACAGTCCCTCGGCATTCTAAAGATATGTGCAGCGCACAATTATGATTTCTGCCTCTTGGCGTCAAATCCATGTCTGTAAAGCCTAAGCCATTTCCTGCATTCACGTGCGCCACAACCCCCTCGAGTTGGTTGACCGAAATTTCCTACGGCACGTAAGCAGTGTTTAGTATTCTCAGCAATGCATTCCTATGCGCCTCAGAGCAAAGGAGCAACGACAAGATAAATATTTTGGAAGGAGTTTGCTGCAAATGATCGACTATCTTGTAGTCGCTTTTCCGAATCAGCCTCATAAACTCCTCCACGTCTTTCAACAAAGATTCTCTCTTCCCAGATTGAGAAGTCTCCTCCACTACCGGTATTTTCCCCTTGTCCACCTTATCAACAGTCACTTCAAGTGACGAAAAGACTCGGCCACTGCGAGTAATACCTCCTGCTCCCACGAGATTGTCAACTGAACTTGCAGGGGGATCATTCAAGTTTATCTTCTGCCCATTGCAATACACTTTGGCTCCGTAGTTCCACGAAATAGCCTTAAAGCTTTCAAACGGCACAGGACCCGCTTTTGTGATAGTTATCATTGGTGGTTTTGGTGCGTAGATAGTAACTGTCTTGTACGGGATGGAGATTGTCGCAATCTCATCCTTTTCTTCAGCTATCAAATCCTCAGACTCTTTTCCAATAGAACGGTCAAATTGTAAAACTCCATTATCCATCATCTCTTGAACATCTCTTTTCAACAATCCACATCCTCACTTAGGATTAGCAAGACACTCAATACAGTCCTCAGCACAACCCGGGAAAACACCCCCCTTTAGCAATCTGGCTTTCACAAATCTTAAGGGTGTCTTTAGCTCATCAACTTCCGTCACCAAAATCAACACCTCCTCCTCGATAATTGCATTAACCCCAGCTTGCCCATGATTCGGCATGGGATTCTGCACCACATTGGGAACATCATTAGAAAAGTTAATCGCCTTACTGTCAATCATGTCTTGCACCTTATGTTTGAAGGCTTTGTAATTATCAATGTTATGTCCTGGAGCACCCGGATGAAACTCACAGCGAGCATTTGCATCATACCCAGGTGGAGGAGGTCCGATCAAGGGAGCCAAAGTTCTTTTCTGAATCAATTGCAGCTGTAGCAAAGCCTGCAATAACTGAGAGTAAGGCATAGGAGGTGCATCAAAATGCCTATTTGCTGCCCGACCTCTATCTTGTTATCTTTCGTACCCCTGTTGACTTTGTTGCGGTCATTGTTGTTGTTGTTGTTGACGCTGTTGTTGCTATGGTTGTTAAACTGCTGGAATGGTGATGCTGGCAATTTGCTGATGTTGTCGATTCTGACCTCTATTTCTTCCTCGTGAACTGGATACAACGTTAGTATCTCCCTCTCGTCTTTTGTTTCCAAACACCTTCTTGCTTCCCCCAGCCAAGGGCATCTCACCAGCATTGATCTTTCCTAACTTAATTCCATTCTCCACCCTCTCCCCGGTGATTATTAAGTCAAAAAAGCTGTCTGACATGCTGCTGATGAGCTTTTCATAATAAACACCTGGCAGGGTGGCGACAAACATATCCATAAGTTCCCGCTCTACCATTGGTGGTTGTACCCTAGCCGCCAACTCTTGCCATCTTTGAGCATATTCTTTGAAGCATTCATTGCTCTTTTGTGAGAGGTTCTGCAGCTGGACTCCATTTGGAGCAAGGTCACTGTTGTACTGATAGTTCCTTACAAAAGTTTCGGCTAGGTCTTTCCAGCTGCAGACGTTAGTGGGCTCCAGCCCCATGTACCACTCCAATGAAGGACCAGACAAGCTGTCCTGGAAGAAGTGCATCAATAGTTTTTCATCGTCCGAGTACACAGACATCTTTTCTATAGTACGAGTGCAGGTGAACCCTTGGGCAAGTGGTGCCTTTGTACTTATCAAAGTCAGGCACTTTGAATTTGTGAGGTACCCTTAAATTAGGAATCAAGCCCAAATTGGCCATATCTAAACCCATGGAATTCTGGTTTTCATAGCTTTTCATCTTTTCTTCTAAAAGCTTAAATCTTCTGCTTGCTTCAGCTGACATTTCAGGCATGAAGTCTCGCATTGAGAAAACATCCCCTTGTTGATCCTCAATCCGAGGATTACGCAGATTTCCACGAATGGAACAATCAGCTCCATGGTCATAATAACCATCATTGTTACCAGCATAATTGCCTTCTCCGGCACCAATACCAATATTTCCCATGTTTCCGAAGACATTTCCAATCCCTCCAATGTTACCATCATTACCATTTCCTCCGGCATTCCCAGCATTACCATTCCCTCCAGCATTAGGGATAGGTACAAAGTTGTTAACTCGGGGAGTCTCAACGTGGGGAGGGTTAGCAGCAGTCCCACCGTGTAATACGCCATCACTATCAATTCGTGCAATCAAAGGTTGCATTAAAGTCTGAAGTTGCGCCTGGCCACTAGCAACCCCTTGCATGACCTCCATCAGCTGTGCCATCTGATCTCTCATCTTTTGCATTTCTGCCTGCATCTGATCCATCAGTCTTTTCTGGTTTCTTCTGGTACCGTACCGGTGAGTTATCTGATCTGCAATCCTGAAACACACTAGTGGAGCACAAGAAATAAGATAAGGTTAACAGTTCCGACACACCTACAAATGCGAGAAACATGCTAAAATGCAGACATGTATATGTGCAACAGGGAAATTTCCCCCTCGATTCTAGTTTCCAGAAAAACATAACAATGGAGAACGCTACGGACAAGCATAGAACACCAACCCCTCATATATAAATCAAAGGCCAACAGGCAATGTACAAGCTACAACTGAGTACAGCAAGGAAAAGATCTCAACCAACAAGCCTGGTGATGGTCAATACAACAAATAAGCAGCAAAAACTACAACAGAAATAAACAAGACGGTCAAGCAGGATGACGTGATCGGAAATCCTCTAACAACTTTAGCGTCTCAGGATGATCCGACCTAGCAAGTAGACCCTGAATAAGCAAATCCTGCTGGCTAACAGTATGTTGTAGGCTATCAACATGGTCTTCCAAAGCTTCTTCCCCGAAATATGCCTCAAGCCTGCGTCTCTTGGAGTCAGCTCTCAACCTGAGATCCTTCAAGTTTGCAATCACTTCATTCAACCTGTACTCACTGTCTCATCTAAGTGATGCTTCTACTGCAATCTCCCCATCTTTGGCATTAAGTTGAGCCTTCAACTTGCTGATCTGAAGTTTTAACTTGTCTTCGCGCTATTTTTTGTTGGTGAGCATGACATTCCATACTGATTCAAACTTAGAGATCTCTAAGTAAGCCTTGTCCAGATCCTTCTTTTTGGTAGCAAGAACACTGTGGACAGCATTCAAATCTCGGCCTGTGTGTTCTCTATCGCTAGTCTCCTTAGTTAGATCCGTACCTAGTTTGTTGACAAGCTCAGTCAGTCTCTTGAAGGAATAAACTGCATCAATCTTCTCGCTTCGAAGCTGGATGATCTCTTTTTCCAATTCTTCATTAGCTTTTCTCAGCTCCTCCTTCTCCAACAACACCTGATTGTATTTTTGGATATCTACAGTAGTGGGTTCCTCTATCATGAGAGGATACAGAGGGGTAACTGCAGGAAATGGCATCAAGAACTTTGCAGCTCTATCATGAATCCAAGTCAGGTAAGGGTCATATGCTCAGCTGTTACTCTTCCCCAAAGCTAATTTCCCTTTTCGATGAATGTTATTCCATGCATGCTCAAGTCTGCCCAAAATCTCACCCTCCAGTAAATCGGTGAGATACAAAGATTCCTGTATCTCCTCTTCTCTAGGAGGCTCCCTCAATGCGTACCCAAACTGTCTGACCAATAGAGAAGGGTTATAGTTGATGCAACCTTTCCTTCCGACCAAAGGGACTTTAGGAAAACCACCACGACTATAAACAATATATGTGCCAAGCATGTCCCGGTCAAACCAAACAATATTCTCTACAGATAGACCCATCAACCTCTCCGACCACTTTGATGTACTAGCAGTAGCCACAAATGGATTCGTCTTGGGCAGATGACTAACGAACCAAGCGTACAATAGAGGAACACAGCAAGCCACATTCTTTCCCCTTTGCTTCTCATTCTTGTAATGCACATAATGATAAACATCTCCAAGAAGAGTAGGCACTGGGTTTCTTGAAGCCAGGATATGAAATGCATCTAAATCGACAAAGTCAGGGAGATTAGGAAACAATACAATGCCATATATACAAAAAGCAAGAACAATGTTAAATACAATCCAACAACCATCCTCAGCAACTGCCGAGCCTTATCAACTAGGAAAACCAGAGGAAAAACATGCACTCCATTCCACTCTGTTAGACCCCCCCTTTAACTCTGAAGCATCCACATGTACTATGGCAGCTAGCTTAGCCAGATCAGGCTTAGCGTCAATATGAACAAATGGCATTTGACTAAGAACAGGCATATCCAACAATACTGAGTACTCTTCCAAGGTAGGCGCCAGAATGTAGTCAGGAAAGACAAAACACCTAAATTGTGGATTGTAGAACTGCAAAAAGGCATAAAGGCCATCCACCTCGTGTGCTGAAGGCTTGCAGACCCATCTCCATAATCTCCCATAAGACTGCCTGAAATCCTCCATCACCTTCCCACCAGCCATGGAAATCAAACTCAGCAAAGATCTAACATCTGGAGTTGGAATCTTGTAAGCCACTGTTCTCTTCAAGGACTCCATACCAGCAATGAGGGAATAAGATCACTAGAATCGGAGGAGAAATATGCACCTGCAACAAAAATACATGTTAATGAAATGCAGATGAAAATGAAAATGCAAATGCAAACAAGGGATCAAGACTGTTGTGCCGTTGGTCGAGAAGAACCAGCGCTTCGCCTTAGCAAGAACAAAATACCGACAATAGGACCCACTAATAAACAGATTCGCACTGTAAAGAACCGGGTATTCTGAAAGCCAAAGTTTCCTGCATAACCCAATCCCTCTCACAGGTATGGACCTATCCACTGATAAGGTTCGGCATCCTATGCGTTTGTCAGTGTCGCAGACTTTCAAGAAATGATGATACGTTCACCATTTCTGGTTTGGCATCATAATCTCTTGAAGAGGCCACACTTAACTGACTCACAAATGATCGGTCCCCAGAGTCGACAACCCTTAGATCCAAAATTCCTTCGAGCCCAAAGGGCCAGAAAGAATATTGTAAAAAAGAATCTCGTTCGAGCGCGAATTTCATGGTGAACTAGAACGAGCAAAGCAAGCACATCCACCACTACTTTCCACTACTAAAGCTAGGTGTATACTCAAGCCTGGATCTGGCTTATCACTCAATGGAACATCCCTCCCCACAGCACAACAGTAATGACATATGATGCGGAAAATAAATGCGGGAAAGTAAACTTCGAAAGTAAATAAAGCACACATGTACAACACCCAAAGATAAACAGACAAGCGCTAGGATTGACTCGCATAAGGAACCGGAGTCCCCAGCAGAGTCGCCAGCTGTCGCAACTGCGGAAAACAACCGGTGGAAAACAGAAGAGTCGCCACTTTCGTTATTTATCCCACAGAGGGGGAAAGCGAACGATCGGAAAAACCTGACAAAAAAGGGAAAGACAAGGTCATCGCAACCGTGTTTGGATTAGGGAGACAGTTACGCAAGGGGAAGGTATTAGCACCCCTCACGTCCGTCGTACTCGACGGGATCCACACATTGTTGTGTATCTAAAAGGGTGATTAATCTATCTAGCTAAAGGCCTAGGGACAAAAGAAAAAGAAAAGAGAAGTGACTCGGCAGAGCATCGCTGCTCTGTGCCTACGTACTCCCTCGTGCAATAGGAAAGTCAGAGTCAACGTAGTTCGACTAACTACGGGTAAAAGGGGGAAGGTTGCTCGCCAAGACATCGCGTCTTGTGCCTACGTACTTTCATCTTGTATGAAAGATCAGAGCAAACGTAGTTCAGGATAAAAGGACCACAGGTTGGTTCAAAAGTTTTTTAGGCCCGAGTAGGGTTAGCCAGTAGTTCTAGCAGTTGGTGTATGCAGCTCGACCATTGGAGACTTAGGCGTTACCATTTGCGCTAGAACTAGAAGTTAACGACACTCTTTTTATCTGAAAAGATTTTCCTGATTAAGATCCTGAGGGATGAAAAAGGTTTGAAGTTGTTGCGGTGAAAATTGGATATCAAGCTATTAAATTAACTTGAATCTTAATTCTTTTACAACCAAACTTTATTTTATCCAAAGGAAAGGTCTAAAGAAAGAAAAACCTTTTTCGCGATGTAACAACAACGCTTAAGAGATTCGGGGATTGGGGGTTGGTTATACCCAGGGAAGGTGTTACCACCCTAAATATCTGTAGTACTCTACAGGAACCTTTTGTTTTATTGCTTGCTAAGTTTGTGAAAATGTACTGTGGATTGGGAAAAGATATGAGTTGAAACCAAAAATTATATACACTAAGTTTGCTCGCAAAGACGTCGCATCTTCTGCCTACGTATCCTAACTAGGATAGAATCAGAGCAATCGTAGTTCGCCTCACAAGGAAAGAAGAACACTTGATTATGATCAAGGTTCACGGGGGAACAAACATGAAAATGTTTGTGTGGAGTTTGACAAAAATCCCTAATCTAAGTTGTAATATTCAAAAGGGGAAGTAAGAAATCATGACGATGATTCTTACACAGTGTTGACAAACTCTTTCCTAGGGTTCTAGTTGAAGAACACTCCTAGTACAGGTGGGTTTCTTAGACTTGAAGCAAAGTCTAATGGCTTCTAATCTAGGGTTAAAGTGACTTAACAAAGTCAAGAGAGGGATAAGAGATGTATCCATGACATGAGGGTCAAATGGACAGACTTTTCCTTTGGCAGTAGACAGGGGAGGTAATAGGATGAAAGCTAACAAGCTTCATCACTTGGGAAAAAAATAAAAGCAACAACATAATAATGATGCATCCATGGTGACAACCATTAAATGAGCATATGAAATTGATAAGAGTGGAAATGCATTGATGACAGTCAAAGCAGGTAAACAGAACAGGAAGTGTGATGACAGATCAAGTTCAAATAAATTCAACAGATAAAGTAACATGGACATGTTAACAACCAAAAACACGTTAGAAAACATTTAAGGATGAGAATGCAAACAAAAATCACAAAAAATCACAAGTATATCAAGAGAAAATTCATCTGCATCTGTCAAAACGATCACAGAAAGTACGCAACTTGTACACATTCAAAAGAGATGAAAAATTTGTCAAACATGGAAATAAAAAATATGACATGAAATTACACATCAATATGAACACAATGAAAAACGAACGGGTGAAAAACGATTAAAATTGAGAGAGATATGATTTTTCAAAGTTTGGTGAAAAATTACAAAAATTAATAAAAGAGTTGCCCTCCTCAGGGGTCGAACTCATGTGTGCAGGGTACAAGGCGTGTTTGGCATAAGGGGCTTACCACTGGGGTGGCTATACATCCGTTGATGAAAGCCACCCCTTTTAATTATAAGGGTGAAAATCATGTTTGGCTTAGGCAAAATAAACACACAAAAGTGATTTTACGTTTTATATCGTAACTTTCCCGTTTCTCAACCAAACGCGACAAACTTTATATGCATCTGGACCAGAAAAACATGAGGATCATGATGGTGCCATTATTTTTCTGAGATTCTCCTCCTACTGAAAAATTTGATAGCAGGTGTGTTTTGATGCTTTGAAATGCATTTCCAAATGATACTCATGTTACAGCTAGCTCCAAACCAAAACAATTATGTACACACCACATATGAATGATAATGGATGAATCTAGCTCAAACTTATGGCTGAAACTAAACTGTGGTGAAAAGTCACATGTGAATTGCAAAAATAACATGAATGATATGCATGAATTAAGGCAGTTCATCTCCAAAGCAAGTATTGATCACAACAATCATTCATACACATTGAATACAAGCTGGTGGGTGAGGTTGAGCAAAAATCAGGGATCTGCACTGATTATTTGTGAAATGTTGTGTTCAAGGTGCATATGGTGTGTGTGTGTGTGCCAAGCATGAAAATATGTTGTTCATGTTACAATTGGTTTTTCATTAAACTAATCATAGGCACATGTCACATAGGGGTTTATGAGTGAATACAAACACACATTCAATTTGAAAACAACCTGCTATGTGAAAATGGTGATCAAGTGGAGGCTTGTGCTTGTGAAGTGCCATTATGAAGTCACTTTTGAACTTAAAGCTTTTCAGACTAATTCAATCATAGTCACACCATATGTACATGGTATGAAATGGAATCAAGCATCAAAACAGGTTGGAAGAGGGTTGTTATGACAGTTGGCTCACCAATTGCAAATTAACATGAATTTGGACATGATGAGGCTTTAAAACAGTTTCGTGCACATACAGGTTGAAAACAAACATACACACAAGTTACATGTATATCAACAAATGGTTTTTGAGCATCTAAACTGGTCTAGGACAGCTGTGGTGGAAAATGATAAGTGAATTGCAATTTGTGCCTTTGAGAACAAAAACAGTTATGAAGCCAAAGTGATAGGTCCAAATGTTACAATTTCAAAATGGTGAAGGTTGATACATATTACAAACATGCTGTGGAGTGGATTCTATCAGAGGTAAATGCTTAAGATAAATATAGTGAAAAAAGGTTTTTTCTTTTGAGCCTGACTCCAAAATTCAGCACACTCCACAAATCCATTTTGTCAATGAGGTATGAAAATACAAACTGGAATGGAATCCAAACAAGCCTGCCATAGTTGGTCTGGCAGTCTCATCAAACCAACAAGTCACTATCCCAAACACAAGCATCCTCTAAATTCTAACTGAATAGACCAACAACCCTGATTTCTTATGACAACTCCTTCCTAAATTAGCAGAGGTTCCAAATCAAATAAGGCCAAAACAAAACAGCCAGGCCCCAAAAGCAAGCAGACAGCAAAGTGGGCTACCTCAAAAAGCCAAGAATCCAAGGCATTCACCAGTGGTATTCTAATTTGTGAACTCTCAAATTAATTGAGATTTTATCTTACAAATTGAAGGGCCAAAACACAACAACAACCCTTCTTATCATTTGAACACAGTTTGTTTAGGAACAAAGTTGGCATAATACTAACATTATCAAACCTATTGTGACTAGTCTGGTAGCTTTCACAAAACCAACAAAACATCATCAAGGATCAGAGGTTCACAGGTGCTAAAAGGCCAACCAAGCTAAAAACCTCACTCAAAACTATAAATGTGCAGTTCAGGCAGCTATTACATACACACACCAGTAAAAAAAACAAGACTTCATGACAGCTGCAAGCATAAACATACCATGCCATCAACATGACAAAACCCTGGCTTGAGCTTAAAGAGTGTCAACACTCTTATCCACAAATTCAATCAAACAACTAAAACTGTCCAGCACTATCTGAAGTCTTCCAAAACTTCCCTCATGTAGCAGACTAGCTGCAATTATCAGCCCTAACACATATTGCCACCAGTTACACTCAACAGCTTTTATGAACCCTTACTCAAACTAATCCTCCCAAAAATGCCAACCACAAACTACACAAACCAAATCTAGGTACCTTTTAAGTGAAAATGTCATGGTATTAAATTTAGGCAAAATTAAACATCTTGGTCATAAGTACAAATGCAGCAAGCAACAACACTAGAATCACACCAGACCTCAACCATAGCACCAAAAAATTACAACCAAACTTAATGTTCTAGCAAAATAACATGAATTAACAACTTATCCTCCAAAACTGTTTTGACAGCACCAACCACAAATTCATCATACTAATGTTTGAAACTTGACAAGGACAAACTAGACATTCATGATAATACTCATAACAATCTCATCATTCATAAAAAAAAAACAAATACCATGAAAGTCACCAAAATCCATGGCTCAAATTCCACCATAATGCTCAAAATGTCAAAGTATGAAAAAATGATGCAAGAGGCAATGTTTACAAGCTACATACCTCATGTAGACCTTGTTGAACAAGCTAGAATAGCCAAGAAACCCAGAGAACTTCAATCTACTTTCTTGCCTTGACTCTTTTCTTCACTTTTAAGCAAAATGCAACTATGATGCCAAATGGAGAAATAGGTCTCACCAATTAATTCTAACACTTTGGACAGTTGAAAAACAATATATAAGAGGTGTTAGGATGATTAAAACACTAGGCAAGTGCTTAGAACAAGATTTGGTGGAATTTGTGGCTTTTGGTCAAAGTAACTTGGTGTGAGAGTTGACTTTTTGATTGGTGAAGTTTTTGGGTGGTTTAATGGTTTAGACACCTTCTATACCATATTTAGGGATTGCATGGATAATTTTTGGGGTGTTGGAATGTAGAAAAATGATTTTGGTAGCCCTTGTACCAAGACAGATTTTTAGGCTTTTTAGTGAAAAGTGAGATTTGGTGATTTTAAGATTTTGATTGCAAGAGCAAGGGCAGAGGTTTCTTCTGGTTTTTAGAATGTTGTTGATGATGAAAATGAGGTGGGGGAGAGTCCTATTTATAGGCAAGTGGAGTGAGGGGGAAGATTTGAAGGTTTCTTTAGTCAAGAAAAATGATGGATTTTGGTGGCTAATTGCAGGCTAGAGGTATAGCATTAAGGCTAGTTCAGAACTACTTTTACACCTCATGCTTGTTCTTACTTTTTGAATGCAAGTTGCAAAACAACTTGCAAGCCACTTGCTTTGGCTTTGACAATTCAAGTTCTGCGTAATTCCTTGATTCTTTCATGCTACAAACATTCCACATATCAGATACAACATGTTTCATAAGCTGAGATTGGCCAACTTTGATGAAAGAATGCATTTTGAAACTTGGACAATGTGGGACTAAAGTGAAAAACCACCAACTTGCCATGACCATAACTTTCAGCTCACAAATCCTTTTGAGATGTGCTAGTACTTTTTAGAAAGCCCTCACATGGCTCTAAAACATTCATGTTTTCATGAGTTTCAATTTACCAAAGGAACTTGGCCATAAAGCCCTCCAAAGTTGATAAAAAATGAACTAAAAAATGAAATTTTCCCAAGTCTTTTTCTCTTGAAATGAATTTGATCATAACTCCAAATCTATGCATTTTCTGATCATGGACCATTAGGTACTTTTGTAGGAATTGTCAAGAGCTTCCAAATGAGCTTTGAACCAACTCAATTGGATGTGTGGTTAAGGAGTTATGGTTTAGCCCCTTTCAAAACCCTAATTTCCCGATTTTTCGATTACTCCTTCATCCTTGACCCAATGGTCATGAAAATTGATATGTAAGTCCAATATGACATAAGGAACAACTTTGTTTTACAACTTGAAGTCCAATTCCTAAAATTTGGAGAGTTGACTTTTCGGTCAACCGTACGACCGATCGGTGATTACCGAGTTGCCTGTTGACATTCTGAGCCTCCTGAGACTTTGAAACTTCTTGGATGAACTTTATTAAGCTATATGAACTTCATGAATCACAATCCCACCATTTAAACATCTTCCAACATCAAAGTCAAACTACGGTTGACTTTTACTAGTCCAAAACCCTTATCGGGTGTTCTGAAATGCACTGCTCTGAATTCTGGGGTAACAACCTTACATTGGCTTCTTAATTGACATTATATAATACCCTTGACCTTGTTTCCTATCTGAATGAGCCCAAAATATTGAATAATCACAAACCCTGAAGTTTCGATTTTGACTGCACGAAACCCTGATTTATCTACAATTTGACAAAGACAGACTTGCACTGGGTTAAGGTTAGAAAATTCATGAGTATGCTCCTAAAATGATAATGAGATTCTAAGGGGTCAAAATTTGGGGTGCAACAGTTGCCCCTATTTAAATATCTTCACTAGATGGAACTGAGGGATGATGATCCTCATAGAATCGCAGTGAAAGGTATTTAAATATAGAAAACCGAAAATTGTGTCCCTTAGATCCGATGATATGCAAAAGGACATATGTCGTGAATTCTAAATGATGCTTCATGATGCTTGGATGCAAGACATATGATAGAAAACAAAACAACGAGTAACTACTCGCGGGGACCTGGCATTGTGAATCCGACACTGGGGAATACCGAGGTATAACAATCAATAGTTCAAGCATGACTAGTGATAATGGAGAGAAAAATGAGGGTGCGCAAAGTCTAATGAAGATGACAATCTTACTGGGAAAAAGCAAACACTTCACCGGGGAACAAGGTAGATTTCCACCAGGGACACGAGCGACTTTTTACTGGGGGAATCAAAACTCGAACCTCACTGGGGATGATCAAATGAGGAACTTCCTATAGTGAAGAGTTCAAACGGGATCTTTAGGAATGGACTAGAAACAAAGACAAAACATGATGAGAATACTAGTGACGACTAGATCTCCGAGACTTGTCTGGGGGAAAGGTTTCACTAGGGATAATGATGTCACCCAGTTTTAACAGATGGCTCAGGCAGTGCTAGTAACCACTAGACTTCCTGGAGGTAATGGTAACGACCAACCTGAGATAATAGCAAATGAAATTTCAAATCCAATCGGTAATACAGGACTTCGACTGGGGAAATTGGTGACGACCAAATTTCAAGTAATGCCAGTAACTACTGGAGTTAAAGGAGATTGGTAATGACCAAGTCAGGGTACTAATGACGATTGGATTTCATGCAATGCCAGTTACGACTGGACTTCGGAAGAAATGCATAGTGACGACCAAATTAGGGTATACCAACATATGTGGTTACGAGAATGCTAGCAAGCTGCTAGGCTTTAGCTGGGGAGGTTGGTAACGACCAAACAAGAAAATACCAATAACGATTGGATTCCAAGTGATGCTAGTGACGAATGGACTTCATGGGGATTTGCTAGTGACGACTAGACTTCAGAGGGAAAGGTTGGTAACAACCAAACCAAAAGGTAATAACGAGTGAAGTTAAGATAACGTCAGTTATGACTGGACTTCAAAGGAAAGTATGGTGACGACCAAAAGAATACCAATGACGATTGGGTTTCGAACACTACCAGTTACAACTGGGGATTTAAAGGAAAAAGGTGGTGACGACCGAAATAAGGATATCGACGAGTGGAATTAAGACAATTCCAGTTACAATTGGACTTTAAACAGAAATTCACTAGCAGTGATTAGACATTCACGGGGAATCAAAAGATAACACTCTGAACTCGAGAGACCGAATGAATCACACTGAAACCTGGCTGAAAAGGTGTATGCAGTCTTTGACAAATAGATCCACCCTCAATAGGGGAACAAAACTTTAAACAAGATATTCAGAGATGATGAAGTAAATTCAAAACACAATGCTCAGAAATCTTCTACTGGGGACCAGTCCTTATATCATCATAAGAGGTTCCTTGAGAAAGCAGTCTTCCAGGTTCGACACCTACACATGACCAAAGGAGAATTGGAAGTTTGACCTGTTTACACTTCAATGAGGAATGTAATCGGATCGCATATCAAAGCTTTCGCTACCCTGAGGTTTTGGGGAAGTATGATTTTCCTCGACCTTTTCCATGGGCTGAAGTTTTTACGTTCGTTAATCTTTTCAAGTTTTATTTGAATAATTTGACCCTAATCCTTTCAAAATTATCGTTGATCAACGAACACTATTTTGCATAACAAAGAAAAATACATGAAATGATAATTTTGCAAAGGAAAGAATGGCTCAAAACTGATTTTATTCAAGAATGAAATCTTGCAAATGACAAAATTCCATAGAAATTTTACAAGTGAAAAAATGGCAACGTGGACAAGGTTACATTGAATCCCATGACCAAACTATCCCTAAAGACTAAAATCCCCCAAATCCTTGCTTCTGATGAGAGCAGTTGGAAGTGGATCTCCTGTACAATCCTCCGCAATGGTGACAACCTTTGGAAGTAGTGACAACTCTTCTGATGCAGTGAAACGCCTTTGTCCCTAACTTTTGCCTGGACCGCCCTTTCGGGTTTTCAATCCACCGCGACGCTCATTTTTGCCTAAGTCGCCCTTTCGGGTTTTCAACTTAGCGAGCTCTTATTTTTCTTCTTTTTCCTTTTTCTTCTTTTTTCTTTTCTTTTTCTTTAACCCTAACTTTTGCATAAGCCGTTTTTTGAGTTTTCGACTTATCGGGTTCTTTTTAGGCGTAATATTTTCGTACTGCATTAGAATTCACTGGATGAGTAAGTTGCTCTCCATCCATGGTGGTGAGCATTAATGAGCCTCCTGAGAAGACTGTTTTCACAATAAACTGGCCGTCATAGTTAGGCATCCACTTTCCCCGTGCATCTTTGTGAACTAGTAAAATCTTTTTGAGTACAAGTTCCCCTTCGCGGAATTCTCGGACATGAACTTTCTTGTCAAAAGCTCTCTTGATCCTCTTCTGATATAACTGACCATGACACATTGCAGACATGCATTTTTTGTCGATAAGATTCAACTGATCAAACCTTTCTCTCACCCATTCTACTTCTTCAAGCTTAGTTTCCATTATGACTCTCAAAGAAGGTATCTCGACCTCAATAGGAAGTACCGCATCCATTCCATATACCAAAGAAAAAGGGGTTTCCCCTGTTGAAGTGCGGACGGACGTTCTGTATCCATGCAAGGCGAACGACAACATCTCATGCCAATCTTTGTAAGTTTTCACCATCTTTTGCAAAATCTTCTTGATGTTTTTATTTGTAGCTTCTACAGCTCCATTCATTTTGGGACGATAAGGAGAAGAATTGTGATGTTCAACTTTGAAGTCATCGCCCAACTCTTTCATGACTTTGTTGTTCAAATTGGTACCATTGTCCGTTATGATTCGGCTCGGAATTCCGTAACGACAGATAATCTCCTTTTTTATGAAACAGGCCACTACTTGCCGAGTAACATTAGTGTAGGATGCAGCTTCAACCCACTTTGTGAAATAGTCAATAGCAACCAGAATAAATTGATGTTCGTTAGAAGCTTTTGGTTCAATTGCCCCTATCATATCGATGCCCCACAAAGAAAAAGGCCATGGTGATGATAACACATTTAGCAACGTCGGAGGTACGTGCATCTTGTCCGAATAAATCTGACACTTGTGACATTTTCTGGCATATTGAATACAGTCAGTTTCCAAGGTCAACCAGTAATAACCAACCCTCAAAATCTTTTTAGACATAGCATATCCATTGGCATGAGTACCGAATATTCCTTCGTGAACGTCTTGCATTAACAATTCTGCTTCTCTTCGGTCAACACATCTAAGCAAGACCATATAATGATTTCTTTTGTAAAGCACATCATTGCTGAGAAAGAACTTGGATGCTAATTGTCTCAGAGTTTTCTTGTCGAGTGACGTAGCATCTGCTGGATACTCTTGTTTCAACATGTAATTCTTTATGTCATAGAACCATGGTTTATCATCAGTCTCTTCTTCAACCATCTGATAGTAGGCAGGCTCGGTCTTACGTGCAATTCTAATGAGAGTGGCATCATTGACATCCCTGACTTTCCACATCGAGGCTAGCATGGCTAGGGCAACGGCAATGTGATATTCAGATCTTGGGACATGCTTGAAAGTGATTTCATCAAAATACTCCATCATTTTGACAATATAGGCTCTATAAGGAATCAAGTTTTCATGTCTAGTTTCCCATTCTCCAGTAACCTGATAAATAACCAAAGCCGAATCCCCACTGACTTCAAGAAGTTTGATTTTAAGGTCGATAGCTGCCTCGAGGCCGAGAATGCATGCTTCATATTCGGCGATATTGTTTGTGCAGTCAAAATCCAACCTGGTTGTGAATGGAGTGTAGCCACCTTACAGATTCATTAAAACGGCGCCTACACCATGCCCACTGTAGTTTGAGGAACCATCGAACATCATTTTCCAACAAAGACCTTTCGGAGGACCTTCATCAAGACTTGGATCTTCACAATCTTTTACCAACATAATGTCTTCATCTGGAAAATCAAATTTGAGAGGCTCATAATCTTCCACTGGTTGATCTGCGAGGTATTCCGACAATACACTACCCTTGATAGATTTCTGAGCTACATACTGGATGTCATATTCTGATAATAACATATGCCAACGGGCGAGTCTTCCAGTCTGAGCAGGCTTCTCAAAAATATACTTTATTGGATCCATTTTTGAAATCAATAAAGTGGTTTGACAAATCATGTACTGCCTCAAACGTTTGGCCGATGTCGCTTCCGTGAAAATAAGGTGCCGGCAAAACAGAAGAGTCGCCACCTTTCGTTATTTATCCCTCGGAACGGGAAAGGAAACGATCGGAAAAACCTGACGAAAAGTTATAAGACAAGGTCATCGCAACCATTGTCTGGGTTCGGGAGTCGGTTACGCAAGGGGAAGGTATTAGCACCCCTCACGTCCATCGTACTCGATGGGATCCACGCTTGTTGTGTTTATATGACGGGTTGGTTTTATCTATCCAACTATCAAGGCTGGCTTAAAAAGAAAAGAAAATGACTCGGCAAAGTGTCGCACTTTATGCCTACGTATTCTCATCAGAGAATGAGAAATCAGAGTCAACGTAGTTCGACTAACCACGGGTTACGGGGAAGGTGGCTCGCCAATACATCAGTATTGTGCCTACGTACTCTCAACAGGTATGAGAGATCAGAGCTTACGTAGTTCGGGATAATACGGATTACGGGAATACAGATTCATCTATTTTATCAAGTAGGGTTAAACAGTAATTCCAGCAGTTAGGGACAAAGCCTGTTTGCGGTGGCACTGAAGTTTAACGACACTCTTTTCTTCAGAAAAGCCTCCTTTGAATTATGGGCCCACGGGGCAAAAAGGATTGAAGTTTGTTTTCTGTCTTTTACGGAAGAACTATTTTTTATGTTCGTTTGCAACTAGTATCGCACTAGAGACTACGACCTGAGAGTGAATGCGTCGCATGTCACCCAAAGGGTACCATACTAAACATCCAGACTGTTGAAAAGAAACTCTCCAACAATCCTTTTTCAGATAGCTTAAGGCTCGTAACGTACGACGTCAGTTAACCTTTATTATTGTATTTTCATTTGTTTTGAGATGAGAAGAGAAGGGGCTCAACTAAAGGGAGACTATCAAGTCCTACTGTTGTCATGCCAAGGATTCATCCTATGATTGAGGTTTGAAGCAGGGATCTCCTAGAAGTTATCATGCATAGGTTTCAACCTAAAGTTCTATCATCACTTCCTTATAAAAAGAAGTGAGATTCCTAGGGGATCATGTCAATGATAAACAGAAACAGATAAAGCATCAGCTTAAACAGTAAACAGTAAACAGATATACAGTAAAATGCATGCAATGCAAGTGAGGGAGGAAATGTGTGTGGGGCATCAGCCTCCACAAGCTCATCTCAACCTCAAGCCAAATATGAATAACTGGAATCATAAAGAGGAAAGACATGCTATCAAGCAAGATACAAACTGCAATCATACATAGGAAATAAAAATGTAATCAAGCAAACACAAGCCACATAGGCAAGGGAGCTGGGCTCTACCGAATACCCGCAAGCAAAGCCATACAGTAAAATACAAGCAGAGGGAGCAACTCAACCTCTAGTGCAATCATGCTCCTAGCTTACATCAGTCTAGGTATGGACTATTCTAATGCATCAAGCAAGTTAAACAAGTCACAGCAATACAGTTGTACAGCAAGCAAACAGACAGAAAAGAAAGCAGATCAACCACCCCTACAACTTCAAGCTTCAGCTCTTCAGTAATTCAGCCTTCATACCTCACCTACCCTTCAAGGCTATCATCTTCAATAGCAAGTATCAACTTGCTTCTCCCAGTTTTCAATACACCAAACATAGGTATCACCTTATTCTTCATTCCTCAAGCTTCAGCTCTCCAGTCAATCCCACCTTCAGGCTCCATTCCTAACTGCAAGTATCAACTTGTTTCTTCAGGCTCTCAATGCATCAACATAAATATCAGCTTATCCTTTATTCTTCAAGCCTCAGCTCTTCACTCAATCTCAATTGAATCCTCTTCATAAGTATCAACTTGGTCTTCAAGCTTCAGCTCTCTCTTCTTTACCAGTATAAACTTGGTTCTCTTCATCTACAAGCTTCAGCTTCAGCTTCTCAGAGTAGTCTTCAATCACATGGAAGTATCAACTTCATCCTTCAATCTTCTTCAAGCAATGAACTCCATCTTCTAACAAGGGAGAAGGATTCATCTATCCAGAGCAAAGTTGGGATGATTGGTAGCAGAGTGAAGACCAAAGGTCACCACTGAGCATCCTGTCATCAGAAAAAGGGACCCTCAAAGGTTCTACCAATTTGCAAAGAGCCACACATCCTACCAAATGAGGGATGAGGCCTTTACAAAGGGACCTTTCATCATAGGGAAGAATGGAAGTGATCAACATCATCCATGTTTATGAAGGAAGAGAACTATCTAGAAGCTCTGCCTACAAAACCCTAATCTTAACCTAATCCAAACTACACCACAAGCAGGGAAGATCTTCAAATCCAAGCCTCTTCAAGCAATCCAATGCACCTTCAACTTTTCTTCATCATCATCCAAGAGAAAGAGAAACAAAACCCTAATCTAAGGGAACTAAAGATGTTAATCTAGTTGAGTTAGTGCCTTAGAATCATCTAAAACTAGCACCTAAACTAAAATTAATCAAAAATAGTAAACTATCTTATAAATTTCTACAAAAGTTCCTAAGGGGTCCTAATTCAATTAAGAATGCCTCATACAAAAACCAAGGACGAAATCATCTATTAAGTCCTAAATCCAAAGGTATCAACCATAAACCCTAAAAATGGAGCTTCTAAAGGTTTCAACCTAAACTACCACTTATGTTCATCACAAAAATGTGAGAAAAATCTATGGGGATCATGCATATCTATGCTAGCCACACACAAAAAAATCAGGATCAAAATCATCAACACATGATCACACAAAATTCCACAAAATCAAGTATCAAACATGACTATTTTAATATCAATTAAAATGTGAAAATTCCCATAAAATCAGAAAATGCATGAAATAAAAATATTTTTTATCTAAAAAATACTAGATTCAATAATGAATCTATGGAAAAAGAATAGGGTTAATTATATCATTTTCCCATTTTTTATGATTTTATCAAAAACCATGAATAAAGTGAAAAATAATATGAAAATCCAAAGAAAATAATAAATGCACGGTGCAGATAGAAATAGAAATCAGTTCATTCCATGGATTGGGCCATCAGGGGGTGTGGTTATCAATTATTGCACTAAGCCCAAAAACACAACTTAATGAAACGATGCGTTTCACATGAGTTCAGACTCTTCACAAAATGAAAGACATTTGTGGCCATTGGATCACTTCTCCAGTCAAAGGTCCACCTAAATCCAAGGGCTCTAAAGTCATCTTCTTCGTTTGAATCTATGAACCTCGCGCGCAGCCACGGCCACCGCCGGTGGTGCTCTAGTCATCGTCCCCAACCCTAACTCTCTCCACAGACCTCCATTCCAAGAGGTCTCTACATGAAACTCACTCCAATTCTCACAAGGAATCTTCCTATGCCATTTAATCATGCTAACAGTTCAAGAATCCAAGAATAACAATCTCAACCGAAAATTCCATGAACCCTAATTGGTCACTAATCTCCAAATTGATGATCCAGAAATCTTCCTACACCATTCTACTATGCATCTACCATAACAATTCGTCTTAATTCTACCTATTTTAAGCCATAGCACAAGAGTTGCATACCTGGTAAATTTGAACAAACAGAAGGGTTGAATCTTCAACTCAACCTTCAAGAACTTACAGAATCCTTCACTGAATCACAATGAATCTTCTGTATGAAAAGAAAAGAGTTGAATCTTCTTGAATTATTAAACCCGATTCTGAGTTGCAAGCTTCACTCTCCAATGGCTACTTCACGATTCTTCCACCACAGTGCCTTGAATTTGATCTGGAATTGATCACCACCCTCTGAGCAAGCTATTGAGATCAATTCCTTGGACTGAAATGGCCTCTAACCTTGTAACCGATTTGGATTTGCAATGAGAAAGTTCAAAGTGCAAGCTCAGTTCTCTCTCTCAATCATCACCAAAAAAATGATCTGAACCACTTCTATTCCATATATAGAGTGTGTAGGGATGATCTAGAAACCTCTAGATCCTTCCAAGGAGAAAATCAATCTCTCATGACATGAGAAGTTCACTTGAATTCTCATGATATGCCATTGTATGCACAACTTCTGTTAACAGCTTGAAACCAATCTCAATTCCTTCCAATTTCTCCCCTCATGACATTTTGGAAGTGTTTGGCTTGCAAGGGATCTTGATCATGCCTTGAATTTGAGTTTTGCACATGTTACTTATAATGTAAGTAACTACTTTTCAAAGCAAGTCCACAAATTAGACCTCAATTCAAAAATGTGGCTAAACCAATGTTCTTAAAATGATTTTTAGAGTCAAAATGACCTATTACATGCCTTGGTTTGGAGGTGTAGATCAAAAGTATCAATTTCCAACTTTGGTTCATTTAACTTATACCCTCATTTTAGGTCATTTTTGAAACATTGAGCTACAAGCATTTCCAACATCTCATGACCTCTAGAATAGCCTTAAAACATCATTTTGAACAAGTTTTATGTTGAACATTTTCCCATTTGAAGCTTGGAACTGGGAGTTATGGCCTTATGCTTGAAATGACCTATAATCTCCAAATGACCAAAATGCCCTTGACTTGTCAAAGCCATGACTTGGGTTCTACAAATCCTATCAAGGACTTATAGTACTCTCTAGAAAGATAAGAGGATAAGGAACAACATTCATGTTGACCAAAAGTTCATAGGAATCATCCTTCTTGGGCAAAAGTGTCATGCAAGTTTGGTAACTTTCAAGCTCCCAAATTCACATACCTCAGATGACCTGTAACTTGTCAAAGTCATTACTTGAGTTATACAAATCCTATCAAGGACTTCTAGCACTCAAATTAAAGCTAATATCATGCTCTACAACAATCATGTTGGGGGCAAGATGAGATGACAATCCCATCTTGAGCTAAATTGCCTTGAAGATAGGGGTCAAACTAGGGGATTTTACATTGTCAAGTCTTAGAAACCCTAGCTTGAAACTTCTCAAACTCTTCAATCATGATGAGTTGACCTTGGAATCATCCTTATAGCATCTAAATGCATCAATCCATGATCATATGGCCTTTTAACTAGTTCTCAACCTTGTTCAAATCATCAGTTGACCTAGGGTTGACCCAGTCAAACCCTAGCTGCACCAATCATGGCTGAGGCTTCTTAATCTTGCACAATGACCTGCCTAGGCTTCAAAGTGATCTTCAACACTTCTCATGAGCTCTCTCAAGACCTCAAGTCCATCTTCATGGCTTCAGAATCATCTGAGGACCTCCCACAACTCTCAAGTTATGAGGCACACAACCTTGGTTTCAACCACTCTCTCTGAGGATCTTTTAACTTCCCTGACAAGGATATCAACCCTTGAACACCTGAATAACCTTTTTAGCTAGCTTCATAGTCTAGTGTATCTCTTGATTGGTAATCATACCTCTTGATCTCCTGCATACATGTCAATGGGATACAAATGATAAAGCTAATGTGCATGAAATGAAACATAAGCTAGGTAAAGAAATGTTGGGCAAATTTTCGGGTGCAACAGCTGCCCCTATTCAAGCGGCTTGGACCTGACTGAGTGAGAAGCGAACGACTCTCAAACAATCAAGGTAAAAGACGGTTGAATACTAACAAACCCGGAAATTTGCCAACTACACAAGTACACGGTACTCTGATGGGGACAAATCTTCGGAAACTGAAATGATAGCTGCACGATAACTAGCTGGGGGATTGGTCACACGGTAACCAGTGATACATGGTTGATCATGCCATCAGGCATCAGGATTCCTCGGGACTCATCAGGTCAACAATCAAGTTAATCATGCCATCGGGCATTCAAAGAAATTTTCGGGCATCAGTCGGACTTCATTAGTAAGTCGGGAATAGAATTCTCAGTCAATCATGAACCAATTGGGGATATCCAAACTTCTACCATCAGGCACTCCGCATCAGCTGAGAGAACTGCTTCATCAACACGGTTGGACTTCAATCATCAAGTCTTCAAGGGAAGTTTCAACTTCACTGTTCGGAAACCCGCTGGGGATGACGCATCTCCTCTGGGGATTCTGGAGAACTATCATGTAACTCTGCTTCGGGGTTCCAAAAATCACTCTGGGTGAATCATCTCTGCTGAGGGAATCAAGAATCATCTTGAACAAATAACTCCGTGGGGACTTCAAGAATCATCCTGAACCAATAACTCTGCTGGAGATTTCAGGAATCATCCTGAGCAAACACTCTGCCGGGGACTCCAAGCGGCAACTTGAGCAACCAACTTTTGCGACTTCACTGGGGATTTTAAGAATCATCTTAAACGAGCGCCTTCGCTGGAGAATTCAAGAATCATCTTGGGCAAACGAATTTTGCTGGGGGGATTCAAGAATCGTCTTGAGCAAGCGACTCTGTGGAGGAACACCAATTTCAACCGGATTCCGCCTGAAGAAACGAACTTCAGTCGACTGCTGCAGGGGAACGAAGCTCTACGAGAACCTGGACCTGCTAAGGAAAGCGATGTCAATCGCAGAGATGAACTGCACGACATTCGCAGCCAAACCTTCCTGGAGGTAACGACTCTGGCGGGGAAATACAACATCAGCTATTCAACACTCTACTGGGGGAAAACCAATCATGGCCTGAACGGCTCCCAAGGACTCGGCTCTCTTGGGGAACTGCAAACTCGGCTGGGGAAGAAGGAATCATCCTGCTTACTGGGGAGAGTACGACTCTGTGGGGGATTTCAATTCTCCTGGAGATTTCAGTCTGGAACTACCAATTGCTGCACCCTTCAGTATGTGACTCAGCTGGGGAGATGACGACCCTTCAGGATACATCTGACTGGGGAGAGAATCTTCTCTGCCTGGGGAGACATATCTCTGCTGAGCTTTGCTGGAGAAGAAGGAATCATCCGGCCTGGGAACGCATACGGCGTACTACCTGGTATATGCTACACCTGCAACAACACAAACAAACAGACAAGATACCCTTCTCAAAGGGACCTATCAAGGTTATCATCTTGTGACAATGTTCAAGTAATTCATTGTTTCAACAATCAGTGGCCTAGGCCAGTAAGTTTATGTATGCGCATTTTATCAAAAACATTGGCGTTCTTTTTCGCAAACAAAACAGATGAATGCTAAAAAAACAAACATAATTGCTAAATGGTATACATTTTATTGATAACGAACCCCTGAATGGGCCAAAATGTTTTACAACAGAGGCAAGCTCTTGGAATGAGGAAGCCGCGCAAATATAAAAACATAAATATACATCAGTATATACACATGTCGGCAACGAGGCGTAGACGAACACCATGAGTTGATCCCTCTATGACCCACTCGACTTCGATACTTCTCCGACGCTTCAGCTTCATAAGAGATTGATTCAGATAAACGACCTTCAGGTCTTCCAAACCACTAAACAAACATAGTCCACACGCGGAACGCAGTCATTTGCTTTTTCAAATCCCTATCTTTTGCCTGAATTTCCCTTCCGGGTTTTCGATTCATCGGGATACCCTTTTTTGCCAAAGTCGCCCTTCCAGGTTTTCGACTTTGCGGGTGTACATTTTTCATTTATATCCCTAATTTTTGCCCGAACCTTTTTCTTTTTTATGGTTCGCCGGGATGCCCCATTTTGCCTGGATATTCTTTTTCTTTCCAGCGGGTCATTTTTTATGCAAAGTATTTTTTAACTGCGTCCGCGTTCACCGGGGATGCAAAATCTTCGCCATCCATCGTGGATAACAACAAGGCTCCTCCCGAGAAGACCTTGCTGACGACGTACGGACCTTCGTAATTGAGAGTCCACTTGCCCCAGTGATCGGAGTGCGGAGGAAGAATCTTCTTCAGGACGAGATCACCCGTCTGAAAGCTTCTAGGACTCACCTTTTTGTCATAGGCTTTCTTCATTCGGCTTTGGTATAGACGGCCATGCACAATCGATGCTAATCTCTTCTCGTCCATCAGGCTGAGTTGGTTTAGTCGGTTCTTAATCCATTCTGCCTCGTCGAGTTTCACGTCAACCAAAACTCACAAAGAAGGGATCTCCACTTCTAACGGTAGGACAACTTCCATACCGCACACCAGTGAGAAAGGGGTTGCCCCGGTTGATGTACGTACTGTCGTACGATAACCGTGCAATGCAAATGGAAACATCTCGTGCTAGTCCTTGTAGGTCACAACCATCTTTTGTACAATCTTCTTAATGTTCTTATTGGCCGCTTCAACGGCGCCGTTCATCTTTGGCCGGTAAGGAGATGAGTTGTGGTGTTCAATCTTGAAACTATGGCACAACTCCTTCACCATCTTGTTATTCAGATTCGAACCATTATCAGTAATGATCCGCTCGGGAATTCCGTAACGACAGATGATGTCCCTCTTTATGAATTTAGCTACCACCTGCTTGGTCACGTTAGCATATGAGGCTGCCTCCACCCACTTGGTGAAGTAGTCGATAGCTACTAGAATGAAGCGATGACCGTTAGATGCAGTGGGCTCGATCTTGCCTATCATGTCGATGCCCCACATGGAGAACGGCCACGGGGAGGACATGACATTTAACGGGCACGGCGGCACATGAATTTTATCAGCATAAATATGGCATTTATGACATCTCTTCGCGAATTTAAAGCAATCTGATTCCATCGTCAGCCAGTAGTATCCTGCTCTCAGGATCTTTCTCGTCATAGCGTACCCGCCGGCGTGCATACCAAATGTGCCTTCATGGACTTCTTCCATGAGCATACTCGCTTCTTTCTCATCTACACATCTGAGTAGCACGAGATCGTGGTTTCTCTTATATAAAACTCCATCAGGATTGAGATAAAAATTTCCAGACAGCCTCCGCAAAGTCTTCTTATCCTGGGTTGACGCTCCCGCAGGATATTCCTTAGTCATAAGGAAGGTCTGGATGTCATGGAACCATGGCTTGCCGTCGGAGGCTTCCTCGATCGCAAAGACGAATGCAGGTCTATCAAGACGAGAAAGGACAATTCTTGGAGCTTCATTCCAAAAATTGACTTTATACATCGAAGCCAACGTGGCTAAGGCATCAGCCATCTGGTTCTCGGCCCTGGGCACATGATGGAGTTCCACTCGATCAAAGAAAGGAAGCAGCCTTCTGGCATAGTTCATGTACGGCACCAAATTCGATTGGCGAGTCTCCGACTCCCCTTTAATCTGGTTGATCACAAGTGTCGAGTCACCATATACATCTAGGTTC
This sequence comes from Lathyrus sativus, assembly GCA_963859935.3. Taxonomy (NCBI): domain Eukaryota; kingdom Viridiplantae; phylum Streptophyta; class Magnoliopsida; order Fabales; family Fabaceae; genus Lathyrus; species Lathyrus sativus. The sequence goes on along the minus strand of OZ012741.1, from coordinate 140,133,478 downwards.
TTGATTCTCAAATCAATTGCTTCTTCTATACCCATGATGCATGCTTCGTACTCCGCTTCATTATTGGTGACTGGAAACGTCAGTCTTGCAGTGAACGAGATGCGGGATCCGCGGGGAGTCGTGATGATCGCCCCGATGCCACTTCCGTAAGAATTAACCGCCCCGTCAAATATCAATTTCCACTGGGATTTCCTATCTGGACCCTCGACGGGCAGCGGTTCATCACAATCTTTTGCTTTAAGAAACATGATATCATCATCAGGGAATTCAAATTTCATCGGCTGATAATCCTCGATCGGTTGTTCGGCAAGGTATTCAGACAATAAGCTTCCCTTGATGGACTTCTGGGAAACGTACTAAATGTCATATTCCGTCAACATCATTTGCCATCTGGCAATCCTGCCCGAAAGCGCTTGCTTCTCGAAGACGTACTTGATCGGATCCATCTTTGAAATTAGCATGGTCGTCTGATTGAGCATGTACTGTCGTAAACGTTTGGCAGCCCAAGCTAGTGCACAACACGTTTTCTCCAGCATCGAGTAACGAGATTCACAGTCTGTGAACTTTTTACTCAAGTAGTAAATGGCATGCTCCTTTCTGCCCGTCTCGTCGTGCTGACCGAGAACACACCCCATACAATTCTCAAGAACTGTCAAGTAAATGATTAAGGGTCTTCCGGCCACTAGGGGTATCAAGATTGGAGGTTCCTGCAGATACTGTTTTATCTTATCAAATGCCTTTTGGCAATCCTCGTTCCAGATAATCGCCTGATCTTTCCTTAGCAGTTTGAACATCGGTTCACACGTGGCTGTGAGCTGAGAGATAAACCTCGCAATGTAGTTTATTCTGCCCAGGAACCCACGAACTTCTTTTTCGGTTTTGGGCGCTGGCATTTCTTGTATTGCTTTAATCTTCACAGGATTAACCTCAATGCCTTTTTCACTCACGATAAACCCCAGTAGTTTTCCGGACCGTACTCCGAAAGTACACTTGTTAGGATTCAGCCTCAACCTGAACTTCCTAAGCCTCTCAAAAAGCTTCAACAAATTGACCAGATGTCCTTCCTCCGTTTGGGACTTAGCAATCATGTCATCAACATAGACTTCAATCTCATGGTGAATCATGTCATGAAACAAAGTAACCATTGCTCGTTGGTAAATGGCCCCTGCGTTCTTCAGACCGAAAGGCATTACCTTGTAGCAAAACGTTACTCAAGGTGTAATAAACATAGTTTTCTCCATGTCCTCCGGCGCCATCTTGATCTGATTGTAGCCGGAGAAGCCATCCATGAATGAATATACGGAGAACTGAGCTGTATTGTCGACCAACACATCAATATGAGGCAGCGAGAAATCATCTTTAGGGCTCGCCCTATTCAAATCCCAATAATCGACGCACATTCGTACCTTACCGTCCTTCTTCGGTACAAGCACTATGTTGGCGACCCACGGAGGGTAAGTAGTGACCGCTAAGAAGCCAGCATCAAGCTGCTTCTGCACTTCTTCTTTGATCTTAACGGCCATATCTGGTTGTGTCCTTCTAAGCTTCTGCTTAATGGGAGGACAATCTTCTCGCAGCGGCAAGTGGTGGACCACAATGTCAGTGTCAAGTCCAGGCATATCTTCGTATGACCAAGCAAAGATGTCACTATACTCTCGAACCATCTCGACCAATCTCTGCTTGACATCACTCTGCAATGCAGCCCCTATCCTGACGTTCCTGACAAGTTCTTCAGAACCCAGATTCACAATCTCAATTTCCTCCTCGTGAGGCAGAATAACTTTCTCTTCTTGTTTCAACAAGCGGGCCAACTCATCGGGAAGGTCTTCGTCTTCATCAATCTCTTCTTCGGCTTGATAGATCGGGCAATCGAAGTCGAAGGGAGTCGTAGAAGGTCCAGAGTCGATGTCATCTGCTATGTGGATCCTGCAATAACAAGGGTTAAGCTTAAGACAAGAATATGCAGGTTAGCACAAACCCCATTGCCATTTTATTGTTTTTCAAAACAAATATAAAATAGGAATAACAGAGATCACAATATTTGAATACGAAGCAAAACGCCTTTTGATTTATTGATAAAATGCATGTACATAATCAAACGAGGCCCTGACAATAGAACCCCTATGCCCCGGGTAGGACATAGGGTTGCACAATGATTGGAAAAAGTAAATCATTACTCTTTGCTTGTCATCTGGATGATATCTCTGACGGACCAGTTGTTGAGGCTCTCGCCTGGCTTGCTTGGCTGGATCCAAGAGTCTAGGTCACAGTCGCTATCTCCGCTGTCTTCAGACACTGTGTTGACGCTTTCAAATATCACCCCGCCACTGGTAAACTGGATCGGCCCCTTACCTCGCGATGCACTGCTGGAAGAGGAGGCTTCAACTCCAGGAGAGTATCCCAACCCAAACTTGTCTTGCTTGTTAGTTATCTCCAAAATTCGTCCCCAACCTAGGGTAGATCCGGCCTGGACAACGGCCCGGGCTTCCTTGAAGGAGGAGAGGGTCATCTCTGGCTTCTCAGTGACTACAGGAGCTACGTCCTTGACTTTAACGGGTTTGAACGCTTGGCATAGGGTTTCGTGGATTTCCCCATCCATCTCAACATACTTGAAGGACGACAAATGGCTCACCATTATGTCTTCCTCGCCACACACAGTTACGATGCTACCTTCGACAGCGTACTTGAGCTTCTGGTGCAACGTGGAGGTCACGGCACCCCCAGAATGGATCCATGGCCGGCCCAAGAGACAGCTGTAGGCAGGCATGATGTCCATAATGTAGAAGACCGCGTCGAATGTTTCCAGCCCGACCTGGATTGGCAACATCACCTCCCCGAAAACATGGCATTTGGTTCCATCGAACGCTTTCACAACCAGATCACTGGGTGTGCAAATCACTCCGCGAGTATCTAACTTCATTAATGCCTTCTTCGGAAGAACATTGAGCGACGACCCCGTGTCCACCAACACGTGAGACATAATCATTCCTCTACACTCAATCGAGATGTGCAGGGCGCTATTGTGGTTCCTCCCCTTCAGCGTCAGCTCTAGGTCAGTGAACCCTAACCCATTTCCAGCATTCACGTGGGCTATGACCTCTTCCAACTGGTTTACCGATATTTCTTGCGGTACATACGCGGCATTCAACACCTTCAGCAGCGCGTTGCGGTGCGCCTCAGAACACAGCAACAGGTTCAGGATGGAAATCTTTGAGGGTGTTTAATGGAGATGATCCACGATCTTGTAGTCACTCTTTTTAATCAACCTCATAAATTCCTCAGCGTCTTTAACAAGTAAGTCTTTTTCTACCCCGCAAGGGATCTCTTCAACGACTTTACTCTTCCCTTTATCAATCACATTAGCGTTGTCCCCTTTGTCCGCCACAATCTCAGGTGGTGTAAATACTCTTCCGCTATGAGTAATTCCGCTAACGCCCGCTAGGTTCTCCACAGACGAGCCGAATGGTTCCAGCTCCAACTTCTGTCCGTTGCAGTAGACCTCTGCCCCATAGTGCCACGGGACAGCGTTGGTGCTTTCGAAAGGTATCAGCCCAGCTTTGGTGATGGTAATCGTAGGTGGCCTGGGTGCGGAAATAGTTATCGTCTAGCGAGGGATGGTGATGGTGGCAACCTCATCATCTTGCTTCAGCATTACCTCTCCCGATCCACATTCGGCCCTCCGGCTAAACTGTATGATCCCTTCAGTCACCAGACTTTGAATCCCCTTTAGCAACTATTCACATCCATCAGGACTTGTCGCACAGCCCATGCACAGTTCTCTGCAACCTGGAAAGAAACCTCTTTTCATCAGCTTAGCTTTAACGAAGCTAAACGGTGTCTTCAGATCTCTGACGTCAGTCAACAAATCCAAATTCCCGTCCTCAATAATGGCATTTACTCCACCTCCCCTATGATTCGGCATAGGGTTCTTCGTGACATTTGGCACATTATCTGAGAAGTTGATGATCTTAGCGTCCACCATGTCCTGCACCTTATGTTTGAAGGCTTTGCAATTCTCTATTGTGTGGCCTGGTGCCCCTGAGTGAAACTCACAAGTTGCATTTGCGTCATAACCTGGCGGAGGTGCCCCTGTCAAGGGAGCCAGAGTTCTCTTCTGGATCAGCTGTAGCTGAAGCAAAGTCTGTAACAGCTGCGCATACGACATGGGCGGTGTCTCGAGGTGACGACTCGACAGAGGTGCCCTGTTCTGATACTTTCTGTACCCTTGTTGATTCGGTTGCTGCTGCTGATGCGGCTGCTGCTGCTGCTGCTGCTGTGGCTGTTGAACTGTCGGGATAGTTATGCTGGCCACCTGTTGGTGAGGGCCTTTACCCTTCCTTCGAGCGTTGGTCACGGCGCTCGTTTCTCCTTCCCGTCTTTTGCCACCATAAGGTTTCTTGCCTCCTCCAGCTGAGGATGAATCACCTTGAATTTTCCCCAGTTTGATCCCATTTTCAATGTGCTCACCCGTGATGATGAGATCCGAGAAGGTTCCAGACATACCGCTGACCAATTTCTCATAATAAACCCCTGGGAGGGTGGCTACGAACATTTGCACAAGCTCGCGTTCAACAATCGGCGGCTGAACCCTGGCTGCCAATTCACGCCACCGCTGGGCGTATTCCTTGAACCCTTCGTTGTTCCTTTGCGACAAATTCTGCAGTTGGACTCGGTTCAGAGCCAAGTCGCTGTTATATTGGTAGTGGTGCACGAATGCTTCAGCAAGTTCCTTCCACGTGCGCACACTGGTAGGTTCCAGACTCATGTACCATTCGAGGGAGGGCCCGGACAGACTGTCCTGAAAGAAGTACATCAGCAACTTCTCGTCCTCAGAATGAGCGGACATTTTTCTGTAATATGATCTCAGGTGGACGCGAGGGCAAGTGGTTCCCTTGTACTTTTCAAAGTCAGGTACCTTGAACTTGGGAGGCACCTTGAAATCAGCAATCAGTCCCAACTTGGACATATCAACACCCAGGGTGTTCTGGTTCTCGATATTCCTCATCTTGTCCTCGAGTGCCTTAAACCTAAGTCGTGCTTCAGCAGTCAGCCTCCCTTCAGCACCTCTCTGAGAGAACACATCTTCTTGACGGTCTTCTAACCACGGCTGAGGCCCGAACAGATTTCCAACACCTGCAGTGCTGTTGCCCAGCCCAACATTGACGTTAGCTTCAAAATTCCCATTACCAACGCCCGTCGTATTACCATTGAGTCCCATGTTAGCTATCACATTGTCGTTGGTGCTGCCATTCCCACCGGTCACGGGGACGCCATTCTGAGGAGTTTCAACAGGTGGAGGGGTAGGCACAGTCCCACCATGGAGTACGCCATTACTATCAACCCTTGAAATCAGAGGTTGAACCAAGGTTCTGAGCTGATCCTGGCCATTGGCGACCGCTTGCATGAGCTCCATGAAGCGGTCCATTCTTTCGCGGAGTTCTTGAACATTAGTTTGCACTTGCTCCATGATTCTGGTTTGATTTGCTCTGGTCGGATAGCGGTGGATAGGTCTCTGATCAATCCTTGAACAACCTGAAACAACCTGGAAACACAAAAGGGTTAGGAAAAAACGACAAAGTGCTCGTTATGCAAATGCTTCATGCAAATGCAAACGTGTGTCTGTGCGTTAGGGAGATTTCCCCCGATCCTAGTGCCTGAGTGCCAGTGCTGATAATAAGAAGTCTGAGTCCAGTCATGGAAATAACGTCTCATATATATGAAGAAAGCCCATCAAGGCGGTACACAACGTCAGTGAGTACAAGATGAATCAATAGCATGACCTCAACCAACAAGCCTGGTGATGGTCAGCATACAACAATGATCAAACAAAAGGAATACAAATAGTCAAGCACGGCCACGGGCGCAAAACTCTTCTAACAACCCCTTCGTTTCTGGATGATCAGGCCGAGTGAGTAACCCTTCGACGAGTAACTCCCTCTTCATAATGGTGTATTGAAGACCTTCGACCGAATCTTTCCATGCTCCTTCGCCGAAACAATCTTCTAACTTCCGCTTCTTGAATTTAAACGTCAGTTTGCGCTCCTTCAGGTTAGCGAGAGCTTTGTTGAGATGGCCTTCGGCGGCATATCGGCGAGCGGTTTCTTCATCAAACCTCTTCTCGCTAGCCTTCACCTGGGCTTTCAGCTTGGAGATTTGTTGCATCATCTTATCCTCCCGCTCTTTCCTGTTGGCTAGGGTGGCCTTCCAATGCTGGTTGAACTTGGATATCCTCCGATACGCTTCATCCAAGTGCTGCTTCTTAGTAGCCAGTACATCGTTGACGGCTTTTAAGTCTTGACCCATGCGCTCGCGCTCAGCTATCTGCTTAGTCAAGTCTGTCCCTAGCTGGTTCACCAGCTCGGTCTGCCTCTTGAAGGAATGAACGGCTTCGCTTCTCTCGCTTCTGAGCTGAGCCAATTCTTTCTCCAGTTATTCATTTGCCTTTTTCAGCTCACCTCGCTCAGCTAACACCTGATTGTACTGCTGAATAGGCACGGTGGTAGGCTCTTCAATCACTGGAGGGCTTTCTGGCTTGGCAGGAGGAAACGGCATCCCTACAGCATCTGCTCTGGCTCTGATCCAAGTCACATATGGGGCGTAGGCCTGGCTATTACTTTTCCCCAGCAATGGTTTTCCCCTCTTACTGATACCATTCCAAGCGCGCTGAAGCTTAGATAACATATCCCCCTCTAGAAGACCAGTGAGGTATAGAGATTCCTGCACCTCTTCATCCTTCGGCAGAGCTCTCAAAGCATAAGCAAACTGTCGAACCAGCAGAGATGGATTATAGTTTATACATCCCTTCCTTCCTATCAAAGGCACGTTTGGAAACCCGCTGCAGCTGAAGATAATCTCAGTGCCCAACCTATCTCTGTCAAACCAGGCAATACCCTCTGCAGATAGACTCATCAAGCGCTCGGACCACTCAGCTGTGGCTGCAGACGAAGCAAAGGGACCCCTCTTGGGTAGATGACTATCAAGCCATTTATTGAGCAAGGGCACACAACACGAGACATTCTTACCCCTTTTGTTCTCATTTTTGTAGTGGACAGAATGGTAGACATCTCCTATTAAGGTAGGGATTGGATTCCCTGAAGCAAAGATGCGAAAAGCGTCGAAGTCCACAAAGTCGGGCATTTTGGGGAATAGGATGATGCCATATATGCACAGAGCGAGAATGGCGTTGAACACGACCCAACATCCGGCTTTGGCGCACTGCTGAGCCTCTCCCACCAAGAACTGCAAGGAGAAACCGGGAACCCTGTTCCATCTAGACAATACCAACTCGGAGGCATCCAGATGAAGCGACGGAGCTAGACTAGCCAGATTAGGCTCAACATCCATATGAACAAAGGGCATCTGACTCTTGATAGGCACACCTAACAAATCAACATACTCCTCTAGCGTAGGTGCGAGAACAAAATCCTGGAAAGTAAAGCATCTCAATGGAGGATCGTAGAACTGCAACAAGGCGTGCAACCCATTCAACTCAAACGCAGAAGGTTTACGAACCAAACTGAGCAGTTTTCCGTAAGACTTTCTGAACTCATCTCTCACAGAATCATCTGCTAAAGCAATCAAACCAGTCAGCTGAACAACATCAGGGGCAGGGAGCTTGTAAGCCACGGTCTTCCTCAGAGAACCCATAACAATACAATAGAAGGCCAGAAATCCTGAATCGGGGGAAACGGTACCTGCAACACAGACACACGTTAATGAAATGCAAATGGGTATGCAAAGCAATGTAAAATGTAATCATGCAGCAAGAGATCAAGATGACTGTGCTGTTGAGGTTCTGTATCAACAAAACCATAGTCCTGCTCTATCAAGAACAACCACCATATCTGATAATAAGAAAACCCGGGCATCGGACCACAAATCTGCTCTGCCAAGAACACACACATCTGATAATAAGGACCTCTGATACAGGACCCCAATTCTTCTCTATCAAGAACAAACATCTGATAATTAGGACCTCTGATACAGGACCAAAACTCTGCTCTGTCAAGAACAAACATCTGGTAATAAGGACCTCTGATACAAGACCAAAACTCTGCTCTGTCAAGAACAAACATCTCTGAAAATAAGGACCTCTGATACAGGACCAAAACTCTGCTCTGTCAAGAAAAAACATACATCTGCTGATGAGATCCTCTGATCCCAATCATAAACCTGCTTTGTCAAGAACAACTACACATCTGCTGACGAGATCCTCTGATCCCAACAAAACTGATTCACTATCAAGAAAACCAGGAAGTCTGAAGGTTAAGGTTTCCTGCAACAAACCCAACCCTGCTCACAGGTATGGACCTAAACTGACTCAAGTTCGGCATCCTATGCGGTCATCGGCGTCACAGACATTCAAGAGAGGTGATACGATACCCAGAAGGTGTGGCATCACCAGCTCATGAAGCGGCCTCACTCGGCTGAATCCCAAATGATCGGTCCCCAGAGTCGACAATCCTCCAAACCAACAACCCCCTCAACCCAAAGGGTTGAAAAAGAAGTCAACCGGGAGAACCTCGTATGAGCGTGGATTTCATGAGACACTAGTGCCTGCCAAACAAGCACGCGCCCACTAATTTCCACAACTAATGATAGGTTCACTCAAGCCTGGGTCTGGCTTTTCACTCATCAGAATGCCCCTCCCACAACAGCATAGATAATCATATCATACTGAAAAATAAAGTTCGGGAAATAAAATGCGATAAATAAACACAACCCAACAAGTAATCATACAAGCGCTAGGATTGACTCTCGCAGGGACGTTGGATCCCCAAACTGACTCGCATACGGGACATTGGATCCCAGGAAACTATCAATTCCCCAGCGGAGTCGCCAGCTGTCGCTTCCGCGAAAATAAGGTGCCGGCAAAACAGAAGAGTCGCCACCTTTCATTATTTATCCCTCGGAACGGGAAAGGAAACGATCGGAAAAACCTGACGAAAAGGTATAAGACAAGGTCATCACAACCATTGTCTGGGTTCGGGAGTCGGTTACGCAAGGGGAAGGTATTAGCACCCCTCACGTCCATCGTACTCGATGGGATCCACGCTTGTTCTGTTTATATGATGGGTTGGTTTTATCTATCCACCTATCAAGGCTGGCTTAAAAAGAAAAGAAAATGACTCGGCAAAGCGTCACACTTTATGCCTACGTATTCTCATTAGAGAATGAGAAATCAGAGTCAACGTATTTCGACTAACCACGGGTTACGGGGAAGGTGGCACGCCAATACATCAGTATTGTGCCTACGTACTCTCAACAGGTATGAGAGATCAGAGCTTACGTAGTTCGGGATAATACAGATTACGGGAATTCAGATTCATCTGTTTTATCGAGTAGGGTTAAATAGCAGTTCCAGCAGTTAGGGACAAAGCCTGTTTGCGGTGGCACTGAAGTTTAACGACACTCTTTTCTTCAGAAAAGCCTCCTTTGAATTATGGGCCCACGGGGCAAAAACGTTTGAAGTTTGTTTTCTGTCTTTTACGGAAGAACTGTTTTTTATGTTCGTTTGCAACTAGTATCGCACTAGAGACTATGACCTGAGAGTGAATGCGTCGCATGTCACCCAAAGGGTACCATACTAAACATCCAGACTGTTGAAAAGAAACTCTACAACAATCCTTTTTCAGATAGCTTAAGGCTCGTAACGTACGACGTCAGTTAACCATTATTAATGTATTTTCATTTGTTTTGAGATGAGAAGAGAAGGGGCTCAACTAAAGGGAGACTATCAAGTCCTACTGTTGTCATGCCAAGGATTCATCCTATGATTGAGGTTTGAAGCAGGGATCTCCTAGAAGTTATCATGCATAGGTTTCAACCTAAAGTTCTATCATCACTTCCTTATCAAAGGAAGTGAGATTCCTAGGGGATCATGTCAATGATAAACAGAAACAGATAAAGCATCAGCTTAAACAGTAAACAGTAAACAAATATATAATAAAATGCATGCAATGCAAGTGAGGGAGGAAATGTGTGTGGGGCATCAGCCTCCACAAGCTCATCTCAACCTCAAGCCAAATATGAATAACTGGAATCATACAGAGGAAAGACATGCTATCAAGCAAGATACAAACTGCAATCATACAGAGGAAATAAAAATGCTATCAAGCAAACACAAGCCACATAGGCAAGGGAGCTGGGCTCTACCGAATACCCGCAAGCAAAGCCATACAGTAAAATACAAGCAGAGGGAGCAACTCAACCTCTAGTGCAATCATGCTCCTAGCTTACATCAGTCTATATATGGACTTATTCTAATGCATCAAGCAAGTCAAACAAGTCACAGCAATACAGTTGCACAGCAAGCAAACAGACAGAAAAGAAAGCAGATCAACCACCCCTACAACTTCAAGCTTCAGCTCTTCAGTAATTCAGCCTTCAGACCTCACCTACCCGTCAAGGCTATCATCTTCAATAGCAAGTATCAACTTGCTTCTCCCAGTTTTCAATACACCAAACATAGGTATCACCTTATTCTTCATTCCTCAAGCTTCAGCTCTCCAGTCAATTCCACCTTCAGGCTCCATTCCTAACTGCAAGTATCAACTTGTATCTTCAGGCTCTCAATGCATCAACATAAATATCAGCTTATCCTTTATTCTTCAAGCCTCAGCTCTTCACTCAATCTCAATTGAATCCTCTTCATAAGTATCATCTTGGTCTTCAACCTTCAGCTCTCTCTTCTTTACCAGTATCAACTTGGTTCTCTTTATCTACAAGCTTCAGCTTCTCAGAGTAGTCTTCAATCACATGGAAGTATCAACTTCATCCTTCAATCTTCTTCAAGCAATGAACTCCATCTTCTAACAAGGGAGAAGGATTCATCTATCCAGAGCAAAGTTGGGATGATTGGTAGCAGAGTGAAGACCAAAGGTCACCACTGAGCATCCTGTCATCAGAAAAAGGGACCCTCAAAGGTTCTACCAATTTGCAAAGAGCCACACATCCTACCAAATGAGGGATGAGGCCTTTACAAAGGGACCTTTCATCATAGGGAAGAATGTAAGTGATCAACATCATCCATGTTTATGAAGGAAGAGAACTATCTAGAAGCTCTGCCTACAAAACCCTAATCTTAACCTAATCCAAACTACACCACAAGAAGGGAAGATCTTCAAATCCAAGCCTCCTCAAGCAATCCAATGCACCTTCAACTTGTCTTCATCATCATCCAAGAGCAAGAGAAACAAAACCCTAATCTAACGGAACTAAAGATGTTAATCTAGTTGAGTTAGTGCCTTAGAATCATCTAATACTAGCAACTAAACTAAACTAAAGATGCATATCTATGCTAGCCACACACAAAAAAATCAGGATCAAAATCATCAACACATGATCACACAAAATTCCACAAAATCAAGTATCAAACATGACTATTTTAATATCAATTAAAATGTGAAAATTCCCATAAAATCAGAAAATGCATGAATCTAATGCAAAAATAATGGGGTTAATTGAATCATTTTATCATTTTTTATGATTTTATCAAAAACCATGAATAAAGTGAAAAATAATATGAAAATCCAAAGAGAATAATAAATGCACGGTGCAAATAGAAATAGAAATCAGTTCATTCCATGGATTGGGCCATCAGGGGGGGTGTGGTTATCAGTTATTGCACTAAGCCCAAAAACACAACTTAATGAAACGATGCGTTTCACATGAGTTCAGACTCTTCACAAAATGAAAGACATTCGTGGCCATTGGATCACTTCTCCAGTCAAAGGTCCACCTAAACCCAAGGGCTCTAAAGTTATCTTCTTCGTTTGAATTTCTGAACCTCGCGCGCATCCACGTCCACCGCCGGTGGTGCTCCGGTCATCGTCCCCAACCCTAACTCTCTCCACAGACCTCCATTCCAAGAGGTCTCTACATGAAACTCACTCCAATTCTCACAAGGAATCTTCCTATGCCATTTAATCATGCTAACAGTTCAAGAATCCAAGAATAACAATCTCAACCGAAAATTCCATGAACCCTAATTGGTCACTAATCTCCAAATTGATGATCCAGAAATCTTCCTAGACCATTCTACTATGCATCTACCATAACAATTCGACTTAATTCTACCTAATTTCAGCCATAGCACAAGAGTTGCATACCTGGTAAATTTGAACAAACAGAAGGGTTGAATCTTCAACTCAGCCTTCAAGAACTTGCAGAATCCTTCACTGAATCACAATCAATCTTCTGTATGCAAAGAAAAGAGTTGAATCTTCTTGAATTATCAAACCCGATTCTGAGTTGCAAGCTTCACTCTCCAATGGCTACTTCACGATTCTTCCACCACAGTGCCTTGAATTTGATCTGGAATTGATCACCACCCTCTGAGCAAGCTATTGAGATCAATTTATTGGACTGAAATGGCCTCTAACCTTGTAACCGATTTGGATTTGCAATGAGAAAGTTCAAAGCGCAAGCTCAGTTCTCTCTCTCAATCATCACCAAAAAAATGATCTGAACCACTTCTATTCCATATATAGAGTGTGTAGGGATGATCTAGAAACCTCTAGATCCTTCCAAGGAGAAAATCAATCTCTCATGACATGAGAAGTTCACTTGAATTCTCATGATATGCCATTGTATGCACAACTTCTGTTAACAGCTTGAAACCAATCTCAATTCCTTCCAATTTCTCCCGTCATGACATTTTGGAAGTGTTTGGCTTGCAAGGGATCTTGATCATGCCTTGAATTTGAGTTTTGCACATGTTACTTATAATGTAAGTAACTACTTTTCAAAGCAAGTCCACAAATTAAACCTCAATTCAAAAATGTGGCTAAACCAATGTTCTTAAAATGCTTTTTAGAGTCAAAATGACCTATTACATGCCTTGGTTTGGATGTGTAGATCAAAAGTATCAATTTCCAACTTTGGTTCATTTAACTTATACCCTCATTTTAGGTCATTTTTGCAAGTTTGAGCTACAAGCATTTCCAACATCTCATGACCTCTTGACTAGCCTTAAAACATCATTTTGAACAATTTTGATGTTGAACATTTTCCCATTTGAAGCTTGGAACTGGTAGTTATGGCCTTATGCTTGAAATGACCTATAATCTCCAAATGACCAAAATGCCCTTGACTTGTCAAAGCCATAACTTGGGTTCTACAAATCCTATCAAGGACTTCTAGTACTCTCTAGAAAGATAAGAGGATAAGGAACAACATTCATGTTTACCAAAAGTTCATAGGAATCATCCTTCTTGGGCAAAAGTGTCATGCAAGTTGGGTAACTTTCAAGCTCCCAAATTCACATACCTCAGATGACCTGTAACTTGTCAAAGTCATAACTTGAGTTATACAAATCCTATTAAGGACTTCTAGCACTCAAATTAAATCTAAGATCATGCTCTACAACAATAATGTTGGGGGAAAGATGAGATGACAATCCCATCTTGAGCTAAATTGCCTTGAAGATAGGGGTCAAACTAGGGGATTTTACACTGTCAAGTCTTAGAAACCCTAGCATGAAACTTCTCAAACTCTTCAATCATGATGAGTTGACCTTGGAATAATCCTTATAGCATCTCAATTCATCAATCCATGATCATATGGCCTTTGAACTAGGTCTCAACCTTGTTCAAATCATCAGTTGACCTAGGGTTGACCTAGTCAAACCCTAGCTGCACCAATCATGGCTGAGGCTTCTTAATTTTGCACAATGACCTGCCTAGGCTTCAAAGTGATCTTCAACACTTCTCATGAGCTCTCTCAAGACCTCAAGTCCATATTCATGGCTTCAGAATCATATGAGGACCTCCCACAACTCTCAAGTTATGAGGAACACAACCTTGGTTTCAACCACTCTCTCTGAGGATCTTTTAACTTCCCTGACAAGGATATCAACTCTTGAACACCTGAATAACCTTCTTAGCTAGCTTCATAGTCTAGTGTAGATCTTGATTGGTAATCATACCTCTTGATCTCCTGCATACATGTCAATGGGATGCAAATGATAATGCTAATGTGCATGAAATGAAACATAAGCTAGGTAAAGAAATGTTGGGCAAATTTTGGGGTGCAACAGCCGCCCATGCCAAAGCACAACAAGTTTTCTCCAAAAGTGAGTATCGGCTTTCACAATCAGTAAACTTCTTACTCAAATAATAGATAGCATGTTCTTTTCGTCCAGACTCGTTCTGCTGACCTAACACACAACCCATTGAATTTTCCAGCACTGTCAGATACATGAAGAGAGGTCTTCCTGGAACAGGAGGTATTAAGATCGGAGGCTCTTGTAGGTAACCCTTGATCTTATCAAATGCTTGCTGATAATATGAATTCCAAACGACCGTCTGGTCCTTGCGTAATAGTTTGAAGATGGGCTTGCAAGTGGGAGTCATATTGGAAATAAATCTGGATATGTAGTTCAGTCTTCCAAGGAAACCTCTGACTTGCTTTTCTGTTTGTGGAGTTGGCATGTTTTGAATGGCTCGGACTTTGTCTGGATATACTTCAATCCCTCGATGGTTGACAATGAAACCGAGTAACTTCCCAGATCTTACTCCAAAGGTGCACTTGGCTGGATTCAGTCTCAACTGATATTTTCTGAGTCTCTTAAACAATTTCAAAAGATGTTCCAAATGGTCCTCTTCACTTTGAGATTTGGCTATCATGTCATCAACATATACCTCTATCTCCTTGTGCATCATATCATGAAATAAAGTTACCATAGCCCTTTGATACGTAGCACTTGCGTTCTTTAGACCGAAAGGCATAACTTTGTGACAGTAAGTCCCCCACGGTGTAATGAAAGTAGTTTTTTTTCCATGTCATCAGGATCCATCTTAATCTGATTGTAACCGGGGAACCCATCCATAAATGAGAAAACTGCAAAATGAGCCGTATTATCTACCAACGTGTCAATATGCGGCAAAGGGAAATCATCCTTCGGACTGGCCCTGTTTAGGTCCCTGTAATCCACACACATTCTGACTTTCCCATCCTTTTTTGGCACATGTACAATATTGGCTACCCATTCGAGGTATTTAGACACTGCTAAGAAACCAGCATCAATCTGTTTTTTCACCTCATCTCGAATCTTGAGAGCCATGTCAGGTCTTGTTCTTCGGAGCTTTTGCTTAACCGGTGGGCATTCTGGTCGAAGCGGTAATTTGTGAACTACTATGTCAGTGTCTAGACCCGGCATATCCTGGTAAGACCAAGCAAATACATCCACATATTCTTTTAAAAGTTCCTCTAGTTGCTGCTTGACTTATGCCCCTAGAGCTGCCCCAATCTTGACTTCTTTCTTGTTTTCTTCAGTGCCAAGATTAATGACTTCTACCTGTTCTTTGTAGGGTTGAAGCTTTGCATACTCATGATGTGCTAATTTTACTAGTTCATCAGGTATTTCAAAATCTCCATCCTCATCTTCAGCTTGGTATATTGGTGAATCAAAGTCAGGAGGGAATGCAAAAGTCACAGGATTCAATGGGTTTTAGGACATCACTGCACGTTGGAATGGCTTATTTTATTAAAACACACAAAGACAAATGCAGCATACAACAGAAAAAGAATGTTTTGGTTTTTTAAGATTGCCATTTTTTGTTTTAAATGAAAGCAAAAGCAGTAAAGGAAATAACACAAAGAAATTAACAAAACAGTTCACTTTCCATTGATTTTCTTGAAAGCTCGGGGACCTTGCAAAACATTCCTATAGCCTTGGGCATGGCTATCGAGATTCAAAATAAAAAACAAGAAAAGAAGGACAAACAAAATTACTTTGACTCAGGAAAAACCAAAGGAATCTCAATAGCTTCCCAGTTGCTCAAGGCAGTGTTGCAATGATACACTAAATGCTCCAGGTCTTCATCTTTAAAAGCTTCTTCCACAGTACTGACTTGGAAACCTCCGCTGATAAATACTTCTTGTATAATCTTTGGACGCCCTTTGTCATGTGTCAGTACTTCATCACGAATTGGTTTGTAACCCAACCCTTGGCGATCCATCTTTGGCTTTACTTCGATAATCCCTCCCCAACCTGCAGGAGTGCCTTCTTCCAGTGTAGACTTGATGCTCCGAGCGGATTCAAAAGATGGACCACTCTTAGCCACTGTTTCTTCCAACATCACTATATTAGCTATCTCGAGTGCCTGAAAGGAAGTTTCTAACGCGCCCTCATCTGCTTCGATATACTTGAACGATGACAGATTGCTTACCATTAGGTCTTCTTTACCGTGTACAATCACTAATTTATCATTCACAACAAATTTCATTCTCTGATGTAAGGTGGAAGTTACTGCCCCAGCGGCGTGAATCCATGGTCGTCCCAACAAACAACTATAAGCTGGGTTAATGTCCATAACTTGGAATGTAATATCGAACACATGAGGTCCGATCATGATTGGCAGTTCTACCTCTCCAACAACCGTTCTTCTTGAACCATCAAAAGCTTTTACAATCAAAGACGTTGGTTTCATTTCTGCCCCTGCATATGCTAGCCTTGCGAGCGACCTGGCGGGCAATACATTCAGTGAGGATCCAATATCAACTAAAACTCAAGCCATTGTGTCTTCCTGGCACCTGATAGATATGTGCAATGCATGGTTGTGATGGCGGCCTTCGTTTGGCAACTCAGCATCACTAAAGCTCAGGGTCTTACAGGCTGTAATGTTGGCTATTACTGAGTCGAATTGTCCGAGAGTTATGTCTTTTGTCACATGTGCCTGTTTTAATACTTTTTGCAGAGCTTCTCTGTGAGCTGGAGAATTCATTAAAAGGGACAAGATTGATATCTTTGATGGGGTTTGGTGGAGCTGATCAATGATCTTGTAATCACTCTTCCGAATAATCCTCAAGAACTCTTCATCGTTTCCTTCAGTACCTGGTACCTCATGTTCTTTTGTTGCAGCAGGGGTAACCTCTTTTGGAGCGGCTACTGTAATCTTTGGTTGATAGATTCGACCACTACGGGTCATTTTACTTGTACCTGCAATGTTTGTTACGTCCACTTGGTCGTCTTTTACAGTCTCTTTCTGACTGACCTTCCCAGATCCTCGGTCTATCACAGTCATGTCATACTTCCAAGGAACGACCTTTGTGCTTTCAAAAGGAAACGGTCTTGGTTTCTGAATAATAACCGGTTGAGGTTGATCGACAGTCGACTAGTTGAAAACGGGTTTCACACCTTTGTTGGTCATTTTGAACACCGGAACCTTCTCACTTTTCTTTGGCAAATTGAAAACAGGCCCAATTATTGAAACTTCTTCTTTCCTCACCTTACTACACACTTGCAATATTCCTTCGTCAATCAACCTTTGTATACCTCTTCGTACCTCATCACACCCTCTAGAATCACTAGAACATTTTTCACAATCATTATGGGTATCCTTTGTTAATCCTTCCTTCAGTAGCTTCTCGTGAAGCAACCTCAACGGGGTTCTAATCTCTGACACATCTTGGACCATTCTTTCATCTAACACTTCTTCTACTGCATTGACCCCTCCATGGTTTGGCAATGAATTACTTTTGACATTTGGAGGTACATCATCAAAAGACAAGATCTTTTTTTCCATCAACTCCCTGACAAGATGTTTTAAAGCATGACAACTTTCTAAATCATGACCGGCAACACCCTCGTGAAAGGCACAATGAGCGTTTGGATTATAGTGAGGAGATGTAGTGTCTGGATTTAATGGTCGTGTCGTTACTAATCCCTGCTGCACTAAGGAGGGGTACAACTCGGTGTAAGTCATCGGTATCTGAGGAAGCGGAGGTTTTGTTGTTGGTCTCCAATTCTGGTAGTCTTGTCTGGGTGCCTGAGATCTAGGCTGATGATGTTGCTGGTAGGGTAGAGCGTTTGGTGCCCATTGATACCCTTGTTGAATTGGCTGATATACAGGTGCTGGCTGCACTGTCTGATAACTGGGAACAGGATGACTGAAAGCTGGAGTTACAACTGCCACATAAGGTTGCTGGGCATACTGCAACGGACACATTGGTCGTTGATGTTGGGATTGCTGAACATAGCTTGGTTGAGGCGGTTGAACAAAGCCTTGCTGAGATGGTTGAACATAACTCTACTGATGCTGTTGGTAAGGCGGTCTCCAGGTGCGACTCTTCCTTCCCACAATTACTGCATTTGTCTCCCCTTCCTTCTTTCGATGGAAATTACTATTGAGTTTCTTGACATTGTTACTACCAGAACTGCCGGAACTGCTAGCTACCTTCCCATTTTTCATTCCTAGCTCCACTCTCACCCCCACTGCTACTATATTAGAAAAATTGGCGGTTACACTACTGATCATCTTTTCATAAAACTCTGGTCTTACTGTATCGACGAACCAATCGGTTAACTCTTTTTCACTCAAAGGAGGTTCTACCTGAGAGGCAGTTTCCATCCACCTTTGTGCATACTCTTTGAAAGATTATGGACTCTTCTGTGACATACTCAATAACTGTCTTCGATCAGGGGCTAAATCCATGTTGTACTTGTAATGTTTCACAAAAGCACCAGCCAAGTCTTGGAAACTATGGATACGAGACTGATCTAAGCCCAAATACCATTTAGCAGGAGCTCCTTTCAAACTATCTTGGAAACAGTGAATAATTAACTTGTCATCTTCCACGTGAGCGGCCATTCTTCGGTAATACATAATCAGATGCGTCCGAGGACAAGTAGCCCCAGAATACTGGTCAAAATTTGGAACTTTGAATTTCGGCGGAATTACCAATGCAGACACTAGGCACATATCTCTGGCATCAGTACCAAAGATGTCATTTCCTTCCATTGCTCTGACCTTTCTTCCGATAGTCTCTACACTTTCTTTCAACTTATCATGTCGTCCACTTTCTTCGTCATACCCATCAAGACCTTCGTACACTGGTGGAGGATTATGAAAAATAGGGTGCGCTTGAACTTGAACAGAAGGCTGAGTGTAAGTAGGAATAGCTTGAGGAATTTCTGGCCCCACAGGAACTGCTTGTTGATTGACTATTGGTGGAGGTACAAAGCCAGGTGTCAACCCATAGGGTGGAACATTTGCAACAGTGATTTCCGTTGGGATCGGCTCCGCAGCTATACTAGTGATCTCAGAAACAATAATGGCTTGAGTGTCCAATTTCGCACGAATGACTTGTAGGGCTTCCATGATCTGCCCCATTCCCCCTCGTAGCTCTCCAAGTTCATTATCAATTCTGTCCACATCCAAATTCTGTCCTTCCATTCTTAGGCGAGCTTGGGCTCGGGTGTTGTATCGGTGTTGAGGATTCAGTGTGATTCTTTCTGGAGACAAGACAGCGAGATGAGACACAACACAAGAATATGCATATGCGATGCTTATGAATGCGACATGCGACAGATGCAAAATTAATCATTCAAGGAATCCAAAGAAATATTTGAAAAAATTATAACAATGGGGAAATAAGCAAAATCAAAGTCTTCAAAGATTAACCACTGAGAGTTTTACAACAACAATTCTGAAACTGAAATACAAGTCTTCAATACAAAATACATGATGAAATGAAATAGAAAAAGGATTTTAGATCTTCTGGTTGGATGGCCCTTCGTCTTCTGGATGACTTCTCTTTCCACCTTGACGGATCAATTCTTGAAGTTCTTCCTTCTCTTGCATAGCCTTGAAATACTTATCTCTCCAAGTCTTTCCTTATTTTTCAGCTTTTGCCAAAGCAGCTTTCAATTCTTCTACGAGTGTAGGTTTGGGTGAGTCAGGCTCAAAGCGAGTATAGAACATCTTCAATGCTGCTTCTCTTACCCATGATAAGTAAGATTCTGAAACGGTAGTGTCGTGGTGACCTAGGGCAATTACTCCCCTCGTGTGGATATAACGCCAAGCATACACAATTCGAGCCCTGTAAGCGGGATTCTTCCCTTCTTCAATGTAAAATCTTCTAAAAAAGTCTGGGTCTGGTTCATCTTCCATGGGGTGCCCCAATTGTCGACGAGCCAGAATAGGATTATAGCTGATGCAACCATTGACGCTGGTAAGCGGTACATTCGGGAAATCTCCACAGCTTTGGATCATGGCAATTCCTTCATACATAGGGTCATACCACTTAATATCTGAGTGTTTGAGCAATAGCAACTTTTCTGTCCATGAGAGCCCATTTTGCTTATCCCAGAGGGCTGGAATTTTTGGCAAGTGCGAAATAAACCACTTGTGCAGGAGAACGGTGCAACACTCAATCCGTCCAACTCCATAACGGTTCCTACGGTGGAGGGTAAAGTACGTGTCAGCCAGCAAGGTAGGTACAGGATTTTTGATCAAGAAAAGGTTGATTGCATTTGCGTCCACAAAATCACTAGCAGTCGGGAACAGAAACAGTCCGTAGATTAGTAAAACCAGGATGGCCTCAAATGCTTCAATATTCTTTGACAAGGCATAGCTTTGAGCTTTTTCATACAGGAACATAGCTGGAAATCCATACAACCCTCCTTTAGCACCCATATGAGATCGTACCTCGTCCACCTCTAAATACGCGGCCTCTGCAATTGCTCTTTCATTAGGAGTCCCTTCTCTTCCAGAAAATGGTCTAGGAGTGACGCCTACTCCCATCAGGGTGGAATATTCTTCCAAAGTTGGTAGCAACTGATAATCTAGAAATGTGAAACAATGATAGGTTGAATCATAGAATTGCACGAGTGCGGATAACATCTCTTCATACACTTGAACTTCTAGCAAAGACAGCATATTCCCATACTTTTCTCTGAATGCCTCGGGGTCCTCTACTAAACTTACCAGTTTCTTCAAGTTCTCCAATTTTGGTCTTTGGAACACAACCTCTGCTTTCTTTCCAGAATCCATCCTATAATATCTGCAAAATAATCTTTAGTTCATTGAATGATTAATTAATGAAAATGCAAATGCAAAGGTTTCATGGAACTCAGATCAAAACATCATTTCATTTCATTGATTTTCAAGATTGCATTACAAAATATCTAGTACATTTTACAAAAGTCCTAAATATAAGGATGACAAAATTCTAAATAAAAGTCTTCTTTTACTTTGAGTTTCTTGATTTCTTCTTCCATCTGAGTCTTCTCGAGAATGAGTTTGTCAACGACCAGCTTCCATGGAGTTGGCTGAGAGCTGGAAGAAGGTAAGCCTTCCTGTGTCTTCCTCTTCTTATAAGCAATCATTTCTTCATCCTTCACCTATAGTTGTCTAGGGAGTTCTTCATTCTCTTCCATGGCCACTTGGTACTTGTACTTCCAGGCTACTTCAGTTTGTTGTGATTTCCTCAAAGCAATCTTTAACTTCTCCTCTTCAGACATAAAGATCATTGTGTGTTCCTCCTCTAAAGCTATGGGTTTCTGCTGAGAATAAGGCATCTTCAGCTGAATAGCTCTCTTTCGGACCCATTGGAGATAAGGCTCTAGAGATACGCAATTAGGTTTCCCTAAGTCTTCCTTTCCTTTCTTGTGTACATGTCCCTAAGCTTTTAAAATTTCCCCCTTCAACTCTGAACTTCCCTTAAAGAAAATATTTTCCACATGAGCGCTGTTTGGTTTGTCCTTCAGAGGATATCCAAGCTGACGGCAAGCGAGAACAGGGTTATAACTGATTCCTCCACTTGTACCCAGAAGAGGTACGTTACCAAAATTTCCACAACTGTCAATGATCTTTATCTCATCGTAACTACGACTGTACCAATCAATATCAGAGTGAGTAAGAGCCATAACCTTCTGAGACCACCAACCTTCCTTCCAAAAAGCATGAGCCTTAGGTAAGTGAGAAATAAACCACTTATATAACAACGGGACACAACAGACAATCATTCCTCCTTTATGCAGATTTCTCAAGTGAACAGAATGATATGCGTCAGCTAGTAAAGTAGGCACAGGGTTTTTCGTCAAGAAAATCTTGATGGCGTTGAGATCCACAAAATTATCAAAGCTCGGAAACAAGAAGATCCCATAAATGAGCAAGGCAAAGATGGCTTCGAATGCATCCATACTCAAATGATCCACATAGTATTGTGCTTTCCCAACCAAGAACTCTGCAGTCAAACCAAAGACTCCTCCCTTAGTAACCATATTTTTCTGAATATCCACCAATCCCAAACGCGTAGCTTTAGCAATTTCTTCTTTCTTAGGGTCCTTCTCCATGATTGGAAAAGGAGAGTATTCAAGAATAGGTAAACCAATCAAGCAAGAATATTCCTCAAGTGTAGGTACCAGCTAATAATCAGGAAAAGTGAAACAATGATAGAGTGGATCATAAAACTGGAAGAGTGTGGAGAGAAGTCCCAGATCCATCTTCTTTTTTACCCTCAACAATGACAATAAGTTCCCATACCTACTCTTGAATCCTTCTAGATCTGTTATCAAAGTGCTCAACCTTTCTATGTCATCCAAATTAGGACTTTTGTAAGTGTACTTCATGGTTTTCTTTTTCCCACTGTCCATGATGATCCTATTGTTTACAAATAAGAGATCTGAGTTCCAGGAAACCTTTATGATATGATGTTCATGGATGCATGAATGCACAAACACAGGTAAGCACAGATTCATATATGTACACATAGATAAAACAGACAAAGGTTTTGGTTTGGAGAACATGAGTAAGGAGTCAAGGTCTACCCACCCCGAAGATATGTACTAAGGTTTCCACAAATGCAGAACAAGGTTCTAAAAGAGTTCCCGGAGTCCTCGACCCATCTTTCGGATATTGTCAATTTCCCAAATACTTGGTGGTCGATAATATTCTCAAGAGAGTCTCGTCCAAGTGTAGTGTCGCATATCAACTACTTTGGAATTACTTCCTTATAGTCATCGTACTACATCCTAGTAAAGCCATGGTGGGGAAAAGGTAATCTAAAGGTCCTCAGTATCACGGGCTCCCATGTAGAAAGTAGCATTGTTTTCACGAATACTCGATCAACAATACTAATTCTCAGAAGAGCCTCTACTGAGCGGTGGTTTTCTCAACTCAACTTGGTCGGGAATCAACTCCCTATAAGTCTCCTTGAATATACCACCATCCTATCATAAGTACGCTCAAACACGAGTATAGTGTTGTCTCACCATTCAAAGTTCCCAAGAACCAACAGAGCACATATGTACATATTTACAAGTATTCATAAATAAGCAGGTAATCAAACAAGATAGGCTAAACCCTCAAAGCAATAAAACCTTGTTCCCCAGTGAAGTCGCCATTTCTGTTGCAGTAAAAATTGGATATCAAGCTATTAAATTAACTTGAATCTTAATTCTTTTACAACCGAACTTTATTTTATCCAAAGGAAAGGTCTAAAGAAAGAAAAACCTTTTTCGCGATGTAACAACAACGCTTAAGAGATTTGGGGATTGGGGGTTGGTTATACCTAGGGAAGGTGTTAGCACCCTAAATATCTGTAGTACTCTACAAGAACCTTTTGTTTGATTGCTTGCTAAGTTTGTGAAAATGTACTGTGGATTGGGAAAAGATATGAGTTGAAACATAAAATTATATACACTAAGTTTGCTCGTAAAGACGTCGCATCTTCTGCCTACGTATCCTAACTAGGATAGAATCAGAGCAATCGTAGTTCGCCTCACAAGGGAAGAAGAACACTTGATTATGATCAAGGTTCACGGGGTAACAAACATTACAATGTTTGTGTGGAGTTTGACAAAACTCCCTATTCTAAGTTGTAATATTCAAAAGGGGAAGTAAGAAATCATGACGATGATTCTTACACAGAGTTGACAAACTCTTTCCTAGGGTTCTAGTTGAAGAACACTCCTAGTACAGGTGGGTTTCTTAGACTTGAAGCAAAGTCTAATGGCTTCTAATCTAGGGTTAAAGTGACTTAACAAAGTCAAGAGAGGGATAAGAGATGTATCCATGACATGAGGGTCAAATGGACAGACTTTTCCTTTGGAAGTAGACAGGGGAGGTAACAGGATGAAAGCTAACAAGCTTCATCACTTGGGGAAAACATAAAAGCAACAACATAATAATGATGCATCCATGGTGACAACTATTAAATGAGCATATGAAATTGATAAGAGTGGAAATGCATTGATGACAGTCAAAGCAGGTAAACAGAACAGGAAGTGTGACGACAAATCAAGTTCAAATAAATTCAACAGATAAAGTAACATGGACATGTTAACAACCAAAAACATGTTAGCAAACATTTAAGGATGAGAATGCAAACAAACATCACAAAAAATCACAAGTATATCAAGAGAAAATTCATCTGCATCTGTCAAAACGATCACAGAAAGTATGCAACTTGTACACAGTCAAAAGAGATGAACAATTTGTCAAACATGGAAATAAAAAATATGACATGAAAGTACACATCAAGATGAACACAATGAAAAAAGAACGGGTGAAAAACGATTAAAATTGAGAGAGATATGATTTTTCAAAGTTTGGTGAAAAATTATAAAAATTAATAAAAGAGTTGCCCTCCTCAGGGGTCGAACTCATGCGTGCAGGGTACAAGGCGTGTTTGGCATAAGGGGCTTACCACTGGGGTGGCTATACATCCGTTGATGAAAGCCACCCCTTTTAATTATAAGGGTGAAAATCATGTTTGGCTTAGGGAAAATAAACACACAAAAGTGATTTTACGTTTTATATCGTAACTTTCCCGTTTCTCAACCAAACGCGACAAACTTTATATGCATCTGGACCAGAAAAACATGAGGATCATGATGGTGCCATTATTTTTCTGAGATTCTCCTCCTACTGAAAAATTCGATAGCAGGTGTGTTTTGATGCTTTGAAATTCATTTCCAAATGATACTCATGTTACAGCTAGCTCCAAACCAAAACAATTATGTACACACCACATATGAATGATAATGGATGAATCTAGCTCAAACTTATGGCTAAAACTAAACTGTGGTGAAAAGTCACATGTGAATTGCAAAAATAACATGAATGATATGCATGAATTAAGGCAGTTCAGCTCCAAAGCAAGTATTAATCACAACAATCATTCATACACATTGAATACAAGCTGGTGGGTGAGGTTGAGCAAAAATCAGGGATCTGCACTAATTATTTGTGAAATGTTGTGTTCAAGGTGCATATGGTGTGTGTGTGCCAAGCATGAAAATATGTTGTTCATGTTACAATTGGTTTTTCATTAAAATAATCATAGGCACATGTCACATAGGGGTTTATGAGTGAATACAAACACACATTCAATTTGAAAACAACCTGCTATGTGAAAATGGTGATCAAGTGGAGGCTTGTGCTTGTGAAGTGCCATTATGAAGTCACTTTTGAACTTAAAGCTTTTCAGACTAATTCAATCATAGTCACACCATATGTACATGGTATGAAATGGAATCAAGCATCAAAACAGGTTGGAAGAGGGTTGCTATGACAGTTGGCTCACCAATTGCAAATTAACATGAATTTGGACATGATGAGGCTTTAAAACAGTTTCGTGCACATACAAGTTGAAAACACACATACACACAAGTTACATGTATATCAACAAATGGTTTTTGAGCATCTAAACTGGTCTAGGACAGTTGTGGTGGAAAATGATAAGTGAATTGCAATTTGTGCCTTTGAGAACAAAAACAGTTATGAAGCCAAAGTGATAGGTCCAAATGTTACAATTTCAAAATGGTGAAGGTTGATACATATTCCAAACATGTTGTGGAGTGGATTCTATCAGAGGTAAATGCTTAAGATCAATATAGTGAAAAAAGGTTTTTTCTTTTGAGTCTGACTCCAAAATCAGCACACTCCACAAATCCATTTTGTCAATGAGGTATGAAAATACAAACTGGCATGGAATCCAAACAGGCCTGCCATAGTTGGTCTGGAAGTCTCATCAAACCAAAAAGTCACTATCCCAAACACAAGCATCCTCTAAATTCTAACTGAATAGACCAACAACCCTGATTTCTTATGACAGCTCCTTCTTAAACTAGCAGAGGTTCCAAATGAAATAAGGCCAAAACAAAACAGCTAGGCCCCAAAAGCAAGCAGACAGCAAAATGGGCTACCTCAAAAAGCCAAGAATCCAAGGCATTCACCAGTGGTATTCTAATTTGTGAACTCTCAAATTAATTTAGATTTTATCTTACAAATTGAAGGGCCAAAACACAACAACAACCCTTCTTATCATTTGAACACAGTTTGTTTAGGAACAAAGTTGGCATAATACTAACACTATCAAACCTATTGTGACTAGTCTGGAAGCTTTCACAAAACCAACAAAACATCAGCAAGGATCAGAGGTTCACAGGTGCTAAAAGGCCAACCAAGCTAAAAACCTCACTCAAACATCGAAGTCAAACTACGATTGACTTTTACTGGTCCAAAACCCTAATCGTGTGTTCTGAAATGTACTGCTCTGAATTATGGGGTAACAACCTTACATTGGATTCTTAATTGACATTATATAATACCCTTGACCTTGTTTCCTATCTGAATGAGCCCAAAAAATTGACTAATCACAAACCCTGAAGTTTCGATTTTGACTGCACGAAACCCTGATTTATCTGCAATTTGACAAAGACAGACTTGCATTGGGTTAAGGTTAGAAAATTCATGAGTATGCTCCTAAAATGATAATGAGAATCTAAGTGGTCAAAATTTGGGGTGCAACAGAAGTGTTTTTGTGTTTTTTAGAGAAGAAGTGTTTTGAATTTGATTTGTAACTCATGTTGCACTAGAGACTATGACCTAAGAACGATTGCATCGTATATCACCCAAAGGGTGTACACTAAACACTCTAGGTCATTGAGAGGAGGCCCCTCAATCACTATTTCTCAAGTAGCTTAAGGCTCGTAGCGTGCTACACTTGTCATTCTTTATTAGATGTTTTATGAATGTTTGAAGATGAGAAGAGAAGAAAGGACACTAATGGGAGACTAATCAATCCTAAAAGTTATCATGCAAAGTGGACTTAAAGTTGAGTTTAAAAGGGAGCTACCTAATGTTATCATGCATGTTTAGAACCCTAATGTCTAACATAACCTCTCTTGAACAAGAGAGATTAGAAACCCTAAGGGAAGAAAGACAAAAGAAGAAGAAGAAACAACAAAAGAAACATGAAAATGAAAGAATGCACACATTGAATGCACAAGTAGAATGAAAGTGGGAGGAAAATAGTGTGGGGCAGTAGCCTCCACAAGCTCATCTCAACCAATCATGCATATGGAAATTCAAGAAATGAAAAGAAAAAGAAGAGCACAAGAAGAAACCAACCAAACAAAAACAAATCACACAAAGATGCACAAAAAATGGGACGAAATGACCTAAGTCAAACCACATCAACCACACCACCAAAACTAAATCAAATGAAAGGAAAAGGAAGCTCAACATAAAAGTGAGGATGGGAGGCTATATGAGGACAACAAGGACCTCATATCATGCCCTCAACCATAAGCATCACCCATCAAAAGCAAAGAAGCACCAAAAGTGTCCTCAAGGATTCATCATTCTAGGTATGCTTCAAATACCTCCAAAGGAGGGACCAAGCCACCTTAAATGACACTCCAAGGTCATTGGACAAAAGGTAAAGATGAAGAGGAAATCTCAAAAGCAAGAGCAAAACACAACAAAAAGAAATACAAACAAAAACATAAAGGAATGCAAGCAAACTTCACATTGAAACCCTAATTGAAAGCTCAAAAGGAAACAAACAAATGAACAAGGAAGAAACAATATCATGACCTAAAATTGAACAAACATCATCCTCAACATGTTAGCAACATGAAACAAGAGGCATTGAGAGCTTAAAGGATCCAAAAATGTCATATCCAAGTCAAACTAGGTTAAGGTGCATGTGTGAACCTCCCTTAGAGGTAACTTGACTTGCAAGTTACCTCAAAATTAGGAAAATGGTTCAAAAATTACCAAATAAAATGCACCAAGAAGCTAAACAAGTTGGAAAACAGAAGCCAAAAGCTCAAAGCAAATATCCCCTCAAAGCACCATCAAAAGAAAATAATATTCAAGATGTACCACTTTGAAATGGGAGAATCGGGGGTCAAAAGAAAAGCACCCAAAGTCAACCCTAAAGTCAACCAACCAGAGGCAAAATGGTCCTGAAAAATTGATCAACTCATCACGGGTATGAGGATCAATTTTCATTCATTGGACCTAAAGGAAATGAGAGAAACAAATAAAAGATCAAACAATGTCACAATTTAATCCACTTAAAACAATTCCAATGTTCAATTCCTTTTTTAATTGAAAATAAAATCAAAAAATAAAATAAAAATATCCTAAAAATAAAGGACATCTCAAAGTCTCTAAGAAATATTTTTGTGTAATTTTAGGAACATTGGAACTATTTTAAAAGAATTAAATTTAAACAGAAAGCAAAACAAAATAAAAAAAAGAAATGAAAAAGAAAATAAACAAAAGCACGGTGCCAATAGTAATCCAAAGCAGTTCAAATCCACATTGGGCCCAAAAGGAGGGCGCGAATAGAAATCAAGGCCCAAGTCCAACAGCGAATAAAACAAAACTAAAAATAAATCTGGTGATTGTGTGTGAAGTGGTCAACAAGAGCACACAGTGGAAAGCAGTCTGAAACGCTTGATCAGAATGTATTACAATCAAGAGGCTGCTAGCGTGCCAGCTCAATTAATGAAAATTCAAACGTAATTATGTGCAACGAGTCAACAGAGGTGTAGTGTAGGTCTTAATCTCAACCGTGCGTGTGAAAAGTATGCAAATCGTGAGGCAAAAAACATGACACATCATCATCCTCAACCTTCAGCAAGGGAGGGAAACAAGGTGGTGGCCGGATCCACCTCCGATCATCTTCTCCAAAATTTCGGCCACCGTGCACAGTGACAGCAACAACACAAATAGCTACACTGAACCAAATTCAACAAAATTCATATGCAAATTCATCTTCAAATCATGTGGAATCCAAATCCAATGTCCATTTCCATTAATTATGCACAACCAGAGCAATTCGAAGCAAATCAAGTTGGATCCACAAAATCAAAAGTTCACAAACATCATTCAATTTTGTCCAGAAATCATCTACATGCTATGTAGATTAGAAATCAAGCAACAATTAAGCACGAATCCTCAAGAATAGATCACACCAAGTCAAAACAGTTTGGAGCTCACAACATCAACCATCACAAATGCCAGTTCGTTTTAGTGATTAATGATCTACATGCTTCCTACGTCTCAAATATGCAAAAATGGCAAGGAATCATGGAGTAAATAGAGAGATATGGTGAAATGAAGAATACCTAGTGGAGAGCTTCCACTGAGCGTGATTCTTTGATGAAGCTTAAAGAAAACTATCCAGAAACGTTCCTCAATTTTGCTTGAAAGGGAGTAGATCTCAGAATTCAAAATTCAAATTTGCTTCACTTTTTCAAAGTTGCTTTTGCTCCAATTCAACACCAAAACGAGTTCTGAGCATTTGTGAATGATGGAAATACTTTATATGTTGGATTGTGATAGAAAGAAAGCTCAATGGCAGTCCCTAAAGCCCAAATGCAAATTCATGGAATTTGAATTTTGGAGCTTACCCATGTGCACGAATTTCCCTCCAACTTGCCTCCAAAATTGCCTCAAATCACTTGCTGGTAATGTGAGGAGTATGAATGGCTGTGATTTAATCCTTGTTTGATCTTAATGATTGATATTGATTGTGTAACTTAAGCTTGAAGCAAGCTTGAAAACAGCACATCAAAACTCACCAAATTGAAATTCTAAAATTGCCATTGTGTTTGAAATATGTTTTGCACTCAAAATATGTACTAACTTGCATAAAAATGATCCAAAATGAAATAGTTTCAATTTTCTCATTTTAAGGCTTTTTCCATGAAAATCACTTTAGGAATTCACCATTCCAAGCCAAATTCATGACTTCTTAATTCTTGGTTGAACAATTGACACCATTTGGAGCACATTTGATGTTGGAAAAATCTCCATTTGAGGTGTGCAAGTTGGTGAAATGGACCTATAATTTTATGACCTATAATCTCACTTTCCCAAAATACCCCTGACTTGCAAACCTCATAACTTGAGTTCTACAAATCAGATGAAATACTTCTAGTACTCAAAAGAAAGCTAAGCCCATGAGGAACAACTTTGATTTTCACCAAAAGTTGAGGAGAAACATCCTTCTAGGTAAAAAATGGCTTGGAAGTTGGTTGACTTTTGTTGACCAAAATCACATTCATCTAAGGACCTGTAACTTGTCAGTATCATAACTTGAGTTCTAGAAATCAGATGAATGACTTATGGTAATCAAAATAAAGCTAAGAAAATGCTCTACAAGTTTCATGTTGTTCAAAAGTTCAGATGAGACTTGTATCTTGAGATAGGTGGTCTTGAAGTTGGGGATTAAACAGGGTATTTTACACTGAGAACCCTAATTTAGTAACTTCTCACATTCTTGATTCTTGATAATTGATCTTGAAATGATATATTGGACATCTCAACACAACATCTCATTACCATAGATACTTGGAATTAAGTTTTAATTTCCTTCAATTTCACAGTTAACTGAGGATTAACCAGATGAAAACCCTAGATGCAACATTCTTGACTGTGGCTTCTTCCACATCACACAACAGCTTGAATAAGCTCCAACATGGCTCTCAAAGCACTCAATGAGCTCTCTTAACATACCATATCCATAATCATGAATTCACAATCCTCTGATGATCTTTAACTGGCCTCCAAGTTAGGAGCTGACCCACATACATCCATCCTTTTACAAGACTATTGACCACTTCTAGATGACCTGATGACCATTCAAACTTGAGTAACACCCCTTGCTTAGGCTCAACATTCTGAGTAGACTTCTCTTGCTAGGAACAACCTCTTGATCCCTTGTTCAAAGAAAAATTCTATCCAATGCAAATGCTAGAAAGAAATGAAATGAAACAATAAACCAAGTTAGGAAAAGGTTGGGCAAATTTTGGGGTACAACACACAGGGATTGATGAGAATATAGATGCTTGTCGTTCAACGGTTTAATGATTTAAGAAAAGGGGTATTTAAAATGGTTTCTATTTTCATAACAAGAGTTTGCAAGAAATAAAACGGAATAAAATTCGGTCTAAGTTTGATAAAAGCATGTCTAGATTAGGGTTCGCTAATCCATCTTAAACGTATCCAATCGATCGAATGTGTGAATGAAGTTTTAACTAACATAACAACGTATCCTCGCAAAAACGTACATTTCTAAAGTGATTTCGTGAATGTTATTGTTTCGACCGTTAAATGATCTCTCTAAATAACACTCGAAATAATAATTATTAAGATCAATACAAAGCGAATATCAACTTTCAAACCTATGTCTAGAATTTGTATAGTTCATAGATGAAGAAATTAGGTCAAGACTTGGAAAGTTCATGTCTAAAAAAATCTAAACCATAAATGTACAAAGGGTAGCAAATAACTTCATTTATATTGATCACAACATTGTTCACATACAAAAGATCAAGAAGAATACATAAAATCTGAACTAACTACCTCTAACCTTGACAAGAGAGGGATTTAGCTACCCATTTCCATGATAGCTTGAGCAACAAGTTTCGGAAGAAGGTTGATCAACATCCGAGTTGAATAATCGAGATTGGATGGGAATCCACCTTATTTTTGTGAAATATTGCTAAGAGATGATGAGAAATGGAGAGACAAGCTTTTTAGGTCTGAAAATCCTCTCAAAAGAAAGTACAAAATAAAAGATATTTTTCTCAAAAAGTAGCCTAAACTACCTATAGAAGGGCTATTGAGCTATCATGTTCGTAGTGCGAACAAAGTGTTTGCCTAGCGAACAACCAAAATGGCACCTGAAGTGCCTATGTCTTGAGAAAACTCCCAAGACAGATTTCCACATGTTCGCTATGCGAAAAATTCTTCGCAGTGTGAAGCCTTCGCTGAAAACTTCGCACAGTGAATTCTTATCCAAATACCTACTGCCTCAAGTCTGGAATGTTCGCTAGCCCTTCGATACCTCTTCGCTCCATTGAGTTGTTTGCTGCCTCCTTCACACAGCAAACTTAGGGCCATTTTCTTTCTGTTTTGGGTTTCCTGGCCTTCGCTACAAAGTTCCCTGTGTGAACTTTATGAAGTTTTCTGGCAAGCTTCACTACCAAGTTCGCACAGCAAACTTGTTGTTGTTTGCATGCTCACTTGGTTTCTTTATTATCTTTCTTGTGTCTTACTCTTCAATTTTTCATGCCTAATTCCTGCACAATAACACAAAAATCAAAGGAACCAAGATATTTTCATATAATGGTGCAAATCAACCAAAGCAAGAGTGATTCTAACACTTTCTTTACAAAAAGGAGTGAAAGATGCCCATGTTTGATAGATCAAATAAGCAAAGTTGGGCATCTAACATAACTCACAACCAAAAGATTCAAAAAGGAAAGCCGATTAAAGGAGGACTCATAACCCAACAAAGGTTTATCGACGACAGGAGGACTCACAACCAAAAGATACCAGACAAATGCCGAACACAGGTGAACTCACATCATCGCAATAAAAGGAATGTCGGCCACAGGCGGACTCCAACTAAACAAAGTTTTACCAACCGCACGCGGATTCACAACCAAAAGATTACCACTCAAAGATAGATTTTCAAAAGGAATTCCAACCAAAGGCGGACTCACATCTAGAATGGCATTGAAGATGACTCCACTGGGGAAAAGAGAAGCTTAATCAAACGACTCTGCAAAGGAGAACAAGTAAGATGAACGAATTCATTGGCGATTTCACTGGGGATAAAGTAAGACAGAATCTCCTGAGTTATGCCACTTTCTTCCAAGGAAACGTCTAGCAAAGACGATATCAAACCTGACTTATGCTTCAAATGCATATGTTGGAATTTCTCTATGGCGTAATACTCCATACGAAATGGAAATGCTACGCATTTGGAGGATGCAATGTAAAGATGCTTATGATATGCAAAAGGACACTCCATTAGAAGAAGTGCTGAGAAAATCCATAAATAAATCTTGTCGAGGAAGACACACTGAACTTCCTTCTTAATTATAACCTTTGTTAAAGAGAAACCCAAAATGAACTACCAATCTGATGGGAATTATGAGTGACATATGCCGGGAAATCGCCCCAAGAATCTGATACAGAAAAGTGCCAATAACGATTGGGCTTGGGACCTGCCGGTGATATCAACCGTTGTTGATTTACCTGTCGAGGGAATCAATACCAAACCCTCCTTGGGGAGAGAAGTCAGGGGTACCAAACCTGCTGGGGAATAACATTGAGATTATCATGTTGTTGGGGAAAATACCTTTAACCTTACCCTGTTGGGGATAAAGGAAACACCAGTGTTGGGAATACGAACATGCTCGGGAAACATACACAAACCAACAATATCCTATTTGGGGTAGCCAACTTTTGAACACTTGTCAGGGAGTAATAAACACAACCCACACCTGGTTAGGGAGAGCAAACTTCTGAACATTTTCCCGGGAGTAATAAACATAACCCGCACTTGGCTAGGAGAGAAAACTTCTGAAATATTGCTGGGGGGAGTGATTAAGAATTTCACCATGCTCTGCTGAGGATGATAAAACTTCAGAGATCTCTGCTGGGGATTGAAACTCTACTGGGGAGAGGGATGACGCCATCCTGCAAACAAATAACAAACAACAAAATGTTATATATGCGACATGGCAACTTCGGTTACCACCCGTGATACTCATCATTCAAGCCATTTTCATTGTTTTTAATATGCTCTGCAAAGCTTAATGTTTTCACATGCAATGTTTATCAAAAATACCGGACACTTTTTGCAAACAAAACAGTAAAAGTAAAAACAAAAATGGACAGCTTTGAGTGGAGTGGAATTTTATTGATTGAATTGGCTTGGAAATAGACATTTACAAATTGGAAGCAATTCCTGGAAAGAGGTAGTTGCACAAAAGTGAAAATAAAATACACATGTCAGCAATGTGGAGAATAGATATCCATCATGCTTTGATTCAGCTATGACTTGTATGTCTTCGACGCTCTCAAATGCTTTACCTTTTGAAATGATTGAACTGATTCTTATCCTTCAAAATTCCCATGTATCAAGATGTGTTTACAGATCGAACGCAGACTGTAGCCTCGCTTTCAAATCTCTAACTTTTGCTTGGACTGCCCTTTTGGGTTTTCAATCCACCGGGATACCCATTTTTGCCAAAGTTGACTTTTCAGGTTTTCAGCTTTGCGGGTTTATTCTTTTCTTTTATTTTATCCCTAATTTTTGCACGAATCTTTTTTTTTGTGGTTCACCGGGATACCCCTTTTTGCCTGGACTTTACTTTTGGTGGTCCAACGAGTCTTTTTATGCGTAGTATGTTTTGACTGTGTCTGTGTTCACAGGGGACGTAAAATATTCAGCATCCATAGTTGAGAGTAACAAGGCTCCACCAGAGGAAACTTTCCTTACAACATATGGCCCTTCATAGTTTGGAGTCCATTTTCTCCTGTGATTTGTCTGAGGAGGAAAAACCCTTTTCAAAACCAAGTCGTCTCTCTGAAAATGTCGAGGAAAAACCCATTTGCTCCTGTGATTTGTCTGAGGAGGAAAAACCCTTACCAAATTAGGAAAAACCCTAATTTGGTAAAACAAGACATGAGCAATGACTGCCAATCTTTTCTCCTCGATAAGGTTAAGCTGATCCAGCCTGGATCATACCCATTCAGCTTTGTCAAGTTTCACATCTACCAAAATTCTCAAAGAAGGAACTTCAACTTCTAATGGTAGGACTGCCTCCATACCATACACTAGGGAGAAAGCAGTTACCCATGTTGATGTACGCACCGAAGTATGATAACCGTGTAAAGCAAAGGGTAGATTCTCATGCCAATCCTTGTATGTTACCACCATCTTCTGCACAATCTTCTTGATATTCTTATTTGCTGCCTCAACAACACCATTCATCTTCGGACGATATGGAGAAGAATTATGATGTTTAATCTTAAAGCTCTGGCATATCTCCTTTATCATCTTATTATTCAAATTCGAACCATTATCAGTAATAATTTTCTCAAGAATACCATAACGACAAATGATGTCCTTCTTTATAAATTGGGCGACTACTTATCTGGTAACGTTGGCAAACGAGGTTGCTTCTACCCATTTGGTAAAATAGTCAATGGCAACTAGAATAAAGTGATTCCCATTGGAAGCAGTTGGATCAATATTTCCGATCATATTAATGCCACACATAGCAAAGCGCCTAGGAGATGTCATTACGTTTAGAGGGGTAGGCGGTACATGCACCTTATCAGCATAAATCTGGCATTTATGGCATTTTCTGGCGTATTTGAAACAATCAAACTCCATAGTCATCCAGTAATAGCCTGCTCTCAATAATTTTCTGGCCATGGCATGCCCATTAGCATGAGTACCAAAAGAACTTTTGTAACTTCTTCCATTAACAGGCCGGCCTCGTGTTCATCAACACAACATAGTAGGACCATGTCAAAGTTCCTCTTGTATAACACATCATCCTCATTCAAAAATAAATTTCCAGCTAATCTCCTTAGAGTCTTCTTGTCTTTGTTGGATTGCCCAGATGAGTACTCTTGACTTTTAAGTTAACATCTAATATGATGATACCACGGCTCGCCATCTGATACTTCTTCAACTGTAAACACAAAGGCGGGTCTCTCGAGGCCCATGATTCTTATTGCTGGAACTTCATTCCACAAATTCACCTTGTACATCAAGGCTAACATTGCCAACGCATCTCCATTTGATTCTCAACCCGAGGTACATGATGAAAGTTAACCCTATCAAAGAACGGAAACAACCTTCTAGCATAGTTCTTATAGGGTACCAAGTTTTCCTGACAAGTTTTCCACTCACCCTTAATCTGATTGATTACCAATGCAGAATTACCATACACATCAAGATTCTTGATTCTCAAATCAATGATTTCTTCTAGTCCCATGATGCATGCTTCATGCTCTGCTTCATTGTTGGTGCAGATGAACGCCAATTGGGCAGTGAAGGGTATAAGAGAACCCTTAGGAGTAGTAATGATTGCCCCAATTCCGTTGCCATATGCATTGACAGCTCTATCAAAGAGTAAACTCCATTGGGATCCAATCTCAGGTCCCTCGTCAGGCAAAGGCTCATCACAATCTTTTGCTTTCAAATATATGATATCCTTGTCTGGAAACTCAAACTTCATCGGTTGATAATCCTTAATAGGTTGTTGAGCAAGATATTCTGACAGAACACTTCCCTTGATGGGCTTCTGGGAAACATGTTGAATATCGTACTCTGTCAAAACCATATGCCAACGAGAAATCCTTTCAGAGAGTGTTTTCTTTTCAAACACGTATTTTATCGGATCCATCTTTGAAATTAACAGGGTCATATGGTTTAACATATACTACCTCAAACACTTGGCTGCCCAAGCGAGTGCATAACATGTATTTTCCAGCATTGAGTCCCTTGACTCACAATCAATAAACTTTTTACTCAGGTAGTAGATGGCATACTCTTTTCTACCTGTATCGTCGTGTTGACCGAGAACACACCCCATCAAATTCTCAAGAACCGTAAGATACATAATTAAAGGTCTTCCTGCTACCGGAGGCATGAGGATCAGAGGTTCCTGCAAGTATTATTTATCTTTTCAAACGCCTTTTGATAATTTTCATTCCACCTGACCGCTTGATCTTTTCTCAATAGTTTGAATATGGGCTCGCATGTGGCCGTAAGATGAGAAATGAAAATGGCTATGTAGTTCAGCCTCCTCAAGAAACCACAAACCTCCTTTTCTGTTCTCGTCTCAGGCATCTCTTGTATCGCTCTTATCTTAGCAAGATCTACCTTGATTCCCTTTTCGCTAACAATGAAACCCAACAATTTACCAAATCTCACCCCAAAGGTGCATTTGTTTAGATTCAACCTCAGCTTGAATTTCCTTAACCTTTCAAACAACTTTTGAAGATTCATCAGATGCTCCTCCTCTATTTGGGACTTCGCAATCATGTCATCAATATAGACCTCGATCTCTTTGTGAATCATATCATGAAAGAGAGTCATCGTTTCCCACTGATAGGTTTCCCCAACATTTTTCAATCCAAAAGCATTACCTTATAATAGAAAGTCCCCCACGGTGTTATAAAGGTAATTTTCTCCATGTCTTCTGGAGCCATTTTGATTTGATTATACCCAGAGAAGCCACCCATGTAGGAAAATACTGAATATTGAGCAGTATTATCCACTAACATGTCAATGTGGGGAAGCGGGAAGTCATCTTTTGAGCTTACTCTGTTTAAATCACGATAATCGACGCACATCCTGATCTTTCCATCCTTCGTAGGTATAGGAAGGATATTAACAACCCACGGAGGATAATTAGTCACAGCAAGAAAGCCAACATCCAACTGTTTCTGAACCTCTTCTTTGATTTTGACAACCATGTACGGTCTTGTTCTTCTCAGCTTTTGCTTGACCGGAGGACAACCTTCTTTAAGAGGCAAATGGTGCATGACAATATTTGTGTCAAGCTCAGGCATATCCTGGTAATACCAAGCAAAGATGTCGGCATACTCTTGCAGCATCTCAATCAACCTTCTCTTAACACTGTCTTCCAAGGCAACCTCAATTCTGATTTCCTGCTTAACATCCTTGGTGTCCAGATTGACAACTTCAATATCTTCCTGATGAGGAACAATGATCCTTTCCTCCTGTTTCAGAAGTTTAGCTAATTCCTCGGGCAGTTCATAGTTTTCACCAGTCTCTTCCTCATCTTGATAAATGGAATTATCAAAGTCATACCGAGCCATAGCTGAATCATTATCGGTGGAATCTGAGATGATAGATCTGCATGAGTGATGTTTTTATGTCTTATTAAGAATGCAACCATGAACAAAATAAAAACACATTGCCATTTTTCTTTTAATAAATGTAAAGTAAAAAATGAAAAACAGGGATCAGAACACTTGAATGTATAACGTCCTTTATTCATGATGACATTGAAAGTAAAAACGTGTGACCGTACAGAATGAGTCACTACATCTTAGGTAGAACATAGGACTTAAAATATGCGAAAACAATAAAAATTACTCTTTATGGGTGACCAGAATGACTTTTTCGACAGATCAGTTACACAATTCCTGACCTGTAACACAGGGACGAATCCAATCATCCATGTCAGAGTCGCTATCGACTATATCACCCCCTATTGCAATGACTCTATCGAAGATAACCCCATCACTTGTAAACTTGACTGGACCTCTGTATCTTGGGGGATCCTATGATGGCTTTGATGGCTTGTACCCCAATCTATACTGATCTTGCTTCATCGGAACTTCGAGAACTTAGCCCCACCTCTGAGAAATACCAGCCTCAACCATTACATGTGCCTCTTTCAGTGAAGACATCAAAACCTCAGGCCCTTTATCCTACATAAGAGGCTCCTTCTAAATTTGGACCACTTCGAAAGCTTGACACAAGGTTCCATGGATTTCCCCACATGTCGTAACCATTTTTCCTTCAACCATGTATTTCAGCTTTTGATGAAGGGTAGATGTTACTGCTCCTGCAGAATGGATCCAAGGATGACCCAACAGACAACTATAGGCCGGTTGAATGTCCATGATGTAAAAAGTTGTATCAAAAACTTTCGGTCCAACCATGATAGGCATCACTACTTCACCAAACGCTGATCTTTTTGACCCATCAAACACCCTCATAACCAAATCACTTGGCATGAAAATCAAACCCTGCATGTCAACTTTCATAAGGGCCTTTTTCGATAGAACATTCAGCAAACACCCAAGGAGATATACAAGGCATTATTATGATTCCTTTCAATAGGGGTCATATCCAAATTAGTGAATCCTAAACCATTTTCGGCATTAACATGCACTACCACTCCTTCAAGTTGATTCACAGAGATTTCCTGTGGAACGTAAGCGGCATTTAACACCTTCAACAATACATTCATGTGTGCTTCAGATTATAGCAACAATGATAGGATGGAAATTTTGGATGGTGTCTGATTCAGTTGATTGACAATCTTGTAATCACTTTTTCGAATCAATCTCATGAACTTCTGTACATCTTTTGAAAAGGAAAAATCATTGGCCTTCTTCTGCGCTGAATCATCTACCACCTGCTTACCTTTGTCTTTACCAAAACTACCAACATTATCCTCTGATGGTGAAAATACCCTACCACTGCGGGTGATACCACCGGCTCCAACAATATTCTCAACACTCGAACTAGTATCCGAAGAACTCATCAACTCTTGCTTTTTCCCATTACATAATACCTTTGTTTCGTAGTTCCATGGAATTTCTTTGGTACTCTCATAAGGAATCGGCCCTGGTGTAGTGATCGTAACAGGTGCTTGCCGCACCGGTGCTGAAATATGGATGGTTCTGTATGGGATAGAGATTGTGGCAACATCATTATCATTATCAACAACCTTCTTCTCAATAATCATCCTGTCAAATTGTAACCGTCCATCATCAATTATCCTCTGTATACCCTCTTTCAGCAAGTTACAACCCTCTGGCTGCGACACACACTCTTGACAATCATGCTTGCATCCTGGAAATACCCCTCCTTTCAACAAATGCTCCTTGACAACCAATAAAGGAGTCTTCAATTCATTAACATAATATATCAAATTTGAATTTTCTCCATCTGCAATGACATTGACCCTTGATGCCCCATGCGGTGGCATTGGATTCTGTATTATATTTGGCCCGCCGTTAGTGAAATCAATTGCCTTAGAATTAAGAAAATCTTGTACGTTATGCTTGAAGGCCTTGCAATCATCGATATGGTGCCCCGGTGCTCCTGAATGAAATTCGCAGTGGGTATTGGCGTCGTAACCTGGTGGTAGATTACCCGTAGGTGGTGTTGTACCCTAAAATTTGACCAACCATTTCTTGTACTTGGCTTATGTTTCTTTTCATTTTAGCATTTACATTTGCATAGCATTATCCTTAACAAGGGATCAAGAGGTTTGTTGTGCCATTTAAGAGGAGGGTCTCTTTGGTTTCAAGCTCAAGCAAGAGGTATTTGTGCAAGCCATCAAGTGTTTATCATCATCATGGAAGGGTCAAAGCTCCTTGAAAGGAGAGATTGGTGTGTGGATGTTATCTCCTATCTTAGGGATCATCAGAGGGTTATCAGGGATTCATGAGGTCTTTATCATGAAGAATACATGGTTTATAAGCTCATTTAGTACATTAGAGATTATTGTGGGGGGATGTGTAGTCATTCAATTCATCTGCAAGAGCCTTAGTCAAAAGACATGGAATTAAGGTTTCATCTGGTCAACTCAAGGTCAACTGTGGACTTGAGAGGTTTCCAAAATAGTTTTCAAGTCAC
Source organism: Lathyrus sativus (assembly GCA_963859935.3). Lineage (NCBI taxonomy): Eukaryota > Viridiplantae > Streptophyta > Magnoliopsida > Fabales > Fabaceae > Lathyrus > Lathyrus sativus. The sequence goes on along the minus strand of OZ012741.1, from coordinate 140,093,227 downwards.
ACAAGCCACGGGAAGTCACCTTGAAGCATTTGAGATGTCATCAAATTAAGAGGAATCAAGAGTTCAAGAGGTTACTAATTAGGGTTTTAGATGATTTCAGTGTAAAATCCCCTTCTCTAGTGCCCAACTTCAAAGACATTTTACCCTATGATATGAGCTCAATCTCATTTTCATGCAAACATGAGACTTGTAGGGCATGTTCTTAGCTTTCTTTTAAGTACAAGAACTCATCCATTTAGTTTGTACATCTTAAGTTATGATTCCAACAAGTTAGAGGTCTCAGATGAATAGAATTTTGGTGAACTAAAAGTCAACTCACTTCCAAGGCATTTTTGACCTAGAATCAAGTTCCTCCTCAACTTTAAATGAACATGAAAGTTGTTCCTCATGGTCTTAGCTTTCCAAAAATTCCAAGAAGTCCTTAATATCATTTGTAAATATCAAGTTATGGACCTTTCAAGGCAAGTGTATTTTTGGAAAAGTTCATTACAGGTCATCTTGTTCAATGGTCAATTTCATGAACTTATGTACCTAAAATGCAATTGCAACTAACATGAAAATTGTGAATAAGAGTCTTATCTCCATAATTAAGCTCAAAATTCATGAGATTTGTTGAATTACATGGCCATGTGGGAGACTTTAAAGGTGAAATCTTGATTTTTGGTCATGGAGTGAACATTAGACATTATGGGACATATTTGCTACTTGTTTTGAGACATTTTACACCATTTTATGACACAAGAGAGGTTTACCACAAATGGACCAACATGAGAATCCATGATATGCTCCATTTTCCATTTTCTTCCTTAAAAGGTTTTGATTTCAAACTTGATGTGTAGATTATTTACAAAGCCCAAATCAATTAATTTCAATTGTATACCTCATGCATTTCACTTTGCTGATCCAATGTGGTGTAGAAAGTACCAAATTCGTGTACATGTGGGAAGGTATCATGTTTTGCAATTTTTCAAATCTCACCAATAAGCCATTATGGGCCTGCATGGTTGTTAAATACCCATCATATAAAAGCATTTTGACCTGGCCTAATGCCGAGAAGAGGTGATTGCAGCTGGAGAGAGCAGAGAGAACTTGAAATTTTCTCATTACTTGCCATTGTCGGATCTGGTTTTTCTCTTCAAATCAACCTCAATTGGAGCGTTCATCTTCTTCCTCAAAGCATAAGGAGTGAGTTGGAAGCAAGAAAGTGGAGTTTGCGTGCCTGTGAAGAACCAACGGATTTGCTCCATTCAGTAAGCTTCTCTCTCTATTTTCTCTCATTCTAGGCACTTTGTAAGAGCATGCTGGGTTGCATCTGAAGCCCTGCCTATGGTAGGCCATGTTTGGTTCTTTGTTGTGTTTGTTTGATGACATTTTCAGTTGACATGTTTGAATTTCAAGTCTTCGTTTCTCTTTGTTCAAGGACCATTTTCATAATCCATTGGTAGATTTGGGTCCCTTGTAAGTAGAGCTTTCAAACCATACCCGATTTGCTCATTTTTGTTGAGTTTCAGTGACTGGTCTCCGGCGAGCTGGCCGGAGAAGACGACCATAGCCCTAGCTTCGGCGTACCAATCATTTGTCCGTTGGTAGCTGACTCACCTTGTTTGACTCTTTAACTTGTTTATTTGGCACGTTGTTATTGGTTTGACCAGGCCACGCGTTAGGTTTGAAGATGACTGGACTTAATGAAACGCAATGTTTCATTAAGTCTGAGGGCTGGTCTTAGATTGGGCTTCGGTTGCTAATTACACCCCCTCTGTTTGCAGCCCAATTCATGTTTACACGAGATTCAGTTCAGTAGGGTTTTGCTATCTCACCCCCTGGTTTATTTCTCCATTTTATTTTATTTGTATTTCTATTTTCATTTCCTATTATTGAAAATACTTCCAATGGTCAGAAAATTCTCCAAAAATATTTTTATTACATTTCAAGACTTTATTTAATTTTCCATAATTTTCTTTTCTGATTTTATTTTCATTTACCATTTTATTTTAATTTTACAATTGGAAGTGTTTTTAATGTTGTCTTCTTTGGATCATAACCATTTGAGCCTCCAATTCAAATCCCCTATGATCAAGACTTCTCCTCCATTTAAAGGATGGATTGAAGTGTCTTTGAGGGTGATATTGGTCCATGTTTGATCTTTTCTTGGTTGACCTTGAGTTGTTTTTTGATGCCCCTCGATTAATGCTCGATAAGGTGGAGCACCCTTAACAATGGAATTGTTTGGTGATGCCTTGAGTTGAGTTTTACTTTGAAACTTTGGCTTTTGTTTTCTATTAGACTTGGCTACTTTATGAATTTTATTTAAGTTTTATTGAACAAATTTCCTATTTTTGATGAAGCTTGCAAGTCAAGTCGTCTTAGGAGAGGTTCATACAAACTAGTTTGACCTAGTTCCTTTGGGGAATGACTTTTATGGATCCCATATGCACCCTATGAGCCTTGGTGCTTATTTATGACATGATTAAGGTGTTGGTATTTCATTTTCAGGTCACATACTTATGTAAATTGTTTCACAAGTTACTTAGAAGTTAGGCAATTCCACTTGATTATAAGTGTTGAACATGGTTTGGAACCTTGGTTCTTCCATTTTCCTTGCTTTGATTCTTGCTTGTGCTTTGTTTGCCATCTTGTTTTGAACCTTTTTCTTTTGGTTTCACTTCTGCCCCTTGGGTTTTGATCATCATTTAAGACAATTTGGTGTTCATGATTATGCTTTGAGTTTGTCTTGAATGATGTATCACTTTTAGCTTTTGTTTGTTCTTCTTTTTCACATGACCAATTTGGATTATTTGGTTGAGATAATTTGCATATGTGTTGCACCCTAAAATTTGCTCAACCTTATTCACTTGGTTTATGTTTCAATATCATTAACATTTGCATATAAGGTCATGCACATAGTCTAATCATCTGCATAGCATAAGCATAGCAAGTCATCCAACAGGGGACCAATCATTATTCTCATCTCTAGAGACTTATCAAGAGGTTATTATCCTGATTCAATTTCATTCAAGTCATCAGAAAAGAATTTGAAAGTTGGAGAAGTCAATGGATCAAGCATTGAGTCTATCTCCTAACTGAGGGTATCTGGGGATCATCAAGTAAGTTGTGAGCTGTGGGCTGAGCATGGGGAGTATCTAGACATCTTGGAGGACTTAGAAAGTCATTTGGAGGAGGAGACAAGTTGTTGATGTGATCACAAGAATTGCAGTTGAAGACAGTCAACTAGGGTTTCATCTAGGGTCAACTCTAGGTCAACTCTAGGTCAATTGATTGATTGAAAGGCATTAAGGTCTATTGAAGAGATGTGGGGTTTATAATTTTACATGAAGAATAAGGATATGTTGTTATGCTAAGAAGAAATCAAGAGAAATCAAGGAGAAGAGGAGTTTCTAAATTAGGGTTTCTATGTAAAATCCCCTAGTTTAGGTCAAATTTCCAAGCAAGATAAGTCAAAATAAAAAGCTTCAAATGGATCCTTGGCCAACATGGAACTTGTATAGGATCCCAAGACCTTTAATTTGAGTGGTGGAAGACATCAAGGAGATTTATAGAACTCAAGTTATGATCCTTGCAAGTTACAGGTCATCTGAGGTATCTGAAATTTTGTCTGTGAAAGTGACTTGACTTCCAAGCTATTTTTACCCCTCAAGGAGATTTCAAATGAATTTCTGGTAAACATAAGAGTTGTTCCTCATTGTCTTAGCTTTCTAGAATGGTATAGTATTCCTTCATATGACTTGTGGAACTCTACTTATGGTCTTGGCAAGCAAAGGGTATTTTGGTCATCTAAGAATTACAGGTCATTTCAAGCCTATGCCCAAAACTCATGCAAGGAAGCTTCAAATGGAAAACTTTACAACATCAAACTTGCTACAAATGACATTTTGAGTCTAGAAAAGTGACCATGAGAGATTGGAAAGATTCATAGCACAAGGTTTCAAAATTGTTGGATTTAATGAATAAAAATGGACTTAAAAATGAGATTTTTCATATTTTGGCCAAATGGGGCAAAATTATAGGTCATTTTGAATGGAAAGATCATTTTGAGAACATTGGCTAAATTAGAATTTTGAGCTTGGTTCACATTTTGGGAGTTATTCATGGTTACTTGTAATGGAAGATACATAAACCAAATTCAAGGGAAATCATACATGGGAAGCTTCTCCAAGCTTCTAGGAGTTTCTAACCTCACCTATATATTGATATGAGTAACTCCATGCCATGGTTGGTGATCTCATTTACTCAAAACCACAAGTTTTATACACTTTCTCTCCTTTTGCAAAATCAATCCAAACTCTCTCAAATTCTCATCAATTTGCATCATTCTTGATCTGTTCTTCATCATCATCATCCAAGGATCAGAATTCACACTTTCATTTGGTAAATTGAAGGAGGAATCGTGCCACACACTTCCATCATCCAAGAAGCAAGAAACTTGGAATTGCAAGATCCAAGGGAATTGAACAAGATTCAGTGCATACAGAATTCTTCAACAAGTCTCCTGATTCATTTCCAATCATCACAAGACTCAGATCAGAGAGTTTCATAACTGCTTTCTTCATTTTATACCAGGTTGGACTTCTATTCGAATTGCATGTGTTAGTTAGAATTTTAGGTATTTGTTGGCATAGAAAGGTTAAGGTAGGGTAGATGACTGATTTTTGGTGAGTTTGGAGAGGTTTCATGAAGGTTGAGCATGGTGTACCAATTCTGTTAGGGTTTGTATCTCATGGAATATGGCACGATAATCCTCATTATATAGCTTAAAATGACCAGCATAAAGTGTAGATTAGGTTAGGATAAGATTTGGCAAGGATTGGAAGATTTGATCACAGGTGATAATGATGGATTCAAGATGTTCTAGCTATCGGGTTCGAGCTTTGATGGAGTTTTAGAGGAAGATTTTGTTATGGTTGTGTAGAGGGGAAGGAATAGAGCAACTTTGCTCTTTGCAGATGTCGTTTTCATGGAGAATTGAGGTTGCATGATGAGGTGGAATTCTGGTTGAGGCAAGCTTCGCGCAGAGCTCTAATGGCTGAAACCCTAATCAATTGGGGAAGATGATGGACCACCGTTGGATGACCGTTTTGACTTGGACCAAGAACCTGATCGTATGGCCACAATTTAATTGAAATTTGGAGGGAGTGAGGCTGAGTATCAAAACTCAGCGTTTCATTTAACGTACCAATGGGCTCAGGTTTCCTTTGCTAACCCCACCCCCAAGCGCATGGCCCAGTTTGATTTGAACTAAAAAACTTACTTTATGCACCGTTTTGAGTTTTTTATTTTCTGGCTGAGTTCTCTGATTGCATTGGGCCCAGACGCGCTTGCTATGCGCGCCCCCCAGTCTGGGCCCATCCTTGCTTTTTAACTGATTTTTCATGCTTTCTGCACCCCATTCCATTTAATCCATTTTATTTTCCTTCAAAAAATATTAATTCTTTAAAAAATCATAATAAATCATAAAATGCATATTTTCAATTGGTTCTTTTTGCATCATTTTCTTAATTTGGTCAAGAAAATTATTATACAAAAAAATTAATAGTTCATTTTATTTTCTTATTTTTGGCATATTTTCCTTTTAATTAGGTGTAAATAATATTTTGTTTAGTACATGAATTTGTTAATTTTTGTTCTAATAGTTGCTTTAATATCTTTCACCCATTCTTTTTAGGTTGATTAGTAGATAAGATTAGCTTGTATATACAATTTAGTTCCCATTTTTAGAAGTTAATTTTAGGGGTTTAGTTTAGGTGTGAACAACATGAACAAAATTAGGGTTTAAGTGATGACTTAGGAGAATTAGTTCATTTCCCTTAGGATTTAGAGGTTTGAATATTTTAGATATGGGACTATAGGGACTATGGGTAGTTATGAGATCCCTTAGAAATCACTAGGATTCCCCAACTGCTATTAGTATATTACTGTCTATATTTCTGTGACTGGTGTGGTGTGCCCTCTGGGGATTACTGTTTGTTTGTGTGGGTATTGGGATTGCCTGGGAATTGGAAAGCTGAAGACTTGTGATGATAAAGCCATTGAAGATCAGAGACTGAAGGCCAACTTCCAGAGTTGAAGAGGAGATCCTACTAGCAGCTGTTGAGGAAATTAGGGTTTAGGAGCTAGGCAGAGCTCTAGATTAGAAAGCTTGTTTCTCAAACATGGAATGCTTTGTCTGCCTCCATCCTTTCTCTATGATTCAAAGTCTCTTTCAAATATCCACCTCCTTCCTTTGGAAGGATCAGTGAATGTATTTGAAAGATAGAACTTTTGAGAGAAAACTGTCTGTTTAATGTTAACAGTTAATGAACCACCCTTGGTAGGTAATTGACTGTCTAACATTCATTCACTTCATCTGGTTGGCTGATATCCCTCCTGGAGATTGAGACTTGAAGAAAAGCCATTGCAGGTGGAAGATTGATGATTAAGACCTTGCTTGAAGGCTGTGGAGATGGTGAGTGATGCTTGCTGAAGCTTGTAGCTGTTTGAAGATGACTTGAAGATAGATGTTGATGCAGAGCTGCTGTGGCTGTTTATTTTTAGCTGTTATTCATTTCTGATGTATTGTTTGGTTTTCCCTGACTGTATTGTTTGTTGTTTAACCTGTTAGGTTAAAAGTGAAGCCTGTTCACTTTTGCCTATTGTTTTCTAGGTTCGAGGTTGAGTGGGACTCCCTTGCCTCGCTTGTATTGCTGCATCCATGCATTTTACTGCTTTATTATATATCTGCTATTGTTTCTGTTTCCGTCTATTCCCTTAGGATCTCTGTTTCTCTCTGTGCAAGAGAGGAGCATGATAGACACTAGGTCTTAACCCATGCATGATAACATTAGGGTAGTTTGATTCCCTTCGCAACCGTAGGTTAGAGTTCTGTCTCCTCTTTCTCAAAACAAACAGAAAACACAATAAAATTTCAAACACAATAAAAGACACTTCTTCCGTAAAAGAATGTGAACTCATCAAAACGTCATTTTTGTCCGCTTGGACTGCTAATCAAGAAACCTTTTTCAGAAGGAATAAAATCAACCAAGACAGACTTGTGTCATACATGGCCCGAACTACGTTTGCTCTGATCTTTCATGCTGTATGAAAGTACGTAGGCATAGGATGCGATATCCTAGCGAGCAACCTTCCCCTCCTTTCCCGTAGGTAGGCGAACTACGCTGACTCTGATTTCTCGTTCCAGACGGGAATACGTAGGCATAAAGTGCGATACTTTGCCGAGTCATTTTCTTTTCTTTTAACCCCTGACCTGTAGAGTAGATAGAATAACAATCCATACCAGAAAACAAGCGTGGATCCCGTCGAGTACGACGGACGTGAGGGGTGCTAATACCTTCCCCTTGCGTAACCGACTCCCGAATCTAGGTTTTGGTTGCGACGACCATACCTTTCCCGTGTTGTGCGAGGTTTACTCTGAGCGTTTCCTTTCCCTCCCGTGGGATAAATAACGCACGGTGGCGACTCTTCTGTTCAGTCGGCGCCGATTTTCGCAGTAGCGACAGCTGGCGACTCTGCTGGGGATCCAACGTCCCCTGGCTGCTAAGGACTGCGATAGTTCTTATGCATTTGGGATCCAACGTCCCTTAAGAGAGTCAATCCTAACACTTATTTTCCCGTCGAGGATTTTGTATGGATTTATATTTCTGACCTTTATTTTCAGCATTATATATATTGATTGTTATTGCTGTATTGGGGTGTGATGGGTGGTTCTATGATTGAGAGATAAGCCAGACCTGGGCTTGAGTGCACCTAGAATTAGAGTAGAAAGTAGTGGGCGCGTGTCGGCTTTGCTTGCATTAGTGTCTCATGAAATCTACACTCGGACGAGGTTCTTCTGGTTGGCTTCTTTTTCTACCCTTTGGGTCGAAAGGGTTGTTGGTCAGCTGAATTGTCGACTCCGGGGACCGATCATTTGGAAGTTGGCTAAGTGAGGCCTCTTCAGGATTTGATGATGCCACTCCTTCTGGGAATCGTATCATCAACCCTGAAAGTCTGTGACACCGACGACCGCATAGGATGCCATACCTTTGTCAGTTACTAGGACATCCACCTGTGAGAGGGTTTGGGGTTATGCAGGTAACTAGACCTTCAGATACCGGTTATTTCTTGATCAGAGATCCTGGGTATTTATGGAGAGTTCTGAGGTCTGTCAGAGACCAGTTGGAGAGTTCTGAGGTCTGTCAGAGACCAGTTGGAGATATGATTTGAGGTCTACCAGAGACTGGTTGGAGTTATGGTTTGAGGTCTGTCAGAGACCATTTTTGGAGCTTTGTTTTAGGTCTATCTGAGACCAGGGTTTGAAGACTTCTAGAGAGTCTATCTGAGACTTCTTGATATGGTTCAGGCTATTCAGCTACGGCATTTGGTCCCTGTTGCATGTTACTTGCATTGCATTGCTTGCATACTCATTATCATTGCATCCCATTAACGTGTGTCTGTGCTGCAAGAGCATTTGCATATCCCCCGGTTCTAGGGCCCAGACTTCTGAGTGTTGATTATGGCTGGTTTGAGGAAAACAGTTGCGTATAAGCTGCCGACACCTGATGTTACTTCTTTGCTTGGTCTGATATCTCTTGCTGATGAGGAGGTTAGGAGAAGCTTCAGAATGAGTCACGGGAGATTACTGAGATTAATCTGCAAGCCCACCGTTGATGAGATGAACGGGCTGTACGCCTTGATGCAGTTCTATGACCCCGCATTGAGACGTTTTACGTTTGCTGACTTCATTCTAGGGCCCACCATTGAGGAGTATGTGGAGTTTACTGAGTTACCCGTGCAGAACAAGGTTCCCTTTATTCACTCTGCTGCTGAGCCCAGGTGGGGGGACTTAGCCAAAGCTTTGCATATGGACGCCGCAGAACTGTTAGTGACTTCTTGGCTTGGGGTTCCAGGTTTCTATCTTGATTTCTTGGTTGGCAAAGCTCAGGAGTATGCCAAGAGCGGATGTTGGGTGGTTTTCAATGCTATTTTGGCTCTATGCATTTATGGGATTGTGTTGTTTCCTAACTTGCCCAATTTCGTAGACTTGGACGCTTTCCATCTATTTGCTGCCGGCAATCCAGTGCCAACATTGATCGGAGACTTCTACCATTCCTTGCACTACAAGAACGAAAACAGAAGGGGAAAGGTTGTTTACTGCTGTGCTCCTTTGTTGAATATGTGGTTCAAGAGTCATCTTCCCATGAAGGGATCTTTTGTGGAGAGTGCAACCACCGCTAGCTGGTCAGAGCGCCTGATGAGGCTATCTTCCGAAGACGTTGAGTGGTTTGATAGAGATCTGTTGGGATCTGAGCTTATATTCAGTTGTTCTGGGTACCCTAATGTGTCGTTGATAGGAAGAAAAGGGTGTATCAATTACAACCCATCCCTGTTGGTCCGTCAGTTCGGATATGCGCTGAAGAACCCACCAAAGGAGGAAGAAGTACAGGAATCTCTGTACTTCACCGGTGATTTGAAGGGGGAGTTATTGGCCAAGCTGCAGCATGCCTGGACGCGTATTAGCCGAAGAGGGAAGCCGTTGTTAGGGAAGAATGATTGTCAGGCCTATGCACCTTACAGGGTTTGGATCCAGGAGAGAGCAAGTCAGTTGCGGATGCCATTTCCAGATGCACCAGCCTTTGTTCCTATTCCCGTAGCAGAGCCAACTACCGTTTCTAGGGAGGCCTACGAGCAAGTGGTGAAAGAAAAAGAAGCCTTGATGAAGATCAACGAAGGGTTAGAGCAGGAGCTAGCCCAGATACGCAGTGAGAAAAACAAGGTCGTGTATGCTTTCCAACAACAGATTGAGCTAATGAATAGACTAGGGGCTGAGTTGACTGAGGAGAGGAAGAAGCGCAAACGTCTGGGGCAAGAGTTCAGAAGCTCCCATGACATGCTTGAATCCAAGAAGAAAGCACTTGACATCGCTCACCGAGAGATCTCTTCTTGCAATAAAACCTGGAATGCCACGCTCACCAACAATAAGAAGAGAGAAGATAAGTTGAAGCAGCAAATTTCCGACCTCGAAGAGCAGTTGAAGTCCAGCGTCAAGAAGTGCGAAGAAGAAGTGATGACCCGCTATAGCCTCCAGAATGCACTAAACAAGGCCATCAAGGGCAGAGATGAAGCTGTGTCTCAGAAGCGTAAACTAGAGGATCGCTTCGGAGAAGGGGCATGGGAGGAAACTGCTGAGGACGTGCGACGTGTTCTTAAGAGAAGAAACCAACTTGTTGAAGGGCTGCTTGCTCGACCAAGTCATCCGGAGACCAAGAAGTTGCTAGAAGAATACCAGACTTATGGGAGTGTTTGATCATTTCATGTAGTAACGTGTATGCTTTATTTGCATAGTGCTGACCATCACCAGGATTGTTGGTTGAGGTCATGCCTTCTCTTTGTACTCTCAGTGACATTGTATCCTTGGCTTATTGGTTTCTCAGCAATATATGAGGCTTTCTATGATTCAACCCCGATCTTTGTATCGCTAGCACCGGCACCTTCACACTAGAATCGAGGAATGAATTCCCTAACGCACAGACACACATTGCATTGCATTCATGTTCATATTGCATTACAGGCAATCTTTGGATGGTGTCTTATTTCTTGCTTTGAACCAGGTATTTCCAGGATTGCAGATCAGCACCCGCACCGCTATTCCACTCGCACCAACTGTCGAAGAATCATGGATCAAATGCAGAACGAGATGCAAGATGTGCGCGAGAAGCTAGCTCTCTTTATGCAGACCATGGAAGCAATTGCAAAAGGTCAGGAGAATTTGCAAGCCATGGTGCAGCCTCTGTTGGTCAGAAACGCCGGTCACGGTAATGAGGATCATCAGTCTGTGCGAGTCGACACTGTTTATGGAGATGGCACTCCCACTCCAGTGGCTCCACCTGTAGTCAATATACCTGCTGCTAATGTCAACAACGCTACCGCTGCTGGAAACGGTAACGTCGGAGTGGGGAATGAGACTGCTGTCCATAACGTTGGGCTTGGTGATGTCAACTTGGGTGATAATATGGGAGGCAACGGTTTCGGCAATGCTGGATTCGGGTTCAATGATCAGGGATTCGATAACGCTGGGAAATATGGTTTCAATGCTCAAGGCTTTGGGCAAGATGGTTATGGTGTGGCCAATCAGGGTTACGGAGGTTTCGGAAATGGAAACGGCGCTGGGTTAATGGCTTTTGGGCCTGCTGGAGGTGTTCAAGGGTACGGCAACAGAGGCCGAGGTCCGATGATGAATCAGATTAGAGCTGGCCGCAATAATGGATATGATGGGTATGGAGCTGGGGACGGTATGTGGCAAGAAGATCAGCAGGAGGACGCTTTCTCCGACGGAGGCTTTGAAGGGCTGATGGATAACTCCCAGAAGATCAGAATGCTAGAAGAGCAGATGAGGGGGGTCCTGAACCAAAGTGTTGTGGGCTTAGACATGGCAACAATGGGCCTGGTACCTGGCTTGAGGGTGCCAATCAAATTCAAAGCTCCTACATTTGATAAGTATAAAGGAGATACATGTCCGAAAGTGCACGTACGGGCTTATTACAGAAAGATGTCTGCGTACTCAACTGATGAGAGAATGCTAATGCATTTCTTTCAAGATAGTTTGTCAGGCCCTTCCCTAGAGTGGTATATGGGATTGGAGCCAACTAATATCAAGACATGGAAGCAATTGGCAGAGGCATTTGTAGCTCACTACAAGTATAACAGTGACTTGGCACCCAACCGGGTCCAATTGGCAGGGTTGTCTCAGAAAAAGGATGAGAGCTTTAAGGAGTACGCGCAAAGATGACGCGACATGGCTGCTAGGGTCCGTCCTCCTTTAGAAGACAAGGAAATGAATGACATGTTCGTCGGCACATTCACAGGCATGTTCCATGACAAGTTGTTTCATACATCTCTGGCCAGTTTCTCAGATTTGATTCTGATGGGAGAAAAGATTGAACGTAACATTAAGCAGGGAAAGTTCCAAGTTGAGGAATCAACTGCATCTGGCAATAATAGGAAGGCTTTTGGTGGGCGCCGTCAGGGCGAGGCAAGCGCAGTGTTTAGAGGCCGAGGTCGAGGCCGAGGCAGAGGTCGGAACCAATATCATCAGCCGCAGCAGGTGGCGAGTGTTACTATCCCATATCAGCAACAACCACTTCAACAACAACAACCGTTTCAGCAGCAGCCAATGCAACAGCAGCAGCAGCCATTTCAACAACAACAGCAGCAGCAGCCACAGCAGGGGGTACAGCAGGCTCAGCGAAGATTCCAGGGTGGTAAACCAAGAAGAGTGTTTGAGAAGCCTCCCTCAACCTATGCAGATTTGTTGCAGACGCTGCTGGGTCTAAATTTGGTAGAGAAGAGAACTCTGGCACCGATAACGGGAACTCCTCCGTATGGTTATGATGCAAGCAGGCACTGTGAGTTTCATTCTGGGGCTCCGGGCCACGATATAGAGGGTTGCCATGCCTTTAAGCATGTTGTGCAGGATCTTTTGGACAATAAGACTATCAATTTCGGAACGGCAGGTCCGAATATAGTGCAGAAACCCATGCCTAATCATGGGGCGAACGCCATTCTGACTGAGGAAGGGTTGAATCTGATTATGAATGTCGACGATTTAAAAACGCTGCTGAGCGAGATAAAAAGCAGATTGTTGCAAGGGGGTGTTTATCCAGGATGTGACGAGTATTGCTTAGAATGCTGGACCCTAGCTGGGGGGTGTGATGATTTGAAGAAAGGCATTCAGGCTTTAATTGATGGAGGCACATTGCAGTTTGACCGAGCAGCAACTGAAGAGCCTGCAGGGGCGGTAACAGATGATCAGAGTGATGTGGCCACTGTAACGATTCCTCGAAAGACAATCACTATTGCAGCACCGGTCCAACGACCACCGATCACCATAACTAAGGCCGGGCCGATCCCGTACGAGAACACAAAAGCAGTCCCATGGTCATATGGGTTGGAGGTGTATTGTGACGGGATAAAGATTGATATTAATAAGCAGCCAGCCGAGACTGTGGACAACGTTGTTGGTTCAGGAGGCATGACAAGGAGTGGTAGGATCTTCATATCACCTGAAGTGGAGGCCGAAAGACTAGCGAAAGGGAAGGGGAAGATGGTTGAGAATGTCCCAGTGCAAGCAAGCGACAAAGCATCAGCATCGAAAGACGTAGAAGAGTTCATGCGCTTGATTCGAAAAAGTGATTATAAGATTGTGGAGCACCTGCAACAGACGCCCTCTAAGATATCTATCCTGTCGTTGCTGCTATGTTCTGAAGCTCACAGAAATGCTTTGCTGAAAGTCCTGGATACTTCCTTCGTACCCCAAGATGTCTCCGTGAATCAGCTGGAAGGAGTGTTGGCACATGTGAATGCAGGCCACAGCTTAGGCTTTACCGACTTCGATTTGACCCCGAAAGGGAGAGATCATAATATGGCGTTGCACATATCTGTCGAATGTAGAGGATCAGTAATGTCGCATGTATTGGTCGACACCGGATCGTCTTTGAATGTGCTGCCCAAGAAGGCGATGATGAAGCTAGATGTCAGAGGAATCCTGTGCACGCCCAGTGACTTGGTAGTCAGAGCGTTTGATGGCACGCGAAGAACAGTCTTTGGATCGATAACATTGCCTCTACAGGTAGGGCCGGAGGTGTTTGCAACGGAATTTTATATCATGGATATACAGCCCGCATATAGCTGCCTGCTCGGAAGACCCTGGATTCATGGGGCTGGGGCAGTCACGTCTACCCTACATCAGAAGTTGAAATATATGGTCGGAGACAGCGTAGTCACCGTATGCGGAGAAGAAGACATCCTGGTCAGCCATCTGTCGTCATTTAAATATGTGGAGGTCGACGGAGAGATCCAGGCCGAGCAAAGTGTCAGAGATAGTCGTCTCGTCGTATAAAGAAGCTCAAGCTCTGGTGGAGGCAGGAGAAGCAAAGGGCTGGGGCAAAGTGCTGGATATTCCTGTGAAGATGGACCGATTCGGGCTGGGATACCAACCGTCGTCGTCAACACCCGCTGTGGGGCCACCCCGTTTCAGAGGGCCAATAACCATCTCTGCCAGTGGAGTATGTCACGAAACCATCAACGCTGCTTCGGAGTCTGACGAAGGAGACAGTGACTGTGATATGGATGCCTGGATTCAGCCAAGCACGCCAGGACAGGGACTGTGCAACTGGTCTATTCAGGAGCTTGTTCCTGTGACTCTTAAACAGTAATGCTTTGCTTTATTAATTGTTGAATAATCTGATGTCTTTCCCGGGGCATCGTGATTTGCTTAGGGATGTGTTGTTATGAACATTGCGTGTTAATAAATGGCGTTTTTCATGTGCAAATACTGTAATCTTTGTCTTTCTTGTTTTGTATTTTTCAATAAAATGCCAACGTGGTTATTCGCTTTATACGCCTTTTGAAGCACTTAACCATTCCTTTTGCAGGATAACATTTTCAGATGACATCCTTGAACCACCTATGACTCGTCCCGACTTTGAGCACCCGGTATTTCAGGCCGAAGAAGAGGTTGTCGAAGATAGTGACGTTCCTGAAGAACTGTCTTGGTTGGTGAAGCAAGAGGAAAGAATCATTCTGCCTCACGAAGAGGTCATCGAAATTATCAACTTGGGGTCGGAAGGGATTGAGAAGAACATTCGTATCGGGGCCGCACTGCAAAGCAATATCAAGCGAAGACTGGTTGAAATGCTCCGAGAGTATAGTGATGTATTCGCTTGGTTGTATGAAGATATGTCAGGGCTCGATACGGATATGGTTGTGCACCGTCTGCCACTGAAAGAAGAATGCCCGCCGGTCAAACAAAAGCTTCGCAGAACTCGACCAGATATGGCAGTAAAGATCAAAGAGGAAGTTCAAAAGCAGTGGGACGTTGGTTTCCTGGTGTCGCTACTGCGAAAATCGGCGCCGGCTTGACAGGAGAGTCGCCACCGTGCGTTATTTATCCCTCAGACCGGGAAAGGAAACGCTCGAAGTAAACCTCGCAAAGACGGGAAAAGGTATGGTCATCGCAACCAAAACCTGGATTCGGGAGTCGGTTACGCAAGGGGAAGGTATTAGCACCCCTCACGTCCATCGTACTCGATGGGATCCACGCTTGGTGTTTATAAGGAAAAGGGTGTGTTTATCTATCTACGCTAATGGCTAGTCTGAAAAGAAAATAAAAGGACAGGACTCGACAAAACATACGGTGTTCTGGGCCTACGTATTCCCTCGTGCAATGGGAAAGTCAGAGTCAACGTAGTTCGACTACCTACGACTAAACGGGGAAAAGGTTGCTCGCCAGGACCTCGCGTCCTGTGCCTACGTACTTCCACACAGCCTGGAAGATCAGAGCAAACGTAGTTCGACTAACTACGGTTAAACAGGGCGCTCTCACACAGCAGTGAGAAAACAAACTGGTCTCAAAGGTTCGGGAACCTACAACTACGATCTGGTCTCAAATGCGCTCGGGCAAGAGAAAGGGGAAACAATTAGTCGTCAGCGGGAAAGTCTCGATCGCACAGCCGCGAGAGAACAAAGGTTATTCGTTAGTGTGCTCGCTAGGATATCGCATCCTATGCCTACATATCCTCGTCTGGCACAAGGAATCAGAGCAGTTGTAGTTCGGCTAACTACGAATCAAGCTACTCAAAAGCTACTACTGAAAGGAAAGGGAAAAGACACCCTAAAACTATAGCTGAAAAAGGGGAATCTACCTACTGATATCATGCCTGGTTGATCATCCTAATGTCTATCATAACGACTCCACAGCGGAGAAGTCAGAGCTCCTAAGGGATCATGGCAGCAGGACTAAACGGCAAACAAGAATTAACTACAAAGTAAAGAAATACTGAAAATATGCATGGATGCAACAACTAAACAAACAAGGCGCAAAGGCCGCAAACCACAAAGGTAAGGGAGCTCAGCTCTACCAAATACCAACAAGCAAAGCCACTCAATAACAAACAAGCAGAAGGAGGACCACCTCGACTTCTCATGCACACAAAGCCTACTTCTAAGATGCACCTACCTCAGAACTATCTAGATGAATTACTAAGTCTAATGCAACACAACACCACACAAGTCAAACAACACAAAGAGAAGGCTAGCTAACCTGATAAACCTCTATCCAAAGCTTAAACAAAAACCCTGAGCAAGGCCCCTAACAAAACCCTAATCTATCCCTGAACAAAACTCTATGCAACACCTTAAGCAAAGATCTAAGCAAAAACTCTAATCAAAACCCTAAGCAAGAGGAATCAATCCCAGTCTCCAAGCTTCAGAACAAGCTTACCAGAGAAAGGGAGCTAAGCAGACAAACTCATAGTGCCTTCCTCGGGAAAGTACCAGGAGGTTACCACTCAGGAGTCGTATCCTATGCGGCTCGACAACTGTGATCAGTTTACATTCCTCCTCAGGAGAAACTAAACTCACATGAAGGCTCCGGCATCATTGGATATTTAAGAAAGCCTATATGCACTAAGGGAACTAAGTGAACAGACCCATAGGACCTTCCTCAGGAAAGTACTAGGAGGTTGCCACTTAGGAATCGTATCCTATGTGGCTCAACAACTGTGATCAGTTTACATTCCTTCTCAGGAGGAATTAAACTCACAAGTTGGCTCCGACATCATTGGATACTTAAGAAATCCTAGATGAACTAGAGGAACTAAGTGAGCAGACCCATAGGACCTTCCTCAGGAAAGTACTAGGAGGCTGACACTTAGGAATCGTATCCTACGTGGCTCAACAACTGTGATCAGTTTACATTCCTCCTCAGGAGAAATTAAACTCACAAGCTGGCTCCAACATCATTGGATACTTAAGAAAGAGGTGAGAAGAAAGAATGAAAGTCATTCATAGTGCCTTCCTCAGGAAAGTACCATAAACTCCCTTCAAACTTCAGGATCTCAAACCTCACAAACAGAGAACAAGCTCCTAGACTAAGCCTCAATCCACTGCATCCTTGCAAGCTCCAACAGGACTTCAACCAGCTCCCATCTTTGAGAAGAACCCACAGGCCCTCAAACCACAAGAAACTACCTCTGAAGTTCAACCACAGTTGAACTTCAAAGTCAGAAGCCATCAAGACTTCTCCTATCCTCAAGCTCAGACTAAAAACATATTAGATCATCCTACAAAAATCTAACAAAAAACTATGGGAAACCTACATTAGTCTAGCACAACATACTAAAAAATCAGAGCAAAATTCATTACCAGATGCAAGAACTAAAATCAACAAAGCAGACATATCCACAAACCAATTATTCAATATCAAAGCAATGCAAAAAATGCAATTAAAATGAAAATGCATGATTAAGCTAATGTTTTTTTACTATAAAATTCTACATTGAATTACGAGTCTACAGAAAAAAGAACGGAATTATTTGATCAAATCTACTATTTTTTATGAATTTTCTAATAACATGCATGAGCTAAAAGATATTATAAAAGGTCATGTAAATGGAAAATATACCAAAAATAGCAAACAAAAATAAAATGGCATTTTTATTTTTATTTAATTTTCTAGACATTTTCATGAAGTGGTGGAAAAAACAAGAAATTAAAAATCAGTTGTTTTCATTTTATTATGAATTTTACAATATGCAAGAAAAAATTAAAAGAAATTAAAAACTAAAAAATTGAAATAAAAGAGGGGGGGGGCTAATAGCATTGCGCCCAGTTGTTATTCAGATGGGCCCAAGCAACGGGGGGTGCGAAAAGCACTTAGGGCCTAAGCCCAATATGAGTCAGAAATCAGCTACAAAATAAAAAGAAAAAAAAACGCCTGGGGGGTGCAGCGCTAGTAAGTTTTTCATGGTTATTCCTGGAATGGGCTGAGTTGAGGGGTGTGGATAGCAATAAGGGCCTAAGGCCCAAACCAATTCCATCTGCCTCTCACACGAAGGGGGGGAATAGCGAGTAAAACGGGGGTGTTTCAGCAGAAGACGGGTTTGGGCCTAGCCCACGTCTAACCCTAGTCCAACTGCTAACAACAAAATCTGAATACCCTTCCCCCAACCCTAAACACAGTTCACCTACTGCAAACCAAACCCTAGCTGCCTCCTTCGTCTTCCTCACCCTCTCTGCAACTCCTCTTTCTTTCTTCTCAAACTCACCTCTCACACAAATCTCTAACAACAAATCAAAGCTCTCAAGCTCTCTCAACACTCAAACGAATCAACAAACAAACACAGCAATCTCACCATCAGTATTCTCTCACATTCAAACACAAATCAAACACAAACCCTAACCAATCGCTACTCACAGTGAAATAACGCAAACTGAAGCTGTATCATCAAAATAGAAGAACATGCAACGAGATCGAAGCGATGTGTACCTGGATGAAGCAAGAACTAACAAAGAGTTCTTGAAGCTCGTTGAAGGATCTACAAAGATCGCTGGGAAAAATGTGAAAGATCTAGGAAGCTCTGGTCTGAATCTGGAGAATCATGGACGCGCGAAGATCTACGGATCTGGAATGCTTGACGACGAAGCTCGTAGATGAAGATCCACTGAACGCGAAGGATGTTCTTGAGAGTTTTGATGCTTCTTCTTCTGTTTTCCGTTTCTGGAAATCTTGGACGAACAAACTCAAGATGCTGAAGATTCAACAAGCTGGATGAACGATGATGAGCGAAGACGAAGCTTTGGACGGATGAAAAACCGGAGATGAAGATTCTATGTTTTCCGGCGAGACGCGAACGGAGGAGATCGGAGGAGAAAAGATGAAAGAGGATGAAGTTCTTGAGTTTCTGCAATTTTTGCAGATTCCGGCGAAATGAACGGCGGCCGGAGATTGTTAGGGTGGCCGGCGGTGGGTAGCTACAGTGCTTGCATGCCCGGCGGTGACTTTTCCGGCAAAGTGCGAGGAGTGGACAAGTGGCCTGATGGATTGGTGCATGCACCACACGTGGCCTGAGAGAGAGTGAGTGGGGGGACAGGTGGGAGTGAGACGTGGCGTGACTCTAGGAGTTTCTGAGTGGTGTCGTGGGTCCCCTGAGTGTGGACGCGTGGCCCCCTTTATACTCGGACAAGTGTCCTCTGCTGGCCAAAAATAATGCAAAAAACTGAATTGGACTTGATGGCATGCTGGGCCTCCAAAAAACTGTACTCTGGCCCATATGAAAATATTGTCCAAACCTGTAAAAAAAACTGAATTAAAAAAACCTACTTAAAACTAATTAAAATCAATTAAAACCTACTTAACTAATTAATCTGGCTAATCCAAAAATTAAACTATCTTAATCCTAATTAGACCTAAACATGATTAAAATCCTAATTAAACTAATTTCCCTAATTAAATCTAAAAATGATTAAAATCTAATTGACTCTAAACTTCTACTAATTTCTAAAAAACCCACTAAAATCCTATTTAATTTCTATTAAAATTCATACTATTATTTAAAACTATTAAATCTATTATCCTAAAAAAAAAACTACTAAACCTATATTAAAACAACTCTATTTACTTCTATTTTCAAAACTATTAAACTTCTATTAAAATAAAGGAAAAGTCTATAATATTTTCTATATTATCTAAAACAACTAAAACTATTTAAATTCTTTTATATTCTAAAAATGATTAAAAAACTATTAAACCTATTTAAAAATCTATATAAAATTCTAAAAAGAGATTTAAACTATTAAAAAAATACAAAAACCCTATTTAAATTCCAGAAAAATCTATAAAGCCTATTTAAAAAATCCACAAAAGGCTATTAAACCCTAAAAATGCAGACAAATGCAAATGACCGCCATGAAAGAGCGCGCGAGACCAGATCGAATTGAACAGAGAACCCCGGGCATCAGAATATCCCAAAATCACTATGCAAGCTAAAAATCACCGAGGAGCGCACAAATTTCCCGAAAATAAAACCCTGATGATCTGGACTGGATCTGCCATATCTGATAGACGAAAATCAAGCTGTAACCCTGAGATCCTCTGTCTGTGCACAAATATCATACGTCTGATTTGCGAATATGAATTTAAACCATGAGTCAGACAGGAGGATCGGTTGGTCAAATTTTAGGGTGCAACAGCTGCCCCTATTCAAGCGACTTGGACCTGAAGGGTTGAAGAGCGCTCAGCCTTCAAACATTCGGAGGTACGAGACGGTTGAATACAAATAAAACCCGAAAATTTGCCGACCGCGAGCATGTACTGTAAAATTGCTTGGGGAATAAAGTCCAGAACCGAGTCTAGTCATTACGGCACCAAACTGATCAATCATCTGATAAAGAACTCCTGATTTGAATACCCATTACTTGTGATACCCCATATAACAAACCCTAGGGTTGCAACAAAACACCTGATCCTTTCACATTGCCTACTGATAGGCAGGAAGAGAAATATACTCACATCGTCCAAAGATGGACGGGAAGACCCCATTAATCTCCATACTCACATCGTCTAAGGATAGACGGAAAGACATCCTGATTGATGAAACAAATCAAATATTCACATCGTCTAAAGATAGACGGGAAGAGATAATCTCCATACTCACATCGTCTAAGGATAGACGGAAAGACACCATTAATCTCCATACGCACATCGTCTAAAGATGGACGGGATCATCCTGATTGATGACAAATCAATTCACATCGTCTAAGGATAGACGGGAAGAAATAATCTCCATACTCACATCGTCTAAGGGTAGACGGCAAGACACCATTAATCTCCATATTCACATCGTCTAAAGATAGACGGGATCATCCTGATTGATGACAAATCAATTCACATCGTCTAAGGATAGACGGGAAGAAATAATCTCCATACTCACATCGTCTAAGGGTGGACGGCAAGACACCATTAATCTCCATATTCACATCGTCTAAAGATAGACGGGATCATCCTGATTGATGACAAATCAATTCACAACGTCTAAGGATAGACGGGAAGAAATAATCTCGATACTCACATCGTCTAAGGATAGACGGAAAGACACCATTAATCTCCATATTCACATCGTCTAAAGATAGACGGAAAGAAAAGCCACTTGCTAGAGAAACCTCGTCTTGAACCCCACTGAAAATCACCCAAAACTTCACATCGTCTACTGATAGACGGAAAGAACACCACGTTCGAACTCAAGACGTCTAATGATAGACGGAGAAATCCACTTATTGGCGGAACACATCGTCAATATGAATTGACGGGAAGAAAAGCTTGTCGATACCAGATGACTGATTGATCAAAGCACAACTATTGTATGATCTGAAATACAAATAAACCGCTGAATCGGCTGAACACTTGTTGCTGTATAAATGCCCCTGAACTGATCACAGAGTAATTCGCGCGCCATATGAGGCTGGTAGAAAACCTGACTTATGCTTCGTATACATATGCCTATGCTTTAATCTTTCTTTGGCGTAATGCTCCATTCAGGATGGAAATGCTACGCATTTTGACAATGACATGCAAGTATGATGCAAGTATGATGATGCATGCAATATGCTAATGCAGGCTCGAGCTGCCGGAGAAAGCTGGGTACAGAAAACCACTTCAGCAAAATAAATGCTGAAGACGAAGCCAACTCCGCTGGGGATAACCCGGATATCACAGGATTATCCCAGCAAAATAAATGCTGGGAGAGTGAAATCAACTCCGCTGGGGATATTAGGAACTTAACCGAACACCTCGACGAAGTAATACCCTGCTGGGGAATATATCTCCGCTGTGAAATAACAGATGTGCCGAGTATGATTGGACTCCTCTGGGGATAGCCTACCCGTACCAACGACGAATTGGACTTTGCTGGAGAAAAATAGACGGAGTCTTCTTGCGTACTGATGAAGCTCGGATCTGGAAACTGATGCGCCAACACGGATGGGCCTCACAATGATCGCCAACATGGATTTGAACTCTTAGGCTGTCCGTGATGGGTTATGTACAACTGACGCTGGAAAACACTCCGTCTGAATACGCAGCCTTTTAGTCGAAGAGTCAATGGATAGTGATATGACTTCCTGCATTCGTCTCGCTTTCGAAAATCGACTGAATCTGCTCGAATAACTCTGAATGACCTTGCTGATACGGAGAAGAACAAACCTTTCGCTCCTGACATGCCCCAGCCTGCGGGATCTCTGTGGGGATAGTCCTCGAAAGGAAATCTGCAAATCTGAGCCTTGATGGTCTGATATGACATGCCCCAGCGTTCTGAACTTCGGAAAGATACTTCACCTCAAATGCTCCTCGAACCAAGAACAACCTCTGCGCTCTTAATATGGCCTGCCCGTGACTGCCATGACCTTGCCCCTGATTATCTGATTCAGAGTAGTGCCCCTGACTACAACACATTTACCTGAATCTCAACCTGATTGTCCCAGGATAACTGACTTCGAAAAGCTGACTTGACTGGGGATTACGATAATAGCTTGCCCCTGCTCTCGGAACATTCGGGTGCTCTGCATTCTATCCTGATCATACTTTCCACTGTAGGAAACTTTTCTGCTGTCAAGCGCTTACTTGCAAGTAAAACAAGTTGTTCTGTGTAAAAGATGTATTAATGCAACACATATGACAGCTTTGACATCCAATTTGTTCACTGGGAAAAGGAAAAAACAGTTTATGGCATATAATGCACAGACATTTATCAAGAATATCAACATTAGTACCAACATGGTAAGAGGAACCTTTTTAGGAGTCAGAATCGACGTGACCTTTACCGAAGTATGCTTTCGAAACAACCTGCTTCAATTAGGACTTTTGAAGGTTGTAACGTGGTCAGGTTCATGGTTTTGAAAGAAAGGATAAAGGCTCAAAGTTCGTTTCAACCCACCCGTTCTCCTTGATGTTCTCCGATCCTATGTTCAGCCAATTCGACCTTAGCACTCACCTCTCAGAGGCTGAAAGATAGGAGTGATAGTTCGAGAAATTATGATTGTTGGGAGTGACAGTCACTCACCTTTCGTCTCTGACGCTTGAGGTCACACGACTCGTATTTCATTTGAGGATTTTTCTTTTGTCATCCTTTCATCTTTTTCTTTTCCCTAACTTTTGCCTGGACTGACTCCTTTTGAGTTTCTTTTGATTTTTTTAAGTCCAGCGGGATGCCCTCATTTTTGCCTAAGTCGTTTGTTTTGAAGTTTTCTTGACTTAGCGGGCTTTTGATTCTTTTTTTTTCTCTTCGCTTTCTCTTTTTTCGAACGAGTCGTGTGACGCCGGTTGTCTGACTCTTTTGGGGAATGATGTGACTGCCCCACTCTTGATTGAACCATTACGGTCTTTTAGGCACGACCTCTAGGGGTGTGATTGATCCTCGAACGGACACTCCTTTTGCAATTTGGACGCTCGGTCAAATTAGCTAACACCTACCCTGCCCCAGGTTAAGATTGAGGTTTTTTCGCTTTCAGAAAGAACTCCTACTACAAGGCTCAAAGGGGTTGACAAGGGATTATCTTCCTTATAACTCCGGTGTTTAGGGATTTGAAACAATGCCTGTACATCATCAACAGGTTTTATTTCAAAAGCATACAATCGGAAATTTGCACGTCGTTCATTTTCGTCATCCTCCCCAGATTCTTCTTAACCAGGCGTTGGACATTTGTAAAAACAATTAGTGAACACGAATGGATTCAATCAAAACGTGCATATTTATTTCATTATCATCAATTGACTGAAAACAACAAGTTTTACAAACAAGCTTGCAATTTAAACAGGAAAGAAACTACAAATGTAAAGAAATGACAAGATAAAACAAGAAAAAATGCTATCTTCTGAGAACCGGGCTTTCACATCTGTCCTGCTGCTGAACCAGCTATCTTCACAATCAGTTATTAGAGACAATTTTGATGCTGTCCTGATCTGCTTTCAACGACCCAACTGAATTATAGAGCCCTTTCTCCTTCATTCAGATGATTTTGGGACTTCCCTGCCCGAAGCTGGTTGATGCACTATCAAGTAGATCCTGCACTTTGTGCTTGAAGGCCAGACAATCTTCAATGTTGTGCCCTTGTGCTCCTGAATGGAAATCACAGCGCTCCTTGATATCATACCCTGCTGGAGGCGTACCTGTCAGTGGGGCTAACTTCCTCTTCTCAACCAACTGCAATCTTAGCAACACCTGAAGAAGCTCGGCATACGGCATCAGAGGCACCTTAAATACCCTCAATGGCTTCTGATTTTGAGCTTTTCGCTGATTGGGATACTGCTGCCCTTTCCACTGTGGAGATCGTTGCTGTTGTTGCTGGCATCGGGTTGACTCTTGAACACCCTTCGTAGCAAATGCAACATCGGTTTCTTGACCTTCACTGTATTGATTAACGCCCTCCTTATGCTTAGCCATTTTCTTTCTCAGATCTGCCCCAGGAATAGGCAACAGTTGTGGGCCTGGAGATTCTGACACCATGGAGTCCAGGATACGCTTCTGACCCACTGCAGCTTTAGAAACATCTGTCATCTTAGCATCGACTGAGACAGGAGCAATACGCACAGCTACGCCGCTCGGCGTGAATTCAACATTGTGCGAGTCAATCAGGTCTTGGACATTGTGCTTGAAAGCATGACAACCCTCGATGTCGTGTCCGAATGCCCCTGAATGAAACTCACATTGCTTACTGGCATCGTACCCATGAGGAAGCGCTCTCGTGGGTGGTTCCAACGTTCTCTTCTCAACCAGATTAAACCTCAATAAGGTCTGCAAGAGCTCAGCATATGTCATAGGCGGTGCCTCAAATATTCTCTTTGGCTTCCCTTCCTAGATCCTCCGTTGAGCCGGATGCACCTTTGGTTGTACTCGCTCAGGTTCCACGGGCACAGGTGGCGCGAGCTTCTTCATTGTGGCTTCAAATATCTGATCATCCTCTTTCCTAAGTACATTCTTGACTACTTCCATGATCAGACTCATTTGGGTCTTCAGCTGACTATTCTCCTCTTTGAGAATCTTCTGCTCCAGACGCATCTCTTGCATGTCTCTCACCATCTGCCCCAGCTGGCTTCGGACTTCAATCAATTCAAACTGATTCTGTTCCATATCTCTGAAGGAATTCCTGCAACAAACTGGAGGACGAGGAAATAAGACCCACGGTTCTGATGTACCTGTTAAATGATAATGCAGCGTAGAAAGCAAACACATATTCATAACGAGACAAAGAGAAACTCAAGCTACACACACAAACATCTCCCACACATGTATAACCAACAAAAGCATCACATAGGCACAAATGAGTATGAATACAATGACCCCAGCCAACAATCCTGGTGGTGGTCGGCAAATACTAATGCACAAAAGCTAAACGGATTATGCAGAGAAAACAGAGGCGACACCCGACACATAAACTTCTAGAAATTTTCCCCATATTCAACTGAACTCTCTGATTGACAATCTTCAGAGCACACACTTCCTGTGGAGTCTTCCATGACATTAACTGACGAACCCACACAACTGGAGGATGGAAAATCATTAATCTGAACAAAACCCTGAGGCGTGATGCAAATACGGCTAGAGTCTAACAGATCTTGAACCTGGCTTCTAAGCACCTTACAATCATTTGTTGAATGCCCCTGTGCCCCAACATGGTACTCACAGCGGGCGCCGGCATCAAAACCTGGAGGATACGGTGGAATCACCGGCTTAGTCTCTTTCGGCACTATCAATCCACTTCTAATCAGATCTGGCAACAACTGACTGTACGACACCGGTAGCTGAGTAAACTGCCTTTCAGGTTTCCTTGGTCTTCGCGGAGCATGCTGACGCGATCGGCGGTAAGATGACCGTTGACTTGAAGTGTCTGAGAACCGATCCTGAGATGCTAGAGATTCTGAGACGGCGTCATCTCCTTCTTCCCACTCTTCTTGAGAACTGATAACTGGCTCAATCTTGCCACCCGGGACGTAAGGAGCATTTCAAAACTTTCCACTCTTGAGTCCTCTCTCAACAAGCTCTCCCATTCTCATCAGGCCCACAAAGCTTGTGCAACCGAACAATTTATCAAAATAATGTCCTTTCAGAGTACCCAAGAAGATGTCAACCATTTCTCTTTCCGGAAGCGGTGGTTGAACACTAGCAGCCAATTCTTTCCATCTTCGCAAATACCCTCTGAATGATTCATTCTCCGCCTGAGACAATTCTTGCAGATGTACGAGACTAGGAGCCAAATCCAGGTTGTAATCGTACTGCTTCATGAAAGCTCTGGCTAAATCCGCCCATGATCGAATCTGATTACTCCCTAATTGCACATACCACCTCAAAGATGCCCCAGTCAGGCTATACTGAAAGCAATGGATCATCAGCTGGTCGTTTCGCACAAACGAAGTCATCCTTCGACAGAACATCCTCAAATGCAGCTTCGGACAGCTATCTCCTGTATACTTTTCGAACTTCGGCACTTTGAACTTATACGGCAACACTAGGTCAGGAACCAAACACATGTCTACAGCATCCAGGTTAACGGCATCTTTCGCTTCTAAGGCTTTTATACCTTCTTCCAATGCTCGGAGTCTTCTATCCTTTTCAAGAGCTCTTGGATCTACCATCCCGGCCATTGGAATATCTCTCCGGTAATTCATCACAGGGAAAGCAACACCTTGATTGTTAACAGGAGGATAACGTTCATTTCGGGCAACGAACTGCTCATGTCGATCTCGGTTCTGGACAGTAGGCTGTACAACTTGGTCTGCAGCAAGGTTGTTCGGAAAGTTTTCCATAGAATCATGCTGATGGTTGGACGCCATAGTAAACCTTGCCAAAGTGTTAGGGGCCTGGAAATTGCCTTCAGCCATAGCTACCAATTACCTGTAACCGACTACACTGCTTGATTCTGCTCAAAACTGCTTCAGCCCCTTGGTCGTCTTCAACACTCCACTCTTGCCTCAAACAATCCCCGAGAATCACCCTCTGGTGAAAACAAAGGCTGGATAAGTGCTTTGGCCTGCTAGCGAAATGCTATGCAATATGATTTATGCAAACAGAAATACAAAAAATGCTAACGTGCATGTGTGCATTGGAGATATTTCCCCTCCAATTCCAGTGTCAGTGGTAGCGAGACAAGATAAACCATAAAGACAATATTTAGAAAAACCCTCATATATTTATTAGAATATCAGTCTTGTCAAGATATTACATAACTATGCTCCATACAACTGATATGACAAAGGAGGATCCCAACCAACATGCCTGGTGGTGATCCCAACATACAGAATACAAGAGAAAAAATCAAGTACGGGTACAGTTGCGGAAGTCTTCGACCATCTTCTTCGTCTCTGCATGATCCGGTTGATAAATCAAACCTTCTATCAGCTGATCCCTTTTTCTGACCGTCCCCTGGATGTCTCTGATAAAGTCTTCCCAAGCCTTATCCTGAGCACCATCCCCAGGTTTAGGTCTCTTGGCGTCTGCTCTATGCTGAAAATCTTCCAAATTCTTCGTGGCATCAATCAGTTTGCGCTCGGCCTCGTATCGGCGGCAGGCTTCTTCTTCAAGCTCTTCAGTCTTCACTTTGACCTGTTCTTCTAACTGAGCAACCTGTGTCTTCAGCTCTTCTTCCCGTTCTTTGCGCTTGGTCATAGTGAGATCCCAGTGTTCTCTGAACTTAGCTAGCTTCGTGTAGGCCCTTTCCAGCTCTTGCTTCTTAGTAGCCAGTACACTGCTAACTGAGTCTACATCTAACTCCAGACGCTTCTTGGTTTCAGTCAATTCCAATAACGTAGTCTTTAGATGTTTCAGAGTTTCGGCCTGTTGCTTAGAAACATATCCTGTTTCAATCTTTTCATGACGAAGCTGGGCATTCTCCTGCTCTAAAGCCTCTTTAGCCTTTGCTAGCTCTTCTTTCTCCGCCATCAGCTGCTTGAATACCTGTATGTCCACCGTGGTAGGCTCCTCCACCGGAGAAGGATGCAATGGCTGAACCGCTGGATATGGCATAAGGAATTTCGTGGCTCGCTCACGAATCCATTCCACATACGGGCCAGGAACTCGAATATCTCCTCTGCTACCTGAAGGTTTCCCTCTCTTGTGCATGTTCTTCCAGGCTTTCTCAAGTTTGGTCAGCATTTCTTTCCCTATTGCCCCGGTGAGATACAGAGATTCCTGTATCTCCTCGGGCTTTGGCGCTCCTTGAGGTACATACCCAAATTGCCTGATCAATAAGGAAGGGTTGTAATTGACACACCCTTTCCTTCCTATTAACGGAACATTCGGGAATCCTTCGCATTTGAGTATGACCTCCACTCCAAATACCTCTTCGTTAACCCACACCACATTCTCGGCAGTCAATCCCATCAAGCGCTCGGGCCATCCTAGAGAATCAATAGAGGTGACAAAAGGGCCTGACTTAGGCATATGACTGGTGAACCACCTGCACAGGAGAGGTACACAACAAGACACATTCCTTCCTCGCCGCTTTTCGTTCTGGTAGTGAGTTGAATGGTGGATATCTCCCAGCAAAGTAGGAACTGGGTTCTTCGCAGCCAAAATATAGAAGGCATCTGAGTCAACAAAATCAGGAATGTTCGGGAACAACACGATGCCATAAACACATACAGCAAGGATGACGTCAAAAACAGCCCAGCCACCCTTCTGGGCATACTCCCGAGCCTTCTCTACCAAGACATCCAACGGAAATCCCCATACATCTCCTCTTTTGATCATCTTCCCAGTCAGCTCAGACTCTCTCAAGCACAGGATGGCAGAAAGCTCAGCCAGATTAGGCTCAGCGTCCGTACGATAGAAAGGCATCTGCTCGCGGATCGGTATATCCAGAAGTGCAGAATACTCCTCCAAGGTAGGTGCCAAAACAAAGTCGGGAAAGACGAAACACCTGAGCTCCGCATCATAGAACTGTAACAGGGTATAAATGCCGCTGATCTCGTAGGCCGATGGCTGATAAACATAGGTCAGAATCCTCCCATATCTCTTTCTGAAGTCACCCATTACCCTCTTCTTAGCAGTAGTAATCAACTCTAACAAAAGACTGATATCCGGAGACGGAAACTTGTAGGGCAATACTCTCTTCAGGGTTTCCATGTCTTGCTAGGAAACAGACACCAGAACTGGGAGGGAAAATATGTACCTGCAATACACACACGTTAGTTGTATGCAAAATGGTAATGCGATGATGCAATATGATAAATAATGCAATCTGTGAACACAGGGGCTATGCTGTAGCCTGACGAGGAACATCTCGGTGATCAAGAACAGAAAACCACCATAGTCACCAGAACCTCATGACACTAACTATCATCTGATACCCAAAATATCAATCCCCTGGTAAGAAAACCATCTGAACCTCTGTATCTGACGAGAAAACCATCTGATAATAGCATCAACCTCAGATAAGAAACCCATCTGATCCAGACAACACACCTGGAGATGAATCAAGAACACCATCTGATAACTACTGAATCATGGTTTCTGAAGGCCAGTTTTCCTGCAATAACCCAATCCCCCTCACAGGTATGATAGACCTAATCCACAGACAAAGGTACGGCATCCTATGCGGTCATCAGCGTCACAGACTTTCATGAACGATGATACGATTCCCAGAAGGAGTGGCATCATCGAGTCATGAAGAGGCCTCACTTAGCTGACTTCCAAATGATCGGTCCCCAGAGTCGACAATCCTCACGTTTGGACTCCCCTCAGATCCTCAGGACCAGAAAGGAGCACCTCTGCGAGAATCTCGTCTGAGCGTAGATTTCGTAGGGAACTGTGCCTGCTCAGCAGACAGGTTCGTCTACTACTCTCCACAACTATATCTAGGTGCATACTCAAGCCCAGGTCCGGCTTCTCACTCACAGTAACCTCCCTTGCCCACAGCAATAATCACAATAATATAGTGCTGGACAATAAATGCGGAAAGGTAAAGGTGCAAGAAAGTAAAGTGCGGAAAAGTAAAACACATATGCACAACACCCAACGAATAAACACCCAAGCGCTAGGATTGACTCGCGTAGGGGATGGGAAACGGTCCCAGCATAAGGGATGGGAAAAGTCCCTAGATGCTATAAGTCCCCAGCAGAGTCGCCAGCTGTCGCTACTGCGAAAATCGGCACCGGCTTGACAGGAGAGTCGCCACCGTGCGTTATTTATCCCTCAGACCGGGAAAGGAAACGCTCGAAGTAAACCTCGCAAAGACGGGAAAAGGTATGGTCATCGCAACCAAAACCTGGATTCGGGAGTCGGTTACGCAAGGGGAAGGTATTAGCACCCCTCACGTCCATCGTACTCGATGGGATCCACGCTTGGTGTTTATAAGGAAAAGGGTGTGTTTATCTATCTACGCTAATGGCTAGTCTGAAAAGAAAATAAAAGGACAGGACTCGACAGAACATACGGTGTTCTGGGCCTACGTATTCCCTCGTGCAATGGGAAAGTCAGAGTCAACGTAGTTCGACTACCTACGACTAAACGGGGAAAAGGTTGCTCGCCAGGACCTCGCGTCCTGTGCCTACGTACTTCCACACAGCCTGGAAGATCAGAGCAAACGTAGTTCGACTAACTACGGTTAAACAGGGCGCTCTCACACAGCAGTGAGAAAACAAACTGGTCTCAAAGGTTCGGGAACCTACAACTACGATCTGGTCTCAAATGCGCTCGGGCAAGAGAAAGGGGAAACAATTAGTCGTCAGCGGGAAAGTCTCGATCGCACAGCCGCGAGAGAACAAAGGTTAGTCTTTAGTGTGCTCGCTAGGATATCGCATCCTATGCCTACATATCCTCGTCTGGCACAAGGAATCAGAGCAGCTGTAGTTCGGCTAACTACGAATCAAGCTACTCAAAAGCTACTACTGAAAGGAAAGGGAAAAGACACCCTAAAACTATAGCTGAAAAAGGGGAATCTACCTACTGATATCATGCCTGGTTGATCATCCTAATGTCTATCATAACGACTCCGCAGCGGAGAAGTCAGAGCTCCTAAGGGATCATGGCAGCAGGACTAAACGGCAAACAAGAATTAACTACAAAGTAAAGAAATACTGAAAATATGCATGGATGCAACAACTAAACAAACAAGGCGCAAAGGCCGCAAACCACAAAGGTAAGGGAGCTCAGCTCTACCAAATACCAACAAGCAAAGCCACTCAATAACAAACAAGCAGAAGGAGGACCACCTCGACTTGTCATGCACACAAAGCCTACTTCTAAGATGCACCTACCTCAGAACTATCTAGATGAATTACTAAGTCTAATGCAACACAACACCACACAAGTCAAACAACACAAAGAGAAGGCTAGCTAACCTGATAAACCTCTATCCAAAGCTTAAACAAAAACCCTGAGCAAGGCCCCTAACAAAACCCTAATCTATCCCTGAATAAAACTCTATGCAACACCTTAAGCAAAGATCTAAGTAAAAACTCTAATCAAAACCCTAAGCAAGAGGAATCAATCCCAGTCTCCAAGCTTCAGAACAAGCTTACCAGAGAAAGGGAGCTAAGCAGACAAACTCATAGTGCCTTCCTCGGGAAAGTACCAGGAGGTTACCACTCAGGAGTCGTATCCTATGCGGCTCGACAACTGTGATCAGTTTACATTCCTCCTCAGGAGAAACTAAACTCACATGAAGGCTCTGGCATCATTGGATATTTAAGAAAGCCTATATGCACTAAGGGAACTAAGTGAACAGACCCATAGGACCTTCCTCAGGAAAGTACTAGGAGGCTGCCACTTAGGAATCGTATCCTATGTGGCTCAACAACTGTGATCAGTTTACATTCCTTCTCAGGAGGAATTAAACTCACAAGTTGGCTCCGACATCATTGGATACTTAAGAAATCCTAGATGAACTAGAGGAACTAAGTGAGCAGACCCATAGGACCTTCCTCAGGAAAGTACTAGGAGGCTGACACTTAGGAATCGTATCCTACGTGGCTCAACAACTGTGATCAGTTTACATTCCTCCTCAGGAGAAATTAAAATCACAAGCTGGCTCCAACATCATTGGATACTTAAGAAAGAGGTGAGAAGAAAGAATGAAAGTCATTCATAGTGCCTTCCTCAGGAAAGTACCATAAACTCCCTTCAAACTTCAGGATCTCAAACCTCACAAACAGAGAACAAGCTCCTAGACTAAGCCTCAATCCACTGCATCCTTGCAAGCTCCAACAGGACTTCAACCAGCTCCCATCTTTGAGAAGAACCCACAGGCCCTCAAACCACAAGAAACTACCTCTGAAGTTCAACCACAGTTGAACTTCAAAGTCAGAAGCCATCAAGACTTCTCCTATCCTCAAGCTCAGACTAAAAACATATCAGATCATCCTACAAAAATATAACAAAAAACTATGGGAAACCTATATTAGTCTAGCACAACATACTAAAAAATCAGAGCAAAATTCATTACCAGATGCAAGAACTAAAATCAACAAAGCAGACATATCCACAAACCAATTATTCAATATCAAAGCAATGCAAAAAATGCAATTAAAATGAAAATGCATGATTAAGCTAATGTTTTTGTACTATAAAATTCTACATTGAATTACGAGTCTACAGAAAAAAGAACGGAATTATTTGATCAAATCTACTATTTTTTATGAATTTTCTAATAACATGCATGAGCTAAAAGATATTAAAAAAGGTCATGTAAATGGAAAATATACCAAAAATAGCAAACAAAAATAAAATGGCATTTTTATTTTTATTTAATTTTCTAGACATTTTCATGAAGTGTTGGAAAAAACAAGAAATTAAAAATCAGTTGTTTTCATTTTATTAGGAATTTTACAATATGCAAGAAAAAATTAAAAGAAATTAAAAACTAAAAAATTAAAATAAAAGAGGGGGGGCTAATAGCATTGCGCCCAGTTGTTATTCAGATGGGCCCAAGCAACGGGGGGTGCGAAAAGAACTTAGGGCCTAAGCCCAATATGAGTCAGAAATCAGCTACAAAATAAAAAGAAAAAAAAACGCCTGGGGGGTGCAGCGCTAGTAAGTTTTTCATGGTTATTCCTGGAATGGGCTGAGTTGAGGGGTGTGGATAGCAATAAGGGCCTAAGGCCCAAACCAATTCCATCTGCCTCTCACACGAAGGGGGGGAATAGCGAGTAAAACGGGGGTGTTTCAGCAGAAGACGGGTTTGGGCCTAGCCCACGTCTAACCCTAGTCCAACTGCTAACAACAAAATCTGAATACCCTTCCCCCAACCCTAAACACTGTTCACCTACTGCAAACCAAACCCTAGCTGCCTCCTTCGTCTTCCTCACCCTCTCTGCAACTCCTCTTTCTTTCTTCTCAAACTCACCTCTCACATAAATCTCTAACAACAAATCAAAGCTCTCAAGCTCTCTCAACACTCAAACGAATCAACAAACAAACACAGCAATCTCACCATCAGTATTCTCTCACATTCAAACACAAATCAAACACAAACCCTAACCAATCGCTACTCACAGTGAAATAACGCAAACTGAAGCTGTATCATCAAAATAGAAGAACATGCAACGAGATCGAAGCGATGTGTACCTGGATGAAGCAAGAACTAACAAAGAGTTCTTGAAGCTCGTTGAAGGATCTACAAAGATCGCTGGGAAAAATGTGAAGATCTAGGAAGCTCTGGTCTGAATCTGGAGAATCATGGACGCGCGAAGATCTACGGATCTGGAATGCTTGACGACGAAGCTCGTAGAT
Organism: Lathyrus sativus; assembly: GCA_963859935.3. Classification (NCBI taxonomy): domain Eukaryota; kingdom Viridiplantae; phylum Streptophyta; class Magnoliopsida; order Fabales; family Fabaceae; genus Lathyrus; species Lathyrus sativus. The sequence continues at coordinate 140,059,682 of OZ012741.1, read as the reverse complement.
GAAGATCCACTGAACACGAAGGATGTTCTTGAGAGTTTTGATGCTTCTTCTTCTGTTTGCCGTTTCTGGAAATCTTGGACGAACAAACTCAAGATGCTGAAGATTCAACAAGCTGGATGAACGATGATGAGCAAAGACGAAGCTTTGGACGGATGAAAAACTGGAGATGAAGATTCTATGTTTTCCGGCGAGACGCGAACGGAGGAGATCGGAGGAGAAAAGATGAAAGAGGATGAAGTTCTTGAGTTTCTGCAATTTTTGCAGATTCCGGCGAAATGAACGGCGGCCGGAGATTGTTAGGGTGGCCGGCGGTGGGTAGCTACAGTGCTTGCATGCCCGGCGGTGACTTTTCCGGCGAAGTGCGAGGAGTGGACAAGTGGCCTGATGGATTGGTGCATGCACCACACGTGGCCTGAGAGAGAGTGAGTGGGGGGACAGGTGGGAGTGAGACGTGGCGTGACTCTGGGAGTTTCTGAGTGGTGTCGTGGGTCCCCTGAGTGTGGACGCGTGGCCCCCTTTATACTCGGACAAGTGTCCTCTGCTGGCCAAAAATAATGCAAAAAACTGAATTGGACTTGATGGCATGCTGGGCCTCCAAAAAACTGTACTCTGGCCCATACGAAAATATTGTCCAAACCTGTAAAAAAAACTGAATTAAAAAAACCTACTTAAAACTAATTAAAATCAATTAAAACCTACTTAACTAATTAATCTGGCTAATCCAAAAATTAAACTATCTTAATCCTAATTAGACCTAAACATGATTAAAATCCTAATTAAACTAATTACCCTAATTAAATCTAAAAATGATTAAAATCTAATTGACTCTAAACTTCTACTAATTTCTAAAAAACCCACTAAAATCCTATTTAATTTCTATTAAAATTCATACTATTATTTAAAACTATTAAATCTATTATCCTAAAAAAAAACTACTAAACCTATATTAAAACAACTCTATTTACTTCTATTTTCAAAACTATTAAACTTCTATTAAAATAAAGGAAAAGTCTATAATATTTTCTATATTATCTAAAACAACTAAAACTATTTAAATTCTTTTATATTCTAAAAATGATTAAAAAACTATTAAACCTATTTAAAAATCTATATAAAATTCTAAAAAGAGATTTAAACTATTAAAAAAATACAAAAACCCTATTTAAATTCCAGAAAAATCTATAAAGCCTATTTAAAAAATCCGCAAAAGGCTATTAAACCCTAAAAATGCAGACAAATGCAAATGACCGCCATGAAAGAGCGCGCGAGACCAGATCGAATTGAACAGAGAACCCCGGGCATCAGAATATCCCAAAATCACTATGCAAGCTAAAAATCACCGAGGAGCGCACAAATTTCCCGAAAATAAAACCCTGATGATCTGGACTGGATCTGCCATATCTGATAGACGAAAATCAAGCTGTAACCCTGAGATCCTCTGTCTGTGCACAAATATCATACGTCTGATTTGCGAATATGAATTTAAACCATGAGTCAGACAGGAGGATCGGTTGGTCAAATTTTAGGGTGCAACACCTGGCTGTGACAAAATATCCCTCATGGGTTGCTAACATCGTACCAGTGCCAAAGAAAGACGGCAAGGTTCGAATGTGCATGGATTATAGAGATTTGAATAAAGCAAGCCCAAAAGACGATTTTCCACTTCCTCATATCGATGTGCTAGTTGATAATACTGCTCAATACTCCGTATTCTCCTTCATGGATGGCTTTTCAGGCTACAACCAGATTAAAATGGCGCCAGAGGACATGGAGAAGACCACTTTCATAACGCCTTGGGGAACATTTTGCTACAAAGTGATGCCCTTTTGGTTAAAAAATGTTGGGGCAACGTATCAGCGTGCGATGACGACTCTTTTCCATGATATGATGCATAAAAAGATCGAAGTTTATGTTGACGATATGATTGCCAAATCCCAGACGGAGGAAGAGCATCTGGTGAATCTGCTGAAGTTATTTAAAAGGCTTAGGAAGTTCAGGCTGAGACTGAACCCTAACAAATGCACCTTCGGGGTGAGATCGGGTAAACTGCTGGGGTTTATCGTCAGTGAAAGAGGAATAGAGGTCGATCCTACTAAAATAAAAGCGATTCAAGAAATGCCGACGCCTAAAACAGAGAAAGAGGTGCGCGGGTTTTTAGGGAGGTTGAACTACATCGCCCGGTTCATATCTCACCTAACGGCCACGTGTGAACCATTATTCAAGCTATTGAAGAAAGATCAAGCTGTAACGTGGAACGAAAATTGTCAAAAGGCGTTCGATAAAATAAAGCAGTATTTGCAGGAGCCTCCTATTTTGATACCCCCAGTGGTAGGGAGACCCTTGATCATGTATTTGACAGTTCTTGAGGGAAGCATGGGTTGTGTTCTCGGTCAACACGACGAGACAGGAAGAAAAGAGCATGCGATCTACTACTTGAGTAAGAAATTTACAGATTGTGAATCTCGATACTCAATGCTTGAGAAAACTTGTTGCGTGCTAGCCTGGGCCGCCAAGTGTTTGAGGCAATACATGCTGAATCATACAACCATGCTCATCTCGAAGATGGATCCTATCAAATATGTATTCGAAAAGCAGGCGTTGTCAGGGAGAATTGCCCGTTGGCAGATGGTCTTGACTGAATATGACATTCAATACGTCTCGCAAAAGGCTATAAAGGGGAGTGTGTTGTCTGGACGAGGATATCATGTACCTAAAGATGAAAGATTGTGAAGAGCCGTTGCCAGACGAAGGGCCAGAGTTGGGTTCCAAATGGAAGATGATATTTGACGGAGCTGTGAACGCTTACGGTAGCGGAATAGGGGCAATCATCACTACGCCACACGGGTCGCACATCCCGTTTACTGCCCGATTGACCTTTGCCGTTACCAATAATGATGCCGAATACGAAGCTTGTATAATGGGGCTTGAAGAAGCCATTGATTTGCGAATCAAGAATCTGGACGTATACGGAGACTCAGCTCTGGTGGTGAATCAGATAAAAGGGGAATGGGAGACACGTCAGCCCAATTTGATACATTACATGAATTACGCAAGGATATTGTTGCCTTTCTTCGACAAGGTTGAATTACATCACGTACCGAGAGCAGAAAATCAAATGGCTGACGCTCTCGCCACTTTGTCTTCCATGTACAAGGTCAACTTCTGGAACGAGGCTCCCCGAATCATTATCTCTCGGCTTGACAGACCATCTTTCGTATTTGCTATTGATGAAGCATCTGACGACAAACCGTGGTATTTTGACATCCTTAATTTTCTGAAGAACAAAGAGTATCCGGCTGGGGCATCCAGTCAAGATCAGAAGACTCTCAGGAGATTAGCGGGTAATTTCTATTTGAATCTGGATGGTGTCTTGTACAGAAGAAACCACGACTTGGTGTTGTTGCATTGTGTAGACGAAAGAGAGGCAAAGCTGCTCATGGAGGAAATACATGAAGGTACCTTTGGTACGCATGCTGGTGGGCATGCTATGACGAGAAAGCTGCTGCGGGCAGGTTATTTTTGGCTGACTATGGAAACTGACTGTTTCAAGTTCGCAAGGAAGTGCCACAAGTGCCAAATCTATGCTGATAAGATCCATGTGCCTCTGAGTCCTCTAAATGTGATGTCATCGCCATGGCCATTCTCGATGTGGGGAATCGATATGATTGGAAAGATCGAGCCGACGGCTTCTAATGGGCACAGGTTCATCCTAGTAGCAATCGATTATTTCACCAAGTGGGTAGAAGCAGCGTCTTACGCAAACGTAACTAAGCAAGTGGTGGCCAGATTCATCAAGAGAGATATCATTTGCCGATATGGGATCCCCGAGCGGATAATCACGGACAACGGTTCAAACCTGAACAACAAAATGATGAAGGAGCTCTGTCAGAATTTCAAGATCGAACATCACAACTCCTCCCCTTACCGACCTAAGATGAATGGCGCTGTCGAGGCGGCCAATAAGAATATCAAGAAGATCGTTCAGAAAATGGTGGTGACCTATAAGGATTGGCATGAGATGCTACCTTTCGCTTTGCACGGTTATCGTACGACGGTACGCACATCAACCGGAGCAACCCCGTTCTCGTTAGTATACGGAATGGAAGCGGTATTACCATTGGAAGTTGAGATCCCTTCTCTGAGGGTATTGCGAGACGTTCAGCTAGATGAGGCAGAATGGGTGAAAGACAGATTGAACCAATTGAGTTTGATGGACGAGAAGAGGCTAGCTTCTCTAGCATATGGTCGTTTGTACCAGAGCCGAATGAAGAAAGCATACGATAAGAAGATACATACGTGAAGCTTTCAGATGGGCGACCTTGTGCTGAAAAGGATTCTCCCGCCGCAAGCAGATCTCAGGGGCAAGTGGACCCCCAACTACGAAGGGCCATACGTTGTCAGGAAAGTCTTTTCAGGAGGGGCGTTATTGTTGTCCACCATGGACGGTGAAGACATTACGTCGCCTGTGAATTCGGACGCAGTTAAAAAATACTTTGCTTAAAAATTGACCCGCTGGACAGAAAAAAGAGAGTCCAGGCAAAAATGGGGCATCCTGGCGAACCAAAAACAGAATGAAAGGTTCGGGCAAAAGTTAGGGATAAAATTGAAAAAAATGTACACCCGCGAAGTTGAAAACCTACACTGGGCGGCTTTCGGCAAAAAAGGGTATCCCGGTGAACTGAAAACCCGTAAAGGGCGGTTCACGCAAAAGTTAGGGATTTGAAAAGCAAATGACTGCGGTCCGAATTTGATACTGCATTGAGCATTGGTGCGGGAGAATATACCTGAGGGGTCGATTATCAGATACAATCTCTTCGGAAGTGTGGATACCGGGAAAGCATTAGAGTCTGGCGAGTCATGGGAGGATCAGTTCGTGGTGTTCATCTGCATCCCGTTGCCGACATGTGTACAAATTTAGTTTGTCAACATATTTATGCTTCTTGTGCATACTTGTATATTTGCTTTGCGTAGCTTCCTCTTTTCAGGAGTTACATCCCGTGTACAAAACTCCACCCATTCAGGGGCCCAATCAATAAAAAGTGTTATTCAGTATTTGATGCTGGTTCTTTACTGTTTTGTTCATGATAAACGCCTAAGTTTACTGAAACTAGCATGTGTATAACATCACTGGCCCTTGCCAACAATTGCTAAAGCTTTGAATTAACTGAAAATAATGTCACTAACCTGAATCGATTTAGTTGCATAGGCTTGTCCTGTCTTGTTTGTGTTGTTGCAGGTTTCATAGCCGTACGAAGAAGATGATCAAAAGATTGCAATAACGAAAGACTCGACCCCCACACAGGTCATGCATGGTCTTCCTGAAGAAGGATCGAATTCCCCAGCTAGTCGTGGCTTATTCAAAGGACATGCTCCCAAAGTCGGTTTATCCTCAGCAGAGTTTGGCGAATTCCAGGATTATAAGGCTATATCCAGACAGTGTATCTCAAGCAGAGTTGGTTTAGCCTCAGAAGATTACTATCGGTGAGCTGTATTCAGACAAGTTCATCTTTCCCCGCAGGGTCATTTACTCTCCCCTAGCGGAATCAGCGGATTTTCCCCAAGAGAATCGTCCCATCCCCAGTGGAGTTCTCTTTTCCTCAAGTATTTTCATTCCTCCCAGTGGAACTCGAAGATTAAGACTCTCCCCGGAAGAGTTGGTGTGGGTCCTGGCATTTATTTTGTCAGAATACCGTGTGATATCAGTTCACCCTCCAGACAGAAGTATAATCATACCAGGCTCATATGCTATCTCCAGCAGAGTTATGTTCCCCAGCAGGGTGTTACTTCGATGAGGCGCTTGGTTTAAGTTCCCGATTTCCCAGCTGAGTCGACTTCCCTCTTCCGGCATTTATTTTGCCGGAATTATTCGGTGGCATCTGGCTATCCCCAGCGAAGTTGGCATTATCTTCAGCGTTTATTTTGCTGAAGAAGTTTCTGTACCCAGCAGTTCAAGTCCGCATTTGCATTGGCATATAGTGTCGCACTTGCATCCACCAAATGAAAAGCGTAGCATTTCCATGTCGAATGGAGCATTGCATCATAAACCAGGATGGCTAACCTTTTGTTTCAAGTATTGTTTCTCTCGCAGGTAGAAAGAGCCCTTGCTCAGGTGAATCAATAAGCATTCGAAGTCTCAGCATGAGACAGTCAACGAAGTGTCAGCTTTGGCACTACTCCTCACAGAGTTAGCAGGATAAGTTGCTCTTTGTCCCCAAGCAGAGTTACTTATTTCCCCGCCAGGGTTTCTTGTTGAAGTTTCTCTAGTCCGACCAGCGGATTGTTTCCTTCAAAGTTGTTGTTACGTCAGCATTCAAAGGGTTTCAAGAATCAGAATTTCAGAGGCTACCGCCGGTTATCAGAGCAGGCGTCCAGTAGTTTGATTCCCAAATATCCCCAGTAGAGTCAGCCTCAAAATCGTTGTCACGTCAGTGCTAAGAAGTTTTGTGGTTTGGACCAATGGAAGGGTGAGTCCTAACGTGGACGGGTTTATTGACAGGTTTTTTGTATGCTAAGAGAAGTGGGGGTCCTGATGTGGACATTCCTCAATGTGACGATATGTGTTAGTCCTAACGTGGACGGATTTGATTTCTTGGTATCGATCGAAGGTGGAGTCCTGACGTGGACAAAGTTGGTTACTCTTCGTATTGGTGTCCTGACGTGGACAATTTGTTTCCAGCAGATAGCTTTGTTCGTAATGGTGAAATGTGCGTCCTGACATGGACAAGTTTATAGTTCTTCATGATGATAAGATGCGAGAGTCCTGGCGTGGACAAATTTATCCTTCTTCGTGTTGTTGGCAAAGTATGAGTCCTGATGTGGACACAGTCGTATTTCCCCAGCAAGTAGAAGACGTGCAAGTCCTAACATGGACAGGTTATATTATTTCATCAGATGAAGATGTGAGTCCTGACGTGGACAAGTTATTTCCCCAGCGGGTCGAAAGGTGCATGAGTCCTGACGTGGACAATTCTCCAGCAAGTCGACATGTGAGTCCTTACGTGGACAAATCGAAAGAAGTTTGATTCCTAACGTGGAAAGATTGATTCCTTACGTGGAAAGATTGAGTCCTTACGTGGACATATCAAGTTGGAGTCCTTACGTGGACGAATCAAAATGTGTTTCCTTACGTGGAAAAATGTGATCCCTTACGTGGAAGAAAAATTGAGTCCTGACGTGGACAGATCAGAAAGAGTGGTTTCCTTACGTGGAAAAATGATTCCTTACGTGGAAAAAGAGATTGTGTTCCTAACGTGGAAAGGCGGGTCCTAACGTGGATGATGTATTCCTTACGTGGAAAGAAAGTTGCATTCCTAACGTGGAAAGGCGGTTCCTTACGTGGAAAGATGACATTCCTAACGTGGAAAGAAAGATTGATATAGTATTCCTCACGTGGAAAGATTAGAGTCCTTACGTGGACATATCAAGAGCATTCCTTACGTGGAAGAAAAATGGTTTCCTTACGTGGAAAGACGAGTTTATTCCTTACGTGGAAAGATTGAGTCCTTACGCGGACATATCAAGATTGATTCCTGACATGGAAAGATAGAGGCATTCCTAACTTGGAAAAAGTTTGATTCCTAACATGGAAAAAAGAAGTTGATTCCTTACGTGGAAAGAGAAATTGTTTCCTTACGTGGAGAAGTTAGTCCTGACGTGGACAGATCAAGATGAGTTGCATTCCTTACGTGGAAGGGTTTAGTCCTAACGTGGACAGGTTTACTTACGTGGAAAGAAGATGGTTTCCTAACGTGGAAAGAATGAGTTTCCTTATGTGGAAAAAGGTGAGTCCTAACGTGGACGGTATTATTCCTAACGTGGAACGGTTATTCCTTATGTGGAAGGGTGAGTCCTAACGTGGACAATGTTATTCCTAACGTGGACAAGAATTTACTCCTAACGTGGACGATTTATTCTTGATGAAAAAGACGAGTCATCCCCAGCACGGTCGCTAATGGATCAGTTGATTGCCGTAGCAGTCAGATTCAGCTGACGAATGTCGTTCCCCAAGCAGGGGCGCAGTTTATTTCTGCGGTTGGCAAATTTTCGGGTTCTTAGTATTCAACCGCCTCGTACCGCGAATGTCTGAAGACTCCGGGCTCTTCACCCAATCGGGTCCAAGTCGCTTGAATAGGAGCAGCTGTTGCACCCTAAAATTTGCTCAACCTTATTCACTTGGTTTATGTTTCAATATCATTAACATTTGCATATAAGGTCATGCACATAGTCTAATCATCTGCATAGCATAAGCATAGCAAGTCATCCAACAGGGGACCAATCATTATTCTCATCTCTAGAGACTTATCAAGAGGTTATTATCCTGATTCAATTTCATTCAAGTCATCAGAAAAGAATTTGAAAGTTGGAGAAGTCAATGGATCAAGCATTGAGTCTATCTCCTAACTGAGGGTATCTGGGGATCATCAAGTAAGTTGTGAGCTGTGGGCTGAGCATGGGGAGTATCTAGACATCTTGGAGGACTTAGAAAGTCATTTGGAGGAGGAGACAAGTTGTTGATGTGATCACAAGAATTGCAGTTGAAGACAGTCAACTAGGGTTTCATCTGGGGTCAACTCTAGGTCAACTCTAGGTCAATTGATTGATTGAAATGCATTAAGGTCTATTGAAGAGATGTGGGGTTTATAATTTGACATTAAGAATAAGCATATGTTGTTATGCTAAGAAGAAATCAAGAGAAATCAAGGAGAAGAGGAGTTTCTAAATTAGGGTTTCTATGTAAAATCCCCTAGTTTAGGTCACATTTCCAAGCAAGATAAGTCAAAATGCAAGCTTCAAATGGATCCTTGGCCAACATGGAACTTGTAGAGGATCCCAACACCTTTAATTTGAGTGGTGGAAGATATCAAGTAGATTTATAGAACTCAAGTTATGATCCTTGCAAGTTACAGGTCATCTGAGGTATCTGAAATTTTGTCTGTGAAAGTGACTTGACTTCCAAGCTATTTTTACCCCTCAAGGAGATTTCAAATGAATTTCTGGTCAACATAAGAGTTGTTCCTCATTGTCTTAGATTTCTATAATGGTATAGTATGCCTTCATATGATTTGTGGAACTCTACTTATGGTCTTGGCAAGCAAAGGGTATTTTGGTCATCTGAGAATTACAGGTCATTTCAAGCCTATGCCCAAAACTCATGCAAGGAAGCTTCAAATGGAAAACTTTACAACATCAAACTTGCTCCAAATGACATTTTGAGTCTATAAAAGTGACCATGAGAGATTGGAAAGATTCATAGCACAAGGTTTCAAAATTGTTGGATTTAATGAATAAAAATGGACTTAAAAATGAGATTTTTCATATTTTGGCCAAATGGGGCAAAATTATAGGTCATTTTGAATGGAAAGATCATTTTGAGAACATTGGCTAAAGTAGAATTTTGAGCTTGGTTCACATTTTGGGAGTTATTCATGGTTACTTGTAATGGAAGATACATAAACCAAATTCAAGGGAAATCATACATGGGAAGCTTCTCCAAGCTTCTAGGAGTTTCTAACCTCACCTATATATTGATATGAGTAACTCCATGCCATGGTTGGTGATCTCATTTACTCAAAACCACAAGTTTCATACACTTTCTCTCCTTTTGCAAAATCAATCCAAACTCTCTCAAATTCTCATCAATTTGCATCATTCTTGATCTGTTCTTCATCATCATCATCCAAGGATCAGAATTCACACTTTCATTTGGTAAATTGAAGGAGGAATCGTGCCACACACTTCCATCATCCAAGAAGCAAGAAACTTGGAATTGCAAGATCCAAGGGAATTGAACAAGATTCAGTGCATACAGAATTCTTCAACAAGTCTCCTGATTCATTTCCAATCATCACAAGACTCAGATCAGAGAGTTTCATAGCTGCTTTCTTCATTTTATACCAGGTTGGACTTCTATTCGAATTGCATGTGTTAGTTAGAATTTTAGGGATTTGTTGGCATAGAAAGGTTAAGGTAGGGTAGATGACTGATTTTGGTGAGTTTGGAGAGGTTTCATGAAGGTTGAGCATGGTGTACCAATTCTGTTAGGGTTTGTATCTCATGGAATATGGCACGATAATCCTCATTATATAGCTTAAAATGACCAACATAAAGTGTAGATTAGGTTAGGATAAGATTTGGCAAGGATTGGAAGATTTGATCACAAGTGATAATGATGGATTCAAGATGTTTTAGCTATCGGGTTCGAGCTTTGATGGAGTTTTAGAGGAAGATTTTGTTATGGTTGTGTAGAGGGGAAGGAATAGAGCAACTTTGCTCTTTGCAGATGTCGTTTTCATGGAGAATTGAGGTTGCATGATGAGGTGGAATTCTGGTTGAGGCAAGCTTCGCGCAGAGCTCTAATGGCTGAAACCCTAATCAATTGGGGAAGATGATGGACCACCGTTGGATGACCATTTTGACTTGGACCAAGAACCTGATCGTATGGCCACAATTTAATTGAAATTTGGAGGGAGTGAGGCTGAGTATCAAAACTCAGCGTTTCATTTAACGTACCAATGGGCTCAGGTTTCCTTTGCTAACCCCACCCCCAAGCGCATGGCCCAGTTTGATTTGAACTAAAAAACTTACTTTATGCACCGTTTTGAGTTTTTTATTTTCTGGCTGAGTTCTCTGATTGCATTGGTCCCAGACGCGCTTGCTATGCGCGCCCCCCAGTCTGGGCCCATCCTTGCTTTTTAACTGATTTTTCATGCTTTCTGCACCCCATTCCATTTAATCCATTTTATTTTCCTTCAAAAAATATTAATTCTTTAAAAAATCATAATAAATCATAAAATGCATATTTTCAATTGGTTCTTTTTGCATCATTTTCTTAATTTGGTCAAGAAAATTATTATACAAAAAAATTAATAGTTCATTTTATTTTCTTATTTTTGGCATATTTTCCTTTTAATTAGGTGTAAATAATATTTTCTTTAGTACATGAATTTGTTAATTTTTGTTCTAATAGTTGCTTTAATATCTTTCACCCATTCTTTTTAGGTTGATTAGTAGATAAGATTAGCTTGTATATACAATTTAGTTCCCATTTTTAGAAGTTAATTTTAGGGGTTTAGTTTAGGTGTGAACAACATGAACAAAATTAGGGTTTAAGTGATGACTTAGGAGAATTAGTTCATTTCCCTTAGGATTTAGAGGTTGAATATTTTAGATATGGGACTATAGGGACTATGGGTAGTTATGAGATCCCTTAGAAATCACTAAGATTCCCCTACTGCTATTAGTATATTACTGTCTATATTTCTGTGACTGGTGTGGTGTGCCCTCTGGGGATTACTGTTTGTTTGTGTGGGTATTGGGATTGCCTGGGAATTGGAAAGCTGAAGACTTGTGATGATAAAGCCATTGAAGATCAGAGACTGAAGGCCAACTTCCAGAGTTGAAGAGGAGATCCTACTAGCAGCTGTTGAGGAAATTAGGGTTTAGGAGCTAGGCAGAGCTCTAGATTAGAAAGCTTGTTTCTCAAACATGGAATGCTTTGTCTGCCTCCATCCTTTCTCTATGATTCAAAGTCTCTTTCAAATATCCACCTCCTTCCTTTGGAAGGATCAGTGAATGTATTTGAAAGATAGAACTTTTGAGAGAAAACTGTCTGTTTAATGTTAACAGTTAATGAACCACCCTTGGTAGGTAATTGACTGTCTAACATTCATTCACTTCATCTGGTTGGCTGATATCCCTCATGGAGATTGAGACTTGAAGAAAAGCCATTGCAGGTGGAAGATTGATGATTAAGACCTTGCTTGAAGGCTGTGGAGATGGTGAGTGATGCTTGCTGAAGCTTGTAGCTGTTTGAAGATGACTTGAAGATAGATATTGATGCAGAGCTGCTGTGGCTGTTTATTTTTAGCTGTTATTCATTTCTGATGTATTGTTTGGTTTTCCTTGACTGTATTGTTTGCTGTTTAACCTGTTAGGTTGAAAGTGAAGCCTGTTCACTTTTGCCTATTGTTTTCTAGGTTCGAGGTTGAGTGGGACTCCCTTGCCTCGCTTGTATTGCTGCATCCATGCATTTTACTGCTTTATTATATATCTGCTATTGTTTCTGTTTCCGTCTATTCCCTTAGGATCTCTGTTTCTCTCTGTGCAAGAGAGGAGCATGATAGACACTAGGTCTTAACCCATGCATGATAACATTAGGGTAGTTTGATTCCCTTTGCAACCGTAGGTTAGAGTTCTGTCTCCTCTTTCTCAAAACAAACAGAAAACACAATAAAAGACACTTCTTCCGTAAAAGAATGTGAACTCATCAAAACGTCATTTTTGTCCGCTTGGACTGCTAATCAAGAAACCTTTTTCAGAAGGAATAAAATCAACCAAGACAGACTTGTGTCATTCGTGGCCCGAACTACGTTTGCTCTGATCTTTCATGCTGTATGAAAGTACGTAGGCATAGGATGCGATATCCTAGCGAGCAACCTTCCCCTCCTTTCCCGTAGGTAGGCGAACTACGCTGACTCTGATTTCTCGTTCCAGACGGGAATACGTAAGCATAAAGTGCGATACTTTGCCGAGTCATTTTCTTTTCTTTTAACCCCTGACCTGTAGAGTAGATAGAATAACAATCCATACCAGAAAACAAGCGTGGATCTCGTTGAGTACGACGGACGTGAGGGGTGCTAATACCTTCCCCTTGCGTAACCGACTCCCGAATCCAGGTTTTGGTTGCGACGACCATACCTTTCCCGTGTTGTGCGAGGTTTACTCTGAGCGTTTCCTTTCCCTCCCGTGGGATAAATAACGCACGGTGGCGACTCTTCTGTTCAGCCGGCGCTGATTTTCGCAGTAGCGACAATATGCTTGCTTCCCAAGCCTCTTTTCTCCCATCTTCTATTTTATCATGGTCTTTGCTTGTGTTTTATGCTTGGCTTTTGTTTTAGTGATTGATGTTTGAATGGTTGTAGGAGTTGTAACTTCTCCCATTTCATCTTACTCTTTTTGACTTGTTTAAGTCAACTTTGTCTTAATCATTTGTTTGCATCATTTGAGTTTTGTATTTCACCTTTGCATCTTTGCATATCATGTTTGCATTGTCTTGACTTGTTTATGTCAACTTCTTCTCATTTCTCATTTCATCTGTGATTGGATTATCTGTGTGTTTACTTGGTCTTTTGCCATGATCCCTTAAGATTCCTAGTCCCTCTGTTTAAGATGGGAGTAGGAGAGACATTAGGTGTTCAATCCTTTGCATGATAACATTAGGATAGATTCTTCCCCTCTTAATCCCAACTTTAGGAGCGTTGTGCATGACAACATTAGGGATGATTAATTTCCCCTTAGAGTTTATGTCTTCTCTTCTCATCTCTTAAACACCTTAAGAGACTTAATAAAGGATAATAAATGTTGTATGCTACGAGCCTTAAGTACTCTAGGAATGACAGTTGGGGGGCCTCCTCTCAATCTGTCTAGAGTGTTTAGTGTATACCCTTTGGGCGATATACGATGCATTCGCTGTCAAGTCATAGTCTTTAGTGAAACATGAGTTACAAACCTAACTCAATTCACTTCATGTTTAAAAAACACAAAACAAAACATCAAACCTTTTTATCCTTCGGGATTTTTTGGAAAATCATTTTCAGAAAGAATGTGTTAAGTTTTGGTTCTACCGCAAATAGGCATCGTCCCTAACTGCTGGAATCACTATTTAATCCTACTCAGTTAAAACACTTGAACCAATTTTTGGTCGTGTCATCCCGAACTATGTTTGCTCTGATTTCTCATACCAGATGAGGATATCTAGGCACAAGACGATGATGTATTGGCGAACAACCTTCCCTCCCTTAATCCGTAGTTTTCCGAACTACGTTGACTCTGACTTTCCCATTGCACGAGGGAATACGTAGGCATATAGCGGCAATGCTCTATCGAGTCTCTTTTATTTTCTTTTGTCCCTGTGAGCCAACCTTTTGATAGATTAACACCCTTTTATATAGACAACAAACATGGATCCCGTTGAGTACAACAGACGTGAGGGGTGCTCATACATTCCCCTTGCGTAACCGACTCCTGAACCTAAGATTTGCTTGTGATGACCTGTCTTTTCCCTTTTTCATAGGTTTTCTTTGATTGTTTCCTTTCCCTCTCTTTAGGATAAATAACGAACGGTGGCGACTCTTCTGTCTTTGCCGGCCACCTTCTTTGTTGCAATGCGACAGCTGGCGATTCTGCTGGAGAATTTTCCCATCCCCTATGCGAGTCAATCCTAGCGCTTGTGTGTTTTATATTTGGGTGTGTACATATGTGTATATGTGTTGCATTTGTAGTTTATTACATTTTACTTTTTGCATATTGTTATCCTATTGTTGTGCTATTGGGTGGGATTGTCCCATTATGGGATAAGCCAAAACCCAGGTTAGAGTATAACCATAGCATTAGAAGTGGAAAGTAATGATGGACCTGTATGGTGACATGCACTAGTCCTCATGAAATTCGCGCTCAAACGAGATTCTCTTTGATGAGTACCTTTCCAATCTGTTTCGGACAGTTGAGAGGATGTTGGACCTGAGGATTGTCGACTCTGAGGACCGATCATTTGGGAGTCAGCTAAGTGAGGCCGCTTCGTTAGACTATGATGCCAAACCAGAAATGGTGAACATATCATCGTTTCTCGAAAGTCTGTGACGCTGACTACCGCATAGGATGCCAGACCTTGTCACAGATAGGTTCATACATGTGAGTTGGGAGGGTTATGCAGGAAACCTTGACCTCCAACCTACCCGGTTTTCTCGTCACTGTGAACTTTTGATCTTTGATACAATGGGTTCCTTATATCAGTGTTGTGTTATTTTCTCGCCGAAGCGAAGCTCTGGTTCAACTCAGTCAGCAGCACATCAATCTTGATCCCCTGTTGCATTTGCATACCTATTTGCATTTTAACATTGACATGTATTTGTGTTTCAGGTGCATATTTTCTCCCTGATTCTAGTAATCTAATCCACTGTCAGCATGAAGCCCAACTTGAAGAGAACAGTAGTGTACAAGTTTCCAACACCAGATATAGGGTCCTTGCTCAGTCTAATCTCTGCAGCTGGTCACAGTGTCATGGAGGATTTCAAGAAAGACTATGGGAAGATTCTGAGTTATGTCTGCAAAGCTTCATTGTTTGAGTTAGGAGGTCTTCATACTTTGCTTCAGTTCTATGATCCTCAACTGCGATGTTTCATCTTCCCGGGATATGTGTTAATGCCTACTCTCAAAGAATTTTTCATGCTGCTAGGAATCCCAGTTCTGGAACAGATGCCTTTCTACCATTCTGAGGCAAATCCCAACTTGACAAAGCTTGCAAATTCTCTTCACTTGGATGTTTCTGAATTAGATGGAAAGATGAGTTAGAGGAATGGAGTACCTGGATTTCCATTACCTTTCTTGGTGAGCAGAGGTTAGAATTTTGCAGAAGAAGGATGCTGGATTGTCTTCAATGCCATCTTGGCCCTCTGTATCTAAGGCATACTATTGTTTCCCAATATCCCTAATTTTGTTGACTTGGTTGCCTTTCATATCTTCGCCTCCAAGAATCATGTGCCAACACTCTTAGGAGATGTTTATCATTCTGTCCACTATAAGAATGGGAACTGAAGAGGGAAGAGTGTTTCCTGTTGTGTGCCTCTCCTGTACAGATGGTTTATTTCGCATCTTCCTAAGTCTGGTCCTTTTGTTGACACCTCTGACATTGTTGATTGATCAGATAGACTTATGGGTTTAACCTGCGAGAATATTGTATGGTTTAACAGAGACCTTTTAGGTGTGGAGATTGTCTACAGATGTGGTAGTTTCCCTAATGTTCCTTTGATTGGGAGAAAGGGGGGCATTAATTATAACCCTGCTCTCGCAGTCAGATAGTTTGGTTATGCTCTAAGAGAACCACCGAAGGAAGAAGAAATACAGGAATCTCTATATTTCACTGGTTCAATTGACACTGAAATCTTAATCAAAGTGCAAAAGGCTTGGGGTAAAATTCACCGTGAAGGAAAATCGTCTTTGGGAAAGAGCGATTACAGAGCCTATGGACCATATGTGGAATGGGTCCAAGAAAGAGTTGAAAAATTGTTGCTACCATTTCCAGTCAGGGAGCCTTTGTATCCTCTAGTAGTTGAAGAACCAACGACAGTTGACGTTCAGAAGTACAATCAACTGTGGGCTGAAAAGGAAGAACTACGCAGAGTGAACGAAGAGTTGGAGAAGGAAATCAGTCAGCTTAGAAGGGAAAAGAATCAGGCCACCCACTCATCCAAGAAGTAGACAAAGATAGTGAATAAGATGGGTAGGGAATTGACAAAAGAGATTCGCGCCCGAGAGCGAGTAGGTCGAGACTTGAAAATCGCCAATGATATTCTCAAAGATAAAAAGAAGGAGCTAGAGAAAGCACATTTAGAGATATCCAAGTTCAACGCTCAATGAACGCTATCCTAACTAACAACAAAGAAAGAGAAGATGGACTTTGTCAACAGATTGTCAAGTTGAAAACTCAACTCCATGTAAAGGATGAGGTAGATCCAGGAGAATCCTCTCGTCGATATGAAAGCGACCGCAAGCTACGTGAAGCTCTTGCAACGTTGGAGGAGTATAAGTTGAAAGAAGATCTGAAGAGGCCTAAACTTGAAGATGCATTTGGGGAAGGCGCCTGGGAAGATTATACTCAAGGCTTGTAAGCTACCATCAGCAAGAGGGAGTTGCTTATCTAGGGATTGATTGTCAGACCCGATAACCCTGATACGAAGGAGTTGTTGGAGGAATTTCAGACTCATTGTCGCACTTGATGTATTTTCTCTTTTGTATTTTGTTGTGTTGTACTCCGACCATCACCAGGATTGTTGGATGAGGTCGTGTTGACTCAATTTTTTTTCCTTGATGATATGTTGTGTGTTGATACTTTGTTCCTAAATTTATTTATGAGAGAGGTCTTGTGGCTCCATCTGTTGGCTCTTCATTCTCCTGTTGTTCCCGTGGAACTAGAATCAAGGGGAAGATTTCCCTGAACCATATTTACATGTATGCATTTTGCATCATTTTTCATATTGCATTGCAGGTGTTCTAGTTCTGTTGACCTTATTTCTTTCTGTGGTTTTCTCAACACTGTTTTAGGATTGAAGACCGCACCATTCACCGCTATTCAACAAGAGGGAACCAACAAAAGGCCATGGATCAAATTCAACTTGAGCTGTAGGAGTTCCGTGACCGTATGGCGCAATTTATGGACCTGATGCAAGGGGTCGCCAATGGTCACGAACAGCTAAGAACACTCATTCAACCTCTGATTGATAGGGTTGACGGAAGTGGAGTTCTGCATAGAGGGACTGTTGTTGTTCCTCCTACAGCTGACAATGGCACTCCTCATGCCACTGCCATCCCAACAGTTGTTATCCCTCCGGGCAGAGGTAATCAGACCGGAGTACATATTCCAGGGGCTACATACGTCGTACATGGAAATGCTGGTCCTCAATGGGAGGAGGACGAGCAAGATGATATTTTCTCCACGGGAGATCTGGGAGCAGGACTGTAGCTAGATGCAGACAGGAGGTTTAAACTGATAGAAGAGAAGATGAGGAATCTTGAAAATCAAAATTCTCTCGGACTGGACATGTCAAACTTGGGGCTGATCCCAGGCCTAAGGATCCCTCCAAATTTCAAAGTCCTAGACTTTGACAAATACAAGGAGACGACCTATCCCAGGGTGCATCTTCATTCATATTACAGAAAAATGTCGGCATACTCTGATGACGAGAAGTTGTTGATGTATTTCTTTCAAGATAGCCTGTCTGGTTCGTCCTTGGAGTGGTATATGGGTTTAGAGCCGATCAACATTAGAAGTTGGAGAGACTTGGCAGAGGCTTTCATCAGACACTATCAATATAATAGTGATCTGGCACCTAACCGTATGCAGTTGTAGAACTTGTTGCAATAGAATAATGAGGGATTTAAAGAGTACGCCTAGAGGTGGCGCGAACTGGCTGCAAGGGTTCAAACTCCAATGGTGGAGAGGGAACTTATTGATCTGTTTGTAGCTACACTGCCTGGTGTGTACTACGAGAAATTGGTAGGCAATATGTGTCGCTACTGCGAAAATCGGCGCCGGCTATGACAGAAGAGTCGCCACCGTGCGTTATTTATCCCACAAGAGGGAAAGGAAACGCTCAGAGTAAACCTAACGCAAAGAGGGAAAGGAATGGTCATCATAACCAAATCTTGGATTCGGGAGTCGGTTACGCAAGGGGAAGGTATTAGCACCCCTCACGTCCGTCGTACTCGACCGGATCCACACTTGTTTTCTATCTAAGGGTATGTTTATCTATCTACTCTAAAGGTCTGGTCTAAAAAGAAAATAAAATGACTCGGCAAAGTATCCCATTTTATGCCTACGTATTCCCGTCTGGAACGAGAAATCAGAGTCAACGTAGTTCGCCTAACTACGGGTTACAGGGGGGAAGGTTGATCGCCGAGATGTCGCATCTCGTGCCTACGTACTTTCATACGGCATGAAAGATCAGAGCAAACGTAGTTCGGGCTACGGAAGACACAAGTTTTTCGGACAGTTTTTTATCTCCTTAAGAAAGGGTTTTCCTGATTAAGGGTCCAAGAGGACAAAAACCAGAGTTTGAATGTTTGTTTGAATCTTTTACGAAAGAAATGTTTTTTAGGATGTTTGCAATCTCAGTCGCACTAGAGACTATGACCCAGGAGTGAACGCTTCGTATGTCACCCAAAGGGTACCACACTAAACATCCAGATTACTGGAGAGAGACCCTCCACCAACCTTTTCCCAGATAGCTTATGGCTCGTAACGTACGACTTCAATTAACCTTATTACTGTATTTTTGAATTGTTTTGAGATGAGAAGAGAAAGACGCCCTAAAACTATGGTTGAAAGGGAATCTACCTAACACTTATCATGCATGGGTCAAAACCTAATGTCTATCATAATTCCCTCTTGCACAGAGGAAATCAGAGATCCTAGGGGAAAACAACAAAAGAAAGCAAGCAGTAAACAGTAAATAGTAAAATGCATGCTATGCAACAGTACAAGCGAGGCAAGGGAGTCTGACTCAACCTCAAACCTAAGAAAACAACCGGCGAGGGGAGACAAGCTCCACCTCAAACCTAAAGGTAGGCAACACAAGCAAACATACAATACAACAAAAGAAAAATAGAGGAAGCAGCCCAAGCAGCAGCAACAGTCTTCAGCAACTTCAATACTCAACAGCAGCTCTAAATAACAAATCCTCTTGACAGCAAAGTTGACAACAAAATGGCTTCATCTTCAAGCTTCTCCTATCTTCAAGCTTCTTCAATCTTCATCTTCAAGCTCTAGCAAGCCCCACAAGAAGAGAAATCATCATTGAGATCAAATTACAATATTAGGAGACCTATTGAAAACCAAAGGAATTCATCAGGAACCAACATAAAAGAAAGTGCATCCTCAAAAGTTCCACTCATTAAGGCATGCCACTCATCCCTCCAAAGGAGAGATGGAGCTTCCTTAAGAGGACTTTGCATCATGGGATGAGGATAGAAGCAAACAAATGCATTCTATGTTTGATGAAAGAAAGAAGAAACTAGTTATAATGGCTCTTCCTAAAACCCTAATCCTATAAGCTTCTAAAAAGCTCCTAAAAGAAGAAGAAAACTTCAACTCCAAGCTCCAATCTTCAAGCCACAGCAGCTACACCAAATCCAGAAGACCTCCCAAAAAGGAAAACAAGCTCCACAAGCTCCAAAGTCACCAACAAGACCAAACAAGCAAAGGCACACAAGATAGAACACCACAAGCACAAGTAACTTGCAAAATACAATTAACATAGAAAAAAGAGTTATAAAATTCTAATAAATTTCCTAGGGGAACGTACATGTATGAACATTCTAGGGTTAAAATGTTAAATCCTAATTCAACTTCTATGTCATCTAAACAATTCCTAAGTTGAAGGGTATCAAGGTGATCCACAGGTTTGGGGAGGCTCTAAATATAACACCTAAAACAGAGCCTAAAGTTGTCTTAAAATTCTAACAAAAATTCAACGGGATCATGAATATCTACCCTAAAACATACTAAAATATCTCAGCCAGAATCAATACCAATTGGAAGAACAAAAATCAACAAAACAGATGAACAATTATGCAAATATTAAAAAACTACATAAAATGAGAAAAATCAAATTAAATTGAAAAATGCATGAAAATGCATTTTATTGATTCCAAAAAAATCACAAATTCTCTTAAGATCATGGAGGTATTTTTAAAATAATTTTTGGATCAAGAATGAATTTAATATGAATTTTGGAATCAATAAAGCATTAAAATAAAACAAAAATGAAATAAACTAAACTCAAATGCTGAGAAAAAACACACGCCCTTGGATCAGTTGACAAGTCAAAGCATCCAAAGACTCACACGCTGCCAGCACATTTATTTAAACGCCTGCGCTTTGGTTCCAAAATCTCACTTCTCAGATTATAACACAATCGTTGGATCTGGTGGTCAGTCAAGGTCAAAGGCTGATCCGATGGTCATGGACTCGTCTTCCTCACAACTCAGACTAGCTGGATGGAGAGCAGGGACGGTGGCTGGAGAAGACTCTGGTTGTCTTCTCCGGCGAGGTTCAAGATACAGGCAACCAAAAATTACAAAGTCTACATCAAACTTGCTCAGTTTTCCACAAGGATTTCAAATCTCCAGTTCATTTCATCCATCTCTCAATAGGTAGTAAAACACGAAGCAATGTTCAGACATCATGTCAGTTTTGATTATCAACAATTGCTAAACTAAGTGAACAAAAATGATCCTCACACCTTCTACATCACTAAGATCTATCCAAATCAACTTGAATCCTCAAGATCAGATCAACTCAATGCCAAACAGAAATTACATGTCATGATCAACCATCACCAACTGCTTCCAAACTGATCCTAAAACGATCTACATTGCACCTAGATCCTAAGCACATGTTCAAGTCTAACTACATCATGCTAATTCATGTGGAATTTTGAATGTTACTAACCTGTTGTAGATCTAGTAACAGATGAACTTGGAGCACGATTCTTGCTTCAAAATTCTCCAGATATCTTCAATAATCCAAGAGAAAGAGTATGCAACCTTCAATTTGCCTTGAACTTGCTCCAAACTGAAAATCCGATTTGAGTTTGCTCCTCTGAAATTTCACTTGCTACTTCCGCTTTCTGCGCGCAATGAACACCAACCTCACTCTGAATTCAATGATATGAATATATAGAAGGTTTCTATGGGCTTTGGTTGCTTATTTGAAGCCCAATCCAGTAGTTTGTATTTTCTGGTTTTCCTTCACATGTGCAATGTAACAGCCGTGCATTCTCACTTGTAACTTGTTCCAGAAGCTTCATTTGGCTTGCAAATTCCCTTGTGAACGAAATTGGAACAAGAGAATAACCTGAATTGCAATGGTAAGGAACTTGGATGTGTAACTTGCATTTGAAGAAACCATATGGCAACTTGTAAAACTTCGCCTATGCCCAAAAATCCACCAATGTCATTGTGTTTAAAATGAAATTTACAATCAAAATGAGCACTTATTTGACATGTTTTGGCCACTTAACCAATTATTTGAATTTTTCAACTTTGGATCCTTTGAAAATCTTCTTTTTCAAACCATTTCAAACCAAGTCTTGCTATGAGCCCAATCAATCCATCATGACTTCTTGGTTAGCCTAAAAACCACATTTCGAACAACTTTCATGTTGAACAAAAATCCATTTGACAAGTGCAAGTTGGAGATTTTGACATATGATTGAAAATGGCCTATAATCTCACTTTCCCAATATACCCCTGATTTGCAAACCTCACAACTTGAGTTCTACAAATCATATGGAAGACTTCTAGTACAATTTAGAAAGCTAAGATCATGAGGAACAACTTTCATGTTGGCCTAAAGTCCATGTAAAAACCCCTTCTAGGTCAAAAATAGCTTTGAAGTCAGATGATTTTCACAGACAAATTTCAGAGGCATCTGAGGACTTGTAACTTGTCTGGACCATAACTTGAGTTATATAAATCCCCTTGAGTACTTCTAGTACTAAAATTAAAGGTATTGAGATTCTCTACAAGTTTCATGTTGGTCAATGATCCACTTGAAACTTGCATCTTGACCTATGTGGTCTTGAAGTTAAGCACTAAATAGGGGATTTTACACTGAAACCCTAATTTAGCAACTTCTCACACTCTTGACTTTTCTTGACTTGATCTTGGCACAACACCACAAATGTCTCAACACATCATATCACTCTGCAGTGCATCCCCTATCCGGATATTCCTGACAACCTCTTCGGACCCCACGTTAATAATTTCAATTTCCTCCTAATGAGGCAGAATGATTCTCTCTTCTTGTTTCAAAAGTCGAGTCAGCTCTTCTGATAAGTCATTATCCTCAACAATCTCTTCTTCTACTTGAAATATCGGGTGCTCGAAGTCGAAGCGAGTCATAGGAAGTTCGTGATCAGTTTCGTCTGAAATATGAATCCTGCAATGAAAATGGTTAAATGATTCAAATAATGCAAACAAAGCACATAACCACGTTGCCATTTTATTGTTAAACAACAACAGGAAAAACAAGGATCACAAAATTTGTATGAGAAAAACGCCTTTGTTAATGATTAAACAAAGCACACACATAAGCAGGTAGCCCTAAAAACAGAATCACTATGCCCTGGGTAGGACACAGGATTATACAATAATCGAGAAAACAAATCATTAATGTTTTATAGTCACTTGGACAAGTTCCGGATAGACCAGTTGCACAGACTCTGTCCTGGCACGCCGGACTTGATCCAAGAGTCCATATCGCAGTCACTATCTCTGTCTTCAGCATCGGAAACAGCATTAATCGTTTCATAACAGACTCCACCTGGAGTGATCACCACTGGCCCTTTAAACTTTGGCACGCCAGATGTGGATGATGACGACGTCGGGCGATACCCCAACCCAAACTTGTCCATCTTGACAGGAATTTCCAAGACTTGGCCCCATCTTTTAGTTTCTCCAGCCTGAACCACTGCCTGAGCATCTTTGTACGAAGACATGGCCACCTCTGGCCCTTTGCTGGTAACATGAGACTTGTCCTTGATCTGCAACCCCTCGAAGGCTTGGCATGGCGTCTCATGGATCTCCCCATCCACTTCGACGTACTTGAATGACAAAAGATGACTAACCAGAATGTCCTCCTCTCCGCAAATAGTAACAACACTGTCCCCGACCATGTATTTAAGTTTCTGATGCAGCGTAGACGTCACAGCCCCTACAGAATGTATCCATGGTCGCCCGAGTAAACAGCTGTAAGCTGGATGTATGTCCATGATGTAGAACATAGTGTCAAACACTTCCGGCCCGACCTGGATTGGCAACGTTATGGACCCAAACACCGACCTCCTGGTCCCATCAAAAGCCCTCACGACCAATTCACTTGGCGTGCATATGATTCCTCAGACATCTACCTTCATCATAGCCTTCTTTGGCAACACATTCAAAGATGATCCGGTGTCTACAAGAACGTGCGACATAACAATGCCTCGGCATTCCACTGAAATGTGCAAAGCCATATTATGGTCCCGACCTCTAGGCGTCAAATCAAAGTCAGTAAATCCCAGGCTGTGTCCGACATTCACATGTGCCAATACCCCCTTAAGCTGATTAACACTTACTTCCTGAGGTACAAAAGATGTGTCCAAGATTTTCAATAAGGCATTCCGATGGGCCTCGGAACAAAACAACAAGGATAGTATTGAAATTTTGGAGGGCGTCTGCTGCAAGTGCTCCACAATCTTATAGTCGCTTTTGCGAATCAACCTCATAAACTCTTCTACATCCTTGATCGATGTTTCTTTCTTTTTCGACTGGGAAGGTCCTCCTTCATTCACTTTGGCTTTGCCTTTAGCAATCTTCTCAGCCTCGATTTCGGGTGAAGTGAAGATTTTACCACTGCGGGTCATGCCTCCCGCTCCAACAAGATTGTCCACTGCCCCTGCCGACTGGCTATCCACATTAATCCTTTCCCCGTTGCAAAAAGCTTCCAACCCATAATTCCATGGAATGGCTTTCTTACTTTCATAAGGAACGGGCCCTGCTTCTGTTATCATGATAGTTGGCCGCTTGGCAGGTGCTGATATCGTAATAGTCTTTCGTGGAATTGTAATTGTTGCGGCCTCAACCTGCTTTTCAAATCTTACCTCACCAGGTTTCTCAACAGCAGTACGGTCAAATTGCAAAGTTCCCTCATCAATCATGGCCTGAATATCCTTCTTCAAATCAATACAGCCCTCTGGTCAGGTCCAACAATCCAAACAGTACTCATCACATCCGAGGAAGACCCCTCCTTTCAACAATCTGCTTTTAACATAGCCTAAAGGTGTCTTCAAATCATTTACGTTCGAATCCAAATCTTCTTCTGTCAAAATAGCATTCGCTCCATGATTCGGCATTGGTTTCTGTACAATGCTGGGACCATCCTGACTGAAGTTAATGACTTTACTATCAATCAAATCTTGGACTTTGTGTTTAAAAGCATGACAACTCTCGATATCATGTCCGGGTGCCCCAGAATGAAATTCACATTGCTTACTAGTATCATACCCGTAAGGAAGCACTCCTGTGGGTGCGTCCAACGTTCCCTTCTCAACCAGATTCAAACTTAACAGCGTCTGAAGCAGTTCTGCATACGTTGACAGAGGTGTATCAAATACCCTCTTTGGCTTCCCATTCTGGATCCTTCTCTGAGCAGGATTATACCTTTGTTGTTGTTGCTGCTGTTGTTGTGGTTGTTGTCGTTGTTGTGGTATAGGGATCGTCACACTAGCAACCTGTTGTTGAATATACTGATTCCTACCTCTACCTCGTCCTCTACCACCATACACTGCGCTGGCGTCTCCTTGTCTTTTACCACCAAAGACCTCTTTTGCACCTCCTGTTGAGGTCGATTCACCGACTTGAATCTTACCAATTTTGATGCCATTTTCAATCCGTTCTCCCATGAGTATCATGTCAGAGAAACTACCCATCGAGCAATTGAGCAATTTATCATAATACATCCTCGAGAACATTCCAACAAAAATATCAATCAATTCCCTTTCATCCATAGGTGGTTGGACCCTTGCTGCCAGATCACGCCAACGCTGGGCATACTCTTTGAAACTCTCCCCATTCTTCTATGAAAGACTTTGAAGCTGAACCCTATTTGGCGCAAGGTCACTGTTGTATTGGTAGTGTCTGACGAAAGCATCAGCCAATTCTTTCCAACTTCCGATATGTGCAGGCTCTAGTCCCATGTACCATTCCAGCGATGGTCCCGACAAACTATCTTGGAAAAAATGCATAAGCATCTACTCATCATCAGAGTAAGCAGACATCCTCCGGTAATATGAACACACATGAACCCGTGGGCATTTATCCCCTTTATATTTATCGAAAGTGGGAGCTTTGAACTTCAATGGCACTCTCAGCCCAGGAACCAGCCCCATGGTAGCCATGTCCAAACCTGCAGAATTTTGATTGGCTATACCTCTTATCTGTTCCTCTAGCATTTTAATCCTCCAATCATTATCAGTGGGACCCTCAAAACCCATGCCTTGCCTAGAAAAGGCATCTTCCTGACGATCTCTATTCCAGTATGAACCCTCATTACCATATCCGTCATAAGCAGCCTTACGACCATGACCATGACCACTTTGGAAAAACCTGGGGTCATACCTCAGATTGCCAAGCTCTTGGTTAGCAGCCGCTGTCCCAAAGCCAGTATTGAAAGGACCCATCCTAGCACCATTGGTATTCACATTGCCAAACCCAGCATTGCCGTAGCCATTATTACCATAACCTTGATTGGTATCACCAAACCCTCCATTGCCGAAGCCCTGATTATTAAAGCCATCATTGCCATCCCGATTGCCAAAGCCAAGACCCTGATTGTTGTCACCAAAACCAGTATTGATACCAACATTCCTGTTGGTTTCCACATTCCTATTACCATTATCAGCATTTCTGTTACCAGCGTTGCCGTTGCCGTTGCCGGTACCATTCTCATCAGCATTTGATATCACTTCCTCCCTGCGAGGGGTCTCAACACGAGCAGAGTTATATTCAATATTACCAACCGCTCGCGCCAGCAACGGTTGCACCAGAGTTTGAAGATGTTCCTGGCCTTTGGCCACAACCTCAATTGTCTGCATGAATTGGGCCAACCTATCCCGGATCTCCTGCATCTCAGACTGTACCTGATCCATGATCTTCTTACTGTTGCTTCTTGTAGCGCACCGGTGAGTTCTTTGTTCGTCAATCTTGAAACAACCTGAAAGACGGAGGAGACAAGATTCGAGCTCAAAAAGGTACCTGCCATGCAATATGAAGATGCGAATGCACACATGTAAATATGCAACAGGTTAATTCCCCCCCCCCCCCCCCCCCGATTCTAGTTCCGGAGAATAAGCCATAACGACAATGGAGTCCCAAGTAAGCAAACGCAGAATCAGAAACCTCATACATAAACAAATGCCAAGAGGCAGAGTAAAAAGCTACAACTGAATACAACTGAAAGGACCTCTGCCAACAAGCCTGGCGATGGTCAAAATACAATCACGAATAACAAACTACAAGAGAAAAGCAAAGATAAATCAGGACAGATGGCGCGCCCGGACATCTCCCAATAGCCTCAACGTCTCTGGATGACCTGGTCTAGAGAGCAGCTCCTGTATCAGTAATGCATGTCGCCTAACAGTGGATCTCAGCTTTTTGGCGTCCTTTACACAGGCTCCCTTGCCAAAACGCTCATCAAGCCTGCATCTCTTGAAGCCAGCCTTCAGTTCACAACCCCTCATTTCCTTTACCATGTTGCTCACTCTAAACTCAGCATCACGTCTAAGAGATACCTCTTCAGCAATCTTCGCATCCTTAGCGCTGAGCTGCTCCTCTAACTGGGAAATCTGCAGCTTCAACTCATCTTCACGCTCCTTCCGGCTAGTAAGCGTGGCATCCCACAAAAATTCCCATTTGGAGAGTCGAGAATAAGCCTTGTTCAGAAGATCTTTCTTAGTAGCAAGCACACTACTAACACCATTCAAGGCTACTCCCACCTTCTCTCTCCTGCTGGTTTCTTCAGTCAAATCTAAACCCAACCTATTAATCATCTCAGTCTGCTTCTTCAAAGTGAAGGTTGCCTCATTCTTCTCATGCCAAAGCTGGAAGATCTCTTTCTCTAACTCTTCATTTGCTCTTTGCAACTCTTTCTTTTCAGCCAGCAGCTTGTTATACTTCTCAATCTCTACTGAAGTAGATTCCTCAATTACCGGAGGACACAAAGGCTCTACAGCAGGATATGGCATCAAAGAAGTCCTAACTCTCTCATGGATCCAAAGTCGATAAGGATTATAAGCTCGACTGTCACTCTTGTCAAGCAATGTATTTCCTCTTCTGTGAATATTACCCCAAGCATGTCTCAATCTGACCAAAACATCTCCATCTAATAAACTTGTGAGATACAGAGATTCTTGTATCTCATCTTCAAGCGAAGAGCCCCTCAAAGCATAGCCAAACTATCTCACAAGCAGAGAAGGGTTATAGTTAATACAACATTTCCGTCCAATCAATGGAACGTTTGGAAAGCCACTGCAACTATATATAATATTCACTCCGAGCAAGTTCCGATCAAAAGGTCCCGTCTTAGGAAGATGTCCCTGAAACCACCTGTATAGAAGAGGTACACAGCAAGAAACATTCTTTCCCTGACGCTTCTCATTCTTATAGTGAATAGAATGATAAACGTCACCCAAGAGAGTAGGCACCGTATTCTTCGAGGCAAGAATAAAGAAAGAATCTGAGTCAACAAAATCAGGCAAGTTTGGGAACAATACAATCCCATAAATTCAAATAGCCAGAATAGCATTGAAGACAATCCAACATCCATCATTCGCACGCTGCGTAGCCTTCTTAACCAAGCAAGAAAGATGAAAACCATAAAATCCATTCAGCTTGACCAACCCTCCAGGGAACTCAGAAGCATCTAAACTGACAATCTCAACAAGCTTAGCCAACTCAGGCTCAGTATCCTCGTGAATAAAAGGCATCTGATCTAACACAGACACTCCTAGCATATCAGAATACTCCTCCAAAGTAGGGGCCAAAATAAAATCAGGGAACAAAAAGCATCTCAACCGAGGCTCGTAAAACTGCATCAAGGTATACAATCCAGTCATCTCAAACACAGAAGGTCTGCACAACAAACTGAGCAGTTTCCCATAAGACTCTTTAAACTGAGCCCTCACTCTCTGATCTGCTAGAGCAACCAATCGCAATAAGGAACTAATATCTGGAGAAGGCAACCTGTAAGCAACTGTTCTCTTCATGGACTCCATGTCTGGCAAGAAGAACACTAGAATCTGAGGGGA
This sequence comes from Lathyrus sativus, assembly GCA_963859935.3. Lineage (NCBI taxonomy): Eukaryota > Viridiplantae > Streptophyta > Magnoliopsida > Fabales > Fabaceae > Lathyrus > Lathyrus sativus. The sequence goes on along the minus strand of OZ012741.1, from coordinate 140,031,282 downwards.
AAAAACACACCTGCAACATAAATACACGTTAATGAAATGCAAACATGAAAATGCAGAAGCATATGCAACAGGGGATCAAGTGCAATAATGAAGAACTGTGTTGTGTTGTACTGCCACTTGAGAACCATCAGATCTTCTCTTCAAACCAAACCAACCACAAAAGAACCCTCACAACCAATTCTCACTGACAGAGACAAACCAGGTATTCCGAGGCCAGAGTTTTCATACAAAAAGACCCACCTACCCCTCACAGGTATGTACTTAACTCGCAGACGAGGTACGGCATCCTATGAGGTCATCAGCGTCACAGACTTTCAAGAGCGATGATACGATACCCAGAAGGTGTGGCATCATCATCCCTTGAAGAGGCCTCACTTAGCCGAATCCCAAATGATAGGTTCCCAGAGTCGACACCCCTCAAATCCAACAACTTGTCGAGCCCAAAGGGCCAGGCAAGATGCCATCAAAGAGAATCTCGTCTGAGTGTAAATTTCGTAGCTAGCTGGTGCGAGCAAAGCAAGCAAGCTAACCACTACTCTCTACTTCTAAGTCTATGTGCACTCAAGCCCATGTCCGGCTTATCTCCCAAACTAACCCTCTACCCACAGCACAATAAAAATAATATATAGTACTGAAAGTAAAGACAGAAAGATAAATACATACAAAACCCCAGACGGGAAAACAAGCGCTAGGATTGACTCGCATAGGGAACCGTTGGAGTCCCCAACAGAGTCGCCAATTGTCGCTACTGCGGAAATCGGCGCCGGCTATGACAGAAGAGTCGTCACCGTATGTTATTTATCCCACAAGAGGGAAAGGAAACGCTCAGAGTAAACCTAACGCAAAGAGGGAAAGGAATGGTCATCGTAACCAAATCCTGGATTCGGGAGTCGGTTACGCAAGGGGAAGGTATTAGCACCCCTCACGTCCGTCGTACTCGACGGGATCCACGCTTGTTTTCTATCTAAGGGTATGTTTATCTATCTACTCTAAAGGTCTGGTCTAAAAAGAAAATAAAATGACTCGGCAAAGTATCGCACTTTATGCCTACGTATTCCCGTCTGGAACGAGAAATCAGAGTCAACGTAGTTCGCGTAACTACGGGTTACGGGGGGGAAGGTTGCTCGCCAAGATGTCGTATCTCGTGCCTACGTACTTTCATACGGCATGAAAGATCAGAGTAAACGTAGTTCGGGCTACAGAAGACACAAGTTTGTCGGACAGTTTTTTATCTCCTTAAGAAAGGGTTTTCCTAATCAAGGGTCCAAGAGGACAAAAAATAGAGTTTGAATGTTTGTTTGAATCTTTTATGAAAGAAATGTTTTTTAGGATGTTTGCAATCTCAGTCGCACTAGAGACTAAGACCCATGAGTGAGAGAGACCCTCCAACAACCTTTTCCCAGATAGCTTAAGGCTCGTAACGTACGACTTCAATTAACCTTATTACTGTATTTTTGAATTGTTTTGAGATGAGAAGAGAAAGACGCCCTAAAATTATGGTTGAAAGGGAATCTACCTAACAGTTATCATGCATGGGTCAAAACCTAATGTCTATCATAATTCCCTCTTGCACAGAGGAAATCAGAGATCCTAGGGGAAAACAGCAAAAGAAAGCAAGCAGTAAATAATAAACAGTAAAATGCATGCTATGCAACAGTACAACCGAAGCAAGGGAGTCCGACTCAACCTCAAACCTAATAAAACAATAAGCAAGGGGAGACAAGCTCCACCTCAAACCTAAAGGTAGGAAACACAAGCAAACAGACAATACAACAAAAGAAAAACAGATGAAGCAGCCCAAGCAGCAGCAACAGTCTTCAGCAACTTCAATACTCAACAGCAGCTCTAAACAGCAAATCCTCTTGACCGCAAAGTTGACAGTAAAATGGCTTCATCTTCAAGCTTCTCCTATCTTCAAGCTTCTTCAATATTCATCTTCAAGCTCTAGCAAGCCCCACCAGACGAGAAATCATCATTGAGATCAAATTACAATGTTAGGAGACCTAATGAAAACCAAAGGAATTCATCAGGAACCAACATGAAAGAAAGTGCATCCTCAAAAGTTCCACTCATTAAGGCATGCTACTCATCCCTCCAAAGGAGAGATGGAGCTTCCTTAAGAGGACTTTGCATCATGGGATGAGGATAGAAGCAAACAAATGCATTCTATGTTTGATGAAAGAAAGAAGAAACTAGTTCTAATGGCTCTTCCTAAAACCCTAATCCTATAAGCTTCTAAAAAGCTCCTAAAAGAAGAAGAAAACTTCAACTCCAAGCTCCAATCTTCAAGCCACATCAGCTACACCAAATCCAGAAGACCTCCCAAAAAGGAAAACAAGCTCCACAAGCTCCAAAGTCACCAACAAGACCAAACAAGCAAAGGCACACAAGATAGAACACCACAAGCACAAGTAACTTGCAAAATACAATTAACATAGAAAAAAGAGTTATAAAATTCTAATAAATTGCCTAGGGGAACGTACATGTATGAACATTCTAGGGTTAAAATGTTAAATCCTAATTCAACTTCTATGTCATCTAAACAATTCCTAAGTTGAAGGGTATCAAGGTGATCCACAAGTTTGGGGAGGCTCTAAACTTAACACCTAAAACAGAACCTAAAGTTGTCTTAAAATTCTAACAAAAATTCTAAGGGATCATGAATATCTACCCTAAAACATACTAAAATATCTCAGCCAGAATCAATACCAATTGGAAGAACAAAAATCAACAAAACAGATGAACAATTATGCAAATATTAAAAAACTACACAAAATGAGAAAAATCAAACTAAATTGAAAAATGCATGAAAATGCATTTTATTGATTCCAAAAAAATCACAAATTCTCTCAAGATCATGGAGGTATTTTTAAAATAATTTTTGGATTAAGAATGAATTTAATATGAATTTTGGAATCAATAAAGCATTAAAATAAAACAAAAATGAAATAAACTAAACTCAAATGCTGAGAAAAAACACACGCCCTTGGATCAGTTGACAAGTCAAAGCATCCAAAGACTCACACGTTGCCAGCACATTTATTTAAACGCCTGCGTTTTGGTTCCAAAATCTCACTTCTCAGATTATAACACAATCGTTGGATCTGGTGGCCAGTCAAGGTCAAAGGCTGATCCGATGGTCATGGACTCGTCTTCCTCACAACTCAGACTGGTTGGATGGAGAGCAGGGACGGTGGCCGGAGAAGACTCCGGTTGTCTTCTCCGGCGAGGTTCAAGATACAGGCAACCAAAAATCACAAAGTCTACATCAAACTTGCTCAGTTTTCCACAAGGATTTCAAATCTCCAGTTCATTTCATCCATCTCTCAATACGTAGTAAAACACGAAGCAATGTTCAGACACCATGTCAGTTTTGATTATCAACAATTGCTAAACTAAGTGCACAGAAACGATCCTCACACCTTCTACATCACTAAGATCTATCCAAATCAACTTGAATCCTCAAGATCAGATCAACTCGAGGCCAAACAGAAATTACATGTCATGATCAACCATCACCAACTGCTTCCAAACTGATCCTAAAACGATCTACATTGCACCTAGATCCTAACCACAGGTTCAAATCTAACTACATCATGCTAATTCATGTGGAATTTTGAATGTAACTAACCTGTTGTAGATCTAGTAACAGATGCACTTGGAGCACGATTCTTGCTTCAAAATTCTCCAGATATCTTCAATAATCCAAGAGAAAGAGTCTGCAACCTTCAATTTGCCTTGAACTTGCTCCAAACTGAAAATACGATTTGAGTTTGCTCCTCTGAAATTTCACTTGCTACTTCTGGTTTCTGCGCGCAATGAACACCAACCCCACTCTGAATTCAATGATTTGAATATATAGAATGTTTCTCTGGGCTTTGGTTGCTTGTTTGAAGCCCAATCCAGTAGTTTGTATTTTCTGGTTTTCCTTCACATGTGCAATGTAACAGCCGTGCATTCTCACTTGTAACTTGTTCCAGAAGCTTCATTTGGCTTGCAAATTCCCTTGTGAATGAAATTGGAACAAGAGAATAGCCTGAATTGCAATGGTAAGGAACTTGGATGTGTAACTTGCATTTGAAGCAACCATATGGCAACTTGTAAAACTTGGCCTATGCCCAAAAATCCACCAATGTCATTGTGTATAAAATGAAATTTACAATCAAAATGAGCACTTATTTGACATGTTTTGGCCATTTAACCAATTATTTGAATTTTTCAACTTTGGATCCTTTGAAAATCTTCTTTTTCAAACCATTTCAAACCAAGTCTTGCTATGAGTCCAATCAATCCATCATGACTTCTTGATTAGCCTAAAACCACCTTTTGAACAACTTTCATGTTGAACAAAAATCCATTTGACAAGTGCAAGTTGGAGATTTTGACCTATGATTGAAAATGGCCTATAATCTCACTTTCCCAAAATACCCCTGACTTGTAAACCTCATAAGTCGAGTTCTACAAATCATATGGAAGACTTATAGTACAATTTAGAAAGCTAATATCATGAGGAACAACTTTCATGTTGGCCTAAAGTCCAGATGAAACCCCCTTCTAGGTCAAAAATAGCTTTGAAGTCAGATGATTTTCACAGACAAATTTCAGAGGCATCTGAGGACTTGTAACTTATCTGGACCATAACTTGAGTTCTATAAATCCCCTTGAGAACTTCTAGTACTAAAGTTAAAGGTATTGAGATGCTCTATAAGTTTCATGTTGGTCAAAGATCCACTTGAAACTTTCATCTTGACCTATGTGGTCTTGAAGTTAGGCACTAAACAGGGGGTTTTACACTGAAACCCTAATTTAGCAACTTCCCACACTCTTGACTTTTCTTGACTTGATCTTGGCAAAACACCACAAATGTCTCAACACATCATTTCATTAACTCCATGACCTAAAAATAGGCTTTGATACTCTTCAATTGCACAGTTGACCTAGGATTGACCCAGATGAAACCCTAATTGCTTGCACCTCAACTATGGCTCTTGCATTTGACACAATGACTTGATTAAACTCTCCCATGGCCCTCTAGGAATTCTATGAGCTCCATACACATCCTCTTATCACATTCAAAACTTCACAACCCTCTGATGGTCTTCAATTGATCCTCAAGTTAGGAGAAAAACTTCATGCAAACATCTAAACCCTTAGGCACTCAAACCACCTCCTGATGACTTTGACAACTTCTCAATCTTGAGTAAGACCTCTGGCTAGGCTCCTCTTGATAAGAATCACACTTGATCCCCTTCTATATGAATGATATCATGATATGCAAATGATATAACTATGCAAATGATATAACTATGCAAATGTTAATGCAAATGAAACATAAATTAGGTAAGAAAAGGTTGAGCAAATTTTGGGGTGCAACCATATGTCTGGTAGTTTTTCAGGCTTAATCATCACTGGTGAACGAGTGGAAGATGGGATTAAGCTGGGAAAGATCCAAGCGGGAGAGGGGTCCTCATCTAGAGGAGGTAGGAAGAACTTTGGTAACAAGAAAAGAGAAGGGGAGACGAACGCGGTCTCGGGATACAGAGGTAATAACAAAAATATAAATCAACAGTATCATCAACAGCAACCTCAGATTGCAAGTATTGTTATTCCAGCAGTACAGCCACAAGAACAACAACAACAACAACGTCCACAACAAAAACAACAACAGAATTACGCTCCGCGATAGTTCCAAGATCGTAGGAGGACGATGAATAGACATTTTGATACTCTCAATTGTTACAACATTTGATGAAGCTGCAGTTGGTTCAGAAGAGGACGATGGCACCTCTGACTGGCGCGCCACCCCCAGAGTATGACTCGAATGCCAGATGTGACTTTCACTCAGGTGCTCCCGACCATCACATAGACAATTGTAAAACCTTCAAGCATAAGGTTCCAGACCTTATAGATAGTAAGGCAATCAATTTTACAAATGATGCGCCCAATGTTGTGAAAAATCCTATGCCGAACCATGGAGCGGTTGGGGTAAATGCTATTGTGAAGGAAGAGAGTTTGAATCTGGTAAGCAATGTTGAAGAGTTGAAAACTCCTTTGAGTGTTGTTAAGAACAGGTTGTTGAAGGGTGGGGTGTTCCCTGACTGTATCAAAAGTTGTGAAGGTTGTTTGGCGTATCCTAAGGTATGTGAGGACTTGAAAAATCATGTGCAGAGATTAATGAATGAAGGTGTACTACAATTTGACAGAATTGATGAAAAGAAAGATGAGAGGGTGATTGGTCAAGAGTAGGATAAGTTTGCCACAATCTCAATTCCTTTTAAAACCATTAACATATCTGCTCCGCCGAGGCCAGCTACCGTTATAATCACCAAGGCAGGGCCTGTGCCTTATGAAAGCACTAAAGCGATCCCGTGGAACTATGGGGCTGAAGTCTTTTGTAATGGCTAAAAACAAGAGCTGAAAGGAACGGCATCTGATTCGTGGATAATTTGGTGGGAACAGGCGGAATAACGAGAAGTGGAGAGTGTTTGCACCTCCGGAAGTTAATGTTGAAAGACAGGATAAAGGAAAGGGGAAAGCTATTATTAAAGAAAGTTCCCAAGGGGCTGATAAGAATGCTTTGTTGAAAGACACTGAGGAATTCATGCGTCTAATTAGAAAAAGCAATTACAAGATTGTGGACCATCTACAACAAACCCCGTCAAAAATATCAATCTTATCATTATTATTGTGCTCTGAGGCACATCGGAATGCCCTTCTGAGGATTCTGAACACTGCGTATGTGCTACAAGAGATATCGGTGAACCAATTGGAAGGAGTGGTGCGCATGTGAACGTTGGAAATGGATTAAGATTTAATGATCTAGATTTGACACCTAAAGGAAGAAACCACAATCACACCCTGCATATTTCCATTGAGTGCAAAGGAGCGGTATTATCTCATGTTCTGGTGGAGACTGGGTCTTCACTTAATGTGTTGCCCAAAAAGGCTTTGATGAAGCTTGAAACCCAAGGAGTAATATGCACGCCTAGTGATCTGATTGTGCAAGCATTTGATGGGACAAGGAGGTCTGTGTTCGAAGAAGTAACTCTTCCTATCCAAGTTGGCCCCGGAGGACATGGAGAAAACGACCTTTATCACACCGAGGGGGACCTTTTGCTACAAGTTAATGCCTTTTGGATTGAAGAATGCATGGGAAACCTATCAGCGGGCAATGGTGACTTTGTTTCATGATATGATTCATCATGAGATTGAAAACTATGTGGATAACATGATCGTAAAGTCACAAACAGAGGAAGGACATTTGGTGAATCTGTTGAAGCTGTTTGAGAGGTTACGGAAATTCAGACTAAGGTTGAATTTGAATAAGTTCACTTTTGGTGTACGGTCAAGAAAGCTATTGGGGTTCATAGTCATTGAAAATTGAATCGAAGTCAATCCTGCAAAAAGTAAAAGCTACACAGGAAATGCCAGTTGTCGCTACTGCGAAAATAAGGTGCCAGCAAAACAGAAGAGTCTCCACCTTTCGTTATTTATCCCACAGAAAGGGAAAGGAAACGATCGGAAAAACCTGACGAAAAGGTATAAGACAATGTCATTGCAACCATGTCTGGGTTCGGGAGTCGGTTACGCAAGGGGTAGGTATTAGCACCCCTCACGTCCATTGTACTCGACGGGATCCATGCTTGTTGTGTTTATCTGACGGGTTGGTTTAACTATCTACCTATCAAGGTTGGTCTGAAAAGAAAAGAAAATTGACTCAGCAAAGCATCGCGCTTCGTGCCCACGTATTCCCGTCTGGAACGAGAAATCAGAGTCAACGTAGTTCGGCTAACTACGGGTAATGGGGGAAGGTGGCTCGTCAATACGTTAGTATTGTGCCTACGTACTCTCAACAAGTGCGAGAGATCAGAGCTTACGTAGTTAGGGCTACTACGGAACACAGGTTGATTCATCTGTTTTTCCGAGTAGGGTTAACAAACAGTTCCAGCAATTTGGTGTATGCAACTCGCTCGTCGGAGACTCGTGCATTACCGTTTGCGGTAGAACTGAGAGTTAACGACACTCTTTTCTGAAAATGTTTTCCTGATTAAAGGAGCCCACGGGGCAAAAGGGAGTTTGAAGTTTGTTTTATTCTTTTACGGAAGAAGTGCTTTTTGTGGACGTTTGTAATTCGTACTGCACTAGAGACTATGACTTAGGAACTGTCGCTACTGCAAAAATAAGGTGCCGGCAAAACAGAAGAGTTGCCACCTTTCGTTATTTATCCCACAGAAAGGGAAAGGAAACGATCGGAAAAACCTGACGAAAAGGTATAAGACAAGGTCATCGTAACCAAGTCTGGGTTCGGGAGTCGGTTACGCAAGGGGAAGGTAATAGCACCCCTCACGTCCATCGTACTCGATGGGATCCATGCTTGTTGTGTTTATCTGGCGGGTTGGTTTAACTATATACCTATCAAGGCTGGTCTGAAAAGAAAAGAAAAATTAATCGGCAAAGCATCACGCTTCGTGCCTACGTATTCTCGTCAGAGAACGAGAAATCAAAGTCAACGTAGTTCGGCTAACTACGGGTTACGGGGAAGGTGGTTCGCCAATACATCAGTATTGTGCCTACGTACTCTCGACAAATATGAGAGATCAGAGCTTACGTAGTTTCGGATACTACGGATTACGGGATCAGATTCATCTGTTTTTCCGAGTAGCGTTAACAAACAGTTCCAACTGTTTGGTGTATGCAGCTTGCTCGTCAGAGACTCGTGCGTTACCGTTTGCGGTAGAACTGAGAGTTAGCGACACTCTTCTTTCTGAAAACATTTTCCTCGAGCTATGGGCCCACGGGGCAAAAGAGGTTTGATATTTTGTTTTGTGTCTTTTACGGAAAGAAGTGTATTTTATGGATGTTTGTAGTCCGTACAGCTCTAGAGACTATGACTTGGGAACGAATGCGTCGCATATCGTCCAAAAAACGTATACTAAACACTCTAGACGATTGAGAAGAGACCGCTCAATTATCATTTCCCAAGTGGCTTAAGGCTCGTAACGCGCTTGTACCAACTTGCCTTTATTACGTTTTTTACTGTTGTTTTAGAGATGGGAAGAGAACGAACTCTATAGGGAAACTGTCAAGCCCTAATGTTGTCATGCCAAGGATTCATCCTATGGTTGAGGTTTGAAACAGGGAACTCCTATATGTTATCATGCATAGGTTTCAACCTAAAGTTCTATCATCACTTCCTTATCAAAGGAAGTGAGAGCCCTAGGGGATCATGTCAAAGGGATACAGAAAAACAACTCCAAAAATCATTAAAGCAGATAAAACAGAAGAGAAAATAGTAAAGATGCAAAGGCAATGCAGAAATACAAGCAGAGGGAGACTCACTCAACCTCTAAGAGATCAAGAAAAAAACACACAAAACAGACAAGCAAAGGGAGCTCAGCTCAACCTTTCAACGCATACACATCAGATAAAAAGAAAAACAACACACAAGCAAGGGGAGGATTACCTCAACCCTTAATGCAAACAAGCAGAGGGAGACCCACCAACCTATAAGCAGCCATGCTCCTAGCCTATAATATTCTATATATGGACCTCTTCTAATGCATCAAGCAATGTCAAACAAGGAAGAAAAACCAAAATGAGCAACAGGGAAGTCATCCCAGGCTACATCAGGTTGGAGGTGTATCAACACAAGAGTCCATCATGGGCTCATCCCTCTTGAGGAGTGCACAGAATCCAACTAAGGGAAGGATTAGGCTCTCCCAAGAGGGATCCTATGTCAATAGGACAGAAAAGACTGGGTATTAGTCCTAGATATCAATCTAAGGTATCTGGTTAAAGTGGATCAACACAAAATGTCCATCTTAGGCTCAACCTGTTGAGGAATGCACAGAATCCAACCAAGGGAAGGATTAGGCTCTCCCAAGAGGGATCCTAAGAAAAGGACTTTGAGATGGATGACAGTATATAAACCAAGGGATTATACCATGCCAAGAATATCAATCCAAGGCTCAACCTCCTGAGGAATGCACAGAATCCAACCAAAGGAAGGATTAGGCTCTCCCAGGAAGGCTCTTCATCAAGACTTGAAAGAGAAAGATATTGCAAACCAAAGGAATGTACTATACTGATGAATGTCAATCCAAGGCTCAACCTCCTGAGGAATGCACAGAATCCAACCAAAGGAAGGATTAGGCTCTCCCAGGAGGGCTCCTCTTCAAGACTTGGAGAAAGAGGGTAGGGCAAAGCCCAGGGAAGAAATCACATAAGGGAAAGAAGGCACCACAACAACTTCTAAGAAACCCTAATAACTAGCTACAAGGATCACCTAAACTAGGGGGATTCAAAAGCTCTATCAAGGCCTAATCAAGGTTCTAAAGAGGTATCTACCTAAGTACTATTCTATCAAGAAGGGATATGAAACTTAGAGTCATCTAACGTTCACTTAAAAGACTAATCTATGAAGTTATCCTAGTTAGGGTCACCTAAACCATAATCAACTTGTAAAATGGGGAATAATAAAATATCACTTATATAAGTGCTAAGGAAAATCCTAGATTATCCTACATGTGCTAAAGGGGATCCATCATGGAATGCTCCTAAATATCTATCTCAAACTCTTACTTAGAATCATCTAAAAATACAACAAAAATCACACAAACCTATCAAGGAGTCTATAACAAGCATGCAAAATTTTAGCATCAAATTCTAAAGCATGAACTAGTAATAAAATCAACAAATAAACTACTCATTTTATGCATTTTTTATCAACTATTAAAAATAGAAAAATGCCAAATAAATGGAAAATTATCCAAAAATGAAAACAAATTCCATACAAAAATCAGAAACAAAGTAGGAGTCATCCACAAATTTCCTCATATTTTTTTGATCAATAAAACTATTTTTTATGCATTTTATATGACAAAATGAATAAAAAGAAATAAAGAAAATCAATAAAGAAATTCAGAAAATGACAAAAAGCCACAGCCACTAGATATCAATACTAGTCAACGGATCTAAGGGGAATGATGCGCGCAACGTAGCACTCTGAATGTTTAAGTGAAACGGTTCTTTTCAGCCTAGTCTCTGTGTTGCGCATTTGACTCATGATCACCATACTCTCTAATCCTGGCCGTTCACTCAAAAAGTATTACAATCCAACTCATATCATGATGACACCTCAGCAGTCAACAAGTCAAAAATCTCAAAATGACTTCCATGCGTTAGATCTTCAGACCTAGTCAATTATTCCAACTCAATCCAAGGGCTATGATTTCATCTTCCCCATTTGAAAACTGAAAAGGGGGGAAAGTGTCTCACGGTGGCCGGAGAAGACTCTGGTCGTCTTCTCCGGTAGCACCAACATCACCAAAATTCAAAATATGGCCAAAACGCACGAAACTTATACCGTTCTACTCGCAATCTCTCACTGATCATGAATCCCTAATCAAATCTCACTGATTCTCCATGAATAATCAAATACGATGCTCGAAAGAAAAATCATCAATTTAGCAATTGTCATCAAACTCCAAATTATCTACATAGATCACCTCCTCTCCTCACAAGGATTATCCTGATCTATCTAATTTCCACTAACACCTCAAGAACGGCCAGATACAACTCCAAACAGAAATGTCACCATGTCAAGAATCATCATCAAACTACATAATTCTTATCCTAAAACGATCTAGGTCTCTCCTACATCCTAACCACAGTTCTAAATCTTCCTAAAACAGCCTAAATCTAGAGAAAATTTGAAGTGAACAAACCTGAAAAGAAGCTTGCAATTAAAGGTGTTTGCGTGTGAATCTTGATGCCAAAGTGTGCAGAAACTTTCACTGAAGCTTGCTGGTGCTATTGGTATCCATAATTCTTCTTGAAATGCTCTGGATCGCAAAAACGATTTCTCACTTTGGAAGCTTGAAACTCCAACTGTAATAACTGCTTCTTCACCAAAATGCCACCCAAAATTGATCTAAAATGGATCTTGAACTTAAATAGAGTGTGCTTGGATAATTCCAAGGCCCAATGGAAGCCCAATTCAAGCAGTCCAAATTTCAATATTTTCTCATTTTCCTGTCATGGCAGTCGTATTTTTCTGCTTCTATCAGGTTCCATTCTCATCCAAATAACTTGCATGGATGGATCAGATTGAATGCTTAATTTGATCTTATGGTGCACATTGGTTATGTTACTTCAACCTTAAGGAACTTGGAATTAAGCCATGAAATAAACCTTAACTCAAAAATGTAACAATGCCAAAGTGCTCTAAATGCTTTCTACCTTCAAAAAATGCAAAAACTTGCCAAGTTTTGCACAAACATGAATTATTTATGAATTTTTTCTTTTTTATACCTTTTAATTATCTTTTTTCAAATTTTCTTCACACAATCTTCACTCTAGGCCATTTCAATGAACCCTTGATGCTTGGTTGAGTATAAAATGCCATTTTGAGCAACTTTCAAGTTGAACAAATTTCCATTTGAGGCATGCAAGATAGAGAAATGGACCCATGATCCAAAATGACCTATAATTCCAAATCCAATCATGGACTTCTAGTACTTTCTAGAAAGCTAAGAAGATAAGGAACGACATTCATGTTTGCAAAAAAGTTCATTAGAGTCATCCTTCTAGGGATAAAGTGTCATGCAAGTTGGTTGACTTTCAAGCTCCAAATTCACATTCCTCTGATGACCTATAACTTGTATGGCTCATAACTTGAGTTCTATAAACCCTATCAAGGACTTCTAGTACTCAAATTAAAGCTATGATCATGCTCTACAACAATCATGTAGGGGTAAAGGTGAGATGAAAATCACATCTTGAGTTTTGTGGTCTTGAAGTCAGGCACTAAACTAGGGGATTTTACACTGACAAGTATAGCAACCCTAGCCTAGGAACTCCTCACACTCTTGATTCATGATGAGTTGACCTTGGAATCATCCCTTGGGCATCTTAATACATCACTCCATGATAACATGGCTTTGAAATTAGGTCTCAACCTTCTTCAAATCATCAATTATCCTAGGGTTGACCAGATGAAACCCTAGTTCAACCCATCTTGGTTGTTGCTTCATATCCTTCACACGATGACCTGTCTAGGCTTCAAAATGAACTTTAAACACTTCTCAGGAGCTCTCTCAATGCTATAGGTACAACTCCATGGATTCAGAATGATCTGATGATCTTCCCACAACCTTCAAGTTAGAAGACGTGCATTCTTATATCCAACCCTCTCTCTGAGGATCTTTAACTTCTTTGATGACGATATCAGCCCTTGAACATTTGAATAAACCTAATAGCTAGCTTCATAGCCTTGTGTGTCCCTTTGTTGGTAGTCATACCTCTTGATCTCCTGCCCACATGTCAATGGAATGCAGATGATAATGCTAGAATGAATGCATTAAAACACAAGCTAGGTAAAGCAAAAGGTTAGGCAAATTTTGGGGTGCAACAGGAACGAATGTGTCGCATATCGTCCAAAGGGCGTATACTAAACACTCTAGAATATTGAGAGGAGACCGCTCAATTATCACTTCCCAAGTGGCTTAATAATCGCAACGCGCTATACCAACTTGCCTTTATTACGTATTTAACTGTTGTTTTGGAGATGAGAAGAGAACGAACTCTACAGGGGAAACTGTCAAGCCCTAATGTTTTCATGCAATGGATTCATCCTATGGTTGAGTTTGAAACAGGGAACTCCTAGATGTTATCATGCAAAAGGTTTCAACCTAAAGTTCTATTATCACTTCCTTATCAAAGGAAGTGAGAGTCCTACGGGATCATGTCAATGGGAAACAAAACAAACAGTAAAAATTATTAAAGCAGATAAAACAGAAAAGAAAACGGTAAAGATGCAAACAGAATGCAGCAATACACGCAGAGGGAGAGACTCAACCTCTAAGAAAACAAGCAAAGAGAACAAACAAAATAGACAAGCAAAGGGAGCTCAACTCAACCTTCAATGCAAAACACATCAGCTAGAAAAAAGGAAAATAACACTCAAGCAGAGGGAGAACACTCAACCTCTAAAGAAAACAAGCAAAGGGAGGACCACCTCAACCTTTCAATGCAATCATGCTCCTAGCCTACAATACTCTAAACATGAGACTATCCTAATGCATCAAGCAATGTCAAACAATCAGGGAAGAGAAATACAACCTAGATGAGCAACAAGGAAGTCATCCCAGCCTACATCAGGTTGGATGTGTGTCAACACAAGAGTTCATCATGGGCTCAACCTCCTGAGGAATGCACAGAATCCAACCAAGGGAAGGATTAGGCTCTCCCAAGAGGGATCCTATGTCAATAGGACGGAGAAACGGGGTGTTGATCCTAGATGTCAATCTAAGGTATCTGGTTAACGTGTATCAACATAGAATGTCCATCTAAGGCTCAACCTGTTGAGGAAGCCACAGAATCCAACCAAAGGAAGGATTAGGCTCTCCCAAGAGGGATCCAAAGAAAGGGACTTGGAGATGGATGATAGTATAAACCAAGGGAATATACCATGCCAGGAATGTCAATCCAAGGCTCAACCTCTTGAGGAATGCATAGAATCCAACCAAGGGAAGGACTAGGCTCTCACAAGAGGGCTCCTCATCAAGATTTGAAGGAGAAAGATAGTATAAACCAAAGGAATATACTATACTGATGAATGTCAATCCAAGGCTCAACCTCCTGAGGAATGCACAAAATCCAATCAACGAAAGGATTAGGCTCTCACAAGAGGGCTCCTCATCATGACTTGAAGAAAGAGGATAGGGCAAAGCCCAAGGAAGAAACCACACAGGGGAAAGAAGACATCACATAAACTTCTAAGAAACCCTAATGACTAGCTACAAGGATCACCTAAGCTAAGTGGATTCAAAAGCTCTATCAAGGCCTAATCAATGTTCTAAAGAGGTATCTACCTAAGTTCTATTCTATCAAGAAGGAATTTGAAGCCTAGAGTTAGTTAAAGTTCACTTTAAAGACTAATCTATGAAGTAAGCTAAGCTAGGGTCACCTAAACCATAATCATCTTGGAAATTCTAGTTAAAATAGGAAATTAAATCCTAAAAGGCTAGGAAAAATCCTAAGGCTGCCTAAGTGTGTTAAGGAATCATGGTACAAAATCCAGGGCCAAAACCTAAATCTAAAGGTTCTAAACAATTTCTACACTTAAAGACATGCTTAAAGGAATCCACAAGGGGAAAGTCCTAGAAGTCTATCTCAAACCTATACCTAAAAGCATCTAAAAATTTAAGAAAAATCATAAAACACTATCAAGATGTCTAGATAACACATGCAAAAAATCAGAACTCAATTCTAAAATATGAGATAGCACAAAAATCAGAAAGAAAATCCATCATTTTTACATATTTAATCAACTAATAAAAATGGAAAAATAGACAATAAATGGAAATTTTACCAAAAACTCAATCAAATTGCATACAAAAATTAGGCACAAGCCAAAGATCAATCATGATTTTTTTCATATTTTCCTGACAATTATTTCTATTTTTAATGAATTAAAAATGATAAAAGCAATAAAAGAAAATCAAAAATGAATTAAAAGAAATAAAAATGCAAGAATAAAACATAGCCATCAGATCTAATGACCGGTCCACTCATCCAAGGGGAATAGCGCGTGCCACGTAGCGCTGAGAGGTTTTTCATGAAATGAACTGTTTCACTAATGCTCACATGCTCACAATTGACTAAAGTACACGCTAGTCTCTAATTAGGAACGTCCATGCTAAAAGTAGTACAATTCGGTGCCTGACAGCTTGCCACATCATCTGGTCAAGGTCAACAATCCTCAGAATGGATCCCACACGTTAGATCTTAATACTAAGTCAATTCAGTCAATACGATCCAATGGCTCGCACTTCATCTTCTTCGTTTGAACTGCAAATTGAAAGGGGGGAAACTCAGGGCGGCCGGAGAAGACTCTGGTCGTCTTCTCTGGCGAGTCCACGGTAGCCAGAACTCAGACAACACCAAACTTAACCAAAATTACCCAGATCTGCTCGTCTCCTCATGAGGATTATTATGATACTCTTCTTTTTTCTATTTTCTCAAGGAATAAACAGATACGAACATGAACAGAAAATACACACTTTGGCAAATCATCACCAAACTCCAAATTCTTTCTACCAGTCTCTTCTACATCTAACATTGATCAAGAATCCACAAATAAAACGTGATATCAATCAAGCTTAAGCCTAAACCGATCCTTCCAATTTTTCATCCAGCATCAAGAAACCTCAATAATGGCTTCCAAACCAAACCTAAATCCATCTATGACCTAAGTTCTACCTAACCACATGCAATAATTACACTAATTCATCATCAACAGAGTGTAATCATGAAAAGAAGAAAACCTGGTTTGAGCTTCAACAGAAGATGATACAACCTCCAATATTTATCCAAAACCGCGCAGAATCAATCCTTGATGATGGTAGAAGCTTTCTCAACTCTCAATTTCTTCAGAAATCCCTCCAATGGTGAAATTTTATTTTCACTTGTAACTAAATTTTTGTAATTGTTTCTTACCTTTCCAAGCTCATTCCATCACCAAACTTGCTCTGAACTCAATCATGGAGTTATATAGAATTGATCTGGGCTAAAATGGGGGCCCAAAAGTGTTTGCAAGTCCGATTTTAATTTTCCAATTTCCTTCAATTTTCCTTCATGGCAGAGCACGAATTCACCTCTGTTTTGCCTTCAATCTAGCTCAAATTCATTGCTGGTGTATTGGTGACGATGAAGGGTCAAGATTAGTTCCTTGAATCCAATCAATGGTGTGGATTGATCATGTTACTTCATTCTTAATAAACTTTGAATTTTTCCATGAACCTGTTGCACCCCAAAATTTGCCCAACATTTCTTCACCTAGCTTATGTTTCATTTCATTCACATTAGCATTATCATTTGCATTTAATTGACATGTATGCAGGAGATCAAGAGGTATGATTACCAATCAAGGGATACACAAGACTTTGAATCTAGCTGGGAGGTTATTCAAGTGATCAAGGGTTGATATCCTTGTCAAAGAAGTTAAAAGATCCTCAGAGAGAGTGGTTGAAACCAAGTGTGTAGGTCTCCTAACTTGACAGTTGTGGAAAGCCATCAAATGATTCTGAGGTCATGGAGATGGACTTGAGGTCTTGAGAGAGCTCATGAGAAGTGTTGAAGATCACTTTGAGGCCTAGGCAGATCATTGTGTAAGAATAAGAAGCCTCAGCCAGGATTGATGCAGCTAGGGTTTGACTGGGTCAACCCTAAGTCAATTGAGGATTTGAAGGAAGTTGAGACTTAATGCAAGCGCAATGTGATCATGGGTTGATACATTGAGATGTTCTAAGAATTATTTCAAGGTTAACTCATCATGATTGAAGAGTTTGAGAAATTTCAAGCTAGGGTTTTTGAGACTTGACAGTGTAAAACCCCCTAGTTTGACCCCTATCTTCAAGGCAATTTAACTCAGGATATGATTGTCATCTCATCTTGACCCCAACATGTTTGTTTTAGAGCATGAGCTTAGCTTTAATTTGAGTACTAGAAGTCCTTGATAGGGTTTATAGAACTCAAGTTATGAGCCAGACAAATTACAAGTCATCTGAGGTATGTGAATTTGGAGCTTGAAAGTTACCCAACTTGCATGAAACCTTTGCCCAAGAAGGATGATTCCTATGAACTTTTGTCAACATGAATGTTGTTCCTTATTCGCTTAGCTTTCTAGAGAGTACTAGAAGTCCTTGATAGGATTTGTAGAACTCAAGTTATGGCTTTGACAAGTCAAGGGTATTTTGGGAAGTTGTGATTATGGGTCATTTTTGGTTATAGGTCATTTTCACCAACTTAGACACCTCAAATGAAATTTTTTTCAACTTGAAAGTTGCTCAAAATGAGGTTTTAACCTTGACCATTTATCAAGAAGGAATTGAAATGGCTCAAGGAGAGACTTGGTTCAAAAGGTTGTGAAAAAGGAAGAATTAAAGGCATTAAATGATCAAAAATTCAAATAAATCATTTTGTGTGCAAATGGAGCAAAGTAATATCATTTTTTGAATGGAAAAAGCATTTTAGAAACTTTGGCAATATTAGAATTTTGGTTTGATTCCAATATCCTGCCCTTTTCCTTTGTTTCTTCATGAGGAAGTAACATAACATACACAAGCCATTGGATGGAAACAAGGAGGAAAACACTACCATTCATGTTCAAAATCTCAAGAGAAGTTGAATGCAAGCTTGCTAAAGCCAAAACAGAGTGGGAATCGTGACTGGTGTAAGTGAGATTTTGGAGAGAATTTGAGAATCCAATTTCTCATTCTGAAGCTTTGAGAAAGTTCTAGATGATTCTAATGAGTTCTATATAAGTTGGTAAGTGTGTTCAGCCATTTTTTTGGCGAAGATTGAAGCCTGAAGCAGAGAGTAAAGTTGAAATTTCAGAGGTGTAAGTGAGAATCGAATTCTGAGTTTCAGGACAAATCAAGGGAAATTGAAGATTGCATTAGCTTTAGAAGGAGTTTTGGAGTGTATCTGCATCATCTTAGAGGCTGAAGTGATCAAGAACCTCTTCTGTTACACCTCTGAACACAGGTTGGTACATTTCGTTTTTGTGCATAATCTAGGAGGAGATAGATAGAAATCTATAGGTGGTTAGGATCTTGATGATGTATATATGGATTTGAGATGATTAATTTGGGAATTAGAGACAAGTTAGGATGTAGATCATTTTCTGTTGAAGCTGAATTCTTGCAATTCTTGGATTGATAATCAAGATTGGATAGGGTAAGATGATCACCATGAGATAAGGATCATTTATGTGCATTTAATTGAAGTTCTGATGAGATTCAAGATTAAGGTGTATTTTGGAATAGCTATCGGGTTTGAAAATCCATGGAGATTTAGATGATTCTAAGGCTGGATTCATGATCAACATGAAAATTTGGACAAGATGATGTATCATTTTGTAATTTTTGATGAACTGTGTGCTGGTCTTCACCGGAGAAGACGGTGGCACCACTGCTCAAGCCACTGTCTGTAAATTCCCTCCATCTGAACATTGGAATGAAGAAGATGAGTTGTGAGCGTTGGATCATCACTGAAGCTTGACCAAGTCCATGGAATAAATGGCCACGATTGCTTTGAAAAGTCAGCCTTGGACCCTGAAGCCAATACGCATCGTTTCACTTAACTGAAGTAAACGGGCCTAGCACTTGGATTGATATCCACACCCCCCATCTGGCCCAACCCACATGATGAACTGATATGAATTGCTATTTGCTACGCAACTTTTATTAATTCTTTTGTTTTTCTTTTAATTTCTTCATTTCATGCTAGTTTGAAAATAATTCATGAAAAATAGGAAAATAGGTCAACTAATTCCAGGTTTTTTCCCCCTGATTCATGATTGAATATAGAATTTTATTGAATAAAAATATTAGGAAAATCATGCATTTTCAATTTTTGTGCATTTTTTACATTTTATTTGATAATAAAATTGTCATGGTTGATACCTCTGTTTGATGATTTCAGTGTGATCATTGGGTGATGAGTTTTGGCTTGATTTTTTGTGTGTGATTAGCTTAGACATGTATGCTGCCATATTATTTTTCTCACATTTTTGTAATGAAATTAGGTGTTGTTTTTAGGTTGAAAATTTAGGTGCTCCCTTTTAGGGTTTAAGTTTAGTACCTTATAGTGTAGAATTTATTTCTAGGTCTTATTTGAGGATTTGATCTCTGGAATTAACATGGTAGAGTCATGATTGACATAGGTTCCCATAGTTATTTTTGTAGGATTTTATAATTGATTTTAGTATTTTAGTTAGAATTAACTTTAATACTAGGTTTTAGGTGATCCTAACTTGCTAACTCAACTAGAATGACCTCATTAGTTCCCTTAGACTAGGTTTTTTCTTCTCTTGCTATTGGATGATGATGAAGACTTGTGTGGGCTGCTGTGGAATGCATGGTGGAGCTTGGACTTGAATATTTCTCTCCCTTTGGTGTAGTTTATTTAGGGTTAAGGATTAGGGTTTTTAGGGAAATCCTTTAGAATAGACTTTTTTCCTTTATGAAACATGGAAGGTGTTGATCACTTCCATTCCTCCCTATGATGTAAGGTCCCATTGTGAAGGCCTCATCCCTCCTTTGGTAGGATGTGTGGCTCTTCACAAGTTGGTAGAACCTTTGAGGGTTCCTTTCTTTGATGGTGGAATGCTTAGAGGTGACCTTTGGTCTTCACTTTGCTTTTCCCTATCCCCACCTTGCTCTTGTCAGATGAATCTTTCTCCCTTGCTAGAGGATGGAGTTCCATGCTAGAAGATTGAAGATGTTAGAGGTTGCACTTCCCCTTTGTTTGAAGACTACCATTGGAGCTGAAGCTTGAAGATTAAGAGGAACAAGTTGACACTTGTGTGAAGGAGATCAAATTAAGAGTTGAAGCTTGAAGATCAAGAAGAACAAGTTGATATTTGTGTTTGATGCATTGAAAGCTTGAATAAGCAAGTTGATACTTGCTGTTGAAGATGAAAGCCTTGAAGAACAGTTACAGACTAAGGACTGAGCTGTTGTCAGAAGGATTACTTTGTTGTGAAGCTGTGGAAGCTGTTGATCTGCTTTCTTTCTTGTCTGTCTTCTTTCTGTGCAACTGTATTGATGTGACTTGTGTGATTTGCTTGATGCATTAGAATAAGTTCATGTTTAAATTGTGTTAAGCTAGGAGCATGATTGCATTAGAGGTTGAGTTGCTCCCTCTGCTTGTATTTTTACTATATGGCTTTGCTTGCGGGTATTCGGTAGAGCCCTACTCCCTTGCCTATGTGGTTTGTGATTTGCTTGATGGCATTTTATTTTCCTTTATGATTGCAATTATTCATATCTGGCTTGAGGTTGAGACGAGCTTGTGGAGGCTGATGCCCCACACACCTTTCCTCCCTCACTTGCATTGCATGCATTTTACAGTCGTTTACTGTTTCAGCTGATGCTTTATCTGTTTCTGTTTATCATTGACATGTCCCCTAGGAATCTCACTTCCTTCGATAAGGAAGCGATGATTAGAACTTTAGGTTGAAACCTATGCATGATAACTTATAGGAGTTCCCTGTTTCAAACCTCAAACATAGGATGAATCCTTGGCATGACAACATTAGGACTTGATAGTCTCCCCGTAGTTGTCTCCCCATAGAAGTCGTTCTCTTCTCATCTCAAACAACAGTAAAAAACGTAATAAAGGCAAGTTAGTATAAGCACGTTACGAGCCTTAAGCTACTTGGGTAATGATAATTGAGCGGCCTCCTCTCAATCGTCTAGAATGTTTAGTATACGTCCTTTGGATGATATGCGACGCATTCGTTCCCAGGTCATAGTCTCTAGTGCTGTACAAACTACAGACAAACAAAAAAACAGTTCTTCCGTAAAAGACAGAAAACAAACTTCAAACCTTTTTGCCTCGTGGGCCCATAATTCAAAGGAAGCTTTTCTGAAGAAAAGAGTGTCGTTAACTTTCAGTTCTACCGCAAACGGTGACGCCTAAGTCTCCAAGGGTCGAGCTGCGTACACCAAACTGCTGGAACTGTTTGTTAACCCTACTCGAAAAGACAGATGAATCTGAATTCCCGTAATCCGTATTATCCAGAACTACGTAAGCTCTGATCTCTCATATCTGTTGAGAGTACGTAGGCACAATACTGATGTATTGGCGAGCCACCTTCCTTGTAACCCGTAGTTAGTCGAACTACGTAGACTCTGATTTCTCATTCTCTAATGAGAATACGTAGGCATAATGTGTGACGCTTTGCCGAGTCATCAAACGAAAGGTGGCGACTCTTCTGTTTTGCTGACACCTTATTTTCGTGGAAGCGACAGAACCCAACTTCATCTTTGAAATGTAAAAATGCCAAAATGTTCCAAATGTTATTTACCTTCAAAAAATGCACAAACTTGTAATGTTATGCACCAAAATAAATTATTTTAGAATTTTCTCATTTAATGCCTTTTAATGCTTCCTCCATGAAAATTTCTTCATTCACTTCCCAATTTATTCCATATCAATGAATTCTTGGGTCATGGCTGGAAAATAACACCATTTTGAACAACTTTCATGTTGATCAAAAGTCCATTTGAGGTGTCTAAGTTGGTGAAATTGACTCATAATCAAAAATGACCTATAATCTCAAATTCCCAAAATATCCTTGTCTTGCAAAGCTCATATCTTGAGTTCTACAAATCCAATCATGGACTTCTAATACTTTCTAGAAAGCCAAGAAGATAAGGAACAACATTCATGTTGGACAAAAGTTCATGAGAATCATCTTTCTATGTTAAAAGTCTCATGTAAGTTGGTTGACTTTCAAGCTCCAAATTCACATTCATCTGATGACCTGTAACTTGTCTGACTCATAAATTGAGTTCTATAAACCCTATCAAGGACTTCTAGTACTCAAATTAAAGTTATTATCATGATCTAAAACAATCATGTTGGGGTCAAGGTGAAATGAAAATCACATCTTGAGTTATGTGGTCTTGAAGTTAGGCATTTAACCATGGGATTTTACACTATCAAGCTTAGAAACCCTAGCGTAGGAACTCCTCAGACTCTTCATTCATGGTGAGTCGGCCTTGGAATCATCCCTTGGGCATCTTAATACATCAATCCATGATCACATGGCTTTGAAATTAGGTCTCAACCTTCTTCAAATCATCTGTTGGCCTAGGGTGGACCAGATGAAACCCTAGTTGCATCCATCTTGGTTGTAGCTTCATATCCTTCACATGATGACCTATCTAGGCTTCAAAATGGCTTTCAATACTTCTCATGAGCTCTATCAAGGCTTCAAGTCCAACTCCATAGATTCAGAATCATCCGATGACTTTCCCATAACCTTCAAGTTAGGAGGCATACACTATTCTATCCAACCCCTTCTCTGAGGATCTTTAAATTCTTTGATGAGGATATCAACCCTTGAATAATTGAATAAGGACCCTCAGATAGCTTCATAACCTGGTGTAGCCCTTTGTTGGTAGTCATACCTCTTGATCTCCTGCACACATGTCAATGCAATGCAGATGATAATGCTAAAATGAATGCAATGAAACACAAGCTATGTAAAGAAAAAGGTTAGGCAAATTTTGGGGTGCAACAGCTGCCCCTATTCGAACGGATTGGACCTGACTGAGTGAGAAGCGAACGGCTCTCAAACAATCAAGGGTTAAGACGGTTGAATACCAATAAACCCAGAAATTTGCCAACCGCACAAGTAAACGTTACTTTGATGGGGACAAACTCTGAAACTGAAATAACAGTTGCACGACAACTTGCTGGTGAGTGATTAACTTCAAATCTCCGTCAGGATGATCCTCTTATTTTGTTGTAGAACTTCGTCCTCAAGTCATCAAGAGATCACTGGTTGTACGGCAACTGATGAAGGATGGTCGATTATGCCGTCGGGCATTCTGCGCCACAGCAGAAGAATTCTACTTCTTTCCAGCGGGTCATTTTAAGCAAAGTATTTTTTGACTGCGTCCGTGTTCACAGGGGATGCAAAATCTTCGCCATCCATCGTGGATAACAGTAAGGCTCCTCCGGAGAAGACCTTGCTGACGACATATGGACCTTCATAGTTAGGTGTCCATTTGCCCCTATGATCAGAGTGTGGTGGAAGAATCTTCTTTAGGACGAGATCACCCGTCTGAAAGCTTCTAGGACGCACCTTCTTATCATAAGCTTTCTTCATTCGGCTCTTGTACAGACGACCATATGCAATCGATGCTAATCTCTTCTCATCCATCAGGCTGAGTTGATTCAATCTATTTTTGGTCCATTCTGCCTCATCGAGTTTCACGTCAAACAAAACTCGTAAAGAAGGAATCTCGACCTCCAACGGTAGGACAACTTCCATACCGTATACTAGTGAGAAAGGAGTTTCCCCGGTTGATGTGCATACCGTCGTATGATAACTGTGCAATGCAAATGGCAACATCTCATGCCAATCTTTGTAGGTCACAACCATCTTTTGCACTATCTTTTTAATGTTCTTATTGGCCGCTTCAACCGCACCATTCATCTTCGGCCGGTAGGGCGATGAGTTGTGATGTTCAATCTTGAAGTTCTGGCATAACTCCTTCATCATCTTATTATTCAGATTCAAACCATTGTTAGTAATGATCTGCTCGGGAATTCCATATCGACAGATGATGTCCTTCTTTATGAATCTAGCTACCACTTGCTTGGTCACGTGAGCATATGAGGCTGCCTCCACCCACTTGGTGAAGTAGTCGATAGCCACCAAAATGAAGCGGTGTCCATTAGATGCAGTGGGCTCGATCTTGCCAATCATATCAATGCCCCACAAGGAGAACGGTCATGGGGATGACATGACATTCAACGGGCACGGCGGCACATGAATTTTATCAGCATAAATCTGGCATTTATGACATTTCTTCTCGAATTTGAAACAATCCGACTCCATCGTCAACCAGTAATATCATGCTCGTAATATTTTCCGCGTCATAGCATGTCCGCCGGCGTGCGTACCAAATTTGCCTTCATGGACCTCTTCCATAAGAAAACTAGCTTCTTTTTCGTCCACACATCTGAGTAGCACGAGATTATGATTTCTCTTATACAGAACTTCATCAGGATTGAGGTAGAAATTTCCAGAGAGCCTCCTCAAAGTCTTCTTATCCTAGGTTGACGCTCCCACTGGATACTCCTTAGGCATAAGGAAAGTCTAGATATCATGGAACCATGGTTGCCATCGGAGGCTTCCTCAATTGCAAAAACGAATGCAGGTCTGTCAAGATGGGAAATGACAATTCTTGGGGCTTCATTCCAAAAATTGACTTTGTACATCGAAGCCAATGTGGCTAAGGCATCTGCCATCTGATTTTCAGCTCTAGGCACATGATGGAGTTCCACTCGATTAAAGAAAGGAAGCAGCCTTCTGGCATAATTCATGTAAGGGACCAAATTCGACTAACGAGTCTCCCACTCCCCTTTTATTTGGTTAACAACGAGTGCCGAGTCACCATATACATCCAGGTCTTTGATTCTCAAATCAATGGGTTCTTCTAAACCCATGATGCATGCCTCGTACTCTGCTTCATTGTTGGTGACTGGAAAAGTCAATCTGGCAGTAAACGGGATGTAGGATCCCTGGGGAGTCATAATGATGTCCCCGATACCATTTCCGTACGAATTAACCGCATCGTCAAATATCAATTGCCACTGGGACTTCCTATCTGGCCCTTCATCTGGCAACGGTTCATCATAATCTTTCGCTTTGAGAAACATGATATCCTCATCAGGGAATTCAAATTTCATTAGTTGATACTCTTGGATAGGCTGTTCGACAAGGTACTCAGACAAAACACCTCCCTTGATGGCCTTCTAGGAAACATATTGAATATCATACTCCGTCAATACCACTTGCCATCGGGCAATTCTCCCGGAGAGAGCCTGCTTCTCGAAGACGTACTTGATCGGATCCATCTTCGAAATTAGCATGGTCATGTGATTGAGCATATACTTTCGTAAATGATTGGCCGCCCACGCGAGTGCGCAACACGTTTTTTCCAGCATTGAGTAACAGGACTCACAATCTGTGAACTTTTACTCAAGTAATATATGGCATGCTCCTTTCTGCCAGTCTCATCGTGCTGACCGAGAATGCAACCCATGGAATTCTCAAGAACCGTCAGGTACATGATTGAAGGCCTTCCACCCACTAGGGGGGTTAAAATTGGAGGTTCCTGCAGATACTATTTTATCTTTTCAAATACCCTCTGGAAATCCTCGTTGCAGATAATCGCCTGATCTTTTTTCAATAGCTTGAACATCGGTTCACATGTGGCCGTGAGTTGAGATATAAACCTAGCAATGTAGTTTATTCTTCCCAGGAAACCACGAACTTCTTTTTCAGTCTTTGGCGCTGGCATATCTTGTATTGCTTTTATCTTTGCAGGATCGACCTCAATGCCTTTTTCACTCACGATAAACCCCAGTAGTTTTCCGGACCGTACTCCGAAAGTACATTTGTTAGGATTCAGCCTCAACCTGAACTTCCTAAGCCTCTCAAATAGCTTCATCAAATTGACCAGATGTCCCTCCTCCGTTTGGGACTTCGCAATCATGTCATCAACATAGACTTCAATCTCATGGTGAATCATGTCATGAAACAAAGTGAGCAACGCTCGCTGGTAAGTTGCCCCTTCGTTCTTCAGACCGAAAGGCATTACCTTGTAGAAGAACGTCCCCCATGGTGTAATGAACGTGGTTTTCTCCATGTCTTCCGGCGCCATCTTTATTTGGTTATAGCCGGAGAAGCCATCCATGAACGAAAACACGGAAAATTGAGCTGTATTGTCGACTAATACGTCAATATGAGGGAGCGGGAAATCATCTTTAGGGCTCTCCTTATTCAAATACCGATAATCAACACACATCCGCACCTTACCGTCCTTCTTCGGTACAGGTACTATGTTGGCGACCCACGGAGGGTAAGTAGTGACCGCTAAAAAGCCAGCATCCAGCTGCTTTTGTAATTCTTCTTTGATTTTAACGGTCATGTCTGGTCGTGTCCTTCTAAGCTTCTACTTAACTGGAGGACAATCTTCTCGCAATGGTAGATGATGCACCACTATGTCAGTGTCGAGCTCGGGCATATCTTCATACGACCAAGCAAAGATGTCATTATACTCTCGAAGCATCTCGACCAATCTTTGCTTGACATCGCTTTATAATGCAGCTCCTATCCTGACATTTTTGACAAGTTCCTCAGAACCCAGATTAATAATCTCAATCTCTTCCTCGTGAGGCAGAATGATCTTATCCTCTTGTTTCAACAATCGAGCCAACTCTTCAGGAAGGTCTTCATCTTCATCAATCTCTTCTTCAGCTTGATATATCGGGCAATCAAAGTCGAAGTGAGTCATAGAAGGTTCAGAGTCGATGTCATCTGTAGTGTGAATCCTGCAATAACTAGGGTTAAGCTTAAAAAGAGGATATGCAGGTTAGCACAAACCGTATTGCCATTTTATTGTTTTTCAAAACAAAAATAAAACGAGAATAACAGAGATCACAATATTTGAATGCAAAGAAAACGCCTTTTGATTTATTGATAATATGTACATGCATAAGCAATCAAGGCCCTGACAATAAAACCGTTATGCCCCGGGTAGAGCATAAGGTTGTACAATAATTGGAAAACACAAAGCATTACTCTTTACGCGTCACTTGGATGACATCCTGGACGGACCAGTTGCTGAGGCTCTGGCCTGGCTTGCACGGCTGAATCCAGGAGTCCAGGTCACAGTCACTATCCTTGTCATCTTCAGACACGGCGTTGACATTCTCAAAGATTACTCCACATTTTGTGAACTGAATCGGCCCCTTGATGCTCGGTGTACCGCAAGAGGATGAGGCGGCATCAGAAGGAGAATACTCTAACCCAAACCTACCCTGCTTGTTAGGGATATCCAGGACTTGCCCTCAGCCGGGGGCAGAGCCAGCTTGAACCACAGCCTGAGCTTCCTTGAAGGAAGAGAGATTCATCTCAGGTTTTTCGATCATCGTCGGAATCACATCCTTGACTATAACGACCTCAAACGCCTGGCATAAAGTTTTGTGGATCTCAACATCCACCTCAACATACTTAAAAGATGACTAATGGCTCACCATTATGTCTTCTTCTCCACAGACAGTCACGATGTTGCCACCCACAACATACTTCAGTTTCTGGTGCAATGTGGACGTTATTGCGCCTGCAGAATGGATCCAAGGCCGGCCCAATAGACAACTATAAGCAGACATGATATCCATGATATAGAAAACCGCGTCAAAGGTTTCTGGCCCAACTTGAATGGATAGAGTTACCTCTCCAAAGACGGTCCGCTTAGTCCCATCAAACGCTTTCACCACTAGATCACTGGGTGTACATATCAGCCCTCTTGTATCCAACCTCATCAGAGCTTTCTTAGGGAGAACGTTCAGAGATGATCCCGTGTCCACCAGCACATGGGACATGACCGTTCCTTGACATGCTATCGAGATATGCAAGGCGCTACTGTGGTTCCTTCCCTTTGGCGTCAGCTCGAGGTCAGTAAACCCTAATCTATTACCAGCATTCACGTGAGCAACCACCCACTCTAGCTGGTTGACGGAGATCTCTTGCGGTACATACGCTGCATTCAGAACCTTCAGCAGGGCGTTGGGTGTGCCTCGGAACACAACAACAGATTCATAATAGAGATCTTAGACAACGTCTGATGAAGATGATAAACTATCTTATAATCACTTTTCTTGATTAGTCTCATAAATTCTTCGGCATCTTTCACAAGCAGGTCTTTTCCTACCTCACGGGAGGTTTCCTCGACGACCTTACCTTTGCCTCTGTCAGTCTATTCGGCCTTGTCAGCTCTGTCAGCTACAGTCTCCGGTGGAGCGAACACTCTTCCACTACGCGTTATAACCCCAGTCCCGACTAGGTTGTCAACAGATTTCCCGGATGGCTCCAATTCCAACTTCTTCCCATTGCAGTAGACATCTGCCCCATAGTGCCATGGAACAGAATTAGTGCTCTCAAATGGTATAGGCCCAGCCTTCGTTATGGTAATCGTAGGTGGCCTTGATGCGGAAATGGTGATTGTTTTACGGGGGATGGTGATAGTGGCAACCTCATCCTTCTGCTTCAGCATTACTTCCCCTGATCTGTTCTCAACTTTCCGACTAAACTGCAGAATTCCTTCGTTCATCAAGCTCTGGATCCCTGCTACCAACTGATCATAGCCATCTGAATGGTTTGCACAATCCATACAAAACTTCCCACAGCCCGGGAAAATACCTTTCCTCATCAACATGGCTTTAACGAAACCAAGTGATGTCTTCAGGTTTTTGACATCAGTCAATAAGTATGAATCTTCCTCTTCGATGATGGTGATAACCCCATCTCCCCCGTGGTTGGGCATAGGGTTCTTTGTAACATTTGGAGCATTATCAGAAAAGTTGATTATCTTGCGTCAACCATATCTTGTACTTTGTGCTTAAATGCTTTACAATTGTCAATCGAGTGGCCAGGTGCCCCGAATGAAACTCACATCTCGCATTTGCATCGTAGCCCGGTGGAGGTGTCCATGTCAAGGGAGCCAAATTCTCTTCTAAACTAGCTGCAACTGAAGCAAAGTCTGCAAAAGTTGAGCGTACGACATAGGTGGGGTTTCAAGATGACGACTTGACCATGGTGCTTTATTCCGGTACCTCTGGTACCCTTGCTGGTTCTGTTGCTGCTGCTGCTGAGGTTGCTGGACAACAGGAATATAAATGCTAGCGACCTGCTGGCGCTGGCCCTTTCCTTTTCCCCGAGCTTTAGGAACTGAGCTTGTCTCACCTTTGCGTCTTTTACCACTGTAAGGCTTCTTTCCTCCTCCAGCTGAGGGTACATCTACACCCTGAATCTTTCTGAGTTTGATGCCATTCTCTACATGTTCTCCAGTGATTATGAGGTCGGAGAAGCTTCCCGACATACCGCTGACAAGCTTCTCATAATAAACTCCTGGAAGAGTAGCTACGAACATCTCGACAAGTTCTCGCTCAAGCATCGGTGGCTGAACTCTTGCTGCCAGTTCACGCACCTCTGGGCGTACTCTTTAAAGCCTTCATTGTTCTTCTGAGACAAATTTTATAGCTGAACCCGATTGGGAGCCAGATCACTGTTGTACTGATAGTGGCATACGAATGCTTCAGCAAGGTCTTTCCAAGTATGTGCACTTGTGGGTTCCAAACCCATATACCACTCCAGCGAGGGGCCTGGCAGGCTGTCTTGGAAGAAGTGCATCAGCAACTTCTCATCTTCAGAATGTGCAGACATTTTTCGATAATAGGACCTCAGATGGACATGGGGACAAGTGGTGCCCTTATACTTCTCGAAGTCAGGTACCTTAAACTTTGGAGGCACCTTGAGGTCTGAGATCAGCCCTAATTTGTTCATGTCAACGCCCATGGTATTCAAGTTCTCAAAACTCTTCATCTTGTCTTCGAGCGCTTTAAACCTTAAACGGGCTTCAGAATTCAGTTCGCCCTCGACTCCTTTCATTGAGAATAAGTCCTCTTGACGATCCTCCTGCCAAGGTTGATGGCCATTACCCTGAGCAAACCCAGCAGCATCAAGACCATACAGATTACCAGTACCAACGTTCCCAGCATTACCCGTTCCACCAGTATCGCCATTGCCTATACCAACATTACCATTGGCCTCAAAGTTGCCATTTCTAGCTCCAGTCGTATTCCCATTAGCTCCAACATTAGTAACAACATTACCATTTCCACTTCCGTTCCCTCCAGTAATAGGGATGCCAACATGAGGGGTCTCAACAAGCGGAGGGTTTACAACATTCCCACCGTGTAGCATGCCATTGCCTTCGACGCGTGCAATAAGAGGTTGCACCAGAGTTCTGAGCTGGTCCTGGCCATTAGCGAACACTTGCATGAGATCCATAAAACGATCCATCCTCTCCCTGAGCTCTTGAATGTCAGTCTGAACCTGTTCCATTATTCTGACCTGATTTGCTCAGGTAGAATACCGGTGAATCTGTCTGCGATCAATCCTAATACAAACCTGTAAGCACAAAGGGTTAGAAAAACAGCTCGAGGTACCTGTTATGCAAATGATTCATGCAAATGCAAACGTGTGTCTATGCCTTGGGAAAATTCCCCCCCGATCCTAGTTTCCAAGAAAAATAAAGTCCAACATCCAATCATGGAAAGAAATCCTCATATATATCGGAAAAACCCGCGTGGGCAACGTACAACTGTAATCAAATACAACTGAAGCAACAAGTGTGACCCCAACCAACAAGCCTGGTGGTGGTTAGCCTATCAATGCATAAAAGATACAAAGAAATACAAGGAAATCAACTGCGGCTACAGGCACGAAAATCTTCCAATAACTTCTTCGTAGTGGGATGGTCAGGCTGTGCGAGCAGACCTCGGATCAGCAGATCCCTCTGCCTGATGGTATCCTGGAGATCCTCGGCAACATCCCCACAAGCACCCTTTCCTGAGCAGTCTTCCACTCTGCACCTTTTAGCATCAACTCTAAGTTGACATTCCTGCAGGTTTGCTTTGGTTTCAACCAATCTGTACTGAACGTCTCGTCGAAGTGATGCCTCAGCCTCTATCTTCTTGTCCTTGATCTCAATCTGGGCCTCTAGCTTGGCTATTTGTTGCTTCAGCTTCTCCTCTCACTCTTTGTGCTTGGTTAGGGTGTTGTTCCACAATGTCTTGTATTTGAATAACTTTAGATACACCCTATCCAGATCTTGCTTCTTAGTGGTCAACACATTGTGCACAGCCTTCAGGTCTAATCCAATATGTTCTCTAGAATCGGTCTCCTTGGTTAAATTGGCACCCAAGTGGTTTATCAATTCTGTCTACTTCTTACAGGAATATACGACTTCGCTCTTCTCGCTTCGGAGTTGAGCGATTTCTTTTTCCAACTTTTCGTTGGCTTTTCGTAGCTCTTCTTTCTCTCGGAGCACCTGGTTGAACTTCTGAATATCAACTGTGGTGGGTTCTTTGACCACGGAAGGATATAATGGTTCCACTGTAGGGAATGGCATCAGAAACTTGGCGGCTCTTTCTCGGATCCAGGCTACATATGGATCAAAGGCCTTGTTGTTGCTCTTTCCTAGCAAAACTTTTCCTTTTCTATGAATTTTGCTCCAAGCATTCTCTACCTTAACCAAAGTATCACCTTCAAGCAACCCTATGAGATACAGAGATTCCTGTATCTCTTCTTCTTCAGGAGGACCTCTTAGTGCATATCCAAATTGTCTTACCAGCAAAGAGGGATTGTAATTGATACACCCGTTCCTTCCGACCAGGGGGACGTTAGGAAAGCCACTGCAACTATGCACAATCTCTTTGCCTAGGAGATCTCTATCAAACCACGTGATATTGTCAACAAACAAACCCATCAAACATGCAGACCAGGGTGAAGTCTCAGCAGAATTAATAAACGGACCCGTTTTAGGAAGACGGTTGGCAAACCACTTATACAGCAAAGGGGCGCAACACGCCACATTCTTCCCCTTTCTGTTTTCATTCTTGTTGTGAACTGAATGATAAACGTCTCCGAGAAGAGTGGGCACCGGATTCCCGGAAGCAAATATGTGGCAGGCATCCATACCTATGAAGTCCGGGTGACTTGGGAATAACATGATTCCATAAATGCAAAGGGCTAAGATGGCAGCCCAACAACCCTTTTTGGCAAACCCTTGGGCCCTCTCCACCAGGAAAGGCAAAGAGAAACCATAAACTCCAATCTTTCTGAACAATATCACTTTCATCTATGAGTCATCTAGATGAAGGGCATCAGCCAACTTACCCAAGTTAGGTTCACCATCAACACGGTAATAAGGCATCTGATTCAACAAAGGCACCCCTAGCAAGTCAGAATACTCTTCTAAGGTCGGAGCTAGGACATAGTCTGGGAAAACGAAGCATCTGAGCTGCGGGTCATAAAACTGTAGAAGAGCGTAGAGGTCATTCAACTCATACGTAGAAAGCTTACACACAATACTCAAAAGTCTCCCATAACTCTTTCTAAAGTCCTCCATCACTTTTTTATCAGCCAAAGAAATCAAACCCTGTAACTCTCGAATGTCAGGTGTTGGTAGCTTGTAAGCCACTATTTTCTTCAGAGATGCCATGCCAGTCATAAGGATCAAGATCACTAGAACAAGGGGAGAAGTATGCACCTGCAACACAGACACACGTTAATGATATGCAAATGAGAGTGCAAAAATGCAAAAATGCAAACATGCAACAGGAGATCAAGATGACTGTGTTGTTGGTGGAGAAGGACCAAAACTCTGCTCTATCAAAAACAAACACATCTCTGATGATAAGAACCCTCTGATACCAACAATACTAATTCACTGTCAAGTAAACCAGGTTTTCTGAAGGTCAAGGTTTCCTGCAATAACCCGACCCTGCTCACAGGTATGGACCTAATCACGAATAAGGTTCGGCATCCTATGTGTTTCCCAGCGTCACAGACTTTCACGAAATGATGATACGTTCACCATTTCTGGTTTGGCATCATCACTCCCTGAAGAGGCCTCACTTAGCTGAGTCACAAATGAACGGTCCCTAGAGTCGACAATCCTCAGATCCAAAATCCTCTAGAGTCCAAAGGACCGATAGGAAGTCATCAAAGAGAACCTCGTCTGAGTGTGGATTACATGGGAATTGGTGCGAGCAAAGCAAGCATGTCCACCACTAATACACTCTAATGCTATATTTTCACTCAAGCTTGGGTCTGGCTTCTCACTCATCAGAATCAGTCCCTCCCACAACAGCACAGCAAATAATCATATTATACTGAAAGTAAAGTGCAGGAAAGTAAAGTGGGATAAATAAACACAAACCCAACAGATAAACACGCAATCGCTAGGATTGACTCACATAGGGGATGGGAAACGGTCCCAGCATAGGGGATGGGAAAAGTCCCCAGCAGCTACTTGTCCTCAACAGAGTCGCCAGCTGTCGCTACCGCAAAAATAAGGTGTCGGCAAAATAGAAGACTCGCCACCTTTCGTTATTTATCCCACATAAAGGGAAAGGAAACGATCGGAAAAACCTGACGAAAAGGTATAAGACAAGGTCATCGTAACCATGTCTGGGTTTGGGAGTCGGTTACGCAAGGGGAAGGTATTAGCACCCCTCACGTCCGTTCTACTCAATGGGATTCACGCTTGTTGTGTTTATCTGACGGGTTGGTTTAACTATCTACCTATCAAGGCTGGTCTGAAAAGAAAAGAAAATTGACTCGGCAAAGCATCGCGCTTCGTGCCTACGTATTCCCGTCTGGAACGAGAAATCAGAGTCAACGTAGTTCGGCTAACTACGGGTAATGGGGGAAGGTGGCTCCCCAATACGTCAGAATTGTGCCTACATACGGGTAATGGGGTAATAGGGGAAACTGTCAAGCCCTAATGTTGTCATGCAATGGATTCATCCTATGGTTGAGTTTGAAACAGGGAACTCCTAGATGTTATCATGCAAAAGGTTTCAACCTAAAGTTCTATCATCAATTCCTTATCAAAGGAAGTGAGAGTCCTACGGGATCATGTCAATGGGAAACAAAACAAACAGCAAAAATCATTAAAGCAGATAAAACAGAAAAGCAAACAATAAAGATGCAAATGGAATGCAGCAATACAAGTAGAGGGAGAGACTCAACCTCTAAGCAAACAAGCAAAGAGAACAAACAAACAGACAAGCAAAGGGATCTCAGCTCAACCTTCAATACAAAACACATCAGCTAGAAAAAAGGAAAATAACACTCAAGTAGAGGGAGAACACTCAACCTCTAAAGAAAACAAGAAAAGGGAGGACCACCTCAACCTTTCAATGCAATCATGCTCCTAGCCTACAATACTCTAAACATGAGACTATCCAAATGCATCAAGCAATGTCAAACAATCAGGGAAGAGAAATGCAACCCAGATGAGCAACAGGGAAGTCATCCCAAGCTACATCAGGTTGGATGTGTGTCAACACAAGAGTCCATCATGGGCTCAACCTCCTGAGGAATACACATAATCCAACCAAGGGAAGGATTAGGCTCTCCCAAGAGGGATCCTATGTCAATAGGACAGAGAAACGGGGTGTTGATCCTAGATGTCAATCTAAGGTATCTGGTTAAGGTGTATCAACACAGAATATCCATCTAAGGCTCAACTTGTTGAGGAATGCACATAATCCAACAAAAGGAAAGATTAGGCTCTCCCAAGAGGGATCCAAAGAAAGGGACTTGGAGATGGATGACAGTATAAACCAAGGGAATATACCATGCCAGGAATGTCAATCCAAGGCTCAACCTCTTGAGGAATGCACAAAATCCAACCAAAGGAAGGATTAGGCTCTCACAAGAGGGCTCCTCATCAAGACTTGAAGGAGAAAGATAGTATAAACCAAAGGAATATACTATACTGATGAATGTCAATCCAAGGCTCAACCTCCTGAGGAATGCACAAAATCCAACCAAGGGAAGGATTAGGCTCTCACAAGAGGGCTCCTCATCATGACTTGAAGAAAGAGGATAGGGCAAAGCCCAAGGAAGAAACCACACAGGGGAAAGAAGACATCACATAAACTTCTAAGAAACCCTAATGTCTAGCTACAAGGATCACCTAAGCTAAGTGGATTCAAAAGCTCTATCAAGGCCTAATCAATGTTCTAAAGAGGTATCTACCTATGTTCTATTCTATCAAGAAGGAATTTGAAGCCTAGAGTTAGTTAAAGTTCACTTTAAAGACTAATCTATGAAGTAAGCTAAGCTAGGCTCACCTAAACCATAATCATCTTCGAAATTCTAGTTAAAATAGGAAATTAAATCCTAAAAGGCTAGGGAAAATCCTAAGGCTTCCTAAGTGTGTTAAGGCATCATGGTACAAAATCCAGGGCCAAAACCTAAATATAAAGGTTCTAAACAATTTCTACACTGAAAGACATGCTTAAAGGAATCCACAAGGGGAAAGTCCTAGAAGTCTATCTCAAACCTATACCTAAAAGCATCTAAAAATGCAAGAAAAATCATAAAACACTATCAAGATGTCTAGATAACACATGCAAAAAATCCGAACTCAATTCTAAAATATGAGATAGCACAAAAATCAGAAAGAAAATCCATCATTTTTACATATTTAATCAACTAATAAAAATGGAAAAATAGACAATAAATGGAAATTTTATCAAAAACTCAATCAAATTGCATACAAAAATCAGGGACAAGCCAAAGATCAATCATGATTTTTTTCATATTTTTCTGATAATTATTTCTATTTTTAATGAATTAAAAATGATAAAAGCAATAAAAGAAAATCAAAAATGAATTAAAATAAATAAAAAGGCAAGAATAAAACATAGCCATCAGATCTAATGACCGGTCCACTCATCCAGGGGAATAGCGCGTGCCACGTAGCGCTTGTAGGTTTTTAATGAAACGAACCGTTTCACTAATGCTCACATGCTCACAATTGACTAAAGTACACACTAGTCTCTAATCAGGAATGTCCATGCTAAAAGTAGTACAATCCGATGCTTGACAGCTTGCCACATCATCTGGTCAAGGTCAACAATCCTCAGAATGGATCCCACACGTTAGATCCTAATACTAAGTCAAGTCAGTCAATACGATCCAATGGATCACACTTCATCTTCTTCGTTTGAACTACAAATTGAAAGGGGGGAAACTCAGGGCGGCCGGAGAAGACTCTGGTCGTCTTCTCCGGCGAGTCCACGGTGGCCAGAACTCAGACAACACCAAACTTAACCAAAATTACCGAAATCTGCTCGTCTCCTCATGAGGATTATCATGATACTCTTCTTTTTTTCCAGTTTCTCAAGGAATAAACAGATACGAACATGAACAGAAAATACACACTTTGGCAAATCATCACCAAACTCCAAATCCTTTCTACCAATCTCTTCTACATCTAACACTGAACAAGAATCCACAAATAAAATGTGATATCAATCAAGATTAAGCCTAAACCGATCCTTCCAATTTTTCATCCATCATTAAGAAACCTCACCAATGGCTTCCAAACCAAACCTAAATCCATCTATGACCTAAGTTCTACCTAACCACATGCAATAATTACACTAATTCATCATCAACAGAGTGTAATCATGAAAAGAAGAAAACCTGGTTTGAGCTTCAACATAAGATGATACAACCTCCAATCTTTATCCAAAACCGTGCAGAATCAATCCTTGATGATGGTAGAAGCTTTCTCAACTCTCAATTTCTTCAGAAATCCCTCCAATGGTGAAATTCGATTTTCACTTATAACTAACTTTTTGTAATTGTTTCATACCTTTCCAACTCATTCCATCTCCAAACTTGCGGTGAACTTAATCATGGAGTTATATAGAACTAATCTGGCTAAAATGGGGGCCCAAAAGTGTTTGCAAGTCCAATTTCAATTTTCCAATTTCCTTCACTTTTCCTTCATGGCAGAGCATGAATTCACCTCTGTTTTGCCTTCAATCTAGCTCAAGTTCTTTGCTGGTGTATTGGTGAGGATGAAGGGTCAACATTAGTTCCTTAAATCCAATCAATGGTGTGGATTGATCATGTTACTTCATTCTTAAGAAACTTTGAATTTTGCCATGAACCCAACTTCATCTTTGAAATGTAAAAATGCCAAAATGTTCCAAATGTTATTTGCCTTCAAAAAATGCACAAACATGTAATGTTTTGCACCAAAATGAATTATTTTGTAATTTTCTCATTTAATACCTTTTAATGCTTCCTCCATGAAAATTTCTTCATTAACTTCTTAATTAATCCATATCAATGAATTCTTGGGTCATGGCTGGACAAATAACACCATTTTGAACAACTTTCGTGTTGATCAAAAGTTCATTTGAGGTGTCTAAGTTGGTGAAATTGACTCATAATAAAAAAATGACCTATAATCTCAAATTCCCAAAATACCCTTGTCTTGCAAAGCTCATATCTTGAGTTCTACAATCCAATCATAGACTTCTAGTACTTTCTAGAAAGCTAATAAGATAAGCAACAACATTCATGTTGGCCAAAAGTTCATGAGAATCATCTTTCTAGGTCAAAAGTGTCATGCATGTTGGTTGACTTTCAAGCTCCAAATTCACATTCATCTGATGACATATAACTTGTCTGACTTATAACTTGAATCCTATAAAACCTATCAAGGACTTCTAGTACTCAAATTAGATCTATGATCATGCTCTACAACAATCATGTTGGGGTCAAGGTGAGATGAAAATCACATCTTGAGTTATGTGGTCTTGAAGTTAGGCACTTAACTAGGGGATTTTACACTGTCAAGCTTAGAAACCATAGCATAGGAACTCCTCACACTCTTGATTCATGATGAGTTGACCTTGGAATCATCCCTTGGGAATCTTAATACATCAATCCATGATCACATGGCTTTGAAATTAGGTCTCAACCTTCTTCAAATCATCTGTTGGCTTAGGGTTGACCAGATGAAACCCTAGTTGCATCCATCTTGGTTGTAGCTTCATATCCTTCATATGATGACCTGTCTAGGATTCAAAATGGCTTTCAATACTTCTCATGAGCTCTCTCAAGGCTTCAAGTCCAACTCCATAGATTCAGAATCATCCGATGACTTTCCCATAACCTTCAAGTTAGGAGGCATACACTCTTCTATCCAACCCCTTCTCGGAGGATCTTTAACTTCTTTGATGAGGATATAAACCCTTGAATACTTGAATAAGGACTCTCAGATAGCTTTATAACCTGGTGTATCCCTTTGTTGGTAGTCATACCTCTTGATCTCCTGCACACATGTCAATGCAATGCATATGATAATGCTAAAATGAATGCAATAAAACACAAGCTATGTAAAGAAAAAGGTTAGGCAAATTTTGGGGTGCAACACCAGCACTGAAAACAGAGAAAGAGGTTCATGGTTTTTTGGGTAGATTGAACTACATTGCAAGGTTCATATCTCACCTCACAGCCACGTGTGAGCCAATGTTCAAATTGTTAAAGAAAGATCAAGCGGTGGTCTGGAATGAAAGTTTCCAAAGGGCATTTGAAAGAATAAAAGAGTATTTGCAGGAGCCTCTGATACTGATGCCTCCAGTGGCTGAAAGACCATTGATAATGTACTTAACGGTTCTTGAGAATTCCATGGGTTCTGTTCTCAGTTAACATGACGAGACATGAAGAAAAGAACACGCCATCTACTACTTGAGTAAAAAGTTCACAGATTGTGAGTCTAGATACTCAATGTTAAAAAAGACGTGTCGTGCACTTGCTTGGGATGCCAAACTCCTAAGGCAATATATGTTGAATCACACAACCATGCTGATTTCAAAGATGGATTCGATTAAATACGTGTTCGAAAAGCAAGCACTTTCAGGAAGGATTTCCAGATGGCAGATGGTTTTGACAGAATACGACATTCAGTACGTCTTCCAAAAGGCTATCAAGGGGAGTGTTCTGTCAGAATATGTCACAGAGCAGCCATATGATGATTATTAGCCGATGAAGTTTGAATTTCCTGATGAGGATATCATGTTCTTGAAGATGAAAGACTGCGATGAGCCGCTTGTCACTACTACGAAAATCGGCGCCGGCTGAACAGAAGAGTCGCCACCATGCGTTATTTATCCCAAAGGAGGGAAGGAAACACTCGAAGCAAACCTACCGCAAAGACGGGAAAGGAATGGTCATCGCAACCAAATCCTGGATTCGGGAGTCGGTTACGCAAGGGGAAGGTATTAGCACCCCTCACGTCCGTCGTACTCGACGGGATCCACGCTTGTTTTTTGGTACGGATTGTTATTCTATCTATTCTACAGGTCTGGGGTTAAAAGAAAATAAAATGACTCGGAAAAGTATCGCACTTTATGCCTACGTATTCCCGTCTGGAACGAGAAATCAGAGTCAACGTAGTTCGCCTACCTACGGGAAAGGAGGGGAAGGTTGCTCACTAGGATATCGCATCCTATGCCTACGTACTTTCATACAGCATGAAAGATCAGAGCAAACGTAGTTCGGGCCACGTATGACACAAGTTTGTCTTGATTGTTTTTTATCCTTCTGAAAAAGGTTTGATCCTGATTATGGGTCCAAGCGGACAAAAATGACACTTTGATATTTGTTTTGAATCCTTTACGGAAGAAGTGTTTTTTAGTGTGTTTGCAATCTCTGACGCACTAGAGACTATGATTTGAGAGTGACTACGTCGTATGTCACCCTAAGGGTAACACACTAGGCAATCAGATTACTGAAGAGTGACCCTCCAGCAACCTTTTCTCAAATAGCTTAAGGCTCGTAACGTACGACATCGATTAACCTTATTAATGTGTTTTTGACTTGTTCTGAGATAAGAAGAGAAAGAAGCTCTAAAAAACCTATGGTTGAAAAGGGAATCAAAACTACCCTAATGTTGTCATGCATGGATGAAAGCCTAATGTCTGTCATATTTCTCTCTTGCGCAGAGAGAAACAGAGATCCTAGGGGATAAACGGCAAAAGAAATAGATACATACAGTAAAGCAGTAAAATGCATGAAATGCAGCAAGAAACAATAGGCAAAGTGAACAGCTTCACTTTAAACCTAAGGGGAAGATTAACAAATAATACAACAAAGAAAATAAAACCCCAAAACCAGCTCTGACAGCTCAACAGCTCCTACAGCAGCAGTTCAAACAGCACCAGCTCTGGCAGCTACAGTTGATACACAGCAAAAGGTTAACAACTACCACTTGGGGAAAGATCCTATCTTCTCCTTCCAATGATATCCAAGCTCCAGCTAAGCTCTTATCTTCCAATAATCTTCAGCTTCAACAAGCATTGAGTTCCAACCAGCAAAACCTTAGCCTTCAACAGATATCCAGCTTTGACAGGTACCAGCTTCCTCTTCTAAAATCATCAACGAACTTCATCCTCAATAGGCTTTTAACTTCAATGCAGACCTTCCCAAGAGAGAATCAAGTAATAGAGTAAGTTGGGATGTTAAGATGCTTAATGATAACCCAGGGAAATCATCAAGATCTTAACACATCTAGTGAAAGTTATCCTCAAGATTCTACCCAATCAAAGCAGGCTCTACATCCCTCCTAAGGAGAGATGGAACCCTTTGTGGGGACCTTGTGTCATAGGATGGAATAGAGGCACAAGAAGCTCTCTATGTTTGACAGAAGAGAATTTGTTTATTCTAAGCTCTTCCTATTTTCTCCTATTATTTCCTCTGTCTTCAATCAGCATCTTCAATCCAAGCAATCTCCATGCATCAACCTTGATCTTTGTATTCAATCTTCTCCATTGATTCTTCATGCTTCCACAAGCCCAAACCAAGCCCACACCCCAAAATAAAAGCCTAGAAACCCAAACAGACAAACATAAACCCCATGTGGGAACACCAAACAAACACTCTATTTGCAAAATATACTAAAAATAGTAAAATAGTATTTAAAATTCTAAGATTAATTATAAGGGGATTTCTATATCTACCCTACATACCCTATATGTCCCATAACCTAATTCATGCTAAAAACCCTAAAGTAAAATGTTAGAATGCACATATGTTGAGTTTGAACCCTAAAACTATCACCCTAATGTTTTCTATCAAATATAATCAAGATTAATCCACAAAAATGTGGAATAAATCCAGGGGGAACTTAATGTTCTAATCTAACTACCACAAAAAGAATGGAATCAAAATATGAATTTAAATGACCAAACAAAATTCACCAAGTGATATGTACAAACAAAATGAAAATAAAATGCAATTAAATGTAAAAATCACCAAAAATAGAAAAATGCTTAAAATAATATTTTGGTTTTTCCACAATTTTCTTCATACAATTATTAAAATGAGGGAAAAAATCCCATGTCAAAATGATGATTTATGGATTTTTTATGAATTTTCTTGTAACCATATGCAAAAAGAAAATTCAATTAATATTGAAAAAACAGGGGGGTGCTAGAAGCAGCTATTTACAATTCAGAACCATGTTGGGCCCAGGAGGGGGTGCAGAAAGCAGTACGCTGGGCCCAGCCTTATTTAGAAAAAAACACCCAAAAAACAAACGGGGAAGGGGTGCAGATTGCGAACAATTCGCTTGCAATTCTCGTTTGGGCCCTCAATGGGAGGTGCTGGTAGCAAGCTGGGTCTAAGGCCCAAACCAATTCAAACTAGGGGGAGGGGGTGCTAATGGAAACATGGGATTATGATTCAGCAACTGGTGATTAGGCCTAATGCCCGAGCCCAGTTCAATACACTTCAGAGCAGCCACAACCCTAAAACTCCTCTAATTCCATTCTAAAGCGTTACTGTTCATCGTCCTCCTCTGAAACCCTAGGCGCCGCTACCTCTGAATCTCCCTCTCCAAAACTCTCTCCATCTCTCAATCTCTCAATCATCCAAACACAATCAATCTTAACCTAATTTTGATCAAACACTCAAATATGCTTCCATGATCGAAACCCTAAACAACGAAATCAAACACCAACGTACCTGAGTATCTTTTTGGAAGAAGATTCTGGAGCTTTGACGAGGAGGTCTTGAAGCTTTCTGGACACTACGTGGAGCACGATGAAGATGCTTGAGATTCTATGAGGAAATCAGGAGATCTTCAACGAGCTGATGAAGAACTCTCGATGCTGGAAACGTGTTGAAGGTCTATGAAGAACGGAGAAATTTCTGGAAAAATGTATGAATGACGTTGAAGGATTTGCCAGAATCTGGGGAATGTAGGAAGATCTATGAAGATCTTTGAAGATCTTCTGGAGAAATGGATGAACACGCTCAAAGATCTATGAAGATCCTTGAAGATCTTCTGGGAAAGGATGAACAACGATGAAGGATCTATGAAGATCCTTGAAGATCTTCTGGGAAAGGACGAACAACGATGAAGGATCTATGAAGATCCTTGAAGATCTTCTGGAATTTGATGAATATAATGAAGGATGTTCTTGAGCGTTTGCAGTTTTCTGGAGAAAATCTCAGATGAACAAGCCAATGGATGAACGAAGATGATAGAAAAATCTGGAAACCACCGTTGAAGATTTGACGAAGGGATGAAGCTTCCGGTGAGCTCTTGAATCTCCGGTGAGAAAATTGATGGAGGAGATAGGAATCTGGATGGATTTCTGGCGATTTGGCAATTCCGGCGGCAGTTGGCAGTTACCGGCGATAGGTTATGGCGGAGGAAGGTGTCTCCGGTGGTGGTTGCATGGCCGGCGGCGGGAGACTAGGGGGTAGGACGCGTGGCAACAGAGAGGGTGAGAGAGAGTAACACGTGGAAGGGCCAGAGTGAGCGGAGTATGTGAGGTGGAAGCTAATCAAGTGCACGTGTGGCAGGGCTTTTTATATGACAAGTGTCATCGCTGGATCTGGACTTGGGCTTTGATCAATGGATAAATGGCCCAATTGCTAAACTCTGATTAGCTGATTAACATGATTAATTGAAAATATTAATGACCTAATTAACTAAACTAAATGAAAATTAAACCTAATTAAGCCTAAACGAAAATTAAAAATAAAACCTGATTAAGACCTCTAATAAACCCCAATTAACCTATAAAACGAAAATTAAAAAATAACTCCTAATTAATCAAAAAATCAAAAAACTATTATTTAATATCTAAAAAATCCTAATTAATTCTGAAAAAAAGCAAATAAAATCTAAAAAAAAAATCTAATTATTTTAATCCTTTTCTTTTTAAGATCTAAACTATTAACATTTTAAAAACAAATAAGATCTAATCTAAAAAACAATTAATCCCTATAAAAAAAACAATTAAATCTAATAAATCTCTAAAAAAACAATACTATCTATTTAAAAGAAAAAATAACATCTATTTATCTATTCTTAAAAAATCTATTAAAAGGAAATAATATCTAAAAAAATCTAAAATCTAATAAATCTCTCAAAAAAAAGAAAATTTATTTAAAACTCAAAAAAAAAATATTAAAAAAACTATTAAATCCAGAAAAATCCATTTAAATGCTTTAAAAATTCAGAAAAATACAAGAAAAATCCTAAAAATGCCAGGAAGCCGATTAAATCGAATAAAACCCAATTGCGCAACCGTAGCGAAACCCGGGCACCGAGACGGCCTGAAAACACAGGGAACGAGCACCAATTCTCAACAGACTTTTATCCTGACCGGCCTGTACTGCCTGAAACGCCAGGGGCTACAATCCCGATAAAAATCAATCTTGATTGAGGAAAATGCCATGTATGCAGTATGGGAATGCGAATGCAAAATGTGTTGAAACATAAACCAGATATGGGAACCGGTTGGTCAAATTTTAAGGTGCAACAGCTGCCCCTATTCAAGCGGCTTGGACCCGACTGGGTGAAGAGCGAACGGCCTTCAAACATTCGAGGTACGAGATGGCTGAATACCAAAGAACCCTGAAATTTGCCAACCGCAGAAATAAACTGCACCACTGCTTGGGGACGACATTCGTCGAGTGAACCTGATTGTTACGGTAACAACCGATCATTCGTTAGAGAAGAGCTCTGATTTTGACTTCCCCACTCGTGTAACACCACAGGTGCTGAACTATCTTTGCAAAACACCTCTGTCCACAACGGGACTGAACTTGTCAACACAAGAAGAGAAACAAATTCGTCAACACGAGTAAAGATCCCATCATCACAGGAAAAGCTTATCCACAATTGCCCTTAAATTTCGTCAACACGAAAAGCCATAAATTCGTCATCACGAAGAAATCCTATCATCATAGGAATCCAACTTGCCCTCATCAATACTTTTCAAACTTGTCCTCAGCAGGACTCCATATTCCATCATCATGGAGAAGTAAAACTTGTCGACTCCACTGGGGATGGGCTATCCGCATCTCGTCAACACAAGGAGATCCTATCAACATAGGCAATAAAGTCTTATTTACGTCTTATCAACACGAGAACTCCTATTAACATAGAAATAAATTGTCTATGTTAGAACTCACGTTTCGTCAACACGAGGAAAATAGATTCATTAACATGAATAAACCTTATCATTATAGGAATACCATTCTTGTACATCTCTGAACTCACATTTCGTCAACACGAAGAAATCCTATCCACATAAGCATAAATTGTCCTCATTAGGACGCACATTCCGTCAACACGGAGAGAGCAATTCGTCAACACGAATAAATCCTATCAACATAAGCATAAATTGTCTGCATCAGGACTCCATATTCCGTCAACACGGAGAGAGTAATTCGTCAACACGAACAAATCCTATCAACATAGGCATAAATTGTCCTCATCAGGACTCCATATTCCGTCAACATGGAGAAATAATTTGTCAACACGAACAAATCCTATCAACATAGGCATAAATTATCCTCATCAGGACTCCATATTCCGTCAACACGGAGGAATAATTCGTCAACACGAATAAATCCTATCAGCATAGGCGTAATTTGTCCTCATCAGGAC
This sequence comes from Lathyrus sativus, assembly GCA_963859935.3. Classification (NCBI taxonomy): domain Eukaryota; kingdom Viridiplantae; phylum Streptophyta; class Magnoliopsida; order Fabales; family Fabaceae; genus Lathyrus; species Lathyrus sativus. The sequence continues at coordinate 139,986,337 of OZ012741.1, read as the reverse complement.
TCCCTATTCCGTCAACACAGAAAAATCCCATCAACATAGGCATTAGTTGTCCTCATCAGGACCCCATATTCCGTCAGCACGGAGAAGTAATTCGTCAACACGAAGAAATCCTATCATCATAGGCCTAAATTGTCCTCATCAGGACTCCATCTTCCGTCAACACGGAGAAATAATTCGTCAACACGAATAAATCCTATCAACATAGCTGGGGATATTCTGAAAACCAATGACCGACACCTGTTCTGACAACAAGCGACCACTTCTGAAATTTTGATTTATGGAACCCTGAAATGCTACTGCAGCAACAAACTTGACAAAACAGTTCGTTGATCGGACACGAGGAAACCTCAACCAGTAACTCTGTGGGGATGATAATAAACTGAATCACATCATCCTATGTCTCACGTCAAGACTTTGATTGTCTGAAAAGACCTCTGAGCTTCAGAACTCCATGCTCCTGTTGAGAAACACACCTGAAAGCAAAAGGTTAACCAACCTGGCTTATGTTTCAACATGCATATGTTTGACAATAGCGCAATGCTCCATACAGCATGGAAATGCTACGCGTTTTCTAGATGGATGCAAACATGATAATGCATGCAAATGCAAATGCAAGTTCAGGCTGTTGGGGAAAAGCTCTGATAAGCTTGCTTCATCACGGATGTTGAGGACAAATACCACCCTGCTGGGGAAGGAACAGTTGCCACCAAGTATTCCAGCAAAATAAATGCTAGGACATACAACGAACTCTGCCGGGGAGAGCTTTAAACCTTCGATTTCCACTGGGAGGAAAGAATAACACTTGCTGGGGAGAGAAAACTCCGTTGGGGAAGAAACAGCTCTCTCGGGGAATATTAACCGACTCCGCTGGGGAGAATAGCTGTCTGAACACAGTTTACAACTCTCTGAAAGCTAAACGACTCCGCTGAGGATAAGGAGTCCTTTTGGAGAACCACCAATGTCTGAATACAGCTTACGTATTTTGGAGTTATCAAATTCTGCTGAGGGTAAACGACCCTGCTGGGAAGAGTAAACCATCTGGCTACAGTTTACATACTCGGGACTGAGGGTAGACATCCTGCGGTGAGCATTAATCTTGACCTTCTGGAGAACATCTTTTGGGATAGCTGCGACTAGCTGGGGGAAATTGACCTTCCTTCAGTAAAGAACATTGTCATCTCAGCTTCGGGAAATGAAGTGCGACCTGCGTGGGGATTCATCTCGCATAAGTATCAAGTCTTTTTGTCACGAGCCTCTGGTCAGGACTGCAATCTTCTGATCGTCCACTTCATATGGGCAAGAAACCTGCAATACCACAAACGAGACAAGACAAGTCTATACAACCAAATCTATTCAAGTTAGCGTTAGTGACATCATTTTCAGTCAATTCGAAGTTTTAGCAATTATTGGCAAGGGCCAGCAACGTTATGCACTTGCTAGTTTTATTAAAACATTGGCATTTTTCGCATACAAAACAGTAAAGAACAAGTATCAAATACTGAATAACATGTTTTATTGATTGGGCCCCTGAATGGGCAGAGTTTTGTACATTGGATGTAACTCCTGAAAAGAGGAAGTTACGCACAACAATACAAGTATGCACAGGAAGCATAAATACAGTGACAAATCAAATTTGCACATATGTCGGCAACGTGATGCAGACAAACATCATGAGTTGATCCTCCTATGACTCGCCTGACTCTAGCGCTTTCCCGGTATCCAAACTTCTGCAGAGATTGTATCTGATAAACGAATCCCCAAAGTACTCTCCCAACCACCAAGCAATGCAGCATCAAATTAGGACCGCAGTCATTTGCTTTTTTAAATCCCTATCTTTTGCGTGAACCGCCCTTTGCGGGTTTTCAGTTCACCGGGATACCCTTTTGTGCCGAAGCCGCCCAGTGTAGGTTTTCAACTTCGCGGGTGTACATCTTTTCAATTTTATCCCTAATTTTTGCCCGAACCTTTTATTCTGTTTTGGGTTCGCCAGGATGCCCCATTTTTGCCTGGACTCTCTTTTTTTTGTCCAGCGGGTCAATTTCAAGCAAAGTATTTTTTAACTGAGTCCGAATTCACAGGCGACGTAAAGTCTTCACCGTCCATGGTGGACAACAACAATGCTCCTCCTGAAAAGACTTTCCTGACAATGTATGGCCCTTCGTAGTTAGGGGTCCACTTGCCCCTGTGATCTTCCTGTGGCGGGAGAATCCTTTTCAACACAAGGTCGCCCGTCTGAAAGCTCCGAGGATGTATCTTCTTATCATATGCTTTCTTCATTCGGCTTTGGTACAACCGACCGTATGCTAGAGAAGCTAGCCTCTTTTCATCCATTAAACTCAGCTGGTTCAACCTGTCTTTCACCCATTCTGCCTCGTCAAGTTGGACATCTCGTAATACCCTCAGGGAAGGAATCTCAACTTCCAGCGGTAACACTGCTTCCATTCCGTATACCAACGAGAACGGGGTTGCCCCGGTTGATGTGCGCACCGTCGTACGATAACCGTGAAAAGCGAAAGGTAGCATCTCATGCCAGTCCTTATAGGTCACCACCATCTTCTGAACAATCTTCTTTATGTTCTTATTGGTCGCTTCGACAGCGCCATTCATCTTGGGTTAGTAAGGAGAAGAGTTGTGATGTTCGATCTTAAAACTCTGACACAGCTCCTTCATCATCTTGTTATTTAGGTTTGAACCGTTATCGGTAATAATCCGCTCAGGGATTCCATATCTGCAAATGATATCTCGTTTGATAAACCTGGCTACCACCTGCTTGGTCACATTAGCATATGATGTCGCTTCCACCCATTTGGTAAAATAATCAATTGCTACCAAAATGAACCGGTGTCCGTTAGATGCCGTCGGCTCAATCTTTCCAATCATATCAATTCCCCACATCGAGAATGGCCACGGTGACGACATCACGTTCAGAGGACTCGGAGGCACATGGATCTTATCCGCATAGATCTGGCACTTATGACACCTTTTCGCAAACTTGAAACAGTCAGTTTCCATAGTTAGCCAGTAATAACCTGCCCGCAACAGCTCTCTCGTCATAGCATGCCCACCAGCATGTGTACCAAATGTACCCTCATGTATCTCCTCCATGAGCAACTTCGCCTCTTTCTCATCTACACAGCGTAGTAACACCAAGTCATGATTCCTTTTGTATAGGACACCGTCCGGATTCAGATAGAAATTACGAGCCAATCTCCTGAGAGTCTTCTGATCGCGACTGGATGCCCCAGCCGGATACTCCTTGTTCTTCAAGAAATTCTAGATGTCAAAATACCAGGGTTTATCATCGGAAGCTTCGTCAATGGCAAATACGAAGGCGGGTCTGTCAAGCCGAGAGATAACAATTCTGGGAGCCTCATTCCATAAGTTGACTTTATACATGGAAGACAATGTGGCCAGGGCGTCAGCCATCTGATTTTCTGCTCGCGGCACATGATGCAATTCAACCTTGTCAAAGAAAGGCAGCAATCTCCTTGCATAGTTCATGAACGGTATCAAATTGGGCTGACGTGTCTCCCATTCTCCTTTTATTTGATTCACCACTAGAGCGGAGTCTTCGTATACATCCAGATTTTTGATTCGCAAATCAATGGCTTCTTCAAGCCCCATGATGCAAGCTTCATATTCGGCTTCATTATTGGTAACCGGAAAGGTCAATCGAGCAGTAAATGGGATGTGCGGCCCATGTGGAGTAGTGATGATTTCCCCTATTCCGCTACCGTAGGAATTCACAGCTCCGTCAAATATCAACTGCCACTTGGAATTCGTCTTTGGCCCTTCATTTGGCAACGGTTCTTCCCAATCTTTCATCTTCAGGTACATGATATCCTCGTCAGGAAAATCAAACCTCATCGATTGGTAATCCTTAATAGGCTGCTCAGCCAGATACTCTGATAACACGCTCCCTTTTATAGCCTTCTGTGAAACATACTGGATGTCATATTCGGTCAAAACCATCTGCCAACGGGCAATTCTCCCAGATAGTGCCTGCTTTTCAAATACGTATTTGATAGGATCCATCTTCGAGATGAGCATGGTTGTATGATTCAGAATGTACTGCCTCAAACGCTTGGCGGCCCAAGCTAACGCACAACAAGTTTTTTCGAGCATTGAGTATCGAGATTCACAGTCAGTAAACTTCTTACTCAGGTAGTATATCGCATGCTCTTTACGCCCTGTCTCGTCATGTTGACTGAGAACACAACCCATACTCCCCTCAAGAACCGTCAAATACATAATCAAGAGTCTCCCTGCCACCGGAGGTATCAAAATAGGAGGCTCCTGCAAATACTGTTTTATTTTATCAAACGCCTTTTGACAATTTTCATTCCATGTTACAGCCTGGTCTTTTTTCAACAGCTTGAATAACGAATCACACGTAGCTGTTAGGTGAGATATGAACCGAGCGATGTAGTTCAACCTCCCTAAAAACCCACACACCTCTTTTTCTGTTTTAGGCGTCGGCATTTCCTGTATTGCTTTTATTTTCGCAGGATCAACCTCTATTCCTTTTTCACTCACGATAAACCCCAGCAGTTTACCCGATCTCACCTCGAAGGTGCATTTGTTAGGGTTCAGTCTCAACCTGAACTTCCTAAGCCTCTTGAATAATTTCAGCAGATTCACCAAATGTTCTTCCTCCGTCTGGGATTTGGCAATCATATCATCAACATAAACCTCGATCTCTTTATGCATCATGTCATGAAAGAGAGTCGTCATTGCACGCTGATACGTTGCCCCAGCATTCTTCAATCCGAAGGGCATCACTTTATAACAAATTGTTCCCCAGGGAGTAATGAAGGTAGTCTTCTCCATGTCTTCTGGCGCCATTTTAATCTGATTGTAGCCCGAGAAGCCATCCATGAAAGAGAATACGGAGAATTGAGCGGTGTTATCAACCAGCACATCGATGTGAGGAAGTGGAAAATCATCTTTCGGGCTCGCTCTGTTTAGATCACGGTAATCTACGCACATTCTCACTTTACCATCCTTCTTTGGCACTGGCACAATATTAGCGACCCATGAGGGATATTTGTAACAGCTAGGAAACCAGCATCCCACTGCTTTTGAACCTCCTCCTTAATCTTCATAGTCATGTCCGGTCTAGTTCTTCGGAGCTTCTACTTAACCGGCGGGCATTCTTTTAGCGGCAGACGGTGCACAACCATATCCGTATCCAGCCCAGGCATATCCTTTTACGACCAAGCAAAAATATCGCTGTACTTTTTGAGCATTTCAACCAATCTTCGCTTGACATCGCTCTGCAGCGCAGCCCCTATATGGATGTTCCTTTCAACCCCTTCCGACCTCAGATTGACGATCTCAATGACTTCCTCATGAGGCAGAATGATTCGTTCTTCTTGTTTTACCAACCAAGACAACTCTTCTGGAATGTCGCCATCTTCAACAATCTCTTCTTCGGTCTGAAATACCGGGTGCTCAAAGTCGAAGTGATTCATAGGCGGTTCATAGATGTCATCTGAAATAGTAATCCTGCAAAGGAAATGGTTAAATGCTTCAAAACACATACAAAGCGAATAACCACGTTGCCATTTTATTGTAAAAAAATAAAAACAGGAAAAACAGAGATCACAATATTTGTACATGAAAGTTGCCTTTTATTTAACGATTAAACAGTGCAATGTACATAACAGAACGACCCTAAGCAAAATCACGATGCCCTGGGTAGGACACCGGATTGTTCAACAATTAAGAAAACAAAGTATTACTGTTTAGTTGTCACATGAACAGTCTCCTGAATAGACCAATTGCAAAGCCCTTGTCCTGGCACGCTCGACTGAATCCAGGCGTCCATGTCGCAGTCGCTGTCTCCTTCTTTGAAATCTGAAACAGCGTTGACGGCCTCGTGATATACCCCACTAGCCGTAATTGTTATTGGTCCTTTGAAACGGGGTGCCCCTACAGTAGGCGTTGATGATGACGGTTGATATCCCAGCCCAAATCTGTCCATTTTCACGGGAATATCCAGAACCTTGCCCCAGCCCTTGGTCTCACCAGTCTTCACTAGAGCCTGAGCCTCTTTGTATGATGATACGGCCACCTCTGATGCTTTACTCGGCCCTGGAACTTTGTCTTTGATGCGCAACCCTTCAAAGGCTTGACAGGGTGTTTCATGGATCTCGCCGTCGACTTCCACGTACTTGAATGACGTCAAATGGCTGACCAATATATCCTCCTCTCCACAAACTGTAACCACATTGTCCCCTACCATGTACTTCAGCTTTTGGTGTAAGGTAGATGTGACTGCCCCAGCACCATGGATCCATGGTTGTCCCAGAAGACAGCTATATGCTGGCTGGATGTCCATAATGTAGAATTCGGTTTCAAAAACCTTCGGCCCCACCTGCAGAGGCAAAGTTATGGATCCAAAGACTGACCTCCGTGTACCATCAAATGCCATGACCACCAAGTCACTAGGCGTACAAATGATCCCCCTAATGTCTAACTTCATCATTGCTTTCTTTGGCAGCACATTCAAGGAAGACCCGGTATCTACCAGCACATGGGACATGACTGTGCCCCTGGATTCAACTGAGACATGCAACGCCATATTATGCTATCTTCCCCTCGGGGTCAAATCAAAATCCGTAAATCCCAAGCTATGGCCTGTATTCACGTGTGCCATCACCCCCTCCAACTGATTCACAGAAACATCTTGGGGTACAAACGACGTGTCCAGAATTTTCAATAACGCATTCCTATGGGCTTCGGAACATAATAACAGCGACAATATGGATATCTTCGACGGCGTCTGTTGAAGGTGCTCAACAATTTTATAGTCACTCTTACGGATAAGACGCATAAACTCTTCTACATCTTTCAGGGACGTTTCTTTTCCATTCCTCTGCACAGGAACATCCTTATTCACTTTACCTTTACCTTTTGCCAATCGTTCAACCTCTACCTCAGGCGATATAAAAATTCTCCCGCTCCTCGTCATTCCTCCAGTTCCGACGACATTGTCCACAACCCCAGCTGGTTGTTTACTGATATCAAGTTTCTCCCCATCACAATATGCTTCCAGCCCATAAGTCCATGGTACTGCCTTAGTGCTCTCATAAGGGATTGGCCCTGCCTTCGTAATAGTGATTGTCGGCCGCCTGGATGGCGCCGTTATAGTTATCGTTTTTCGGGGAATTGTCACCGTAGCAACATCACTTTGCTCATCAGCTAATACTTCTGCAGGTTTCTCAACTGCCGTTTTGTCGAATTGCAACGTGCCTTCATCTATCAAGGTCTGAATACCCTTCTTTAATTCAGCACAACCCCCAGCCTGGGTCCAACATTCTAGACAAAACTCACCGCAGCCCGGATACACACCTCCTTTCAATAACCTGCTCTTTACTTCACACAACGACGTTTTCAGTTCATCAACATCCATAACCAGATTCAAACCCTCCTCTGTTAAAATAGCATTTGCCCCATGGTTGGGCATTGGCTGCTGTACTATATTCGGACCTGCTCGTCCAAAATTTATGGCCTTGCTATCTAGTAGATCTTGAACCTTATGATTAAATGCATGACAGGCCTCTATGTCATGCCCGGGTGCCCCAGAATGGAAATCACAGTGCTTGTTAACATCATACCCATAAGGAAGGGTTGGTCCCGTGGGCGGTGCCAAGGTCCTTTTTTCAACTAAATTCAGCCCCAACAGTGTTTAAAAGAGTTCCGCGTACGTGGAAAGAGGCGCTTCAAACACTCGTTTCAGCTTTGCATTCGGAAATCTTCTTTGGCCAGCATTCTGCCCCTGCTGCTGCTGTGGCTGCTGCTGTTGTTGCGGTGGTTGTTGTTGTTGTCTCTGGTGAGGAATCGGAATCGTGACACTCGCTATCTGCTGCGGCTGATTATACTGGTGTCTTCCTCGGCCTCTGCCCCGGCCACCAAACACTGCACTAGAATCACCCTGACGACGACCCCCAAATGCTTTTCTATTACCGCCTGACGAAGTAGACTCCCCAGCTTGGAATCTTCCCACCTTAATACCATTCTCAATCATTTCACCCATCAAGATCATATCAGAGAAACTGCCCAACGCAACAGGAAACAACTTCTCGTAGAATATCCCCGTGAATGTTCCAATGAACATATCATTCATTTCCTTCTCCACTAGAGGAGGATGCACTCTTGCCGCCATGTCGCGCCACCTTTGCGCATATTCTTTGAAACTCTCCCTAGTTTTCTGTGACAAGCCTTGCAGGTAGACCCTGTTCGGTGCCAGGTCACTATTATACTTGTAATGAGTCACAAATGCTTCAGCCAGTTGCTTCCATGTCTTGATATGAGTGGGCTCCAGCCCCATATACCACTCAAGCGACGGTCCGGATAAGCTGTCTTGAAAGAAATGCATCAGCATTCTTTCGTCATTCGAGTAAGCGGACATCCGTCTATAATAGGAGCGAACATGCACCTTCGGACAAGTATCTCCCTTATATTTGTCAAATGTAGGAGCTTTAAACTTCAGCGGTACCCTTAGGCCAGGCACCAAACCCATAGTGGTCATATCTAAACCAGAAGCACTCTGATTCACTACACCCTTCATTTGTTCCTCAACCATCTTGATCCTCTGAACAGGATCCACAGGTTCATCCATACCCCTACCAGAGAAGGCATCTTCTTGTTGGTCTTCCATCCAATTAACATTCTCATTTCCGTACCCATCATACCCATTGTTATGACCAAGTCTAGTCTGATTCATCCCAGGCCCCCGTCCCCTGTTACCATACCCTTGAGCGACCCCGGCAGGTCCAAAAGACATCATTCCAGCACCATTTCCGTTACCGAATCCACCATAGGCCTGATTAGCATTACCAAATCCATCATGTCCGAAACCCTGAGCGTTGAAACCAAACTTCCCATCCTGGTTAACGTAATCAAACCCCTGGTCGTTATAGCCAAATCCGTTGTTACCAAAGCCATTACCTCCATTGTTATCACCGCCCAGATTGGCGTCTCCGAATCCAACGTTGTTAATGACAGTCTCATTACCAATTCCGGTATTACCATTCCCGGCGCCAGCGCCATTGTTCACATTCACAACAGGTATATTCACCACAGGTGGAGCTACTAGTGTAGGAGTACCATCCCCATGAATGGTGTCAACACGTACAGAGTTGTGGTCTTCGTTTCCATTCCCGACATTTCTCGTCAGTAATGGCTGCACCAAAGTTTGCAAGTTTTCCTGCCCTTTCACAATTGTCTCCATCGTCTGCATGAACAGTGTCAGCTTCTCACGCATTTCCTGCATCTCGCTTTGTATCTGGTCCATAACTCTTTTGCAGTTGGTACGAGTAGAGTATCGGTGCGGGCGTTGACTTTCAATCCTAGAAGAACCTGGATAGATGCAGGAAATGAGATATAATTCAATAATTACTTGGTGAATGCAATATGAATGCAAATGCAATTATGTAAATATGCTACAGGTTACATTCCCCCGATTCTAGTTCCGGAGAGAAAGCCATTACGGCAATGGAGTCCCTATCCAGCAAGCAATAAACCAGAAAATCCTCATATATAACAAATGCCAAGAGGCTGAGTACAAGAGTTCAACTGAATACAATCGAAGAGACCTCGGCCAACAAGTCTGGTGATGGCCCAAATATAAGTACAAATAACAAGGGTAAGGCAAAGATACATCAGGCCAAATGGCGTGCTCGGACGTCCTCCAATATCCTCATCGTCTCCGAGTGCCCTAGTCGGGAGATCAACTCCTGAATCAGTAAAGCATGCCGCTCGGTAGTGGATCTCAGCTTCGCGGCGTTGTCCCGAGAAGCTCCTTTGCTCAAACTCTCGTCAGATCTGTACCTCTTGGAACCGACCTTCTCCTCGTAACCTCTCGACTTCTCGTCACTGTCACTTACTCTGAGATCAGCAGTACTCCTAAGGGATGTCACTTCAGCGATCTTTGCTTCCTGGGCTTTAACTTGTGCCTCCAGCGTGGCAATCTGCATTTTCAGTTCGTCTTCGCGCTCTTTCCGCTTGGTAAGCGTGGTATTCCACAAAGCTTCCCACTTGCTGATACGAGCATAAGCTTTGCTTAGAAGTTCTTTCTTGGAAGTAAGCACCTTGCTAACACCGTTCAAGGTTATCCCCACTTTTTCTTTCTTGTTGGTTGCTTCTGTCAGCTCTGATCCCAACCTGTTAATCAATTTGGTTTGTTCCTTCATAGTGAAGGTGGCTTCCTTCTTCTCTCGTCGTAACTAGAAGATCTCCTTCTCTAACTCCTCGTTAGCTTTCTTCAATTCCTCATTTGCAGCCAACAAATTGTTATATTTCTCACTCTCTTCTGCAGGAGGTACCTCAATCAATGGAAGATACAGGGGTTCCACAGCAGGATAAGGCATCAAAGAAGTACTAGCTCTCTCACGGACCCATGCCACATAAGGATCATAAGCTCTGCTGTTGCTCTTACCGAGCAAAGCTTTCCCCCTCCTATGGATGCTAGCCCATGCATGCCTTAATTTGGTCAAAACAATCTCGTCTAATGAGCCCGTGAGATACATAGATTCCTGTATCTCCTTCTCAATAGGGGCGGCCTTCAAAGCGTAACCGAACTGTCGTACCAACAGTGAAGGATTATAGTTGATACAGCCTTTCCGTCCAATCAGGGGAACATTCGGAAAGCCACTGCAACTATATATCATGTCAGTACCAAGCATACCCCGATGAAACCAAATGATATTCTCAGCAGATAGCCCCATCAACCGGGAAGGCCAATCCAAAGTATCAACAGTATCAACAAACGGCCCAGTCTTCGGAAGGTGCCTCTGGAACCACCTGTACAAGAGAGGAAGACAGCAGGAAACATTCTTGCCACGACGTTTCTCATTCTTGTAGTGAATAGAATGATAAACAACGCCCAAGAGAGTAGGAATGGGATTCTTCGAGGCGAGAATCAAGAAGGCATCCGAGTCGACAAAATCTGGCACATTAGGAAACAAGACAATCCTGTAGATGCAGACAGCCAGAATAGCACTAAAGGCAACCCAACACCCATTCTTCGCACACTGTGTAGCCTTCTCAACTAGGACAGACAAGTGAAAACCATAAGCTTCATTCAGCTTGACCAAGCCTCCTAGAAACTCAGAAGCGTCCAAACTGACAATCTCTGTGAGTGTAGCTAACTCAGGCTCAGTATCAACGTGTACAAAGGGCATCTGATCTAGCACGGGAATACCCAACATAACATAATACTCCTCCAAAGTGGGTGCCAGAATGTAGTCTGGAAATAAGAAACATCTCAGCTGCGGCTCATAAAACTGCATCAAAGTATACACCCCAGTAGTCTCGAAAGCTGAAGGTGTGTACAACAAGCTAAGCAGTCTCCCATAGGATACTCTGAACCCAGCCCTCACACTCTCATCTGCCAAAGCAACTAAACCCAATAATGAACTGATGTCTGGTGAATGCAACCTGTAAGCAACCGTCTTCTTCAGGGACTCCATGCCTGGCTAGAAGATATCCTAGAATCAGAGGGGAATGATCACCTGCAACATAAATACATGTTAATGAAATGCAATCATGAAAATGCACATGCATATGCAAACAATGGACCAAGTGCAATGCTGATAGACTGGGTTGCTCTGTACTGAAGCCTGAGAACCATCCAACCTTCATCTCAAACCAAACCAACCACTCAAAAGAACCCTGTAACCACATCTTACTGATAGAGATAAACCAGGTATTCTGAGGTCAAAGGTTTCCTGCAAACAGACCCTCCTACCCCTCACAGGTGTGTACTTAACTCGCAGATGAGGTACGACATCCTATGCGGGTTCAACGTCACAGACTTTCAAGAGCGATGTTACGATACCCAGAAGGTGTGGCATCATCATCCCTTGAAGCGGCCTCACTTAGTTGAATCCCAATTGATAGGTTCCCAGAGTCGACAATCCTCGGGTCAGACAACTTGTCGAGCCCTAAGGGCCAGGCAAGAAGCATCAAAGAGAATCTCGTCCGAGTGAGATTTCGCGGCTAGCTCGTGCGATCTAAGCAAGCAGGCTAACCACTACTCTCTCTCTAAATCTATATGTGTACTCAAGCCTGGGTTTGGCTTATCTCTCAACAGATTACCCCCTACCCACAGCAGCAATGATAATATAAGGCTGGTAATAACATTGCGGAAAGTAAAGACAGAATAGTAAATCCATATAACACCCCTGACGGGAAAACAAGCGCTAGGATTGACTCGCGTAGGGAACCGTTGGAGTCCCCAGCAGAGTCGCCAGCTGTCGCTACTGCGAAAATCGGCGCCGGCTGAACAGAAGAGTCGCCACCGTGCGTTATTTATCCCAAAGGAGGGAAAGGAAACGCTCGAAGTAAACCTACCGTAAAGACGGGAAAGGAATGGTCATCGCAACCAAATCCTGGATTTGGGAGTCGGTTACGCAAGGGGAAGGTATTAGCACCGCTCACGTCCGTCGTACTCGACGGGATCCACGCTTGTTTTCTGGTACGGATTGTTATTCTATCTATTCTACAGGTCTGGGGTTAAAAGAAAATAAAATGACTCGGCAAAGTATCGCACTTTATGCCTACGTATTCCCGTCTGGAACGAGAAATCAGAGTCAACGTAGTTCGCCTACCTACGGGAAAGGAGGGGAAGGTTGCTCGCTAGGATATCGCATCCTATGCCTACGTACTTTCATACAGCATGAAAGATCAGAGCAAACGTAGTTCGGGCCACGTACGACACAAGTTTGTCTTGATTGTTTTTTATCCTTCTGAAAAAGGTTTGATCCTGATTACGGGTCCAAGCGGACAAAAATGACACTTTGATATTTGTTTTGAATCCTTTACGGAAGAAGTATTTTTTTAGTGTGTTTGCAATCTCTGACGCACTAGAGACTATGATTTGAGAGTGACTACGTTGTATGTCACCCTAAGGGTAACACACTAAGCAATCAGATTACTGAAGAGTGACCCTCCAGCAACCTTTTCTCAAATAGCTTAAGGCTCGTAACGTACGACATCGATTAACCTTATTAATGTGTTTTTGACTTGTTCTGAAATAAGAAGAGAAAGAAGCTCTAAAAAACCTATGGTTGAAAAGGGAATCAAAACTACCCTAATGTTGTCATGCATGGATGAAAGCCTAATGTCTGTCATATTTCTCTCTTGCGCAGAGAGAAACAGAGATCCTAGGGGATAAACGGCAAAAAAATAGATACATACAGTAAAGCAGTAAAATGCATGAAATGCAGCAAGAAACAATAGGCAAAGTGAACAGCTTCACTTTAAACCTAAGGGGAAGATTAACAAGCAATACAACAAAGAAAATAAAACCCTAAAACCTGCTCTGACAGCTCAACAGCTCCTACAACAGCAGTCCAAACAGCACCAGCTCTGGCAGCTACAGTTGATACGCAGCAAAAGGTTAACAACTACCACTTGGGGCAAGATCATATCTTCTCCTTCCAATGATATACAAGCTCCAGCTAAGCTCCTATCTTCCAATAATCTTCAGCTTCAACAAGCATTGAGTTCCAACCAGCAAAACCTTAGCCTTCAATAGATATCCAACTTTGACAGGTACCAGCTTCCTCTTCTAAAATCATCAACGAACTTCATCCTCAATAGGCTTTTAACTTCAATGCAGACCTTCCCAAGAGAGAATCAAGTAATAGAGTAAGTTGGGATGTTAAGATGCTTAATGATAACCCAGGGAAATCATCAAGATCTTAACACATCTAGTGAAAGTTATCCTTAAGATTCTACCCAATCAAAGCAGGCTCTAGATCCCTCCTAAGGATAGATGGAACCCTTTGTGGGGACCTTGTGTCATAGGATGGAAGAGAGGCACAAGAAGCTCTCTATGTTTGACAGAAGAGATTTTGTCTATTCTAAGCTCTTCCTATTTTCTCCTATTATTTCCTATGTCTTCAATCAGCATCTTCAATCCAAGCAATCTCCATGCATCAACCTTGATCTTTGTATTCAATCTTCTCCACTGATTCTTCATGCTTCCACAAGCCCAAACCAAGCCCACACCCCAAAATAAAAGCCTAGAAACCCAAACAGACAAACATAAACCCCAAGTGCGAACACCAAACAAACACTCTATTTGCAAAATATACTAAAAATAGTAAAATAGTATTTAAAATTCTAAGATTAATTCTAAGGGGATTTCTATATCTACCCTACATACCCTATATGTCCCATAACCTAATTCATGCTAAAAACCCCAAAGTAAAATGTTAGAATGCACCTATGTTGAGTTTGAACCCTAAAACTATCACCCTAATGTTTTCTAATCAAAGATAATCAAGATTAATCCATAAAAATGTGGAATAAATCCAGGGGGAACTTAATGTTCTAATCTAACTATCACAAAAAGAATGGAATCAAAATATGAATTTAAATTACCAAACAAAATTCACCAAGTGATATGTACAAACAAAATGAAAATAAAATGCAATTAAATGTAAAAATCACCAAAAATAGAAAAACGCTTAAAATAATATTTTGGTTTTTCCACAATTTTCTTCAGACAATTATTAAAATGAGGGAAAAAATCCCATGTCAAAATGATGATTTATGGATTTTTTATGAATTTTCTTGTAACCATATGCAAAAATAAAATTCAATTAATATTGAAAAAACAGGGGGGTGCTAGAAGCAGCTATTTACAATTCAGAACCATGTTGGGCCCACGAGGGGGGTGCAGAAAGCAGTACGCTGGGCCCAGCCTTATTCAGAAAAAAACACCCAAAAAACAAACGGGGGAGGGGTGCAGATAGCGAACAATTCGCTTGCAATTCTCGTTTGGGCCCTCAATGGGGGGTGCTGGTAGCAAGCTGGGTCTAAGGCCCAAACCAATTCAAACTAGGGGGAGGGGGTGCTAATGGAAACATGGGATTATGATTCAGCAACTGGTGATTGGGCCTAATGCCCGAGCCCAGTTCAATACACTTCAGAGCAGCCACAACCCTAAAACTCCTCTAATTCCATTCTAAAGCGTTACTATTCATCGTCCTCCTCTGAAACCCTAGGCGCCGCTACCTCTGAATCTCCCTCTCCAAAACTCTCTCCATCTCTCAATCTCTCAATCATCCAAACACAATCAATCTTAACCTAATTCTAATCAAACACTCAAATATGCTTCCACGATCGAAACCCTAAACAACGAAATCAAACACCAACGTACCTGAGTATCTTTTTGGAAGAAGATTTTGGAGCTTCGACGAGGAGGTCTTGAAGCTTTCTGGACACTACGTGGAGCACGATGAAGATGCTTGAGATTCTATGAGGAAATCAGGAGATCTTCAACGAGCTGATGAAGAACTCTCAATGCTGGAAACGTGTTGAAGGTCTATGAAGAACGGAGAAATTTCTGGAAAAACGTATGAATGACGTTGAAGGATTTGCCAGAATCTGGGGAATGTAGGAAGATCTATGAAGATCCTTGAAGATCTTCTGGGAAAGGATGAACAACGATGAAGGATCTATGAAGATCCTTGAAGATCTTCTGGGAAAGGACGAACAACGATGAAGGATCTATGAAGATCCTTGAAGATCTTCTGGAATTTGATGAATATAATGAAGGATGTTCTTGAGCGTTTGCAGTTTTCTGGAGAAAATCTCAGATGAACAAGCCAATGGATGAACAATGATGATAGGAAAATCTGGAAACCACCGTTGAAGATTTGACGAAGGGATGAAGCTTCCGGTGAGAAAATTGATGGAGGAGATAGGAATCTGGACGGATTTCTGGCGATTTGGCAATTCCGGCGGCAGTTGGCAGTTACCGCCGAGAGGTTACGGCGGAGGAAGGTGTCTCCGGTGGTGGTTGTATGGCCGGCGGCGGGAGACTAGGGGGTAGGACGCGTGGCAACAGAGAGGGTGAGAGAGAGTAACACGTGGAAGGGCCAGAGTGAGTGGAGTCTGTGAGGTGGAAGCAAATCAGGTGCACGCGTGGCAGGGCTTTTTATATGACAAGTGTCATCGCTGGATCTGGACTTGGGCTTTGATCAATGGATAAATGGCCCAATTGCTAAACTCTGATTAGCTGATTAACATGATTAATTGAAAATATTAATGACCTAATTAACTAAACTAAATGAAAATTAAACCTAATTAAGCCTAAACGAAAATTCAAAATAAAACCTGATTAAGACCTCTAATAAACCCCAATTAACCTATAAAACGAAAATTAAAAAATAACTCCTAATTAATCAAAAAATCTAAAAACTATTATTTAATATCTAAAAAATCCTAATTAATTCTGAAAAAAAGCAAATAAAATCTAAAAAAAAAAATCTAAACATTTTAATCCTTTTCTTTTTAAGATCTAAACTATTAACATTTTAAAAACAAATAAGATCTAATCTAAAAAACAATTAATCCCTATAAAAAAAACAATTAAATCTAATAAATCTCTAAAAAAAACAATACTATCTATTTAAAAGAAAAAATAACATCTATTTATCTATTCTTAAAAAATCTATTAAAAGGAAATAATATCTAAAAAAATCTAAAATCTAATAAATCTATCAAAAAAAAAAGAAAATTTATTTAAAACTCCAAAAAAAAATATTAAAAAAACTATTAAATCCAGAAAAATTCATTTAAATGCTTTAAAAATCCAGAAAAATACAAGAAAAATCCTAAAAATGCCAGGAAGCCGATTAAATCGAATAAAACCCAATTGCGCAACCGTAGCGAAACCCGGGCACCGAGATGGCCTGAAAACACAGGGAACGAGCACCAATTCTCAACAGACTTTTATCCTGACCGGCCGGTACTGCCTGAAACGCCAGAGGCTACAATCCCGATAAAAATCAATCTTGATTGAGGAAAATGCCATGTATGCAGTATGCGAATACGAATGCAAAATGTGTTGAAACATAAACCAGATATGGGAACCGGTTGGTCAAATTTTAGGGTGCAACACCGCTACTGGATGAAGGTCCTGAGATAGACTCCCAATGGAAGATGATCTTTGATGGTGCTGTTAACTCCTATGGCAGTGGAATTGGGGCAATCATTACCACTCCCCATGGTTTACACATACCATTTACTGCTAGGTTAACATTTCCCTGCACCAATAACGAAGCTGAATATGAGGCATGTATCATAGGCATTGAAGAAGCGATTGATTTAAGAATCAAGAACCTTGATATCTATGGTGATTCAGCTTTGGTGGTAAATCAGATCAAGGGAGAATGGGAGACTCGTCAGCCTAACTTGATTCCCTACATGAACTATGCAAGGAGGTTGCTACCTTTCTTCGACAGGGTAGAGTTTCATCATGTGCCAAGAGCGGAGAATCAAATGGCGGATGTCTTGGCTACCTTATCCTCGATGTATAAGGTGAATTATTGGAACCACGCTTCGAGAATTGTAATCTCCCGCCTGGATAGGCCAGCGTTCGTATTTGCAATAGAGGAAGCTTCAGATGGGAAGCCATGATATTATGATATCCGAAACTTTCTTAAGAATCAGGAGTATCCACCTGGGGCATCGAGCCGGGATAAGAAGACCTTGAGAAGACTGTCCGGAAACTTCAATCTGAACAAGGATGATGTACTCCACTGAAGAAACATTGATCTGGTTCTGTTGAGATGCATGGACGAAAAAGAAGCAGGGTTGCTTATGGAAAAGGTCCACGAGGATGCTTTTGGAACGCATGCAGGCGGACATGCAATGTCTCGAAAACTGTTGAGGGCAGGCAACTATTGGTTGACTATGGAGTCTGATTGTTTCAAATACGCCAAGAAATGCCATAAATGCCAAATTTATGCTGATAAGATGCATGTGCCGCCGAATCCTTTGAATGTCACGGAGTCTCCCTGGCCCTTTTCCATGTGAGGCATTGATATGATTGGTAAAATTGAACCAACCACATCCAACAGACACTGCTTCATCTTAGTGACAATTGACTATTTCGCTAAGTGGGTTGAAGCAGCTTCTTTGCCAACGTCACCAGACAAGTCATGGCTAGATTCATTAAGAAGGATATCATCTATTGTTACGGAGTGCCCGAAAGAATCATTACTAATAATGGTTCAAATTTGAATAACAAGATGACGAAGGAACTGTGCCAGAGTTTCAAAATTGAGCATCACAACTCTTCTCCCTATCGTCCAAAGATGAATGGTGTTGTCGAGGCCGCCAATAAGAACAGAAAGAAAATTGTGCAGAAGATGGTTGTGACCTATTAAGATTGGCACAAGATGTTAGCCTTTGCATTACACGGATATCGTACCTCGGTACGTACTTCAACCGGGGAAACTCCTTTCTCGCTAGTGTATGATATGGAAGTTGTCCTGCCATTGGAAGTCGAGATTCCTTCTTTAAGAGTTTTGGTTGACGTCTAGCTTGATGAGGCAGAATGGGTGAGGAACATATTGAATCAACTCAGCTTGATGAACGAGGAGAGGTTGGCATCCATTGCATATGGTCTTTTGTATCAAAGCATGATGAAGAAAGCTTTTGATCAGAAAGTGCGCCCTCGAAGCTTTCAGGCAGGTGACTTAGTGTTGAAGTGGATTCTCCCTCCACAGACAAATCACAGGGGCAAATGGGCTCCCAACTAAGAAGGTTAATACGACATAAAGAAGGTCTTCTCAGGAGGAGCCCTGCTAATTTCAACCATGGATGGAAAATATTTCACATCCCTTGTGAACGCAGACGCAGTTAAAAAATACTTTGCTTAAAATAGACCTGTTGGAAAAAAAAAAGAAAATCCAGACAAAAATGGGGCATCCCGGCGAACCATAAAAAGAATGGGTTCAGGAAAAAATTAGGGATAAAGAGAAAAAGAATGTAAACCCGCAAAGTTGAAAGCCTGAAAAGGAGACTTTGGCAAAAATGGGTATCCTGGTGAATCGAAAACCCGCAAGGGAGATTCAGGCAAAAGTTTGGGATTTAAAAAAGCAAATGGCTGCAGTCTGCAGGTGGTACAAGCATAGTGGATTCTGAGAGGACCCGAGGGTCAATCAATCAAGTTAGTCTCTTCGGAAGATGAATCATCAGGAGCAGCATCGAAGTCATGCGAGTCATAGTCGAGTCGACACATGGTGGTTGTCTGTATCACATTGCTGCCATTTTGTATATCTGTTGTGTTTCTATACTATTTGTGCAACTTTCTATTTTCAGGAGTTGCATCTGTTGTAAATTTGCCTATTTACAGGCCATTTATCAATGAAGTATATATTATTCAGAATGCTTTTGTGCTTATTTTAGCTTTTACTGTTTTGTTTGCAAAAAGACGCCCGATGTTTTTGATAAAACTTCGCATACATAAACTTGTGGGCTCTTCTAATCATGATTAAAACTTTGATTTGCTTGAACGATGTCATGGACAATAACCGAGATAGATTTTGTTGTATACAGGATACTTTGTTTGTATTTGTTGCAGGGCTCTCATTCTTGAGGTTATTCCATAAAGTTATCCCAAGCGGATTATGACTAGTTTCTCCCCAGCAGGTTGAGTTCATGGTTATCCCCAACGGGTATTTGGGATTACTCTCCCAGCAGTGGGACGAGTGCATTGTCGTTACCCCCACAGAGTCTAAATCTTTGACTCTTTTCCCCTCAGAGTCCAAGTCAGGGACTCAATTCCCTAAGCAGAGGTTGATATTATTGAGTTTATTGCTCATTTACCCAAACAGAGGTAGATGTTGATTCCCTTATTGGGTGAACCCCAGCGGAGTTGTTTTCCATAGCAGAATCCAGTTGTTCATTGGTATGCGTCATAGTGAGTTTCCTCCGGGATATTTCCCCAATTATTTTTCATCCCCTGCAGATCCCTAGTGGAGTCGCTGGAGTAGTTTTCTTCCCCGCAGAGTGAGGTTGACCCATAGATTGTTATTCTCCATCCTCAGCAAAGAAAGTCTGGGATAGTTCCCTAGTAAATCTTATTCATTACCCCTAGCAGAGCGGATTCAAGTCTCCAGCAGGGTGGAATCCCTGATAGAATGGAGAAATTCCCCACAGTTGGCTTTATTCCCCGTTAGAGTCATATTCTGAAAGGCCATCCAAGGCTGATTTCCCTAGTAGAGTGGATTTACTCTCCCCAGCCAAGTTGTTTGTTCCCCAGAAGAGTTGTATTCTGGCAGGCCTTCATGGGCCTCTTTCCTCGGTAAAGTTGATGTTGATCCCCAACAAAGCGGATTTTGTTCTCAGCATAGCTGTTGCATCCAGGAATTTCCTTTTCCAGGTGGCCATCCAGGGCTTGTTTTCCCAGCAAAAGTCCAATAGTACTTGGCACCCAGTTATCTCCAGCGGAGTTGGTTCCGTTCTCTTCAGCATTTATTTTGCTGGAGTGTTTCCTTTGCATTTGCATTTCTGCATAGCGTCGTCAAACGCATAGCATTTCCATTTCGTATGGAGCATTACGCCATTATCAAACATATGCATTCAAAACATAAGCCAGGTTGTTACCTCTTGCTTTTAGGTGTATCTCCAATAGACTATGGTTTATTTCTTGAGCCCGTGTGGTATCTAGACTCCGGCTCTCATCGGTTTATTTCTTTAGCCCGTGCGGTATCCAGAGCAAGGCTCCAACCGGTTTATTGCTCAAGACCGTGTGGTATCCAGACCCCGACTCTCACCGGTTTTATTTGCTCAAGCCCATGCGGTATCCAGTCCCCGGCTTCCACCAGTTCATCTCGTTAGCTCGTGTGGTATCCAGACCCCGGCTCTCACCGGTTTATTTCTTTAGCCCATGTGGTATCCAGACCCCGGCTTTCACTGGATTTACTTGCTCAAGCCCGCGCAGTATCCAGACCCTGGCTTCCTCTGGTTTATTCTTCAAACCCGTGCGGTATCCAGACCCCGGCTTCCACCGGTTTATTTCTTTAGCCCGTGTGGTATACAGACCCCGGCTAACACCAGGTGTTTTCATTAGCCGGCATGGTATCCAGACCCTGGCTAGTGATGGTGTTTCCTTAGCTCGTGTGGTATCCAGACCCCGACTCACACCAGTTTGTTTCATTAGCATGTGAGGTATCCAGACCCTAGCTAGTGATGGTTTATCTTTTTGCCCGTGTGGTATCCAGACCCCAGCTCACACCGTTTGGTTTTATTGGCATGTGTGGTATCCAGACCCTGGCTAGTGATTATTCCATTAGCACGTGTAGTATCCAGACCCTGACGAATGTTTGATTTATATCTTGCCTGAGCGGTATCCAGACCGCGCAGATTGCGATTGTTTTCAAAAGCCTGTGTGGTATCCATACCCCGACCAATGATTTGTCTTTCCTGAGTGATATCCAGACCCCGGCAAAATATGATGTCTTTGATGGATGCGTTCATCTTATCACACTTTCCCTAACAGAGTTTATCAGTTACGGTTATAAGTTACAATTTCTTTGCAGTTGGAAAATTTCTGGGTTCTTTGGTATTCAACCGTCTTTTACCTTGAAAGTTTGAAAGTCGTTCGCTTTTCATCCCTTCAGGTCCAAGTCGTTTGAATAGGGGCTGCTATTGTACCCCAAAACTTGACCAACCATTTCTTGTACTTGGCTTATGTTTCTTTTCATTTTGGCATTTATATTTGCATAACATTGTCCTTAATAGGGGATCAAAAGTTTTTTTGTGCCATTTAAAAGGAGGGTCTCTTTGGTTTCAAGCTCAAGCAAGAGGTATTTGTGCAAGCCATCAAGTGTTTATCATCATCATGGAAGGGCCAAAGCTCCTTGAAAAGAGAGATTGGTGTGTGGATGTTATCTTCTATCTTGGGGATCATCATAGGGTTATCAGGGATTCATGAGGTCTTTATCTTGAAGAAGACATGGTGTCGCTACTGCGAAAATCGGTGCCGGCTATGACAGAAGAGTCGTCACCGTGCGTTATTTATTCCACAAGAGGGAAAGGAAACGCTCAGAGCAAACCTAATGCAAAGAGGGAAAGGAATGGTCATCGCAACCAAATCCTGTATTCGGGAGTCGGTTACGCAAGGGGAAGGTATTAGCACCCCTCACGTCCATCGTACTCGATGGGATCCATGCTTGTTTTCTATCTAAGGGTGTGTTTATCTATCTACTCTAAAGGTCTGGTCTAAAAAGAAAAGAAAATGACTCGGCAAAGTATCACACTTTATGCCTACGTATTCCCGTCTAGAACGAGAAATCAGAGTCAACGTAGTTTGCCTAACTACAGGGTAAAAGGGGGAAGGTGGCTCGCCGAGATATCGCATCTCGTGCCTACGTACTTTCATACGGCATGAAAGATCAGAGCAAACGTAGTTCGGGCTACGGAAGACACAAGTTTGTCTGACAGTTTTTTATCTCCTTATGAAAGGGTTTTCCTGATTAAAGGTCCAAGAGGACAAAAACAGAGTTTGGATGTTTGTTTGAGTCTTTTACGAAAGAACTATTATTTAGGATGTTTGCAATCTCAGTCGCACTAGAGACTATGACCCAGGAGTGAACGCTTCGTATGTCACCCAAAGGGTACCACACTAACATCCATATTACTGGAGAGAGACCCTCCACCAACCTTTTCCCAGATAGCTTAAGGCTCGTAACACACGACTTCAATTAACCTTATTACTGTGTTTTTGAATTGTTTTGAGATGAGAAGAGAAAAACGCCCTAAAATTATGGTTGAAAGGGAATCTACCTACAGTTATCATGCATGGGTCAAAACCTAATGTCTGTCATAATTCCCTCTTGCACAGAGGAAATCAGAGATCCTAGGGAAACAACAAAAGAAAGCAAGCAGTAAACAGTAAACAGTAAAATGCATGCTATGCAACAGTACAAGCGAGGCAAGGGAGTCCGGCTCAAGCTCAAACCTAAGAAAACAACAGGCAAGGGGAGATAAGCTCCACCTTAAACCTAGAGGTAATCAACACAAGCAAACAGATAATACAACAAAAGAAAAAAGAAGCAAAGGAAGCAGCCCAAGCACAGCAACAGTCTTCAGCAGACTTCAACGTCAATACTCAACAGCAGCAGCTCTAAACAGCAAATCCTCTTGACAGCAAAGTTGTCAGCAAAATGGCTTCATCCTCAAACTAGCCTCTATCTTCAAGCTTCATCCAACTTCATCTTCAAGCTCTAGCAAGCACACTCCAAGCAAAGGATAAATCACTAAGATCAAGGTTGCAATGTTGAGAACCAAATGAAAACCAAAGGAAATCATCAAGTACCAACATTGAAATGGAAAGGCATCCTCAAAGTTCTACTCAACTATGGGCATACCACACATCCCTCCAAAGGAGTGATGGAGCTTCCCTAGGAGGACTTTACATCATTGGATAGAATAGAAGCACACAATGCATTATATGTTTGATGAAAGAATCAAAACTAGTCCTAATGGCTCTTCCTAAAACCCTAATTTCCTAAGTTCCTAAAAAGCTCCTAAAAGAAAAGAAAACTTCAACTCCAAGCTCCAATCTTCAAGCCACAACAGCTACACCAGATCTAGAAGACCTTCCAAGAAGGAATCCAAGAAAATCCAGCTCCAAAGTCACCAACAAAACCAAACAAACAAGAGCACTAAAAATAGAACACCACAAGCACAAGCAACTTGCAAAATACAACTCAAATAGAAAACAAAGTTGTAAAATTCTAGTAAAATTCCTAGGGGAGTATACATGTTTGAACAACCTAGGGTTAAAATATTAAAGCCTAATTCAACTTCTAAGTCACCCAAATAATTTCTAGATTGAAGGGTATCAAGGTGATCCACAAGTTTGGGAAGGCTCTAATCTCAACACCTAAAACAGAACCTAAAGTTGTTCTAAAATTCTAACAAAAATTCGAAGGGAACATGGATATCTACCCTAAAACATACTAAAAAATCAAAGCCATATTCAACACCAATTGGAAGAACAAAATTCAACAAATAGATGATCAAATATGCAAATATTAAAGAATTAAACAAAATAAGAAAAATCAAATTAAATTGAAAAATGCATGAAAATGAATTTTATTGATTTCAGAAAATCACAAATTCTCTCAAGATCATGGATATATTTTTAAAATAATTTTTGGATCAAGAATGAATTTATTGTGATTTTTAGAATCAATAATGCATTAAAAATAATCAAAAATGAAATAAAATAAATTCAAATGCTGAAAATAAACCACGGCCACAAGATTGCATGACCGGTCCACTGATCCAAGCGCTGAGGGCATGCCACTTCATTAAGTGAAACTACTGTGTTTTGATGTTCAGAAAGTCAAATAAAACTTTAAGTCGTGGCCGTTGGATGATGGGCTTAGTCGTTGGTCAAAGAGTGATCCAAAGGTCATGAGCTCGTCTTCTCCAAAATTCAGACTGGCCTGAGTGAGAGCAAACGCGGTGGCCGGAGAAGACTTCGGTCGTCTTCTCCGGCGAAGGTCCAGTTACAGTCAACCAAAAATCACATAGTTTATACCAAATTCACTCAGTTTCTCACGAGGATTTCAAATCTCCAACTCAAATTATCCAACTCTCAAAGGATTTTAAAACACGAATCAATGTTCAGAAATGTCATCCAGATCAAACATCACCAATTGAAAATCTAATGATACAGAAATCATCCTCATGCTACATACATCACTCTGATCTATCTAGATTGCTCTAACTCTCCATAAATCAAGAGATTTGAATCCAAACAGAATTACTATGTCATGATAAACCATCATCAAATGTCTCCAAATTGATCCTAAAACGATCTACACCTTGCCTAGATCCTAACCACAAGTTCAAATCTAACTACATCATGCTAATTCATGTGGAATTTTGAAAGTTACTAACCTGTTGTAGATCTAGTAACAGATGCACTTGGAGCTTGATTCTCTCTCCAAAACTCTCCAGATACGTTCAATGATGCACTAGGAAGAGTTTACAACCTTCAATTTGCCCTGAATTAGCCTGGAACTCAAAACACGATTTCACTTGCTCCTCTTGAAAACTCAACTGCAACTTCAGCTTTCTGGCACGAAAATGGTTCCAAAATTGATCTGAAATCAATCCAATGAATATATAGAATGTTTCCATGGGCTTTTGAATTCAATTT
This sequence comes from Lathyrus sativus, assembly GCA_963859935.3. Classification (NCBI taxonomy): domain Eukaryota; kingdom Viridiplantae; phylum Streptophyta; class Magnoliopsida; order Fabales; family Fabaceae; genus Lathyrus; species Lathyrus sativus. Next base: position 139,961,349 of record OZ012741.1, on the reverse strand, counting down.
GAGGCCCAATCCAGCCAATTGCATTTTCTGACTTCCTCTTCAAAATTTCACATGACAGTCACGAGTTGGCCATGGAAACTGTTCTAGAATCTTCCCTTTCAATTGCACATTGCCTTGTGAGTGTATTCAGACCAAAAAGAGCACTTGAAATGCCTTGGTGAAGAATTTGGAAGTGTAACTTGCATTTGAAGCAACCATATGATAACTCATGAAAATTGACCTAAACTCAAAAATCTGGTAATGCCAAAGTGTCTAAAATCAATTTTCCAATCAAAATGAGCACTTATTTGACATGTTTTGGTCATTCTATTCAAAATGTGAATTTTCCCTCTAATCATTTGAAAATCTTCCTTATTCAAACCATTTCAAACCAAGTATTGATATGAGCCCAATAAATCCATAATGACCTCTTGGCTAGCCTAAAAACCACATTTTGAACAACTTTCATGTTGAACAAAAATCCATTTGACAAGTGCAAGTTGGAGATTTTGACCTATGATTGAAAATGACCTATAATATCACTTTCCCAAAATACCCCTGACTTGTAAACCTCATAACTTGAGTTCTACAAATCAGATGGAAGACTTCTAGTACAATTTAGAAATCTAAGATCATGAGGAACAACTTTCATGTTGGCCACAAGTTCAGGTGAAACCTCCTTCTAGGTCAAAAATAGCTTTGAAGTCAGATGATTTTCACAGACAAATTTCAGAAGCATCTGAGGACTTGTAACTTGTCTGGGTCATAACTTGAGTTCTATAAATCCCCTTTAAGACTTCCAGTACTCAAATTAAAGGTATTGAGATGATCTACAAGTTTCATGTTGGCCAAAGATCCATTTGAAACTTGTATCTTGACTTATGTGGTCATGAAGTTAGGCACTAAACAAGGGATTTTACACTGAAACCCTAATTTAGCAACTTCCCATAGTCTTGACTTTTCTTGATTTGATCTTGGCACAACACCACAAATGTCTCATCATATCATTTCATGAATTCCATGACCTAAAAGTAGGCTTTGATACTCTTCAATTGCACAGTTGACCTAAAATTAATCCAGATAAAACCCTAATTGCTTGCACCTCAACTGTGGCTCTTGCATTTGACACAATGACTTGATTGATCTCTCCCATGGCCCTCTAGGAATTCTATGAGCTCCATACACATCCTCTTATCACATTCAACACTTCACAATCCTCTGATGATCTTCAGTTGATCCTCAAGTTAGGAGAAGATTCGCACTCAAACATCTAAACCCTTAGGCACTCAAACCATCTTCTGATGACTTTGACAACTTCTCAATCTTGAATGAGACCTCTTGCTAGGCTTCTCTTGAGAAGAATCACACTTGATCCCCTACTATATGAATGATATCATGATATGCAAATGATATAACTATGCAGATGTTAATGCAATGAAACATAAACCAGGTAAGAAAAGGTTGAGCAAATTTTGGGGTGCAACAGCTGCCCCTATTCAAACGGCTTGGACCCGACTAAGTGAAGAGCAAACGGCCTTCAAACAATCGAGGTAGAATATGGTTGAATACCAAGAAACCCGGAAATTTGCCAACCGCAGAAATAAGCTGCGAAAACTGCTCGTAGGAACAACATCCACTGCATTGAGCCCAGTTGTTACGGCAACAACTGATCAATCATTTGATAAAACTTTGGATCTCAACATTAACCCCCTGTGTGACGCCACATGCATCAAATCAAGTTTGCAAGAAACACCTCCGTCCACAACTGAACTAAACTTCATCAACACGAGGAGAGACTCCATCACCATGGGTACAATTCCGTCCATAATTGGAATAACGATCTCTGTCAACACAGGTGCCAATCACCGTCAGTACGGGGAAAAAATTCTGTCAACACGGATAACAATCATTGTCAACACAAGTACGATTCCGTCAACACGGATAACAATCACTGTTAACATAGGTACAATTTCGTCAACACGGATAACAAATCATTGTCAACACAGGCACAATCTCTGTCCATCACAGGTAACAATCTCTGTCAACACAGGTAACAATCACTGTCAACACAGGTATAATTCCGTCAACACGGATAACAATCACTGTTAACACAGGCGCAATCTCTGTCCATCACATGTAACAATGTCTGTCAATCACAGGTAACAATTCCGTCAACACGGATAACAATCTCTGCGAATCACTGTTGCACCCTAAAATTTGCTCAACCTATTTCACCTGGGTTATGTTTCAATTGCATTGTCATTTGCATAATAAGTCATGTACATAGTCTAATCATTTGCATAGTGTTGCACCCCAAAATTTGACCAACAATTATTTATCCATTGAGTGTTTGAAAGTTGATACCTCCATCAGAAAGTTCAAGAGATCCTCAGAGGAGTTGGTTGAAACCAGGGTTGTGTGCTTCATAGCTTGAGAGTTGTGGGTGCTCCTCAGATGATTCTGAGACTTTGAGAATGAACTTGATGTTTTGAGAAAGTGTATGAGATGTCTTGATAGCCCTCATGAAGCCCAGAGAGATCATTGTGCAAGAATTCAAAAGATTCAACCGTGAATGGTAGAATTAGGGTTTTGACTGGGTCAACCCTAGATCAGCTGAAGATTTGGAGAAGGTTGAGACCTAATCCAAGGGCCATGAGATCATGGAATGATGCATAGAGATGTTATAAAGATGATTCCTAGACCAACTCATCATGATTGAGGAGTTTGAGAAGTTTTGAGTTAGGGTTTCTGAGGATTGTTAGTGAAAAAACCCTAATTTGATCCCTACCTTCCAGGCAGTTTTAGCTCTAGATGTGATTGATATCTCATCTTCCCCACAACATGAATGTTGTATAGCTTGTTCTTAGCTTTAATTTGAGTGGTGGAAGTCCTTGATAGGAGTTGCAGAGCTCAAGTTATGGTTTTGACAAATTACAGGTCAGCTGAGGTGTGTGAATCTGGGTCCTTGAAAGTCACCCAACTTGCAGACAACTTTTGCCCTAGTAGGATGATTCCTATGATTTCTTGGCCAACATTAATGTTGAAGGGCATCTTCGTAGCTTTAATTTGAGTGGTAGAAGTCCTTGATAGGATTTGTAGAACTCAACTTATGGTTTGAACAAGACAGGGGTATTTTGGTCATTTGGCAGTTATGGGTCATTTTAAGCAAAGGCCATATCTCCTAGTTCCAAGCCTCAAATGGAAAAACTCAAAACATGAAAGTTGTTCAAAATGGGATTTTAAGTCTAGAAAAGTGGTCATGAGTTATTGAAAGAGCTTGTAGCAAGGATTTACAAGATTGGGTGAAAATGACCTAAAAATGGCTTATAAGTTGAAAAAGTTGAAGTTGGAAATTGGTTTAGGAGATGTACAAATCCAAAATGGGTCATCCAATATATCATTTTGACTCCAAACAATATTTTAAAAACAATGGTTCAAGTAGAATTTTGATTTGAAGCTTATAAATGGGGGTTACTTTGTAATTCTCATTCTTGCATAATAAGGCAACTAAACAAAGCTTCACCAAAGGCAAGGAAATGCATGTTTTGCACTCATTCTTTCTCAATATCTCTTGTAATGAGATTTTGAAGCCAATTTGACAAACCTAACTCATGAGAGATGGTATGATCAACATGTCATTAAAGGAGAAGTTCTAAAACTTTCTAACACTTTCCACAAGTTTCTAGATTGATCTAGATTATTCTCTTGATTGTTATAAGAAGGGTGAATCACCATATGGCCAGGGTTGGTGATCATTGTTAGTGAGAGGTGAGATTAGATTGTGAAAAGTGAAGATTCTTCCATTTGCAATTTCACATCAAACCTTCATTCTCTTCAATCTCCATTCATTTCTCCTCCACAAACATATTCTTCTGATCATTGTGATTGATTGCATGCTGAGGTAGAAGAAGATCCATGGAAGTTTGAAGTTGTTTTGAGGAAATTGCAAGAAGTGCATTTTGAGATCAAACACAAGATTCAAGCCTTGTTCATTCATCTTGCTGCATACAGAATTCATATTGGCCATTGAGGATCAATCAGGGAAGCTTGCAGACATTGAATTGTAGAGAAACCACATCCACCATTAAAGGTTGACAGGTTGGTAATCTTGCTCGTATCACCTAATTTATGTGCATTCCACCATAGTTATAGGTCTAGACTGGTTAAGCTAGGGTAGAGGACTATATTCTGAGAATTTGAGAGAGTTTTGTGAAGTTCCCTGGCAGACACCAATTTCTTTCAGTTGCAAAAATGGATCGTGTGTTGAGCATTAATTGATGTGTTATGGTTTAGAGTGATGAGGGTGAAATAAGGAACAAGATCACACCATTATAACTAAGCTTTATCAAGATTGATGGCAGAGTAACATGTTGGAACCCTAGCTTTCAAGTGTTCTATTAGGGTGATATGTGGGGTTTCAGGGAAAACTAGAGATAGCATCGTGTTCTGGATGATTCATAGCACAACTTTGCTTTTGGAATTGTTGAATTTCATGGAGAAACGGATGAGCACGATCAGGTTGAAGTCCTTGCATGGGGTTAGGGTTTCTGCAAACCCTAGGGTTGAGTTGGGGACGATGAAGGTCCATCGTTGGATCGTCCAGAATGCTTGACCAATTCAATCCATCGCACGGCCAATATTTGATTTCAGAAACGGAGGGAAGATTGAAACACACAAAACGCAGCGTACCACTTAACCAAACGCACCGTTTTGGTTCATTGATGGAACTGGGCTCAGCAATTTGTTTCTATTCCCACCCCCAGACTTGGCCCAATGATCAGAAACAACTGGGGCGCTTTACTTTTGATACCCCCCTCCCATTTATTTCTTAAATTCTTTTATTTTAATTTCTTTTAATTCTTTGCATTTTATAAAATTCATAAAAAATATAAAAATCAATATTTTTCATTTCTTCTTTTTTTCACATAATCATGATTTTGTCTAGAAAATTAATAAAAAATAAAATTCCATTTTATTTTTAGTTTAATATTTTTTTAGCATATTTTCTTGTAAATAGCACTTTTAATATGTTTTAGTTAACACTTGATTTTGTACAATTTGTTTTAGGACTTTCCCTTAGGGTTTTTGAGTCATTCTTTTTGGCATAGTTAGGTATTGAACCCTAGTTTCATGTAGGATTTATCTCTTGATTTTTAGATTAAAATTTGATGTAGTTTGATTGTTAGACATTTAGGTGCTCAAATTAGGGTTTTAGGTTGTATAAGTAGACTTGAACAATTTTGTTTTGGGGTTTATAGGCCAAATTAGTGTATGGGGAATATATGGGTTAAGGGTAAGTATGTATAGAGTCCCCTAGAAGTTTGCTAGAATATTGTATGGTGTTTTAGTATTTTTCAGTGATTTTTGAATGTATGGATAGTATGTGTGTTGCTTAAAGGCATAGTTTGTATTGTATTGTTTTCTTTTCTTCTCCTTTGAGTGTGTGAGCTTTGAAGATTGAGTTGAAGACCTTATGGATCATCATGGAAGCTTTGAAGACCTTGCAGAGGAGTTTAGCATAGCTTTTGTCTGTTGTTATGGGTTTATAGGTGCATAGGCAGAGCCCTAAATAGAATACTTTGTTCAATAAACCAGGAGTGTTTTGTTCACCTCCTCTCTTCTCTGTGACATAAAGTCCCTTAAGGGTATTCACCTCTCTCCTTTGGAGGGATTAGTGACCTTGCCCTATGAGGTAGAACTTTGAGAGAGCCTTTCTTTTGATGTTAAGTCCTCAATGGCATCCTTTGGAAGTCAGTGAGCACTGTAACATCCTCCCCTCATCTTGTTGACTGAATCTGGTTTGCTGGAGCATTAGAGCCATTGAAGACAGAAGCTGAAGCTTTGAAGAGGATGATTCCTTGAAGATTATTGAAGTCTGAAGGCTTTGTGAAGATCAAGTTGATGTTTGAAGATCCCTGAAGATGGTGAAGCCTGAAGGTGGAGCTGATCAAAGGAGCTAAAGCTCAAAAGAGAAGATGAGTTGATACTCATGTTGTAGGGTTGATACCTGGAAAGCAAGTGATCTCTGAAGTCTGAAGACTGAGTAACTGCTGGAGGAGCTGAAGCTTGCTTCTGTTTTCTTTGTTGTATTGTGTGTTTTGTCTGATTTGTCTGTTGCATTAAACTAAGTTCATCTAGAATAAGTTCAGTCCAAGAGCATGAGTGCATCTGTTTGTATTGTTACTGCCTGGCTTTGCTTGCGGGTATTCGGTAGAGCCTAGCTCCCTTGCCCATGTGTTTATCTTGCTTGATAGCATGATTTCACTTCTTTTACCTGTATGACTGCAGTTTACTGTTTTTAGTGCTTGATAGCAGGTTGTTTATTTTCAGTATGATTACTGTTATTTCATGACTGGCTTGAGGTTGAGATGAGCTTGTGGAGGCCGAAGCCCCACACACATTTCCTCCCTCACTTGCATTGCATGCATTTTACTGTTAAAGCTGATGTTTTTGTCTGTTTTGGTGTATCATTGACATGATCCCTTAGGACTCTCATTTCCTCTGATGAGGATTTGATGATAGACTTTTTGGTTGAAACCTATGCATGACAACATCTAGGAGTTCCCTGTTCAAACCTCAACCATAGGATGAATCCATGGCATGACAACAGTAGGACTTGATAGTCTCCCTCCTAGTTGGGCTTGTTCTCTTCTCATCTCAAAACAGTTTAAGATACAGTAATCATGAATGATTTCTTTCGTACGTTACGAGCCTTAAGCTATCTGAGAAAGGATTGTGGGAGAGGTTCTTTTCCATAGTCTAGATGTTTAGTATGGTACCCTTTGGGTGACATGCGACGCATTCACTCTCAGGTCATAGTCTCTAGTGCGGTTGAGATCGCAAACATAATAAAAAACATTTCTGCCAGGAGATAACCCGTAGTTTCCCGAACTACATTTGCTCTGATCTTCCATACAGTGTGGAAGTACGTAGGCATAGGATGCGATATCCTAGCGAGCAACCTTCCCCCCATAACCCGTAGTAGGCCGAACTACGTTGACTCTGATTTCTCATTCTCTGATGAGAATACGTAGGCATAAAGTGCGACGCTTTGCCGAGTCATTTTTCTTTTTTAGCTAGCCTTGATAGGTAGATAGATTATGACCAACCCGTCCAAGTAAGCAAACAAGCGAGGATCCCGTCGAGTACGACGGACGTGAGGGGTGCTAATACCTTCCCCTTGCGTAACCGACTCCCGAACCCAGACAATGGTTGCGCGACCTTGTCTTACCCTTTTTCATCAGGTTTTTCCGATCGTTTCCTTTCCCGCTCTGAGGGATAAATAACGAAAGGTGGCGACTCTCCTGTCAAGCCGGCGCCGATTTTCGCAGTAGCGACACATAGCATAGCATAACAAGTCATCTAACAAGGGATCAAGTGCCATTCTTATCAGAAATAGGCCCATCAAGGGGTTTTATTCAAGTTCAAGACCATCCAAGTAATCAAGAAATGAGTTGAAGCTTTGAGAAGTTTGAGGGTCAACCAGTGGATTTCTCTCATAATCTTGGGGTGTTGAAGATCATCAATGAGTGTGGGAGCCATGGAATGTGTACAAAGATCATGGAAGACCTAGAGGGTCATTTTGAAGATGAGTCAAGTCATTGAGGAAAGTACAAGAGCCAGAGTTGAAGTGCAGTCAACTAGGGTTTCATCTGGGTCAACCCTAGGCCCAATGAGTGATTGAAGAGCATCAAGGCTTAGTTGAAGGATGTGGGATTCATGAATTGATATATGGATACAAGTGTGGTGTTGTGCCAAGGAGAAATCAAAAGGAATCAAGAAGAAGAGGAGTTACTAAATTAGGGTTTTAGTGTAAAAACCCTAATTTAGGCCTAACTTCCAAGTCAAATAAGTCAAGATGCAAGTTTCAAATGAATTCTTGGCAAACATGAAACTTCTAGAGCTTCTCAATAGCTTTAATTTGAGTACTAGAAGTCTCCAAAGAAGATTTGTAAAACTCAATTTATGGTTCTTACAAGTTATGGGTCCTTAGAGGACACTGAAATTTATCTGTGAAAGTCACTTGACTTCCAAGCAATTTTTGCCCATCAAGGAGTTTTCAAATGGATTCTTGGCCAACATAAGAGTTGTAGATATTGATCTTAGATTTAATTTTAGTACTAGAAGTCCTCAAGAGGATTTGTAGAACTCAAGTTATGGTCTTGGCAACCCAGGGGTATTTTGGGAAAGTGGAATTACAGGTCATTTTTCAACATAGGTCCAAATCTCCATCTTTCACCCCTCAAATGGAAAAATGTTCAACATGAGATGTGTTCAAAATGATGTTTTTAGGCTAGATAAGAGGTTATGAGGACTTGGAATGACTTGCTTCACAAAATCATAAAAATGGCCTAAAATGAAGGTGAAATTTAAATGAACCAAGGTTGGAAATTAGGGTTTTTGACCTACAAAACCAAACCAAGCCATATGACATACCAATTTGATTGTAAAATGCATTTTAAGAACATTGACATTGCCACAATTTTGAATTGAGGGTTATTTTTAGGACTTGCTTTGAAAATTGGTTACTTGAATCATAAGGCACAATTGCAAAATCACTTGTCAAGGCAAATGCAAGGCTTCTTTCCATCCATACACCTCCAAAATCTCATTTGGAGAGAATTTAAACTCAGAACAGAGTGAATTCCAAGGCAAATCATGAGTTGATATGTGCATAGCATGAGATGAGATTTCCATGGCATGAGAAGTTGATTTTCTCATTGGATCAATCTAGAACTTTATAGGATCTTCAAATACATTCTATGTATACTTGTGAAGTGATTCAGATCAGGAGTTGGAGAGAATTGGGAGAGATTTGTGAGATTGCAATTTGAAACTTCCATGTGCAAAACAGAATTCAGTTACAAGTTTCAACCACATGCAAGCCATTCTTTTGATCTCAGAACCTTGATCAAGCATTGGTGAATGATTCCAGATCAAATCCATAGAAGATTGGTGGAGAATCGTGTGATAGCCTTGAAATTTTCAGCCTGCAACTCAGAATCGAATTCAAAGTTTCAAGCCATTTCAATCAAGTTCTTTGCATACAGAAGCTTGCTTATGCTCCATTGAAGGTGTCTGGAAAGTATTGAAGCTTATCTTGGAGCTTTGATCACTCTGTTCATCTCAAATTTGCAGGTATGTAAACTTCACTCCATGGCATGATTTAGGTAGTTTCAATCTATTTTGATTAGTTAGATTCAATGTAGGTTAGTGTATGAAGCTTTCTGGTAGCATTAGGGATGATTTAGAGACAATTAGTGGAGTGATGCAATTTCTGTTCATGATCGTATCTTGGCATTCTTGGTGTTATAATCTTAGTTTGATGGCTAGAAATACTCAGTGAAACATGGCGAAGATATTAGGCTATTCAATTTTAAGTTTGATGAGTTTTGGTTCTTGAGTGATTTCTGAGATTTCCATCGGGTTTTGAGGAGGAGTAGGTTTCAATGATTGGGAATGACATGGTTGAATTCAGTGTAAAATTTGGAGTGAGTTGAGGTTTCAGTTTTTGATTTTTGATGGAGATTTGAGGGAGCACGATTGGGAAGAAGATGAAGTTGCAAGCTCTGTTTCCATGGTTGTTTCTCCCTCCACAATTCAAAAGGTTGAAGATGATCTGACCACCATTGGATGTGAGGAAGACTTTTGATCCAATCAAGATCCAATGGCCACGAGCAAGCCTCATTTTGTGAAGAGTTCTGAAGGCGTCCAAACGCACCGTTTCATTAAAGTGCCAGCTTGGGCTTAAGTGAGAAACTTGATATCCACACCCCTCTTCCAAAGCCCAATAGGAAATGCACTAATAGTCATTGCTTTTCACACCACGAATTTTTCATTTTTCTTTCTATTTTCCACTTAATTTTCTGAATGATATTGGGCCTAGCGCGCTTTCCTATTAGCACCCCCTCTCTGGGCCCAGTTGGTGAATGAACTGATTTTTATTACTATTTGACACGCATCTTTTCCATTTTTCCATATTTTCTTTTATTTTCACATTTATTTTAAGTTCTTTGAAAATTCATAATAAATTGGAAAATTAACATTTTTGCATGGGATTTTTTCCCTCATTTTCAACAAGACATCAAGAAAACTATAAAGGATTAAAAATGTCATTTCATGCATTTTTCTATTTTTGGTTTATTTTTACTTTAATAGCTTTTATTTCATTTTCATTTGATACATGTTACTTGCTGAATTTAGTATGATCATTTCACTTTGATTTTTGATGCCATTCTTTTTTCCATAGTTAGATTATAGTATTAGGTTCCACCTGGATTTTTGTCACATTTTTGTGACTTAAATTTAATTGTTTTTGAGAGGTGTGAAGCAAGTGTGCTAGAATTAGGGTTTCAACTTGACATAGGTGCATTCAACACATAGTTTTTGGGTTTCTAGTTTGATTTAGGCCTTGGGATTTATGTAGGGTATAGGGTACATAGCTAGGGTCCCTTAGAAATTAATCTAGGATTTTATGTTGAGTATTGCCATTTTATTTGATTTTTGCAAGTTGGTTGATATTGGTGTGTTCCCTCTTGGGATATTGTGTTGTTTGTTGGGTTTTGGGCCTTTTCTTTGGGTGTTGGGGCTTGTGCTTGAAGATTGTTTGATGAAGACTTAGGAGATAAGAGATATAGGGAGAACTCTAGAGTAAACTGATTTCTTCTGTCAAACATAGCGAGCTTCTTGTGCCTCTATTCCATCCTATGACATAAGGTCCCCAAAGAAGTTCCATCTCTCCTTAGGAGGGATGTAGAGCATGCTTTGATTGGGTAGAACCTTGAGGATAACTTTCACTAGCTGTGTTAAGACCTTAGTGATTTCCCTGGGTTATTATTAAGCCTCTTAACATTTCAACTTCATCTATCACTTGATTCTCTCCTGTGAGTGTTTGCCTTGAAGTTCATTGAAGACTGTTGAAGAGGAAGCTTGTACCTGTCAAAGCTGGATATCTGTTGAAGCTAGGGTTTTGTGTCTGTTTGAAGCTGTTTGTTGTTTGGATTCAGTGCTTGTTAAAGCTGAAGATTATTGGAGATAAGAGCTTATCTGAAGCTTGAACATCATTGAAGAGTGAAGATTGAAGTTGTTACTGTCAACCTTGTGCTGTTAATCAACTGTTGCTGTCTGAGCTGGTGCTGGATGTGTTTTTCTTTGCTGTATTGTCTGTTGATTTTCCCTTAGGTTTGAAGTGAAGCTGTTTCACTGTGCCTATTATTTTCCCAAGTTCGAGGTTGAGTGGGACTCCCTTGCCTCGCTTGTTTTGTTGCATCTCATGCATTTTACTATTTACTGTATATCTGCTGTTTCTTTCCCGTTTATCCCCTAGGATCTCTGATTTCCTTTGTGCAGGAGGGAATTATGACAGACATTAGGTTGTAATCCATGCATGATAACATTAGGGTAGTTTTGATTCCCCTTTCAAACCCTAGGTTTTTAGATTTCTCTTCTATCTCAGAACAATTCAAAACACAGTAATAAGGATAATCGATGCTGTACGCTACGAGCCTTAAGCTATTTGAGAAAGGTCGCTGGAGGGTCACTCTTCAGTAGTCTGATTGCTTAGTGTGTTACCCTTAGGGTGACATACGACGTAGTCACCCTCAAATCATAGTCTCTAGTGCGTCAGAGATTGCAAACATCATGAAAGACAGTTCTTGCGTAAAAGACTGAAAACAAACATCAAAATGTCATTTTTGTCCGCTTGGACTCTTAATCAGGAAAAACCCTTTCACAAGGAGATAAAAACATTCAAACAAGCTTGTGTCGTCCGTAGCCTGAACTACGTTTGCTCTGATCTTTCATGCTGTATGAAAGTACGTAGGCATAGGATGCGATATCCTAGCGAGCAACCTTCATATCCTTTCTAATAGGTAGGCGAACTACGTTGACTCTGATTTCTTGTTCCGGACGGGAATACGTAGGCATAAAGTGCGATACTTTGCCGAGTCATTTTCTTTTTCTTTAACCCAGACCTGTAGAGTAGATAGAATAACAATCCGTACCAGAAAACAAGCGTGGATCCTGTCGAGTACAACGGACGTGAGGGGTGCTAATACCTTCCCCTTGCGTAACCGACTCCCGAATCCAGGATTTGGTTGCGATGACCATTCCTTTCCCGTCTTTGCGTGAGGTTTACTCTGAGCGTTTCCTTTCCCTCCTTTGGGATAAATAACACACGGTGGCGACTCTTCTGTTTAGTCGGCGCCGATTTTCGCAGTAGCGACAGCTGGCGACTCTGCTGGGGACAGGAATATCCCCTATGCGAGTCAATCCTAGCGCTTGTCTTCCCGTCATGGGTGGTGTATAGATTTACTTTTCTGTCTTTACTTTCCGCATTTTATTATCAGCCCTATATTATTATTGCTGCTGTGGGAAGGGGGTAATCTGGTTAGAGATAAGCCGGACCTGGGCTTGAGGTTACACATAGACTTAGAAGTAGAGAGTAGTGGTTAGCCTGCTTGCTTAGCTCGCACCAGCTAGCCGCGAAATTTACGCTCGGACGAGATTCTCTTTGATGCTTCTTGCCTGGACCTTAGGGCTCGACAAGTTGTCTGACCCGAGGATTGTCAACTCTGGGAACCTATCAATTGGGATTCAACTAAGTGAGGCTGCTTCAAGGGATGATGATGCCACACCTTCTGGGTATCGTATCATTGCTCTTGAAAGTCTGTAACATTGAACCCGCATAGGATGTCGTACCTCGTCTGCGAGTTAAGTACATACCTGTAAGGGGTAGGTAGGGTCTGTTTGCAGGAAACCTTTGACCTCAGAATACCTGGTTTATCTCTGTCAGTGAGATGTGGTTACAGGGCTCTTTTGAGTGGTTGGTTTGAGATGAAGATTGGATGGTTCTCAGGCCTCAGTACAGAGTAGCTCATTCTATCAGCATTGTACTTGGTCCCTTGTTTGCATATGCATGTGCATTTTCATGATTGCATTTCATTAACATGTATTTATGTTGCAGGTGATCATTCCCCTCTGATTCTAGTACCTCCTAGCCAGACATGGAGTCCTTGAAGGGGATAGTTGCTTACCGGTTGCATTCACCAAATATCAGTTCTTTGCTGGGGTTGGTTGCTCTGGCAGATGAGAGTGTGAGGGCTGAGTTCAGAGTATCCTATGGGAGATTGCTTAGCCTGTTGTACAGACCTTCGGCATTTGAGACGACTGGGGTATATACTTTGATGCAGTTTTATGAGCCGCAGCTGAGATGTTTCTTATTTCCTGACTATATTCTAGCACCCACTTTGGAGGAGTATTCTGCGATGTTGGGAGTTCCTGTGCTAGACCAGATGCCCTTTATACATGCTGATGCTGAGCCTGAGTTAACTACGCTCATTGATATTGTCAGTTTGGACGCTTCTGAGTTTCCGGGAGGCTTGGTTAAGCTGAACGGAGCTTATGGTTTTCACCTGTCTGTCCTGGTTGAGAAGGCTACACAGTGCGCCAAGAGTGGATGTTGGGTTGCCTTCAGTGCTATTCTAGTTGTCTGCATCTACGGAATTGTCTTGTTTCCTAATGTGCCAGATTTTGTCGACTCGGACGCCTTCTTGATTCTTGCCTCGAAGAATCCAGTTCCTACTCTCTTGGGCGATGTTTATCATTCCATTCACTATAAGAATGAGAAACGTCGTGGCAAGAATGTTCCCTGCTGTCTTCCGCTCTTGTACAGGTGGTTCAAGGGGCACCTTCCGAAGACAGGACCTTTTGTTGATGTTGTTGATACTCTGGATTGGTCTTCCCGGTTGATGGGGTTGTCTGTTGAGAATATCATTTGGTTTGATTGGAATATGCTTGGTACTGACATTATATATAGTTGCAATGGCTTTCCGAATGTCCCCTTGATTGGACGGAAAGGCTGTATCAACTATAATCCTTCACTGCTGGTAAGACAGTTTGGTTATGCTTTGAAGGACGCTCCTATTGAGAAGGAGATACAGGAATCTCTGTATCTCACAGGCTTATTGGACACAGCTATTTTGATCAGATTGAGACATGTATGGGCTAACATCCATAGGAGGGGGAAAGCTTTGCTCGGCAAGAGCAACAACAGAGCTTATGATCCTTATTTGGCTTGGATCCGCGAGAGAGTTGGTACTTCTTTGATGCCTTATCCTGTTGTGGAACCCCTGTATCTTCCATTGATTGAGGTACCTCCTTCAGAAGAGAGTGAGAAGTATAACAAATTGTTGGCTGAAAACGAGGAACTGAAGAAAGCCAATGAGGAGTTAGAGAAGGAAATCTTTTAGTTACGTCGTGAGAAGAATGAAGCCACCTTCACCGTGAAGGAACAGACTGAATTGATTAACAGGTTGGGACCAGAGCTGACGGAAGCAACCAACAAGAAAGAAAAAGTAGGGATAGCCTTGAACGGTGTTAGCAAGGTGCTTACTTCCAAGAAGGAACTTCTAAGCAAAGCTTATGCTCGTATCAGCAAGTGGGAAGCTTTGTGGAATGCCACGCTTACCAAGCGGAAGGAGCGTGAAGACGAACTGAAGCTGCAGATTGCCACGCTAGAGGCACAGATTAGAGCCCAAGACGCAAAGATCGCTGAAGCGGCATCACTTAGGAGCGCTGCTGAGCTCAGAATAAGTGACATTGACGAGAAGCCGAAAGGTTATAAAGAGAAAGCCGGTTCCAAGAGGTACAGATTTGACGAGAGTGCTGGCAAAGGAATCTGCCAGGACGACGCCAAAAAGCTGAGATCCACTACCGAGCGGCATGCTTTACTGATTCAGGAGCTGATCTCCCGACTAGGGCACTCGGAGACGATGAGGATATTGGAGGACGTCAGAGCACGCCATTTGGCCTGATTTATCTTTGCCTTGCCTTTGTTATTTGTACTTGTATTTGGACCATCGCCAGACTTGTTGGCCGAGGCCTCTTCAGTTGTACTCTTGTACTCAGCCGCTTGGCATGTGTTTATATATGAGGATTTTCTGATTCCTTGCTTGCCTAATAGGGACTCCATTGTCATGATGGCATTCTCTCTGAAACTAGAATCGAGGGAAATATAACCTATAGCATATTTACATAATTGCATTTGGCATTCATATTGCATAACCGGTATTCGTAAATCGGTATCTTATTTCCTGCATCTACAGGTTTCCAGGATTGACGAACCAAGAGTTCACCGCTATTCAACCCAAAACAACTGCAAGAGAATCATGGATCAAGTCCAAGTGGAGATGCAGGAGATTCGCGAGAAGTTGAACCTGTTCATGCAGGCCATGGAGAGTATTGCTAAAGGCCAGGAGAATCTCCAGACGTTGGTGCATTCGTTGCTGACGCGGGCTAATGGGAACGGCAACAATGACCACAACTCTATGCACGTCGAAACTCTTCATGAGGATGGGCCCCCTACGCCTGTGGTTCCTCATGTGGTGACCCCACCTGTTGTGGTTGTAAACAATGACGTTGGCGCTGGCAATGGCAACGCCGGGAATTTAAATGAGACTGTTGTTAACAATGTTGGGTTTGGAGATGCCAATCTGGGCGGTGGTAACAACAATGGCGGTAATGGTTTTGGTAACAATGGGTTCGGCTATAATGACCAGTGGTTTGAGTACGGCAATCAGGGCAGAAAGTTCGGCTTCAACACCCAGGGTTTCGGCTACGATGGTTTCGGTAACGCTAACTAGGGTTATGGTGGAAATGGTGCTGGACTGATTCCTGTCAATACTGGTTTCGGGCATGTTGGGGCCAACCAAGGTTTTGGTAATGGGGGACGAGGTCCTATGACTAATCAGCAAGGGTTTGGTCGCAACACTGGTTACAACGGGTACGGAAATGAGAATGTGAACTGGGGCGAAGACTGTCAAGAGGACGCCTTTTCTGGAAGAGGTCTGGGATTTGAAGGACTCGTTGACAATACTCAGAGGATTAAAATGCTTGAAGAACAGGTGAAGGGTATGGCTAATCAGAATTCTACCAGATTAGACATGACTACTATGGGCTTGGTGCCTGGGTTGAGGGTACCGCTGAAATTCAAAGCCCCTACTTTCGACAAATATAAGGGGGACACTTGCCCTAAGGTGCATGTCCGCTCTTATTACAGAAAGATGTCCGCATATTCAGATGACGAAAGGATGCTTATGCATTTCTTTCAAGACAGCCTATCAGGACCGTCACTCGAGTGGTACATGGGGTTGGAACCTGCTCAAATCAAAACCTGGAAGCAATTGGCAGATGCTTTCGTCCTGCATTATAAGTATAATAGTGATCTGGCACCGAACCGAGTTCAATTGCAAGGTTTGTCGCAGAAGAAAGAAGAAAGCTTTAAAGAGTATGCGCAGAGATGGCGCGATATAGCAGCAAGAGTACATCCTCCGTTGGCTGAAAGAGAAATGAATAGTATGTTCATTGGGACATTTACGGGGATATATTACGAAAAATTGTTTAATGTTTCGCTAAGCAGTTTTTCAGATTTGATTCTTATGGGTGAGATGGTCGAAGACAGTATTAAGGTTAGAAGATTCCACGCAGGTGAGTCTACCCCCGTTGGAGGTACAAGAAAGGCATTCGGCAGTAGACGGCAAGGTGATACTAGTGTCGTGTTTGGTGGCAGAGGCCGGGGTAGAGGACGAAGTCAGTATGCTCAGCATCAACAGGTCCCTAGTGTTACTATCCCTTTTCCACAACAACAACAGCAGCAGCCGCAACAGCAGCAACAACAAAGGCAACACCCCGCCGAACGCAGAATTCTAGAGGGCAAGCCCAGGCGAGTATTTGAAACGCCTCCTTCAACATACGTTGAACTGCTCCAAACGTTGTTAGGGTTAAAGTTGGTCGAGAAGAGGACCATGGCACCGTTAACGGGAAATCCTCCGTTTGGCTATGATGCTTGTAAACACTGTGAGTTTCACTTCGGGGCGCCCGAACATGATATTGAAGGCTGTCATGCGTTTAAACATAAAGTCCAAGACTTGTTGGACAACAAAGCTATTAACTTTGGGCAGGCGGGTCCAAATATAGTACATCAGCCTATGCCTAATCACGGGGCAAACGCCATCCTGACCGAGGAGAAATTGAATCTAGTAACGGATGTCAATAAGCTGAAGACACCGTTGGGTGAGATCAAAAGCAGGTTGTTAAAAGGGGGTGTATTCCCGGGGTGTGATGAATTTTTCTTGGATTGCTGGATACAGCCAGAGGGTTGTGATAAGTTGAAACAGGGTATTCAGGCTCTGATGAATGAAGGTACATTGCAATTTGATAGAACCGCAGTTGAAGAGCCTGAAGAGGCATTGTGTGATGAGCGAAACGATGTTGCAACCGTGATAATTCCAAGGAAAACAATAACAATAACGGCGCCAGCCAGGCGGCCGACGATGACTATTACTAAAGCAGGACCGATTCCTTTTGAAAGTACCAAAGCAGTGCCATGGACTTACGGGTTGGAGGTATATTGCGATGGTGAGAAAATTGAAGTGAATAAACAACCAGTTGGGGTTGTAGATAATGTTGTTGGAACAGGAGGTATGACCAGAAGCGGAAGAATCTTCACATCGCCTGAGGTAGAGGCAGAAAGAATGGCAAAAGGGAAAGCCAAGGTAGACGAGAGTGGCCCCTCGCAGATAAAGGAAAAGGAAACATCGCTTAAGGATGTGGAAGAGTTTATAAGGCTCATCTGTAAAAGTGATTACAAAATTGTGGAGCACCTCCAGCAAACGCCATCAAAGATCTCGATCTTGTCACTACTATTATGTTCTGAGGCCCATCGGAACGCTTTGCTGAAGATCCTAGACATGTCATTTGTACCCCAAGATGTTTCTGTGAATTAGTTAGAAGGGGTGATGACGCATGTTAACGCAGGGCACAGTTTGGGCTTTACAGATTTTGATTTGACCCCGAGGGGGAGAGAGCATAATATGGCGCTGCACGTCTCAGTTGAATGCAGGGGCACGGTCATGTCCCATGTGTTGGTGGATACAGGGTCTTCCCTGAATGTGCTGCCAAAGAAAGACATGATGAAGTTGGATATCAGGGGGATTCTCTGCACACCTAGTGACTTAGTTGTAAGAGCATTCGATGGTACGAGGAGGTCAGTTTTCAGATCGATAACATTACCGTTGCAAGTGGGGCCTGAAGTATTTGAAACAGAATTCTATATAATGGACATCCAGCCACCATATAGTTGTCTTCTCAGACGCCCATGGATCAATGTCGTCGGGGCAGTCACATCCACGTTGCACCAAAAGTTGAAGTATATGGTTGGGGATAGTGTCGTCACTGTTTGTGGAGAAGAAGATATTCTGGTTAGCCATCTGTCTTCATTCAGATACGTGGAGGTCGACGGCGAAATCCACGAAACACCCTGTCAAGCATTTGAAGGGCTAAAGATTACAAACAAAGCTCCAGTGCCCAAGATGTCAGATGTGGTAGTGTCATCATACAAAGAGGCTCAGGCTCTAGTGCAGGCAGGCAAAACCAAGGGTTGGGGCCAGGTGTTGGAGATTCCCGTGAAGAACGACAGGTTCAGGCTTGGATATAATCCTTCGTCATCAGCATCCTCTTCAGGAGCGCCCAAGATCATAGGACCAATAACTATTACGCCAAGTGGAGTGAGCTTCGAGACTATCAATGATGTTTCCGATTCTGAGGAAGGAGATAGCGACTGTGATATAGACGCATGGATCAAGCCAGGCCTACCCGGACAAAGTCTCTGCAATTGGTCTATCCGGGAAACTGTTCCTGTTACAACTAAACAGTAATGATTTGTTTTCTTAATTGTTGAATAATCCTGTGTCCTACCTGGGGCATAGTGATTTTGCTTAGGGCCATTTGGTTATGTACAGTACATTGTTTAATCATGAATAAAGGCGTTTTTTTTCATATACAAATGTTGTGATCCCTGTTTTTCCTGTTTTTATCTTTTTACAATAAAATGGCAACGAGGTTGTATGCGTTTTGAAGCATTTAACCATTTCCTTTGCAGGATTACTATTTCAGATGGCATCTATGAACCGCCTATGACTCGCTTCGACTTTGAGCACCCGGTATTTCAGGCTGAGGAAGAGATTGTTGAAGATGGCGACGTACCAGAAGAGCTGACCTGGTTATTGAAACAAGAAGAAAGAATCATTCTGCCTCATGAGGAAGTCATCGAGATTATCAATTTGGGGTCGGAAGGGGTTGAGAAAAACATCCGTATAGGGGCTGCACTACAAAGCGACATCAAGCAAAGGCTGGTTGAGATGCTCAAAGAGTACAGTGATATTTTTGCTTGGTCGTATGAGGACATGCCTGGGATGGATACGGATATGGTTGTTCACCGTCTGCCATTAAAAGAAGAATGCCCGCCGGTTAAGCAGAAGCTCCGAAGAACTAGACCGGACATGGCTGTAAAGATTAAAGAGGAAGTGCAAAAACAGTGGGATGCTGGTTTCCTAGCTGTTACAAAATATCCCTCATGGGTCGCTAATATTGTGCCAGTGCCAAAGAAAGACGGTAAAGTGAGAATGTGCATAGACTACCGTGATCTGAACAGGGCGAGCCCGAAAGACGACTTTCCACTTCCTCACATCAATGTGCTGGTTGATAACACTGCTCAGTTCTCTGTATTCTCCTTCATGGATGGCTTCTCAGGCTATAATCAGATCAAAATGGCGCCAGAAGACATGGGGAAGACTACCTTCATTACTCCCTGGGGAACATTTTGTTACAAAGTGATGCCCTTCGGGTTAAAGAATGTTGGGGCAACATATCAACGTGATATGACGACTCTCTTTCATGACATGATGCATAAAGAGATCGAGGTTTATGTTGATGATATGATTGCCAAATCCCAGACGGAGGAGGAGCATTTGGTTAATCTGCTGAAAATATTCAAGAGGCTTAGGAAGTTCAGGCTGAGACTGAACCCTAATAAGTGCACCTTCGGGGTGAGATCGGGTAAACTGCTGGGGTTTATCGTGAGCGAGAAAGGAATAGAGGTTGATCCTGCGAAAATAAAAGTAATACAAGAAATGCCGAAGCCTAAAACAGAAAAAGAAGTGCGTGGATTTTTAGGGAGGTTGAACTATATCGCCCGGTTCATATCTCACTTAACTGCGACGTGCGAGCCATTATTCAATCTGTTAAAGAAAGACCAGGTTGTGACCTGGAATGAAAATTGTCAAAAGGCGTTCGACAAGATAAAAGAATACTTGCAGGGACCGCCTGTCTTGATACCCCCAGTGGCCGGGAGACCGTTGATCATGTATTTGACCGTCCTTGAGGAAAGTATGGGTTGTGTTCTCGGTCAGCACGATGATACAGGACGTAAAGAGCATGCGATCTACTATTTGAGTAAGAAGTTCACAGACTGTGAGTCCAGATACTCAATGCTCGAAAAAACGTGTTGTGCGCTAGCCTGGGCCGCCAAACGTTTGAGGCAATACATGCTAAATCATACAACTCTGCTCATTTCAAAGATGGATCCAATCAAATACGTGTTTGAGAAGCAAGCACTCTCCGGAAGAATTGCCCGATGGCAGATGGTGTTAACCGAATATGATATTCAGTATGTCTCGCAAAAGGCCATTAAAGGTAGTGTGTTGTCAGAATACCTTGCGGAGCATCCTGTGGAGGACTACCAATCGATGAGGTTTGATTTTCGTGACGAGGATATCATGTACCTAAAGATGAAAGATTGTGAAGAACCATTGCCGGACGAAGGACCAGAGTTGGGTTCCAAATGGCAGTTAATATTTGATGGAGCTGTGAATTCCTATGGTAGTGGAATAGGGGCAATCATTACCACTCCCCATGGGTCGCATATCCCATTTACTGCTCGATTAACCTTTCCAGTTACCAATAATGAAGCTGAATATGAGGCTTGCATCATGGGTCTGGAAGAAGCTATTGATTTGCGAATCAAACATCTGGATGTATATGGAGACTCAGCTCTAGTGGTGAATAAGATAAAAGGAGAATGGGAGACGCGGCAGCCGAATTTGATACCATATATGAATTATGCAAGGAGATTATTGCCTTTCTTTGACAAGGTGGAATTGCATCATGTGCCACGAGCAGAAAATCAAATGGCTGACGCCCTGGCGACATTGTCTTCGACGTATAAAGTTAACTTCTGGAACGAGGCTCCCCGGATTGTTATCTCTCGGCTTGATAGGCCTGCCTTCATATTTGTTATTGACGAAGCATCTGATGATAAACCCTGGTACTATGACATCCATAATTTCCTGAAGAACAAGGAATATCCGGCTGGGGCATCCAATCGCGATCAGAAGACTCTCAGGAAATTGGCTGGCAGTTTCTATTTGAATCCTGACGGTGTCCTATACAAGAGAAACCACGACTTGGTGTTGCTACGCTGTGTAGACGAGAAAGAAGCGAAGTTGCTCATGGAAGAGATACATGAGGGTACATTTGGTACACATGCCGGTGGGCATGCCATGACGAGAAAACTGCTGCGGGCAGGTTATTACTGGCTAACTATGGAAATAGACTGTTTCAAGTTTGCAAAAAGATGTCATAAATGCCAAATTTATGCGGACAAGGTCCATGTACCCCCAAGTCCTCTGAATGTGATGTCATCACCATGGCCATTCTCGATGTGGGGGATTGATATGATTGGTAAGATCGAGCCTACGGCATCAAACGGACACCGGTTCATTTTGGTGGAAATTGATTACTTCACCAAATGGGTGGAAGCAGCGTCATATGCCAATGTGACCAAACAAGTGGTAGCCAAGTTTATCAAGCGAGATATCATCTGCAGATATGAAATCCCTGAGCGGATCATCACCGACAATCGTTCGAATTTGAATAACAACATGATGAAAGAGCTATGTCAGAATTTTAAGATCGAACATCACAATTCCTCTCCGTACCGACCCAAGATGAATGGCGATGTCGAAGCGGCCAATAAGAACATAAAGAAGATTGTTCAGAAGATGGTTGTGACTTACAAGGACTGGCACGAGATGCTACCTTTTGCTTTGCACGGTTATCGTACGACGGTACGCACATCAACCGGGGCAACCCCTTTCTCATTGGTATATGGAATGGAGGCAGTGTTACCGTTAGAGGTTGAGATTCCTTCCCTGAGGGTATTACGAGATGTCCAACTTGACGAGGCAGAATGGGTAAAAGACAGGTTGAATCATCTGAGTTTAATGGATGAGAAGAGGCTAGCTTCTCTCGCATACGGTCGGTTGTATCAGAGCCGGATGAAGAAAGCATACGATAAGAAGATATGTTCGCGAAGCTTTCAGACGGGCGACCTTGTGCTGAAGAGGATTCTCCCGCCACAAACAGATCACAGGGGCAAGTGGACCCCTAATTACGAAGGGCCTTACGTTGTCAGGAAAGTCTTCTCTAGAGGAGCCTTGCTACTATCTACCATGGATGGTGAAGACTTTTCATCTCCTGTGAATTCAGACGCAGTTAAAAAATACATTGCTTGAAAGAGACCCGCAGGACAAAAAAAAGAGAGTCCAGGAAAAAATGGGGCATCCTGGCGAACCAAAAACAGAATAAAAGGTTCGGGCAAAAGTTAGGGATAAAATTGAAAAGATGTACACCCGCGAAGTCGAAAACCTGCATTGGGCGACTTCGGCAAAAAAGGGTATCCCGGTGAATTGAAAACCCGCAAAGGGCGGTTCACGCAAAAGTTAGGGATTTAAAAAGCAAATGATTGCGTTCCGAATTTGATCCTGCATCGCTTAGTGGTTTGGGAGCACCTGAGGGTTCGTTTATCCAACACAATCTCTTCCGAAATTTGAATACCGGGAAAGCACCAGAGTCAGGCGAGTCATAGGAGGATCAGGTCACGATGTTTGTCTACACCACGTTGCCGACATGTGTACAAATTCGAGTTTGTATTTTTATGCTTCTTGTGCATATATGTATGTGTGTGTACGTAACTTCCTCTTTTCAGGAGTTGCATCTGATGTACAAAAATTTGCCTATTCAGAGGCCTGTTATCAATAAAACATGTTATTCAGTATTTAATACTTGTGCTTTACTGTTTTGTATGTGGAAAACGCTGATGTTTTGATGAATTTGCATGTGCATAACTTTGCTGGCCCTTGCCAATAATTGATAAAACATTGAATTGACTGAAGTAATGTCACGGACACTAACCCGAATAGATTTGGTTGTATAGATTTGTCTTGTCTCGTTTCTGTTTTGCAGGGTTTTCGCCCTTGAAGCAGACAATCAGAAATTGTGGTCCCAGCCGGAGATTCATGGAGAAAGACTCGACTTTGTGCGACGCTAATCCCCATGCAGGTCGCACATCGTCTTCAAAAGTTGGGATGATTTTTGTCCCTTACCGAAGAGATCAATTTCCCCAGCTAGTCGCAGCTCATCCCCAGAGGATATCCCCAGCCGGTCAAGATCAGTATCCTCCGCAGAGGTTGCACTCCCTAGAGAGTCGAGTATGTGAACAATCAATCCCCAGCTTGGAGGATTCCCACAGTGTTTAACCAAGTCATAGTTGGTTCAGAAGGATTATTCCCATAGAAGATGGTTTTCTTCCCGCAGGTCGTCATGCCTTCGTCAGGATGATTATCCCCAGCGGAGTGGTGGCTCCGAGTTTGTAAGTTGTGCCCAGACAGCATCGTTTCCTCCAGAAGGATTTCCTCGTTCCCCAGCTGAGTCGTTTCTTGCTCAGTCGGTTTACTTTCCCCAAGAGAGTCGATTCTTCCCCACCGGAGTTACCCTCCCCAACAGGGTGGTATTTGCTCTCAACAGCTGTGTTGATGTGAGCTTATCAGAGTTTCCCCAGCAGCTTGAGCCTGCATTTGCATTTGCATATAGTGTCATATTTGCATCTACCCGAAAACGCGTAGCATATCCGTGCTGTACGGAGCATTATGCCATTCTCAAACATGCGCATTTTGAAACATAAGCCCGGTCGGTTAACCTTTTGTTTTCAAGTGTTGTTTCCCTTGCAGGTGGAGAGAGCTCTTGCTCTGATCAATTACCAAATATTAAAAGTCTCAGCATGAGACATGTGGCGATAATGTTTGTCTTGTCATTATTCCCCACAGAGTTGCTTGTTTAAGTTTCTCTTACCCCTCCAGCAGAGTATTTCTTCAAGATTGTTGTTATGTCGTTATCAAAAGACTTCGTGAATCAATTTGTGCAAGTGGCCGCCTATGTCGAAGTAGGTGTCTGGCAATTTAGGTTCAGAAAATCCCTAGTAGAGTCCTTCTCAAATTTGCTGCCATGACCGCACTGAAAATTGGAAGACCAGACTCGTATTGTGTTACCCATATGATTGATGGAGTTAGCTACTGCAAAGATAGGCAGAGGAGCTGTATTCAAGAGTTATTACCCGTAGCGATGACGGTGTTATTTTCCTGTAGTGATGACAGAGTATTACCCGTAGAGATGGCGGTGTTATTTTCCTGTAGCGATGATAGAGCCTTATCCGTAGCGATGGCGGTGTTATCTTCCCGTAGTGGTGGCGGAGTTATTACCTGTAGCGATGACGGTGTTATCTTCCTGTAGCGATGGCAGAGTATTACCCGTAGCGATGGCGGTGTTATTTCCCGTAGTGATGGCGGAGTCATTACCCGTAGCGATGGCGGTGTTATTTCCCGTAGTGATGGCGGAGTATTTCCCATAGCGATGACGGTGTTATTTTCCCAGAGTATTTCCCGTAGTGGTGGCGGTGGTATTTCCCGTAGTGGTGGCGGAGCTCTTTTCCTGTATCGTTGGCAGAGTTATGTTTGTTGACAGAAGTACTTCCCCAGTGAAGTCGTCCAGGTTATTCTTATATTGACAAGTTTGGTGCTGCACAGGCAATTAGTGTTGAAATCAGATCTATATCAGGTGGTTGATCAGTTGTTACCGTAACAATCAGGTTCATGGGGTTCCCCAAGCAGTGGTGCAGTTTATCTCTACGGTTGGAAAATTTCCGGGTTCTGGGTATTCAACCGTCTCGTACCTCGAATGTTTGAAGGTCGTTCGCTCTTCACCCAGTCGGGTCCAAGCCGTTTGAATAGGGGCAGTTGTTGCACCCTAAAATTTGCTAAGCCTATTTCACCTGGGTTATGTTTCAATTGCATTGTCATTTGCATAATAGGTCATGTACATAGTCTAATCATTTGCATAACATAGCATAACAAGTCATCTAACAAGGGATCAAGTGCCATTCTTATCAGAAAGAGGCCCATCAAGGGGTTTTATTCAAGTTCAAGACCATCCAAGTAATCAAGAAATGAGTTGAAGCTTTGAGAAGTTTGAGGGTCAACCAGTGGATTTCTCTCCTAATCTTGGGGTGTTGAAGATCATCAATGAGTGTGGGAGCCATGGAATGTGTAAAATATCATGGAAGACCTAGAGGGTCATTTTGAAGATGAGTCAAGTCATTGAGGAAAGTACAAGAGCCAGAGTTGAAGTGCAGTCAACTAGGGTTTCATCTGGGTCAACCCTAGGTCAACCCTAGGCCCAATGAGTGATTGAAGAGCATCAAGGCTTAGTTTAAGGATGTGAGACTCATGAATTGATATGTGGATACAAGTGTGGTGTTGTTCCAAGTAGAAATCAAAAGGAATCAAGAAGAAGTGGAGTTACTAAATTAGGGTTTCAGTGTAAAAACCCTAATTTAGGCCTAACTTCCAAGTCAAATAAGTCAAGATGAAAGTTTCAAATGAATTCTTGGCCAACATGAAACTTGTAGAGCTTATCAATAGCTTTAATTTGAGTACTAGAAGTCTCCAAGAAGATTTGTAAAACTCAAGTTATGGTTCTTGCAAGTTATGGGTCCTCAGAGGACACTGAAATTTATCTGTGAAAGTCACTTGACTTCCAAGCAATATTTGCCCATCAAGGTGTTTTCAAATGGATTCTTGGCCAACATAAGAGTTGTAGATCTTGATCTTATATTTAATTTGAGTACCAGAAGTCCTAAAGAGGATTTGTAGAACTCAAGTTATGGTCTTGGCAACCCAGGGGTATTTTGGGAAAGTGGAATTACAGGTCATTTTTCAACATAGGTCCAAATCTCCATCTTCCACCCCTCAAATGGAAAAATTTTCAACATGAGATGTGTTCAAAATGATGTTTTTCGGATAGATAGGAGGTTATGAGGACTTGTAATGGCTTGCTTCACAAAATCATAAAAATGGCCTAAAATGAAGGTGAAATTTAAATGAACCAAGGTTGGAAATTAGGGTTTTTGACCTACAAAACCAAACCAAGCCATATGACATACCAATTTGATTGTAAAATGCATTTTGAGAAGATTGACATTGCCACAATTTTGAATTGAGGGTTATTTTTAGGACTTGCTTTGAAAATTGGTTACTTGAATCATAAGGCACAATTGCAAAATCACTTGTCAAGGCAAATGCAAGGCTTCTTTCCATCCATACACCTCCAAAATCTCATTTGGAGAGAATTTAAACTCAGAACAGAGTGAATTGCAAGGCAAATCATGAGTTGATATGTGCATAGCATGAGATGAGATTTCCATGGCATGAGAAGTTGATTTTCTCATTGGATCAATCTAGAACTTTATAGGGTCTTCAAATACATTCTATATATACTTGTGAAGTGATTCAGATCAGGAGTTTGAGAGAATTGGGAGAGATTTGTGAGATTGCAATTTGAAACTTCCATGTGCAAAACAGAATTCAGTTACAAGTTTCAACCACATTCAAGCCATTCTTTTGATCTCAGAACCTTGATCAAGCATTGGTGAATGATTCCAGATCAAATCCATAGCAAGATTGGTGGAGAATCATGTGATAGCCTTTGAAATTTTCAGCCTGCAACTCAGAATCGAATTCAAAGTTTCAAGCCATTTCAATCAAGTTCTTTGCATACAGAAGCTTGCTTATGCTCCATTGAAGGTGTCTGGAAAGTATTGAAGCTTATCTTGGAGCTTTGATCACTCTGTTCATCTCAAATTTGCAGGTATGTAAACTTCACTCCATGGCATGATTTAGGTAGTTTCAATCTATTTTGATTAGTTAGATTCAATGTAGGTTAGTGTATGAAGCTTTCTGGTAGCATTAGGGATGATTTAGAGACAATTAGTGGAGTGATGCAATTTCTGTTCATGATCGTATCTTGGCATTCTTGGTGTTATAATCTTAGTTTGATGGCTAGAAATGCTCAGTGAAACATGGCGAAGAGATTAGGCTATTCAATTTTAAGTTTGATGAGTTTTGGTTCTTGAGTGATTTCTGAGATTTCCATTGGGTTTTGAGGAGGAGTAGGTTTCAATGATTGGGAATGACATGGTTGAATTCAGTGTAAAATTTGGAGTGAGTTGGGGTTTTTGTTTTTGATTTTTGATGGAGATTTGAGGGAGCACGATTGGGAAGAAGATGAAGTTGCAAGCTCTGTTTCCATGGTTGTTTCTCCCTCCACAATTCAAAAGGTTGAAGATGATCTGACCACCATTGGATGTGAGGAAGACTTTTGACCCAATCAAGATCCAATGGCCACGAGCAAGCCTCATTCTGTGAAGAGTTCTGAAGGCGTCCAAACGCACCGTTTCATTAAAGTGCCAGCTTGGGCTTAAGTGAGAAACTTGATATCCACACCCCTCTTCCAAAGCCCAATAGGAAATGCACTAATAGTCATTGCTTTTCACACCACGAATTTTTCATTTTTCTTTCTATTTTCCACTTAATTTTCTGAATGATATTGGGCCTAGCGCGCTTTCCTATTAGCACCCCCTCTCTGGGCCCAGTTGGTGAATGAACTGATTTTTATTACTATTTGACACGCATCTTTTCCATTTTTCCATATTTTCTTTTATTTTCACATTTATTTTAAGTTCTTTGAAAATTCATAATAAATTGGAAAATTAACATTTTTGCATGGGATTTTTTCCCTCATTTTCATCAAGACATCAAGAAAATTATAAAAGATTAAAAATGTTATTTCATGCATTTTTGTATTTTTGGTTTATTTTTACTTTAATAGCTTTTATTTCATTTTCATTTGATACATGTTACTTGCTGAATTTAGTATGATCATTTCACTTTGATTTTTGATTCCATTCTTTTTTCTATAGTTAGATTATAGTATTAGGTTCCACCTGGATTTTTGTCACATTTTTGTGACTTAAATTTAATTGTTTTTGAGAGGTGTGAAGCAAGTGTGCTAGAATTAGGGTTTCAACTTGACATAGGTGCATTCAACACATAGTTTTTGGGTTTCTAGTTTGATTTAGGCCTTGGGATTTATGTGGGGTATAGGGTACATAGCTAGGGTCCCTTAGAAATTAATCTAGGATTTTATGTTGAGTATTGCCATTTTATTTGATTTTTGCAAGTTGGTTGATATTGGTGTGTTCCCTCTTGGGATATTGTGTTGTTTGTTGGGTTTTGGGCCTTTTCTTTGGGTGTTGGGGCTTGTGCTTGGCTTGAGGATTGTATGAAGACTTTGAGGATGATTGAAGACAAATAACGATGCTTGGATCTTAAGTTGCTTGTGCTTGAAGATTGCTTGATGAAGACTTAGGAGATAAGAGATATAGGGAGAACTCTAGAGTAAACTGATTTCTTCTGTCAAACATAGTGAGCTTCTTGTGCCTCTATTCCATCCTATGACATAAGGTCCCCAAAGAAGTTCCATCTCTCCTTAGGAGGGATGTAGAGCATGCTTTGATTGGGTAGAACCTTGAGGATAACTTTCACTAGCTGCGTTAAGACCTTAGTGATTTCCCTGGGTTATCATTAAGCCTCTTAACATTTCAACTTCATCTATCACTTGATTCTCTCCAGTGAGTGTTTGCCTTGAAGTTCATTGATGACTGTTGAAGAGGAAGCTTGTACCCGTCAAAGCTGGATATCTGTTGAAGCTAGGGTTTTGTGTCTTTTTGAAGCTGTTTGTTGTTTGGATTCAGTGCTTGCTAAAGATGAAGATTATTGGAGATAAGAGCTTATCTGAAGCTTGAACATCATTGAAGAGTGAAGATTGAAGTTGTTACTGTCAACCTTGTGCTGTTAATCAACTGTTGCTGTCTGAGCTGGTGCTGGATGTGTTTTTCTTTGCTGTATTGTCTGTTGATTTTCCCTTAGGTTTGAAGTGAAGCTGTTTCACTTTGCTTATTGTTTTCCCAGGTTCGAGGTTGAGTGGGACTCCCTTGCCTCGCTTGTTTTGTTGCATCTCATGCATTTTACTGTTTACTGTATATCTGCTGTTTCTTTCCCGTTTATCCCCTAGGATCTCTGATTTCCTCTGCGCAGGAGGGAATTATGACAGACATTAGGTTGTAATCCATGCATGATAACATTAGGGTAGTTTTGATTCCCCTTTCAAACCCTAGGTTTTTAGATTTCTCTTCTATCTCAGAATAATTCAAAACACAGTAATAAGGATAATCGATGCCATACGCTACGAGCCTTAAGCTATTTGAGAAAGGTCGCTGGAGGGTCACTCTTCAGTAGTCTGATTGCTTAGTGTGTTACCCTTAGGGTGACATACGACGTAGTCACCCTCAAATCATAGTCTCTAGTGCGTCAGAGATTGCAAACATCATAAAAGACAGTTCTTGCGTAAAAGACTAAAAACAAACATCAAAATGTCATTTTTGTCCGCTTGGACTCTTAATCAGGAAAAACCCTTTCACAAGGAGATAAA
Organism: Lathyrus sativus; assembly: GCA_963859935.3. Classification (NCBI taxonomy): domain Eukaryota; kingdom Viridiplantae; phylum Streptophyta; class Magnoliopsida; order Fabales; family Fabaceae; genus Lathyrus; species Lathyrus sativus. The sequence goes on along the minus strand of OZ012741.1, from coordinate 139,931,814 downwards.
AACATTCAGAAAAGCTTGTGTTGTCCGTAGCCTAAACTACGTTTGCTCTGATCTTTCATGCTGTATGAAAGTACGTAGGCATAGGATGCGATATCCTAGCGAGCAACCTTCCCCTCCTTTCCAGTAGGTAGGCGAACTACGTTGACTCTGATTTCTCGTTCCGGACGGGAATACGTAGGCATAAAGTGCGATACTTTGCCGAGTCATTTTCTTTTTCTTTAACCTAGACCTGTAGAGTAGATAGAATAACAATCCGTACCAGAAAACAAGCGTGGATGCCAACGAGTACGACAGACGTGAGGGGTGCTAATACCTTCCCCTTGCGTAACCGACTCCCGAATCCAGGATTTGGTTGCGATGACCATTCCTTTCCCGTCTTTGCGTGAGGTTTACTCTGAGCGTTTCCTTTCCCTCCTTTGGGATAAATAACGCACGGTGGCGACTCTTCTGTTTAGCCGGCGCCGGTTTTCGCAGTAGCGACAATCACAGGTAACAAATCCATCAACACGAAGAAACTATTCGGTCAACACGGATAACAATCACCGTCACCATGGGGAAACAACCACTGTCAACACAGGTACAATTCCGTCAACACGGATCCGTTTGAAGAATACTTTGCTGGGGAATACAAGAAACTTAACCAAACCACTCTGTGGGGAAAAAATTCACCGGGGAAATCACTAATAACAACTCCGAAAGTTTGAGCCAGGAAATCTTTTAATGTTGACGTAACAGCAACCTAAGAAGAATCCCGCTGGGGACAAAGAGAAACGTAACCAAGCAACTCTGTTAGGGGACGAAGGTTATCATCACCTATCTCACGCTGAGAATTTGAATATCTAGAAATTCTTCTGAGCAAGAATCCCACTCCTCTACAGGGAACAACATCTGAAAACAAAGAGGTAACCAACCTGGCTTATGTTTCAAAATGCGTATGTTTGACAATGGCGTAATGCTCCATATGGCATGGAAATGCTACGCGTTTAGGTAGATGCAAAATGCAAAGATGCCAAGAGGCGCTTCAGCAAAATAAATGTTGAAGACAAGACCAAATCCGCTGGGGATAACCGGGTATCATAGACATATTCCAACAAAATCAATGCTGGAACGGTGCAACCAACTCCGCTGGGGATAACCATCCTGCCGGAGGATGACTCACAAGCTTGAAATTACGAACTCTGTTGGGGATGTTCATCCTGTCGGAGGAAAAAACAACCTGCTGGGGAGGAGGAGAAACAATCCTGCGCGGGGATACTCCTTCTGAACCAAAGACAACTTGGGTATACTCTGCGGGAGTTACCCGTGCTGGGGATGGAGTGCGCACATACTCACTGCTGGGAATGCACCTTCCGTCGGAGACATTAAAATCCATTGAGGATACTCTCTTGGCAGCTTTCCTGGGGAATACTCTTCTGGGGAGGACAAACCACATCCAGTAGGGATAAGTGCCATCTCAAATCTTTCTGGAATAAGATGTGACTTCCATCTGCTGAGGAGTGATACCATCACTATGTCACAGGACTCCGGCTGGGGAACACAACTTCCCTGCTTGTTTGCTCCAAAGGTGAGAACCCTGCAAAACATAAACGAGACAAAACAAATCTATACAACAAGATCTATCCCGGTTAGAATTCGTGACATTCATTCAGTCAACTCGAAGTTTTAGCAATTATTGGCAAGTGCCAGCAAGTTTATGCACATGCAAGTCCATCAAAAACATTGGTGTTTTTCACAAACAAAACAGTAAAGAACAAGCATCAAATACTGAATAACATGCTTTATTATCAAGGGCCTGTAAATAGGAAAAATTTCGTACACTGGATGCAACTCCTGAAAAGAGGAAGTTACGCACAAACAAAATACAAATATACAGAAGCACAAAGAAAATTTGTATACATGTCGGCAACGTGGTACAGACGAACACCATGAGCTGATCCTCCTATGACTCGCCTGACTCTGACGCTTTCCCAATACTCGATCTTCGGAAGAGATTGTTTTGGATATACGACCCTCAAGTACTCCCAAACCACTAAGCACCGCAGTATCAAACTCGGACCGCAGTCATTTGCTTTTTCAAATACCTAACTTTTGCGTGAACCGCCCTTTGCGGGTTTTCAATTCACCGGGATACCCTTTTTTTCCGAAGTCGCCCTTTTCAGGTTTTCAACTTCGCGGGTGTACATCTTTTTCAATTTTATCCCTAACTTTTGCCCGAACCTTTTATTCTTTTTTATGGTTCGCCGGGATGCCCCATTTTTGCCTGGACTTTCTTTTTTCTGTCCAGCGGGTCTCTTTAAGCAAAGTATTTTTTAACTGCGTCCGAGTTCACAGGGGATCTAAAATCCTCACCATCCATGGTGGATAGCAATAAGGCTCCTCCAGAGAAAACCTTTCTAACGACATATGGACCTTCATAGTTGGGAGTCCATTTGCCCCTGTGATCTGATTGTGGTGGGAGAATGTTTTTCAGCACAAGATCGCCCATCTGAAAGCTTCGAGGACACACCTTCTTATCATAAGCTTTCTTCATCCGGCTCTGATACAGCCGACCGTATGCTAGAGAAGCCAGTCTCTTCTCATCCATTAAACTGAGCTGATTCAGTTTATCTTTCACCCATTCTGCCTCATCTAGTTGGACATCACGCAAAACCCTCAGAGAAGGAATCTCAACCTCTATTGGTAGGACAACCTCCATACCATATACCAGTGAAAAAGTAGTTGCCCCGGTTGATGTGGGTACCGTCGTACGATAACCGTGCAAAGCAAAAGGCAACATCTCATGCCAGTCCTTGTAGGTCACAACCATCTTCTAAACGATCTTCTTTATGTTTTTATTGGCCGCTTCCACAGAGCCATTCATCTTGGGCCGATAAGGAGAAGAGTGGTGATGTTCAATTTTGAAACTCTGGCACAATTCCTTCATCATCTTGTTATTCAAATTTGAACTGTTTTCAGTGATAATCCGCTCCGGGATTTCATATCTGCAGATAATATCCTTCTTGATAAATCTGGCCACCATAGCATATGATGCCGCTTCAACCCATTTGGTGAAGTAATCAATATCTACCAAGATAAAATGATGTCCGCTGGATACCGTGGGCTCAATCTTCCCAATCACATCAATTTCCGACATGGAAAAAGGCCAAGGTGACGACATAACGTTCAGAGGGCTCGGAGGCACATGAATCTTGTCCGCATAAATCTGGCATTTATGACACTTCTTTGAAAATTTGAAACAATCTGTTTCCATTTCCAGCCAGTAGTACCCTGCTCGTAATAACTTTCTCGTCATTGCATGTCCGCCGGCATGCATGCCAAATGTGCCTTCGTGGATTTCTTCCATGAGCAACTTAGCCTCTTTCTCGTTCACACATCGCAACAACACCAAGTCGTGGTTTCTCTTGTACAAAGCACCATCCGGATTCAGATAGAAATTTCCAGCCAATCTCCTAAGAGTCTTCTGATCACGACTAGATGCCCCAGCCGGATACTATTGGTTCTTCAGGAAACTCTGGATATCATAATACCACGATTTACCATCGGAAGCTTCCTCAATGGCGAATATGAAAGCGGGCCTATCAAGGCGAGAGATAACTATCCTGGGAGCCTCATTCCAGAAGTTAACCTTATACATCGAAGACAAAGTCGCGAGAGCGTTAGCCATCTGATTTTCTGCTCGTGGTACATGGTGCAATTCCACCTTGTCAAAGAAAGGTAACAACCTCCTTGCATAATTCATATAAGGTATCAGATTGGGCTGACGAGTCTCTCACTCTCCCTTGATCTGGTTCACGACTAGAGCAGAGTCTCCGTACACATCAAGATTTTTAATTCTCAGATCAATAGCTTCTTCGAGCCCCATAATGCATGCTTCATATTCGGCCTCATTGTTGGTGACTGGAAAGGTCAATCTAGCAGTGAATGGGATGTGCGACCCATGGGGAGTAGTAATGATTGCCCCTATTCCACTTCCATATGAATTGACGGCACCGTCAAATATCAATTGCCATTTGGAACCCAGCTCTGGACCTTCATCAGGCAACGGCTCCTCACAGTCCTTCATTTTTAAGTACATAATATCCTCGTCAGGAAAATCAAAACTCATCGACTGGTAATCATCAATTGGCTGCTCAGCTAGGTACTCTGACAGAACACTACCTTTAATAGTTTTTGAGAAACATATTTAATATCGTATTCTGTCAATACCATCTGCCATCGGGCAATCCTTCCGAAAAGTGCTTGCTTTTCAAACACGTATTTGATCGGATCCATCTTTGAAATTAGCATGGTTGTATGGTTTAACATGTATTGTCTCAAACGTTTGGCAGCCCAGGCTAGCGCACAACATGTTTTTTTGAGCATTGAGTAACGAGACTCACAGTCTGTGAACTTTTTACTCAAGTAGTAAATCGCATGCTCTTTACGTCCAGTCTCGTCATGCTGACCGAGAACACAACCCATACTTTTCTCAAGAACCGTCAAATACATAATCAATGGTCTCCCTGCTACTGGGGGTGTCAATATTGGAGGTTCCTGCAAATATTCTTTTATTTTCTCAAACGCCCTTTGACAATCTTCATTCCAGGTCACAGCCTGATCTTTTTTCAACAACTTGAATAATGGCTCGCACGTGGCCGTTAGATGAGATATGAACCGGGCAATGTAGTTCAATCTCCCTAAAAAACCACGAACCTCTTTTTCTGCTTTCGGCGTTGGCATTTCTTGTATTGCTTTTATCTTAGCAGGATCAACCTCAATTCCTTTTTCGCTCACAATAAACCCCAATAGCTTACCAGATCTCACCCCGAGGTGCACTTGTTAGGATTCAGCCTCACCCTGAATTTCCTAAGCCTCTTAAACAATTTCAGAAGATTGGCCAGATGCTCTTCCTCCGTCTAGAATTTGGCAATCATATCGTCAACATAGACTTCGATCTCTTTATGCATCATGTCATGAAAGAGTGTTGTCACAGCTCGCTGATATGTTACCCCGACGTTCTTCAAACCAAAGGGCATCACTTTGTAGCAGAACGTTCCCCACGGGGTAATAAAAGTTGTTTTCTCCATATCATCCGGCGCCATCTTTATCTGATTATAGCCTGAAAAGCCGTCCATGAAAGAAAACACGGAGAATTGAGTGGTGTTGTCGACCAGCACATCAATATGATGAAGCGGAAAGTCATCTTTTGGGCTCGCCTTATTCAAATCTCGATAGTCCATGCACATCCGCACCTTACCATCTTTCTTTGGTACAGGTACTATATTGGCGACCCATGAGGGATAAGTTGTGATAGCCAAAAAACCAGCGTCTCACTGTTTCTGAACTTCCTCTTTAATTTTCACAGCCATATCTGGTCGAGTTCTTCTGAGTTTTTGCTTAACCGGTGGACATTCCTCGCGCAATGGCAGATGGTGAAGTACCATATCAGTATCCAACCCAGGCATGTCTTCGCAAGACCAAGCAAAGATATCGTTGTACTCCCGCAGCATCTCGATAAGCCTTTGCTTGATATCACTTTGCAGTGCAGCCCCTATCCAGATATTCTTGACAACCTCTTCAGACCCCACTTTGATAATTTCAATTTCCTCCTGATGAGGCAGAATGATTCTTTCTTCTTGTTTCAAAAGCCGAGTCAGCTCCTCTGATAAGTCATTATCCTCAACAATCTCTTCCTCTGCTTGAAATATCGAGTGCTCGAAGTCGAAGCGAGTCATAGGAAGTTCGTGATCGGTGTCGTCTGAAATATGAATCCTGCAATGAGAATGGTTAAATGTTTCAAATAATGCAAACAAAGCACATAACCACGTTGCCATTTTATTGTTAAACAAAAACAGGAAAAACAAGGATCACAAAATTTGAATGAGAAAAACGCCTTTATTAATGATTAAACAAAGTACACACATAAGTAGGTAGCCCTAAAAACAGAATCACCATGCCCCGAGTAGGACACAAGATTATACAATAATTGAGAAAACAAATCATTACTATTTTGTAGTCACTAGGACAAATTCCTGGATAGACCAGTTGCACAGATTCTGTCCTGGCACGCCGGGCTTGATCCACGAGTCTATATCGCAGTCACTATATCCGTCTTCAGCATCGGAAACAACATTTATTGTTTCATAACAGACCCCACCTGGAGTGATCACCACTGGTCCTTTGAACTTTGGCACGCCTGATGCGGAAGGTGACGCTGTCGGGCGATACCCCAACCCGAACTTGTCCATCTTGACAGGAATTTCCAAGACTTGGCCCCATCTTTTGGTTTCTCCAGCCTGAACCACTACCTGAGTGTCTTTGTACGAAGACATGGCCACCTCTGGCCCTTTGACGGGAACATGAGACTTGTCCTTGATCTGCATCCCCTCGAAGGCTTGGCATGGCATCTCATGGATCTCCCCATCCACTTCGACGTACTTGAATGACAAAAGATGACTAACCAAAATGTCCTCCTCTCCGCAAATAGTAACAACATTGTCACCGACCATGTATTTAAGCTTCTGATGCAGCATGGACGTCACAACCCCTGCAGAATGTATCCATGGTCGCCCAAGTAAACAATTGTAAGCTGGATGTATATCCATGATGTAGAACACTATGTCAAACACTTCCGGCCCGACATGGAATGGCAACGTTATGGACCCAAACACTGACCTTCTAGTCCCATCAAAAACCCTCACGACCAAATCACTTTGTGTGCATATGATTCCTCGGACATCTAGCTTCATCATAGCCTTCTTTGGCAACACATTCAAAGATGATCCGGTGTCTACAAGAACATGCGACATAACAGTGCCCCGACATTCCACTGAAATGTGCAAAGCCATATTATGATCCCGACCTCTAGGCGTCAAATCAAAATCAGTAAACCCCAGGCTGTGGCCGGCATTCACATGCGCCAGTACCCCCTCAAGCTGATTAACAGTTACTTCCTGAGGTACAAAAGACGTGTCCAAGATTTTCAACAAGGCATTCCGATGAGGCTCGGAACAAAGCAACAAAGATAGTATTGAAATTTTGGAGGGCGTCTGCTTCAAGTGCTCCACAATCTTATAGTCACTTTTGCGAATCAACCTCATAAACTCTTCTACATCCTTGACCGATGTTTCCTTCTCTTTTGACTGGGAAGGTCCTCCTTCATTCACTTTGGCTTTGCCTCTAGCGATCCTTTCAACCTCAATTTTAGGTGAAGTGAAGTTTCTACCACTTCGGGTCATACCTCCCGCTCCAACAATATTGCCCACTACCCCTGCTGGCTGGCTATCCACATTAATCTTTTCCCCGTTGCAAAAAGCTTCCAACCCATAATTCCATGGAATGGCTTTCGTACTCTCATAAGGAACGGATCCTGCTTTCGTTATCGTGATAGTTGTCCGCTTGGCGGGCGCTGATATCGTAATAGTCTTTCGTGGAATTGTAATTGTTGCGACCTCACTCTGCTTTTCACATGTCACCTCACCAGGTTTCTCAACAGCAGTGTGGTTAAACTGTAAAGTTCCCTCATCAATCATGGCCTGAATACCTCTCTTCAAATCGATACAGCCCTCTGGTCGGGTCCAACAATCCAAACAGTACTCATCACATCCGGGGAAGACCCCTCCTTTCAACAATTTGCTTTTAACATAGCCTAAAGGTGTCTTCAGATCATTTACGTCCATAACCAAATCCAAATCCTCTTCTATCAGAATAGCATTTGCTCCATGATTAGGCATTGGTTTATGTACAATGTTGGGACCATCATTACTGAAGTTAATGACTTTACTATCAATCAAATCTTGGACTTTGTGTTTAAACGCATGACAACTCTCGATATCATGTCCGGGTGCCCCGGAATGAAATTCACACTGCTTACTAGTATCATACCCGTAAGGAAGCGCTCTTGTGGGTGGGTCCAACGTTCTCTTCTCAACCAGATTCAAAATCAACAGCGTCTGAAGCAGTTCTGCATACGTTGACGGAGGTGTATCAAATACCCTCTTCGGCTTCCCATTTTGGATCCTTCTCTGAGCAGGATTATACCTTTGTTGTTGTTGCTGGTGTTGTTGTGGTTGTTGTCGTTGTTGAGGTATAGGGATCGTCACACTAGAAACCTGTTGTTGAATATACTGATGCCTACCTTTACCTCGTCCTAGACCACCATACATTGCACTGGCGTCTCCTTGTCTTTTACCACCAAAGACCTTTTTTGCACCTCCTGCTGAGGTCGATTCATCGGCTTGAATCTTACCAATTTTGATGCCATTTTCAATCCGTTCTCCCATGAGTATCATGTCAGAGAAACTACCCATCGAGCAATTGAACAATTTATCATAATACATCCCAGAGAATGTTCCAACAAAAATATCAATCAATTCTCTTTCAACCATAGGTGGGTGGACTCTTACCGCCAAATCCCGCCAACGCTGGGCATACTCCTTAAAACTTTCCCCGTTCTTATGTGAAAGACTTTGAAGCTGGACCCTATTTGGTGCAAGGTCACTATTGTATTGGTAGTGTCTGACGAAAGCATCAGCCAATTCTTTCCAACTTCCGATATGTGCAGGCTCTAGTCCCATGTACCATTCCAGCGATGGTCTTGACAAACTATCTTAGAAAAAAGGCATAAGCATCTTCTCATCATCAGAGTAAGCAGACATCCTCCGGTAATATGAATGCACATGAACCCGTGGGCATGTATCCCCTTTATATTTATCGAAAGTGGGAGCTTTGAACTTCAATGGCACCCTCAGCCCAGGAACCAGCCCCATAGTAGCCATGTCCAAACCTGCAGAGTTTTGATTGGTTATACCTCTTATCTGCTCTTCCAGCATTTTAATCCTCCGATCATTATCAGCGGGACCCTCAAAACCCATGCCTTGCCCAGAAAAGGCATCTTCCTGACGATCTCTATTCCAGTACGGACCCTCATTACCATATCCGTCATAAGCAGCATTACGACCATGACCATGACCACTTTGGAAGAACCTGGGATCATACCTCAGATTACCAAGCTCTTTATTAGCAGCCACTGTCCCAAAACCAGTATTGAAAGGACCCATCCCAGCACCAGTGGTATTCCCATTGCCAAACCCAGCATTGCCGTAGCCATTATTACCAAAACCTTGATTGTTATCACCAAACCTTCCGTTGCCGAAGCCCTGATTATTGACGCCATCATTGCCATCCCGATTGCCAAAGCCAAAACCCTGATTGTTGTCACCGAAACCAGTCTTGATACCAACATTCCTGTTGATTTCCATGTTCCCATTAACATTATCAGCATTTCTGTTACCAGCGTTCCCATTGTCGTTGCCAGTACCATTCTCACCAGCATTTGGTATCACTTCCTCCCTGCGAGGAGTCTCAACATGAACAGAGTTGTATTCAGTATTACCAGCCGCTCGCGCCAGCAGCGGTTGCACAAGAGTTTGAAGATGTTCCTGGCCTTTAGCCACAGCCTCCATAGTCTGCATGAATTGGGCCAACCTATCCCAGATCTCCTGCATCTCAGACTGTACCTGATCCATAATCTTCTTACTGTTGCTTCTTGTAGCGTACCGGTGAGTTCTTTGTTTGTCAATCTTGAAACAACCTGTAAGACACAAGAGATAAGATTCGAGCTAAAAAAAAGTATCTGCCATGCAATATGAAGATGCAAATGCACACATGTAAATATGCAACAGGTTAATTTCCCCTCCCCCCCGATTCTAGTTCCGGAGAAGAAGCCATAATGACAATGGAGTCCCAAGTGAGCAAGCGAAGAATCAGAAACCTCATACATAAACAAATGCCAAGAGGCAGAGTACAAAGATACAACTGAATACAACTAAAAAAACCTCGGCCAACAAGCCTGGCGATGGTCAAAATACAAGTACGAATAACAAACTACAAGAGAAAAGAAAAGATAAATCAAGAGGGATGGCGCGCCCGAACATCTTCCAATAGCCTCAGTGTCTCCGGATGACCTGGTCTGGAGATTAGTTCCTGTATCAGTAATGCGTGTCGCTCAATAGTGGATCTCAGCTTTTTGGCGTCCTCTACACAGGCTCCCCTACCAAAACACTCATCAAGCCCGCATCTCTTGAAGCCAACCTTCAATTTACAACCCCTAGTTTCTCTGATCATGCTGCTCACTCTAGACTAAGCGTCACGTCTAAGAGATGCCTCTTCAGCAATCTTAGCATCCTTAGCCCTGAGCTGCTCCTCTAACTGGGAAGTCTGAAGCTGCAACTCATCTTCACGCTCCTTTCGGCTAGTAAGCGTGGCATTCCACAAAAATTCCCATTTGGAAAGTCGAGAATAAGCCTTGTTCAGAAGCTCTTCCTTAGTAGCAAGTACACTACTAACACCATTCAGGGCTACTCCTACTTTCTCTCTCCTGCTGGTCTCTTCAGTCAAATCTGAACCCAACCTATTAATCATCTCGGTCTGCTTCTTCAAAGCGAGGGTTGCCTCATTCTTCTCATGTCGAAGCTGGAAAATCTCTTTCTCTAGCTCTTCATTTACTCTCTGCAACTCTTCCTTTTCAGCCAACAGCTTGTTATACTTCTCAATTTCTACTGAAGTAGGTTCCTCAATCACCGGAGGACACAAAGGCTCTGCAGCAGGATATGGCATCAAAGAAGTCCTAACTCTCTCATGGATCCAGAGCCGATAAGGATTATAAGCTCGACTGTCACTCTTGCCAAGCAATGTCTTTCCTCTTCTGTGAATATTACCCCAAGCACGCCTCAATCTGACCAAAACATCTCCATCTAATAAACCCGTGAGATACAGAGATTCATGTATCTCGTCTTCAACCGGAGAGTCCCTCAAAGCAAAGCCAAACTGTCTCACAAGCAGAGAAGGGTTATAGTTAATACCACCTTTCCATCCAATCAAAGGAACGTTCGGAAAGCCACTGCAACTATATATAATATTCACTCCCAGTAGGTCCCGATCAAACCAAACAATGTTCTAAGCACACAACCCCATCAATCTGGAAGACCAATCTAAAGTACCAGCTGTATCAGCGAAAGGTCCCGTCTTAGGAAGATGTCCCTGAAACCACCTGTATAGAAGAGGTACACAACAAGAAACATTCTTTCCCCGACGCTTCTCATTCTTATAGTGAATAGAATGATAAACGTCACCCAAGAGAGTAGGCACCAGATTCTTCGAGGCAAGAATAAAGAAAGCATCTGAATCAACAAAATCAGGCAAGTTAGGGAACAATACAATCCCATAAATGCAAACAGCCAGAATAGCATTGAAGACAATCCAACATTCATCTTTCACACACGGCGTAGCCTTCTCAACCAAGCAAGAAAGATGAAAACCATAAGCTTCATTCAGCTTGACCAAACCTCCGGGGAACTCAGAAGCATCTAAACTGACAATCTCAGTAAGCCTAGCCAACTCAGGCTCAGTATCCTCGTGAACAAAAGGAATCTGATCTAACACAGGAACTCCTAGCATATCAGAATATTCCTCCAAAGTAGGAGCCAGAATAAAATCAGGGAACAAGAAGCATCTCAAATGAGGCTCGTAAAACTACATCAAGGTATACAATCCAGTCATCTCAAACACAGAAGGTCTGTACAACAAACTGAGCAGTTTCCCTAAGACTCTCTAAACTCAGCCCTCACTCTCTGATCTGCTAGAGCAACCAACCGCAACAAGGAACTGATATCTGGAGAAGGCAACCTGTAAGCAACTGTTCTCTTCATGGACTCCATGTCTGGCAAGAAGAACACTAGAATCTAAGGGGAAAAACACACCTGCAACATAAATACATGTTAATGAAATGCAAACATGAAAATGCAGATGCATATGCAGCAGGGAATCAAGTGCAATAATGAAGAACTGTGTTGTGCTGTACTGCAGCTTGAGAACCATCCATTTTCATGCAAACATGAGACTTGTAGGGCATGTTATTAGCTTTCTTTTGAGTACAAGAACTCATCCATTTAGTTTGTAAATCTCAATATATGATGCCAACAAGTTAGAGGTCTCAGAGGAATAGAATTTTGGTCAACTAAAAGTCAACTCACTTCTAAGGCATTTTTGACCTAGAATCAAGTTCCTCCTCAACTTCAAATAAACATGAAGGTGGTTCCTCATGGTCTTAGATTTCTAAAAAGTCCTATAAGTCCTTAATATCATTTTTAAATCTCAAGTTATGGACCTTTCAAGGTAAGGGTATTTTTGGAAAAGTTCATTATAGGTCATCTTGTTCAATGGTCAATTTCATGAACTTATGTATCTCAAATGCAATTCCAACCAACATGAAAATTGTGCATAAGTGTCTTATCTCCATCATTGAGCTCAAAATTTATGAAAATTGTTGAATTACATGGCCATGTGGGAGACTTTTAAGGTGAAATCTTGATTTTTGGTCATGGTGTGAATATTAGACATTATGGGACATATTTGCTACTTGTTTTGAGACATTTTACAGCATTTTATGACACAAGAGAGGTTTACCACAAATGGAACAACATGAGAAGCCATTATATGCTCCATTTTTGATTTTCTTCCTTAAAAGGTTTTGATTTCAAACTTGATGTGTGGATTATTTACAAAGCCCAAATCAATTCATTTCAATTGTATACCTCATGCACTTCACTTTGCTGATCCAATGTGGTGTAGAAAGGACCAAATTCATGTGCATGTGGGAAGGTATCATGTTTGGCAATTTTTCAAATCTCACCAATAAGGCATTATGGGCCTGCATGGTTATCAAACACCCATCATATAAAAGAATTTTGACCAGCCCTAATGCTGAAAAGAGGTGATTGCAGCTGGAGAGAGCAGAGAGAACTTGAAATTTTCTCATTATTTGCCATTTTCGAATCTTGATTTTCTCTTCAAATCAACCTCAAGTGGAGCTTGCATCTTCTTCCTCAAAGCATAAGGAGTGAGTTGGAAGCAAGAAAGTGGAGTTTGCGTGCCTGTGAAAAACCAACGGAGTTTCTTCGTTCAGTAAGCTTCTCTCTCTATTTTCTCTCATTCTAGGGACTTTGTAAGAGCATGTTGCGTTGCATCTGAAGCCCTGCCTATGGTAGGCCATGTTTGGTTCTTTGTTGTGTTTGTTTGATGACATTTTCAGTTGACATGTTTGAATTTCAAGTCTTCGTTTCTCTTTGTTCATGGACAATTTTCATAATCCATTGGTAGATTTGGGTCCCTTGTAAGTAGAGCTTTCGAACCATACCAGATTTTCTCATTCTTGTAGAGTTTTGGTGACTGGTCTCCGGCGAGCTGGCCGGAGAAGACGGCCGGAGCCCTAGCTCCGGCGTCCTAGTCATTTGTCCGTTGGTAGCTGACTCACCTTGTTGGACTCTTTGACTTGTTTATTTGGCACATTGTTATTGGTTTGACCAGGCCATGCGTGAGGTTTGAAGATGACTGGACTTAATGAAAAGTGTAACACCCCACTTCCCAAATTAAATAAAATGCGAATAAATCAATTAAATTATCAGAGTTTCTCTTCCAAAAGTGGGATATTACTTTTCACAAAAATTTCCACAAAACATTTCATTAAAAGATTTTCAAAATAAGCAACGGAAAAGAAATTTGTCACAACATATATACATATATGTACATCATCTCATATATATGTCGCTTGCGCGAAAATAAGGTGTCGGCATGACAGAAGAGTCGCCACCTTTCGTTATTTATCCCTTAGAGCAGGAAAGGAAACGATCGGAAAAACCTGACGAATAAGGGTAAGACAAGGTTATCGCAACCATTGTTTGGGTTCGGGAGTCGGTTACGCAAGGGGAAGGTATTAGCACCCCTCACGTCCGTCGTACTCGACGGGATCCTCGCTTGTTGTGTTTACTTGGACGGGTTGGTTTTATTCTATCTACCTATCAAGGCTGGCTGAAAAAGAAAAGAAAAATGACTCGGCAAAGCGTCGCGCTTTATGCCTACGTATTCTCATCAGAGAATGAGAAATCAGAGTAAACGTAGTTCGGCCTACGAAGGGTTATGGGGGAAGGTAGCTCTCTAAGACATCGCCATCTTGTGCCTACGTACTCTCAACAGGCATGAGAGATCAGAGCTCACGTAGTTCGGGAAACTACGATTTATTTCCTGTCTTTTACGAAAGAAGTGTTATTTATTGTGTTTGCGATTTCAACCGCAATAGAGACTATGACCTGAGAGTGAATGCGTCGCATGTCACCCAAAGGGTACCATACTAAACATCCAGACTATGGAAAAGAAACTCTCCCACAACCCTTTCTCAGATAGCTTAAGGCTCGTAACGTACGAAAGAAATCATTCATGATTACTGTATCTTAAACTGTTTTGAGATGAGAAGAGAACAAGCCCAACTAGGAGGGAGACTATCAAGTCCTACTGTTATCATGCCATGGATTCATCCTATGGTTGAGGTTTGAATAGGGAACTCCTAGAAGTTGTCATGCATAGGTTTCAACCTAAAATTCTATCATCAAATCCTTATCCAAGGAAATGAGAGTCCTAAGGGATCATGTCAGTGATACACCAAAACAGACAAAGCATCAGCTTAACAGTAAAATGCATGCAATGCAAGTGAGGGAGGAAATGTGTGTGGGGCTTCAGCCTCCACAAGCTCATCTCAACCTCAAGCCAGAATGAAATAACAGTAATCATACTAAAATATAAACAACATGTTGTCAAGCAATAAACAGTAAACTGCAATCATACAGATAAAATGAAATGAAGTGCCATCAGGCAAACAAACCACATGGGCAAGGGAGTTGGGCTCTATCGAATACCCGCAAGCAAAGCCACGCAGTAACAATACAAGCAGAGGGAGCAACTCAACCTCTAGTGAAATCATGCTCCTAGATTCTACCTATTCTAGATATGAACTTATTCTAATGTATCAAACAAGTCAAACAAAACACAGTAATACAGAAAAGAAGAAAGCAGATCAACTCCTCTCTCAACTCCAAGTTTCATCTCTTCCAACAGCAACTCAGTCTTCAGACTTCAATCACTTGACAAACATCAATTTCTTTTCCATGTTTCAACCCTACAACATGAGTTTCAACTCATCTTCTCCCTTAAGCTTCAGCTTCTTGATCAGCTCCACCTTCAGGCTTCACCTAATCTTCAGGGATCTTCAAGCATCAACTTGCTCTTCGTGCTCTTCAAGCTTCAGCTGGAATGGCAATACTCAAGGATTCATCCTCTTCAATACTCTTCAATGAAGTCTTCATCTTCAAGCTCAGGCTCAACATCTCTCAAGACAATCAAACCAGAGAAAATCTCTTATTGGATAAGCTGGGGGGATATTGAACTGCTTATTTGACCACCAAAGGTGACCTATAAGGGTTCAACATCAAATGAAGGGTTCCCTCAAAAGTTCTACTTCCTAGGTACCTCACTTATCCCTCCAAAGGAGAGAGGTGTATACCAGGGAAGGACTTTGAATCATAGGGAGGAATGGAGGTGAATGATACCATCCATGTTTGAGAAAGAAGTTATCTACATCTAAGCTCTTCCTAATCCTAACCCTAAAACAACAAAAAGAAAACAAAAACAAGCTCTCAAGCTCCTCAATGCATCTTCCAATCTTCTACTATGCTCCACAATGCTCCACAATGAGATACCAAGCTTTCCAAGCCCACAACGCAAAGAAAACAAAACAAACATGCCCTAAAGGCAACACAAACAATCAACCAATACAAAAATTAACTAAAAATAGCATACTATTATATTAAATCCTAATATAATTTCTAAGGGAACCTACATACCTACCCTTAATACCCATATATGCCCCATAGTCTAACTTGTCTTAAAAACCCCAAATATAAAGTTATTATGGACCTATGTTGAAGTTTTAACCTAATTCTACACAACCTAGAATTATCTAATCAAAACTATCCTAAAAATCATTACAAAAATATGGAATTAATCCAGCGGGAACCTAAAACATATATCTAACTACCCTAAAAATATTGAATTAAAAAGATTAAGGGAGCTACCTAAACTAAAATCTACAAAATCATGGTATCAACCTAAAAAAATTAAAATGCAATTAAAGGAGAAAATATGCAAAAAATATTAAAATGCATGATATGGAAAATATTTTAATTTTATATTTTTCTTGACAAAAAACGGAAAGTGGAGAAAAAACTCCCATGAAAAAAACATTATTTTTCAATTTATTATGGATTTTTAAAGATTGAAAAAAATGGAGGAAATATAAATGGAAATGAATGGTATGGGGTGCAGAAAGAAATGATATTCAGTTCATTATATGCTTGGGCCCAGAATGGGGGTGCACATAGCATGCGCGCCTGGGCCCATTTGTTCAGAAAATCAAATAATAAAACAAAAGAAAAAAGAAAAAAGCGCGGTGCAAAAAGGAATAAAATGCAGTTCAAATCACACTTGGGCCCAGACTGGGGGTGGCAATAACAAAGCGTGCCAGGCCCATTTTAAAATCAGAAAAAACAACGAAAGTCATGAGGAAATTGAGAAAACTATGGTGCGAATAGCATGGAAATATAGTTCAATATTGGATGGGCCTCACATGGGGGGTGGGTATAGGAATTTCACTTAAGCCCAGAATTCATACTTAAGTGAAACGCGGCGTTTCACTCGCTTTCAGCTTCCCTCCACAATTCAAATTAAATGCAAGCCGTTGGATGGTTCTTGAGTCAATGGTCAGCGCGCGATCTGACGGATGTAACATCATCACTAACCTTGGACCTAGGGTTTTCAGGATAAACCTCCATGAACGCAGCTCCATGCACCAAACTTCCACCAATTCGTATGCCTTCGTTTCTCCACCAATTTTAACAAAATAAAACCCTATCTCGATCCATTTCCCACGTTGAACACAACCATGGCATTGGTTTTCATTAAAACACTCTCTATTATCCAAACCGAATGTGAAACATCATGAACCTCAAAATATCATCACTCTTTGACCTCACTCAAACTCAACTTTCTTTACATAAAAATGATCCTCATGTTACACTCATCAAAACTAACTAATAATCTTGCATTATCAATCACAAAATCACGCGTTCTAGCTCATCCAAGAATTGGCATCCATAGTTGAAACATCACCAATCAATCCCAAACTCATCAAAATTGATCACCTAATTGTCTCTAACAGTTCTACACTAATAATTTACCCTAGCCATGCCTAGATTAGGGTGTAGAAATGGTTTTGCATACCTGGCTTCTTGGAATGGTAGGTGATGAAACTCTTGCTTTCAATGCTTGAAACTCTTCAAGAATGATCCCTAGATGATGAATCTTCTTCTGTATGCAAAAGATTTAGAGTAGCAAGCTTGTACTTCAAGATCCAATGATAATGGATTCTTTGCAAATTCAATGTGAGCACCTTCAATTCTCCATCAATGGAACCTCAAACCAATATGAACACACTCAGAAAGATCTATGGAGAAGGTTTGTGAAGAAAAATGGGGTAGCAATGAAGAAGAATCAAGAGATTGAATGTGATTTGCAATTGAGGAATTTTTGATCTCACACCCTCTTCTCTACAACAATTAACACCAACCTTGCCTCAATGCAAGTCACAATGGTTATATAGAATGGTTTAGAACAGTCTAGAACCATCAAGAACAATCCAATGAGAATTTGAAGTTTTCATGTCATGGTATTTTGCATTTTCATTTCTCACCACATGGTATCTCATGCAAAAACCCTTGCAACCTTTGTAACCAACTTGATTTTATCCCCACATGATATTTTGGATGAGA
Organism: Lathyrus sativus; assembly: GCA_963859935.3. Taxonomy (NCBI): domain Eukaryota; kingdom Viridiplantae; phylum Streptophyta; class Magnoliopsida; order Fabales; family Fabaceae; genus Lathyrus; species Lathyrus sativus. The sequence continues at coordinate 139,914,121 of OZ012741.1, read as the reverse complement.
TACAATGCATATCTTCCTTGTTTATTGAGTTATTTGGAGTTTTGGTATGGTACCTTCATGTGCAAGTAATCAAATTCCAAAGCAACCCTATGATGCAAGCCTCAAATCAAAATTGTGGCTGAACCATTATTCTTAGAATGTCATTTGGAGTCAAAATGACCTATTACATGACATGCTTTGGATTTATAGCTTGGGATTTGTGATTTTCAACTTCACTTGAATTAACTTATGCCTCATTTTTAGGCCATTTTTATCACTTTTTTATATGAGCCTTTTCAACATCTCATGACCTCCATACTAGCCTTAAAACATCATTCTAAGCAAGTTTTATGTTGAATATTTTTCCATTTGAAGCTTGGAAATAGGAGATAAGGCCTTATGCTTGAAATGACCTATAACTTCCAAATGACCAAAATTCCCTTGGCTTGTCAAAGCCATAAGTTGAGTTCTACAAATCCTATCAAGGACTTCTAGTACTATATAGAAAGCTAAGAATATGCTCTTCAACATTCATGTTGACCAATAATCCATAGGAATCATCCTATTAGGGAAAAGGTTGTTTGCAAGTTGGGTGACTTTCGAGGACCCAGATTCACATACCTCAGATGACCTATAATTTGTCAAAACCATAACTTGAGCTCTGCAAATCCTATCAAGGACTTCTAACACTTAAATTAAAGCTAAGAACAAGCTATACAACATTCATGTTGTGGGGAAGATGAGATGACAATCACATCTTGAGCTAAAACTGCCTGGAAGATAGGGATCAAACTAGGGGATTTTACACTGTCAATCCTTAGAAACCCTAGCTTGAAACTTCTCAAACTCCTCAATCATGATGAGTTGGTATAGGAATCATCCTTATAATATCTCAATACATCGTTCCATGATTACATGGCCCTTGGATTAGGTCTCAACCCTCTCCAAATCTTCAGTTGACCTAGGGTTGACCCAGTCAAACCCTAATTCTACCACTCATGGTTGAATCTTCTGAATTCTTGTACAATGACCTCTCTAGGCTTCATGATGGCTTTCAAGACATCTCATAAGCTTTCTCAAAGCTTCAAGTCCATCCTCATAGTCTCAGAATCATCTGAGGAGCACCCACAACTCTCAAGTTATGAGGCACACAACCTTGGTTTCAACCAATTCCTCTGAGGATCTCTTGAGTTCTCTGATAAAGGTATCAACCTTTGAACACTTGATGGGTAAATAAATGTTGGTCAAATTTTGGGGTGAAACAGCTGCCCCTATTCAAATGGCTTGAACCTGACTGGGTGAGGAGCGAACGACTCTCAGCCAATCAAGGTGCGAGACGGTTGAATACCGGTAAACCCGGAAATTTGCCAACTGCACGAGTACCAGAATAATAGCTGCACGGCAACTATCTGGAGAAGTACTGATCTGACATCGCTGTCAGTTATCCACATTGAATTCCTCTGAAATTGCCATCAGACAACCAAAACACCCAACATCGCTGCTGGAAGACTAAATCACCTGACATCGCCGTCAGAAACAAACATACCCAACATCGACGCTGGAAACAAACAGCCAACATCGCCGCTGGACATCCAAAACACCCAACATCACCGCTGGAGAACTACAAAATATGAGAAACACCCAACATTGTTGCTGGAACACTAGATCTACTGGCATCGCCGCCAGGCACAAACATCCAACATCGCCGCTGGAGAACCAAAGAACCTGACATCGCCGTCAGAAACAAACGCCCAATCTCACCGCTGGAGATACAAAGGATCTGAGAACCACCCAACATCGCCGCTGGAAAACTAAATCAACTGACATCGCCTCCAGGCACAAACATCCAACATCGTCGCTGGAAACAAACACCTGACATCGCCGCCGGAAACCAAAACATCCAACATCGCCGCCGGAAACGAACACATATACAACATCGCCGCTGGGGAAGTAGAGAATCTGACATCGCCGTCAGAGAACCAAATATACAACATCGTCGTTGGAAGACTAAATCACCCAACATCGCCGTTGGAAAGATGAACCATCTGACATCGCCGCCAGAACCATCCAACATCGCCGCTGGGGAACTAGATCAACTTGACATCGCTGCCAAGAACAAAACATCCAACATCGCCGCTGGAAACAAACACCTGACATCGCCGCCAAAAACAAACATAACTCTGAGAGACACTCGACATCGCCGTCGAACAAACATAATCTCTGCTGGGGAGCTAAGGAGTTTGACATCGCCGTCAAACGTAATCTCCTGACATCGCCGCCAGGAACAGACATCCAACATCGCCGCTGGAAACAAACAAAATCTGACCTCGCCGTCAAAACGTCCAACATCGCCGCTGGAGAATTCAAAATAATATGACCTCGCCGTCAAAACAAACGTCCAACATCGCCGCTGGAAACAAGCATAATCTGGGAAACATCAAACATCGCCGCTGGAGACAAACATAATCTGACCTCGCCGTCAAAACAAACCTCCAACATCGCCGCTGAAGAACCACAAAGGAGCTGACATCGCCGTCAGGATGAAGAAACTTTCTTGGGGGATCGGTCACACGGTAACCGGTAATACATAGTCAATCATGCCATCAGGCATTCAAGGAACACTGTCGGGCATCAGCCGGACTTCTACCATCAGGTTGATCATGCCATCAGGCATTCCGCATTAGCTGAGAGAACTTCTTCATTAACACGGGCAGACTTCAATCATGGAGTCTTCAAAGGAGATTTCAACTTCGCTGTCGAAAACCTGCTGGGGAGGATGCTTCGCCGCTGGGGATTCTGGAGAACTATCAAGTAACTCCGCTCCGGGGGTCCAGAAATCATTCTGGAGGAATCAGCTCTGCTGAGGACTTCAAGAATCATCTTGAACAAATAACTCCGTCAGGGACCTTCAAAAATCATCTTGAAATGGTAGCCATTCTGAGCAAACACTCTGTTGGGGATTCCAGGAATCATCCTGGGCAACTCTTGCCGGGGACTAACCAATCATGGCTTGAGCAGCTTCCAAGGATCCGGCTCTCTTGGGGTTTCAGGAATCATCCTGAGCAATCTTCACTGGGGACGCTACTGGGGAGCTTAAGAATCATCTTAAGCAAACGGCCCTGCTGAGGAATTCAAGAATCATCTTGAACCGAAGACTTCGCTGGGGATCTCAAAAATCATTTTGAGCAAACGACTTCGTTGGGGAGAATGTCAGGAATCATCCTAAGCAACTGATCCTTTGGCGGAACACCTGCAAAACAAGAACGGTAACAACCTAGATCATGTTTATGATGCATAGGCTTCGGCGCCATGCTCCACACGGTGGAAATGCTATGCGTTTATGCTAAATGCTATGCAATCATGCACAATGATGCGATCCCGTCAGCAAAATAAATGCCGAAGGGAGAATCCTCCTGTCAAGGAGAAAGAACTACTCAGATAGAGGAATCATCCTGCTGAGGAGAACATGGTCACGCCAATATCAATTGGACTCCGCAGGGGACACAACTTCAGTTGACTGCTGCGGGTGAAACGATTTCAGTTGACTACTGTAGGGGAATGAAGCTCTACGAGAACCTGGACCTGCTGAGGGAAAGCGATGTCAATCGCGGGAGTATACTGCGTGGCCGCCTCGGCTACTCTTCTGGGGATGACAACTCTGTGGGGAAACAACTTCAGCTGCTCAACACTCCACTGGGGAAAACCCAATCATGGTCTGATCAACTTCCAAGGATTCGTCTCTCTTGGGGGATCTGCAAACTCGGCCGGGGAAGAAGAAATCATTCTGCTTCGCTGGAGAGAGTACAACTCTGGGGGAAATACAGCATCGGCTGTTCAACGCTCTGCTAGGGAAAACCCATCATGGTCCCAACTGCATCACTAGAGAGAGTACGACTCTGATGAGGAATTTCAATTCCGCTGGGGAAGAAGGAATCATCCGACTTCGGGGGAGAGTACAACTCTGGTGGGGAATTTCAATTCCGCTGGGGAAGAAGGAATCATCCGACTTCGGGAGAGAGTATGACTCTAGTGGGGAATCTCAATTCCGCTGGAGACTTCAGTCTGGCACCATCAGTCGCTGCATACTTCGGCGTACGAACAGTTTCCTACGAAACCTGCACTTGTAACCCGGTGCGGGGGGATGAACACGAGCTTCGGCGCCTGAACATTTCTGTGAAACTTGCACTTGTGACCCGGTGCGGGGGGATTAACACGAGCTTCGGCGCCCGATTCAGCTGAGGAGGTGACATTCCTTCAGGATGCGTCTGCTTGGGGAAAGAGAATCATCTCTGCCTGGGGAGACATATTAATGCTCATTATTTCGCGTTCAGACTCTGCGGGGAGAGGCTACTGAACTCTGCTGGAGAAAGAGGAATCATCCTGCTTCGGGATGCGCACGGTGCAATGTCTGGAATATGCTACACCTGTAACAACACAAACAAACAGACAAGATACCCTTCTCAAAGGGACCTATCAAGGTTATTATCTCGTGACAATATTCAGATAATTAATTGTTTCAACAATCAGTGGCCTAGGCCAGTAAGTTTATGTATGCGCATTTTATCAAAAACATCGGCGTTCTCATTCGCAAACAAAACAGATAAATGCTAAACAGGCAAACAAAATTGTTGAATAGTATGCATTTTATTGATAATGAACCCCTGAATGGGTAAGAATGTTTTACAACAGAGGCAAGCTCCTGGAATGAGGAAGCCGCGCAAAAATAAAACATAAATATACATCAGTATATACAAATGTCGGCAACGAGGCGTAGACGAACACCATGAGTTGATCCCTCTAAGACCCACTCGACTTCGATACCTCTCCGACGCTTCAGCTTCGGAAGAGATTGATTCAGATAAACGACCCTCAGGTCTTCCAAACCACTAAACAAAGAAAGTCCACACGCGAAACGCAGTCATTTGCTTATTCAAATCCCTAACTTTTGCGTGAACCGCCCTTTACGGGTTTTCAGTTCACCGGGATACCCTTTTTTGCCGAAGCCGCCCAGTGTAGGTTTTCGACTTCGCGGGTGTACATTTTTCCAATATATCCCTAATTTTTACCCGAACATTTTATTCTGTTTTTGGTTCGCCGGGATGCCCCTTTTTTGCCAGGACTCTTTCTTTTTTGTCCAGCGGGTCGCTCTCAAGCAAAGTATTTTTTAACTGCGTCTGCGTTCACCGGGGATGCAAAATCTTCACCATCCATCGTGGGTAACAACAAAGCTCCTCCCGAGAAGACCTTGCTGACGACATACGGACCTTCGTAATTCGGAGTCCACTTTCCCTGGTGATCGGAGTGTGGCGGAAGAATCTTCTTCAGGACGAGATCACCCGTCTGAAAGCTTCTAGGACGCACCTTCTTATCATAAGCTTTCTTCATTCGGCTTTGGTACAGACGACCAAATGCAATCGATGCTAACCTCTTCTCGTCCATCAGGCTGAGTTGGTTCAAGCGATTCGTAATCCATTCTGCCTCTTCGAGTTTCACATCAACCAAAACTCGCAAAGAAGGGATCTCCACTTCTAACGGTAGGACAGCTTCCATACCGTACACTAAGGAGAAAGGAGTTGCCCCGGTTGACGTACGTACCGTCGTACGATAACCGTGCAACGCAAACGGCAGCATCTCGTGCCAATCTTTGTATGTCACAACCATCTTCTGAACAATCTTCTTTATGTTCTTGTTGGCGGCTTCGACGGCGCCATTCATCTTCGGCCGGTAAGGAGATGAGTTGTGGTGTTCGATCTTGAAGCTCTGGCACAGCTCCTTCATCATCTTGTTATTCAAATTCGAACCATTATCAGTAATGATCCGCTCGGGAATTCCGTAACGACAGATGATGTCCCTCTTTATGAATTTAGCCACCACCTGCTTGGTCACATTAGCGTACGAGGCTGCCTCCACCCACTTGGTGAAGTAGTCGATAGCTACCAGAATGAAACGATGACCATTGGATGCAGTGGGCTCGATCTTGCCTATCATGTCGATGCCCCACATGGAGAACGGCCACGGGGAGGACATGACATTCAACGGGCACGGCGGCACATGAACTTTATCAGCATAAATCTGGCATTTATGACATCTCTTCGCGAATCTGAAGCAATCCGACTCCATCGTCAGCCAGTAATATCCTACTCTCAGGATCTTTCTCGTCATAGCATGCCCGCCGGCGTGCGTACCAAATGTGCCTTCATGGACTTCTTCCATGAGCATACTCGCCTCTTTCTCATCTACACATCTGAGTAGCACGAGATCGTGGTTTCTCTTATACAACACTCCATCAGGATTGAGATAAAAGTTTCCAGACAGCCTCCGCAGAGTCTTCTTATCCTGGGTTGACGCACCCGCAGGATACTCCTTAGTCATAAGGAAAGTCTGGATGTCGTGGAACCATGGCTTGCCGTCGGCGGCATCCTCGATTGGAAAGACAAATGTCGGTCTATCAAGACGCGAAAGCACAATTCTTGGAGCCTCATTCCAAAAATTGACTTTATACATTGAAGCCAACGTGGCTAAGGCATCAGCCATCTGATTTTCAGCCCTGGGTACATGATGAAGTTCCACTCGATCGAAGAACGGAAGTAGCCTTCGGGCATAATTCATGTACGACACCAAATTGGATTGACGAGTCTCCCACTGCCCTTTAATTTGGTTGATTACAAGCGTTGAGTCACCATATACGTCTAGGTTCTTGATTCTCAAATCAATTGCCTCTTCTAGACCCATGATGCATGCTTCGTACTCCGCCTCATTGTTGGTAACTGGAAACGTCAGTCTCGCAGTAAACGGGATATGGGATCCGTGGGGAGTCGTGATGATAGCCCCGATGCCACTTCCATAGGAATTAACCGCTCCATCGAATATCAACTTCCACTGGGATTCCCTATCTGGCCCCTCGCCGGGCAACGGCTCATCGCAATCCTTCGCTTTGAGAAACATAATATCCTCGTCTGGAAATTCAAACTTCATCGGCTGGTAGTCCTCGATTGGCTGCTCGGCCAGGTAATCAGACAATACGCTTCCCTTGATGGCCTTCTGGGAAACATACTGAATATCATATTCTGTTAACACCATTTGCCATCTGGCAATCCTTCCCGAAAGAGCCTGCTTCTCGAAGACGTACTTGATCGGATCCATCTTCGAAATTAGCATAGTGGTGTGATTGAGCATGTACTGTCGTAGACGTTTGGCAGCCCAAGCTAGTGCACAACACGTCTTCTCCAGCATCGAGTATCGAGATTCACACTCAGTGAACTTTTTACTCAAGTAGTAAATGGCATGCTCTTTTCTGCCCGTCTCGTCGTGCTGACCGAGTGGAGAGATAAACCTTGCAATGTAGTTTATTCTGGCCGTGAGCTGAGAGATAAACCTTGCAATGTAGTTTATTCGGCCCAAGAAACCACGAACTTCTTTTTCTGTTTTCGGCGCTGGCATTTCTTGAATGGCTTTTATTTTCGCAGGATCAACCTCGATACCTCGTTCGCTTACAATAAACCCCAACAACTTTTCGGACCGCACTTTGAAAGTGCATTTGTTAGGATTTAGCCTCAACCTGAATTTCCTAAGCCTCTCAAAAAGCTTCAATAAGTTGACCAGATGCTCTTCCTCCGTTTGGGACTTTGCAATCATGTCATCAACATAGACCTCGATCTCATGATGAATCATATCATGAAACAAAGTTACCATTGCTCGCTGGTAAGTGGCCCCTGCGTTCTTCAGACCGAAGGGCATTACCTTATAGCAAAATGTTCCCCAGGGGGTGATAAACGTCATTTTCTCCATGTCCTCCGGCGCCATCTTGATCTGGTTGTAGCCGGAGAAGCCATCCATGAACGAAAACATGGAGAACTGGGCTGTGTTGTCGACCAACACATTGATATGAGGCAACGGGAAATCGTCTTTAGGGCTCGCCCTATTCAAATCCCGATAATCGACGCACATGCGTACCTTACCGTCCTTCTTCGGTACAGGCACTATGTTGGCGACCCACGGAGGGTAAGTGGTGACGGCTAAAAATCCTGCGTCCAACTGCTTCTGGACTTCTTCTTTGATTTTTACAGCCATGTCTGGTCTCGTCCTCCTAAGCTTCTGCTTGACTGGAGGGCAATCTTCTCGCAACGGCAAGTGGTGGACCACGATGTCCGTGTCAAGTCCGGGCATATCTTCGTATGACCAAGCAAAGACGTCACTATACTCTCGAAGCATCTCGACCAATCTATGCTTGACATCATTCTGCAGCGCAGCCCCTATCCTGACATTTCTGACGAGCTCTTCAGAACCCAGATTTACGATCTCAATTTCCTCCTCGTGAGGCAGAATAACTTTTTCCTCTTGTTTCAACAAGCGGGCCAACTCTTCCAGAAGGTCTTCGTCTTCATCAATCTCTTCCTCGGCTTGATAGATCGGGCAATCGAAGTCGAAGTGAGCCGTAGAGGGTCCAGAGTCGATGTCATCTGTTATGTGGATCCTGCAATAACAAGGGTTAAGTTTAAAACAAGAATATGCAGGTTAGCATAAACCCCGTTGCCATTTTACTGTTTTTCAAAACAAATATAAAACAGGAATAACAGAGATCACAATATTTGAATACGAAGAAAACGCCTTTGATTTATTAACAAAATGCATGTACATAATCCAACAAGGCCCTGACAATAAAACCGCTATGCCCCGGGTAGAACATAGGGTTGTACAATGATTGTAAAAAGTAAATCATTACTCTTCACTTGTCAGCTGGATGATATCCTTGATGGTCCAATTGTTGAGGTGCTCGCCTGGCTTGCTTGGCTGAATCCAAGAGTCGAGATCACAATCGCTATCCCCGCTGTCCTCAGACACCGCGTTGATGCTTTCGAAGATCACTCCGCCACTGGTAAATAGGATCGGCCCCTTACCCCGTGACACACCGCTAGACGAAGAAGAAGAAGCTTCAGCTTCAGGAGAATACCCCAATCCAAACTTATCTTGCTTGATCGGTATCTCCAAAATATGCCCCCAGCCTGGGGTAGAACCGGCTTCGACGACGGCCCGAGCTTCTTTGAATGAGGAGAGATTCATCTCTGGCTTCTCTGTGACAATAGGAGCTACCTCTTTCACCTTGACGGCTTCAAATGCTTGGCAGAGAGTCTCATGGATTTCGCCATCCATTTCAACATACTTAAAGGATGACAAATGGCTCACCATTATGTCCTCCTCACCACACACGGTTACTATGCTTCCTCCGACAGCATATTTGAGCTTTTGATGCAACGTGGAGGTCACGGCACCAGCAGCATGGATCCATGGCCGGCCCAAGAGGCAACTGTAGGCAGGCATGATGTCCATGATATAAAAGACCGTGTCAAACGTTTCCGGACCAACTTGAATCGGCAGGGTCAACTCTCCGAAAACGTGGCGCTTAGTTCCGTCAAATGCTTTCACCACCAGATCACTGGGTGTGCAAAGCAATCCACGAGTGTCCAACTTCATTAATGCCTTCTTCGGAAGCACATTAAGCGACGAACCCGTGTCCACCAGAACATGCGACATGATCGTGCCTCTGCACTCTATCGAGATGTGCAAGGCGCTGTTGTGATCTCTCCCTTTAGGAGTCAGCTCTAAATCTGTGAAACCTAGCCCATTGCCAGCATTAACATGGGCTACCACCTCTTCTAGCTGATTCACTGATATCTCTTGCGGTACGTAGGCAGCGTTCAATACCCTCAGCAACGCATTGCGGTGCGCTTCAGAACACAGCAACAGGTTGAGAATAGAAATCTTCGACGGCGTCTGATGGAGATGGTCTACAATCTTGTAGTCGCTCTTTTTGATCAACCGCATAAACTCCTCGGCATCTTTGACCAGCAAATCCTTCTCTACCCCGCATGGGGCCTCTTCGACGACTTTGCTTTTACCCTTATCAGCCGCATCAGCTCTGACCGCTTTATCTGCCACAACCTCTGGTGGTGCAAACACTCTTCCGCTACGGGTAATACCACTGATACCTGCGAGATTATCCACGGTCGACCCATACGGCTCCAGCTCTAACCTCTGACCGTTGCAATAGACTTCAGCTCTATAATGCCACGGAACGGCGTTAGTGCTCTCAAATGGGATCGGCCCAGCTTTGGTAATAGTGATTGTAGGCGGTCGGGGCGCAGAAATAGTAATTGGTTGGCGAGGGATGGTGATGGTGGCGACTTCATCGGCCTGCTGCAACACTACCTCTCCTGATACACTTTCAGCCCTCCGGCTGAACTGCAAAATACCCTCAGTCATCAGACTTTGGATTCCTTCTACCAGCTGCTCACATCCATCAGAATGTGTAGCACAGTCCATGCATAACTCTCCGCATCCTGGAAAGAACCCTTTCTTCAACAACTTAGCTTTGACGAAACTAAGCGGCGTCTTTAGGTCTTTGCCATCAGTCAACAGATCTGCATTCTCTTCTTCGATAATGGCGTTCACTCCGCCTCCCCTATGATTCGGCATAGGGTTTTTCGTGACATTGGGCACATTATCGGAAAAGTTAATAATCTTGGCATCTACCAGGTCCTGCACCTTGTGCTTAAAGGCTTTTCAGTTCTCGATTGTATGGCCTGGTGCCCCTGTATGGAAATCACAAGTGGCATTTGCGTCGTACCCTGGTGGAGGAGCCCCTGTCAAGGGAGCCATCATCCTCTTCTGAACCAAATGAAGCTGAAGCAAAGTCTGCAAAGTTGCGCATACGACATGGGCGGTGCCTCGAAGTGACGGTTTGTCAAAGGTGCCTGATTCTGGTATTTTCTATATCCCTGCTGATTCGGTTGTTGCTGCTGCTGCGGCTGCTGCTGCGGAGCTGTTGGGATATTTATACTGGCTATCTGCTGCTGAGGGCCCTTGCCCTTTCTTCGAGCGCGGGTCACAACGCTCGCTTCGCCTTCTATTCGTTTACCAGCATAAGGTTTCTTTACACCTCCTCCAGCTGAGGATGATTCGCCTTGGATTTTCCCGATCTTGATACCATTCTCGACGTGCTCGCCCATGGTAATGAGAGCCGAGAACGTCCCAGACATACCGCTGACTAACTTTTCATAGTAGATCCCCGGGAGGGTAGCCACAAACATCTGCACGAGCTCGCGCTCAACCATCGGCGGTTGAACCCGAGCAGCCAACTCACGCCACCGCCGGGCGTACTCCTTAAATCCTTCATTATTCCTCTGCGAAAGGTTCTGGAGCTGAACTCGGTTCGGGGCCAAGTCACTATTGTACTGATAGTGGTGGACAAACGCTTCAGCGAGATCCTTCCATGTGCGCACGCTAGTGGGCTCCAGACCCATGTACCACTCGAGGGATGGCCCAGAAAGACTATCTTGGAAGAAGTGCATCAGCAACTTCTCATCTTCAGAATAGGCAGACATCTTTCTATAGTACGATCGCAGGTGGACACGAGGGCAAGTGGTGCCCTTATATTTCTCAAAGACAGGCACCTTGAACTTAGGAGGTACCTTGAAATCAGCAATTAACCCCAGCTTGGACATATCAACGCCCAAAGTATTCTGATTCTCAATGTCTCTCATTTTATCTTCAAGTGCTTTGAATCTGAGCTGCGCTTCAGCATTCAGCTCTGCTTCCGCACCTCTTTGAGAAAAGACATCATCCTGATGATCCTCAAGCCATGGTTGAGGCACCAACAGATTCCCGACGCCAGCATTGCCGTTGACCGGCCCGATGTTGACATTAGCTCCCAAACTACCATTGCCGACGCCCGTCGCATTGAGTCCGATATTGGCCATTACATTGCCATTAGCACTGCCGTTGCCCCCGGCCACGGGGACACCATTCTGCGGAGTATCAACTGGTGGAGGAGTGGGCACAGCCCCGCCATGAAGTATGCCGTTGCTATCAACCCTGGAGATCAAAGGCTGAACCAAAGTCCTGAGCTGGTCCTGACCATTGGCGACCACCTGCATAAGCTCCATAAAGCGATCCATCCGCTCACGGAGCTCCTGGACATCAGTCTGCACCTGATCCATAATCCTAGTCTGATTAGCTCGAGTTGGATAACGGTGAATTAGCCTCTGATCAATCCTGGAGTCACCGGAAATAGTCTGGGACCTGTGAACCTGAAAAACCTGAAAAAACCTGCAAACACTAAAGGTTAGGGAAAACAACAAAATGTACGCCATGCAAATGCTTCATGCAGATGCATGCGTGTGTCTGTGTGTTTGGGAGATTTCCCCCGATCCTAGTGCCTGAGCGCCAGTGCTGATAATAATAAGAAGAAGAAGTCCGAGCCCAATCATGGAAACATCAATCTCATATATAAAGGAAAGCCTATCAAGGCAGTACGTAGCATCAGCGAGTACAAGACAAATCAACAGCGTGACCTCAGCCAACAAGCCTGGTGATGGTCAGCATACAACAAAGATCAAAACAAAAGGAATACAACTAGTCAAGTACGGCCACGAGCGTGATACTCTGCTAATAACTCCTTCATCTCTGGATGATCTGGCAAAGTGAGCAACCCCTTGACGAGTAGTTCCCTCTGCACAATGGTATACTGAAGTCCCTGAACTGAACTTTCCCATGCTCCTTCGCCGAAGCAATCTTCTAATCTTCGCTTTTTGGACTCAACCGCCAGCTTGTGCTCCTTCAGGTTAGCAAGAGCTTTGTTGAGTTGGCCTTCGGCGGCGTACCTACGGGCGGTTTCTTCATCAAACCTCTGTTCACTGTCCTTCACCTCGATTCTAGCTTGGAGATCTCCTGCATCAGCTTATCCTCCCGCTCTTTCCTGGTGGCCAGGGAAGCCTTCCAGTGCTGGTCGAACTTGGATATCCTCCGATATGCCTTGTCCAAATGCCGCTTCTTCGTAGCTAGTACGTTGTTGACGACCCTGAAGTCTTGACCCATGCGTTCGCGCTCAACTATTTGCTTCGTCAGGTCTGTACCCAGCTAGTTCACCAACTCTGTCTGCCTTTTGAAAGAATGAACGGCCTCGTTCCTTTCACTTCGAAGCTGAGCTAACTCCTTCTCCAGTTCTGCGTTCTCCCGCTTCAATTCATCCCGCTCAGCTAATACCTGGTTATGCTGATGGATGGGCACAGTAGTAGGCTCTTCGATTGTTGGAGGACCTTCTGACTTAGCATGAGGAAACCGCATCCCTATAGTATTGGCTCTGGCTCTGATCCAAGCTGTATACGGAGGGTAGGCTTGATTGTTGCTTTTTCCCAGCAAAGGCTTTCCTCGCTTACTGATACTATTCCACGCACGCTGCAACTTGGACAACAGATCCCCTTCTAAAGTACCCGTGAGGTACAGAGATTCCTGTACCTCCTCCTCCTTCGGCGGAGTCCTCAAAGCATACGCGAACTGTCGAACCAGCACCGACGGATTGTAGTTTATGCAGCCTTTCCTACCTATCAGAGGCACATTAGGAAACCCGTTGCAACTGAAGATCACCTCAGTACCCAACCTGTCTCTGTCAAACCAGTCGATATCTTCTACAGATAAATTCATCAGACGCTCAGGCCACTCAGCTGTGGCTGCAGACAAGACAAAAGGGCCCCTCTTGGGCAGATGGCTATCAAGCCATTTGTACAGCAAGGGTACGCAGCATGAGACATTCTTCCCCCTCCTGTTCTCATTCTTGTAATGAACTGAGTGATAGACATCTCCGATCAAAGTAGGGACTGGATTCCCTGAAGCGAAGATGTGAAATGCATCAAAGTCTACAAAATTGGGCATGTTGGGGAACAGAATAATGCCATATATGCATAGAGCGAGGATGGCATTGAACGCGTCCCAACATCTGTCCTTAGCACACTGCTGAGCCTTAACCACCAGAAACTGCAAGGAGAACCCAGGAACCTTGTTCCAACTAGTCAGTACTAACTCTGAGGCGTCCAAATGAAGTGAAGAAGCTAAACCAACCAGATCAGGCTCAGCATCCATGTGGACAAAAGGCATTTGCCTCTTGATAGGTACACCTAGCAAATCAGCATACTCTTCCAGCGTCGGCGCGAGAACAAAGTCCTGAAAAGTGAAACATCTCAGCGGAGGGTCGTAGAACTGCAACAGAGCATGCAACCCCTTCAACTCGAACGCAGAAGGCTTGCAAACCAAACTGAGCAACCTGCCATAAGATTTTCTGAACTCATCCTTCACAGAATCACCTGCTAGAGCTATCAAACCAGTCAACTTAGCCACATCAGGGGCAGGGAACTTGTACGCAACGGTCTTCCTGAGAGAGGCCATAACAATACAATAGGAGGCAAGAAGTCCTGGATCGGGGAAACGGTACCTGCAACACAGACACACGTTAATGGAATGCAAATGAATATGCAAACTAATGCAAAATGCAGTCATGCAATAATATATCCAGGTAACTGCTGCTATGGAGATTATGTATCAACAAAATCACGACCACTGATGAGGAGAAAACCCTGGTGTATGACCACTAATTTGATCTGCCAAGAACAACCATCTGATAGGACCATATATAGGATCATAACTCTGCTCTGTCGAGAACAAATGTCTGATAATAAGGACCTCAGATGTATGATCAAGAAATATCTGCTGATGAAGTCTTCAGACGCCAATCAAAAATCTGCCCTATCAAGAACAAACATACAGCTGCTAATGATATCTTCAGACCCCACTCAAAATCTGCTCTATCAAGAACAAACAACATTTGCTGATGAGATCTTCAGACCCCACTCAAAATCTGCTCTATCCAGAACAAACAACTGATGACAATACTCTGATCAAAACCTGCTCTGTCAAGAACAGACATACACCTGATGATAAGATCCTCTGATCAAAACCTGCTCTATCAAGAACAGACATACACCTGATGATAAGATCCTCTTATCAAAACCTGCTCTATCAAGAACAAACAAATCTGCAACTGAGAACCCTGGTACCAACACAACTGATTCACTGTCGAGAAAACCAGGTAGTCTGAAGGTCAAAGTTTCCTGCAATAAACCCAATCCCACTCACAGGTATGGACCTAAACTGAATCAAGGTACGGCATCCTATGCGTTCATCAGCGTCACAGACTTTCAAGAGGGGTGATACGATACCCAGAAGGTGTGGCATCACCAGCTCATGAAGCGGCCTCACTTAGCTGAATCACAAATGATCGGTCCCCAGAGTCGATAATCCACCAAACCAGCAACCGTCTCAACCCAAAGGGTTGAAAGTGAAGCCAACCGGATGAACCTCGTCTGAGCATGGATTTCATGAGACACTAGTGCCTGCAAAGCAAGCACGCACCCACTAATTTCCACTCTAAGTCTATAGTGCACTCAAGCCTGGGTCTGGCTTCTCACTCATCAGAACTCCCATCCCACAACAGCACAAATAATCATATTATATTGAAAATAAAATGCGGGAAATAAAGTGCGAGAAGTAAAATGCAATAAATAAACGCAACCCAGCAGGTAAACATACAAGCGTTAGGATTGACTCTCGCATGGAACTGTTGGAATTGAAGTTCCCCAGCAGAGTCGCCAGCTGTCGCTTGCGCGAAAATAAGGTGCCGGCATGACAGAAGAGTCGCCACCTTTCGTTATTTATCCCTTAGAGTGGGAAAGGAAACGATCGGAAAAACCTGACGAATAAGGGTAAGACAAGGTCATCGCAACCATTGTCTGGGTTCGGGAGTCGGTTACGCAAGGGGAAGGTATTAACACCCCTCACGTTCGTCGTACTCGACGGGATCCTCGCTTGTTGTGTTTACTTGGACGAGTTGGTTTTATTCTATCTACCTATCAAGGCTGGCTGAAAAAGAAAAGAAAAATGACTCGGCAAAGCGTCGCGCTTTATGCCTACGTATTCTCATCAGAGAATGAGAAATTAGAGTCAACGTAGTTCGGCCTACGAAGGGTTATGGGGGAAGGTAGCTCGCCAAGACATCGTCATCTTGTGCCTACCTACTCTCAACAGGCATGAGAAATCAGAGCTCACGTAGTTCGGGAAACTACGGTTTATTTCCTGTCTTTTACGAAAGAAGTGTTTTTTATTGTGTTTGCAATTTCAACCGCACTAGAGACTATGACCTGAGAGTGAATGCGCCGCATGTCACCCAAAGGGTACCATACTAAACATCCAGACTATGGAAAAGAAACTCTCCCACAACCCTTTCTCAGATAGCTTAAGGCTCGTAACGTACGAAAGAAATCATTCACGATTACTGTATCTTAAACTGTTTTGAGATGAGAAGAGAACATGCCCAACTAGGAGGGAGACTATCAAGTCCTACTGTTATCATGCCATGGATTCATCCTATGGTTGAGGTTTGAACAGGGAACTCCTAGAAGTTGTCATGCATAGGTTTCAACCTAAAATTCTATCATCAAATCCTTATCCAAGGAAATGAGAGTCCTAAGGGATCATGTCAATGATACACCAAAACAGACAAAGCATCAGCTTAACAGTAAAATGCATGCAATGCAAGTGAGGGAGGAAATGTGTGTGGGGCTTCAGCCTCAACAAGCTCATCTCAACCTCAAGCCAGAATGAAATAACAGTAATCATACTGAAATATAAACAACATGCTGTCAAGCAATAAACAGTAAACTGCAATCATACAGATAAAATGAAATGAAGTGCCATCAGGCAAACAAACCACATGGGCAAGGGAGCTGGGCTCTACCGAATACCCGCAAGCAAAGCCACGCAGTAACAATACAAGCAGAGGGAGCAACTCAACCTCTAGTGCAATCATGCTCCTAGATTCTACCTATTCTAGATATGAACTTATTCTAATGCATCAAACAAGTTAAACAAAACACAGCAATACAGAAAAGAAGAAAGCAGATCAACTCCTCTCTCAACTCCAAGCTTCAGCTCTTCCAACAGCAACTCAGTCTTCAGACTTCAATCACTTGACAAACATCAATTGCTTTTCCATGTTTCAACCCTACAACATGAGTTTCAACTCATCTTCTCCCTTAAGCTTCAGCTTCTTGATCAGCTCCACCTTCAGGCTTCACCTAATCTTCAGGGATCTTCAAGCATCAACTTGCTCTTCATGCTCTTCAAGCTTCAGCTGGAATGGCAATACTCAAGGATTCATCCTCTTCAATACTCTTCAATGAAGTCTTCATCTTCAAGCTCAGGCTCAACATCTCTCAAGACAATCAAACCAGAGAAAATCACTTACTGGATAAGCTGGGGGGATATTGAACTGCTTATTTGACCACCAAAGGTGACCTATAAGGGTTCAACATCAAATGAAGGGTTCCCTCAAAAGTTCTACTTCCTAGGTACCTCACTTATCCCTCCAAAGGAGAGAGGTGTATACCAGGGAAGGACTTTGAATCATAGGGAGGAATGGAGGTGAATGATACCATCCATGTTTGAAAAAGAAGTTATCTACATCTAAGCTCTTCCTAATCCTAACCCTAAAACAACAAAAAGAAAACAAAAACAAGCTCTCAAGCTCCTCAATACATCTTCCAATCTTCTACTATGCTCCACAATGCTCCACAATGAGATACCAAGCTTTCCAAGCCCCAAAGCAAAGCAAACAAAACAAACATGCCCTAAAGTCAACACAAACAATCAACCAATACAAAAATCAACTAAAAATAGCATACTATTATATTAAATCCTAATATAATTTCTAAGGGAACCTACATACCTACCCTTAATACCCATATATGCCCCATAGTCTAACTTGTCCTAAAAACCCAAAATCTAAAGTTATTATGGACCTATGTTGAAGTTTTAACCTAATTCTACACAACCTAGAACTATCTAATCAAAACTATCCTAAAAATCATCACAAAAATATGGAATTAATCCAGGGGGAACCTAAAACATATATCTAACTACCCTAAAAATATTGAATTAAAAAGATTAAGGTAGCTACCTAAACTAAAATCTACAAAATCATGGTATCAACCTAAAAAAATTAAAATGCAATTAAAGGAGAAAATATGCAAAAAATATTAAAATGCAAGATATGGAAAATATTTTCATTTTATATTTTTCTTGACAAAAAATGGAAAGTGGAGAAAAAACTCCCATGAAAAAAACATTATTTTTCAATTTATTATGGATTTTTAAAGATTGAAAAAAATGGAGGAAATATAAATGGAAATTAATGGTATGGGGTGCAGAAAGAAATGATATTCAGTTCATTATATGCTTGGGCCCAGAATGGGGGTGCACATAGCATGCGCGCCTGGGCCCATTTGTTCAGAAAATCAAATAATAAAACAAAAGAAAAAAGAAAAAAGTGCGGTGCAAAAAGGAATAAAATGCAGTTCAAATCACACATGGGCCCAGACTGGGGGTGGCAATAACAAAGCGTGCCAGGCTCATTTTAAAATCAGAAAAAACAACGAAAATCATGAGGAAATTGAGAAAACTATGGTGCGAATAGCATGGAAATATAGTTAAATATTGGATGGGCCTCACATGGGGGGTGGGTATAGGAATTTCACTTAAGCCCAGAATTCATACTTAAGTGAAACGCGACGTTTCACTCGCTTTCAGATTCCCTCCACAATTCAAATTAAATGCAAGCCGTTGGATGGTTCTTGAGTCAATGGTCAGCGCGTGATCTGACGGACGAAACATCATCACTAACCTTGGACCTAGGGTTTTCAGGATAAACCTCCATGAACGCAGCTCCATGCACCAAACTTCCACCAATTCGTATGCCTTCGTTTCTCCACCAATTTTAACAAAATAAAACCCTATCTCGATCCATTTCCCACGCTGAACACAACCATGGCATTGGTTTTCATTAAAACACTCTCTATTATCCAAACCGAATGTGAAACATCATGAACCTCAAAATATCATCACTCTTCGACCTCACCCAAACTCAAATTTCTTTACATAAAAATGATCCTCATGTTACACTCATCAAAACTAACTAATAATCTTGCATTATCAATCACAAAATCACGCGTTCTAGCTCATCCAAGAATTGGCATCCATAGTTGAAACTTCACCAATCAATCCCAAACTCATCAAAATTGATCACCTAATTGTCTCTAACAGTTCTACACTAATAATTTACCCTAGCCATGCCTAGATTAGGGTGTAGAAATGGTTTTGCATACCTGGCTTCTTGGAATGGTAGGTGATGAAACTCTTGCTTTCAATGCTTGAAACTCTTCAAGAATGATCCCTAGATGATGAATCTTCTTCTGTATGCAAAAGATTTGGAGTAGCAAGCTTGTACTTCAAGATCCAATGATAATGGCTTCTTTGCAAATTCAATGTGAGCACCTTCAATTCTCCATCAGTGGAACCTCAAACCAATATGAACACACTCAGAAAGATCTATGGAGAAGGTTTGTGAAGAAAAATGGGGTAGCAATGAAGAAGAATCAAGAGATTGAATGTGATTTGCAATTGAGGAATTTTTGATCTCACACTCTCTTCTCTACAACAATTAACACCAACCTTGCCTCAATGCAAGTCACAATGGTTATATAGAATGATTTAGAACAGTCTAGAACCATCAAGAACAATCCAATGAGAATTAGAAGTTTTCATGTCATGGTATTTTGCATTTTCATTTCTCACCACATGGTATCTCATGCAAAAACCCTTGCAACCTTTGTAACCAACTTGATTTTATCCCCACATGATATTTTGGATGAGATACAATGCATATCTTCCTTGTTTATTGAGTTATTTGGAGTTTTGGTATGGTACCTTCATGTGCAAGTAATCAAATTCCAAAGCAGCCCTATGATGCAAGCCTCAAATCAAAATTGTGGCTGAACCATTGTTCTTAGAATGTCATTTGGAGTCAAAATGACCTATTACATGACATGGTTTGGATTTATAGCTTGGGATTTGTGATTTTCAACTTCACTTGAATTAACTTATGCCTCATTTTTAGGCCATTTTTATCACTTTTTGATATGAGCCTTAAAACATCATTCTAAGCAAGTTTTATGTTGAAGATTTTTCCATTTGAAGCTTGGAAATAGGAGATATGGCCTTATGCTTGAAATGACCTATAACTTCCAAATGACCAAAATGCCCTTGGCTTGTCAAAGCCATAAGTTGAGTTCTACAAATCCTATCAAGGACTTCTAGTACTCTCTAGAAATCTAAGAAGATGCTCTTCAACATTCATGTTGACCAAGAATCCATAGGAATCATCCTACTAGGGCAAAAGTTGTCTGCAAGTTGGGTGACTTTCGAGGACCCAGATTCACATACCTCAGATGACCTGTAATTTGTCAAAACCATAACTTGAGCTATGAAAATCCTATCAAGGACTTCTACCACTCAAATTAAAGCTAAGAACAAGCTCTACAACATTCATGTTATGGGGAAGATGAGATGACAATCACATCTTGAGATAAAACTGCCTGGAAGATAGGGATCAAACTAGGGGATTTTACACTGTCAATCCTTAGAAACCCCAGCTTGAAACTTCTCAAACTCCTCAATCATGATGAGTTGGTCTAGGAATCATACTTATAATATCTCAATACATCATTCCATGATCACATGGCCCTCTGATTAGGTCTCAACCCTCTCCAAATCTTCAGTTGACCTAGGGTTGACCCAGTCCAACCCTAATTCTACCACTCATGGTTGAATCTTCTGAATTCTTGTACAATGAACTCTCTGGGCTTCATGATGGCTTTCAAGACATCTCATAAGCTTTCTCAAAGCTTCAAGTCCATCCTCATAATCTCAGAATCATCTGAGGATCACCCACAACTCTCAAGTTATGAGGCACACAACCTTGGTTTCAACCAATTCCTCTGAGGATCTCTTGAGTTCTCTGATAAAGGTATCAACCTTTGAACACTTGATGGGTAAATAAATGTTGGTCAAATTTTGGGGTGCAACAATATCATGTTCGGCCATCTGCCCAAAATATAAAAAACATCATCAAAACATGATACGACACGGAGTATAAACAAAATCATCAGATAGGAAATAAACTCCCCAAAGCCCCGTGTTACGTATCAGAGCATCCTAGACTCGATCAGCACACCGCTATCCAACTAGCTAAACACCTGGATTATCTGTACTTCCGAAGAAGTACAGACCACAACAACAACAAAGGGGTGAGAAAACATGATCGAAATACAATGGTAAATATTTACATGAAATAAAGGCAGTAAATAAATACATCATCACCCCACAAATCATCATACACGACCTAATGTCCAATCATCAATCACAGCATTCAATAATGCACAAATGCAACTAAACACATGCATGCGGTACCGACTTAAACTCAGGATAGATCGCATACACTCCATCCGAGCAGCGATCTATCCCTACCACGCTCCTCCTGAGCATATAAAATCAAATCTCAGGATAGATCGCATACACTCCATCCGAGCAACGATCTATCCCTACCACGATTATCGGTGAATCGTATACACTCCATCCGAGCAATGATTCAACTCCGCAATCGCCGATGGACACTTGGCCATCAACCCTCCTCCAGGAGCAACACGATCATACTGATCCCATCACGCATCATGCTATGCATACACCAACATCAAGCACAATAGGTGCACACGATCCTATTGATCCATCATCATACAACACACAATCATCAAGCACATAAAGTGTACACGATCCTACTGATCCATCATCATACATCACATATATATAAATATATCACACAATCAATCAATCGAATTAATCACATTAGGCATCGGCAAAACAACCCAATAACATTCTACATACACCCAACATCCTTGCACCATCTCTGTACATCAAACAGATCACAATCATCAACATCAGATGAACACAACTCAAATAAAACAAAATCCTGCTACGTTCGCTACCCTGCTCGTTGCGCGAGCTCCTAGCGAACGCTCGCTACACGTTCGCCTAGCGAACCTGCTCGCGAGTCACACTTCTGAGCTACTGGAAGTGTTCGCTACCACCTCGCTAGGACTTCGCCTCGCGAATCCTTCGCTACACCCCTCACCTAGAGAACCGGCAAGCGAGTACAGAAAAATGGCCACTGGAATGGCTCGCGACCTAGCTCGCCTAGCGAGCACCTAGCGATGTCTCGCTACTCACTCGCCTAGTGAACCTGCTAGCGAGTGTCTCCGATTTCAGAAAAATCCCACTGTGCAAAATCTCAATAGCAGCTCAAAACTCAACAAATCTCTCTAGATCAGTACCGACAACTTCAACTTAGCATTCTACACAAATTCTACCCAACTAATTCTAAAATCATCCGATAAAACATCAATTTCTGCTGATTAATCCACTTTCGGCTTAAAACCTTAATCTACTCCGAAATATCCAATTCACCCAAACAATCATCAAACACTACATGCAATGGTTCCACCATGAACAACAAAAATCAGAAACTTAATCAACCACATGCAATCATCATCATGCAATTCATCATCATCAAAACCTATGGGGTTAAGGACTCCCCAACTACCCTTATTCATGCATTACCAATTTCCCATCTATTTTCTCCCCCCTTACCTCAAATGTAGCATTGATTGCCCAAGAACTTCCAAAATCTGATGACTTTGATGTTCTTCTTCCTCTTGCTCAAGCTTTGCCCTCCTTCACCATGCTCACTCTTGATCGTGTTCTTCTCTTTTCCACTTCTATCGTGTTCTTTCTTCCACCTATTTCCAAATTACCACTTATGCCCTTAATACCCCAAATCCTCCTTTAATTCCAAATAAATCCAATAATAATAATCCTCAGTTCTTTTATTCCAAAATTAATATTTCCAATAATATTATTAAATATAATAATAATAACAATAATAATAATAATAGTAACAACACTACTAATTATCATATTATTTTTATTATCAATTATATTCTTTTAATATTATGGATCATAGTTTCTCCAACAATTCCCACACAAGCACGCCGAAAATAAAATAGTACTGGAAAACTTAAATAATTAAAATGGGCGTTACAACTCTCCCCCACTTTAATTATTTTCGTCCTCGAAAATACCTGATGGAAACAATTCTAGATACGCTTCCCGCATCCTGCTCTTCAATTCCCAGGTCACACTGCCTCCTGCAGCACCTCCCCAAGCTACTCTCACCAAAGGTATCTCCTTCCCTCGGAGTCGCTTCATCTTACGATCCTCAATCCTCAATGGCATCATCTCAACAGTAAGATTCTCTCTTACTTGAACATCATCTCTCTGAATCACATGAGATGGATCTGATACATACTTCCGAAGTTACGACACATGAAACACGTCATGCAAGTTCGAAAGTTCCGGCGGCAACGCCACCCTATAAGACACAACACCAATCCTCAGCAAAATCTAATACGGCCCAATAAACTTCGGATCTAGCTTCTTGGACTTCAATGCATGATCCATACCAGTCACTGGGTTAACCCTCAAGAACACGTGATCACCTTCACTGAATTCCAACTCTTTCCTCCGGTTATCATAGTAACTCTTCTGCCTTCTTTGAGACGCTTTCATCTTCTCACGAATCATCTGAACAATCTCAGTGGTCCCGCTGCACAATTTCTGGTCCCAAAACTACACTCTCACCCGTCTCATACCAACACAGAGGAGTTCTGCACCTCCTACCATAAAGAGCCTCAAACGGTGCCATTCCGATACTAGAATGGTAACTGTTGTTGTACGTGAACTCTACCAACGGTAAATGAGTATCCCACGCACCGCCTTTTTCCAACGCACAAGCTCTTAATAAGTCCTCCAACGACTGAATAGTCCTCTCTAACTGACCATCATTTTGTGGATGATAAGCTGAACTCAACTTCAACTTAGTACCCAAAGCTTCCTGCAAACTTTTCCAAAATTCTGAAGTGAACCTCGGATCTCTATCCGACACAATACTCGACGGCACGCCATGCAACTTCACAATCACCCGAACATAAATCTCTGCCAGCTTCTCCAACAGAAAATTGATGTTAATCGGCACAAAATGTGCAGACTTCGTAAGCCGATCCACAATCACCCAAATAGCATCAAATCCTCTTGTCGTGTTCGGTAATCCCGTAATAAAATCCATGGTTATATCCCATTTCCAAACTGGAATTTCCAACTGTTGCATCAAACTAGACGGTTTCTGATGTTCCACTTTCGATTTCTAACATGTCAAACAAGCATAAACAAAACGAGCGATGTCTCTTTTCATACCTGACCACCATAACAACTTTTTCAAATCCTGATACATCTTCGTAGCTCCCGGATGGATGCTCAAGCTACTACGATGTCCTTCGTCCAAAATTGACTTCTTCAGCTCGTTGTTATCCGACACACAAATTTTGTCCCGAAATCTCAACACACCTGCACTATCCAACTTGAATTCACTACCGGAGTCACTTCTTGCTTCTCGCATCAAATCCACAAATTTCACATCCAACTTTTGATTTTCTCTAATCATATCCAAGGAATCATTCCTCACTTGAAACTTGCCCAACATTACACCATTTGTCGTAACCTCACACACCATGCTCAAATCTCTGAACTGCTCAATTAGCTCCATCTCTTTCACCATCAAAGCTGACATATGAATTGTCTTCCTGCTCAAAGCATCCACAACCACATTCGCTTTTCCTGGATGATAGCTTAGACTGAAATCGTAATCCTTCAAGAATTCCAACCATCTTCTCTGCCGCATATTCAGCTTTTTTTATCAAACAAATACTTCAAGCTCTTATGATCGCTGAATACCTCAAATCTCGAACCATACAAATAGTGCCTCCAGATCTTCAACACAAAACCCACTGCAGCCAATTCAAGGTCATGAGTAGGATAATTCCTTTCATGCATCCTTAATTTCTGCGAAGCATAAGCTACTACTTTCCCATCCTGCATAAGAACTCCGCCTAATCCCATCTTAGACGCATCACAATACACCACAAAAGGCTCACTCGGATTTGGAAAAACCAACACTGGTGCTGAAGTCAATCTCTTTTTCAGCTCCTCAAAACTTTCCTCACAAGCCGCATCCCACACAAAAACTTGATCCTTTCGTGTCAACTGAGTCAATGGCAACGCCAATATGGAAAATCCTTCAATAAACCTCCGGTAATACCCTGCCAAACCCAAAAAGCTTCTAACTTCCATTACCGTCTTCGGCGGTTCCCACTGTAACACCACACTCACCTTTGATGGGTCTACTGCCACATCGTCACTAGAAATCACATGGCCCAAGAAACTCACAATCTTCATCCAGAACTCACACTTCGACAACTTGGCAAAAAACATGTTATCTTTCAACACCTGCAAAGCGATCCTCAAATGTTCTGCATGCTCTTCTTCCAACTTAGAATAAATTAGTATATCATCAATGAACACAACAACAAATTGATCCAAATAAGAATGGAAGATCTGATTCATATATTCCATAAATACTCCTGGCGCATTAGACACTCCAAAAGGCATCACCGTATACTCGTAATGTACATATCGAGTTCTAAACGTCGTCTTCTGAATATCACCTTCTCTCACTCTGATCTAATGATAACCCATCCTCAAATCAATCTTACTGAACACACGAGCTCCCACCAACTGATCGATTAAATCATCAATCCTTGGAAGAGGATATTTGTTCTTGATGGTCACTTTATTCAACTGACGGTAATCGATGCACAAACGCATACTACCATCCTTCTTTTTCACCAACAACATTGGAGCTCCCCAAGGCGACACACTCGGTCTGATAAACTTTTTATCCAACAACTCTCCAATCTGAGACTTCAACTCGGCCAATTCCACTGCCGACATCCTGTACGGTGCCATAGAAATAGGCCTCCTACCAGGAACAAGATCAATGATAAACTCAACTTCTCTCTTCGGAGGCAATTCCATAATTTCATCAGGAAACACTTCCGGAAATTCATTCACCACTGGCAACTCTTCCAACAACGTCTTGCTGTCAACAGATAACGACGCAAACAAAGCAAACACCTTAGCTTCATCTTCCAACAAGACCCGCAATTCCTTATTAGACAATGAATCTTCCACTGCTTCCTCTTCTGGAGTAAGAAACAACAACAACTTCCGAAAATAATCGATGTAGAGTCGGTTGAACTCCAACCAGTTCATACCTAGAATAACATCCAAACCACCAAGCCGTTGCACCCCAAAATTTGCCTAACCTTTTCTGTACCTAGCTTGTGTTTCATTGCATTCATTTTAGCATTATCATCTGCATTTCATTGACATGTGTGTAGGAGATCAAGAGTTATGACTACCAACAAAGGTCTACACAAGGCTATGAAGCTATCTAAGAGGGTTATTGAAATATCCAAGGGTTGATATCCTCACCAAAGAAGCCAAAGTTCCTCAGGGAAAGTGGTTGAAGCCAAGAGTGTATATCTCCTAACTTGAAGGTTGTGGGGAGGTTATCAGATGATTCTGAAGCCCTGAGGTTGGACTGGAAGCCTTGAGAGAGCTTATGAGAAGTATTGAAAGTCATTTTGAAGCCTAGACAGGTTATTATGCAAAGGATAAGAAGCTACAACCAAGATTGGTGCAACTAGGGTTTCATCTGGTCAACCCTAGGGTCACTGATGATTTGAAGAAGGTTGAGACTTAATTCCAAGGCCATGTGATCATGGATTGATGTATTAATGTGCCCAAGGGATGATTCCAAGGACAACTCATCATGGATCAAGAGTGTGAGGAGTTCCTAAGCTAGGGTTGCTATGCTTGACAGTGTAAAATCCCGTAGTTTAGTGCCTAACTTCAAGACCACATAACTCAAGATGTGATTTTCATCTCACCTTGACCCCAACATGATTGTTATAGAGCATGATCATAACTTTAATTTGAGTACTAGAAGTCCTTGATAGGGTTTATAGAACTCAAGTTTTGAGCCAGACAAGTTACAGGTCATCAGAGGAATGTGAATTTAGAGCTTGAAAGTCAACCAACTTGCATGACACTTTGGACCTATAAGGATGATTCTCATGAACTTTTGGCCAACATTATTGTTGTTCCTTATCTTCTTAGCTTTCTAGAAAGTACTAGAAGTCCATGATTGAATTTGTAGAACTCAAGTTATGAGCTTTGCAAGACAAGGGTATTTTGGGAATTTGGAATTATAGGTCATTTTTGGTTATAGGTCAATTTCATCAACTTAGACACCTCAAATGGACTTTTGATCAAGTTAAAAGTTGTTCAAAATGGTGTTATTTGTCCAACCATGACCCAAACATTCATTGATATGGATTAAATATGGAAGTGTATGAAGGAATTTTCATGAAGGATAATTAAAAGGCATGAAAAAGAGAAAATTCCAAAACAAATCATTTTTGTGCAAAACTTGGCAAGTTTGTGCATTTTTTGAAAGTAGAAGGCATTTAGAGCACTTTGGCATTATTACATTTTTGAATTGGAAGTGATTTCATGGCATAATTCCAAGTTGCTTAAGGTTGAAGTAACATAACCAATGTGCACCATAGGATTGAATTGAGGATTCAATCTGATCCATTCATATTCATGAGGTGTTATGCAAGCCATTTGGGTGAGAATGAAGCTGAAACAGAGCAAAAAACACGACTGTCATGAAGGAATTTGGAAGAAAAATTGAAAATTTGGATTGAGTGAATTGGGCCATAACTGGGCCAAGTAATGATCCAAAACCTCTCTATATAAGTTTCTGGATGAATTCACAGCAAGGTTGGTGATTGGAAAAGCTTGAATGAGGTAAGGAGCATTTGAAAAAGTTAGTTACAAAGTGAAAATCGTTTTTCATCTTGGAGGCCATTGCAGAGGAAATTGAAGCTCCAAGATTCTTCAGCAAGCATCACTGAACGATTCTGAGCAAGTTTGATCAAGGTTTGGAGGCTGTAGCACTCTCTGTGGAAGTTCAAACCAGGTTTCTTTCTTTTCATTATTATGCTCTGATGAGACTGAATTAGGATATAAATTGCATGTGGTTAGGTAGAGTATGAACCCTATATGGATTTAGGTATGATTTGGAGAGGTTTTGAGATGATTCTTGATGATGAGTGAAATATTCAGAGGCACGGTTATGGCTGTATAGTGAGTGTTTTCAAGAATTGATCATGGATATTTACTCAGGGAGGAGAGTAGAGTAGATTGGTGGCCTTAGATTGAAGTTTAGTGATGATTTTTGCAAGAACACCATTTCTGTTAGGGCTCGTATTTGCTTGATCTTTGGAGAAAAATAAAAAAGAATCATATCATGATGTTCCTTGTGGAGAGACGAGTAAAACGGAATAAGTTTCATGAGGTTTGGTTAAGGTTGAAATTCTGGTGATGTTGGTGCCACCGGAGAAGACGACCGGAGTCTTCTCCGGCCACCGTGACATATTTCCCCCCTTTTAGTTTTCAAACGAAGAAGATGAACTGAGGCCCTTGGATTAAGTTGAATCAGTTGACTAGGTCTAAAGATCTAACGCATGGGAATCATTCTGAGGGTTTGTGACTTTGACTGCTGAGGTGTCACCATGATATGAGTTGGATTGTAATACTTTTAGAGTGAACAACCAGGATTAGGGACTACCGTGTATCCAAGTCAAACACGTAGTATCATGTACACAGCAAAACGAACAGTTTCACTTAAGTAGGCTGAAGGCTACGTGGCGCATCTCTCCCCCCTTAGATCAGTGGACCAGTCCTCTCATCCAGTGCCCACGTTATTTTTGATCTTTTCTGAATTTCTTTATTGTTTTTCTATTTTCTTTTAATTCATTTTGTCATATAAAATGCATAAAAAATAGTTTTATTGCTCAGAAAAATATGAGAAAATTCATGAGTTATCACTTGCATGTCTCTAATTTTTGTATGCCATTTATTTGGAATTTTAGTTAATTTTTCATGTTTGTGCTATTTTTCCATTTTTATTACATGTTTAAAAATGTAAAAATGAGTAGTTTACTTTCTGATTTTAGTACTATTTCTAGGATTAGAATTTGGTGCCGAAATTTTGCATGCTTGTTATAGATTCCTTGATAGGTTTATGTGATTTTTATTGTACTTTTTAGATGATTCTAAGTTGGAGTTTGAGATAGGTTTTAGGACTTCCCCCTTTATGGATTCCTTTTAGCACACATTGAGATGTAGAAATTGTTTAGACCCCTTAGATTTAGGTTTTGACCTTGAGTTTTCTACTATGGTTCCCTAACCCATCTAGGATCATTTAGGATTTTTCTTAGTATTTTTAGAGGTGATCTTCTATTATTCCCCTATTTTGCAAGTTGATTATGGTTTAGGTGACCCTAACTAGGATAGCCTCATGGATTAGTCTTTTAAGTGAACATTAGTTAACTCTAAGTTTCAAATCCTTTCTTGATAGAGTAGAAATTAGGTAGATACCTCTCTAGAACATTGATTAGGTGATCCTTATAGATAACCTTTAGGGTTTCTTAGAAGTTGTTGTGATGCCTTCTTTACCCTATGTGATTTCTTCCTTGGGCTTTGCCCTATCCTCTTTCTCCAAGTCTTGAAGAGGAGCCTTCCTGGGAGAGCTTAATCCTTCCTTTGGTTGGATTCTGTGCGTTCCTCAGGAGGTTGAGCCTTAAATTGACATTCATCAGTATAGTACATTCCTTTGGTTTGTACTATCTTTTTCCTTCAAGTCTTAATGAGGAGCCCTCTTGGGAGAGCCTAATCCTTCCTTTGGTTGGATTCTGTGCATTCCTCAGGAGGTTGAGCCTTGGATTGACATTCTTGGCATGGTATATTCCCTTGGTTTATATACTGTCATCCCTCTCCAAGTCCCTTTCTTAGGATCCCTCTTGGGAGAGCCTAATCCTTCCCTTGGTTGGATTATGTGCATTCCTCAACAGGTCAAGCCTGAGATGGACATTCTGTGTTGATACATTTTAACCAGATACCTTAGATTGATATCTAGGACTAATACCCAGTCTTTTTTGTCCTATTGACATAGGATCCCTCTTGGGAGAGACTAATCCTTCCCTTGGTTGGATTCTGTGCATTCCTCAAGAGGTTGAGCCCATGATGGACTCTTGTGTTAACACACATCCAACCTGATGTAGCCTGGGATGACTTCCCTATTGCTCACTTTGGTTTCTTTTCTCTTCCTTGTTTGATTTGCTTGATGCATTAGGATAGTCTCATATATAGAATATTTTAGGCTAGGAGCATGACTGAATTGAGAGGTTGAGTGGGCCTCCCTCTGCTTGTTTGCATTAAGGGTTGAGGTGATCCTCCCCTTGCTTGTGTGTTGTTTTTCTTTTTATCTGATGTGTTTGCATTGAAAGGTTGAGCTGAGCTCCCTTTGCTTGTCTATTTTCGATTGTTTTCTTTGCTTGATTGCTTAGAGGTTGAGTGAGCCTCCCTCTGCTTGTATTGCTGCATTGCATTTGCATCTTTACTGTTTAGCTTTGCTGTTTTGTCTGCTTTAATGATTTCTGCAGTTATTTTTTGTTTCCCATTGACATGATCCCCTAGGACTCTCACTTCCTTTGATAAGGAAGTGATGATAGAATTCTAGGTTGAAACCTTTGCATGATAACATCTAGGAGTTCCCCGTTTCAAATTCAACCATAGGATGAATCTTTGCCATGAAAACATTAGGGCTTGACAGTTTCCCTTGTAGAGTTCGTTCTCTTCTCATCTCTAAAAAATAACAGTAAAAAATGTAATAAAGGCAAGTTGGTACAAGCGCGTTACGAGCCTTAAGCCACTTGGAAAATGATAATTGAGCGATCTCCTCTCAATCGTCTAGAGTGTTGAGTATACGTCCTTTGGACGCTATGCGACACATTCGCTCCTAAGTCATAGTCTCTAGTGCTATATGGACTACAAACGTTCATAAAAAACACTTCTTCCATAAAAGACAGAAAACAATCTGCAAACCACTTTTTGCCCCGTGGGCCCTTAATCAGGAAAACTTTTCTGATGAAAAGAGTGTCGTTAACTCTCATTTTTACCGCAAACGGTAACGCACGAGTCTCTGACAACCGAGCTGCATACACCAAACTGCTGGAACTGTTTGTTAACCCTACTCGGAAAAATAGATGAATCTAAACCCCCGTAATCCGTAGTATCCCGAACTACGTAAGCTCTGATCTCTCATATCTGTTGAGAGTACGTAGGCACAATACTGATGTATTGGCGAGCAACCTTCCCCCATCCGTTACCCGTAGTTAGCCGAACTACATTAACTCTGATTTCTCGTTCTCTGACGAGAATACGTAGGCACGAAGCGCGATGCTTTGCCGAGTCATTTTATTTTCTTTTCAGACCAGCCTTGATAGGTAGATAGTTAAACCAACCCGTCAGATAAACACAACAAGCGTAGATCCCGTTGAGTACAACGGACGTGAGGGGTGCTAATACCTTCCCCCTGCGTAACCGACTCCCGAACCCAGACTTGGTTGCGACGACCTTGTCTTATACCTTTCCGTCAGGTTTTTCTGACCGTTTCCTTTCCCTTTATGTGGGATAAATAACGAAAGGTGGCGACTCTTTTGTTTTGCCGACACCTTATTTTCACAGTAGCGACAACTGGCGATTCTGCTGGGGAATTCAGCTGCTGGGGACTTTTCCCATCCCCTATGCTGGGACCGTTTCCCATCCCCTATGCGATTCAATCCTAGCGCTTGCGTGTTTATCTGTTGGGTTGGCGTTTATTTATCGCACTTTACTTTCATGCACTTTACTTTAAGTCTAATATGATTATTTGCTGTGCTGTTGTGGGAGGGACATTCTGATGAGTGAGAAGCCAGACCCAGGCTTGAGAAAAAATCTAGCATTAGAGTGGATTAGTGGTGGACGTGCTTGCTTTGCTTGCATCAGTTCCCATGTAATCCACACTCAGACGAGGTTCTCTTTGATGACTTCCTATTGGTCCTTTGGACTATAGGGGATTTTGGATCTTAGGATCGTCGACTCTGGGGACCGATCATTTGTGACTCAGCTGAGTGAGGCCTCTTCAGGGAGTGATGATGCCAAACCAGAAATGGTGAACGTATCATCATTTCATGAAATTCTGTGATGATGGGGAACGCATAGGATGTCGAACCTTGTCCGTGATTAGGTCCATACCTGTGAACAGGGTTGGGTTATTGCAAGAAACCTTAACCTTCAGACAACCTGGTTTTCTTGACAGTGAATCAGTATTGTGGGTATCAGAGGGTTCTTATCATCAGAGATGTGTTTGTTCTTGACAGAGCAGAGTTTTGGTCCTTCTCCTCAACAACACAGTCATATTGATCTCCTGATGCATGTTTGCATTTTACATTTTGCATCCTCATTTGCATATCATTAACGTGTGTCTGTGTTGCAGGTGCATACTTCTCCCCTGGTTCTAGTGAACTTGATCCTCATGGCTGATATGGCATGTCGGAAGAAGACTGTGGCTTACAAGCTACCGACACCTGACATCCGAGAGTTACGGACTTTAATTTCTTTGGCTGATAAGAAAGTAATGGAAGACTTCAAAAAAAGTTATGGGAAACTTCTGGGTATTGTTTGTAAGCTTTCTACGTACAAGTTGAACGACCTCTACGCTCTTCTGAAGTTTTATGACCCGCAACTCAGATGCTTCGTTTTTTCAGACTATGTCCTAGCTCCGACCTTGGAAGAGTATTTTGACTTGCTAGGGGTACCTTTGCTGAATCAGATGCCTTATTACCATGTTGATGGTGAACCTAACTTGGGTAAGTTGGCTACTACCCTTCATGTGGATGACTCAGAGCTGAAAGGAATGTTGTTCAGAAAGATTGGGGTTTATGGTTTCTCTTTGCCTTTCCGGGTGGAGAAATCCCAAAAGTTTGCCAAGAAGGGTTGCTGGGCTGTATTCAATGCCATCTTAGCCCTTTGCATTTATGGGATCGTGCTATTCCCAAGTCATCCAGACTTCATAGGTATGGATGCCTGCCACATATTTGCTTCCGGGAATCCAGTGCCCACCCTCCTCGGAGATGTCTATCATTCAGTTCACAGCAAGAATGAAAACAGAAAGGGGAAGAATGTGGCATGTTGTGCTCCTTTACTGTATAAGTGGTTTGCCAGTCATCTTCCTAAGACGGGTCCGTTCATTGATTATGCTGAGTCTTCAACCTGGTCTGCACGTTTGATGGGTTTGTCTGCTGACAATATCATCTGGTTTGATAGAGATCTACTAGGCAAAGAGATTGTGCATAGTTGCTGTGGATTTCCTAACATCCCCCTGGTCGGAAGGAATGGATGTATCAACTACAATCCCTCTTTGCTAGTACGACAATTTGGGTATGCACTACGAGGTCCTCCTGAAGAGGAAGAGATACAGGAATCTATGTATCTCACAGGGTTGCTTGAAGGTGACACTTTGCCTAAGGTAGAGAATGCTTGGAGAAAAATTCATAGAAAGGGAAATTTTTTGCTAGGAAAGAGCAACAACAAGGCCTTTGAACCATATATGGCCTGGGTCCGAGAAAGAGCCGCCAAGTTTCTGATGCCATTTCCTACAGTGAAACCGTTATATCCTCCAGTGGTCAAAAAACCAACCACAGTTGATATTCAGAAGTTCAACCAGGTTCTCCGAGAGAAAGAAGAGATACAAAAAGCCAACGAAGAGTTGGAGAAGGAGATTTCCAAACTACGGAGCGAAAAGAACGAAGTCGTATACACCTGCAAGAAGCATACAGAATTGATAAATCACTTGGGCGCTAATTTGACCAAGGAGACTGATTCTAGAGAACGCCTTGGGTTAGACCTGAAGGTTGTGCATAGTGTGTTGACCACCAAGAAGCAAGATCTGGATAGGGTGTACCTGAAGTTATCCAAGTACGAGACGTTATGGAGCAATACCCTAACCAAGTACAAAGAGCGAGAGGAAAAGCTGAAGCAGCGATGTCACACCCTCATTTTCACCTTTAGCCTTTATACCCTGCATTCACCATATCATACATCATTCTATTGCATATCGAGCATGTGGGTTCACAAGGTATGGACTAGGTCGGTTTGTTATTTTTTTCATTTCAAATGAGATAACTTGTCTATCTTGGGCTACATGGAAGAAAAGGTTCATTATCTAAGGTTTGATCTAAATTGGAAGGTTTACTCATCTAGATTTATTCATGGAGAAGTTACTTGAAAAAATATTAGGATATTCAAGATATATTCCTAATGAACATGAAATTCAAGGCCTAAATTCAAGATTGCTTCATTCAATTTTGTTTCAAATTCTTGATCAAGTGGAGTCCAAATTCGCAAAGCATGAGTCAAGATCACAAGTCCATAATTCAAGACTTCATCCATTTCAAGTTTAATGGTTCTAGATAAATCCATCATGAATTCATGAATTAGAGGCAAGAATATTACAAAGAGAAATTTTATGACATTACAAGAATGTCATTTGTTGCAAGATTTCCAACTCTAAGTAATGTTTAGAAATTAATTTATTTCTAATCTTCATTCAAGTCTCTAACCAAATTCATGTTATGGTAATGCCACACCAATTCCACATTATGCTTGCAAACATCCAAAGAAAATATTTAAGAGCTAACTCAACATTGGAATGTTTCAAGAATAAGATTATGCATGCTTATTCATGGGCAATATGAAGGTAATCCAAAACAGCCCCATCCAAGAAGTAACAAGTTGCCTCATGTCACAAAATATACATGTCACAAAACCAAGAGAATAGCATGTGACAATGCATCTAAAAATCAGAATTTCAAAATTATGTCCAAAGGTTAACATTGACCAAGAGAGTAGTCCAAGCATAAGACAACAAAGAGGTGAAAGGATTGAGGGCAATGTAGAGGGTTGTAGAAAAAGACAGCATGAGAAAGTAGTGCAGAAAAATGCAGCATAGCCATATACATAGAAATGGAAAGAAAGAGAGTGACATGAGAAAAGGGGGTAAGAGACATTACCCCATGAAAAAATCTGATATGTGGGGAGAAGAGAAAACCCTAGAGTGGAGAGATAAGAAGGAGGGGGCTGTAAACAAAAAGAGGAGATTCATTACACATCTACACACATTGGAAAACCAGAAAATAGAGAGAACAAGAAAAACCCTAAAAACCAAAAACATAGAAAGGAAGAAAAACCAGAAAAAAAGAGTGACATAGAAGCACAAGAGGACCATTGAGAAGCAGAACCTTCACAACATAGAGTGAAGAGTGGAGAGCACATCCAACAAAAATCAGTGGAGGACTTGCAAGAAGGATAGAAAGCTCTTGGGTATCCATTTCATCAAACCTTTCTCTCTTTACTTTTTTCTTTTTTATTCATTTTAAATCCTCTTTTATGTGTTGTCATACTGAGTATATCATGTAAGGTTGTAAGGGGACCAAGAAATCATTTTTAAAAACCGATAGAAAGGAAAGAAAACCACAAAAGACAGCAAAAAACAGCAAAATATTTCATTTTTCGCTTCAGGTCACGGCGCGACCCATGTTCGCGGCGCGAACATGCAAAAATCAGAATGAAAACTTTTCCAGTTCGCGGCGCGAACATGCAAAAAATAGATTGTTCACTTTTCTCAGTTCGCGGCGCGAACACCCTTTGTGGCGCGAACTGATCAGTTTGTTTATTTTCTTGCCGTTTTTTTTGCATGTCTCTGTGGAGGCAAATCGCCACATATCACACAAGTCTGAAAGACATTGGTTAATGCAGGTTTCGATGATGACAAATTCCCTGGATAGATTGGAAATTATGAACTCCAGATCTACTAAACCAGATGCAACGAATCACCCACCATATCCTTCTACGCTTGTCTTAAAACTTCTGAAATAAATATACTATGTGTAGATAAAATGCAATCATGATCAAAGGCATGAAAGACTTCAACTGATGAATTTTTGCAGGTTTGCAGGACATGGGTCGACCATAGGGTCGGCGTATGCATCAGAAAAATTCCGTACTAGTCAGCGCACAAGGCAATGCGTCGATCATAGGGTCGGCGCATGAAGGAACAACTTTCCAACGGGTCAGCGCGTAAAGGCATGAGTCGACCATAGGGTCGACGCATAATGGAAATAGATTTCAACGAGTCAGCGCACGCCGATTGTATGGTCGACGCACACTGATGAAATTTCCAGATTTCCAAAACAACACAAGCCATGTGTCGACGCACAGACCTGTTATGGTCGACTGTTCGCGCGGAAAATCTGTTTTAAAATATTTCCCTCTTATATTTGAAATACTGTTATGTCCAGAATTATGTTGGCACTATATATACTTGTTTAAACACTTGTGTCTACTAACATTTGATATTCTTTTGATTCATGTGTTCAAAAATAAGAAAGAGTGAAATAGGTGTCCAAGATTCATCATCTTCATCTTCAACATCTCACAACATTTCAACTACACACAATCATTTTTGAAATGCATTGGTGAGAGATTCAAGGTGATAAGGTTCGAGGCTTAGATTGGAGAATCAAGCTCGGGTTGAAGATTGTGATAGGTTCTTTCTTGAATAAAACCATTGGGGTTTTACCCTCCGAGATTGGTTTGAATTTTGGGGGTTTTTGGACGAGATTCTTCATCAACGGTCAATCGAGCGAAGGTGATTGTGAAGAGGTGTTCTTCACAAGTCTAGTAGTGGATTCGGTGATTTTGAAGGGAAGATCTCGGGTTAGATTTGGTGCTGTTGAGATCAGCCGGAGCCAAAGGTTTGAACAACAACGTGTTATTCAATAAAGTGGCTGGAGTCGGAGGTCCATCAACACAAATCAGAGAACTTGATTCATCTTGAATCAAGGGGCAAGGAGTGAAGGCAACTTTCAACACATTGAGATTTCTGTTGTATATTTGCTGCTCAATCCTTGTATAAACTGTTCATTCAAACAGGTGATATCTATAAAATATATCTCAATTCTAGTTTTAGAATTGAGGGCAGACGTACCCCGAAGCGAGGACGACATGGGAACTGCCTCACCAAATTACTTGTCTTCTCTATTTTCAGCATTTACGTTATAGCTCAAAATAAGTAATTTTTGTGTAAGCTCTATTGTCAAAATTTTGATATCAATTGAGTAAGAGGTTAAAACTCTGTTTTTAACTTCAAAGTACAACAAGACATTGTACTTGGCTGGTTGGAATCACTTACTCAACATAAATATCACTTGGAGTGTTGTTGCACACCAAGTGTTTGACATATTGCTTGAACCAAAATTATCTTACTTGTGTATTTAGTTTTGGTTTGATTTTGAATCATTGGAACTAGGAATCCTTACAACTAAAGTAAATAATTGATAAGTGGAATTAGTGTTGTGATTCTATTTTTCCGAATTGTCATTAATCCAAAGGCTTACGTATATCCGGTTTTCCAATAACCGTTCGTTTTAGACTATATTTTCCTTGGTCGCTTCCGCACTTAAAACATTTTTAAAACCAATTTTAAATTGGTAGCGCCGACTCAAATTTTAATTGGGGATCTATTCAACCCCCCCCCCCCCTTCTAGATCTGTGTCATAGTCTAAAAAGTGGTATCTAGAGCTCCGGTTATTCGGTGTTTCAAATACAACGTAGATAGGAAATGGC
Source organism: Lathyrus sativus (assembly GCA_963859935.3). NCBI lineage: Eukaryota > Viridiplantae > Streptophyta > Magnoliopsida > Fabales > Fabaceae > Lathyrus > Lathyrus sativus. Next base: position 139,876,777 of record OZ012741.1, on the reverse strand, counting down.
TAACGAACCAAAAGGGGCGTACAATAGGGCTCCCGTTTTCAACGGTGAAAATTATAGTTATTGGAAAGACTGTATGCGTGTGCATATAAACTCCATAGACAGAAAAATATGGAACCTTATCCTTAATGGTCCAATAGAAATCACTATGACCAATGCGGATAACGTAGTTGTGCCAAAGCCTGAAGCACAATGGACCGATGACGATGAGAAAAAGTAAAATTATGATTGGAAAGCTAAAAATATATTAATCTCCTCATTAGGTGTAGATGAATACTATCGTGTATCCCATTGTCCTACCGCTAAGGCCATGTGGGATTCACTACAAATAGCCCATGAGGGGACAAACGATGTTTAGTTGGCAAGAATCAATACATTAACACAAGAGTTTGATCTCTTTTTCATGGAGCAAGGGGAAACCATTGCTGACATGCAAAAGAGATTTACTCATCTCATCAATCGTTTACATTCATTAGGTAGGCCTGTTTCCAATGATATTGCTACTAATAAGATCTTAAGATGTCTTAACAGGGAATGGCAGCCTAAAGTGACCACCATCAAAGAAGCACATGATCTTACCTTATTAGATTTAACAACATTGTTTGGCAAACTACAAGAGCATGAACAAATACTCTTGAGCCTAGACCAACGCGAAAAGATGGAAAAGAAAGACAAAACGAAGGTGAGTGAAAAGAAATCAATAACTCTCAAGACTTCCTCCTCAAAGTCTCAAGCAAAAGAACAAAGTGATTATTCCTCAAGCGACGAAGAAGAAGAGGATAAAAGCGAAGATATGGGGTTGTTTGTTAAACGGTATAACCGTTACGTGAGAAAGAACGGCATCCAACATTCCGAGAAGAACTTGGTAAACTTCCGGAAACAATCGAGGCACTCCAAGGATGATGACTCGAAAGGCAAAAAGACTAGAGGGACGTGCTATAAGTGTGGAAAGCCCGATCACTACAAACCGGACTGTCCGATGAATAAAAAGGGAAAGGACAAGGAATCATCAAAGTCACACAAGAAATCATCAAAGCCTAGGAGAGCGTAAATAGCATGGGAAAGTGACAGCGACTCTTCCTCCTCTGATGAAAGTTCTAGTGATGAAGAAGAGTCTGTGAATCTATGCCTCTCCGCCAATCAGAAAAATAAGAAAAAACAGGTGAAATGTGTCGAGACCACCGAGAGAAGATGGGTTCTCGATAGTGGGTGCTCAAGACACATGTCTGGAGACATATCCTTATTCATAGACTTTGTGGCTAAGAAGAAAGGGTACGTAACTTATGGTGATAACAACCGCGGAGCAATACTAGGTAAAGGTAGTGTAGGTAATCCCGCCTCTACTATGATTTCCGACGTGTTGCTTGTCGAAAACCTTAAACATAACCTGCTTAGCATTAGCCAATTGTGCGACAAAGGATACAATGTATCCTTTTCAAAAGATTGTTGCAAAATTGTGCATGAAAATGATAAGAAGAATATGTTTAATGGTTTTAGAGTAAACAATGTATATATGCTTGACTTAAATGAAGTATCATTAACAAGCGACAAATGCCTCATAACTATGAGTGAAGACTCATGGCTATGGCATAGGCGTTTAGCGCATGTTAATTTTGACTTACTCAATAAGGTAGTCTCAAAAGACCTAGTCTTAGGACTTCCCAAAATAAAGTTCACCAAGGATCACCTTTGTGATGCTTGTCTAAAAGGGAAGCAAACGAGGATCTCATTTAAGTCCAAAAAGATAATTTCAACAACGAGACCTCTTGAACTTCTACACATGGACTTGTTTAGGAGGAAACTATTACGGGTTCGTAATAGTGGACGACTTTTCTAGGTTTTGTTGGATCATCTTCTTAGTAAGTAAAAGTGATACATTCGCCGCTTTTGAAAAGTTTGCTAAGCTTTCCCAAAATAAGTTAAATACAAACATAGTGTCCATTAGGAGAGACCATGGAGGTGAGTTTGAAAATCACTTATTTGAAGAATATTGCGGTAACCATGGTATATATCATAACTTCTCCGCTCCACGCACTCCTCAACAAAACGGGGTTGTGGAGCGCAAAAACCGTATTTTAGAAGAATTGGAAAGAACAATGATTAACGAAAGTGGTTTACCTAAATATTTTTGGGCCGACGCCATTAGTACGGCGTGCTATGTTTTGAAAAGGGTGCTTATTCGCCCCATTCTAAACAAAACACCGTACGAACTTTTAAAAGGGCGAAAGCCGAATGTTTCACACTTGCACGTGTTTGGATGCAAATGTTTTGTATTAAACAATGGAAAGGAAAACTTGGGCAAATTTGATTCCAAAGCCGATGAAGGTATCTTTCTCGGATACTCTCAATCGAGTAAAGCATATAGAATATATAATAAACGATTACTTGCTGTAGAAGAGTCTGTGCATGTTACCTTTGATGAGTCCTACCCGAGAAATGTCGGAAAGGATAGTGTTGTTCATGGTGCAGGTACATCCACTGAAGACATACTCAAAAGTGGCGAGACGGGGATTGATCAACCTGACAAAGCCAAAATTGAGGAGGATAAGGATGCACACCGTGATGCAACAGAGGAAGTTCATCCGCCTTCAAACGACGATCTTCCTCAATAGTGGAAGTCATCTAAAGACCATCCAATTGAAAACATTATAGGAGACATCAATAAGGGTGTAACAACTCAATCTAAGCTAAGTAATTTCTGTTATCACTTCGCTTTCGTGTCACAGATGGAACCTAAAAACCCTAAGGAAGCCCTACTCGATGAACATTGGTATTTGTCAATGCAGGAGGAACTGAATCAGTTCACTAGAAATGCGGTTTAGGACCTTGTCCCTCCTCCACGAGGTTATCGAGTAATCGGCACCCGATGGGTGTTTAGAAATAAACTGGACGAGAACGGAGTAATAACTCGCAACAAAGCACGTTTAGTCGCGCAAGGGTATAACCAAGAGGAAGGCATCGACTATGAGGAAACTTATGCGCCGGTTTCCCGACTCGAGGCTATACGCCTTCTACTTGCTTTCGCTTGTGCGAAAGATTTTAAGTTATTTCAAATGGACGTCAAAAGTGCGTTCCTTAACGGGTTTATAAATGAAGAAGTCTATGTTGCTCAACCACCTGGTTTTGAGTCTCATGAGTATCCTGATCATGTCTATAAACTGAAAAGAGCTTTGTACGGTCTCAAACAAGCTCCTAGAGCTTGGTATGAGAGACTAAGCAAATTCTTACTTGATCAAGGCTACTCAAGAGGAAAGGTTGATACTACTCTCTTCATTAAACGTCAAGGAAAACACTTAATTCTTGTACAAATTTATGTTGACGATATCATATTTGGATCCACTAACATAAATCTCGTAAGAGAGTTTGCTAAGCTTATGTAGGGTGAATTCGAGATGAGTATGATGGGTGAACTCACATATTTTCTCGGTTTACAAATCAAGCAACTGAAGGAAGGAACATTCGTGAGCCAAACAAAATATTGTTTGGATCTTCTCAAGAGATTTGACATGGCAAATGCAAAAGTCATAGACACCCCTATGCCAACGTGTGCAAATATGAGTAAAGATGAAAGTGGCAAAGATGTTGAGGTAAAAAGGTACAGAGTTATGATTGGCTCGCTTCTCTATCTTACTGCTTCGCGTCCCGACATTATGTTTAGCGTGTGTATGTGCGCCAAATACCAATCATGTCCTAAGGAATCCCACCTAAAATCTGTCAAACGCATACTTCGATACCTATCTAGTACTCCGAAGTATGGATTGTGGTATTCTAAGGGTAATGATTGTTCATTGGTAGGCTTCTCCGATTCCGATTTTGCCGGTTGCAAATCGGATAGGAAAAGCACCAGTGGTACGTGTCACTTATTTTCAAATTCCTTGGTTAGTTGGCACAGCAAGAAACAAGTGTCTGTTGCTCTGTCAACCGCCGAAGCGGAATACGTAGCCGCCGGTAGTTGTTGTGCGCAAGTCCTATGGCTTAGACAACAACTATTGGACTTCAATTTGAAGCTAGAACGTGTTCCAATATTTTGTGACAACACCAGTGCTATAAATCTTACCAAGAATCCGGTGTTACACTCGCGTACCAAACACATAGAAATTCGACACCATTTTCTTAGGGACCATGTAGAGAAGGGTGACATTGTCTTTTAACACGTTGATACTAAAAACTAACTAGTGGACATTTTCACAAAGCCGCTAGCCAATGAGCCATTCTTTCATATCCGTCGAGAACTTGGTATTCTCGATATTTCTGATCGGGTTTAACAATTACTACGTTCAAATTTAATATATTTACAACTATGATTTTGTACCAATAACAATTTTTTTGAGCTTGTTGCAAGCACAAATCTGTGATTAACAAGAGCGGTCGGTATAGAGGTGATATTGCTCCTTTCTCCTTCTTTTTATCTCTCTCTCTCTTAACATTCATGACTTGAAAATAACTGTATCGTTCGACAATCATGGTACTTATATATGTATCTGACTGTTGTTGGCTGATACTATGTGTGTTGAATACAAGTCATATTGTGAAAAGGTGAATAGGCATGATAAATAGGCAAGTGTGACATTCTGCATAACATGAAACTGAAAATTTTGGTTTTTGAAGGTTTTGAGTTGACCTAAACAGGACAATGGTCGACGCATGCTGTAAACTTTCAAAATTATCAAAAAATGTACAATATGCATCGACGCATGCAGGGGCTATGGTCGACAACTCGCTTAAAAACCCAGAATTTTTCTCTTTTGAAAATCGTTCCAAGTTCCCATTCCTCTACATTTAATGTGCAGTCAACTTTTGTGATGATTTGATATGGCATTTGTCTTGAAGAAAGTGAAGAGCAAGGTGAAGCAGACGATGAATAAGACGATACAGCTGCAAAGATACAAGAACCTATCTGTAAGACTCAAGATTATCATCAATCTCCAGTCCAAGATACGGATGCAAATACCGATTGGGTCCAGTATTCATATCCATCAGAAGAACAAGAAGGCGATTCTACAAATCAAGGATGGGGCGATTGGCAATATACAGGCTGGACTACCCTGGGTAGCTTCTAATACCCATATCACGGCTACCCTCAAGACTATCAACCCTCCCAGCACTCATCACCTCCTCCGCCTTCGGACAACTCTGAAGTCATTAATATGCTGCAGTCAATGTAGTTAGATCAACAAAACTTCATGAGGAGTCAAGACACTCAAATGGAGCAGATTAGAGCTGAGCTTCATGCCCAAAATGAAAGGTTTAATTCATTTTCTACTCGGATGGACGCCCGTATTGAATCTCTGGTTGAATCCCATGAGCGGCAAGATTGGGAAATCACCAACTCTCTTAGTCACCTCAACATGTCCATAGAAGCCTTTCTGGACTTCTCGGATCCTTACCACAATCCAGATGTTGCATACCGAGGAAGAGGCCGAGGACGGGGCCGGAGATATTAGATTCATAGTTGCATATTTCATAATTGCTTATATGTTTCGTCTGTGTACTTTTCATTTTTCTGTATTATGTGTGCCTGAACTTTCACCTTCTTTACATGTTTTCGTCATTATCTATTAATTCAAGTTACTTTTGTTCATTATCATGCTTATGTGTGAAGTTTGGTAATTAACTATCACCTATTGTATGTTCTCCGTTAATTGATGCGTTCTCCTTCTCTTTTTGATGGTGTCAAAGGGGGAGAAGACAATGTAGCAAGCTAGCCAACACCAAAGCCAAGTCAGGATATTAACAACAGTTGGTGGCTGTGTGTTCTAAAGCCTTATAGTACAAAAGAAATGGGGAGCTTGTGTATACTTGTGTGTATACATTGCATATTTGGTGTTTTAGTTGTATACAGGTTGTCATCATCAAAAAGGGGGAGATTGTGGAGGCAAATCGCCACATATCACACAAGTCTGCAAGACATTGGTTAATGCAGGTTTCGATGATGACAAATTCCCTGGATAGATTGGAAATTATGAACTCCAGATCTACTAAACCAGATGCAACGTATCACCCACCATATCCTTTTACGCTTGTCTTAAAACTTCTGAAATGAATATACTATGTGTAGATAAAATGCAATCATGACCAAAGGCATGAAAGACTTCAACTGATGAATTTTTGCAGGTTTGCAGGACATGGGTCGACCATAGGGTCGGCGTATGCATCAGAAAAATTATGTACTAGTCAGTGCACAAGGCAATGCGTCGACCATAGGGTCGGCGCATGAAGGAACAACTTTCCAATGGGTCAGCGCGTAAAGGCATGAGTCGACCATAGGGTCGGCGCATAATGGAAATAGATTTCAACGGGTCAGCGCACGCCCACTGTATGGTCGACGCACACTAATGAAATTTCCAGATTTCCAAAACAACACAGGCCATGCGTCAACGCACAGACCTGTAATGGTCGACCGTTCGTGCGGAAAATCTGTTTTAAAATACTTCCATCTTATATTTGAAATACTGTTATGTCCAGAATTATGTTGGCACTATATATACTTGTTTAAACACTTGTGTCTACTAACATTTGATATTCTTTTGATTCATGTGTTCAAAAACAAGAAAGAGTGAAATAGGTGTCCAAGATTCATCATCTTCATCTTCAACATCTCACAACATTTCAACTACACACAATCATTTTTGAAATGCATTGGTGAGAGATTCAAGGTGATAAGGTTCGAGGCTTAGATTGGAGAATCAAGCTCGGGTTGAAGATTGTGACAGGTTCTTTCTTGAATAAAACCATTGGGGTTTTACCCTCCAAGATTGGTTTGAATTTTGGGGGGTTTTTGGACGAGATTCTTCATCAACGGTCAATCGAGCGAAGGTGATTGTGAAGAGGTGTTCTTCACAAGTCTAGTAGCGGATTCGGTGATTTTGAAGGGAAGATCTCGGGTTCGATTTGGTGCTGTTGAGATCAGCCGGAGCCAAAGGTTTGAACAACAACGTGTTATTCAATGGAGGTCCATCAACACAAATCGGAGAACTTGATTCATCTTGAATCAAAGGGCAAGGAGTGAAGGCAACTTTCAACACATTGAGATTTCTGTTGTATATTTGTTGCTCAATCCTTGTATAAACTGTTCATTCAAACAGGTGATATCTATAAAATATATCTCAATTCTAGTTTTAGAATTGAGGGCAGACGTACCCCGAAGCGAGGACGACAGGGGAACTGCCTCACCAAATTACTTGTCTTCTCTATTTTCAGCATTTACGTTATAGCTCAAAATAAGTAATTTTTGTGTAAGCTATATTGTCAAAATTGTGATATCAATTGAGTAAGAGGTTAAAACTCTGTTTTTAACTTCAAAGTACAACAAGACATTGTACTAGGCTGGTTGGAATCACTTACTCAACATAAATATCACTTGGAGTGTTGTTGCACACCAAGTGTTTGACATATTGCTTGAACCAAAATTATCTTACTTGTGTATCTAGTTTTGGTTTGATTTTGAATCATTGGAACTAGGAATCCTTACAACTGAAGTAAATAATTGATAAGTGGAATTAGTGTTATGATTCTATTTTTCCGAATTGTCATTAATCCAAAGTCTTACGTATATCTGGTTTTCCAATAACCGTTCGTTTTAGACTATATTTTCCTTGGCCGCTTCTGCACTTAAAACATTTTTAAAACGAATTTTAAATTTGTAGCGCCGACTCAAATTTTAATTAGGGATCTATTCAACCCCCCCCCCCCCCCCTCCTAGATCCGTGCCATAGTCTAACAGTCTCGATTTTTTTTAGCCGACTAACCCCATATATTTGTATGATTTTAGTATATGAATATTGCTATTGTCCTTGTTGACTTTTGGATTCCAAAAACCATTTTCAAAAACAAACTCTCGATTTTACCGAGCCATTTTTAACCTTGTAAGTCGGTTGCCTTGTGCACCGCCATCGACCTTGTCCGTATCGCTTCAAATATATCTTTACAAACAATAAACCTTGATCCAACATCAAGTGATCCTTTTTCTCCTAAAAAACCCAAAACACAATAAAATATAGGATTAGAATTATGCACCTTGAACTTTAAAGTGGTGGAGAAGGAATGAGAATAGAATCCTCCTACACTCGTTCCGAATGTTTTGAATACAAGGCGCTCGACTTGGTTATTCGAGACATTCATCTCTATCCAAAGTCTTTTGTATAATCCTAGTCAAGCATAAATTCTTCCCTAAGAAAAACCTAAAAACAATATCAACTCATCAAATTTCTTTTGCCTTAGGGCGTCAATCCGAAAATCCTTTTTCAAGGTATAAAATCAACCAATACACAATTATTTCTTAAGTGGCCGAACTACGGATGCTCTGATTTCTCACATATGTTGAGAATACGTAGGCACAGGATTACGATGATCCTAGCGAGCAAAATTTTCTTCTTTCCCATCTTTAATCATCCATACCCTTTTAACCCAAGGACATGTTACGTCCGTTCTACCGCAAACAGGTAACGCATAAGACTCCAAGAACGAGCCGTAATACACCTAACTGCTAGAATGCACACGATAGCATCGTCCACCCAACATCCCGTTTTCCACCGTAGTCCCATGAACTAAGAATGCTCTGATTCTTCACTTCATACAAGTGAATATACGTAGGCACAAGGGCCCCAATCCTTGGCGAATATTAAAATAAATAAACCAACCCCTCTTTTCCTTAAGCAAGCAAACTCTTAATAAAAACACCCATTCACGCTAAACTACCTAGGAGGTTCCCATCGAGTACGATGGATGCGAGGGGGTGCTAACACCTTCCCCTCGCATACCCGACTCCCGAACCCTAAGACTTGGTTGCGATGACCATGCTCTTTTCCCAAAGGTTTTATCGATATTTCCCTTTCCTTCCGTGGGATAAATAAAATTCGGTGGCGACTCTGTGTCATTTTTCGCGTAGCGACAAGCAAATAGCCAATCAAGAGGTCCAGGTTGAGATCAAAGACAAGAAGATTGAGGCTGAGGCATCACTTTGACGCGACGCTCAATACATATTGGTTGAGACCAAGGCAAACCTACAAGATTGTCAACTCAGAGCTGATGCCAAGAGGAGTAGAGTGGAAGACCGTTCTGGAGAAGGTGTATATGGGGACGTCGCCGAGGATCTCTAGGACACCATCGGGCAGAGGGATTTGCTAATCCTGGGTCTGCTTACTCAGCCTGACCATCCCACTACGAAGAAGTTATTAGAGGATTTTTGTGCCCGTAGTCGCACTTGATTTCTTTGTATTTCTTTGTACCTTTTATGCATTGATATGCTGACCACCACCAGGCTTGTTGGTTGGGGTCACGTTTGTTGCTTCAGTTGTATGTGATTACAGTTGTATGCTGCTCGCGCGGGTTTTTCAGATATATATATATATATATATATATATATATATATATATATATATATATATATATATATATATATATATATATATATATATATATATATATATATATATATATATATATATATATATATATGAGGATTTCTTTCCATGATTGGATATTGGACTTTATTTGTCTTGGAAACTAGGATCGGGGGGGAATCTCCCCAAGGCACAGACACACGTTTGCATTTGCATGAATCATTTGTATAACAGGTACCTCGAGCTGTTTTTCTAACCCTTTGTGCTTGCAGGTTATTTCAGGATTGAACAAAGACAGATTCACCGGTATTCTACCAGAGCAAATCAAGCCAGAGTAATGGAACAGGTTCAGACTGACATTCAAGACCTCAGGGAGAGGATGGATCGTTTTATGGATCTCATGCAAGTGGTCGCTAATGGCAAGGATCAGCTCAGAACTCTGGTGCAACCTCTGATTGCACGCGTCGACAGCAATGACGTACTACATGGCGGGAATGTGGTGAATCCTCCGCTTGTTGAGATCCCTCATGCTAACATCCCTGTGACTGGAGGGAATGGAAGTGGCAATGGTAATGTTGTTACTAATGTGGGAGCTAATGGTAATACGACTGGAGTCGGAAATGGCAACTTTGAGGCCAATGGCAATGCTGGTATAGGCATTGGCAATACTGGTGGAACGGGTAATGCTGGGAATGCTGGTGCTGGTAATCTGTATGGTCTTGATGCTGATGGGTTTGCTCAAGGTAATGGCCATCAACCATGGCAAGAGGATCGTCAAGAGGACTTATTCTCAATGAAAGGAGCTGAGGGCGAACTGAATTCTGAAGCCCACTTAAGGTTCAAAGCACTCGAAGACAAGATGATGAGTTTTGAGAACTTGAATACCATGGGCGTTGACATGACCAAGCTGGGGCTGATCTTAGACTTCAAGATGCTTCCCAAGTTTAAGGTACCTGACTTCGAGAAGTATAAGGGCACCACTTTTCCTCGTGTCCATCTGAGGTCATACTATCGAAAGATGTCCGCACATTCTGAAGATGAGAAGTTGCTGATGCACTTCTTCCAGGACAGCCTGTCAGGCCCCTTGCTGGAGTGGTAAATGGGTTTGGAACCCACAAGTGTACGTACGTGGAAGGACCTTGCTGAAGCATTTGTACGCCACTATCAGTATAACAGCGATCTGGCTCCCAATCGGGTTCAGCTATAAAATTTCTCTCAGAAGAACAACGAAGAATTTAAAGAGTATGCCTAGAGGTGGCGTGAATTGGCAGCAAGAGTTCAGCCACTGATGGTTGAGCGAGAACTTGTTGAGATGTTTGTGGCTACTCTTCCAGGAGTTTATTATGAGAAGCTTGTCAGTGGTATGTCGGGAAGCTTCTCCAACCTCATAATCACTGGAGAACATGTAGAGAACGGCATCAAACTTGAAAAGATTCAAGGTGTAGATGTATCCTCAGTTGGAGGGGGAAAGAAGCCTTACAGTGGCAAGAGACGTGAAGGTGAGACAAGCTCAGTGTCTAATTCTCGGGGAAAAGGAAAAGGCCAGCGCCAGCAGGTCGCTAGCATTACTATTCCTGCTATCCAGCAACCTCAGCAGCAGCAGCAGAACCAGCAAGGGTACCAGAGGTATCAGAATAAAGCACCATTGTCAAGTCGTCATCTTGAAACCCCACCTATGTCATACGCTAAGCTTTTGCAGACTTTGCTCTAGTTGCAACTAGTTTAGAAGAGAACTTTGGCTCCCTTTACAGGGACACCTCCACCGGGCTACGATGCAAATGCGAGATGTGAGTTTCATTCGGGGGCACCTGGCCACTCGATTGACAACTGTAAGGCATTCAAGCATAAAGTGCAAGATATGGTTGACGCCAAGATAATCAAATTTTCTGATAATGCTCCGAATATTACAAAGAACCCTATGCCTAATCATGGGGGAGATGGGGTTAGCGCCATCATCGAAGAGGAAGATTCGGACTTATTGACCAATGTCAAAGACCTGAAAACACCACTTGGTTTCGTTAAATCCAAGTTGATGGAGAAAGGTATTTTCCCGGGCTATGGAGAGTTGTGTATGGATTGTGCAAACCATTCAAACAGCTGTGATTAGTTGGTAGCAGGGATCCAGAGTTTGATGAACGAAGGAATTCTACAATTTAGTCGGAAGGCTGAGAATAAATCAGGGGAAGTAATGCTGAAGCAGAAGGATGAGGTTGCCATTATCACCATCCCTCGTAAAACAATTACCATTTCTGCATCAAGGCCACCTACGATCACCATCACAAAGGCTGGGCCTATACCATTTGAGAGCACTAATGTTGTTCCATGGCATTATGGGGCAGATGTCTATTGCAATGGACAGAAGTTAGAGTTGGAGCCATCTGGGCAATCTGTTGATAACCTAGTGGGGACTGGGGGAATAACGCGTAGTGGAAGAGTGTTCTCTCCACCGGAGATTGTGGCTGATAAAGATGACAAGGCTGAGAAGACTGACGGAGGTAAAAGTAAGGTCGTTGAAGAAACCTCCTGTGAGGTAGGAAAAGACCTGCTTGTGAAAGACGTCGAAGAATTTATGAGACTGATCAAGAAAAGTGATTATAAGATTGTTGATCATCTTCGTCAGACGCCGTCTAAGATCTCTATTCTGAATTTGTTGTTGTGTTCCGAGGCACACTGCAACGCCCTGCTGAAGGTTCTGAATGCAACGTATGTACTGCAAGAGATCCCTGTCAACCAGCTAGAGGGAGTGGTTGCTCATGTGAATGCTGGTAACAGATTAGGGTTTACTGACCTAAAGTTGACGCCGAAAGGAAGGAACCACAATAGCGCCTTGCATATCTTGATAGAATGTCGAGGAACGGTTATGTCCCATGTGTTGTTGGACACGGGATCATCTCTGAACGTTCTCCCTAAGAAAGCTCTGATGAGGTTGGATACGAGAGGGCTGATATGTACACCCAATGACCTGGTGGTAAAAGCTTTTTATGGAACTAAGCGGACTGTCTTTGGAGAGGTAACTCTACCTATTCAGGTTGGGCCTGAGACCTTTGACGCAATCTTCTATATCATGCCAGCCTATAGCTGTCTTTTGGGCCGGCCTTGGGTCCATTCTGCGGGTGCAGTGACCTCCACATTGCACCAGAAACTGAAGTATGTTGTGGGTGGCAGCATCGTGACCGTATGTCGTGAAGAGGACATAATGGTGAGCCATTTGTCATCTTTTAAGTATGTTGAGGTGGATGGCGAGATCCACGAAACATTGTGCCAGGCGTTTGAGACCGTTAAAGTCAAGGATGCAATTCCGGCAATGATCGAGAAACCGGAGATGACTCTCTCTTCCTTCAAGGAAGCTCAAGTTATTATTCAAGCTAGTTCTTCCCCAGGCTGGGGGCAAGTTCTGGATATCCCTAACAAGCAGGATACGTTTGGGTTAGGGTATTCTCCTTTTGCTGATGCTTCCTCCTCTCACAATGCGCCGTGCGTCAAAGGGCCGATTCAGTTCACAAAAGGTGGGGTGATATTTGAGAATGTCAATGCCGTGTCTGAAGACGACGAAGATAGTGACTGCGACCTGGACTCCTGGATTCAGCCGTGCAAACCAGGCCAGAGCCTCAACAACTGGTCCGTCCAGGATGTCATCCAAGTGACGCGTAAAGAGTAATGCTTTGTCTTTTCCAATTATTGTACAACCTTATGCTCTACCCGGGGCATAACGGTTTTATTGTCAGGGCCTTGATTGCTTATGCATGTACATATTATCAATAAATCAAAGGGTGTTTTCTTTGCATTCAAATTTTGTGATCTCTGTTATTCCTGTTTTACTTTTGTTTTGAAAAATAATAAAATGGCAATACAGTCTGTGCTAACCTGTTATTGCAGGATTCACACTACAGATGACATCGACTCTAAACCTTCTACGACTCACTTCGACTTTGATTGCCCGATATATCAAGCTGAAGAAGAGATTGATGAAGACGAAGACCTTCCGGAGGAGTTGGCCCATTTGTTGAAACAAGAAGATAAGATCATTCTGCCTCATGAGAAAGAGATTGAGATTGTTAATCTGGGTTCTGAGGAACTTGTCAGAAATTTCAGGATAGGGGCTGCGTTACAGAGTGATATCAAGCGGAGATTGGTCAAGATGCTTCGAGAGTATAGTGACATCTTTGCTTGGTCATATGAAGATATGCCTGGGCTCGACACTAACATAGTGGTCCATCATCTACCACTGCGAGAAGATTGTTCTCCCGTTAAGCAGAAGCTTAGAAGGACACGACCAGATATGGCCGTTAAGATCAAAGAAGAAGTACAAAAGCAGTTGGATGCTGGCTTTTTAGCGGTTACTACTTACCCTCCGTGGGTCGCCAACATAGTACCTGTACCGAAGAAGGACGGTAAGGTGCGGATGCGTGTTGATTATCGGTATTTGAATAAGGCGAGCCCTAAAGATGATTTCCCGCTCCCTCATATTGACGTATTAGTCGACAATACAGCTCAATTTTTCGTGTTTTCGTTCATGGATGGCTTCTCCGGCTATAACCAAATCAAGATGGCGCCGAAAGACATGGAGAAAACCACGTTCATTACACCTTGGGGGACGTTCTGCTACAAGGTAATGCCTTTCGGTCTGAAGAACGCAGGGGCAACTTACCAGCGGGTGATGGTCACTTTGTTTCATGACATGATTCACCATGAGATTAAAGTCTATGTTGATGACATGATTGCGAAGTCTCAAACAGAGGAGGGACATCTGGTCGATTTGCTGAAGCTTTTTGAGAGACTTAGGAAGTTCAGGTTGAGGCTGAATCCTAACAAATGTACTTTCGGAGTACGGTCTGGAAAACTACTGGGGTTTATTGTGAGTGAAAAAGGCATTGAGGTTGATCCTGCTAAGATAAAAGCAATACAAGATATGCCAACGCCAAAGACTGAAAAAAAAGTTTGTGGTTTCCTGGGCAGAATAAACTATATTGCAAGGTTTATATCTCAGCTCACGGCCACGTGTGAACCGATGTTCAAGCTATTGAAAAAAGATCAGGCGATTATCTGGAACGAGGATTGCCAGAAGGCATTCGACAAGATAAAATAGTATCTGCAGGAACCTCCAATTTTGATACCCCCAGTGGCCGGAAGACCCTTAATCATGTACTTGACAGTTCTTGAGAATAACATGGGTTGTGTTCTCGGTCAGCACGACGAGACTGGTAGAAATGAGCATGCCATTTATTACTTGAGTAAAAAGTTCACAGATTGTGAGTCCCGTTACTCAATGCTGGAAAAAACGTGTTGCACACTCGCGTGGGCTGCCAAACGTTTACGACAATATATGCTCAATCACACGACCATGCTAATTTCGAAGATGGATCCGATCAAGTACGTCTTCAAGAAGCAAGCGCTTTCAGGCAGGATTGCCAGGTGGCAAATGGTGTTGACGGAGTATGACATTCAATATGTTTCCAAGAAGGCCATCAAGGGAAGTGTATTGTATGAATACCTTGCCGAACATCCTATCGAATATTATGAGTCGATGAAATTTGAATTCCCTGACGAGGATATCATGTTTCTCAAAGCGAAAGATTGTGATGAACTGTTTCCTGACGAGGGGCCAGATAGGAAGTCCCAGTGGAAATTGATATTCGACGGTGCAGTTAATTCCTACGGAAGTGGTATTGGGGCAATTATCTCGACTCCCAAGGGATCCCACATCCCGTTTACTACCAGATTGACTTTACCGGTCACCAACAATGAAGCAGAATACGAGGCATGCATTATGGATTTAGAAGAAGCCATTGATTTGAGAATCAAAAACCTGGATGTATACAGTGACTCGGCACTCATTGTTAACCAAATTAAAGGGGAGTGGGAGACTCGTCAGTCGAATTTGGTCCCGTACATGAATTATGCCAAAAGGCTACTTCCTTTCTTTGATCGGGTGGAACTCCATCATGTGCCTAAAGCAGAAAATTAGATGGCTGATGCCTTAGCCACGTTGGCTTCGATGTACAAAGTCAATTTTTGGAATGAAGCACCAAGAATTGTCATTTCCCATCTTGACAGACCTGCATTCGTTTTTGCAATTAAGGAAGCCTCCGATGGCAAGCCATGGTTCCATGATATCCAGACTTTCCTTATGACTAAGGAGTATCCTGTGGGAGCGTCAACCCAGTTTAGGAAGACTCTGAGGAGGCTGTCTAGAAATTTCTATCTCAATCCTGATGGAGTTCTGTACAAGAGAAATCACGATCTCGTGCTACTCAGATGTGTGGACGAAAAAGAAGCTAGTTTGCTTATGGAGGAGGTCCATGAAGGCACATTTGGTACGTACGCCGGCGGACAAGCTATGACGCGGAAAATATTATGAGCGGGATATTACTGGCTGACGATGGAGTCGGATTGTTTCAAATTGGCAAAGAGATGTTATAAATGCCAGATTTATGCTGATAAAATTCATGTGTTGCCGTGCCCGTTGAATGTCATGTCATCCCCATGGTCGTTCTCCTTGTGGGGCATTGATATGATAGGCAAGATCGAGTCCACTGCATCTAACGGTCACCGCTTCATTTTGGTAGCCATCGACTACTTCACCAAGTGGGTGGAGGCAGCCTCGTATGCTAACGTGACCAAGCAAGTGGTAGCTAGATTCATAAAGAAGGACATCATCTATCGATATGGAATTCCCGAGCGGATCATTACTGACAATGGTTCGAATCTGAACAACAAGATAATGAAGGAGTTATGCCAGAACTTCAAGATTGAACATCACAACTCATCGCCTTACCGGCCGAAGATGAATGGTGCGGTTGAAGCGGCCAACAAGAACATTAAAAAGATAGTACAAAAGATGGTTGTGACCTACAAAGATTGGAATGAGATGTTGCCATTTGCATTGCACGGTTATCGTATGACGGTACAGACATGAATCGGGGCAACTCTTTTCTCACTAGCATACGGTATGGAGGTTGTCCTACCGCTGGAGGTCGAGATTCCTTCTTTACGAGTTTTGGTTGACGTAAAACTCGATGAGGCAGAATGGATTAAGAACCAATTAAATCAACTCAGTCTGATGGATGAGAAGAGATTAGCATCGATTGCATATGGTCGTCTGTACCAGAGCCGAATGAAGAAAGCTTACGATAAGAAGGTGCGTCCTAGAAGCTTTCAGACGGGTGATCTCGTCCTGAAGAAGATTCTTCCACCACATTCCGATCACAGGGGCAAGTGGACTCCTAACTACAAACGTCCGTATGTCGTCAGCAAGGTCTTCTCGGGAGGAGTCTTGTTGTTATCCATGATGGATGGCGAAGATTTTGCATCCCCTGTGAACACGGACGCAGTTAAACAATACTTTGCTTAAAACGACCCGCTGGAAAGAAAAAAGAATATCCAGGCAAAAATGGGGCATCCCGACGAACCATAAAAAAGGAAAAAGATTCGGGTAAAAATTAGGGATATAAATGAAAAATGTACACCCGCAAAGTCAAAAACCCGAAAGGGCGGCTTTGCAAAAAAAGGTATCCCGGTGAATCGAAAACCCGAAAGGGCGGTTCAGGCAAAAGTTAGGGATTAAAAAAGCAAATGACTGCATTCCGCGTGTGAACTTTCATTATTTAGTGGTTTGGGAAGACCTAAGGGCCGTTTATCCAAATCAATCTCTTCTGAAGATGAGGCGTCGGAGAAGTATCGAAGTCGAGTGGGACATAGAGGGATCAACTCATGGTATTCGTCTATGCCGCATTGCCGATATTTTTGTATACTGATGTATATTTATGTTTATACTTGCGCAGCTTCCTCATTTCAAGAGCTTGCATCTGTTGTAAAAACATTTTTGCCTATTCAGGGGCTCGTTATCAATAAACATATATTATTCAGTAATTTTGTTTGTTTGTTTAGTTGTTATCTGTTTTGTTTACGAAAAAGAACGCCCGATGTTTTTGATAAAATGCGCATACATAAACTTGCTGGCCTAGGCCGATAATTGTTGAAACATTGAATTACCTGAACATTGTCACGGATGATAACCTTGATAGGTCCCTTTGTGAAGGGTATCTTGTCTGTTTGTCCATTTTGTTGCAAGGACATCACCCTCCAGGCAGTATGCTAGATGTTTCCAAGCAGGATGATTCCTTCTTCCCCAGCGAGTTCAGTTGTGTTTCCCCACGGTGAACATGAGATTGTGAGCATTGATGTGTCTCCCCAAGCGGAGATAGATTCTCCCCAACCAGATGCATCCTAGGCAGGATCATTATCTCCCCCAGCTGAGTCATGCGCATAAGTGTATACTCGTTCCCGGCAGTGGGTCAACATGCAGTTTTCTCGTAGAAGACTATCCGTAATTGTTCAGCTCTCCATAGTTCAGACTGAAGTTTCCAGCAGAGTTGAAATTCCCTACAGAGTTGTATTTTCCCCGGCAAGTAGGATTGATTCCAGCGTCTGGTTGCGTGTCCCCAGCCGAGCTCGGAATTCCCCAAGAGAGCCGAGTCCTTGGAAGCCGTTCAGGGCATTATTGGTTTTTCCCAAGAGAGTTGAATAGTTGTTGCTATATTTCCCCATCGGAGTCCGTATCTTCAGAAAGATTCTATCGGCGAATGCCGCACAGTTTTTTTATGCGGTTGACACCGTTTCCTCAGCAGTTTGCAGTTTGTACACCTAGTTGAGCAAGTACTGGTTCTCGTAGAACTTGGTCCCCTGCAGAAAGTCGTCTGAAGCCCGTATCCCCAGGTTAATTGAGATCGGTGTGGTTTCTTCTCCTCGGCAGGATGATTCCTCTCCACCAGAGTGGTTCTTTCTCCCTGACAGGAGGATTTTCCCTTCAGCATTTATTTTGCTGATGGGGTCATAACATTTTGCATGATTGCATAAGCATTTACCCTAAAACGTGTAGCATTTCGACCGGGTAGAGCATTACGCCATTGTCAATCATATGCATATGAAACATGAGCTAGGTCGTTACCGTTCTTGTTTTGCAGGCGTTCCTCAACAAAGTTGTTTGCTTAAGATGATTCTTAGAGCCCCCAGTGAAGTCGCCAGAGTTGTTTACTTAAGATGATTCTTAGAGTCCCCGGCAGAGTTGTTTGTTTAGGATGATTCTTGAATTCCTCAACAGAGTTTATTTGTCCAGGATGATTCCTAAATCCCCGAAGCAGAGTTACTTGATAGTCCCCCAGAATCCCCAGCGGAGATGTGTCATCCCCAGCAGGTTTCAGACAGAGAAGTTGAAGTTTCCTTGAAGACTTGATGATTGAAGTCCGGTAGCAGTGTCAAACTCCCCTGACTTACTGATGAAGTCCGACTGCGATGTCGAAGCAGTTCCCCAGCTGACGCGGAGTGCATGACGGTAAAAGATTGGATATCCTTAGTGGTCCGTGATTGATTAAGGATTCTATTTCCGGACTTACTGACAAAGTCCAACTGCGATGTCGAAGCAGTTCTCCTGGCTGACGAGGAGTTCCTGACGGCAGAAGTTTAGATATCCCTATTGGTTCATGATTGATTGAGGATTCTATTTTCGACTTACTGACGAAGTCCTCCTGACGCCCGAGAAGTTTTTTGAATGCCCGACGGCATAATTAACTTGATTGTCAAAAGTTCCTAATGACCCGATGAGTCCGGAGGAATTCTTCTGCTGCCGTGTCGCAGAATGCCTGACGGCAATATCAAATATGTGTCACCAGTTACCGAGTAACCAGTGATCCCTTGATGAATTGAGGAAGAGCTGCAGTGAAATCTGAAGATCATCCTGACGAAGATTGGAGGCTAGTCGCTCACCAGCCAGTTGCCATGCAACTGTCATTTCCGATTTCGAAGATTGTCCTACCAATCAGAGTATCATTTACTTGTGCGTTTGGCAAGTCACCAGTTACCGTGCAACCAGTGATTCCTTATTGACTTACTGACGGAGTCTGACAAAGATATTGTCGACGTTCCTAGCGACCTGACGAGTCCATATGTGACGATAAGAAATTCTTCTGCTGCTGTGGCGCTGAATGCCCGACGGCAAAATCGACCATCCTTCACCAGTTACCGTGTAACCGGCGACCCCTTGATGACTTGAGGACGTAGATGATCATCCTGACGGAGATTTGAGATTAAGCATTCACCAGCAAGTTGTCGTGAAACTATCAATATCAGCTTTCTTTCACCTGTTACCGTGTAACCAGTGATCCCTTGATGACTTGAGGACGAAGTGCTACGGTGAAATCAGATATGTTAGATCAGTAATTCTCCAGCAAGTTGCCGTGCAACTATTATTTCAGTTTTAGAATTTGTCCCCATCAGAGTATCGTTTACTTGTGCGGTTGGAAAACTTCTGGGTTTATTGGTATTTAACTGTCTTTTACCTTGATTGTATGAGAGTCGTTCTCTTCTCACCCAGTCAGGTCCAAGCCGTTTGAATAGGGGCAGCTGTTGCACCCCAAAATTTGCCTAACCTTTTCTGTACCTAGCTTGTGTTTCATTGCATTCATTTTAGCATTATCATCTGCATTTCATTGACATGTGTGCAGGATATCAAGAGGTATGACTATAAACAAAGGGCTACACAAGGCTATGAAGCTATCTAAGAGGGTTATTGAAATATCCAAGGGTTGATATCCTCACCAAAGAAGCCAAAGTTCCTCAGGGAAAGTGGTTGAAGCCAAGAGTGTATATCTCCTAACTTGAAGGTTGTGGGGAGGTCATCAGATGATTCTGAATCCCTGAGGTTGGACTAAAAGCCTTGAGAGAGCTTATGAGAAGTGTTTAAAGTCATTTTGAATCCTAGAAAGGTCATTATGCAAAGGATAAGAAGCTACAACCAAGATTGGTGCAACTAGGGTTTCATCTGGTCAACCCTAGGGTCATTGATGATTTGAAGAAGGTTGAGACCTAATTCCAAGGCCATGTGATCATGGATTGATGTATTAAGATGCCCAAGGGATGATTCCAAGGACAACTTGTTGCACCCCAAAATTTTCCCAACCTTTCTTTACCTAGCTTGTGTTTCATTGCATTCATATTAGCATTATCATTTGCATTTCATTGACATGTGCGCAGGAGATCAATAGGTATGACTACCAACAAAGGGCTACACAATGCTCTAAAGATATCTAAGAAGATTATTCAAGTGTACAAGGGTTGATATTCTCACCAGAGAAGTCTAAGATCCTCAGAAAGAGTGGTTGAAACCAAGAGTGTATGTCTCCTAACTTGAGAGTTATGGTAAGTCATATGATGATGTTGAAGCCATAAAGTTGGACTTGAGGCCTTGAGAGAGCTCTTAAGAAGTGTTGAATATCATTTTGAGGCCTAGACAGGTCATTTTGTGAAGGATATGAAGATATACCCAAGATTGGTACAATTAGGGTTTCATCTGGATGACCCTGGGATAACTGATGATTTGAAGAGGGTTGAGACCTAATTCAAGAGCCATGTGATCATGGATTGATGTGTTGAGATTTCCTAGGGATGATTACAAGGTCAAATCATCATGGATCAAGAGTGTGAGGAGTTCCTAGGCTAGGGTTGATATGCTTGACAGTGTAAAATCCCCTGGTTTAGTGCCTATCTTCAAGACCACTTAACTCAAGATGTGATTTTCATCTCACCTTGACCCCAACATGATTGTTGTAGAGCATTATATTAGCTTTAATTTGAGTACTATAAGTCCTTGATAGGGTTTATAGAACTCAAGTTATGAGCCAGACAAGTTACAGGTCATCTGAGGCATGTGAATTTGGAGCTTGAAAGTTACCCAACTTGCATGACACTTTTGCCCTAGAATGATGATTCCTATTAACTTTTGGTCAACGTGAATGTTGTTCCTTATCATCTTAGCTTTCTAGAAAGTACTAGAAGTCCATGATTGGATTTGTAGAACTCTAGTTATGGCTTTGACAAGGTAAGGGTATTTTGGGTATTTGGAATTACATGTCATTTTTGGTTATGGGTCCATTTCACTATCTTAGGCACCTCAAATAAACTTTTGATCAACTTGAAAGTTGTTCAAAATGGTGTTTTTAGTCCAACAATGACCCAAGAAACCATTGATATGGATTGAACATGGAGGTGTATGAAGAAATTTGAAAAAAAGATCATTAAAGACATAAAGAATGGAAAAAATGCAAAATAAAACACAAGGGTTCCAAACTTCACAAATTGGTGCATTTTCTGATTGGAAACGATATTTTAAGGACAATGGCAATTTCACATTTTTTATTTGAGGCTCATTTCATGGACATTGATTGGATTACTTCATGATGAAGTAACATAACAAATCTTGGCCATAAGATCAATTCAAGCACTCAATCTAGTCCACTCATCTTCACCAAGGGTTATGCTATGAATTTAAGTGAAGTTCAAGCTGAAATAGAGCCAACACACGCATATTCCATTGTTGAACTTTGGAAGAAAATGAATTTTTTGGATCAAGCAATTTGGGCCATGATTGGGCCATATTAAGATCCAAACAACTTCTATTTAAGTTCACAATCACATTCAGATCATTTTTTGGAAGGAACTGGTGCAGATTTCAGTTGTGGCAGTCAGAGATCAAAGCTTCCAACTACAAATCATGTTTTGCAATTCAGAAGGTTTCAAGAGGAATTGAAGATACAGTTAGCACCAGTGTTCTTCAGTGAACGTTTCAGCACGTTTTGAAGCCAAGAATCAACCTGCAACTGCTCCAATTTGAAGCTTTTTTCCAGGTTTTTATTTTTCACTATTACTCTATTTCTAGGCATGTTTAGACTGGAATTGGCATGTGGTTAGGTTGTAATGATGACTTAGATCATTTTAGGATCATAATTGAGAACTTTGGTGATGATTCATGAGGTGATGCAATTTCTATTTGGACTCGAATCTAGAGGATTCTTGAATGGTAGCATGAATTGGTAAGTGATTCTTGATCTCTGAAGAGTGAGGAGCATTTCTGTGTAATCAATTTGAGATTTCGTGATGATTGTGGAATTCAGTAGTTTTCTGTTCATCTTCGATTTGGGAGATTCTTGAAGAATTGATGGAAATGGAATGTACATTAGTGACTAGTGAGAAGAGACGAGGATAATGATGTAATTTTCTTTGAGTTTCATGAGAGTTAGTTGCAGAGCTTGTTGGCTCTCGCCGGAGAAGATGGTGACGCCCTTCTCCGGCCACCGTGAGTGAAGTTCCCCCCATATACCAGGTTCAAACGAGGAAGATGAACATGAGGCGTTGGATTTAATTGGACTGGTTGACTGAGTCTTTACATTGAGGGTTGAAGATGAGGCTAACTAGGGTTTTGTGAGGTGTCATGACAAGGAGCGCGGGATCTGAATACTTTTGCATTGGACAGATACGGTTAGGGAGCACCATAGGGATTAGTCAACTGAACCACACTTTGCCACACATCAAAACACATCGTTCCATTAAATTAGGTTGCGCGCGCGTGGCTATTAGATCCATTGACTAGTATTCCCATCTGATGGCCCTGATATTTTCTGTTTCTTTTAATTTCTTTAATTCAATTTTGATTTTCTTAAATTGATTTTATCTTCTAAAATTTGTATTAAATTGATTATTGATCAGAAAAATATAACAAAAATATGTGCATGATCCTGATTTAATTTCTGATTTTTTGATGCCTTTGGATTTTATTTTGATACCATTTTCAATTTAATGTCCATTTTTCTATTTTTGATAAATGTTTAAAAATGCATAATATGACTATCTTGATTGCTGATTTTATTTCTAGCTCATGATTTAGAATTTTATATTGAAACTTTGCATGCTTGTTGTAGACCCTTTGATAGGTTTGGTTGATTTTTGTTGTGATTTTTAGATGATTCTAAATAGGATTTTGAGATAGAAGTTTAGGAGCCTTCCTTGATGTATCCCTTTTAGCAAACTCTTTGGATTTAGATTTTACTTGAACCTTTAGGATTAGGTTTGACCCCTGGTTTTTGTACCATAGATGCTTAACTCATGTAGGATAATGTAGGATTTTCCTTGAGAATTTTAGGAATGATTTTCTATTAGTTCCCCATTTTGCAAGTTGGCTTTGGTTTAGGTGACCCTTACGAGGTTAACATCATAGATTAATCTTGTAAGTGACCATTACATGATTCTAAGTCTCACATCCTTTCTTGATAGAATGGTATTTAGGTAGATACCTCATTAGAGCCTTTGAATCCTTAGTTTAGGTGATCCTTAGAACGAAATCATTGAGGTTCTTTAGAAGTTCAAATTAGGTGGATGATTCTTCCTATAGGGTTAGTTTCCCTCAAAACTTTCCTTGATTAATTAGGATCCTCTTTGTGAGCATGTTTCCTCCTGTGGAGGAATTCATTGCATCATCATAAAGGAGTTGAGTCTATGAAAGCTTTCTGAGGAAATGGAATTGGTTGAGTGCCTGTGGTAAGTTCCTGTGGACCTTACCCTGCTTCCCATCTTCATTCTCCTAATATTCTCTTATTCATTCCTTTTTAGGAACCTTCTTGGGGTAGCATAGTGTTGCACCCCAAAATTTTCTCAACCTTTTCTTGCCTGATTTATGTTTCATTGCATTTTATTTGCCTAGTTACATCATGTACATGGTCTAATCATTTGCATATTATAGCATAGCATGCATCCAACAAGGGATCAAGGGTGTCTATCAAGAGAAGAGCCTAGCAAGAGGTCTTACCCAAGTTTGAGAAATCATCCAAGCCATCAAGAAGTGATTTGAAATCTTGAGAAGTTTGAGTGTCTATATGTGGGTTTTGCTCATATCTTGAGGAATGTTGAGAATCATCAGTGGGATGAGAAGCATGTAATGTTAATGTGAGGTGTGTATGGATCTCATGGGGTGCCTAGAGGGCCATATTGAAGCTAAGACAAGTCATTGATTCAAGTATGAGAGCCACAGTTGAGGTGCAGTCAACTAGGGTTTCATCTGGGTCAACCCTAATTCAATTGAGTAGTTGGAGAGCATCAAAGCCTACCTTTAGGTCTTGGGATTCATGGATTGGTATGTTGATACATGTGTGGTGTTGTGCCAAGGTTAAGCAAAGAAAGATCAAGAATGTGGGAAGTTGCTAAATTAGGGTTTTAGTGTAAAATCCCCTATTTAGTGCCTAACTTCAAAGCCACATAAGTCAAAATACAAGTTTCAAATGGATATTTGGCCGACATGAAACTTGTATAGCATCTCAATACCTTTAATTTGAGTACTAGAAGTCCTCAAGGGGATTTATAGAGCTCAAGTTATGGTTCTTGCAAATTACAGGTCATCAGAGGACACTGAAAGTTATCTGTGAAAGTCACTTGTCTTCCAAACAACTTTTTCCCTTCAAGGACACTGAAATTTATCTGTGAAAGTCACTTCTTATCCATGCATGACAACATTAGGTTAGTTTTATTCCCTTTCAACCCTAGGCTTTTTAGAGTTTCTTTCTCTCTTCTCATCTCAAAACAATTTAAAAACACAGAAATAAGGATAACGCGCGTTGTACGCTACGAGCCTTAAGCTATTTGAGAAAAGGTTGCTGGAGGGTCACTCTTCAGTAATCTGACTGCTTAGTATGGTACCCTTAGGGTGACATGCAACGTAGTCACTCTCAGGTCACAAGTCTTTAGTGCAGTACAAGTTGCAAACAGACTAAAAAACATTTCTTTCGAAAAAAACTCAAACAAACATCAAAGTGTCATTTTTGTTCGCTTGGACTCTTAATCAAGAAAAACCTTTTCTTAAGGTAATAAAAAACAGTCAGACAAGCTTGTGTCTTCCGTAGCCCGAACTACGTTTGCTCTGATCTTTCATGCCGTATGAAAGTACGTAGGCATAGGATGTCGTATCCTAGCGAGCAACCTTCCCCTCCTTTCCCGTAGGTAGGCAAACTACGTTGACTCTGATTTCTCGTTCCCGACGGGAATACGTAGGCATAAAGTGCGATACTTTGCCGAGTCATTTTCTTTTCTTTTTAACCCAGACCTTTAGAGTAGATAGAATAACAATCCGTACTAGAAAACAAGCCTGGATCCCGTCGAGTACGACGGACGTGAGGGGTGCTAATACCTTCCCCTTGCGTAACCGACTCCCGAATCTAGGATTTGGTTGCGATGACCATTCCTTTCCCTCTTTGCATTAGGTTTACTCTGAGCGTTTCCTTTCCCTTTTGTGGGATAAATAACGCACGATGGCGACTTTTCTGTCATAGCCGGCGCTGATTTTCGCAGTAGCGACACATAGTCCCTCCTGTGGGGGGAATTTTGCACATCTCCTGAAGGAGCCAAACCTCTAGGATTCTCCCTAATCTCTTTTAGTTGGTTGAGTGCCTGGGATAAGTTCCTGTGGACCTTACCCTTGCCTCCCAACTTTCAATTTCTTTCCTTAGGATAGAAGCCTTGTATGATTACTTGTGGAATGAATTCCTTATTTGCCATAAATCCTTGCCTTTATTCATGATTGAGTGGTGTGTTGCCTTAAGGGTTGAGGTGATCCTCCCCTTGCTTGTGTGTTGTTTTTCTTTTTCTAATTGATGTATTTGCATATAGAGGTTGAGATGAGCTCCCTCTGCTTGTCTGTTTTGACTGTTTTTCTTTGCTTGATTGCTAAGAGGTTGAATGGGTCTCCCTCTGCTTGTATTGCTGCATTCCATGTGCATCTTTACTGTTTATTATTTATCTGTTTAGCTGATGCTTTATCTGTTATTTGTATCCCATTGACAAGATCCCCTAGGAGTCTCACTTCTGTTGATAAGGAAGTGATGATTAAAACTTTAGGCTGAAACCTATGCGTGATAACATCTAGGAGTTCCCTGTTTTGAACCTCAACCGTAGGATGAATCCTTGGCATGACAACATTAGGGATTGATAGTTTCCTCGTAGAGTTTGTTCTCTTCTCATCTCAAAAACAACAGTAAAAGACATAATAAAGGCAAGTTAGTACAAGCGTGTTACGAGCCTTAAGCTACTTGGGAAATGATAATTGAGCGGTCTCCTCTCAATCATCTAGAGTGTTTAGTATATGTCCTTTGGACGATATGCAACGCATTCGCTCGTAAGTCATAGTCTCTAGTGTTGTACCAACTACAGCCAACCATAAAAAACATTTCTTCCGTAAAAGACAGAAAACAAACTTCAAACCTTTTTGCCACGTGGGCCCGTAATTCAAGGAAAGCTTTTCTGAAGAAAAGAGTGTCGTTACCTCTCAGTTCTACCGCAAACGGTAACGCACGAGTCTCTGACGAGCAAGCTGCATACACCAAACTGCTGGAACTGTTTGTTAACCCTACTCAGAAAAACAGATGAATCTGAATCCCCGTAATCCGTATTATCCTGAACTACGTAAGCTCTGATATCTCATATCCGTTGAGAGTACGTAGGCACAATACTAACGTATTGGCGAGCCACCTTTCCTTTTATCCGTAGTTAGCCAAACTACATTGACTCTGATTTCTCGTTCTCTGATGAGAATACGTAGGCATAAAGCGCGACGCTTTGCCGAGTCATTTTCTTTCCTTTTCAGACCAGCCTTGATAGGTAGATAATAAAACCAACCCGTCAGATAAACACATAAGGGTGGACCCCATCGAGTACGATGGACGTGAGGGGTGCTAATGCCTTCCCCTTGCGTAACCGACTCCCGAATCCAGACATGGTTGCGATGACCTTGTCTTATACCTTTTCGTCAGGTTTTTCTGATCGTTTCCTTTCCCGTTCTGAGGGATAAATAACGAAAGGTGGCGACTCTTCTGTTTTACCGGCACCTTATTTTCGCGGTAGCGACAGCTGGCGACTCTGCTGGGGATCCAACATCCCCTGTGAGAGTCAATCCTAGCGCTTGCGTGTTTACCTGTTGGGTTGTGTTTATTTATCGCATTTTACCTTCCGCATTTTATTTTCAGTATGATATGATTATCTGTGCTGTTGTGGGAGGGGGATCTGATGAGTGATAAGCCAGACCCAGGCTTGAGTATGTACATAGCTTTAGAAGCAGATTAGTGGTGAACCTGCATGTTAGGCATGCACTAGTTCCCATAAAATCTGCGCTCAGACGAGATTCTCTGAGATGATTTCCATTTCCAGCCCAGTGGGCCGTCGAAAGGATTTCAGGTCTAAGGATTGTCGACTCTGGGAACCGATCATTTGTGATTCAGCTAAGTGACGCCGCTTCAAGAGATGATGATGCCACACCTTCCTGGGTATCGTATCATTGTTTCTTAAAAGTCTGTGATGCTAATGAACGCATAGGATGTCATACTTGTGTCAGTGGATTAGGTTCATACATGTGAGCGGGGTCGGGTTATTGCAGGAAACCTTAACCTTCAGACAACCTGGTTTTCTTTACAGTGAATCAGTATTGTGGGTATCAGTAGGCCTTTATTATCAAAGTAGTGGTATATTCTCACTGAAGCAGAATTATGACCTGCCACTTCACAGCACAACACATCACTCTTGATCTCCTACTGCATTTTGCATTTGCATTTACATTTTCATGTTGCATTGCATTTAACACGTATCTGTGTTGCAGGTGTGCAGTTCCCTCTCGATTCTAGCAATCTTGCTCCTCCTTTGTCCAACAGGGGGCCCAACATGAGAAGCACTTTGGCTTACAAGTTTCCTACTCTGGATATTACTACTCTGAGGGGTTTGATTTCTCTGGCTAGTAAGGATGTGATGAAGGACTTTAGAGGAACCTATGGGAAGTTGTTGAGTGTTGTGTGTAAGCCATCTGTGTATGAATTGAACGAACTTCAGACTCTGCTTCAGTTCTATGATCCCCAGCTGCGTTGCTTCACGTTTCCAAGCTATGTGTTGGCCCCTACTTTGGAAGAGTTTTCTGTCATATTGGAAATACCCTTTCTTGCTCAGGTACCTTTTTGTCCTATTGACCAGGAGCCAGATCTGGGTAGTATTGCTACAGCTTTGCATGTGGAAGTTTCTGAGTTGAAAGGAAAAACAGCTAGGAGAAATGGAGCTTATGGATTCCCATTACCTTTTCTGGCTGAGAAAGCCCGACACTTCGCCAAGAAGGAATCTTAGGTGGCATTCAAAGCTATTTTGGCATTCATATATGGTATCATGTTATTCCCCAATATTCCTGATTTTGTGGATGTGGACGCTCTTCATATTTTCGTTTCAAGAAATCCCATCCCTACCTTGCTCGGAGACGTGTATCATTCGGTGCACTATAAGAACGAGAATAGAAGAGGCAAAAGTGTGTCCTACTGTGCTTCACTATTTTACAGATGGTTTTTCACTCATTTACCTAAGGATGGCCCTTTTATAAAGACTGTAGAGACGAAGGAGTGGTCTGAGCGACTGATGAGTTTGTCTGCCGAAGACATTGACTGGTTTGATAGAGATCGCCTGGGGAGTGAAATTATTTTTAGCTGTGGGAACTTTCCTAATGTCCCTCTGGTGGGTAGGAAAGGCTACATCAGTTACAATCCGTCTATCGCTATCAGACATTTCGGGTATGCCTTGAGGGGCCCTCCTAAGGACGAAGAGGTACAGGAATCTCTGTACCTCCCTAGTGCATTAGAAGGGGATGATTTGGTCAGATTTGAACATGCCTGGAATAACGTTCACCGAAAAGGAAAGACCTCGTTGGGGAAGAGCAATAATCAGGATTATGCCCCTTATGTGGACTGGATTCATAGCAGAGCAGAAAAGGTGCTGATGCCTTTTCCTCCTGTCAAGCAGGACTGCCCTTCAGAGCCTACCATGATTGAAATCCAGAAGTATGATCAGCTTCGAGCTAAGAATGAAGAGCTAATCAAAGCCAACAAAGAGATGGAAAACGAGATCGCTCAACTCCGAAGAGAAAATAACGTAGTCGTACACACCTGCAAGAAGCAGACAGAGTTGATCAACCACCTGGGCGCTAATTTGACCAAGGAGACTGATTCTAGGGAATGTCTTGGGTTGGACCTGAAGGCAGTGCACGGGGTGTTGACCACCAAGAAGCAGGATCTAGATAGGGCATACCGGAAGTTGACCAAGTATGAGAAGTTGTGGAACAACACTTTGACTAGCCACAAAGAGCGGGAAGGAAAGCTGGAGCAACAGATAGCCCAATTGGAAGCTCAGATTGAGGTCAAAGACAAGAAGATAGAGGCTGAAGCCTCACTTCGACGAGACGTCCAGTATAGGTTGTTGAGACCAAGGCAAACCTAATGGATTGTCAACTCCGGGCTGATGCTAAGAGGAGTAGGGTGGAAAACCGTTCTGAAGAAGGTGTTTATGGGGACGTTGTCGAGAACCTCCTAGATTCCATCAGGCAGAGGGATTTTCTGATCCAGGGCCTGCTCACCCAGCCTGATCATCCCGCTACGAAGAAGTTACTAGAGTATTTTCGTACCCGTGGCCGCACTTGATTTCTTTGTATTTCTTTGTGCTTTTTACGCATTGATATGCTGATCACCACCAGGCCTGTTGGTTGGGGTCACGATTGTTGCTTCCGTTGTATTCAGTCACTGTTGTACACTGCCCACGTGGGTTTTTCGAAAAATATATGAGGGTTTTCTTTCCATGATTGGATGGTAAACTTTATTTGTCTTGGAGCTAGAATCGAGGTGGACTTCTCCCTAAGGCACAGACACACGTTTGCATTTGCATGAATCATTTGCATAATAGGTACCTCGAGCTGTTTTTCTAACCCTCTGTTGATACAAGTTGTTTCGGGATTGCCTCAGGTTGATCTGAGCAATGGAGCAGGTTCAAGCGGAGCTGAGGGAGGTCCAAGGCCAGATGGGGCAGCTCATGAGAGACATGCAGATGCTCAGAGAGGAGAACAGCCAGCTAAAGAATCAGGTGGGCCTGGTGGAGAAAGTGCTAAAAAACATACTCAGAAGAGAATGTGAGCAAAGGCCCGAGACTGCAGCAGGCATACTTGCTCCGCGGGTATATGAAGAACATGCACCAAGGCATGATAGGCCTAAAAGACCATCTGCTCATCTCGAAGCTCAAAATGTTTCCCGTCAGCTGCCACGTCTGGTTCCGCAGGACAACCCCAGAAGACAGGGTCAAAAGAGGAGACTATTTGACAGAATCCTCGATCCAATCCCGATGGATTATGACTAGATGTTGCAACTCTTGCTCCAACATCAGTTGGTTAAACATCGAACGTTGGCTCCATTGACTGGACAGCCACCACCCGACTGGGACGTAAACACCCGTTGTGAGTTCCACTCTGGAGCACCAGGGCACGATGTAACAAACTGTATAGCTCTTAAGCATAAGGTTCAAGACATGATTGAGGCAAGAGCAATCGAATTCGTGTCGGGCGGCATGAAAGCATCAGGCATATTCATCCCTTATCATGCAAAAGAGATGGATGTTCCCATGATCTCATCTGAAGTTGAGAAAGATCAGGAGTATATCCCGCGGTCGTTGAGGTCTGAATCGCCTTGCCCGCAACTTTTTCATGTTCCTGGGTCGAGCTTAAGGATGAAAACCCCTGAACAGAGAGGATCCTCACTAGGTCAAACCTCGTCTCCGGTTTGTTTCTGCCATGCAGAATCGGCAACCTCTCGCTCCGTGGCAATAAAACTATTGGAGCCCGGATTAGAGTCAACCTCATAGCAGTCGTTCTTCTGATTGAGTCTGAAGACTTCAAAGGGTCGCTCCCCTCAGCAGCAAATAAGTTTGAAAGCCCAGTTCCCTGAAAGTTGGCGATCTGCATGTTATCATGTCATTTCTTTACATTTGTAGTTTCTTTCCTGTTAGAATTGAAAATTTCGTTTGTAAAGCACGTTGTTTTTCAATTGATATTGATAATAAATATGCATGTTTTGAACTAATCCATTCGTGTTCACTCTATTGCTTTCTTTTATTTCAAACGCTTGTGTGAGTGGAATCCGGGGAGGATGACGAAGTCCAATGATGCGTAAGCTTCCGATGCTATACTTTTGAATAAAAAACCTGTCGATGATGTACATGCATTGTTTCAAATCCCAAACACCAGAGATATAAGGAAGATAATCCCTTGTTAACCCCTTTGAGCCTAGTTGTAAGAGTTTCTTTCTGAAGATAGACAAACCTTCAATATTAACCCGGGGCAGGGTAGGTGTTAGTTAATTTGACCAGGCATTCAAATTACAAAAGGAGTGTTCGTTCGAGGATCAATCACACCGCTATAGGTCGTACCTAAAAAACCATGATGGTTAAACTTGGTCGATCAGGAGTGAAACAGTCACAATCTCTTTAACAAGTCATACGAGCCGATGCCATACGATTTGTTCGACAAAAAAAAGAAAGAAAAGAATAAAAAAGAAAAGCCCGCTAAGTCGAATCTTGAAAGCAAGCAACTTAGGAAAAAATTAGGGTACCCCGCTGGACTTCAAAATTGAAGAAACTCTAAAGAGTTAGTCTAGAAAAAAGTTAGGGGGAAACGAAAAACGAAAAACAAGAAAAAACGAAAAAAGATTACGAAAGAAAATCCTCAAGCAAGAGTGAAATCGTGTGGCTAACGACGCCCAAAGAAAGACGAAAAGCGAGTGACTGTCACTTCGAAAAAGGATGATTTCTTAAACTATCACTCAACCTTTGAAAGGTAAATGCTAAGGTCGAATTAGCTGAACGTAGGTTGGAGAACATCAAGGAGAATGGGTGGGTTAAAATGACTTTTGAGCCTTTATCCTTTCTTTTTTTTAAACCGTGAACCTGACCACGTTACAACCTTTAAAAGACCTAATTGAAATAGGTTTGTTTCGAAAGCATACTTCGGTAAAGATCGCATCGGAACTGACTCCTAGATAGGATTCCCATTACAGCGTTGTATTGATGTTGACAATATTGATGAATGATTTCATATATTATGTCATAAATTTTTTCTTTTTTTCTTTTTTTCCAGTGAACAGGAATGGATTTCGAAAACTGCCATATGCATTGCATTTGATATGTCTTTTATGCAAAACAGTTTGTTTTACTAGCGAGTAAGTGCTTGACGGCAGGAAAGTTTCCACAATGGAAAGACGTGATCAGGACAAAATTCAGAACGCCTGAATATTCCGGTGAATCGGGGCAAGCTGTGTCAAACGATCACAGCATGGGAGTCAGCCATCCAAAAGTCAGTTAATCTGAATCAGTCAGGTCGAGATTCCGTGAATCTCTTGAGGACAATCAGAGGTATTTCCTCACATATTAGCCAATCCGAGGCAAAGTCGTTGCAAGACAAGGGCAGGCCACCCTAAGAACGCGGAAGTTATTCCTTGCCCGTGGGGCAATTAATATGAAGAACCTCTTCGATGTTCAATATGCTGAGGCAGATCAACGTGCAGAGATTGCAGATTTCCTTTCAAGGAACATCCCCACAGAGATCCCACAGGCTGGGACAAAAAACTGAAAGCAAAGGAGTCGTTCCTTCCCGTGTTGGCATAGATTGTCAGAGTTTCTCAGAAGATTCTGGGGCAAGCCATCTCGAGTTCGTTTTATGGCATGTTTTTCCAAGCAGGATGATCCCTTCTTCCCCAACGAGTTCAGCAGTGGTCCCCCACGGAGTTTGAGCATGGGACCGTGAGAATTGATATGTCTTCCCAAGCAAAGATGGATTCTCCCTGACCAGGTGCATCCTAGGCAGGATCATCATCTCCCCAGCTGAGTCGTACGCCGAAGCGTATATTCATTCCCCAGCACTGGGTCAATGTGCAGTTTTCTCGTAGAAGACTATTCGCAAGTGTTCAGTTTCTGATAGCTCAGACTGAAGTCTCCAGCAGAATTGAAATCCCCCGGCAGAGTTGTATTCTCCCCAGCAGGTAGGAGTGATTCCAGTGTCTGGTTACCTATCCTCAGCCGAGTTTGCAGTTTCCCAAGAGAGCCGAGTCCTTGGAAAGCTTTCAGGCCATGATTGGTTTTCCCCAGTAGAGAGTTGAATAGCTGGTGCTACACTTGCTCCAGGAATATTTTCTCTGTGAAGGCCGTGCAGTTTATTCCTACGATTGACATCGTTTTCCTCAGCAGTTTGTGGTTCGTGTACCTAGTTGAGCAAGTGCAGGTTCTCATAGAACTTTGTTCCCCTGCAGCAGTCGTCTGGAGTTCGTTTCCCCAGGTTAAGTCCAGTTGAGATTGGTGTGACTTCTTCTCCCCGGCAGGATGACTCCTCCTCCCTACCAGAGTGGTTCTTTCTCCTTGACGGGAGGATTTTCCCTTCAGCATTTATTTTGCTGATGGGGCCGTAGCATTTTGCATGATTGCATAGCATCTACCCTAAATGCGTAGCATTTCCACCGTGTGGAGCATTGCGCCATTGTCAGACATATGCATATGAAACATGAGTTAGGTCGTTACTGTTCTTATTTTGCAGGTGTTCCTCCGCATAATGGTTTACTCTAGATGATTCTTGAATTCATCAACAAAGTTGTTTATTTAAGATGATTCTTAAAATCCCCAGGGAAGTCGCCAAAGTTGTTTGCTCAGGACGATTCTTGAGTCCCTCAGAAGAGTTGGTTGCTCAAGATGATTCTTAGAGTTCCCGGCGAAGTTGTTTGTTCAGGATGATTCTTGAATTCCTCAGCAGATTTTATTTGTTCAGAATGATTTTTGAATCCACGAAACAGAGTTACTTGATAGTTCTCCAGAATCCCCAGCGGAGATGCGTCATCCCCAGCAGGTTCTAAACTGAGAAGTTGAAACTTCCTTGAAGACTTACTGATGAAGTCCGGCTGACGCTCGAGAATTTATTTGAATGCCCGATGGCATAATTATAGAGATTGTCAAAAGTTCCTAATGACCTGATGAGTCCCGAGGAATTCTTCTGCCGCTGTGCCGCAAAATGCCTGACGGTCGTACAAGCTGTGTATCACCAGTTATTGTGTAACCAGTGATCCCTTGATGACTTGAGGAAGAAGTTGCAGCGAAATCTGATGATCATCCTGATGGAGATTTGGGCTAGTTGTCGTACAACTGCCGTTTCAGACTTTGAAGAGTGTCCTACCCACCAAAGTATCGTTTACTTGTGCGGTTGGCAAATTTCCAGTTACCATATAACCGAATCCCTAACAAGTTGTCGTGCAACTGTCATCTCCAGTTTTGAAGATGTTCCTACCAATCAGAGTATCATTTACCTGTGCGGTCGGCAAGTCACCAGTTACCGTGTAACCGGCGACCCCTTGATGACTTGAGGACGTAGATGATCATCCTGACGGAGATTTGAGATTAAACCTTTCACCCGTTACCGTGTGACCGGTGATCCCTTGATGATTTGAGAACAAAGATCTACATTAAAATTAGAGAATCATCCTAATGGAGGTTTAGATCAGTATTTCTCTAGCTAGTTGTCGTGCAGCTATTATTTCAGTTTCCGAAAACTTGTCCCCCTCAGAGTATCATGTGCTTGTGCGGTTGGCAATTTTCCGTGTTTTTTGGTATTCAACCGTCTTTTACCTTGATTGTCTGAGAGTCGTTCGCTTCTCACCCAGTCAGGTCCAAGCCGTTTGAATAGGGGCAGCTGTTGCACCCTAAAATTTGCCTAACCTTTCTTTACCTAGCTTGTGTTTCATTGCATTCATATTAGCATTATCATTTGCATTTCATTGACATGTGTGCAGGAGATCAAGAGGTACGACTACCAACAAAGGGCTACACAAGGATATGAAGATGTCTAAGAAGGTTATTCAAGTGTCCAAGGGTTGATATCCTCACCAGAGAAGTCTAAGATCCTCAGAAAGAGTGGTTGAAATGAAGAGTGTATGTCTCCTAACTTGAGAGTTGTGGTAAGTCATATGATGATGTTGAAGCCATAAAGTTGGACTTGAGGTCTTGAGAGAGCTCTTAAGAAGTGTTGAAGATCATTTTTAGGCCTAGACATGTCATTGTGTGAAGGATATGAAGATATATCCAAGATTGGTACAATTAGGGTTTCATCTGGATGACCCTGGGATAACTGATGATTTGAAGAGGTTTGAGACCTGATTCAAGAGCCATGTGATCATAGATTGATGTGTTGAGATGTCCTAGGGATGATTCCAAGGTCAAATCATCATGGATCAAGAGTGTGAGGAGTTCCTAGGCTAGGGTTGATATGCTTGACAGTGTAAAATCCCCTAGTTTGGTGCCTATCTTCAAGACCACTTAACTCAAGATGTGATTTTCATCTCACCTTGACCCTAAAATGATTGTTGTATAGCATGATCTTAGCTTTAATTTGAGTACTAGAAGTTCTTGATAGGGTTTATAGAACTCAAGTTATGAGCCAGACAAGTTACAGGTCATCTGAGGCATGTGAATTTGGAGCTTGAAAGTTAACCAACTTGCATGACACTTTTTCCCTATAAGGATGATTCCTATGAACTTTTGGTCAACATGAATGTTGTTCCTAATCCTATTAGCTTTCTATAAAGTACTAGAAGTCCATGATTGGATTTGTAGAACTCTAGTTATGGCTTTGACAAGATAAGGTTATTTTGGGTATTTTGAATTACAGGTCATTTTTGGTTATGGGTCCATTTCACTATCTTAGGCACCTCAAATGAACTTTTGATTAACTTGAAAGTTGTTCAAAATGGTGTTTTTAGTCCAACCATGACCCAAGCAACCATTGATATGGATTGAACATGGAGGTGTATGAAGAAATTTGAAAAAAAGATCATTAAAGGCATAAAGAATGGAAAAAATTCAAAATTAAATACAAGGGTTCCAAACTTCACAAATTGGTGCATTTTCTGATTGGAAATGATATTTTAAGGTCAATGGCAATTTCACATTTTTGATTTGAGGCTCATTTCATGGACATTGAGTGGATTACTTCTTGATGAAGTAACATAACAAATCTTGGCCATAAGATCAATTCAAGCACTCAATCTAGTCCATTCATTTTCATAAACGGTTATGCAATGAATTTGAGTGAAGTTCAAGCTGAAACAAAGCCAACACATGCATATTTCATTGTTGAACTTTGGAAGAAAATGAATTTTTGGATCAAGCAATTTGGGCCATGATTGTGCCATATTAATATCCAAATAGCTTCTATTTAAGTTCACAATCACATTCAGATCATTTTTTGGAAGGAACTGGTACAGATTTCAGTTGTGGCAGTTAGAGATCAAAGTTTCCAACTGCAAATCGTGTTTTACAATTCAGAAGGTTTCAAGAGGAATTGAAGATACAGTTAGCACCAGTGTTCTTCAGTGAAGGTTTCTGCACGTTTTGAAGCCAAGAATCAACCTGCAACTACTCCAATTTGAAGCTTTTTTCCAGGTTTTTATTTTTCACTATTGCTCTAGTTCTAGGCATGTTTAGACTGGAATTGGCATGTGGTTAGGTTGTAGTGATGACTTAGATCATTTTAGGATCATAATTGAGAACTTTGGCGATGATTCATGAGGTGATGCAATTTCTGTTTGGATTCGAATCTAGAGGATTCTTGAATGGTAGCATGAATTGGTTAGTGATTCTTGATCTCTGAAGAGTGAGGAGCATTTCTGTGTAATCAATTTGAGATTTCAAGATGATTGTGGAATTGAGTAGTTTTCTGTTCATCTTCGATTTGGGAGATTCTTGAAGAATTGATGGAAATGGAATGGACATTAGTGATCAGTGAGAAGAGACGAGGAGAATGATGTAATTTTCTTTGAGTTTCATGAGAGTTAGTTGCAGAGCTTGTTGGCTGTCGCCGGATAAGACAGTGACGCCCTTCTTCGGCCACCGTGAGTGAAGTTCCCCCCATATACCAGGTTCAAACGAGGAAGATGAACATGAGGCGTTGGATTTAATTGGACTGGTTGACAGAGTCTTTACATCTGAGGGTTAAAGATGAGTCTAACTAGGATTTGGTGAGGTGGCGTGAAAAGGAGCGCATGATCTGAATACTTTTCCATTGGACGGATACGATTAGGGAGCACCATAGAGATTAGTCAACTGAACCTCACTTTGCCACACATCAAAATGCACCGTTCCAAAAAAATTAGGTGGCACGCGCGTGGCTGTTAGATCCATTGACTAGTATTCCCATCTGATGGCCCTGATATTTTCTGTTTCTTTTAATTTCTTTAATTCATTTTTGATTTTCTTAAATTGATTTTATCTTCTAAAATTCATATTAAATTGATTATTGATCAGAAAAATATAACAAAAATATGTGCATGATCCTGATTTAATTTCTGATTTTTTGATGCCTTTGGATTTTATTTTGATACCATTTTCAATTTAATGTCCATTTTTCTATTTTTGATAAATGTTTAAAAATGCATAATATGACTATCTTGATTGTTGATTTTATTTCTAGCTCATGATTTAGAATTTGATATTGAAACTTTGCATGCTTGTTCTAGACCCCTTGATAGGTTTGGTTGATTTTTGTTGTGATTTTTAGATGAATCTAAATAGGATTTTGAGATAGAAGTTTAGGAGCCTTCCTTGATGGATCCCTTTTAGCAAACTCTTTGGATTTAGATTTTACTTGGACCTTTAGGATTAGGTTTGACCCCTGGTTTTTGTACCATAGATGCTTAACTCATGTAGGATAATGTAGGATTTTCCTTGAGATTTTTAGGAATGATTTTCTATTAGTTCCCTATTTTGCAAGTTGGCTTTGGTTTAGGTGACCCTAACTAGGTTAACATCATAGATTAATCTTGTAAGTGGCCATTAGAGGATTCTAAGTCTCACATCCTTTCTTGATAGAATGGTATTTAGGTAGATACCTCATTAGAGCCATTGAATCCTTAGTTTAGGTGATCCTTAGAAGGAAATCATTGAGGTTCTTTAGAAGTTCAAATTAGGTGGATGATTCTTCCTATAGGGTTAGTTTCCCTCAAAACTTTTCTTGCTTAATTAGGATCCTCTTTGTGAGCATGTTTCCTCCTATGGAAGAATTCATTGCATCATCATAAAGGAGTTGAGTCTATGAAAGCTTTCTGAGGAAATGGAGTTGGTTGAGTGCTTGTGGTAAGTTCCTGTGGACCTTACCCTGCTTCCCATCTTCATTCTCCAAATATTATCTTATTCATTCCTTTTTAGGAACCTTCTTGGGGTAGCATAGTCCCTCCTGTGTGGGGAATGTTGCACATCTCCTGAAGGAGCCAAACCTCTAGGATTCTCCCTAATCTCTTTTAGTTGGTTGAGTGCCTGGGATAAGTTCCTGTGGACCTTACCCTTGCCTCCCAACTTTCAATTTATTTCCTTAGGATAGAAGCCTTGTACGATTACTTGTGGAATGAATTCCTTATTTGCCATAAACATTGCCTTTATTCATGATTGAGTGGTTTGTTGCATTAGGATAGTTCATGTTTAGGATAATCTAAGTGTAGATGCATGACTGCATTAAGAGGTTGAGTGAGTCTCCCTCTGCTTGTTTTCCTTAAGGCTTGAGGTGATCCTCCCCTTGCTTGTGTGTTGTTTTTCTTTTTCTAATTGACGTATTTGCATATAGAGGTTGAGTTGAGCTCCCTCTGCTTGTCTCTTTTGACTATTTTTCTTTGCTTGATTGCTAAGAGGTTGAGTGGGTCTCCCTCTGCTTGTATTGCTGCATTCCATGTGCATCTTTACTGTTTACTGTTTATCTGTTTAGCTGATGCTTTATCTGTTATCTGTATCCCATTGAGATGATCCCCTAGGAGTCTCACTTCCTTTGATAAGGAAGTGATGATTAGAACTTTAGGTTGAAACCTATGCATGATAACATCTAGGAGTTCCCTGTTTCAAACCTCAACCATAGGATGAATCCTTGGCATGACAACATTAGGGCTTGATAGTTTCCTCGTAGAGTTCGTTCTCTTCTCATCTCAAAAACAACAGTAAAAGACGTAATAAAGGCAAGTTAGTACAAGCACGTTACGAGCCTTAAGCTACTTGGGAAATGATAATTGAGCGGTCTCCTCTCAATCATCTAGAGTGTTTAGTATATGTCCTTTGGACGATATGTGACGCATTCGCTCCTAAGTCATAGTCTCTAGTGTTGTACCAACTACAGACAACCATAAAAAAAAACACTTCTTCCGTAAAAGACAGAAAACAAAGTTCAAACCTTTTTGCCCCGTGGGCCCGTAATTCAAGGAAAGCTTTTCTGAAGAAAAGAGTGTCGTTAACTCTCAGTTCTACCGCAAACGGTAACGCACGAGTCTCTGACGAGCAAGCTGCATACACCAAACTGCTGGAACTGTTTGTTAACCCTACTCGGAAAAACAGATGAATCTGAATCCCCGTAATCCGTATTATCCTGAACTACGTATGCTCTAATCTCTCATATCTGTTGAGAGTACGTAGGCACAATACTGACGTATTGGCGAGCCACCTTTCCTTTTATCCGTAGTTAGCCGAACTATGTTGACTCTGATTTCTCATTCTCTGATGAGAATACGTAGGCATAAAGCGCGACGCTTTGCCGAGTCATTTTCTTTTCTTTTCAGACCAACCTTGATAGGTAGATAATAAAACCAACCCGTCAGATAAACACATAAGCTTGGATCCCATTGAGTATGATGGACGTGAGGGGTGCTAATACGTTCCCCTTGCGTAACCGACTCTCGAATCTAGACATGGTTGCGATGACCTTGTCTTATACCTTTTCGTCAGGTTTTTCCGATCGTTTCCTTTCCCGTTCTGAGGGATAAATAACGAAAGGTGGAGACTCTTCTATTTTGTCAGCACCTTATTTTCACGGTAGCGACACAACTCATCATGGATCAAGAGTGTGAGGAGTTCCTATGCTAGGGTTTCTATGCTTGACAGTGTAAAATCCCCTAGTTTAGTGCCTAACTTCAAGACCACATAACCCAAGATGTGATTTTCATCTCACTATGACCCTAACATGATTGTTGTAGAGCATGATCATAACTTTAATTTGAGTACTAGAAGTCCTTGATAGGGTTTATAGAACTTAAGTTATGAGCCAGACAAGTTACAGGTCATTAGAGGAATGTGAATTTGGAGCTTGAAAGTCAACCAACTTGCATGACACTTTTGACCTAGAAGGATGATTCTCATGAACTTTTGTCCAACATTAATGTTGTTCCTTATCTTCTTAGCTTTCTAGAAAGTACTAGAAGTCCATCATTGGATTTGTAGAACTCAAGTTATGAGCTTTGCAAGACAAGGGTATTTTGAGAATTTGGAATTATAGGTCATTTTTGGTTATCGGTCAATTTCATCAACTTAGACACCTCAAATGGAATTTTGATCAACTTGAAAGTTGTTCAAAATGGTGTTATTTGTCCAACCATGATCCAAACATTCATTGATATGGATTAAATATGGAAGTGTATGAAGGAATTTTCATGAAGGATAATTAAAAGGCATGAAAAAGAGAAAATTCCAAAACAATTCATTTTTGTGCAAAACTTGGCAAGTTTGTGCATTTTTTGAAAGTAGAAGGCATTTAGAGCACTTTGGCATTATTACATTTTTGAATTGGAAGTGATTTCATGGCATAATTCCAAGTTGCTTAAGGTTGAAGTAACATAACCAATGTGCACCATAGGATTGAATTGAGGATTCAATCTGATCCATTCATATTCATGAGGTGTTATGCAATCCATTTGGGTGAGAATGAAGCTGAAATAGAGCAAAAAACACGACTGTCATGAAAGAGTTTGGAAGAAAAATTGAAAAATTGGATTGAGTGAATTGGGTCATAACTGGGCCAGGTAATGATCCAAAACCTCTCTATATAAGTTTCTGGATGAATTCATAGCAAGGTTGGTGATTGGAAAAGCTTGAATGAGGTAAGGAGCACTTGAAAAAGTTAGTTACAAAGTGAAAATTGTTTTTCATCTTGGAGGCCATTGCAAAGGAAATTGAAGCTCCAAGATTCTTCAGCAAGCATCACTGAACGATTCTGAGCAAGTTTGATCAAGGTTTGGAGGTTGTAGCACTCTCCGTGGAAGCTCAAACCAGGTTTCTTTCTTTTCATTATTATGCTCTGATGAGACTGAATTAGGATAGAAATTGCATGTGGTTAGGTAGAGTATGAACCTTAGATGGATTCAGGTATGATTTGGAGAGGTTTTGAGATGATTCTTGATGATGAGTGAAATATTCAGAGGCACGGTTATGGCTGTATAGTGAGTGTTTTCAAGAATTGATCATGGATATTTACTCAGGTAGGAGAGTAGAGTAGATTGGTGGCCTTAGATTTAAGTTTAGTGATGATTTTTGCAAGAACACCATTTCTGTTAGGGCTCGTATTTGCTTGATCTTTGGAGAAAAATAAAAAAAGAATCATATCATGATGTTCCTTGTGGAGAGACAAGTAAAACGGCATAAGTTTCATGAGGTTTGGTTAAGGTTGAAATTCTGGTGATGTTGGTGCCACCGGAGAAGACGATCGGAGTCTTCTCCGGCCACCGTGAGATATTTCCCCCCTTTTCAGTTTTCAAATGAAGAAGATGAACTAAGGCCCTTGGATTAAGTTGAATCAGTTGACTAGGTCTAAAGATAATCATTTTGAGGGTTTGCGACTTTGACTGCTGAGGTGTCACCATGATATGAGTTGGATTGTAATACTTTTGGAGTGAACAGCCAGGATTATGGACTACCGTGTATCCAAGTCAAACGTGTAGCATCATGTACACAGCAAAACGAACCGTTTCACTTAAGTAGGCTGAAGGCTACGTGGCGCATCTCTCCCCCCTTAGATCAGTGGACCAGTCCTCTCATCCAGTGGCCACGTTATTTTTGATCTTTTCTGAATTTCTTTATTGTTTTTCTATTTTCTTTTAATTCATTTTGTCATATAAAATGCATAAAAAATAGCTTTATTGCTCAGAAAAATATGAGAAAATTCATAATTGATCTCTTGCATGTCTCTGATTTTTGTATGCCATTTATTTGGAATTTTAGTTGATTTTCCATTTTTGTGCTATTTTTCCATTTTTACTACATGTTTAAAAATGTAAAAATGAGTAGTTTACTTTCTGATTTTAGTACTATTTCTATGATTGGAATTTGGTGCTGAAATTTTGCATGCTTGTTATAGACTCCTTGATAGGTTTGTGTGATTTTTATTGTATTTTTTAGATGATTCTAAGTTGGAGTTCGAGATAGGTTTTAGGACTTCCCCCTTTATGGATTCCTTTTAGCACACATTGAGATGTAAAAATTGTTTAGACCCCTTAGATTTAGGTTTTGACCTTGAATTTTCTATTATGGTTCCCTAACCCATCTAGGATCATTTAGGATTTTTCTTAGTATTTTTAGAGGTGATGTTCTATTATTCCCCCATTTTGCAAGTTGATTATGGTTTAGGTGAGCCTAACTAGGATAGCTTCATGGATTAGTCTTTTAAGTGAACATTAGTTAACTCTAAGTTTCAAATCCTTTCTTGATAGAGTAGAACTTAGGTAGATACCTCTCTAGAACATTGATTAGGACTTGATAGAGATTTTGAATCCCCTTAGCTTAGGTGATCCTTATAGATAACCTTTAGGGTTTCTTAGAAGTTGTTGTGATGCCTTCTTTCCCCTATGTGATTTCTTTCTTGGGCTTTGCCCTATCCTCTTTCCCCAAGTCTTGAAGAGGAGTCCTCCTGGGAGAGCCTAATCCTTCCTTTGGTTGGATTCTATGCATTCCTCAGGAGGTTGAGCCTTGAATTGACATTTATCAGTATAGTACATTCCTTTGGTTTGTACTATCTTTTTCCTTCAAGTCTTGATGAGGAGCCCTCTTGGGAGAGCCTAATCCTTCCTTTGGTTGGATTATATGCATTCCTCAGGAGGTTGAGCCTTGGATTGACATTCTCGGCATGGTATATTCCCTTGGTTTATATACTGTCATCCCTCTCCAAGCCCCTTTCTTAGGATCCCTCTTGGGAGAGCCTAATCCTTCCCTTGGTTGGATTTTGTGCATTCCTCAACAAGTCATGCCTGATATGGACATTTTGTGTTGATACATTTTAACCAGATACCTTAGATTGATATCTAGGACTAATACCCAGTCTTTTCTGTCCTATTGACATAGGATCCCTCTTAGGAGAGCCTAATCCTTCCCTTGGTTGGATTCTTTGCATTCCTCAAGAGGTTGAGCCCATGATGGACTCTTGTGTTGACACACATCCAACCTGATGTAGCCTAGGATGACTTCCCTATTGCTCATTTTGGTTTCTTTCTCTTCCTTGTTTGATTTTCTTGATGCATTAGGATAGTCTCATATATAGAATATTTTAGGCTAGGAGCATGACTGCATTGAGAGGTTGAGTGGTTCTCCCTCTGCTTGTTTGCATTAAGGGTTAAGGTGATCCTCCCCTTGCTTGTGTGTTATTTTTCTTTTTACCTGATGTGTTTGCATTGAAAGGTTGAG
Organism: Lathyrus sativus; assembly: GCA_963859935.3. Classification (NCBI taxonomy): domain Eukaryota; kingdom Viridiplantae; phylum Streptophyta; class Magnoliopsida; order Fabales; family Fabaceae; genus Lathyrus; species Lathyrus sativus. The sequence continues at coordinate 139,833,278 of OZ012741.1, read as the reverse complement.
TTCAGCTCCCTTTGCTTGTCTGTTTTTGATTGTTTTCTTTCCTTGATTGCTTAGAGGTTGAGTGAGCCTCCCTCTGCTTGTATTGCTGCATTGCATTTGCATCTTTACTGTTTAGCTTTGGTGTTTTATCTGCTTTAATGATTTCTGCAGTTATTTTCTATTTCCCATTGACATGATCCCCTAGGACTCTCACTTCCTTTGATAAGGAAGTGGTGATAGAATTTTAGGTTGAAACCTTTGCATGATAACATCTAGGAGTTCCCCGTTTTAAATTCAACCATAGGATGAATCCTTGGCATGACAACATTTGGGCTTGACAGTTTCCCTTGTAGAGTTCGTTCTCTTCTCATCTCTAAAAAATAACAGTAAAAAACGTAATAAAGGCAAGTTGGTACAAGCGCGTTACGAGGCTTAAGCCACTTGGGAAAGGATAATTGGGCGGTCTCCTCTCAAACGTCTAGAGTGTTTAGTATACATCCTTTGGATGCTATGCGACACATTTGCTCCTAAGTCATAGTCTCTAGTGCTGTACGGACTACAAACTTTCATAAAAAACACTTCTTCCGTAAAAGACAGAAAATAAGTTGCAAACCTCTTTTTGCCCCGTGGGCCCTTAATCAGGAAAACGTTTCTGAAGAAAAGAGTGTCGTTAACTCTCAGTTCTGCCGCAAACGGTAATGCACGAGTCTCTGACGAGCGAGCTGCATACACCAAACTTCTTGAACTGTTTCTTAACCCTACTCGGAAAAATAGATGAATCTAAACCCCCGTAATCAGTATGATCCCGAACTACGTAAGCTCTGATCTCTCATATCTGTTGAGAGTACGTAGGCACAATACTGACGTATTGGCGAGCAACCTTCCCCCATCCGTTACCCATAGTTAGTCAAACTTTGTTGACTCTGATTTCTCATTCTCTGACGAGAATATGTAGGCACGAAGCGTGATGCTTTGCCGAGTCATTTTCTTTTCTTTTTAGACCAGCCTTGATAGGTAGATAGTTAAACCAACCCATCAGATAAACACAACAAGCGTGGATCCCGTTGAGTACAACGGACGTGAGGGGTGATAATACCTTCCCCTTGCGTAACCGACTCCCGAACCCAGACATGGTTGCGACGACCTTGTCTTATACCTTTTCGTCAAGTTTTTCCGATCGTTTCCTTTCCCTTTCTGTGGGATAAATAACGAAAGGTGGCGACTCTTCTGTTTTTCCGGCACCATATTTTCGTAGTAGCGACACAAGCGGTAGACAAATCAGATCTACCCCAAAATCTCTACCGAAAATAGTCAGTGGACACTTCAAGCACACCAAAGAAGTAGTCACTGAACCAATAGAGGGAGTTTCAATAGTCATCTGCCGCTCAAGAGTGGACAATACCAAACCTAACCTCTTCACACACTCAACAGAAATGAATGAGTGAGTTGCACCCGTATCCATCATAGCAGTCAAAGGAACATTATTGATAAAACAAGTACCTTTGATAGCATGTTCCTCATCCATCGATTGAGTTCCTACCACATCAAACACTTTACCACTGACCTGAGGCGCCTGAGTCCTCCCCGGCTTCTCACAATGAGTACTAATATGACCTTTCTCACCGCAGTTATAGCAAGTAAGCATATTAGTCTTGCACTCCGCCATCACGTGGCCCGACTTCCCACACTTGAAGCACTTCTTCGTCTCATGAGGACAATCACATACACGATGCTCCGCGGCACCGCACCGAAAACATTTCAAATCCATCGATGCTCTCCGCCCTCTGAACTTCTTATTAGCAACAGCCTTCTGTTTTCCCTTAACAGTCGGCACGCTGTAAGGAGTACCTCCAAACCTCTGCTTACCCTTACGATCATTCGCAGCCTTATAGTGTGCAATCCTTGCTCGGTTGTCATTATCATAAATTCGGCTTCTACTCACCAACTCAGGATAGCTCTTGATCTTCTAACAAGCTATCCCCATCTTGATCTCTGAACACAATCCGTTCTCAAACTTTAAACACTTAGAAGTCATTGCCTCATCAGTATTGTAATGGGGACAATACTGAGCCAGCTCTTCAAATCTAGCAGCGTACTCTGCTATAGACAGGTTACCCTGCTTCAGCTCCAGAAGCTCAATCTTCTTAGCACTTCTGATATCCTCCGGAAAATACTTCTCCAGAAAAATCGTCTGAACCACCTCCCAAGTAATGGCAGTTCCCGCAGCCTCCAATCTCTGGCGACTGTTGTCCCACCAAGCCTCAGCTTCACCCTCCAACATGTGGGTACCAAACCTCACCTTCTGCTCATCACTGCAACCCATGGTCCTGAAAATCTTCTCAATCGCTTTCAGCCATTTCTATGCAGCTTCCGGATCCAAAATTCTTCCTTCAAACTTTGGTGGCTTATTACTCTGGAACTGCGTCAAATCTCTGAATTGCGCACCCGCAGCCAGATTCTGATTGGCAACCACCTGCGCCATCGCTTGCATAGTTGCAGCCAAAGCAGTATCATTTCTTCCTGCCATACTGCTCAACCAAAACAACACAGGGTCAAAAGACACACAACCCCTATCCTAAGGATAGACTCAAAACACTACACTGGCCGGACGGACCGACCTGCTCTGATACCAACTTGTAACACCCCACTTCCCAAATTAAATAAAATGCGAATAAATCAATTAAATTATCAGTGTTTCTCTTCCAAAAGTGGGATATTGCTTTTCAAAAAAATTTCCACAAAAAATTTCATTAAAAGATTTTCAAAATAAGCAGCGGAAAAGAAATTTGTCACAACATATATACATATATGTACATCATCTCATACATCATGTTCGGCCATCTGCCTGAGCACATATAATCAAATCTCAGGATAGATCGCATACACTCCATCCGAGCAATGATCTATCCCTACCACGATTACGGGTGAATCGCATACACTCCATCCGAGCAACGATTCAACTAAGCAATCACCGATGAACACTTGGCCATCAACCCTCCTCCAGGAGCAACACGATCATACTGATCCCATCATGCATCATGCTATGCATACACCAATATAAAGCACAATAGGTGCACATGATCCTACTGATACATCATCATACAACACACAATCATCAAGCACATAAATTGAAAACGATCCTACTGATCCATCATCATACATTGCATATATATATAAAAATATATTACACAATCAATCAATCGAATTAATCTCATTAGGCATCGGCAAAACAACCCTATAATATTCAACATACACCCAACATCCTTGCACCATCTCTGTACATCAAACAAATCACAATCATCAACATCAGATGAACACAACTCAAATAAAATAAAATCCTACTCTGTTTGCTACCCTGCTCGCTACGCGAGCTCCTAGCGAACGCTCGCTACACGTTCGTCTAGCGAACCTGCTCGAAAGTCACACTTCTGAGCTACTGGAAGTGTTCGCTACCACCTCGCTGGGACTTCGCCTCGCGAATCCTTCGCTACACCCTCGCCTAGCGAACCTGCTAGCGAGTATAGAAAAATGGCCACTGGAATGGCTCGCGACCTAGCTCGCCTAGCGAGCACCTAGTGAATGCTCGCTACTCACTCGCCTAGCGAACCTGCTAGCGAGTGTCTGCGATTTCAGAAAAATCCCACTGTGCAGAATCTCAATAGCAGCTCAAAACTCAACAAATCTCTCTAGATTAGTACCGACAACTTCAACTTAGCATTCTACACAAATTCTACCCAACTAATTATAAAATCATCCGATAAAACATCAACTTCTGCCGATTAATCCACTTTCGGCTTAAAACTTTAATCTACTCCGAAATATCCAATTCACCCAAACAATCATCAAACACTACATGCAATGGTTCCACCATGAACAACAAAAATCAGAAACTTAATCAACCACATGCAATCATCATCATGCAATTCATCTTCATCAAAACCTATGGGGTTAAGGACTCCCCATCTACCCTTATTCATGCATTACCAATTTCTCATCTATTTTCTCCCCCTTACCTCAAATGCAGCTTTGATTGCCCAAGAACTTCCAAAATCTGATGACTTTGATCTTCTTCTTCGTCTTGCTCAAGCTTTGCCCTCCTTCACCGTGCTCACTCTTGATCGTGTTCTTCTCTTTTCCACTTCTATCGTGTTCTTTCTTCCACCTATTTCCAAATTACCACTTATGCCCTTAATACCCCAAATCCTCCTTTAATTCCAAATAAATCCAATAACAATAATCCTCACTTCTTTTATTCCAAAATTAATATTTCCAATAATATTATTAAATATAATAATAATAACAATAATAATAATAATAATAGTAACAACACTACTAATTATCATATTATTTTTATTATCAATTATATTATTTTAATATTATGGACCATAGTTTCTCCAACAATTCCCATACAAGCACGCCGAAAATAAAATAATACTGGAAAACTTAAATAATTAAAATGGGCGTTACAAAATGCAGCGTTTCATTAAGTCTGAGGGTTGGTATTGGATTGGGCTTCGCTTGCTAATCACACCCCCTCTGTTTGCAGCCCAATTCATGTTTACACGTGATTTAGTTCAGTAGGGTTTTGTTATCTCACCCCCTGGTTTATTTCTCCATTTTATTTTATTTTTATTTCTGTTTTCATTTCCTATTATTAAAAATACTTCCAATGGTCAGAAAATTCTCCAAAAATATTATTCTTACATTTCAAGATTTTATTTAATTTTCCATCATTTTATTTTCATTTACCATTTTATTTTAATTTTACAATTGGAAGTGTTTTTAATGTTGTCTTCTTTGGATCATAACCATTTGAGCCTCCAATCCAAATCCCCTATGATCAAGACTTCTCCTCCATTTAGAGGATGGATTGAAGTGTCTTTGAGGGTGATATTGGTCCATGTTTGATCTTTTCTTGGTTGACCTTGAGTTGTTTTTTGATGCCCCTCGATTAATGCTCGATAAGGTGGAACACCCTTAACAATGGAGTTGTTTGGTGATGCCTTGAGATCCTTATATCCACTTACTTAGCATCCATAATAGTCATCCATATCCACTTACTTAGCAAGGCAATAATAATAAATATGAGATCCATCAACCCCTAAACCACCTACCCTTTTGACTTTACAAACATAATTTCACTTAACCCACATCAACTTTACTTCTCCTCTGGAACTACCCTAGAGAAAATGCCTTTTCATACCAACCAACTTCTTCCAAACTGAGATCGACATCTCCAACAAAACCAACATGCCTCCTAAACTCATAAATTTATTACTACATTGAGTTAATCCGAAAGAAAGAAGCTTTACCAAGGGATCCCAATTCATGAATGGCAGATAGGTCCAAGTAAAATTAATGGTCGAGTAAACCATCCAAATTAGCGATGTTAGCTCTTTTCGATTCTGAACAAGGCTCCAAGATTACATACTCTTTGTATCCTTTACTTGAGAACATAATATTATCACTAAATGTCACGATCTTATCTGATTTCGAATATAAGGATATGATATCCTAAACCTGGACACATTTTGCATTCTTTTTTGGTCATCAACTTCTGATGAAAGGGGAAAAGGTTAAAAATAAGCATGCTTGTTTATGTTTTTGTCATATTTTATTCTCTATTGTTTGTTGTAGCTAATGGAAATACCAAACATATCTCCTTTTATACACTTATCACTACATCATAATATTAAATCATCATGCATGCATGCCATACAATATTTTACAACAAAAGATCTTCATATGAAACTTGTATAATTCTACTACTAACCAACTTTTACAACTACTAAAAAAAAACATTATGTAGTTTACACTCTCATCCTCATCTCAATTCACACTTTTCACACAATCCCCACCCATTTCCTTTCTAATCCTAACAAACTCCCACAATCCTCTCACACTCACCATAATTCTAACCCTAGTATAATGTTATAAGAAGAGGATTAGATAAGAGTGGATGGAAACCACAATTACAACACTAATTCATACTAAAAACTCTTCTAAATTGCTCACCAACTAAAAGATTCTTCTAAATTTCTCACCAACTAAGCATTCTAGTCACCATCACCGAGTCATCTCCATCACACTCATTAAGCTTCACCTGAGCCATCACCCTTTCATCACATTCGTCATAGCTCTGCCCAGAAGAATTTCCTTCACCATCTTCAATTTGTGCTTACCTCCACACAATAGCAAAACCACACACACAAACAGAAGCAAACCATACAAAAATAAATAATTTGAATTCATAAATGGAAGAATTTAGTAGAAGTAAAGAAGAAAAGTGAAAATAGAAGCAAAAAAGGTCCACTTTTAATTTACCTCGCCAATTTAAGCTGTAACACCCTTTTCTACCCCGCAATTTTAATGGAAAAATATTCACATTTATCAGAGTAAAACATTAAACTAATAAAAAAATCACCTCAAAGGGCGTACATTCCCCAATAAATTAAATATAGGTCAAGGCTCCGTAAACAAGGGGGTTTTCCCAAAAGTTATCAAAAATTGCTCAAAAGGCAGCGGAACTCAAAAAGCATAATCCAAAGTTTTCCTTGTATGGAAACATAATTAAAATAACAAAAAATAAAATAAAACATAGTTTAACTCAAAGACCCCAACCCAATGTTACACTATCAGAGCAAGACCCACTAAGTTAACCAACATGGCCAATGACTCAAAACTCCAAAAAGATCATCGACGGCATCCACAGCTAAACCTGGTCATCTGCACGTTACCCACGTAGAGGCAACATTCAAACAGGCAGGGTGAGTAAAACGATTCATAATAATCAATATATAAAATGGCGTCATTTTCATATTCAACATTATTAATATCATCAAGGAACATCAAAGGCCACAATATTATAAATTACACCAAAATATCACATAAATGCAAATGTAATAAGACTCATGCATGTGGTACCAATCATCACAGCTCGATGGACACTGGGCGATCAACCCTCCATAGATCCCCATCAATAGGATTGATTCTATACAAGAACCGGAGCACATCAAAATACCTTACATCTGCACAATGGGACTGAAGTCAAATAAATCAAGGTCCTGAACCGAAGTCCGGATGCACACGTCAACAATCATTCTCATAATAACATCATAGGTGCATCATCATTCATCAAAATCATCATCATAAATCATGTCATGTAGAATCATCAAAAACTCATGGGAATATCATCATATCTCATCATCATTACTCATAGGAATCATCATTATACAATCATGTATTAATCTCGTCGGAATCATAGTTATACTCATGGTAATTCATCATACAATCACGTATTTAATATCATAACAAGTATTAGACAATCAATTATCTTATTCATACTATGTTATAGCCCTGTCCATTAGCTTTCGAACGCTTCGAACATGGGCTAAAACAGACTTACGGATCAAAAGTTACGTCCAAAACGATTTCGACCGAAAACATGAACAGTCGTGACTGACAGCATGCAATTTTCTGCGTTTTTCACCGTTGGAGGCCTTTCGGACATCTGATTTCGATTCCGTAAAAATCCAAACTCTCAGAAAATTACAACCCATTCAACACTGTAATTATCTCAAATGATTTTACAATTTTAACACAATTAAACCATCTAATCATTGTTTTAAGATTATGCCTAAAATCTTTAAAATTAAGGGATATAGGTTTGTTGCACCCCAAATTTTGACCCCTTAGATTCTCATTATCATTTTTAGGAGCATACTCATTGTATTTTCTAACCTTAACCTAGTGCAAGTTTGTCTTTGTCAAATTATAGATGAATTAGGGTTTCGTGCAGTCAAAATCAAAACTTCAAGGATGTGATTAGTCAATGTTTTAGGCTCATTCAATCATGAAATGAAATCAAGGATATCATATGAAGACAAATGAGAATCCAATTTGAAGTGGCCATTCCAGAATCAAGAACAGTGCAGTCCAGGGCACCCGATTAGGGTTTTTTTACTAGTAAAAGTCAACTGTAGTTTGACTTTGATGTTGGAAGATGTTTAAATGGTGGGATTATGATTCATGAAGTTCATATAGTTTAATAAAGTTCATCCAAGAAGTTTCAAAGTCTCAGAAGGTCCAGAGTGTCAACAGGCGACTCGGTAGTCACCGATCGGTCGTACGGTTGACCGAAAAGTCAACTCTCCAAATTTCAGGAATTGGACTTCAATTTGTGAAACAAAATTGTTCCTTATGTCATATTGGACTTGCATATAAATTTTCATGACCATTGGATCAAGGATGAAGGAGTAATCGAAAAATTGGGAAATTAGGGTTTTGAAAGGGGCTAAACCATAACTCCTTAACCACACATCCAATTGAATTGGTTCAAAGCTCATTTGGAAGCTCTTGATATGTCCTACAAAAGTCCCTAAGTGGTCCATGATCAGAAAATGCATAGATTTGGAGTTGTGATCAAATTCATTTCTATAAGGGAAAAAGACTTAGAGAAATTTCACTTTTAAGTTTATTTTTTAGCAAATTTGGGAGAATTTTTGGCCAAGTTCCTTTGGGAAATTGAAACTCATGAAAGCATGAATGTTTTAGTGCTAATTGAGGGCTTTCTAAAAAGTACTAGCACATCTCAAAAGGATTTGTGAGCTGAAAGTCATGGTCATGGCAAGTTGGTGGTTTTTCACTTTAGTCCCACATTGTCAAAATTCAAAAATTCATTCTTTCATCAAAGTTGGCCAATCTCAGCTTGTGAGAGATATTTTATCTAATATGTGAGGTGTTTTTAGCATGAAAGAACCAAGTATTATGCAGAAGAGAAGAAAAAGCCAAGCTTGGAAGTTGCCTTGCAAGTTGCAAAGCAACTTGCATCCAAAAGTGAAAAATAAGCATGAGGTGTAAAAGGCAACTCTGAACCAGCCACAAGCCTATACCTCTAGACTTCAATTAGCCACACTAATTCATCATTTTTCTTGACTAATGAGTCTTGCCTATCAGCCAAGAGAACCCTCTTGTGGAGGTTTAACCAAAAAATCCAAAACCTTTCTTCAAAGTGAAGAAATCTTCAAATCTGCCCCAAGCCACTTCCTTGCCTATAAATAGAGCCCTCACCACTTCATTCTCGACAACATCCATTCTAAAAACTAGAAAAGAACTCTAGCTTCCATCCTTGCACACTTTTCCTCAAAATCTCAAAATCTCATTTTCACCAAAAAGCTTCAAAATCTGTCTTGGTACATATGCTGCCAAAATCATTTCTCTACACTAAAACACCCCAACAATCATCCACACAATCCCTAAATATGGTATAGAAGGTGTCTAAACCATTAAACCATCCAAAAACTTCACCAATCAAAAAGTCAACTTCATCACCAAGTTACTTTGACCAAAGCTACAAAATCAGCCATATCTTGTTCCATACATTTCCTTGGTGTTCCAAACATCCTAACACCTCTCATATAGTATTTCTCAACTGTCCAAAGTGCTAGAAATCATTGGTGGATTGCATTTCTCCATTTGTCATCATATTTGCATATTTCTTCAAAGAGAAAAAAGGACTCAAGGCAAAAAGGTAGATTGAAGTTCTCAGGGTTTCTTGATTATTCTAGCTTGTTCAACAAAGTCTATTAGAGGTATGTGAACAATCCTTTCTCACTTTGCATCATAATTCTTTGATTTGACACTTAGAGTTCATCATGTGAAATGTATGAAATGTATGTCCTTTATGCACAAATCCTGCCATGACAGAGCTGTAGCCTTTTGTTTGAATTGAATCATCTCCAAAATCATAAACATAATATGTGTACATGTTTCTTTTAAGCTGAACCTGCCTTAAACTAATTTTGAGCATTGTGTGCTTCATCAAAAAGGCCAAAGTGCATATTACATGCCATGTTTCATACCAGTTTGCTTTTAAGTCAATTTTATTATTGAACTTACTTATTATCATGTGTAGAAGCTATGTGCATAGTTGGCTTAACTTGAATATGACAGAAAATGATTTTTGGTTTTTTTATGCTTTGTGTAAAGTACCGACAGCAGCATGAAATTCCTTTTGTGTCACAGCCTGTTTAGAGGTCCATTTTCCTGCTTAGACATCTTTGGTTATAGGTAATTGATGTGTGTGTATGATCTTTTGATGCAAGTATGCTTTAAAATCATGGCTTGAACATTTTGAGGCATTGAACAAAAACCAAAGTTGCAGCCAGCATGCCATTTCTGAATGTAGACTGTGTGGAATCCTATTGTTTATTGTCATTCATTTAATAACATGTATATAAGGTGTGTGCATGATCTGTTTGCCAACATTTTTCCTGGAACCTAAACTGATACTCATCATGCATTTTGTTCACAATTTTGCAACTTGGCAAGTTAGCTTTTACTACAGCTTGATTCCAGCCACAACTTGTGTTTAATTTCATTCATAAATGTTTACATGGTGTGTGTACATGAACTATTTGTCAACACTATGCTTCAAAACTGAAATGCTTTTTTCTCATGTCATGCCAAAGTGCTAAAACTTGCAAACTCAGTCTTCATGTTTTGTGACAGTTGGTGTTGAGCATCAAAGTGTGTTTTAATTCATTCATTATCATGTTTGTGTGATGTATGTGTGTTTGATCTAAACCTGAAATCATCTTGAATTGAAACTAAACATTTTTCATACACTTTCACATACATCAGACTTGCATATGAAGCATCATATTCTTCCACAGCCAGTTTTAACCATATGTTTTGATTCAAACTCATTGTATGACATATATGTAAAGTGTGTGCATAATTGAAATGACTTGCAATTGCTTTGAACTAAGACTACACTTGATCATGCATCTCACAAAAACACATGTCTACACTTGATATGTCATTTTACATAACAGCTTGCCTTGAGTTTGTTTTAGGTGTTAGAATCCCTCATGAGCATTCATATGAGATGTGTGTATGTTTAGTTTGCTGAAAAACCAACTATAATCTGATTTGCACATTTTTCATGCTTTTCATACAAACATATTTGCATTTTGATCACCACAAATCACACTAATCAGTTTGAAACAATCTTCCTTGTTTGAGCACACTTGTTTGCATGTACTGGATGTGTGTAGGAGTTTAGTTTGTTCAAAATGTGCACATAAATCCAAATGCATCTCAGCCTACACCATTTTGCATCTCATTCATGACAAAGTTTCATTTCACATGATAGTTTGCATTACAACCTATTTTCAATTCTCTTTTGTATTCATGATCACTCCATAGCATATTTGTGTCTTGTGTGTACACCTGTTTTGATTGAAAAATGATTAGAATGAGAGAGTCATTTCAATTTGCATTTTCAAGTGTTAAGAAGCAACCACTATCGGATTTTGAGTATAGAGAGGAATTTCAAAAAACTAAGTGCACCATCTTGTTCCTCATGTTTTTCTGGTCAAGATACATATAAATTTCATTGCGTTTGGTTAAGAATCGAGAAAGTTACGAGTGAAAGCGTAAAACGTATTTTGAGTGTTATTCTTGCCCAGAAATTCTAAGTGAATATCCCTTATATATTTAAGGGGTGGAATCAATCAACGGATGTATAGCCACCCCAATGGTAAGACCATATGCCAAAACACGCCTTTGACCTTGCAAGCCTGAGTTTGACCCCTGAGGAGGGCAACTCTTTTATTATTTTTTGTCATTTTTCACTCCAAATTCAAAAAATCATATCTCTCTCAATTTAAATATTTTTTCACCCGTTCTTTTTTCATTGTGTTAATCTTGATGTGTACTTTGATGTCATATTTTTTATTTTCAAGTTTGACAAATTTTTCATCTCTGTTGACTCCATGCAAGTTAAGTGCACTTTACGTTCGTTTACGCATGTGCAGATGAATTTTTCTTTGGTTATACTTGTATTTGTTTGTGATACTTGCTTGTATTCATATCCTTACATGTTAGTTGACATGCTAGGCTTTTATTTTTGGTTGTTACCATGTTTATTTTGTCCCCTCTGTTAAATTTAATTGAACTCGATCTGTCGTCACAGTTCCTGATAATTCATCTACTTTGATTGTCATCAATGTACCTTCATCTTTATCATTCCACATGTTTATTTAATGGTTGTCACCATGAATATACCCTTATCATGTTGTTAATTTTCTTGTTGTTTTCTTTCCCCAAGTGATGAAGCTTGTTAGCTCTCATCCAGTTGCCTCTCCTGTCTACTTCCAAAGGAAAAGTCTGTCCATTTGACCCTCATGTCATGGATACATCCTTCATCCCTCTCTTGACTTTGTTAAGTCACGTTAACCCTAGATTAGAAGCCATTAGACTTTGCTTCAAGTCTAAGAAACCCACTCTGTGTAAGAATCATTGTCATGATTTCTTACTTCCCCTTTTGAATATTACAACTTAGATTAGGGAGTTTTGTTAAACTCCACACAAACATTGTCATGTTTGTTCCCCCTTGAACCTTGATCATAATCAAGTGTTCTTCTTCCCTTGTGAGGTGAACTACGATTGCTCTGATTCTATCATAGTCAGGATACGTAGGCAGAAGATGCGACGTCTTTGCGAGCAAACTTAGAAAACCACTTAGGCCTTTATTTATCTTTATCTTATCCCTTATCCCAATCCATAGTACATATTTCACAAACTTAGCAAGCAATCAAACATGAGGTTCCTGTAGAGTACTACAGATGCTTAGGGTGCTAACACCTTCCCTAGGTATAACCAACCCCCGATCCCCGAATCTCTTAAGCATTGTCGTTACATATTGAAAAAGGTTTTTCTTTCTTTAGACCTTTCCTTTGGATAAAATAAAGTTCCGGTTGTAAAAGAATTAAGATTCAAGTTAATTTAATAGCTTGATATCCAATTTTCACCGCAACAGAAATGGCGACTTCACTGGGGAAAATTTTATTGCTTTGAGGGTTTAGCCTATCTTGTTTGATTACTTGCTTATTTGTGAATACTTGTGAATATATACATATGTGCTATGTTGGATCTTGGGAACTTTGAGTGGTGAGACAACACTATACCCGTGTTTGAGCGTACTTATGATAGGATGGTGGTATATTCAAGGAGACTTATAGGGAGTTGATTCCCGACCAAGTTGACTTGAGAAAACCACCGCTCAGTAGAGGCCCTTCTGAGAGTTATTATTGTTGATCGAGTATTCATGAAAACAATACTACTTTCTACATGGGAGCCCGTGATACTGAGGACCTTTAGATTACCTTTTCCCCACTATGGCTTTATTAGGATGTAGTGCGGTGACTATAAGGAAGTAATTCCAAAGTAGTTGATACGCGATACTACACTTGGACGAGACTCTCTTGAGAATATTATCGACCACCAAGTATTTGGGAAATTGATAATATCCGAAAGATGGGTCAAGGACTCTAGGAACTATTTTAGAACCTTGCTCTACAGTTTTGAAAACCTTAGTACATACCTTTAGGGTGGGTAGACCTTGACTCCTTACTCATGTTCTCCAAACCAAAACCTTTGTCTGTTTATCCATGTGTATATGTGAATATGTGCTTACCTGTGTTTGTGCATTCATGCATTCATGAACATCATATTATAAAAGTTTCATGGAACTCAAATCTCTTGTTTGTAAACAAGAGGATCATCATGGATAGTGGAAAAAAGAAAACCATGAAGTACACTTACAAAAGTCCTAACTTGGATGACATAGAAAGGTTGAGCACTTTGATAACAGATCTAGAGGATTCAAGAGCAGGTATGGGAACTTATTGTCATTGTTGAGGGTAAAAAGGAAGATGGATCTGGGACTTCTCTCCACACTTCTCCAGTTTTATGATCCACTCTATCATTGTTTTACTTTCCCTGATTATCAGCTGGTACCTACACTTGAGGAATATTCTTGCTTGATTGGTTTACCTATTCTTGAAGACTCTCCTTTTCCAATCATGGAGAAGGACCCTAAGAAAGAAGAAATTGCTAAAGCTACACGTTTAGGATTGGTGGATATTCAGAAAAATATGGTTACTAAGGGAGGAGTATTTGGTTTGACTGCAGAGTTCTTGGTTGGAAAAGCACAATACTATGCTGATCACTTGAGTATTGATGCATTCGAAGCTATCTTTGCCTTGCTCATTTATGGGATCTTCTTGCTTCCAAGCTTTGATAATTTTGTGGATCTCAACACCATCAAGATTTTCTTGAAGAAAAACCTTGTGCCTACTTTATTAGCTGACGCCTATCATTCTGTTCATCTGAGAAATTTGCATAAAGGAAGAATGATTACCTGTTGTGTCCCTTTGTTATATAAGTGGTTTATTTCTCACTTACCTAAGGCTCATGTTTTTTTGGAAGGAAGGTTGGTGGTCTCAGAAGGTTATGGCTCTTACTCACTCTGATATTGATTGGTAAAACCGTAGTTACGATGGGATAAAAATCATTGACAGTTGTGGAAGCTTTGGTAACGTACCTCTCCTAGGTACAAGTGGAGGAATCAGTTATAACCCTGTTCTCGCTCGCCGTCAGCTTGGATATCCTTTGAAGGACAAACCAAACAGCACTCATGTGGAGAATATTTTCTTTAAAGGAAGTTCAGAATTGAAGGGAGAAATTATAAAAGCTTGGGGACATGTACGCAAGAAAGGAAAGGAAGACTTAGGGAAGCCTAATTGCGTCTTGCTCGAGCCTTATTTCCAATGGGTCCGAAAGAGAGCTATTCAGCTGAAGATGCCTTATCCTCAGCAGAAACCCATGGCTTTAGAGGAAGAACACACAATGATCTTTATGTCTGAAGAGGAGAAGTTAAAGATTGCTTTGAGGAAATCACAACAAATTGAAGTAGCCTGGAAATACAAGTACCAAGTGGCCATGGAAGAGAATGATGAACTCCGTAGACAACTACAGGCGAAGGATGAAGAAATGATTGCTTATAAGAAGAGGAAGACACAGGAAGGTTCATCTTCTTCCAGCTCTCAGCCCACTCCATGGAAGCTAGTCGTGGACAAACTCATTCTCGAGAAGACTCAGATGGAGGAAGAAATCAAGAAGCTCAAAGCAAAAGAAGACTTTTATTTAGAATATTGTCAGCCTTATATTTAGGACTTTTGTAAAATATACTAGATATTTTGTAATGCAATCTTGAAAATCAATGAAATGAAATGATGTTTTGATCTGAGTTCCATGAAACCTTTTGCATTCGCATTTGCATTAATTAATCATTCAAGGAACTAAAGATTATTTTGCAGGATGTACTTCAGTTTCAAAATCGTTGTCATAAAAACTCTCAGTTATTAATCCATGAGGACTTTTTTCCCATTGTTATAATTTTTGCAAATATTTCTTTGGATCCCTCGAATGATTAATTTTGCTTTTTGCATTCATAAGCATTGCATGTGCATGTTCTTGTATTGAGTCTCATCTCGCTGTCTTGTCTCCAGAAAGAATCACACTGAATCCTCAACACCGATACAACACCCGAGCCCAAGCTCGCCTAAGAATGGAAGGACAGAATTTGGATGTGGACAGAATTGATAATGAACTCAGAGAGCTACGAGGAGGCATGGGGTAGATCATGGAAGCCCTACAAGTCATTCGTGCAAAGTTGGACACTCAAGCCAATGTTGTTTCTGAAATCACTGGCATAGCTGTAGAGTCGATCCCAACGGCAGTCACTGTTGCAAATGTTCCACCATATGGGTTGCCGCCTGGTTTTGTACCTCCACCAGTAGTCAATCAACAAGCAGTTCCTTTAGGGCCAGAAGTTCCTCAAGCTATTCCTACTTACACTCAGCCTTCTGTTCAGGTTCAAGCGCGCCCTGTTTTTCATAATCCTCCACCAGTGTACGAAGGTCTTGATGGGTATGAAGAAGAGAGCGGACGACATGATAAGTTGAAAGAAAGTGTAGAAACTATCGGCAGGAAAGTAAGAGCAATGGAAGGAAATGACATCTTTGGTACTGATGCCAGAGATATGTGCTTAGTGTCTGGATTGGTAATTCCGCCAAAATTCAAAGTTCCCAATTTTGATCAGTATTCTGGGGCTACTTGTCCTCGGACGCATCTGATTATGTATTACCGAAGGATGGCCGCCCACGTGGAATATGACAAGTTAATGATTCACTATTTCCAAGATAGTCTGAAAGGAGCTCCTGCTAAATGGTATTTAGGCTTGGATCAGTCTCGTATTCATAGTTTCCAAGACTTGGCTAATGCTTTTGTGAAACATTACAAGTACAACATGGATTTAGCCCCTGATCGAAGACAGTTACTGAGTATGTCACAGAAGAGTTCGAAATCTTTCAAATAGTATGCACAAAGGTGGAGGGAAACTGCCTCCCAGGTAGAACCTCCTTTGAGTGAAAAAGAGTTAACAAATTGGTTCGTCGATACGGTGAAACCGGAGTTTTATGAGAAAATGATCAGTAGTGTAACCGCGAGTTTCTCTGATATAGTAGTTGTGGGAGTAAGAGTGGAGTTGGGAATGAAGAATGGGAAGGTGGCTAGCAGTTCTGGTAACAACAATGTCAAAAGGCTCAGCAGTAATTTTCATAGAAAGAAGGAAGGGGAGACAAATGCAGTAACTGTGGGAAGAAAGAGTCGCACCTGGAGACCACCCTACCAACAGTACCAGCAGAGTTATGTTCAACAACCTCGGCAAGGCTTTGTTCAGCAGCTTCAAGCAAGTTATGTTCAGCAATCCCAGCATCAACGACCAATGTATCCGTTGCAGTATGCCCAACAACCTTATGTGGCAGCTGTAACTCCGGCTTTCAGTCATCCTGTTCCCAGTTATCAGACAGTGCAGCTAGCACCTGTATATCAGCCAATTCAACAAGGGTATCAACGAGCGCCCAACGCTCCACCCTATCAACAACATCATTAGCCCAGAGCTCAGGCACCTAGACAAAACTACCAGAATTGGAGACCAACAACAAAACCTCCACTTCTTCAGATACCGATGACTTACACAGAGTTGTATCCTTCCTTAGTGCAGCAGGGGTTGGTAACAACACGACCATTAAATCCAGACACCACATCTCCTCACTATAATCCAAATGCTCATTGTGCCTTTCACGAAGGTGCTGCCGGTCATGATTTAGAAGGTTGTCTTGCTTTAAAACATCTTGTCAGGGAGTTGATGGAAAAGAAGATCTTGTCTTTTAATGATGTACCCTCAAATGTCAAAAGTAATCCATTGCCGAACCACGGAGGGGTCAATGCGGTAGAAGAAGTGTCAGATGAAAGGATGGTCCGAGATGTGCCCGAGATTAGAACCCCGTTGAGGTTACTTCACGAGAAACTACTAAAAGCAGGATTGATAGAGGATACCCATAATGATTATGAAAAGTGTTCTAGTGACTCTAGAGGGTGTGATGAGGTACGAAGAGGTATACAAAAGTTGATTGATGAAGGAATATTACAAGTGTGTAGTAAGGTAAAGAAAGAAGAAGTTTCGGTAATTGAGCCTGTTTTTAATTTACCAAAGAAAAGTGAGAAAGTTCCGGTGTTCAAAATGACCAGCAAAGGTATAAAGCCTGTTTTCAACAAGTCAGCTATCAATCAACCTCAACCGGTTATAATCCAGAAACCAAGACCGTTTCCTTTTGAAAGCACAAAGGCCGTTCCATGGAAATATGACATGACTGTGATAGATCGAGGATCATGGAAGGTTAGTCAGAAAGAGACAGTAAGAGACGACCAAGTGGACGTGACAAACATTGCAGATACAAGCAAAATAACCCGTAGTGGTCGCATCTATCAACCAAAAATGACAGTAGCCGCTCCAAAAGAGGTAACCCCTGCTGCAACAAGAGAAAAAGAGGTACTAGGTACTGAAGGAGACGATGAAGAATTCTTAAGGATTATTCGAAAAAGTGATTACAAGATCATTGATCAGCTTCACCAAACCCCATCAAAGATATCGATCTTGTCTCTCTTAATGAACTCTCCAGCTCACAAAGAAGCTCTGCAAAAGGTATTGAAGCAGGCACATGTGACAAAAGACATAACTCTCGGACAATTCGATTCAGTAATAGCCAACATTATAGCCTGTAACACCCTGAGCTTTAGTGATGTTGAGTTGCCAAACGAAGGACGCAATCACAACCGTGCGTTACACATATCTGTCAGGTTCCAGGAAGACACAATTGCACAAGTTTTAGTCGATACTGGATCCTCATTGAATGTATTGCCCACCAGGTCGCTCGCAAGGCTAGCATATGCAGGGGCAGAAATGAAACCAACATCTTTGATCGTAAAAGCTTTTGACGGTTCAAGAAGAACGGTTGTTGGAGAGGTAGAATTGCCAATCATGATCGGACCTCATGTGTTCGATATTACATTCCAAGTCATGGACATTAACCCAGCTTATAGTTGTTTGTTGGGACGACCGTGGATTCACGCCGCTGGGGCAGTAACTTCCACCTTACATCAGAGAATGAAATTTATTGTGAATGATAAATTAGTGATTATGCACGGTGGAGAGGGCCTAATGGTGAGCAATCTGTCATCATTCAAGTATATCGAAGCAGATGAGGGCGCGTTAGAAACTTCCTTTCAGGCACTCGAAATAGCTAATGTAGTGATGTTGGAAGAAATAGTGGCTAAGAGTGGTCCGTCTTTTGCATCCGCTCGGAGCATCAAGTCTACACTAGAGGAAGGTACTCCTGCAGGTTGGGGAGAGGTTATTGAAGTGAAGCCAAAGATGGATCGCCAAGGGTTGGGTTACAAACCAACTCATGATGAAGCGCCGACACATGACAAAGGACGCCCAAAGACTATACAAGAAGTATTCATCAGTGGAGGTTTCCAAGTCAGTGCTGTGGAAGAAGATTTTAAAGATGAAGACC
This sequence comes from Lathyrus sativus, assembly GCA_963859935.3. Taxonomy (NCBI): domain Eukaryota; kingdom Viridiplantae; phylum Streptophyta; class Magnoliopsida; order Fabales; family Fabaceae; genus Lathyrus; species Lathyrus sativus. Next base: position 139,814,532 of record OZ012741.1, on the reverse strand, counting down.
TGGAACAGTTAGTGTATCATTGCAACACTACCTTGAGCAACTGAGAAGCTATTGAGATTCCTTTGGTTTTTCCTGAGTCAAAGTAATTTGTTTGTCTTTCTTTTCTTGTTGTTATTTTAAATCTCCATGGCCATGCCCAAGGCTATAGGAACGTTTTGTAAGGGCCCCGAGCTTTCAAGAAAATCAATGAAAATGAATTGTTTTGTTAATTTCCTTGTGTTTTTCCTTTACTGCTTTTGCTTTCATTTTAAAAAGAAAAATGGCAATCTTAAAAAACCCAAAACAATTTTTCTTTGTTGTATGCTGCATTTGTCTTTGTGTGTTTTAATAAAGTAAGCCATTTCAACGTGCAGTGATGTCCTAAAACCCATTGAATCCTATGACTTTGCATTCCCTCCAGACTTTGATTCACCAATATACCAAGCTGAAGATGAGGATGAAAATTTTGAAATCCCTGATGAACTGGTAAAATTGGCATACCATGAATATGCAGAGCTTCAACCCTACAAAGAACAAGTAGAAGTCATTAATCTTGGCACTGAAGAAGACAAGAAAGAAGTCAAGATTGGGGCAGCTCTAGGGGCATAAGTCAAACAGCAACTAGAAGAACTTTTGAAAGAATATGTGGATATATTTGCTTGGTCATACCAGGATATGCCAGGTCTAGACACTGACATAGTGGTTCACAAATTACCGCTTCGACCAGAATGCCCACCGGTTAAACAAAAGCTCCGAAGAACAAGACCTGACATGGCTCTCAAGATTCGAGATGAGGTGAAAAACCAGATTGGTGCGGGTTTCTTAACAATGTCCAAATACCCCGAATGGGTAGCCAATATTGTACCTGTGCCGAAAAAGGATGGGAAAGTCAGAATGTGTGTAGATTACAGGGATCTAAACAAGGCCAGTCCGAAGGATGATTTCCCTTTGCCACATATTGACACGTTGATGGATAATACAGCTCGTTTTGCAGTTTTCTCATTTATGGACGGGTTCTCCGGTTACAATCAGATTAAGATGGATCCCAATGACATGGAAAAAACCACTTTCATTACTCCATGGGGAACTTACTGTTACAAAGTTATGCCTTTCGGTCTAAAGAACACAGGTGCTACTTATCAAAGGGCCATGGTAACTTTATTTCATGATATGATGCACAAGGAGATAGAGGTATATGTTGATGACATGATAGCCAAATCTCAAAGCGAGGAGAACCATTTGGAACATCTTTTGAAATTGTTTAAGAGACTCAGAAAATATCAGTTGAGACTGAATCCAGCCAAGTGTACCTTTGGGGTAAGATCTCGGAAATTACTCGGTTTCATTGTCAGTCACCGAGGGATTGAGGTAGATCCAGATAAAGTTCGAGCCATTCAAGACATGCCAGCTCCACAAACAGAAAAGCAAGTCAGAGGTTCTTGGAAGATTGATTTACATATCCAGATTTATTTCCAATATGACTCCCACTTGCGAGCCCATCTTCAAATTATTACACAAGGACCAGACGGTTGTTTAGAATTCAGATTGTCAGCAGGCATTTGATGAAATCAAGGGCTATCTTCAAGAGCCTCCAATCTTAATACCTCCTGTCCCAGGAAGACCTCTCTTCATGTATTTGACAGTGCTTGAAAATTCAATGGGTTGTGTGTTAGGTCAGCAGGATGAGTCCAGACGAAAAGAACATGCTATCTATTATTTGAGTAAGAAGTTTACTGATTATGAAGGCCGATATTCACTCCTGGAGAAAAATTGTTGTGCTATGGCATGGGCGGCCAAACGTTTGAGGCAGTACATGATTTGTCATACCACTTTGTTGATTTCAAAAATGGATCCAATAAAGTATATTTTTGAGAAGCCTGCTCAGACTGGAAGACTCGCCCGTTGGCATATGTTATTATCAGAATACGACATCCAGTACGTAGCTCAGAAGTCTATCAAGGGTAGTGTTTGGTCAGAATATCTTGCAGATCAACCAGTGGAAGATTATGAGCCTCTCAAATTTGATTTCCCAGATGAAGACATTATGCTAGTAAAAGATTGTGAAGAGCCAGGTTCCGATGAAATTCCGCAGGAAGGTCTTTGGTGGAAAATGATGTTCGACGGTTCCTCCAACTATAGTGGGCATGGCATAGGCGCCGCTTTAATGAATCCGGAAGGTGGTTACACTCCATTTATAGCCAGGTTGGATTTTGACTGTACAAACAATATCGCCGAATATGAAGCATGCATTCTCGGCCACGAGGCAGCTATCGACCTCAAAATCAAACTTCTTAAAATCAGTGGGGATTCAGCTTTGGTTATCTATTAGGTTACTGGAGAATGGGAAACTAGACATGAGAATTTGATTCCATATAGAGCCTACATCGTCAAAATGATGGAATATTTCGATGAAATCACTTTCAAGCATGTTCTGAGATCTGAGAATCACATCGCCGATGCCCTAGCCATGTTAGCCTCAATGTGGTAAGTCAGGGATGTCAATGATGCCACTCTCATTCGAGTCGAACGCAAGATTGAGCTCGCCTACTATCAAATGGTTGAAGAAGAAACTGATGATAAGACATGGTTCTATGACATAAAGAATTACCTGTTAAAACAAGAGTATCCAGCAGATGCTACGTCACTTGACAAGAAAACTCTGAGACGATTAGCATCCAAGTTCTTTCTCAGCAATGATGTGCTCTACAAAAGGAATCATGATATGGTCCTGCTTAGATGTGTGGACCGACGAGAAGCAAAGTTGTTAATGCAAGATGTTCACAAAGGAATGTTTGGTGCTCATGCCAATGGATATGCTATGTCTAAAAAGATTTTAAGGGCTGATTATTACTGGTTGACCTTGGAAACTGATTGTATTCAATATGCCAGGAAATGTCACAAGTGTCAGATTTATGCGGACAAAATGCATGTACCTCCGACGTTACTAAATGTGTTGTCATCACCGTGGCCTTTCTCTATGTGGGGCATTGATATGATTGGGGCAATTGAACCAAAAGCTTCTAACGGACACCGATTTATTCTGGTTGCCATTGACTATTTCACAAAGTGGGTTGAAGCTGCATCCTACACTAATGTTACTCGGCAGGTGGTGGCCCGTTTCATAAAAAAGGAGATTATCTGTCGTTACGGAATTTCGAGCCGAATCATAACGGACAATGGTACCAACTTGAACAACAAAATCATGAAAGAGTTGTGCAATGATTTCAAAATTGAACATCACAATTTTCTCCTTATCGTCCCAAGATGAATGGGGCTGTAGAAGCTGCGAATAAAAACATCAAAAAGATTTTGCAAAAGATGGTAAAAACTTACAAAGACTGGCATGAGATGCTACCATTTGCCTTGCATGGGTACAGAACGTCCGTCCGCACTTCAACAGGGGCAGCCCCTTTTTCTTTGGTATATGGAATGGGTGCGGTACTTCCTATTGAGGTCGAAATACCTTCTTTGAGAGTCATAATGGAAACCAAGCTCGAAGAAGCAGAGTGGGTGAGAGAAAGGTTTGATCAGTTGAATCTTATCGACGAGAAGCGCATGTCTGCAATGTGTCATGGTCAGTTATATCAGAAGAGGATCAAGAGAGCTTTTGACAAGAAAGTTCATGTCCGAAAATTCCGTGAAGGGGAACTTATACTCAAAAAGATTTTACCAGTTCATAAAGACGCACGGGGAAAGTGGATTCCTAATTATGACGGCCCGTTTATTATGAAAACAGTCTTCTCAGGAGGCTCATTGATTCTCACTACCATGGATGGGGAGCAGCTTACTCATCCAGTAAATTCTAATGCAGTACGAAAATATTACGCCTAAAAAGAACCCGATAAGTCGAAAACTCGAAGGAACGGCTTATGCAAAAGTTAGGGTTGAAGAAAAAGAAAAGAGAAGAGAAAAAGGAGAAAAATAAAAATAAGAGCTCGCTAAGTTGAAAACCCGAAAGGGCGGCTTAGGCAAAAATGAGCGTCCCGGTGGATTGAAAACCCGAAAGGGCGGTCCAGGCAAAAGTTAGGGACAAAGGCGTTTCACTACATCAGATGAGTTGTCACTAACATAGAGGATCCTACAAGAATTCACTCCAATCGCTCTTTTCAGAAGCGAGGATGTTGGGGAGTTTTATTCTTTAGGGATAGTTGGTCATGGGATTCAATGTAACCTTGTCCACTTTGCCATTTTTCACTTGTAAAATTTCTATAGAATTTTGTCATTTGCAAGATTTCATCCTTGGGAATTCTTTCCTTTGCAACTTTATCATTTCCTTTATTTTCTTTGTTATGCAAAATGTTGTTCGTTGATCAACGATAATTTTGAAAGCATTAGGGTCAAATTATTTGAATAAAACTTGGAAAGATTAACAAACGTAAAAAACTTCAGCTCATGGAAAAAGTCGAGGAAAATCATACTTCCCCGAAACCTCAGGGTAGCGGAAGCTTTGATATGCAATCCAATTATATTCCCCAATGAAGCGTAAGCAAGTCGAACTGCTGATTTCCCTTTGATCATGTGTGGGTATCAAACCTTGAAGACTGTTTTCTCAAAGAGCTTCTTATGATGATGTGAGGACTCGTCCCGACAGAAGATCTCTGAGCACTTGAACTTACTTTGTCATCTTGGAATAACTTGTTTAAAGCTCCATTCCCCTATTGAGAGTGGATATATTTGTCAAAGACTGCATACACCTTTTCAGCCAGGGTTCGGTGTGATTCATTCTGTCTCTCGAGTTCGGTGTTCTATCTGTCGATTCCCCGTGAATGACCGATCACTACTAGTGAATTTCCGCCTAAATGTCCAGTTGTAACCGGCATTGTTTTAGAAGCCAATCGTTATTGGTAGTTCTTTGGTCGTCACCATATTTCTTGTTAAGACAAGTCGTAACTGGCGTTTCCTTAAAATCCACTCGTTATTACCTTTTGGTTCGGTTGTTACCAACCTTTTCCCTCTGAAGTCTAGTCGTTACTAGTTGATTTCTGTTTAAAGTCCAGTCGTAACTGGCAGATGTTCGAAATCCAATTGTCATTGGTATCTTGTTGGTTGTCACCAACCTTTCCCATGGAAGTTCAGTCGTAAATGGCGTCACTCGGAATCCAATCGTTATTGGTATCTTTTGGTTTGGTCGTTACCAACCTCCCCAAGCTAAAGCCTAATAGCTTGCTAGCATTCCCATAACCACATGTGTAGGTATACCCTGATTTGGTCGTCACCATGTTTTCTTTCAAAGTCCATTCGTAACTGGCATTTCTTGAAACTCAATCATCATTGGTACCCGGACATGGTCGTTACCAATATCCTTTTAGTCCAGTGGATACTGGCATTGCTTGAAATTTGGTCGTCACCAATTTCCCCAGTCGAAGTCCTGTATTACGATTGGATTTGAAATTTCATTTGTTGTTATCTCAGGTTGGTCGTTACCAGTACCTCCAGGAAGTCTAGTGGTTACTAGCCCTGTTTGAACTGCTTATTAAAACTGGGTGACATCATTATCCCCAGCGAGACCTTTTTCCCAGGCAAGTCTCGGAGATCTAGTCGTCACTAGTATCCCCAATATGTTTTGTTATTGTTTCTAGTCCATTCCTGAAGATCCCATTTGAACTCTTCACTATAGGAAGCTCCTCATCTGATCATCCCCAGTGAGGTTCGTGTTTTAATTTCCCTAGTAAAAAGTCGCTCTTGTCCCCGGTGGAAATCTACTTCTTTCCCCGGTGAAGTGTTTGCTTTTCCCCAGTAAGGATTGTTATCTTCATTAGACTTTGCGCATCCTCATGTGAATTTTTCCTCTCAATTACCACCAGTCATGTTTGAACTATTGATTGTTATATCACAGTTTCCCCAGTGTCGGATCCACAATGCCAGGCCCCCACGAGTAGTTACCCGTTGTTTTGTTTTTTTGTCTTCTGCATATGTCTTGCATCCAAGCATCATTTAGAATTCATGGCATATCATGGCATGTCTTTTTGCATATCATCAGATCTAAGGGACAAAATTTTCGGTTTTTCTATATTTAAATACCTTTCACTGCGATGCTACGAGGATTGTCATCTCTCAGTTCCATCTAGTGAAGATATTTAAATAGGGGCAACTGTTGCACCCCAAATTTTGACCTCTTAGATTCTCATTATCATTTTTAGGAGCATACTCATTGTATTTTCTAACCTTAACCCAATGCAAGTTTGTCTTTGTCAAATTACAGATGAATTAGGGTTTCGTGCAGTCAAAATCAAAACTTCAAGGATGTGATTAGTCAATGTTTTGGGATCATTCAATCATGAAATGAAATAAAGGATATCATATGAAGACAAATGAGAATCCAATTTGAAGTGGCCATTCCAGAATCAAGAACAGTGCAGTCCAGGGCACCCGATTAGGGTTTTTTTACTAGTAAAAGTCAACTATAGTTTGACTTTGATGTTGGAAGATGTTTAAATGGTGGGATTATGATTCATGAAGTTCATATAGCTTAACAAAGTTCATCCAAGATTTTTCAAAGTCTCAGAAGGTCCAGAGTGTCAACAGGCGACTCGGTAGTCACCGATCGGTCGTACGGTTGACCGAAAAGTCAACTCTACAAATTTTAGGAATTGGACTTCATGTTGTGAAACAAAATTGTTACTTATGTCATATTGGACTTGAATATAAATTTTCATGACCATTGGATCAAGGATGAAGTAGTAATCGAAAAATCGGGAAATTAGGGTTTTGAAAGGGGCTAAACCATAACTCCTTAACCACACATCCAATTGAGTTGGTTCAAAGCTCATTTGGAAGCTATTGATAATTCCTACAAAAGTCCCTAAGTGGTCCATGGTCAGAAAATGCATATATTTGGAGTTGTGATCAAATTCATTTCTAGAAGGGAAAAAGACTTGGAGAAATTTCACTTTTAAGTTCATTTTTTAGCAACTTTGGGAGACTTTTTGGTCAAGTTCCTTTGGGAAATTGAAACTCATGAAAACATGAATGTTTTAGAGCTATTTGAGGTCTTTCTAAAACGTACTAGCACATCTCAAAAGGATTTGTGAGCTGACAGTTATGGTCATGGCAAGTTGGTGGTTTTTCACATTAGTCCCACATTGTCAAAATTCAAAAATTCATTCTTTCATCAAAGTTGGCCAATCTCAGCCTGTGAAACATATTGTATCTGATATGTGAGGTGTTTGTAGCATGAAAGAACCAAGAATTATGCAGAAGAGAAGAAAAAGCCAAGCTTGCAAGTTGCCTTGCAAGTTGCTTTGCAACTTGCATCCAAAAGTGAAAAACAAGCATGAGGTGTAAAAGGCAACTCTGAACCAGCCACAAGCCTATACCTCTAGCCTGCAATTAGCCACACTAATTCATCGTTTTTCTTGACTAATGAGGCTTGCCTATCAACCAAGAGAACCCTCTTGTGGAGGTTTAACCAAAAAATCCAAAACCTTTCTTCAAAGTGAAGAAATCTTCAAATCTTCCCCAAGCCACTTCCTTGCCTATAAATAGAGCCCTCACCACTTCATTATCGACAAAATTCATTCTAAAAACCAGAAAAGAACTCTAGCTTCCATCCTTGCACACTTTTCCTCAAAATCTCAAAATCTCATTTTCACCAAAAAGCTTCAAAATCTGTCTTGGTACATATGCTGCCAAAATCATTTCTATACACTAAAACACCCCAACAATCATCCACACAATACCTAAATATGGTATAGAAGGTGTCTAAACCATTAAACCATCCAAAAAATTCACCAATCAAAAAGTCAACTTCATCACCAAGTTACTTTGACCAAAGCTACAAAATCAGCCATATCTTGTTCCATACATTTCCTTGGTGTTCCAAACATCCTAACACCTCTCATATAGTATTTCTCAACTGTCCAAAGTGCTAGAAACCATTGGTGGATTTCATTTCTCCATTTGTCATCATATTTGCGTATTGCTTCAAAGAGAAGAAAGGACTCAAGGCAAAAAGGTAGACTGAAGTTCTCAGGGTTTCTTGATTATTCTAGCTTGTTCAACAAAGTCTATTAGAGGTATGTGAACAATCCTTTCTCACTTTGCATCATAATTATTTGATTTGACACTTAGAGTTCATCATGTGAAATGTATGTTATGTATGTCCTTTATGCACAAATCCTGCCATGACAGAGCTGTAGCCTTTTGTTTGAATTGAATCATCTCCAAAATCATAAACATAATATGTGTACATGTTTCTTTTAAGCTGAACCTGCCTTAAACTAATTTTGAGCTTTGTGTGCTTCATCAAAAAGGCCAAAGTGCATATTACATGCCATGTTTCATACCAGTTTGCTTTTAAGTCAATTTTGTGATTGAACTTACTTATTATCATGTGTAGAAGCTATGTGCATAGTTGCCTTAACTTGAATATGACAGAAAATGATTTTTGGTTCTTTTATGCTTTGTGCAAAGTACCAACAGCAACATGAAATTCCTTTTGTGTCACAGCCTGTTTAGAGGTCCATTTTCCTGCTTAGACATCTTTGGTTATAGGTAATTGATGTGTGTGTATGATCTTTTGATGCAAGTATGCTTTAAAATCATGGCTTGAACATTTTGAGGCATTGAACAAAAACCAAAGTTGCAGCCAGCATGCCATTTCTGAATGTAGACTGTGTGGAATCCTATTGTTTATTAGCATTCATTTAATAACATGTATATAAAGTGTGTGCATGATCTGTTTGCCAGCATTTTTCCTGGAACCTAAACTGATACTCATCATGCATTTTGTTCACAATTTTGCAACTTGGCAAGTTAGCTTTTTCTACAGCTTGATTCCAGCCACAACTTGTGTTTAATTTCATTCATAAATGTTTACATGGTGTGTGTACATGAACTATTTGTCAACACTATGCTTCAAAACTGAAATGCTTTTTTCCCATGTCATGCCAAGGTGCCAAAACTTGCAAACTCAATCTTCATGTTTTGTGACAGTTGGTGTTGAGCATCAAAGTGTGTTTTAATTCATTCATTATCATGTTTGCGTGATATATGTGTGTTTGATCTAAACCTGAAATCATCTTGAACTGAAACTGAACATTTTTCATACACTTTCACACACATCAAACTTGCATATGAAGCATCATATTCTTCCACATCCAGTTTTAACCATATGTTTTGATTCAAACTCATTGTATGACATATATGTAAAGTGTGTGCATAATTGAAATGACTTGCAATTTCTTTGAACTAAGACTGCACTTGATCATGCATCTCACAAAAACACATGTCTACACTTGATATGTCATTTTACGAAACAGCCTGCCTTGAGTTTGTTTTAGGTGTTAGAATCCCTCATGAGCATTCATATGAGATGTGTGTATGTTTAGTTTGCTGAAAAACCAACTGTAATCTGATTTGCACATTTTTCATGCTTTTCATACAAACACATTTGCATTTTGATCACCACAAATCACACCAATCAGTTTGAAACAATCTTCCTTGTTTGAGCACACTTGTTTGCATGTATTGGATGTGTGTAGGAGTTTAGTTTGTTCAAAATGTGCACATAAATCCAAATGCATCTCAGCCTACACCATTTTGCATCTCATTCATGACAAAGTTGCATTTCACATAGTAGTTTGCATTACAGCCTGTTTTCAAGTCTCTTTTGTATTCATGATCACTCCATAGCATATTTGTGTCTTGTGTGTACACCTGTTTTGATTGAAAAATGATTAGAATGAGAGAGTCATTTCAATTTGCATTTTCAAGTGTTAAGAAGCAACCACTATCGGTTTTTGAGTATAGAGAGGAATTTTAAAAAACTAAGTGCACCATCTTGTTCCTCATGTTTTTCTGGTCAAGATATATATAAATTTCATCGCGTTTGGTTAAGAATCGAGAAAGTTACGAGTGAAAACGTAAAACGTATTTTGAGTGTTATTCTTGCCCAGAAATTCTAAGTGAATATCCCTTATATATTTAAGGGGTGGCATCAATAAACGGATGTATAGCCACCCCAGTGGTAAGACCATATGCCAAAACACGCCTTTGACCATGCAAGCCTGAGTTCGACCCCTGAGGAGGGCAACTCTTTTCATATTTTTTGTCATTTTTCACTCCAAATTCAAAAAATCATATCTCTCTCAATTTTAATTGTTTTTCACCCGTTACTTTTTTATTGTGTTCATCTTGATGTGTAATTTAATGTCATATTTTTTATTTTCATGTTTGACAAATTTTTATCTATGTTGACTCCATGCAAGTTAAGTGCATTTTACATTCGTTTACGCATGTGCAGATGAATTTTTCTTTGGTTATACTTGTATTTGTTTGTGATACTTGCTTGTATTCATATCCTTACATGTTAGTTGACATGCTAGGCTTTTATTTTTGGTTGTTACCATGTTTATTTTTTCCCCTCTATTAAATTTAATTGAACTCGATTTGTCGTTACAGTTCCTCATAATTCATCTGCTTTGATTGTCATCAATGTACCTTCATCTTTATCATTCCACATGTTTATTTAATGGTTGTCACCACGAATATACCCTTATCATGTTGTTAATCTTCTTGTTGTTTTCTTTCCCCAAGTGATGAAACTTGTTAGCTCTCATCCAGTTGCCTCTCCTGTCTACTTCCAAAGGAAAAGTCTGTCCATTTGACCCTCATGTCATGGATACATCCTTCATCCCTCTCTTGACTTTGTTAAGTCACGTTAACCCTAGATTATAAGCCATTAGACTTTGCTTCAAGTATAAGAAACCCACCTGTACTAGGAGTGTTCTTCAACTAGAACCCTAGGAAAGAGTTTGTCAACTCTGTGTAAGAATCATTGTCATGATTTCTTATTTCCCCTTTTGAATATTACAACTTAGATTAGGGAGTTTTGTTAAACTCCACACAAACATTGTCATGTTTGTTCCCCCTTGAACCTTGATCATAATCAAGTGTTCTTCTTCCCTTGTGAGGTGAACTACGATTGCTCTGATTCTATCCTAGTCAGGATACGTAGGCAGAAGATGCGACGTCTTTGCGAGCAAACTTAGAAAACCACTTAGGCCTTTATTTATCTTTATCTTATCCCTTATCCCAATCCATAGTACATATTTCACAAACTTAGTAAGCAATCAAACAAGAGGTTCCTGTAGAGTACTACAGATGCTTAGGGTGCTAACACCTTCCCTAGGTATAACCAACCCCCGATCCCCGAATCTCTTAAGCGTTGTCGTTACATCGCGAAAAAGGTTTTTCTTTCTTTAGACCTTTCCTTTGGATAAAATAAAGTTCGGTTGTAAAAGAATTAAGATTCCAGTTAATTTAATAGCTTGATATCCAATTTTCACCACAACAAGGTTCAATCCCGTATCATATTTAGGTCTCTAATTCCCATAATTTATTACAAATACCCCACAGTCATTAGAGTTATCACAAATCACTTATCCTACAGGGTTAAACAATCTCAACAACAGATTTTGGCCACGAAGGCCTAATTTCCTTTACTCTCAAATCAATCTCAAACCTATCAGACCATCGGTTCAAATGCCTATACGGTTAAAACCTCAATAATGGATTTTGGCCATGAAGGCCTACTTTCCCTCAAACTTAAATCGACCTCAAACCTATCAGACCATCAGTTCAAATCCATATACGGTTAGAACCTCAATAATAGATTTTGGCCATGAAGGCCTAATTTCCTTTATCACAAATCAACCTCAAACCCTTTAAACCCTTAAATCAGCTTTAAATACATTGAATCACATATTGAAAACAATGAAGGTAATACTCATCATACCTTAATTGCCGACTCTAAGCCTTCTCCTTCATTCTCAGAAAACCTTGCGAAGCTTTTGCCTCAATCCTCTTCCTCCAAGCTTTGACCTCTATTTCTTCTCTTTTCACGGTCTAATAAGAATGAATCCTAATATCCTCAAAAAATCCCTTTTTGTTAAACCTAACTTTGGGCCTATAAATTGTGTTTTTCCAATATTACCCTCACTAACTCCTCCTTAATTTTTCAATTTACCCTTAGTTAACTTATATTTATTTAAATTAATAATAATACCAATATATTCATATTATATACTATTATTTAAATAATTAACCCAAAAATCCATAATTCTCAATATTTCACACAACCACCGAAAAATGCGAATATTCCTATTTAAATAAATTAAATATATATTCCAATAAATTTGGGGTGTTACATAAGCCCTTATGGAGTTTGTGAAACTCGCTAGAATCTTTAAGTTCAGCGAAGAAGACAGCGGGAAAATTCATCATTGCTAAAAAAATTTCCAGAAAATTCAAGTGTCGCTAGAATCTTCATCGGAATCTAGAAATTCCAGAATTTCTATATTGGTTAGTTTTTTGCTTTTTTCCCTTTTTTTAATCAATGTGTTGATACACTCTTTTTACACCATAACCCCTATGTATTCTTGCATTAATTCCTACAATTTGTCGCAAACATAGGTTGTTTAGGTTTTTAGGGCTTTAGATATTCTTGCATTTTTCAAGATTCTGTGAGTTTTGTGTGTTGGTTGTTGTATGTTTATTTGATTATGTTTATGAGATAGATTTCAATGCCATAAACTGAGAGATAAGAGTGTTGGTTTGATATTCATGAAAGATGAAGAGAATTTTATGCAAAGATATTAGAGAGTGTGAAAGAGGCGAGTAAACCATCCAAATTAGCCATGTTAGCTCTTTTCATTTATGAACTGGGCTCCAATATTAAATACTCTTTGTGCCCTTTACTTTAGAACATAATATTATGACTAAACCTCGTGAACCTATCTGAGTACGAACATAAGGATATGATATCCTGAACATGGACACATTTGGCATTATTCATGGCCATTAATTTTTGATGAAAGAGGAAGAAGTTAGAAAGCCACAATACTTGGATCTCTAGAAGCTTAATGAATCTCGTAATATTCTCTTCTCCTATTCGAGCTTAAAGGTCAGAGAAGTGTTACCACACCTATTTAAATTTTCTGATTAAATAGTGGAAATTCTAAAATGAGAGGGAGAGCAAATGGTCTTTATGAAAAGCCAATCATGGCCTTTTATAAGGAAAAACTAAGTGCTCAAGTAACATACTTGCCTAGCAGCACAACTATTGCAAGAAACGGAAAGGCTTTCAAACGTCAAGGACATGTGTAAGAAAAACTAGATCGGGTTTCCCTCGAAAAAACAGCATGAGTAGCATTAAATACCACACATGTTTCTTTCACACTAATAGATCAAGTTTCCATAATTAGCTTATGTTTTGACGTCTCTAAAAGTGAATTGATTGATGCTTGATATATTTCAGCTAAATCACAAGATACACGGAAGACGCCTAGCAGGGGCTTGATGACTCTCCCCTAAATGAGGGACTCGCCGCTAACTAAGGGACTCACCCCTAACTAGGGGACTCGCTTGAAAGGAATGAAAGTCTTGAATTATGGTGTGAAAGAGCTTAATCCTTTTTCCCCTTACAAGTCCTCGTGCTTGAGGGACTGTGTAATGATATAATTATGAAAGACACACATGGGGTGACACGACAAATAACTTGCTTAAGGGTATGTCACATAGACCTAACTCTGCCCTAACTAATGGCTCACCCTAAGGAGGAAATATAGACAGTGACATGTATACTATCCATAACCACCTGTAGAAACAGTCATGACCATAATTCCTAAAAAGTAGGCAATCCACGAGCTTCATGTTCAAGGTGGGATGATCACTAATTCTCAGGATTCCCCAAATCCAGACCCATATGTCCTTATAAATATCCCACCCTTAGGGTTCAGGAGGACAATCTAATATTCACTTAAAATACCTGATTAACAAAGCTTCTCACCCTTACGAGCTTGCTCTAATCCCATAGAAAACACACCCTAAATAGGTTTTTCACCCTCGTGAGCTTGCCATAACACCCAAAAACACTAAAGCATCTAGCCACCTTTATCAGCCTCGGGATGCCACACATTTGTACTTTTTGTAAGCAAGTACATGTGTCATACTGGAATAAGATTAAATATGAATAAACGAGCGAATAAAGAAAAAATAAATGAATTAAGTAAAGAAGTTATATGGGAACTTGAATGAAGAATGCGAGGGAAATAAAAAACAAACTCTCTCTGATAGTATACAAGATGATGAAGTCAAAAAATGAAAATGAAACTCAAGTACCCCTTGTACAAGCACGAAGGGCACCAAGTTCAATGGTCGTGATTCAACAGAAGATCAATGATGTCATCCAAATGGCTCAAATGAAATCTCAAACCATAATTGCACTCGAGTACATCTATGTCACCTTTCTAACCAAACAGAAGTTTTAACTACAAAGACCTCCCAACCAAATATAATATTTAAATAGTAGGACAATCTTTAATCAAGCAAGAGCTTTTAACACCGGGTTGAGAGAGAGAGAGAGAGAGAGAGAGAGAGAGAGAGAGAGAGAGAGAGAGAGAGAGAGAGAGAGAGAGAGAGAGAGAGAGAGAGAGAGAGAGAGAGAGAGAGAGAGAGAGAGAGAAGGGGGGGTTTGAAAGGTTAGTTATGATACTATAATAACCTATATTTATAACGAAAATGAAATGAAATAAAATATTTTAATGTAGGTAATGATGAAAAAAATAGGGTGGAAATCAGTTTAGAAAATAAATTGTGAAGGGTTTTGAAAAAACATGTTAAAATAAATAATGATATATTCAACAAAAAAAAGTTTAGTTGAAAAATGAAATGTTTAAAGATATTTTGAAAAAAAATATGGGCGTAATGAAGCAAAAGTTGTAGTGTATGCGCGAGAGAGAGAGAAAATATTGAAACATGTGTAACCAACTTTTATTTACTGCTCATACAAATATTTTGTATGTGTGTGTATGAAGGATTAAGTGGTCCAAGTGTTTTGACAAAATTTCCCTTGAAGGCCGTATTATTCCAGAGTATTAATGATCTAAAGGATTTTTTTATCTTATATGATCAAGTAATCCAAAAGGTTAAAATCACCACAAGTTTAGAAGTGTCCTAAAGAGTCATTTCTCACTAGAGTCATTTTTTAAAATAAATAAAATGAACTTTCTATCCAGAAGGTCACTATCTAGAGGATCACACATATGATTTCAAACATCATTCTTTTATAACGATTATATATATATATATATATATATATATATATATATATATATATATATATATATATATATATATATATATATATATATATATATATATATATATATATATATATATATATATATATATATATATATATATATATATATATATATATATATATATATATATATATATATATATATATATATATATATATATATATATATATATATATATATATATATATATATATATATATATATATATATATATATATATATATATATATATAATTTATAAAATTGAATTTATCTTCAACTAATTGTTTTGTAAAAATTACAGCCTATTGATGGTTTGTATCAACAAATTTTATATATAAAATATACTTTTTGAATATAGTCTCTAATTAAGTGATATTTAATTTCAATATGTGTTACTCTAAAATGAAAAATTAGATTATTTGATAAGAAAATGGAAGAAGTATTATCATAGTAGATATGACTCTTATTTTCTTTTATTTAATAATCTTCAAGTTGACGCTTCATCCAGAGAAGATTAGTGCTATAACTTGCAGCCTGTCGTACCTCGAAAAATATGATCCTCACGATGGACGCGGAAAAAACGTTCAACTGAGTCGCCACCGAAATTTATTCATTCCAAGGATGGAATAGGACAATATCGATAAAACCTTTAAGGAGATAAGAACATGGTCATCGCAACCAAATTCTAGGTTCGGGAGTCGATTATGCAAAGGGAAGGTATTAGCACCCTCTATGTCCGTTGTACTCAACGGGAACCTCTTGATTTGATTCGAGAAAAAAATTATCTATGCTTGTTTATCTTCTAAAGGATTTGCTTACTAAGGGGAAAAGGGTGGTATTTATATAGGGTGCTCGCCAAGGATTGGGGCCCTAATGCCTACGTAATCCCTCATAGAATGGTAAAGTCAGAGCATCATAGTTCGTGGGACTACGGGTAAAGATTTGGGGTAAACGGAAGATAGAGGAAAGGTAGCTCGCTAGGATCTCGCAATCCTATGCCTACGTACTCTCATTGACAAATGAGAAAGTCAGAGCATTCGTAGTTCGAACAACTACGGTTGGTTGGTTTATGTTTGAAGGGAACGAGAGTTTAGGTCACATTCTAACTGCTAAACATGGGCTTGTCTTCTCACTAGGGGAGGCTGAAGCACTAGTTCATATGCGCGGAAGAATGGACTAAACAATGTTCTTTGGAAAAGTTGTGTTTGAGTTATGGATCACACGTGGGCTAGGAATTAGTATACTGAGAAGGTTCAATCGCATGGGGGCGAGAAAAGAGGGTTTGATGTATTGGATGACGATCACCCGAGGCTTAAGAAAAACTCCTCGGGCCCAATTAATCGGGAGAGTGAGTCAAATACATGACTCTCGCTTTTTCATCTAAGAGGGGTTGCGCTTGGAAAGCATTTTGAACGACAGAAGATAGTTAGAGTACTTTAAACGGATGAGGATTACTCGAAGCTTAAGAAAGGCTTCTTGTAACACCCATTTTTAATTATTTAGTCTTTTGGTGTTATTTTATTTTGGTGTGTCCTGTGTGGGGGAGTGTATCGGAGCGTGTGGGTAGGTGTCCTTGAGTTATAGGAGTTATTTAATAAGACGTAGAGTTAATAATAATATAATATAATCAATAATGATGATAATCTAATAATTAGTAATATTATTATTATTATTATTATTATTATTATTATTATTATTATTATTATTATTAGCATTATTATTATTATTTGTATTATTATTATTATTATTAATAAAATAAGGATTAAAGGGGTATTAGAAGAGGTTGAGGAAAATGAGAGAGTTAGAACACGATAAGTCAGTTTTACAGAGAAGAGGAAAGAGGAAGAACAAAGAGGAAGAGAAGAAGGTTAGGGCTAACAGTTCTTCAGAGTTCTTCGTCAATCGGAGCATTAATCGAGGTAAAGGGGAGAAACGGGTTAAGATTGGTAAATTGCATGAATAGGGTAGAGGGGATTCCTTAACCCCGTAGGAGTTTGGTGAATATGAATGATATACTGAAATGTTGATGATGGTTGTTGTTGTTATGATGAATTGGTGTGCATATTGATGTGTTAATGATTGTTGTTGCCATTGATGACCTTGGGTATGTGTTGTTGGGAGATTGGTGAGGTTCTGAGTAACTTTTGTAGTTCTGATGATGAACATAGGTGTTGGTTCTGGAGTTAAAATTGTTAGAAAATGATAGAGTAGTGTTTATTGGTTGTAGTATTGATAGGAATGAAGATAGAAGTATAGTGATAGGCTTGAATTTGAGCAAGATAACAGTTCTTGACTATGAGGGTTTTGAGAGATCGCAGAACTCGCTAAGCGAGTAGCTAGCGAGCGAGCTAGCGAGCGATTCGCTAGGTAGTTCGCTAGGTGAGCTAGTAGCGAGTGTTTTCTATGGATTTGCTAGGCGATATGGGTAGCGAAGGCTTTTAGTAGCCATTGTCTGCCTTCGCTAGGGAGTTCGCTAGGCGAGCAGCTAGCGAGTGTTCGTTAGGGCTTCGCTAAGCGAATGAGCCAGCGAGTGTGACATAATGTGTGTTATGTTGTATTGCGTTGTGATTCGTTTTGTAGGATCCCTGGGGCGGGGACAGGTACAAATGTGGTGTTTGTTGGTGAAGAGTATGTACTTGGTGCTGATAGGTGGAGTTATTTAGTATTGAATTTAATCAAAATATTGAAATTGATGTGTGAGATGCGTATGGGGTATGGTGAGCTGATCAAGGGGGATCGTGTGACTTTAATTAAAATAGTTAATTGATGAACGATGTGTATGTATGATGTATGGTGATGTGATCAGGGGATTGTGTGCACCTTGTGTGCTTGAGTTCATTTGTGTGCATTTGGTGTTGCGCATATCATGTTGTTGGTGGGACGAATCATTGCTCAAGAGGAGTGTAAGTGATTCATCCGTACTCGATTGCGGAGAATGGTGAGGATAGATAATGGCCAAGGACGGGTGTATGTGATCTATCCGAGGTTCGATTGAATGAACCAATGAGTCGGTACCGCATGCATGGTGTTGAGTTGCATATTTGCATTATGGTGCGTTGAGTTATTGTTGGACAGTAGGTCGTTTTTGTTGAATGTTGGGTGAAATGTTTATGATTGCTACCTTTATTTCATGGATTGTATTACCGGTAATTTTGATCATGTTTTCTCACCCCTTTGTTGTTGTTGTGGTCTGTGCTTCTTCGGAAGTACAGATAATCCAGGTGCTTAGCTAGCTTAGATAGTGGTGTGCGAGTCGAGTCTTAGGATGCTCTGATATGTAGCACGGGACTTGGGTGTTTATTTGTTTTTATGCTGAACTTGTTTTATTTCCTGTGACGTATCATGTTGATGAATATTTTAATGAAATATTTTTATGTAATTCAGCGGATGGCCGAGGATGTTGAACTAAATATTATTCCGCTGTTTTGTTTGAAAAACTTCTAATGAAGAGTATTAAGGATGATGTGATGTGATATCCCACTTGATGAGGGGAGACTCTAATTTTTATTTGGATTAACTGTATTTTATTTTAATTTTGGGAAGTGGGGTGTTACAATTGGTATCAGAGTAGGTCGGTCTGTCCGGCCAGTGTAGTTGTTGAGTCTGTCCTTGGAATAGAGATTGTGTATCTTTTAACCTGGTGTTGTTATTGTTGAGCAGTATGGCAGGAAGGAATGATGCTGCTTTGGCTGCTGCTATGCAAGCGATGGTGCAGGTGGTTGCTAATCAGAACCAAGCTGCGGGTGCGTAATTTGGGGATTTAGCACAGTTTAGGAGTAACAAGCCGTCGATGTTTGAAGGAGGAGTTTTGGATCTTGAAGCTGCACAGAAGTGGGTGAAGGCGATTGAGAAAATTTTCAGGACAATGGGTTGTAGCGATGAGCAAAAGGTGAGGTTTGGTACTCACATGCTGGAAGGTGAAGCTGAGGCTTGGTGGGACAACAGTCGCCAGAGATGGGTGACTGCAGGAACTGCAATCACTTGGGATGTAGTTTGAAAGGGTTTTCTGGAGAAGTACTTTCTGGAAGACATACGAAGTGCTAAGGAGATAGAGTTCCTAAAGCTGAAGCAGGGTAATCTGACTGTAGCGGAGTATGCTGCGAAATTTGAATCGCTGGTGGAATATTGTCCTCATTACAATACTGAAGATGCGATGACCTCTAAGTGTTTGAAATTTGAGAATGGGCTGCGTCCGGAAGTTAAGTTGGGGATTGCTTGTCAGAAGATCAGGAATTATCCTGAGCTGGTAAGCAGAAGCAAGATCTATGATAATGAAAACCGGGCCAGGATTGCACATTATAAGGCGGTGAATGATCGTAAAGGTAAGCATAGATTTGGTGGTACTCCTTACAGTGTTCCTGCTGATAAGGGAAAGCATAAGGCTGCTTCTGATAAGTCTAGAGAAGGGAAGACATCAGCTGATTTGAAATGTTTTCGGTACGGTGGTGCGGGTCACTGTGCTAATGAATGTCCTAAGGAGGTGAAGAAGTGCTTCAGGTGTGGTAAGCCAGGCCATGTAATAGCTGATTGTAGAGCCACTATGCCTACCTGTTATAACTATGGTGAGAAAGGTCATATCGGTACACATTGCGAGAAGCCGAAGAAGTCTCAGGCCAGTGGTAAAGTGTTTGCTGTAGTGGGAACTCAAGCTGCTAGTGAAGAGCGTTCTATCAAAGGTACGTGTTTCATCAATAATATTCCTTGGACTACTATTGTTGATACGGGTGCAACCCACTCATTCATTTCTGTTGATTGTGTGAAGAGGTTAGGATTGGTGTCGTCTACTCTTGATCGACAGATGACTATTGAAACTCCCTCTATTAGTTCAGTGACTAATTCTTTAGTGTGCTTGAAGTGTCCACTGACTATATTCGGTAGAGACTTTGGGATAGATCTGATTTGTCTACCACTTGGTAATTTAGATGTTATTCTGGGTATGAACTGGTTAGAGTTCAACCGAGTCTACATCGACTGTTTTCGGAAGGTGTTGTTGTTCCTTACTCCGGATGAGGAAGCATTGGCGGATTCCTTGTCTAATAAGGAATTGAGGACCCTGTTGGAGGACGAAGCTAAGATGTTTGCTCTATTTCCATCATTGTCTGTTAACAGCAAGACATCAGTGAAAGAGTTGGCTGTGGTGAATGAATTTCCTGAAGTATTTCTTGATGACATTACGGAATTACCTCCGACGAGAGAAGTTGAATTTAGTATTGACCTTGTTCCTTGTACAAGACCTATACCTATGGCGTCGTACAAGATGTTGGCAGTGGAATTGGCTGAATTGAAATCTCAGATTGGAGAATTGTTAGATAGAAAGTTTATCAGACCAAGTGTGTCACCGTGGGGAGCCCCAGTGTTGTTGGTAAATAAGAAGGATGGCAGTATGCGTTTGTGTATCGATTACCGTCAATTGAATAAAGTAACCATTAAGAATAAATATCCTCTTCCAAGGATTGATGATTTGATGGATCAGTTGGTGGGAGCTAGGGTGTTCAGTAAAATTGACTTGAGATCGGGTTACCATCAGATTAGAGTGAAAGAAGGTGATATTTAGAAGACGGCATTTAGAACTCGATATGGACATTACGAATATGCTGTAATGCATTTTGGGGTGTCTAATGCGTCGGGAGTGTTTATGGAGTATATGAACTGAATTTTCCATTCTTACTTGGATCAGTTCATTGTTGTGTTTATTGACGATATACTGATTTATTCTAAGTCTGAGGAAGATCATGCAGAAAATTTGAGAATTACCTTGCAGGTGCTGAAAGATAATAAGTTGTTTGCTAAGCTATCAAAGTGTGAGTTTTGGTTAAAGACAGTGAGTTTCTTGGGGCATGTAATATCTGGTGATGGTATATCGGTGGACCCATCGAAGGTGAGTGCAGTGTTGCAGTGGGAACTGCCGAAGACAGCGACGAAAATTAGAAGCGTTTTTTGTTTGGCAGGTTATTACCGAAGATTTGTTGAAGGGTTCTCTAATTTATCGTTGCCATTGACGCAGTTGACGAGAAAGAATCAAGTTTTCGTATGGGATGCTACTTGTGAAGAGAGCTTTGAGGAACTGATGAAGAAATTGACTACGGCACCGGTGTTAGTATTTCCAACTCCGAGTGAACCTTTTGTGGTGTACTGTGATGCGTCTAAGATGGGATTGGGCGGAGTTCTTATGCAAGATGGTAAGGTGGTAGCGTATGCTTCGCGGCAACTGAGGGTGCATGAAAGGAATTACCCTACTCATGACCTTGAGTTGGCTGTGGTAGTTTTTGTGTTGAAGATCTGGAGGCACTATTTGTATGGTTCGAGGTTTAAGGTGTTTAGTGACCATAAGAGCCTGAAATATCTGTTTGATTAGAAAGAGTTAAATATGAGACAGAGAAGATGGTTGGAATTCTTGAAAGATTATGATTTCAACTTGAGCTATCATCCAGGAAAAGAGAATGTGGTAGATGATGCCTTGAGCAGGAAAGCAATTCATATGTCAGCTTTAATGGTTAAAGAGATGGAACTAATTGAGCAGTTCAGAAATATGAGCATGGTTTGTGAGACTACGGCCGATGGTGTGATGTTGGGAAAGTTGCAGGTGAATAATTGTTTCTTGGATTTGATTAAGAAAAGCCAAAAGCTAGATGTGAAGTTAGTAGATTTGATGCCTGGGGTGGGGAGCGAACCCAGCAGTGATTTTAAGTTGGATAGTACGGGTGTGTTGAGATTCAGAGGCAGGATTTGTATGCCGGATAATGAAGAACTGAAGAAGTCAATTTTGAATGAGGGACATCGTAGTAGTCTGAGTATCCATCCAGGAGCTACGAAGATGTACCATGATTTAAGGAAGTTATTTTAGTGGTCCGTTATGAAAAGAGATATAGCTCAATTTGTTTATGCATGTTTGATATGTCAGAAGTCGAAGGTAGAGCATCAGAGACCTTCTAGATTTATGCAACCGTTGGAAGTTCTAGTTTGGAAATGGGATTGTATAACTATGGATTTTGTTACGGGTTTGCCGAATACGGCGAGAGGATTTGATGCCATTTGGGTGATTGTGGATCGACTTACGAAGTCTACACATTTTGTGTCGATTAATATCAGTTTCTCGTTGGTGAAGCTGGCAGAGATTTATATTCGCGTAATTGTGAAGCTACATGGTGTTCTATCGAGTATCGTGTCGGATAGAGACCCGAGGTTTACTTCAAAATTTTGGAGGAGTTTGCAGGAAGCTTTGGGTACTAAGTTGAAGTTGAGCTCAGCTTACCATCCACAAACTGATGGTCAGTCAGAGAGGACTGTTCAGTCGCTGGAAGATTTGTTGAGAGCTTGTGTGTTGGAAAAGGGTGGTATGTGGGATACTCATTTACCGTTGATAGAGTTCACGTACACCAACAGTTACCATTCTAGTATCGGAATGGCACCGTTTAAGGCTTTATACGGTAGGAGGTGCAAAACTCCTCTGTGTTGGTATGAAACAGGTGAGAATATGGTATTGGGACCAGAGATGGTGCAACAGACTACCGAGACCATTCAGATGATTCGTGAGAAAATGAAAGCGTCTCAGAGTAGGCAGAAAAGTTATCATGATAACCGAAGGAAATAATTGGAATTCAGTGAAGGTGATCACGTGTTCCTAAGGGTTAACCCAGTGACGGGTGTGGGTCGTGCGTTGAAGTCCAAGAAGCTGGATCCTAAGTTTATTGGACCGTATCAGATTTTGCAGAGAATTGGTGTTGTAGCTTATAGAGTGGCGTTACCAACTGAATTGTCGAATTTGCATGACGTGTTTCATGTATCGCAACTTCGAAAGTATGTCTCGGACCCATCTCATGTGATTCCGAGAGATGAAGTTCAAGTCCGGGAAAATCTTACTGTTGAGACGATGCCTTTGAGGATCGAAGATCATAAAATGAAGCAACTCCGAGGAAAGGAGATATATTTGGTGAAAGTAGCTTGGGGAGGTGCTGCATGAGGCAGTGTGACCTGGGAATTGGAAGGCAGGATGCGGAAAGCGTATCCGGAATTATTTCCATCAGGTAATTTTTGAGGACGAAAATAATTAAAGTGGGGGAGAGTTGTAACACCCATTTTTAATTATTTAGTCTTTTGGTGTATCCTGTGTGGGGGAGTATATCGGAGCGCGTGGGTGGGTGTCCTTGAGTTATAGGAGTTATTTAATAAGATGTAGAGTTAATAATAATATAACATAAACAATAATGATGATAATCTAATAATTAGTAATATTATTATTAGTATTATTAATATAATTATTATTAGTAGTATTATTATTATTATTATTATTTGTATTATTATTATTATTATAAATAAAATAAGGATTAAAGGGGTATTAGAAGAGGTTTAGGAAAAGGAGAGAGTTAGAACACGATAAGTCAGTTTCAGAGAGAAGAGGAAAGAGGAAGAACAAGGAGGAAGAGAATGTAGAATCATATTTCAATCTTAAGGTTTTGATGATGTCAACAAGACTTAAGCTCATTCCATGTTTGCAAAAAGTCAAGCTTTCAAATTGATCAAGATCAAGACTATGGAATGTTGTCATACAAATCAAGCTTCATGTGCAAATGATCGTCTACTACTTTCAAGACTTGGACACAAGGCTTTGGAATATCAAAATTTACTCCTTTAATTGATATAAAAGTTTTCAAATAATTCATCATATCAACATATTGCATATGCATGGTTTTAAAATCATTTGGAACTGGTATAACACTTTTAACTCAAGTATTTTTCTGAGTTTTAACAGTGTTAACCGATTAACCATATGGGTTAATCGGTTAACGGCCTCTTTTTTTAAATTCTCAGGGCTAACGCTCAAGTGTTAACCGATTAACCTATATGGTTTACCGATTAACACTGAACGAATTTTGAAAAAATTTTCTTTTAAAATTCAAGTCTTGTTTGATTGTTATACCGTTTCATTATTTGATTCATACACATTTATACCTTTTTGAAATGTTGTTTTGACTCATATAAATTCTGAAATTTTCAAATTGAAAAACACCTCCAATAATTTTCAAAATAATCATTCAATCAAATTCACTACTTTTCAAATATTTTCAAATATTTCAAAAAGTGTTCATACTGTTCATACCATTTCATATCCAGAATCTTTGAACACTTGTATTGATATTGAAAAGTGAATTTTGATCAAAAGGAGAAGATCAATCATTGTATTGATATTATTATTACATCACTCTCAAATAAAAAAATTACAGAATAGTTTCTAATGTGACTTGTGATCCAGGATTGTTGGACACAAGGGTTAGTGCTTGCAAAGAGGATTGTTCTTGCACACTAGTTGTTGAATAGTTGTTAGATAGTAGGCCTCACCGGTTGATGGTGTGATATGTTATACATTCTAAAACTATAGTCAAAAATATCTTTCATGTGGAAAGGGGAGTGGAGTACCTTCAGATTATGAAGGGAACCACTATAAATCTCTGTGTCCTTTTTCATTCTGTTTTTTACTGCTTTCATCATCAAGATCATAACCAAGTAAAATTTCAAGAATCTCGAAAAACCGGAAAAAGTTTCTAAAGCCTAATTCACCCCTCCCCCCCCCCCCCCTCTCTTAGGCATACTCTGAACTTACAATTGGCATCAGAGCAGGTTAAGGTAACATGTTCCTAACGATTCAGTATGGCTTCCGCAAGCACCCACTCGGTTTTCAAATACGGTGGAAATAGTAATAAACCACCACTGTTTTCTGGAGAATTCAATTTCTGGAAAATCAGAATGAAGGAGCATCTTGAAGCCCAGGGAGAAGGTATATGGGAAGCAATTGAAGAAGGACCACACAATCCAGTAAATGTGGTCAATGGCGTTGGAACCGCAAAGTTGAAAAGCACGTATTATGAAGATGATAAGAAAAAGATTCTTAATGAAAATAAAGCAACCAATATACTCCAAAGTGCTCTTAGTATGGACGAATTTTTGTGTGTATCACAGTGTAGATCGGCAAAAGATTTGGGACACCTTGGTGGAAACACATGAAGGAACCGCCGAAGTAAAAAGATCAAGACTCAACACGTTAAGTCAAGAATATGAGATGCTCCGTATGCAGCCTGGTGAATATATTGTAGCCTTACAAAAGAGATTCGTTCATCTAAAAAATCATTTGATTGCTCTCGGGAAGACCTTCACAAATGATGATCTCAACCTGAAAGTCCTAAGATCTTTAACAAGAGAATGGCAACCAAAAATGACCACTATTTCAGAAAAGAAGAGTCTCTCAATGATGATATCCGCATCCTTATTTGGCAAACTTCAAGAGCGTGAATTGGAACTTGGAAGGCTCGAGAAGCACGAAAGTCAAGAAAAGAAGTCCAAAGGAATTGCCTTGAAGATTGACACAAAGGATGACAAAGACGACGAGACTTCCGAAGATGAAAATTTCATGCTTCTTGTAAAGAAGCTTGGTAAGTTTTTTAATAATAATAAAAATTCCTCTTTTCCTAAAAAGAATAGACATTTCAAGAAAAAGGATGCATCCACATCGAATCAAGAAGTCACATGTTACGAATGTGGGAAGCAACGTCACATAAAGCCAGATTACCCAAAACTTGCAAAGAAAGGAGGATTAAAAGGCAAGAAAGATTTCAAAAATAAAAAGGCTTATGTTGCTTGGGACGATAACGAGATAAGTTCATCATCGGAATCGGAAAGTGATGAATATGCAAATATGGCTCTTATGGCGTCACATCATTCCGATGAAGAAATTGATGAGGTTAGTAACGATTTTTCTATTTATGATAATGATGCACAAGAAGTCGTAGATGAACTTCTAAAAGAATGCAAGACTTTATATAAAAGCATCTCATCCCAAAACAAAAGAAATTCATTTTTAGAAGAACAAAATACTGCTTTTATAAAAAAAATATTGAAAATGAAAAACAAAAATTGATTGATGAAAAACAAAGTCTTGTATGCACAAATTGTGAATCCTTATCTTTTCAAATTGTTCAACTTAAAAGAGTTTTAGAAAGATACGAAAAAGGTAAAATTGGCTTGGAGGAAATAATTAGGCACCAAAGATGTCCTAATGATAAAAGTGGATTAGGATATTCTAAGTTTTCCAAACCAAGCACAAATTAAACCATTTTTGTGAAAGCAAGTGAACAAGTTGTTAAAGAAAAGGCAAACAATTCTAAAACTATGCATCAAAGTCATAAAAAGAAAATAATTGTGAAGAAAAAGAATTATGTTCCTAGATATAGAAGTCATTTTCAACCTACTTGTTTTTATTGTGGAATCAAAGTCCATACACCTAATGCTTGCTATGTACGCAACATTGGTGTTGCTAAAGGGCATTATGTGTGGGTTGAAAAGGGTACTAACTATCAAGGACCCAAAGCAATTTGGGTACCTAAAAATACTTGATTTTGTGTTGTAGGTATGCTTGAAGACAACTTCTAATCAATGGTATCTTGATAGCGGTTATTCAAAGCATATGACGGGAGATATAAACAAATTTTTCAAGTCTATCATTAAAGGCCAAAAGATACGTTACTTACGGTGATGATAATAAAGGAAAAATACTTGGAGTTGGAACCGTTGGTGCACCTCCATGTATAATCATCGAAGACGTTCTTTAAGTGGAAGGCCTTAAACACAACCTACTTAGCATAAGTCAATTGTGTGACAAAGGGTTCCGAATCAACTTCACAAAAGATGAATGTTTGATAGAACATGAAGTCACCCATGACATCTTGCTAAAAGGTAAAAGATTTAATAATATTTTTATGATCTCTTTTGATGACTCATCCTTGAAGGTAAAATGTCTAATGGCGAACAATAACGAGGCGTGACTATGGCATAAAAGGTTTGCTCACATTCACATTGAGCATTTAAATAAGTTAATAAAGTATGATCTAGTTGTTGGTCTTCCGAAGATAAACTTCATCAAGGATAAGTTATGCGACGCATGTCAAAAAGGGAAACAGACCAAGACAACTTTAAAATCCAAGCAAGTGGTTTCTACATCAAGACCACTTCAATTGTTGCATATGGATCATTTTGGTCCATCAAGAACGAAAAGCTTCGGAGGTAGTATTTATGCTTTAGTTATTGTTGATGATTTCTCTCGATACACATGGACATTGTTTTTAGTGCAGAAAAATGATGCTTTCAAAGCATTCAAGAAGTATGCAAAGCAAATTCAAAACGAGAAGTCACTGACCATAGCCTCCATAAGAAGCGACCATGGTGGAGAATTCCAAAATTCAGATTTTGAAGACTTTTGTGAAGAGCATGGAATTTCTCACAACTTTTCCGCACCAAGGACTCCTCAACAAAACAGTGTCGTAGAACGGAAGAATAGGTTACTGGTGGAGCTTGCAAGAACAATGTTTAGCGACTCGAATCTTCCTAAATATTTCTGGGCAGAGGCAGTTAGCACGGCATGTTTCGTAAGCAACCGTGTCAATATTCGACCAATTCTCAAGAAGACTCCATATGAGTTGTTCAAGGGTAGGAAACCAAACATAGCATTTTTTTACATATTCGGATGCAAATGTTTTGTTCTTAACAACAATAAGGACAATCTCGATAAGTTTGATGAGAAGTCCGACGAAGGTATATTTCTTGGTTACTCTCTTTCTAGTAGAGCTTTTAGAATTTTTAATAAAAGAACTCTTACTATTGAAGAATCCATTCATGTTTCTTTTGATGAGACTAACCCCTCGAAAAAGGATAATATTATTATTGATGATGATGATGATATAGTAGATACTTCACAACAACAAGAAGAGACTTCAAAGGATCAAGTAATACCACAAAAAGACGTCACTCAAATCATTGAAGAACATCAAGATCTTCCGAAGGAATGGAGAACTCATAGAGATCACCTGATAGATAAAGTTATTGGCGATATTAGCCAAGGCATTACAACTCGACTTAATCTTAAGGATGCTTGTCTCAACATGGCTTTTATGTCTCAAATTGAACCAACCAAGATTGATGAAGCCTTAGGCGATGACCAATGGATTGTAGCAATGCAAGAAGAACTCAATCAATTCAAAAGGAATCAAGTTTGGAGTCTTGTACCAAGACTGGACCATAAGCACATCATAGGAACAAGATGGGTGTTCAAGAACAAACTTGACGAGAATGGGATCATAGTTCGTAACAAAGCAAGATTGGTCGCACAATGTCGCTACTGCGAAAATCGGCGCCGGCTGACAGAAGAGTCGCCACCGTGCGTTATTTATCCCAACAGAGGGAAAGGAAACGCTCGAAGTAAACCTCGCAAAAAACGGGAAAAGGTATGGTCATCGCAACCAAAACCTGGGTTCGGGAGTTGGTTACGCAAGGGGAAGGTATTAGCACCCCTCACGTCCGCCGTACTCGACGGGATCCACGCTTGCTTGGGTTGTCTACAGGATGCAACAACAATCTATCTACGGCTACTAAATCTAAACGGAAGGGAACTGACTCGATAGAGCGTCGCACTCTATGCCTACGTATTCTCAAGAGAGAAAGTCAGAGTCAACGTAGTTCGGGACTACGGGAAAATTGGCTCGCCAAGACCTCGCGTCTTGTGCCTACGTACTTCCACACTGCATGGAAGATCAGAGCTTACGTAGTTCAGGCTAACTACGGCTAATCTGGGTGTTCTCACACAGCAGTGAGAAATCAAACTGGTTTAAAAGGTACGGAAACCTATGGGAAAAACCACGGTCTGGTCTCAAATGCACTCGGGCAAGAGAAAAGGGTAACAATCAGTCGTCAGCGGGAAAGTCTCGATCGCACAGCAGCGAGAGAACAAAAGGTCAGTTGTTAGTGTGCTCGCTAGGATATCGCATCCTATGCCTACATATTCTCGTCTGGTACGAGAAATCAGAGCAGCTGTAGTTCAGCTACTTCGGGACCACAGCTCAAATCTCATTTTATTAACATTCTGAAAAAATGGTTACAATGGTTGAGAAATAGGACTAAACTCCTAAAAACCCTATCCAACTATTATGGAAAGTCTAATGGAAAAAGAAACGAAAAGAGTCCCCTAACAAATGGACTCCTAAATTATCCCTAAAATAAACTCCATGAAGAAAATATACTCTAAAAAATATTAAATCTATACTAATATTTTTTACTATTTTTTCTCTATTCTTTTTCTCTATTTTCATTTCTTCCTCTTTCTTCCATATTTTTCACATTCTTTTTTCAAGTATTTTTCTATATTTTCAAAATACTTTTCTTTTCATATTTCTTTTCTTCAATATTTTCCACATTCTTTTTCCAAGTATTTTTCTATATTTTTTTACTATTTTTCATATTCAATATTTTTTCTCATATCTTTTTTCATATATTTTCAATATTATTTTCTTGAATATTTTCTTCTTTTCAAATTCTTTTTCTTTCTCTTTTTAAAATCTCTAAACAAAAAAGAAATAATAAAAAAAATGAAAAATACAAAAAGGGGGGGTACAACGGTTACAAGGGGTGAGTACAAACAGAAACAAAAAAATACCAAAACTGGGCCCAGCCCATTAACTAGCCTTAGCCAGAAAAAAAAGGGAGGGGTATGATGCTGAAACGGAGGTACATTCAGAAGCTCGTTGGGCCTGAAGCCCACTCTACAAACACAACAACACACCAAAAACGGGGTGTATGCCCAAAAAATGGGGGTTTGTACGGACAGCAACAGACTGATGGCCCAAGGCCCAATCCCTCACGATCCACCCTCCTTCTCCTTTCTCAGAAAACCCTAATTCCCCTTCCTTTCTCCCCTTTCACTGTTCACAGACCTAGCGCCGTCCCTTTCTCTGAATCCTCTCTCTCGCTCTCTTTTCTCCTAACCTTCTTGCTGAAAACCTCTTCAACTCAATCATCCTTAGCAGAACGAAACGCGAATCAAAGCAAACAACATCAAAATGTTCTTGTTATCAACTGATTGCAAGAATCTCAACAAGCTGAAGATGAGCTATCGGAGCTTTTCCAGGTAAAAGAGCTCCTGAGAAATCTTACGAAGATGCAACGATCTTGAGAAACGATGAAGGTTTACGAACCTTGTTGCTGGATCTGTTGAAGTTCTTGATGATGTGCGTTTGGATTTGGATGAAGATGAATCTTGGCGTTGGATCTAGGATCTTGAAAGGATCTCTATCGATCTTGCGGAAGTGGTTGAAGATCTAAGGATCTGTGCATTTCTGGCGAATCTCAGGAAGGTCTTGATGAAGAAGCATGCGTTGGAGGTTGTTGATGATGTTTGTTGAAGCTGACGAACTGAGATGAAGTTCGTTCTTGAAGTTCCTTTTTGGAGATGGATAACTAGATGATGATTCTTGATGGAGGTCTTTGAAGTTCAACGATTTGAAAAACTGGCGATCATTTGATGACGAAGATCTTGAAGATTCGAGCGATTACGAAGGAACTATGATGAACGATGGAGATAGGATGACGTCCTGGAGGGTTCACGAAGAAGATCGAGGAATCTGGATATTGAATGGTTGAATCTCTGTGATGAAGATTGAAGTTCTGGAAAATTATTGATGATGAACTTGGTATGAACGCATGAAGAATCTGGAAATAATGGTTATTGTTGATGAAGATTGGACCGGAGAGGATGAAGATTGAAGGAAATTTGGGGATTTTGGTGATTTGAGGGTTTTCCGGTGGAAGTTACGGCGGCCGGAATTGGTTAACGGCGGTGGTTGCATGGCCGCCGGCCATGCAACCGGTGGAGGCTGTGAGCTAGACAAGTGGCAAGGGTGGGTGGCAGGAGTGAATGCATGTGCGCCACGTAGTGAGAGGCGTGGCAGAGAGAGGAAGCAGGGAAGGGTGATGTGACGTGATGTGAGTGAATCTGAAAAAAAATGGTGGGGCCTCTCCTTGGATAACACGTGTAAAGACTATATAGTGGCTGGCAATTGATTCTGGACTTCTGAAGAAATGGGCCTCCAATATCTCTTCTGGGCCCACCGAAAAAATGAATGGATAATGACCCATTAATTAATACTGAACATGAATTAATGGAAATGGATTAATGATGAATTATACTAATGCTGGATTAAAATGAATTGATTAATGAATGATTAGCAAAATCAAACGTGATGATTAGCAGGATTAATAAAATGCTAAATGGAAATGGAATGACAACTAATAATGACCAATGAAGATTAATGAACTAAAGACTAATTAAAAATGAAAGTGACAATTAATAAAACCTAATAATATCCTAATCAAAATTAAAACAAACAATTAATATTCTAAACTTTATTAACATCTATAACAATTCTCTAATCTGAAAATTCTAATAAATCTCTAATAAACCTATATTATTTATCTAAACTATTATATCCTATAAAAGAAAACTTATTATTAATAAAAGAAAAATCTATATTAGACATTTAAAAGCTATTAAAAATCTATTATATTCTAAAAAAGATTAAAACTATTAAAAATATTAAAAACTATTAATATTCTAAAATGATTAAAATCTATTAAAACCCTAATAATGCCTAATAAAATCCAGAAAAATCACAGTAATTCCCGAAGGAACAAAAATAGCACCGAACGGCAAATAACACTGCGAGAGCGCACCAAAATAACCGGTAAAAATCAATAGATACCGAAATATCCCAAAAACACCAGGAATAGCACGACTTCCCAAAAATACGATTCTACCTATCTAAACTGATTAAAAACACCTGAGACGCGAGACGAGAGTTGTGATCCTGATAAAATCAAAACAATTGAAAAATGCACTGTATGCGATATGCAGATGCGAATGCGGTCATGTATCGAAACATAGGACCAGATACGAGACCCGGTTGGTCAAATTTTAGGGTGCAACAGCTGTCCCTATTCAAGCGGCTTGGACCTGAATGGTTGAAGAGCGCTCAGCCTTCAAACATTCAAAGGTATATGACGGTTGAATACCAATGAAACCCTGAAATTTGCCAACCGCGGGAATATACTGCAAAGCTGCTTGAGGAATAGCCTCCAATAAACTGAAGTCTGATTGTCACGGCAACAACTGGTCAATTTTCTGATAAATTTTCTCTGCTGTTTCTTTTCAACATCAATCACCTGTGCGACGCCACAAGTATTGGAATAATGCTTCGGAAAGCAAACGACTTGATTCCCATCTCTCTTATGGGATCAAATCCTGTCATCTCACAGTTCACAGCAAACTTGAGGACAATTCTCCTGGGGAACTTCTGAATCGACTTCTCGGCACCCATTCTGTCAACAGGAGGCGGCTTCAGAAATCTGATATATGTCAATCTTTTTTCAGTGCCGACGTAATCAACCAAATAAAGAATCACTCCGCTGGGGGAGAAGAGAAGCTTAACCACACAACTCTGCGGGGGAACATACTCGAAATCCAATAGGTAGCCAACCTGGTCCATGTTTCGACATGCGTATGCTTGAAATGATGCAATGCCCTATATGACATGAATATGATATGCGTTCTGTTTGAAAATGCGATGCCCAGACGGCACGGATATGCTATATGTTTGTATGAATGCAATGACGCTAATGCAAATGTAAATGCAGGCTCGAGCTGCCAGAGAACACCAGGTCTGCAACCACTTGGCAAAATAAATGCCGAAGGCAACGTCAACTCCACTGAAGGTAACCTGATATCACAAAATCATCTCAGCAACATAAATGCTGGAAAAGGGAAACCAAACCCGCTGGGGATAACTGTCCTGCTGGAGAAATGGAAAAGCAACCCTGCTTGGGGAGAACGAAAGAACAACTCTGCTTGGGGATGCTCTCTTCAAACCTTTGGCAACTGATTGTGCTCTGCGGGGATTGACTCAAACTGGGGTTGGTTGCGCGCAGCACGTTGCTGGAAATGCCCCTACTATCAAGGATATCAATCTTAATCTGCTGGGGATACTCCTGATCCTACTCTGATGCGGGGTAAAATACAATCTCGACTCTTTCGGGGATAATACGCAACTTTCATCTGCTGAAGAGTAATAATTCTGATTTAACAACATCCACAAGGAATTCAAACATTAGTCGGAGCACTGGTATCCATCGAGCTTTGTATCGGGGAACACGACAACATGCGGGTCATTGGGAACTACTGCGTCAGATACCTTTAGGTTTTTTGTTTTTCTGGTTTAGGATAAACATGGACTATGTACACAGTGGAGGATATGGAAAATACTAGACGAGAACTAGCATTCAAAGGTAGACTACCAGACGAGAACTGATAGGAAAATAGGTTATCGGATGAGAATTGATTTAGTTCGAACATCAGACGGGGCTTACTGGATAACAGACTGAGGCATAGACAACCAGACGAGAACTGATTGAAAGCTGACGCACACCAGACGAGAACTGGTATAGCACATAGGTTAAAACACACGATGATCAGACGAGAACTGATTACGCGACGACATGTACCAGACGAGAACTGATACAACACTTGAAGAAACGGTGACCAGACGAAAACTGGTTACAATAAACTACACCAGACGGGAACTGATGCTTACAATAAACTACACCAGACGGGAACTGATGCTTACGGAAGGGTGGGCCAGACGAGAACTGGTTACCAGTTTGCCAGGCGAGAACTGGACTTTGGAAATAACTGGTTACTAACACGTAACAGGTTTAAACTGCAGGATAATGATCCAACGACAACAAGGCCTTTTCGGAATGTTAAGGTTTTTGATAAGAGTAACGACACGATTCCCCGATACTCAACTCCGGCTGGGGATAAACAAACTGGCTTGAACAACTTGCCCCAGTACACTCAACTTGCCCCAATCTAACTCCTGGGAACACTTGCTCTGAACAGCTTGCTACGAGACGACCTCGAGATTACTTGCCCCGGTATCTATACGACAAAAGGGATTCAACTTCAATTAAACACCTAACAACCCAGTTGGTTTCAACATTCTCTCCGGTGATTTGCCCCTGAATGAGCGTTCTAGCGACTTAACCCGATCTGATTATCCACTGAAGTATCTGCTTTCAAATCTCCAC
Organism: Lathyrus sativus; assembly: GCA_963859935.3. Taxonomy (NCBI): domain Eukaryota; kingdom Viridiplantae; phylum Streptophyta; class Magnoliopsida; order Fabales; family Fabaceae; genus Lathyrus; species Lathyrus sativus. Next base: position 139,780,513 of record OZ012741.1, on the reverse strand, counting down.
GTTCTGGATAACTGCCCCTGATTGGCTCTCGAGAAGACTCACTTCTGATCAACTGCTTCTCAAATAAACTGCCCCTGATCAACTGAAGCTTCGGGACTTGTCCTCAGACTAACTGATTCCGAACTCACTGGAAATTGATGCCCCGGTTTCACAGGTCTTCACAATATACACCATTCTGGTTCAGACTGCTGAATTACTCAGCCCTGCTCTATTATTCCCTGTTGGAATTTCTTCCATGTCAACCACTAACCTGCAATTAAAACTGTCTATTCACGAATGGTAATCTTAATGCAGTGCTTATGCAGATTTTGAAAAAATTTGAGCTGTCACTCATTTACATGTCATGATTGTGAGTGACGAATGAACCAAAGTTCAACCGTAGTGCTTACATGGTCAGTGAAAAACACAACAAGGATGTGACTAGCAAGTCAAGAAGGAGTCGGGTTACTCAACCTTATCGTAATGCACTTTCAGAATAAACCCTACCTCAATTAGGTCTTTTAAGGGTTGTATCGTGGTCGGGTTCACGGTTCGTGAAACAAAAGATATTTGGCTCAAATTTTGATTTGTACCCACCCCTTCTACGTGATGATCTCCGATCCTAAAGTTCAGTTAACTTAGCACAAGCGCTCGCCTCTTCGAGAGGTATGCTGAATGGTAAGAATCACAACTGAGGAATTCACAAGGTTTTTCCGGAGTGACAGTTACTCCTTCTTCGCTTTCGGTGTCTGTGTACACGACTTTGAGACTCGCTGGGGAAAATTTTCTATCCCTTCTTTTTCTTTCTTTTGATTCCCTAATTTTTGCCTGGACTGACTCCTTTTGAGTTCTTTTCGATTTTCTTTTGAAGTCCAGCGGGACGCCCTGATTTTTGCCTAAGTATTAGCTTTCTAGCTTTTTCTTTCTTTTTACTTAGCGGGCTTTCTTTTCGTTCTTTTGGAACAAAGTCGTGTGACACTGGTTGTCTTGATTGCTCCGAAAGGATTGTAACTGTCTCACTTCTGATTGGTGAGGTTTCACCCTTGAAAGGTATAAACTGCAATTGGTCCTCGAAAGACAACACTCCTCTGTAAGACTTGAATGCTTGGTCAAGCTAACTGACAACTACCCTGCCCCGGGTTAAGATGTGAGGGTTTAAAAGTCCGAAAAAACTTCTACTTCCTGGCTCGAAGTGGTTAACAAGGGACTAACTCCTTATATCTCCAGTGTTTGGGGGATTTGAAACAATGCCTTGTACATCATCGGTAAGGTTTTATCTGAAAGCATACGATCATCGGTTATGAGTTTATTTTCGTCATCCTCCCTCCAATCTTTGCTAGTCACAGTGATAAAGTGGAGGTGAATAAAATGCAAGTGTCAGTGCAATGCAGTAAATGAGCGACAGCGACATGATTAATTCAGAAAAATGCATAGTCACTTTATTATTATCACCATTCGAAACATACAATGTTTAAAAGCAAGTAGTAACTAACAAAAAAGAAACTACAAATGCAAATGATATAAAGTCTGAGGACTGCCAATGCTGGAGGCGCCTGCCTGTCTGAATCACTGGCTCCTTTGCTGGGGAATACTTTCCGAGTCTACGAGCTTAGACAGCTGAGCGGTTGGTATGAACAAACAGAAATCCTTCTCGAAAGGAAATGCGATCTTGGTCAATCAACTGTTGTACTTTCGCCTGAAATGCTTTACAATCTTCAGTTGAATGCCCCAGAGAGCCACCATGATAACCATACTGAACGTGGGGATTGTACCCAGGAGGGTAAGGTTTTGGCACGGGCTTGAGAGCTTTCGGCTCCACCAAAGAGCTCTGGATCAAAGATGGTAGCAGTTGGCTATACGGCATAGGCATTGGGTGAGAAGGAGCTTTCCTTCGTTCCAAATTGTTGCGAGGTCGATTCTGATTCTGACGCTAATTCTGATAACCTCGACCACGAGTTCGCTGATTTGCAATGGAAGCGACATAAGATTCCTGATAGGGTGCCCCAGGCACGGCTGTCTGTTCAGTATAACAAGCCACAAGAGGTACTGATCTCTGATAAGATGAAGAACCAACAAAATTCACTGATTCGCTTCGAGGATATTCAACCTTTGGCATGACTGCATTGATCACAACTCCTTCTTCATTCTGATAGTCACAAGGATATTCAGTTTCACCAGCTTGATCATTTGAAGTAATCTGAATTTTCCCGATTCTTATGGCATACTCAAGGCGTTCTCCTAATGTTACCACGTCAGAGAAACTTAATGGAAGTCCGAGCAATCTTTCAAAGTACGGATCTTGTAGGGAATCTACAAACATGCTAGTCAACTCTCGGTCCAAAAGCGGTGGATGCACTCTAGTAGCAAATTCTCTCCATCTCTGAGCATACTTCCTGATAGGTTCATTGTTCTCTTGAGACAGTTCTTGCAACTGCATGCGATGAGGAGCTATGTCTAGATTATAATCGTACTGCTTCATAAAAGCTCTGGCTAAATCCATCCATGACTGAATCTGATTACTCTCTAACTGCACATACTGTCATACCCCAAATTTGCCCGCCAGCTTTTGTAAATATTTTTGCATTTTTTTATTTCACATTTTTCACGCCGTTTAGACACGTGTCCACCCCGATTGTGCGTTTTTCAGATCTTGACTATTTTTTGTCCAGTAGAAGCGTGACACGTGGCCTAAGGGCATTTTGGTAATTTTTGTTTCTATTTTCATTTTCTCATTTTTCTTTTCAAATATTAAATTTGTGTTCATATTTTTATTTTATCATTTATTTAATTCAAATAGTTTGTTTTGTTACATTTTTTAGAATTAGAATAGTTATTTATTTTTTTTATTTTTTTCTTTAGAATAGATTTTATTTTAATAGTTTTTATATAGAATTTTAATTTAGTTATTATTTTTATTAGAAATAGTTTTTATTTATTTAGAATAGAAATAGATTATTTTTATAGCATAGATTTAATTTGTTTTTAGAATTATTTTAATATTAGAATTTGCTTAGATTTAATTTAATATTTTTTAGATTTTATTTTTATTTTAATATAATTTTTAGAAAATAGTCTTTAATAGATTAGAATTTAGATTTTATTTTAAATAGGATTTTAATATTATTTTTATTAGAAATAGTTTTTTTTATTTATTTAGAATAGAAATAGATTATTTTTATAGCATAGATTTAATTTGTTTTTAGAATTATTTTAATATTAGAATTAATTAGATTTGATTTAATTTTAGAGATATTTTAGGATTTTAGAATTAAGTTAGTAATGTTAGAGATATTTTAGGATTTTAGAATTAAGTTAGTAATGTTAGAGATATTTTAGGATTTTAGAATTAAGTTAGTAATGTTAGAGATATTTTAGGATTTAATTAGTTTTTAGATTTTGATTTTTTTATTCTAGAGTTTTAACTGTTTTTAATTTTATTAGAAATAATTTTTATTTTAAATAGATTTAATTATATAGTTTTAGAAATAATATATTTTAGAATTAGTGTAAATAGGTTTTTTCTTTAAATTTGATTTTATTTAATGTTTACATAATATATTTTTGTTTTTGCGTATTTAATAATAGTAATATACGTGTCCCAGCGGTTGGATTTGGGTGTCTTGTGTCTGGTGGATGTGTGTTTGAATCCCAACTCCAACCTTTTTGTTTTTCCTGGTTTTTTAATTTCCATTTATCATTTTTTTATGTTTTCGTATAGAATTTTCTTCTTATATAGTCTTATTTATTATTTATTATTAACTTGTTTTATTTACTTTCTTTTTATTTATTTAGATTATTTATTTATTAAAATTAGTTTTTATTATTTTAGAATTTTAAAATAGTGTGTTAAAATTTTATTTTAGTTCTTAATTAATAAATTATTAAGTAGACTTTTTATTTGTTTTTAGTTTAATTAGGATTATATTGTTATTAATTAGATATTACATTATTATTATTATTATTTTTCTTATTATTATTATTATTATTAAGTCAGTTCCATTTCCTTTAATCACATCATTTAAACTTAATCCAAACTGCCACGTGTCAAGTGCCTATAAATGCAGGCACTATTCATCTTTCTCCTACCTCTCAGCAGCCTCCAACCCTAGACACTAACCCTAACCCTAATCTTCAATGAGCCGCCAACCACACACCAGCCGCAAAATCCATCCGCCATTGTTTTTTCAACCATCAACGATGCATCTTCTTCATCCTATCACCATCATCGTTTAACAACAACAAATTTCTCTCAACCAAATTAAAACCTTCACCGAAAATTCCTCAGCAACATTAAATCTCATATCTCTGAAACAAACCTTCAACCATAACCACCATCACCTGCAATAAAACAACAACCATAACAGAAAATCACAACTCAAAATCTCCTCTTTCACAACTGTTCACCGTCTCCATCTGAAACCTTAACACAATCTCCAAAACCAACAACATGCATCGAAAACCCTCAGATTCAACAAACTCCATTCATAATCCACCTTCGACAAAAGCCCAGAAGTTTTTCTTTCATCAAACATCAAACAACAACGAACTCGTTTAACCTCCGAATCAACTTCACCATAACCCATTTCAGATCCACTTCATCTTCTCCTCAAACCCTCTCGCCGAAACTCCTCCATCAATCTTCGTTTGCATCTCATCCACCTCCCAAATGATCGCCTCAAACTGAAACGAAAATGGAACAGAGGGAGACCTGTTTTTTTTGCAACGAAACAGAGAGAAACAATGAGGATGATGGTGAGAGAAAGAGAGAGATGAACGCAGAGAAGGTATTGTGGGGTTGCTGGACTGGGCGTACAAAGAAGACGTTATTGCGTTTTGCTGTTTTTTGATTTCTTTTTTATTTATTTCTTTTTTACTTTTTTTTACTGAGTTTGTTGTTGGGCTTTTGAGCCCAACCGGGTTCCCCTTACTACACACCCCTTGTTAACATAAACCCCCTTTGTTTATTTATTAAAAAATTTGTAAATACTTTTTGTTATTTTCTTTTTATTAGATTTATCATAATATATTGTAATACTGTAAGTTATTTTTATTTTAATATTTTTATGAACAGTCCGCTAGACTGTTAGTGTATATTTTTTTATTTTAGTTTATTATTATGTAAATTCATTTTATTTTATTTTCTAAGATTTATTTTACAGTTTATATTATATTTTGTTTATATTCTATATATATTTTTTATATATTATTTTTCATTTAGTTTCTTTAGAACTATTTTATATTTAAGTTTTGAGTACAATTTTCTTCTAGGATTTCTTTTAATATTTTCTTCTTTTTTTTTTTTCTTTTTTTTTTCTCTAGAGTTTATTCCACTTTTATTTTTAGAGTTAAAATTCCATTTCGCGTTTGTTATTGGATATTTTGTCCCATTTCATCCGTTTAGGTCGATGACGAGACCTCCGTAATTCATTACCAGTCAAATTATTGATGAGTAATGTTGGATCTGAGACCACCTATTTTCTCTCTTCGTCACCTGTCCCGACTCGATTCAAAAACATTGTCAAACCATCTTTTAAATCATACTCTTTGTATTGAATTAAACGAGGGGATTAAGTGTAGACTTTCTTCCTCTCCGAGTGTCGAGATGCTCACTGTAGTGAGGGTGGTTTAGACACTCGTCTTTCAATACGAAGACGACATTCTCTCTCCTCCTAAAAACCTCGGTCCCGCACCGAGTGACTTTTCAAACCTTCCCTCCTAAAACCTCGGTCTCGTACCGAGCGCATTTTCAAACCCCTTCAATAAGGAATCATTTCTCTTTGTATTGAATTAAAGAGAGAAGATTGGGTGTAGACCTCTTCTTCTTCGAGCGTTGGGATGCCCACTGTAGTGAGGGTGGTCTCGATGCTCGTCCTTCAATACAAAGACGTTTTCAATCCCTTCTCTCCTAAAACCTCGGTTTCGTACTGAGTCCATTTTCAAACCATATTAAATTGATTTCTCTTTGTATCGAATTAAAAGAGGGGATTAAGTGTAGACTTTCTTCCTCTCCGAGTGTTGGGATGCCCACTGTAGTGAGGGTGGTCTCGATACTCGTCTTTCGATATGAAGACGCGACTTTATCCACCATCTCCTTTCACAACTTCATTCCGTAACCCTTTTCACCTAAAACCTCGGTCATGTACCGAGTGCCTTTTCAAACTCATTTTCGCAACAAAAACTTGAATGGTCGTGGAGTGGTTAGGCGTAGGCCTTCTCCTATCCCGAGTGCTGACGTTTACCGTAGGGTTCTCTGTCGCAAAGCACTTACCATTCAAAACCAAAAACATCTTTAATAAGAGAATGAAGTTCTCTTTGTGTTGAACTAAAAAGAGAGGATTGAGTGTAGTCTTCTTCCTCTCCGAGTGTCAAGATACTCATTGTAGTGTGTGTGATCTTGATACTCGTCTTTCAATACGAAGACGCTACGTTCGCCACACATTTTTTACAACAAAAACTTTGAGATAATGAATTGGGTACTACCCGTAGGGGTTGCTATCCGAGGACGTATCTCGCCCCAAAAACAATCTCAACCAATCAAACATGATACCTTGCCTCGCATGGCGAAAACCAAACTTTCAAACAGGATATGTTACGTCCGTTCTACCGCAAACAGGTACGCATAAGTCTCCAAATGAGCGAGCAGCAAAACACCTAAACTGCTAGAACGTGCACGATAACATCATCCCCAAACACACCGGTTATCCGCACCGTAGGCACGAACTACGTTGCTCTGATTTCTCATGCATAATGAGAATACGTAGGCATAGGATTGCGATATCCTAGCGAGCACCCTTTTTCTTTTTCACCCTTTCCCAGAAAGGCATGCTACGTCCGTTCTACCGCAAACAGGTAACGCCTAAGTCTCCAACGAGCAAGCAGCAATACACCTAAACTGCTAGAATGCGCACGATAGCATCGTCTACCAAGACTTCCCCGCACACCGTAGGCCGAACTACGGCTGCTCTGATTCTTTACTTCTTCAAGTAAAGATACGTAGGCACAAGGGCCACAATCCTTGCCGAGCACATTCCCCCCATATCTGTAGTTCCCCGAACTACGTCGACTCTGACTTTCTCACATCCGTTGAGAATACGTAGGCCTAGGACTGCGAAGTCCTACCGAGTCTGTTCTTTCTCTCTTCTTCCCCGCTACCTCCTTTCTTTGTTTCTAAACCCTTTTTCTCTATATTTTGGAACACTTTTTATAGCATAATATTTAAGCAAATAAATTCACACATCGACAAGCAAAAGGTTCCCATCGAGTACGATGGATGCGAGGGGTGCTAATACCTTCCCCTCGCATAACCGGCTTCCGAACCCGTTCTTGGTTGCAAGACCATCTTTTCCATTATTTTCTTAAGGTTTTCTCGATATTTTCCTTTCCCCTCATGGGATAAATAAAGTTCGGTGGCGACTCTTCTGTCTATCTTTTTCGCCTCCCCGTCGTTGCGCGATGCATTTTTCGAGTGGCGACAGCTGGCGACTCTGCTGGGGACCTCCTAGCGAGCCAAGCCTATTTTGTTTGTCGTGTTTGTGTTTTATTTGCTTTATTTGGTTATGCTTTATTTTCTAACCTGTTGGGTTTATTGGATTGGTTTGTGAGGTTAAAAGCTTTCTACCCGAGCTTTCGAGTATACACTAAGTTAGGAGGTGGATTCTTTATGATTTGCGAGACTTAGGACTCGTTGAGTTGGATAGAATTCCACCGCTCAGACGAGACCCCTTTGGGATGATTATGTCTTACGTGTAGTCGTAATGACGTTTTTATTTCCGACGTGGGAGTCCGTGACTCTGAGGACCTTTGTAGAACCTTATTCCAAAGGTTGCTAAAACATGACTCTGTGTTCATCCTTTGAAAGGATTACCGTCTTACGAGTAGTCGTTCTGATGGAAAACTTTTGAGGGTTAGTGCATGGGACTTTTCTTTTAAAAGCCTTTGGGATACCCTCTTATAAACCAGTAGATAGCCCACCCCAGGGGAGAGATAACTTTTGTTGTTGTCTTGCAGGATTTGTGACTTTAATCCTTGATATGGATCTGTTCTCGTGTGCACTCATTGCATTGCATTGCATTTGCATAAACATCTCTGCATCATTTTGCATTTTCTTCCAAGATACCAAAAGCTTACCCGTCCTTATTCATAACCCGCAGTTGATTTCCCGACACTTCTGTTGAACTCGTGAGAGCTACAAAGAGTTTGAAGCAAGAGGAACGTAGAAGCTTCGAGAAGCCAAGTCAAAACAAAGCAAGTTGAGATAGCCATGTCAGAGAATGACCGCCAGAATGTTGATCCCCCACAAGGATTTACTATGACGAATAATCCATTGTATGATCTTCCGCATGATGACCATCCTCCGCAAGTAAACATTCCTACTCGACCCCAGAGGGTGCCAACGACTGATTCCATGGAAGAAAAGCTTCGCACCCTCGAGGAGACAATTCAAGCTATGAGAGTGTCTGATATGCTCGGCCTTGACGCTGCTGATATGTGTCTAGTGCTAGACTTGGTGATTCCTCCAAGATTCAAGATGCCCAACTTTGAGAAGTACATCGGCTATAGTTGCCCGAAGCGTCATTTGGTGATGTACTGTCGAAAAATGACCCCTTACACTCATGACGATAAGCTAATGATTCACTGTTTTCAAGAAAGTTTGAGTGGGTCATCATTAAGTTGGTACACAGATTTAGAAAGAAGTCATATCCAATCATGGAGGGACCTAGCCAGCACTTTTCTAAAGTTTTACCAGTTCAATCTAGACACTCCTCCTGTCCGCATGCAGTTGCAAAGCCTATATCAAAATGAAAATGAACCTTTTAAGGGATATGCACAGCGGTGGAGAGAATTCGCAGCGAGAGTGCAACCACCACTCTTAGACAGTGAGCTAATTGACATGTTCATCAAAAGTTTGCAGGGTTCTTATCTTGAAAGAATGGCTGGTTGTACGCCATCAAGCTTCTCTGACCTTGTGATTGTAGGAGAGCGCATCGAAAGCTACCTTAAAAGTGGACAAATCCAGGACGCATCAGGCAGCCAGGCCAGTGAGATTGAATCTTTCGACGATTTCCATGAGGAAGAGGAGGATGAAACCAGCGCACTCATAGCAAATGTTGAGTATTCTCTCGATGTACCAACAAAACTCTATGGTCCCTCGTCTGCTCAACAAGCATCATTACCAGTGCCATGTTATCCTCATGGACAATCGGCCATGCCTAAAGCTTCATCCCACAAGCCATGGGTCGCTCCTCATACAAATCAACGAGTCCATGGCCGAGGTCATCCGAATCAGCGCCGAAATCAGAATAGGACCAACAACAACTTGGAAAGGAGGACTGCTCCTCTTCATCCAGTCCCTATGTCGCACAGTCAGCTTCTCCCACATCTGATTCAAAACTCATTGGTGGAGCCTAAAACTCTTAAGCCTGTGCCAGAACCTTACCCTCCTGGGTACAATCCCAATGTTCAGTGTGGATATCATGGTGGATCCATGGGGCACTCGACTGAAGAATGCAAAGCCTTCCAAGCTAAGGTGCAGCAGTTGATTGACAAAGGGTATATATCTTTTTCCGAAGGGAGTTTGGTTGTCCATGTAAATCTCTCAGCTGTCTAAGCTCAAAGATTTCAAGGGTCGTTTCCAAAAGCTAATGGTCCAGACAGGCAGACGCCCTCAACATTGGCAGTCCTTGAGCGCTTTTATCATTTGCATTTTGTAGTTTATTTCCTGTTAATTACTACTTGTTTTTAAACATTGTTATTTTGAATGGTAATATTAATTAAATGATTATGCATTTTCCGAATCAGTCACGTTGTATTCACTCATTATTTCCACTTATCACAGACACGTACACCTTTTATCCACTCCACTCTATCACTGTTGTTTTAGCAAAGATTGGAGGGAGGATGACGAAAACGAAATACCCATAATTGCAAACTGTATGCTTTCAGACAGAATCTCGTCAATGATGTACAGGCATTGTTTCAAATCCCCTAAACACCGGAGTTATAAGGAGTTAATCCCTAGTCAACCACTTCGAGCCTAGAAGTAGGAGTTTCCTTCGGATATTCAAACCCTTACACTCAACCTGGGGCAGGGTAGTGTTCAGTTAATCTAACCCCGCATTCAAATCAACAAAGCAAAAATCCAAAAGACAAGATGGTCGTTCATCAATGACCCATGACATGGCAGTCACAATCCTCCAACAAAATCCAAAAAAAATCAATCAAAAGCCTGCTAGGTCAAACACCTCAAAAGGGGACTTAGGCAAAAATCAGGGCTATCCCGATGGATCTGACAAGCAAAATCAGTCCATGCAAAAGTTAGGGATCAAAAACAAAATCAAAAGAGGTTTTTAAACCTTCAACAAAAACAAAATAAGACTCAGTGGCCACCCAAATCTATGGTCTACTGACATCCATCAAAATAAGGTGACTGTCATTTCAAGCAAACCTTGAACCGTCAAGCTTACACCGTCAAGATAAGTGCAGAATTAACTGAGCGTAGGACGGGAAGTCATCAAGAAGAAGGGGTGGGTACAAATAATTAACTTTGAGCCTAATATCCTTTGTTTCAATAACCGTGAGCCAGACCACGTTACAACCCTCGAAAGACCTAATTGAGTCGAGGTTTATTCTGAAAGCATACTATCGCAAGGTTGCGTAACCTGACTCCCACATATTTGTTAATCATCAGCTTTGGTGTCAATATCCTTGCTATATCTTTTACACCAATCAAATTAGCACAACGTTTGGACTAATGGTCCATTCGTCTCACTACCACGACACTCAATAAACGACAATTCTTTCAAAAAACTTGCATGAATTTCGCGCTAAAATTACCATTTGTGAACAAACAATTTTAATTGCAAGTCAGTAGTTGGCATAGAGGAAATTCCAACAAGAAGCAATCAAGCAGGACTGGATCATTCAGCAGTCTGGATCAGTCTGAGGCAAATCCCCAAGCAATGGTCGATCATGGGGCAAATCATTCAAGAAGCGGTTGATCAAAAGTGAATTATACCAATTAGGGGCAGGCCACCCAGAGTTTCTCTGACTTGAGGATAGATCCCTCCAATGTTCAATCAGGATAAGTTAAGTCGCTTCAACGCTCTTTCAAGAGCAAGCTACTCCAAAGAGTATATTGAAGCCAATCACCACAAGAATTGGTTAAACAATGATAAATCCTTTCATGGTACAAACTCTGGGGCAAGCCATCTCGAGGTCGTCTCATGGCAAATTACTCTAGCAAGTTCATCATCATCAGCAACTTTTGAGTTCAAAACAAGTGTCGAGGAATCATACTGTCATCTCACCTAATAACCTTAACCATCTGAAGGCCTTGCTGTCATTGGATCCTTCATCCCACAGCCTAAACCTGTCACCTATCAAAACATACCGAAACCTCCAAAGTCCAGTTCTCGTCTGGCAAGCCTAAATACCAGTCCCATCTGGTCAAACCTTTAAACCTTCAAACCAGTCCCATCTGGTCACCTTCCGTTTAACCAGTACTCGTCTGGAAAACACAATTTCAAAGTCCAGTCCTCGTCTGGAAAACCACAAAGTCCGTTCCCGTCTGACACCAAACCTAGAAGTCAGTTCTCGTCTGACAACTTAACCTTTTGCCACCAGTTCTTGTCTGGTAAACCTCATCCCAAAGTCCAGCTCCCATCTGGCAAACCACAAAATCAGCCCTTCTTTGACAGCTTAACCTTTCGCCAACCAGTCCCATCTGGTCTACCCTCCGAATACCAGCCCTCATCTGGTACTTCAAACCCAAAAGTCCAATCCGCCTTTGCAACTACCAAAGCCTGCCGTGTCGGCACCCGCACTTCCAATCACCCGTCTGCAATCATATGCATTATACGCATCACATTCAACTTCATAAGCATCTTGCATCATATGCATATCCAGAATCATATCATCTCTTCCCCAGCTCTTGCATCTCCGCATATTAGCATTTGCATTTGCATTTCCATTTATGGAACATCATTCTCATCAAGCATCCGTATATGCGAAGTCAGATCCAGGATCAATCTCAAAGATTTTCAAGATCATAATCAGCCCAGTCAGGGGCATCTTCCGCAAGAGTGTCGATGATCCCCACGAAGTTGTGCAACTTTTGTTGGGCAAACTCAAGAGCTTCAAAGCAACATCCAGCCCGGTCAGGGGCATCATCTACAAAGACTGTGGGTACTCCCACAAGATTCCAGAATATCAAAGCAAAATTCAGCCCAGCCAGGGGCATATTTTCAAAACCATGGGTGTATCGCATGATATATTTCAACCTCGTGGTTAATCAGATCTTCAAATCAACATTCAGCCCAGACAGGGGCATTTTCAGTAAATCCATGGGCGTTCCCCAGTGAGTTGTCTCCAACAGGCGATAAGTGGCAATCTCTTCAGAGAAGCTTATCCCCTACATCCTTTTGGGTGTCAGGTTTGTTTATATTTCAATTCTCAAACTTTTGTTTTCCTTTTCAGACAAATTTAGGATATTCTTTGTATCTAATTGACTTCTACCTTGAAAAATGAACGCTGCAGCAATTCATCTTACTCGGTCTAAGCCAATTAGATAGGGGCATCTGTCATACCCCAAATTTGCCCGCCAGCTTTTGTAAATATTTTTGCATTTTTTTATTTCACATTTTTCACGCCGTTTAGACACGTGTCCACCCCGATTGTGCGTTTTTCAGATCTTGACTATTTTTTGTCCAGTAGAAGCGTGACACGTGGCCTAAGGGCATTTTGGTAATTTTTGTTTCTATTTTCATTTTCTCATTTTTCTTTTCAAATATTAAATTTGTGTTCATATTTTTATTTTATCATTTATTTAATTCAAATAGTTTGTTTTGTTACATTTTTTAGAATTAGAATAGTTATTTATTTTTTTTATTTTTTTCTTTAGAATAGATTTTATTTTAATAGTTTTTATATAGAATTTTAATTTAGTTATTATTTTTATTAGAAATAGTTTTTATTTATTTAGAATAGAAATAGATTATTTTTATAGCATAGATTTAATTTGTTTTTAGAATTATTTTAATATTAGAATTTGCTTAGATTTAATTTAATATTTTTTAGATTTTATTTTTATTTTAATATAATTTTTAGAAAATAGTCTTTAATAGATTAGAATTTAGATTTTATTTTAAATAGGATTTTAATATTATTTTTATTAGAAATAGTTTTTTTTATTTATTTAGAATAGAAATAGATTATTTTTATAGCATAGATTTAATTTGTTTTTAGAATTATTTTAATATTAGAATTAATTAGATTTGATTTAATTTTAGAGATATTTTAGGATTTTAGAATTAAGTTAGTAATGTTAGAGATATTTTAGGATTTTAGAATTAAGTTAGTAATGTTAGAGATATTTTAGGATTTTAGAATTAAGTTAGTAATGTTAGAGATATTTTAGGATTTAATTAGTTTTTAGATTTTGATTTTTTTATTCTAGAGTTTTAACTGTTTTTAATTTTATTAGAAATAATTTTTATTTTAAATAGATTTAATTATATAGTTTTAGAAATAATATATTTTAGAATTAGTGTAAATAGGTTTTTTCTTTAAATTTGATTTTATTTAATGTTTACATAATATATTTTTGTTTTTGCGTATTTAATAATAGTAATATACGTGTCCCAGCGGTTGGATTTGGGTGTCTTGTGTCTGGTGGATGTGTGTTCGAATCCCAACTCCAACCTTTTTGTTTTTCCTGGTTTTTTAATTTTTATTTGTTTTTAGTTTAATTAGGATTATATTGTTATTAATTAGATATTACATTATTATTATTATTATTTTTCTTATTATTATTATTATTATTAAGTCAGTTCCATTTCCTTTAATCACATCATTTAAACTTAATCCAAACTGCCACGTGTCAAGTGCCTATAAATGCAGGCACTATTCATCTTTCTCCTACCTCTCAGCAGCCTCCAACCCTAGACACTAACCCTAACCCTAATCTTCAATGAGCCGCCAACCACACACCAGCCGCAAAATCCATCCGCCATTGTTTTTTCAACCATCAACGATGCATCTTCTTCATCCTATCACCATCATCGTTTAACAACAACAAATTTCTCTCAACCAAATTAAAACCTTCACCGAAAATTCCTCAGCAACATTAAATCTCATATCTCTGAAACAAACCTTCAACCATAACCACCATCACCTGCAATAAAACAACAACCATAACAGAAAATCACAACTCAAAATCTCCTCTTTCACAACTGTTCACCGTCTCCATCTGAAACCTTAACACAATCTCCAAAACCAACAACATGCATCGAAAACCCTCAGATTCAACAAACTCCATTCATAATCCACCTTCGACAAAAGCCCAGAAGTTTTTCTTTCATCAAACATCAAACAACAACGAACTCGTTTAACCTCCGAATCAACTTCACCATAACCCATTTCAGATCCACTTCATCTTCTCCTCAAACCCTCTCGCCGAAACTCCTCCATCAATCTTCGTTTGCATCTCATCCACCTCCCAAATGATCGCCTCAAACTGAAACGAAAATGGAACAGAGGGAGACCTGTTTTTTTTGCAACGAAACAGAGAGAAACAATGAGGATGATGGTGAGAGAAAGAGAGAGATGAACGCAGAGAAGGTATTGTGGGGTTGCTGGACTGGGCGTACAAAGAAGACGTTATTGCGTTTTGCTGTTTTTTGATTTCTTTTTTATTTATTTCTTTTTTACTTTTTTTTACTGAGTTTGTTGTTGGGCTTTTGAGCCCAACCGGGTTCCCCTTACTACACACCCTTTGTTAACATAAACCCCCTTTGTTTATTTATTAAAAAATTTGTAAATACTTTTTGTTATTTTCTTTTTATTAGATTTATCATAATATATTGTAATACTGTAAGTTATTTTTATTTTAATATTTTTATGAACAGTCCGCTAGACTGTTAGTGTATATTTTTTTATTTTAGTTTATTATTATGTAAATTCATTTTATTTTATTTTCTAAGATTTATTTTACAGTTTATATTATATTTTGTTTATATTCTATATATATTTTTTATATATTATTTTTCATTTAGTTTCTTTAGAACTATTTTATATTTAAGTTTTGAGTACAATTTTCTTCTAGGATTTCTTTTAATATTTTCTTCTTTTTTTTTTTTTCTTTTTTTTTTCTCTAGAGTTTATTCCACTTTTATTTTTAGAGTTAAAATTCCATTTCGCGTTTGTTATTGGATATTTTGTCCCATTTCATCCGTTTAGGTCGATGACGAGACCTCCGTAATTCATTACCAGTCAAATTATTGATGAGTAATGTTGGATCTGAGACCACCTATTTTCTCTCTTCGTCACCTGTCCCGACTCGATTCAAAAACATTGTCAAACCATCTTTTAAATCATACTCTTTGTATTGAATTAAACGAGGGGATTAAGTGTAGACTTTCTTCCTCTCCGAGTGTCGAGATGCTCACTGTAGTGAGGGTGGTTTAGACACTCGTCTTTCAATACGAAGACGACATTCTCTCTCCTCCTAAAAACCTCGGTCCCGCACCGAGTGACTTTTCAAACCTTCCCTCCTAAAACCTCGGTCTCGTACCGAGCGCATTTTCAAACCCCTTCAATAAGGAATCATTTCTCTTTGTATTGAATTAAAGAGAGAAGATTGGGTGTAGACCTCTTCTTCTCCGAGTGTTAGGATGCCCACTGTAGTGAGGGTGGTCTCGATACTCGTCTTTCGATACGAAGACGCGACTTTATCCACCATCTCGCTTTCACAACTTTCTTCCACAATTTTCACACCTAAAACCTCGGTCCTGTACCGAGCGCATTTTTAAATCCTTTTCATAACAAAAACTTGAATGGTCGTGGAGTGGTTAGGCGTAGGCCTTCTCCTATCCCGAGTGCTGACGTTTACCGTAGGGTTCTCTGTCGCAAAGCACTTACCATTCAAAACCAAAAACATCTTTAATAAGAGAATGAAGTTCTCTTTGTGTTGAACTAAAAAGAGAGGATTGAGTGTAGTCTTCTTCCTCTCCGAGTGTCAAGATACTCATTGTAGTGTGTGTGATCTTGATACTCGTCTTTCAATACGAAGACGCTACGTTCGCCACACATTTTTTACAACAAAAACTTTGAGATAATGAATTGGGTACTACCCGTAGGGGTTGCTATCCGAGGACGTATCTCGCCCCAAAAACAATCTCAACCAATCAAACATGATACCTTGCCTCGCATGGCGAAAACCAAACTTTCAAACAGGATATGTTACGTCCGTTCTACCGCAAACAGGTACGCATAAGTCTCCAAATGAGCGAGCAGCAAAACACCTAAACTGCTAGAACGCGCACGATAACATCATCCCCAAACACACCGGTTATCCGCACCGTAGGCACGAACTACGTTGCTCTGATTTCTCATGCATAATGAGAATACGTAGGCATAGGATTGCGATATCCTAGCGAGCACCCTTTTTCTTTTTCACCCTTTCCCAGAAAGGCATGCTACGTCCGTTCTACCGCAAACAGGTAACGCCTAAGTCTCCAACGAGCAAGCAGCAATACACCTAAACTGCTAGAATGCGCACGATAGCATCGTCTACCAAGACTTCCCCGCACACCGTAGGCCGAACTACGGCTGCTCTGATTCTTTACTTCTTCAAGTAAAGATACGTAGGCACAAGGGCCACAATCCTTGCCGAGCACATTCCCCCCATATCTGTAGTTCCCCGAACTACGTCGACTCTGACTTTCTCACATCCGTTGAGAATACGTAGGCCTAGGACTGAGAAGTCCTACCGAGTCTGTTCTTTCTCTCTTCTTCCCCGCTACCTCCTTTCTTTGTTTCTAAACCCTTTTTCTCTATATTTTGGAACACTTTTTATAGCATAATATTTAAGCAAATAAATTCACACATCGACAAGCAAAAGGTTCCCATCGAGTACGATGGATGCGAGGGGTGCTAATACCTTCCCCTCGCATAACCGGCTTCCGAACCCGTTCTTGGTTGCAAGACCATCTTTTCCATTATTTTCTTAAGGTTTTCTCGATATTTTCCTTTCCCCTCATGGGATAAATAAAGTTCGATGGCGACTCTTCTGTCTATCTTTTTCGCCTCCCCGTCGTTGCGCGATGCATTTTTCGAGTGGCGACACATACCACCTCAAAGATGCCCCAGTCAGACTATACTGAAAGCAATGGATCATCAATTGGTCATTTCGCACAAACGCAGTCATTCTTCGACAGAACATCATCAAATGTTGCTTCGGACAGCTATCTCCCGTGTACTTCTCAAATTTCGCCACTTTGAACTTATACGGCAACACTAGGTCAGGAACCAAACACATGTCTACAGCATTCAGGTTAACAGCATCTTTCATTTTCAAAGCTTTCATTCCTTCTTCCAACGCTCGGAGTTTTCTATCCGTCTCAAGAGCTCTTGGATCTACAGTCCTGGCTATCGGAATATCTCTTCGATAATTCGTCACAGGGAAAGCAACACCTTGATTGTTAACAGGAGGAGGACGCTCATATCGGGCAACAAACTGCTCATGTCGATCTCGGTTCTCAACAGGAGGCTGTACAACTTGGTCTGCAGTAACGTTGTTCACTTGCGGGAAGTCTTCCATAGAATCATACAGAGGGTTGGACGTCATAGTGAACCCCGTCAAGGTGTTAGGAGACTGGAAATTGCCTTCAGACATAGCTACCAATAGTCTTCAGCTGACTTCAATGCTTGATTCTGCTCAAATCTACTCAACCCCTAGGTCGTCTTCTGACAATCAACAGCTGCTCAGTCAAGACTCCGGGTAATCACCTTCAGGAAACAAAGGCTGGATCAGAACTCTGGCTAACTGGAGGATGATATGCAATATGATGCAACACTGTTATGCACATGATATGCAAAATGCAGCAAACAACGGGATCGCAGCCCCCACACAATCTGAATACTGCTGCGCTGCTGACGGAGTACGTTCGCTCTGAAGAGAAGACCAAAATAACGGGTAGGTTGGAAGTCAAGTTTCCTGCAAAAAAAAACCCCACTCACAGGTATGGACCTATATCTGACAAGGTACGGTATCCTATGCGGTCGTCAGCGTCACAGACTTTCAAAACTGACGATATGATTCCCAGAAGGAGTGGCATCATCAATTCTTGAAGAGGCCTCACTTAGCTAACTTCCAAATGATCGGTTCTCAGAGTCGACAATCCAACTAACCAGCAACCCGAGCCACCCAAAGGGTGGGACAAGAGGCCAACCAGAAGAACCTTGTCTGAGTGTAGATTTCGCGGGACACTAGTACAAGCAAAGCCGGTACGCGCCCACTAATCTCTACTCTAAGTCTAAGGTGCACTCAAGCCCTGGTCCGGCTTATCTCTCAATCATAGAACACCCGTCACACCCCAACAGCAACAGATAATATCAATAAATAAACCCCAATAGACAAGCAAACAAGCGCTAGGATTGACTCTCTTAGGGGACGTTGGATCCCTCATGCATGGGGAACTATCGCATTCCCCAGCAGAGTCGCCAGCTGCTGGGGATCGCCCCAAACAGCCAGGAAAAATCTTAAGGCGAGACTCGAATAGGGAACTATTGCAGTCCCCAGCAGAGTCGCCAGCTCCTGGGGATCGCCCCAAACAGCCAGGAAAAAACCTAAGGCGAGACTCGAATAGGAAACTATTGCAGTCCCCAGCAGAGTCGCCAGTTGTCGCTACTGCGAAAATCGGCGCTGGCTGACAGAAGAGTCGCCACCGTGCGTTATTTATCCCAACGGAGGGAAAGGAAACGCTCAAAGTAAACCTCGCAAAAAACGGGAAAAGGTATGGTCATCGCAACCAAAACCTGGGTTCGGGAGTCGGTTACGCAAGGGGAAGGTATTAGCACCCCTCACGTCTGTCGTACTCGACGGGATCCACGCTTGCTTGGGTTGTCTACAGGATGCAAAAACAATCTATCTATGGCTACTAAATCTAAACGGAAGGGAACTGACTCGATAGAGCGTCGCACTCTATGCCTACGTATTCTCAAGAGAGAAAGTCAGAGTCAACGTAGTTCGGGACTACGGGAAAATTGGCTCGCCAAGACCTCGCGTCTTGTGCCTACGTACTTCCACACTGCATGGAAGATCAGAGCTTACGTAGTTCAGGCTAACTACGGCTAATCTGGGTGTTCTCACACAGCAGTGAGAAATCAAACTGGTTTAAAAGGTACGGGAACCTATGGGAAAAACCACGGTTTGGTCTCAAATGCACTCGGGCAAGAGAAAAGGGTAACAATCTGTCGTCAGCGGGAAAGTCTCGATCGCACAGCAGCGAGAGAACAAAAGGTCAGTTGTTAGTGTGCTCGCTAGGATATCGCATCCTATGCCTACATATTCTCGTCTGGTATGAGAAATCAGAGCAGCTGTAGTTCAGCTACTTCGGGACCACAGCTCAAATCTCATTTTATTAACATTCTGAAAAAATGGTTACAATGGTTGAGAAATAGGACTAAACTCCTAAAAACCCTATCCAACTATTATGGAAAGTCTAATGGAAAAAGAAACGAAAAGAGTCCCCTAACAAATGGACTCCTAAACTATCCCTAAAATAAACTCCATGAAGAAAATATACTCTAAAAAATATTAAATCTACACTAATATTTTTTACTATTTTTTCTCTATTCTTTTTCTCTATTTTTATTTCTTCCTCTTTCTTCCATATTTTTCACATTCTTTTTTCAAGTATTTTTCTATATTTTCAAAATACTTTTCTTTTCATATTTCTTTTCTTCAATATTTTCCACATTCTTTTTCCAAGTATTTTTCTATATTTTTTTACTATTTTTCATATTCAATATTTTTTCTCATATCTTTTTTCATATATTTTCAATATTCTTTTCTTGAATATTTTCTTCTTTTCAAATTCTTTTTCTTTCTCTTTTTAAAATCTCTAAACAAAAAAGAAATAATAAAAAAAATGAAAAATACAAAAAGGGGGGGGTACAACAGTTACAAGGGGTGAGTACAAACAGAAATAAAAAAATACCAAAACTGGGCCCAGCCCATTAACTAGCCTCAGCCAGAAAAAAAAGGGAGGGGTATGATGCTGAAACGGAGGTACATTCAGAAGCTCGTTGGGCCTGAAGCCCACTTTACAAACACAACACACCAAAAATGGGGTGTATGCCCAAAAAATGGGGGTTTGTACGGACAGCAACAGACTGATGGCCCAAGGCCCAATCCCTCACGATCCACCCTCCTTCTCCTTTCTCAGAAAACCCTAATTCCCCTTCCTTTCTCCCCTTTCACTGTTCACAGACCTAGCGCCGTCCCTTTCTCTGAATCCTCTCTCTCGCTCTCTCTTCTCCTAACCTTCTTGCTGAAAACCTCTTCAACTCAATCATCCTTAGCAGAACGAAACGCGAATCAAAGCAAACAACATCAAAATGTTCTTGTTATCAACTGATTGCAAGAATCTCAACAAGCTGAAGATGAGCTATCGGAGCTTTTCCAGGTAAAAGAGCTCCTGAGAAATCTTACGAAGATGCAACGATCTTGAGAAACGATGAAGGTTTACGAACCTTGTTGCTGGATCTGTTGAAGTTCTTGATGATGTGCGTTTGGATTTGGATGAAGATGAATCTTGGCGTTGGATCTAGGATCTTGAAAGGATCTCTATCGATCTTGCGGAAGTGGTTGAAGATCTAAGGATCTGTGCATTTCTGGTGAATCTCAGGAAGGTCTTGATGAAGAAGCATGCGTTGGAGGTTGTTGATGATGTTTGTTGAAGTTGACAAACTGAGATGAAGTTCGTTCTTGAAGTTCCTTTTTGGAGATGGATAACTAGATGATGATTCTTGATGGAGGTCTTTGAAGTTCAACGATTTGAAAAACTAGCGATCATTTGATGACGAAGATCTTGAAGATTCGAGCGATTACGAAGGAACTATGATGAACGATGGAGATAGGATGACGTCCTGGAGGGTTCACGAAGAAGATCGATGAATCTGGATATTGAATGGTTGAATCTCTGTGATGAAGATTGAAGTTCTGGAAAATTATTGATGACGAACTTGGTATGAACGCATGAAGAATATGGAAATAATGGTTATTGTTGATGAAGATTGGACCGGAGAGGATGAAGATTGAAGGAAATCTGGGGATTTTGGTGATTTGAGGGTTTTCCGGTGGAAGTTACGGCGGCCGGAATTGGTTAACGGTGGTGGTTGCATGGCCGCCGGCCATGCAACCGGTGGAGGCTGTGAGCTAGACAAGTGGCAAGGGTGGGTGGCAGGAGTGAATGCATGTGCGCCACGTAGTGAGAGGCGTGGCAGAGAGAGGAAGCAGGGAAGGGTGATGTGGCGTGATGTGAGTGAATCTGGAAAAAAAATGGTGGGGCCTCTCCTTGGATAACACGTGTAAAGACTATATAGTGGCTGGCAATTGATTCTGGACTTCTGAAGAAATGGGCCTCCAATATCTCTTCTGGGCCCACCGAAAAAATGAATGGATAATGACCCATTAATTAATACTGAACATGAATTAATGGAAATGGATTAATGATGAATTATACTAATGCTGGATTAAAATGAATTGATTAATCAATGATTAGCAAAATCAAACGTGATGATTAGCAGGATTAATAAAATGCTAAATGGAAATGGAATGACAATTAATAATGACCAATGAAGATTAATGAACTAAAGACTAATTAAAAATGAAAGTGACAATTAATAAAACCTAATAATATCCTAATCAAAATTAAAACAAACAATTAATATTCTAAACTTTATTAACATCTATAACAATTCTCTAATCTGAAAATTCTAATAAATCTCTAATAAACCTATATTATTTATCTAAACTATTATATCCTATAAAAGAAAACTTATTATTAATAAAAGAAAAATCTATATTAGACATTTAAAAGCTATTAAAAATCTATTATATTCTAAAAAAGATTAAAACTATTAAAAATATTAAAAACTATTAATATTCTAAAATGATTAAAATCTATTAAAACCCTAATAATGCCTAATAAAATCCAGAAAAATCACAGTAATTCCCGAAGGAACAAAAATAGCACCGAACGGCAAATAACACTGCGAGAGCGCACCAAAATAACCGGTAAAAATCAATAGACACCGAAATATCCCAAAAACACCATGAATAGCACGACTTCCCAAAAATACGGTTCTACCTATCTAAACTGATTAAAAACACCTGAGACGCGAGACGAGAGCTGTGATCCTGATAAAATCAAAACAACTGAAAAATGCACTTTATGCGATATGCAGATGCGAATGCGGTCATGTATCGAAACATAGGACCAGATACGAGACCCGGTTGGTCAAATTTTAGGGTGCAACACACAAGGCTACAACCAGGAAGAAGGAATTGATTTTGATGAAACGCTCGCTCCGGTAGCACGGTTAGAAGCAATTAGATTATTACATGCTTACGTGTGTTCTATGAATTTTCAATTGTTCCAGATGGATGTCAAAAGCGCTTTCCTGAATGGATACATCAATGAAGAAGTCTACATTAAATAGCCTCCGGGTTTTAAAGACTTCAAGAATCCCTCGCATGTCTACAAGCTGAAAAAGGCACTCTACAGACTAAAACAAGCACCAAGAGCATGGTATGACCGCCTTAGCAATTTCTTATGTGAAAAGGGATTTACGAAAGGAAAGGTTGACAAGACGTTGTTCATAAAGAAGATAAAGGGTAACACCTTATTGGTTCAATTCTATGTCAACGACATCATCTTCGGATCAACAAACAAAGAGCTTTGCAAAGAATTTTCACTTATGATGCAAGGAGAATTCGAGATGTCCATGATGGGAAAACTGAACTATTTTCTTGGACTACAAATCAAGCAAACAAAGGATGGCATCTTCCTTAACCAATCCAAGTATTGCAAGGAATTGTTGAAGAAATTCGATATGGATAGTGGCAAGGTGATGTCCACTCCTATGGGATCCGGAACGTACGTTGATCAAGATGAATCCGGTACTTCAATTGATATTACAAAATATCAAGGTATGATCGGTTCATTATTATATTTGACGGCAAGTCGTCCTGACATTATGTTTAGCGTTTGTTTGTGTGCACAGTTTCAAGCAAGTCCGAAGGAATCACATCTCACCGCTGTGAAGAGAATTGTAAAGTATCTCAAAGGGACAACGAATGTCGGATTATGGTATCCAAAAGTTAGTACTTGTTCTTTAATTGGTTATTCTGACGCTGATTATGCAGTATGTAAGACCGATAGAAAAAGCACGAGTGGTACGTGTCACATTCTTAGGAATGCATGATCGCGACTTTCTATGTCTAATACAACCAACTGCAAGTGCACAGTCTATTGCGTAGTAATAAAAGATATCGATCCCACAGGGACTCGTAATCAAACTAGTGTTCTCGGGAGTTACTATATTTAGCTAGGTAGAATATGTTTTAAGGGGATAAGATTGTCACTAAAAGGGGGAACTAAGATTACTGTTTAGATTTTAATTAATTGAATCGATACGTAGTAATTGTGTTCTTCAGGGATTTGATAAGTTACTGGTGTATGAAATAGTTTTCACAGTTTATTTAAGCAGAAAATGGAGATTTGAAGACTCTCGTCTCACAATAGTTATTGACGCTAATCATAATCCTAAGGGCCAAACGTACACTTTCGTATCCCGTTCGGGGTTAAAACTATTTTTTGGAAATCGCTAAGTTCTAATTCGTTTTAAAGTGCTTTCGCTGTTATTAAAACAAATGCCTAGTGTTTACTATCTGACCTTACCGCAGCTTTCGCTTGTTGGTTCGTATCTTAATTGATTTCCCACTTTCGTGGTAAAACTACTTTTAAATAAGTTCTCGCTTTCGCTACGAAGTTTATTCAGTGAATCAATTTTAAACACTTAGACCATAGATTATTTTTGTGAAAAGAAAGTTTTCAAACAAGAGTTATCAAATCCCATTCGAATTATTACTACATATCGATTGCCTAAGTTTAGCTAGACATGGAATTGGGAAGAACAAAACATAAATAATAATAATAAATAATAAATTACATTATGTTAAAACAGAAGTCGATCAAAATGAAAACCTGTAAATAAGCCAATTGGCCTTTGGGCAGATCCTCCACAGATGTTGGCAGGATTCTGGTCTTTAGTGTCAATTTGATCGTACAGTGCAGTAGCAATTACAAAAGAGCGGAAATGGGAATAAGGAAATGTAAAGTAGAAATGGATACAAATAAAAACTGGAAAGTAAATTTGCTCTGGAAATTAAATTCGGCAGCACTTCGTGGTATGAATGCAGCACCCTTTTTGAAGTCCCCTGCTTCCCTTTTTATAGAAGTGGAATCCCAACGGTTATCTCTGAGGATGATGGACCTTGAGGCAGATAATTTAGGGAGTAGTGGACCACTTAATAGCAATTGGAACTGCTCTTTTGACGTGTAATCTGAGTGGGGCGTTTTTGCCTGCATGACGGTCGTCACAAGGTGTGACGGTCGTCACCCGTGTGACGGTCGTCATGCATCTGTGACGGTCGTCACATCAGCAAAAACAGTCTGCTACGCTTTTCATTGTGTTTTCACTCCTTTTTCGTCCATATTTCATCTGGGATTGCTTCTTTTCTTCATGTTGCCTTGTTTAGACGTAATCGTTGAATACCTGCAAAAACATCAGACAAATACACGGAAATAACCCGAAATCGGATCGAAAACGGTTAGACTTTAGTTGAATTATGCATGAAAATATCTATATGATTTCGTGTTATCAAACTCCCCTAAGCTTGAATCTTTGCTTGTCCTCAAGTAAAACGTGGAAAGGTCGGCAAGCACGAGGCTGCTTCTTCGTTCGCAGAGTTTGGAAAAACCGGGATTCTTGGTAGGAACAAGACGAGTATCATGATGACACTGGACTACGAGTCTCCGGAGGTCTCCTTTTTATGCAAATCGGTCTCAGTCATGCTACCGTATCTTGGTGTCAAGGTTCTCGTGGCAAGTTCACCCTGTTTGTTCTAGCGCAATCACATTAAGCCCGTTGTCCGCACACTTTCATGGCAAGTCGACCTGTTAGTGAATATGATCTCGTTTTTTGTTTTTGATCTTCTTCATTGATCATAATTTGGTGTCATTGATTTTTCAATGAGTTTTTCGTGCCGTTGGGCTAAATGCTCGGGTGAGGAGCACCTAACTTAGAAGGAAACGTATCTTATATTCTTGGGCTTTTTAGCTCTCTTTTCATGATTTTTCATCTTTTTGGAGATCATACACTTATTTGCATCGGTCGCTCGCTTAGAAGTGTTTTTAGGATGGTGCTGACTGCTAGTATAAACTACTTGGGGTTGAGTTTGTGTAGACACTTGAGACTTTGGTACACGTAGGTGGTGAAACCGACTCGCATAAACTAGAGATCTAAGGTGTCTGGACGATACTGGTTTTGTTAGAACTATCGTTTCCTCGGGGTTTCGAAACTTGTTTTGAACTCAGGTGCATTCTCGTGATGCTTTTGCTTTTGAGGAACAAATGAAAGTTTTTGTTTACGTTGAATAATGTGGGGATTGTTTGTGTAACGTGAAAAATATATAGACGAGCTTTATTTGCTAGAAATAGAAAGTGTAAAAATAGAAATTACTAAAATTCAAAGTGCAGTGAAATGGAAATACAGGAAATAAGGGAAGTTCAGAGTACAGTGGAAATAAGGTTCCGCTCCCACACTATCTCGATCAGTGTCCTCACTGATTCTTGAAGCATGCGAGAGGGAGATACAACTGAAAATGAAAATACAAAGAACTGAGATATAGTAAACAATGAAGGAAAAAAATGAAAATCTAGTCCCGGCCTCTGTCACGTCCGCGCTGGCGTCCTCTGGCTCTAGCAAGGGCTACTCTATCCTCATAGCTCATGGCTCCGGTGTGGTAGACCGTGTCTCGGAGTCCTTCGACCTGCAGGGTCAGATTCGCTAGACTCTCAGTGATCGTAGCCTGGCCGGTGTGAAGTTGTTGCATTTGAGTCCGGTGCCAAGCTTCGAACTGGTCAGCTCGCTGGTTCTGCTGCTGCAGCATCATGAGTATCTGTGCCTGCTGGTCTAGGGAGCGACGGAGGTCCTCTTCGGTGTAGTCGGGCACGGGATGGTGACGGCGGCGGCGAGAAGATGTACCTACTGGAGGAGGAGGCTGCGATGCCTCTGGCTGCTCGGACCTGTCCAACTCAGCTTGGATTTCATCGTCGGAATCATGAGTGGGATCCTGAGTAGGAACAGCGGCAGTAGGAGGGGCAGTGAGGTCGAACAACCAGTTGGTACGGTCCTCTGGATGGATGCGGGTGCGGGACGGAAGGATGATGCTTCTGACGGTCTTGCCACGCACAACCGGATGGTATTTCCCGTCAGCTCAGGAGCGGATGAGATGGGAGGCCCTGCAGTGGTCAGTGTCAAGGAACACCGAGGGGATGGAATGGAGGTGCTGAAGGCGGTCGCCAAGGTTCAGCCCAAGTGCAATAGCCGTGACAATCCCGCCAAAGTAGAATGGCTTCGAGCCACGGTTGCAGTTGGCCTTAATGTGAGCCAGCAGGAACGGGGCAGCGTTGACGGGTTCATTGTTGAAGACGCAATGAAGAAAGAAGAGCTCCTTGGAGTTCACTTTGTGGTTGCTGTCTCTGGCGAAGATGGTGTTGCTCAACACTCTGTGAAAGTACCGGATGGCGGGGTTATGGATGTGAGTGGCGTGCAGGGAGTCCCAACCATCGGCATTTAGGTCGGTCAACTGATACCACAGCGTGAAGGCTTCATGCTGGAACTGGTCAGTGATGCGGCGATGAGCGTTGTCGCCGCGGGGTAGCTGTAGGATGCTGGCGATCTGATTCTGATTCACCTGATAGTTGACGCCAAACATCCGGAAATAAGCGGCACCTGTGTGCTGGTTGAGTTCGCCGCTGCTGGTGACGTATGTGAACGAACTCAAGAACTCAAGAGTGAGTTGTTCGTAGGTCGGCTGGGGGTTGGTGCAGAGGTTCCAGATGCCTGCTCGTTGAAGCATCCAGGTTACACCTTCAAGGAGTCCGAGCTCCGTAAGCGATGGAAGGTGCGGGTAGTGAGTTGGCTGGAGTGACCTTTGATGAAATGCAATGTACTGTGCTCGTTGTCTGTCGCCTAACTCGCCTTCAGGGAAGGAAATGTTGCTGACATCTGCGTTTCCGACCATTGTTGAAGATGGAGAGGTTTCAGAGGTTTTGGGGTTTTTCGTTAGAGAGGGAAAAATGACAGAACGGTGGTTTGGAGGTTGAATTTGGAGTTGAGGTTTATAGTTCAATGTGGGGAGGACGAAAATCGTAGTGGGGTATGAATTTGGATGTTTGAAAGTGATAATGGGGGGAGTGGAAGGGAACACGAACCCTGTTTTATCAGATAGCAGTTCTGGGTTGCGTGACGGTCGTCACCCGCGTGACGCTCGTCATGGGGCTGTGACGGTCGTCACAGCAGCAAAATCTGCAGAACGCAGAATTTTGCTCTGAGGGCGTACTCGTGGTGATTTTAAAGCTTAGTATTGATACGGTGACGTAATATAACAGCCAACCAACAACAAATAATGCGAAAACAGAATAATTGAATAAAAACTAGAATTGAAATAACATAAAATGGAAACAATTGTATGTAGTACATAATGAAAACTAACAATGCGAAAAATCCAAATGATTAAATGAAACTACTCTAGACTAGACTAAACTGAAACTACTGCTACGAGCTAATAACTAATCTTTTCGTTCCTTCAACTCATCGAATTTCTGTGAATAGTAGTTGAGTTGGTCGCATACTAGATCCATGAAGCCTACCAGTTCGTTGTGCATGCCTGCGATATCAGTTTTTACATTAGTCAGAGCTTTATCAACGTCGTCCAATCTGAGTAACACGGCATCCATTTTGTCGGTGGTTTCCTCAGGGATAGGCTCAGGATAAGTATTGTAGTGCGGAGGAGTCATAGGGTCTACTTCAGTTTCAGAGGCGGCGTCCTCATAGTACATGTAGTCGTGTGCCTCAGAGATGTGGTCACTGTCATACATATAGTCCTGGGGTGTTGACTGTGGTGAAGGAGGTCCCATAGGCTCATCCAATTCGTAGAGCCAGTTATCCTTGTTGTGGATGCTTGTCATCAGATGATCAGGCAGTGTGAATAGCTGTACTGGTTTTTCGTTAATAAGGTACTCATACGGTCCAGGTCCCATAGTCCCTAAGATGCGCCTGTTAAAGCAGAATTGTATGTTCATGGGTCTGATGGTACCAAAACGAGTGCTGGCATTTAAATGGAATCTAAGGCCAAGCTCGTGGGCAATCATTGTTACTAGTCCTCCTATAAGAATAGGTGTCTGAGGTTCCAGCGTGAGGCGTTTGAAGGATCTCATCATGAAAGGCACTGCGTTTACTGTCCGTCCCTGAGAAGCACAGAACATGATGAATAACTCTTCCTTAGACACTGTGGTAATATTTTCTTCTTTTCCAAACAAGGTGTGAGCTAGTATCTTATGGAAGTATCTGAAGGCGGGGTTATGAATGTCATCATTGTACATTTTGTCTGGTTCAGAGTGATAGTCGCCTGTGATTCTACCCCATAAGTGATCGAGTTGCAAATCAATATCGTCATCTTCTGCACTGATGAACACATGCGGTCCGCTAGGAAATCCTAGGAGGTTAGCTAGTGACATCCGGCTATGGGTTTGGTCCATTCCAAACAATCGAAAGGTAATCAACTCTGTGCTGGATCCAAAACCATAGTTGGGTGTATATCTGAAGGAACTAAGGAATTCATAGGTAAGATCCTGGTAGGTAGCGAAACGTGTTTTCAGAGCAGTGTTCTCCCAACCCAGTTGATTGAACAGGTATTGAATGCTATCCGTGATTCCTAGTTTATCCATAGTAGCCTTATCATAATACAGCGTTAAGGCGAATTCTCTTTCGGTCAGTGCTGCAAATCTTGCCTTTTGAGCGAGTCCTCTGAAGTGAACCTTTGTGAAATCGTACTCGGCCATACTCGCAGGTAATTCGGAGAAAACAGAAGGAATGTTTTGAAGGCTTTAAAAATCCTGAAAAGTTTAAAACAAGAAATTGAAGTCAGGATTTTTAGAAACGAAAAGTGGTAGAAACAAAAGGCAAAAGAGAAAAAATAAAATAAGAATAAAAGTACGAAAATGAACGAAAGTAGAAAGTAGTAGTAGTTTTAGGATTTTTGTTGGATTTTTCAAAGTAGAATTTTAAGGAAAAATGAAATGCAATGACGAGGGAAATTTGGGTTGCCTCCCAGTAAGCGCTGTTTTTAACGTCTAAAGCCTGACGATAGCTTGGTGAGAAGCTATTCGGGTGTCTGAGCTGGAAGCTCAAGCAATGTTATATTGCTGACTTGAGGACTGTTGTCGTTCTTATTGTAATGTTTTAGACGTTGCCCGTTTACGATGAATGGTGCATTCGTCTTATCGGTAATTTCGACAGCTCCACTCTGAAGTACTTTAGTCACTTCATAGGGTCCAGACCACCTAGATTTTAGTTTTCCTGGGAAGAGTTTTAATCGTGAATTGAAGAGCAATACGATGTCTCCCACACTGAATTGTTTCCTGATTGAACGTTTATCATGCCACTTTTTAGTTCGTTCTTTGTAGATACGGGCATTTTCGTAAGCGTCTAATCGAAGTTCTTCCAACTCGTGTAAGTTCAAGATTCGCTTTTCTCCTGCCTCGGTGTAGTTGAAGTTGAGTGTTTTAATGGCCCAAAAGGCCTTGTGCTCTAACTCTACAGGGAGATGGCAGGATTTACCGTAAACTAATTTATAGGGGGTAGTACCTATTGGTGTCTTAAATGCGGTCCTATAGGCCCATAAAGCTTCTTGTAGCTTTGATGACCAATCTTTTCTCGAGGTAGCGACAGTCTTTTCCAAGATCTGTTTTATTTCTCTGTTCGAGACCTCTACTTGTCCGCTAGTTTGCGGATGATAGGGTGTAGCTACTCGGTGCCTGACTCCATATCTAGAAAGAAGTTTATCGAATATTCGTGATATGAAGTGAGATCCTCCGTCACTAATGACGAGTCTGGGTACACCGAATCTAGGAAAGATTGTGTTCTTGAAGAGTTTGATTACTACTCGTGCGTCGTTTGTTGGAGCAGCTATGGCTTCTATCCATTTAGACACGTAATTGACAGTGACGAGTATGTAATTATTACCAAAAGAAGGAGGGAAAGGTCCCATGAAATCTATTCCCCAAACGTCGAAGATTTCTACCTCTAAGATTCCTTTCTGAGGCATTGCATCGCGTCGTGAGATGTTGCTAGTTCGTTGGCATCTATCGCACTTTTGCACAGCGATGTGAACGTCTTTCCAGAGATTAGGCCAGAATAGGCCGGCTTGGAGAATCTTAGCGCACGTCTTGGACGTACTAGCATGACCACCATATGGTGCTGAGTGGCATTGGGAAATAATATTTTCTATTTCTTCCTCTGGGACACAGCGATGGTATATGTTGTCGGCCCCTCTCTTGAAGAGTAGGGGTTAGTCCCAATAATAGTGTTTCAGATCGTGGAAGAATTTCTTCTTTTGCTGATAAGTAAGATCCGGTGGAAGCACGCCCGCAGCGAGGTAATTAACGATGTCAGCATACCAAGGTAATGTGACTTGGGCATAGACGGCTTCTACGGCTTTTTCGAATTCTGGATCTTCCGAGATTGAGTTGGGTATGTCACTTTCTAATTTGGCTATCAGACGTTCGTACGGGAAATCGTCATTTATCGGTACTGATTCGTGTCTGATGCCTTCTATTCGGGATAAATGATCCGCAACAACGTTCTCGGTTCCTTTCTTATCTTTGATTTCTAAGTCAAAATCTTGTAATAACAGGATCCATCTCAATAGTCTTGGTTTGGCATCCTTTTTGCTTATTAGGTACCTTATGGCAGCGTGGTCTGTGTATATTATAATTTTTGCTCCTACTAAGTAAGAACGGAATTTGTCAAGCGCAAATATAACTGCTAGAAGTTCTTTTTCTGTGGTAGCGT
Organism: Lathyrus sativus; assembly: GCA_963859935.3. NCBI lineage: Eukaryota > Viridiplantae > Streptophyta > Magnoliopsida > Fabales > Fabaceae > Lathyrus > Lathyrus sativus. The sequence continues at coordinate 139,749,550 of OZ012741.1, read as the reverse complement.
AGTTCATTTGGGCAGGATCTAAGGTTCTACTGGCATAGTAGATAGCATGGAGTTTCTTGTCCTTCCTTTGTCCTAGAACTGCACCTACAGCGTAATCACTCGCGTCGCACATGATTTCGAACGGTAGTCTCCAATCTGGTGGTTGCATGATTGGTGCGGTGATAAGGGCTGATTTTAATGTTTCGAATGCTTTTAAACAGTCGTCGTCGAAGACGAACTCATCATCTTTCATTAACAGGCCGGTCAGAGGTTTTGTGATTTTCGAGAAATCTTTTGTAAATCTTCTGTAGAAACCGGCATGTCCTAGAAAACTCCGTATTTCTCGTACGAATTTTGGAGGATGGAGATCTTTTATAATCTCTATTTTAGCTTTGTCTACCTCAATCCCTCTATCTGATATGACGTGTCCTAAAACTATTCCTTGTCGGACCATAAAATGGCATTTCTCCCAATTTAGGACGAGGTTTACTTTTACGCAACGTTCTAGTACCATTTCTAAGTTTTGTAAGCATCCTTCAAAACTTTGTCCACATACCGAGAAATCATCCATAAACACTTCCATAATGTCGTCTATGAAATCTGCGAAGATTGCCATCATGCATCTTTGGAAGGTTGCTGGAGCGTTACAGAGTCCGAACGGCATTCGGCGGTAAGCAAAAGTACCGTAAGGACAGGTGAATGTAGTCTTTTCTTGGTCATCAGGATGGATGGGAATTTGGAAGAATCCTGAGTAACCATCTAGATAGTAGAAATATGAATGTTTGGCTAATCTTTCCAACATTTGGTCTATGAAGGGTAGCGGGAAGTGATCTTTGCGCGTAGCCTTGTTAAGCTTCCTATAATCAATACACATCCTACTTCCAGTCACGACTCTTTTTGTTATCGATTCGCCTTTTTCGTTTTTAACTACTGTGACTCCTCATTTCTTTGGTACGACATGAACTGGGCTAACCCATTCACTATCGGAGATCGGATAGATGATTCCTGCATCTAGTAATTTCTTTACTTCATCTCTGACTACAGTGCTCAGGATGGGGTTCAGTCTTCTCTGATGCTCTCGAGAAGTTTTAGAGTCTTCCTCTATTGTAATTTGATGCATACAGATTGAAGGGCTTATACCTTTTAGATCGCTTATGTTATAGCCTAACGCGGTGGGGTACTTCTTTAGGACTTCTAATAATTTTTCGGTTTCTGGTTGTCCTAAGTCGGCGTTGACTATCACTGGTCTTTTTAGTTCATCGTCTAGAAATTCATATCTGAGGTTTTTGGGTAGTGTTTTAAGTTCTAAAGATGGGTTCTTCGGACCTGGCATATGGTTTGGGGTCAGTGCTAAGCTTTCGCTTAGGCTGTCATCCTTATACGGTTTACGCCAATTGTCGTCTTCAGAAATGTCGGGTATTTGAATCTTTATTATTTCTGAATACGTGGTCTCTTCATTTTCAAGTTCTCTTATGCATTCGTCAATTTCATCTACTAAATAGCAGGTATCGTCTATTGCTGGTGCTTGTAAGAACTTGGTGAGAATGAACTCTATCTTTTCTTCTCCTACTTCGAATGTTAGCCTTCCTTTCTTCACGTCTATAATCGCTCCGGCTGTAGCTAGGAACGGTCTTCCTAGGATAATCGAGGTTACAGTGTCTTCCTTGATGTCCATGATTATGAAGTCGGTTGGAATGTAGAATTGTCCTATGCGTACTAGAACGTTTTCCAGTATTCCGACGGGGTATTTTACTGATCTGTCAGCTAATTGTACGGACATTTTGGTTGGTCTGAGGTCTCCCATATTCAGCTTTTTGCATATAGATAAGGGCATAACACTGATACTGGCTCCTAAATCGCATAGAGCTTTATCTATTACGAACTTTCCTATGACGCAGGGTATGGAGAAACTACCCGGGTCTTTTAATTTAGGAGGCATGCGGTTCTGAATAATAGCGCTACACTCTGCCGTAAGTGTAACTGTTTCGTTATCCTCGATCTTTCTCTTATTCGACAGGATCTCTTTGAGAAATTTGGCGTATGACGGCATTTGAGTTATCGCTTCTGTAAAAGGAATAGTAATATTCAGCTGTTTAAGGAGCTCTATAAATTTCTTAAACTGTCCTGAAGTTTTAGAGTTTATTAGTCTTTGCGGATAAGGAATAGGTGGTTTATATGGCGCTGGAGGTGCTTGAGTTTTTTCACTTGCGGTATCCTCCTTCTCGTTGTCCTCCTTCTTCTCTAACTCAGATTCCTTTTCTGCTTGTTCAGTTGGTTTCTGTTGCATGGCTGAGTTTTCGGTCCTCGGATCGATCGGTTTGTCCAATTCTTTTCCACTTCTTAGTATCACAGCATTTGCTTGGCCTTTGGGATTCTGTTCGGGTTGTCCAGGAAATGTGCCAGCAGGTGCGGCAGCAGATGCTTGCTGTTGAGCCACTTGTGATATCTGAGTTTCTAACATTTTGTTGTGGGTGGCTAAAGCGTCTACTTTTCCTGTCAACTGTTTAATTTGCTCGCTAGTGTGTATGTTTTGATTCAGGAACTCTTTGTTCGTCTGAGCTTGAGTAGCTATGAACTTTTCCATCATCAATTCGAGGTTTGATTTCCTAGGTGCATTCTGAGCAGCTGGTTTTTGATATCCTTGCGGAGCAGTAGGCATTTGCAATGCATTTTCGCTTTTGTAAGAAAAGTTTGGATGATTTCGCCAACCTGGGTTGTAGGTATTTGCGTAGGGATTTCCTTGAGCATAATTTACCTGGTCTGGCGGGATTCCGGCTAGCAATGGGCATTCGGGTGCATTATGAGTGGTGCTTCCGCATAACTCGAAATTTGGAGTTACTGCAGCGACAGTTGCAGTGGGGTTAACGGTCAGACTATCGATCTTTTGTGTTAGAGCATCTACTTTAGCATTGAACTTTTCAAGGCTGCTGATTCCGTACATCCCACCTTTCGCTGTGGTTTTCTCATTTGGAGTGCGTTCACCTCCCCATTGGCAATGGTTTTGTGACATGTTTTCTATTAATTGATAGGCTTCATCATATGGCTTATCCATAAGTGCACCGCCCGCGGCAGCGTCTATTGTCAATCTAGTATTGTATAGAAGCCCATTATAGAAAGTATGGATTGTCACCCAGTCTTCTAGGCCGTGGTGAGGACATGTTCTCATCATATCTTTGAATCGTTCCCATGCTTCGTAGAGAGATTCAGTATCTTTCTGTCGAAATCCGTTGATTTGAGCTCTAAGCATAGCAGTTTTGCTTGGTGGAAAATATCTCGCTAAGAAGACGTTCTTCAATTGCTCCCACGTCGTAACGGAGTTGGATGGTAACGATTGTAACCATGTCCATGCTCTGCCTCTAAGAGAGAATGGGAAAAGACGAAGTCTTATCGCGTCTGGAGTTACTCCATTTGCTTTCACTGTGTCTGCGTATTGTACAAACTTCGTTAGATGTTCGTTCGGATCCTCAGTTGCGTTACCTGAGAATTGGTTTTGTTGTACAGCCGACAGCAATGATGGTTTCAGCTCAAAATCATTTCGGGTAATAGCTGGGGCAGCAATGCTACTTCTAGGCTCCATCTGAGATGGTGTAGCATATGCCTTCAGCGGTTTGTTCGGAGGTCCTTCAGCCATCGTCGGTTCTTCTTCGGATTTGGGAATGGGAGTGAGAGGATCAGGAATGTTATGTTTGAGTTGGTACTCAATGATTCGGCTTCTTAGATGTAAGAAGCGTTCTAGTTCTGCGACTGAAGGTTTCAAGATATCGCCTTGTGGGCGATCACTTGGCATACAATCGACAGCACTAGTAAAGGAAAAATGAAAATTGTTTACCTAGTCTATACGGCGTAACAGAAGGTTACACTATTGACTAAACGGTTCCCCGGCAACGGCGCCAAAAACTTGATCGCGACTTTCTATGTCTAATACAACTAACTGCAAGTGCACAGTCTATCGCGTAGTAATAAAAGATATCGATCCCACAGGGACTCGTAATCAAACTAGTGTTCTCGGGAGTTACTATGTTTAGCTAGGTAGAATATGTTTTAAGGGGATAAGATTTTCACTAAAAGGGGGAACTAAGATTACTGTTTAGATTTTAATTAATTGAATCGATACGTAGTAATTGTGTTCTTCAGGGATTTGATAAGTTACTGGTGTATGAAATAGTTTTCACAGTTTATTTAAGCAGAAAATGGAGATTTGAAGACTCTCATCTCACAATGGTTATTGACGCTAATCATAATCCTAAGGGCCAAACGTACACTTTCGTATCCCGTTCGGGGTTAAAACTATTTTTTGGAAATCTCTAAGTTCTAATTTGTTTTAAAGTGCTTTCGCTGTTATTAAAACAAATGCCTAGTGTTTACTATCTGGCCTTACCGCAGCTTTCGCTTGTTGGTTCGTATCTTAATTAATTTCCCACTTTCGTGGTAAAACTACTTTTAAATAAGTTCTCGCTTTCGCGACGAAGTTTATTCAGTGAATCAATTTTAAACACTTAGACCATAGATTATTTTTGTGAAAAGAAAGTTTTCAAACAAGAGTTATCAAATCCCATTCGAATTATTACTACATATCGATTGCCTAAGTTTAGCTAGACATGGAATTGGGAAGAACAAAACATAAATAATAATAATAAATAATAAATTGCATTATGTTAAAACAGAAGTCGATCAAAATGAAAACCTGTAAATAAGCCAATTGGCTTTTGGGCAGATCCTCCACAGATGTTGGCAGGATTCTGGTCTTTAGTGCCAATTTGATCGTACAGTGCAGTAGCAATTACAAAAGAGCGGAAATGGGAATAAGGAAATGTAAAGGAGAAATGGATACAAATAAAAACTGGAAAGTAAATTTGCTCTGGAAATTAAATTCGGCAGCACTTCGTGGTATGAATGCAGCACCCTTTTTGAAGTCCCCTGCTTCCCTTTTTATAGAAGTGGAATCCCAACGGTTATCTCTGAGGATGATGGACCTTGAGGCAGATAATTTAGGGAGTAGTGGGCCACTTAATGGGAATTGGAACTGCTCTTTTGACGTGTAATCTGAGTGGGGCGTTTTTGCCTGCATGACGGTCGTCACAAGGTGTGACGGTCGTCACCCGTGTGACGGTCGTCATGCATCTGTGACGGTCGTCACATCAGCAAAAACAGTCTGCTGCGCTTTTTATTGTGTTTTCACTCCTTTTTCGTCCATATTTCATCTGGGATTGCTTCTTTTCTTCATGTTGCCTTGTTTAGACGTGATCGTTGAATACCTGCAAAAACATCAGACAAATACACGGAAATAACCCGAAATCGGATCGAAAACGGTTAGACTTTAGTTGAATTATGCATGAAAATATCTATATGATTTCGTGTTATCAATGCACTAGTGTCGTGGGCATGCAAGAAGCAAGCATGTGTGGCACTCAGTACAACCGAAGCGAAATATATTGCAGCAGGAAGTTGTTGTGCACAAATTATGTGGCTCAAGCAACAACTCCTCGATTACGGTGTAGATCTCGGTTGCATTCCTCTTCGATGTGATAATACAAGTGCCATCAACATTACAAAGAAGTCGGTCATGCATTCAAGGACAAAGAATATAGATATCCGGCATCACTTCCTTCGAGATCACGTACTTAATGGAGATGTAGATGTTACTTTCGTCGATACACACAATCAACTCGCCGACATCTTCACCACACCATTGGCGAAAGAACCGTTCTTCAAAATTCGACGCGAACTTGGGATTCTCGATGAAGGTGATATCTAATCTTTTCTCTGGTTTATGTATGCATAGTATATGTTTTCCAACCTGTGTGCATTCTGTTTTAAACATTTTTTCCAAAATTCGCGTGTGTTAATCGATTAACCTATAGGGTTAACCAATTAACACTGTTAATTTTTTTCAATTCTGACTTAATTTTTTAATGTGTTAACTGATTAACCTATATGGTTAACCGATTAACACTGATACTTTTCATTTTGGAAATTAAATTTTTAATGTGTTAACCGATTAACCTATATGGTTAACTGATAAACACTGTTAAAATTTTCAAAAAATCAGAAACGAAAAATTAATTCAAATTTTGGAAAATTGTGTGTGGTAAATGTGTTTTTTATGTGTGGTCAATATTTTCTTAAATATCCAAATCAATATCCTTGGAACTCTTCTTCTTCTTCTTTGACTACAAGTTTTGGACTTCCAACCTTAACTTTAAAACCCACTCAAACTCTCTCCATATATATTGCCTCCACTTTACCATACTCTCTCATCTCCTCAAACCCTAAAACTTCAGAACCCAGAACCCTCAGCATCTCTCAACTTCATCCATGGCTTAATCTCACAAAGGCAAGGGAAAGATACCAGAATATGACTCTGCCTATGAGGAAGACAACATTGTTATGGAAACGACCAAGAAGCGTCGTATGGATTTCAAGGTTCAGGTCCATCATATTCTACCGGTAAAGTACGTAAACCTGAAAGCTTTTCCCGCTTCATCTTTTGATTTTCTTGCACTGCTCAAATTTCAAAAGATAGATAAGTTTGTATCTGATTCTGGGAATTGCTATCATGATTTAGTCAAAGCTTTTATGAATAAGTTATCTGTGTACTTGAATGTCGACGATGAGCATATTATGGAAACCTCTATTCGAGACTGCCTCTTGAAAGAGAATCTGTCTGAAATTGCTGCGAAGTTGAAAATACCATCCTCAGGATACTTTCTAAGGAAAGGGGTTAACCACGTGGAAGGGTCATGGTCCAACTATGACAAGATGGAATATTACTATCAAATCTGCAGGTTCCCGAAGGAGACGGCTGTAGCAAACCAACAGACTGCTCACATGTTATGTTATGCGAAGAATTTGACGGTTTCTGACCGGATGCTGCATTATGTTATTGCTATGTTCTGATTCCAAAGGATTCCAATCATGCTCAGATCAATGATTTGGAAATTGTCGTACCTCGAAAAATACGATCCTCGCGATGGCCGCGGAAAGATACTGTTCGAAACAGAGTCGCCACCGAACTTTATTCATTCCAAGGATGGAATAGGAAAATATCGATAAAACCTTTAAAGGGATAAGAACATGGTCATCGTAACCAATATTCTAGGTTCGGGAGTCGGTTACGCAGAGGGAAGGTATTAGCACCCTCTACGTCCGTTGTACTCAACGAGAACCTCTTGATCGATTCGAGAGTAAAGTTAACTATGCTTGTTTGTTTTCTTCTAAGGTTTCTCCTATAGGGGATGGGTGGTTTTAAGATAGGGTGCTCGCCAAGGATTGAGGCCCTTGTGCCTACGTATCTTCACTTATAAGAAGTGGAAAATCAGAGCATTCGTAGTTCGTGGGACTACGGGTAAAAGAGGGGATTGTGCTCGCCAAGATCATCGCAATCTTGTGCCTACGTATCTTACATTCAAGAGGGAATGAAGAATCAGAGCAGCCGTAGTTCGGCTAACTACGGTAAAAGGTTTGTGTTTGGAATGAACGAGAGTTTAGGTCGCATTCTAACTGCTAAACGTTGGCTTGTCTGCTCGCTAGGGGAGGCTGAAGCACTAGTTTGTTATGCGCGGAAGAAGGGAATAAACAATGTTCTTGGTCAAAGGTGTATGAGTTGAACGAGAGTTTAGGTCGCATTCTAACTGCTAAACATTGGCTTGTCTGCTCACTAGGGGAGGCTGAAGCGCGAGTTCATATGCGCGGAAGAAGGGACTAAACAATGTTCTTGACAAAAGGTGTTTTGGTTGGAAATCGCACGAGGGCGAGGAATCTGTGTTTATCGTATTGGATGTTTTGGTTTGGGAAAGAGAATGGATCTGAATATGTTTAAGGTTTCGATTGCACGGGGGCAAGAAAGAGGAGTTTAGTTAGGCAATTTGATGGAGAATGACGACTATTCGATAAACGAGACATCGGCCTCACCATCGATTAATCGGGATATTATTGGAATGCTAGATTCCAACAACATCTTTTTCATTCAACTAACTTCGAAATTAGCGTTTGAGAAAGTTTCAATCGCACGGGGGCGAGAAAAGAGAATTGGGTTGAATATCTTAAGGGAGAATGACGACTACTCGATAAACGAGACGTCAGCCTCGCAATCAATTAATCGGGATATCGTTGGAATGCTAGATCCCAACGATACCTTTTTCATTCGAAATATGTTTGATAGACAGTTTAGACGCGAAACAGTTTGAATAGGAAGGAGATTTTGATTCAATCACACGAGGGTGAGAAATGAGGTTATGCGGATTGAAAAATTAGGAGGAATGACGCATATTCAATAAACGAGACGTCGGCCTCGTAATCAATTAGTCGGGATATCGCTGGAATGCTAGATCCCAACGATACATTTCTCATTCCATTAATTATGAAATACATTTGTTGGACAGTGAATACTTATCCAAATAATTATGGAGATATTTTAGAAACGAAAGTTTGAACGACACGCCATTCAAGGCGTACGCCTCAATGGTAGTCCCTCTCGAATTCGAGGAATGCGCGACTCCAAGAACTCGATTATTTCGTGATTTAATTATGAAAATAAGTTGAAAATATTAGCGTACTCGGACTAGGCGCGCTATGTATTCTTGAAAATAAGATCGGAAGAGTCACAACTCGAGGTGTGCACCTCGAGAGCGGTCGCTTAAAAAATTCAAGGAAGGCGAGATCCAAGAATTTAATTGTTTTAAAATTTGTTTGAGAAAATTGTTTAATTTAATTAAGAAAAATAGTTTTAATTTTCATATAAAATAAATTAATCAATTGTAAAGAGTTTTGAGAAAAATCTACCATAACTAATTGTTTTGAAGAAAAAGTTTAATATCTTAACTTAATTAATAAAGTATATTTTTTTGAAAAGTGTTAATATTTAAAATATTATTTGGTGATGATTTTGAAACATATTTTAAAAGAATAGTTTGAATTTTCTTATGAAAATATCTAAAAGTAATTAAAAATTATCTTTTAGAAATTCAATTAAATTAAACGAAAAAAACAATTAGAAAATCGAAAGATGGAACAACCACAACCCAAGGGCGTGCGCCTCGAGAGCGGTTGTCCGAGAATTCAAGGGATGCTAGACCCCAAGAACCCACTACCTTCATTAAAAAAAAATTAATTGCATTAGAAAATATTTAGTCGGGTTTGAAAATGATTCTCCTTAAATTGTCTTGTTAAGAAATAGTATATAAAATTAATCATGATCATCATAAAAAGGGGAAGACACCATGGAGTGCTAATAACAAAATAAGATGGGTTTATTCAAATATCACAAATTTATCCCAAAAGTAAAAGAGAATTGATTAATTAATAATAATAGAGAGAGAGAGAGAAAGAGAGAGAAGAAAAAAAAACATTAGAACAAATTTTGTTAATTAAAAAAAAAATAACAACTAAACCAAAATCCAAATTATTATGCATAGTATGATGCAACATAAATACAACGTAGCCGAATCACGTATAACCAAAATAGTTAACGGTATAATGGTGCCATGAAAACTTAGCCTACTACAATTCTCATAAAAAAACAACATGTGTAAACAAGTAGTAATTGAAAAATGAACATGCTTACTTACTGTGATCATTTTAGCTATATAATTGGCATAGTGATCATTTTAGCTATATAATTGGCATATATTTTAAGATGAATAGTGTGATAGCAAAAATTTAATGAATTTAATCACAATTGCACCATGCCCAGAACTCAACTATTATACAAAAATTACTATGAGGTTGGATACTATATACTAAACTTGTACTCCTCTGCTACTTGGTTTTTCATTGGGTCGCTTAGAAATTAACAACTAGCATTGCATGCCATTGTAACTTGAAATAATAAAGAAATTAACTTTTGTAAAGTTCCCTACCATAAACAAAAATTATCTGTTACGTTTTCGGGAAGAGCAATAACAACATATGAGCTATTCATAATATTCATCACAGTAAAAACAACAAGAAACAAAAGCATCGCCATGAAGTTGAATCACAGACCGCAACAAGCATGAGCAGTGACATGGAATCGAACCGAAACAGCGAGAAACACTAACACCAACATGAAATCGAATCACAAACCGCAACAAGCATGAACATTGCCATGAATTTGAACCGAAACAGCAAGAAACACTAATAGGATGCAACAAATTGAATTTCAAATTGCAACAGACATCAACAATGCTATGAAAACGAAAAAAACAACTACAAGCACTCTCACCGCCATAAAATTGATTCACACAATAGCAGCATGTGTTTATTAAACACAAGCAAGAGTTTGCAAAGCACAATCATAATTTATTGTTCAGACAAAATCTAATACCCCTGTAATATATTCCAAAGTTTAAAAACTCAAACAACAAAAACCAAACCAAATCGTATCGAAACGAAATAGTATGCACTTCACAATCATACAAATATGAATAATATTTGAGCATTTTTTTTTGAAGCATTAAAATACTTGAATTCCCATGGAAATAGAACAATATCAGCAGTAATCACAATACCAAATCAAAAGTTGGAGCATGTGTATAACTTATTGGCAATATTCAATATACAAGCATAAAATCTCATGACAGAAGGATGAAACAAACGATATCAACACAAGATCGAATCGAAGATTTCAACTTCAACAGAATTTATTCATGTAGACATCAATAATCTCAAATGGAAAACTAGGAAATGAAATGTTACCAACATCGAGAAGACCGGCATGAGTCACATATGACAGCAACAACCTAGCTTTACTAAACTCGTCGAGTCTGCATGCTTCGCAGTGTTCTAATCACGCCCAGAAATCAAAGGCAACCTGCGCTAATCAACTTAATAATCGCCGACATCAATCTTTCATCGAAATAAAAAAATCCACTCATTAAGCAGCAATATACATTGTGTTAAAATCATAGCAGAAGCAGCAGCATACAGTATCGCTAATACTCCACATGACCGACTCGGCACCATACAGTATCGCTAACCAAAACTAATCCTCAAATACAAACGTATCAAAAGGACAGTAAGCAATCTAAACTGTAAAATGAAAATAAATGGAAGGTCACCGTAGAGCTACACAACTCACACCAAACCACACGATGAATAACAATTTAGTACGGCAGCTGGATTTGATATGTACCTAAATATTTGCAAAACTTCGAAATCCTTTCGTGAAACAAAGCCTCGAAAACACACCAAACGAATCATACCGTAATAGCAACTCATCACGATATAACAAACGAGAACTCGGGATTGAAAGTTTGGATTACAACACAAATTATTATAAGAAAATCAACCTCAAACAGGAATTCGCGATGTTATCGAGATCAGAAAAAAAAAAAGAACAGCATGATGTTTATGAGCCAAAACGATTAAACATAATTTCAGGAATTGTTTAATGTAAACCGAGTCAACACCGAAACAAGCAAGCAAACGATGAAAGCAAAGCTATTCTCAACAGTAGTACATATGATAGGGATATAATTGGTAAAACATAACTGGTTCGAAATGTTACCGAAAGCGAAAACAAAAGCTGCTAAGAGCTAAACCATGAGGCTGTTGCGAAATGGAGAACTGGAGCTAAAACTCAATGGCTGTCGTTTTTCCAATGGAGTCGTTGCTAGTACTCTGTTGAGGTCATCGCAGTTGTAACGACATACTCGACTCAACCTTCGAATACTTCAAAAACGTGAAAGTCGACGCGTGTTCTTGATTGTTGCCACTGGAAAGAAATGACCCCATGTACGACTTTGTCAGTTGGATGTGTTGAATAATACCGAAGCTGAGCTTTTATCGACAGAGAAGAACAAAATCCCTCAACTCTGTTGACTTGATATCTGACCCCAAACAGGACAAACTTCGACCTGAAAAAAAAACAATAAAAAAAACAATTTGAAGGTAATAGCTTCGAACTCGTTGAACCGCCGCACCGTTGCCGTTGAGAACTACTGCTGAGTTTCCATTCACGCATAAGTTGTTTCTTGATATTTTTCCGAGTTTATGATGCTATTGTTATTGGATTCACAAAACCAAGTCAGAACAATGTCGTCGTTGACCATCTGGAGCATTTACGTCTTTCGACGAGCTGGAACAAAAAGGCTCAATCGAGAAATCGATTCCGGCGTATGGTGGTAAGATTATCGAAGAAGAAATTTATATGGGATGATGGTAGCGGACGGGTTAACGGAAGAAGAAAAGACGGAGGAGGTAGCGATGAGCTTTGAAGTGAAGTGAAGGGAGCGGAAGGTGATGGTAGGCGGTGATTTTGGGAAGATAGGTGATGATGGAAGCTGAAACGCGGCAGAAGAAAAGGAAGGGTCTCCGGCGATGAAGGGTTGGCGAGTAGAAGGGTGGCGGCCGTTTTTTCTTTAGGGTTGTGTGAACAGTATTGCCCTTAATTTTCTAGGGTATGGTGAGCAGTAGTCCTATTTATCCCCAAAACTAAACCTAATTCCAACGTGTCTTCTCATTCAGATTTTTTTCTTTTTTTTAATATTTTCTTTTAGTTCTAAACTAAATTAAAAACTTATTTTCTATTTAATTAATTCTAACTATTAATTATAATTTAAATCTAAACTAATTAATTAAACTCTAATAAATTTTTTTTAAAATAAATCCTAATTAAATTCTAACTCTATTTTTTAATCTATATTTTTTTAAAATTAAAATTTCTAAATTATAATTAAGCTCTAAATTAAATCTATTTAATTAAAACAATTAAATCCTAATTTCTACTTCAAAACTAATTAAAAAATAAAAATAAAAAAAAACAATATATTAACCTATCACGAGAAAAATGAAATTATATATAAAATAGGTATATATATAAAAAACAAATGCCACGTGGCATACCCTTATTGGGCTAAAAAAGCGAAAATGCCCGTTTCTGCTGAAAAATACGCTACGCTGTATAAGCGAGGTAAATTAAAAACAAAATCGGGCAAATGAGAATTTTGAAAAAAAGGTAGGACAAATTTGGGATATGACAGATGCCCCTATCTAATTGCCTTGAACCTGAGAGAATGAACAGCTGCAGAGCGTTCATTTTAAGGTGGAAGTCAATTAGATACAAGAAGACTCCGAAATTTGTCCGACAAGCAAGTAAAAATGCAAAGAGATAGAATATACCTGAACGGGATGACCGGATGCAAAAAATAGATGAACGAGATAACCTGATATACCCTGGGTGGTCGAAGGAGTCCCTTATCCAATAAGGTTCTTCGCGGTACCAGAGCAGTATCTTGAACAAAACATGAGATTCTTCGGGTGGTCGAAGCAGTACCTTATCCATTAAGGCTCTTCGATGATACCAAAGCATTATCTCGAACAAAAACTTGAGATTCTTCGGGTGGTCGAAGCAGTACCTTATCCATTAAGGCTCTTCGATGATACCAAAGCAGTATCTCGAACAAAACTTGAGATTCTTCGGGTGGTCGAAGCAGTACCTTATCCATTAAGGCTCTCCGATGATACCAAAGCAGTATCTCGAACAAAACTTGAGATTCTTCGGGTGGTCGAAGCAGTACCTTATCCATTAAGGCTCTCCGATGATACCAAAGCAGTATCTCGAACAAAACTTGAGATTCTTCGGGTGATCGAAGCAGTACCTTATCCATTAAGGCTCTTCAATGATACCAAAGCAGTATCTCGAACAAAACTTGAGATTCTTCGGGTGATCGAAGCAGTACCTTATCCATTAAGGCTCTTCGATGATACCAAAGCAGTATCTCGAACAAAAACTTGAGATTCTTCGGGTGGTCGAAGCAGTACCTTATCCATTAAGGCTCTTCGATGATACCAAAGCAGTATCTCGAACAAAACTTGAGATTCTTCGGGTGGTCGAAGCAGTACCTTATCCATTAAGGCTCTCCGATGATACCAAAGCAGTATCTCGAACAAAACTTGAGATTCTTCGGGTGGTCGAAGCAGTACCTTATCCATTAAGGCTCTTCGATGATACCAAAGCAGTATCTCGAACAAAACTTGAGATTCTTCGGGTGGTCGAAGCAGTACCTTATCCATTAAGGCTCTTCGATGATACCAAAGCAGTATCTCGAACAAAACTTGAGATTCTTCGAGTGGTCGAAGCAGTACCTTATCCATTAAGGCTCTTCGTTGATACCAAAGCAGTATCTCGAACAAAACTTGAGATTCTTCAGGTGATCGAAGCAGTACCTTATCCATTAAGGCTCTTCGATGATACCAAAGCAGTATCTCGAACAAAACTTGAGATTCTTCGGGTGATCGAAGCAGTACCTTATCCATTAAGGCTCTTCGATGATACCAAAGCAGTATCTCGAACAAAACTTGAGATTCTTCGGGTGGTCGAAGCAGTACCTTATCCATTAAGGCTCTTTGATGATACCAAAGCAGTATCTCGAACAAAACTTGAGATTCTTCGGGTGATCGAAGCAGTACCTTATCCATTAAGGCTCTTCGATGATACCAAAGCAGTATCTCGAACAAAACTTGAGATTCTTCGGGTGGTCGAAGCAGTACCTTATCCATTAAGGCTCTTCGATGATACCAAAGCAGTATCTCGAACAAAACTTGAGATTCTTCGGGTGGTCGAAGCAGTACCTTATCCATTAAGGCTCTTCGATGATACCAAAGCAGTATCTCGAACAAAACTTGAGATTCTTCGGGTGGTCGAAGCAGTACCTTATCCATTAAGGCTCTTCGATGATACCAAAGCAGTATCTCGAACAAAACTTGAGATTCTTCGGGTGGTCGAAGCAGTACCTTATCCATTAAGGCTCTTCGATGATACCAAAGCAGTATCTCGAACAAAACTTGAGATTCTTCGGGTGGTTGAAGCAGTACCTTATCCATTAAGGCTCTTCGTTGATACCAAAGCAGTATCTCGAACAAAACTTGAGATTCTTCGGGTGATCGAAGCAGTACCTTATCCATTAAGGCTCTTCGATGATACCAAAGCAGTATCTCTAGTGAAAATTTTGCTGAGGAATAGTTGAGCTAAAATTCTTATTTAAAGGAACAGCGTTGTCCAATCTCTGCAGGGGAGAAAGCCTTCAAGAAAACTCCTTTGAGGATAACCTCTGCTTGGGGAGCCACTAGAGCAATAGTTGCTGGGGACCATCAACTGCATGGTTGAAGACAGACTTGCTGGGGAGTAGAATTCCCTGAACTCGTGGGGTATTAACTCTTTTCAGAGTCATACTGCCAACTTCAATAGAGGACTGACCAAGATTCTCGTGAACTGATCCCGGATCCTGCCATATTGCTATGCAATGCAATGTTTTATGATGCCCAAACACGCAACTAAGGTGCAACTGCTAGGGAGTGCACGATGCGAATGCCAATGATATGTTAATGCTTGATATGATTATGATATGATACTGTATGTCGTGCTTATGATAATGCAGCGACCAAATATGCTGGGGATGACATCCTGTTGGGGACATCACCAGGGACTGAATTCGGTAGTTGCCAAATGGTTTGGACTTTGGTTATTGAGGATGCCATCGAGGGTGGACTTTGGTAGTTGCCAAATGGATTGGACTTTAATTTCATGAGGGTAAATTGAAGGTGCCAATTGGAGTGGCTTTTTGTGGTTAGCCAATAAAAGATTGGACTTTAGAGGATTTGTTTCGGTTACAAAGCTCTGACAGGTATCAGGTCCAGGCCGTAGGGGTGAAACCCAATGACAGAGATGCTTTTTCAAGAGGTTAAGGTTATTTGGTGGGGTGATGGCATGATTCCCCGACACTCAACTTTTGCTGACGAGAATAAACTTGCTTGAGTAACTTCCCTGATGTGGTTCAACTTGCCCCAGTTTGGGTCTATAAAGGAATTTTCCTTGAATGGAAATTGGAAGCAATCGCACCATGAGACGAACTCGAGATGGCTTGCCCCAGCATTCCAAGTCGTGAAAGGAAGTTGGAAACAGTTGTACCATGAGATGAACTCGAGATGGCTTGCCCCAGCATTCCATATTGTGAAAGGAAGTTAGAAGCAGTTGTACCATGAGATGAATTCGAGATGGTTTGTTCCAAAACTCCAAGTCATGAAGGGAATTCGGACGCAAATATACCATGAGATGATCTCGAGATGGTTTATTGCAAATTTTAGTCAGGAAAGGGTTTTGACCTTGATTAACTGACCCTTGGGGTAACTGGCTTCAAATTATTCTTGAGGTAGTCTGCTTCAGAATGAGCGTTTGAAATGACATGACTTGTGCTGATTGAGCGTCAGAGGGACTCTCCCCTAATCAGACGAAACTCTGGGTAGTCTGCCCCTTGTTGGATCCTTTGTAGAAGTGGTATACTCGTTCTGGTAAGAACCTAGCTTCTACCTGATATGTCATGATGACTTACAAACATTGAGCGTAGCGACTCATCCAGAGCATTTTGACTGTGCGAGCGTAGCGACTTAACCAATGCGTGTTAGTCGTACGAGCGTAGCGATTTAACCAATGCATATGAATTGCGCGAGCGTAGCGACTTAACCAATACGTTTAGATTGCGCGAGCGTAGCGACTTAACCAATACGTTTAGATTGCGCGAGCGTAGCGACTTAACCAATACGTTTAGATTGCACGAGCGTAGCGACTTAACCAATACGTATTAGTCGTGCTTTTGCTCTGCCCCAAGGCCTTTGACGCTTGTTGACCTCAACCATCAACTAGTTTTCCCCAAGTTCAACCAGTTTGCCCCAGTCTGCCGGGTGTTTGAAGAACTTTGGCGGTGATTATACTAGGATATGGCTTGAACCCATTTGCCCCAGTGTCTGGGCCTTGCAGTGGTCTGCACCAGTTTAAACCTCATAAGGACTTGCCCCAGATTCATAGGGTCATGAGAAAGTCTTGATTCAGGTCAACACCGATGAGCGATCAAGTTCCTCTTTGATTGCACTTTGTTGGAATTTCCATTATGCCAATTACTAATTTGCAATTAAAATCGTTCATTCAAAAATGGTAATTTTAATGCAACATTCATGCAAGTTATGAAAATATCATTTATTGGGAATGATGTGAAAACATGTGACGGGTGGACTGTTAATCCAAACGCAATGTTGATTTAATTGGTGTGAAAGATATAGCAAGAATATAACACCAAATCATAAGATTAGCAAATATGTAGGAGTCAGTTTACGCAACCTTGCTGTAGTTATGCTTTCAGAATAAAACTCCGCCTCAATTAGGTCTTTTAAGGGTTGTATCGTGGCCTGGTTCACGGTTATAGAAACAAAGGATATTAGGCTCAAAGTATTATTTGTACCCACCCCTTCTTCATAATGATCTCCATACCTACGTTCAGTTAATTTTGCACCTGTTTGACGGTATAAGCTAGATGGTTCAAGGTTCGCTCGAGATGGCAGTCACCTTATTTTGCTCTTTGATGGATGTCAGTTCCCCTTGATTTGGGTGGCCACTGAATCTTATTTTGTTTTTATCGTTGAGGGTTTGAGGACCTCTTTTGGTTTTGTTTTTTTATCCCTAACTTTTGCCTGGACTGATCTTGTTTTTTCGAGTCCATCGGGATTGCCTTTATTTTTGCCTAAGTCTCCTTTTGATGTGTTCGACTTAGCAGGCTTTTTATTTCTTTGGAAGGATTTGTAACTGCCAAATCATTGGTCATTAATGAACAACCGTCATGACTTTTGGATTTTGCCTCGTGATTCGAGTGCGTAATCAGGTTAACTGAACACTACCCATTCCCCAGGTTAAATGTAAGGGTTTATAGGTCCGAAGGAAACTCCTACTTCTAGGCTCGAAGTGGTTGACTAGGGACTAACTCCTTATCTCTCCAGTGTTTGGGGGTTCGAAACAATGCCTGTACATCATTAGCGAGATTTTATCCAAAAGCATACTATCAGCAATTATGGGTATTTTGTTTTCGTCATCCTCCCTCAAATCTTTGCTAAACAGCAGTGCAATGAAGGAAGTGGAGTAAATTTTTTGTGATTTTGGCAATAAGTGAGAAAATGTGAGTGAATACGAATGGATTTGATCAAAAGCATGCGTAATCATCACATTAACAATACCATTAATAAGAAACAATGTCTAAAAGCAAGTAGCACTCAACATAAAGGAAACTACAAATGCACAAAAATGATAAGGAAACTGCCAGTATTGAGGAACTGAGCTCTTCTTCCTTGCTTCACAATTGGGCTAACTTCTGGCAGCTGTTTCATATTGCCTTCTGCGTTGTTCTCGTCTTTTCTTAGCTCAACTTGATTCTGTCTCAAGTGTTCCATGGTCTTCCAGCACTAAGTCAAGTTCATTACTTGTGTCGGGAAATCAACCACGAATTATGGATAAAGGATGGATAGGCTTTTCTGGTTTTGGAATATGATATACGATGCAAATGAAACGCAAATGCAGTGATATGCGAATGCAGGTGCAAACAGGATCCAGGATAACATAAGCAATTCATAATAACCTAACCGGTAGGTTATACCAGGCAAGTTCTAGATTCTTTACCCATAGACCCACTCACGGGATAGCTTCTATGTTGACGGATAAGGTTCCCAGGATCACGGACACCAATCGCATCAACATTATGCAACAGGCTAGCTGTATTATAACGAGAGTACGATAGGGTCTCTCCTGAGCGGAGTCCTCATGCTAGGCACACGAGGAGCGGGTCCTCGGAGACTAACATTACACGACTACCAATATAGAAACTGGTTCTAAGAGTGGTTCCCAGAGTCATGGACCCTTCACGAATCAAACCGTGTAACAGGCTAGCTGCGTTACGATAGGATCTACGAAAAGGTCTATTCTGGAGGAGCTTTCATGCTAGGCACACAAGGAGCGAGTCCTTGGGGACTAACACTAATTACTACCAATTCTAAACTATGTTTTCTCTCTTCTTTTTCCAAAGCTTGGGTGTAGAGCTTTACTTGTGATATTTTCCCAGAATCCAACAAGCAAATATACTACAAAGCATATAATAGAAAGAGAAAGCAATACATAAAGAACAGGAGAAAATAAACATAAAGAAAACAGTTAAACAAAAGGTTAGTTCACTTGAATCGAGTCAAGTTAGGCTTGACTCTCTCTTGCATAGGGCTATGATAATCCCCAGCAGAGTCGCCATCTGTTGTACCTCGAAAAATACGATCCTCGCGATGGCCGCGGAAAGATACTGTTCAAAACAGAGTCGCCACCGAACTTTATTCATTCCAAGGATGGAATAGGAAAATATCGATAAAACCTTTAAAGGGATAAGAACATGGTCATCGTAACCAATATTCTAGGTTCGGGAGTCGGTTACGCAGAGGGAAGGTATTAGCACCCTCTACGTCTGTTGTACTCAACGGGAACCTCTTGATCGATTCGAGAGTAAAGTTAACTATGCTTGTTTGTTTTCTTCTAAGGTTTCTCCTATAGGGGATGGGTGGTTTTAAGATAGGGTGCTCGCCAAGGATTGAGGCCCTTGTGCCTACGTATCTTCACTTATAAGAAGTGGAAAATCAGAGCATTCGTAGTTCGTGGGACTACGGGTAAAATAGGGGATTGTGCTCGCCATGATCATCGCAATCTTGTGCCTACGTATCTTACATTCAAGAGGGAATGAAGAATCAGAGCAGCCGTAGTTCGGCTAACTACGGTAAAAGGTTTGTGTTTGGAATGAACGAGAGTTTAGGTCGCATTCTAACTGCTAAATGTTGGCTTGTCTGCTTGCTAGGGGAGGCTGAAGCACTAGTTTGTTATGCGCGGAAGAAGGGAATAAACAATGTTCTTGGTCAAAGGTGTATGAGTTGAACGAGAGTTTAGGTCGCATTCTAACTGCTAAACATTGGCTTGTCTGCTCACTAGGGGAGGCTGAAGCGCGAGTTCATATGCGCGGAAGAAGGGACTAAACAATGTTCTTGACAAAAGGTGTTTTGGTTGGAAATCGCACGAGGGCGAGGAATCTGTGTTTATCGTATTGGATGTTTTGGTTTGGGAAAGAGAATGGATCTGAATATGTTTAAGGTTTCGATTGCACGGGGGCAAGAAAGAGGAGTTTAGTTAGGCAATTTGATGGAGAACGACGACTATTCGATAAACGAGACGTCGGCCTCACCATCGATTAATCGGGATATTATTGGAATGCTAGATTCCAACAACACCTTTTTCATTCAACTAACTTCGAAATTAGCGTTTGAGAAAGTTTCAATCGCACGGGGGCGAGAAAAGAGAATTGGGTTGAATATCTTAAGGGAGAATGACGACTACTCGATAAACGAGACGTCAGCCTCGCAATCAATTAATCGGGATATCGTTGGAATGCTAGATCCCAACGATACCTTTTTCATTCGAAATATGTTTGATAGACAGTTTAGACGCGAAACAGTTTGAATAGGAAGGAGATTTTGATTCAATCACACGAGGGTGAGAAATGAGGTTATGCGGATTGAAAAATTAGGAGGAATGAAGCCTATTCAATAAACGAGACGTCGGCCTCGTAATCAATTAGTCGGGATATCGCTGGAATGCTAGATCCCAATGATACATTTCTCATTCCATTAATTATGAAATACATTTGTTGGACAGTGAATACTTATCCAAATAATTATGGAGCTATTTTAGAAACGAAAGTTTGAACGACACGCCATTCAAGGCGTACGCCTCAATGGTAGTCCCTCTCGAATTCGAGGAATGCGCGACTCCAAGAACTCGATTATTTCGTGATTTAATTATGAAAATAAGTTGAAAATATTAGCGTACTCGGACTAGGCGCGCTATGTATTCTTGAAAATAAGATCGGAAGAGTCACAACTCGAGGTGTGCACCTCGAGAGCGGTCGCTTAAAAAATTCAAGGAAGGCGAGATCCAAGAATTTAATTGTTTTAAAATTTGTTTGAGAAAATTGTTTAATTTAATTAAGAAAAATAGTTTTAATTTTTATATAAAATAAATTAATCAATTGTAAAGAGTTTTGAGAAAAATCTACCATAACTAATTGTTTTGAAGAAAAAGTTTAATATCTTAACTTAATTAATAATGTATATTTTTTTGAAAAGTGTTAATATTTAAAATATTATTTGGTGATGATTTTGAAACATATTTTAAAAGAATAGTTTGAATTTTCTTATGAAAATATCTAAAAGTAATTAAAAATTATCTTTTAGAAATTCAATTAAATTAAACAAAAAAAAACAATTTGAAAATCGAAAGATGGAACAACCACAACCCAAGGGCGTGCGCCTCGAGAGCGGTTGTCCGAGAATTCAAGGGATGCTAGACCCCAAGAACCCACTACCTTCATTAAAAAAAAAGATTAATTGCATTAGAAAATATTTAGTCGGGTTTGAAAATGATTCTCCTTAAATTGTCTTGTTAAGAAATAGTATATAAAATTAATCATGATCATCATAAAAAGGGGAAGACACCATGGAGTGCTAATAACAAAATAAGATGGGTTTATTCAAATATCACAAATTTATCCCAAAAGTAAAAGAGAATTGATTAATTAATAATAATAGAGAGAGAGAAAAAAAAACATTAGAACAAATTTTGTTAATTAAAAAAAAAATAACAACTAAACCAAAATCCAAATTATTATGCATAGTATGATGCAACATAAATACAACGTAGCCGAATCACGTATAACCAAAATAGTTAACGGTATAATGGTGCCATGAAAACTTAGCCTACTACAATTCTCATAAAAAAACAACATGTGTAAACAAGTAGTAATTGAAAAATGAACATGCTTACTTACTGTGATCATTTTAGCTATATAATTGGCATAGTGATCATTTTAGCTATATAATTGGCATATATTTTAAGATGAATAGTGTGATAGCAAAAATTTAATGAATTTAATCACAATTGCACCATGCCCAGAACTCAACTATTATACAAAAATTACTATGAGGTTGGATACTATATACTAAACTTGTACTCCTCTGCTACTTGGTTTTTCATTGGGTCGCTTAGAAATTAACAACTAGCATTGCATGCCATTGTAACTTGAAATAATAAAGAAATTAACTTTTGTAAAGTTCCCTACCATAAACAAAAATTATCTGTTACGTTTTCGGGAAGAGCAATAACAACATATGAGCTATTCATAATATTCATCACAGTAAAAACAACAAGAAACAAAAGCATCGCCATGAAGTTGAATCACAGACCGCAACAAGCATGAGCAGTGACATGGAATCGAACCGAAACAGCGAGAAACACTAACACCAACATGAAATCGAATCACAAACCGCAACAAGCATGAACATTGCCATGAATTTGAACCGAAACAGCAAGAAACACTAATAGGATGCAACAAATTGAATTTCAAATTGCAACAGACATCAACAATGCTATGAAAACGAAAAAAACAACTACAAGCACTCTCACCGCCATAAAATTGATTCACACAATAGCAGCATGTGTTTATTAAACACAAGCAAGAGTTTGCAAAGCACAATCATAATTTATTGTTCAGACAAAATCTAATACCCCTGTAATATATTCCAAAGTTTAAAAACTCAAACAACAAAAACCAAACCAAATCGTATCGAAACGAAATAGTATGCACTTCACAATCATACAAATATGAATAATATTTGAGCATTTTTTTTTGAAGCATTAAAATACTTGAATTCCCATGGAAATAGAACAATATCAGCAGTAATCACAATACCAAATCAAAAGTTGGAGCATGTGTATAACTTATTGGCAATATTCAATATACAAGCATAAAATCTCATGACAGAAGGATGAAACAAACGATATCAACACAAGATCGAATCGAAGATTTCAACTTCAACATAATTTATTCATGTAGACATCAATAATCTCAAATGGAAAACTAGGAAATGAAATGTTACCAACATCGAGAAGACCGGCATGAGTCACATATGACAGCAACAACCTAGCTTTACTAAACTCGTCGAGTCTGCATGCTTCGCAGTGTTCTAATCACGCCCAGAAATCAAAGGCAACCTGCGCTAATCAACTTAATAATCGCCGACATCAATCTTTCATCGAAATAAAGAAATCCACTCATTAAGCAGCAATATACATTGTGTTAAAATCATAGCAGAAGCAGCAGCATACAGTATCGCTAATACTCCACATGACCGACTCGGCACCATACATTATCGCTAACCAAAACTAATCCTCAAATACAAACGTATCAAAAGGACAGTAAGCAATCTAAACTGTAAAATGAAAATAAATGGAAGGTCACCGTAGAGCTACACAACTCACACCAAACCACACGATGAATAACAATTTAGTACGGCAGCTGGATTTGATATGTACCTAAATATTTGCAAAACTTCGAAATCCTTTCGTGAAACAAAGCCTCGAAAACACACCAAACGAATCATACCGTAATAGCAACTCATCACGATATAACAAACGAGAACTCGGGATTGAAAGTTTGGATTACAACACAAATTATTATAAGAAAATCAACCTCAAACAGGAATTCGCGATGTTATCGAGATCAGAAAAAAAAAGAACAGCATGATGTTTATGAGCCAAAACGATTAAACATAATTTCAGGAATTGTTTAATGTAAACCGAGTCAACACCGAAACAAGCAAGCAAACGATGAAAGCAAAGCTATTCTCAACAGTAGTACATATGATAGGGATATAATTGGTAAAACATAACTGGTTCGAAATGTTACCGAAAGCGAAAACAAAAGCTGCTAAGAGCTAAACCATGAGGCTGTTGCGAAATGGAGAACTGGAGCTAAAACTCAATGGCTGTCGTTTTTCCAATGGAGTCGTTGCTAGTACTCTGTTGAGGTCATCGCAGTTGTAACGACATACTCGACTCAACCTTCGAATACTTCAAAAACGTGAAAGTCGACGCGTGTTCTTGATTGTTGCCACTGGAAAGAAATGACCCCATGTACGACTTTGTCAGTTGGATGTGTTGAATAATACCGAAGTTGAGCTTTTATCGACAGAGAAGAACAAAATCCCTCAACTCTGTTGACTTGATATCTGACCCCAAACAGGACAAACTTCGACCTGAAAAAAAAACAATAAAAAAAACAATTTGAAGGTAATAGCTTCGAACTCGTTGAACCGCCGCACCGTTGCCGTTGAGAACTACTGCTGAGTTTCCATTCACGCATAAGTTGTTTCTTGATATTGTTCCGAGTTTATGATGCTATTGTTATTGGATTCACAAAACCAAGTCAGAACAATGTCGTCGTTGACCATCTGGAGCATTTACGTCTTTCGACGAGCTGGAACAAAAAGGCTCAATCGAGAAATTGATTCCGGCGTATGGTGGTAAGATTATCGAATAAGAAATTTATATGGGATGATGGTAGCAGACGGGTTAACGGAAGAAGAAAAGACGGAGGAGGTAGCGATGAGCTTTGAAGTGAAGTGAAGGGAGCGGAAGGTGATGGTAGGCGGTGATTTTGGGAAGATAGGTGATGATGGAAGCTGAAACGCGGCAGAAGAAAAGGAAGGGTCTCCGGCGATGAAGGTTTGGCGAGTAGAAGGGTGGCGGCCGTTTTTTCTTTAGGGTTGTGTGAACAGTATTGCCCTTAATTTTCTAGGGTATGGTGAGCAGTAGTCCTATTTATCCCCAAAACTAAACCTAATTCCAACGTGTCTTCTCATTCAGATTTTTTTCTTTTTTTTAATATTTTCTTTTAGTTCTAAACTAAATTAAAAACTTATTTTCTATTTAATTAATTCTAACTATTAATTATAATTTAAATCTAAACTAATTAATTAAACTCTAATAAATTTTTTTTAAAATAAATCCTAATTAAATTCTAACTCTATTTTTTAATCTATATTTTTTTAAAATTAAAATTTCTAAATTATAATTAAGCTCTAAATTAAATCTATTTAATTAAAACAATTAAATCCTAATTTCTACTTCAAAACTAATTAAAAAATAAAAATAAAAAAAAAACAAAATATTAACCTATCACGAGAAAAATGAAATTATATATAAAATAGGTATATATATAAAAAACAAATGCCACGTGGCATACCCTTATTGGGCTAAAAAAGCGAAAATGCCCGTTTCTGCTGAAAAATACGCTACGCTGTATAAGCGAGGTAAATTAAAAACAAAATCGGGCAAATGAGAATTTTGAAAAAAAGGTAGGACAAATTTGGGGTATGACAGATGCCCCTATCTAATTGCCTTGAACCTGAGAGAATGAACAGCTGTAGAGCGTTCATTTTAAGGTGGAAGTCAATTAGATACAAGAAGACTCCGAAATTTGTCCGACAAGCAAGTAAAAATGCAAAGAGATAGAATATACCTGAACGGGATGACCGGATGCAAAAAATAGATGAACGAGATAACCTGATATTCCCTGGGTGGTCGAAGGAGTCCCTTATCCAATAAGGTTCTTCGCGGTACCAGAGCAGTATCTTGAACAAAACTTGAGATTCTTCGGGTGGTCGAAGCAGTACCTTATCCATTAAGGCTCTTCGATGATACCAAAGCATTATCTCGAACAAAAACTTGAGATTCTTCGGGTGGTCGAAGCAGTACCTTATCCATTAAGGCTCTTCGATGATACCAAAGCAGTATCTCGAACAAAACTTGAGATTCTTCGGGTGGTCGAAGCAGTACCTTATCCATTAAGGCTCTCCGATGATACCAAAGCAGTATCTCGAACAAAACTTGAGATTCTTCGGGTGGTCGAAGCAGTACCTTATCCATTAAGGCTCTCCGATGATACCAAAGCAGTATCTCGAACAAAACTTGAGATTCTTCGGGTGATCGAAGCAGTACCTTATCCATTAAGGCTCTTCGATGATACCAAAGCAGTATCTCGAACAAAACTTGAGATTCTTCGGGTGATCGAAGCAGTACCTTATCCATTAAGGCTCTTCGATGATACCAAAGCAGTATCTCGAACAAAAACTTGAGATTCTTCGGGTGGTCGAAGCAGTACCTTATCCATTAAGGCTCTTCGATGATACCAAAGCAGTATCTCGAACAAAACTTGAGATTCTTCGGGTGGTCGAAGCAGTACCTTATCCATTAAGGCTCTCCGATGATACCAAAGCAGTATCTCGAACAAAACTTGAGATTCTTCGGGTGGTCGAAGCAGTACCTTATCCATTAAGGCTCTTCGATGATACCAAAGCAGTATCTCGAACAAAACTTGAGATTCTTCGGGTGGTCGAAGCAGTACCTTATCCATTAAGGCTCTTCGTTGATACCAAAGCAGTATCTCGAACAAAACTTGAGATTCTTCGGGTGATCGAAGCAGTACCTTATCCATTAAGGCTCTTCGATGATACCAAAGCAGTATCTCGAACAAAACTTGAGATTCTTCGGGTGGTCGAAGCAGTACCTTATCCATTAAGGCTCTTCGATGATACCAAAGCAGTATCTCAAACAAAACTTGAGATTCTTCGGGTGGTCGAAGCAGTACCTTATCCATTAAGGCTCTTCGATGATACCAAAGCAGTATCTCGAACAAAACTTGAGATTCTTCGGGTGGTCGAAGCAGTACCTTATCCATTAAGGCTCTTCGATGATACCAAAGCAGTATCTCGAACAAAACTTGAGATTCTTCGGGTGGTCGAAGCAGTACCTTATCCATTAAGGCTCTTCGATGATACCAAAGCAGTATCTCGAACAAAACTTGAGATTCTTCGGGTGGTCGAAGCAGTACCTTATCCATTAAGGCTCTTCGATGATACCAAAGCAGTATCTCGAACAAAACTTGAGATTCTTCGGGTGGTCGAAGCAGTACCTTATCCATTAAGGCTCTTCGATGATACCAAAGCAGTATCTCGAACAAAACTTGAGATTCTTCGGGTGGTCGAAGCAGTACCTTATCCATTAAGGCTCTTCGATGATACCAAAGCAGTATCTCGAACAAAACTTGAGATTCTTCGGGTGGTCGAAGCAGTACCTTATCCATTAAGGCTCTTCGTTGATACCAAAGCAGTATCTCGAACAAAACTTGAGATTCTTCGGGTGATCGAAGCAGTACCTTATCCATTAAGGCTCTTCGATGATACCAAAGCAGTATCTCTAGTGAAAATTTTGCTGAGGAATAGTTGAGCTAAAATTCTTATTTAAAGGAACAGCGTTGTCCAATCTCTGCAGGGGAGAAAGCCTTCAAGAAAACTCCTTTGAGGATAACCTCTGCTTGGGGAGCCACTAGAGCAATAGTTGCTGGGGACCATCAACTGCATGGTTGAAGACAGACTTGCTGGGGAGTAGAATTCCCTGAACTCGTGGGGTATTAACTCTTTTCAGAGTCATACTGCCAACTTCAATAGAGGACTGACCATGATTCTCGTGAACTGATCCTGGATCCTGCCATATTGCTATGCAATGCAATGTTTTATGATGCCCAAACACGCAACTAAGGTGCAACTGCTAGGGAGTGCACGATGCGAATGCCAATGATATGTTAATGCTTGATATGATTATGATATGATACTGTATGTCGTGCTTATGATAATGCAGCGACCAAATATGCTGGGGATGACATCCTGTTGGGGACATCACCAGGGACTGAATTCGGTAGTTGCCAAATGGTTTGGACTTTGGTTATTGAGGATGTCATCGAGGGTGGACTTTGGTATTTGCCAAATGGATTGGACTTTAATTTCATGAGGGTAAATTGAAGGTGCCAATTGGAGTGGCTTTTTGTGGTTAGCCAATAAAAGATTGGACTTTAGAGGATTTGTTTCGGTTACAAAGCTCTGACAGGTATCAGGTCCAGGCCGTAGGGGTGAAACCCAATGACAGAGAGGCTTTTTCAGGAGGTTAAGGTTATTTGGTGGGGTGATGGCATGATTCCCCGACACTCAACTTTTGCTGACGAGAATAAACTTGCTTGAGTAACTTCCCTGATGTGGTTCAACTTGCCCCAGTTTGGGTCTATAAAGGAATTTTCCTTGAATGGAAATTGGAAGCAATCGCACCATGAGATGAACTCGAGATGGCTTGCCCCAGCATTCCAAGTCGTGAAAGGAAGTTGGAAACAGTTGTACCATGAGATGAACTCGAGATGGCTTGCCCCAGCATTCCATATTGTGAAAGGAAGTTGGAAGCAGTTGTACCATGAGATGAATTCGAGATGGTTTGTTCCAAAACTCCAAGTCATGAAGGGAATTCGGACGCAAATATACCATGAGATGATCTCGAGATGGTTTATTGCAAATTTTAGTCAGGAAAGGGTTTTGACCTTGATTAACTGACCCTTGGGGTAACTGGCTTCAAATTATTCTTGAGGTAGTCTGCTTCAGAATGAGCGTTTGAAATGACATGACTTGTGTTGATTGAGCGTCGGAGGGACTCTCCCCTAATCAGACGAAACTCTGGGTAGTCTGCCCCTTGTTGGATCCTTTGCAGAAGTGGTATACTCGTTCTGGTAAGAACCTAGCTTCTACCTGATATGTCATGATGACTTACAAACATTGAGCGTAGCGACTCATCCAGAGCATTTTGACTGTGCGAGCGTAGCGACTTAACCAATGCGTGTTAGTCGTACGAGCGTAGCGATTTAACCAATGCATATGAATTGCGCGAGCGTAGCGACTTAACCAATACGTTTAGATTGCGCGAGCGTAGCGACTTAACCAATACGTTTAGATTGCGCGAGCGTAGCGACTTAACCAATACGTTTAGATTGCACGAGCGTAGCGACTTAACCAATACGTATTAGTCGTGCTTTTGCTCTGCCCCAAGGCCTTTGACGCTTGTTGACCTCAACCATCAACTAGTTTTCCCCAAGTTCAACCAGTTTGCCCCAGTCTGCCGGGTGTTTGAAGAACTTTGGCGGTGATTATACTAGGATATGGCTTGAACCCATTTGCCCCAGTGTCTGGGCCTTGCAGTGGTCTGCACCAGTTTAAACCTCATAAGGACTTGCCCCAGATTCATAGGGTCATGAGAAAGTCTTGATTCAGGTCAACACCGATGAGCGATCAAGTTCCTCTTTGATTGCACTTTGTTGGAATTTCCATTATGCCAATTACTAATTTGCAATTAAAATCGTTCATTCAAAAATGGTAATTTTAATGCAACATTCATGCAAGTTATGAAAATATCATTTATTGGGAATGATGTGAAAACATGTGACGGGTGGACTGTTAATCCAAACGCAATGCTGATTTAATTGGTGTGAAAGATATAGCAAGAATATAACACCAAATCATAAGATTAGCAAATATGTAGGAGTCAGTTTACGCAACCTTGCTGTAGTTATGCTTTCAGAATAAAACTCCGCCTCAATTAGGTCTTTTAAGGGTTGTATCGTGGCCTGGTTCACGGTTATAGAAACAAAGGATATTAGGCTCAAAGTATTATTTGTACCCACCCCTTCTTCATAATGATCTCCATACCTACGTTCAGTTAATTTTGCACCTGTTTGACGGTATAAGCTAGATGGTTCAAGGTTCGCTCGAGATGGCAGTCACCTTATTTTGCTCTTTGATGGATGTCAGTTCCCCTTGATTTGGGTGGCCACTGAATCTTATTTTGTTTTTATCGTTGAGGGTTTGAGGACCTCTTTTGGTTT
Source organism: Lathyrus sativus (assembly GCA_963859935.3). Taxonomy (NCBI): domain Eukaryota; kingdom Viridiplantae; phylum Streptophyta; class Magnoliopsida; order Fabales; family Fabaceae; genus Lathyrus; species Lathyrus sativus. The sequence goes on along the minus strand of OZ012741.1, from coordinate 139,720,157 downwards.
TGTTTTTTTATCCCTAACTTTTGCCTGGACTGATCTTGTTTTTTCGAGTCCATCGGGATTGCCTTTATTTTTGCCTAAGTCTCCTTTTGATGTGTTCGACTTAGCAGGCTTTTTATTTCTTTGGAAGGATTTGTAACTGCCAAATCATTGGTCATTAATGAACAACCGTCATGACTTTTGGATTTTGCCTCGTGATTCGAGTGCGTAATCAGGTTAACTGAACACTACCCATTCCCCAGGTTAAATGTAAGGGTTTATAGGTCCGAAGGAAACTCCTACTTCTAGGCTCGAAGTGGTTGACTAGGGACTAACTCCTTATCTCTCCAGTGTTTGGGGGTTCGAAACAATGCCTGTACATCATTAGCGAGATTTTATCCAAAAGCATACTATCAGCAATTATGGGTATTTTGTTTTCGTCATCCTCCCTCAAATCTTTGCTAAACAGCAGTGCAATGAAGGAAGTGGAGTAAATTTTTTGTGATTTTGGCAATAAGTGAGAAAATGTGAGTGAATACGAATGGATTTGATCAAAAGCATGCGTAATCATCACATTAACAATACCATTAATAAGAAACAATGTCTAAAAGCAAGTAGCACTCAACATAAAGGAAACTACAAATGCACAAAAATGATAAGGAAACTGCCAGTATTGAGGAACTGAGCTCTTCTTCCTTGCTTCACAATTGGGCTAACTTCTGGCAGCTGTTTCATATTGCCTTCTGCGTTGTTCTCGTCTTTTCTTAGCTCAACTTGATTCTGTCTCAAGTGTTCCATGGTCTTCCAGCACTAAGTCAAGTTCATTACTTGTGTCGGGAAATCAACCGCGGATTATGGATAAAGGATGGATAGGCTTTTCTGGTTTTGGAATATGATATACGATGCAAATGAAACGCAAATGCAGTGATATGTGAATGCAGGTGCAAACAGGATCCAGGATAACATAAGCAATTCATAATAACCTAACAGGTAGGTTATACCAGGCAAGTTCTAGATTCTTTACCCATAGACCCACTCACGGGATAGCTTCTATGTTGACGGATAAGGTTCCCAGGATCACGGACACCAATCGCATCAACACTATGCAACAGGCTAGCTGTATTATAACGAGAGTACGATAGGGTCTCTCCTGAGCGGAGTCCTCATGCTAGGCACACGAGGAGCAGGTCCTCGGAGACTAACATTACACGACTACCAATATAGAAACTGGTTCTAAGAGTGGTTCCCAGAGTCATGGACCCTTCACGAATCAAACCGTGTAACAGGCTAGCTGCGTTACGATAGGATCTACGAAAAGGTCTATTCTGGAGGAGCTTTCATGCTAGGCACACAACGAGCGAGTCCTTGGGGACTAACACTAATTACTACCAATTCTAAACTATGTTTTCTCTCTTCTTTTTCCAAGGCTCGGGTGTAGAGCTTTACTTGTGATATTTTCCCAGAATCCAACAAGCAAATATACTACAAAGCATATAATAGAAAGAGAAAGCAATACATAAAGAACAGGAGAAAATAAACATAAAGAAAACAGTTAAACAAAAGGTTAGTTCACTCGAATCGAGTCAAGTTAGGCTTGACTCTCTCTTGCATAGGGCTATGATAATCCCCAGCAGAGTCGCCATCTGTCGTACCTCGAAAAATACGATCCTCGCGATGGCCGCGGAAAGATACTGTTCGAAACAGAGTTGCCACCGAACTTTATTCATTCCAAGGATGGAATAGGAAAATATCAATAAAACCTTTAAAGGTATAAGAACATGGTCATCGTAACCAATATTCTAGGTTCGGGAGTCGGTTATGCAGAGGGAAGGTATTAGCACCCTCTACGTTCGTTGTACTCAACGGGAACCTCTTGATCGATTCGAGAGTAAAGTTAACTATGCTTGTTTGTTTTCTTCTAAGGTTTCTCCTATAGGGGATGGGTGGTTTTAAGATAGGGTGCTCGCCAAGGATTGAGGCCCTTGTGCCTACGTATCTTCACTTATAAGAAGTGGAAAATCAGAGCATTCGTAGTTCGTGGGACTACGGGTAAAAGAGGGGATTGTGCTCGCCATGATCATCGCAATCTTGTGCCTATGTATCTTACATTCAAGAGGGAATGAAGAATCAGAGCAGCCGTAGTTCGGCTAACTACGGTAAAAGGTTTGTGTTTGGAATGAACGAGAGTTTAGGTCGCATTCTAACTGCTAAACGTTGGCTTGTCTGCTCGCTAGGGGAGGCTGAAGCACTAGTTTGTTATGCGCGGAAGAAGGGAATAAACAATGTTCTTGGTCAAAGGTGTATGAGTTGAACGAGAGTTTAGGTCGCATTCTAACTGCTAAACATTGGCTTGTCTGCTCACTAGGGGAGGCTGAAGCGCGAGTTCATATGCGCGGAAGAAGGGACTAAACAATGTTCTTGACAAAAGGTGTTTTGGTTGGAAATCGCACGAGGGCGAGGAATCTGTGTTTATCGTATTGGATGTTTTGGTTTGGGAAAGAGAATGGATCTGAATATGTTTAAGGTTTCGATTGCACGGGGGCAAGAAAGAGGAGTTTAGTTAGGCAATTTGATGGAGAACGACGATTATTCGATAAACGAGACGTCGGCCTCACCATCGATTAATCGGGATATTATTGGAATGCTAGATTCCAACAACACCTTTTTCATTCAACTAACTTCGAAATTAGCGTTTGAGAAAGTTTCAATCGCACGGGGGCGAGAAAAGAGAATTGGGTTGAATATCTTAAGGGAGAATGACGACTACTCGATAAACGAGACGTCAGCCTCGCAATCAATTAATCGGGATATCGTTGGAATGCTAGATCCCAACGATACCTTTTTCATTCGAAATATGTTTGATAGACAGTTTAGACGCGAAACAGTTTGAATAGGAAGGAGATTTTGATTCAATCACACGAGGGTGAGAAATGAGGTTATGCGGATTGAAAAATTAGGAGGAATGACGCCTATTCAATAAACGAGACGTCGGCCTCGTAATCAATTAGTCGGGATATCGCTGGAATGCTAGATCCCAACGATACATTTCTCATTCCATTAATTATGAAATACATTTGTTGGACAGTGAATACTTATCCAAATAATTATGGAGCTATTTTAGAAACGAAAGTTTGAACGACACGCCATTCAAGGCGTACGCCTCAATGGTAGTCCCTCTCGAATTCGAGGAATGCGCGACTCCAAGAACTCGATTATTTCGTGATTTAATTATGAAAATAAGTTGAAAATATTAGCGTACTCGGACTAGGCGCGCTATGTATTCTTGAAAATAAGATCGGAAGAGTCACAACTCGAGGTGTGCACCTCGAGAGCGTTCGCTTAAAAAATTCAAGGAAGGCGAGATCCAAGAATTTAATTGTTTTAAAATTTGTTTGAGAAAATTGTTTAATTTAATTAAGAAAAATAGTTTTAATTTTTATATAAAATAAATTAATCAATTGTAAAGAGTTTTGAGAAAAATCTACCATAACTAATTGTTTTGAAGAAAAAGTTTAATATCTTAACTTAATTAATAATGTATATTTTTTTGAAAAGTGTTAATATTTAAAATATTATTTGGTGATGATTTTGAAACATATTTTAAAAGAATAGTTTGAATTTTCTTATGAAAATATCTAAAAGTAATTAAAAATTATCTTTTAGAAATTCAATTAAATTAAACAAAAAAAACAATTTGAAAATCGAAAGATGGAACAACCACAACCCAAGGGCGTGCGCCTCGAGAGCGGTTGTCCGAGAATTCAAGGGATGCTAGACCCCAAGAACCCACTACCTTCATTAAAAAAAAAGATTAATTGCATTAGAAAATATTTAGTCGGGTTTGAAAATGATTCTCCTTAAATTGTCTTGTTAAGAAATAGTATATAAAATTAATCATGATCATCATAAAAAGGGGAAGACACCATGGAGTGCTAATAACAAAATAAGATGGGTTTATTCAAATATCACAAATTTATCCCAAAAGTAAAAGAGAATTGATTAATTAATAATAATAGAGAGAGAGAAAAAAAAACATTAGAACAAATTTTGTTAATTAAAAAAAAAATAACAACTAAACCAAAATCCAAATTATTATGCATAGTATGATGCAACATAAATACAACGTAGCCGAATCACGTATAACCAAAATAGTTAACGGTATAATGGTGCCATGAAAACTTAGCCTACTACAATTCTCATAAAAAAACAACATGTGTAAACAAGTAGTAATTGAAAAATGAACATGCTTACTTACTGTGATCATTTTAGCTATATAATTGGCATAGTGATCATTTTAGCTATATAATTGGCATATATTTTAAGATGAATAGTGTGATAGCAAAAATTTAATGAATTTAATCACAATTGCACCATGCCCAGAACTCAACTATTATACAAAAATTACTATGAGGTTGGATACTATATACTAAACTTGTACTCCTCTGCTACTTGGTTTTTCATTGGGTCGCTTAGAAATTAACAACTAGCATTGCATGCCATTGTAACTTGAAATAATAAAGAAATTAACTTTTGTAAAGTTCCCTACCATAAACAAAAATTATCTGTTACGTTTTCGGGAAGAGCAATAACAACATATGAGCTATTCATAATATTCATCACAGTAAAAACAACAAGAAACAAAAGCATCGCCATGAAGTTGAATCACAGACCGCAACAAGCATGAGCAGTGACATGGAATCGAACCGAAACAGCGAGAAACACTAACACCAACATGAAATCGAATCACAAACCGCAACAAGCATGAACATTGCCATGAATTTGAACCGAAACAGCAAGAAACACTAATAGGATGCAACAAATTGAATTTCAAATTGCAACAGACATCAACAATGCTATGAAAACGAAAAAAACAACTACAAGCACTCTCACCGCCATAAAATTGATTCACACAATAGCAGCATGTGTTTATTAAACACAAGCAAGAGTTTGCAAAGCACAATCATAATTTATTGTTCAGACAAAATCTAATACCCCTGTAATATATTCCAAAGTTTAAAAACTCAAACAACAAAAACCAAACCAAATCGTATCGAAACGAAATAGTATGCACTTCACAATCATACAAATATGAATAATATTTGAGCATTTTTTTTGAAGCATTAAAATACTTGAATTCCCATGGAAATAGAACAATATCAGCAGTAATCACAATACCAAATCAAAAGTTGGAGCATGTGTATAACTTATTGGCAATATTCAATATACAAGCATAAAATCTCATGACAGAAGGATGAAACAAACGATATCAACACAAGATCGAATCGAAGATTTCAACTTCAACATAATTTATTCATGTAGACATCAATAATCTCAAATGGAAAACTAGGAAATGAAATGTTACCAACATCGAGAAGACCGGCATGAGTCACATATGACAGCAACAACCTAGCTTTACTAAACTCGTCGAGTCTGCATGCTTCGCAGTGTTCTAATCACGCCCAGAAATCAAAGGCAACCTGCGCTAATCAACTTAATAATCGCCGACATCAATCTTTCATCGAAATAAAAAAATCCACTCATTAAGCAGCAATATACATTGTGTTAAAATCATAGCAGAAGCAGCAGCATACAGTATCGCTAATACTCCACATGACCGACTCGGCACCATACAGTATCGCTAACCAAAACTAATCCTCAAATACAAACGTATCAAAAGGACAGTAAGCAATCTAAACTGTAAAATGAAAATAAATGGAAGGTCACCGTAGAGCTACACAACTCACACCAAACCACACGATGAATAACAATTTAGTACGGCAGCTGGATTTGATATGTACCTAAATATTTGCAAAACTTCGAAATCCTTTCGTGAAACAAAGCCTCGAAAACACACCAAACGAATCATACCGTAATAGCAACTCATCACGATATAACAAACGAGAACTCGGGATTGAAAGTTTGGATTACAACACAAATTATTATAAGAAAATCAACCTCAAACAGGAATTCGCGATGTTATCGAGATCAGAAAAAAAAAGAACAGCATGATGTTTATGAGCCAAAACGATTAAACATAATTTCAGGAATTGTTTAATGTAAACCGAGTCAACACCGAAACAAGCAAGCAAACGATGAAAGCAAAGCTATTCTCAACAGTAGTACATATGATAGGGATATAATTGGTAAAACATAACTGGTTCGAAATGTTACCGAAAGCGAAAACAAAAGCTGCTAAGAGCTAAACCATGAGGCTGTTGCGAAATGGAGAATTGGAGCTAAAACTCAATGGCTGTCGTTTTTCCAATGGAGTCGTTGCTAGTACTCTGTTGAGGTCATCGCAGTTGTAACGACATACTCGACTCAACCTTCGAATACTTCAAAAACGTGAAAGTCGACGCGTGTTCTTGATTGTTGCCACTGGAAAGAAATGACCCCATGTACGACTTTGTCAGTTGGATGTGTTGAATAATACCGAAGCTGAGCTTTTATCGACAGAGAAGAACAAAATCCCTCAACTCTGTTGACTTGATATCTGACCCCAAACAGGACAAACTTCGACCTGAAAAAAAAACAATAAAAAAAACAATTTGAAGGTAATAGCTTCGAACTCGTTGAACCGCCGCACCGTTGCCGTTGAGAACTACTGCTGAGTTTCCATTCACGCATAAGTTGTTTCTTGATATTGTTCCGAGTTTATGATGCTATTGTTATTGGATTCACAAAACCAAGTCAGAACAATGTCGTCGTTGACCATCTGGAGCATTTACGTCTTTCGACGAGCTGGAACAAAAAGGCTCAATCGAGAAATCGATTCCGGCGTATGGTGGTAAGATTATCGAAGAAGAAATTTATATGGGATGATGGTAGCAGATGGGTTAACGGAAGAAGAAAAGACGGAGGAGGTAGCGATGAGCTTTGAAGTGAAGTGAAGGGAGCGGAAGGTGATGGTAGGCGGTGATTTTGGGAAGATAGGTGATGATGGAAGCTGAAACGCGGCAGAAGAAAAGGAAGGGTCTCCGGCGATGAAGGTTTGGCGAGTAGAAGGGTGGCGGCCGTTTTTTCTTTAGGGTTGTGTGAACAGTATTGCCCTTAATTTTCTAGGGTATGGTGAGCAGTAGTCCTATTTATCCCCAAAACTAAACCTAATTCCAACGTGTCTTCTCATTCAGATTTTTTTCTTTTTTTTAATATTTTCTTTTAGTTCTAAACTAAATTAAAAACTTATTTTCTATTTAATTAATTCTAACTATTAATTATAATTTAAATCTAAACTAATTAATTAAACTCTAATAAATTTTTTTAAAAATAAATCCTAATTAAATTCTAACTCTATTTTTTAATCTATATTTTTTTAAAATTAAAATTTCTAAATTATAATTAAGCTCTAAATTAAATCTATTTAATTAAAACAATTAAATCCTAATTTCTACTTCAAAACTAATTATAAAATAAAAATAAAAAAAAACAATATATTAACCTATCACGAGAAAAATGAAATTATATATAAAATAGGTATATATATATATATATATATATATAAAACAAATGCCACGTGGCATACCCTTATTGGGCTAAAAAAGCGAAAATGCCCGTTTCTGCTGAAAAATACGCTACGCTGTATAAGCGAGGTAAATTAAAAACAAAATCGGGCAAATGAGAATTTTGAAAAAAAGGTAGGACAAATTTGGGGTATGACAGAAATGCAACTCTTATTCGCAATCAAGAACAAGATCAGGGTGAACTGGATTCTTACGATTATGTACCATCTTCAACAGTAGCTCTCTCTCTCTCGACAAGACTTCCATATGTAAGGCTGGTTTCTAGAATTCTTGAGTTGACAGAATTGGATCTTAATCGGGAACCATCTACCAAAATGAAACCAACAACCAATGAGATCAATCAAATCACCATTGTGAAGAACACCGGAATAATTAAAGACGTTGACGGCACATATAAGTATGCGGGCGAAGGATTAGCTTCCAACCAAGCCTATCCCATTCTCGAAGGAGGTATCACAAACGAGTTCCTCTACACCACTATGATGAACCAACATCAAGAAACATCCCGGGCCATTTCTTCACTTTGCAACCTTACTCTTTCTTCCTAGCATTCTAACACCGGCACCGTTGATGAAGAGGATAAAGAAGATGAAGGTAGTGAAGAAGAGGAAGCAGAAGATGAGGATATGTCCGATCAAGATATTTAGAAAATATGTGTTGCTGTTGTTTTTATTGCTTTTCTTTCCGGATTACGTTTAAGTTGTTAAGTTGTTAATTTCTTTTGTAACCATACAATGTTTGCTGCATCTTTCTATGTGCTGCATTTTTATTTCAATCTTTATGCCGTGCTTGATTATATGTTGTCATATATGCCGATATTGCTTAGTTTGGTTTAAAAACTCCTTCCTTTTTGCTAATGACAAAGGGGGAGAAGAGTTTGGCTTTCTAATATCTCTCTGTGCAGAATTTTTTGCCTCTGTTTAGATAGGGGGAGTTGCTGGTCATAGGGGGAGAAGCAAACCAAGATCGGAACGGAACATCGTCAAAGATATTGCACATACTCATTTGATTGTCACCATCAAAAATGGGGAGAATGTATAAGCATATTTCAATCTCAAGATTTTGATGATGTCAACAAGACTTAAGCTCAATCCATGTTTGCAAAAAGTTAAGCTTTCAAATTGATCAAGATCAAGACTATGGAATGGTCTCATACAAATCAAGCTTCATGTCCAAATGATCGTCTACTACTTTCAAGACTTGGACACAAGGCTTTGGTATATCAAAATTTACTCCTTTAATTGATATACAAGTGTTCAAATAATTCATCATATCAACATATTGCATATGCATGGTTTTAAAATCATTTGGAACTAGTATAACACTTTTAACTCAAGTATTTTTCTGAGTTTTAATAGTGTTAACCGATTAACCATATGGGTTAATCAGTTAACGACCTCTTTTTTTAAATTCTCAGGGCTAACGTTCAAGTGTTAACCGATTAACCTATATGATTAACCGATTAACATTGAACGAATTTTCAAAAATTGTTTCTTTTAAAATTCAAATCTTGTTTGATTGTTATACCTTTTCCTTATTTGATTCATACACATTTATACCTTGTTGAAATGGTGTTTTGACTCATATAAATTCTGAAAATTTCAAATTGAAAAACACCACCAATAATTTTCAAAATAATCATTCAATCAAATTCACTACTTTTCAAATATTTTCAAATATTTCAAAAAGTATTCATATTGTTCATACCATTTCATATCCAAAATCTTTGAACACTTGTATTGATATTGAAAAGTGAATTTTGATCAAAAGGAGAAGATCAATCATTGTATTGATATTATTATTACATCACTCTCAAATCAAAAAATTACAGAATAATTTCTATTGTGACTTGTGATCCAGGATTGTTGGACACAAGGGTTAGTGCTTGTAAAGAGGATTGTTCTTGCACACTAGTTGTTGAATAGTTGTTAGATAGTAGGCCACACCGGTTGATGGTGTGATAGGTTGTACATTCTAAAACTATAGTGAAAAATCTCTTTCATGTGGAAAGGGGAGTGGAGTACCTTCGGATTGTGAAGGGAACCACTATAAACCTCTTTGTCCTTTTTCATTATGCTTTTTACTGCTTTCATCATCAAGATAATAACCAAGTAAAATTTCAAGAATCTCAAAAAACCAGAAAAAGTTTCTAAAGCCTAATTCACCCCCCCTCTTAGGCATACTCTGAACTTATAGAGTAGAAGGCTAGGGCTAACAGTTCTTCAGAGTTCTTCGTCAATCGGAGCATTAATCGAGGTAAGGGGGAGAAACATGTTAAGATTGGTAAATTGCATGAATAGGGTAGAGGGGATTCCTTAACCCCGTAGGAGTTTGGTGAATATGAATGATATACTGAAATGCTAATGATGGTTGTTGTTGTTATGATGAATTGGTGTGCATATTGATGTGTTTATGATTGTTGTTGCCATTGATGACCTTGGGTATGTGTTGTTGGGAGATTGGTGAGGTTCTGAGTAACTTCTGTAGTTCTGATGATGAACATATGTGTGGGTTCTGGAGTTAAAATTGTTAGAAAATGATAGAGTAACGTTTATTGGTTGTAGTATTGATAGGACTGAAGATAGAAGTAGAATGATAGGCTTGAATTTAAGCAAGATAACAGTTCTGGACTGTGAGGGTTTTGAGAGATTGCAGAACTCGCTAAACGAGTAGCTAGCTAGGTAGTTCGCTAGGTGAGCTAGTAGCGATTCGCTAGGTAGTTCGCTAGGCGAGCTAGTAGCGAGTGTTCGCTGTGGATTCGCTAGGCGAGATGGGTAGCGAAGACTTCCAGTAGCCACTATCTGCCTTCGCTAGGGAGTTCGCTAGGCGAGCAGCTAGCGAGTGTTCGCTAGGGCTTCGCTAAGCGAATGAGCCAGCGAGCGTGACAGAATGTGTGTTATGCTGTATTGCATTGTGATTCGTTTTGTAGGATCCCTGGGGCGGGGACAGGTACATATGTGGTGTTTATTGGTGAAGAGTATGTACATGGTGGTGATAGGTGGAATTATTTAGTATTGAATTTAATCAAAATAATGAAATTGATGTGTGAGATGCGTATGGGGTATGGTGAGCTGATCAAGGGGGATCGTGTGACTTTAATTAAAATAGTTAATTGATGAACAATGTGTATGTATGATGTATGGTGATGTGATCAGGGGATCGTGTGCACCTTGTGTGCTTGAGTTCATTTATGTGCATTTGGTGTTGTGCATATCATGGTGTTGGTGGGGCGAATCATTGCTCAAGAGGAGTGTAAGTGATTCATCCGGACTCCATTGCAAAGAATGGTGGGGATAGATCATGGACAAGGACGGGTGTATGTGATCTATCCAGGGTTCGATTGAATGAACCAATGAGTCGGTACCGCATGCATGGTGTTGAGTTGCATATTTGCATTATGGTGTGTTGAGTTGTTGTTGGACAGTAGGTCGTTTCTGTTGAATGTTGAGTGAAATGTTTATGACTGCTACCTTTATTTCATGTATTGTATTACCGATAATTTTGATCATGTTTTCTCACCCCTTTGTTGTTGTTGTGGTCTGTGCTTCTTCGGAAGTACAGATAATCCATGTACTTAGCTAGCTTGGATAGTGGTGTGTGAGTCGAGTCTTAGGATGCTCTGATACGTAGCACGGGACTTAGGTGTTTATTTGTTTTTATGCTGAACTTGTTTTATTTCCTGTGAGGTATCATGTTGATGAATATTTTAATGAAATCTTTTTATGTAATTCGGCGGATGGCCGAGGATGTTGAATTAAATATTATTCCGCTGTTTTGTTTGAAAACCTTCTAATGAAGAGTATTAAGGATGATGTCATGTGATATCCCACTTGATGAGGGGAGACTCTGATGTTTATTTGGATTAACCGTATTTTATTTTAATTTTGGGAAGTGGGATGTTACACTTCTCGGGCCCAAGTAATCAGAATAAGTGAAAGGCTTGACTCTCTCTTTTCATCTTATATTATGAAAGAGCTTTGATATAATTAGAGTGGGTTAACTCGAATGACGATTACCCGAAGCTTCAGAAAGGCTCCTCGGGCCCAAGTAATCGGGAGGCAGAGTCAAAGACTTGACTCTCTCTCTCTTTCTCATTTGAGTATTTAGTAAGATAGGTTTTGAGTTTGTTTATTATAAAAGTAGTTTGATATAGAGTAGTGTTGTGAACTTTCATTAGAGAAGACAATTGTTTGAACTTAAGAAAGGCTCATTGGGCCCAAACAATTGAGAAGACGAATCAAAGACTCGATTCCAACTCCCTTTTCATCTTTTATTGAAAGTATATTTGAGTATGGTTAAGTATATTAAGTTTGCTTTAATAAAATGCTCGACGGGAATCGAGGCTTAAGTTTGCGTACAAAGTGAATAAGGTAGAACTAATGGATAGGAGATCCTATGGGTATAGGGTAAGGTTGATGGCGAGGCAAAAACGCTCGACTTACAAAGGGGGGTAAGAGGAACTTGATGTGAATGAAGGGTGCTTGAAAAGTTAGTGGTTAATTGCATTTGTTTGGAAAATACTTGGCCTTGGATCAAGTTTATTTTCTTTTGAAGAAAATTCATTTTAATTTCATAGACCAATCATTCAAGCAAGCGTATATGTGAAGTGTGTAACAAATGTCGTTGTACAAAGCCCAAGAGGAGGCTATAAGGTTGATGGCGATCGTGAGAGCGATCGACTTATGAGGTGTTTGAAAATCTCTTGATTTTAAATCAAGGTATTAGTTTGAAAATGATTGGTTTGTATAAACATATGATGCATGCTATAAAAACAATTAAGGCATGGCTATCAAATATAAGAGCAAAATGTATATGAATATATATAAGTTAAGCGAAAGAGCAAAAATATCAATCAAATAAAATGTATCTACATAATAAAATTAATTAGTAATTTAATTAATAAAGGTTTAAATGGAGATATTAATAGCTAATTAGTAATTATATATTTTTTGTGTATTCAATATTATAAATCAAAATTAATAAATAAACTAAATTCATATAACTAAATATAAACAATTAATAAAATCAATTAAGCACATAATTAATTAATACTAAATGAAAATATTTAAACTAAACAATAAAATATTTTTGTATTTTTTTAACATATTATATAAAAATATAAATGAAAGAAAATTAAAAAAAATAAATGAAAATAAATATAAGAAAAAAAAAAGAAACCAAAAAAAACTAAATTGGCTGACAAAGAAATGAAAAACAGGGGTGTGGAAATCAGAATCCCCTAGGCCCAACAATTTTGAAGCCCACACGAAGTAGAGGGTCCACCGAGGACCCTAGTCAACTTCTAAAAAATCCACGCAATTTGGACCGTCTGATCTTCAACGGGTCAATATTGACCCTTGATCAAAAGGCCAAGAAACGAGGGTGCATCATAGGGATGCCAGAGAGACGCACATGTGATGATCCTACATGTTAAGGCCGGTGACACTTGTCACCTACATCAAGAGCCAACCGTCTCACCTACATCCGCGTCGCAAGCCTTGGGGGAGACAAAAGGGTGCAAGAGTCTCTTCTCACAAATTCTTAAATCTCTCTCAAAATCAATCAGACTCCTCTCTCTTCTCAATGCTCTCTCTCTAAAAAATCCTCCCTGCATGCCTTCTACCGGAACCCTAATACCAACCGAAGAAGGTGGTGGCGCACGGTGGCCGCCGCCTTTTTCTCCGGTGAAAACCTTCCCAAATCAAAATCCTTCTACACTAACCCCCCTCAAATCCTATCTTCTATCCAAATCTAAAACCAGATTCACAAAAAAAAAAAAAAACAATCGTATAAAACAAACTCGTTCCCAAATAAAACCCTAATTTCAACACAAACCAGAATCCAATCAAACAAGTAAAAATCCAATGAACACTTTACTCAAAAACCAACAATAGGCAAGGATTCGCGTCAAAGAGTTTAAAATGAAGGAAAACAAGACTGGAGTGACGTACTAGTTGAAAAACCTCTTGGAAACTCCTCACACGTATAGGTAACTTTTCTCTTCTCTTTTACTCGTATCCTTCTCCTAGGCTTCTTCTTTTGTGATTCTTGTGAGTACTATCGTTCTGAAGATGTGAGGTTTAGCTCCAATTAGCTCAGAGTTTTGATGAGGAACTCTGAGTAATCTTCTTTAGGATTTTTAGAGCTTTTAGTGAACTGTTTTTTTTTTTTTTGGGAAGATTCTGATGACGTTTTTTGCAGAAGGGAGCTAGGTTTTTTTTTCAAATGAATGAACACTCCAAAAAAATATATGAGCTTGATACGTGTGAGAGTGAAAACCAAATCTGTGTGAGGATGATGAGGTGTAATTCTTTATGAATTAATCCGTTAGAGGGTTGTACCATTCATTATTTCATGGGATCCTCGTTTGTGTGTGGATTATTCTTTTTGTTGTAAAATTCTCACTTTTTTCTTTTTATGAATTGTGATTATGTGGTTGTGGTCCCCCTGTACTCGTGCATCATTTCCTTTGTGAATTACTGGTGGTTTGCTAACGTGAGCCTTTTGTAATTGCCTTTGAAAAATGGTATTTGTTTTGCTGTGAAATACATGGTATCTGTAGTTTGCGGTATTTTGAACTTGTCCTTCAATCTTCATTTGTGCCAAAGTTCATGTCTGCGACTGCCATGTGGAATGGTATAAACTCTCTGAATCTGTGTTGAATTTCCATTGTTGATAACTTACACTTATAGGATGAATTTGACTTATGATTTGGTTTGTTTGAATTATACATGATTTAATCACTGTTTCAAATTTTTCTATGTATGTACTCCTGGTATGAGTGACTTGGCGACAACTTGTATAGTTGGAGGAGGAAGCAGTATTTTCCATACTTGAATGCAACCTGATACAAGACATGAAACACAATGGACGATATGAGTTTTTTTAATCCGAACACACTTCTACTATTTGTCTTCTATCATTGTTGTGCTTGCGAACTTGGCTAATGATTATCCATGCTTTGTACCCTTGAGTCATATGTGTCAAACCATGAATCTTTTCTTGTGAACTAAACTTGTCATGTGCTAAAACTTGGCTTATTTTGATTTTCATGTACTTATCCTTGATAATTGGCATGAGTTTGAAACAAGAGCATGGTATGCTTTGTGGTAATTGAATTTCATGATGTTAACGTATATATACTGTTATACCTAGACTTGGTTTGAATTGTGTGTTGCCTTTGAAAACCATGTGTGACATATTCTTTACTTTGTTGTTGTCATAACATCATGTCTTGTGACTTTCTGCTGCAAGTATCTAAATCCTTTGGTGTGAACCAACTTATATATTGCATACTTGATATTTTTTCTATCGTTGTCTTGGTTCTTTTCTTCATTAATGCCATTTGTTTCTCTTACTTTTCATGTATACCACTTAACACGAGGATATACTTGACATGGATTTGAGCAAAGCATGACTAAAAACCTAGAACGAAGAAGCTTGGCGCGAAGGTCATGGGCTATGAAATTAGTAGCTTACAAACATGGTGAGGAGACGTTGGGAGGGACAACTTTAGTGGGGCAGGAAAACGATGAAGAATTGAGCAAATAATAATGTTTATTACTAGTTCTAGGTCTAAGCATCATATCCTAGAACTAGGAACTTTTAATCTTGTAGAACTTTTGGAAGTATCTTTTTCTCATTTTCAAGACTAATTTTGAGCTTGTAATTGTAATCTTGAAGCTTTGATCTCAATGATTTTATCCCACATTTGAAATGGGTCCTTGTAACAAATGCTTAATCTTGTAGTATGAACACAAGCTGATGATGCCTTATAGAAATTCCTATAAGACTTGAAAATTTCTCAGCAAGGTTGATAATTAGGTTCAGCCATAATCATGGCTTGACCCCAATCTTGTAACTTAGAAATACGGTCAAACAATGTGTATTACCATTAAAAAAAACAAACGCAACCTAAGTATTTGATCATACAATCCAAACCAATCCCACAATGAATCTCGGATATCAACTTTGACCATTGCATGGAAATACTCTTGGGAAACATTTTCCCTATAACTTGATCATACGCCATCATGATTTGAGGATGAATTTTGAAGAGTCATATTTTGAACTATTAATAACATAGTCTTGAGTTATGGCTCAAAATGTTTTGGGGGAAGACTTGAAATCCACTTGAAACTTGATTTGTAATTAATTTGAAACAATTTGACCATGTCTTCAGATAACACTCATATTGCACAAGTAACCATATGGTTTAAAACCCACTTAACCAAATTATAATGAGAATGAGGACACACCTTTTCCTGTGCCTCTATTTAAATTCAACATACTTGTTAGGCCCCCTGATTACAAAGAGCACAAACCAAATCTCCAAATCCTACTCTCATATGATCATATTTAAGAAAGGTCATAGAGTAGCACAATGCTTAACATAAGACAATGAGATGGGAGGACAAATTTAAGGTATGACAGATGCCCCTATCTAATTGTCTTGAACCCAAGAGAATTAACTGCTGCATGGTGTTCATTTATAGGGTGGAAGTCATTTAGATACAAGAAGACCTCGAAATTTATCTGACAAAAGAAGTAAGAGATAACAAAACTGGGATAGCAGGATGCAAGGTCTAGACAAAGCAATCTGAGGATCTTTGGGTGGTCGAAGCAGTCCCTTATATCTAAGGTTCTTCGATGATACCAATGCAGTATCTCTGAACAAAACTTGAGATTCCTCGGGTGGTCGAAGCAGCATCTTATCCAATAAGATTCTTCGATGATACCAAAGCAGTATTCTCGAATACAACTTGAGATTCTTCGGGTTGTCGAAGCAGTATCTTATCCAATAGGATTCTTCGATGATACCAAAGCAGTATCTCGAATACAACTTGAGATTCTTCAGGTTGTCGAAGCAGTATCTTATCCAATAAGATTCTTTGATGATACCAAAGTAGTATCTCGATAAAACTTGAGATTCTTCGGGTGGTCGAAGCAGTATCTTATCCAATAAGATTCTTCGATGATACCAAAGCAGTATCTCGGATCAATACTTGATATTCTTCGGGTGGTCGAAGCAGTACCTTATCCAAAAAGATTCTTTAATGATACCTAAGCAGTATCTCAAATACAACTTGAGATTCTTTAGGTTGTCGAAGCAGTATCTTATCCAATAAGATTCTTCGATGATACCAAAGCAGTATCTCGAATACAACTTGAGATTCTTCGGGTTGTCGAAGTAGTATCTTATCTAATAAGATTCTTCGATGATACCAAAGCAGTATCTCGAATACAACTTGAGATTCTTTGGGTTTTCGAAGCAGTATCTTATCCAATAATATTTTTCGATGATACCAAAGCAGTATCTCGAATACAACTTGAGATTCTTCGGGTTGTCGAAGCAGTATCTTATCCAATAAGATTCTTTGATGATACCAAAGCAGTATCTCGATAAAATTTGAGATTCTTCGGGTGGTCGAAGCAGTATCTTATCTAATAAGATTCTTCGCGATACCAAAGCAGTACCTCGAGCGATAAATTTGCTGGGGAATAGTTGAGTAAAATTCCTATTGTTGCACCCCAAAATTTGCCCAACATTTCTTCACCTAGCTTATGTTTCATTTCATTCACATTAGCATTATCATTTGCATTTCATTGACATGTGTGCAGGAGATCAAGAGATATGATTACCAATCAAGGCTAGTTAAGAAGATTATTCAAGTGTTCAAGGGTTGATATCCTTGTCAAAGAAGTTAAAAGATCCTCAGAGAGAGTGGTTGAAACCAAGTATGTGGGTCTCCTAACTTGAGAGTTATGGGGAAGACCATCAGATGATTCTGAGGCCATGAAGATGGAATTGAGGTCTTGAGAGAGCTCATGAGAAGTGTTGAAGATCACTTGGAGGCCTAGACAGGTCATTATGCAAGATTAAGAAGGCTCTGCTATGAGTGGTGCAATTAGGGTTTGACTGGGTCAACCCTGAGTCAAATGAGGATTTGGAGAAGGTTGAGACCTAATTCAAGAGCCATGTGATCATGGATTGATGTATTGAGATGTTATAAGGATGATTCCAAGGTTAACTCATCATGATTGAAGAGTTTGAGAAGTTTCAAGCTAGGGTTTCTAAGACTTGACAGTGTAAAATCCCCTAGTTTGACTCCTATCTTCAAGGCAATGTAGCTCAAGATGTGATTGTCATCTCATCTTGCCCCCAACATGATTGTTGTAGAGCATGATATTAGATTTAATTTGAGTGCTATAAATATTTGATAGGATTTGTAGAACTCAAGTTATGGCTTTGACAAGTTACAAGTCATCTAAGGTATGTGAATTTGGGGCTTGAAAGTTACCCAACTTGCATGACACTTTTGCCCTAGAAGGATGATTCCTATGGACTTTTGGTCAACATGAATGTTGTTCCTTATCCTCTTAGCTTTCTATAGAGTACTATAAGTCCTTGATAGGATTTGTAGAACTCGACTTATGGCTTTGACAAGTCAAGGGTATTTTGGATATTTGGTGATTATAGGTCATTTGTGATCATAGGCCATTTTCACCAACCTAGAGGCTTCAAATGAAATTTTGTTCAACTAGAAAGTTGCTAAAAATGGGGTTTTAACCTTGACGATGCATCAAGGAGGCATTGAAATGGCTCAAGGAGAGACTTGGTTCAAGAAATTTTGAAAAAAGAAAGAATTAAAAGGCATAAAAGGCAAGAAATTCAAATAAATTGATTTATGTCCAAATGATACAAACTTATAGGTCATTTTGATTGGAAAATACATTTTAGAAACAATGGCAATATTAAATTTTTGAATTGAGCCCAATTTCAATCACTTTTACTTTGTTACTTCATGGTGAAGTAACATAATCAACACATGCCATTGGATTGAAAACAAGGAACTAATCACCACCAACCAATTCAAAATCTCATGAGAAGATGATTGCAAGCAATTTCAGGCCAAAAAAGAGCAGGATACACGACTGTTGCACATGATATTTTGGAAGAGAAAGTGAAATTGAAAATCTCATTTGGATGGATCCAGAAGTTTCTAGATGATCCCAATCACTTCTATATAAGTCATTGAGTGAGTTCAGTGCTTTTTTTGGAAGAGATTGGTGCTGGGTGCAGAGAGAGGGATCAAAGTTTCATGAATGCAAGTTGAGATCGAATTTTCAATTCAAGGAAGAACCAGGACAATTTGAGGTGTGCATTAGCTTCAGAGGGAAATTTGGAGTGAATCTGGATTGTTGTGGAGGTTGAATCGTGCAAGAACCACTTCTGTAGCAAGCTTGAACACAGGTTGGTGAACTTCTTGATTATGCATGATTTAGGCAGCGATAGATAGAAATTCATATGCGGTTAGGATTTTGAAGATGAGTAGTTGGATTTAGGATGTTTAATTTCTTGATTAGAGATGATTTAGGTCAGATACCATTTTCGGTTGAGATTGTTATTTCATGATTCATGCGTTTTGAGGAGGAATAATTGGTATGGTTGGATTGCTGGGAAGATCCTGGTCAAGATTCATTCAGGAATCGTGGCAAATGGGTGGCTGTAGAGGAAGTTAGGGTTCTGCAGGGGTGGCTGGAAAAGTCACCGGCGGTGGCTGGTTCGCGCGCAGGTTGCAGGTTTAAATTGGGGACGATGAACAAGGACCCTTAGATTAGGGTTGGACTTTGACTCAGGCGTGTGTTGGAGGGCCACGATTTGATCTCAAGCTCTGAAGAGAAATTTCAAATGAAACGCATCGTTTCATTAATTGAGTTGTTTTGGGCTTAGTACTCAGAGTGATATTCACACCCCCTTCCTGGGCCCAATTCTTGAAATGAACTGCTTATTTTTGCTATTTGCCTCGCAAGTTTATTAATTTCATTTGTTTTTCTTTTAATTTCTTCATTTCATATTAGTTTGACAATAATTCATAAAAAATAGAAAAATAGGTCAATTAATTCCAGGTTTTTTCCCCCTGATTCATGATTGAATCTAGAATTTTGTTGAATAAAAATATTAGGAAAAATCATGCATTTTCATTTTTTTGTGCATTTTTTACATTTTATTTGATAATAAAATTGCCATGGTTGATACCTCTGTTTGATGAATTTTGTGTGAGCACTTGGTGATGAATTTTTGCTTGATTTTTTGTGTGTGATTAGCTTAGACATGTATGCTCCCATAGTATTTTTCTCACATTTTTGTGATGAAATTAGGTGTTGTTTTTGGATTGAAACTTTAGGTGCTTCCTTTTAGGGTTTAAGTTTAGTGCCTTGTAGTGTAGAATGCATTTATAGGTCTTATTTGACGATTTGATCTCTGGAATTAACATGGTAGAGTCATGATTGACTTAGGTTCCCATAGTTATTTTTGTAGGATTTTATAATTGATTTTAGTATTTTAGTTAGAATTAACTTTAGTGCTAGGTTTTAGGTGGTCCTAACTTGATAACTCAACTAGAATGACTTCATTAGTTCCCTTAGCCTAGGGTTTTTGCTTCTCTTGCTCTTGGATGATGATGAAGACTTGCGTGGGCTGCTGTGGAATGCATGGTGGAGCTTGGACTTAAAGATTTCTCTCCCTTTGGTGTAGTTTGTTTAGGATTAGGGTTTTTAGGGAGATCTCTTAGAATAGATTTTCTTCCTTCATGAAACATGGAAGATGTTGATCACTTCCATTCCTCCCTATGATGTAAGGTCCCCTTGAGAAGGCCTCATCCCTCCTTTGGTAGGATGTGTGGCTCTTCACAAGTTGGTAGCACCTTTGAGGGTTCCTTTCTTTGATGGTGGAGTGCTTAGAGGTGACCTTTGGTCTTCACTTTGCTTGTCTCCATCCCCACCTTGTTCTTGTCAGATGAATCTTTCTCCCTTGCTAGAGGATGGAATCCCTTGCTAGAAGATTGAAGATGCTAGAGGTTGTTACTTCCCAGTATGTGAAGACTGCCTTTGAAGCTGAAGCTTGAAGATCCAGAAGGACAAGTTGACACTTGAGAAGAAGATCAAATTGAGACTGAAGAGAGAGCTGAAGCTTGAGGAAAACAAGTTGATACTTGTGTTTGATACTTTGAGAGCCTAAAGGAACAAGTTGATACTTGCTATTGGGATTGAAGCCTGAAGGTGGAGTTTACATTGAAGATGATAGACTTGAAGAACATTTGAGGATTGAGGACTGAACTGCTGTCAGAGGAGCTTTGTTGTGAAGTTGTAGAAGCTGTTGATCTGCTTGTCTGTCTGCTTGCCTTCTGTGCAACTGTATTGATGTGACTTATTTGATTTGCTTGATGCATTAGAATAAGTTCATATCTAGACTGATGTAAACTAGGGGCATGATTGCACTAGAGGTTGGGTTGTTCCCTCTGCTTGTATTTTTACTGTATGTGGCTTTGCTTGCTGGTATTTGGTAGAGCCCTGCTCCCTTGCCTATGTGGTTTGTGTTTGCTTGATGGCATTTTTAATTTCTTCTGTATGATTGCAGTTATTGTGTTTGCTTGATAGCATGTTATTTCCTCTGTATGACTACAGTTATTCATATCTGGCTTGAGGTTGAGATGAGCTTGTGGAGGCTGATGTCCCACACATATTTCCTCCCTCACTTGCATTGCATGCATTCTACAGTTGTTTCCTGTATTGTTTATTGTTTACTGTTTAAGCTGATGCTTTACCTGTTTCTGTATACCACTGACATGATCCCCTAGGAATCTCACTTCCTTTGATAAGGAAGTGATGATAGAACTTTAGGTTTAAACCATGCATGATAACTTCTAGGAGTTCCCTGTTTCAAACCTCAACCATAGGATGAATCCTTGGCCTGACAACATTAGGACTTGATAGTCTCCTCGTAGTTGAACCTGTTCGTTCTCTTCTCATCTCAAAACAAATCAAAATACAGTAATAAACGTTAACTGACGTCGTACGTTACGAGCCTTACGCTATCTGAGAAAGGATTGTTGGAGAGTTTCTTTTCAACAGTCTGGATGTTTAGTATGGCACCCTTTGGGTGACATGCGACGCATTCACTCTCAGGTCATAGTCTCTAGTGCGATATTGGTTGCAAACATCCATAAAAAACAATTCTTCCGTAAAAGACAGAAAACAAACTTCAAACCTTTTTTGCCCCGTGGGCCCGTAATTCAAAGGAAAGCTTTTCCGAAGAAAAGAGTGTCGTTAACTCCCAGTTCTACCGTAAACGGTAACGCCTAAGTCTCCAAGGGTCGAGCTGCGTACATCCAACTGCTGGAACTGTTTGTTAACCCTACTCGAAAAAACAGATGAATCTGAATCCCTGTAATCCGTATTATCTCGAACTACGTAAGCTCTGATCTCTCATACCTGTTGAGAGTACGTAGGCACAATACTGATGTATTGGCGAGCCACCTTCCCCGTAACTCGTAGTTAGCCGAACTACGTTGACTCTGATTTCTCATTTTCTGATGGGAATACGTAGGCATAAAGCGCGACACTTTGCTTAGTCATTTTCTTTTCTTTTTATACCGGCCTTGATAGGTAGATAGTTTAACCAACCCGTCAGATAAACAAAACAAGCGTGGATCCCATCGAGTACGATGGACGTGAGGGGTGCTAATACCTTCCCCTTGCGTAACCGACTCTCGAACCCAGACAATGGTTGCGATGACCTTGTCTTATACCTTTTCGTCAGGTTTTTCCGATCGTTTCCTTTCCCATTCTGAGGGATCAATAACGAAAGGTGGCGAATCTTCTGTTTTGCCGGTACCTTATTTTCGCGGTAGCGACACCTATCAAAGAAAAAGTATTGTCCAAACTTTGGAGGGGGAAAAGCCTTCTCGAAACTTTTTAAGATAACCTCTGCTTGGGGAACAACAAAAGCAATAGCTACTAGAGGACTATCATTATCAACTGCATGGTTGAAAAATGACTTGCTGGGGAATAAAATTCTATGAGCACGTGCGGTGTACCAACTCTTTGCAGAGGAATACTGCCAATTTCACTGGAGGACTGACCAAAATGCTTGTGAACCGATCCTGGATCCTGCTATGTTGCTATGCTATGTTGCTGGGTACAACAATGTCATGCATTATGATGCACATAAATGCAACTAAAAATGCAATTGTTATGGAATCTAATGCACGTATGAATGTAAATGATAGGCAAATGCTTGACATGGTTAATATGATACTGTGTGCTATGCAAATGATAATGCAAAAGATCAGGTACGCTGGGATAAATTTCTTGTTGGAGGTAACACTAGGGACTGGATTTGGTAATTTCCAAATGAATTAAATTTTAGTTATTGAGAATGCCATCGAGGGTGGACTTTTCATGGTTTCCAATGAAAGATTGGACTTTATAGGGTAAATCGCAGATGCCAATTGGAGTGGCTTTTTGTAGTTGTCAATAAAAGATTGGGCTTTTTGCGGGGGTAGTGAGAGGATTGGATTACTCGACATCCCACATTTGGAAACCCAGTGGATGACTAGGGGAACTGATCACCCCTATGAATTTTTGGACTGAATGCTGAAGGACCACATTAAACAGATCATTGAGAAAAAACAGAGTTTTCCATGATGACGAGCCTGGGCTGCTGATGACTGATTTGATGCTTCCATAAGGTGAAGTTTCTCTTTGGAGACCATTTATTTTCCCCAATATCTTCGAACACCCAAAACAAGTTTTATATTTTGTCAAAGGTCATTATTATTTTTAGCTGAAGTTTCAAAAAACACAAATTATCAAAATGAAATTAATTTGCAAACAATCAGATAAAGTAAAAGGTGAGCACAATTGGATGAGAAATCTCTCTTTATATAGATTTGACCCTTGAATGGGTAAATATATACAAGGATGCAATTCCTTAATAAGGTAATTGTGGTGCAGAAAAAGAATAATAGCAATACAAATTATTGAAGTTCCATTGAGTTTTGACACTGTTATAGTCCCTATAACTTAGAAGACCTCAACACCTTTCTTCTTGGGAAGACGACTGGATTGATTCTTTTCTCTTGATAACATACTAGGGTCAAGTGATTGTTCACAGTGGATACTTTACCTTAGATTTTTGCCTGGATCGCCATTTCGGGTTTTCAATCCACCGGGACGCCCTTTTTTGCCTAAGCCGCCCTTTCGGGTTTTCAACTCAGCGGGCCTATTTTTTTTATTTTATCCCTAACTTTTGCCTGGACCTCCCTTTCAGGTTTTCGGTCCACCGGGATAACCATTTTTGCCTATGTCGCCCTTTCATGTTTTCGACTTAGCAGCCTTATTATTCCACTTTTTAAAGCAAAGTATCGTTTGACTGAATCTGCATTTACTGGGTAGGGTAACTTATCACCATCCATAGTTGCCAGTTTTAGAGCACCGCCTGAGAATGCTTCCATTACAACGTACGGGTCTTTATAATTCGGCGTCCATTTGCCCCTAAATTCATTGTGCATAGTCATGATCCTCTTAAGCACCAAGTCACCTTCTATGAATATCTTAGGATGCACTATTTTGTCGAAAGCCCTCTTCATTCATCTCCGATAAAGTTGACCGTGACATATGGCTGTCAATCGCTTTTCTTCAATAAGATTGAGCTCATCAAACCTTGTCTTCACCCACTCGGCTTCGTCAAGCTAAGCTTCCATCAAAACCCTCAACGAAGGGATTTTAACCTCTATCGAAAGAACTGCTTCCATGCCATAAACCAACAAGTAAGGAGTTACACCTGTTGAAGTCTGCACTAAAGTACGATAGTCGTGTAGCGCAAAAGGCAACATCTTGTGCCAGTCTTTGTACGTGACCACCATTTTCTGGATGATCTTCTTGATATTTTTGTTGGGTGCTTCTACGGCTCCATTCATCTTGGGCGTGTATGGTGTTGAGTTGTGGTGTTCTATCTCAAAACTGGCACATAACTCATCCATCATTTTGTTGTTGAGATTTGACCCATTATCAGTGATGATACAGTTAGGCACTCCATACCTGCATATAATGTTGTGCTTCAAAAAGCGAGTGAACACTTGTTTGGTAACATTGGCATATTGTTAGTACCATGGTTCTATGGTTCTAGGATTAGCTAAATTTTGGTAAAACATGATCCTGCACTGATGTGAAGCAGGATACTATAACATCTCCATCTGCTGTGGTGACAGAACTGTTGTGGAGTGTTTTAATAAGAATGTCATGCTGAATTTCGTGACATCCATCACGACATCCATCTGCTGTCATGACAGAACTACTGTCATGTGTGAGAAACAACAAGTGTAGTGGAGCAGCAGGAGCTGATAACAGAACTGTTGTCATGTGTTGTAAACAGGATGTCATTACATCTGGTGCAGTAGGAGCTATGTGCAGCAGGAGCTAACAAGAGCAGATGGCAGAATTGCTGTCATGGATGCAGAAGGAGGTGATGATAAAAATGCTGTCATGGATGTCATACTGAATGTCATGACATCATGTCTGGTACAGCAGGTGCTGCTATGGGGATTGATAAAATCATCTCATCAAAGTGTGATCCTAAGGTGGTTAGGAGTGCAGTAGCTGCTATGTGTTAGCAGTATCCACGTACCTCACAGGTGGTGAGTAAGGTATGCAGCCGCAACAGGTTGAGTTGTGATAAAGTTCCTCACATGTGGTGAGAGAGGTGTGCAACCACAACAGTGGGAGGTGTGGTGAGTGAGGTGTGTTGTCATGTGTTTTAAGCAGGACATAGTTGCATGACAACAGAAGGAGCTGCTAGTGTATATCTCTTGACAGAAGTGCTTTGGATATACCTCATCAGTATGTGCAGGCCAAAGAGAATTAGTAGGAACAAAGTGCAGATTTAGTTAGGGTTCATAAAAAGGTTCTGTGAGACTTTTTAGGACACTACAATATGCTTGTTGCTACTGGTGTGAAGAAGATTCTGCAGGAGTGTGCAGCAGGGCAAGGTTGGTTAGCTAAGCACAAAGAGAGATGGATGTCATAATGGATGTCATAAAATTGAGTGTATGACGTCAGGCGTGCAGAGTTTTTTTTTCTGTTATGATACCTGATATATCTTAGGCTATACTTCAAGAAACATGTTATGAATCCTTAGTTATCTCAGGAGAGATTCTAGGCAGTGCTGACCATATCATGAAACAACTGTGACCTAATTTGACAGCACCTTGAATAGTGGAAATTAGTTTTACTTTATTAAAACTAATATTTGTTACTTCTGCACAGCCCAAGCCCAGTCTGCAGTGCTATAATAGGAGGCGCAGAAGCAAGGGAAAAGTAAGAACTCACATCAAGAAAAACCAGAGTGTAAAATAAAGGTCTAGGGGTTTGAGAGTCCCTTGTGTGTAAGTCACCCTTTGTATCTTTTGATACATTGAGGTAGACATATTTGTAAGTGAAGAAGGCTAGTCTTCACGTGTAAAGTCTGTTTAGAAATACTTGTAATCCAAGCAATTGTCTGGTTGATGATTGCATTGGTTAGGTAGATTCTAGGTTGTGTCTCACTCAAAGCTGTGAAGCAAGAGTGTGTGTGTTCCTTGATCAAAGCTTTGAAGCAAGATCAAGGTGTGTATGAAGTGTCTCTTCATACTGATTTATGTAATTGTTTGATATTAGTGTTGTGTGATTGAGGGGGAGTGAGTGGGTATACTCAGGTACTAGAGTGTCTCTAGGCTGAAGTGTCATTGGGTAAAGATTAAGTGAGAAGTAAAAACTGGAGGTTTGACTTTGAATTGATTCGACTAATAGTGAATTTCCTCCCTGGCTTGGTAGCCCCCAGATGTAGGTGTTGTTGATACCGAACTGGGTGAAAAATTATTGTGTTATTTATCTTTCTGCATTTACAATTCTGTACTTTAAATGGTTAGATAAATAGTATGACAGACTGCAGATGTCACAACAGAGGTCGTGACATTGGTCATGACATTGGGACAATTTAAAGAAATTTAAATTGGCCATGGTCTGTCCTCATCCTTGTTGAGCAGAGATCAATGTTCTTGGAACACATGTGATCTGCATACCAGAATTTCACATATGAAGCAGCCTCAACCCGTTTGGTGAAGTAATCTATGGCCACTAATATGAAGCGATGTCCATTTGAAGCTTTTGGCTCGATCATCCCAATCATGTCTATCCCCCACCTGGAAAAGAGCCATGGTGAGGTCAAGACATTCAACGAGGTGGGGGGGGGGGGGGGGGTACATGAATCTTGTTAGAGTAAATTTGGCATTTGTGACAAGTTCGAGCATGACGGTACCTTCCATGGTGAGCCAATAATAGCCTGCTCTCAATATCTTCCTTGCCATTGTATGTCCATTTGCATGGGTTCCAAAACAACCCTCGTGAATGTCTTTTAGAATTTGTTTGGCTTCGTGCTTCTCTACACATCTAAGCAAAAGGGTGCCATGATTGTGCTTGTACAATACGTTTCCGTTGAGGAAGAAGTTAGATGCCAATCTTTGGAGAGTCCTTTTGTCAATACCCAAGGCTCCTTCAGGATATTCTTGCTTTTCCAGATATCGCTTTATGTCATAAAACCATGGCTTCTCATCCGATTCTCCATCAATAATCAAGCAATGTGAAGGATCTTCAAAGCGTTGCAAATCAATGGATGGTCTATGATTGGGCCATATCAACTTGTACATGGATGCCAGGGTTGCCAAAGCGTCAGCCAATTGATTTTCTTCTCTGGGTACATGAGCAAAAGTGATATCATCGAATTGGGGAAGCAATTTGGCCATATAATCATGGTATGGAATTAAGTTTTCGTGTTTCGTATCCCAATCACCTATAATCTGGTGTATCACTGTTGCACCCCAAAATTTTCCCAAACTTTTCCTTTAACTGGCTTTTGTTTCATTGCATTCATAGCATCAGCATTAGCATTAGCATTTGCATAACATCATTCATATGTAGGGGATTGAGGGAGGTGTGCTCATCAAGAAGAGGTTATCAAGGTCTAAGCCAATCAAGAGGCTTCCTTCAAGCATGTAAGGGTTTATCATCCTCATCAGGTCATCAGAGAAGGTCAAAGCTCATTGAAGAAGTGGATGGTTGAAATGATTATATCTCATATCTTGAGGATCAATTGAAAATCATCAGAGGATTGCAA
Organism: Lathyrus sativus; assembly: GCA_963859935.3. Lineage (NCBI taxonomy): Eukaryota > Viridiplantae > Streptophyta > Magnoliopsida > Fabales > Fabaceae > Lathyrus > Lathyrus sativus. Next base: position 139,692,668 of record OZ012741.1, on the reverse strand, counting down.
GTCCATGGATATGAATGTAGAACATTATAGGAGCTCACAGGATGTTTTGAGGATCATTATGGAGCTCATCCATGTCATTATTCAAAGTGCAAGAGGCCACAATCAAAGTTGGTGCAGCTAGGGTTTTCATCTGGTCAACCCTAAGTCAACAGGTGAATTAAAAAAGGTTGAGACCTAATTTCAAAGAAACTATGATCATGGAATGTTGCGTTGAGACACCTAAGATATCATTTCAAGATCAACTCATCAATATTCAAGAGTATGAGAAGTTACTGAGCTAGGGTTTCTAAGCTTGACAGTGTAAAATCCCCTATCTCCGTACCTAACTTCAAGACCACATAACGCAAGATACAAGTTTCATCTCATATTGATATCAACATGAGACTTGTAGAGCATGTTCTTAGCTTTCTTTTGAGTACTAGAAGTCCTTGATTGGATTTGTAGAACTCAAGTTATGAAGCACACAAGTTACAGGTCATTAGATGAATGTGATTTTGGTACTTGAAAGTCAACCAACTTCCATGCCATTGTTGACCTAGAAGGAGACCTCACCTATCCTTGACCCAAACATAAATGTTGGTCATTATCTTCTTAGATTTCCAAAAAGTACTAAAAGTCTTTGATTGGAGTTGTAGAACTCAAGATATGGAGCTTGCAAGGCAAGGGTATTTTGGGAAAGTAGGATTATAAGTCACTTTTGGTTATAGGTCCATTTCACAACTTTGCATACCTCAGATGCAAATTTTTCCAACTTGAAAGTTTCTCAAAAGGAGGTTATTTACTCAATCAAACTCCAAGGATTCATTGATATGGATTGGATTGAAGATTGGTTGAAGAAAATTTCATAAAAAGAAACTTTAAAGGCATTTAAAGTCAAAAATTCAAATAAATGCAAAAAGGATGATTCCAAGTCATGTTTGTGCATATTTTGTGCACAAAACACATTCTAAGAAAATTGGCATTGGTAGATTTGAGAAATGAACCATGAAAACACCCCATTTTTCATGTTACTTAAGCTTGAAGAAACACAATCAATATCCACCATTGAGCAAAAACAAGGAACCAATCCTATCCCTTCATGTTTCTTACACTACCAGCAAGTGAATTGAACCAATTTTGAAGCTTAAAAGCTCTGTTTTTGTGCACATTAACAAGTGAAAAACTGAAAATCAATTGGGTTGTTTTAGACCTTCATTGGGCTTATTATCCATTAAGATCCAAAATATATAAGTTGGTGATCATGTACAATGGTTGAGAGATGAAGTTTGGTGGCAGTTAGAGAAGTTACAGTTGCAACAAACTCAAGAGAAGAGAAAAATCGGATTTCAAGATTAAAGCATTTTCCAAGAAAATTGATCATTCAAGAAGCTTCCTCAGGGATCATTGAAGCTTTCTGCATTGGCTTGATCAAGAATTGTCACCTGAATCCACCTCTGTTCTAGCATCTACACAAGTTCCTTTCTCTCAAAATTTCTCTTGATTTATGGCGAATTAGTATGTAATATGCATGTGGTTAGGGTCCTGGTAACTCCTAGATGAATTTAGGATCGGTTAGAGGACTGATTGTGACACTTGTTAGCAGAGCACAATTTGTTTAAGCTTTCGGTTTGGTTGATTCTTGAGAGAAAAAATGGATTTAGAACCTAGAATGTTGTTGTACGTGGAGACACGAAGAGATTGATATAAAGAAATCCATGTTTGGTTGAGTTTTGACAACTGGTACGGTGGCGTCCCACCGGAGAAGAATACCGGAGTCTTCTCCGGCCACCACTGGTTCTTTCCCTCTCTTGCCATGTTTGAAATTGCCAGACGCAATGTGGACCTTTGGATCTTGATAGATCCTTGACTTGTTCTCTTGATCCAACGCTTGTGAGTGAATCTGAGGTTTTTTTTTGACTTTTTAGTTGACGTGGCATGATGAGGAGTGTTGGATCTGACTACTTAATGAGTGGATGGATAAGATTAAGACGCACCATAGTCTTAAGTTGACTGAAGTGCATGAGAGCACTAGGTTTCACTTGAGTCCTGATGGACCTGGGCCTCCAATTCATGTTGGCACCCCCTTTCCAGGCCCAAGGCCATTTTGAACGCACCCAGATTGCTATTTGTCACACGCCTTTTGTTATTTTCATTTCCTTTTCATTATTTTTTATGTTTTGAAGCATGCTTGTTTTAATCCATTAAAAATAGTAGAAAGCACCCATAATTCCTGATTTTATTTCCTCTAATTCCTTAATGTGTTAAGTGATTTTACATTCTATTGGATTAATTTTTGAGCTTTTTTTCAATTTAATTGCATATTTTCCATGTTATGTGCTTTTAATAAATATGAAAGTGACATGTTCATCTTGTGATTTTATTTCTTGATAGATACTTCAAATGAATGTCTAATTTTTTGCATGCTGATTCTAGACACATTGTATGATGTTGTAGTATTTTTTTCCTAATTTTTAGGAGTTGTTTGATTAGGGTTTAAGGTATATTTTTAGAACCTTTCCCATTTGCATTCTCCCATAGAACACTTTGTGGCTTAGCTTTCTGTTAGAACCTGTAGGCTTAGAATCTTGACTTGAAATTTTTGCCATAACCTCGTAACATATTTAGGATCTCTTAGGAATTTTATTAGGATTTTAGGACTTGTTTTCCTATTTTTCCTAGATTTTACATTCTGACTGGTGTTAGGGTGTTCCTAATTTAGTATTCCACCTAGTTTTGCCTTTAAGTGAACTTTTAGCAAACTTTAAGCACCCAATCATTACATGATCCTATAGTACATAGGTTGATAACTTTGTAAGCTAATTTTCAAGTCCTTATCATATCCATAGCTCCATTAGGGTAGACATCCCTTAAAGCTTAACTCTTAGGGTTCTTTAGAGGCTTTTGGTGGATGATTCCTCTTCTCTTTATGCTTCCATTTGCCTTGATCAATTCAAGTCATTCCAATCTCTCCTAGTCCTATTCTTAGGATCCCTCTTGTGAGAGCCTAATTCTTCCCTTGGTTGAATTCTGTGCATTCCATAAGAGGTTGAGCCTTGGATGGACATTCAATGGTATAGTGTATTCCTTTGGTTTACACTATCTTCCTTCATTCTCCAAGTCCTATTCTTAGGATCCCTCTTGTGAGAGCCTAATTCTTCCTTTGGTTGAATTCTGTGCATTCCATGAGAGGTTGAGCCTTTGAGGACTCAAGTGCTTTGCACATTTCTTATCTGTCCTACATGATTAGAATCCTTCTTGTGAGAGCCTAATTCTTCCTTTGGTTGAATTTTGGGCATTCCATGAGAAGTTTGAGCCTTTGATGGACATCCTTGTGTTGATACACATTAACCTAGTACCTTAGATATTTACTAGGATCTAGCCCCTCCCATCCTCTGTCCTATTCTTAGGATCCCTCTTGTGAGAGCCTAATTCTTCCTTTGGTTGAATTCTGCGCATTCCATAAGAAGTTTGAGCCTTTGATGGACATCCTGTGTTGATACACATTAACCAGATACCTTAGATTGACGTCTAGGTTCCACCATTATCATCTGTTCTACATTCTTAGGATCCCTCTTGTGAGAGCCTAATTCTTCCTTTGGTTGAATTTTGTGCATTCCATAAAGAGGTTGAACCTAGGATGGACTCTTGTGTTGATACACATCTAAACCTGATGTAGCCTTAGGATGATTTCCTTGTTGCTCATCTAGTTTATATCTCTCCTTCATAATTGATTTCCTGTTTGCTGTGATGCATTAGGATAGACTTGCATGTGTAGATACCCTTAGGCTTAGGTGCATGACTGCATTAAAGGTTGAGCTAGTCTCCCTTTGCTTGGATGTTTATCTGCCTTTCATACTTGTCATGTTTGCATTGAAGGTTGAGTTAATCCTCCCTTGCTTGTGTGTTCTTTTCTCTTTGGTAATTGCCCATGTTTGCATCTAAGGTTGAGGTGATCCTCCCTTGCTTGTATTGCTGCATTACATGCATTTTATCTGCTTGATAGCTTTACTCCTTCAGCTTAATGATTTTTGCTGTTACTGTTGTTTTCCTTTGGCATGTTCCCTTAGGGTTCTCACCTCCTTGTTCAAGGATGGCGATGATAGACATTAGGATGAATCCATGCATGATAACAGTAGGGTAGATTCCCTTTCAAACTCTACATTAGGGCCATATTGTATGACAACAGTAGGATGCTTGATAGTTTCCCCTATAGAGTCCTTTTCTCTCCTCTCATCTTCAAACCACACTAATACACCTAATAAAGGCTAATTTGTACCGTACGTTACGAGCCTTAAGCTGCTTAGGAAGTGGTGATTGGGGGGCTTCTCCTCGATAACCTAGAGTGTTTAGTATACGTCCTTAGGACGATATGCGAGGCATTCGTTCCTAAGTCATAGTCTTTAGTGCAGTATGAATTACAAACATTCATCCAAGAAAACACTTCTCTGATAAAAGACAAAAACAAACATCAAACTCCTTTTTGCTCTGTGGGGTTAATTCAGAAAACCTTTTTAGTTGAAAAGAGTGATGTTAAGCTTCGGTTTTACCGCAAACAGGCATTGTCCCTAACTGCTGGAACTGTAGTTTAACTTTACTCGGGTAAAAACATGTGAATCAAACATGTGTTCCGTTTTATCCCGAACTACGTTCGCTCTGATCTCTCATACCTGTTGAGAGTACGTAGGCACAAGACGCAATGTATTGGCGAGCAAACCTTCCCCTATCACCCGTAGTTAGCCGAACTACGTTGACTCTGACTTTCCCATTGCACGAGGGAGTACGTAGGCCCAGAGCAGCGATGCTCTATCGAGTCATTTTTCCCTATTTTTTTATTTTGAACCAGCTTTGATAGGTAGATATATAAATAACCCGTCAGATAAACAAACAAGCGTGGATCCCGTTGAGTACAACAGACGTGAGGGGTGCTAATACCTTCCCCTTGCGCAACCGACTCCCGAACCCGAGATTTTGTTGCGATGACCGATCTTATCCCTTTTCGCTAGGTTTTTTCCTGATTGTTTCCTTTCCCTCCTTTGGGATGAATAACGATAGGTGGCGACTCTTTTATCTTTGCGGACACCTTTTTTCGCAGTAGCGACAATCACCAAGGCAGAATCCCCAAACACATCAAGGGTTTTGATTCTCAAGTTAATAGATTCTTCTAGCCCTAATATACATGCCTCATACTCAACCATATTATTAGTACATGTGAAATAGAGTTTGGCTGTGAACGACAGATGAAAGTTCTTGGGAGACGTAATCACTGCCCCAATTCCATGTCCATGCAAATTCGAAGCACCATCGAACATGAGAGTCCATCGCTCCCCTGGTTCTGGTCCTTCATCTGGCTCTGGCTCTTCGTAGTCTCTTGTCATCATGATATCCTCATCTGGAAAATCGAATCTCAACGGTTGATAATCTTCCACAGGTTGGTGGGCTGAATGGTCTGCTAACACACTGCCCTTGATAGCCTTCTGGGTGACATATTAGATGTCATATTCGGATAAAAGCATTTTCTACCGGGCTATCCTACCAGTGAGAGCAGGTTTCTCAAAGATGTATTTGATTGGATCCATCTTAGAGATTAGGTATGTTGTGTGTGTTAGCATATACTGCCTGAGACGTCTGGCAGCCCGTGCAAGTGCACAACAAGTTTTCTCGGGCAAGGAGTACCTATTTTCACAATCGTTGAACTTTTAGCTGAGATAATATATAGCGTGCTCTTTCTTGCTTGTGTCTCTTGTTTCCCTAATATGCAACCCATGGATTCTTTGAGCACGATCAGGTACATAATGAGTGGCCTTCTAGGAACTGATGGTATCAGGATTGGTGGTTCTTGCAAATATTCTTTGATTTTATCAAATGTCCATTGGAATTCATCATCCCGCACAATCGACTGATCTTTCCTGAGTAGTTTAAAAATTGGTTTGCAAGTGGCTGTGAGATATGAAATAAACCTTGCGATATAATTCAACCTCCCTAGAAAACCACAAACCTCTTTTTCAGTTCTTGGTGCAGACATGCTCTGAATTTCCCTTACCTTATCAAGATCCACCTCAATCCCTTTCTGGCTTACAATAAAGCCCAACAACTTTCCAGACTGCACCCCAAACGTACATTTGTTGGGATCATGCCTCAATCTGAACTTCCTCAGTCGAGCGAACAACTTTTCCAAATTAACCAAATGCTCCTCTTCAGTTTGTGACTTAGAAATCATATCGTCAACGTATACTTCGATCTCCTTATGAATCATATCATGAAAAAGTGTTACCATTGCACGTTGATATGTTGCCCCAACATTCTTCAACCCAAATGGCATTACCTTATAGCAGAATATGCCCCACGGTGTGATGAACGTGGTCTTCTCCATGTCATATGGATCCATCTTGATCTGATTATAATCGGAAAATCCATCCATGAAGGAGAAAATAGAAAACTAAGTCGTATTATCTACCAATACATCAATGTGAGGTAATGGGAAATCGTCTTTAGGACTTGCTCTGTTTAGGTCACGATAATCTACACACATGTGGACCTTTCCGTCCTTCTTCGGTACTAGAACGATGTTGGCGACCCACTGCAGATATTTGGCCACTACTAAGAACCCTGCGTCGAATTGTTTTCGGACTTCATCACAGATCTTAAGAGCCATGTCAAGACGAGTTCTTCTCAACTTCTGCTTGACAACATGGCATTCTTCCTTGAGTGGTAACTTGTGTACAACAATGTTTGTATCCAAACCAGGCATGTCTTGATACGACCACGCGAATACATCAGCGTACTCTCGGAGAAGCTCTATCAACTTTACCTTGACCGCATCCTGAAGAGACGCTCCAACCTTTATCTCCCTTTTATCTTCTTCAGAGCCCAGGTTGATAACTTCGACGTCCTCTTTATGCGATAGAATGGCCTTTCTTCTTGTTGCAGCAGCCTTGCCAATTCATCGGGAAGCTCACAATCTTCCTTGCCTTCCTCTTCCGCTTGATATATTGGACAGTCAAAATTGTATAGGTCCATAGCAGTGTCGCTATCAAGGACTTCGGTGGTGTCTCTGCATGTTTATGATTTATGCAGCTTATTTAGGAAAGTGAGTGCGTAAAAGAAATGCCATTTATTGTGAAAAAGTAAAAGAAAGTGAGCGAAAATTAAATGCAAATTGAATTTATTCATATTAATCATGTTTCGAAACATTAGGTGGCCCGATACAAAGATCCACTACACCTTGGGCAGAGCGTAGGGTTTTGACAATAAATTAAAACATCACTTTTGATGCGAGAAGAATTGGGGTATTTCAATGGTCTTTCAATTTTGCATTTCTTCGCCAGGTTTGGCCTGACAGATCCAGCTTGCGGAGATTTATTCATTATTAACTTCATCTTCAATTATCATAGCTGCGGTATGGTTGAAAATGTGCCCGACGCTCTTGAATATGTCTTCCATGTAACAGCCCAAATTTCATTAAATAATTAATTGTAGTAATTAATTGATTTAATGGGGTTTTTATTAATGTTGGAATTAATTTTATTAATTGGTATGGATAGAAAATTAAGAAGGAATTGGAGAGGAAGGAAAATGAAGGAAATATATAAGAGAGAAAGAAAAGAAAAGAAAGGTAGAAAACATTTGGAAAGAAAGAGGAAAGAAGAAGAAAGGAGAGAAAGAGAAGAGAAGAAGAGGAAAAGTGGAAATCATCAAGAACCAACATCAAAGCTCCGATTAATCGAGGTAAGGGTGAGAAATGTTTCTATTTGATCATTGTATGATGTTATGTATGTTGGGTTGGGGTTTTGGTAGAGTTTTCATCACTTTCCAATTAGGGCAAATGTTGGATTAATCGGTAGATTAATGATTTAATCGGTTGGAACTGAGTAATAACGCCGTAGAATAGTCGGGTAACATGTATTGATGCTATTTGTACTGATTTGGGTGTGTAAGAGAAGGTTGATGATGGATTGGTGAAGGAGAAGACAGAATAGGGTTCTGTTCTGCGCAGGTTCGCTGGCTCTCGCCAGGCGAAGCCTAGCGAATGTTGGCGAATAATTATATTTAAGTCCCAGTGGACTTCGCTGGTGGGTTCGCCAGGCGAAGTTGGATAGCGAAGGTTCGCCCAGCGAAGGTGCTGGCGAATGGTGGCGAATGAAGTCAGTAGCTACTGACTTGGGCTCGCTGGGAAGTCTCGCCAGGCGAAGCCTAGCGAGTGTTCGCTGAGAGAGTTCGCCAGGCGAAGGCCAGGCGAAGGTTCGCTGCGAGGGTTCGCCAGGCGAATGTAGGCGAATGTGACAGCATTTTTCCTTTGCTGTGTTGTTCATGTGGAGATGGTTTGGTTGCCTCTCATAGGTCAATACCTCTATGATGTGATATAGATATGATCTATTATGATGATGTGTGTTGTGGGTAGCCTACGGGCGTGAATCCTAGTTTGAGGTGCGATGCGTATTAATTGTGATAAATAGAAATACATGTGAATACAATGATGAATGTATGTGTATTGTCTAATGAACTTGCGAATGTTTGATGTGTATACAACTATGTGATGAGTATGCATGAGAACATGGTGGATATGTGTGCATAACTTATAATTGTATGATTGGTATTGTGATGTGCATACCTTGTATGAGATGGCATGAGATAAAGAATAAACATACTATGAAAAATGTGTTGTGGATGCATATTGTTTATGTGCGATTGTATGTTAAAATACATGAAGAATGCATGAGAGCATAATGATGGGTATGCGTGCATTGCTTGCTAAATATGATGTTGTATCGAATTATGAATACATCGATGAATGTTATGTGAATATGTTGTGTGTGCAATCATAATGTAATTCTTGAAGAGATGAATTATTTGAATGCATGAGATTAAGATGGCGGTCTTAAGTGCATTTGTTGTGACTGATTGTACATGCATCATTTAGTCAAGAGGCAATGTCTGTTAGTTTCGTGGAAACTAGTGGCTTGTCCCAAACCTAGAAGAGTGGGTTTGAAGGCTTAGAGGACGGGCCTTTGTGGTTATCGGTCTAGAAGAGTGGACCCGGTTTAATGTAAAAACCGAAAAAAGATAACGGGTTATCGGTCTAGAAGAGTGGACCCGGTTTAATGTAAAAACCGAAAAAAGATAACGAGAGTCGGTACCGCATTGCATGAGTTGCATTGAGTTATTGAGTCACATTGATATATGAAATATGCATGAAGAGATGCTTATGTGTGAATGATGAGATTGTGGAAATTGTAAGTGTATGCATAATGCGGAAATGCTTTGTGAATATCCAGGTTTGTCTATATACGTGTGGTAAATATATATGACTAAGAGAATGAAGTGTGGTGAGAAATGTGAATATGTGTTATATGACTACCTATATATATATAATCTTATGCTTTGATTATTATGGTTATATTTCTCACCCTTCTGCTGTTTTATAATGCTCTATGAGGCATTGCAGATTAGGATGCTGGGGTCCTTTTGTGAAGTTAGTCTTCATTCTTTTGAGTCGGCTGCTCTGATATGTAACACCGGGTAGTTAGACTAGTATAGTCATTCTTTTGTGATACATTGCGATGTATCAGCTGATGTGGTTTTGTAATCTAACTGATACGATGCATTAATCTGGATGACTTATGTGCATTGAATTAATATTTTGGAACTGATCAAATGATGTTATCTTCCGCTCAAATTAAATATTGAAATGTGAATTCTAAAACTACGAAATTGTTACATATTTTATGGAGCAAAATGTTAAAGAGTTTCGTTGGTGAAATTGTGGCATTCTTCTTTTATACCTTATTATAAAACCTTTTTACTCTGATAATTTGTATGTGCTTAATTGTTTTATATGCATTTATTTGGGGTATAGAAGGGGGTGTTACAATAGTGGTATCAGAGCAGGTCGGTCCGTCCGGCCAAGTTGTTAGAGTGTTTTCCATGTGTGTTATTGATATGCGTGTGTTGCATTATCAATATTGGTTGTTCTTACGTGGTTCTGTTGCTGGAATCGAGTAAGATGGTTGCAGGAAGGAACGACGAAGCGATTGCGGAGGCATTGACGAGATTGGCGGGGGCAATTGGGCAGAATCCTCCGGCCAATGTGAATGAGAGGAATCATGCTGATGATGGATTCCGTGCCTTGGGGAAATTCCAAAAGAATAACCCTCCGGTCTTCAAGGGAACTCATGAACCGGACAAGGCACAAATTTGGTTGAAAGCTGTGGAAAAGATTTTTCGAGTTATGAATTGCTCGGATGCACAGAAGGTGCAGTTTGGGACTCATATGCTCGAAGAAGAAGCTGAAGACTGGTGGGGTAATACTCGCCAAAGATTTGAGGAAGATGATATTGTGATTACTTGGGATTTGTTTAGAGAAACCTTTCTGGAGAAGTATTTTCCAGAGGATGTGCGGGGGAAGAAAGAGATCGAATTTCTTGAGTTGAAGCAAGGTAATTCGACGGTTGCTGAGTATGCGGCGAAATTTAAGGAGTTGATCAAATTTTGTCCTCACTATAATACTGGTAATGCTGAGAGGTCTAAGTGCCTCAAGTTTGTAAACGGTTTGAGACCCGAGATTAGACAAGCTATTGGATATCAGGAAATCAGGCGGTTTTCTGAGTTGGTTAACAAGAGCAGAATTTATGACGAAGACAGTAGGGCTAGGTCCAGCCACTACAAGAGTCTAAGTGACAAGAAAGGAAGGGGAAAATTCAGAGGAAAACCTTACGTGACTCCTGCTGATAAGGGGAAACAAAAGGTTGGTTTTGGCAAGAGGCCAAGTGGGGGAGTTTCTACCCCGGTTAGGTGTTACAATTGTGGTGAGCGAGGGCACATCAGTACCAAGTGCGATAAGCCGAAGAAGAATCAAGGGAGCGGGAAAATGTTCGCTCTATCTGGATCTGAGACTGCTAGCGACGATCGATTGATCCGAGGTACGTGCTTCATTCATGGTACACCTTTGATCGCTATAATTGATACCGGAGCTACGCATTCTTTTATTTCTTTGGATTGTGTTAGAAGGTTAAATCTTGAGTTGTCTGTGATTGGTGGCGGTATGGTTATTGATACTCCTGCTATGGGTTCGGTAACTACACCGTATGTTTGCTTGAATTGCCCGTTGAGTATTTTCGGTAGAGATTTTGGGATTGATTTAGTGTGTCTTCATTTGGATCAACTGGATGTCATTCTTGGAATGAATTGGTTAAAATTCAATCGTGTGTATATTAACTGTTTTGACAAAACGGTTATTTTTCCCGATTCGGATGTTGAAAGGGATTTGTTTATGACGAGGAAACAAGTGAAGGAATCGGTACAAGATGGGGCTAAGGTATTTATGCTCATGGCAACTTTGAGGACTAGTGAAAGTGAAGAGATTGAGGCTTTGCCCATTGTTAGAGATTTTCCGGAAGTATTCCCTGACGAGATAAAGGATTTACCGCCGGAGCGAGAAGTAGAGTTTTCGATAGATTTGATTCCTGGAACTAGTCCGATATCGATGGCTCCATATCGTATGTCGGCCTCAGAGTTAAAAGAGTTGAAGAGTCAACTTGAGGATTTGCTGGAAAAGAGGTTTATTCGTCCGAGCGTGTCACCGTGGGGTGCACCGGTGTTGTTGGTTAAGAAGAAAGAGGGTTCTATGAGGCTCTGTGTGGATTACAGACAGTTGAACAAGGTGACTATTAAGAATAAGTATCCACTTCCAAGGATTGATGATCTGATGGATCAGTTGGTTGGTGCGAGCGTGTTCAGCAAAATTGATTTGAGATCTGGGTATCATCAGATCCGTGTGAAAGCTGAGGATATTCAGAAGACGGCCTTTCGGACGAGGTATGGACACTATGAGTATTCTGTGATGCCATTTGGTGTGACTAATGCACCGGGTGTATTTATGGAGTACATGAATAGGATTTTCCATCCTTATTTGGACAAGTTTGTGGTGGTGTTTATCGACGACATCTTGGTTTATTCGAAGAGCGAAGGAGAGCATGCCGAGCATCTGAAGATGGTGTTATCTGTGCTGAGAGAGAAGCAGTTGTTCGCGAAGCTTTCTAAGTGTGAATTTTGGTTGAAGGAAGTTAGTTTCCTTGGTCATGTGATTTCTAGTAGTGGTGTTGCGGTTGATCCGTCGAAGGTTGAAGCGGTGTCGCAATGGGAGACTCCGAAGTCAGTTTTTGAGATCAGAAGTTTTCTTGGTTTAGCCGGTTATTATCGGAAGTTTATTGAAGGATTTGCCAAGTTATCATTGCCGTTGACACAGTTGACTAGGAAAGGTCAAGCCTTTGTTTGGGACGCCAAGTGTGAAGCGAGTTTTCAAGAACTTAAGCGAAGGTTGACGACAGCTCCTGTTTTGATTCTGCCAAATCCAGAAGAACCATTCGTTGTGTATTGTGATGCTTCTTTGATGGGTTTAGGAGGTGTGTTGATGCAGAATAACCAAGTTGTGGCTTATGCTTCGAGGCAACTCAAAGTGCATGAGAAGAATTATCCGACGCATGACTTAGAGTTGGCCGCCGTTGTGTTCGTGTTGAAACTTTGGAGGCATTATTTGTTTGGTGCGAGGTTTGAAGTGTTTAGTGACCACAAGAGTTTGAGGTATCTTTTTGATCAAAAGGAATTGAATGCGAGACAAAGAAGATGGCTTGAACTTTTGAAGGATTATGATTTTGGCTTGAATTACCATCCGGGTAAGGCGAATGTTGTAGCGGATGCATTGAGTCGGAAATCATTGCATATGTCGGCGTTGATGGTGAAAGAGTTAGAATTGGTCGAGCAATTTCGAGATTTGAGTTTGGTATGTGAGAGAACTTCTTTTGGAATTAAGTTGGGTATGTTAAAGCTTACGAGTGGTATTTTGGACGAAATTCGAGAAGGACAGAAATCGGATTTGAGCTTAGTTGATCGATTGACTTTAATCAACCAAGGCCAAGGTGGTGATTTTCGGATTGATGAGAATGGTATTATGAGATGTCGGGATCGAGTTTGTGTTCCGAACATGGTTGAGCTTAAGAAGAGCATCCTTGAGGAAGGACATCATAGCGGATTGAGTATTCATCCGGGTGCTACTAAGATGTATCAGGATTTGAGGAAAGTATTTTGGTGGCCTAGTATGAAGAAGGATATTGCGGAATTTGTGTATTCTTGTTTGACTTGCCAGAAGTCGAAGATTGAGCATCAGAAGCCATCGGGTTTGATGAAGCCGTTATTTATTCCTGAGTGGAAATGGGATAGTATCTCCATGGATTTTGTATCGGGTTTGCCGAGGACGCCGAGTAATTTTGAGGCTGTTTGGGTTATCGTGGATAGGTTGACTAAATCTGCTCACTTTATTCCTATGCGTATGGATTACCCTTTGGAGAAGTTGGCTAAGTTGTATATTGAAAGGATTGTGTGCCTGCATGGTATTCCGCTGAGTATTGTTTCGGATAGAGATCCGCGGTTTACTTCGAGATTTTGGGAAAGCCTGCAGAGTGCTTTGGGTACTAAGTTGCGTTTGAGTTCAGCTTATCATCCGCAGACTGATGGTCAGATGGAGAGGACGATTCAGTCGCTTGAAGATCTTTTGAGAGCTTGTGTATTGGAAAAAGGAGGAGCTTGGGACAGCTACTTGCCTTTGATTGAGTTTACCTACAACAACAGTTTCCATTCGAGTATTGGTATGGCACCATTTGAGGCGTTGTATGGTAGGAGGTGTAGGACACCATTGTGTTGGTTCGAGTCCGGAGAGAGTTCTGTTGTTGGACCCGAGTTAGTTCAACAGACTACTGATAAGATCAAGATGATTCAAGAGAAGATGAGAATTACTCAGAGTCGTCAGAAGAGTTATTATGACAAGAGGAGGAAGGCACTTGAATTTCAAGAGGGAGATCATGTGTTTCTTCGAGTCACTCCGATGACAGGTGTTGGTAGGGCACTGAAGTCGCGCAAGTTGTCGCCGCGTTTCATTGGTCCTTATCAGATTTTGCAAAGGATAGGAGAAGTGGCCTATCGTGTGGCTTTACCACCGTCGCTTGCTAATCTTCACGACGTATTCCATGTATCTCAGTTGAGGAAATACATTGCGGATCCGTCTCATGTAGTCCAAATAGATGATGTGCAGGTGAGAGATAACCTGACTGTTGAGGCATCACCTATGCGGATTGAGGATCGGAAATTGAAGCAGCTTCGAGGTAAAGAGATTGCTTTAGTGAAGGTCGCTTGGGGAGGACTGGCTGGTGGAAATGTCACTTGGGAGCTTGAGAGTCGGATGAAGGAGTCTTATCCAGAACTGTTTGAATCAGGTAACATTTTCGAGGACGAAAATTCCTAAAGTGGGGGAGAGTTGTAACAGCCCAAATTTCATTAAATAATTAATTGTAGTAATTAATTGATTTAGTGGGGTTTTTATTAATGTTGGAATTAATTTTATTAATTGGTATGGATAGAAAATTAAGAAGGAATTGGAGAGGAAGGAAAATGAAGGAAATATATAAGAGAGAAAGAAAAGAAAAGAAAGATAGAAAACATTTGGAAAGAAAGAGGAAAGAAGAAGAAAGGAGAGAAAGAGAAGAGAAGAAGAGGAAAAGTGGAAATCATCAAGAACCAACATCAAAGCTCCGATTAATCGAGGTAAGGGTGAGAAATGTTTCTATTTGATCATTGTATGATGTTATGTATGTTGGGTTGGGGTTTTGGTAGAGTTTTCATCACTTTCCAATTAGGGCAAATGTTGGATTAATCGGTAGATTGATGATTTAATCGGTTGGAACTGAGTAATAACGCCGTAGAATAGTCGGGTAACATGTATTGATGCTATTTGTACTGATTTGGGTGTGTAAGAGAAGGTTGATGATGGATTGGTGAAGGAGAAGACAGAATAGGGTTCTGTTCTGCGCAGGTTCGCTGGCTCTCGCCAGGCGAGCGAAGGCGAAGCTTCGCCAGGCGAAGCCTAGCGAATGTTGGCGAATAATTATATTTAAGTCCCAGTGGACTTCGCTGGTGGGTTCGCCAGGCGAAGTTGGATAGCGAAGGTTCGCCCAGCGAAGGTGCTGGCGAATGGTGGCGAATGAAGTCAGTAGCTACTGACTTGGGCTCGCTGGGAAGTCTCGCCAGGCGAAGCCTAGCGAGTGTTCGCTGAGAGAGTTCGCCAGGCGAAGGCCAGGCGAAGGTTCGCTGCGAGGGTTCGCCAGGCGAATGTAGGCGAATGTGACAGAATTTTTCCTTTGCTGTGTTGTTCATGTGGAGATGGTTTGGTTGCCTCTCATAGGTCAATACCTCTATGATGTGATATAGATATGATCTATTGTGATGATGTGTGTTGTGGGTAGCCTACGGGCGTGAATCCTAGTTTGAGGTGCGATGCGTATTAATTGTGATAAATAGAAATACATGTGAATACAATGATGAATGTATGTGTATTGTCTAATGAACTTGCGAATGTTTGATGTGTATACAACTATGTGATGAGTATGCATGAGAACATGGTGGATATGTGTGCATAACTTATAATTGTATGATTGGTATTGTGATGTGTATACCTTGTATGAGATGGCATGAGATAAAGAATAAACATACTATGAAAAATGTGTTGTGGATGCATATTGTTTATGTGCGATTGTATGTTAAAATACATGAAGAATGCATGAGAGCATAATGATGGGTATGCGTGCATTGCTTGCTAAATATGATGTTGTATCGAATTATGAATACATCGATGAATGTTATGTGAATATGTTGTGTGTGCAATCATAATGTAATTCTTGAAGAGATGAATTATTTGAATGCATGAGATTAAGATGGCGGTCTTAAGTGCATTTGTTGTGACTGATTGTACATGCATCATTTAGTCAAGAGGCAATGTCTGTTAGTTTCGTGGAAACTAGTGGCTTGTCCCAAACCTAGAAGAGTGGGTTTGAAGGCTTAGAGGACGGGCCTTTGTGGTTATCGGTCTAGAAGAGTGGACCCGGTTTAATGTAAAAACCGAAAAAAGATAACGGGTTATCGGTCTAGAAGAGTGGACCCGGTTTAATGTAAAAACCGAAAAAAGATAACGAGAGTCGGTACCGCATTGCATGAGTTGCATTGAGTTATTGAGTCACATTGATATATGACATATGCATGAAGAGATGCTTATGTGTGAATGATGAGATTGTGGAAATTGTAAGTGTATGCATAATGCGGAAATGCTTTGTGAATATCCAGGTTTGTCTATATACGTGTGGTAAATATATATGACTAAGAGAATGAAGTGTGGTGAGAAATGTGAATATGTGTTATATGACTACCTATATATATATAATCTTATGCTTTGATTATTATGGTTATATTTCTCACCCTTCTGCTGTTTTATAATGCTCTATGAGGCATTGCAGATTAGGATGCTGGGGTCCTTTTGTGAAGTTAGTCTTCATTCTTTTGAGTCGGCTGCTCTGATATGTAACACCGGGTAGTTAGACTAGTATAGTCATTCTTTTGTGATACATTGCGATGTATCAGCTGATGTGGTTTTGTAATCTAACTGACACGATGCATTAATCTGGATGACTTATGTGCATTGAATTAATATTTTGGAACTGATCAAATGATGTTATCTTCCGCTCAAATTAAATGTTGAAATGTGAATTCTAAAACTACGAAATTGTTACATATTTTATGGAGCAAAATGTTAAAGAGTTTCGTTGGTGAAATTGTGGCATTCTTCTTTTATACCTTATTATAAAACCTTTTTACTCTGATAATTTGTATGTGCTTAATTGTTTTATATGCATTTATTTGGGGTATAGAAGGGGGTGTTACATTCCACATGAGGAATCTGCTTTTGACCATATGCAATTGTTGTTGTACTGGAAGAGGGATGGTACCCCAGCCCAAATTTGTCGAATTTCTGAACAACTTCCACCATTTTTCCCTAGCCTTGGGCATTCCCTTCATCAACAACCATTTTAGCCTCTTCATATGAAGCCATTGCTGACCTTGAACTCTAGCTATCTAAAACCCGCTGCATCGCCAATGTACTCACCACCTCAAACGATTGAAAAGGTGTTTCCACCATTTCCCCTTCGACTTCAATGTACCGGAAGGACGTCAAGTGACTTACCAAGATGTCCTCCTCTCCCCCAATCAGGACTATCGTGTCATTGCTAACAAACTTTAGCTTCTAGTGAAGAGTGAACGTAACGGCTCCTGCATAATAGATCCAAGGACTTTCTAATAAGCAGCTGTACCCGGGGTAGATATCCAATACTTGGAAAGTAATGGTGAAGGCAGTTGGTCAGATTTTTATTGGCAGGTCCACCTCGCCAATCACAGCACGCCTGGAACCATCGAATGCTTTGACTACCAAGGCAATCGGCTTCATGCTAACTCCTTTTACCGATATTCTTTCCAAGGTGATCTTGGGAAGAACATTCAGAGAAGAACCTGTATCCACCAAGACCCGGGATATCAACGTGTCTTGACACTTGATGGAAATATGGAGAGCTTTGTTGTGGTTTCTTTTCTCTGCAGTTAGGTCATCATTGTTGAACCCAAGAAAGTTTCTGGTTGTTATACTAGCTATCACATCATCAAATTAGGCTACGGTGATGTCTTTAGTGATATGTGAAGCGCTTAATACCTTCATTAACGACAACCTGTCCGCCTCTGAGCTGAGTAACAGTAAGAGCATGGAAATTCTAGCAGGAGTTTGGTTTAGTTGATCAATCACTTTATAGTCATTCTTTCTGATGATCTTCAAAAATTCCTCAGCTTCTTTACGCGTAACTGCTGATTTTGGTGATGACACCTCCACTAGTGGCTCTACACTTGGAAATTTGATTTTTGCGTCGACAACCTTTCTGTTATTCTTAGCGGGCGCTTCTACTGGTCTGGCAGCAAATAATCGACCACTACGGGTCATTCCCCTAGGCCCAACCACGGCATCACATTTTGCGGTGTCATACTCAATTACTAGCTTCTCTGGCCTTTGTTTAAAAACTTTAGGCTCAGATTCTTCGAAAGGATACTCCATTACTACCGGAGCTGGTCGTGCTGCTCTTTGTCTTTTGACGTCATCTTCATCATATTGCATAATTACGGGTGCTGATCGGGCGGGCCTCTGCTGAAAGGTTTCTGATGGATCATATTGTAAAACTACCGGTGTTGGGCGAACTAGCCTTGGTGGATTAGTTTTTGTTTTGTCATACTGAATTTTAATGGCGGCCACATTCGGGTCCCGACGTTCTATCTATATTGTCCCGTGCTCCAAGAACCTTTGTAAATATTCCTTCATCCATTCATCAATCAAATTCTCCATTTCTTCTTGGGGAATCATTCCACTTTTCTTCAGTTGCTCTCCAATAACAGCCATCAGAGTATGAACATCCTCAACATTTGTAATCAGTCTCAAACCATTGCTTTCCTCCAAAGCATTAACGGAAGAACTTACATGTGTAGGTAATGGATTGTTCTTAACATTGGCACCTTTGGGTGTAAAAGTGAGGTCTTTATATTATACCAAGTTTTGCACTCTGTTCTGGAACGCATAGCACTTGCCTATGGAGTGACTAGGGGCTCCCTTATGAAATTTACAACGAGCATTGGCATCGTACCCGGGAGAGTATGGAAAATTTATCGGGCGCAAGTGTCGCAATATTAAGTGTCCGCTTTGGTTTAACTGAGCAAAGATTTGTCCATATGACATGGGTAACAGATCGATCTGTCTTCTTGGCTGCCTTGGCCTTTGCTGTCTTTGAGCTGGAGCATTCTGATATTGCGACGAAGGAACTCTGATAATTTTGCTGTTGATTATGTTGTTGAACTGGCTGTTGATAAGGAGCTTAGGCTACTGCAGCTACTTGTTGATATTGAATCTCCACTGGAGCTTTATCTCTTTTCCCCTTCATTATGGCATTAGTTTCTTCCTCCCTCTTCTTCACAAAGGGTTTTCTTCCTCCATTTGTTGCGACAACTGCAACCTTGTTCTTTTTCAGTTGGCTCTCAATTCTTTCACCCACTGACACCACTTCAGCAAAGTTAGGGAAACTAGACCCAAGCATGCGATCCAAGTATTGAGGTTGTAGTGTTCCCATAAACATATCAGTTAATTCCTTAGCCAACAGTGGTGGTTGGACAAGGGCCACCAATTCTCTCCATCTGTGTGCGTACTCTTTAAATGACTCATTATTAAGTTGAGTCATATCTTGCATTTGGGTGCGATTCGGTGCTAAATAAGCATTATACTGATAATGCTTGGAAAACGTGTTTGCCAGATATCTCCACGTACTGACTTGTCCCTTCTCTAATTGCATGTACCATTCTGACGATGCCCCACTGAGGCTGTCTTGGAAATAATGTATTAAGAGCAAGTCGTTGCCAATATGAGCAGCCATCTTGCGATAGTATGCTCTCAGATGGGTCCTCGGGCAGCTGACCCCTTTGTATTTATCAAAGTCTGGGACTTTGAACTTCTTTGGTATCACCAATTCGGGGATTAAACAAATGTCAACAGCATCCAGGCTTGGAGTTTTTTGGACCTCTAAAGACCTGAGTTTCTCTTCTACAATTCATAGTTTATCTGCGGAAAGATCAGTTGCAACCCCCACATTATATTGAGGAGGAGGAGGAGGAGGCTGGAAGAAAGCATCATACTTCTCATTCATTCCTACCTCGGAGCCATGATGGGCGAATGTAGAATGTTCAGCAAGGTCCATGTGGATAGGAGGGGGAGTTTTAATGACCCCCGAAGTTCTTATATTGTCAGCCACCTTCCTAGCATCAGCCAAAATCTCAGCATTGTTCTCTTTACGGGCTAATGCCATCATTGTTTTCAAAAGTTGGCCCATCTTCATCTTGAGTGCGTCAATATCACCCCTCATGGTGTTCTGAGTCTCTTCAATCTATTCCAGCGTCATTTGGAAATTGCGCCAAGTTTCGTAACGATGTCGAGTATTCAGCTTAAATTAAAATCTAGAGGTAGCAAAGGGCAGCGATTTAGAGTCATGTGGTGTTTTAAAAAAAATGTGTACCATGATATGCAAGATGATATGCATTTTCTTTTCAGGGAATTTTTGAATTAATTATTTAACATACACAAGAACACCGAGAACAAAGCAAATCACATTCATTCATAAAAGGATACAATTCTGGTAATACAAAAAGAAAGATCATTCAAAATATAATTCATAATGTTTGGTTTATAAGATGAAACACAAAATAAACTTTAAACTTTTGGCCTTCTAGCCTCAAGTTCTTCTAACTCTTCTTTAAACTTCTTCAACATTGCTTTACATATGCACAGGACATCACAAATATTATGGGGAATAGATTCATCCATTGCTTCCATAGCATCTCTATGTTTCCAAACTAGATCTTTGACCAACTAGTTGCAAAACTCGACCAGGTCGTTAAGTTTGTTACGATACGTGTCTCGGTCAGCTATCAGTATATGGATACACCTTTCATAGCCCTCAAAATCACTATCCTCCTTCACTCTTGCAGCAGACCATATAGCTTTATCTTCCAGGACATCTTTTATTTGATGCTTCAAGTTTGCAGCATAGTTCTTAATGGAATTCAACTCTATGCACACCTTATATTCCAATCAACAGGTCTAACCTGAGAAACTCTCAAAGCCTCTTCTTTGAGCTTACGCTCCTCTAGTTCAGCAGCCCTTAAGTGGTGTAGGGAAGTGTTCAACCAATGGACCTATGCTTCCATCTCTTCTTGGATTGTCTTGTTCCTTTTGGTAGCTGCAAGCCAACAGTCTTCATTTTGAACATATTTTCTTCTAACTCTATCCAGCTCTTCTTTCAGCTCACTCACCTTGCTATCAGACTGATTAAAGAACACCTTAACTTTTTTCCGCCGATTCTCTTCTTTGTCTACTTTCTTCTCCATCGCCTCTAACTGGGTGTTCTTGCGTTGGAGCTCCCACTTCATATTATTTTTCACACTGGTAACTTCTTGAAGTTTTGCCTCAAGGATCTCATTCTCTTTCTTAGTCTTGCTATGGTAGCTTTGACGTCTTCAACTTCTTCTATGGGAATGTAGGTAGGCTCAGGCTCAGGCAAAGGCCCATATACCTTTACCTCAAAAGGCATCTTGACTTCTTTGGCCCTTTCCCTAACCCATACAAAGTAAGGCTCTTTAGTTATACCATTCCTTCTGCCGAATTCACTTCTTCCTTTCTTCTTAATGGTCCTCCAAGCTCCTGTAATCTTTCTAAATAACTCAGGATTCTCAGTCCCTAAGTCATGCATCAGGAAGGCTTCAAGGTCCTTTTTTTCAGAAGGAGCTACCATAGGATACCCAAGTTGTCTAACTGATAACATCGGATTGGATTTGATACAACCTCGAGTTCCTTTAGTGTAACATTGAGAAACTCACCACAACTAGTGATAACTTCGTCAAAGTCTTGTGAATACCAAGAGAGATCAGCAGATCTAAGAGCCACCATTCTTTGTGTCCAACTATCGTCAGTTCGATTAACAAATGGTCCTTTGGTAGGCAGGTGCATATTCAACCGCTGGTATAAGAGAGGGGCGCAACAAATAATGGAACCACCTTTCTTCTCACTTCTCCAACTCAAGTAATAGAAAACATCAGCTAGAAGGGTTGGCACATGATTTATGTTAAGAAAACATGAATAGCTATCACGTCTACAAAATCTTCTATGTTAGGGAATAAGACAATTCCATAAATAGATAAAGCCACCACTGTATAGCAAGCATCCCAACTCTGGGCCTTAATAAGTGTATCAACTTTGTCTATAAGAAACTTAAGAGGAAGTCCCTTAACCCCACCTTTATTCTTCCAATTATCAGTAATGTCTCTCTTATGCATGTGAAGTGCATCAACAATTACTTTGTCTTCCAAATCCTCTTTTACTCCCACAAACAGTGACTTATCCTTCATAGAAATACCCACTAGTCTCTCGAATTCTTCCAATATAGGCGCTAGCTGAAAATCTTGAAATGTGAAGCACCTTAAAGAAGAATCGTAGAACTGAGCTAAAGTGACAAGTGCCTTAGAATCCACATCTTGAATTAGTAAGTGAAGAAGTTTGCCATAATCCTTTATAAAGTTAACCCTGAATACAACAGGGATTCGAGAGACCAAACTGCACAAGTCTTCCAATTTGGGTCTCCTGAAGCTGTAAGGAAATGTGCCTCTAATGTTGCTTCCCATGGTTCCTGGATGTTGGCAATATAATTCTTAAATTCCCTGAAAACCAAAATGTAAATGATATGATATGAGTATATTATGCAAATGCAAGGACAAAGGTCACCAACACAATTATGAAGTTAAAAGCTCTCTGATCATTGAAACCCCATGGGTAGGTTCTAAAGAGGTGATTACCTAGAATCATAGATATTTTCAAAGATATTATTGTCATGACAAAGATTCATCCGATAATAATACCATTGAAAGAATCTCTTCTAGGTGACGTTTTCGCGTCGTCCCATGAGAAAGGCTCCTCGTGAGTCTCTACTACACAACCATCGAGTCCAAGGTTTCTAAAGGGACCTCAGAGTCATAGATCGAGGTTGAAAATATCATTGTCAGAATAACGATACGTTCAAGGGATCTCACCTAATTGCGGCATTCATATCAATATAACAAGGAGTGACCCTCATGAGTTAACACTACCAACCACCATAGAAAAAAGGGTAAAAGGTCCTTAGAGTTATAGATTCAGGCTCAAAAACATTATTACCATGGCAAAGGCTCACCACGACAATAACATCCTTAAGGGAATCAACTCTAAGCGGGGCTTTCGTATCCTCCCAACGAGAAAGACTCCTCGAGGGATTCCACTACATAACCACCATTATAATCCTATATTTTTCTCGGACTCGGGTGTAGAGCCATCTCAATAAGTTCCAACAATCAGAGAACCCCAACAGTGTCACAAGATATAATAATAGGATACAATAAAGATAAGCAAGCCAATAAATAATTAAACAAGCAAGTAATAGAAGAACATAAACAAACAAGCGGATCTAACTCTCAAATCGAGTCAAGTTAGGCTTGACTCTCTCTTGCATAGGGCAATGCATATCCCCAGCAGAGTCGCCATCTGTCGTACCTTGAAATATATGATCCTTGCGATGGACGCGGAAAAAACTTTCGAATAGAGTCGCCACTGAACTTTATTCATTAAAAGGATGGAATAGGAAAATATCGATAAAACCTTTAAGGATCTAAGAACATGGCCATCGCAACCAAATTCTAGGTTTGGGAGTCGATTAAGCAAAGGGAAGGTATTAGTACCCTCTACGTCCGTTGTACTTAACGGGAACCTCTTGATTCAATTTGAGAGAAAAGTTAGCTATGCTTATTTATCTTCTAAAGGATTTGCTTACTAAGGGGAAATGGTGGTTTTTATATAGGGTGCTCGCCAAGGATTGGGGCCCTTATGCCTACGTACTCCCTTGTGCAATAGGAAAGTCAGAGCATCGTTGTTCGTGGGACTACGGGTAAAGGTTTGGGGTAAACGGAAGATAGAGGGAAGATAGCTCGCTAGGATCTTACAATCCTATGCCTACGTATTCTCATTGACAAATGAGAAAGTCAGAGCAATCGTAGTTTGAATAACTACAGTTGGTTGGTTTGTGTTTGAAGGGAACGAGAGTTTAGGTCGCATTCTAACTGCTAAACATGGGCTTGTATGCTCGCTAGGGGAGGCTAAAGCACTAGTTCATATACGCGGAAGAATGGAATAAACAATGTTCTTTGGGAAAGTTGTGTTTGAGTTGTGGATCACACGAGGGCTAGGAATTAATGTACTAAGAAGGTTCAATCGCACGGGGGCGAGAAAAGAGAGTTTGATGTATTGGATGATGATCACTCGAGAGAGTAATCAAGAGAGTGAGTCAAAGACTTGACTTTCTCGCTTTTTCATCTAAGAGGGAGTTGCGCTTGGAAAGAGTTTTGAACGATGGAAGATAGTTAGAATACTTTAAACGGATGAAGATTACTCGAAGCTTAAGAAAGGCTTCTTGGGCCCAAGTATTTAGAATTAGTCAAAGGCTTGACTCTCTCTTTTCATCTTGTATTATGAAAGAGCTTTGATATGATTAGAGTGTGTTAATTCGAATGACAATTACTCGAAGCTTAAGAAAGGCTCCTCGGGCCCAAGTAATCAGGAGAAAGAGTCAAAGACATGACTCTCTCTCTTTTTCATTTGAATATTTAGGAAGATAGGTTTTGAGTTTGTTTATTATAAAAGTAGTTTGATGTAGAGTAGTGTTGTGAAGTTTCTTTAGAGGAGACAATTGTTTGAACTTAAGAAAGGCACCTCGGGCCCAAATAATTAAGAATAGGAATCAAAGACTTGATTCCAACTCCCTTTTCATCTTTTATTGAAATTGTATTTGAGTATGGTTAAGTATATTAAGTTTGCTTTAATAAAATGCTCGACGGAAATTTAGGTTTAAGTTTGCATACAAAGTGAATAAGGTTGAACTAATGGATAGCAGATCCTATGGGTACAGGGTAAGGTTGATGGCGAGGAAAAAACGCTCGACCTACAAAGGAGGGTAAGAGGAACATGATGTGAATCAAGGGTGCTTGAAAAGTTAGTGGTTAATTGCATTTGTTTGGAAAATACTTGACGTTGGATAAAGTTTATTTGCTTTTGAGGAGAATTGATTTTAATTTCATAGACCAATAATTCAAGCAAGTGTATATGTGAAGTGTATAAAAAACGTCGTTATACAAAGCCCAAGAGGAGGCTATAAGGTTGATGGCGATCGTGAGAACGGTCGACTTATGAGGTGTTTGAAAATGGCTTGATTTTAAATCAAGGTATTAGTTTGAAAATGATTGATTTGCATAAACATATGATGCATGATATAAAAACAATTAAGGCATGGCTATCAAACATAAGAAAAAAATGTATATGAATAAATATAAGTTAAGCAAAAGAGCAAAAATATCAATCAAATAAAACGTATCTACTTAATAAAACTAATTATTAATTTAATTAATAAAGGTTTAAATAGAGATATTAATAGCTAATTAGTAATTATAAATTTTTTGTGTATTCAATATTATAAATCAAAATTAATAAATAAATTAAATTAATTTTATTTAAATATAAACATTTAATAAAGTTAATTAATCACATAATTAATTAATATTAAATGAAAATATTTAAAATAAACAATAAAATATTTTTGTATTTTTTAACATGTTATATAAAAATATAAATGAAAGAAAATAAAAGAAAATAAATGGAAATAAATATAAGAAGAAAAAAAAGAACAAAAAAAAAACTAAATGGGCTGACAAAGAAAAGAAAAACAGGGGTGTGGAAATCAAAATCCCCCCAGGCCCAACAATGATGAAGTCCACACAGAGGAGAGGGTCCACCGAGGACCCTAGTCAACTCCTGAAAAATCCACGCAATCTGGACTGTATGATCTTCAACGGGTCAACATTGACCCTTGATCAAAAGGCCGGGAAACGAGAGTGAATCATAGGGATGCTAGAGAGACGCGCATGTGATGATCCTGCGTGTTAAGGCCGGTGACACTTGTCACCAGCATCAAGAGCCAACCGTCCCACTTACATTCGTGTGGCAAGCCTTATGGGAGACAAAAGGGTGCAAGAGTCTCATCTTACAAATTCTTAATTCTCTCTCAAAATCTATCAGACTCCTCTCTCTTCTCAATGCTGTCTCTCAAAAATCCTCCCTGCATGCCTTCCGCCGAAACCCTAATACCAACCGGAGAAGGTTGTGGCGCACGGTGGCCGCCGCCTTCTTCTCTGGTGAAAACCTCCCCAAATCAAAAGCCTTCTACACTAACCCCCACCTCAAATCCTATCTTCTATCCAAATCTAAAACCAGATTCACAAAAAAAAAATCGTACAAATCATACCCGTTCCCAAATAAAACCCTAATTTCAACACAAACCAGAATCCAATCAAACAAGCAAAAATCCAATGAAAAATCTACTCAAAAACCAACAATAAGCAAGGATTTGTGTCAAAGAGTTTAAAATGAACAGAAACAAGACTTGAGTGATGTACCAGTTGAAAAAACCTCTTGGAAACTCCTCACACATATAGGTAACTTTTCTCTTCTCTTTTACTTGTATCCTTCTCCTAGGCTTCTTCTTTTGTGATTCTTGTGAGTACTATCATTCTGAAGATGTGAGGTTTAGCTCCAATTAGCTCAGAGTTTCGATGAGGAACTCTGAGTAATCTCCTTTAGGATTTTTAGAGCTTTTAGTGAATTGATGTTTTTTTTTGGGAAGATTCTGATGTCGTTTTTTGCAGAACGGGAGCTAGGTTTTTTTTCAAGTAATGAACAGTCCAAAATATATATGAGCTTGATATGTGTGAGAGTGAAAACCAAATCCGTGTGAGGATGATGAGGTGTAATTCTGTACGAATTAATCCGTTAGAGGGTTGTACCATTCCTGATTTCATGGGATCCTCGTTTGTGTGCGGATTATTCTTTTTGTTGTAGAATTCTCACTTTTGTCTTTTTATGAATTGTGATTATATGGTTGTGGTCCCCCTGTACTCGTGCATCATTTCCTTTGTGAATTACTGATCGTTTGCTAACGTGATCCTTTTGTAATTGCCTTTGAAAAATGATATATATTTTGCTGTGAAATACATGGTATCTTTAGTTTGTGGTATTTTGCACTTGTCCTTCAATCCTAATTTGTTCCAAATTTCATGTCTGCTACTGCCATGTCGAATGGTATAAACTCTCTGAATTTGTGTTGAACTTCCATTGTTGCTAGCTTACACTTATAGGATGACTTTGAATTATGATTTGGTTTGTTTGACTTATACATGATTTACTCATTATTTCAACTTTTTCTATGTATGTACTCCTGGTATGAGGGACTTGGCGACAACTTGTATAGTTGGAGGAGGAAGCAGTATTTTCCATACTTGAATGCAACCTGATACAAGACATGGAACACAATGGAAGGTATGAGTTTTTTTAAATCTGAACATACTTCTATTCTTTATCTTCTCTCATTGTTGGGCTTGTGAACTTGGCTAATCATTATCCATGCTTTGTACCCTTGATTCATATGTGTCAAGCCATGAATCTTTTCTTATGAATTAAACTTGTCATGTGCTAAAACTTGGCTTATTTTGATTTTCATGTACTTATCCTTGATAATTGGCATGAGTTTAAAACAAGAGTATGGTATGCTTTGTGGTAATTGAATTTCATGATGTTAACGTATATATACTGTTATACCCAGACTTGGTTCGAATTATGTGTTGCCTTTGAAAATCATGCGTGACATATTCTTTACTTTGTTGCTGTCATAACATCATGTCTTGTGACTTTCTGCTACAAGTATCTAAATCCTTTGGTGTGAACCAACTTATATATTATATACTTGATATTTGTTCTATCGTTGTCTTGGTTCTTTTCTTCATTTTTACTTTTGAGTTCCTTTAATGCCATTTTGTTTCCCTTGAAAATCGGAAAACAACCGCTGATCTTCCAAATCTAACTTTGGTGACTCACAGGATCAATCAGATTGTTCCTAGGACATGTGCTAAAGGTTCTTTATTTTGGAAATCTATCTAAGTTTCACACTTAGGCAGTATTGGGGTAAAAGAATCTAAAGAAACATCTTGTTCGACTATGGGATAAATTAAAAGATAAAATAAAGCTTTTAATAAAAGAAAGAAAGAAATTCGTTTGGAGATGGAAGATTAGATAAAGGGCGAAGAGAAAGGAATTGCATAGAAAGAAAAGAAAGAAAGAAAGTAAGGAAGAAGGGTGCAAAGAAAGTAAAAGACTTTGTAAAGTTTAAAGCAAGTAAAGTAAATTTCATTAAGATAAAAGATGGTGTGTTTACATCACGTATATTCTCTATAATACTCGTTTTCTCTACCCTCGGATACTTGGAGTAATTCTAAGAGTAATTTGTACAATGGTAAATTACAACACACCTGTTTCATGTCTAAAGTATCCTATTTATAATAGTAAAAAATAACTTCTAATAACCTCCAACATCACCACCTCTCGCCACTTGTCACAATGCATGGATCTACTGCTCATAAGGTGCCACGTGTCCTCCTAATCATTTGGCAAACGAAATTGTTCCCTCCAAAACTTTTAAATTTCAAACGTTCGATAAACCACCAAACAACAAAAAATGGTCGATGTCCTTGTTTCTCTTCAATCTTGGCGAGTTCTTCGACACCTTCCTTTAGCTGCCTCACGCCTTTCGACCAACCTTTGCTTTCAACTTGTTTTTAGCATTTCTTCTTAAATTCCTTCTTAAATTCCTTTATTTTGCAAGAGGCGTCGAATTTAGGAGCTAACAAATTGCCCCCCAAAAATGTCTTTTCGACTTCTGATGCGGAAAAGCACATTTTTTGACAGCGTCTGATTTTGACACCGCTTGTCTTCCTCATATGTGTCATCTGATGTTCTTTCACCCAATACAAGTCTGGGAAGGTGAAAGGGAAGAAAGAGAAAAGAGAAAAATAGAGGGGAGTACGCAAGATACTGTTCCGCCACCTTGTTGCACGTTTCTGACGTCACGTTTCATCATGGCGATTTTCTCGGGAACCACCAAGATCGTGGGCCATCATCACCTTTTCAGCCTAGGGGACGTGAATTGCAACTACTATATCTGCCACCCTACTCCAGGCGCACACGTGGCCCACTAACTCTAGCCCCTTAATGATGAAAACTTTTAATCTTCCATACACTATATAAGTAATTCTCCTCTGATGTTTTCATTGTTTCCAACTTCTCCGACTCTTAACAATCCTCTTGCATTTCTCTTCCTCCAATTTTCTGTTTTCTAAATAAACAAACTTTTCACTACTTTCAACAATGGCCGATCATCAAAAGAAGAAGACGCAACCCAAAGGGCAAACTTCTGCATCAACTCTCCACCCTTTGCCATCTTAAGCGGTCCTAAGGTAGTGAAGAACCAACAGTTCATTCGCGAACCTTTATTAGAAGAGAAACGCCACATCTATGAATCGTAGGTAATCATCCCAGTTACTGTTGCAGGTAAACCCTTAGCCATGTCTGGCCCTTTACCTCCTTTAGGTCTTGATTATTCTGCCATTAGAGACTTCTTCCCCTCCTACAGAGTCACTAAACCTTTAGGGCAAAAAGATTCTAGCAAAGTCTCCGCTGATGGCCCTGATAACCTAACTCTCTTCGACGTAGATCTTATGCATCTCCATGATGGAGCCAGATTATTTAGGGCTACCCATTACTTCAAAGACTCTGAACTTTACCTCAATTGGTTGGAAAAAATAGAGAAAGTGAAAGCCCAAGATTGGAAGGACATTGGGATTTATGACCTTATAATGATGTCGAAGGTAGGCCCTACTTACTGCCCCCTTATGCTGGCCTCTTCCTTGTTTTTTGGGACAATACTCCTAATACTTTCCACCTTCCTTGTGGGATGATGACACCCACATTGCTTGATGTAGCTGCTATTGTGGGCCTAAAACCCCACGACCTTGTTTACGACCCTGAAATTGATAGCTAAGACACTATAGGATTTGTAAACACCAAACATACTTATACAGCCTTCGTCCAACACTATCATAACAAAACCACCACCTCTGTCGATAACGAGGAACATATAGCCTTTCTGGCCATGTGGTTATCTCGTTGCGTGTTTTGTACAAAGTCTCTGCAGGTGGCACGAAAATATCTTGCTCTGAAAAACCAACTGCATTTGAAGAGAGGTATCTTCCTGAGTGAGATGATTTTGGTCAGTCTCTATGAGGCCTTGGGCAAAGGTGCTGCCAAATTGAAAGACCCTGAAAGCCATGGAAACTTGCTGTTATCGGGCCCCTTTTGGCTCTTCCAGTTGTGGCTTAATGCCACTTTTGAACATAACCTCCCCAATAGAGGCGAAGTCGATGAAGGTTCGTCTTCAGTTTCTGAGAGACGAGTTAAATGGCCTCGCTTGGCCCAACTTACTCCCAGCAAAGAAGGACATACTCTTTGAGCCAACTTATCCAACTTCATTCACATGTTCGCCAAACGGTACGAGTTCACCTCGAGGATGACTCCCTTTGAAGAAAGAAGATGCGGCCCAAAGTGGTTCACCAGGCTCTTCCCTGCTCCACTAAAGAAACAAGAAGAGGAATCGAAGCTAATTTGGGAACGATTCCTCATACCTCGACTTCTGGTTCATAAATTAAACCTTGTTAGAGGTCAGGCCAACTTAGTAGCCTACCAACCAAACTTGGTGTCCAGGCAATTTGGGTTAACATAGACTTTGCCCAAGTGTCTATATGACAAGAAATCACACATCATACTTCCTCTCGTAGTGCTTTCTCCCCTTGACTGTTCGACACAATTGGTGCGCCATGCCCATAAATCCTTCCTTACACCTATCCATTTTGAACCCTCTTATTTCTGCTCCCCATATTTCTACGAATGGTGGTCAAAACATTATGCCTCAGAGTTTCTTGACGCTTCGAGTTT
Source organism: Lathyrus sativus (assembly GCA_963859935.3). Taxonomy (NCBI): domain Eukaryota; kingdom Viridiplantae; phylum Streptophyta; class Magnoliopsida; order Fabales; family Fabaceae; genus Lathyrus; species Lathyrus sativus. Next base: position 139,662,292 of record OZ012741.1, on the reverse strand, counting down.
TGCTCGCTTGATTGACCAAGCTTTTGTTGATGTACAGGAGAAGATCAAGAAAGGTACATCTAACCATATCAAAGAGATCCAAGCTTTCTAGAAGTACTTTGAAACTGCCTATCGACCATATGATGTTAGTCGGACCATCCATGAGGCTGCTGTTACTTTGAAGGAAATGTTTTCTAAAAAATTGGACAATTTAAAGATTCCCTCTTCTGTTCCTCGTGAGAAACGGTATGAGGTTGCCTTTAAACTTTTTCCCCCAAAAATACCTCGATTACCAACTGCTGGTTTTGGCGTGGCTCTTGCCCCTCCATTCCCAGATTGGTTCATTTGTGGAGACCCTATAAAAATCCTTCGACAGCAGTCGAAGCCCAAAGCGAAGTGGGTGGTTCCGACTAAACATACACTCAATAATTTTAAAGGGCACCTTCATGTTAGTGTTGAAGATGTTCGCATCGAATCTGACATTCTTGAAAGTTCATCCCCCTTCGATTTGGACTTTTCTCCCTGAGCTTTATTGTTGCTAACTAGCATTGGTATTATTTATTTTCCAGCTGCTCCAAAACGTGCTTCCCCAGCAAGAATGCTGCATTATCTTCTTTCGATGATTCCTCCCTAACAGCTGAACTCGAACATGCCATTAACTTCGCCGAGGAAGCCCGTCGCTTGAAAGCTGAGGTTGCCCAGCTGAGAACAGACAAAGCCCAATGCCAGAACCGCCTCGAACTCCAAAAGTCAAACTACCTCAAGATGAAGGCAAATCTTCCTTTTTAATTTATTAGGTTTTGTGATAGAGCAATTTTACTGGCCTTTGTAAGCCATTTTAACTTTTTTTTAAGACACTGGGCCATTTTGGCGTATTTGCTAATCACCATTTATGGCTTTGCTTTATATTCGATTGTTATTCTGCTGATACTTTTACCTCTTGAAGTGCAGGCTTATATTTTTTTAAATACTTACCATTCACTTTTAATATTCTCTTGTCTTCACTAAACTCTTTCACTTTGTATGCCCCATTAAAGAAAACCTTCGACACCTGGAATGGTCCTTCCCACTTTGGGGACCACTTGCCTAAAGACTTCACCTTTCGATCCATAGGCAGAATTACTCTCCACACTAAATCTCCAACCAGGAAAGCCTTTGCTTTCACCTTCTTGTTATATGATTTCTCCACTCTTTTCATTTGTCTTCTCAAGAGTTCTAGAGCTTTTAGTCTTTCCTCGTCTAAATCTACTAATTCATCAAGCATCATATCCCAATAAATTTCTCGAGGGATTTCGTGATGCCTCTGAATTCTGACCGACTGTATGTATATCTCGAATGGCAACACTGCATCATGGCCGAATGTCAGTCAATAAGGGGAAGTATTGGTTACTTCCTTCGGGGATGTTCGACATGCCCATAAGACTTGATCCAACTTCTTATGCCAGTTTCTAGGCTTACTTCTAATTTTCTTTTTTATCAGGCCAATTATCACTTTGTTTGCCGCTTCGACTTAGCCATTGGCCTGGGCATAATAAGGCGTCGAAGTAAGGAGTTTGAATCCCACTTCTTTGGCAAACTCCTGCATCTTCCTTCCTGTAAATAATGACCCTTGGTCTGTCGTTATGGTTTCTGGTAGCCCAAATCTGTAGATGATGTATTTCTGAATGAACTCGATGACATCTTCTTGGTCTACTTTAGGTAGAGGTATAGCTTCGATCCACTTGGTGAAGTAGTCTATCCCCACCAAAATATACTTCTGGTTTTTGGAAGATACAGGTCGAATCTCTCCTATCAAGTCTAGAGCCCAACCTCTGAATGGACATGGCTTGACTATGGAGTGTAACTCGCTTGCTGAAACATGTTGTATGCCAGCATGGACTTGGCATTCCCGACAACCTTTGGCGAACTTAATGCAATCTTTCAGCATCGTGGGGCAGTACATCCCTTGGAGAAATAGTAGCCATTTCATCTTATTGCTCCACATGTCCCACCATGGACCGATGATAATGCCAAGTATGCCTCAGATTCGCTGAGGCATTTAAGTAAAACTCCCTCAGAGGTTTTCTTAAATAACTCATTCCCTAAAAGGACATAGCTTAGCGCTTGATATCTTATTTTTCGTTCTGTGGTTGCTAAAGGGTTCTAAAGGTATTCGACCAAAGGTTTCCTCCAATCTTTGTCTGTCAGACCTTCGACCGTAAAAATCTCGAAGTTTTCCTCGTCAGCATAGCCAAATTTCGTAACTTCAAAGTCTGACAGTCTCAAGCCTACGGACACAACCTTACCCCTGGCCTCAATTGCCTCTTGCAAGTTTTCCTTCGAGACCCTATATCCTGACGCGACTTGTGCCAAATCGTTGGCTATCTAATTGTGTAGTCGCGGTACATATCGAATAGTGCAGACTTCGAATTTTTTGAGTAGCCTGTTGGCTATCACGAAATTTATAATGAGATTTTCTTTAACGCATTTGTACTCCTTTGTTAGCTATTTTACGACTAACTCTGAATCTCCCATTATTTCGACTCGGGTTGCCCCCAATTCTAACAAAATTTCAAGTCCGGCGATCAAAGCTTCGTACTTAGCTTCGTTATTTGAACATAGGCCCTCAACTCTATACTTGAATTTTGTTGGAATTTTGTCAGGCGAAACAATCAGTAAACCTATGCATGTCCCACTGTTGTGACTAGACCCGTCGAAGTATAGCTTCCAAGGCTCTAGTTCAACAATGTTCAGGGTATTTTCATTTATGGAGTGGTCGACGATGAAGTCTGCCACTATTTGACCTTTTACCGCTTTTAGCGGTCTATACGTCAGTGAGTATTCAGTTAATGCTAATGCCCATTTACCAATTCGACTATGCAAAACAGGCTTGGATAACGTATGTTTAATAATATCGAAATGCGACGAGACATAAACATCAACTGGTTTTATATATTGCTTCCACTTTATACATGAGAAATACAAACAGAAGCATAATTTCTCTATCTCACTATACCTAGTTTTTGCGTCATTCAAAACCCTTCTAAGGTAGTAAATGGCTCTTTCGACATCATTCCCGTCCTCTTGAGCCAGCATGCTCCCTAGAGTTTTGTCTGACGCTGCTATGTACAGTCTCATGCTTTTGTTTCGACATGGAGGTGAAAGGACTGGAGGATGAGTCAAGTAATCTTTGATCTTGTCGAAAGCCTCTTGCTGATCTTTCCCCCATTCGAACCTCTCCTTGGTGACTCGAAGCAACAGTGAGAAGGCCTGTGTTTTGCCACTGAGGTTTGATATGAACCTTCTTAGGAAGTTTATTTTGCCCAGCAAGGATTGTAGTTCATTTTTGTTGGATGGCGCTTTCGCTTCCATGGTGGCCTTTGTCTTGTTTTGGTTGATTTCGATCCCCTTTTTGTGGACTACGAAACCCTAGAAATCTCCCGCTTGTACACAAAATGCACACTTCAGGGGATTTATCTTGAGGCCAAACTTCCTCATTCTTATGAAGGACTTGCGCAGATGTTCTACATGAGCTTTTCCTGATACAGATTTTACCACAATGTCATCAATATATATCTGCATAAAGGACTCAATGTAATCATGAAAAAATGAATTCATCGCCCGCTGGTATGTTGCCCCAGCATTCTTCAGGCCAAAAGGCATCACTACACATTCGTAAGTGCCTAAGGCCCCTGGGCAACGAAACGCTGTTTTGGGAACGTCATCCTCAGCAATGAAAATCTAGTTGTAGCTAGAGTATCCATCCAACATGCTAAGGTACTCGTGGCCAGCGGATGAATCGACTAGCATTTCTGCCACTGGCATTGAATACTCATCTTTAGGGGTTGCTGAATTTAAATCCATAAAGTCTATGCATACTCTTAAAGACCCATTTTTCTTAATGACTGGTACAATATTCGCCAGCCATTCGACATACATGGCCGTACGGATGAACTTGCATCGGAGGAGTCTTTTGATCTCTTCCTTTATTTTTGAGAGGATTTCAGGAGCGAAACGCCTTGGGCTCTGTTTGACTGGCCTTTTGTAAGGATTGATTGGCAGTCTATGCTCGACTAGATCTCTCTTTAGACCGGGCATTTCGTCGTAGTCCCAAGCAAAACAATCCCTGTACTCTCGCAGCAACCCGATGGTCTCGACCCTGAGTTAGGGGTCGAGGTTGGCACTGATATACGTCGGCCTTTTGATTACTCCATCTCCCAGATCCACTTCTTCTAATGGATCTTGCGCCAACATTTTAACATCGTTGGCCAAAGGATCTTTCTCAAAACCCAGAGGCTCATCGTCATAAATGGCGTCGAGTCTTTGCCCTTCGTACTGAATCTTGTCGGGAGGCTTAGGGTCGAAATGCCCACCTGAGCCTATTTGTTCAGATTCTTCATTGGCTCTCTCAGCCATTTTGTTGTTGGCAGCCTCCAAGGCCATTTGTAGTTTAGTTTCGGCCACGTAGGCCGAAATCATTTGAAGCGCTATGGCTTCAGTCATCATCACTAAATTCACTTCCCCATCCAGTGGGGTCTATGAGAAGTGTGCCGAGGTATGGGGGCCTCTCACCTGGCACTTCCTTATCCCAGCGGAAACCGTTGACGAGGTGCAGATAAAGTGAGCAATACACTTCATCATTTGGTGCAAATTCGAAATCTGTAGGCTCGCAGGGGCCTATGCTGGCCAAATGTTTGTCAAATTGTCTTCTATCAACATGGTTTATAGGTGCCTTGAAATACCCTTGATCTGCTTCAATGTTTTCGACAATGCCATCTGGTATCCAGATGTCGATCCTTTGATGCATCGAAGATGGCACTACCCCTACTCCATGAATCCATTCTCTTCCAAGCAACAGATTATAGTTGGCAGTGGTTTCCACCACCATGAAGACAGTTGGGCGGGTAATGGTTCTGACCGTGACATTCACTTGTATGACCCCCATGGTCGAACCCACTTTACCTTCATAGTTTGATAATACCATGTTGTGCGGTTTTGTATCTGTCTCATCTTTTCCAATCTTGTTCAATAGAAAATGCGGCATTAGATTCACCGTAGCGCCGCAATCGACCAAGATTTTGTTAACTGGGACTTTCTCCACTTTTGCCGTAATATAAAGAGGTTTCAGATGATTCTTCATCGCCTCCGTGGGCCGTTCGAAGAATGCGTTTTGCTCCTCGACACAGCCATTATTCATCACATAGTAACACACCGGCTTATGAGCCGCCATCTCCCAATCCGTATAGATGTCCAAGTTTTCAACCATGGAAATTCTGTCAAATTCCTTAGGCATCACTGATACTACATTAACAAAAATATCCAGAGTATCGTCAGATTCTTCATCAAAGTTATCGGTCATTTCGTCATCAACCCCGACCGGTTACCTCTGCTCTTCGACCTGTGTCGGAAATAACTTTCGTCCTACAGGTGTCTTTCCAAATGCTTTCATTCGTCCTTCATTTTCGACAGGAACATTGGTACTGGATTCTGGCTGGTCCCTTTGTGCACTTTCCTTGAGTGCTTTTCTTTTACGCTGTTCTCGTCTCCATTGCGATCGAGACATGGGATTTTTTCCTTTATAGTTTTCAGATACATGGGCAACCTTTGAAGACTGCAACTCCTTTCGATAGCTTAATGAAGATCCTCATTGCACCTCAATGTTCTTCCACCTCTGCTGCCCCTGCTGCCTATTCTCATTGAGCTTTGTCCACTTTCTATTAGTGGCCTCAGCGTTGGGCTTAAAGTTAGTGGGTTTGTTTGTAGGAGGCCTTGTGCGGGGCTCAGATCTTTTTTGAAGACTTCTTCAAGGGCCGAATCTGGGCATTTCGTTATCTTGCCTTAGCCTCCGTGTTCCCTCTAGCTTCTGTGCGGCTGTTTTGTCAAAAATGGCGCTGCATCGAGGACACATCATCACACTAGATCCTCTCTCTTGGCAACGGTGGAGGAAAACAACAATCGATTCTTCCTCCTCTGGGTACGCTTCCCTAGTCTGTTTCCCCTGGTAGTTTAATTCACTATCCCCTACATCCTCGTGTTGAGTGATCTCCACCATATTAATCTCAACTTCTTCGACCAGATTAAGCTTCCTTAGGCCTAGCTCCACGCCTTTAGTGGCCTGATCAATTTTGACGAAGTTATCAGCAGTTTCTTTGGTCACTATCTCCCAACCTAGATTGCTCTTGTTATTTGAACTTATGGCTTCATCCCTTTGGTCGCGGTCATCAATTGCCATTTCCATACAGTCCTTTCTTCCGAAGCTCATGGTGACTTTCGCCATCACAGCCTCATCTATGAGATTATCGGCAATTTCTTTCATGTCGATTGAAAGATCGCAGCCATCAGTAGCTTCGACCATGTTGGTTGAAAAATCATAGCCATCAGTAGCTTCGACCATGTTGGTTGAAAATTCGCTGCCATCAGTATCTTCGACCATGTTGGCTTCCACTGGTTCAGTATAATGTGCGTCCGTCATTTGCAAAGGGTCTGTGTCGACTTTCATCTAGCCGCTAGCCTTCTCTCCAAACTTTAGACGTCCTTCCTGAATTGCATTTTGAACAAGGTCCCTGAAAAGAAAACATTGAGATGTTTTATGACCCAGAAAATTATGGTATTTACAAAACCCTCTTTTCTTCCTCTGTTCTGTGGACGACATTTTAGCACCAGGTGGCACTATCATTTGCCCGTCTTTGACTAACAAATCTAAGATTTCATCACATTTTGTGATGTCAAAAGTATATATTTTCTTTGGGAACCTATCGTTTTTTTCGGATTCGACATAACTCTTCCCCTGTGGGGGAGCTAGTACTTTACATGAGTAAGGTGGTCCTTGTTTGAGTTCAGCAAGATCCACTTCGCCTTCGTCGAAGCACACAGGATCATCGCATAATCCTTCGAGATTCTCATTATATTCGACAAAAGCTACCTTCTTATTCTTATTAAACTTAGCCTTCTCGTCTTTTAGTCTCTCTAGTTGTCGAACTCGATCGGCTAGTTGGGCCATGTCCCTTAGATACTAGGTATCCAACTTCTTCCTAATGGAATAGTCGAGGCCCCCAGCGGCCATTTCGACCAACTCATGTTCAGGGACCTGTGTGAAGCATCTGTCCTTAAGCAAACGGAATCTATTAAGGTATTCTTCAATTGGCTCAGAGAACTTGCGCTTCACACTAGCGAGTTCTTTTAAACTAATCTTAGTCTGGCCCATATAGAACTGTTCATGGAATAAACGCTCTAACTGGGTCCAATTGCACACAGTATTAGGGGGTAGCATTGTGAACCAAGTGAAGGCATTCTTAGTAAGAGAACTTGGGAAGTATTTTATTCTAAGGCTTTCATTATTTGCTATCTCTCCAGCCTCGATTAGATAACGGGCCACTCGTTCGATAGTGGACTCCGTCGTATCTCCTGAAAACTTAGTAAACTTGGGCACTTTCGTCATAGGGGGTAACTCTGCCTGAAGGATATAGTCTACTATAGGTGAAGTGTAATTTGGCCTGGTGAACCCAGCGTTCAAACCATTTCTGGCCATAATTCTCTCGACCATGGCTGCTAGATTATTATCGACGACCACATTATTTCGTCGAACCTGTTGGAATACATTGTCCGCGTCCTGATTTCGATTCACGATAACCACTCCTGGGTCTCTTTCTCCCAGGACACGGGCCTGATTTCGCAATGGCTCTTCCCTAAGCACTTCGACTGCGGGAGGGGCCATCCTTCCTTGGTTTCCTATATCGACATCCTTGGTTTCCTATATCGATTTCTGCCGTATTTCCCAAGTTTTCTCATGGGATATTCACTATTGGAGCCTGATTTCTAGCTAAGGGGGTACCCCCATGAATTCAGCCAATCTCCTCAGTTGTACTGCTAATGGTTGAAAGATTTCACCCATGGTTTTGTTAGAACACATATTGGTTCTTAATAATATCTCTTTGTTTTGATGATAACTGTTAGGAAATTTTGTATTTAAGAATTATATACTCTAAAATTTGTTTGAGAGTTTTACTGCAGATTGAAATGAAATTAACTCTCTAAAAGCAAATCAGAATTGTATACAAGAAGTTATCTAGACTCTGAAGCGCCAGATGCACTCATTAGAAGATTCTGATTGCTGTTTACAGAAGATCCTGAGTGTAGTCTCCAGAAGGATCTAAAGCAAGAAGCTCTAGAAGATTCTGAAGCAGAAGCATCTAAAGATAGTCAGAAGCATCTGAAGCTAAGAAGAATTTTGTATGAAGAGTTTCTCAAAGCATAGTTTCTACAGAAGTTTCTGAAAGTACTAAAGCTGCCAAGTACTGAAGTTCTGTGTCAAATATGCTCTGATGATCAACACGCTGAAAGCACACATGCTGCAGAAGACTCTGATACAGCAAAGTTCTGAACATCATTAGAAGACTCTGACTCAATCAGATTCTGATGAACTTGCTGAAAACTGAAGAAGAAATATTCAAAGAATATATCCGTTGAAGTAAATCAAATGTCTCTTTCCTCATTTGTGCTAGACACAAGAACACAGACAAAAAGGATTTTTTTGTGCTTTCTACTTCTAGGAAAGGTCACTTGATGTGAAGACAAAAAGGCTCAGACCTTTTTGGGACACTCTTCTCAACGTTCAGCTTCCTTGGATCAGCTGCCTATAAAAGGAAGACTCCACCAAATTCTTCAGTTAGACATTTTGCTGAAAAGAAATCATAACATTCAAAGCTCTCATTCTTTCATATTCATTCTTAGAATTATTTGTACTTAAACTTAAGAGAAATATCACTGTTGTGATAAAATCGTTTTAGAAGCATTCACACTCTTGTATTTGATTTACATTGATTGTAAAGGTTTTCCTTAAGAGGATTCAGTTGGAATCAGTAGCTCTTGAGAAGACTAAGAACAGTTGTTCTTAGGTGTTACTATTGTAATCTGTTTGATTAAATAGTGGATTAAGTCCTTGTTGAGAAAGGCAAATCACTCTAGGAAGGGTGGACTGGAGTAGTTGAGTTTAACGAACCAGGATAAAAATAATTGTGTTTTTATTTCCAAGTTTTAATCTTTTATACTTATTCAACCCCCCTTCTAAGTATTATCTCACCTTCAGTTGGCATCAGAGCTCCGGTTCTGTGTGTGCTACCACTTAACAGTGACAGTAAAGATCCAGAGAGAAATACTTTGATATATATTTATTTGTTACAATGGCTGATAATACAATATCCAACGTTAACAATAAATATGAAGAAAGGGACAGGATCAGCACCAAACCCCCTATGTTTGATGGGGAGAAATTTGATTACTGGAAAGACAGAATTGAGAGTTTTTTCCTAGGATATGATGCTGATCTATGGGATCTAGTCATAGATGGATATGTCCATCCCACAGATGGGAATGGCAAGAAGATTGATAGAAAACCTATGACAGATGCTCAGAAGAAAGATTTTAGAAATCATCACAAAGCCAGGACTATATTATTGAATGCTATTTCCCATACTGAGTATGAAAAAAATTACAAACAGGGAAACTGCTTTTGATATGTTTGAATCCCTAAAAATGACTCATGAGGGAAATTCTCAATTCAAGGAGACAAAAGCTCTAGCTCTGATCCAGAAGTATGAGGCCTTCAAGATGGAAGACTCTGAATCTGTTGAAGCCATGTTCTCCAGATTTTAGATCCTCACAGCTAGGCTGAAGGTTCTGGGCAAGGGATACTCTACATCAGATCATGTAAAGAAAATCATCAAAAGTCTTCCTACCAGATGGAGACCAATGGTGACTGCCTTGAAGATGGCTAAAGATCTGAACAAGATTTCTCTAGAAGAACTCATCAGCTCACTGAGGAGCCATGAAATTGAGCTTGAGGAAGATGAACCTCAGAAGAAAGAAAAAGGTAAATCTGTTGCCTTAAAATCTAACAAATCTGCTAAAGCTTGGCAGGTTATTGAAGAAATCTCTGAAGAATCTTCTTCTAAAGAAGAAGATGAATTATCCATGCTGTCCAGAAGGATCAACAGACTCTGGAAGCACAAGGGAAAGAAGTTCAACAACTTCAGAAGATCTGATAATAGAAAGGAATCTTCTGGGCACAGAAGATGTGGCAAGAAAGAAGTTGTGTGCTATGAGTGCAAAGAACCTGGGCATTACAAGAATGATTGCCCCAAACTTCAGAAAGAAAAACCCAAGAAGAAGTTTAACAAAAAGAAGAAGGTTCTGATGGCAACATGGGATGACTCAGATGAATCTGAATCATCTTCTAAATCAGAAGAAGAATGTGCTAATGTTGCACTGATGGCCAGCACAGAGGATCAAGAGGAAGGTACCTCAGGATATGAATCAGATTTTGAATCTGATGATGACGCAAAAGAGGTAATGGCTAAACTTACCAAAGAAGAACTTATAAAAGTTTTAACAGAAGTTCTTAAAAGTTATAACAATATCAAACTCAAATACAAGAAGCTGAAAAGCAATCTTGAATCTGAGATTGATCTTCTGAAGACAGAACTTGTTGAGCAAAAAGAAATTAATCTGAAAATAAAAAATGACTTTGAAATAACTCAACAAGAATCTGAATCTGAGACTAAGTCATGTGAAAACATTTTAGAAAAATATGACTCTAGCTTTCAGAGATTTCTTACTAAGAGCATAGACAGAAACAAGATGGCTTCCATGATCTATGGTGTTAGTGGGAACAACAGAAGAGGTATTGGATATGAATCTTTATCTGGAAGTAATCCAAAATCTGTTGACAAACTTTTCATCAAGAAGACACCTCTGTATTCTCAATTTAAATTTGGTCACTTAAATGACATTAAACACACAAGCTCTGAGAAGAATACTTATGTGTTTAAACCAAAGGCAAGTCAGAATAAACATTATGTTGAAAAACAGAAGTTTAGACAAACCTACAAACCAACTAACCCCAAAGGACCCAAGAAGATCTGGGTACCTAAAAACAAAATAATTCATGTTGCAGATGTTCTTAGCAGCAAGGTCAGGATGCCAATCATGGTACCTGGACTCTGGATGCTCACGACACATGACAGGAGAAAAGTCTATGTTCCAAAGCCTGGAACTTAGATCTGGAGGTGACGTGAAGTTTGGAGGGAACCAGAAGGGCAAGATCATTGGATCTGGCACTATTGGAAATGGTAAACTTCCCTCTATTACTAATGTTTTACTTGTTGAAGGGTTAAAGCATAACTTATTGTCCATAAGTCAATTAAGTGACAATGGTTATGATATTACCTTTAATCAAAAATGTTGTAAAGCTATTAGTCAAAAGGATGGCTCTATTCTATTTAGTGGTAAGAGGAAAATAACATTTATAAAATAAACCTTTCAGAACTTAAAGTTCAAAATGTTAAATGCCTCTTGTCTGTTAATGAAGAGCAATGGGTCTGGCACAGAAGATTGGGACATATTAATATGAGATGTATATCTCAGATTAATAAACTTAATCTTGTCAGAGGACTCCCTAATCTGAAGTTCACTTCAGATGCTCTTTGTGAAGCATGCCAAAAGGGGAAGTTTTCAAAAACATCCTTTAAATCAAAAAATGTTGTTTCTACTTCTAAACCACTAGAACTACTTCATATTGATCTGTTTGGACCAGTGGAAACTGCATCCATCAGAGGCAAGAAGTATGGATTAGTCATTGTTGATGACTATAGTAGATGGACATGGGTAAAGTTCTTAAAACACAAGGATGAGTCACATTCTGTGTTCTTTGACTTCTGCAAGCAAGTCCAGAATGAAAAGAATTTCAAAATTATAAAAGTCAGAAGTGATCATGGTGGTGAATTTGAAAATAAATATTTTGAAATTTTTTTTCTTCTGAAAATGGCATTGCTCATGATTTTTCCTATCCTAGAACTCCACAACAGAATGGGGTTGTAGAGAGGAAAAATAGAACTCTGCAAGAAATGGCCAGAACCATGATCAATGAGACAAATCTGGCAAAACATTTTTGGGCAGAAGCAATCAACACAGCCTGTTACATTCAAAATAGAGTGTCTGTTAGACCTCTTCTGAAGAAGACTCCTTATGAACTATGGAAGAACAAAAAGCCCAACATTTCATATTTTCATCCTTTTGGATGTATTTGCTATATGTTAAATACTAAGGAAAATCTGAGCAAGTTTGATTCCAAAGCACAGAAGTGTTTCATGCTTGGATATTCTGAACGCTCTAAAGGCTACAGAGTATACAACACTGAGACACAGATTGTGGAAGAATCCATTCATGTCAGATTTGATGATAAGCTTGGCTCTAAAAAGCCAAAGCAGTTTGATAACTCTGCAGATAGGGAAGTAGTCTTCATTGACTCTAAAGTTCCAGAAGCAAACAAAATTCAAGTGAAGGAACCAGAAGCAACTCCAGATGCTACTCCTTTAACTTCTCATATAAATAATCTAAACATTTCTGAAGAGTCAACTATTAAAGGATCATCATCCAGAATCAAAGCTTCTCATCCAGAGGATGTTATTATTGGAAAGAAAGATGATCCCATCAGAACAAGATCCTTTCTAAGATCATCTGAGGAATCACTATTTGGACTAGTGTCAGAAATTGAACCATCTTCTGTAGATGAAGCTCTGCAAGACAATGATTGGATTATTGCCATGCAAGAAGAGCGAAATCAATTCAGCAGAAATGATGTATGGGATCTAGTTCAAAGACCTCAAGGATTCAATATAATTGGTACAAAATGGGTCTTCAGAAATAAGCTAAATGAGAAAGGAGAAGTTGAGAGGAATAAGGCAAGGCTGTTTGCTCAAGGGTACAGTCAGCAAGAAGGTATTGATTACACTGAGACATATGCTCCAGTGGAAAGGTTAGAGTCTATACGCCTTCTTATTTCATTTGCTGCACAAAATAACATCACTCTGTATCAGATGGATGTTAAAAGTGCCTTTCTTAATGGTATTATAGAAGAAGTTTATGTCCACCAACCTCTTGGTTTTGAAAATGAAAAATTTCTAGATCATGTTTTCAAATTAAAGAAATCTCTATATGGTTTAAAACAAGCTCCCAGAGCTTGGTATGAGAGATTGAGCAATTTTCTTCTGGAGAAGAATTTCATCAGAGGCAAAGTGGATACAACACTCTTTTGTAAATCAATTAAGAAAGATCTTCTAATTTGCCAAATTTATGTAGATGATATTATTTTTGGATCAACAAATATTATGCTTGGAAAGGAGTTTGCTACATGTATGCAGGCAGAATTTGAAATGAGCATGATGGGAGAACTCAGATTCTTTCTAGGAATCCAAGTTAATCAAACTCCAGAGTGCACCTACATACATCAGACAAAATATGTTAAAGAACTTCTGAAGAAATTTAACATGTCTGATAGCAAGCTGGCAAAGACTCCAATGTATCCTACTAGCTCACTTGGCAAGGAAGAGGTAAGTAAGAAAGTAGACCAGAAGCTCTACAGAGGTATGATTGGCTCTCTTCTTTATCTTACTGCTTCTAGACCTGACATATTGTTCAGTGTTTGCCTGTGTGCTAGATTCCAATCAGATCCTAGAGAATCACACTTGATAGCTGTCAAGAGGATTCTAAGGTATCTGAAAGGTACTTCTAATGTGGGTTTGTGTTACAGAAAATCTGATGATTTCAAATTAGTTGGATTCTGTGATGCTGACTACGCTGGAGACAGAGTGGAAAGAAAAAGTACTTCTGGAAGTTGTCAATTTCTAGGAAGAAATCTAATCTCCTGGTACAACAAGAAGCAACCCACAATTGCACTTTCAACCACAGAGGCTGAATACATTGCTGTTGTTGGATGTAGCACGCAGATGCTCTGGATGAAGAGTCAACTAGAAGATTATCAAAATTTTGAAAGTAACATTTCTATCTTTTGTGATAATACTTCTGCTATATGTTTGTCCAAGAATCCCATTTTACATTCTAAGGCAAAACATATAGAAATTAAGCATCATTTCATCATAGACTATGTTCAGAAGGGAACCATAAATTTAGCCTTTGTTGATACAGATCATCAATGGGCAGATATTTTTACAAAACCCCTTGTTGAAGATAGATTCAAATTTATTTTGAAAAATATTGGTATGGATATTTGTCCAGAATGATATTTGTCAGAAGCAAATTTTTACAGATGCAAAAATGCTTAATGCTCTGAAGTATTTCTTCTGATTGCTTATTTTATTCTGATCAATATTTCCTTTGTGAATCTCTGAAATAACAATATTTAGAAGATCTGAACGTTGGCTAACGTTTCATTTCTTAAGAGAATTCAGAACACATGCAAGCAAACACGTGTCACACCAAATCTGAAGAGGTGGCGTGTACATAACTGAAGAGACGTTTGAGGTGAAGTTTGAATAGTGAAAATCTTGATTTTCCCCCCAAATTGTCAGAAGCAATTAATGTTTTGAAATGATTATTATTCTTTTCATTTAATGCTTGTTAAAAAATGCAATTTCTGACTGTTGATATGCCTAAGTGTTTTAGTATAAATACATGACTTGTATTCACTTTCACACTTTTCACTCTCTCAAAAATTATATGCGTTTTCATCTTCTATTTGCTCTGCATAAAAACCCTAAACCTAAGTGTTTGACAAAGCATTCTTCAATGGCAACTTCATCATCAACAGCTGCTCAATTCCAATCTTCTATGGCTGCAGTAACTTCAGAAAACATGGGTGTTGCTCCCTATTCTCCTCCCAAAAGAACTCTTCTAACCCCTGTTGATAAATTGGAAGTTTTATGTGAATCCATGGTTGAGTTTGACTCTCTGGCAGAAAATGGGTTTGAGTTTCGTTCCATCATTGGAGCTTAAGGATGGGTTAAATATTTTGATAGGCTCTTTGGACAAGTTTACCCCCTCCTTGTGAAAGAATTATGGATTCATGCATCAGTTTACCCCAAGTTCATCTTATCTTCTGTGCTGGGAAAAGAAATTATCATCACAGAAGATCTGATAAGAAAACTAATTGGTTATGAAGAAATAGATGGTGTTTCCCACTTTCCAGCTGGACGTGTGGACATGGATGAGGTATACGAAGAAGTAATGACTGCTGGTCAAGCTTCTAACAAATTCAAGGATCTGAAGCCTGACTACAAGATCTGGGCCAAGATCTTCATGGGATGCATCCACCACAGGAAGTCAACTAATTCTCCATACTATGTCAACAATGAACAACTATATTTCATGTATTGCCTTAGTCAGAGCACCAAGGTAGATCTTTCATACATTCTTTTTATGCATCTGTGGAACCATATCAATGCATCTAGAGAATATGTGAAAGAGAAAGGACAGAAGATCAGAACTTGGATCCCCTTTGGAAGGTTGATCTCAGATCTTCTTACTGAGAATGGGTTGGTAACTGCTCTGTACGCTGCTGGAGTTACAGAGTAATTAGAATTTATAATGGGAAAGCCTCTGAATGCTAAAAGTCTTCAGAGACTCAAAATTGTTGATGAACTCACAACAGCACCCAAGAAGCTGAATGTGTCTGAATTGAATAAGAGGGTTCCTGTAGATGACTTTCCTTTATTCTTTGCTGAAGAGCCCAGACATATAGTTGTTATGTATATTGATGAATGCAAGAAGAAAGGAAAACCTGTTCCTGCTAATGTGATTCAGCTAGCTAGACAACCACTACCAAATGCAGAAGAAGAAGAATCACAACTACAGAGGAAAATGACTCAGCCAGTAGTAGACTCTGCACCTGCTCAGAAGAAGGTCAAGATTGCTGAGAAGCCCAAGAAGCTCTTGAAGAGAAAAGAATCTGAAGAAGCTGCTTCTGTACCTGCCAAGAGGATCAAAATAAAAGGTACTAAATCTTCTGCAAATATTGTTATAAATGATTCTAATATTAAGTCTGTACCAAAACCACCTTCTACACAAACCACTTATGTTACTGCTCCCAGTTCCATATCACCACAAAAACAAACACCTGTTCCAACTCAAACAACAACACAAACAATTCCAACACCAACAGTTTCTGTACCAAAACCATCTCAACCCAAAATCCATATCAAACAGTTTGTTCCACGAACACAACCATCAGAACAACAACCACAACAATCTGTACAACAACAATCATCTGAACAACCAGAAAAACAACAAGAATCTCAACCAGAAAAAGCCTCTGAAAATCAACCACCATCAAAATCATCTGAACCCATTTCACCAGTTACTTCTGAACCTACAAAAGTAACTCCTGCTCCCATTTCATCAGAACCAATCACCATTCCATCTGTTTCACCCATCTCAGAATAACCATCCAAACCATCTGAAATTCCTTCAGAACAAACCAACACTTCTGAACCTCACATCCCTGAGACAAAAGTTCTTGATGTCACACCATTAAAAACGGTATTTCAAGTATCTTCTACCTCTTGTACACCAACCACATCCTCTAACTCCTCAGAATCAGAAATCCACCCAGATTTTCTTATCTCTCCATCTGAAAAATACTCTGAGATAAACCAACCTGAACCTTCTATACCTTCAAAAGCTTCCATTCCAGATCCTATTCCCACACCTACACCTACATCATCATCTGAGATTTTAATTCCCAATCCAAACCCAAGATCTTCTATATCTTGTGCCCAAGTATCATCTCTATTTCATAATCTGTCTTATGGTTTCAAACTAAAAGATTTTTATGACAGAGTTGAACCTTCTGAACCCATCAACCCTCTGAAACCAAAACCCACAATGACCCTTCCATTTGTGATTCTTGATTACTTAAAATCTATGTCAGATGTAGGATCTTTAGCAACCATTTCATGTTCTGCACAATCTGATAAAGCTGTTGTTTCAGCTCTGCCAATTGCATCTGATAACACTGTTGCATCTGATGCACCACCAAAATCTGCCTTCCATCCCTACTCAAATGAACCTTTTGATGTAGTAACCCTTCACACCAGAGCAAAACCTCATTTGCTTAATGCTTTACTCAGATCAAAAGAAAAAGCTCCTGAGATACCCTTCATTCCATACTATCCTCCTCCTCTGATCTCAATCCAACAATCACTTTTTCCACCAACTCCCCAACCTAAACCTGTAACTCTGGAAACTTTGTTACGACCAAAGCCCAGACTTAATGTTGATCATTTATTTCAAACATTTTTGCAAGAAATACAGATGTATTTAGGTACTGTTCAGAAGAAATGCTCAGCAACAATGGATGCTAAAGAATCTGACATCATCTGGAATGGATTCATAAACAGATTCAACTCTGTAGCTTTAAATCTGAAGAACGTCTGTTCTGATGATGCAAAGCTCAGATTTTCTTAGGCTGCAAGGACTCTATTCTGGACTGTCAACAAATCTGAACCTCTGCTTCTTTTAGATGCTCCTCCACCATCAACAGAATCTAATGAAAATGCATCTGAAGACAATCCGTTGGCTATGACTCTGGTAGACCCTCCTTCTGATTCCAATGCTCCAGAATCTACAAACCAAATGGAAATTGACTCTGTTCAGGCTACAGAACCTCATCATACTTCTTCATCTGAGATAAAGAAAGAACATCTAGATTTTGAAGATAAGATTGCTGCTCTGGAAGCTGGACAGACAGAGATAAAATCCTGGATGGCAAAACAGGATAAGAAGTTTGAGGATATGACATAATGGATGTCAAAGCAAGACGAAAAGAATGAAACTATGGCTAAGTGGATGTCCAAGCAAGAGCAATCATCCTCTGAGATTATAGATCTATTGAATATGCTTTTGTCCAAACATTCTTAGATTTTTTTCATTCTAATGTTTTTGCATCTGTTGTTTGCATCTGTACTTTATTGCCATATCTTCTGATGTTTTCCTATGTACTCTTGATCTGATCTTTTGAATGAATCAAAGTTTTCTCCATTATATTATCTGATTTACTATTTCCTTTTATTAGTCCTTTTAAAGTTTTTACTTTTTGCTTATGACAAAAAAGGGGGAGAAAATATAGATCTGAACTGTTTAATATAACTTCACCAGAATGAAACTTCAGACATATCCATTCTATCTAACATTTAATTTGACTATTTCAGAACATTTGATAAGTACATTCTATAAAAGAAACTCTGAGTCTCAGATCATTTGTCTATTGTCAAACTCTGAATCTTAAATCTGCAAGACATTCTGACCTTCAAATGTTATAAGAACAAACAAAGATCTAATTCTGAAGATTACTCAAGACAAAAGGGAAGTTTCTATTCCTTATTTGTATTTAACTCAGGGGGAGATTCATCATCTCAGGGGGAGTTATAATTCTAATATGTCCAGTTAAACAAAATTTCTGATACTTTTTGTCATCATCAAAAAGGGGGAGATTGTTAGAACACAGATTGATTCTTAATAATATCTCTTTGTTTTGATGATAACTGTTAGGAAATTTTGTATTTAAGAATTATATACTCTAAAATTTGTTTGAGAGTTTTACTGCAAATTGAAATGAAATTAACTCTCTAGAAGCAAATATGAATTGTATACAAGAATTTATCTAGACTCTGAAGCGCCAGATGCACTCATTAGAAGATTCTGATTGCTGTTTACAGAAGATCCTGAGCGTAGTCTCCAGAAGGATCTGAAGCAAGAAGCTCCAGAAGATTCTGAAGCAGAAGCATCTAAAGATAGTCAGAAGCATCTGAAGCTAAGAAGAATTTTGTATGAAGAGTTTCTCAAAGCATAGTTTCTACAGAAGTTTCTGAAAGTACTAAAGCTGCCAAGTACTGAAGTTCTGTGTCAAATATGCTCTGATGATCAACACGCTGAAAGCACACATGCTGCAGAAGACTCTAATACAACAAAGTTCTGAACATCATTAGAAGACTCTGACTCAATCAGATTCTGATGAACTTGCTGAAAACTGAAGAAGAAATATTCAAAGAATATCCGTTGAAGTAAATCAAATGTCTCTTTCCTCATTTGTGCTAGACACAAGAACACAGACAAAAAGGATTTTTCTGTGCTTTCTACTTCTAGGAAAGGTCACTTGATGTGAAGACAAAAAGGCTCAGACCTTTTTGGGACACTCTTCTCAATGTTCAGCTTCCTTGGATCAGCTGCCTATAAAAGGAAGACTCCACCAAATTCTTCAGTTAGACATTTTGCTGAAAAGAAATCATAACATTCAAAGCTCTCATTCTTTCATATTCATTCTTAGAATTATTTGTACTTAAACTTAAGAGAAATATCACTATTGTGATAAAAGCTTTTTAGAAGCATTCACACTCTTGTATTTGATTTACATTGATTGTAAAGGTTTTCCTTAAGAGGATTCAGTTGGAATCAGTAGCTCTTGAGAAGACTAAGAACAATTGTTCTTAGGTGTTACTATTGTAATCTGTTTGATTAAATAGTGGATTAAGTCCTTGTTGAGAAAGACAAATCACTCTAGGAAGGGTGGACTGGAGTAGTTAAGTTCAACGAACCAGGATAAAAATAATTGTGTTTTTATTTCTAAGTTTTAATCTTTCATACTTATTCAACCCGCCCTTCTAAGTATTATCTCACCTTCAGGTTTGTGACAAGGTCTGAACCATTTGCAAATTACATTCATCCATCTGCTGTCTCAAACAGGCAACTGAGGTGTTGGTCAAGTTGGGACCTTGCGTCGAATACCCTAAGCTCTGGCTTTGGGGATTTCGACCCATGTTCACACCAGACCCCGACCCTTGTAATGGCGAAGCCATTGCATGATCTGAGAATATGGGGGGCGCAGTTTGGAGCTCTTGCATCATAGTGGTGGACATCCCATATGGGGGATTTCTTGGTGACTGTGAAAACCCAGGGGGGACGAACTGTTTGGAATTCGAACTTCCCCCTAACAATATCTGAGGATTTGATGTTTGATGGCCAATATATTCCAACACTGGTTGACTATAAGGTCTTATCACCGTCGATCTAGTCCTAAGTGTTGCACCCTAAAATTTGCTCAACCTATTTCACCTGGTTTATGTTTCAATTGCATTGTCATTTGCATACTAAGTCATGTACATAGTCTAATCATTTGCTTAACATAGCATAACAAGGCATCTAACAAGGGATCAAGTGCCATTTTCATCAGAAAGAGGCCCATCAAGGGGTTTTATTCAAGATCAAGACCACCCAAGTAATCAAGAAATGAGTTGAAGCTTTGAAAAGTTTGAGGGTCAACCGGTGGATTTCTCTCCTAGATTGAGGTATGTTGAAGATCATCAATGAGTGTGTGAGCCATGGAAGGTGTACAAAGATCATGGAAGACCTAGAGGGTCATTTTGAAGATGAGACAAATCATTAATATAAGTACCAGAGCTACAGTTGAATGCAGTCAACTAGGGTTTCATCTGGGTCAACCCTAGGTCAACCCTAGGTCAAATGGTTGATTAGAGGGCATCAAGGCCTACTTGGAGTATGTGGAATTCATGAGATGGTATGTGCATAGCATAAGAAGAGATTTTCATGACATGAGAAGTTGATTTTCTCATTGGATCAATCTAGAACTTTCTAGGGTCTTCAAATACATTCTATAGGATCAATCTAGAACTTTCTAGGGTCTTCAAATACAGTCTATATATACTTGTGAAGAGGTTCAAAGCAAGAGTTGGTGATTCATTTGTGCAAAAACCATAGATTGACATTGGAGTTTGGAAGAGAAAAAGTTATCAAGAATTTAATCTTCTCCAACAAACTTCAACAAAGGTTTTCCGCACTTTTTGGCAAGAAAAAACGAGCTCCAACTACTCTGTTTCGACGCTCCGAAGCCGGTATGTGAAATTCACTTTTTCTATGGTTTTAGGACGAATTAGATTAGATTATTCATGTGGTTAGGATCTGGAAAATGTATAGATGAAATTATGATCAAGAAATTAAGGATTAGAGACTTTTTTGGATGAGTATGTTTTATTGATGATGATATATCTCTTTGATCATGGAGTTTTGATGGAATCTAAGAGAATATTTGGAATCCTTGATTGATCATGGAGTTTTGACTAAAATTCCGTGCGAAACGGTTAAGAATCGATGGAGTTATGTTGCTCGGAAGTTACCGAAAAAATGTCACCGCCGGAACAGCTACAGTACCGTGCGGGTACTGTTCCCACCCTCACTCGCGAGGCCCACACGGACATTGCTTTTGAATTCTGTTGTTCGCACCCCTGGCCCAATGCACATTAACTTAGTTTAATTCATTTTCGTTCTTTTTTTTCTGTTTTAATAGCTGTTTGGATTAATTGCGTTAAAAATAGTAAAAATGATCAAAAACTTATGAAATTTTTTTCTGTAGATCTTGACTGTCTTAAGAAACTGTAGGAGTTAAGTTTGCGTTTTTAGGATTTTATTTGAATTAGTTACGAATTTTCTTTTGTGCTAATATCCATTGTTATGTGTAATTGATATTGCTGTTTGTTTAATTTTGTTCTCTTTGATGCTTTATGCTTTTGAGCTGATTCTTTCGATATGATTTAGAGGACATATGTAGGTTTCCCCTGGAATTTTCTTAGAATTTTTAAAATTGATTAGATTCTGTTTTAGGTGTGTAGTTTAGAGCCTTCCCAAATAATGGTTTCCCATGACCAAATTTCATTTAGTAATTGTTTAGATGACCTAGAAATTGATTTAGGTCCTGATTCTGGAATGTTAGAATGTTCAAAAATGCATGTTCACATAGGAATTTTATTAGAATTTTACAATTTAGTTTGCTATTTTTTTTTGGGTTTCGCAAATGATTGTTGCTTTCGGTGTTCTCTCTTGAGTGCTTTGCCTTGTTTGGAGCGTTTGGTGGACTTGGAGCTTGAAGACTTTGGATTCCTTTTTTGAGGAGCTTCTGGACATGATGAACATGCTTTGGCTAGAAGAGTGGGGCTTGGAGTGGAGCTTTCTTTCTCTTTTAAGTTTGTTTTAGGAGTTGGTAGAATTAGGCTTTTAGGGAGAGCTTTTGTAGAATTAGTTCATTTCTTCCATCAAACATAGAATGCATTGTTTACTTCTATTCTATCCTATGATGCAAAGTCCTCTTAGGGAAGTTCCATCTCCCCTTAGGAGGGAAGTGGGGCATACCCTAGAGAGTAGAACTTTTGAGGATACACTTCCACTTCGATGTTGGTTCTTGTTGAATTCCTTTGGTTTTCAGCAAGTATGCCAACATTGCAACTTGATCTCGATGACAAATCTCTTCTTGGAGTGTGCTTGCTAAAGCTTGGAGATGAAGATTGAAGAAGCTTGAAGATGGAATCTAGCTCAAAGATAAGACCTTTGCTGTCATTTCAACTTTGATGTTCAGAGCGTGTTGTTGCTGTTTGTTGTAGGAGTTTGTTGCTGCTGCTTGGGCTGCCTCCTCTGTATCTTTTGTTTTCCTCTGTATTGTATGTTGGCTTGTGCTGCTTGCTCTTTAGGCTTGAAGTGAAGTTGATTCACTTTGCCTGTTGCTTTCTTAGGTTCGAGGTTGAGTGGGACTCCCTTGCCTTGCTTGTTTTGCTGCATCTCATGCATTTTATTGTTTACTGTATATCTGTTGTTTCTTTTCCGTTTATCCCCTAGGATCTCTGATTTCCTCTGTGCAGGAGGGAATTATGACAAACATTAGGTTGTAATCCATTCATGATAACATTAGGGTAGTTTTGATTCCCCTTTCAACCCTAGGATTTTTTAGACTTCTTTCTCTTCTACCTCAGAACAATTCAAAATACAGTAATACGGATAATCGATGTCGTACGTTACGAGCCTTAAGCTATTTGAGAAAGGTTGCTGGAGGGTCACTCTTCAGTAATTTGATTACTTAGTGTGTTACCCTTAGGGTGACATACGACGTAGTCACCCTCAAATCATAGTCTCTAGTGCGTCAGAGATTGCAAACATCATAAAAGACAGTTCTTGCGTAAAAGACTAAAAACAAACATCAAAGTGTCATTTTTGTCCGCTTGGACTCTTAATCAGGAAAAACCCTTTCATAAGGAGATAAAAAACATTCAGACAAGCTTATGTCTTCCGTAGCCCGAACTACGTTTGCTCTGATCTTTCATGTATGAAAGTACGTAGGCATATGATGCGATATCCTAGCGAGCAACCTTCCCCTCCTTTCCCGTAGGTAGGCGAACTACGTTGACTCTGATTTCTCATTCTAGACGGGAATACGTAGGCATAAAGTGTGATACTTTGCCGAGTCATTTTATTTTCCTTTAACCCTTGACCTGTAGAGTAGATAGAATAACAATCCGTACTAGAAAACAAGCATGGATCCCATCGAGTACGACGGACGTGAGGGGTGCTAATACCTTCCCCTTGCGTAACCGACTCCCGAATCCAGGATTTGGTTGCGCTGACCATTCCTTTCCTGTCTTTGCGGTAGGTTTACTCTGAGCGTTTCCTTTCCCTCCTTTGGGATAAATAACGCACGGTGGCGACTCTTCTGTTCAGCCGGCGCCGATTTTCGCAGTAGCGCCAGCTGGAGACTCTGCTGGGGACAGGAATATCCCCTACGCGAGTCAATCCTAGCGCTTGTTTTCCCGTCTTGGGTGTTGTATAGATTTACGTTTCTGTCTTTACTTTCCGCATTTTATTATCAGCTTTATACTGTTATTGCTGCTGTGGGAAGGGGATAATCTGTTGAGAGATAAGCCGGACCTGAGCTTCAGGTTACACATAGACATAGAAGTAGAGAGTAGTGGTTAGCCTGCTTGCTTAGCTCGCACCAGCTAGCCACGAAATTTACGCTCGGACGAGATTCTCTTTGATGCTTCTTGCCTGGCCCTTAGGGCTCGACAAGTTGTCTGACCCGAGGATTGTCGACTCTGGGAACCTATCAATTGGGATTCAACTAATTGAGGCCGCTTCAAGGGATGATGATGCCACACCTTCTGGGTATCGTATCATCGCTCTTGAAAGTCTGTGACGTTGAACCCGCATAGGATGCCGTACCTCGTCTGCGAGTTAAGTACATACCTATGAGGGGTAGGTAGGGTCTGTTTGCAGGAAACCTTTGACCTCAGAATACCTGGTTTATCTTTGACAGTGAGATGTGGTTACAGGGTTCAGTTGAGTGGTTGGCCTGGTTTGAGATAAAGAGTGGATGGTTCTCAAGCTTCAGTACAGAGCAACTCAGTCTATCAGCATTGCACTTGGTCCCTTGTTTGCATATGCATGTGCATTTTCATGATTGCATGTCATTAACATGTATTTATGTTGCAGGTGATCGTTCCCCTCTGATTCTAGTATACCTTCTAGCCAGACATGGAGTCCCTGAAGAGGACAGTTGCTTACCAGTTGCATTCACCAGACATCAGTTCATTGCTAGGTTTAATTGCTCTGGCAGATGAGAGTGTGAGGGATGAGTTTAGAGTATCTTATGGGAGATTGCTTAGCTTGTTGTACAGACCTTCTGCATTTGAGACGACTGGGGTATATACTTTGTTGCAGTTTTATGAGCCGCAGCTGAGATGCTTTTTATTTCCTGACTATATTCTAGCACCCACTTTGGAGGAGTATTCTGTGATGTTGGGAGTTCATGTGTTGGACCAGATGCCCTTTGTACATGTTAATGCCGAGCCTGAGTTAGCTACACTCACTGAGATTGTCAGCTTGGATGCTTCTGAGTTTCTGGGAGGCTTGGTTAAGCTGAATGGAGCTTATGGTTTTCACCTGTCTGTCCTAGTTGAGAAGGCTACGCAATGCGCGAAGAGTGGATGTTGGGTTGCTTTCAGTGCTATTCTAGCTGTCTGCATCTATGGGATTGTCCTGTTTCCTAATGTGCCAGACTTTGTCGACTCAGATGACTTCCTGATTCTTGCCTCGAAGAATCCAGTTCCCACTCTCTTGTTCGATGTTTATCATTTTATTCACTACAGGAATGAGAAACGTCGTGGCAAGAATGTTTCCTGCTGTCTTCCTCTCTTGTATAGGTGGTTCCAGGGGCACCTTCCGAAGACATGACCTTTTGTGGATGTTGTCGATACTTTGGATTGGTCGTCCCGGTTGATGGGACTGTCTGCTGAGAATATCATTTGGTTTGATCGGAGTATGCTTGGTACTGACATTATATATAGTTGCAGTGGCTTTCCGAATGTCCCCTTGATTGGACGGAAAGGCTGTATCAACTATAACCCTTCACTTCTGGTAAGACAGTTCGGTTACGCTTTGAGAGACGCTCCCATTGAGAAGGAGATATAGGAATCTCTGTATCTCACAGGCTTATTGGACACATCTATTTTGATCAGATTGAGACATGCATGGGCTAACATCCATAGGAGGGGGAAAGCTTTACTCGGTAAGAGCAACAATAGAGCTTATGATCCTTATTTGGCATGGATCCGCGAGAGAGCTAGTACTTCTTTGATGCCTTATCCTGCTGTGGAACCTCTGTATCTTCCATTGATTGAGGCACCTCCTTCGGAAGATAGTGAGAAGTATAATAAATTGTTGGCTGAAAATGAGGAACTGAAGAAAGCCAACGAGGAGTTAGAGAAGGAGATCTTCCAGTTACGTCGTGAGAAGAAGGAAGCTACCTTCACTGTGAAGGAACAGACTGAATTGATTAACAGGTTGGGATCGGAGCTAACGGGAGAGACCAACAAGAAAGAAAAAGTGGGAATAGCCTTAAACGGTGTTAGCAAGGTGCTTACTTCCAAGAAGGAACTTCTAAACAATGCTTATGCCCGTATCAGCAAGTGGGAAGCTTTGTGGAATGCCACGCTTACCAAGCGGAAGGAGCGGGAAAACGAACTGAAGCTGCAGATTGCCACGCTAGAGGCACAGATTAGAGCCCAAGACGCAAAGATTGCTGAAGCGACATCACTTAGGAGTACCGCTGAGATCAGAGTAAGTGGCATTGACGAGAAGCCGAGAGGGTATGAAGAGAAGGCCGGTTCCAAGAGGTACAGAGTTGACGAGAGTTCTAGCAAAGGAACCTACCAGGATGACGCCCAGAAGCTGAGATCCACTACCGAGCGGCATGCTTTACTGATTCAGGAGCTGATCTCCCGACTAGGGAACTCGGAGACGATGAGGATATTGGAGGACGTCAGAACCCGCCATTTGGCCTGATTTTATCTTTGCCTTACCTTTGTTATTTGTACTTATGTTTGGACCATCGCCAGGCTTGTTGGCCGAGGTCTCTTCAGTTGTATTCAGTTGTACTCTTGTACTCAACCTCTTGGCATTTGTTATATATGAGGGTTTTCTGATTCCGTGCTTGTTGGATACGGACTCCATTGTCATGATGGCGTTTTCTCCGAAACTAGAATCGGGGGTAATATAACCTGTAGCATATTTACATATTTGCATCTGCATTCATATTGCATAACCGGTATTCACGAATCTGTATCTTATTTCCCGCATTTGCAGGTTTCCAGGATTGACGAACCAAGAGTTCACCGCTACTCAACCCGAAACAACTGCAAGAGAATCATGGATCAAGTCCAAGTAGAGATGCAAGAGATTCGCGAGAAGTTGAACCTGTTCAAGCAGGCAATGGAGAGTATTGCTAAAGGCCAGGAGAATCTCCAGACATTGGTGCAGCCGCTGCTGAAGCGGGCTAATGGGAACGACAACAATGACCACAACTCTGTGCATGTAGAAACTCTTCATGAGGATGGACCCCCTACGCCTGTGGTTCCTCCTGTGGTGACCCCACCTGTTGTGGTTGTGAACAATGACGCCGACGTTGGCAATGGTAATGCAGGAAATGGAAATGAGACTGTTGTTAACAATGTTGGATTTGGAGATGCCAATCTGGGAGGTGGTAACTTCAACGACGGTAATGGTTTTGGTAACAATGGATTCGGCTATAATGACCAGGGGTTTGAGTACGGCAATCAGGGCAGAAATGGATTCGGCTATAATGACCAGGGGTTTCAATACTCAGGGTTTCGGCTATGACGGTTTCGGTAACGCTAACCAGGGTTATGGTGGAAATGGTGCTGGATTGATTCCTGTCAACACTGGTTTCGGGCATGCTGGGGTCAACCTAGGTTATGGTAATGGGGAACGAGGTCCCGTGAATAATCAGCAAGGGTTTGGTCGCAACATTGGTTATAACGGGTACGAAAATGAAAATGTGAACTGGGGCGAAGACTGCCAAGAGGACGCCTTTTCTGGAAGAGGCATGGGATATGAGGGACCCGTCGACAATACTCAGAGGATTAAAATGCTTGAAGAACATGTGAAGGGTATGGCTAATCAGAATTCTACCGGACTAGACATGACTACTATGGGCTTGGTGCCCGGGCTGAAGGTACCGCTGAAGTTCAAAGCGCCCACATTCGACAAGTATAAGGGGGACACTTGCCCTAAGGTGCATGTCCGCGCTTATTACAGAAGGATGTCAGTGTACTCAGACGACGAAAGTATGCTTATGCATTTCTTTCAAGACAACCTATCAAGGCCGTCACTCGAGTGGTACATGGGGTTGGAGCCCGCTCAAATCAAAACCTGGAAGCAATTGGCGGATGCTTTCGTCTTGCATTATAAATATAATAGTGATCTGGCACCGAACCGAGTTCAACTGCAAGGTTTGTCGCAAAGGAAAGAGGAAAGCTTTAAAGAGTATGCACAGAGATGGCGCGATATGGCAGCTAGAGTACATCCTCCATTAGCTGAAAGAGAAATGAATAGTATGTTCATTGGAATGTTCACGGGGATATATTACAAAAAGTTGTTCAACATTTCGTTGAACATTTTTTCATATTTGATTCTCATGGGTAAGATGGTCGAAGACAGTATTAAGGTTGGAAGATTCCACGCAGGTGAGGCTTCCCCCGCAGGAGGTACAAGAAAAGCATTCAGTGGTAGACGTCAAGGTGAGTCCAGTGCTGTGTTTGGTGGCCGAGGCCGGGGCAGAGGATGAAGTCAGTATGCTCAGCATCAACAGGTCGCTAGAATTACTATCCCTTTTCCACAACAACAACAACAGCAGCAGCAGCAGCAACAACAAAGGCAACACCCCGCCCAACGCAGAATCCTAGAGGGCAAGCCAAGGCGAGTATTTGAAACGCCTCCTTCCACGTACGCCGAGCTGCTTCAAACATTGCTAGGATTAAAGTTGGTCGAGAAAAGGACCATGGCACCGTTAACGGGCAATCCTCCGTTTGGTTATGATGCTGGTAAGCACTGTGATTTCCACTCCGGGGCACCCAGACATGATATTGAAGGTTGTCATGCGTTTAAACATAAAGTCCAAGACTTGTTGGACAGCAAAGCTATTAACTTTGGATAGGCGGGTCCAAATATAGTACAACAGCCTATGCCCAATCATGGGGCAAACGCCATCCTGACCGAGGAGAGTTTGAATCTAGTGACGGATGTCAATGAGCTGAAGACACCGTTGGGTGAGATCAAAAGCAGGTTGTTAAAAGGGGGTGTATTCCCGGGGTGCGACGAATTTTGCTCTGATTGTTGGGTACAGCCGGAGGGTTGTACTGATTTGAAACAGGGTATTCAGGCTTTGATGAACGAAGGAACATTGCAGTTTGATAGAACCGCAGGTGAAGAACCTGAGGAGGCGTTGTGTGATAAGCCAAACAATGTTGCTACAGTGACAATTCCAAGGAAAACAATAACAATAACGGCGCCCGCCAGGCGGCCAACAATCACTATTACTAAAGCAGGGCCTGTCCCTTTCGAAAGTACCAAAGCAGTGCCATGGACTTACGGGTTGGAGGTATATTGCGATGGTGAGAAAATTGAGGTAAATGGACAACCAGCCGGGGTTGTAGACAATATTGTTGGAACAGGAGGTATGACCAGAAGTGGAAGAATCTTCACATCGCCTGAGGTAGAGGCAGAAAGATTGGAAAAGGGGAAAGCCAAGGTAGATGAGAGTGGCCCCTCGCAGATAAAGGAAAAGGAAACATCACTTAAGGATGTGGAAGAGTTTATGAGGCTCATCCGTAAAATTGATTACAAAATTGCGGAGCACCTCCAGCAAACGCCATCCAAGATCTCGATCTTGTCACTGCTATTATGTTCCGAGGCTCATCGGAACGCTTTGCTGAAGATCCTAGACACGTCATTCGTTCCTCAAGACGTTTCGGTTAATCATTTAGAAGGGGTGATGGCGCATGTTAATGCAGGGCACAGTTTGGGCTTTACAGATTTTGATTTGACCCTGAAGGGGAGAGAGCATAATATGGCGCTGCACGTCTCAGTTGAATGCAGGGGCACGGTTATGTCCCACGTGTTGGTAGATACGGGGTCTTCCTTGAATGTGCTTCCGAAGAAGGCCATGATGAAGTTGGATATCAGGGGTATTCTCTGCACGCCCAGTGACTTGGTGGTCAGGGCATTTGATGGTACGCGTAGGTCAGTCTTCGGATCCATAACATTACCATTGCAGGTGGGGCCGGAAATTTTTGAAACTGAATTCTATATAACGGACATCCATCCCGCGTATAGTTGTTTGCTCGGACGCCCGTGGATCCATGCTGCCGGGGCAGTCACATCCACGTTGCACCAAAAGTTGAAGTATATGGTGGGGGATAGTGTCGTCACTGTTTGTGGAGAAGAAGATATTCTGGTTAGCCATCTGTCTTCATTCAGATATGTGGAGGTCGACGGCGAGATTCATGAGACACCCTGTCAAGCATTTGAAGGGCTAAAGATTAAAGACAAAGCTCCAGTACCCAAGATATAAGATGTAGCAGTGTCGTCGTACAAAGAGGCTCAGGCTCTAGTACAGGCAGGCGAGACCAAGGGCTGGGGTCAAGTGTTGGAGATTCCCGTGAAGAATGACAGGTTCGGGCTTGGATATCATCCTTCGTCATCAGCATCCTCTTCAGGAGCGCCCAGGTTCAAAGGGCCGGCAACCATCACACCAAGTGGAGTGAGCTTCGAGACTATCAATGCTGTTTCCGATTCTGAGGAAGGAGATAGCGACTGTGATATGGACGCATGGATCAAGCCAAGCGTGCCAGGACAAGGGCTTTGCAATTGGTCTATCCGGGAAACTGTTCCTGTGACAACTAAACAGTAATGATTTGTTTTTTAATTGTTGAATAATCATGTGCCCTACTTGGGGCACAATGATTTTGCGTAGGGCCATTTTGGTTATGTACAATACATTGTTTAATCATGAATAAAGGCGTTTTTCATATACAAATATTGTGATCCTTGTTTTTTCCTGTTTTTATTTTTACAATAAAATGGCAACGTGGTTATTTGCTCTATACGCGTTTTGAAACATTTAACCATTTCCTTTGCAGGATTACTATTTCAGATGATATCTATGAACCGCCTATGACTCACTTCGACTTCGAGCACCCGGTATTTCAGGCTGAGGAAGAGATTGTCGAAGATAGCAAAGTACCAGAAGAGTTGACCTGGTTATTGAAACAAGAAGAAAAAATCATTCTGCCTCATGAGGAGGTCATTGAGATTGTCAATTTGGGGTCGGAAGGGGTTGAAAGGAACATCCGTATAGGGGCTGTGCTGCAGAGCAACGTCAAGCGAAGGATGATTGACATGCTCAAAGAGTACAGTGATATATTCGCTTGGTCGTACGAGGATATGCCTGGGCTGAATACGGATATGGTTGTGCACCGTCTCCCGCTAAAAGAAGAATTCCCGCCTGTTAAGCAGAAACTCCGAAGAACTAGACCGGACATGGTTGTGAAGATCAAGGAGGAAGTTCAAAAACAGTGGGATGCTGGTTTCCTGGATGTTACAAAATATCCCTCATGGGTCGCTAATATTGTGCCAGTACCAAAGAAAGACGGTAAAGTGATAATGTGCATAGACTACTGTGACTTGAACAAAGCGAGCCCAAAAGATGACTTTCCACTTCCTCACATTGATGTGCTGGTTGATAACACTGCTCAATTCTTCGTATTCTCCTTCATGGATGGCTTCTCGGGCTATAATCAGATTAAAATGGCACCAGAAGACATGGAGAAGACTACCTTCATTACTCCCTGGGGAACATTTTGTTACAAAGTGATGCCCTTCGGGTTGAAGAACGCTGGGGCAACATATCAACGTGCTATGACGACTCTCTTTCATGACATGATGCATAAAGAGATCGAGGTTTATGTTGATGATATGATTGCCAAATCCCAGACGGAGGAAGAACATTTGGTGAATCTGCTGAAACTATTCAAGAGGCTTAGGAAGTTCAGGCTGAGACTGAACCCTAACAAGTGCACCTTCGGGGTGAGATCGGGTAAACTGCTGGGGTTTATCGTGAGCGAAAAAGGAATAGAGGTTGATCCTGCGAAAATAAAAGCAATACAAGAAATGCTGACGCCTAAAACAAAAAAAGAAGTGCGTGGATTTTTAGGGAGGTTGAACTATATCGCCCGGTTCATATCTCACTTAACCGCAACATGCGAGCCATTATTCAAGCTGTTGAAGAAGGACCAGGCTGCGACCTGGAATGAAAATTGTCAAAAGGCGTTCGACAAAATAACACAATACTTGCAGGAACCTCCTGTTTTGATACCCCCAGTGGCCGGGAGACCGTTGATTATGTATTTGACAGTTCTTGAGGAAAGTATGGGTTGTGTTCTCGGTCAACACGACGAGACTGGGAGCAAAGAGCATGCGATCTACTATTTGAGTAAGAAGTTTACAGACTGTGAGTCCAGATACTCAATGCTCGAAAAAACGTGTTGCGCGCTAGCCTGGGCCGCCAAACGTTTGAGGCAATACATGCTAAATCATATAACCCTGCTCATTTTGAAGATGGATCCAATCAAATACGTGTTCGAGAAGCAAGCACTCTCCGGAAGAATTGCCCGATGGCAGATGGTGTTAACCGAATATGATATTCAGTATGTCTCGCAAAAGGCCATTAAAGGTAGCGTCTTGTCAGAGTACCTTGTGGAGCAGCCTGTTGAAGACTACCAATCGATGAGGTTTGCTTTTCCTGACGAGGATATCATGTACCTGAAGATGAAGGATTGTGAAGAACCGTTGCCGGACGAAGGACCAGAATTGGGTTCCAAATGGCAGTTAATATTTGACGGAGCTGTGAATTCCTATGGTAGCGGAATAGGCGCAATTATTACTACTCCTCATGGGTCGCACATCCCATTTACCGCCCGATTGACCTTTCCCGTTACCAATAACGAGGCTGAATATAAGGCTTGCATCATGGGTCTGGAAGAAGCTATTGATTTGCGAATCAAACATCTGGATGTATACGGAGACTCGACTCTGGTGGTGAATCAGATAAAAGGAGAGTGGGAGACACGTCAGCCCAATTTGGTACCATATATGAATTATGCAAGGAGATTGTTGCCTTTCATCGACAAGGTGGAATTGCATCATGTGCCGCGAGCGGAAAATCAAATGGCTGACGCCCTGGCGACTTTGTCTTCCATGTATAAAGTTAACTCCTGGAACGAGGCTCCCCGAATTGTTGTCTCTCGGCTTGACAGACCTGCCTTCATATTTGCTATTGACGAAGCATCGAATGATAAACCCTGGTACTATGACATCCAGAATTTCCTAAAGAACAAGGAGTATCCGGCTGGGGCATCCAGTCGTGATCAGAAGACTCTCAGGAGATTGGCTGGCAATTTCTATCTGAACCCGGACGATGTCCTATACAAAAGAAACCACGACTTGGTATTGCTACGCTGTGTAGACGAGAAAGAGGCGAAGTTGCTCATGGAAGAGATACACGAGGGTACATTTGGTACACATGCTGGTGGGCATGCTATGACGAGAAAACTGCTGCGGGCAGGTTATTACTGGCTAACTATGGAAACAGACTGTTTCAAGTTTGCTAAAAGATGTCATAAATGCCAAATTTATGCGGACAAAGTCCATGTACCCCCAAGTCCTCTGAATGTGATGTCATCACCGTGGCCATTCTCGATGTGGGGAATTGATATGATTGGAAAGATCGAGCCTATGGTATCAAACGGACACCGGTTCATCTTGGTGGCAATTGATTACTTCACCAAATGGGTGGAAGCAACATCATACGCCAATGTCACCAAACAAGTGGTCGCCAGATTTATCAAACGAGATATCATCTGCAGATATGGAATCCCTGAGCGGATCATCACCGACAACGGTTCGAATTTGAATAACAAGATGATGAAAGAGCTGTGCCAGAGTTTCAAGATCGAACATCACAACTCTTCTCCTTACCGACCCAAGATGAATGGCGCTATTGAAGCGGCCAATAAGAACATAAAGAAGATTATTCAGAAGATGGTTGTGACGTATAAGGACTGGCACGAAATGCTACCTTTCGCTTTGCACGGTTATCGTACGACGGTACGCACATCAACCGGGGCAACCCCTTTTTCATTGGTATACGGAATGGAGGCAGTGTTACCATTGGAAGTAGAGATTTCTTCCCTGAGGGTATTACGAGATGTCCAACTTGACGAGGCAGAATGGGTTAAAGATAGACTGAATCAGCTGAGCTTAATGGATGAGAAGAGGCTAGCTTCTCTCGCATACGGTCGGTTGTACCAGAGCCGGATGAAGAAAGCATACGATAAGAAGATATGTCCGCGAAGCTTTCAGACGGGCGACCTTGTGCTGAAGAGGATCCTCCCACCATAAACAGATCACAGGGGCAAGTGGACCCCTAATTATGAAGGACCATACGTTGTCAGAAAAGTCTTCTCAGGAGGAGCATTGTTGTTGTCCACCATGGACGGTGAAGACTTTTCGTCTCCTGTGAATTCGGACGCAGTTAAAAAATACTTTGCTTGAAAGTGACCCGCTGGACAGTAAAAAGAGAGTCTAGGCAAAAAAAGGGCATCCCGGCGAACCAAAAACAGAATAAAAGGTTCGGACAAAAGTTAGGGATAAAATTGAAAAGATGTACACCCGCGAAGTCGAAAACCTACATTGGCGGCTTCGGCAAAAAAGGGTATCCCGATGAATTGAAAACCCGTAAAGGGCGATTCACGCAAAAGTTAGGGATTTAAAAAGCAAATGACTACGGTCCGAATTCGATACCTGCATTGATTAGTGGTTTGGGAGCACCTGAGGGTTCGTTTATCCAACACAATCTCTTCCGAAAATTGAATACCGGGAAAGCGCCAGAGTCAGGCGAGTCATAGGAGGATCAGCTCACGATGTTTGTCTGCCTCACGTTGCCGACATGTGTACAAATTTGAGTTGTATTTGTATTTTTTATGCTTCCTGTGCATATATGTATGTGTGTGTGCGTAACTTCCTCTTTTAGGGAGTTGCATCCGATGTACAAAACTTTGCCTATTCAGAGGCCTGTTATTAATAAAACATGTTATTCAGTATTTGATACTTGTTCTTTACTGTTTTGTATATGGAAAATGCCGATGTTTTGATAAACTTGCACTTGCATAACTTTGTTGGCCCTTGCCAATAATTGCTAAAACTTCGAATTGACTGAAGTAATGTCACAGACACTAACCAGAATAGATTTGGTTGTATAGATTTGTCTTGTCTCGTTTGTGTTTTGCAGGGTTCTCTCCTTTAAAGCGGACAATCAAGACTCGTGGCCCCCAGCCGGAGGTTCGTGGTAAAAGACTTGACTTCGTGCAACGCCAATCCCCATGCAGGTCGCACCTCATCTTCAGACGTTGAGAAGATGTTATCACTTGCCGAAAGAGAGATCAATTTCCCCAGCTAGTAGCAGTTTATCCCCAGAGGATATCCCCAACTAGTCAAAATCAGTATCCCTTGCAGAGGTTGCACTCCCTAGAGAGTCGAGTATGTAAACGATCAATCCCCAGCTTGGAGGATTCCCGCAGTGTTTAACCAATTCATAGTTGGTTCAGAAGGATTATTCCCATAGAAGATGGTTTTCTTCCCGCAGGTCGTCATACTTTCGTCAGGATGATTATCCCCAGCGGAGCGGTAGCTCCAAGCTTGTAAGCTGTGCCCGGACATCATCGTTTCCTCCATAAGGATTTCATCGTTCCCCAGCTGAGTCGTTTCTTGCTCAGTCAGTTTACTTTCCCCAAGAGAGTCGATTCCTCCCCAGTGGAGTTACTCTCCCCAGCAGGTGTTCTTTCCTCCCAGTGGAAATCAAGGTTTAATCTCCTCGGCAGAGTTGGTGATATTTCTGGCATTTATTTTGCCGGAGGATTTTATGATGCCCGTTCGTCCCCAACATGGTGATATTCGTTTTCAACAGCCGTGTTGGAGCAAGCTTGTCAAAGTTTCCCCAGCAGCTTGAGCCTGCATTTGCATTTGCATATAGTGTCATATTTGCATCTACCCAAAAACGCGTAGCATATCCGTGTTGTACGGAGCATTACGCCATTGTCAAACATGCACATTTTGAAACATAGGCCAGGTTGGTTAACCTTTGGTATTCAAGTGTTGTTTCCCTTGCAGGTGGAGAGAGCTCTCGCTCAGATCAGTTACCAAATATTAAATGTCTCAGCATGAGACATGTGGCGATAATGGTTGCCTTGTCATTATTCCCCACAGAGTTGCTTGGTTAAGTTTCTCTTACCCCTCCAGTGGAGTATTTTTTCAAGATTGTTGTTATGACGTTATCAAAAGGTTTCGCGAATCAAGTGGTAGAAGCTGCCGCCTATGTCGAAGTAGGTGTCTGGCAGTTTGAGTTTAGAAAATCCCCAGTAGAGTCCTTTTCAGATTTATTGCCATGTCAGCATTAAAGATTGAAAGATTGGACCATTATGTGTTACCCATTTGACTGATGGAGTTAGCTACTGCAAAGATAGGCAGAGGAGCTGTATTCGAGAGTTATTACCCGTACAGATGGTGGTGTTATTTTCCTGTAGTGGTGACAGAGAGTTATTACCCGTAGCGATGGCGGTGTTATTTTCCTGTAGTGGTGACAGAGAGTTATTACCCGTAGCGATGGCGGTGTTATTTTCCTGTAGTGGTGACAGAGAGTTATTACCCGTAGCGATGGCGGTGTTATTTTCCTGTAGTGGTGACAGAGAGTTATTACCCGTAGCGATGGCGGTGTTATTTTCGTGTAGTGGTGACAGAGAGTTATTACCCGTAGCGATGGCGGTGTTATTTTCCTGTAGTAGTGACAGAGAGTTATTACCCGTAGCAATGACAGTGTTATTACCCGTAGCGATGGCGGTGTTATTTCCCTGTAGTGATGACAGAGTATTACCCGTAGTGATGGAGGTGTTATTTTCCCGTAGTGGTGGCGGAGTTATTACCCGTAGTGATGGCGGTGTTATCTTCCCGTAGTGATGGCGGAGTATTTCCCGTAGCGATGGCGGTGTTATTTTCCCAGAGTATTACCCGTAGTGATGGCAGTGTTATTTCCCTGTAGTGATGACAGAGTATTACCCGTAGCGATGGCGGTGTTGTTTACCCGTAGCAATGGCGGCGTTATTTACCCGTAGTGATGACAGTGTTATTTTCCCAGAGTATTTCCCGCAGTGGTGGCGGTGGTATTTCCCGTAGTGATGGCGGAGCTCTTTTCCTGTATCGTTGGCCGAGTTATGTGTGTTGGCAGAAGTACTTCCCCAGTGAAGTCGTCCAGGTTATTCCTATATTGACAAGTTTGGTGCTGCGCAGGCAGTTAATCAGATATGTATCAGGTAGTTGATTAGTGGTTACCGTAACAATCAGGTTCAATCGATGAGTGTTGTTCCCCAAGCAGTGGTGCAGTTTATCTCTACGGTTGGCAAATTTCCGGGTTCTTGGTATTCAACCGTCTAGTACCTCGAATGTTTGAAGGCTGTTCGCTCTTCACCCAGTCGGGTCCAAGCCGTTTGAATAGGGGCAGCTGTTGCACCCTAAAATTTGCTCAACCTATTTCACCTAGTTTATGTTTCAATTGCATTGTCATTTGCATACTAAGTCATGTACATAGTCTAATCATTTGCATAACATAGCATAACAAGGCATCTAACAAGGGATCAAGTGCCATTTTCATCAGAAAGAGGCCCATCAAGGGGTTTTATTCAAGATCAAGACCATCCAAGTAATCAAGAAATGAGTTGAAGCTTTGAAAAGTTTGAGGGTCAACCTGTGGATTTCTCTCCTAGATTGAGGTATATTGAAGATCATCAATGAGTGTGTGAGCCATGGAAGGTGTACAAAGATCATGGAAGACCTAGAGGGTCATTTTGAAGATGAGACAAATCATTAATACAAGTACCAGAGCTACAGTTGAATGCAGTCAACTAGGGTTTCATCTGGGTCAACCCTAGGTCAACCCTAGGTCAAATGGTTGATTGGAGGGCATCAAGGCCTACTTGGAGTATGTGGAATTCATGAGATGGTATGTGCAAAGCATAAGAAGAGATTTTTATGACATGAGAAGTTGATTTTCTCATTGGATCAATCTAGAACTTTCTAGGGTCATCAAATACATTCTATAGGATCAATCTAGAACTTTCTAGGGTCTTCAAATACATTCTATATATACTTGTGAAGAGGTTCAAAGCAAGAGTTGGTGATTCATTTGTGCAAAAACCATAGATTGACATTGGAGTTTGGAAGAGAAAAAGTTATCAAGAATTTAATCTTCTCCAACAAACTTCAACAAAGGTTTTCCGCACTTTTTGGCAAGAAAAAACGAGCTCCAACTACTCCGTTTCGACGCTCCGAAGCCGGTATGTGAAATTCACTTTTTCTATGGTTTTAGGACGAATTAGATTAGATTATTCATGTGGTTAGGATTTGGAAAATGTATAGATGAAATTAGGATCAAGAAATTAAGGATTAGAGACTTTTTTGGATGAGTATGTTTTCTTGATGATGATATATCTCTTTGATCATGGAGTTTTGATGGAATCTAAGAGCATATTTGGAATCCTTGATTTTTTTCCTTCAAGTTTGACTAAAATTTCGTGCGAAACGGTTAAGAATCGATGGAGTTATGTTGCTCGGAAGTTACCGAAAAAATGTCACCGCCGGAACAGCTACAGTACCGCGCGGGTACTGTTCCCACCCCCACTCGCGAGGCCCACACGGACATTGCTTTGGAATTCTGTTGGTCGCACCCCTGGCCCAATGCACATTAACTTAGTTTAATTCATTTTCGTTCTTTTTTTCTGTTTTAATAGCTGTTTGGATTAATTGCGTTAAAAATAGTAAAAATGATCAAAAAATTATGAAATTTTTTCTGTAGATCTTGATTGTCTTAAAAAACTGAAGGAGTTAAGTTTGCATTTTTAGGATTTTATTTGAATTAGTTACGAATTTTCTTTTGTGCTAATATCCATTGTTATGCGTAATTGATATTGCTGTTTGTTTAATTTTGTTCTCTTTGATGCTTTATGCTTTTGAGCTGATTTTTTTGATATGATTTAGAGGACATACATAGGTTTCCCCTGGAATTTTCTTAAAATTTTTAAAATTGATTAGATTCTGTTTTAGGTGTTTATTTTAGAGCCTTCCCAAATAATGGTTTCCCATGACCAAATTTCATTTAGTAATTGTTTAGATGACCTAGAAATTGATTTAGGTCCTGATTCTGGAATGTTAGAATGTTCAAAAATGCATGTTCACATAGGAATTTTATTAGAATTTTACAATTTAGTTTGCTATTTTTTTTTGGGTTTCGCAAATGATTGTTGCTTTCGGTGTTCTCTCTTGAGTGCTTTGCCTTGTTTGGAGCGTTTGGTGGACTTGGAGCTTGAAGACTTTGGATTCCTTTTTTGAGGAGCTTCTGGACATGATGAACATGCTTTGGCTAGAAGAGTGGGGCTTGGAGTGGAGCTTTCTTTCTCTTTTAAGTTTGTTTTAGGAGTTGGTAGAATTAGGCTTTTAGGGAGAGCTTTTGTAGAATTAGTTCATTTCTTCCATCAAACATAGAATGCATTGTTTACTTCTATTCTATCCTATGATGCAAAGTCCTCTTAGGGAAGTTCCATCTCCCCTTAGGAGGGAAGTGGGGCATACCCTAGAGAGTAGAACTTTTGAGGATACACTTCCACTTCGATGTTGGTTCTTGTTGAATTCCTTTGGTTTTCAGCAAGTATGCCAACATTGCAACTTGATCTCGATGACAAATCTCTTCTTGGAGTGTGCTTGCTAAAGCTTGGAGATGAAGATTGAAGAAGCTTGAAGATGGAATCTAGCTCAAAGATAAGACCTTTGCTGTCATTTCAACTTTGATGTTCAGAGCGTGTTGTTGCTGTTTGTTGTAGGAGTTTGTTGCTGCTGCTTGGGCTGCCTCCTCTGTATCTTTTGTTTTCCTCTGTATTGTATGTTGGCTTGTGCTGCTTGCCCTTTAGGCTTGAAGTGAAGTTGATTCACTTTGCCTGTTGCTTTCTTAGGTTCGAGGTTGAGTGGGACTCCCTTGCCTTGCTTGTTTTGCTGCATCTCATGCATTTTATTGTTTACTGTATATCTGTTGTTTCTTTTCCGTTTATCCCCTAGGATCTCTGATTTCCTCTGTGCAGGAGGGAATTATGACAGACATTAGGTTGTAATCCATGCCAGATAACATTAGGGTAGTTTTGATTCCCCTTTCAACCCTAGGATTTTTTAGACTTCTTTCTCTTCTACCTCAGAACAATTCAAAACACAGTAATACAGATAATCGATGTCGTACGTTACGAGCCTTAAGCTATTTGAGAAAGGTTGCTGGAGGGTCACTCTTCAGTAATCTGATTACTTAGTGTGTTACCCTTAGGGTGACATACGACGTAGTCACCCTCAAATCATAGTCTCTAGTGCGTCAGAGATTGCAAACATCATAAAAGACAGTTCTTGCGTAAAAGACTGAAAACAAACATCAAAGTGTCATTTTTGTCCGCTTGGACTCTTAATCAGGAAAAACCCTTTCATAAGGAGATAAAAAACATTCAGACAAGCTTATGTCTTCCGTAGCCCGAACTACGTTTGCTCTGATCTTTCATGCTGTATGAAAGTACGTAGGCATAGGATGCGATATCCTAGCGAGCAACCTTCCCCTCCTTTCCCGTAGGTAGGCGAACTACGTTGACTCTGATTTCTCGTTCCAGACGGGAATACGTAGGCATAAAGTGCGATACTTTGCCGAGTCATTTTATTTTCCTTTAACCCTTGACCTGTAGAGTAGGTAGAATAACAATCCGTACTAGAAAACAAGTGTGGATCCCGTCGAGTACGACGGACGTGAGGGGTGCTAATACCTTCCCCTTGCGTAACCGACTCCCGAATCCAGGATTTGGTTGCGCTGACCATTCCTTTCCCGTCTTTGCGGTAGGTTTACTCTGAACATTTCCTTTCCCTCCTTTGGGATAAATAACGCACGGTGGCGACTCTTCTGTTTAGTCGGCGCCGATTTTCGCAGTAGCGACACCAAGTATGGAGGGTGTCGGTACTGGCCTCACAGGAAGCACCGTTTGTTCTCCGGTCGACGGTATCGAAGGGAGAACTTCAGCGTCTCTTATTCCCTCACTGAAACCGTTTCCCTGACGTTTAGGGTTATCTGGCTGGTTCGTATCTGTAGCCATGTTCCTAATGTTTCGTCTTGGTCGTCTTTCTCGTTTACAGCGATAACTCTACCACTTCTCAGTAACATAAAATGCACTTCTCACGAAAAGGACCAACACGAATGCAAATTTTTGTAAATTTAGTTTTGCAAAAAAGATTTTTAGCACTGTCCCACTGGGCGTGCCATTTTGTTTCCCTTGAAAATCGAAAAACAACCACTGATCTTCCAAATCAAACTTTGGTGACTCACAGGATCGATCAGATTGATCCTAGGACATGTGCTAAAGGTTCTTTATTTTGGAAATCTATCTAAGTTTCCCACTTAGGCAGTATTGGGGTAAAAGAATCTAAAGAAACATCTTGTTTGACTACGGGATAAATTAAAAGATAAAATAAAGCTTTTAATAAAAGAAAGAAATAAGTTTGTTTGGAGAGGGAAGATTAGATCAAGGGCGAAGAGAAAGGAACTGCGTAGAAAGAAAAGAAAGAAAGAAAGTAAGGAAGAAGGGTGCAAAGAAAGTAAAAGACTTTGTAAAGTTTAAAGCAAGTAAAGTAAATTTCATTAAGATAAAAGATGGTGTGTTTACATCACGTACATTCTCTATAATACTCGCTTTCTCTACGCTCGGATACTTGGAGTAATTCTAAGAGTAATTTGTACAATGGTAAATTACAACACACCTGTTTCATGTCTAAAACATCCTATTTATAATAGTAAAAAATAACTTCTAATAACCTCCAACATCACCACCTCTCGCCACTTGTCACAATGCATGGATCTACTGCTCATAAGGTGCCACGTGTCCTCCTAATCATTTGGCAAACGAAACCGTTCCCTCCAAAACTTTTAAATTTCAAACCTTCGATAAACCACCAAACAACAGAAAACGGTCGAAGTCCTTGTTTCTCTTCAATCTTGGTGAGTTCTTCGACACCTTCCTTTAGCTGCCTCACGCCTTTCGACCAACCTTTGCTTTCAACTTGTTTTTGGCATTTCTTCTTAAATTCCTTTATTTTGTAAGAGGCGTCGAATTTAGAAGCTAACACATTTGTTTCTCTTACTTTTCATGTATACCACTTAATACGAGGATATACTTGACATGGATTTGAGCAAAGCATGACTAAAGACCTGGAACGAAGAAGCTTGGCGCGAAGGTCATGAGTTAAGAAATTAGTAGCTTACAAACATGGGGAGGAAACGTTGGGAGGGACAACTTTAGTGGGGCAGGAAAACGATGAAGAACTGAGCAAATAATAATGTTTATTACTAGTTTTAGGTCTAAGCATCATATCCTAGAACTAGGAACTTTTAATCTTGTAGAACTTTTGGAAGTATCTTTTTCTCATTTTCAAGACTAATTTTGAGCTTGTAACTGTAATCTTGAAGCTTTGGTCTAAATGATTTTATCCCACATTTGAAATGTGTCCTTGTAAAAAACGCTTAATCTTGTAGTATGAACACAAGCTGATGATGCCTTAGAGCAATTCCAATAAGACTTGAAAATTTCTCAGCAACGTTGGTAATTAGGTTCAGCCATAATCATGGCTTGACCCCAACTCTTGTAACTTAGAAACATGGTTCAAACAATGTGCATTACAACTAAAAAAACAAACGCAACCTAAGTATTTGATCACACAAACCAAACCAATCCCACAATTAATCTCGGATATCAACTTTGCCCATTGCATGGAAATACTCTTGGGAAAAATTTCCCTACAACATGATCATACGCCATCATGATTTGAGGATGAATTTTGAAGAGTCATCTTTTGAACTATTAATAACATAGTCTTGAGTTATGGCTCAAAATGTATTGGGAGAAGACTTGAAATCCACTTGAAACTTGATTTGTAATTAATTTGAAACAACTTGACCACTTCAGATAACACTCATATAACACAAGTAACCATATGGTTTAAAACCCACTTGACCATATTATTATGAGAATGAGGACACACCTTTTCCCGTGCCTCTATTTAAATTCAACATACTTGCTAGGCCCCTGATTAAAAAGAGCACAAACCAAATCTCCAAATCCTACTCTCACATGATCATCTTTAAGAAAGGTCATAGAGCAGCACAATGCTTAACATAAGACAATGAGATGGGAGGATAAATTTGGGGTATGACACAGTCGAAATAATTTTTGATTCTGTTGTGGATATTGCATATGTTTATTTCTTTTTTTCTTATATAGAAGATGAAATTGTCACCAAGAAGTTTATAGATCCTACTGATAATTTATCTTTATATTACATCTCTAATATATTCAGCCTCACAAAACCCTACTAGATTATAATGATTTGTCTTCTAAGAACACAAGTTAAAGTTAGTAGTACCTTTTAAATATCTAAATATTTACTTATCCGGAATTAGATGATATTTTAAAGGATCTGGTTGGATTTAAGCATACAAATAAACACTGAAAATAATATTAAGTCTTTAAAAAGTAACATACAAGAAAGAACCTATCATACCCTTTTATACCTTTTGGTCTACCCATCTTCCTAGAATGTTGACTAACATTAAGGAAATGAATGTAAACAAATATCACAAACAAAATCACAAGCATAACAAGAAAGAATTCATCTGCATATGTGGAAACGATCACAAAACATACTTAACTTGCAAGTAGTCAAAAAGGATGAAAAATTAGGCAAACATGGAATTTTAAAATATGACATAAAAGTAGACATAAAAACAAACACAATGCAAAAAGAATGGGTTCAAAATGATTAAAAATGAGGGAGATATGATATTTTGAAAGTTGGATGAAAAATGGTAAAAAATAATAAAAGGGTTTCCCTCCTCAGGGGTCGAACCCAGGTTCAGCTGTTACAAGGCGCTTAGGTGACAAGTTGGTTACCACTGGGGTGGCTGTACATCCAAGTACAAATGCCACCCCATAAATATATAGGGCGTATATTCTAGTCAAGCTGGGCAACTCAAGAACACACCAAAACCAGTTTTGCATTTCCAAGTGTAACTCAGTCAATTCTCAATGGTTTTTCACAAAATTTAGGTCTAAATTGTGTGTTTTTGAATGAGGAACATGATGGTGGTGGTAGTTTTTCAAAATTATGCTTCTAATTTCAAACCCGATAGCACATGCATATGTGAGTGTATGATGTGCATTTTGAAGTGTAGATCATGCTACAACCAGTTTTAAATCAAACAAATCATATATAGACATTGAAAATATATTGATGAATGAATGTAAGCACAAGGATAGGTTCAAAATTGGCCCTGGTGAAAAGTAGTAACCAAGATGCAAAATGGTATTGATGTGTTCATGAAGGTGTTCAATTTCAATTCCAAGCATATTCAAGTCAAACACATCATTCACACACACTATAATCATGCTAATAAGTGAATCCAAGCCACAATTTTGATGCAAAGCAAACTGGTGTGAAAAGT
Source organism: Lathyrus sativus (assembly GCA_963859935.3). Classification (NCBI taxonomy): domain Eukaryota; kingdom Viridiplantae; phylum Streptophyta; class Magnoliopsida; order Fabales; family Fabaceae; genus Lathyrus; species Lathyrus sativus. Next base: position 139,618,683 of record OZ012741.1, on the reverse strand, counting down.
GGTGCTCAAGCTGTCAATTTGTGTTTGTGAGGTGCAGGAAGATATCCAATTTCAGTTCCAAGCACTTTCAAACCCTTTCAAACATACATACACCTTACATATATGTTATTAAGTGCATTCATGCCAAAGAAACAATTCAAAACAGTTGGATGTAAGAAATGATGTGCAAGATGCAAAACTGTCATGAGAAATGCAAGTTGATGTGCAGTTCTGTTTCTATGTACATTTTGACCAAATTAAACACTTACACACATTGAATACATGCTAGTGGATGAGATTGGACACAAGGTAGGGGTTAAAACTGACTGGTATGAAATGTAGTGTTCAAGATGCAAGTTTGTATTTGTGAAGTGCATGAATATACTCAGTTTCAGTTCCAAACATGTTTAGGTCAAATTAATCACACACACAACACACATACATTGTATTGAGTGAAATCAAACACAAATTAGGGCTAGAAACAAACTGTCATGAGAAATGATATTCAAATTGCAAGAATAGCAAGTTTTGATGCATGAAGGATGCTCAGTTCAGTTCTATGCATACTCAAATCCAATAGGCCACATACACACATTGTAAACATGATGATGGATGATTTTGAACACAAAGATTTAGCCTAAATAGACTGTGACAGAAAATGACATTCAAACTGCTCTTTACTACTTTGAGATGCATGAAAAATCCAAAATCAGTTTGAGGCATATTCAAGTCAAATCAATCATGCACACACCTTCGAAATATACTCACAAATGAGTTCCAACACCAAAATGATTTCAAAACAAGCTGGTATGAAAAAATGGTATGCAAAGTGCAGGCTTGTGCTTTGTGATGTGCATGAAGATACTCAGATTCAGTTATGTGCACATACAGGCCAAATGAATCACATGCACATATTATGTATCTATAGATAAATGAATTTAAATAAAGAAATTGGTTCAAACAGGGCTGATATGAAACTTGATGAGTTAAATGCAAAATGATGCTCTTAAGTGCAAGTTGAATGACCAATTCATGTTTTATGCAAAATTATGGTAAGCAAATCATGTGCACATACTACATATATGTTGTTAAGTGGATTCAAGCAAGGAAATCAAGTCAAAACAGTCTGTTATTGAAAAGTGAAGATTGGGTGCAAAGTTGCAATTTTGACATGAATGAAATGCCTCATGATGCATGCTGAAGTGCAGTTCTGTTTTGATACACATATGAACCAAGTAAGTCACACATACAACTTGAAAACATGTTAACAAGTGATTTTATACACAAGGATCAATTGTATTACAAACAGCCTAGGTTTTGGTATGGTCTATGACATATTTGGCTTGAAAGTGCATCTTGGGGTGAGATAACAAAATAGATAGGAATGAGTTGAACAAATCATCCACACATGTCCTAAACATCATACTAAATATGATCATACTCAAAAATCAGGTACAAAACCATCAAGGCAAAGTTTGGTATGTGAACACAAAAACAATAGCAATGCAAGCTTTATGTCAAAAACCTCAAAATTATCCTTATGGTATAATGATGAATGAGATGAATTTAATGCACATACCTCTTGTAGACAACTTCAAGCAAGCAAAAGGAACAAGAAAATTAGAGAATCTTCAATCACCTCCTTGCCTTGAACTTTTCTTCCTTTTGAAGCAAAATACCAACCTTGTGACAATTTGAGCAATAGGCCTCACCAATGATTCTCAATGCTTTGGACAGTTGAGATAGGATATATGTGAGGTGTTTAAATGGTTAGAACATCAAGAGAATGTCTAGAACAAGTTTTGACTGATTTTGTGCATTGTGGTCAAAGTAACTTGGTATGGAAGTTGACTTTTTAGAGAATGAGGTTTTTGAGTGGTTCAATGGTTGGAACATCTTCTATATCATATTTATGGATTGTGGGGATGATGTTTGGTGAGTTTGAGTGTAGGGAAATGAGTATGGCAGCTGGACTGTCAAGACAATTTTTTATGGTTTTGGTGGATTTTGAGATTTTGTGAATTTGGAGCAAAGACTGTAAGAGTGAGAGCTTGCCACTTATCTGGTTTTTAGAGGAGTTATTGTCTGTGGAATGAGGTGGAGAGTGCCTCTATTTATAGGAAAATGGGGGTAGTGGGCAGATTTGGAGATTTCCTTCTTAAGAAGGAAAAGTTTGCTTTTTTTTTTGGATCCAATCTTTCAAAAGGGCTTTCTTGGCTGATAGGTAAGCTTAAAGTCAAGTGTTATGATGAGTTTAGTGTGTCTAAAGTCAGGCTAGAGAGTTTAGGTTGATGGCTGTTTGCAGAACTTACTTTCCACCTCTTGCTTGTTTATAATTTTTTAATGCAAGTTGCATTTGCAACTTGCAAGCCCACTTGCTAAATTGCCAAATTCAATTCTTCTGCATAACATTCATATTTCCACCCTTCAAAAAATTCTCATATCAGATAAAACATGATTCAAAAGCTGAGATTGGTCCAATTGATGAAAGAATGGATTTTTGAAACTTTGTCAATGTGGTACTCAAGTGTGAAAACGCCAACTTGCCAAACCCCTAACTTTCAGCTCACAAATGCTATTGAATGTTCTATTACTTTTTAGAAAGCCCTCAAATAGCTCTAAAACATTCATGTTTTCATGAGTTTCAAGTTCTCAAAGGAACTTGGCCAAAAATCCTCTCAAAGTTGCTAAAAAATGAGCGTAAAAGTGAAATTTTTCCAAGTCTTTTTCCCTTCTCAAAATGAATTTGGTCATAACTCCAAATCTATGCATTTTCTGATCATGGACCACTTAGGGACTTTTGTAGGATTTGCCAAGAGCTTTCTAATGAGCTTTTAACCAACTCATTTGGATGTGTGGTTAAGGAGTTAGGGTTTAGCCCCTTTCAAAACCCTAATTTCCCGATTTTTTGATTACTCCCTCATCCTTGATCCAATGGTCATGAAAATTGATAGGCAAGTGCAATATGACATAAGGAACATTTTTGATTCACACTTAGAAGTCCAATTTCTTAAATTTGAAGAGTTGACTTTTTGGTCAACCGTAGGATCGATCAGTGACTACCGAGTCGCTTGTTGACACTCTGGACCTCCTGAGACTTTGACACTTCTTGAATGAGATTTATTAAGCTATATGAACTTCATGGACCATGATCCCACCATTAAAACACCTTCCAACACCAAAGTCAAACTACAGTTGACTTTTACTGGTCAAAAACCCTAATCGGGGCTCTTGGACTGCACTGTTCTTGATTCTTGAGTGACAACATCAAATTGGATTCTCAATTGACATCATATGATACCCTTGACCTTGTTTCATGATTGAATTAGCCTACAACTTTGATTGATCACAAACCCTGAAGCTTCGATTTGACTGTATTAAACCCTGATTCATCTGTAACTTGACAAAGAGAGACTTGCACTGGGTTAAGGTTAGATAATTCATGAGCATGCTCCTAAAATGATGATGAGAATCTAAGGGGTCAAAATTTGGGGTGCAACAGTTGCCCCTATTTAAATATCTTCACTAGATGGAACTGAGAGATGACAATCCTCGTAGAATCATAGTGAAAGGTATTTAAATATGTTAAACCAAAATTTTTGTCCCTTAGATCCGATGATATGCAAAGGACAGGTCATGATATGCCATGAATTCTAAATGATGCTTTATGATGCTTGGATGCAATACATATGCAGACACAAGAGCAAAATGAAAGAACAACAAAACAACGAGTAACTACACACGGGGACCTGGTATTGTGGACTCGACACTGGGGAAAATCGAGGTATAACAATCAATAGTTCAAACATGACTAGTGATAACAGAGAGGATAATTTCACACGAGGATGCAAGAAGTCCAATGAGGATGACAATCTCACTGGGGAAGAGTAAACACTCTTCTGGGGAACGATAGCACATTTACATCGGGGAAGCGAAAGACTAGAGACACCAACCTCACTAGGGATGATCAAATGAGGAACTTCCTATAGTGAAGAGTTCAAACGGGATCTTCAGGAATGGACTAGAAACAAGACCAAACACAGTGGGGATACTAGTAACGACTAGATCTCCAGGGTTTGACTGGTAAATAAATGGTTTTACTAGGGACACTAATGTCACCTAGTTTTAACAAACAGTTCAAACAGTGCTAGTTGTAATACCCAAATTTTTACCCCTAAGATCTCACATTTCATTTGCATATCATTCCACAAACAAGACCATACTTCTTGATTCTCTCAGGTCCCTTGTTGTTTTTTTTTACTTTCTTTATGTTTGTTTCTGTTTACTAACATCTAACCAAAATATCAAAAATATTTTTCAATTTGTTTGTTTCTTCTTTTTCTCTGTGTGTTTAGGGTTTTGCAAGGAGATTTATGGCAAAGACATTTATTCAAGTTAAAATCAGATGGACGTTTGACCTCATCCTGGTCAAACTATCAAGAGTTTGCCTCAACTATAAGTTACCCGTGGTGGTAGGATATTTTCTCAGTAAATGTGATTGTTCACGGTCAATTTGTCTTGTGTTGAAATTCATTGGTTTATCAAGCAGTGTTCTATGAGAAGTTTGGTCCAGAGATCCATAGAATTATGTCAAGGATCAAAATGGAAGGTGCAAGTAATGTCCTGGTACATGAATAGTTGTGTTCATTTTTATCAGAGGTGAAGGTGGAGAATAGGGCGTGGAAAGTTGATGCTGGAAGTAGATCTATTGATTTAGAGCTGACTACATTATCAAGTGCCAATCATATCAAAATGACTCCAAGTGATGCAGGCTTTCAGGACAGATACATCGTTCAAGAAATAATCAAAGAAATGGCCAAGAATAGACCCATTGATACTAAAAGGAAGAAAGAATTTAAAACTCTATAGAGAAGCCCAACATTCTCTCCACAGAACAATAGAGAAATACAGTGCTTATTGCAGATTAATTCTATGTTGCAACAGTTCTTCAAGAGTAACAGAAGCAATCCGCTCCCGTTGTCTTAATGTACGAATAAATGCACCGAGTGAAGAGCAGATTGTTGAAGTCTTACGGTTCACTTGCAAGAAAGAAGGGCTGCAACTTCCTCATAGTTTTGCTGCTCGCATAGCAGAGAAATCTAACAGAAAGAGAAGGAGAATCATAAAGTCTTTTGCTCCTCCAAGGTTAACTTGCAGACCAGGGAACTTTGGACTGATGGACTTCTTTGTGCTTTCGAGTTTATCCAGGGCTCGCGAAAGATTCATTCCTCAGCAGCAGTTAGGGAGGTGGCCAAGAAAAAAAGATTTTCAAGGCAATCAAGTTAATACATTGAAAAAAGTTCTGGTGGAAACAGCTTTCACGAATCATGTTTTCCAGTAGAGGAATCGTCTGGAGGATTGGATTGTGATGAATTCTATAAAAATGACTGTTTTGGTAAAGAGGGTCTTTCGAGAAGTTACTGGAAACCAATTGGTTGGGCTAGAGTTTCTGAACTTGTCCATGCTGTGCATAGTGATGCTAGCTGGGCATCACAGATGCGTGATTTCACCGATGATGAAAGTGATGTTCCTGTTGCGGATGTAGCAACGCCTTATTGGGAAAGGCCGGTGGGTCCAATCTGGTGGTGTCATTTGGATGCTGCTCATCAATATGTTACTACATGGCTTGCTAGTTCTCAGTGGTTACATCCTGCTATTAGCATTGCCTTGCACGATGAAAGCAGGTTAATAAGCGATCGAATGAAACACCTTCTGTATGAGGTTCCTGTTCGAGTCGCTGGTGGATTACTATTTGAACTTCTAGGGCAGTCTGCAGGCAATCCATTTGCTGAGGAAGATGACATTCCCATTGTATTACGAGCGTGGCAAGCACAGAACTTTCTGGTCACAGCTTTGCATGTTAAGGGCTCTGCGTCAAACATCAATGTGTTAGGTATTTTAGAAGTTCAGGAACTTCTGGATGGTGGAGGAGCTAACATTCCACGAAGCATTCACGAAGTTGTAGCACACCTAGCTTGTCGTCTTGCAAGATGGGATGATAGGCTGTTTCGTAAACACGTCTTTGGGGCTTAGCTGAATTTCTTCATCAGTGTTGCCTTTTACCAGACAATCCTCAGCAATTTACTAAAGAGGTGACAAACATTAACACTGAGTTAGTTAACAAACTTCATGAGATCTGTAGTAGCACCTCTTTCAGTCCTGGAGTGAAATGGTATGTTTCTTATATTCTTAGTTATTTTGGATTATATGGTTTCCCAAATGAATTTTCCAAAAGGATTGGGAAATCTCTTAAGAAGGAAGAATATGCAGATTTGCGACTCATTGTAGTGAATGGGGATTCTGTGAGTGTTCATGGTGTTATTCTTGCTGTTCAATGTCCATCACTTCTACCTTCTGAAGTGTTATCTAGTAGTAAGAGTTCTAAAGAGATAACAGATCATTTTGTTGGAGAGACCGTGAGAGAAGTTCGTTATTCTTCTCATGTTGATTATGAAGCATTGTTGTTATTGTTGGAATATGTGTATTTGGGACACTTGCATGCAGCAGAAGAAGAAACTGTAAAGAAGCTCAAAATTCTTGCTAAGCGTTGCAATCTACAACCTCTCTTGCAACTGCTTTGTAGACAATCTCCAAGGGATGCTCTGGATAAATACCAGATTGTTGCACAAAAGTTGGAGGCTCTGGTCAACAATGATTCAAGGGGGGCAGAAATACAGGGAGTCATTTCTGAGGTGCCTGAAATCATACTCAGATGTGTTAGTCGAGATGAGGCAGCTTTGGCTGTGGCTCAAAAGGTTTTCAAAGGTTTATATGACAATGCTTCAAACAGCGTTCATGTTTATGCGTATCTTGCAATCCTGACTGCCATTCGTGATGTTTGCAAGCTTGTTGTCAAGGAGCTTACTAGTTGGGTAATTTACTCAGATGAAGAGAGGAAATACAATAAAGATATTACTGTTGGTCTCATCCGCAGTGAACTGCTAAATCTAACCGAGTACAATGTTCACATGGCAAAACTTATTGACGGAGGAAGAAACAAGGCTGCTACGGAGTTTTCAATCTCTCTTCTTCAAACCCTGGTCATTGAGGAACCAAAAGTTGTTTCAGAACTTCACAATCTTATCGATGCTTTGGCAAAGCTTGCTACAAAGCCTGGATACCCTGAATCGTTGCAACAACTCATTGAGATGATCAAGAATCCTGTTGCTTTATCTGCTAGTAATGCTGGAAAGGAGGATAAATCGAGGCAATCTAGAGACAATAAGGGTCCTAGTCTGCTAGTTGCAAACAGGGAAGAGTTAAACATTGTAGATTCTGTCAAACCTGATCCTGTTGGATTCCGTGAGCAGGTGTCCAATTTGTTTGCTCAATGGTATAGGATATGTGAACTTCCTGATGCCATTGATGCATCTGCTACCCACTTCATCATACAGTTGCATCAGAATGGGCTGCTTAAGGGGGATGATATGACAGATCGCTTTTTCCGTCTGTTGACGGAAATTGCAGTTGCACATTGCTTATCCACAGAGGGGATTAATTCAGGGGCACTACAATCTCCTCAACAAATGCAGTCAAATGTCTTTCGCACTTGATGATTGGTTTCCTCTTGGGGTTATTGCGAGCCGGCGATATGCACTTCTTAACAAGGTTCCTTTACTGCCCCATGAAGAATTTTTTTGCAAAGAAGCGATGCTTATTCATTCATGCATAGAACTTGAAGATTCAGACTTTTATTCCTCATACTTGATTTCTCCTAATAGAACAAAGATATCTTTCATTAATTTGTTTCATTTCCAGCACTGTTCCAGTTGGTTACTAATGAATTCAGGAACCAACAGATGGTCAGGAAGATTATGGTTTGGTCACTGATGACTATTATAACATTGATACGACAACTTTGTCAAATGAAGCTACAGGTGATGGATTGTCCTGTCCCGAGTTAGATCCTTTAATGGATCCCTCTGCTTGTGGTGATCAAGCTGTCTCTCAAAATGACCATAGTATTGGTCTTCAAGATTCCTTCAGTTGATGAATTTGAGAAGCCTAATCATGCTCAACAGTCTCCTGATTTGTCTTGGAATGTAAATGGAAGTGTTATTCCAAGCTCCAATCGAACTGCTCCAAGTTCTGGAAAAGAACACAAGGCCAGTATTCAACACCGTTGTTCTCTAGACGTACTGCTGCTCCATCACTTGCTTCCATGCACTACTCAGCTGGAAGGAGTGCTGAGACTAACCTTACAAGCCAAAGATTCAGGCTTGATGGAGGTTTCATCACTAATCCTCTGGCAACGACACACACTAATTCGAGGGATTACGCATCATTCAACTGATACCACGGACATACAACTGATACCAGTCTTGGCACCTTACGCATCATTCAACTCTTACTCGTATGTTTTTTTTTCATTACTGTATTTCTTACTTTGTTGCAGATGTGCTAAGTCATTTTATTCTCAATCAGAGTAGTGTTGATGGATAGAACTTCTGATCGAAATTACATATTCTGTTACATCAAACTATGATTTAATCAATATATATATGCATACATTTGTTGTGCTACTCGAAAATGCTCCATGTTGTCTTATTGATGTTGAGGAAGGCAGCGGGGGAGACGCTGGTGGTGTTGGCTAACGTCGAGAGAGATTTCTTGTCGGAATTCAAGTCTGATTGTTTGAAAGTTTTCGAGAATCGAAGATTTGATAAGGTAAAATTAGTTCGAGAAGTTATGACTCAGATGTTGGAAGCATATTCCTGATACTTCTGATGAATTTTCACCACCTCCTAAATCACAATCTTCTTCTAAAGAGAATGGAAGTGATGCGGATTATCCTCCAATTTCGCAAAGTTCATGTAATCCTGGTTCAGTAATGGCGAACCTGCGGAGGAAATCAGCTCCTGTTAGCCGATTCAGTCCACCAGATAGCTCTTCTGCTAGCAATGGAAAGAATGTGAGTGCTTTAAGTAATAACAAGAGAAGGAGTTCAGTTGTTTCACGAAAATTAAACAACCAGAATTTGGGATGATAGGTCATTTTGTAGAGGAAGATAAGTTGTATCGTTCTGCAGAGCAGTTTTATGTTTCCTCAAATAACTACTTCAAATGGCCACGATCTTAAGAGTCGAGAGTTCAGATGTTATGGTTATTGATGAGGTTGAATTGCAGAGGCATCATCATTTGGAGAAGTTGTACAGAGCCATTCGTGTGGCAAGTCGAGCGGTACGGACATTTCACGGGCATGAGGGAGATGTTAATTCTGTCAAATTCTTTCCTGATGGAAATAGATTTGGAACTGGCTCAAAGGATGATTTTGCTAATTGTTCAACTGAACCGCAACAGGCTAAAGTTGATGCAAACAAAATTGAAGCCGAACCGTAATTAAGCCATGAGAGCCAATCCACGTCACGTACTTGAAAACAGAGCGAAAACGGCTCGAAATTGAGGTTGAGCTGAAGAAACAATTTGTCACTTATCCAAGCCATATTGCAAGCCATGTGAATATAATATCAGCTGACCCCACAAGCAGAAATCCATGTCACAGATAAATGAGCTACAAAGAGAAAAATTGTAAAACGACATGTCAAATACCATCAAAAAAATATCACGCACAACACACCCATCACAAAACGGCAGGAAATTGCAAAACGGAAAATCACTCTCCCTCACTCTCAATCTATAAATACCACACATACCTCATTCATTTCTTCAAGCTTTTCAAGCCAAAAAATCTCTGCTGATTTTCTTCCTCAATTCCTCAATACAAAACCTTTTGCTCACATTCTCTTCTCATACTTCCTTCCACCAAATTAACTTCAAATCAACCTCAAACACAGATCAATTCAACCAGAGATTCGTTCAGAAGAAGAAGAGAAGCAAGAAGAAGTTTGGATTGATTTCTTACCTGAGTTTGAAGGTAGATTGAGCTTCACCGTCATTTTCGATCCGTAATCTTTTGTTGTGATTCTCTGAATTGTTGGTACCATTGTGAAGAGCTCTTGATTTCGATTGCAACCGCGTATTTTTCGCGTCCCGCCGTTGTGATTTAAGCAAGCATCCATGGCCGTGAATGTTTTCGCGTGTGAGAGCTAGAAGAAGAAGATAACTCTGTTTCGTTTTCTCTTTCTACTTTTCAATTATACTTTTCTTTTATTTGTTTATTTTTATTTTCTTTTTCATTTCTTTCAGAACTTAACTATGTGGATTTTTCCACATTTTTCTTTTATTATTAAATTTGTATTTTAATTTCATTTTTTGAAAAAGCTTTTAAAAAATTATTTAAAAATATTTTGATTAAGTGTTGATTGTTTTGGATCTTGATTTTGATAAGATTTCATCAATATCAATGGACTTTGGGTGTTGATTTTATCCACCAAGAGAGGTGATTGATATTGACGATAATTTAATCGATTCGAGATTCAAATTGTGATTTCATTTTCTTTTTTCTTCTTTTTATTTTTGATCGATGAAATCTATGGATCATAGATTGTTGATTATCAAGGTTGATTAATCTTCATTATTTCAAAACTATGGACGAATAATCATTGAGATAATTCTCCTTACTTTGGAATAGTGATAGATTACCTTTGATTAATTGATGAAAAATCTTGATTATGATGAGATCACCACCTCTTTTCTTTTTGTGTGGCATGTTTTAGGAGAGTGATTTATATATCATTTCTCTAACATGTATTAACACTAACATTTTATTGACCGGCCTCAGATAGTCGTGGTTTCTACATAAACCCGATTACGATTGCTTAACATAGCGCTAAATTGTCCCTTAATCGGAAAATGATCATTCGTGGCTCAAACTTACGTTTAAAAGTCCAAGTATGTTTAGTTGCTTGTCTTAACTCCAATACCTATGAAAATCATTGTTAGGAGGCTTTGATTCTATCAATCCTCTAATGAATTTTCATTAATCTTGGTCTAAGTGCAAGAATTAATCATCATTGATCATATGTTCTAACCACTAACCACTAATTCACTAACAATATCCTTGTTTAATTTTGTTTATATTCTCTTCTTACTCTTTCTTTTTTTACTTTTATACTTCCATTTTATCATTTCACATCATATCTTTGTTTATGTTTATGTCATTTCTCTTTTGTCCACTTGGACCATACTTTGTTCAAAACACTAATAAAGGATAAAACATCTAAAAAAATTTTGGTGCTATTAACTTTGTGGTTATACTCTTGGACCATTCTTAGACCTTGGACTTCATGGACCTTTGGACTTAGAATTAGGGCTCTCATTCCTATGCTTGGAGTATTGTGGATCTTAGCCTTTATTTGGCTCGCTCATTAGCTTATGCTTTAAATCGGATGGAATTCTTTTTTTGCTTGCTATGGAGTGTGCTACAAGTCGGTTAGATCTTTCTTACCTCTAGCTCTTATTTTGTTTTTTAGGATAGTCACTTCATCTCCTCCCCTTCTTAAATTTTCAAAACTTTCTCCCTTTTTCAAAACCTTCTTGGTTTCAAACTTCAAAACCGCTTTCGCAATAAAACCTTGACTTTCGTCAAGTGATTTTTAAACTTTGTTTTTCTTAATAAAAGTCAATCAATGTTAATCATGTTTTGACCAATTTCAAAAGACATAAAAAATACAAAAACTCATCAACTCTTTTTGTGCCTTTATGCACTTTTTCACTTTAAAACTTTTTCATAAAGTTTAGACATGATTCATTTCTATAGTTGAGATGTAAATCTCCTATTCCCCATATTATTAAGACTTTGACATTTTCCACGTTGATGTTGAGTGATAGTCTTGTTGATAATCCAAGCAAATCCTCCATCTTTATGTGACGCAGATGTTGTCTTAATACTCGTGGGTGGATAGTCGCAGTTTTCTCCTTGAAATGACGACTTGTCTGAACATCTAAAATCAATCAAAACCAACAAAATTTTGTCATTTATACCATGAACTACGGGGTTTTGATTCCATATTGCACTTTATGGGTACGTAGGCATGAGACGATAAGTCTCTCCAAACACAAAAATATAAAAAATAATTCTCTTCTCATCTCCCCAATCTCTTTTCAAACAAACCATTTTCAAACCAAAAAGCGTAAATATTTCAAAGGGCTCCTATAGAGTACTATAGACGTTTTGGGTGCTAACACCTTCCCATTGCGTAACCAACCCCCTTACCTCGATCTCTGCCTCGTGTTCTTATTTTAGAACTCTTTGGTTTTGTTCGCTCTTTTTCCTTTCCTTTATTTGGATAAAATAAAAGTGCGGTGGCGACTCTTGTTTTCTTTGAGTTAAGTTAGTCAATAACTTACACTCACAATTTTTACCGCTACAGAAAAGTGGCGACTCTGCTGGGGACTCCAACGGTTCCTAGTGGGTTTCGCCTACTTTGATTTATTTCTCGCTTTCTGTTTGACTTGTTTGTTATTGATTGTTCTGTTTTGGTGCCTGGTAATTTGTGTGGTGAGATAAGTCCTAACCCGGACTTGAGTGCACTTATGATAGGAGGGTGGTATAGTCTTGTTGGCTTACGTGGAGTAGTCCTTACTAAGCTAACTTGAGATCCCCCGCTCGGTGGAGGCCCCTTTGGAAATTACTGATGTCTTACGAGTAGTCGTAATTGATATTACTTTTTCCGACTGGGAGCCTGAGAAGCTGAGGACCTTAGAACCCTTTAACCCATCTTGGCCTTATTAGGACGTGGTGCGGTGGCTGTTCAGGTGTAGACTTGAATTGGTTGTTACGCGATACCACACTCAGATGAGTTTCTCTTGAGAATATTGTTGGCCGACGAGTAGTCGTTTAAGCCGATAATATCCAAAAGATGGAATTATGATTCTGGGAACTTTTTAGAACCTTGTTCTGCAGGTGATGATATAACCATAGTACATACCATTGTGGGTTGGTTGATTCTTACCTTTGGCTCCATGCTCGTGCCGAACCTTTGAACCTGTGTGCTTTGTATGTCTTGTTTGTGGGTGTTGCATCTTGCACTCATGCATTAATGAGCATTGTGTTTCAGCTGGTTTTTTAAGGATCTCAGAGATTTTCTTTTGCAAACATCGCAGATATTGTTGATTATGGATATTGGAAGGAGAAACACTCAGAAGTACGGTTTTCGGGTTCCTGATCTTACAGAGTTGAGAAAGCTAGTGTCCTTGGTAGATGATCGTTCAGGCTTCTTATCTCGTTATGGGAGACTTTTATTTGTTCTTTCTACCAATATTGAAGACGGAATTCTGAATACCCTTATGCAGTTCTATGATCCTATTTACCGATGCTTCACATTTCCCGATTATCAGCTCATGCCAACCTTGGAAGAATATGCTTATTTGTTGGGTGTACCGGTTTCTGATAAGGTCCCGTATACTGGTTTGGAGGAAGCTCTTAAGCCTCAAGATATCGCTGAAGCTACCCATTTGACGAAGTCGGATATTGATGCAAATCTAAAGACTAAGGGAGGCCTCAAGGGTTTGACTGCTAAGTTCTTGATCGAGAAGGCTACTTTATTTGCTGACATTGGTCGCACATTGGCGTTTGAGGCTATATTGGCTTTACTCATCTATGGACTAGTCTTGTTTCCTAATATTGATAATTTTGTGGAAATTAATGCTATTAGGATTTTCTCGATTGGGAACCCTGTTCCAACTTTGCTTGGTGATACTTATTTTTCCATCCATAGTAGGACTTCTAAGGGAAACGGTACCATTGTTTGCTGTATACCTCTGCTGTATAATTGGTTCGTTTCACACTTACCTCAGACATCTGCTTTTAGGAAAAACAAGGATTGCTTAAGGTGGTCTCAAAGGATTATGTCTCTTACGCATACTGATATCACTTGGTCTTCTTCGGTTTACGATAATGTCCGGATTATTGATAGTTGTGGAGAATTCGCTAATGTTCCTCTTCTTGGAATACAAGGCGGAATTAACTATAACCCGAGTTTAGCTCGCCGTCAGCTGGGTTATATGCTGAAGGATAGGCCTAAGAATATTTTATTAGAGGGTTTATTCTTTCAAGGAGGGGATGATTCTCTTGGTTTGAGAAGAAAAATGGCTCATGCCTGGACTAAGATTCACAGGTTGGGTAGAGGGGAGCTTGGAAGACAAGTTTGCATTGCTTTGGAACCTTACACACTTTGGGTGAAGAAGAGGGCTATGGAGCTTAAGATGCCTTATCCTATTGAGAAACCTCTGACTACTGTGATCTCTACGCCACTCCCTACAGCAATCCCTGTTTCTTCTGATGATGTGAAGACACTTCAAGATGCTTTGACTAAGATGAAGGAAGAGAAAGAGATGTGGGAAAGTAAGTTTCAAGCTTCTGACAAAGAGAAGATAGAATTGCAAAAACAGATGAAGGAGAAAGATGACTTGATAGAGTTACTTGAGCGGCGCGCTGTGAAGAGGCATGCAGAGGATTTATTTTCCTCTACTACTCCATCATCACATCCTCCTACTTCTGGTGCTTGGAAGGGTATTGTGGATCAGCTTGTGCTAGAGAAGATTACCATGAAGCACAACTATGAGAAAGAGATTAAGAGACTCCGAAGGAAGTATCAGCTTGCATCGTCATCAGATGTTCCTTAGGACCTAGCTTTTTCTTATTTTGATATTATTGTATTTTGTACTTCCAAGTGTAACTCTTTCCAATATTCAATGAAATGAGATGTTTATCAGTATTTCAAGAAGTGTTATTTTTCTTTATGATGTTTGTAATTGCTTTATATCTTAAAAAATCCTTGAAAACTGGTTGAAACACCTGCATTTTGCATTTGCATTCGCATCATCGTGCATTGTGTGTTGCCTTTTCCAGATGTCTTATTTGTTTCTTTTGGCCTTCCTTCAGTCAAGCTGTCGCATCGCTACAACACCCGGGCTAACTCTAAGAAAAAGATGGATCAGTTGCAACAAGAGAACCGCGAGCTCCGTGAAGAGGTATCAACTCTGAAAGATGGTTTGGAGAGACTGACTGCCGCAATGGAAGCTCTGGTGGCTGCTCAGAATCAGCCACCACTACCTCCTCCTTCTCCTGTCCAAGGAACTGTGATTTCTGAAATCGGATCAACGCCCATTTCTGTGGCCCCGATTAATGCTTCTCAATATCAGATGCCCGTTGGTTTCCCTTGGGGCATGCCTAACAATTATGTGCCAGAGGGATATCGACCTCCTGTTCCCGAAGGTTCTAGACTCCCTGCTGTCATGGCTGTGCCACCTCCTGTGGTTAATGTTGTTCCTAATGCTGAAGTTCCGGTTGTTCCTACTGTCATACCTGTGCCACCGCCTGTAACTCACGCTATGCCTTATACTGAAGAACAAATTTTCCATACTGCTCCGAGCGAGAGTTTGGATGTTATGGATCGAATAGATGACTTTCAAGATCAGTTTGCTGAAATGCAAAGAGAAATCAGGGCTTTAAGGGGAAATGAGTTATTTGGAAAGAATGCTCATGAGCTTTGCCTTGTTCCAAATGTGAAGATTCCCGCTAAGTTCAAGGTTCCGGATTTTGAAAAATACAAAGGGAATACTTGTCCGCAAAGTCATTTGATTATGTATGCTAGAAAGATGTCTACCTATACTGACAACCATCAGTTGTTGATCCACTATTTTCAAGATAGTCTTACTGGTGCTGCGCTGAAGTGGTATATGGGACTCGATAGTACACAAATCAAGACATTCAACGATCTTTGTGAAGCTTTTGTTCGTCAGTATAAGTATAATCTCGATATGGCGCCAGACCGTGATCAGCTTCGCGCAATGTCTCAAAAAGAGAAAGAAACTTTTAAAGAATATGCGCAAAGATGGCGTGAGATTGCAGCTCAGATAAGCCCTCCGCTTGAAGAGAAAGAAATGACCAAGATTTTTCTGAAGACTCTGGATTCATTTTACTATGAAAGGATGGTTGCGAGCGCTCCTAGTGATTTCACGGAAATGGTTAATATGGGGATGAGACTAGAGGAAGCTGTCCGCGAGGGACGTCTGATAAAAGAAGGAAATTCTGGAAGTACAAAAAAACCTGGTGTTGGGTTCCCTAAGAAAAAAGAGGGAGAAACTAATGCTATATCTCAGGAAAGGTCTAGAAGACGCAGAGTTGTGAACAACAATGGTAGTCGTCGTCAGCAACAAGTAGCATCTGTTATGCCTGTTGTCAGTAACACCTCTACCGCTCAAGCTACTGCAAGTTATCAACCACGTTTCCAAGAGAAGACAACTCAACAAGGTCGTACACAGAGGAAAACACAATTTGATCCCATTCCAATGACGTATACTGAGCTCTTTCCGGCTTTAATAAAGAATAATTTGGTTCAACCTCGTGATCCGCCGGCTGTTCCAACTGAAATTCCATGGTGGTATAAGCCAGATGCTCATTGCGCATTTCATCAAGGTGCCCCTGGACACGATATTGAAAATTGCTATCCTCTGAAGCATGAAGTTGCAAAGCTCGTAAAAAGCGGTATTCTGTCTTTTGAAGATACCAACCCTAATGTGCAATCAAATCCGTTTCCTAAACATGGTAATGCAACTGTTAATATGGTATATGGTTGTCCTGGTACATACCGTATTTTCGACATTCGCTGGATTCGGAGATCGCTTGTTGAAATGCATGCTACTTTGAGTGAGTTCCATGATATTGAGCATGATTATGCCGCCTGTTGTATTTGTTCTGTGAACC
Organism: Lathyrus sativus; assembly: GCA_963859935.3. NCBI lineage: Eukaryota > Viridiplantae > Streptophyta > Magnoliopsida > Fabales > Fabaceae > Lathyrus > Lathyrus sativus. Next base: position 139,602,096 of record OZ012741.1, on the reverse strand, counting down.
CTCGAGGGTGTGTGATTGTGAAAAGGGACTTACAAAAGATGATGGATGAGAATTTGATTCAGGTTACTGCAAACAGAAATGAAGTGGAGAACGAGGTGAATGTCATAGTCCCACGTTTTAATATTCCTGAGCGGGTTGTAATTTCTTACAATAGTCAGAAATCTGCTGTGACGCCTTTGGTCATCCGTTTGCCTGGCCCGACGCCGTATGAATCCGATAAAGCTGTTCCCTACAAATACAATGCTACTATGTTGGAGGATGGAAAAGAGGTTCCCATTCCTTCTCTTCCCTCAGTTGTGACTATCGCTGATGTCGGACGTGTAACCAGAAGTGGTCGAGTATTTGATAATGTGCCTTCAAAGACAAGTGAAGATACTGGGAGTAAGCAAATTCAGTTGAAGACTTCTGTAGAGTCTGGTCAATCAAGTGATATAAATCAAAAGTCAGATAATGATGAGGTATTGAAATTGATCAAGAAGAGTGAATATAATGTGGTGGATCAATTGTTACATACACCGTCAAAAATATCTGTTTTATCTCTGTTAATGAGCTCTGAGGCTCATCGTGAATCGTTGCAAAAAGTATTGGAACAAGCTTATGTAGATCATGATGTGACTGTTAACCAGTTTGATAGCATTGTTGCCAATATCACTGCGTGTAACAATCTGAGTTTTTGTGATGAAGAGTTGACCGAACATGGAAGAAATCACAATTTGGCTCTCCATATTTCCGTGAATTGCCAGGAAGACGCTCTATCCAATGTGCTGGTTGATACTGGGTCATCGTTGAATTTGATGCCAAAATCTACTTTGTCCAGATTATCTTATCAAGGTACTCCTATGAGGTTCAGTGGGGTCATTGTGAAAGCCTTTGATGGATCGAGGAAAACCGTGATTGGAGAGGTTGATCTCCCTATCAAGATTGGTCCGTGTTTTTTCCAGATCACTTTTCAAGTCATGGATATTCGTCCTGCTTATAGTTGTCTTCTAGGACGCCCATGGATCCATGAAGCTGGAGCTGTTACTTCGACACTGCATCAAAAGTTAAAATTCGTGCAGAATGGTAAACTTGTCGTTGTTGGTGGAGAACAGGCTATGTTGGTAAGCAGTTTGTCGTCTTTTTCTTATATCGATGCGGAAGAAGATGTTGGAACTCCGTTTCAGGCTCTTTCTATGATTGATAAAGCTGTCAAGAAGGATGGGGCGTCCATGTCTTCTCTAAAAGATGCACAACGTGCAGTGGATAATGGCCAAGCTGATGGATGGGGCCAAATCATTGAAGTTGCTGAGAAAAAAGATAGAGCTGGTTTGGGTTTTACATCTGGTTCAACCCAAAAAGAGCTGAAGAGTATTCATGAAGTCTTTCGAAGTGCTGGGTTCATCCATTGCAAAGATCATTCTACAGCTGCAATTCTCGAAGATGACCAAGAGGAAGAAATGCCCAACTTTGTGACACGTGGATTGATATGCCAGAATTGGATCGCTGTTGATGTTCCTACTGTTGTTCATGTTTCAAAGTAATTTGTTTTTGTTTCTTTCAAAAATCCTTTCACTCTGCCCAAGGTGAAAGTGAATTTGTGAGGGCTTTGTTTCAACTTTTATTACCATCAATAAAATGTTTTTCTGTTTATCCATATGTTGTTTTCCTTTTTTGCTTTACTTCTGAAAAATGGTAACATAAAAAACCGAAAAAAGTATAATAATGTTATAATCACTCTTATCTGCATAATATTTTCATTTTTTTTGTTCATATTCTAAAATCAAACATAAAATCATTGTGCAGATTGATTGTTAAACCCATTGGAAACAATGACCATATGCCCCCTCCCAACTTTGAGTTCCCTGTGTTTGAAGCGGAAGAGGAGGATATTGAAGAAATCCCTGATGAGATTTCTCGATTGCTTGAGCACGAGGAAAAGGCCATTCAGCCTCATGAAGAGCCGGTGGAATTGGTTAATCTGGGTTCCGATGATGATAAGAAAGAAGTCAAGATTGGGGCACTGCTTCAGTCAGATGTTAAGAAGAGGATGGTAGAGCTTCTTAGAGAATATGTTGACGTGTTTGCTTGGTCCTATCAAGACATGCCTGGTCTTGATACTGGTATTGTGGAGCACCATTTGCCATTAAAGCCTGAATGTTCACCCGTGAAGCAGAAATTGAGAAGAACTCATCCTGACATGGCAGTGAAGATTAAAGAAGAGGTTCAAAAGCAGATTGATGCTGGTTTTCTTGTGACCGTAGAATATCCTCAATGGGTGGCCAATATCGTGCCTGTTCCAAAGAAAGACGGAAAAGTCCGAATGTGTGTTGACTATAGAGATTTGAATAAAGCAAGTCCAAAAGATGATTTTCCACTACCACACATTGATTTGTTGGTAGATAATACTGCTAAGTTCAATATCTTTTCATTTATGGATGGATTTTCCGGTTATAATCAAATAAAGATGGCACCTGAGGATATGGAAAAAACAACTTTCATTACACCCTGGGGAACATTCTGTTACAGAGTGATGCCCTTCGGTTTAAAAAATGCTGGTGCAACGTACCAGAGAGCTATGACCACCCTGTTCCATGATATGATGCATAAAGAAATTGAGGTCTATGTGGATGATATGATTTGTAAGTCGAAGACTGAAGAAGATCATATTAAAAATTTATTGAAGTTGTTTCAACGTTTGAGAAAGTTTAAGCTCCGTCTGAATCCTAATAAATGCACTTTTGGTGTTCGTTCTGGAAAATTGTTAGGCTTTATTGTCAGTCAAAAAGGCATTGAAGTTGATCCTGGTAAAGTTAAAGCTATCCAGGAGATGCCTGCACCCAGAACAGAAAAACAAGTAAGAGGATTCTTGGGACGTTTGAACTATATCTCCCGATTTATATCCAATATGACTGCCACATGTGCACCGATTTTCAAACTTCTCCGCAAAGATCAGGGTTGTGTTTGGACAGAAGATTGTCAGAAAGCTTTCGAAAGAATTAAAGAATATCTGCTTGAACCTCCTATTTTGTCTCCTCCCGTAGAAGGAAGACCTTTGATCATGTATTTGACCGTGCTAGAAGAGTCTATGGGTTGTGTTCTGGGTCAACAAGATGAATCCGGGAGAAAAGAATTTGCCATTTATTATTTGAGTAAGAAGTTCACTGATTGTGAGTCTCGGTACACGATGCTTGAAAAGACATGTTGTGCTCTAGCTTGGGCTGCCAAGCGCCTCCGTCAGTATATGTTGAATTGTACAACTTGGTTGATATCTAAAATGGATCCAATCAAGTATATCTTTGAAAAGCCTGCTTTAACTGGGAGGATTGCTCGTTGGCAAATGTTGTTATCAGAACATGATATCGAATACCGAACTCAAAAGGCGATAAAAGGCAGTGTTTTGGCTGATCATTTGGCACACCAGCCAATTGATGATTATCAACCTATTCAGTTTGACTTTCCTGATGAGGATGTGATGTATCTAAAGGTTAAAGATTGTGAGGAGCCATTACATGAAGAAGGACCTGAGCCTGGATCCCGTTGGGGTTTGATTTTTGATGGGGCGGTTAATGAATATGGCAGAGGTATTGGTGCAATTATTGTTACTCCTCATGGTTCTCATATTCCTTTCACTGCAAGGTTGGTTTTCAATTGCACAAATAATGCGGCTGAGTATGAAGCGTGTATTATGGGCTTGGAAGAAGCTATCGATTTAAGAATCAAGATTCTGGATGTATATGGAGATTCAGCTTTAGTGATTAATCAGATTAAAGGGAAGTGGGAGACACGTCAACCTGATTTGATTCCTTATCGTGATTATGCAAGAAGATTGTCAACTTTCTTCAATAAAGTTGAGTTTCACCATATACCAAGAGCAGAGAATCAAATGGCAGATGCTTTAGCAACTTTATCCTCCATGATTGTGGTAAATCATTGGAATGATGTGCCAAAGATTGATGTGATGCGTCTTGATAGACCAGCTCATGTGTTTGTAGTTGAAGAAGTTGTTGATGATAAACCATGGTATTATGATATTAAATGCTTTCTTCAGAATCAAGAGTACCCACTTGGGGCATCCAAAAAGGATAGGAAAACTTTGAGAAGATTGGCTGGTAGTTTCTTCTTGAATGATGATGTGATGTATAAGAGAAATTATGACATGATCTTGCTCAGATGCGTGGATAGACACGAAGCAGATATGTTGATGAAAGAAATCCATGAAGGATCCTTTGGCACCCATGCCAATGGACATGCGATGGCTAAGAAGATGTTAAGGGCAGGTTACTATTGGCTGACAATGGAATCTGACTGTTGTAAATACGTGAAAAAGTGCCATAAATGTCAGATTTATGCTGACAAGATTCATGTGCCTCCAACTCCTCTCAATGTTATCTCTTCTCCATGGCCTTTTTCAATGTGGGGCATTGATATGATTGGAATGATTGAGCCTAAAGCGTCGAACGGACACCGTTTCATATTGGTGGCTATTGACTATTTTACCAAATGGGTTGAAGCGGCATCATATGCAAATGTGACTAAACAAGTAGTGGTCCGGTTTATCAAGAATCAAATCATCTGTCGGTATGGTGTTCCGAGCAAGATCATCACTGATAATGGGTCAAATTTAAATAACAAGATGATGAAGGAATTATGCGATGAGTTTAAGATTGAGCATCATAATTCTTCTCCTTATAGACCCAAGATGAATGGGGCTGTTGAAGCTGCTAATAAGAATATTAAGAAGATTATTCAAAAGATGGTTGTTACATACAAGGATTGGCATGATATGATTCCTTTCGCTCTGCATGGGTATCGTACATCCGTTCGCACTTCAACAGGGGCAACCCCTTTTTCTCTTGTTTATGGCATGGAAGCAGTGCTCCCGATAGAGGTTGAAATCCCTTCTATGAGAGTTTTGATGGAAACTGAATTGGCTGAGGCTGAATGGTGTCAAAGTAGATACGACCAGTTGAATCTGATTGAAGAGAAAAGAATGACGGCTTTGTGTCATGGACAATTATATCAACAAAGAATGAAGAAAGCATTTGATAAGAAGGTTCGACCCCGTGTGTTCAGAGAAGGTGACCTCGTGCTCAAAAAGATCTCGACTTTTACTACTGATTCTAGGGGCAAGTGGACTCCTAATTATGAAGGCCCATATGTTGTTAAGAGAGCCTTCTCTGGCGGTGCATTAATTCTTACAACTATGGATGGAGAAGAGTTCACTCGTCCTGTGAATGCTGATGCAGTCAAGAAATACTTCGCCTAAATAATAAAAGAACAGCTCGCTAAGTTGAAAACCTGAAAGGGCGGCTTAGGCAAAAATGAGCGTCTCGGTGGATTGAAAACCCGAAAGGGCGGTCCAGGCAAAAATTAGAGACAAAAACAGAAATAATCATCCTGGTAGATTGAAAACCCGAAAGGGCAATCTAGGCAAAAGTTAGGGATCATGGCAAGTAACTGCATCTGGCCAGTCTTGATCGTTTGAAGCAACATTTCCTATCAAAGGTTTTACTTCAAATATTCTCCGCTGAAGTCTCAAGCACAGTTGGAATTCAAAGTTGTTAGGGAGAATAATGGTCATTGTATTTCAATGTAGAACTTTCCATTGTACTTACCATTTTTCAAACTTTGTAATGATCCATGGAGTTACGCCATTTGCGGACTACCATTCTATCAATAGAATTTGGGCCTTTGTCCCTTTGTTTGTGATTCTTATTTTATTTCTGTTTACAGAATTTCATTTTATTTTTGATGATGATTTTTGAAACAAATGTGAATAATTGATTTAAATTTTGAAAATTATAAAAACATTTTTCTTTGATTTGTGAAAATAAAAGAAAGAATGTCAACAGTAATCCCAAGAATGGTAGAATCTTGAAGCGAAAAGCGTAAGTGTTCTCTTCAGCAGGGTTCTTTCTTGCCTCTCTGGTAGAATTTATTGGCAGCTCCCCAATAGAGTTGTGTTGATGTTTCCCCATTTGAGCTATATTGAGGTCTCTTCAGTAGAGTTTGCTGATATTCCCTTAGCAGAGTTTTGTTTCTTTGGATAAACCAGATGAGTGCTGAACGGTTTTCCACAGCAAAGTCTTGATTCAAATGATGGATATGTTTTATTCATTCAACCAGATTATGATCGGACAGTTGAGAAATTTGAAGATCACTTCTCCTTGATTGTTTTTGCCCAGGCAGAGATTTGTCTTTGATGATTCCTAGCGGAGGTTATGCACATTTGCTTTGGATTATTCCCCAAGTAGAGAACAAGGTTGAGAAGTGTTGACATAGCAGTCACCTGTCGGGTTTTCTCTCACCTTGTGATTGGGTGTTGATTTAAAATCCCCCACAGTTTGACTTTTTGCTATGATGTTAACTTCTTATTCCCCTGTCAGGGTTGGAAGATTTGTGTTGCTATGTTTTTCTCCAACAGTTTTTTTTTCTCAAAGCGGAGTTCATATTGTTGTTCCCTTTTGTTGAATTATTGATGGTTGAAGATTTTCCGTTGCTGATCCCCATCACGATCTCCAATGATATCTCTAACTCGCAGAGATTAGCCGAGTATTTCAGTGGTGTTGTGGTGTTTTGTTCACCCTCTGTTTGCCCTTTTTGTCTGATTTATGAGCATATTCATACTCATTGCATGCGCATTCATTTTGGTTGAGCATAGCATGTCTTTGTTGCATTGTGCATCCTGCATTTTTGTTGGTATTTCCCTTTTCCCGATGTTGTTATCTCGCAGAATGTGTGTGTCCTCTCTTCATTAGAGTGTCGACCCCTAAGCAGAAAATACCTATCATTTTTAATTCCCCACTGAGTTTATGCCTCGTGGAAGATGCTTTGTTTAGCTTTCCTCCCCAGTTTTTTATCTGGATGGAATTGTTCCCCAGTTGAGTTATTTCCTCATTGGGTCGAGTCCTGTTTGACCGTTTCTTTCCAGTTTGTTCCTGAATTGAACTTTGGTCTCTTGCAGCAGTTACTTTAGTTTTCCCTGGGCTGTGGAACCGGGATGACGAGAAGGTAGTTTTGAGGATTTATTTTCCTCAGCAGAATCTGTTATTGATCCCCATCAGAAGATGAAGATTTGATTTCCCCAGTAGTGTTGTGATAACACTCTCTTGGTAATTAATTATGCAACTTCGTGTGGAAGCCTCTTTATTTGAGCAGCTTGTGTAATCTCCAAGAAATTTACCTTCGCAATAAATAACATTTCTCTAGTTCATCCTCAACGGAGAAGTTTATTGTGAAATGATGGATCTTTATCCGACCAGCTTTTCTGTCAATTGGAATTTCTGTGGAATAACTCCCGATAAGAATTTTATTGCATGATTCAACCTGCTCGTATCTCTTTTAAAGATCCCCGACAGAGTTGTTAATATCTTTTTCCAACAAATGATTGTCTCTTTATTTGAGAAGTTTGTTGTGTGTTTGGAGCTGCTCAGTAACAAGTAGCTGATGATGTATCTCTTTCCCCTACCCAGTAACAGGTAGTCGAGTATGTTTGTCCTACCCAGTGTCAGGTAGTTGACCTTTTATCTTTTTCTCCTACCCAGTAACAGGTAGTCGAGTCCATCCTACCCAGTGTCAGGTAGTTGACATGTTGTTTACCCTATCCAGTAACCGATAGATGGTAACCCCTTGCATTCAAGTTTATTAATCTCGCTAAACTACTCAGTAACCAGTAGTTGGCGTTGCTTCTTTTCCTACCCAGTAACAGGTAGTTGATTATATTTCAACAAGTGGATTACTTTTTACCCAGTAACTGGTAATAGGTAATACATTTCTTTGTTTTCTACCCAGTAACTGGTAGATAACAATTCTCTTGTGTTTTTGCACTTATTTTCTACTCAGTAACCGGTAGAAAGTATTTTACCTATTCTCTTCGGTCCGAATATCTTCGCCCAGTAACTGGCAGTTGGTATCTCTTTCCCCATTGAGTTGTTTCCTTTCCCTTATTGGAATAGGATCTTGTTCTTTTGTTTTCTCATGTGGAGTCTCTCTTTTTCTCCCGAGCTTTTGTTTGTCTCATGTGGCATTATTTCCCCACAGAAGTCTTATGTTCGCATATCATTAGCATAATCATATCATTTTGTGGTCTCTTAGGGCTAAAAATTGGGTTAATTGTTATATTTAAGTCTCTTCTATCTAGTCGAGACAAAGATGTCAATCTCCATATCTCCGGATAGAAGAATCTTAAATAGGGGCAGCTGTAATACCCAAATTTTTACCCCTAAGATCCCACATTTCATTTGCATATCATTCCACAAACAAGACCATACTTCTTGATTCTCTCAGGTCCCTTGTTGTTTTTTTTTACTTTCTTTATGTTTGTTTCTGTTTACTAACATCTAACCAAAATATCAAAAATATTTTTCAATTTGTTTGTTTCTTCTTTTTCTCTGTGTGTTTAGGGTTTTGCAAGGAGATTGATGGCAAAGACATTTATTCAAGTTAAAATCAGATGGACGTTTGACCTCATCCTGGTCAAACTATCAAGAGTTTGCCTCAACTATAAGTTACCCGTGGTGGTAGGATATTTTCTCAGTAAATGTGATTGTTCACGGTCAATTTGTCTTGTGTTGAAATTCATTGGTTTATCAAGCAGTGTTCTATGAGAAGTTTGGTCCAGAGATCCATAGAATTATGTCAAGGATCAAAATGGAAGGTGCAAGTAATGTCCTGGTACATGAATAGTTGTGTTCATTTTTATCAGAGGTGAAGGTGGAGAATAGGGCGTGGAAAGTTGATGCTGGAAGTAGATCTATTGATTTAGAGCTGACTACATTATCAAGTGCCAATCATATCAAAATGACTCCAAGTGATGCAGGCTTTCAGGACAGATACATCGTTCAAGAAATAATCAAAGAAATGGCCAAGAATAGACCCATTGATACTAAAAGGAAGAAAGAATTTAAAACTCTATAGAGAAGCCCAACATTCTCTCCACAGAACAATAGAGAAATACAGTGCTTATTGCAGATTAATTCTATGTTGCAACAGTTCTTCAAGAGTAACAGAAGCAATCCGCTCCCGTTGTCTTAATGTACGAATAAATGCACCGAGTGAAGAGCAGATTGTTGAAGTCTTACGGTTCACTTGCAAGAAAGAAGGGCTGCAACTTCCTCATAGTTTTGCTGCTCGCATAGCAGAGAAATCTAACAGAAAGAGAAGGAGAATCATAAAGTCTTTTGCTCCTCCAAGGTTAACTTGCAGACCAGGGAACTTTGGACTGATGGACTTCTTTGTGCTTTCGAGTTTATCCAGGGCTCGCGAAAGATTCATTCCTCAGCAGCAGTTAGGGAGGTGGCCAAGAAAAAAAGATTTTCAAGGCAATCAAGTTAATACATTGAAAAAAGTTCTGGTGGAAACAGCTTTCACGAATCATGTTTTCCAGTAGAGGAATCGTCTGGAGGATTGGATTGTGATGAATTCTATAAAAATGACTGTTTTGGTAAAGAGGGTCTTTCGAGAAGTTACTGGAAACCAATTGGTTGGGCTAGAGTTTCTGAACTTGTCCATGCTGTGCATAGTGATGCTAGCTGGGCATCACAGATGCGTGATTTCACCGATGATGAAAGTGATGTTCCTGTTGCGGATGTAGCAACGCCTTATTGGGAAAGGCCGGTGGGTCCAATCTGGTGGTGTCATTTGGATGCTGCTCATCAATATGTTACTACATGGCTTGCTAGTTCTCAGTGGTTACATCCTGCTATTAGCATTGCCTTGCACGATGAAAGCAGGTTAATAAGCGATCGAATGAAACACCTTCTGTATGAGGTTCCTGTTCGAGTCGCTGGTGGATTACTATTTGAACTTCTAGGGCAGTCTGCAGGCAATCCATTTGCTGAGGAAGATGACATTCCCATTGTATTACGAGCGTGGCAAGCACAGAACTTTCTGGTCACAGCTTTGCATGTTAAGGGCTCTGCGTCAAACATCAATGTGTTAGGTATTTTAGAAGTTCAGGAACTTCTGGCTGGTGGAGGAGCTAACATTCCACGAAGCATTCACGAAGTTGTAGCACACCTAGCTTGTCGTCTTGCAAGATGGGATGATAGGCTGTTTCATAAACACGTCTTTGGGGCTTAGCTGAATTTCTTCATCAGTGTTGCCTTTTACCAGACAATCCTCAGCAATTTACTAAAGAGGTGACAAACATTAACACTGAGTTAGTTAACGAACTTCATGAGATCTGTAGTAGCACCTCTTTCAGTCCTGGAGTGAAATGGTATGTTTCTTATATTCTTAGTTATTTTGGATTATATGGTTTCCCAAATGAATTTTCCAAAAGGATTGGGAAATCTCTTAAGAAGGAAGAATATGCAGATTTGCGACTCATTGTAGTGAATGGGGATTCTGTGAGTGTTCATGGTGTTATTCTTGCTGTTCAATGTCCATCACTTCTACCTTCTGAAGTGTTATCTAGTAGTAAGAGTTCTAAAGAGATAACAGATCATTTTGTTGGAGAGACCGTGAGAGAAGTTCGTTATTCTTCTCATGTTGATTATGAAGCATTGTTGTTATTGTTGGAATATGTGTATTTGGGACACTTGCATGCAGCAGAAGAAGAAACTGTAAAGAAGCTCAAAATTCTTGCTAAGCGTTGCAATCTACAACCTCTCTTGCAACTGCTTTGTAGACAATCTCCAAGGGATGCTCTGGATAAATACCAGATTGTTGCACAAAAGTTGGAGGCTCTGGTCAACAATGATTCAAGGGGGGCAGAAATACAGGGAGTCATTTCTGAGGTGCCTGAAATCATACTCAGATGTGTTAGTCGAGATGAGGCAGCTTTGGCTGTGGCTCAAAAGGTTTTCAAAGGTTTATATGACAATGCTTCAAACAGCGTTCATGTTTATGCGTATCTTGCAATCCTGACTGCCATTCGTGATGTTTGCAAGCTTGTTGTCAAGGAGCTTACTAGTTGGGTAATTTACTCGGATGAAGAGAGGAAATACAATAAAGATATTACTGTTGGTCTCATCCGCAGTGAACTGCTAAATCTAACCGAGTACAATGTTCACATGGCAAAACTTATTGACGGAGGAAGAAACAAGGCTGCTACGGAGTTTTCAATCTCTCTTCTTCAAACCCTGGTCATTGAGGAACCAAAAGTTGTTTCAGAACTTCACAATCTTATCGATGCTTTGGCAAAGCTTGCTACAAAGCCTGGATACCCTGAATCGTTGCAACAACTCATTGAGATGATCAAGAATCCTGTTGCTTTATCTGCTAGTAATGCTGGAAAGGAGGATAAATCGAGGCAATCTAGAGACAATAAGGGTCCTAGTCTGCTAGTTGCAAACAGGGAAGAGTTAAACATTGTAGATTCTGTCAAACCTGATCCTGTTGGATTCCGTGAGCAGGTGTCCAATTTGTTTGCTCAATGGTATAGGATATGTGAACTTCCTGATGCCATTGATGCATCTGCTACCCACTTCATCGTACAGTTGCATCAGAATGGGCTGCTTAAGGGGGATGATATGACAGATCGCTTTTTCCGTCTGTTGACGGAAATTGCAGTTGCACATTGCTTATCCACAGAGGGGATTAATTCAGGGGCACTACAATCTCCTCAACAAATGCAGTCAAATGTCTTTCGCACTTGATGATTGGTTTCCTCTTGGGGTTATTGCGAGCCGGCGATATGCACTTCTTAACAAGGTTCCTTTACTGCCCCATGAAGAATTTTTTTGCAAAGAAGCGATGCTTATTCATTCATGCATAGAACTTGAAGATTCAGACTTTTATTCCTCATACTTGATTTCTCCTAATAGAACAAAGATATCTTTCATTAATTTGTTTCATTTCCAGCACTGTTCCAGTTGGTTACTAATGAATTCAGGAACCAACAGATGGTCAGGAAGATTATGGTTTGGTCACTGATGACTATTATAACATTGATATGACAACTTTGTCAAATGAAGCTACAGGTGATGGATTGTCCTGTCCCGAGTTAGATCCTTTAATGAATCCCTCTGCTTGTGGTGATCAAGCTGTCTCTCAAAATGACCATAGTATTGGTCTTCAAGATTCCTTCAGTTGATGAATTTGAGAAGCCTAATCATGCTCAACAGTCTCCTGATTTGTCTTGGAATGTAAATGGAAGTGTTATTCCAAGCTCCAATCGAACTGCTCCAAGTTCTGGAAAAGAACACAAGGCCAGTATTCAACACCGTTGTTCTCTAGACGTACTGCTGCTCCATCACTTGCTTCCATGCACTACTCAGCTGGAAGGAGTGCTGAGATTAACCTTACAAGCCAAAGATTCAGGCTTGATGGAGGTTTCATCACTAATCCTCTGGCAACGGCACACACTAATTCGAGGGATTACGCATCATTCAACTGATACCACGGACATACAACTGATACCAGTCTTGGCACCTTACGCATCATTCAACTCTTACTCGTATGTTTTTTTTTCATTACTGTATTTCTTACTTTGTTGCAGATGTGCTAAGTCATTTTATTCTCAATCAGAGTAGTGTTGATGGATAGAACTTCTGATCGAAATTACATATTCTGTTACATCAAACTATGATTTAATCAATATATATATGCATACATTTGTTGTGCTACTCGAAAATGCTCCATGTTGTCTTATTGATGTTGAGGAAGGCAGCGGGGGAGACGCTGGTGGTGTTGGCTAACGTCGAGAGAGATTTCTTGTCGGAATTCAAGTCTGATTGTTTGAAAGTTTTCGAGAATCGAAGATTTGATAAGGTAAAATTAGTTCGAGAAGTTATGACTCAGATGTTGGAAGCATATTCCTGATACTTCTGATGAATTTTCACCACCTCCTAAATCGCAATCTTCTTCTAAAGAGAATGGAAGTGATGCGGATTATCCTCCAATTTCGCAAAGTTCATGTAATCCTGGTTCAGTAATGGCGAACCTGCGGAGGAAATCAGCTCTTGTTAGCCGATTCAGTCCACCAGATAGCTCTTCTGCTAGCAATGGAAAGAATGTGAGTGCTTTAAGTAATAACAAGAGAAGGAGTTCAGTTGTTTCACGAAAATTAAACAACCAGAATTTGGGATGATAGGTCATTTTGTAGAGGAAGATAAGTTGTATCGTTCTGCAGAGCAGTTTTATGTTTCCTCAAATAACTACTTCAAATGGCCACGATCTTAAGAGTCGAGAGTTCAGATGTTATGGTTATTAATGAGGTTGAATTGCAGAGGCATCATCATTTGGAGAAGTTGTACAGAGCCATTCGTGTGGCAAGTCGAGCGGTACGGACATTTCACGGGCATGAGGGAGATGTTAATTCTGTCAAATTCTTTCCTGATGGAAATAGATTTGGAACTGGCTCAAAGGATGATTTTGCTAATTGTTCAACTGAACCGCAACAGGCTAAAGTTGATGCAAACAAAATTGAAGCCGAACCGTAATTAAGCCATGAGAGCCAATCCACGTCACGTACTTGAAAACAGAGCGAAAACGGCTCGAAATTGAGGTTGAGCTGAAGAAACAATTTGTCACTTATCCAAGCCATATTGCAAGCCATGTGAATATAATATCAGCTGACCCCACAAGCAGAAATTGTAACACCCTTCTAAACCCCGCAAATAATATATGCATAATCAGAGTAAAAGTTAACATGCATCCGTAAAAGGGCATCACACAAAACTTGCACCACATTAAATCAATCTGTCATGCTCATAAACACCTTTCCATTTAGCAGCGGATTCATTAATAAAAAATCCTTTAAAAGAAACATTTACTTTCATCATATAAAATCAACATCTCTAGGCACTAAGGCCAACATCTCATTATCTCAATTACTCCAAATATGAAAACATAACTTAGGTTACATAATGTAATCCTAAAACATAAGCAATCGATCCCCGTGTTACACTACCAGAGCATGACTCGACCCATAAATGATTACTAAACCGCTACACACGTAGCAACCTCGAACTACAAGCAGAACTTCATAAAGGCCTCCAACAACCTAATCTGCAATGCCTCATAGAGCATTATAAAACAGCAGAAGGGTGAGAAATATTACCATAATAATCAAAGCATAAAATCATGTATATATAGGTATCATATAATTAACTCCTTATTTCTCACCACAATTCAACTCATAGTCATTTACATCATCACTTATATATATATATATACAACATGAATATTCACCAAACATTTCACATCATGCATACATCCACAATTCCACAATCTTAACATTCACACGTAAGCATCTCTTCATGCAAGCTTCATAAGTATTCAACAAAACATACCATCATTCACACATAAGCATCCCTTCATGCATATATCATATATTAATGTGACTCAACAACTCAATGCAACTCATGCAATGCGGTACCGACTCTCGTTATCTTTTTTCGGTTTTCACTCTAAACCGGGTCCACTCTTCTAGACCGATAACCCGTTATCTTTTTTCGGTTTTTACATTAAACCGGGTCCACTCTTCTAGACCGATAACCACAAAGGCCCGTCCTCTAAGCCTTCAAACCCACTCTTCTAGGTTTGGGACAAGCCACTAGTTTCCACGAAACTAACAGTCATTGCCTCTTGACTAAATGATGCATGTACAATCAACCACAACAAATGCACTTAAGACCGACATCTTAATCTCATGCATTCAAATAATTCATCTCTTCAAGAATTACATTATGATTGCACACACAACATATTCACATAACATTCATCGATGTATTCATAATTCAACACTATCACCATATTATCACTCACAATGCACACATATCCACGATATGTTCTCATGCATTCTTCACAGTTATCAAACAATGCACACATATCCACGATATGTTCTCATGCATTATTCACATTTAATCACATACATACAATATGCATTTACAACATCTATCAAGCAATGCACACATATCCATGACATGTTCTCATGCATTCTATTCATACCACCATATACCAACAATATACATTCACAATTCAATATCATCACCGCATTATCAACAATGCACACATATCCACAATATGTTCTCATGCATTCTCAAGTAATTCATCATACAAGAATTACATCATGCTTACACGCATAACACATTTACCACGCAATGTACATATATTCACGATATATTCTCACGCATTGTTCATACATAATCGCATCCAATCAATACAAACATCATATTTATCAAACGATGCACGCATATCCATCAATATGCTCTCATGCATTCTTCATGTATCTTAACATACAACCGCATATAAACAATATACATCCACAATACATTTTTGTATTAAGTTTATTATTCATCTCATGCCATTTCATACAAGGTATACGCCTCACAATACCAATAATACAATTATAAGCCATGCACACATATATCCACAATGTTCTCATGCATACTTATTACATAATTGTACACAACAATCAAACATTCACAAACTCATCAATTAATACACACATAATCATCATTATGTTCTCATGTATTTTAACCGATTACAATTAATCATTCATATCACAACTCTAGGATTCACGCCCAAAGGCTACCCACAACACATATCATCACCATGGATCACATACTTATTCATATCATAGAGGTATTAACCTATGTGAAACAACCAAACCATCTTCACATGATCAACACAGCAAAAGGGAAATGCTGTCAAATTCGCCTTCATTCGCCTGGCGAACCCTCGCAGCGAACCTTCGCCTGGCCTTCGCCTGGCGAACTCTCTCAGCGAACACTCGCTAGGCTTCGCCTGGCGAGACTTCCCAGCGAGCCCAAGTCAGCAGCTACTGACTTCATTCGCCACCATTCGCCAGCACCTTCGCTGGGCGAACCTTCGCTATCCAACTTTGCCTGGCGAACCCACCAGCGAAGTCCACTGGGACTTAAATATAATTATTCGCCAACATTCGCTAGGCTTCGCCTGGCGAAGCTTCGCCTTCGCTCGCTTGGCGAGAGCCAGCGAACCTGCGCAGAACAGAATTTCACTCTGTCTTCTCCTTCCCAATCCACTATCAACCAAACCTCAAACATCCAAATCAGTACAAATAACATCAATACATGTTACCCGACTATCCTACGGTGTTATTGCTCAGTTTCAACCGATTAAATCCTCGATCTACCGATTAATCCAACTTTTGCCCTAAATAGAAAGTGATGAAAACATCCACAAACCCAAACCCAACATACATAATAGCATACAATGATTAAATAGCAATGTTTCTCACCCTTACCTCGATTAATCGGAGCTTCGAAATTGGTTCTTGAAGATTCTCCAAGCTTTTCCCTTTTCCTCTTCATTTCTCTTCTTCTTCTTCCTTTCTCTTCTTTTTCTTTTCTATCTTTCTCTTTCTCTCCAATTCCCTTTTTATATTCTTCTATTTCTTTTCCTTCCTCTCTATCATTTTCTTTCCATTCTATTTCCTTCTCAATTCTCTACTACAAATTCCAATTAATAAAAATTAATTCCAACATTAATAAAAATCCCACTAAATTAATTAATTACTATAATTAATTATTTAATGAAATTTGGGCTGTTACAACTCTCCCCCACTTTAGGAATTTTCGTCCTCGAAAATGTTACCTGATCCAAACAACTCTGGATACGACTCTCGCATTCCAATTCTTCCAAATCCAATTCTCCCATAACTACTTCCACCCAAGGAATCTTTATACTTCGAAGTTGTTTCTTATCAACAACTAGAACTAGCCACGCCTCCGAAGTCAAATTCTCTCTCACTTGTACACCATCCACCTGAATCAATGTACCTCTTCAACTTAGACATATGAACACCTCATGCAATCCTCTCAAGCGACAGCGGTAAAACAGTCTAACATGCTATCCGCCTCACGCTTCCGCTGCGCTACTCTGATACAGATCAACAAAACACAGGGTGCTCACGAGACTTCAAGCTCGACCAATACCAATTACTACCATAACTCTCAAAACACGGCCTTACTTGGATTCTTTGATCGTTTTCATCGTCCCTTGCACGGTCTTCGATCCGAGTACAACACTCCCGTTGGACATGCAACAACACAAAGGAGTCATACCCTCTTACCCAACGAACTTAATACGATGTTGTTTCCGATACGAAATGGCAACAGTTATTTTAGGCAACTCCATCAACGACAATTAACTACCCTTAGATCCATCTTGGTCCAACACACAAGCTCTCAACGAGTCCTCTTCATACTAGATAGTTTTCTTCGTTTGTCCATGCCATTCACGGACGCTAGTCAGAGTTCATCTTCAACATGGCACCCAACCGCTTTCGCAATCTTTCCCATAATCTTAACGAAAAACTTGAGTTCCCATCTAACAGAATGATTCATCTTCACTGGTAGGCAACGAGTTACTCTTGTTAATCCATTCTTAACTGTCCAAATCGGATCATACTTCCTCAAATTCATCAGAAAACCCGACACAAAGCCCATGGGAATACTATCCCATCCCACTCGAAATACTCAACAGTTGTATCAGATCCAACCATTTCTAATGTCCACACTTCAATTCCCAGCAAGTCTAATCAACATATACAAACTCAATCAATTCCTTCTCCATCTATGGCTATCCAAAACTATTTCTCAAATTCGGTCGCATCTTCCTAGTACCTGCATGGATACTCCATCTTTCTCGATGTACTTCTCCCTGAGTACTCTTATCCAACTCACACTATTCAGAATACACACTTCATCACGACATCTCACAATACCATTTCCCTTAATCCGAAAATAAGCCCTCTGAATTTTATCCATTAAATTCAATTAATCTATCAACTCAACTCAGAATTCCGATTTCCTCGAACCTCATCAGAATACCAAAAGTTAATCTCAACATCCAAGGCTCAACTCCATAAGAAGTCTCTTCACAGGCCGAATTCATATCTGAATTTGCTTAATCAGTTCTAACTTCCTTACCACCTTCATTAGTGTATACCAAAATTCCCGATTCGATATCTTAGCTACCGCTTGGTCTCATCCGAATGGTAATTTAACCAAAACCATACTCCTTCAGGAGTTCCAATTACTTCTCTGTCTCATATTTGACTCTCTCTCAAATAAAACAAATACCTTAAGGTCAGTAACCATCTCAAATCTCAACTAAACAATTGAGGCTTCCAAACTCCGGTACAAACACACAACAACAACCCACTCCAATTACTTGTCAGATAATCCCTCTCTGTACTTTATATTGCCTTCAAGCATAACCAAAACTCATTAATGTTGTACTTAACACATCTCTTAATCATATCAACAAAGTATCTCAAAACACAACGACAATCCTGTCGGACTTGGCAAAACCAATACACGAACTGTTGACAGCTTTCTCAAAACTCTTTGAACTTTCTTCACAGTAGTACATCACTGCCTCTTCCCCAATACTAATAACTCAAGTTCCCGACGCTCAACATGAACCCCTATACTCTCCGAACATATCCAAACACCATCGGTTACATAACCATTGACTCTCTCAATCAAGTGTGGAAAATCATTATACCAAACAGACACTCAGCTGTGAACTTATGGTGATAACACAAACCGCACTCTCCGCGCTTACCATAACATCCAAACGTTTTTCGCCAATAAATAATTAATTCCATGTCACTACTTTCCCATCACATAGAGCACTGTAATATTTTCCAACGCTTCTAATCTTGCGTCATTCCGAATTACGGTTTTCCGTTGCGACAAAATCACGGAAACAACCCTTCCACACTTAAAGGTCATCCAATACCTCTCCAACTCTTGAAATGCTTAAGGGTCCAATTATACCAACCATGTATTCCACATATCATTTCCTTTAGTAATCACTAGAAGTCATTATCCACCCTCATACTCAACTCCACAATCTGCTGCCGTAGCACACACACCAAACATAATTCTCAACACTACTCAATCAATCTTAATTCCTTGGCCACTCAAACAAACGTATAACATGGAGCTTCCAATATCTGATTATTCTCCGCAACTAAGTCGATCACAACTCAACTTCACGTCTTGGCTGTTTACCCCTTATCTTGTCAGGATAATTCTCAGACTACCACAATCAAACGGTAAACCGACAACTCCTCCACTTCCATCAATACTCAATATTTCCATCGAAATCAAACATCTCATCACTGTCTTGCACCGACTCATCAAAACAATTCTCAAGTGCTCGGCTTTACTCAAGACAATTCACTGCACCACGCCATCTAAGCTTGCAAGACACATCTATCCCATCCAACACAATCCCAACTACTATCAACAAGAGATTAAGGGTGATCAGTTCCTCAATTTGTCAATAGACAGCCGAAACCATAATGGGGCATAGACCATCTTTACCAAACTATAATAGCGTTTAACTACACACTAAGCTACAACTCCACACTTGCAGCCTTCTAAGGAATCACAAGCTTCTCCCCCACTTTAACTATTCCCACTTCTGCAAACAAAGATTAAACAACAAACATGTATCGACAGTGTTTTCACACACATGTCGCATACAAGGGAACAAATAACATTAGACAACTTGGCCGGACGGACCGACCTGCTCTGATACCACTAATGTAACACCCTTCTAAACCCCGCAAATAATATATGCATAATCAGAGTAAAAGTTAACATGCATCCGTAAAAGGGCATCACACAAAACTTGCACCACATTAAATCAATCTGTCATGCTCATAAACACCTTTCCATTTAGCAGCGGATTCATTAATAAAAAATCCTTTAAAAGAAACATTTACTTTCATCATATAAAATCAACATCTCTAGGCACTAAGGCCAACATCTCATTATCTCAATTACTCCAAATATGAAAACATAACTTAGGTTACATAATGTAATCCTAAAACATAAGCAATCGATCCCCGTGTTACACTACCAGAGCATGACTCGACCCATAAATGATTACTAAACCGCTACACACGTAGCAACCTCGAACTACAAGCAGAACTTCATAAAGGCCTCCAACAACCTAATCTGCAATGCCTCATAGAGCATTATAAAACAGCAGAAGGGTGAGAAATATTACCATAATAATCAAAGCATAAAATCATGTATATATAGGTATCATATAATTAACTCCTTATTTCTCACCACAATTCAACTCATAGGCATTTACATCATCACTTATATATATATATATATATACAACATGAATATTCACCAAACATTTCACATCATGCATACATCCACAATTCCACAATCTTAACATTCACACGTAAGCATCTCTTCATGCAAGCTTCATAAGTATTCAACAAAACATACCATCATTCACACATAAGCATCCCTTCATGCATATATCATATATTAATGTGACTCAACAACTCAATGCAACTCATGCAATGCGGTACCGACTCTCGTTATCTTTTTTCGGTTTTCACTCTAAACCGGGTCCACTCTTCTAGACCGATAACCCGTTATCTTTTTTCGGTTTTTACATTAAACCGGGTCCACTCTTCTAGACCGATAACCACAAAGGCCCGTCCTCTAAGCCTTCAAACCCACTCTTCTAGGTTTGGGACAAGCCACTAGTTTCCACGAAACTAACAGTCATTGCCTCTTGACTAAATGATGCATGTACAATCAACCACAACAAATGCACTTAAGACCGACATCTTAATCTCATGCATTCAAATAATTCATCTCTTCAAGAATTACATTATGATTGCACACACAACATATTCACATAACATTCATCGATGTATTCATAATTCAACACTATCACCATATTATCACTCACAATGCACACATATCCACGATATGTTCTCATGCATTCTTCACAGTTATCAAACAATGCACACATATCCACGATATGTTCTCATGCATTATTCACATTTAATCACATACATACAATATGCATTTACAACATCTATCAAGCAATGCACACATATCCATGACATGTTCTCATGCATTCTATTCATACCACCATATACCAACAATATACATTCACAATTCAATATCATCACCGCATTATCAACAATGCACACATATCCACAATATGTTCTCATGCATTCTCAAGTAATTCATCATACAAGAATTACATCATGCTTACACGCATAACACATTTACCACGCAATGTACATATATTCACGATATATTCTCACGCATTGTTCATACATAATCGCATCCAATCAATACAAACATCATATTTATCAAACGATGCACGCATATCCATCAATATGCTCTCATGCATTCTTCATGTATCTTAACATACAACCGCATATAAACAATATACATCCACAATACATTTTTGTATTAAGTTTATTATTCATCTCATGCCATTTCATACAAGGTATACGCCTCACAATACCAATAATACAATTATAAGCCATGCACACATATATCCACAATGTTCTCATGCATACTTATTACATAATTGTACACAACAATCAAACATTCACAAACTCATCAATTAATACACACATAATCATCATTATGTTCTCATGTATTTTAACCGATTACAATTAATCATTCATATCACAACTCTAGGATTCACGCCCAAAGGCTACCCACAACACATATCATCACCATGGATCACATACTTATTCATATCATAGAGGTATTAACCTATGTGAAACAACCAAACCATCTTCACATGATCAACACAGCAAAAGGGAAATGCTGTCAAATTCGCCTTCATTCGCCTGGCGAACCCTCGCAGCGAACCTTCGCCTGGCCTTCGCCTGGCGAACTCTCTCAGCGAACACTCGCTAGGCTTCGCCTGGCGAGACTTCCCAGCGAGCCCAAGTCAGCAGCTACTGACTTCATTCGCCACCATTCGCCAGCACCTTCGCTGGGCGAACCTTCGCTATCCAACTTCGCCTGGCGAACCCACCAGCGAAGTCCACTGGGACTTAAATATAATTATTCGCCAACATTCGCTAGGCTTCGCCTGGCGAAGCTTCGCCTTCGCTCGCCTGGCGAGAGCCAGCGAACCTGCGCAGAACAGAATTTCACTCTGTCTTCTCCTTCCCAATCCACTATCAACCAAACCTCAAACATCCAAATCAGTACAAATAACATCAATACATGTTACCCGACTATCCTACGGTGTTATTGCTCAGTTTCAACCGATTAAATCCTCGATCTACCGATTAATCCAACTTTTGCCCTTAATAGAAAGTGATGAAAACATCCACAAACCCAAACCCAACATACATAATAGCATACAATGATTAAATAGCAATGTTTCTCACCCTTACCTCGATTAATCGGAGCTTCGAAATTGGTTCTTGAAGATTCTCCAAGCTTTTCCCTTTTCCTCTTCATTTCTCTTCTTCTTCTTCCTTTCTCTTCTTTTTCTTTTCTATCTTTCTCTTTCTCTCCAATTCCCTTTTTATATTCTTCTATTTCTTTTCCTTCCTCTCTATCATTTTCTTTCCATTCTATTTCCTTCTCAATTCTCTACTACAAATTCCAATTAATAAAAATTAATTCCAACATTAATAAAAATCCCACTAAATTAATTAATTACTATAATTAATTATTTAATGAAATTTGGGCTGTTACAGAAATCCATGTCACAGATAAATGAGCTACAAAGAGAAAAATTGCAAAACGACATGTCAAATACCATCAAAAAAATATCACGCACAACACACCCATCATAAAACGGCAGGAAATTGCAAAACGGAAAATCACTCTCCCTCACTCTCAATCTATAAATACCACACATACCTCATTCATTTCTTCAAGCTTTTCAAGCCAAAAAATCTCTGCTGATTTTCTTCCTCAATTCCTCAATACAAAACCTTTTGCTCACATTCTCTTCTCATACTTCCTTCCACCAAATTAACTTCAAATCAACCTCAAACACAGATCAATTCAACCAGAGATTCGTTCAGAAGAAGAAGAGAAGCAAGAAGAAGTTTGGATTGATTTCTTACCCGAGTTTGAAGGTAGATTGAGCTTCACCGTCATTTTCGATCCGTAATCTTTTGTTGTGATTCTCTGAATTGTTGGTACCATTGTGAAGAGCTCTTGATTTCGATTGCAACCGCGTATTTTTCGCGTCCCGCCGTTGTGATTTAAGCAAGCATCCATGGCCGTGAATGTTTTCGCGTGTGAGAGCTAGAAGAAGAAGATAACTCTGTTTCGTTTTCTCTTTCTACTTTTCAATTATACTTTTCTTTTATTTGTTTATTTTTATTTTCTTTTTCATTTCTTTCAGAACTTAACTATGTGGATTTTTCCACATTTTTCTTTTATTATTAAATTTGTATTTTAATTTCATTTTTTGAAAAAGCTTTTAAAAAATTATTTAAAAATATTTTGATTAAGTGTTGATTGTTTTGGATCTTGATTTTGATAAGATTTCATCAATATCAATGGACTTTGGGTGTTGATTTTATCCACCAAGAGAGGTGATTGATATTGACGATAATTTAATCGATTCGAGATTCAAATTGTGATTTCATTTTCTTTTTTCTTCTTTTTATTTTTGATCGATGAAATCTATGGATCATAGATTGTTGATTATCAAGGTTGATTAATCTTCATTATTTCAAAACTATGGACGAATAATCATTGAGATAATTCTCCTTACTTTGGAATAGTGATAGATTACCTTTGATTAATTGATGAAAAATCTTGATTATGATGAGATCACCACCTCTTTTCTTTTTGTGTGGCATGTTTTAGGAGAGTGATTTATATATCATTTCTCTAACATGTATTAACACTAACATTTTATTGACCGGCCTCAGATAGTCGTGGTTTCTACATAAACCCGATTACGATTGCTTAACATAGCGCTAAATTGTCCCTTAATCGGAAAATGATCATTCGTGGCTCAAACTTACGTTTAAAAGTCCAAGTATGTTTAGTTGCTTGTCTTAACTCCAATACCTATGAAAATCATTGTTAGGAGGCTTTGATTCTATCAATCCTCTAATGAATTTTCATTAATCTTGGTCTAAGTGCAAGAATTAATCATCATTGATCATATGTTCTAACCACTAACCACTAATTCACTAACAATATCCTTGTTTAATTTTGTTTATATTCTCTTCTTACTCTTTCTTTTTTTACTTTTATACTTCCATTTTATCATTTCACATCATATCTTTGTTTATGTTTATGTCATTTCTCTTTTGTCCACTTGGACCATACTTTGTTCAAAACACTAATAAAGGATAAAACATCTAAAAAAATTTTGGTGCTATTAACTTTGTGGTTATACTCTTGGACCATTCTTAGACCTTGGACTTCATGGACCTTTGGACTTAGAATTAGGGCTCTCATTCCTATGCTTGGAGTATTGTGGATCTTAGCCTTTATTTGGCTCGCTCATTAGCTTATGCTTTAAATCGGATGGAATTCTTTTTTTGCTTGCTATGGAGTGTGCTACAAGTCGGTTAGATCTTTCTTACCTCTAGCTCTTATTTTGTTTTTTAGGATAGTCACTTCATCTCCTCCCCTTCTTAAATTTTCAAAACTTTCTCCCTTTTTCAAAACCTTCTTGGTTTCAAACTTCAAAACTGCTTTCGCAATAAAACCTTGACTTTCGTCAAGTGATTTTTAAACTTTGTTTTTCTTAATAAAAGTCAATCAATGTTAATCATGTTTTGACCAATTTCAAAAGACATAAAAAATACAAAAACTCATCAACTCTTTTTGTGCCTTTATGCACTTTTTCACTTTAAAACTTTTTCATAAAGTTTAGACATGATTCATTTCTATAGTTGAGATGTAAATCTCCTATTCCCCATATTATTAAGACTTTGACATTTTCCACGTTGATGTTGAGTGATAGTCTTGTTGATAATCCAAGCAAATCCTCCATCTTTATGTGACGCAGATGTTGTCTTAATACTCGTGGGTGGATAGTCGCAGTTTTCTCCTTGAAATGACGACTTGTCTGAACATCTAAAATCAATCAAAACCAACAAAATTTTGTCATTTATACCACGAACTACGGGGTTTTGATTCCATATTGCACTTTATGGGTACGTAGGCATGAGACGATAAGTCTCTCCAAACACAAAAATATAAAAAATAATTCTCTTCTCATCTCCCCAATCTCTTTTCAAACAAACCATTTTCAAACCAAAAAGCGTAAATATTTCAAAGGGCTCCTATAGAGTACTATAGACGTTTTGGGTGCTAACACCTTCCCATTGCGTAACCAACCCCCTTACCTCGATCTCTGCCTCGTGTTCTTATTTTAGAACTCTTTGGTTTTGTTCGCTCTTTTTCCTTTCCTTTATTTGGATAAAATAAAAGTGCGGTGGCGACTCTTGTTTTCTTTGAGTTAAGTTAGTCAATAACTTACACTCACAATTTTTACCGCTACAGAAAAGTGGCGACTCTGCTGGGGACTCCAACGGTTCCTAGTGGGTTTCGCCTACTTTGATTTATTTCTCGCTTTCTGTTTGACTTGTTTGTTATTGATTGTTCTGTTTTGGTGCCTGGTAATTTGTGTGGTGAGATAAGTCCTAACCCGGACTTGAGTGCACTTATGATAGGAGGGTGGTATAGTCTTGTTGGCTTACGTGGAGTAGTCCTTACTAAGCTAACTTGAGATCCCCCGCTCGGTGGAGGCCCCTTTGGAAATTACTGATGTCTTACGAGTAGTCGTAATTGATATTACTTTTTCCGACTGGGAGCCTGAGAAGCTGAGGACCTTAGAACCCTTTAACCCATCTTGGCCTTATTAGGACGTGGTGTGGTGGCTGTTCAGGTGTAGACTTGAATTGGTTGTTACGCGATACCACACTCAGATGAGTTTCTCTTGAGAATATTGTTGGCCGACGAGTAGTCGTTTAAGTCGATAATATCCAAAAGATGGAATTATGATTCTGGGAACTTTTTAGAACCTTGTTCTGCAGGTGATGATATAACCATAGTACATACCATTGTGGGTTGGTTGATTCTTACCTTTGGCTCCATGCTCGTGCCGAACCTTTGAACCTGTGTGCTTTGTATTTTTTTATTTTCTTTTATTTTTAAAAAAACATGGTAACGACCAAATTTCAGGGTATATCAACACTTGTGATTATGAGAATGCTTAGCAAGCTACTAGGCTTCAGCTGGGGAGGTTGGTAACGACCAAACCCAAAAGATACCAATAACGATTGGATTTCAAATGATACCAATTACGACTGAATTTCATGGGGAAAGTTGGTGATAACCAACAAGATACCAATGACAATTGGATTTCGAACATCTGCCAGTTACGACTGGACTTAAACGGAAATCAACTAGTAACGATTAGACTTCACAGGGGATTTGCTAGTGACGACTAGACTTCAGAGGGAAAAAGTTGGTAACGAGCAAACCAAAAGATAATAAAGAGTGAAGTTAAGACAATGCCAGTTACAACTGGACTTTAAAGGAAAATATGGTGACGACCAAAAAGAATACCAATAACAATTGGATTTCGAACACTACCAGCTACGACTGGATTTTAAAGGAAAAAGGTGGTGACGACCGAATCAAAAGATACCAATGAGTGGAATTAAGACAATGCCAGTTACGACTAGTCTTTAACAAGAAATATGGTGACGACCAAAAGAATACCAATAACGATTGGCTTTTAAAATAATGCCAGTTACAACTTGACTTAACGGAAATTCACTAGTAACGATTAGACATTCACGGGGAATCGACAGATAGCACACCGAACCCAAGAGATGAAATGAATCACACTGGACCCAGGCTGAAGGGTGTATGTAGACTGGGAAAGTAAACCCAATCCTAACAGGGGAACAAAGCTTTAAACAAGCTAGTTAGAGATGACAAAGTAAATTCAAACAAATGCTCATAAATCTTCTATTGGGGACGAGTCTTCACATCATCATAAGAATTTCTTGAGAGACAGTCTTCAAGCTTTGATAGCCACACATGACCAAAGGAAAATCAGCAGTTCAACTTGCTTACACTTCACCAGGGAGGGCGATAGGATTGCGTATCAAAGTTTCTGCTACCCTGAGGTTTCGGGGAAGTATGATTTTCCTCGACTCTTTTCCATGAGTTAAAGTTTTTACGTTTGTTAATCTTTTCAAGTTTTATTCAATAATTTGACCCCTATGCTTTCAAAATTATCGTTGATCAACGAACAATATTTTGCATAACAAAGGAAATAAAGGAAATGGTAAATTTGCAAAAGAAAGAATGGCTCAAAACTGATTTTATTCAAGAATGAAATCTTGCAAATGACAAAATTCCATAGAGGTTTTACAAGTGAAAAATGGCAACGTGGACAAGGTTACATTGAATCCCATGACCAACTATCCCTAAAGACTAAAAACTCCCCAAAATCCTTGCTTCTGATGAGAGCGGCTGGAGTGAATTCTTGTAGGATCTTCTGCGGTAGTGATAACTCATCTGATGCAGTGAAACGCCTTTGTCCCTAACTTTTGCCTGGATCGCCCTTTCAGGTTTTCAATCCACCGGGACGCTCATTTTTGCCTAAGCCACCCTTTCGGGTTTTCAACTTAGCGAGCTCTTATTTTTCTTATTCTTTTTCTCTCTCTTCTTTTTTCTTTTTCTCAACCCTAACTTTTGCATAGGCCGTTCTTTTGAGTTTTCGACTTATCGGGTTCTTTTAGGCGTAATATTTTCGTACTGCATCAGAATTCACTGGATGAGTAAGCTGCTCTTCATCCATGGTTGTGAGAATCAATGAGCCTCCTAAGAAGACTGTTTTCACAACAAATGGGTCGTCATAGTTGGGCATCCACTTTCCTCGTGCATCTTTATGGACTGGTAAAATCTTCTTGAGTACAAGCTCCCCTTCTCGGAATTCTCGGATGCGAACTTTCTTGTCAAAAGCTCTCTTAATCCTCTTCTGATATAACTGACCATGACACATCGCAGACATGCGCTTCTCGTCAATAAGATTCAACTGATCGAACCTTTCCCTCACCCATTCTGCTTCTTCAAGCTTGGTTTCCATTATGACTCTCAAAGAAGGTATCTCGACATCAATAGGAAGTACCGCATCCGTTCCATATACCAAAGAAAACGGGGTTGCCCCTATTGAAGTACGGACGGACGTTCTGTACCCATGAAAGGCAAATGGTAGCATCTCATGCCAATCTTTGTAAGTTTTCACCATCTTTTGCAAAATCTTTTTGATGTTTTTATTCGCAGCTTCTACAGCTCCATTCATCTTGGGACGATAAGGAGAGGAATTGTGATGTTCAATTTTGAAGTCATCGCACAACTCCTTCATGATTTTGTTGTTCAAGTTGGTACCATTGTCCATTATGATCCGGCTCGGAATTCCGTAACGACAGATAATCTCCTTCTTGATAAAACGAGCCACCGCTTGTCGAGTAACATTAGTGAAGGATGCGGCTTCAACCCACTTTGTGAAATAATCAATAGCAACCAGAATAAATCGGTGTCCTTTAAAAGCTTTTGGCTTAATTGCCCCAATCATATCAATGCCCCACATAGAGAAAGGCCAAGGTGATGACAACATATTTAGCAACGTCGGAGGTACATGCATCTTGTCCGCATAAATCTGACACTCGTGACACTTTCTGGCATATTGAATACAGCCAGTTTCCAAAGTCAACCAGTAATATCCAGCCCTCAAAATCCTTTTAGACATAGCATATCCATTGGCATGAGTGCCGAATATTCCTTCGTGAACATCTTGCATTAACAAATCTGCTTCTCGTCTGTCGACACATCTAAGCAAGGCCATATCATGATTTATTTTGTAAAGCACATCATTACTGAGAAAGAACTTGGATGCTAATCGTCTCAGAGTTTTCTTGTCAAGTGACGTAGCATCTGCTGGATACTCTTGTTTTAACAGGTAATTCTTGATGTCGTGGTACCAGAGCTTATCATCAGTTTCTTCTTCAACCATCTGACAGTAGGCGGGCTCGGTCTTGCGTTCAATTCTAATGAGAGTGGCATCATAGACATCCCTGATTTTCCACATTGAGGCTAACATGGCTAGGGCATCAGCAATGTGATTCTCAGATCTCGGAACATGCTTGAAAGTGATTTCATCAAAATACTAAATCATCTTGATAATGTAGGCTCTATAAGGGATCAAATTCTCATGACTGGTCTCCCATTCTCCAGTAACTTGATATATAACCAAAGCTGAATCTCCATTTACTTCAAGAAGTTTGATTTTAAGGTCGATAGCTGCTTCGAGGCCGAGAATGCATGCTTCATATTCGACGATATTGTTTGTGCAGTCAAAATCTAACCTTGCTGCAAACGGAGTGTAACCACCTTCCGGACTCATTAAAATGGCGCCTACACCTTGCCCATTGTAGTTGGAGGAACCATCAAACATCATTTTCCACCAAAGACCTGTCTGCGGACCCTCATCAGGCCCTGGCTCTTCACACTCTTTTACCAACATAATGTCTTCATCTGGGAAATCAAATTTGAGAGACTCATAATCTTCCACTGGTTGATCTGCAAGATATTCTAACAAAACACTAGCCTTGATAGACTTTTGGGCTACATACTGGATGTCGTATTCTGATAATAACATATGCCAACGGGCGAGCCTTCCAGTCTGAGCAGGCTTCTCAAAAATATACTTTATTGGGTCCATTTTTGAAATCAACAAAGTGGTATGACAAATCATGTACTGCCTCAAGCGTCTAGCAGCCCATGCCAAAGCACATCAAGTTTTCTCCAGAAGTGAATATCGACTTTCACAATCAGTAAACTTCTTACTCAAATAATAAATGGCATGTTCTTTTCGTCCGGACTCATCCTGCTGACCTAACACATAACCCATTGAATTCTCGAGCACTATCAAATACATGAAGATAGGTCTTCCTGGAACAGGAGGTATCAAGATCGGAGGTTCTTGAAGGTAACCCTTGATCTTATCGAACGCTAGTTGACAATCTGAATTCCAAACGACCGTCTGATCCTTGCGTAACAATTTGAAGATGGGCTCGCAAGTAGGAGTCATGTTGGAAATAAACCTGGATATATAGTTCAACCTTCCAAGGAAACTTCTGACTTGATTCTCGGTCTGTGGAGATGGCATATCTTGAATGGCTCTGACTTTATCTAGATCTACTTCAATCCCTCGGCGGCTGACAATGAAACCGAGTAACTTCCCAGATCTTACTCCAAAGGTACACTTGGTTGGATTCAGTCTCAACTGATATTTTCTGAGTCTCTTAAATAATTTCAAAAGATGTTCCAAATGGTCCTCCTCACTCTGAGATTTGGCTATCATGTCGTCAACATATACCTCTATCTCCTTGTGCATCATGTCATGAAATAAAGCCACCGTGGCTCTTTGATAAGTAGCCCCTGTGTTCTTCAGACCGAAAGGCATAACTTTGTAACAGTAAGTCCCCCACGGAGTAATGAAAGTAGTTTTTTCCATGTCATCGGGATCCATCTTAATCTGATTGTAATTGGAGAAAACGTCCATAAATGAGAAAACTACAAAACGAGCCGTATTATCCACCAACGTATCAATATGCGGCAAAGGGAAATCATCCTTCGGACTGGCCTTGTTTAGATCCCTATAATCTACACACATTCTGACTTTCCCATCCTTCTTCGGTACAGGTACAATATTGGCCACCCATTCGGGGTATTTGGACACTGCTAAGAAACCCGCATCAATCTGTTTCTTCACCTCATCTCGAATCTTAAGAGCCATGTCAGGTCTTGTTCTTCGGAGCTTTTTTTTAACCGGTGGGCATTCTGGTCTAAGAGGTAACTTGTGAACCACTATGTCAGTGTCTAAACCTGGCATATCTTGGTATGACCAAGCAAATACATCCACATACTCTTTCAGAAGCTTCTCTAGTTGCTGCTTGACTTCTGCCCCTAGGGCTGCTCCAATCTTGACTTCTTTCTTGTCTTCTTCGGTGCCAAGATTAATGACTTCTATCTGTTCTTTGTAGGGTTGAAGCTCTGTGTACTCATAATGTGCCCATTTTACCAGTTCATCAGGGACTTCAAAATCTTCGTCCTCATCTTCAGCTTGGTATATTGGTGAATCAAAGTCAGAAGGGAATGCAAAGTCATAGGATTCAATGGGTTTTAGGACATCACTACACGTTGGAATGGCTTAATTTATTAAAACACACAAAGACAAATGTAGCACACAAAAGA
The DNA here is from genome assembly GCA_963859935.3 of Lathyrus sativus. Lineage (NCBI taxonomy): Eukaryota > Viridiplantae > Streptophyta > Magnoliopsida > Fabales > Fabaceae > Lathyrus > Lathyrus sativus. The sequence goes on along the minus strand of OZ012741.1, from coordinate 139,571,119 downwards.
GAAAATTGTTTTTTTTTTTTTAATTTTAAAATTTCCATTTTTCTTTTAAAGTGAAAGCAAAAATAGTAAAGAAAAATAACACAAGGAATTTAACAAAATAGTCCATTTTTCATTGATTTTCTTGAAAGCACGGGGCCCTTACAAAACATTCCTATAGCCTTGGGCATGGCTATGGAGATTCAAAACAACAACAAGAAAAGATAGACAAACAAATTACTTTAACTCAGGAAAGACCATAGGAATCTCAATAGCTTCCCAGTTGCTCAAGGCAGATTTTCCATGATACACTAATTGTTCAAGGTCTTCATCTTCAAAATCTTCTTCCACAACACTTACTTGGAAACCTCCACTGATGAATACTTCTTGTATAGTCTTTGGGCGTCCTTTGTCATGTGTCGGTGCTTCATCATGAGTTGGTTTGTAACCCAACCCTTGGCGATCCATCTTTGGCTTCACTTCAATAACCTCTCCCCAACCTGCAGGAGAACCTTCTTCCAATGTAGACTTGATGCTCTGAGCGGATGCAAAAGATGGACCACTCTTAGCCACTGTTTCCTCTAACATCACTGCATTAGCTATCTCGAGTGCCTGAAAGGAAGTTTCTAACGCGCCTTCATCTACCTCAATATACTTGAATGATGACAGATTACTCACCATTAGGTCCTCTTCACCGTGTACAATCACCAGTTTGTCATTCACAACAAATTTCATTCTTTGATGTAAAGTGGAAGTCACCGCCCCAGCTGCGTGAATCCACGGTCGTCCCAACAAACAACTATAAGCTGGGTTAATGTTCATGACTTGGAACGTAATATCGAACACATGAGGTCCTATCATGATTGGAAATTCTACCTCTCCAACAACCGTTCTTCTTGAACCATCAAAAGCTTTTACAATCAACGACGTCGACTTTATTTCTTCCCCTGCATATGCTAACCTTGCGAGCGACCTTGCGGGCAATACATTCAATGAGGATCCAATGTCAACTAAAACTCGCGCCATTGTGTCTTCTTGGCACCTGACAGATATGCGCAACGCACGGTTGTGATTGCGCCATTCTTTTGGAAACTCTGCATCACTAAAACTCAGGGTGTTACATGCCGTAATGTTGGCTATCACTGAGTCAAATTAGTCGAGAGTTATATCTTTTGTCACATGTTCCTGCCTTAATACTTTTTGCAGAGCTTCTCTGTGGGCTAGAGAGTTCATCAAGAGAGACAGGATCGATATCTTCGATGGGGTTTGGTGAAGCTGATCAATAACCCTGTAATCACTTTTCCGAATAATCCTTAAGAATTCCTCGTTGTCTCCCTCAGTACTTGGTACCTCTTTTTCTTTTGTCGCAGCAGGGGTAACCTCTTTTGGAGTGACTACTGTTATCTTTGGCTGATAGATTCAACCACTACGGGTCATTTTGCTTGTACCTGCAATATTTGTCACGTCCAATTGGTCGTCTTTCACTGTCTCTTTCTGACTAACCGTCCTAGATCCTCGGTCTATCACAATCATGTCATATTTCCTTGGAACGGCCTTTGTGCTTTCAAAAGGAAATGGTCTTGGTTTCTGAATAATAACCGATTGAGGTTGATCGATAGCCGACTTGTTGAAAACAAGCTTCACACTTTTGTCGGTCATTTTGAACACCGAAACTTTCTCACCTTTCTTTGGTAAATTAAAAATAGGCTCAATTACCGAAACTTCTTCTTTCCTCACCTTACTACATACTTGCAATACTCCATCATCAATCAATCTTTGTATATCTCCTCATACCGCATCACACTCTTTAGCATCACTAGAACATTCTTTACAATCAGTATGGGTATCCTCTATCAATCCTGCTTTAAGTAGCTTCTCGTAAAGTAACCTTAACGGGGTCTTAATCTCTGACACACTCCGGACTATCCTTTCATCTGAAACTTCTTCTACCGCATTAACCCCTCCATGATTCGGTAATGGATTACTTTTAACGTTAGGGGGTACATCAACAAAAGACAAGATCTTCTTTTCCATTAACTCCCTGACAAGATGTTTTAAGGCAAGACAACCTTCTAAATCATGACCGGCAGCGCCTTCGTGAAAAGCACAATAAGCATTTGGATTATAGTGATGAGAGGTAGTGCCTGGATTTAGAGGTCGCGTTGTCACCAACCCTTGCTGCACCAAGGAGGGGTACAACTCTGTGTAAGTCATCGGTATCTGAGGAAGTGAAGGTTTTGTTGTTGGTCTCCGATTCTGGTAGTTCTGTCTAGGTGCCTGAGCTCTGGCTGGTGATGTTGCTGATAGGGTGGGGCGTTGGGCGCTCGTTGATACCCTTGTTGAATTGGCTGATATACGGGTGCTGGATGCACTGCCTGATAACTGGGAACAGGGTGATTGAAAGCTGGTGTTACAGCTGCCACATATGGTTGTTGGGCATACTGCAACGGATACATTAGTCGTTGTTGCTGGGATTGCTGAACATAACTTGGTTGAGACTGCTGGACAAAGCCTTGCTGAGGTTGTTGAACATAACTTTGCTGATACTGTTGGTAAGGCGGTCTCCAAGCGCGACTCTTTCTTCCTACTGTTATAGCATTTGTCTCCCCTTCTTTCTTTTTATGAAAATTACTGCTGAACTTCTTAACATTGTTGTTACCAGAACTGCTGGAACCACTAGTCATCCTTCCATTCTTCATTCCTAACTCCACTCTCACCCCCACTGCTACTATATCAGAGAAACTTGCAGTTACACTACTGATCATCTTCTCATAAAACTCTGGTCTCACTGTATCGACGAACAAATTTGTCAACTCTTTTTCACTCAAAGGAGGTTCTACCTGAGAGGCAGTCTCCCTCCACCGTTGTGCATATTCTTTGAATGACTCTGAACTCTTTTGTGACATACTCAGTAATTGTCTTCTATTAGGGGCCAAATCCATGTTGTACTTGTAATGTTTTATGAAAGAATCGGCCAAGTCTTGGAAACTGTAAATACGAGACTGATCATGACCTAAATACCATTTAGCAGGAGCTCCTTTCAAACTATCTTGGAAACAGTGAATCATTAACTTGTCATCTTCTACGTGCGCGGACATTCTTCGGTAATACATAATCAGATGTGTCTAAGGACAAGTAGCACCAGAATATTGATCAAAATTGGGAACTTTAAATTTTGGCGGGATTACCAATCCAAACACTAAGCACATCTCCCTAGCATCAGTACCAAAGATGTCATTCCCTTCCATTTCTATGACTTTCCTGCTTATGGTCTCTACACTCTCTATCAACTTTTCATGTCGTTCACTCTCTTTTTCAGACCCATCCAGACCTTCATACACTTGTGGAGGATTATGGAAAATAGGGCGCACTTGGGCTTGAACAGAAGCTGGAGTATATGTAGGAACAGCTTGAGGAAATTCTGCCCCTAGGGTAATTGCTTGTTGGTTGACTGCTGGTGGAGGTACAAAACCAGGTGGTAACCCGTATGGTGGAACATTTGCAACAGTGAATGCCGTTGGGATCGGCTCCACAGCTATGCCAGTGATTTCAGAAACAACAGTGGCTTGAGTGTCCAACTTTGCACGAATGACCTGTAGGGATTCCATGATCTGCCTCATGCCTCCTCGTAGCTCTCAGAGTTCATTATTAATCTTGTCCACATCTAAATTCTGTTCTTCCATTCTCAGACGAGCTTGGGCGGGTGTTGTATCGATGTTGAGGATTCAGTGTGATTCTTTCTGGAGACAAGACAACAAGATGAGACACAACACGAGAATATGCACATGCAATGCTTATGAATGCAAAAATGCAATGCAAAATTAATCATTCAAGGAATTTAACGAACTATTTGCAAATATTATAACAATGGGGAAATGAAGCAAATTCAAAGTCTTCATAGATTAATAATTGAGAGTTTTACAACAACGATACTGAAACTGAAATACAAGTCTTCAATACAGATACATGATGAAATAAAACGGAAAACAAAAGGATCTTAGATCTTCTGGTTGGAGGGCCCTTCGTCTTCTGGCTGATTCTTCTTTCCACTTTGATGGATCAACTCTTGAAGTTCTTCCTTCACTTGCATAACCCTGAAATACTTATCCCTCCAAGTCTTTCCTTCTTTTTCAGCTTTTGCCAAAGCAGCTTTCAATTCTTCTACGAGAGTAGGCTTGGGTGAGTCAGGCTCAAAGCGAGTATAGAACATCTTCAATGTAACACCCCACTTCCCAAATCAATTAAAATATAAACATTATAAATAAACATCAGAGTTGTTCACCTCCCAAGTGGGATATCACATAATCAAATCCAACACATCCTTCATTAAAAATGTTTTCACCAAAATACAGCTGAAATCATTCATATAATGAAATACATCAAATTCATGATACGTCACATGAAAAGAAATAAGTTCAACAAAAACAACTAAAACACCCAAGTCCCGTGCTACGTATCAGAGCATCCTAAGATTCGACTGGCACACCACAAATCCAAGCTAGCTAAGTACCTGGATTATCTGCACTTCCGAAGAAGCACAAACCACAACAACAGCAAAGGGGTGAGAAAACATGATCAAAATATATCGGTAATTACATACATGAAGTAAAGGTAGTAACTATAACAGTCATATCAATCATCACCCAACATTCACCAAACACGACCTATAGTCCACCGATCAACATAATACATCATAATGCAAATATGCAACGCAACACCATGCATGCGGTATCGACTCATTGGTTCATTCCATGCGAACCCGGATAGATCACATACGCCCACCCTTGGCCATGATCCGTCCCCACCAATTCCCCACTCAAAGGAATACGAATGAATCACATACACTCCATCGAGCAATGACTCATTCCACCAACACTTCATAATATGCCTGACACCAAATGCATACAAATTAACACAAGTATACATTGTGCATACGATTCTCAGACCACACCAACATACATCACATATACATAGATATGTCATACACCAACCAATCAGATACTTACATAAAGTATTAAGGAATTCACTTCCTATCACCAAATACACAATCTCCATCATTCAACCGCCATCCCTACACTTACCATGATCAAAGGGATCCTACAAGGCTAATGCACAAGGCAGAATAGCACAAAACCACATTCTGCCATCACGTTTGCTGAACCATTCGCCAGGCCAAGCCCCGCAGTGAATGCTCGCTACGGCTCGCCAGGCGAACCTACTGGCGAAGCCTCGCTGGCCACATTCGCCAGGCGAACTTTATACTCTTTAGGTCTGGGAGTTTATTTGGAATTACTCGCCACTGCTCGCTAACATTCGCCGGGCGAACCCTCGCTAGCCTTCGCCAACACTCGCAAGGCGAAACCCAACGAATGTTGCGATACCCCAAAATATCCACTGTTCTACAATGCTATCTCAGTCAATTCCAAGCCTAATATGCTACTTCTATCTCCTATTCTATCAGTATTACAGACCATAACATCATACTTGCCAATCGACCTATAATTCTTACTCTAATACCAACATCAGATACTTTACCGGCACTCTCAGAGTTACTCAGAACTTGCCCAATACCCATCAACATCAACACCCACACATCAAGGGCAACATCAAGTCATCACATATCATCATATATACACAATTCATCAAAAATCAACAATATTTAACATCATAGCAATAATTCAACATATTCATCAGAATACCTACGGGGGTTAAGGAATCCCCTCTACCCAGTTCATGTATATACCATCCCAATCAGTTTCTCCCCCCTTACCTCGATTATATCTTCGATTGATGAAGAATCCCCTACCAATTGATCGCTCTAGCCTTATTCTCCTTTCTCTTGCTCTTCCCCTCAAAATCGCTTATCGTGTTCTCACTTCTCCCTTCTCTCCACTTTCTCCAACTTCCAAATGTATCGTAAAACACACTGACCCCTCAATTTCTTATTTTAATTATTTAATCCCAATAATAATAATAACTAATAATAATAATAATACTAATAATAGTAATATTAATAATAATAATAATAATAATAAGACCAATAATATTATTAATCATTATATTACCACCAATATCATATTATATTATATTATTATTAAATTCCACCTTTTATTAAATAGCTCCTATAACTTAAGGACACCCACCCAACGCTCTCAGGCACACTCCCACATAAGGGCACCCCAAAATACAATAAACACCAAAAAGACTTAATAATTGAAAATGGGTGTTACAACTCTCCCCCACTTTAATTATTTTCGTCCTCGAAAATTACCTGATGGAAACAATTCCGGATACGCTTCTCGCATCCTGCTTTCCAATTCCCAGGTCACACTGGCTCCTGCAGCACAACCCCAAGCTACTTTCACTAACGGTATCTCCTTCCCTCGGAGATGTTTCATCTTACGGTCTTCGATCCTCAACGGCATCGTCTCAACAGTAAGATTCTCCCGGACTTGCACCTCATCCCTCGGAATCACATGAGATGGATCCGAAACATACTTTCGCAATTGTGACACATGAAACACATCATGAAAATTCAACAATTCAGGCCGCAACGCCACCCTGTAAGCCACAACACCAACTCTTTGCAAAATTTGATACGGTCTAATAAACTTTGGATCCAACTTCTTGGACTTCAACGCACTACCCACACCAGTCATCGGGTTAACTCTTAGGAATATGTGATCACCTTCACTGAATTCCAATTCTTTCCTCCGGTTATCATGGTAACTTTTCTGTCTACTCTGAGACGCCTTCATTTTCTCACGAATCATCTGAATCGTCTCAGTAGTCTGTTGTACAAGTTTTGGTCTAAGCACCACATTCTCACCAGTCTCATACCAACACAGAGGAGTCCTACACCTCCTTGCATACAAAGCCTCAAACGGTGCCATTCTGATACTAGAATGGTAACTATTGTTGTACGTGAACTCAATCAATGGCAAATGAGTGTCCCACGCACCACCTTTCTCCAACACGCAATCCCTCAACAAATCCTCAAGCGACTGAATAGTCCTCTATGACTGACCATCCGTTTGTGGATGATAAGCTGAACTCAACTTCAACTTAGTACCCAACACTTCCTGTAAACTCTTCCAAAATTCCGAAGTAAATCTCGGATCTCTATCCGACACAATACTGGACGGAACACCATGTAACTTCACAATTACCCGAATATAAATCTCTGCTAGCTTTGTCAACGGGAAACTAATATTAATCGGCACAAAATGTGCAGACTTCGTAAGTTGATCCACAATCACCCATATAGCATCAAATCCTCTCGCCGTACTCGACAAACCAGTAACAAAATCCATAGTTATACAATCCCATTTCCAAACTGGAACTTCCAACGGTTGCATAAATCCAGAAGGTCTCTGGTGCTCTACCTTCGACTTTTGACACTTCAAACAGGCATAAACAAACTGAGCTATGTCTCTTTTCATACCAGACCACCAAAATAACTTCTTTAAATCATGATACATCTTCGTAGCTCCCGGATGGATACTCAGACTGCTACGATGTCTGTTGCGGTGAAAATTTGATGTCAAGCTATTATATTAACTTGAATCTTAATTCTTTTACAACCAAACTTTAATTTATCCAAAGGAAAGGTCTAAAGAAAGAAAAACCCTTTTCGCGATGTAACGACAATGCTAAGAGATTCGGGGATCGGGGGTTGGTTATACCTAGGGAAGGTGTTATCAACCTAAGCATCTGTAGTACTCTACAGGAACCTTTTGTTTGATTGCTTTCTAAGTTTGTGAAAATGTGCTATGGGTTGGAAAAAGGTATAAGTTGAAACCTAAAGTTATATACACTAAGTTTGCTCACAAAGACGTCACATCTTCTGCCTATGTATCCTAACTAGGATAGAATCAGAGCAATCGTAGTTCACCTCACAAGGGATAAAGAACACTTGATTATGATCAAAGTTCAAAGGGGAACAAACATGACAATGTTCGTGTGGAGTTTGACAAAACTCCCTAATCTAGATTGTAACACTCAAAAGAGGAAGTAAGAAATCATGACGATGACTCTTACATAGAGTTGACAAACTCTATCCTAGGGTTCTAGTTGAAGAACACTCCTAGTACAGGTGGGTCTTTTATACTTAAAGCAAAGTCTAATGGCTTTTAAACTGAGGTTAAAGTGACTTAACAAAGTCAAGGGATGGTGAATGAACTATTCATGACACAGGGGTCAATGGAAAGACCTTTCCTTTGGAAGGAGAGAGGGGGAGGTAACCTAGATGAGAGCTAACAAGCTTCATCACTTGGGGAAAAGAAATATTAAGCAAAGTAATAACATGATGAAAATAAATGCATGGTGACAACAATTAAATGAACATGTTAAAGATAATCACAAGATATGCATTGATGACAATCAAAGCAACTGATTAAGCAGGAAATGTGACGACAGATCAAGCTTAAGTAAATTCTTCAAAGGAAGCAAGATGAACATGGTAGCAACCAAAATCAAATCCTAGCATGTTGACTAACATTAAGGAAAAGAGGGAAAGCAAATATCATGTCATTCACAAGCATAACAAGAGAGAAATTCATCTGCATATGTGGAAACGGTTACAAAATGCATTTTAACTTGCAAGTAGTCAAAAGGGATGAAAAATTAGGCAAACATGGAATTTTAAAATACTACATAAACATAAACATAAAAATAAACATAATGCAAAAAGAATGGATGCAAAATGATAAAAAATGAGGGAGATATGAATTTTTGAAGTTTGGTTAAAAAATGTCAAAATTTGACAAAAGGGTTGCCCTCCTTAGGGGTCGAACCCAGGTACATGCAGTGACAGGCGCTAAGGTGACAAGGTGACTACCACTGAGGTGGCTATACATCCGTTTGTAAATGCCACCCCATTAAAATATATGGGTAACATTCAAAACATGTTGGGCACAAAACATGAATAAAACTTGGATTTGCGTTTTGATATGTAACTCAATCAATTCTCAATAGTTTTCAACAAACTTTAGGTCTAAATTGCAGAGGAAATCACAGGGAACATGATGGCACTGTTGGATTTTTGAAATTCTCCCTCTATTTGAAAATCCGATAGCACATGTATGTTGAAGTTTTGAAGTGCATTTTGATATGTAAAGACCTGTTCTAAACATTTCCATCTAAACAAATACCACACACAGGCCATAATTATGCTAATGAATGATTGTGAGCACAAGATGCAGCTAAAATTAAGCTGTAATGAAAAAGGCTATGTAAGTTGCAATATGTCATGGATGATATGCAGGCTCATGTCAAATTCAGTTTCTATGCACAAATTAAAACAAGTTAATCATTTACACACATTGCATACATGCTAGTGGATGAGATTGAACACAAAATGTGGCTTAAAACTGGCTGTTGTGAAATGTAGTGATCAATATGCAAACTTGTGTGTGTGAAGTGCATGAGGATATGTAGTTCATGTTCTATGTACATACAAGTCAGATTAGGCACACACACACACACACACACACACCATACATACATGTGATCAAGTAAATCCAAACAAGAAGAATGGCTCTGGACAGCTTGGCATGAGGGATGATACACAAATTGCAAAATGTCATTTTGATGCAACATGAAAAAAAAGTACAGTTCAGTTTCAAAACATGATTTTGGCACCTAAATCACATACACAGATCAAATATATGTTATTGGATGAAAGTCAAGCAAAGGAACTGTTCAAAACAAACTGTTATGAAAAGTGAGTATTGAGTTGCAAACTTGGTGTTTTTGATGAAATGCAAGATGATGCTCAAGTTAGTTTCATGCACATCTAGGTCTAATACATCATACACACATGTTACATATATATCAACAATTGATTTTGAACACACAAACTGGTTTGAAACAAATTGGTATGAAAAATGACAAGTGAGCTGCAATTTGATGTTTTAGGGCATACATGAAAATATTCAAAACAGGTCCTAGGTATATTCACAGCAAACAAACACTTTGAGCAAAATACAATTGTGTATTCCAGTGATTCTAAGCATGTGACTTAGTCTTAAAATCAGTGGTGATGCAAATGGCATGTTCGAGGCAGAAATGACATTTGAGCAGCAATCAAGAAATGCAAAATAGGTCCAAACTCATATTCATGTTGAGCAATCATTCCACACAGATCATGAATCATATAAATGAGGTTTTTAAACTTTAAAACTGATCAAAGACCATGAGGAAACATGGCTGCTATGGTGATGGCTTATCTTTTGCTGAAAAATGCATCTTTGAGTGCAATAGATCAAATTATGTAAAACAGGTTATGTAATCCATACATATATGTCACAAATGTGAAATCAAGTGTGAACAAACTCAAGAACCAAGCATGCTTCAAGTGGAATCAGTTCTGTTATGTTGGTGGCCATTAAGATGCAAATGATGCACTTAGGATGTGAAAAGTGAAAGAACAATTGACACAGGTCATACTAATCACATGTACATAATATAAACAAGAAATTAAGCATGATTCAACTTACCAATCAAACATATTGCCTCCAATACAGAATTTTGACATATGACATGAAAATGACCCCTTTTCAACACAACCATGCTCAAAATGCCAAACATGATATTATGGTGTAAAGCAAAGATGGAGTGTCTACATACCTCTAGTAGACTGTGTTGAGCAGGTTTGATCAATAAGAAACCTAGAGAAACTTCAAATGCACCTAGCTTTGGAGATTTCTTCTTTTTGAAGCAAGAATGCAAATTTCAAGACAGTTGGAGAAATAAACTCCACCAATGATCCTTAATACTTTAGACAGTTGAGAAATGATATATGGAGGTGCTAGAGTGATTAGAACATCAAGCTAAAACCTAGAACAAGTTTTGATTGATTTTGTGCATTGTGGTCAAAGTATCTTGGTATGGAAGTTGACTTTTTGAATGGTGAGGTTTTTGAGTGGTATAAGGTCTTGGACACCTTCTATATCATATTTAGAGATTGTGTGGATGATTGTTGGGGAGTTTGAATGTGGAGAAATGATTTTGGCAGCAATTGTAGCAAGGCAGATTTTTGAAGCTTTTTGGCAATTTTGTGATTTTGGAGAAAAGTGTGAAAAGGTGGGAGCTTGATATTTCTCTAGTTTTTTAGAGGGATTCTTGTGTGGTATGAGGTGGGGAGTGCCTCTATTTATAGGCAAATGGGGGTAGTGGGCAGATTTGGAGATTTCCTTCTTAAAGATTTTCATTTTTTGGATCCAAAATCTCACAAGTGGTTTTCTTGGCTGATAGGTAAGCTCAAGTCAGGCTTCATGATGAGTTTGAAGTGGCTAAAACCAGGCTAGAAGGCATAGGTTGATGGTTGGTTCAGATTCTACTTTCCACCTCATGCTTGTCATTGATTTCAAATGCAAGTTGCAAGGCCACTTGCAAACTTGGCTAATTCCACATTCCTCTGAATTTTCATTGTATTTCCATGCTACAAAGTCTCTACATATCAGATAAAACATGTTTCAAAACCTGAGATTGGCCCAACTGATCAAAGGAGTGATTTTTGAAATTTTGTCAATGTGGGACTCAAGTGTGAAAACACCAACTTGCCAAATCCATAACTCTCAGTTCACAAATGCTATTGAGATGTGCTAGTACTTTTTAGAAATCCCTCAAGTAGCTCTAAAACATTCATGTTTTCATGAGTTTTAAATTCTCAAAGGAGCTTGGCCAAAAAGTCTATCAAAGTTGCTAAAAAATGAGCTTAAAAGTGAAAATTTCTAAGTCCTTTTCCCTTCTCAAAATAAATTTGATCATAACTCCAAATCTATGCATTTTCTGATCATGGACCACTTAGGGACTTTTGTAGGATTTGTCAGGAGCTTTCTAATGAGCTTTGAACCACTTCATTTGGATGTGTGGTTAAGGAGTTATGGTTTAGCCCCTTTCAAAACCCTAATTTCCCGATTTTTCGATTACTTCTTCATCCTTGATCCAATGGTCATGAAAACTGATAGGAAATTGCAATATGACATAAGGAACATTTTTTATTCACACTTTGAAGTCCAATTCCTTAAATTTGAAGAGTTAACTTTTCGGTCAACCGTACGATAGATCGGTGACTACCGAGTCGTCTGTTGACACTCTGGACCTCCAGAGACTTTGACACTTCTTGAATGAACTTTATTAAGCTATATGAACTTCATGGATCATGATCCCATCATTAAAACACCTTCCAACACCAAAGTCAAACTACAGTTGACTTTTACTAGTCAAAAACCCTAATCGGGTACTCTGAAATGCACTGCTCCTGATTCTGGGGTAACAACCTCAAATTGGATACTAAATTGATATCATATAACATCCTTGATTTTGTTTCATGATTGAATTAGTCTAAAACTTGGATTGATCACAAACCCTGAAGCTTCGATTTGATTGTACAAAACCCTGATTCATCTGTAACTTGACAAAGACAAACTTGTACTGGGTTAGGGTTAGGTAATTTATGAGTATGCTCCTAAAATGATAATGAGAATCTAAGGGGTCCAAATTTGGGGTGCAACAGATGCCCCTATTTAAATATCTTCACTAGATGGAACTGAGAGATGACAATCCTCGTAGAATTGCAGTGAAAGGTATTTAAATACAGAAAACCAAAAATTTTGTCCCTTAGATCCGATGATATGCAAAAGGACAAGTCATGATATGCCATGTATTCTAAATGATGCTTTATGATGCTTGGATGCAAGACATGTGCAGACGAAAGAAAAACAACGAGTAACTACTCATGGGACCTGGTTTTGTGGACTCGACACTAGGGGAAACCGAAGTATAACAATTAGTAGTTCGAACATGACTAGTGATAATTGAGAGGAAAATTTCACATGAGGATGCAAGAATTCCAATGAAGATGACAATCTCACTGGGGAAGAGCGAACACTCCATTGGGGAGAGGGATATATTTCCACCAGGGAAGCGAAAGACTGGAGACACGAACCTCACTGGGGATGATCAAATGAGGAACTTCCTATAGTGAAGAGTTCAAACAGGATCTTCAGGAATGCACTAGAAACAAGGACCAAACATATTAGGGATACTAGTGACGACCAAATCTCCGAGACTTGTCTGGGGGAAAACGTTTCGCTGGGGATAATGATGTTTCCCAGTTTTAACAAATGCTTCAAAACAGTGCTAGTAACCACTAGACTTTCCGGAGGTAATGGTAACGACCAACCTGAGATAATGACAAATGAGGTTTCTCAAATCCAATCGGTAACACGTAAGATTTCGATTGGGGAAATTGGTGACGACCAAATTTCAAGCAATGCCAGTAACTACTGGACTTAAAAGAGATTAGTAACAACCAAGTCCGGATACCAATGACGATTGGATTTCAAGTAATGCCAATTACGAATGGACTTTAAAAGAAAACACGGTGACGACCAAATCAGGGTATATCAACATATGTGGTTATGAGAATGCTGGCAAGCTATTAGGCTTTAGCTGGGGAGGTTGGTAACGACCAAACCAAAAGATACCAATAACGATTGGATTTCAAATGATACAAGTTACGACTGGATTTAATGAGGAAAGTTGGTGACAACCAACAAGATACCAATGACAATTGGATTTCGAACATCTTCCAGTTACGACTGGACTTAAACGGAAATCAACTAGTAACGACTAGACTTCACAGGGGATTTGCTAGTGACGACTAGATTTCAGAGGGAAAAGGTTGGTAATGACCAAACCAAAAGATAATAACAAGTAAAGTTAAGACAATGCCAGTTACGACTGGACTTCAATATGGTGACGACCAACAAGAATACCAATAACGATTGGATTTCGAACACTGCCAGTTACGACTGGAGTTTAAAGGAAAAGGGTGGTGACGACCGAATCAACAGATACCAACGAGTGGAATTAAGACATTGCCAGTTACGAATGGTCTTAACAAGAAATATGGTGACAACCAAAAGAATACCAATAACGATTGGCTCCTAAAATAATGTCAGTTACAACTGGACTTTAAACGGAAATTCACTAGCAGTGATTAGACATTCATGGGGAATCGACAGATAGCACACCGAACCCGAGAGACAAAATGAATCACACTGAACCCAGGCTGAAGGGTGTGTGTAGACTTGAAAATAAATCCAATCCTAAAAGGGTAAATGAGCTTTAAACAAGCTAGTCAGAGATGACAAAGTAAATTCAACCCAAAAAGCCCAGAAATCCTCTGCTAGGGATGAGTCCTCATATTACCATAAGAGGTTCTGAGAGGCAGTCTTCCAACTTGGTACTCACGCATGCCCAAAGGAAATTCAGCCGCTCAACTTGCTTCAACTTCACCAGGGAGTGCGATAGGATTGCGTATCAAAGTTTCTGCTACCCTGAGGTTTCGGGGAAGTATGATTTTCCTCGATTCTTTTTCATGAGTTGAAGCTTTTACGCTTGTTAACCTTTTCAAGTTTTATTCAATAAGTTGACCCCTATGCTTTCAAAATTATCGTTGATCAACGAACAATATTTTGCATAACAAAGAAAATAAGAAAATGGTAAATTTGAAAAAGAAAGAATGGCTCAAAAACTCATTTTATTCAAGAATGGAATCTTGCAAATGACAAAATTCCATAGAAGTTTTACAAGTGAAAATGGCAAAGTGGACAAGGTTACATTGAATCCCATGACCAACTATACCTAAAGACTAAAACTCCCCAACATCCTCGCTTTTGACAAGAGCGATAGGAGTGAATTCTTGTAGGATCTTCTGCGGTAGTGACAACTTATCTGATACAGTGAAACGCCTTTGTCCCTAACTTTTGCCTGGATCACCCTTTCGGGTTTTCAATCCACCGGGACGCTCATTTTTGCCTAAGCCGCCCTTTCGAGTTTTCAACTTAGCGAGCTCTTATTTTTCTTCCTTTTTATCTTTTTATCTTTTCTTCTTTCCAACCCTAACTTTTGCATAAGCTGTTCTTTTGAGTTTTCGACTTATCGGGTTTTTTTTAGGCGTAATATTTTTGTACTGCATCAGAATTCACTGGATGACTAAGCTGCTCTCCATCCATGGTGGCGAGAATTAACGAGCCTCCTGAGAAGACTATTTTCACAACAAGTGGGCCGTCATAGTTGGGCATCCACTTCCCTCGTGCATCCTTGTGGACTGGTAAAATCTTTATGAGCACAAGCTCCCCTTCTCGGAATTCTCGGACGCAAACTTTCTTGTCAAAAGCTCTCTCGATCCTCTTCTGATATAACTGACCATGACACATCGCAGACATGCGCTTCTCGTCAATAAGACTCAACTGATCCAACCTTTCCCTCACCCATTCTGCTTCTTCAAGCTTGGTTTCCATTATGACTCTCAAAGACGGTATCTCGACCTCAATAGGAAGTACCGCATCCATCCCATATACCAAAGCAAGGGGGGTTGCCCCTGTTGAAGTGCGGACGGACATTCTATACCCATGCAAGGCAAATGGTAGCATCTCATGCCAATCTTTGTAAGTTTTCACCATCTTTTGCAAAATCTTTTTGATGTTTTTATTCGCAGCTTCTATAGCTCCATTCATCTTGGGACGATAAGGAGAGGAATTGTGATGCTCAATTTTGAAATCATCGCACAATTCTTTCATGATTTTGTTGTTCAAATTGGTACCATTGTCCCTTATGATTCGGCTCGGAATTCCGTAACGACAGATAATCTCCTTCTTGATAAAATGGGCCACCACTTGTCGAGTAACATTAGTATAGGATGCGGCTTCAACCCACTTTGTGAAATAATCAATAGCAACTAGAATAAATCGGTGTCCGTTAGAAGCTTTTGGCTCAATTGCCCCAATCATATTAATGCCCCACATAGAGAAAGGCCATGGTGATGATAACACATTTAGCAACGTCGGAGGTACATGCATCTTGTCCGCATAAATCTGACACTTGTGACATTTCCTGGCGTACTGAATACAGTCAGTTTCCAAAGTCAACCAGTAATAACCAGCCCTGAAAATATTTTTAGACATAGCATATCCATTGGCATGAGTGCCGAATATTCCTTCGTGAACATCTTGCGTTAACAAATCTGCTTCTCGTCTGTCGACACATCTAAGCAAGGCCATATCATGATTTCTTTTGTAAAGCACATCATTACTGAGAAAGAACTTGGATGCTAATCATCTCAGAGTTTTCTTGTCAAGTGACGTAGCATCTGATGGATACTCTTGTTTTAACAGGTAATTCTTGATGTCGTGGAACCATGGCTTGTCATCAATTTCTTCTTCAACCATCTGACAGTAGGTGGGCTTAGTCTTGTGTTCAATTTTAATGAGAGTGGCATCATTGACATCCCTGACTTTCCACATTGAGCCTAACATGGCTAGGGCATCGACGATGTGATTTTCAGACCCGGAACATGCTTGAAGGTGATTTCATCAAAATACTCAATCATCTTGATGATGTAGGCCCTGTAGGGGATCAAATTCTCATGTCTAGTTTCCCATTCTCCAGTAACTTGATAGATAACCAAAGCTGAATCCCCACTGACTTTAAGAAGTTTGATTTTGAGGTCGATAGCTGCTTCGAGACCGAGAATGCATGCTTCATATTCGGCGATATTGTTTGTGCAGTCAAAATCCAACCTGGCTGTGAATGGAGTGTAACCACCCTCCGGATTCATCAAAACGGCACCTACCCCATGCCCACTGTAGTTGGAGAAACCATCAAACATCATTCTCCACCAAAGACTTGTTTGCGGACCTTCATCGGGTCTCGGTTCTTCACAATCTTTTACCAACATGATGTCTTCATCTGGGAAATCAAATTTGAGAGACTCATAATCTTCCACTGGTTGATCTGCAAGATATTCTGACAAAACACTACCCCTTGATAGACTTCTGGGCTACATACTGGATGTCGTATTCTGATAATAACATATGCCAACGAGCGAGCCTTCTAGTCTGAACAGGCTTCTCAAAAATATACTTTATCGGATCCATTTTTGAAATCAACAAAGTGGTATGACAAATCATGTATTTGTCATACCCTAAATTTGTCCTACCCTTTTGTAAATATTTTCATATTTATCGTTCCATGCCATTTAGACACGTGCCATCTCGCAATTGGTTGATTTTTCAAAAATTTATCTTTTGACCAATCAAAGCGTGACATATGGCCTAAAAGGGGATTTTTGTGAATTTTATTTCTTTTCTCAAATTCATAAACCTTTTTCTTTTTTTCTTCTTCCTTTTTTTTTTTTTTTTAAAAAAAAAGTATTATTCATAACAATATTTTATGCACTTATATAACTCTTTTATGTGTAAATATCTTTTTATTTTTATTTTTAGCTTGTTTTACATATACATTTATTAATATCTTTTATTTTATATTTATATTTAATATTCATTTTTTTTAAAAATAGTTTTTTAATTTAGTTTAAATCAATTATTATATTTTTTATGTTGTTAATAATAATTAAAAGAGAAGAGAGATTGGGGTGCTGAGGCCCATTCCAAAGGCCCGTTAGGGTTTTGGCATTGGCTTGTTATTAAAGGAGGAGAGGAACCGATGAAAAAGGGGAGGAAGAAAATACTGTTCATGACCTCAGTTCAGACCCTAAAATGGCCGCGACATCTCTCAAACCTTAAGTCACCAACTACTCTTTCTTCTTCAAACTCCAATCTGAAACTCATTTTCGGCCACAAACGGTGACCCTTCACGAACCAGTTCCTCATCCTTTCGCCCAACCAACCGCAATCTTCTCCTCCTCTAAACGAAAACCCAGCTCAAAACCCTCAACAAACTCAACACCATTGAACCCAATCCGAAACCCCAAACATCACTGGAGCAATCATGAATTCGACATCCCACCATTCAATAAAATCAACAACAAACCTTCTTCTTCGTGAATCTTCAAGCTTTTCCGCTAAATAAACTCCTTCTTCCAAACACGAAAACGAACTCAAAACTCAGAATTTCTTATACCGAAATGTGAATCCAAAACCGAACGAGAGTGAGTGAGATTCCGAGACCCAAAACTGAGCAAAATCGTTGAAGGTTGAACCAATTTGTCGTCTTTCAGTTTATCGCGTGAGATTTTCGGTCATGGCTGGGCATTCTTTTTTGGTTTAGGGAGACGTTTCTGACTCAGTAACAACTTTTGTTAGTTTTGTTTAGAATACATTCAGACTGGGCTTTAGAGCCCATTTAGAATTTCTCTATCTATCCACCTGTTTTTTATGTATACCGTGTGGTTTTGGTGGATGATGGGCCGAAGGCCCAAATGATTCCACACGCATAATTTAGTTCAATACCCTGTGTTTCAGATTTGCACCCAGTTTTTTTTATTTATTTGTATCTTAACTTTAATTGTAGATTTGATTTAGATTTTAGAGATTTTCTTAATATTTTTTTTAAAATAAGTATCTTAGATTATTAATATTGTTTTTTTTTAAATAGTTTTTCAATTTGTAATATATTTTTAAAATAGTTTTTTTTTAAACCCGAGACCGTTTTCTTTTTAACTTCTTTCATTTTCGATTTTTATCGATTCCTTGCTCATTCTTGGTCAAATGGTAATTTAAAAATTATTATCGGTCAAGATCACTGATAGATGATAATTTTGGTCGAGACATTTCACTTGCACTTCAAATTATCTTTTAAACATTTTTCTCAAAAAAAAACTCCAAAAGAGGGAGATTCTTGAAATCTAGCATTTCTTGGATCTTCGAATGAGCAACTCTCGAGACTCGCTCTTGAGTTGTGGTTCATTCAATCTTTTGATTTTCTCAAACGCTTTCCCAATATTCTTTCTCGATCAAACTTCGAAAGAAGGAGATACTTGGAATCTAGCATTCCTTGTGTCTTCGAGTGGATAATTCTCAAGGCACGCCTTTGAGTTGTTATTCGCTCAACCATTTCGACTCTTTCAAAATTAAATCATTTTCAAACATTCTCCTAAGTCGAATGCTCGTACGCATTTGCAACCCACACTTCACACACATTCACAATTCCTCGTGGTCTCGATATTAGGAGCACCCTCAGGGACCGATATCGCTTCTCACAGCCCTAACACTTGACACGTCGTCAAGTCGGCTCCATCTTCAAACAAATCCTCGACACGTCGTCGAGCTACTTCAAAACAGCTTCCTTTTGGCCTCGCATGCCATTTTGCGATTCGATCCTTTCACAAACATTTTTAAAACTTACGAAAGAGAGATATTCTTAGAATCTAGCATTCTCTGAATATTTGAATGAGTAACTCTCGAGGCGCGCCCTTGATTTGTTATTAATTCGTTCTTTCAAAACATCCAACTCTTTATCTTCATTTTATTCAGTCAATTCCCGAAAGATTTGAGTTCTGTGGAACCTCGCACTCCTTGAATTCTTGAGTGACAAGCTCTTGAGGCACGCTCTTGGGTTGCTTGTCAGTCACCCTTTCGTTTTTTTCTCAAACTTCCAATCTATTCAACCTCATCTTTTCGTGGTTGTTACCACGAACTACAGACGCTCTGATTCTTTATTCATTCTTGAATATAAGATACGTAGGCACAAGATTGCGATGATCTTGGCGAGCACACTTCTATCCATCTTCTGTTTCCCCCCATCCTTTTCCCGTAGTCGAACTACGACGCTCTGATTTCTCATTCTCGTCCGAATGAGCATACGTAGGCACAAGGGCCCCAATCCTTGGCGAGCACCCTATTCTCTAACCACCCATCTTTCCCTAACGTCTTTTATCCCGTTAACCTACCAATTCTACCTTTATCAACGAGAAGAAAACAAGCAAACCTAGACAACACTCCCCACAATTACCTTAAGAGGTTCCCGTCGAGTACGACGGACGTGAGGGGTGCTAATACCTTCCCCTCACGTAACCGACTCCCGAACCCGGAACATGGTTGCGACAACCCTGTTCCTATCCTTTCGTTTAAGAGGTTTTCTCGATATTTCCTCTCCCGTTTATTCGGGAAAAATAAAGTTCGGTGGCGACTCTGTCGAACCGCATTTCCGCGCCTTTCGCGCGAGGGTCGTATGTTCGAATGGGATTTTCGAGGTGCGACAGGTGGCGACTCTGCTGGGGATCATTTTGCTCCATGCAAAGAGAGAGTCGAGCCTATCTTTTGGTTTGTGAGGAGTGTTTGTTTTTTATTTGTTTTCTTTTTGTATTTGTTCTCTTGTAGATTTTATTTGTGCTTTATCGCCTGTTGGTTCTTGGGATGACATCATGAGTAAGGCTCTACGCCCGAGCTTTGGTAAAAGCAGAGAGAACACCTAGTTTAGAATTGGTAGTCGAGTAGTGTTAGTCTCCGAGGACTTGCTCCTTATGGGCCTAGCATGAAAGCTCCTCCAGAGGAGACCTATTCGTAGATCTTGTTGTAACACAGCTAGCCTGTTGCACGACTTGATTAATGAAGGGTCCGTGATTTTGGGAACCTTTTGTTAGCACCAGTTCTGATATTGGTGGTCGTGTAGTGTTAGTCTCCAAGGACTCGCTCCTTGTGCGCCTAGCACGAGGACCCCGCTCAGGAGAGACCTTATCGTCATTATCGTCGTAATACAGCCAGCCTGTTGCGTAACGCTAATACAACTAGTGTCCGTGATCTTGGGAACCAAACATAGAAACCATCCCGTGAGTGGGTTTATGGGTAGGGTGTCTAGATCTTCCCATATAGGATTTACCTGTCAATTTTTCTTTGAGCAGGAATTATGGTTACTTATCTATTACAGTTACCAGCTTCAGGAGTTGTTTGATTGTGATCCTGTGATCCTGAATTTTGTATCTTGCATTGCATCTTGCATATCATTTGCATTGCATTTCATATGTTGTGCATTTTGCATCTCCATTCCTTCAACATAATCTTATGTCTCCGTTCCTTCTTCTCCAGTAAATCAAGTTGATTCCCGACACCAGTACACAATTAGAGCCAATACCAGACGATCGATGGAGCAGATTCGGCAAGAGCAAATTGCTATCAGGAAGGAGCTGGAATCCCTCAACAGAAAGATGGATCAGATCTTCGAAGCCCTCTCCATAACTGGAAAGGAGTCAGAACAGCAGACCGTTCAACGACCGCGTCAGCAAAATCAACACAGGACATGGAAGCCAGAAAGAGTATTTGACAGTCTTCCAATGACATATGCAGATATCTTTGCTCAATTAATGGAACAAAGGGCTATCGTCCCAAGAGATCTAGCTCCCCCAACTGTCCTGCCTGCTGATTATGATGCGAATGCTCGTTGTGAGTTCCATAAGGGCGCTCCAGGTCATGACATTGAGAACTGCAGGTTTCTCAAGCACAAAATTCAAGACCTGATTGACAAGGAAGCTCTCACCTTTGATGGGAAGTATCTCAGTGCCATCAACAACCCGATGCCGCCAGCCAACTAGTGCTAAAATCATATCAAGTCCAGTCAAGTTCATTCTCTGAAGAAGGCCGTCATGCTGCCATTTAATCTTTCGTTTTCCTTATGTTTTGTCTTTATTTGTTTTAGTACTGTATACTTTGAACAATTGCCATTCGTATTTGGTTTTCATTAATGTATCGTTTATGCATGTTTTGAATTAGTTATGTCGTATTCACTCATTTTTCACTTATCACCGACACATTTATCCACTTCACTCAATCCACTGTTGTTTAGCATGATTTGAGGGAGGATGATGAAAACAAGATACCCATAATTGCAAATCGTATGCTTTCAGACCGAATCTCGTCAATGATGTACAGGAATTGTTTCAATTCCCCCAAACACCGGAGATATAAGGAGTTAATCCCTAGTAAACCACTTCGAGCCTAGAAGTAGCAGTTTCCTTCGGATATTCAAACCTTACATTCAGCCTGGGGCAGGGTAGTGTTCAGTTAATTCAACTCCGCAAAATCCCGAAGACGGTGGTTCATCAAAGACCCATGCTATGGCAGTCCCAACAAAATCCAGAAAAAATCAAAAGCCTACTAAGTCAGACACCTTAGAGGGGACTTAGGCAAAATCAAGGCAATCCCGATGGATCTGACAAGCAAAGTCAATCCATGCAAAAGTTAGGGATCAAAACAAAAGCAAAAGAGGACCCCGAAACCCTCAACAAAAAAAGAGTCAGTGGCCACCCAAATCAAAAGGTCACTAACATCCTTCAATGCAAAACAAGGTGACTGCCATGTCGAGCAAACCTTGAACCTTCAAGCTCGCACCGTCCAGACAAGTATAGAATTAACTGAGCGTAGGACTGGAGATCATTAAGAAGAAGGGGTAGGTACAAATCATACTTTGAGCCTAATATCCTTTGTTTCATAACCGTGAACCAGACCACGTTACAACCCTTGAAAGACCTAATTGAGACGAGGTTTGTTCTGAAAGCATATCATCGCAAGGTTGCGTAAGCTGACTCCTCACATGATTGTTAATCATTAACATTGGTGTCACTATGCTTGCAACATCTTTTCGCACCAATCAAACAGCACAACGTCTGGGCTAGCAGTCCACTCGTCTCACTACCATGACACCTCAATAAATGACACACTCTTTTCGAAACTTACATTGAACTGTGCATTAATATTACCATTTATGAATGTACAATTTTAATCGCAAATCAGTGTTAGGTATTCAAAGACATTTCAACAAAAGGCAATTGAGGAGGAACTTGACTTTCAGTGACTGTCACGAAGCAAGACTACCTCAGAACCCACAGGCTGGGGCAAACCACTCAGTAGCTCGAACAGGGGCAAGTCATCCGAGTTCAACTTCCATATGCTAGAACTGGTTAATCTGGGACAGACCATTACCATGTTCAGACTGGGGCAAGACCAGGTCGTCCTGACCAACAAGCAGAGTTGCAATCTTCTCTGAAGGAAATTGACAACAAATCACCAAGTACCCAGACTTGAGGCATCCAGAGCATCATCTTCTGCTTCGATCGTGACGTCTTCAATAAACTGCGTGTCGAGGAAGTCAATCCCTCCCACCACCCGAAGTCCAATCTGCATTAGCAACTACCAAAGTCCACCACTCTGGCATCATCGCCTGCATTTCCAAATTACCCGTCTGCATCATGTGCATCACGCGCATTACATTTAAGCATCTTGCATCATATGCATACATAACCATATCATGCTTCCCCAATTCTTGCATCTCCGCGCGTCGGCATTTGCATTTGCACTTCCACTCATATAGAATATCATTTATCATCCAGCATTCAAGTCAAGGTCCAGGATCAATCCCGAAGATTTCCAAAACCATCGATCGCTCAGTCATGGGGCATCTTCCGCAAGATGGTGGGTTTACCCCACGATTTTCAAGAGCTTCAAAGAAGTCATCAACCCAGTCAGGGGCAATCTTCTGCAATTGTGGGTTTCTCCCATAAAATTTGAAGTTATTCAAAGCAAGATTCAGCCCAGTCAGGGGCATTTTTTTTCAAGACCATGGGCGTCTCCCGTGACGAATTTCAACCTCGTGGTTGATCAAGTATGCAAATCAACATTCAGCCTAATCAGGGGCATACCATTCAAGACCGTGGGCGTTTCCCACGAAGTTGTTCAACCTTTTGTTGGGCAAATCCAAGAAGTTCAGTGCAAGATCCAACCCGAGCAGGGGCATCTTCAGCAAGACCGTGAGCGTTCCTCATGAAGTTGTTCAACCTTTTGTTGAGCAAGACAAGACATCAAGACAAACTCAGCCCAGTCAGGGGCATCCTCTTCAGAATTCATGGGCGTAACCATGAAATCATTTCAGCAAACTATGATTTCCAAGCAAAGATGGTGGGCGTACCCCGTTGACTCATTTCAATTCAATCTTCTTCTCAGGGGTTCCCCAATGAGTTGTACCCAGCAAGCGTGACTGTTGTCAATTGCCTTGCTATCATCTTTTTGGTGATAGCCGAACTTCGTCGGTTCAACTTAGCCTGCATCCTTTCGATGTTGGTAACCTTCTATTTGTGTTTGTCCTATCATCCTTTTGGTGGTAGTGACTGGTGTGTGTTTTCGCTCCATCATCCTTTTGGTGGTGGGTCTGGCATTTCGTCGATGTCAGATTGTGCGATATTTTTGTTTCGCTCTACCATCCTTTTGGTGGTAGGTCTGGCATTTCGTCGATGTCAGATTGTGCGATATTTTGGTGTGAGTTTCGCTCTACCATCCTTTTGGTGGTAGGTCTGGCATTTCGTCAATGTCAGATTGCGCGATGTTTTATTTATGTTTTCGCTCTACCGTCCTTTTGGTGGTAGGTCTGGTATTTCGTCGATATCAGATTGTGCGATGTTTTATTTGTGTTTTTGCTCTACCATCCTTTTGGTGGTAGGTCTGGTATTTCGTCGATATCAGATTGTGCGATGTTTTATTTGTGTTTTCGCTCTACCATCCTTTTGGTGGTAGGTCTGGTATTTCGTCGATATCAGATTGTGCGATATTTTGGTGTGAGTTTCGCTCTACCATCCTTTTGATGGTAGGTCTGGCATTTCGTCGATGTCAGATTGCGCGATGTTTTGTTTATGTTTTCGCTCTACCATCCTTTTGGTGGTAGGTCTGGCATTTCGTCAATGTCAGATTGTGCGATGTTCTGTTTTTGTTTTCGCTCTACCATCCTTTTGGTGGTAGGTCTGGCATTTCGTCGATGTCAGATTGTGCGATATTTCTTTTATGTTTTCGCTCTATCATCCTTTTGGTGTTAGGTCTGGTATTTCGTCGATATCAGATTGTGCGTTGTTTTGTTTGTGTTTTTGCTCTACCATCCTTTTGGTGGTAGGTCTGGCATTTCGTCGATGTCAGATTGCGCGATGTTTTGTTTATGTTTTCGCTCTACCATCCTTTTGGTGGTAGGTCTGGCATTTCGTCGATGTCAGATTGTGCGATATTTTGTTTATGTTTTCGCTCTACCATCCTTTTGGTGGTAGGTCTGGCATTTCGTCGATGTCAGATTACGCGATGTTTTATTTATGTTTTCGCTCTATCATCCTTTTGATGGTGGGTCTGGTATTTCGTCGATATCAGATTGTGCGATGTTTTATTTATGCTTTCGCTCTATCATCCTTTTGATGGTAGGTATGGTATTTCGTCGATATCAGATTGTGCGATGTTTTATTTGTGTTTTCGCTCTATCATCCTTTTGGTGGTAGGTCTGGTATTTCGTCGATATCAGATTGTGCGTTGTTTTGTTTGTGTTTTCGCTCTACCATCCTTTTGGTGGTAGGTATGGTATTTCGTCGATATCAGATTGTGCGATGTTTTATTTATGTTTTCGCTCTATCATCCTTTTGATGGTAGGTCTGGTATTTCGTTGATATCAGATTGTGCGATGTTTTATTTGTGTTTTCGCACTATCATCCTTTTGGTGGTAGGTCTGGTATTTCGTCGATATCAGATTGTGCGTTGTTTTGTTTGTGTTTTCGCTCTACCATCCTTTTGGTGGTAGGTTTGGTATTTCGTCGATATCAGATTGTGCGATGTTTTATTTGTGTTTTCGCTCTACCATCCTTTTGGTGGTAGGTCTGGTATTTCGTCGATATCAGATTGTGCGATATTTTGGTGTGAGTTTCGCTCTACCATCCTTTTGGTGGTAGGTCTGGCATTTCGTCGATGTCAGATTGCGCGATGTTTTGTTTATGTTTTCGCTCTACCATCCTTTTGGTGGTAGGTCTGGCATTTCGTCGATGTCAGATTGTGCGATGTTCTGTTTTTGTTTTTGCTCTACCATCCTTTTGGTGGTAGGTCTGGCATTTCGTCGATGTCAGATTGTGCGATATTTCTTTTATGTTTTCGCTCTATCATCCTTTTGGTGGTAGGTCTGGTATTTCGTCGATATCAGATTGTGCGTTGTTTTGTTTGTGTTTTCGTTCTACCATCCTTTTGATGGTAGGTCTGGCATTTCGTCGATGTCAGATTGCGCGATGTTTTGTTTATGTTTTCGCTCTACCATCCTTTTGGTGGTAGGTCTGGCATTTCGTCGATGTCAGATTGTGCGATATTTTGTTTATGTTTTCGCTCTACCATCCTTTTGGTGGTAGGTCTGGCATTTCGTCGATGTCAGATTACGCGATGTTTTATTTATGTTTTCACTCTATCATCCTTTTGATGGTGGGTCTGGTATTTCGTCGATATCAGATTGTGCGATGTTTTATTTATGTTTTCGCTCTATCATCCTTTTGATGGTAGGTCTGGTATTTCGTCGATATCAGATTGTGCGATGTTTTATTTGTGTTTTCGCTCTATCATCCTTTTGGTGGTAGGTCTGGTAATTCGTCGATATCAGATTGTGCGTTGTTTTGTTTGTGTTTTCGCTCTACCATCCTTTTGGTGGTAGGTCTGGCATTTCGTCGATGTCAGATTGCGCGATGTTTTGTTTATGTTTTCGCTCTACCATGCTTTTGGTGGTAGGTCTGGCATTTCGTCGATGTCAGATTGTGCGATATTTTGTTTATGTTTTCGCTCTACCATCCTTTTGGTGGTAGGTCTGGCATTTCGTCGATGTCAGATTACGCGATGTTTTATTTATGTTTTCGCTCTATCATCCTTTTGATGGTGGGTCTGATATTTTGTCGATATGAGATTGTGCGATGTTTTGTTTGTGTTTTCGCTCTACCATCCTTTTGGTGGTAGGTCTGGTATTTCGTCGATATCAGATTGTGCGATGTTTTGGTGTGAGTTTCGCTCTATCATCCTTTTGGTGATGGGTCTGGCATTTCGTCGATGTCAGATTACGCGATGTTTCTTTTATGTTTTCGCTCTACCATCCTTTTGGTGGTAGGTCTGGTATTTCGTCGATATCAGATTGTGCGATGTTTTGGTGTGAGTTTCGCTCTATCATCCTTTTGGTGATGGGTCTGGCATTTCGTCGATGTCAGATTGTGCGATGTTTTATTTATGTTTTCGCTCTATAATCCTTTTGATGGTAGGTCTGGTTTTTCGTCGATATCAGATTGTGCGATGTTTTGGTGTGAGTTTCGCTCTATCATCCTTTTGGTGATGGGTCTGGCATTTCGTCGATGTCAGATTACGCGATGTTTTTTTTATGTTTTCGCTCTACCATCCTTTTGGTGGTAGGTCTGGTATTTCGTCGATATCAGACTGTGCGATGTGTGTTGGTGTTTGCTCTACCGTCTTTTTGGTGGTAGTAGCCGTGTTCATTTTTTTCCATCATCCTTTTGGTGATGACGACCTTTTGCTTATCATTTACCGTTCACTTCGAGGTTCACCTTTATCAAGTATTTGCTATTCTCAGACATCTCTTTTTCTTTCGGACAAATTCAGGGTCTTCTTCATATCTAATTGACTTCTACCTCAGGAATATGAATGCTAATGCAGCTCATTTTCCATGTTTAAGCCGATTAGATAGGGGCATCTGTCATACCCTAAATTTGTCCTACCCTTTTGTAAATATTTTCATATTTATCGTTCCATGCCATTTAGACACGTGCCATCTCGCAATTGGTTGATTTTTCAAAAATTTATCTTTTGACCAATCAAAGCGTGACATATGGCCTAAAAGGGTATTTTTGTGAATTTTATTTCTTTTCTCAAATTCATAAACCTTTTTCTTTTTTTCTTCTTCCTTTTTTTTTTTTTAAAAAAAAGTATTATTCATAACAATATTTTATGCACTTATATAACTCTTTTATGTGTAAATATCTTTTTTTTTTTTTAGGTTGTTTTACATATACATTTATTAATATCTTTTATTTTATATTTATATTTAATATTCATTTTTTTTAAAAATAGTTTTTTAATTTAGTTTAAATCAATTATTATATTTTTTATGTTGTTAATAATAATTAAAAGAGAAGAGAGATTGGGGTGCTGAGGCCCATTCCAAAGGCCCGTTAGGGTTTTGGCATTGGCTTGTTATTAAAGGAGGAGAGGAACCGATGAAAAAGGGGAGGAAGAAAATACTGTTCATGACCTCAGTTCAGACCCTAAAATGGCCGCGACATCTCTCAAACCTTAAGTCACCAACTACTCTTTCTTCTTCAAACTCCAATCTGAAACTCATTTTTGGCCACAAACGGTGACCCTTCACGAACCAGTTCCTCATCCTTTCGCCCAACCAACCGCAATCTTCTCCTCCTCTAAACGAAAACCCAGCTCAAAACCCTCAACAAACTCAACACCATTGAACCCAATCCGAAACCCCAAACATCACTGGAGCAATCATGAATTCGACATCCCACCATTCAATAAAATCAACAACAAACCTTCTTCTTCGTGAATCTTCAAGCTTTTCCGCTAAATAAACTCCTTCTTCCAAACACGAAAACGAACTCAAAACTCAGAATTTCTTATACCGAAATGTGAATCCAAAATCGAACGAGAGTGAGTGAGATTCCGAGACCCAAAACTGAGCAAAATCGTTGAAGGTTGAACCAATTTGTCGTCTTTCAGTTTATCGCGTGAGATTTTCGGTCATGGCTGGGCATTCTTTTTTGGTTTAGGGAGACGTTTCTGACTCAGTAACAGCTTTTGTTAGGTTTGTTTAGAATACATTCAGACTGGGCTTTAGAGCCCATTTAGAATTTCTCTATCTATCCACCTGTTTTTTATGTATACCGTGTGGTTTTGGTGGATGATGGGCCGAAGGCCCAAATATTCCACACGCATAATTTAGTTCAATACCCTGTGTTTCAGATTTGCACCCAATTTTTTTTTATTTATTTGTATCTTAACTTTAATTGTAGATTTGATTTAGATTTTAGAGATTTTCTTAATATTTTTTTTAAAATAAGTATCTTAGATTATTAATATTGTTTTTTTTTAAAAATAGTTTTTCAATTTGTAATATATTTTTAAAATAGTTTTTTTTAAACCCGAGACCGTTTTCTTTTTAACTTCTTTCATTTTCGATTTTTATCGATTCCTTGCTCATTCTTGGTCAAATGGTAATTTAAAAATTATTATCGGTCAAGATCACTGATAGATGATAATTTTGGTCGAGACATTTCTCTTGCACTTCAAATTATCTTTTAAACATTTTTCTCAAAAAAAAACTCCAAAAGAGGGAGATTCTTGAAATCTAGCATTTCTTGGATCTTCGAATGAGCAACTCTCGAGACTCGCTCTTGAGTTGTGGTTCATTCAATCTTTTGATTTTCTCAAACGCTTTCCCAATATTCTTTCTCGATCAAACTTCGAAAGAAGGAGATACTTGGAATCTAGCATTCCTTGTGTCTTCGAGTGGATAATTCTCAAGGCACGCCTTTGAGTTGGTATTCGCTCAACCATTTCGACTCTTTCAAAATTAAATCATTTTCAAACATTCTCCTAAGTCGAATGCTCGTACGCATTCGCAACCCACACTTCACACACATTCACAATTCCTCGTGGTCTCGATATTAGGAGCACCCTCAGGGACCGATATCGCTTCTCACAGCCCTAACACTTGACACGTCGTCAAGTCGGCTCCATCTTCAAACAAATCCTCGACACGTCGTCGAGCTACTTCAAAACAGCTTCCTTTTGGCCTCGCATGCCATTTTGCGATTCGATCTTTTCACAAACATTTTTAAAACTTACGAAAGAGAGATATTATTAGAATCTAGCATTCTCTGAATATTTGAATGAGTAACTCTCGAGGCGCGCCCTTGATTTGTTATTAATTCGTTCTTTCAAAACATCCAACTCTTTATCTTCATTTTATTCAGTCAATTCCCGAAAGATTTGAGTTCTGTGGAACCTCGCACTCCTTGAATTCTTGAGTGACAAGCTTTTGAGGCACGCTCTTGGGTTGCTTGTCAGTCACCCTTTCGTTTTTTTCTCAAACTTCCAATCTATTCAACCTCATCTTTTCGTGGTTGTTACCACGAACTACGGACGCTCTGATTCTTTATTCATTCTTGAATATAAGATACGTAGGCACAAGATTGCGATGATCTTGGCGAGCACACTTCTATCCATCTTCCGTTTCCCCCCATCCTTTTCCCGTAGTCGAACTACGACGCTCTGATTTCTCATTCTCGTCCGAATGAGCATACGTAGGCACAAGGGCCCCAATCCTTGGCGAGCACCCTATTCTCTAACCACCCATCTTTCCCTAACGTCTTTTATCCCGTTAACCTACCAATTCTACCTTTATCAACGAGAAGAAAACAAGCAAACCTAGACAACACTCCCCACAATTACCTTAAGAGGTTCCCGTCGAGTACGACGGACGTGAGGGGTGCTAATACCTTCCCCTCACGTAACCGACTCCCGAACCCAGAACATGGTTGCGACAACCCTGTTCCTATCCTTTCGTTTAAGAGGTTTTCTCGATATTTTCCTCTCCCGTTTATTCGGGAAAAATAAAGTTCGGTGGCGACTCTGTTGAACCGCATTTCTGCGCCTTTCGCGCGAGGGTCGTATGTTCGAATGGGATTTTCGAGGTGCGACAATATTGCCTCAGGCGTCTAGCAGCCCATGCCAAAGCACAACAAGTTTTCTCCAGAAGTGAATATCGGCTTTCACAATCAGTGAACTTCTTACTCAAATAATAAATAGCATGTTCTTTTCGTCCGGACTCATCCTGCTGACCTAACACACAACCCATGGAATTCTCGAGCACTGTCAAATACATGAAGAGAGGTCTTCCTGGAACAAGAGGTATTAAGATCAGAGGCTCTTGAAGATAGCCCTTAATCTTATCAAACGCTTGCTGGCAATCTGAATTCCAAACAACCGTCTGGTCCTTGCGTAACAATTTAAAGATGGGCTCGCAAGTAGGAGTCATATTGGAAATAAATCTGGATATGTAGTTCAGTCTTCCAAGAAAACCTCTGACTTGCTTCTTAGTTTGTGGAGCTGGCATATCCTGAATAGCTCGGACTTTATCTGGATCCACCTCAATCCCTCAGTGACTGACAATGAAACCGAGTAACTTTCCAGATCTTACCCCAAAGGTGCACTTGGCTGGGTTCAGTCTCAACTGATATTTTCTGAGTCTCTTAAATAATTTCAAAATATGTTCCAAGAGGTCCTCCTCACTCTGAGATTTGGCTATCATTGTTGCACCCCAAAATTTGCTCAACCTCTTTTCTTACTTGGTTTATGTTTCATTGCATTAACATTTGCATAGTTATATCATTTGCATATCATGATATCATTCATATAGAAGGGGATCAAGTGTGATTCTTATCAAGAGGAGCCTAGCTAGAGGTCTTATTCAAGCTTGAGAAGTTATCAAGGTCATCAGGCGGTGGTTTGAGTGCCTAGGAGTTTAGATGCTTGCATGTGGATTTTCTCCTAACTTGAGGATCAATTGAAGACCATCAGAGGGATGTGAAGTGTTGAATATGAGAAGAGGATTTGTATGGAGTTCATGGAATACCTAGAGGGCCATGGGAGAGCTCAATCAAGTCATTGTGTCAAATGCAAGAGCCACAGTTGAGGTGCAAGCAATTAAGGTTTCATCTGGGTCAATCCTAGGTCAACTGTGCAATTGAAGAAGATCAAAGCCTACTTATAGATCATTGAAATAATGAAATGATATGTTGAGGCATATGAGAGATTGTTTCAAGATCAAGTTGAGAAGAATCAAGAGTGGTTGGAGTTGCTAAGTCAGGGTTCCTAGGGTAAAATCCCCTATTTAGTGCCTAACTTCAAGACCATTTAAGTCAAGATACAAGTTTCAAATGGATCTTTGGCCTACATGGAACTTGTAGAGCATCTCAATACCTTTAATTTGAGTACTAGAAGTCCTCAAGGGGATTTATAGAACTCAAGTTATGGTCCCAACAAGTTACAGGTCCTCACATGCCTCTAAAATTTGTCTGTGAAAATCATCTGACTTCCAAGCTACTTCCAAGCTACTTTTTACCTCATGATCTTAGCTTTCCAAATTGTATTATAAGTCTTCCATCTGATTTGTAGAACTCAAGTTATGAGGTTTACAAGTCAGGGGTATTTTGGGAAAGTGAGATTATAGGTCATTTTCAATCATAGGTCAAAATCTCCCACTTGCACTTGTCAAATGGATTTTTGTTCAACATGGAACTTGTTCAAAATGTGGTTTTTAGGTTAACCAAGAACTCATGGTGAATTGATTTTGCTCATATCAAGATTTGGTTTGAAATGGCTTAAAAAGGAAGATTTTAAAAGGATTCAAAGTTGAAAATTTCAAATTAATGGTTAAGTGACCAAAACATGGCAATTAAATACTCATTTTGAGTAGAAAAAGTGTTTCATACACATTGGCATTGGTATATTTTTGAGTTGGGGAAGAATTTCACAAGTTACAATGTTGTTACTTGATATGCAAGTTACATAGGCAAATAACTTATTAAGGCAATTCAAGCATTCCTTTTGATCCAATTTCGTTCATAAGGCATTTTGCAATTGATTAGAAGCTTCTAGTGTAAGCTGTAATGAGGAAATCAAGACTGTCATGTGCAACTTTTGAAAGCAAAACAAAAAATTGAAACTACTGGTTTGGGCTTGAATTGGACTCCTAAAGCCCATAGACATACTCTATATAAGTCTTTTATTGATTCCATGATCATTTTGGAGCTCATTTCGTGGTGAAAGCAGAGATAGAAGTTGGAGTTGCAAGCAAGCAAACTGAAATCGTGTTTTCATTTCTAAGAAAATTCAAAGCAAATTGAAGGTTTCTCTAGCTTCCTCTGGCATCCTTGAGTGTTTCTAGAAAGTTTTGAAGGCTGAATCGAGCTCTAGACACCTCTGTTAACAGATCTACACCAGGTATGTAAACTTCCAAATTCCACTGATTATAGCAAGTTGTAGATCATAGTGAGCATGTGGTTAAGATCTAGTTGAAGTGTAGATCGTTTCTGGTTAAGAATTTGAGCAATTAGAGACAAACTAAGTTGACTTGAGATTTCTATTTGGACACGGTTAAATTTGATCGTAAGGATTTAACATGATTTAGATAGATCAGGTTAATGTAGGAAGAGTAAGGATCATTTCTATGGTTTTAGATTTGAATTTGGTGTTGATCAATTTTGAGGTGTTATCTGAACTTTGGATCGTGATTTGAAACCTAGCCAGAACTAGAGTAAATGAATAGGATATCTGAGATCCTTGTGAAATTCTGATGAACTTGATATAAGATTTGATGCTGTTTGGCTGCCTATTACCACCACCTCGCCGTAGAAGACGATCGGAGGCCTTCTTCGGCCACCACCAGTGAGTTCCCTCCGTTTGGAATTTGAATTGAGGAAGATGACTGGGAACCGTCAGATCGTGCCTCAGACTTGACTTGGTAGCATCATCCAAGGGCTGTGACTTGTTTGATTTTGTTGACTCCTGACCCTCAAAACGCTGCCGTTTCATCAAATGAGTGGTGCTCCCTCAAGCCTTGGATCAATTGACCAGTCTACCAATCCAACAACTCTCATATTTTCTTGTGTTTTATTTTCTTTTAATTGATTTGTTTTATTTTTAAATGCACATTGATTCCAAAAATCATAATAATTTCATCTTTGATCAGAAAAATATTTTAAAAATATGTCCATGCTCCTATTTCAATTTGTGATTTTCTGGGATTAATAAATTGCATTTTTCTGCATTTTTCAATTTAATTTGTATTTTTCTCTTTTATGTTATTTCTTTTATTTTGCATAATTACCTATCTGTTTTGTTGATTTTGTTTTGATCATTTGGTTTGGTTTCTGAATTTGATTTTTGAGTATGTTGTAGGTTAGATGTGCATGCTCCCTTAGGATTTTATTAGATTTTTTAAATAATTGTAGGTTTTGTTTTAGGTGAGATGTTTAGAGCCTTCCCAACTTATGGTTTATCTTGACACATTTCAACTTAGGATTTATTTAGTGGACCTAGAAGTTGATTTAGGCCTTGATATTTGAACCCTAGAATGTTAAAACATGCATGTTCCCTTCAGAAATTTCTTAGATTTTTACAACTTAGTTTTCTATTTTAGATATATTTCACAAGTAGGTGTTGCCTTTGGTGTTCTTTCTTTGGTGCCTTGCCTTGTTTGATCTTGTTGGTGGCTTTGGAGCTTGAAGAACTTGGTTTCTTTTTTTGGAGGAGGTGTTGGACATCTTTTAGCTGCTGTGGATTGGCTGGTGGAGCTTCGTTTGGAGCTTTCTTTCTCTTTTAGGAGCTTTTTAGAAGCTTATAGGATTAAGGTTTTAGGAAGAACCACTAGAACTAGTTCTTTTCCTTTCATCAAAAATAGAATGCATTGTTTGCTTCTATCCTCATCCTATGATGCAAAGTCCTCTTAAGGAAGCCCCATCTCTCCTTTGGAGGGATGAGTGACATGCCCTAATGAGTAGAACTTTTGAGGATGCACTTTCTTTCTAATGTTGGTTCCTGATGAATTCCTTTGGTCTTCATCAAGTTTCCTAACATTGTAACTTAATCTCAATGATGATTTCTCTTCTTGTGGAGCTTTCTAGAGTTTGAAAATGAAGAATTGAAGAAGCTTGAAGATAGGAGCTAACTTGAAGATGAAGACTCTTTGCTGTCAACTTTGCTGTCAATTCAACTTTGCTGACAAGAGCTGCTGCTAAAGGTTGAAGTTGCTGCTGCTTGGGCTGCTTCCTCTGTTTCTCTTTTGCTGTGTTGTCTGTTTGCTTGTGTTGCTAACCTTTAGGTTTGAGATGGAGCTTTTCTCCCCTTGCATGTTGTTTTCTTATGTTTGAGGTTAAGCAGGACTCCATTACCTCGCTTGTACTGTTGCATAGCATGTATTTTACTGTTTACTGTTTACTGCTTGCTT
Source organism: Lathyrus sativus (assembly GCA_963859935.3). Classification (NCBI taxonomy): domain Eukaryota; kingdom Viridiplantae; phylum Streptophyta; class Magnoliopsida; order Fabales; family Fabaceae; genus Lathyrus; species Lathyrus sativus. The sequence goes on along the minus strand of OZ012741.1, from coordinate 139,536,541 downwards.
TCTTTTGCTGTTTTCCCCTAGGATCTCTGATTTCCTCTATGCAAGAGGGAATTATGATAGACATTAGGTTTTTAAACCATGCATGACAAGAGTAGGTAGATTCCCTTTCAACCATAGCTTTAGGGCATCTTTCTCTTCTCATCTCAAAACAATTCAAAAAAATACAGTAATAAGGTTAATTGAAGTTGTACGTTACAAGCCTTAAGCTATCTGGGAAAAGGTTGGTGGAGGGCCTCTCTCCAGTAATCTGAATATTTAGTGTGGTACCCTTTGGGTGACATGCGAAGCATTCACTCCTAGGTCATAGTCTCTAGTGCGACGGAGATTGCGAACATCCTAAAAAACAGTTCTTTCGTAAAAGATTCAAACAAACATTCAAACTCTGTTTTTGTCCTCTTGGACCCTTAATCTGGAAAACCCTTTCATAAAAAGATAAAAAACTGTCAGACAAACTTGTGTCTTCCGTAGCCCGAACTACGTTTTCTCTGATCTTTCATGCCGTATGAAAGTACGTAGGCACGAGATGCGATATCTCAGTGAGCAACCTTCCCCCCTTCTCCAGTAGTTAGGCGAACTACGTTGACTCTGATTTCTCGTTTCAGACGGGAATACGTAGGCATAAAGTGCGATACTTTGCCGAGTCATTTTCTTTTTTAGACCAGACCTTTAGAGTAGATAGATAAACACACCTTTAGATAGAAAACAAGCGTGGATCCCGTCGAGTACGACGGACGTGATGGGTGCTAATACCTTCCCCTTGCGTAACCGACTCCCGAATCCAGGATTTGGTTGCGATGACCATTCCTTTACCTCTTTGCGTTAGGTTTTCTATGAGCGTTCCCTTTCCCTCTTTTGGGATAAATAACACACGGTGGCGACTCTTCTGTCATGGCCGACGCTGATTTTCGAAGTAACGACAGCTGGCGACTCTGCTGGGGACTCCAACGGTTCCCTATACGAGTCAATCCTAGCGCTTGTTTTCCCGTCTGGGGTTTTGTATGTATTTATATTTTTGTCTTTACTTTCAGTACTATATTTATTGTTGTTATGTTGTGGGTAGAGGGTTAGTGTGAGAGATAAGTCGGACCTGGGCTTGAGTGCACATAGACTTAGAAGTAGAAAGTAGTGGTTAGCCTGCTTGCTTTGCTCGCACCAGCTAGCTACGAAATCTGCACTCAGACGAGATTCTCTTTGATGGCATCTTGCCTGGCCCTTTGGGCTCGACAAGTTGTTGAATTTGAGGGTTGTCGACTCTCGGGACCTATCATTTGGGATTCGGCTAAGTGAGGCCTCTTCAAGGGACGATGATGCCACACCTTCTGGGTATCGTATCCTCGCTCTTGAAAGTCTGTGACGCTGATGACCGCATAGGATGCCATACCTCGTATGCGAGTTAAGTACATACCTGTGAGGGGTAGGTGGGTCTTTTTGCAGGAAAACTCTGGCCTCAAAACACCTGGTTTGTCTCTGTCAGTGAGAATTGGTTGTGAGGTTTCTTTTGTGGTTGGTTTGGTTTGAGGAGAAGATCTGATGGTTCTCAAGCTGCAGTACAGCATAACACAGTTCTTCAGCACTGCACTTGATCCCCTATTTGCATATGCATTTGCATTTTCATGTTTGCATTTCATTAACGTATATTTATGTTGCAGGTGTGCTTTTTCCCCTCAGATTCTAGTGGTCTTCTTGCCAGACATGGAGTCCATGAAGAGGACAGTTGCTTACAAGTTTCCTTCTCCAGATATCAGTTCCTTGTTGCGGTTGGTTGCTCTAGCAGATCAGAGAGTGAGGGCTGAGTTTAGAGAGTCTTATGGGAAACTGCTCAGTTTGGTATGCAGACCTTATGTGTTTGAGATGACTGGATTGTATACCTTGATGCAGTTTTACGAGCCTCAGTTGAGATGCTTCTTGTTCCCTGATTATATTTTGGCCCCTACTTTGGAGGAATATTCTGATATGCTAGGAGTTCCTGTGTTAGATCAGATGCCTTTTATTCACGAGGATACTGAGCCTGAGTTGGCTAAGCTTGCTGAGATTGTCAGTTTAGATGCTTCTGAGTTCCCCGGAGGTTTGGTCAAGCTGAATGGAGTTTATGGTTTTCATCTTTCTTGCTTGGTTGAGAAGGCTACGCAGTGTGCGAAGATGAATGTTGGATTGTCTTCAGTGCTATTTTGGCTGTTTGCATTTATGGAATTGTCTTGTTCCCCAACTTGCCTGATTTTGTTGACTCAGATGCATTCTTTATTCTTGCCTCGAAGAATCTGGTGCCTACTCTCTTGGGTGACGTTTATCATTCTATTCACTATAAGAATGAGAAGCGTCGGGGAAAGAATGTTTCTTGCTGTGTACCTCTTTTATACAGGTGGTTTCAGGGACATCTTCCTAAGACGGGACCTTTTGTTGATACTGCTGGTACTTTAGATTGGTCTTCCCGATAGATGGGATTGTGTGCTGAGAACATTGTTTGGTTTGATCGGAACCTACTCGGAATGGATATTATATATAGTTACAGTGGCTTTCCGAACGTTCCATTGATTAGACGGAAAGGTTGTATTAACTATAACCCTTATTTGCTTGTGAGACAGTTTGACTATGCTTTGAGGGATTCTCCGGTTGAGGACGAGATACAGGAATCTTTGTATCTCACGGGTTTATTAGATGGAGATGTTTTGGTCAGATTGAGGCATGCTTGGGGTAATGTTCACCGAAGAGGAAAGACATTGCTTGGCAAGAGTGACAGTCGAGCTTATAATCCTTATCGACTCTGGATCCATGAAAGAGTTGAAAAGTCTTTGATGTCGTTTCCTGCTACAGAATCATTATATCCTCCGGTGATTGAAGAACCTACTTCAGTAGAGATTGAGAAGTATAACAAGCTGCTGGCTGAAAAAGAAGAATTGCGAAGAGCTAGAGAAAGAGATTTTCCAGCTTCGGCATGAGAAGAGTGGGGCAACCTTCACTTTGAAGAAGCAGACTGAGATGATTAACAAGTTGGGTTCAGATTTGACTGAAGAGACCAGCAGGAGAGAGAAGGTAGGAGTAGCTCTGAATGGTGTTAGTAGTGTGCTTGCTACTAAGAAAGAGCTTCTGAATAAGGCTTATTCTCGACTTTCCAAATGGGAATTTTTGTGGAATGCCACGCTTACTAGCCGGAAGGAGCGTGAAGATGAGTTGAAGCTGCAGATTTCCCGGTTAGAGGAGCAGCTCAGCGCTAAGGATGCGAAGATTGATGAAGAGGCATCTCTTAGACGTGACGCTGAGTTTATAGTGAGCGACATGGTCAAAGAAATGAGGGGTTGTGAACTGAAGGCTGGCTTCAAGAGATGCAGGCTTGATGAGTGTTTTGGCAAGGGAGCTTGTGTAGAGGATGCCAAAAAGCTGAGATCCACTGTTAGGCGACACACATTACTGATACAGGAATTGCTCTCCATACCAGGTCATCCGGAGACGTTGAGGCTATTGGGGGATGTCCGGGCGCGCCATCTGTCCTAATTTATCTTTGCTTTTCTCTTGTAGTTTGTTATTCGTGCTTGTATTTTGACCATCGCCAGACTTGTTGGCCGAGGTCTTTTCAGTTGTATTCGGTTTTACCTTTGTACTCTGCTTCTTGTCATTTGTTTATGTATGAGGTTTCTGATTCTATGCTTGCTTACTTGGGACTCCATTATCGTTATGGCTTCTTCTCCGGAACTAGAATCAGGGGGGAAATTAACCTGTTGCATATTTACATGTGTGCATCTGCATATTCATATTGCATGGCAGGTACCTTTTTTGAGCTCGAATCTTATCTCCTGCATCTTTCAGGTTGTTTCAAGATTGACGAACAGAGAACTCACTGATACGCTACAAGAAGCAACTGTAAGAAGATCATGGACCAGGTACAAGCTGAGATGCAGGAGATCCGGGATAGGTTAGCACAATTCATGCAGGCTATGGAGGCTGTGGCCAAGGGCCAGGAACATCTTCAAACTCTGGTGCAACCGCTGCTGGCGCGAGCGGCTGGTAATACTGAATATAACTCTATTCGTGTTGAGACCCCTCGCAAGGAGGAAGTGATTCCAAATGCTGGTGAGACTGGTACCGGCAATGGCAACGGCAACGCTGGTAACAGAAATGCTGATAATGGCAATGGGAACGTGGAAACCAATAGGAATGTTTGTATCAATACTGGTTTCGGTGACAACAATCAGGGTTTTGGCTTCGGCAATCAGGATGGTAATGATGGCTTTAATAATCAGGGCTTCGGCAATGGAGGGTTTGGTGATAACAATCAAGGTTATGGTAATAATGGCTACGACAATGCTGGGTTTGGCAATGTGAATACCAATGGTGTTGGGATGGGTCCTTTCAATGCTGGTTTCGGACCAGGCGGGGCTAATCAAGGATTTGGTAATAGAGGACGTGGTCCTAACTTTAATCAACAAGGATATGGTCGTAATGCTACTAACGACTGGTATGGTAATGAGGGTCCGTATTGGGACAGAGATCGTCAAGAAGATGCCTTTTCTGGGAAAGGCATGGGTTTTGAAGGTCCCACTGATAATGATCGAAGGATTACAATGTTGGAGGAACAGATAATAGGTATAGCCAATCAAAATTCTGCAGGTTTGGACCTGGCTACCATGGGGCTGGTTCCTGGGCTAAGGGTGTCATTGAAGTTCAAAGCTCCTACTTTCGATAAATATAAAGGGGATACATGCCCACAGGTTCATGTGCGTTCATGTTACCGGAGGATGTCTGCTTACTCTGATGATGAGAAGATGCTTATGCATTTTTTCCAAGATAGTTTGTCGGGACCATCGCTGGAATGGTACATGGGACTAAAGCCTGCACAGATCGGAAGTTGGAAAGAGTTGGCGGATGCTTTCATCAGAGACTACCAATACAACAGTGACCTTGCGCCAAATAGGGTCCAGCTTCAAAGTCTTTCTCAGAAGAACGGGGAGAGTTTTAAGGAGTACGTCCAGCGTTGGCGTGATCTTGCGGCAAGGGTACACCTACCTATGGTTGAAAGGGAATTGATTGATATTTTTGTTGGAACATTCTCTAGGATGTATTATGATAAATTGCTCAATTTCTCGATGGGTAGTTTCTCTGACATGATACTCATGGGAGAACGGATTGAAAATGGCATTAAGATTGGTAAGATTCAAACCGGTGAATCGACCTCAGCTGGAGGTGCAAAAAAGGTCTTTGGTGGTAGAAGACAAGGAGACGCCAGTGCAGTGTATGGTGGTCGAGGGCGAGGTAGAGGTAGGAATCAGTATATTCAACATCAGGTTGCTAGTGTGACGATTCCTATACCTCAACAACGACAACAACCACAACAACAACAGCAACAACAACAAAGGCAGAATCGTGCTCAGAGAAGGATTCATAATGGGAAGCCAAAGAGGGTATTTGATACACCTCCGTGAATGTATGCAGAACTGCTTCAAACGCTGTTAGGTTTGAATCTTGTTGAAAAGAGAACGTTGGACCCGCCCACAGGAACGCTTCCTTACGGGTATAATACTAGTAAGCATTGTGAATTTCATTCCGGGGCACCCGGACATGATATCGAGAGTTGTCATGATTTTAAACATAAAGTCCAAGATTTGATTGATAGTAAAGTCATTAACTTCAGTCATGATGGTCCCAACATTGTACAGCAACCAATGCCGAATCATGGAGCGAATGCTATTCTGACAGAAGAAGATTTGGATTTGGTTATGGACGTAAATGATCTGAAGACGCCTTTAAGCTATGTTAAAAGCAGATTGTTGAAAGGGGAGTCTTCCCTGGATGTGATGAGTACTGTTTGGATTGTTGGACCCGACCAGAGGGCTGTATTGATTTGAAGAGAGGTATTCAGGCCATGATTGATGAGGGAACTTTGCAATTCGACCATACTGCTATTGAGAAGCCTGTTGAGGCAATATTTGAAAAGCAGGGTGAGGTCGCAACAATTACAATTCCATGAAAGACTATTACGATATCAGCGCCCGCCAAGCGGCCAACTATCACGATAACGAAAGCAGGGCCCATTCCTTATGAAAGTACGAAAGCCATTCCGTGGAATTATGGGTTGGAAGCTTTTTGCAATGGGGAAAAGATTAAGGTGGATAGCCAGCCGACAGGGGCAGTGGACAATCTTGTTGGAGCGTGAGGCATGACCCACAGTGGTAGAATTTTCACTTCACCTGAAATTGAGGCTGAGAGGATTGCTAAAGGCAAAGCCAAAGTGAATGAAGGAGGACCTTCCCAGGCGAGAGAGAAAGAAACACCAATCAAGGATGTAGAAGAGTTTATGAGGTTAATTCGCAAAAGCGACTATAAGATTGTGGAGCACTTGCAGCAGACGCCCTCCAAAATTTCAATCCTATCTTTGTTGCTTTGTTCCGAGGCTCATCGGAATGCCTTGTTGAAAATCTTGGACACATCTTTTGTACCTCAGGAAGTATCTATTAATCAGCTTGAGAGAGTACTGGCGCATGTGAATGCCGGACACAGCTTGGGATTTACTGACTTTGATTTGACGCCTAGAGGTCGGGATCATAATATGGCTTTGCACATTTTAGTGGAATGTCGGGGCACTGTTATGTCGCACGTTCTTGTAGACACCGGATCATCTTTGAATGTGTTGCCTAAGAAGGCTATGATGAAGCTAGATATCCGAGAAATCATATGCACGCCAAGTGACTTGGTCGTGAGAGCTTTTGATGGGACTAGAAGGTCGGTGTTTGGGTCCATAACTTTGCCACTCTAGGTCGGGCCAGAAGTGTTTGACACTGTGTTCTACATCATGGACATACATCCAGCTTACAACTATTTACTTGGGCAACCATGGATACATTCTGCAGGGGCTGTGATGTCCACGCTGCATCAGAAACTTAAATTCATGGTTGGTGACAGTGTTGTTACTATTTGCGGAGAGGAGGACATTCTGGTTAGTCATCTTTCGTCATTCAAGTACGTCGAAGTGGAGGGGGAGATCCATGAGACGCCATGCCAAGCCTTTGAAGGGTTGCAGATCAAGGACAAGTCTCATGTCCCCAGCAAAGGGCCAGAGGTGGCCATGTCTTCATACAAAGACACTCAGGCAGTGGTTCAGGCTGGAGAAACCAAAGGATGGGGGCCAAGTCTTGGAAATTCCTGTCAAGATGGACAAGTTTGGGTTGGGGTATCGCCCGACGTCGTCATCTTCCACATCAGGCGTGCCAAAGTTTAAAGGGCCAGTGGTGATCACTCCAGGTGGGGTCCATTATGAAACAATTAATGTTGTTTCCGATGCCGAAGATGGAGATAGTGACTGCGATATGGATTCGTGGATCAAGCCCAGTGTGCCAGGACAGAGCCTATGCAACTGGTCTATCCAGGAACTTGTCCAAGTGACTACAAAACAGTAATGATTTGTTTTCTAGATTATTGTACAATCCTGTGTCCTACCTGGGGCATAGTGATTCTGTTTTCAGGGCTACCTGCTTATGTGTGTGCTTTGTTTAATCATTAAATAAAGGCGTTTTTCTCATGCAAATTTTGTGATCCTTGTTTTCCTGTTTTTGCTTTAACAATAAAATGGCAACGTGGTTATGTGTTTTGTTTACATTATTTGAAGCATTTAACCATTCTCATTGCAGGATTCATATTTTAGACGACACTGATCACGAACTTCCTATGACTCGCTTCGACTTCGAGCACCCGATATTTCAAGAAGAAGAAGAGATTGTTGAGGATGATGACTTATCAGAAGAGCTGACTCGACTTTTGAAACAAGAAGAGAGAATCATTCTGCCTCATCAGGAGGAAATTGAAATTATCAACGTGGGGTCCGAAGAGGTTGTCAGGAATATCCGGATAGGGGCTGCACTGCAAAGCGATATCAAGCAAATTTTGATCGAGATGCTTCGAGATTATAGTGATATCTTTGCTTGGTCTTACGAAGACATGCCTGGGTTGGATACTGATATGGTGGTTCACCGTTTGCCATTGCGTGAGGAATGTCCGCCGGTTAAGCAAAAACTCAGAAGAAGTAGACCAAATATGGCCGTGAAAATTAAAGAGGAAGTTCAGAAACAGTGGGAGGCCGGTTTTCTGGCTGTTACAACTTATCCCTCAAGGGTCGCCAATATAGTACCTGTACCAAAGAAAGATGGTAAGGTGCGGATGTGCGTGGACTATCGAGATTTGAATAGGACGAGCCCAAAAGACGACTTTTCGCTCCCTCATATTGATGTGTTGGTCGACAACACTGTTCAATTCTTCGTGTTTTCCTTCATGGACGGCTTTTCGGGCTAGAATCAGATAAAAATGGCGTCGGAAGATATGGAGAAAACAACTTTTATTACCCTGTGAGGAACGTTCTGCTACAAAGTGATGCCCTTTGGTTTGAAGAACGCCGGGGCAACATATCAGCGAGCTATGACAACACTCTTTCATGACATGATGCATAAATAGATCGAAGTCTATGTTGACGATATGATTGCCAAATCCCAGACGGAGGAAGAGCATCTGGTCAATCTTCTGAAATTGTTTAAGAGGCTTAGGAAATTCTGGCTGAGGCTGAATCCTAACAAGTGCACCTTCGGGGTGAGATCTGGTAAGTTGTTGGGGTTTATTGTTAGCGAAAAAGGAATTGAGGTTGATCCTGCTAAGATAAAAGCAATACAAGAAATGCCAACGCTGAAAATAGAAAAAGAGGTTTGTGGTTTTTTAGGGAGATTGAATTACATTGCTCGGTTCATATCTCATCTAACGGCCACGTGCGAGCCATTATTCAAGTTATTGAAAAAAGATCAGGCTGTGACCTGGAATGAAGATTGTCAAAAGGCGTTTGAAAAAATAAAAGAATATTTACAAGAACCTCCAATATTGATACCCCCAGTAGTCGGGAGACCGTTGATTATGTATTTGACGGTTCTTGAGAAAAGCATGGGTTGTGTTCTCGGTCAACATGACGAGACTGAACGTAAAGAGCATGCGATTTATTACTTGAGTAAAAAGTTCACAGATTGAGTCCCGTTACTCAATGCTCGAAAAGACGTGTTGTGCACTAGCCTGGGCTGCCAAACGTTTGAGGCAATACATGCTAAATCATACAACCATGCTAATTTCAAAGATGGATCCGATCAAATATGTGTTTGAAAAGCAAGCACTTTCCGGAAGGATTGCCCGATGGCAGATGGTACTGACAGAATACGATATTCAATATGCTTCTCAAAAGGCTATTAAAGGTAGCGTTCTGTCAGAGTACTTAGCTGAGCAGCCAATTGATGAATACCATCCAATGAGGTTTGATTTTCTTGACGAGGATATCATGTACTTAAAAATGAAGGATTATGAAGAGTCGTTGCCTGATGAAGTTCCAGAGTTGGGTTCCAAATGGCAATTGATATTTGACGGTGTTGTTAATTCATACGGAAGTGGAATATGGGCAATCATTACTACTCCCCATGGGTCACACATCCCATTCACTGCCAGATTGACCTTTCCAGTTACCAACAATGAGGCCGAATATGAAGCATGTATTATGGGTCTCGAAGAAGCTATTGATCTGAGAATTAAAAATCTTGATGTGTACGGGGACTCTGCTCTAGTTGTGAACCAGATCAAGGGAGAGTGGGAGACTCGTCAGCCCAATCTGATACCCTATATGAATTATGCAAGGAGGTTGTTACCTTTCTTTGACAAGGTGGAATTGCACCATGTACTACGAGCAGAAAATCAGATGGCAGACGCTCTCGCGACGTTGTCTTCAATGTATAAAGTTAACTTCTGGAATGAGGCTCCCAGGATAGTTATCTCTCGCCTTGATAGGCCGGCTTTCATCTCCGCCATTGAGGAAGCTTCCGATGGCAAACCGTCGTATTATGATATCCAGAATTTCCTGAAGAACCAAGAGTATCTGGCTGGGGCATCCAGTCGTGATCAGAAGACTCTTAGGAGATTGGCTGGCAACTTCTATTTGAATCTGGATGGTGTTTTGTACAAGAGAAACCATGACTTGGTGTTGTTGCGGTGTGTGGACGAGAAAGAGGCTAAGTTGCTCATGGAAGAGATCCACGAGGGTACATTTGGCACGCATGCCGGCGGACATGCAATGACGAGAAAGTTATTACGAGCAGGGTATTATTGGTTGACAATGGAAACAGATTGTTTCAAGTTTGCAAAGAGGTGTCATAAATTCCAGATTTATGCGGACAAGATTCATGTGCCTCCGAGCCCTCTGAATGTTATGTCATCACCTTGGCCTTTTTCCATGTGGGGCATCGATATGATTGGGAAAATTGAGCCCACCGCATCCAACAGACATCGTTTTATCTTGCTAGCTATTGATTACTTCACCAAATGGGTTGAAGCGGCATCGTATGCTAATGTTACCAAGCAGGTGGTAGCCAGATTTATTAAGAAAGATATTATCTGCAGATATGGAATCCTGGAGCGGATTATCACAGACAACGGTTCGAATTTGAATAATAAGATGATGAAGGAATTGTGCCAGAATTTCAAGATTGAACATCACAACTCTTCTCCTTATCGGCCCAAGATGAATGGTGTTGTTGAAGCGGCCAATAAAAACATAAAGAAGATCGTTCAGAAGATGGTTGTGACCTACAAGGACTGGCATGAGATGTTGCCTTTTGCTTTGCACGGTTATCGTACGACGGTACGCACATCAACCAGGGCAACTCCTTTTTCACTGGTATATGGTATGGAGGTTGTCCTACCATTGGAGGTTGAGATTCCTTCTTTGAGGGTTTTGCGCGATGTCCAACTTGATGAGGCGGAATGGGTAAAAGATAGACTGAATCAGCTCAGTTTGATGGATGAGAAGAGATTGGCTTCTCTAGCATATGGTCGGCTGTATCAAAGCCGGATGAAGAAAGCTTATGATAAGAAGGTGTGCCCTCGAAGCTTTCAGACGGGCGATCTTGTGCTGAAAAAGATTCTCCCACCACAATCAGATCACAGGGGCAAATGGACTCCCAACTATGAAGGTCCATATGTCGTTAGAAAGGTTTTCTCTGGAGGAGCCTTATTTTTATCCACCATGGATGGTGAGGTTTTACATCACCTGTGAACTCGGACGCAGTTAAAAAATACTTTGCTTAAAGAGACCCGCTGGACAGAAAAAGAGAGTCCAGGCAAAAATGGGGCATCCCGGCGAACCATAAAAAGAATAAAAGGTTCGGGCAAAAGTTAGGGATAAAATTGGAAAAAAGATGTACACCCGCGAAGTTGAAAATCTGAAAAGGGCGACTTCGGAAAAAAAGGGTATCCCGGTGAATTGAAAACCCGCACACGGCGGTTCACGCAAAAGTTAGGGATTTGAAAAAAGCAAATGACTGCGGTCCGAGTTTGGTACTGCGTTGCTTAGTGGTTTGGGAGTACCTGAGGGTCGTATATACAAAACAATCTCTTCCGAAGATCGAGTATAGGGAAAGCGTCAGAGTCAGGCGAGTCATAGGAGGATCAGCTCATGGTGTTCGCTTGTACCACGTTGCCGACATGTATACAAATTTTTGTTGTACTTCTGTGATATTTGTATTTGCTTGAGCGTAACTTCCTCTTTTCAGGAGTTGCATCCAGTGTACAAAATTTTGCCTATTTACAGGCCAGTTGTCAATAAAGCATGTTATTCAGTACTTGATGCTTGTTCTTTACTGTTTTTTTTTTGTGAAAAACGCCGATGTTTTTGATGAACTTGCATGTGCATAAACTTATTGGCCCTATCCAATAATTGCTAAAACTTCGAATTGACTGAACGAATGTGACAGATACTAACCGGGATAGATCTTGTTGTGTAGCTTTGTTCTGTCTCGTTTGTGTTTTGCAGGGTTCTCACCTTTGAAGCAAACAGTCAGGGAATTTATGTTTCCCTAGCCAGAGTCCCGTGACATAGTGGTTGTATCACTTCTCAGCAGATGGAAGTCACATCTTATCCCAGAGAGAGTTGAGATGGCACTTATCCCTACTGAATGTGGGGTTGTCCTCCCCAAAAGAGTATCCCCAGGAAAGCTGCCAAGAGAGTATCCTCAGTGGATCTTGATGTCCCCAACAGAAGGTGCATTCCCAGTAATGAGTATGTACACAATCAATCCCCATCATGGGTAACTCTCGCAGAATATAACCAAGTTGTCTTTGGTTCAGAAGGATTATCCCCGCGTAATACTGTTTTTTCCTTCTCCCCAGCAGGTTGTCATTCTTTCGTCAGGATGATCATCCTTAGCAGAGTTCGTAACTCCGAGTTTGTGAGCTTTTCCCAACAGGGTTTGTTTTATTCCTTCCAGTGGAAGTTGTTCTCACCTTTTCAGCATTTATTTTGCTGGAATAATTCTGTGATGTCTGGTCTCTCCCCCACAGAGTTGACTTGGCTCCCGACATTTATTTTTCTGGAATGCTTTGTGATACCCGTTCATCCCCAGCGGATTTGGTCTTGTCTTCAGCATTTATTTTGCTGAAGCGCCTCTTGGCATCTTTGCATTGTGCATATATCATCATATTTGCATCTACCCAAACGCGTAGCATTTCCATGCCGTATGGAGCATTAAACCATTGTCAAACATACGCATTCTGAAACATAAGCCAGATTGGTTACCTCTTTGTTTTCAGGTGTTATTCCCTGCAGAGGAGTGGGATTCTTGCTCGGAAGGATTTCTAGATATTCAAATTCTCGACGTGAGATAGGTGATGATAACGTTCGTCCCATCGCATGTTCCCTTAACAGAGTTGCTTGGTTAAGTTTCTCTTCTTCCCCAGCGGAATTTTTCTCAGGTTGCTGTTACGTCAGCGTTAAAAGATTTCATGGCTTAAACTTTTGGAGTTATCACTAGTGATTTCCCCAGTAGAGTTTTTCCCCACAGAGTTGTTTGGTTAGGTTTCTCGTACTCCCCATTAAAGTATTCTTCAGACTGCCGAACAACAGTTTTGAAAATATTGAATTGTTACCTGTGTTGACAGTGATTGCTATCCGTGTTGACGGAATTGTTACCTGTGTTGACAATGATTGCTATCCGTGTTGACGGAATTATTACCTATGTTGACAGTGATTGCTATCCGTGTTGACGGAATTGTTACCTGTGTTGACAGTGATTGCTATCCGTGTTTACAGAATTGTTACCTGTGTTGACAGTGATTGTTATCCGCGTTGACGGAGTCGTTACCTGTGATTGACAGGGATTGTTATTTGTGTTGACAAATTTAGTCCAGTTGTGGACGGAGTTGTACCCTTGGTGATGGAGTCTCTCCTCGTGTTGACGAATTTAGTCCAGTTGTGGACGGAGTTGTACCCGTGGTGATGGAGTCTCTCCTCGTGTTGACGAATTTAGTCCAGTTGTGGACAGAGTTGTACCCGTGGTGATGGAGTCTCTCCTCGTGTTGACGAAGTTAGTCCAGTTGTGGACAGAGTTGTACCCGTGGTGATGGAGTCTCTCCTTGTCTTGACGAATTTAGTCCATTTGTGGACGGAGTTTTACCCGTGGTGATGGAGTCTCTCTTTGTGTTGACGAATTTAGTCCAGTTGTGGACGGAGTTGTACCCGTGGTGATGGAGTCTCTCCTCGTGTTGATGAAATTTGTCTAGTTGTGGACGGAGTTGTTTCTTGCAAAGTGAATTCGATGCTTGTGGCGTCACACAGGGGGTTGATGTTGAAATCAAAGTTTTTATCAAAAGGTTGATCAGTTGTTGCCGTAACAACTGGGTTCAGTGTAACGGATGTTATTCCCCAAGCAGTTTTTGCAGTTTATTTCTGTGGTTGGCAAATTTCCAGGTTTCTTGGTATTCAACCGTCTTCTACCTCGATTGTTTGAAAGTTGTTCGCTCTTCACCCAGTCGGGTCCAAGCCGTTTGAATATGGGCAGCTGTTGCACCCCAAAATTTGCCCAACCTCTTTTCTTACTTGGTTTATGTTTCATTGCATTAACATTTGCATAGTTATATCATTTGTATATCATGATATCATTCATATAGAAGGGGATCAAGTGTGATTCTTATCAAGAGGAGCCTAGCTAGATGTCTTATTCAAGCTTGAGAAGTTATCAAGGTCATCAGGAGGTGGTTTGAGTGCCTAGGAGTTTAGATGCTTGCATGTGGATTTTCTCCTAACTTGAGGATCAATTGAAGACCATCATAGGGATGTGAAGTGTTGAATATGAGAAGAGGTTGGGTATGGAGCTCATGGAATACCTAGAGGGCCATGGGAGAGCTCAATCAAGTCATTGTGTCAAATGCAAGAGCCACAATTGAGGTGCAAGCAATTAGGGTTTCATCTGGGTCAATCCTAGGTCAACTGTGCAATTGAAGAAGATCAAAGCCTAATTCTAGGTCATTGAAATCATGAAATGATATGTTGAGGCATATGAGAGATTGTTTCAAGATCAAGTTGAGAAGAATCAAGAGTGGTTGGAGTTGCTAAGTCAGGGTTCCTAGGGTAAAATCCCCTATTTAGTGCCTAACTTCAAGACCATTTAAGTCAAGATACAAGTTTCAAATGGATCATTGGCCAACATGGAACTTGTAGAGCATCTCAATACCTTTAATTTGAGTACTAGAAGTCCTCAAGGGGATTTATAGAACTCAAGGTATGGTCCAGACAAGTTACAGGTCCTCAGATGCCTCTAAAATTTGTCTGTGAAAATCATCTGACTTCCAAGCTACTTTTGACCTAGGAGGGTGTTTCTCCTAAACTTTTGGCCAACATGAAAGTTGTTCCTCATGATCTTATCTTTCCAAATTGTATTATAAGTATTCCATCTGATTTGTAGAACTCAAGTTATGAGGTTTACAAGTCAGGGGTATTTTGGGAAAGTGAGATTATAGGCCATTTTCAATCATAGGTCAAAATCTCCCACTTGCACTTGTCAAATGGATTTTTTTCAACATGGGACTTGTTAAAAATGTGGTTTTTAGGTTAACCAATAACTCATGGTGAATTGATTTGGCTCATATCAAGATTTGGTTTGAAATGGCTTAAAAAGGAAGATTTTAAAAGGATTCAAAGTTGAAAAATTCAAATTAATGGTTAAGTGACCAAAACATGGCAAGTAAATACTCATTTTGAGTAGAAAAAGTGTTTCAAACACATTGGCATTGGTAGATTTTTGAGTTGGGGCAGAATTTCACAAGTTACAATGTTGTTACTTCATATGCAAGTTACATAGCCAAATCACTTAACAAGGCAATTCAAGCATTCCTTTTGATCCAATTTCGTTCATAAGGCATTTTGCAATTGATTAGGAGCTTCTAGTGCAAGCTGTAATGAGGAAATCACGACTGTCATGTGCAACTTTTGAAAGCAAAACAGAAAATTGAAACTACTGGTTTGGGCTTGAATTGGACTCCTAAAGCCCATAGACATACTCTATATAAGTCTTTTATTGATTCCATGATCATTTTGGAGCTCATTTCGTGGTGAAAGCAGAGATAGAACTCACTTCGGAATGGTGAGAGGCCATTAAAGCCATTAAAGCCATTTTCATCATCGGAATGGTGAGAGGCCATTAAAGCCATATTTGCGCATTCATCGCTATCTGATTCCGATGATGAAGTCACTTCGTTGTCGTCCCATGCGACATAAGCCTTCTTCGTTTTGAAATCCTTCTTGCCTTTGAATTTTCCTTTATTTGCGAGTTTCGGGCAATCTGGCTTTATGTGACCTTGTTTCCCACATTCGTAACATGTAATTTCTTGGTTGGATGTGGGTGCCTCCTTTTTCCTGAAATGTCTATTCTTTTTAGAAAAAGAAGAAATTTTATTATTATTAAAATACATACCAAGCTTCTTTACTAGAAGCATGAAATTTTCGTCTTCGGAAGATTAGTCATTTTTATCATCCCTTGTGTCAATCTTCAAGGCAATTCCTTTGGACTTCTTGTCTTGACTTTCATGTTTCTCAAGCCTTCCAAGTTCCAGTTCATGCTCTTGAAGTTTTCCGAATAAGGAAGCGGATGTCATTGTTGAAAGACTTTTCTTTTCCGAAATGGCGGTCACCTTTGGTTGCCATTCTCTTGTCAAGGATCTTAGGATTTTTAAGTTGAGATCATCATTGGTGAAGGTCTTCCCGAGAGCAATCAGATGATTTGTTAGATGAACGAACCTTTTTCGCAAGGCAATAATAGATTCATCGGGCTGCATACGGAACATCTCATATTCTTGACTTAACGTGTTAAGTCTTGATCTTTTTACTTCTGCTGTTCCTTCATGCGTTTCTACCAAGGTATCCCAAATCTGTTTTGCCGATTGACACTGTGATATGCAAAAGAATTCATCCATACTGATAGCGCTTTGAAGTATGTTGATTGCTTTCTTCTCAATCAAGATTCTCTTCTTGTCATCTTCATCATATGAGGATTTAATCTTTGGGGTTCCAACACCATTTACCACACTTGTAGGAACATGTGGACCAGTTTCTACGGTTTCCCATATACCATCTCCTTGAGCCTTAAGATGTGCCTTCATACAGATTTTCCAAAAGTCGAAGTATTCTCCAGAAAAGAGTGGTGGCTTGTTACTACTTCCACCATCTTTGAAAACCGGGTTAGTACTAGCGGAAGCCATTAGAATCGATAGGAACAAGTTACCTTAACCTGCTCTGATGCCAATTGTAAGTACAGAGTATGCCTAAGAGGGGGGGGGGGGTGAATTAGGACTTTAGAACTTTTTCCAGTTTTAATGGTTTCTTGAAACTTTACTGGTTTGTGTTCTTGGTTATGAAAGCAGTAGAAAGTAAAAGAACAATGGACACCCGGATTTATAGTGGTTCCCCTCACAATCCGAGAGTACTCCACTCCCCTTTCAACACGAAAGAGAGTTTTCACTATTGTTTAATAAAGTACAACCTATCACACCATCAACCGGTGAGGCCTACTATCAAACAACAAAACTAACAAGTGTACAAGAACAATCCTCTTGTAAACACTCACCGTTGTGTCCAACAATCCTGGATCACAAGTCAGAATACAAATACTTGTAATGATTTTTGTTTTGAGAATAATAATATCAATCAAAGTTGATCTTCTCCAAATGATCAAAATTCACTCTTATAATTTTCAACACAAGTGTTCAACAGATGAATATGAAATTTTTATGCAAATATGAACACTTAGAAAAGATTTTGAAAATGGTGAATTTGATTCTAAGAATATTTTAAAATGAATGTTGGAAGTTTTGGAGGTGTTTTTCAAAATTGAAAAACTCAAAATTTATATGTGTAAACACACCTTTTCCAACAGGTATATTTGAGTACATTTCAAAATATGAACTGGTATACTTTTCAAACCATTTTTGAATTTGAAGCAAAGCCATTTTTCAAAATTCGTTCAGTGTTAATCGGTTAACCTATATGGTTAATCGGTTAACACTTGAACATTGTACAAAAATATTCAAAATTTGAAATGGTTAACCGGTTAACCTATATGGTTAATCGGTTAACACTGCTATTTTTCAGAAAAAATGCTTTTGAAAATAAATGTTATACCAATTCTAAAGTTTCAAAAACATGCTAATGTAATATGCCAAAATGATTGATGTTTTTGAACACTTGTATATCAATTATAAGGATAGATTTTGATATACCCGCAATGCATCCAAGTCTTGAAGAATCATAGTTCCATATGTAGCTTGACTTGAAAGATAGCTTGACTTGATCTTGATTCTTTTTGAAATACTTGACTTTTTGCAACCAAGAGATGAACTTGAGTAGTGTTGACATCATCAAAACTAGAGATTGAAGCATGCTTCTACATTCTCCCCCTTTTTGATGATGGCAATCAAAAAGTGTTGTGCGATATCTTTTGGTTCTTGATATGTTTCTCCCCCTATGTCTAGCAACTCCCCCTATCTTAATAGAGGAAAGAAATCTGCACACAGAGAGACATTAACAGAACCAAGCTCTTCTCCCCCTTTGTCATCAGCAAAAAGGAAGTGCTTTCAAAGAAAACACAAGATAACAGCATATATAGTAGTAAGCACATGCAAAGCCAAGTAAACACATAGCATAAAAAGTAGTACATATAAAATGCAGCAGAAAGGAAATTGTACTTGTTACAATAAAACATAGTTCAAATGGAAGCATAAAACTTAAAACTTGAAAGCAAAGCAATAAAAACAACAGCAACAACATATTCTCTAAGAATCCTCATCCCACATATCCTCCTCCTCTTCTTCCTCTTGTCCTTCATTTTCTTCATCAGATACAACAAGGTTGTCAGTGTTGGTGTGGTGAGAGGAAAGTACAAGGTTCCGGAGAGAAGCAATGGCCCGAGAGGTTTCTCTATGCTGAGTCATTATAGTTTGGTAAAGGAACTCATTTGTAATGCCTCCTTCAGGAACGGGATAGGCCTGGTTAGCATTGGCTCTTTCATCTGAATACTTGTAAGTACCGTCAGTATCCTTAAAAATTCCAGTATTCTTGACAATTGTAATCTCGTTGATCTCATTGGTGGTTGATTTCATCTTGATGGTTGGTTCACGGTTAAGATCCAAAGTAGTCAGTTCCAAAATTCTTGATACCAGCCTTGCATAAGGAAGACGGGTTGAAAGAGATAGTTGTTGTTGAAGGTGATACATGATGGTCAGAATCCAATTGACACGAATCTTGTTCTTGATGGCGAAAAGGAGTTGCATTTCCAGATCATTAATTTGGGCATGATTCGAATCCTTGGGAATCAGCACATAACAGATTATGTAGTGAAGCATCCGATCAGAAACAGTAAGATTCTTTGCATAGCACAACAGACGAGCAGTGCGTTGGTTGGAGATAATCATCCCCTTTGGAAATCTGCAGATCTGATAGTAGAACTCCATCTTGTCGTAGTTTGACCACGGCCCTTCCACGTGGTTAACTCCCTTTCTCAGAAAGTACCCAGATGATGGTATATTCAACATTGCAGCAACATCAGACAGATTTTCTTCCACAACACAGTCTCTAACAATTGTTTTCATAATATGCACATCATTTGCATTTATAAACACAAACATTTTATGCAAAAAGGATTTGACAAGATCCGTATAGCAGTTTCCAGAATCCGACACAAATTTATCGATCCTCTGATATTTGAGCAAAGCAGGAAAATCAAAAGATGATGTGGGAAAAGCCTTAAGATTCACATACTTTACCGGGAGGATGGAACGAACTCGGACTTTGAAATCCATTCTGCGCTTCTTGGTTGTTTCCATAGGGATATCTTCTTCATCAGATGCAGAATGATGTTCTGGTACCTTTCCCTTGCTGCGGTTTGATGCTGAAGCCATGGATGAAAGTTTGAGAGAACTGAGGTTGTGGGTTCTGAGGAAGTTGGGGTTTGAGAAGTTGTGGGGATGGTTATGAGGAGTTTTCCAACTTTAGAGAGTGGGAGAGAGAAGTTAGGGTTTGAAGAGGGAAGTTCCACAAAACTCTTTAAGAGAGGATATGATTTTGGATATGGATTTGGATACTTAAGAGAATATGGACCACATAAAAAATACATTTATGAAATATAATATTTTCAAAAAATTAATTAATTTTCGTTTCTGATTTTTAGAAAATTTAACAGTGTTAATCGGTTAACCATGTAGGTTAATCGGTTAACACATTAAAAAATTGAGTCAGAATTGAAAATTTAACAGTGTTAATCGGTTAACCCATATGGTTAATCAATTAACACACTCGAATTTTTGAAAAATACTTAAAAAACAGAATGCATGCACATGAAAACATATCACAACTAATGCATACACATATTAGAGAAAAGGTCAGATGTCACCTTCATCAAGAATCCCAAGTTCTCGCCGAATTTTGTAGAATGGTTCTTTCGCCAAAGGTTTGGTGAAGATGTCGGCGAGTTGATTGTGCATGTCGACGAAAGTAACATCTACATCTCCATTCAATACGTGATCTCGAAGGAAGTGATGTCGGATATCTATATGTTTTGTTCTTGAATGCATGACCGGGTTCTTTGTAATATTGATGGCACTTGTATTATCACATCTAAGAGGAATGCAGTCGAGATCTATACCGTAATCGAGGAGTTGTTGCTTGAGCCACATAATTTGTGCCCAGCAACTTCCTACTGCAATATATTCTGCTTCGGCTGTACTGAGTGCCACACATGCTTGCTTCTTGCAGGCCCATGACACTAATGCATTCCCGAGAATGTGACATGTACCGCTTGTGCTTTTTCTATCGGTCTTACATCCTGCATAGTCAGCGTCAGAGTAACCAACTAAAGAACAAATACTACCTTTAGGATACCATAATCCGACGTTCATTGTCCCTTTGAGATACTTTATGATTCTCTTTACGGCTGTGAGATGCGATTCCTTCGGATTTTCTTGAAAGCGTGCACACAAACAAACGCTAAACATAATGTCAGGACGGCTTGCCGTCAAATATAGTAATGAACCAATCATACCTCGATATTTTGTTATATCAACTAGAGTACCGAATTCATCTTGATCAACGTACGTTCCGGATCCCATAGGAGTGGACATTACCTTGCAACCATCCATATCGAATTTCTTTAACAATTCCTTGCAATACTTGGCTTGGTTGAGGAAGATACCATCCTTAGTTTGCTTGATTTGTAGTCCAAGAAAATAATTCAATTTTCCCATCATGGACATCTCAAACTCTCCTTGCATCATAAGTGAAAATTCTTCGCAAAGTTCTTTGTTTGTTGATCCGAAGATGATGTCGTCGACATAGACTTGAACCAATAAAGTGTTTCCTTTGATCTTCTTTATGAACAATGTCTTGTCAACCTTTCCTTTTGTAAATCCTTTCTCACATAAGAAATTGCTAAGGCGGTCATACCATGCTCTTGGTGCTTGTTTTAGTCCGTAGAGTGCCTTTTTCAGTTTGTAGACATGTGAGGGATTTTTGAAGTCTTCAAATCCCGGAGGTTGTTTGACGTAGACTTCCTCATTAATGTACCCATTCAGGAAAGCGCTTTTGACATCCATCTGGAACAACTGAAAATTCATAGAACAAGCGTAAGTAAGTAGTAATCTAATTGCTTCTAACCTTGCTACCGGAGCGAATGTTTCATCAAAATCAATTCCTTCCTCCTGGTTGTAGCCTTGTGCGACCAATCTTACTTTGTTACGAACTATGATCCCATTCTCGTCAAGTTTGTTCTTGAACACCCATCTTGTTCCTATGATGTGCTTATGGTCTGGTCTTGGTACAAGACTCCAAACTTGATTCCTTTCGAATTGATTGAGTTCTTCTTGCATCGCTACAATCCATTGGTCGTCGTCTAAAGCTTCATCAATCTTGGTTGGTTCAATTTGAGATACAAAAGCCATGTTGAGACAAGCATCCTTTAGATTAAGTCGAGTTGCAACGCCTTGACTAATATCACCAATAACTTTATCTATCGGGTGATCTCTATGTGTTCTCCATTCCTTCGGAAGATCTTGATGTTCTTCAATGATTTGAGTGACATCTTCTCGTGGTATTTCTTGATTCTTTGGAATCTCTTCTTGTTGTTATGGAGAACCTACTATATCATCACCATCATTCATAATAATATTATCCTCTTTCGAGGGGTTAGTCTCATCAAATGAAACATGAATAGATTCTTCAATAGTAAGTGTTCTCTTATTAAAAATTCTAAATGTTTTACTATAAAGAGAGTAACCAAGAAATACACCTTCGTCGGATTTCTCATCAAACTTACCGAGATTATCTTTGTTGTTGTTGAGAACAAAGCATTTGCATCCGAATATGTGGAAGAATGCTATATTCGGTTTTCTTCCCTTGAACAACTCATACGGAGTCTTTTTGAGAAGTGGTCGAATATTGACACGGTTGCTTACGAAGCATGATGTACTAACTGCATCTGCCCAAAAATATTTAGGAAGATTTGCGTCGCTGAGCATTGTCCTTGCAAGCTCTACCAGTGATCTATTCTTCCGTTCTACGACGCCGTTTTGTTGAGGCGTCCTTGGTGCTGAAAAATTATGAGAAATTCCATACTCTTCGCAAAATTCTTCAAAGTCTGAATTTTGGAATTCTCCACCGTGATCGCTTCTTATAGAGGCTATGGTGAGTGATTTCTCATTCTGAATTTGCTTTGCATATTTCTTGAATGCTTTAAAAGCATCACTTTTCTGCACTAAAAACAATGTCCAAGTGTATCGAGAGAAATCATCAACAATAACTAAGGCGTAGAAATTACCTCCGAAGCTTTTTGTTCTCGATGGACCAAAAAGATCCATATGCAACAATTGAAGTGGTCTTGATGTAGAAACCACTTGCTTGGATTTGAAAGTTGTCTTGGTCTGTTTTCCCTTTTGACATGCATCGCATAACTTATCCTTGATGAATCTTATCTTCGGAAGACCAACAACTAGGTCATGCTTTATCAACTTGTTTAAATGCTCCATGTGAATGTGAGCAAATCTTTTATGCCAAAGCCATGCCTCATTGTTGTTCGCCATAAGACACTTTACCTTCAAGGAAGAGTCATCAAAAGAAATCATAAAAATGTTATTATATCTTTTACCTTTTAGCAAAATGTCATGAGTGACTTCATGTTCTATCAAGCATTCCTGCTTTGTGAAGTTGATTCGGAACCCTTTGTCACACAATTGACTTATGCTAAGTAGGTTGTGTTTAAGGCCTTCCACATAAAGAACGTCTTCGATGATTGTACATGGAGGTGCACCAATGGTTCCAACTCCAAGAATTTTTCCCTTATTATCATCACCGTAAGTGACGTATCCTTTGGCCTTTAATGATAGACTTGAAAATTTGTTTATGTCTCCCGTCATATGCTTCGAGCAACCACTATCAAGATACCATTGATTTGTGGTTGTCTTCAAGCATGCCTACAAAACAAAATTAGGTAGTGTTAGGTACCCAAATTGCTTTGGGTCCTTGATAGTTAGTACCCTTTTCAACCCACACATAATTCCCCTTTGCAATACCAATATTACGTACATAGCAGGCATTAGGTGTGTGCCCTTTAATTCCACAGTAAAAACACGTAGGTTGAAAATAACTTCTATACCTAGGAATATAATTCTTTTTCTTATCAATTCTTTTCTTGTTATGATTTTGATGCTGAATTTTAGAAGTGTTTGTCTCTTCTTTAACAATTTGTTCACTTGCTCTTACGAAAACGGTATTATTGGTGCTTGGTTTTGAAAATTTAGAGTATCCCAATCCACTTTTATCATTAGGATACCTTTGATGTTTAAGAATTTCTTCCAAGCCAATTTGACCTTTTTCGTATCTTTCTAAAACTCTTTTAAGTTGAACAATTTGAAAAGACAGAGACTCACAATTCTTACATACAAGACTTTGTTTTTCATCCATCACTTTTTGTTTTTCATCTTCAATATTTTTCAAGAAATCAGAATTTTGTTTTTCTAAAAGTAAAATTCTTTTCTTTTGTGATGAGATGTCTTTATACAAAGTCTTGCACTCTTTTAGAAGTTCATCTATAACTTCTTGTGCATCATTATCATAGACAGAAAAATTACTACTAACCTCATTTTCATCATCGGAATGGTGAGAGGCCATTAAAGCCATATTTGCGCATTCATCGCTATCTAATTTCGATGATGAACTCACTTCGTTGTCGTCCCATGCGACATAAGCCTTCTTCGTTTTGAAATCCTTCTTGCCTTTGAATTTTCCTTTATTTGCGAGTTTCGGGCAATCTGGCTTTATGTGACCTTGTTTCCCACATTCGTAACATGTAATTTCTTGGTTTGATGTGGGTGCCTCCTTTTTCCTGAAATGTCTATTCTTTTTAGAAAAAGAAGAAATTTTATTATTATTAAAAAACATACCAAGCTTCTTTACTAGAAGCATGAAATTTTCGTCTTCGGAAGATTCGTCATTTTTATCATCCCTTGTGTCATTCTTCAAGGCAATTCCTTTGGACTACTTGTCTTGACTTTCATGTTTCTCAAGCCTTCCAAGTTCCAGTTCATGCTCTTGAAGTTTTCTGAATAAGGAAGCGGATGTCATTGTTGAAAGACTTTTCTTTTCCGAAATGGCGGTCACCTTTGGTTGCCATTCTCTTGTCAAGGATCTTAGGACTTTTAAGTTGAGATCATCATTGGTGAAGGTCTTCCCGAGAGCAATCAGATGATTTGTTAGATGAACGAACCTTTTTTGCAAGGCAATAATAGATTCACCGGGCTGCATACGAAACATCTCATATTCTTGACTTAACGTGTTAAGTCTTGATCTTTTTACTTCTGCTGTTCCTTCATGCGTTTCTACCAAGGAATCCCAAATCTGTTTTACCGATTCACACTGTGATATGCAAAAGAATTCATCCATACTGAGAGCGCTTTGAAGTATGTTGATTGCTTTCTTCTCATTCAAGATTCTCTTCTTGTCATCTTCATCATATGAGGATTTAATCTTTGGGGTTCCAACACCATTTACCACACTTTTAGGAACATGTGGACCAGTTTCTATGGTTTCCCATATACCATCTCCTTGAGCCTCAAGATGGGCCTTCATACGGATTTTCCAAAAGTCAAAGTATTCTCCAGAAAAGAGTGGTGGCTTGTTACTACTTCCACCATCTTTGAAAACCGGGTTAGTACTAGCGGATGCCATTAGGATCGATAGGAACAAGTTACCTTAACCTGCTCTGATGCCAATTGTAAGTACAGAGTATGCCTAAGAGGGGGGGGGGGGGGGGGTGAATTAGGACTTTAGAACTTTTTCCGGTTTTAATGGTTTCTTGAAACTTTACTGGTTTGTGTTCTTGGTTATGAAAGCAGTAGAAAGTAAAAGAACAATGGACACCAGGATTTATAGTGGTTCCCCTCACAATCCGAGACTACTCCACTCCCCTTTCAACACGAAAGAGAGTTTTCACTATTGTTTAATAAAGTACAACCTATCACACCATCAACCGGTGAGGCCTACTATCAAACAACAAAACTAACAAGTGTACAAGAACAATCCTCTTGTAAACACTCACCGTTGTGTCCAACAATCATGGATCACAAGTCAGAATACAAATACTTGTAATGATTTTTGTTTTGGGAATAATAATATCAATCAAAGTTGATCTTCTCCAAATGATCAAAATTCACTCTTATAATTTTCAACACAAGTGTTCAAAAGATGAATATGAAATTTTTATGCAAATATGAACACTTAGAAAAGATTTTGAAAATGGTGAATTTGATTCTAAGAATATTTTAAAATGAATATTGGAAGTTTTGGAGTTGTTTTTCAAAATTGAAAAACTCAAAATTTATATGTGTAAACACACCTTTTCCAACAGGTATATTTGAGTACATTTCAAAATATGAACTGGTATACTTTTCAAACCATTTTTGAATTTGAAACAAAGCCATTTTTCAAAATTCGTTCAGTGTTAATCGGTTAACCTATGTGGTTAATCGGTTAACACTTGAACGTTGTACAAAAATATTCAAAATTTGAAATGGTTAACCGGTTAACCTATATGGTTAATCGGTTAACACTGCTATTTTTCAGAAAAATGCTTTTAAAAATAAATGTTATACCAATTCTAAAGTTTCAAAAACATGCTAATGTAATATGCCAAAATGATTGATGTTTTTGAACACTTGTATATCAATTATAAGGATAGATTTTGATATACCCGCAATGCATCCAAGTCTTGAAGAATAATAGTTCCATATGTAGCTTGACTTGAAAGATAGCTTGACTTGATCTTGATTCTTTTTGAAAGACTTGACTTTTTGCAACCAAGAGATGAACTTGAGTAGTGTTGACATCATCAAAACTAGAGATTGAAGCATGCTTCTACAGAACTAGAGTAAATGAATAGGATATCTGAGATCCTTGTGAAATTCTGATGAATTTGATATAAGATTTGATGTTGTTTGGCTGCCTATGACCACCACCTCGCCGGAGAAGACGACCGGAGGTCTTCTCCGGCCACCACCTATGAGTTCCCTCCGTTTGGAATTTGAATTGAGGAAGATAACTGGGAACCGTCAGATCGTGCCTTGGTAGCATCATCCAAGGGCTGTGGCTTGTTTGATTTTGTTGACTTCTGACCCTCAAAACGTTGCCGTTTCATTAAATGAGGTAGCGCTCCCTCAAGCCTTGGATCAATTGACCAGTCTACCAATCTAACAACTCTCATATTTTCTTGTGTTTTATTTTTTTTAATTGATTTGTTTTATTTTTAAATGCATATTGATTCCAAAAATCATAATAATTTCATCTTTGATCAGAAAAATATTTTAAAAATATGTCCATGCTCTTATTTCAATTTGTGATTTTCTGGGATCAATAAATTGCATTTTTCAATTTAATTTTTATTTTTCTCTTTTATGTTATTTCTTTTATTTTGCATAATTACCTATCTGTTTTGTTGATTTTGGTTTGATCATTTGGTTTGGTTTCTGAATTTGATTTTTGAGTATGTTGTAGGTTAGATGTGCATGCTCCCTTTAGATTTTTATTAGATTTTTTAAATAATTGTAGGTTCTGTTTTAGGTGAGATGTTTAGAGTCTTCCCAACTTATGGTTTATCTTGACACATTTCAACTTAGGATTTATTTAGTGGACCTAGAAGTTGATTTAGGCCCTAATATTTGAACCCTAGAATGTTACAACATGCATGTTCCCTTAAGAATTTTCTTAGATTTTTACAACTTATTTTTCTATTTTAGATATATTTCATAAGTAGGTGTTGCCTTTGGTGTTCCTTCTTTGGTGCCTTGCCTTGTTGGTGGCTTTGGAGCTTGAAGAGCTTGGTTTCTTTTTTTGGAGGAGGTGCTAGACATCTTGTAGCTGCTGTGGATTGGCTGGTGGAGCTTAGTTTGGAGCTTTCTTTCTCTTTTAGGAGCTTTTTAGAAGCTTACAGGATTAAGGTTTTAGGAAGAACCACTAGAACTAGTTCTTTTCCTTTCATCAAAAATAGAATGCATTGTTTGCTTCTATCCTCATCCTATGACGCAAAGTCCTCTTTAGGAAGCCCCATCTCTCCTTTGGAGGGATGAGTGACATGCCCTAATGAGTAGAACTTTTGAGGATGCACTTTCTTTCTAATGTTGGTTCCTGATGAATTCCTTTGGTCTTCATCAAGTTTCCTAACATTGTAACTTGATCTCAATGATGATTTCTCTTCTTGTGGAGCTTGCTAGAGTTTAAAAATGAAGAATTGAAGAAGCTTGAAGATAGGAGATAACTTGAAGATGAAGACTCTTTGCTGTCAACTTTGCTGTCAATTCAACTTTGCTGACAAGAGCTGCTGCTAAAGGTTGAAGTTGCTGCTGCTTGGGCTGCTTCCTCTGTTTCTCTTTTGTTGTGTTGTCTGTTTGCTTGTGTTGCTTACCTTTAGGTTTGAGATAGAGCTTGTCTCCCCTTGCCTGTTTTTTTCTTAGGTTTGAGGTTGAGCAGGACTCCCTTACCTCGCTTGTACTGTTGCATAGCATGCATTTTACTTTTTACTATTTACTGCTTGCTTTCTTTTGCTGTTTTCCCCTAAGATCTCTGATTTCCTCTGTGCAAGAGGGAATAATGACAGAGATTAGGTTTTTAAACCATGCATGACAACAGTAGGTAGATTCCCTTTCAACCATAGTTTTAGGGCGTCTTTCTCTTCTCATCTCGAAACAATTCAAAAAAATACAGTAATAAGGTTAATTGAAGTCGTACGTTACGAGCCTTAAGATATCTGGGAAAAGGTTGGTGGAGGGCCTCTCTCCAGTAATCTGAATGTTTAGTGTGGTACCCTTTGGGTGACATGCGAAGCATTCACTCCTAGGTCATAGTCTCTAGTGCGACGGAGATTGTGAACATCCTAAAAAACAGTTCTTTCGTAAAAGATTCAAACAAACATTCAAACTCTGTTTTTGTCCTCTTGGACCCTTAATCTGGAAAACCCTTTCATAAGGAGATAAAAAACTCTCATACAAACTTGTGTCTTCCGTAGCCCGAACTACGTTTGCTATGATCTTTCATGCCGTATGAAAGTACGTAGGCACGAGATGTGATATCTCGGCGAGCAACCTTCACCCTTTCTCCAGTAGTTAGGCGAACTACGTTGACTCTGATTTCTCGTTTCAGACAGGAATACGTAGGCATAAAGTGCGATACTTTGCCGAGTCATTTTCTTTTTTAGACCAGACCTTTAGAGTAGATAGATAAACACACCTTTAGATAGAAAACAAGTGTGGATCCCGTCGAGTACGATGGACGTGAGGGGTGCTAATACCTTCTCCTTGCGTAACCGACTATCGAATCCAGGATTTGGTTGCGATGACCATTCCTTTCCCTCTTTGCGTTAGGTTTTCTCTGAGCGTTCCCTTTCCCTCTTTTGGGATAAATAACGCACGGTGGCGACTCTTCTGTCATGGTCGGCGCCAATTTT
This sequence comes from Lathyrus sativus, assembly GCA_963859935.3. Taxonomy (NCBI): domain Eukaryota; kingdom Viridiplantae; phylum Streptophyta; class Magnoliopsida; order Fabales; family Fabaceae; genus Lathyrus; species Lathyrus sativus. Next base: position 139,508,237 of record OZ012741.1, on the reverse strand, counting down.
CGCAGTAGCGACAATCATGTCATCAACGTATACCTCTATCTCCTTGTGCATCATGTCATGAAATAAAGCCACCAAGGCTCTTTGATAAGTAGCACATGCGTTCTTCAGACCGAAAGGCATAACTTTGTAACAGTAAGTCCCCCACGGGGTAATGAAAGTAGTTTTTTCCATGTCATCGGGATCCATCTTAATCTGATTGTAACCGGAGAAACCATCCATAAATGAGAAAAGTGCAAAACGAGCCGTATTATCCACCAATGTATCAATATGCGGCAAAGAGAAATCATCCTTCAGACTGGCCTTGTTCAGGTCCCTATAATTCACACACATTCTAACTTTCCCAATCTTTTTTGGTACGGGTACAATATTGGCCACCCATTCGGGGTATTTGGACACTACTAAGAAACCGGCGTCAATCTGCTTTTTCACTTCATCTCGAATCTTGAGAGCCATGTCAGGTCTTGTTCTTCGGATCTTTTGTTTAACCGGTGGGCATTCTGGTCGAAGCGGTAATTTGTGAACCACTATGTCAGTGTCTTAAACCGACATATCTTGGTATGACCTGTCGCTACTGTGAAAATCGGCGCCGGCTGAACAGAAGAGTCGCCACCGTGCGTTATTTATCCCACGGGAGGGAAAGGAAACGCTCAGAGTAAACCTTGCACAACATGGGAAAGGTATGGTCGTCGCAACCAAAACCTGGATTCGGGAGTCAGTTACGCAAGGGGAAGGTATTAGCACCCCTCACGTTCGTCGTACTCGACGGGATCCACGCTTGTTTTCGGGTACGGATTATTATTCTATCTAAACTACAGGTTAGGGGTTAGAAAATAAAATGACTCGGCAAAGTATCGCACTTTATGCCTACGTATTCCCGTTTGGAACGAGAAATCAGAGTCAACGTAGTTCGCCTACCTACGGGAAAGGAGGGGAAGGTTGCTCGCTAGGATATCGCACCCTATGCCTACGTACTTTCATACAGCATGAAAGATCAGAGCAAACGTAGTTCGGGCCACGGAAGACACAGGTTTGTCTTGGTTGATTTTATTCCTTCTGAAAAGAGGGTTTTTCTGATTAGCAGTCCAAGCGGACAAAAATGACGTTTTGATGAGTTCACATTCTTTTACGAAAGAAATGTCTTTTATTGTGTTTGAAATCTTTATTTGTGTTTTTCTGTTTGTTTTAAGAAAGAAGAGACAGAACTCTAACCTACGGTTACGAAGGGAATCAAACTATCCTAATGTTATCATGCATGGGTTAAGACCTAATGTCTATCATGCTCCTCTCTTGCACAGAGGGAAACAGAGATCCTAAGGGAATAGACGGAAACAGAAACTATATCAGATATATACAGTAAAGCAGTAAAATGCATGGATGCAACAATACAAGCGAGGCAAGGGAGTCCCACTCAACCTCGAACCTAGAAAACAATAGGCAAAAGTGAACAGGATTCACCTTCAACCCAATAGGGTAAACAGCAAACAATACAGTCAGGAAAACCAATCAATACATCAAGAAATGAAATACAACAGAAATAAACAGCCACAGCAGCTCTGCATCAACATCAGTCTTTAAGTCATCTCCAAACAGCTACAAGCTTCAGCAAGCCTCAATCTCCATCTCCACAGCTTTTCAGCAAGGTCTTGATCATCAATCTTCAGTCTACAATGGCTTTTCTTCAAGTCTCAGGCTCCAGGATGAACATCAGTCAACAAGATGAAGTGAATGAATGTTAGACAGTTAATTACCTACCAAGGGTGGTTCATCAACTGTCAACATTAAACAAACAGTTTCCTCTCAAAAGTTCTATCCTTCAAATACATTCACTGATCCTTCCAAAGGAAGGAGGTGTATATTTGAAAGAGACTTTGAATCATAGAGAAAGGATGGATGCAGACAAGGCATTCCATGTTTGAGAAACAAGCTTTCTATTCTAGAGCTCTGCCTAGCTCCTAAACCCTAATCTCCTCAACAGCTGCTAGCAGGAATCTCCTCTTCAACTCTGGAAGTTGGTCTTCAGTCTCTGGATCTCTAATGGCTTCAACATCACAAGTCTTCAGCTTCCCCAATCCCCAAACAATCCCAATACCCACACAGACAAACAATAATCCCCAGAGGGCACACCACACCAACCAATCAAATACAGACAGTAATATACTAATAGCAGTAGGGGAATCCTAGTGATTTCTAAGGGGATCTATCCTATACCCATAACCCCTATAGTCCGTACCCCAAAAATCAAATGAAAATTCCTAAAAGAAACAAACTATCTCACCTAAGTTGATTTAAAACCCTAGTTTTATTCATGGTGTTCACACCTAAACTAATCACCTAAAACTAACTCCTAAAAATATGAACTAAATTGCATGCACAAGCTAATAATGCCTATTAATCAACCTAAAAAGAATGGATAAAAAATACTATAGCAACTATTAGAACAAAATTTATCAAGATCATGTATGAAATTAAACTAATTAAAATGCTATTTATTTGGAAAATATGGGAAAAATGTCAAATAAAAAATAAAATGCAATTTTTATTTTTTATAATTTTCTAGACTCCTTAAAGAAAATTATGCAAAAAGAATTATTAAAAAATAATGTTTTTATGATTTATTATGATTTTTATAAAATGCATGAAAAAATGAAAAGAAATTAAAAATGAAAATAAAAAGAAATAGAAGGAGGGGGTATGAAAAGCAGTTCGCTCAGTTGTTTTTCCAGGTGGGCCACAGAGCAGGGGTGCAGATATTAATTGTGTTAGGCCCAGCGCGTTTCAGAAAATAAATGGAAAAAAAAGCTAAAAGAAAAAGATAAATCGGTGGTGCAGGAAGTAAGCAATTCACGTTCATTTCGTTGGGCTTCTCAGTTGGGGGGTGTGGATAGGATTCTGAGTCCAAGGCCCAACGTTTCAATTAATGAAACGCGGCATTTCACATGTGAGTCTCTCCCTCCGTTTTCAGTTCAAATAATAGCCGTCAGATGCGATGAAAAAGTCACAAAATTGAATGGATCCAACGGTTAAATCATCGTCTTCTCCAAATTAGACTTAGGGTTTTCAGAGTAAACCCTGCACACGAGTTTGACTCAGCCAACTTCCAGCTCTCATATCTCCCTCGTCTCTCCATGAAAGGCCATGATGTAAACACCAAAATTGCTCCACTTCTCACGCAGAACACAACTATATCCATAGCTCTCAATATAACAGCCTAGATTTTCAAACCCGATAGGCATCACAGTTCTGATCCATCATTTCCACCTGTGATCAACTCAACCAAAACTCACCAATTCTTGTCCTAAACTCAACTACAACTCAAGCTGATCTTAACATGCTAATCCAACAAGATTTTCGTGCCTTATCCTAATAGGTATAAGCTCTAACAGATTTGGTGCACTGTACTCAACCTTCATGAAACCTCCCCAAATTCATCAAAATCAGTCCTCTACCCTATCCTAACAACTCTACACTAACAAATCCCTAAGATTCTAACTAAATCATGCGATACGAAAAGAAAACAAACCTGGTGCAAAATGGTGAAACAGTTATGGAAACCTTCGAATCTGATGCTTACAGTGATTGGAAAGTGATCAGCAACCTTGATGATGAATTCTGTATGCAATATCTTTGGTGCAAACTCCTTGAATCTTGTACTTGAAACCTTCTTGCAACTTGGATGGAGAAGCTAGATAGCACAATTCTTGATCAATTCAGCCAATTCTTGATGTGAATTATGATGCTTGGATGATGATGATGAAGATTCAATCAGAAAATGTGAAGATTGGTGGAGATTTGGGAGAGTTTGTGATGCTTTTGCAAATTGGAGAAAGTGTGTATAACTTGGGGTTTTAAGAAAATGTAATCACCAACCATGGCATGAACCATCTCATATCAATATATAGGTGAGGTTAGAACCTCCTAGAAACTTGGAGAAGCTTCCCTTGCACAAATTCCCTTGGATTTGGTTTATGTACCTTCCATTACAAGCAACCATGGATAACTCCCAAAATGTGAACTAAGCTCAAAATTCTACTTTAGCCAATGTCTTTAAAATGATCTTTCCATTCAAAATGACCTATAATTTTGCTTCATTTGGCCAAAATATGAAAAATCTCATTTTTAAGTCCATTTTCATTCATTAAATCCAACAATTTTGAAACCTTGTGCTATGAATCTTTCCAATCTCTAATGGTCACTTTTATAGACTCAAAATGTCATTTGGAACAAGTTTTATGTTGTAAAGTTTTCCATTTGAAGCTTCCTTGTATGAGTTTTGGGCATAGGTTAAAATGACCTGTAATTTTTAGATGACCAAAATACCCTTTGCTTGCCAAGACCATAAGTAGAGTTCCACAAATCATATGAAGGAATACCATACCATTCTAGAAAGCTAAGACAATTAGGAACAATTCTTATGTTGACCACAAATTCATTTGAAATCTCCTTGAGGGGTAAAACTAGCTTGGAAGTCAAGTCACTTTCACAGACAAAATTTCAGATACCTCAGATGACCTGTAACTTGCAAGGACCATAACTTGAGTTCTATAAATCTCCTTAATGTCTTCCACAACTCAAATTAAAGGTCTTGAGATCCTCTACAAGTTCCATGTTGGCCAAGGATCCATTTGAAGCTTGAATTTTGACTTATCTTGCTTGGAAATTTGACCTAAACTAGGGGATTTTACATAGAAACCCTAATTTAGAAACTCCTCTTCTCCTTGATTTCTCTTGATTTCTTCTTAGCATAACAACATATCCTTATTCTTCATGTCAAATGATGAACCCCACATCTCTCCAATAGCCCTTAATGCCTTTCAATCAGTCAATTGACCTAGAGTTGACCCAGGGTTGACCCAGATGAAACCCTAGTTGACTGTCTTCAACTGTAATTCTTGTGACTTCACCAATGACTTGTCTCCTTCTCCAAATGACTTTCTAAGTCCTCCAAGATGTCTAGATACTCCCCATGCTCAGCCCACAACTCACCATTTCTTTGTTGATCCTCAGACACCCTTAGTTAGGAGATAGATGAACTGCTTGATCCATTGATTTGATAGCTTCCAAATTCTTTTCTGATGACTTGAATGAGGTTGAATCAGGATAATAACCTCTTGATAGGCCTCTAGAGATGAGAATAATGATTGGTCCCCTGTTAGCTGACTTGCTATGCTTATGCTATGCAGATGAGTAACCTATGTACATGGCCCTATATGCAAATGCTAATGCAATTGAAACATAAACCAAGTGAATAAGGTTGGGCAAATTTTTTTAGGGTGCAACATGACCAAGCAAATACGTCCAAATACTCTTGCATAAGCTCTTCTAGTTGCTGCTTGACTTCTGCCACTAGGGCTGCCGCAATCTTGACTTCTTTCTTGTCTTCTTCGGTGCCAAGATTAATGACTTCTACCTGTTCTTTGTAGGGTTGAAGCTCTGTGTACTCATAGTGTGCCCATTTTACCAGTTCTTCGAAGATTTCAAAATCTTCATCCTCATCTTCAGCTTGGTATATTGGTGAATCAAAGTCAGGAGGGAATACAAAGTCATAGGATTCAATGGGTTTTAGGACATCACTGCATGTTGGAATGACTTAATTTATTAAAACACACAAAGACAAATGCAGCACACAAAAGAGGAATTTGTTTTGGGTTTTTTAAGATTGCCATTTTTTCTTTAAAATGAAAGCAAAAGCTGTAAAGGAAATAACACAAGGAAATTAACAAAATAGTTCATTTTTCATTGATTTTCCTGAAAGCACGGGGCCCTTTACATAGGAATCTCAATGGCTTCCCAGTTGCTCAAGGCAGAGTTGCAATGATACACTAACTGTTCAAGGTCTTCATCTTCGAAATCTTCTTCCACAACACTGACTTGGAAACCTCCACTAATGAATACCTCTTGTATAGTCTTTGGGCGTCCTTTGTCATGTGTCGGTGCTTCATCATAAGTTGGTTTGTAACCCAACCCTTGGCGATCCATCTTTGGCTTCACTTCAATAACCTCTCCCCAACCTGCAGGAGTACCTTCTTCCAGTGTAGACTTGATGCTCTGAGCGTATGCAAAAGACGGACTACTCTTAGCCACTGTTTCTTCTAACATCACTGCGTTAGCTATCTCGAGTGCCTGAAATGAAGTTTCTAATGCGCCTTCATCTGCCTCAATATACTTAAATGATGACAGATTGCTCAGCATTAGGTCCTCTTCACCGTGTAAAATCACCAACTTGTCATTCACCACAAATTTCATTCTTTGATGTAAGGTGGAAGTCACTGCCCCAGCTGCGTGAATCCACGGTCGTCCCAACAAACAACTATAAGATAGGTTAATGTCCATGACTTGGAATGTAATATCGAACACATGAGGTCTGATCATGATTGGCAATTCTACCTCTCCAACAATCGTTCTTCTTGAACCGTCAAAAGCTTTTACAATCAATGACGTTGGTTTCATTTCTTCCCCTGCATATGCTAACCTTGCGGGCAAGATATTCAATGAGGATCCAGTATCTACTAAAACTCATGCCATTGTGTCTTCTTGGCACCTGACAGATATGTGCAACGCACGGTTGTGATTACGTCCTTCTTTTGGCAACTCTGCATCACTAAAACTCAGGGTGTTACATGCAGTAATGTTGGCTATTACTGAATTAAATTGGCCTAGAGTTATGTCTTTTGTCACATGTGCCTGCCTCAACAGTTTTTGCAGAGCTTCTCTGTGGGCCGGAGAGTTCATCAAGAGAGATAAGATCAATATCTTCGATGGAGTTTGGTGAAGCTGATCAATAACTCTATAATCACTTTTCCGAATAATCCTTAAGAATTCTTCATCGTCTCCCTCAGTACTTGGTACCTCTTTTTCTTTTGTCGCAGCAGGAGTAACCTCTCTTGGAGTGACCACTGTTATCTTCGGCTGATAGATTCGACCACTATGGGTCATCTTGCTTGTACCTGCAATGCTTGTCACGTCCATCTGGTCATCTTTCACTGTCTCTTTCTGACTAACCTTCCCAGATCCTCGGTCTATCACAGTCATGCCATATTTCCATGGAACGGCCTTCGTGCTTTCAAAAGGAAAGGGTTTTGGTTTCTGAACAATAACTGATTGAGGTTGATCGATATCCGACTTGTTGAAAACAGGCTTCACACTTTTGTTGGTCATTTTGAACACCAGAACTTTCTCACCTTTCTTTGGTAAATTAAAAACAGGCTTAATTACCGAAACTTCTTCTTTCCTCACCTTACTGCACACTTGCAATACTCCATCATCAATCAATCTTTGTATATCTCCTCGTACCACATCATACCCTCTAGAATCAATAGAACATTCTTCACAATTATTATGGGTACCTTCTATCAATCCTGCTTTCAACAGCTTCTCGTGAAGTAACTTTACCGGAGTCTTGATTTCTGACACACCTCAGACTACCCTTTTATCTGAAACTTCTTCTACAGAATTAACCCCTCCATGGTTGGGCAATGGATTACTTTTAACATTTAGGGGTACATCATCAAAAGACAAGATCTTCTTTTCCATCAACTCCCTGACAAGATGTTTTAAAGCAAGACAACCTTCTAAATCATGACCGGCAGCGCCTTCGTGAAAGGCACAATGAGCGTTTGGATTATAGTGAGGAGATGTAGTGTCTGGATTTAACGGTCGCGTTGTTACCAATCCTTGCTGCACCAAGGAAGGGTACATGTCTGTGTAAGTCATCGGTATCTGAGGAAGTGGAGGTTTTGTTGCTGGCCTCCGATTCTGGTAGTTCTGTCTGGGTGTCTGAGCTCTAGGCTGATGATGTTGCTGAACTTCTTGACATTGTTGTTACCAGAACTGCTGGAACCACTAGCCACCTTTCCATTCTTCATTCCTAACTCCACTCTCACCCCCACTGCTACTATATCAGAAAAACTTGCGGTTACACCACTGATCATCTTCTCATAAAACTCCGGTCTTACTGTATCGACGAACCAATCTGTCAACTCTTTTTCACTCAAAGGAGATTTTACCTGAGAGGAGGTTTCCCTCCACCATTGTGCATATTCTTTGAAAGATTTCGAACTCTTCTGCGACATACTCAGTAACTGTCTTCTATCAGGGGCTAAATCATGTTGTACTTGTAATGTTTTACGAAAGCATCAGCCACGTCTTGGAAACTGTGAATACGAGGCTGATCCAAACCTAAATACCATTTAGAAGGAGCTCCTTTCAAACTATCTTGGAAACAGTGAATCATCAACTTGTCTTCTTCTCCATGAGCGGCCATTCTTCGGTAGTACATAATCAGATGTGTTCGAGGGCAAGTAGCCCCAGAATACTGATCAAAATTGGGAACTTTGAATTTCAACGGAATTACCAATCCAGACACTAAGCACATATCTCTGGCATCAGTACCAAAGATGTCATTCCCTTCCATTGCTCTGACTTTTCTGCCTATAGTCTCTACACTTTGTTTCAACTTATCATGTCGTCCACTCTCCTCTTCATACCCATCAAGACCTTCGTACACTTGTGAAGGATTATGAAAAATAGGGCGCGCTTGAATCTGAACAGAAGGCTGAGTGTAAGTAGGAATAGCTTGAGGAACTTCTGCCCCTAGGGGAACTGCTTGTTGATTGACTGCTGGTGGAGGTACAAAGCCAGGCGGTAACCCATATGGTGGAACATTTGCAACAGTGACTGCCGTTGGGATCGGCTCTACGGCTAGGCCAGTGATTTCAGAAACAACAGTGGCTTGAGTGTCCAACTTTGCACGAATGACTTGTAGGGCTTCCATGATCTGCCCCATGCCTCCTCGTAGCTCTCTGAGTTCATTATCAATTCTGTCCACATCCAAATTTTGTCCTTCCATTCTCAGGCGAGCTTGGGCTCGGGTGTTGTATCAGTGTTGAGGATTCAGTGTGATTCTTTCTGGAGACAAGACAGTGAGATGAGACACAACACAAGAACATGCACATGCAATGCTTATGAATGCAAAATGCAACAATGCAAAATTAATCATTCAAGGAATCCAAAGAAACATTTGCAAAAATTATAATAATGGGGAAATAAGCAAATTCAAAGTCTTCATAGATTAATAACTGACAGTTTTACAACAACGATTCTGAAACTGAAATAAAAATCTTCAATACAGATTCATGATGAAATAAAACGGAAAACAAAAGGATTTTAGATCTTCTGGTTAGATGGCCCTTCGTCTTCTGGCTGACTTCTCTTTCCAGCTTGACGGGTCAACTCTTGAAGCTCTTCCTACTCTTGCATAACCTTGAAATACTTATCCCTCCAAGTCTTTCCTTCTTTTTTAGCTTTTGCCAAGGCAACTTTCAATTCTTCTACGAGAGTAAGTTTGGGTGAGTCAGGCTCAAAACGAGTATAGAACATCTTCAATGCTGCTTCTTTTACCCATGATAAGTACAATTTTGAAACGGTAGTGTCGTGGTAACCTAGGGCAGTTACTCCCCTCGTGTGGACATGACGCCAAGCATACACAATCCGAGCTCTGTAAGCGGGATTCTTCCCCTCTTCAATGTAGAAGCTTCTCAAAAAGTCTGGGTCTGGTTTACTCTCCATCGGGTGCCCCAACTGGCGACGAGCTAAAATAGGATTATAGTTGATGCAACCATTAACGTTGATAAGCGGTACATTCGGGAAATCTCCACAGCTTTGGATCATGGTAATTCCCACATACATAGGGTCATACCACTTAATATGGAAATGTTTGAGTAACAACAGTTTTTCAACCCATGAGAGCCCATCCTACCTATCCCAGAGGGCTGGAATTCTTGGTAAATGCAAAATAAACCACTTGTGCAAGAGAACGGTGCAACACTCAATCTGACCAACTCCATAACGGTTCCTACGGTGAATGGAAAAGTACACATCAGCCAACAAAGTAGGTACAGGGTTCTTGATTAAGAAAAGTTTGATTGCATTTGCGTCCATAAAATCATTAGCAGCCGGGAATAGGAACAGTCTGTAGATTAGTAAAACCAGGATGGCCTCAAATGCTTCAATATTCTTCGACACGGCATAACCTTGAGCTTTTTCATACAGGAACATAGCTGGAAATCCATACAACCCTCCCTTAGAAATCATATGAGATCGTACCTCGTCCACCTCCAAATACGCGGCCTCTGCAACTGCTCTTTCATTAGGAGTCCCTTCTTTTCCAAAAAGTGGTCTAGGAGTGACGCCTACTCCCATCAAGGCGGAATATTCTTCCAAGGTTGGCAACAGCTGATAATATGGAAATGTGAAACAGTGATAGGTTGAATCATAGAACTGCACGAGTGCGAACAACATCTCTTCATATACTTGAACTTCTAACAAAGACAGCATAATCCCATACTTCTCTCTAAATGCCTCGGGGTCTTCTACTAAACTTCCCAGTTTCTTCAAGTTCTCCAATTTTGGTCTTTGGAACATAATCTCTACTTTCTTTCCAGAATCCATCCTATAATATCTGCAAAACAATCTTTAGTTCCTTGAATGATTAATTAATGAGAATGCAAATGCAAAGGTTTTATGGAACTCAGATTTTGTAAACATCGAAACATCATTTCATTTCATTGATTTTCAAGTTTTGAATTACGAAATAGTTCATCTTACAAAAAGTTCTAAACATAGAGCTAAAGATATTCTAACAAAAGTCCTTTCTTGCTTTGATTTTCTTGAGTTCTTCTTCTATCTGCGTCTTCACAAGAATGAGCTTGTCCACCATTAACTTCCATGGAGTTGACTGATGGCTGGAATAGAATAAATCTTCTTGCGCCTTCCTCTTTTTACAAGAAATCATTTCTTCATCCTTCAACTGAAGTTGTCTACGGAGTTCATTATTTTCTTCCACGGCCACTTGGTACTTGTATCTCCAGGCTACTTCAGTTTGTTGTGATTTCCTCAAAGCAATCTTCACCTTCTCCTCTTCAGACATAAGGATCAATGGGGGTTCCTCTTTCAAAACCATGGGTTCCTGCTGAGGATAAGGCATCTTCAGCTGAATAGCCCTCTTTCGGACCCATTGGAGATAAGGCTCGAGAGAGATGCAATTGGGTTTTCCTAAGTCTTCTTTTCCTTTCTTGTGTACATTACCCCAAGCTTTTAAGATCTCCTTTCTTACTTCTGATTCTCCCTTAAAGAAGATATTCTCCACATGAGCGCTATTGGGTTTGTCTTTCAAAGGATATCTAAGCTGTCGGTGAGCGAGAACAGGGTTGTAACTGATTCCTCCATTTGTACCAAGAAGAGGTACGTTACCAAAACTTCCACAACTGTCAATGATCTTTATCCCATCGTAATTACGGCTATACCAATCAATATTTGAGTGAGTGAGAGCCATAACCTTCTAAGACCACCAACCTTCCTTCCAAAAAGCACGAGCCTTAGGTAAGTGAGAAATAAACCACTTTTATAACAAAGGGACACAGTAGATAATCATTCCTCCCTTATGCAAATTCCTCAGGTGAACAGAATGGTAAGCATCAGCTAGTAAAGTAGGCACATGGTTTTTCTTCAAGAAAATCTTAACGGCGTTAAGGTCCACAACATTATCAAAGCTTGGAAACAGGAAGATCCCATAAATGAGCAAGGCAAGGATAGCATCGAATGCATCCATACTCAAATGGTCAGCATAGTATTGGGCTTTCCCAACCAAGAACTCTGCAGTCAAACCAAACACTCCTCCTTTAGTAGCCATATTTTTCTGAATATCCACCAATCCCAAACGTGTTGCTTTAGCAATTTCTTCCTCCTTAGGGTCCTTCTCCATGATCGGAAAAAGGGAGTTTTCAAGAATAGGAAAACCAGTCAAGCAAGAATATTCCTCAAGTGTAGGTACCAGCTGATAATCAGGAAAAGTGAAACAACGGTAGAGCAGATCATAAAACTGGAGAAGTGTGGAGAGAAGTCCCAGATCCATCTTCTTCTTTACCTTCAACAATGACAACAAGTTCCCATACCTGCTCTTGAATCCTTCTAGATCTGTTATCAAGGTGCTCAACCTCTCTATGTCATCCAAGTTAGGATTTTTGTAAGTGTACTTCATAGTTTTCTTTTTTCCACTATCCATGATGATCCTAATGTTTACAAACAAAAGTCTGAGTTCCATGAAATTTTTATGATATGATGTTCATGAATGCATGAATGCACAAACACAGGTAAGCACAAATTTCACATATACACAAAGGTAAACAGGTGAAGGTATGAGTGTGGAGCCAAGGTCTACCCATCCCAAAGGTATGTACTAAGGCTTTCAAAAACTGTAGAACAAGGTTCTAAAAAAGGTTCCCAGAGTCCTCGACCCATCTTTCGGATATTATCAATTTCCCAAATACTTGGTGGTTGATAATATTCTCAAGAGAGTCTCGTCCAAGTGTAGTATCGCATATCAACTATTTCGGAATTACTCCCTTATAGTCATTGCACTACATCCTAATAAAGCCAAAGTGGGGGAAAAGGTAATCTAAAAGTTCTCAGTATCACGGGCTCCCATGTAGAAAGTAGCATTGTTTTCACGAATACTCGATCAACAATACTTACTCTCAGAAGGGCCTCTACTGAGCGGTGATTTTCTCAAGTCAGCTTGGTCGGGAATCAACTCCCTATAAGCCTTCTCGAATATACCACCATCCTATCATAAGTACGCTTACACACGGGTGTAGTGTTGTATCATCACTCAAAGTTCCCAAGATCCAACAGGGCATATATATACATATTTACAAGTATTCACAAATATAGCAAGTAATCAAACAAGATAGGCTAAACCCTCAAAACAATTTCCCCAGTGAAGTCGCCATTTCTATTGCGGTGAGAATTGGATGTAGAGCTATTATATTAACTTGAATCTTAATTCTTTTACAACCGAACTTTAATTTATCCAAAGGAAAGGTCTAAAGAAAGAAAAACCCTTTTCACGATGTAACGACAATGCTAAGAGATTCGGGGATCGGGGGTTGGTTATACCTAGGGAAGGTGTTAGCACCCTAAGCATCTGTAGTACTCTACAGGAACCTTTTGTTTGATTGCTTGCTAAGTTTGTGAAAATGTGCTATGGGTTGGGAAAAGGTATAAGTTGAAACCTAAAGTTATATACACTAAGTTTTCTCGCAAATATGTCGCGTCTTCTGCCTACGTATCCTAAGTAGGATAGAATCAGAGTAATCGTAGTTCACCTCACAAGGGATAAAGAACACTTGATTATGATCAAGGTTCAAAATGGAACAAACATGACAATGTTTGTGTGGAGTTTGACAAAACTCCCTAATCTAGATTGTAACACTCAAAAGGGGAAGTAAGAAATCATGACGATGATTCTTACATAGAGTTGACAAACTCTATCTTAGGGTTCTAGTTGAAGAACACTCCTAGTACAGGTGGGTCTTTTAGACTTAAAGCAAAGTCTAATGGCTTTTAAACTGAGGTTAAAGTGACTTAACAAAGTCAAGGGATGGGGAATGAACTATTCATGACACATGGGTCAATGGAAAGACCTTTCCTTTGGAAGGAGAGAGGGGGCGGTAACCTGGATGAGAGATAACAAGCTTCATCACTTGGGGAAAAGAATTATTAAGCAAAGTAATAACATGATGAAAATAAATGCATGGTGACAACCATTAAATGAACATGTTAAAGATAATCACAAGATATGCATTGATGACAATCAAAGCAAGTGATTAAGCAGGAAATGTGACGACAGATCAAGCTTAAGTAAATTCTTCAGAGGAAGCAAGATGAACATGGTAGCAACCAAAAACAAATCCTAGCATGCTGACTAACATTAAGGAAAAGAGGGAAAGCAAATATCATGTCATTCACAAGTATAACAAGAGAGAAATTCATCTGCATATGTGGAAACGGTTACAAAATGCACTTTAACTTGCAAGTAGTCAAAAGGGATGAAAAATTAGGCAAACATAGAATTTTAAAATACTAAATAAAAATAGACATAAAATTAAACATAATGCAAAAAGAATGGATGCAAAATGATAAAAAGAGAGGGAGATATGAATTTTTGAAGTTTGGTTAAAAAATGTCAAAAATTGACAAAAGGGTTGCCCTCCTCAGGGGTCGAACCCAGGTACATGCAGTGACATGCGCTAAGGTGACAAGGTGACTACCACTGGGGTGGCTATACATCCGTTTGTAAATGCCACCCCATTAAAATATATGGGTAACATTCAAAACAGGCTGGGCATAAAACATGAATAAAACTTGGATTTGCGTTTTGATATGTAACTCAATCAATTCTCAATAGTTTTCAACAAACTTTAGGTCTAAATTGCATAGAAAATCATAGGGAACATGATGGCACTGTTGGATTTTTGAAATTCTCCCTCTATTTGAAAATCCGATAGCACATGTATGTTGAAGTTTTGAAGTGCATTTTGATATGTAAAGACCTGTTCTAAACATTTCCATCCAAACAAATACCACACATAGGCCATAATTATGCTAATGAATGATTGTGAGCACAAGATGCAGCTAAAATTAAGCTGTAATGAAAAAGGCTATGTAAGTTGCAATATGTCATGGATGATATGCAGGCTCATGTCAAATTCAGTTTCTATGCACAAATTAAAACAAGTTAATCATTTACACACATTGCATACATGCTAGTGGATGAGATTGAACACAAAATGTGGCTTAAAACTGGCTGTTGTGAAATGTAGTGATCAATATGCAAACTTGTGTGTGTGAAGTGCATGAGGATATGCAGTTCTTGTTCTATGTACATACAAGTCAAATTAGGCACACACACACACCATACATACATGTGATCAAGTAAATCCAAACAAGAAGAATGGCTCTGGACAGCTTGGCATGAGGGATGATACACAAATTGCAAAATGTCATTTTGATGCAACATGAAAAAAAGTACAGTTCAGTTTCAAAACATGATTTTGGCACCTAAATCACATACACACATCAAATATATGTTATTGGATGAAAGTCAAGCAAAGGAACTTTTCAAAACAAACTGTTATGAAAAGTGAGTATTGAGTTTCAAACTTGGTGTTTTTGATGAAATGCAAGATGATGCTCAAGTCAGTTTCATGCACATCTAGGTCTAATACATCATACACACATGTTACATATATATCGACAATTGATTTTGAACACACAAACTGGTCTGAAACAAATTGGTATGAAAAATGACAAGTGAGCTGCAATATGATGTTTTAGGGCATACATGAAAATGTTCAAAACAGGTCCTAGGTATATTCACGGCAAACAAACACTTTGAGCAAGCTACAATTGTGTATTCAAGTGATTCTAAGCATGTGACTTAGTCTTAAAATCAGTGGTGATGCAAATGGCATGTTCAAGGCATAAATGACATTTGAGCAGCAATCAGGAAATGCAAAACAGGTCCAAACTCATATTCATGTTGAGCAATAATTCCACACAGATCATGAATCATATAAATGAGGTTTTTAAACTTTAAAACTGATCAAAGACCATGAGGAAACAAGGCTGCTATGGTGATGGCTTATCTTTTGCTGAAAAATACATCTTTGAGTGCAATAGATTAAATCATGTAAAACAGGTTATGCAATCCATACATACATGTCATAAATGTGAAATCAAGTGTGAACAAACTCAAGAACCAAGCATGCTTCAAGTGGAATCAGTTCTGTTATGTTGGTGGCCATTAAGATGCAAATGATGCACTTAGGATGTGAAAAGTGAAAGAACAATTGACACAGGTCATACTAATCACATGTACATAATATAAACAAGAAATTAAGCATGATTCAACTTACCAATCAAACATATTGCCTCCAAAACAGAATTTTGACATATGACATGAAAATGACCCCTTTTCAACACAACCATGCTCAAAATGCCAAACATGATATTATGGTATAAAGCAAAGATGGAGTGTCTACATACCTCTAGTAGACTGTGTTGAGCAGGTTTGATCAATAAGAAACCCATAGAAACTTCAAATGCACCTAGCTTTGGAGATTTCTTCTTTTTGAAGCAAGAATGCAAATTTCAAGACAGTTGGAGAAATAAAATCCACCAATGATCCTTAATACTTTATATATTTGAGAAATGATATATTTGATGTGCTAGAGTGATTAGAATATCGAGCAAATGCCTAGAACAAGTTTTGATTGATTTTGTGCATTGTGGTCAAAGTATCTTGGTATGGAAGTTGACTTTTTTAATGGTGAGGTTTTTGAGTGGTATAAGGTCTTGGACACCTTCTATATCATATTTAGAGATTGTGTGGATGATTGTTAGGGAGTTTGAAAGTGGAGAAATGATTTTGGCAGCAATTGTAGCAAGGAAGATTTTTGAAGCTTTTTGGCAATTTTGTGATTTTGGTGATTTTGGAGAAAAGTGTGGAAAGGTGGGAGCTTGATCTTTCTCTAGTTTTTTAAATGGATTCTTGTGTGGTATGAGGTGGGGAGTGCCTCTATTTATAGGAAAATGGGGGTAGTGGGCAGATTTGGAGATTTCCTTCTTAAGAAGGAAAGGTTTTCATTTTTTGGATCAAAAATCTCACAAGTGGTTTTCTTGGCTGATAGGTAAGCTCAAGTCAGGCTTCATGATGAGTTTGAAGTGGATAAAACCAGGCTAGAAGGCATAGGTTGATGGCTGGTTCATATTCTACTTTCCACCTCATGCTTGTCATTGATTTCAAATGCAAGTTGCAAGGCCACTTGCAAGCCCACTTGCAAACTTGGCTAATTCCACTTTCCTCTGCATTTTCATTCTATTTCCATGCTACAAAGTCTCTAGATATCAGATAAAACATGTTTCAAAAGCTGAGATTGGCCCAATTGATCAAAGGAGTGATTTTTGAAATTTTGTCAATGTGGGACTCAAGTGTGAAAACACCAACTTGCCAAATCCATAACTCTCAGTTCACAAATACTATTGAGATGTGCTAGTAGTTTTTAGAAATACCTCAAGTAGCTCTAAAACATTCATGTTTTCATGAGTTTCAAATTCTCAAAGGAGCTTGGCCAAAAAGCCTCTCAAAGTTGCTAAAAAATGAGCTTAAAAGTGAAATTTTCTAAGTCCTTTTCCCTTCTCAAAATGAATTTGATCATAACTCCAAATCTATGCATTTTCTGATCATGGACCACTAGGGAATTTTGTAGGAGTTTTCAAGAGCTTTCTAATGAGCTTTGAACCACTTCATTTGGATGTGTGGTTAAGGAGTTATGGTTTAGCCCCTCTCAAAACCCTAATTTCCCGATTTTTCGATTACTTCTTCATCCTTGATCCAATGGTCATGAAAATTGATAGGCAAGTGAAATATGAAATAAGGAACATTTTTTATTCACACTTTGAAGTCCAATTCCTTAAATTTGAAGAGTTGACTTTTTGGTCAACCGTACGATCGATTGGTGACTACCGAGTCGTCTGTTGACACTCTGGAACTCCTGAGACTTTGACACTCCTTGAATGAACTTTATTAAGCTATATGAACTTCATGGATCATGATCCCATCATTAAAACACCTTCCAACACCAAAGTCAAACTACAATTGACTTTTACTAGTCAAAAACCTTAATCGGGTACCCTGAAATGCACTGCTCCTGATTCTGGGGTAACAACCTCAAATTGGATACTCAATTGATATCACATAACATCCTTGATCTTGTTTCATGATTGAATTAGTCTAAAACTTGGATTGCTCACAAACCCTGAAGCTTCGATTTGACTGTACAAAACCCTGATTCATCTGTAACTTGACAAAGACAAACTTGTATTGGGTTAGGGTTAGGTAATTTATGAGTATGCTCCTAAAATGATAATGAGAATCTAAGGGGTCAAAATTTGGGGTGCAACAATGTCCTTCACTTAAAATTGACTCTTTCAGCTCGTCATTATCCGGCACACAAATTCTGCCTCTGAATCTCAACACACCTGTACCATCCAGTTTAAAATCACTATCAGAGTCATTTCCTGCTCCAGTCATCAAATCTACTAACTTCACATCCAACTTCTGGTTCTCTCTAATTGTATCCAAGAAATCATTATTCACCTACAACATCACTAACATCACACTGTTTGTCGTAGTCTCCCAAACCATGCTCAAATCTCTGAAATGCTCAATTAGTTCCATTTCTTTCACCATTAAAGCCGACATATGAATCACTTTCCTGCTCAAAGCATCTGCTACTACATTGGCCTTTCCTGGATGATAACTTAAACTGAACTCATAATCCTTTAAGAATTCTAACCATCTTCTCTGCCTCATATTCAGCTCCTTCTGATCAAACAGATATCTTAGACTCTTATGATCACTGAACACTTCGAATCTCGAACCATATAAATAGTGCCTCCAAATTTTTAACACAAAAACAACCGCAGCCAACTCAAGATCATGAGTAGGATAATTCCGCTCATGCACTCTTAATTGTCGAGAAGCATACGTTACCACTTTACCATTCTGCATAAGAACTCCGCCTAATCCCATCTTAGACGCATCACAGTACACTACAAAAGGTTCACTCGGAGTCGGCAACACTAACACCGGTGCCGTAGTCAATTTCCTTTTCAATTCTTCAAAGCTTTCTTCACAAGCAGCATCCTACACAAAAACTTGGTTCTTTCTCGTCAACTGAGTCAATGGCAACGCTAAAGTAGAGAACCCTTCAATAAACCTTCGGTAATAACCTGCCAAACCCAAAAAGCTTCTAATTTCCGTCGCTGTCTTCGGCGATTCCCACTGTAATATTGCACTTACTTTTGATGAGTCAACAGATATTCCATCACCAGAAATCACATGCCCCAAGAAACTCACTGTCTTCAACCAGAAATCGCACTTCGACAGTTTAGCAAACAACTTATTATCCTTCAGCACCTGCAAGGCGATTCTCAAATGTCCTGCATGTTCTTCATCAGACTTAGAATAAATTAAGATATCGTCAATAAACACAACAATGAACTGATCCAAATAAGAATGGAAAATTCGGTTCATATACTCCATAAATACTCCCGGCGCGTTAGTCACTCCAAAAAGCATTACAGCATATCTGTAATGTCCATATCGAGTTCTAAAAGCCGTCTTCTGAATATCACCTTCTTTAACTATGATCTGATGATAACCCTACCTCAAGTCGATCTTACTGAACACACGAGCCCCTACCAACTGGTTCATCAAATCATTAATCCTTGGAAGAGGATACTTATTCTTAATAGTCACCTTATTCAACTGATGGTAATCGATGCACAGACGCATACTACCATCCTTCTTTTTCACCAATAACACTGGAGCTCCCCACGGCGACACACTTGGCCTGATAAACTTTCTATTCAACAACTCTCCAATGTGAGACTTCAATTCAGACAACTCTACTGCCGACATCATGTACGGCGCCATAGAAATAGGCCTCGTACCAGGAACAAGATCAATACTGAATTCAACTTCTCTTATCAGAGGTAATTCCGTAATGTCATCAGGGAACACTTCCGGAAATTCATTCACCACTGCCAACGCTTCCATTGGCGCTTTGTTATCCACCGATAACGATACAAATAAAGCAAACACCTTAGCTTCGTCCTCCAACAAAGTCCTTAGTTCCTTATTAGATAAAGAATTCGCCAACTTTTCTTCCTCTGGAGTAAGGAACAATAACACCTTCCAAAAACAATCGATGTAGACTCGGTTGAACTCTAACCAGTTCATACCCAGAATAACATCCAAATTACCAAGCGGTAGGCAAATCAGATCCACTCTGAAATCTCTATCGAAAATAGTCAGCGGACACTTCAAACATACCAAAGAAGTAGTCACTGAACCAATAGAGGGTGTCTCAATAGTCATCCGTCGCTCAAGAGTAGACGGTACCAATCCTATTCTCTTCACACAATCAACAGAAATGAACGAGTGCGTTGCACCCGTATCAATAATAGCAACCAAAGGAATATTATTGATAGTACCTTTGATAACACGCTCCTCACTGACAGCTTGAGTTCCCGCCAAAGCAAACACTTTACCACCAACCGGAGACACCTAAGACTTTTTGGCTTCTCACAATGCGTACTGATATGGCCTTTCTCACCACAGTTATAACAAATGGGCATAGTGGCCATACACTCAGCTATCACATCGCTTGGCTTACCACATTTGAAACACATCCTTACCCCCTCCTTAGGACAATTCTTAGCACGATGACCTGTGTCACCGCATCGGAAACATTTCCCATCAGCAGACGCATCCCCTTCTCTGGACCTCTTATCGGCAGCAGCCTTACGCTTTCCTTTATCAGCAGAAACACTGTAAGGAGTACCACTGAACCTCTGCTTACCCTTACGGTCATTTGCAGCCTTATAATGCACAATCTTGGCCCGGTTATCATTGTCATAGATCCTACTCCTGCTTACTAGCTCAGCGTAGTTTCTGATCTTCTGACAAGCAATCCCTAGCTTAACTTCCGAACACAGTCCATTCTCAAATTTCAAACACTTGGATGTCATCGCATCATCAGTATTGTAATGAGGACAATACTGCACCAGCTCTTCAAATTTCGCAGTGTACTCCGCTACGGTCAGATTACCCTGTTTCAGTTCCAAGAACTCTATCTCTTTAGCACTCCGAATGTCTTATGGAAAGTACTTCTCCAGAAAACCCTTACGAACTACATCCTAAGTGATTGTAGTTCCCGCAGTCACCCGTCTCTGGCGACAATTATCCCACCAAGCTTCCGCTTCGCCTTCCAGCATGTGAGTACCAAATCTCACCTTTTGCTCATCACTACAGTTCATAGTCCTGAAAATCTTTTCAATTGCCTTCAGCCACTTCTGTGCAACTTCAGGGTCCAAAACTCCTCCTTCAAACGTCGGCGGCTTGTTACTCCGTAACTGCGCCAAATCTCTAAATTGGGCATCTGCAGCTTGGTTCTTGT
This sequence comes from Lathyrus sativus, assembly GCA_963859935.3. Taxonomy (NCBI): domain Eukaryota; kingdom Viridiplantae; phylum Streptophyta; class Magnoliopsida; order Fabales; family Fabaceae; genus Lathyrus; species Lathyrus sativus. Next base: position 139,487,376 of record OZ012741.1, on the reverse strand, counting down.
TAGCAACTGCCTGCGCCATCGCTTGTATAGCAGCAGCCAAAGCAGCATCATTCCTTCCTGCCATACTGCTCAACAATAACAACACCAGGTTAAACGATACACAATCTCTATCCTAAGGACAGACTCAACTCGACTCAACAACACTGGCCAGACGGACCGACCTGCTCTGATACCAATTGTAACACCCCACTTCCCAAATCAATTAAAATATAAACATTATAAATAAACATCAGAGTTGTTCACCTTCCAAGTGGGATATCACATAATCAAATCCAACACATCCTTCATTAAAAATGTTTTCACCAAAATACAGCGGAAATCATTCATATAATGAAATACATCAAATTCATGATACGTCACAGGAAAAGAAATAAGTTCAACAAAAACAACAAAAACACCCAAGTCTCGTGCTACATATCAGAGCATTCTAAGACTCGACTAGCATACCACAAATCCGAAGAAGCACAGACCACAACAACAGCAAAGGGGTGAGAAAACATGATCAAAATATATCGGTAATTACATACATGAAGTAAAGGTAGTAACTACAACAGTCATATCAATCATCACCCAACATTCACCAAACACGACCTATAGTCCATCGATCAACATAATACATCATAATGCAAATATGAAACGCAACACCATGCATGCGGTACCGACTCATTGGTTCATTCCATGTGAACCCAGATGGATCACATACGCCCACCCTTGGCCATGATCCGTCCCCACCAATTCCCCGCTCAAAGGAATACGAATGAATCACATACACTCCATCGAGCAATGACTCATTCCACCAACACTTCATAATATGCCTGAAACCAAATGCATACAAATTAACACAAGCATACATTGTGCATACGATTCTCAGACCACACCAACATACATCACATATACATAGATATGTCATACACCAATCAATCAGATACTTACATAAATTATTAAGGAATTCACTTCCTATCCCCAAATACACAATCTCCATCATTCAACCACCATCCCTACACTTACCATGATCAATGGGATCCTACAAGGCTAATGCACAAGGCAGAACAGCACAAAACCACATTCTGCCATCACGTTCGCTGAACCATTCGCCAGGCGAAGCCCCGCAACGAATGCTCGCTACGGCTCGCCAGGCGAACCTGCTGGCGAAGCCTCGCTGACCACATTTGCCAGGAAAACTTTATACTCTTTAGGTCTGGGAGTTTATTTGGAATTACTCGCCACTGCTCGCTAACACTCGCCGGGCGAACCCTCGCTAGCCTTCGCCAGGCGAACCTTCGCCAACACTCGCCAAGCGAAACCCAGCGAATGCTGCGATACCCCAAAATCTCCACTGTTCTACAATGCTATCTGAGTCAATTCCAAGCCTAATATGCTACTTCTATCTCCTATTCTATCAGTATTACAGACCATAACATCATACTTGCCAATCGACCTATTATTCTTACTCTAATACCAACATCAGATACTTTATCGGCACTCTCAGAGTTACTTAGAACTTGCCCAATCCACATCAACATCAACACCCACACATCAAGGGCAACAACAAATCATCACATATCATCATATATACACAATTCATCAAAAATCAACAATATTTAACATCATAGCAATAATTCAACATATTCATCAGAATACCTACGGGGGTTAAGGAATCCCCTCTACCCAGTTCATGTATATACCATCCCAATCAGTTTCTCCCCCCTTACCTTGATTATATCTTCGATTGATGAAGAATCCCCTACCAATTGATCGCTCTAGCCTTGTTCTCCTTTCTCTTGCTCTTCCCCTCAAAATCGCTTATCGTGTTCTCACTTCTCCCTTCTCTCCACTTTCTCCAACTTCCAAATGTATTGTAAAACACACTGACCCGTCAATTTCTTATTTTAATTATTTAATCCCAATAATAATAATAACTAATAATAATAATAATACTAATAATAGTAATATTAATAATAATAATAATAATAATAAGACCAATACTATTATTAATCTTTATATTACCACCAATATCATATTATATTATATTATTATTAAATTCCACCTTTTATTAAATAGCTCCTATAACTTAAGGACACCCACCCAACGCTCTCAGGCACACTCCCACATAAGGGCACCCCAAAATACAATAAACACCAAAAAGACTTATAAATTAAAAATGGGTGTTACAACTCTGCTCCACTTTAATTATTTTCTTCCTCGAAAATTACCTGATGGAAACAATTCCGGATACGCTTCTCGCATCCTGCTTTCCAATTCCCAGGTCACACTGGCTCCTGCAGCACCACCCCAAGCTACTTTCATTAACGGTATCTCCTTCCCTCGGAGCTGTTTCATCTTACGGTCTTCGATCCTCAACGGCATCGTCTCAACAGTAAGATTCTCCTGGACTTGCACCTCATCCCTCGGAATCACATGAGATGGATCCGAAACATACTTTCGCAATTGTGACACATGAAACACATCATGCAAATTCGACAATTCAGGCGGCAACGCCACCCTGTAAGCCACAATACCAATTCTTTGCAAAATTTGATACGGTCTAATAAACTTAGGATCCAGCTTCTTGGACTTCAAGGCACGACCCACACCAGTCATCGGGTTAACTCTGAGGAATATGTGATCACCTTTACTGAATTCCAATTCTTTCCTCCGGTTATCATGGTAACTTTTCTGTCTACTCTGAGACGCCTTCATTTTCTCACGAATCATCTGAATCGTCTCAGTAGTCTGCTGTACAAGTTCTGGTCCAAGCACCACATTCTCACCAGTCTCATACCAACACAGAGGAGTCCTACACCTCCTTCCATACAACGCCTCAAACGGTGCCATTCTGATACTAGAATGGTAACTATTGTTATACGTGAACTCAATCAATGGCAAATGAGTGTCCCACGCACCACCTTTCTCCAACACGCAAGCCCTCAACAAATCCTCAAGCGACTGAATAGTCCTCTATGACTAACCATTAGTTTGTGGATGATAAGTTGAACTCAACTTCAACTTAGTACCCAACGCTTCCTGTAAACTCTTCCAAAATTCCGAAGTAAATCTCGGATCTCTATCCGACACAATACTGGACGGAACACCATGTAACTTCACAATTACCCGAATATAAATCTCTACTAGCTTTGTCAACGGGAAACTAATATTAATCGGCACAAAATGTGCAGACTTCGTAAGTCGATCCACAATCACCCATATAGCATCAAATCCTCTCGTCGTTCTCGACAAACCAGTAACAAAATCCATAGTTATACAATCCTATTTCCAAACTGGAACTTCCAACGGTTGCATAAATCCAGAAGGTCTCTGGTGCTATACCTTCGACTTCTGACACTTCAAACAGGCATAAACAAACTGAGTTATGTCTTTTTTCATACCAGACCACCAAAATAACTTCTTTAAATCATGATACATCTTCGTAGCTCCCGGATGGATACTCAGACTGCTACGATGTCTATTGCAGTGAAAATTTGATGTCAAGCTATTATATTAACTTGAATCTTAATTATTTTACAACCAAACTTTAATTTATCCAAAGGAAATGTCTAAAGAAAGAAAAACCCTTTTCGCGATGTAACGACAACGCTAAGAGATTCGGGGATCGGGGGTTGGTTATACCTAGGGAAGGTGTTAGCAACCTAAGCATTTGTAGTACTCTACAGGAACCTTTTGTTTGATTGCTTTCTAAGTTTGTGAAAATGTGCTATGGGTTGGGAAAAGGTATAAGTTGAAACCTAAAGTTATATACACTAAGTTTGCTCGCAAAAACGTCGCATCTTCTGCCTATGTATCCTAACTAGGATAGAATCAGAGCAATCGTAGTTCACCTCACAAGGGATAAAGAACACTTGATTATGATCAAGGTTCAAAGGGGAACAAACATGAAAATGTTTGTGTGGAGTTTGACAAAACTCCCTAATCTAGATTGTAACACTCAAAAGAGGAAGTAAGAAATCATGACGATGATTCTTACATAGAGTTGACAAACTCTATCCTAGGGTTCTAGTTGAAGAACACTCCTAGTACAGGTGGATCTTTTAGACTTAAAGCAAAGTCTAATGGCTTTTAAACTGAGGTTAAAGTGGCTTAACAAATTCAAGGGATGGTGAATGAACTATTCATGACACAGGGGTCAATGGAAAGACCTTTCCTTTGGAAGGAGAGAGGGGGCGGTAACCTGGATGAGAGATAACAAGCTTCATCACTTGGGGAAAAGAATTATTAAGAAAAGTAATAACATGATGAAAATAAATGCATGGTGACAACCATTAAATGAACATGTTAAAGATAATCACAAGATATGCATTGATGCCAATCAAAGCAACTGATTAAGCAGGAAATGTGACGACAGATCAAGCTTAAGTAAATTCTTCAGAGGAAGCAAGATGAACATGGTAGCAACCAAAATCAAATCCTAGCATGTTGACTAACATTAAGGAAAATAGGGCAAGCAAATATCATGTCATTCACAAGTATAACAAGAGAGAAATTCATCTACATATGTGGAAACGGTTACAAAATGCACTTTAACTTGCAAGTAGTCAAAAGGGATGAAAAATTAGGCAAACATAGAATTTTAAAATACTACATAAAAATAGACATAAAAATAAACATAATGCAAAAAGAACGGATGCAAAATGATAAAAAATGAGGGAGATATGAATTTTTGAAGTTTGGTTAAAAAATGTCAAAATTTGACAAAAGGGTTGCCCTCCTCAGGGGTCGAACCCAGGTACATGCAGTGACATGCGCTAAGGTGACAAGGTGACTACCACTTGGGTGGCTATACATCCGTTTGTAAATGCCACCCCATTAAAATATATGGGTAACATTCAAAACAGGCTGGGCACAAAACATGAATAAAACTTGGATTTGCGTTTTGATATGTAACTCAATCAATTCTCAATAGTTTTCAACAAACTTTAGGTCTAAATTGCATAGAAAATCAAAGGGAACATGATGGCACTGTTGGATTTTTGAAATTCTCCATCTATTTGAAAATACGATAGCACATGTATGTTGATGTTATGAAGTGCATTTTGATATGTAAAGACCTGTTCTAAACATTTCCATCCAAACAAATACCACACACAGGCCATAATTAAACTAATGATTGATTGTGAGCACAAGATGCAGCTAAAATTAAGCTGTAATGAAAAAGGCTATGTAAGTTGCAATATGTCATGGATGATATGCAGGCTCATGTCAAATTCAGTTTCTATGCACAAATTAAAACAAGTTAATCATTTACACACATTGCATACATGCTAGTGGATGAGATGGAACACAAAATGTGGCTTAAAACTGGCTGTTGTGAAATGTAGTGATCAATATGCAAACTTGTGTGTGTGAAGTGTATGAGGATATGCAGTTCATGTTCTATGTACATACAAGTCAGATTAGGCACACACACACCATACATACATGTGATCAAGTAAATCCAAACAAGAAGAATGGCTCTGGATAGCTTGGCATGAGGGATGATACACAAATTGCAAAATGTCAATTTGATACAACATGAAAAAAAGTACAGTTCAGTTTCAAAACATGATTTTGGCACCTAAATCACATACACACATCAAATATATGTTATTGGATGAAAGTCAAGCAAAGGAACTTTTCAAAACAAACTGTTATGAAAAGTGAGTGTTGAGTTTCAAACTTGGTGTTTTTGATGAAATGCAAGATGATGCTCAAGTCAGTTTCATGCACATCTAGGTCTAATACATCATACACACATGTTACATATATATCGACAATTGATTTTGAACACACAAACTGGTCTGAAACAAATTGGTATGAAAAATGACAAGTGAGCTGCAATTTGATGTTTTAGGGTATACATGAAAATGTTCAAAACAGGTCCTAGGTATATTCACATCAAACAAACACTTTGAGCAAGCTACAATTGTGTATTCAAGTGATTCTAAGCATGTGACTTAGTCTTAAAATCAATGGTGATGCAAATGGCATGTTCAAGGCAGAAATGACATTTGAGCAGCAATCAGGAAATGCAAAACAGGTCCAAACTCATATTCATGTTGAGCAATCATTCCACACAGATCATGAATCATATAAATGAGGTTTTTAAACTTTAAAACTGATCAAAGACCATGAGGAAACAGGGCTGCTATGGTGATGGCTTATCTTTTGCTGAAAAATATATCTTTGAGTGCAATAGATCAAATCATGTAAAACAGGTTATGCAATCCATACATACATGTCATAAATGTGAAATCAAGTGTGAACAAACTCAAGAACCAAGCATGCTTCAAGTGGAATCAGTTCTGTTATGTTGGTGGCCATTAAGATGCAAATGATGCACTTAGGATGTGAAAAGTGAAAGAACAATTGACACAGGTCATACTAATCACATGTACATAATATAAACAAGAAATTAAGCATGATTCAACTTACCAATCAAACATATTGCCTCCAAAACAAAATTTTGACATATGACATGAAAATGACCCCTTTTCAACACAACCATGCTCAAAATGCCAAACATGATATTATGGTGTAAAGAAAAGATGGAGTGTCTACATACCTCTAGTAGACTGTATTGAGCAGGTTTGATCAATAAGAAACCCAGAGAAACTTCAAATGCACCTAGCTTTGGAGATTTCTTCTTTTTGAAGCAAGAATTTAAATTTCAAGACAGTTGGAGAAATAAACTCCACCAATGATCCTTAATACTTTAGACAGTTGAGAAATGATATATGTGAGGTGCTAGAGTGATTAGAACATTGAGCAAATGCCTAGAACAAGTTTTGATTGATTTTGTGCATTGTGGTCAAAGTATCTTGGTATGGAAGTTGACTTTTTGAATGGTGAGGTATTTGAGTGGTCTAAGGTCTTGGAAACCTTTTATATCGTATTTAGAGATTGTGTGGATTATTGTTGGGGAGTTTGAATGTGGAGAAATGATTTTGGCAGCAATTGTAGCAAGGCAGATTTTTGAAGCTTTTTGGCAATTTTGTGATTTTGGTGATTTTGGGGAAAAGTGTGAAAAGGTGGGAGCTTGATCTTTCTCTAGTTTTTTAAATGGATTCTTGTGTGGTATGAAGTGGGGAGTGCTTCTATTTATAGGAAAATGGGGGTAGTGGGCAGATTTGGAGATTTCCTTCTTAAGAAGGAAAGGTTTTCATTTTTTGGATCAAAAATCTCACAAGTGGTTTTCTTGGCTGATAGGTAAGCTCAAGTCAGGCTTCATGATGAGTTTGAAGTGGCTAAAACCAGGCTAGAAGGAATAGGTTGATGGCTGGTTCATATTCTACTTTCCACCTCATGCTTGTCATTGATTTCAAATGCAAGTTGCAAGGCCACTTGCAAGCCCACTTGCAAACTTGGCTAATTCCACTTTCCTCTGCATTTTCATTGTATTTTCATGCTACAAAGTCTCTAAATATCAGATAAAACATGTTTCAAAAGCTGAGATTGGCCCAATTGATTAAAGGAGTGATTTTTGAAATTTTGTCAATGTGGGACTCAAGTGTGAAAACACCAACTTGCCAAATCCATAACTCTCAGTTCACAAATGCTATTGAGATGTGCTATTACCTTTTAGAAATCCCTCAAGTAGCTCTAAAACATTCATGTTTTCATGAGTTTCAAATTCTCAAAGGAGCTTGGCCAAAAAGCCTCTCAAAGTTGCTAAAAAATGAGCTTAAAAGTGAAATTTTCTAAGTCCTTTTCCCTTCTCAAAATGAATTTGATCATAACTCCAAATCTATGCATTTTCTGAGCATGGACCACTAGGGAATTTTGTAGGAGTTTTCAAAAGCTTTCTAATGAGCTTTGAACCACTTCATTTGGATGTGTGGTTAAGGAGTTACGGTTTAGCCCCTCTCAAAACCCTAATTTCCCGATTTTTCGATTACTTCTTCATCCTTGATCCAATGGTCATGAAAATTGATAGGCAAGTGAAATATGACATAAGGAACATTTTTGATTCACACTTTGAAGTCCAATTCCTTAAATTTGAAGAGTTGACTTTTCGGTCAACCGTACGATCGATCGTTGACTACCGAGTCGTCTGTTGACACTCTGGACCTCCTGAGACTTTGACACTTCTTGAATGAACTTTATTAAGCTATATGAACTTCATGGATCATGATCCCATCATTAAAACACCTTCCAACACCAAAGTCAAACTACAGTTGACTTTTACTAGTCAAAAACCCTAATCGGGTACCCTGAAATGCACTGCTCCTGATTCTGGCCTAACAACCTCAAATTGGATACTCAATTGATATCATATAACATCCTTGATCTTGTTTCATGATTGAATTAGTCTAAAACTTGGATTGCTCACAAACCCTGAAGCTTCGATTTGACTGTACAAAACCCTGATTCATCTGTAACTTGACAAAGACAAACTTGTACTGGGTTAGGGTTAGGTAATTTATGAGTATGCTCCAAAAATGATAATGAGAATCTAAGGGGTCAAAATTTGGGGTGCAACAATGTCCTTCACTTAAAATTGACTCTTTCAGCTCGTCATTATCCGGCACACAAATTCTGCCTCTGAATCTCAACACACCTGTACCATCCAGTTTAAAATCACTATCAGAGTCATTTCCTGCTCCAGTCATCAAATCTACTAACTTCACATCCAACTTCTGGTTCTCTCTAATTGTATCCAAGAAATCATTATTAACCTACAACATCCCCAACATCACACTGTCTGTCGTAGTCTCGCAAACCATGCTCAAATCTCTGAACTGTTCAATTAGTTCCATTTCTTTCACCATTAAAGCCGACATATGAATCGCTTTCCTGCTCAAAGCATCTGCTACGACATTGGCCTTTCTTGGATGATAACTTAAACTGAATTCATAATCCTTTAAGAATTCCAACCATCTTCTCTGCCTCATATTCAGCTCCTTCTGATCAAACAGATATCTTAGACTCTTATGATCACTGAACACTTCAAATCTCGAACCATATAAATAGTGCCTCCAAATTTTTAACACAAAAACAACCGCAGCCAACTCAAGATCATGAGTAGGATAATTCCGCTCATGCACTCTTAATTATTGAGAAGCATACACTACCACTTTACCATTCTGCATAAGAACTCCGCCTAATCCCATCTTAGACGCATCACAGTACACTACAAAAGGTTCACTCGGAGTCGGCAACACTAACACCGGTGCCGTAGTCAATTTCCTTTTCAATTCTTCAAAGCTTTCTTCACAAGCAGCATCCTACACAAAAACTTGGTTCTTTCTCGTCAACTGAGTCAATGGCAACGCTAAAGTAGAGAACCCTTCAATAAACCTTCGGTAATAACCTGCCAAACCCAAAAAGCCTCTAATTTCCGTCGCTGTCTTCGGCGATTCCCACTGTAATACTGCACTTACTTTTGATGAGTCAACAAATATTCCATCACCAGAAATCACATGCCCCAAGAAACTCACTGTCTTCAACCAGAAATCGCACTTCGACAGTTTAGCAAACAACTTATTATCCTTCAGCACCTGCAAGGCAATTCTCAAATGCCCTGCATGTTCTTCATCAGACTTAGAATAAATTAAGATATCGTCAATAAACACAACAATGAACTGATCCAAATAAGAATGGAAAATTCGGTTCATATACTCCATAAATACTCCCAGCGTGTTAGTCACTCCAAAAAGCATTACAGCATATTCGTAATGTCCGTATCGAGTTCTAAAAGCCATCTTCTGAATATCACCTTCTTTAACTCTGATCTGATGATAACCCGACCTCAAGTCGATCTTACTGAACACACGAAACCCTACTAACTGGTCCATTAAATCATCAATCCTTGGAAGAGGATACTTATTCTTAATAGTCACCTTATTCAATTGACGGTAATCGATGCACAGACGCATACTACCATCCTTCTTTTTCACCAACAACACTGGAGCTCCCCACGGCGACACACTTGGCCTGATAAACTTTCTATTCAACAACTCTCCAATCTGAGACTTCAATTCAGACAACTATACTGCCGACATCATGTACGGCGCCATAGAAATAGGCCTCGTACCAGGAAAAAGATCAATACTGAATTCGACTTCTCTTATCGGAGGTAATTTTGTAATGTCATTAGGGAACACTTCCGGAAATTCATTCACCACTGCCAACGCTTCCATTGGTGCTTTGTTATCCACCGATAACGATGCAAATAAAGCAAACACCTTAGCTTCGTCCTCCAACAAAGTCCTTAGTTCCTTATTAGATAAAGAATTCGCCAACTTTTCTTCCTCTGGAGTAAGGAACAATAACACCTTCCGAAAACAATCGATGTAGACTCGGTTGAACTCTAACCAGTTCATACCCAGAATAACATCCAAATTACCAAGCGGTAGGCAAATCAGATCCACTCTGAAATCTCTATCGAAAATAGTCAGCGGACACTTCAAACATACCAAAGAAGTAGTCACTGAACCAATAGAGGGTGTCTCAATAGTCATCCGTCGCTCAAGAGTAGACAGTACCAATCCTATTCTCTTCACACAATCAACAGAAATGAACGAGTGGGTTGCACCCGTATCAATAATAGCAGTCAAAGGAATATTATTGATAGTACCTTTGATAACACGCTCCTCACTGACAGCTTGAGTTCCCGCCAAAGCAAACACTTTACCACCGGCCGAAGACACCTAAGACTTCTTCGGCTTCTCACAATGCGTACTGATATGGCCTTTCTCACCACAGTTATAACAAATGGGCATAGTGGCCATACACTCAGCTATCACATCGCCTGGCTTACCACATTTGAAACTCTTCCTTACCCCCCCCCCTTAGGACAATTCTTAGCACGATGACCTGTGTCACCGCATCGGAAACATTTCCCATCAGCAGACGCATCCCCTTCTTTGGACCTCTTATCGGCAGCAGCCTTACGCTTTCCTTTATCAGCAAAAACACTGTAAGGAGTACCACTGAACCTCTGCTTACCCTTACGGTCATTTGCAGCCTTATAATGCGCAATCTTGGCCCGGTTATCATTGTCATAGATCCTACTCCTGCTTAGTAGCTCAGCGTAGTTTCTGATCTTCTGACAAGCAATCCCCAGCTTAACTTCCGGACGCAGTCCATTCTCAAATTTCAAACACTTGGATGTCATCGCATCATCAGTATTGTAATGAGGACAATACTGCACCAGCTCTTCAAATTTCGCAGCGTACTCCGCTACGGTCAGATTACCCTGTTTCAGTTCCAAGAACTCTATCTCTTTAGCACTCCGAATGTCTTCCAGAAAGTACTTTTCCAGAAAACCCTTACGAACTACATCCCAAGTGATTGCAGTTCCTGCAGTCACCCATCTCTGGCGACAATTATCCCACCAAGCTTCCGCTTCGCCTTCCAACATGTGAGTACCAAATCTCACCTTTTGCTCATCACTACAGTTCATAGTCCTGAAAATCTTTTCAATTTCCTTCAGCCACTTCTGTGCAACTTCAGGGTCCAAAACTCCTCCTTCAAACGTCGGCGGCTTGTTACTCCGTAACTGCGCCAAATCTCTAAATTGGGCATCTGCAGCTTGGTTCTGGTTAGCAACTGCCTGCGCCATCGCTTGTATAGCAGCAGCCAAAGCAGCATCATTCCTTCCTGCCATACTGCTCAACAATAACAACACCAGGTTAAACGATACACAATCTCTATCCTAAGGACAAACTCAACTCGACTCAACAACACTGGCCGGACGGACCGACCTGCTCTGATACCAATTGTAACACCCCACTTCCCAAATCAATTAAAATATAAACATTATAAATAAACATCAGAGTTGTTCACCTCCCAAGTGGGATATCACATAATCAAATCCAACACATCCTTCATTAAAAATGTTTTCACCAAAATACAGCGGAAATCTTTCCAATAATGAAATACATCAAATTCATGATACGTCACAGGAAAATAAATAAGTTCAACAAAAACAACAAAAACACCCAAGTCCCATGCTACATATCAGAGCATCCTAAGACTCGACTAGCACACCACAAATCCGAAGAAGCACAGACCACAACAACAGCAAAGGGGTGAGAAAACACGATCAAAATATATCGGTAATTACATACATGAAGTAAAGGTAGTAACTACAATAATCATATCAATCATCACCCAACATTCACCAAACACGACCTATAGTCCACCGATCAACATAATACATCATAATGCAAATATGCAACGCAACACCATGCAACGCAACACCATGCATGCGGTACCGACTCATTGGTTCATTCCATGTGAACCCAGATAGATCACATACGCCCACCCTTGGCCATGATCCGTCCCCACCAATTCCCCACTCAAAGGAATACAAATGAATCACATACACTCCATCGAGCAATGACTCATTCCACAAACACTTCATAATATGCCTGACACCAAATGCATACAAATTAACACAAGCATACATTGTGCATACGATTCTCAGACCACACCAACATACATCACATATACATAGATATGTCATACACCAATCAATCAGATACTTACATAAAGTATTAAGGAATTCACTTCCTATCCCCAAATACACAATCTCCATCATTCAACCACCATCCCTACATTTACCAAGATCAAAGGGATCCTACAAGGCTAATGCACAAGGCAGAACATCACAAAACCACATTCTGCCATCACGTTCACTGAACCATTCGCCAGGCGAAGCCCCGCAGCGAATGCTCGCTACGGCTCTCCAGGCGAACTTGCTGGCGAAGCCTCGCTGGCCACATTCGCCAGGAAAACTTTATACTCTTTAGGTCTGGGAGTTTATTTGGAATTACTCGCCACTGCTTGCTAACACTCGTCGGGCGAACCCTCGCTAGCCTTCGCCAACACTCGCCAAGCAAAACCCAGCGAATGCTGCGATACCCCAAAATCTCCACTGTTCTACAATGCTATCTCAGTAAATTCCAAGCCTAATATGCTACTTCTATCTCCTATTTTATCAGTATTACAGACCATAACATCATACTTGCCAATCGACCTATAATTCTTACTCTAATACCAACATCAGATACTTTACCGGCACTCTCAGAGTTACTCAGAACTTGCCCAATCCACATCAACATCAACACCCACACATCAAGGGCAACAACAAATCATCACATATCATCATATATACACAATTCATCAAAAATCAACAATATTTAACATCATAGCAACAATTCAACATATTCATCAGAATACCTACGGGGTTAAGGAATCCCCTCTACCCAGTTCATGTATATACCATCCCAATCAGTTTGTCCCCCCTTACCTTGATTATATCTTCGATTGATGAAGAATCCCCTACCAATTGATCGCTCTAGCCTTGTTCTCCTTTCTCTTGCTCTTCCCCTTAGAATCGTTTATCGTGTTCTCACTTCTCCATTCTCTCCACTTTCTCCAACTTCCAAATGTATCGTAAAACACACTGAACCCTCAATTTCTTATTTTAATTATTTAATCCCAATAATAATAATAATAATAATAACTAATAATAATAATAATACTAATAATAGTAATATTAATAATAATAATAATAAGACCAATAATATTATTAATCATTATATTACCACCAATATCATATTATATTATATTATTATTAAATTCCACCTTTTATTAAATAGCTCCTATAACTTAAGGACACCCACCCAACGCTCTCAGGCACACTCCCACATAAGGGCACCCCAAAATACAATAAACACTAAAAAGACTTAATAATTAAAAATGGGTGTTACATTCAACGCTGCTTCTTTTACCCATGATAAGTAAGATTCTGAAACAGTAGTGTCGTGGTAACCTAGAGCAGTTACTCCTCTTGTGTGGACATGATGCCAAGCATACACAATCCGAGCCCTGTAAGCGGTATTCTTCCCCTCTTCAATGTAGAAGCTTCTCAAAAAGTCTAGGTCTGGTTCATTCTCCATCGGGTGCCCCAACTGGTGACTAGCTAAAATAGGGATATAACTGATGCAACCATTAATGCTGATAAGCGGTACATTCGGGAAATCCCCACAGCTTTGAATCATGGCAATCCCCCCATACATAGGGTCATACCACTTAATATCTCAGTGTTTGAGTAACAATAACTTTTCTATCCATGGGAGCCCATTTTGCTTATCCCAGAGGGCTGGAATTCTTGGCAAGTGCGAAATAAACCACTTGTGCAAGAGAACGATGCAACACTCAATCTGACCAACTCTATAATGGTTCCTACGGTGGATGGAAAAGTATACATCAGCCAACAAGGTAGGTACAGGATTCTTGACTAAGAAAAGGTTGATTGCATTTACGTCTACAAAATCATTAGCAGTCGGGAACAGGAATAGTCCGTAAATTAGTAAAACCAGGATGGCCTCAAAGGCTTCAGAATTCTTCGACACGGCATAGCTTTGAGCTTTTTCGTACAGGAACATAACTGGAAATCCATACAACCCTCCCTTAGTAATCATATGAGATCGTACTTCGTCCACCTCCAAATACGCGGCCTCTACAACTGCTCTTTCATTAGGAGTCCCTTCTCTTCCAGAAAATGGTCTAGGAGTGACGCCTACTCCCATCAGGGCAGAATATTCTTCCGAGGTTGACAGCAATTGATAATATGGAAATGTGAAACATTGATAGGTTGAATCACAGAACTGCACGAGTGCGGACAACATCTCTTCATATACTTGAATTTCTAGCAAAGACAACATATTCCCATACTTCTCTCTGAATGCCTCGAGGTCTTTTACTAAACTTCCCAGTTTCTTCAAGTTCTCCAATTTTGGGCTTCGAAACACAATCTTTGCTTTCTTTCCAGGATCCATCCTATAATATCTGCAAAACAATCTTTAGTTCCTTGAATGATTAATAAATGCGAATGCAAATGCGCAAGGTATCATGGAACTCAGATTCGTAAACATTAAAACATTGTTGATTCAAATTCATTGGATTACAAAATTTTAGTACATCTTACAAAAGTCTTAAACAGAAAGCTAAATAAAAGCCAACAAACAAACCTAAGAAGGTTCTCCTAACAACTTTAAGTTGAGCTTCTCAATCTCTTTCTCCATCTGCGCCTTCTCAAGAATGAGCTTGTCCACGATTAACTTCCATGGAGTCGTCTGGGGGCTAGAAGAAAATAAATCTTCTTGCGCTTTTCTCTTCTTGCTGGAGAGCACCTCTTCATTCTTCAACTCTAATTGCTTCTGGAGCTCTGCGTTCTCTTCAACAACCACTTGGTACTTGTGCTTCCAAGCGTCTTCGGTTTGTCGTGACTTGGTCAAAGCAATCCTTAACTTCTCTTCCTCAGACATGAAGACCAAGGTAGGCTCTTCTTTTAAAGTCATAGGTTCTTGTCGAGAATAGGGCATCTTCAACTCAATGGATCTCTTTCGAACCCATTGGAGATAAGGTTCCAAAGAGACACAATTAGGCTTTCCCAAGTCCTTCTTTCCTTTCTTGTGCAAATGACCCCATGCTTTTAGAATCTTATCTTTCTGCTCTTGATTATTACCTTCTTTAAAGAAAATGTTCTCCACATGAACACTGCTAGGCCTATCTCTTAAAGGGTATCCCAACTGTCGACGGGCAAGGACGGGGTTGTAACTGATTCCTCCATTAGTACCAAGAAGAGGTACATTACCAAAATTCCCACAGTTGTCAATGATCATCATCCCATCATATTCGCGACTATACCAATCAATATCAGAGTGCGTGAGAGCCATAATCTTCTCTGACCACCACCCCTTCTTCGGATCCCAAAAGGCGCGGGCTTTAGGCAAGTGTGAAATAAACCACTTGTACAATAAAGGAGCGCAGCAAGTGATCATCCCTCCTTTGTGAAAATTCCTAAGATGGACAAAATGATACGCGTCTGCTAGCAGAGTAGGTACAGGGTTTTTCTTCAAGAAAATCTTAATGGAGTTAAGGTCTACAAAGTTTTCAAAGCTGGGAAACAAAAAGATACCATAAATGAGTAAGGCAAGAATAGCCTCGAATGCATCCATACTCAAATGATCGGCATAGTACTGAGCTTTTTCAACTAAGAATTCTGCACTCAACCCAAAAACTCCTCCTTTGGTGATCATGTTCTTTTGAATATCCACTAATCCCAAACGTGTAGTTTTGGCAATATCTTGTTCTTTAGGGTCCTTCTCCATGATTGGAAAAGGAGAGTCTTCAAGAATAGGCAAACCAAACAACTGAGAATATTCTTCTAGTGTTGGCACTAGCTGATAATCAGGGAAAGTGAAACAGTGATAGAGCGGATCATAAAACTAAAGAAGCATAGAAAGAAGTCCATTATCCACTTTTATCTTCAATAATAACAACAACTTCCCATACCTACTCTGGAAACCCTCTGGATCTGTCACCAAGGTACCCAACCTTCTTAGGTCATCTAGTTTAAAACCTTTGTAAGTGTACTTTAATGTTTTCTTTCTTTCACTATCCATAGTGATCCCTGATGTTTACAAACAAAAAGAGTCTGAGCTCCATGAAACTTTATGAGATGATGTTATGAATGCAAGTATGCACAAACACAAGTAAAGGCAAAGAGTCACATATATGCACAAGCACAGGTGTAGATTTAAAGGTCAAACATGGATCCAAGGTCTACCCATCCCCAAAAGGTATGTACTAGGGGTTTTACACTTGTAGAACAAAGTTCTAAAATGGTTTCCAGAGTCATCAACCCATCTTTCGGATATTATCAACTTCCCAAATTACTTGGTGATCGATAATATTCTCAAGAGAGTCTCGTCTGAGTGTAGTATCGCGTATCAACTATTTCAGAAATACTTCCTTATAGCCATCGCACTACATCCTAGTAAGGCCAAAGTGGGGTAAAATGTAATCTAAAAGTTCACAGTGTCATGGGCTCCTTCGTCGAAAGTAGTATTGTTTTCACGAATACTCGATCAACAATACTAAACTCTCAAAAAGGGCCTACATTGAGCGATGGTTTCTCAAGTTAGCTTGGTCGGGAATCAACTCCCTATAAGCCTTCTTGAATATACCACCATCCTATCATAATTACGCTCAAGTCCGGGTATAGGACTACCTCACCACTCAAAAACGTCCCAAGATCCAACAACCAAACAAATATATACAAATAGACATGTAAAGCAAATTTTCACAAGTATGGCACATAAACAAACAAAATAGGCTAAACCCTCAAGTTATGATTGTCCCTAGTGAAGTCGCCATTTCTGTTGCGGTGAAAATTGGATATCAAGCTATTAAATTAACTTGAATCTTAATTCTTTTACAACCGAACTTTATTTTATCCAAAGGAAAGGTCTAAAGAAAGAAAAACCCTTTTCGCGATGTAATGACAACGCTAAGAGATTCAGGGGATCGGGGATTGGTTATACCTAGGGAAGGTGTTAGCACCCTAAGCATCTGTAGTACTCTACAGGAACCTTTTGTTTGTTTGTGTGCTAAGTTTGTGAATGTTTGCTTTGGACTTGGAAAAAAGGTATGAGTTGAAACCTAAAGTTATATACACTAAGTTTGCTCGCAAAGACGTCGCGTCTTCTGCCTACGTATCCTAACTAGGATAGATTCAGAGCAATCATAGTTCACCTCACAACGGATGAAGAACACTTGATTATGATCAAGGTTCAAGGGGGAACAAACATAATTATGTTTGTGTGGAGTTTGACAAAACTCCCTAATCTAAATTGTAACACTCAAAAGGGGAAGTAAGAAATCATGACGATGATTCTTACATAGAGTTGACAAACTATATCCTAGGGTTCTAGTTGGAGAACACTCCTAGTACAGGTGGGTTTTCTAGACTTAAAGCAAAGTATAATGGCTTCTAAACTAAGGTTATGGTGACTTAACAAAGTCAAAGGAAGGGTGAATGAGCTATCCATGATATGAGGGTCAATGGAAAGACTTTTTCTTGGGAATGAGAGAGGGGAGGCAACTTGGATGAGAGCTAACAAGCTTCATCACTTGGGAAAAGAAAACATTAACATAGTAATAACATGATGAAGATAAAAGCATGGTGACAACCATCAAATGAACATGTTAAAGATAAACACAAGATATGCATTGATGACAATCAAAGCAGATGATCAAGCAAGGAATGTGACGATAGATCGAGCTTAAGTAATTTTCTCAGAGGAAGCAAATAATCATGGTAACAACCCAAAGATAAAATCCTAGCATGTTGACTAACATTAAGGAAATGAATGTAAACAAATATCACAAACAAAATCACAAGCATAACAAGAAAGAATTCATCTGCATACGTGGAAACGATCACAAAACATACTTAACTTGCAAGTAGTCAAAAATGATGAAAAATTATGAAAACATGGAATTTTAAAATATGACATAAAAGTAGACATAAAAACAAACACAATGCAAAAAGAATGGATGCAAAATGATTAAAATGAGGGAGATATGATTTTTTGAAAGTTGGATGAAAAATGGTAAAAAATAATAAAAGAGTTGCCCTCCTCAGGGGTCGAACCCAGGTTCAGTTGTTACAAGGCGCTTAGGTGACAAGTTGGTTACCACTGGGGTGGCTGTACATCCAAGTACAAATACCACCCCATAAATATATAGGGCGTATATTCTAGGCAAGCTGGGCAACTCAAGAACACACAAAAACCAGTTTTGCATTTCCAAGTGTAACTCAGTCAATTCTCAATGGTTTTTCACAAAATTTAGGTCTAAATTGTGTGTTTTTGAATGAGGAACATGATGGTGGTGGTAGTTTTTCAAAATCATGCTTCTATTTTCAAACCCGATAGCACATGCATATGTGAGTGTGTGATGTGCATTTTGAAGTGTAGATCATGCTACAGCCAGTTTTAAATCAAACAAATCATATACACACATTGAAAATATATTGATGAATGAATGTAAGCACAAGGATAGGTTCAAAATTGGCCCTGGTGAAAAAAGTAACAAGATGCAAAATGGTATTGATGTGCTCATGAAGGTGTTCCATTTCAATTGCAAGCATATTCAAGTCAAACACATCATTCACACACACTATAATCATGCTAATAAGTGAATCCAAGCCACAATTTTGATGCAAAGCAAACTGGTGTGAAAAGTGGTGCTCAAGCTGTCAATTTGTGTTTATGAGGTGCAGGAAGATATCTAATTTCAGTTCCAAGCACTTTCAAACCCTTTCAAACATACATACACCTTACATATATGTTATTGAGTGCATTCATGCCAAAGAAACAATTCAAAACAGTTGGATGTAAGAAATGATGTGCAAGATGCAAAACTGTCATGAGAAATGCAAGTTGATGTTCAGTTCTGTTTCTATGTACATTTTGACCAAATTAAACACTTACACACATTGAATAAATGCTAGTGGATGAGATTGGACACAGGGTAGGGGTTAAAACTGACTGGTATGAAATGTAGTGTTCAAGATGCAAGTTTGTATTTGTGAAGTGCATGAATATACTCAGTTTCAGTTCCAAACATGTTCAGGTCAAATTAATCACACACACACCACACATACATTGTATTAAGTGAAATCAAACACAAATTAGGGCTAGAAACAAACTGTCATGAGAAATGATATTCAAATTGCAAGAATAGCAAGTTTTGATGCATGAAGGATGCTCAGTTCAGTTCTATGCATACTCAAATCTAATAGGCCACATACACACATTGTAAACATGATGATGGATGATTTTGAACACAAAGATTTAGCCTAAATAGACTGTGACAGAAAATGACATTCAAACTGCTCTTTACCACTTTGAGATGCATGAAAAATCCAAAATCAGTTTGAGGCATATTCAAGTCAAATCAATCATGCACACACCTTCCAAATATACTCACAAATGAGTTCCAACACCAAAATGACTTCAAAACAAGCTGGTATGAAAAAATGGTATGCAAAGTGCAGGCTTGTGCTTTGTGATGTGCATGAAGATACTCAGATTCAGTTATGTGCACATACAGGCCAAATGAATCACATGCACATATTATGTATCTATAGACAAATGAATTTACACAAAGAAATTGGTTCAAACAGGGCTGATATGAAACTTGATGAGTTAAATGCAAAATGATGCTCTTAAGTGCAAGTTGAATGACCAAATCATGTTTTATGCAAAATTATGGTAAGCAAATCTTGTGCACATACTACATATATGTTGTTAAGTGGATTCAAGCAAGGAAATCAAGTCAAAACAGTCTGTTATTGAAAAGTGAAGATTGGGTGCAAAGTTGCAATTTTGGCATGAATAAAATGCCTCATGATGCAGGCTGAAGTGCAGTTCTGTTTTGATACACATATGAACCGAGTAAGTTACACATACAACTTGAAAACATGTTAACAAGTGATTTTATGCACAAGGATCAATTGTACTACAAACAGCCCAGGTTTTGGTATGGTCTATGACATATTTGGCTTGAAAGTGCATCTTGGGGTGAGATAACAAAACAGATAGGAATGAGTTGAACAAATCATCCACACATGTCCTAAACATCATACTAAATATGATCATACTCAAAAATCAGGTACAAAACCATCAAGACAAAGTTTGGTATGTGAACACAAAAACAATAGCAAAGCATGCTTTATGTCAAAAACCTCAAAATTATCCTTATGGTATAATGATGAATGAGATGAATTTAATGCACATACCTCTTGTAGACAACTTCAAGCAAGAAAAAGGAACAAGAAAACCAGAGAATCTTCAATCACCTCCTTGCCTTGAACTTTTCTTCCTTTTGAAGCAAAATACCAACCTTGTGACAGTTTGAGCAATAGGCATCACCAATGATTCTCAATGCTTTGGACATTTGAGATAGGATATATGTGAGGTGTTTGAATGGTTAGAACATCAAGAGAAGGTCTAGAACAAGTTTTGACTGATTTTGTGCATTGTGGTCAAAGTAACTTGGTATGGAAGTTGACTTTTTGGAGAATGAGTGTGGCAGTTGGACTGTCAAGACAATTTTTTATGGTTTTAGTGGATTTTGAGATTTTGTGAATTTGGAGCAAAGAGTGTAAGAGTGAGAGCTTGCCACTTCTCTGGTTTTTAGATGAGTTATTGTCTGTGGAATGAGGTGGAGAGTGCCTCTATTTATAGGCAAATGGGTGTAGTTGGCAGATTTGGAGATTTCCTTCTTAAGAAGGAAAGGTTTGCTTTTTTTTGGATCCAATCTTTCAAAGGGCTTTCTTGGTTGATAGGTAAGCTTAAAGTCAAGTGTTATGATGAGTTTAGTGTGTCTAAAGTCAGGCTAGAGAGTGTAGGTTGATGGTTGTTTGCAGAACTTACTTTTCACCTCTTGCTTGTTTATAATTTTTTAATGCAAGTTGCATTTGCAACTTGCAAGCCCACTTGCTAAATTGCCAAATTCAATTCTTCTGCATAACTTTCATATTTGAACCCTTCAAAACATTCTCATATAAGATAAAACATGATTCAAAAGCTGAGATTGGTCCAATTGATGATAGAATGGATTTTTGAAACTTTGTCAATGTGGGACTCAAGTGTGAAAACACCAACTTGCCAAACCCCTAACTTTCAGCTCACAAATGCTATTGATATGTTCTAGTACTTTTTAGAAAGCCCTCAAATAGCTCTAAAACATTAATGTTTTCATGAGTTTCAAATTCTCAAAGGAACTTGGCCAAAAAGCCTCTCAAAGTTGCTAAAAAATGAGCTTAAAAATGAAATTTTTCCAAGTCTTTTTCCCTTCTCAAAATGAATTTGGTCATAACTCCAAATCTATGCATTTTCTGATCATGGACCACTTAGGAACTTTTTTAGGATTTGCCAAGAGCGTTCTAATGAGCTTTGAACCAACTCATTTGGATGTGTGGTTAAGGAGTTAGGGTTTAGCCCCTTTCAAAACACTAATTTCCCGATTTTTCAATTACTCCCTTATCCTTGATCCAATGGTCATGAAAATTGATAGGCAAGTGCAATATGACATAAGGAACATTTTTGATTCACACTTAGAAGTCCAATTCCTTAAATTTGAAGAGTTGACCTTTTGGTCAACCGTACGATCGATCGGTGACTACCGAGTCGCCTGTTGACACTCTGGACCTCCTGAGACATTGACACTTCTTGAATGAGCTTTATTAAGCTATATAAACTTAATGGACCATGATCCCACCATTAAAACACCTCCCAACACCAATGTCAGACTATAGTTGACTTTTACCGGTCAAAAACCCTAATCGGGGCTCCTGGACTGCACTGTTCTTGATTCTGGAGTGACAACTTCAAATTGGATTCTCAATTGACATCATTTGATACCCTTGAACTCGTTTCATGATTGAATTATCCTACAACTTTGATTGATCACAAACCCTGAAGCTTCGATTTGACTGTACTAAACCCTGATTCATCTGTAACTTGACAAAGAGAGACTTGCACTGGGTTAAGGTTAGATAATTCATGAGCATGCTCCTAAAATGATGATGAGAATCTAAGGGGTCAAAATTTGGGGTGCAACAATCATGAAGTTATGCTAAAAGGTAAAAGAGTTAATAATATTTTCTTAATTTCCTTAGATAACTTGTCTTTGAATGTTAGGTGTCTCTTGGCAAGCAACAATGAATCATGGTTATGGCATAAAAGGTTTGCTCACATCCATATGGAGTACTTGAATAAATTGATCAAACATGACTTGGTTATTGGATTGTCGAAGATAAAATTCATCAAAGATAGGTTATGTGATGCTTGTCAAAAAGGAAAACAAACTAAATCAACTTTCACATCCAAGAATATGGTGTCCACAACTAGGCCACTACAATTGTTGCACATGGATCTTTTTGGTCCATCAAGAACAAAAAGCTTCGGAGGTAATGCTTATGCATTAGTAATTGTAGATGATTTTTCTAGATACACTTGGACCTTCTTTCTAATGCAGAAAAGTGAAGCTTTCAAAGCATTCAAGAGGTATGCAAAACAAATTCAAAATGAGAAATCTCTTACAATTGCCTCCATTAGAAGCGACCACAGTGGAGAATTCCAAAATGCTTCATTTGAAGAATTTTGTGAAGAACATGGAATTTAACACAACTTCTCCGCACCCAGAACTCCACAACAAAACAGTGTTGTAGTAAGAAAGGATAGATCATTGGTGGAACTTGCAAGGACTATGCTAAGCGATTCAAGTCTTCCAAAATATTTTTGGGCGGATGCGGTAAGAACGACATCCTTTGTAATTAATCGTGTTAATGTAAGACCTATTCTTAAGAAAACTCCCTATGAACTCTTCAAAGGGAGAAAACCAAATATCTCATTCTTTCATATTTTTGGTTGTAAGTGTTTTGTCCTAAACAACGATAAAGACAACCTTGGTAAGTTTGACGAAAAATCAGATGAAGGTATATTTCTTGGTTATTCCCTTACTAGTAAAGCTTTTAGAATTTATAATAAAAGAACTTTAACTATTGAAGAATCTATGCATGTCAAATTTGATGAATCTAACCCCTCCAAGGAGGATATTGTGGTTTGTGATGATGATGAAATTGTAGAAATTCCCAAAGAAGATACTTCTAAAGGTATCATTAAAGAACAAGATGGACCAGTTCAACAAGATTCCAATGTCAACAATATACCAAAAGAATGGAGGATTCATAGAGATCATCCTATCGACAAAGTGATCGGAGACACAAGTCAAGGTGTTGCTACAAGATTAAATCTCAAAGATGCATGCTTAAACATGGCGTTTGTATCTCAAATAGAACCTTCCAAAGTTGATGAAGCTCTTGAAGATGATCAATGGATTATTGTTATGAAAGAAGAATCAAACCAATTCGAGAGAAATCAAGTTTGGGAACTTGTCTCTAGACCAAAAGATAAACATA
Organism: Lathyrus sativus; assembly: GCA_963859935.3. Taxonomy (NCBI): domain Eukaryota; kingdom Viridiplantae; phylum Streptophyta; class Magnoliopsida; order Fabales; family Fabaceae; genus Lathyrus; species Lathyrus sativus. The sequence goes on along the minus strand of OZ012741.1, from coordinate 139,463,594 downwards.
TTATCAGAACAAGATGGGTGTTTAAGAACAAAGTCGATGAGAATGGAATAATTGTTCGAAACAAAGCAAGATTGGTGGCTCAAGGGTACAATCAAGAGGAAGGAATTGACTTTGAAGAAACTTTCGCTCCGGTTGCAAGGTTAGAAGCTATTCGTTTATTACTTGCTTATACTTGTTCAATGAACTTTCAACTTTTCCAAATGGACGTCAAAAGCGCCTCTTGAATGGATATATCAACGAAGAAGTCTACGTCAAACAACTCCCGGGTTTTGAATACTTCAAGCATCCTTCACATGTATACAAATTGAAGAAAGCCCTATATGGACTTAAACAAGCACCAAGGGCATGCTATGATCGTCTAAGTAATTTCTTATGCGAAAAAGGTTTTGAAAAAGGCAAGGTAGACAAGACTTTATTCATTAAAAAGATAAAGGATAATACCTTACTAGTTCAAGTCTATATGGGCGACATCATCTTCGGTTCAACAAACAAGGAACTATGTGAAGAATTTGCGTCAATGATGCAAGGCGAGTTTGAAATGTCTATGATGGGAAAGATGAATTACTTTCTTGGATTGCAAATCAAGCCATTAAAAGATGGAATTTTTATCAACCAATCAAAGTATTGCAAAGAGTTGTTAAAGAGATTTGAGATGGATGAGTGTAAAGCTATGTCAACACCAATGGGGTCCGGAACCTACGTCGATCAAGACGAATTAGGAACATCGGTTGATATTACAAATTATCGAGGTATGATTGGTTCTTTATTATACTTGACGGCAAGCCGTCCGGACATAATGTTTAGTGTTTGTTTATGTGCTCAATTTCAAGCAAATCCAAAGGAGTCACATCTCACGGCAGTCAAAAGAGTTATGAAATATCTCAAGGGAACGACGAACGTTGGCTTATGGTATCCTAAAGGTAGTGTTTGTACTTTAATTGGTTATTCTGACGCGGATTATGAAGGATGTAAGACTGATAGAAAAAGCATGAGTAGGACCTGTCATATCCTTGGAAATGCATTAGTTTCGTGGTCATGTAAGAAACAAGCATGCGTTGCTCTTAGTATGGCTGAAGCAGAATACAGAGCGGCGGGAAGCTGTTGTGGACAAAACCTTTGGCTAAAGCAACAATTAAGCGACTACGGAATTGATCTTAGATGCATTCCTCTCCGATGCGACAACACAAGTGCAATCAATATTACAAAAAATCCGGCCATGCACTCAAGAACCAAGCACATAGACATTCAACATCATTTTCTCCGTGATCACGTGCTTAAAGGAGATGTCGAAGTCACTTTTGTAGATACACATAACCAACTTGCCGACATATTCACAAAGCCACTCGCAAAAAAATCATTTTTCAAGATTCGGTGAGAACTCGGAATTCTCGATGAAGGTAACATCTAAACTCTTCATAAGTTAATCTGTGTAGAATCTACGTATACCAAGTTCTTGCACTCACTGTTTTTAAACATTTTCTGGATTTTCGAAGGTGTTAACCGAATAACACTGTTGGTTTTAATTTTTAGAATTAATTTTTTAATACATTAATCTATTAACCCCCATGGTTAACCGATTAACACTATTTGTATTTTTTAAAACAAAAACGAAAAATTAGTCAAAATTTGTTTTGATGTGTTTTTAAGTGCTTTTTTTTTTGTGCATGTGCTTTGTGATTATTATCACCCACTTTCCTTGGGACCATTTTCTTCTTTTTGACTCACATTAAAACCCCTTCCAACTCCTACCCACTCATTATCATAATAACTTTCAATCATCCCTCCATATAAACCTCTTCTATTTTACCATCTCTATCACAACATAAACCCTATTTTCAGAAAATCATATCCAACCCTAAGAACTTCATATCTTCATCAATGTCTCCAACCAAGAAGGGAAAGGGAAAAATTCCAGAAAGCAACTTCACGGTTAATGAAGATGCTGCTCTAATGGAATATACCTAAAAGAGAAGAATGGACTTCAAGGTTAGGGTTCGACAGTTGTTTACGGTAAAGTATGTTAACCTCAAAGCTTTTCCAGCTTCCTCATTCGATTTTCCCGCACTTTTAAAGTATTAGAGGATAGATAATTTTGTTTCTGATAATGATAGCTGTTACCTAGACTTGATTAAATCATTTATGAATAACTTATCTATCAATTTGAATGATGCTAGACAACACATGCTTGTCACTACTGTTCGCGATTGTGAATTGAACGAAGATTTGTCAAACATTGTTGCAACTCTCAAGATTCCACACACGAGATTTTTCCTCCAGAAAGGTGTCAACCACAGAGATGGACCTTGGGCTAATTATGACAAAATGGAGTACTACTATAGTATCTGCAGATTTCCCAGAGCGGCTGTAGTTGCTGGACAACGGACTGCTCACACCTTGTGCTATGTCAAAAATTAGTCGGTAAATGACCGTATGCTCCACTACATCATATGTTATGTACTGCTCCCGAAAGATTCAAATCACTCTCAAATCAATGACCTTGAGATGCAGGTGCTATATTCCATCAAAAACAAAATCAAAGTTAATTGGATATTAACTATGATGTATCATCTCCAACAACAACTTACTCTGTCTACCCGACTCTCATACGGTCGACTCATCTCTAGTATCCTTGAACTAACAAATTTGGATTTGAACAGAGAACCATCCATTACCTTAAAACCAACTGCAAATGAGATCAATGAAATTACCATCATCAAGAATACCGACATTGTGAAAAATAATGATGAAACTTACAAATATGAAGATGGTTCATCTTCCTCCAACCATTCTTTCCCAATCCCGGAAGGTGGCATAACAAACTAGTTTCTCTACATCACAATGATGACTCAACATAGAGAAACGACCCGGGCAATTAACTGACTTCGAAGACATGTCATCAATTCTCAAAATCCCAATGCCGGAAATGACGAAGATGAGGACGGAAGTGAAGAAGAAGAAGATGCAAACGAGGAGATGTCAGATGATGATAATTAAAGCACATGTTTATGTTCTTATTCTTATTGTAGAATTTATTTAAGTTTATGTTTTATGTTTCGTATTTGTATCTGTACTGCACTTTGTGCGTGTGTTTTGTATCGTAAAAACAAAGTTTTTGTTTGTGATGTTTGGATATGCATTGTGTTTATTCTATGTGTGTATGTTTTCTTTCATTACTGTTGCTCCTCTTCCTTTTTGCTAATGACAAAGGAGGAGAAGGATTGGTCTCTCTAATGTTTCCTTGTGCAGAAAATCTTATACCTCTTATATTAAGGGGGAGCCTTAACTTAGGGGGAGAAATAATGTAGAGAAACCAAGTATCAAAGCAATCTTTCAAAAGTCGGTTGTCATCATCAAAAATGGGGAGATTGTAGAAACAAGCTTCAAGCAAATTTAAATGTTTTGATGAGGACAACAAGAACAAGCTTTCTACGCAATTATACTACGCAAAAAGTAAGAGAATCAAGTAAACAACAAAGATATCAAGCATCTAGATAGTGCTCTCGCATATGTCTTCTATAGATCAAAGCTTCTCTCACAAGTTTCAAGTAGTGAAGATTGAGTCTTGAACATCAAGCCAAAGGTATAACAAATATTACTTGAAAATATCTATACAAGTGTTCATAAATTCATATTTCACTTCACATATACCAAAAACTCTTTTAAAATCATTTTAAGTTACTCACTATTGTTAAAAATGATTATTTTTTGAAAATATTTCAGTGTTAACCGATTAACCCTTTTGGTTAACCGGTTAACGAACCTTAAAATTAACTCATTTTAGATTTTGTTACAGTGTTAACCGATCAACACATAGGGTTAACTAATTAACATGTGTAAGTTTTGAATATTTTTAAATGTTGTAAGGTGTTAACCGATTAACCCATTTGGTTAACCGATTAACACTGAAACAACAAGCAAAAATGGCAGCTTTTCTTGAAAATATGCATTGGTCTCCATTTTGATTTCTGACTGTTTTTGCTGCACAAAATCACACCCTTATGAAAAGGTATTTTGATCAATATAAATTGTTATCATTTTCAAAATTATTTTTCACCTTCAAGAAACAAAATCATTCAAATTACTCATTATCTTCATCCTTCAAATTTTCATTTTTAAGTGTTCAAAAACATTTTTGAAAGAAGCCTTTGAATAAACTTTCACAAGATCAAAACTTCATTTCAAATCCTCTCACAAGAACACTAGTATATTTATTTGAGTAATATTTGTTTCAAGAAGAAGATCGATCGTGAAGATTTATAATATCATTCTCTCAAAGATTTCAACTTATTTCAAAGATTATTGTGTACTACCTTGTTATCCAGGATTATTGGAAACAAGTGAAGTGTTTGAAGAGGATTGTTCTTCTACACTTGGATTACCTATAAATTAGATAGTAGGCATCACCATTGGTCTGATTAGGCTGTGCAATAATTCTAAACTATAGTGAAATCTCTTTCGAGTCAAAAGGGGAGTGGAGTACTCTCAGAGTGTGAGGGGAACCACTATAAATTTCTTGTGTCTCTTTTTTCTTTCCCGTACTTTACTTTCAAGTCACTATCATTATAACCGGAAAAAGAACCAAGAACCGAAAAGATTGCAAATATTTTTCAGAACCTAATTCACCCCCCTCTTAGGCGCATTTACAAGTTACACAATTCTGTTGCAGCCTGATTTATATAGGGAACTTAGGGAGGGTAGATTAGGATTTTCATCTGAATTCTGCTAGGGAAGTTTGTTAGAGTAAAAAAAAAATTTGTTGTAGATTTTGATTATGCTATGAACTTTCTGTTTCCATCTGCTTTGTAATTTCTGTGTGTTGTGGGATATTCTGCATTATTTTTTTCATCTGTTATGATTTGGATAGGTTTACTTTTTAAGGTAAATGATGAATAATGTTGTGATTATAGAAATCATGGACTGTGGTGGCGTTGCAAATCTAATGTTGCTTTTGTACTTCCTGATAGAAGGAAATGAGTGAAAAAGAAAGAGTATACATTAACTAAAATTCCTAGTGTGTTAATGTCAACAAGTTCTCGCGAGAGTATATCGTCTATATTATTGTGTTAGTAGCACATTTATACAGATACATAGCTCATTGATAATGATGCCATAAAGCAAAATGTGGTTGCACGAAAAGATCTCCCAAATGGATCAAATTTGGTGCCATCTGCTACACCACCAGCGCTCTTTAACATGCTGGGATTTTGCATAAAAGATACAAGAGAGTCCACTATTTCAAACATTGGAGGCCGGAATTCCTTTACAGGCTGAGTACATAAGGAGATGATATCAACATAACGAGAAAGAGCCTTTGATGACAATGTTCTTTTAATTTCCGGATCCACCATTTGCTCCAAACTCTCGCTATCATGAAGCCCCCAATGAAGTCCAATTTGCTATAATGGTTTTCTTCTTGATAACAGCTCTAAAAGTAAACATTCCAAAGGCAAAGACATCACTTTTTGTGTTGCTAATTCCTAGTTGGCCATGGTCAGATGAATTTATGATGAAATTAAACATATAGTTCTTGATGGTGTATGTGTCGCTACCGCGAAAATAAGGTGCCGGAAAAACAGAAGAGTCACCACCTTTCGTTATTTATCCCTCAGAGTGGGAAAGGAAACGATCGGAAAAACCTGATGAAAAGGTATAAGACAAGGTCATCACAACCGTTGTCTGGGTTCGGGAGTCGGTTACGCAAGGGGAAGGTATTAGCACCCCTCACTTCCATCGTACTCGATGGGATCCACGCTTGTTGTGTTTATCTGACGGGTTGGTTTTATCTATCTACCTATCAAGGCTGGTCTGAAAAGAAAAGAAAATGACTCGGCAAAATGTCGCACTTTATGCCTACGTATTCTCATCAGAGAATGAGAAATCAGAGTCAACGTAGTTCGGCTAACTACGAGTTATGGGGAAGGTGGCCCGCCAATACGTCAGTATTATGCCTACGTACTCTCAACATGTATGAGAGATAAGAGCTTATGTAGTTCGGGATAATACGGATTATGGGGGTTCAGATTCATATGTTTTATCGAGTAGGGTTAACAAACAGTTCCAGCAGTTTGGCATACGCAGCTCGACCCTTGGAGACTTAGGCGCTACCGTTCGCGGTAGAACTGAGAGTTAACACACTCTTTTCTTCAGAAAAGCTTCCTTTGAATTATGGGCCCACGGGGAAAAAAGGTTTGAAGTTTGTTTTCTGTCTTTTACAGAAGAACTATTTTTTATGGATGTTTGCAACTAATGTCGCACTAGAGAGTACGACCTGAGAGTGAATGCGTCGCATGTCACCCAAAGGGTGCCATACTAAACATCCAAGCTGTTGAAAAGAACTCTCCAGCAACTCTTTCTCAGGTGGCTTAAGGCTCGTAACGTACGACATCAGTTAACCTTTATTACTGTATTTTAATTTTTTTTTATATGAGAAGAGAGAAAAGGCTCAACTAAAGGGGGGACTATCAAGTCCTAATGTTGTCATGCCAAGGATTCATCCTATGGTTGAAGTTTGAAACAGGGATCTCCTAGAAGTTATCATGCATAGGTTTCAACCTAAAGTTCTAATCATCACTTCCTTATCAAAGGAAGTGAGATTCCTAGAGGATCATGTCAATGATAAACAGAAGCAGATAAAGCATCAACTTAAACAGTAAACAGATACAGTAGAATGCATGCAATGCAAGTGAGGGAGGAAATGTGTGTGGGGCATCAGCCTCCACAAGCTCATCTCAACCTCAAGCCATATATGAATAACTGTAATCATACAGAATAAATGAAATAAAATGCCATCAAGCAAATCATAAACCACATAGGCAAGGGAGGTGGGCTCTACCAAATACCAGCAAGCAAAGCCATACAGTAACAATACAAGCAGAGGGAGCAACTATACCTCTAGTGCAATCATGCCTCTAGCTTAAGTCAATCTAAATATGAACTTATTCTAATGCATCAAGCAAATTAAACAAGTCACATCAATACAATTGCACAACAAGCAAACAGACAAGAAAAGAAAGCAGATCAACCACTCCCACAGCTTCACAGCAAGGCTCTCCTCTGACAACAGTTTAGTCCTCAGCCTGCAACTTCTCTTCAAGGCCTTCATCTTCAATAGCAAGCATCAACTTGCTTCTTCAAGCTTTCAATACATCAAACATAAGTATCAACTTGTTCTCCAACTTCTCTAAGCTTCAGCTCTCAATTTGATCTCCTTCACACAAGTGTCAACTTGCTCTTCTTTGTCTTCAAGCTTCAGCTCCAATGGCAGTCTTCAAATACAGAGAAGTAACAACTTCTAGCATCTTCAATCTTCTCGGGAATTCCATAACGACAGATGATGTTCTTCTTTATGAACTTAGCCACCACCTGCTTGGTCACGTTAGCATACGAGGCTGCCTCCACCCACTTGGTGAAGTAGTCGATGGCTACTAGAATGAAGCGGTGACCGTTAGATGCAGTGGGCTTGATCTTGCCTATCATGTCAACGCCCCACATGGAGAACGGCCATGGGGAGGACATGACATTTAACGGGCATGGCGGCACATGAATCTTATCAGCATAAATCTGGCATTTATGACATCTCTTTGCGAATTTAAAGCAATCCAATTCCATCGTCAGCCAGTAATACCCTGCTCTCAGGATCTTTCTCGTCATAGCATGCCCACCGGCGTGCGTACCAAATGTGCCTTCATGGACTTCTTCCATGAGCATATTCGCTTCTTTCTTATCTACACATCTGAGTAGCACGAGATCGTGGTTTCTCTTATACAAAACTCCATCAAGATTAAGATAAAAATTTCCAGATAGCCTCCTCAGAGTCTTCTTGTCCTGGGTTGACGCTCCCACAGGATACTCCTTAGTCATAAGGAAAGTATGGATATCATGGAACCATGGCTTGCCATCAGAGGCTTCCTCGATTGCAAAGACGAATGCAGGTCTATCAAGACGAGAAAGGACAATCCTTGGAGCTTCATTCCAAAAATTGACTTTATACATCGAAGCCAACGTGGCTAAGGCATCAGCCATCTGATTTTCAGCTCTGGGCACATGATGGAGTTCCACTCGATCAAAGAACGGAAGCAGCCTTCTGGCATAGTTCATGCACGACACCAAATTCGATTGACGAGTCTCCCACTCCCCTTTAATCTGGTTGATCACAAGCGCCAAGTCACCATATACATCTAGGTTCTTGATTCTCAAATCGATTGCCTCTTCTAGACCCATGATGCATGCTTCGTGCTCTGCTTCGTTATTGGTAACCGGAAACGTCAGTCTCGCGGTAAACGGGATGTGGGATTCGTGGGGAGTCGTGATGATTGCCCCAATGCCACTTCCATAAGAGTTAACCGCCCCATCAAATATCAATTTCCATTGGGATTTCCTATCTGGACCCTTGTCGGGCAACGGCTCATCACAATCCTTCCCTTTGAGAAACATGATGTCCTCGTCAGGGAATTCAAATTTCATCGGCTGATAATCTTCGATCAGCTGTCCGACAAGGTATTCAGATAATACGCTGCCCTTGATGGCCTTCTGGGAAACGTATTGAATGTCATATTCCGTAAACACCATTTGCCATCTGGAAATCCTGCCCGAAAGCGCTTGCTTCTCAAAGACGTACTTGATTGGATCCATCTTCGAAATTAGCATGGTTGTGTGATTGAGCATGTACTGTCGTAAACGTTTGGCAGCCCAGGCTAGTGCACAACACGTCATCTCCAGCATCGAGTAACGAGATTCAGAGCCCGTGAACTTTTTACTCAAGTAATAAATGGCATGCTGCTTTCTACCAGTCTCGTCGTGCTGACCGAGGACACACCCCATACTATTCTCAAGAACTGTCAAGTACATGATTAAGGGTCGTCCAGCCACTGGGGGTATCAAGATCGGAGGTTCCTGTAGATACTGTTTTATCTTATCAAATGCCTTCTGGCAATCCTCGTTCCAGATAATTGTCTGATCTTTCTTTAACAGTTTGAACATCGGTTCACACGTGGCTGTGAGCTGAGAAATAAACCTTGCAATGTAGTTTATCCTGCCCAGGAAACCACGAACTTCTTTCTTGGTTTTTGGCACTGGCATTTCTTATATGGCTTTAATCTTCGTAGGATCAACCTCAATGCCTCTTTCACTCACGATAAACCCCAGTAGTTTTCCAGACCGTACTCCGAAAGTACACTTGTTAGGATTCAGCCTCAACCTGAACTTCCTAAGCCTCTCAAAAAGCTTCAGCAGATTGACCAGATGTCCCTCCTCTGTTTGGGACTTCGCAATCATGTCATCAACATAGACTTCAATCTCATGATGAATCATGTCATGAAACAAAGTAACCATTGCTCGTTGGTAAGTGGCCCCTGCCTTCTTCAGACCGAAAGGCATTACCTTGTAGCAAAATGTTCCCCAAGGTGTAATAAACGTAGTTTTCTCCATGTCCTCCGGCGCCATCTTGATCTGATTGTAACCGGAGAAGCCATCCATGAACGAAAACACAGAGAACTGGGATGTATTGTCGACTAACACATCAATATGAGGGAGCGGGAAATCATCTTTAGGGCTTGCCCTATTCAAATCCCGATAATCGACGCACATTCGCACCTTACCGTCCTTCTTCGGTACAGGCACTATGTTGGCGACCCACGAAGGGTAATTAGTGACCGCTAAGAAGCTAGCATCAAGCTGCTTTTACACTTCTTCTTTGATCTTAACGGCCATATCTGGTTGTGTCCTCCTAAGCTTCTGCTTAACGAGAGGGCAATCTTCTCGCAACGGCAAGTGATGGACCACGATGTCAGTGTCGAGTCCGGGCATATCTTCGTATGACCAAGCAAAGATGTCACTATACTCTCTCAGCATCTCGACCAGTCTCTGCTTGACATCACTCTGCAACGCAGCCCCTATCCTGACATTCCTAACAAGTTCCTCAGAACCCAAATTCACAATCTCAATCTCTTCCTCGTGAGGCAGAATAACTTTCTCTTCTTGTTTCAACAAGCGGGCCAACTCTTCGGGAAGGTCTTCGTCTTCATCAATCTCTTCTTCGGCTTGATAGATCAGGCAATCGAAGTCGAAGTGATTCGTAGAAGGTCCAGAGTCGATGTCATCTGTTATGTGGATCCTGCAATAAAAAGGGTTAAGCTTAAAACAAGGATATGCAGGTTAGCACAAACCCCATTGCCATCTTATTGTTTTTCAAAACAAATATAAAACAGGAATAACAGAGATCACAATATTTGAATACGAAGAAAAACGCCTTTTGATTTATTGATAAAATGCATGTACATAATCAAACGAGGCCCTGACAATAAAACCACTATGCCCCGGGTAGGACATAGGGTTGTACAATGATTGGAAAAAGTAAATCATTACTCTTTGCTTGACATCTGGATGATATCCTTGACGGACCAGTTGTTAAGGCTCTCGCCTGGCTTGCTTGGCTGGATCCAAGAGTCTAGGTCACAGTCGCTATCTCCGTTGTCTTCAGACACTGCATTGATGCTTTCAAATATCACCCCGCCGCTGGTAAACTGGATCGGCCCTTTACCTCGCGACGCACTGCTAGAAGAGGAGGCTTCAGCCGCAGGAGAGTATCCTAAACCAAACTTGTCCTGTTTGTTAGGTATTTCTAGAACCTGCCCCCAACCTGGGGTAGATGCGGCTTGAACAATGGCCCGGGCTCCCTTGAAGGAAGAGAGAGTCATCTCTTGCTTTTCAGTGATTACTGGAGCCACATCCTTGACTTTAACAGCTTCGAACGCCTGACATAGGGTTTCATGGATTTCCCCATCCATCTCAACATATTTGAAGGAAGACAAATGGCTCACCATTATGTCTTCCTCGCCACATACAGTCACGATGCTGCCTCCGACAGCATACTTGAGCTTCTGGTGCAACGTGGAGGTCACGGCGCCAGCAGAATGGATCCATGGCCGGCCTAGGAGACAGCTGTAGGCTGGCATGATGTCCATGATGTAGAAGAATGCGTCGAAAGTTTCCGGCCCGACTTGGATTGGCAACGTTACCTCTCCAAAGACATGACGCTTGGTTCCATCAAAATCCTTCACAACCAGATCACTGGGTGTGCAAATCAATCCACAAGTATCTAACTTCATCAATGCCTTCTTTGGGAGAACATTGAGTGAAGACCCAGTGTCCACCAACACATGAGACATAATTGTTCCCATACACTCTATCGAGATGTGCAGGGCACTGTTGTGGTTTCTTCCCTTTGGCGTCAGCTCCAGGTCAGTGAACCCTAACCCGTTTCCAGCATTCACGTGGGCTACTACCCCTTCCAACTGGTTGATCGAAATTTCCCGCGGTACATACGTGGCATTCAAAACCTTTAACAACACGTTGCGATGTGACTCCGAACACAGCAACAAATTCAGGATGGAAATTTTCGAGGGTGTTTGATGGAGGTGATCCACGATCTTGTAGTCACTCTTCTTAATCAACCTCATGAACTCTTCAGCGTCCTTTACAAGTAAGTCCTTCTCTACCCCGCGAGGGGTTTCCCCAACGACTTTACTTTTTCCCTTATCAGTTTCTTCAGCTTTATCCGCTTTGTCCGCCACGACCTCAGGTGGAGCAAATACTCTTCCGCTGCGCGTGATTCCGTTAATTCCCACTAGGTTATCCACAGACCGCCCAGATGGTTCTAGTTCCAACTTCTGTCCGTTGCAGTAGACGTCTGCCCCATAATGCCATGGGACAACATTGGTGCTTTCAAAAGGTATCGGCCCAGCCTTTGTGATGGTAATCATGGGCGACCTGGGTGCAGAAATGGTTATCATTTGGCGAGGGATGGTGATGGTGGCAACCTCATCATCTTGCTTCAGCATTACCTCTCCAGTTCTACTTTTGGCCCTTCGGCTAAACTGCAAGATTCCTTCGATCATCAGACTCTGAATCCCCTCTATCAACTGTTCACATCCATCAGGACGAGTCGCACAGCCCATACACAATTCTCCACAGCCCGGAAAGAATCCTCTCTTCATCAGCTTGGCTTTAACGAAGCTAAGCGGTGTCTTCAGATCCTTGACGTCAGTCAACAAATCTAAGTTCTCTTCTTCAATAATGGCATTTACCCCACCTCCCCTATGATTCGGCATAGGGTTCTTCGTGACATTCGGCACATTATCTGAGAAATTGATGATCTTAGCATCCACCATATCTTGCACCTTGTGCTTGAAGGCTTTGCAGTTTTCTATCGTGTGGCCAGGCGCCCCTGAGTGAAACTCACATGTTGCATTCGCGTCGTAACCTGGCGGAGGTTCCCCTGTCAAGAGAGCCAGGGTTCTCTTCTGGACTAACTGTAACTGAAGCAGAGTTTGTAACAGCTGAGCATACGACATGGGCGGTGTCTCAAGGTGATGGCTCGACAGAGGTGTCCTGTTCTGATACTTTCTGTACCCTTGCTGATTCGACTGCTGCTGTGGCTGGGGTTGTTGGACAGCAGGGATGGTTATGCTAGCCACCTGCTGGCGCGGGCCTTTACCTTTCCTGCGAGCGTTGGACACGGCGCTCGTTTCCCCTTCACGCCTTTTACCACCATATGGTTTCTTTCCTCCTCCAGCTGAGGATAGATCAACACCTTGAATTTTCCCCAGCTTGATCCCATTCTCATTGTGCTCCCCAGTGATGATGAGATCAGAGAAACTTCCGTACGTGCCACTGACCAATTTCTCGTAATAAACCCCTGGGAGAGTGGCAACAAACATCTCAACGAGCTCCCGTTCAACCATCGGCGGCTGAACCCTAGCTACCAATTCACGCCACCGCTGGGCGTATTCTTTGAACCCTTCGTTGTTCCTCTGCGACAAGTTCTGCAGTTGAACCCGGTTCGGAGCCAAGTCACTGTTATACTGGTAATGGTGCACGAATGCCTCAGTAAGTTCCTTCCACGTGCGCACACTGGTAGGTTCCAAACTCATGTACCATTCCAAGGATGGCCCGGACAAGCTATCCTGAAAGAAGTGCATCAGCAGCTTCTCGTCTTCAGAGTGAGCGGACATCTTTCGGTAGTATGACCTTAAGTGGACGCGAGGTCAGGTGGTGCCCTTGTACTTCTCAAAGTCGGGTTCCTTGAATTTAGGAGGCACCTTAAAATCAGCAATCAATCCCAATTTACTCATGTCGACACCCATAGTGTTCAGGTTCTCGAAACTCCTCATTTTGTCCTCGAGGGCCTGAAACCTCAGACGTGCTTCAGCAGTTAGTTCTCCTTCAGCGCTCCTCTGTGAGAACAAATCTTCTTGTCGATCTTCTAGCCATGGCTGAGGCCCATACAGATCTCCAACACCTGTGTTGTCGTTGCCCAGTCCAGCATTGCCATTAGCTTCAAAATTTCCATTACCGACGCCAGTCGTATTACCATTGAGCCCCATGTTAGCGATCACATTCCCGTTACCACTGCCATTCCCCCCGGTCACGGGGACGCCATTCTGAGGAGTTTCAACAGGCGGAGGGGTTGGAACATTCCCACCATGAAGTACACCGTTGCTGTCAACCCTTGAAATTAGAGGCTGGACCAAAGTTCTGAGCTGGTCCTGGCCATTGGCAACCACTTGCATGAGCTCCATGAAGCGGTCCATCCTCTCTCGGAGTTCCTGAACGTCAGTCTACACTTATTCCATGGCTCTAGCTTGATTTGCTCTGGTCGGATAGCGGTGAATTGGCCTTCGATCAATCCTAGAACAACCTGTATTCACAAAGGGTTAGAAAAAACGACAAAGTGCTCGTTATGCAAATGCTTCATGCAAATGCAAGCGTGTATCTGTGTGTTAGGGAGATCCCCCCGATCCTAGTGCCTGAGTGCCAGTGCTGATAATAAGAAGTCCGAGTCCAGTCATGGAAATAACATCTCATATATATAAAGAAAGCCCATCAAGGTGGTACACAACATCACTGAGTACAAGCAGAATCAATAGCATGACCTCAACCAACAAGCCTGGTGATGGTCAGCATAAAACAATGATCAAAACAAAAGGATTACAAATATAGTCAAGCACGACCACGGGCTCGAAACTCTTCTAACAGATCCCTCGTTTCTGGATGATCAGGCTGAGTGAGCAACCCTTCGACGAGTAACTCCCTCTGCCTAATAGTGTACTGAAGACTTTCAACTGAGTCTTCCCATGCTCCTTCGCCGAAATAATCTTCTAGCTTCCGCTTCTTGGATTCAAACGTCTGTTTGCGCTCCTTCAGGTTAGCAAGAGCCTTGTTTAACAGGCCTTCAGTGGCATATCTGCGAGCGGTTTCTTCATCAAACCTCTTCTCACTAGCCTTCACCTGGGCTTTCAATTTGGAGATCTGCTGCTTCAGTTTATCCTCCCGTTCCTTGCCATTGGCTAGGGTGGCCTTCCAATGCTGATTAAACTTGGATATTCTCCGGTACGCTTCATCCAAGTGCTGCTTCTTAGTGGCCAATACGTCGTTGATAGATTTGAAGTCCCGACCCAAACGCTCACGCTCAGCCAACTGCTTAGTCAAATCCATACCTAACTTGTTCACCAGCTCTGTTTGCCTCTTGAAGGAATGGACGACTTTGCTTCTCTCGCTTCTGAGCTGAGCCAACTCTTTCTCCAGTTCTTCATTTGCCTTCTTCAGCTCATCTCTCTCAGCTAACACCTGATTGTACTGCTGAATAGGCACGGCGGTAGGCTCTTCAATCACTGGAGGGCTTTCTAGCTTGGCAGGAGGAAACGACATCCCTATGATCTCTGCTCTGGATCTGATCCAGGTCACATATGGAGCGTAGGCTTGGCTATTACTTTTTCCCAGCAATGGTTTTCCCCGCCTACTGATACCATTCCAAGCGTGCTGAAGCTTAGATAACATATCCCCTTCTAGAAGACCAGTGAGGTACAGAGATTCCTGCACCTCTTCATCCTTCGGCGGAGCTCTCAAAGCATAAGCAAACTGTCGGACCAGCAGAGATGGATTATAGTTGATACAACCCTTCCTGCCTATCAAAGGCACATTCGGAAACCCGCTGCAGCTGAAGATAATCTCAGTACCCAACCTATCTCTATCAAACCAGGAAACATCCTACGCTGACAGACTCATCAAACGCTCAGGCCACTCAGCTGTGGCTGCAGATGAAGCAAAGGGAGCCTTCTTGATTAGGTGACCATCAAGCCATCTATAGAATAGGGGCGCACAGCACGAGACATTCTTGCCCCTTCTGTTCTCGTTTTTGTAATGGACTGAATGGTAGACATCTCCAATCAAGGTAGGGACTGGATTCCCTGCTGCAAAGATGTGAAAGGCGTCGAAGTCTACAAAGTCAGGCATATTAGGGAACAAAATGATGTCGTATATGCAAAGAGCAAGAATAGCGTTGAACACGATCCAACACCCGTCTTTGGCACACTGCTGGGTCTTCCCCACTAAGAACTGCAAGGAGAAACCGGGAACCCCATTCCAACTAGACAAGACCAACTCAGAGGCATCCAGATGAAGCGAAAGAGCTAGACTAGCCAGATTAGGCTCAACATCCATATGAACAAAGGGCATCTGACTCTTGATAGGCACACCTAACAAATCAGCATACTCCTCTAGTGTGGGTGCTAGAATAAAGTCTAGGAATGTAAAGCATCTCAACGGAGGATCATAGAACTGCAGCAAGGCATACAACCCATTCAACTCAAACACAGAAGGTTTACGAACAAAGCTGAGCAGTTTCCCATAAGACTTTCTGAATTCACCTCTCACAGAATCATCTGCTAACGCAATCAAACTAGACAGCTGAACAACCTCAAGAGTGGGGAGCTTGTAGGCCACGGTCTTCCTCAGAGAACCCATGATAGCACAATAGAAGGCAAGAAAACCTGAACCGGGGGAAACGGTACCTGCACCACAGACACACGTTAATGAAATGCAAATGAGTATGCAAAACAATGCAAAATGCAATCATGCAGCAGGAGATCAAGACGACTGTGCTGTTGAAGAGATGAAGGTCATGTATCAACAAAACCACAATACTGCTCTGTCAAGAACAACCCTATCTCTGATGAGAAGAAAACCCTGATATCAGACTATAAATCTGCTCTATCAAGAACAAGCACATATCTGATAATAAGAACCTCTGATACCAACAAAACTGATTCACTATCAAGAAAACCAGGTAGTCTGAAGGTTAAGGTTTCCTGCAACAAACCTGACCCTGCTCACAGGTATGGACCTAAACTGACACAAGTTCGGCATCCTATGCGGTCATCAGCGTCACAGACATTCAAGAGAGATGATACGATACCCAGAAGGTGTGGCATCACCATCTCCTGAAGCGGCCTCACTCAGCTGAATCCCAAATGACCGGTCCCCAGAGTCGACAATCCTCCAAACCAACAACCCCTCAGGCCCAAAGGGCCGGAAAAGAAGTCAACCGGGAGAACCTCGTCTGAGCGTGGATTTCTTGAGACACTAGTGCCTGCAAAGCAAGCACGCACCCACTAATTTCCACAACTAATGCTAAGTACACTCAGGCCTAGGTCTGGCTCCTCACTCATCAGAATGCCCCTCCCACAACAGCACAGATAATCATATCATACTGGAAAAAAAATGCGGGAAATAAAATGCGATAAGTAAACACAACCCGACAAGTAAACATACAAGCGCTAGGATTGACTATCGCAGGGGACATTGGATCCCCAAACTGTCTCGCAAAAGGGACGTTGGATCCCAGGAAACTATCAAGTCCCCAGCAGAGTCGCCAGCTGCTGGGGATGACCCAGGCAGCTAGGAAGAAAATCCAAGGTGAGACTCGCATAGGGAACCATCGCAGTCCCCAACAGAGTCGCCAGCTATCGCTACCGCAAAATAAGGTTCCGGCAAAACAGAAGAGTCGCCACCTTTCGTTATTTATCCCTCAGAGCGGGAAAGGAAACGATCGGAAAAACCTGACGAAAAGGTATAAGATAAGGTCATCGCAACCGTTGTCTGGGTTTGGGAGTCGGTTACGCAAGGGGAAGGTATTAACACCCCTCACGTCCATCGTACTCGATAGGATCCATGCTTGTTGTGTTTATCTGACGGGTTGGTTTTATCTATCTACCTATCAAGGCTGGTCTGAAAAGAAAAGAAAATGACTCGGCAAAGCGTCACACTTTATGCCTACGTATTCTCATCAGAGAATGAGAAATCAGAGTCAACGTAGTTCGGCTAACTACGGGTTATGAGGAAGGTGGCTCGCCAATACGTCAGTATTGTGCCTACGTACTCTCAACAGGTATGAGAGATCAGAGCTTACGTAGTTCAGGATAATACGGATTACGGGGGTTCAGATTCATCTGTTTTATCGAGTAGGGTTAACAAGCAGTTCCAGCAGTTTGGCGTACGCAGCTCGACCCTTAGAGACTTAGGCGTTACCGTTCGCGTTAGAACTGAGAGTTAACGACACTCTTTTCTTCAGAAAAGCTTCCTTTGAATTATGGGCCCACGGGGCAAAAAGGTTTGAAGTTTGTTTTCTGTCTTTTACGGAAGAACTGTTTTTTATGGATGTTTGCAACCAATGTCACACTAGAGACTATGACCTGAGAGTGAATGCGTCGCATGTCACCCAAAGGTTGCCATACTAAACATCCAAGCTGTTGAAAAGAACTCTCCAACAACTCTTTCTCAGGTGGCTTAAGGCTCGTAACGTACAACATCAGTTAACCTTTATTACTGTATTTTAATTTGTTTTGAGATGAGAAGAGAGAAAAGGCTCAACTAAAGGGGGGACTATCAAGTCCTAATGTTGTCATGCCAAGGATTCATCCTATGGTTGAAGTTTGAAACAGGGATCTCCTAGAAGTTATCATGCATAGCTTTCAACCTAAAGTTCTAATCATCACTTCCTTATTAAAGGAAGTGAGATTCCTAGGGGATCATGTCAATGATAAACAGAAACAGATAAAGCATCAGCTTAAACAGTAAACAGATACAGTAGAATGCATGCAATGCAAGTGAGGGAGGAAATGTGTGTGGGGCATCAGCCTCCACAAGCTCATCTCAACCTCAAGCCAGATATGAATAACTGTAATCATACAGAAGAAATGAAATAAAATGCCATCAAGCAAATCATAAACCACATAGGCAAGGGAGCTGGGCTCTTCCAAATACCAGCAAGCAAAGCCATACAGTAACAATACAAGCAGAGGGAGCAACTCAACCTCTAGTGCAATAATGCTCCTAGCTTAAGTCAATCTAAATATGAACTTATTCTAATGCATCAAGCAAATCAAACAAGTCACATCAATACAATTGCACAACAAGCAAACAGACAAGAAAAGAAAGCAGATCAACCACTCCCACAGCTTCACAGCAAGGCTCTCCTCTGACAGCAGTTTAGTCCTCAGCCTGCAACTTCTCTTCAAGGCCTTCATCTTCAATAGCAAGCATCAACTTGCTTCTTCAATCTTTCAATACATCAAACATAAGTATCAACTTGTTCTCCAACTTCTTCAAGCTTCAGCTCTCAATTTGATCTCCTTCACACAAGTGTCAACTTGCTCTTCTTGGTCTTCAAGCTTCAGCTCCAATGGCAGTCTTCAAATACAGAGAAGTAACAACTTCTAGCATCTTCAATCTTCTAGCAAGGAACTCCATCCTCTAGCAAGGGAGAAAGATTCATCTAACAAGAGCAAGGTTTGGATAGCGGAAAGCAAAGTGAAGACCAAAGGTCACCACTAAGCACTCCACTATGAAAAAAAGGAACCCTCAAAGGTTCTACCAACTTTTGAAGAGCCGCACATCCTACCAAAGGAGGGATGAGGCCTTCACAAGGGGACCTTACATCATATGGAAGAACGGAAGTGATCAACACCTTCCATGTTTATGAAAGAAGGGAATCTATCTAGAAGCTCTACTCACAAACCCTAATCTTAACACCTAAAACCACTACCTAATTTCATCACAAAAATGTGAGAAAATTACTAGAGGAGCATACATATCAAAACTAATCACACACAAAAAATTAGCTCAAGAATCATCATCAAATGATCACACAAAATTCAGCAAACCAAGGTATCAACCATAATGGATTTAATGTCAATTAAAATACAAAAAATGCAATTAAAATCACAAATGCATGAATTCCTAATATTTTTATTTCCTAAAATTCTAGACTCATTCATGAGTCAGGGGAAAAATAATGGATCATTTTGAGTTAATTTCCTATTTTTTATGAGTTATTTTTAAACCTATGTGAAATGCACAAAATAAAGAAATAAGAAGAAAAAATAATGAAACTGGCGTGACAAATAGCAAAGATTTCAAGCTTAAACCCTAGGTTGGGCCCAGAAGGGGGCGTGAATAGCAGCTCAGTCCAAAGCCCACACGCCTATCTCAACTTCAATTAGCAAACTGAAAAATGAAATGCATACACACCAAGGTTCGAACCCGTTCCCTCATGGTCTACACAATGAAGCAGACAAGGCACTTATCAAAACGCAGCGTCGCATGGGATAGGGTACGTGGCTCATCATGAGCGCTTGGATCCATGGACTGAGTCAAGTCTTCCTCGTGCACGAACGGACACGATTACGTCTTCTCCATTTTAAACCTGCAAATCTGCGCGCGCAAGGCCCATCGCCGGTGGCTTTTCCGGCCACCCCTGGCGCAACCCTAAGTCTCTCTACTCTCAACCATTTGCCATGATGTCTAAACAAATCTTGCTCAAAATTTCACCAGCAATTCAACCATGCCATTAATTCATCCTCAAAACGCCTGAATCTTGAAATAATAATCTCAACCGAAAATGAACTTCTACCTAAATTGTCTCTAAAGTTGCAATTGATCATCCTAAATCCATCTATGTCAATAGGGGAACCTAACCACATGCTTCTAGTTCACTGAAAACACATAATTAGAGAGAAATTTCAAGAAGTTAAAACATGTATTTGAGCTTGTAGCAGATGCACTTCTTGCTCGATTCAACCTTCAAGATGATGCAAATTCACTCTAAATCACCTTCTGAAGCTAATGCAACCTTCGCTTTTCCTTGATTTTGCCTTGAACTCAGAAATCGATTCCAACTTGCAGCTGTGAAACTTCAACCTCACTCTCTGCTTCAGGGCTCAATCTTCACCAAAAAAATGGCTGAACACACTCTAATGCTTATATAGAACCCATTGGAAATGTCTAGAAAGTTCTGTAACCTTCCATAGGAGATTTTGCAATTTCAATTTCGCCTCCAAAATCTCATGTGCACAGTCACGATTCTGGCTCTCTTTGGGCATGAAAATGCTTGCAATCATCATCTCATGAGATATTGGATTAGTTTGTTATGTTAATTTCCTTGTTTACAAGCCAATGGTGTGAGTTTGATATGTTGCTTCATCATGAAGAAACAACATGAAATGGTATGAAAATGGACTCAAACCAAAATTCCAACATTGCCAAAGTTTCTAAAACTATTTTTCCATTCAAAATGACCTATTATTTTGCTTTGTTAGGACACAAAATGACTTATTTCAATTTTGGTCATTAAACGCCTTTAATTCTTCTTTTTTCCAAAATTCCTCAAACCAATTCTCTCCTTGAGCCATTTCAATGCCTCGTTGATGCATGGACAAGGTTAAAACCCTATTTTGAGAAACTTTCTAGTTGAACAAAATTTCATTTGAGGTGTCTAAGTTGGTGAAAATGACCTATGATTCAAAATGACCTATAATGTCCAAATACCCAAAATACCCTTGACTTGTCAAAGCCATAACTTGAGTTCTACAAATCCTATCAAGGACTTCTAGTACTATATGGAAAGCTAAGAGAATAAGGAACAACATTCATGTTGACCAAACATTCATAGGAATCATCCTTCTAAGGCAAACGTGTCATGCAAGTTGGGTAACTTTTAAGCTCCAAATTCACATACCTCAGATGACTGGTAACTTGCCAAAGCCATAACTTGAGTTCAAAAAATCCTATCAAGGACTTCTAACACTCAAATTAAAGCTAAGACCATGCTCTACAACAATCATGTTGGGGGCAAGATGAGCTGACAATCATATCTTGAGCTACATTGCCTTGAAGATAGGGGTCAAACTAGGGGATTTCACACTGTCAATCCTTAGAAACCCTAGCTTGAAACTTCTCAAACTCTTCAATCATGATGAGTTAACCTTGGAATCATCCTTATAACATCTCAATGTATCCATCCATGATCACATGGCTCTTGAATTAGGTCTCAACCTCCTTCAAATCCTCAATTGACTTAGGGTTGACCCAGTCAAACCCTAACTGCACCACTCATGGCTGAGCCTTCTTAATCTTGCACAATGACCTGTCTAGGCCTCAAAGTGATCTTCAACACTTCTCATGAGCTCTCTCAAGACCTCAAATATAACTTCATGGCTTCAGAATCATCTGATGGCTTTCCACAACTCTCAAGTTAGGAGACACACCCTCTTGGCTTCAACCACTCTCTCTGAGGATCTTTTAACTTCTTTGAAAAAGATATCAACCCTTGAACACTTGAATAACCTTCTTAGATAGCTTCAAAGTCTTGTGTATCCCTTGATTGGTAATTATACCTCTTGATCTCCTGCACACATGTCAATGAAATACAAATGATAATGCTAATGTGAATGAAATGAAACATAAGCTAGGTAAAGAAGTGTTGGGCAAATTTTGGGGTGCAACAGTATGTTAATGTGGACACTTGAAATGGACTTGATTTTAAAATTAGATAAAATGGTTAAAACGAGTTAAAATGGATTTGGATGAAATGGATATTTGGTTTTAGAAATTATGATCAACGAAAAATGAAATAGATTTTTAGATATCTGAATTAGATTGGTTAGACAGATGGATAGGTTTATACATGGACAAATGGGTTAAAAAGAAAATGTTGAATTCGAACTTGAATGGTAGATGATGATGAACTTGAATAATGCCTCCCAAATAAACAATAACCATGCATTTTCCATCCTTAACTTGAACCAAATCCTTGAACAAAGTTAACTCTTACGAACTTTGATGAACTCTAAATAATCCTGAATCAATGCTCCATAAGGAAATGAATCTACATCAACTTGTAGTAACAACAATAGGTAAAATTCCTTGATCAAACTGAACCCTATGATGAGGATAAGTCTTGAAACATGGAAAAACATATGACCTAGATAAACTTGACATGGAAACCTTAATCCAATGAACCTAGATTGATCAAATGTTCTCAAGCTTAACCATGAATAAGAAACCTTAATTCTCCCTGAGATATACGCTGATGAAGAGAGCATCTTGACATGTTGAAAGGAAATAAAACCCTAATCCATAGCACATGATACTCTTGGGAAATCGTGAATAAGATAGACTTGATGCTTGATGATCTTGACAAAAATATTTAAGATGATGAGAATTCAACCTTGGCTTCAAACATGAATGAAGAGAACCTCAAAGCAAATAGAAAACCCTTATTCAAAGAACCGATGCAATCCCATGTCTTAGAAGACCAATGCAATGTGTGTTTATGAATTTATGACCTAATGGAAAATTCTGATGGATGCGAAATAAAAGCCAGTTAAGGTTAGAAGTAAGGGGGTAAATTTTAGGGTGCAACAATAAGGTATGGCTTTTTCAGATTTGTACGGAACTGGACCTGGTAAATAAATGACCAAAGGAATCACGGTGGTCTTTCGAATGTCATAGGTGATCTATTAGTTCAAGCTTAGGAACACTATGAATCCTTCTACTGTCAAAAGGAATTTTCACATGTTCAGGTTCATTAAACTGAGGAATTATGGTATAAACATCCTCATCAGCTCCATAATCAATGGGTTCACTTTAATGGAGGACTGTGATAGTTCTTCGGTCTAACAACCCTTGAATCTCATTTTAGATAAGACAACCACGTCGGCTTCTGCGACATTTTTTACAAGCTGCATGATCATGGTGATTGGGACCAAAGTAATCAAGTCCGCACAAGCATTTGTGAAATTTGATTAGTGACACCCTGATATGTCTGATGTCATAAATTGCGTACTCTCCTAAACAAACTTGTACCATATTTATTAGTTGGTAATCCCTCATTCTATATTCCTGGATCCATCCTTGGTTCATTTATTCTTGTAGATCTGCTTGTACAAAGTAGCATCCTTAATTGTTTACAGAACAAACTATGCACGCTACATAATCATGCAGATCTACAAAACCACACCTGATATGTCCTGCATGCATTTTCACCAAGTTCCTATTTAATAAGCGGACGTCATAGATCTTATAGCTTCCCGGGCATCCGTAGACCTTGTTGACAGAAGCTCCTCCATGTTGAGGTAGTGGGTTCATTTGAAAATTTGGATTAGAGTCTTTGAAAGACAAAAAAATCCATTCTTGATAAGCCATTGAACATCAAATTTGAAGCTAAAAACATTCTCGATACCATGACCAGGTCCTCCCTGGTATTAGGGAAAAAACCGACAAGCTTTGAACCAATAAGGAGGGTCTTTTAGGAGAATAGGAGGAGACTTGGTTTGAATATAACCTTTTGCCAACAATGTTGGGAACAACTATGTGTATGTTATTGATATGTGATCAAAACCAGGTGACCTTTGAATGCAATTATTGTTGTTGTTGTATTGTGGGTGAGCTTGTTGTAGAGGTTGTTGCTGCCTTTGTTGATCTTGTGGTTGTTGTTACTGATGTTGATGCTGATTTTGATGATTTTTATTTTGAGAAATTTGCGGCTGGTAGGCCAGAGTTGGTGCTGAGTTGATAACAGAAGACAATGTTGCTACCTGTCTGTAGCATCGATTTTTGTGGCACGACCACTATCGCTCCTGGTGCTAATTTAAGATTTCTATATTTATCCTATGAAGCTTAAAAGGAAGGGGAAGATGTCCTAAACTAACCCTGCGTGCAAGTGTTTTCTATACAAATGCGGAGAGATCTGGAATCGGGGTTGGTTATTCAAAGGGAAGCTATTAACACCCAGAGTATCTATAGTAATCTATAGGAACCTTCATTTACATCTGTTTTTACTGTTTGAATTGCTTTCTTGAGTCTATTTGTTGTTAGGTGGGGAAAGTTTCTCCTTTGGGAGGTTGAGGAAATATTTTTGTTGTATTAGGATTTTCTATTGTTTTTGGAAAGTTAGTTGGACCTAATGTTCTTGATTAGTGCGTTCACTAAGATTTCACAATCTTATGCCTACGTATTCTCAAAAAAGGAAACTGAGAAATCAAAGCGTTTATAGTTCCCCCTTTTTTATGGGAGGAAAAAGGTTTGGTGTCTTGTTCAAAGCCCAAGATTGAAGCTAAAAGAGTTTGTGTCTTGTTCAAACCCAAGACTGAAGCTAAAAGAGTATTTGTGTCTTGTTCAAAGCCCAAGATTGAAGCTAAAAGAGTATTCGTGTCTTGCTCAAAGCCCAAAATTGAAGCTAAAAGAGTATTTGTGTCTTATTCAAAGCCCAAGATTGAAGCTAAAAAAGTTTTAGTGTCTTGTTCAAAGCCCAAGATTATACCTAAATGAGTATTTGAGAGAGAATTTGTCATCTCTAAAGGGAGATATCTCACATATTCATCACAATTATTGAGGATTTAATTATTAGGGAAGTTGCTTTAACTGCGATATGTGGAATCCAACAACGCCACATCTTTCTTTATTAGAGAATTGAAATGTCATGAAGGTAGAAGCTTTAACTCAGTGTAGAGAAATGCCACTTGTTCCTTTATGAATATTTGCATGCTAAGAGAGGGACATTGGCTTGGATGTGTCCTAGAGGCTTGCCACTTACATCACTTAGATGAAAGAAAATTTTGGCCATGATAAAAGAGGGACTCTAATTTGGATTTTGAATCAACAAATGTGCTACTTACATCAATTATCTGGAAAAGGGTTTACTTGTTTGTTTTAAAATGTGATGTCTAGAAGAAATATCCTCCTATAGAGAGGACTCAGAGTCTCTTTTGTGAGGATGTTGAATTTTGTGCTTTGATCAAAGCCCAAGGATGAAGCTAAAAAATGGATTGAAAACTGACTTAACTAGGGGAATATTATATTTGTCTTGTACAAAGCCCAAGATTGAGGCTGATTGGGGAAATTCCTTATATGAAGCCTAAGAGGAGGCTGAGGGAATTTAAGTGGAGACTGACTCTTGTTGAGGAAAACTAAATCCAAGAGAAGGATCCAACTGCTCTGAGGAATCAAAAGAGAAACTGACTCCTGCTGGAAATTAGAGGAGAGTTGGATTTATTGAACTGCCATAAAGGCTTTGTTTCTTTTGGGGATTTTTTTATTGTAACCTGATCCTGGCTGGAGATTTTAAGGTGGAAGTCAAGCCTTGTTGAGGATCAGAGGATACTCAAAGGATGAGTTTGAATGTTTTAGAGGTTTTGACTCTCCTGTGAATTGGTGTAGGGATGACTAGGGTCTATCCTGTGCTTTTGGGAAGCCTGAGGGTCCTTCTATGAAGCCCAAGAGGAGGCTGGGGATGCTTCTAGGAAGCCCGTGGGTCCTTGTATGAAGCCCAAGAGGAGGTTGGGGAATTTAGACTGTCCAGGTCTTAAGAAGAGTTCAAGAAAGGTTTCACCGGGAAATAATCCTTTTTTTGTTGAACTGTTCCAAGATTAATGGGGTTAAAGAAGAGGTTTCACTAGGAAATAATCCTCTCTTTATTGAATTTTTTCAAGGTTGAATCAATTGAACAAAGCCCAATAGGAGGTTGACTGTGTTGGAAAGAAGAAATCCTCTGTACTGGGGGGAACTAGTTGTTTGAACTAAGTTATACTAATTGACAAGGATCCTATTATTTGAACTAGTCTAAACTAATGATGATTGAAATTCTAAAAGAAACTTAATAATATATTACAAGAATATATACAAAGATATGAACAAGTATTTAAACAAGTATGAATTGAATTGAAAAAGGTGGTGAGTCTTATACTTTGGATAAAGGCTCAAATGCACGGTGATTGATTAGATGCTTTCTTCAAGACTGGGTTAGGGTTTTGATAGATTGAAGAAAGTTTTGACTTTGATGATGACTTGATCTTTAACTAAACAAAGGTGTTGGGTCTTACATTCTAGATAGAGACCCATGAGTGTTATTTGTACCATGTACAAAGCCCATGATGAATGAGGCTAAAAGGTTTTCTATTTACAAAAGGTGTTGGGTGTTACACTCTAATAGAGGCCCAAATGATTGTTTAAAACAAAATTTATGTACAGAGAGATGAGACTTACACTCCTAGCAGAGACCCAAATGATTTTGAAAATAATGATCGCATCATGATTTTGAAAAGCGCAATGAAACTTATACTATAGCAGAGGACCATGAAATAGTTTATTTACAAAGAGGGTTGTGTCTTACACTCTAATAGAGGCCCATGGTGTATTTTAAATGAAGTTTTGAAAGATTAAATCAAAAGGGAAACCCTAATTTTATTTTATTTTTGCATTTTAAAAGGAAAAAACAATTAAAAATGCTGAAAAATATCAAATAAATTCAAAAAGTAAGTTATGAACCATGGTGAGGGTTTGGTAAATAAGGTTTTATTCACATGATGATTTAAAATTCATTTGGTTTCGAAAAATCAAGAAAAAAAAATTATTTAAAATGTTTAAAACAAATTAAAATAAAATTCTTTAAAATATATCAAATAAAAATACATTCTTGATTTTTTGTGTGGAATAAAATATTTAAATATGTGAAGGATTTATGTTTAAAAAATCACTTGAAAATGATTAAAATTGAGACAGAAAATAGTTTTTGAAGATAATTAATAAAATAATTAAAAAAATTCAAAAAATTCAAAAATTTGAAAAACGGCGCCAACGACTCCTTCCTCGCGTCTCCCTCCATGGCCATTTTGCAAGAGCTCACTTATCTCTCTTATTATGCAATAAAATCAAATGATGTGAACATGAATTTTGTTCGTTTTTTAACAAGGAGTTACATATGTGAAATGATGACCTGGAAAACTTCCGTAGACCTCAAGGAATATGTTGATGTGCTTAGAATGGTTTGAAGCCTTCTGGTTTGGTGGGCTCGAATCCAAATGCAGCTTGCTTGCGATGACCTATGATCTTGATGATTTTGATGTTACAGATGTTGTTTGAGTGTTTGGATCACTCATATATGATGTATGTGAGGTGTTCGCATCATTGTTTTGGATTGAATTGCTCTCTATTTGAAAATTCGATTCTCACTTCCTAAGGTTTTGAAATTTTAAAGTGAAGAGTGAAGTGAGAGAAAACATGTGTTGTGATATGTTGGGAGGAATAGTGGATGGATGAGGGAGCATGCTATTATCCAATGGATTTTGTCATGTAGTCAAAATCTCCTCCTATATTAGCTAGGCATTTACTCCCATTCAATTTTCCCAGTTTGAACACTCATGACTTTGGCCTGAGCTTGGCTGGTTTGTGCTTGATCCAAGCCACCTCAATGCATCATACTAATGCTTGATGCCAAATTTGAAATTCAAGGTTCATGTCATGATGGATTTGCATATGCTATGGATAGATTCTTTACCCCTTGTGTTATGGTTTAGATTCCTTCACCATTTGTGTTGATATTGGACAGAAATTCAATGGTGCAAGTGTCTAAAATTGGCTTGAAAATCGTGGGATGCAAGTTATGTGCCAAATGCTGTCAAAAAATAGTTTGCATCAAGGCATATTGTGAGGTTCATAACTTTTTGCTCAAGTTGAATCAATGGATGTTCTTGTACATTTTGGAAAGCTTGTACATTTTACTTCAACTTTGTTATTTACATTTTGTCTTGATTCATCTTGTATAATAATGAAGAATGCCTCCAAAGTTGGGAAAAACATGAGGCAGATTCTGCCTAAAAATTTCTAAGTGTCAAAGTTCAAAATCTCATGAAACCCTAACTTTAATGATTAATATCTCAAAACCTAGGTATTTTTTGGGGGTACTTCTGCTTTTCAATCTTTTTGTATGCAAGAAGATCTATCATTTGAGCTTTGGATTGGAGAAAATTGTTGTTTGGACCACAAGTTATGGCCTTGCAAAGTTGGATAAAAATCAAGTTCTTTTCATAACATAGTGAAATTTCAAGCTTCTCAAGGTTGCCCTTTTTGCAAGTAACCTCACTTTTCTTTATTTCTTTTGATTGATCATGATCCAAATCATAATTTAACATTTTTTTTACTTAAAGAGACCATGTTTGCCAAAAAAATCCCAAAAGTCAAACTTGGTTTTGATCACAGATCACTTTTTTACATTAGATGTAATTTAAACTTTGTGATCCTTTATGAAATCAAGTCCTTGGGCTAAATTGAACCTAACGGATGGATTACAAAGGTGTTTTTGAGGGTCTTGAATCATGTCCCAAGGTTTGAGATCATGTCTTGGTCAAAAGTCAAAGGTATGGTTGACTTTTTCTTAGGAACCCTAGTTTCTAGTCCAGATAAATTTGAATCCTTGTATTGCTTAGGAATCAATTTCTTTGAATCATTAAAATCTTGTAAATAGATCAATATGATGTATTTGAGGTCCTTGAAAAATATCTTGAGGTCTTGGGTCATGCCTTACTTCAAAAGTCAACCTATTGGTTGAATTAGGTCAAAACCCTAATTCCTGATTTTTTATAGATGCAAACCCATGAGGCTATTTTCAACTTATGAATGGAATCATGAGGTTATTTTAAGCTTCTTGAATCATGTATTAAACTATTGGCCCATACCCAGATGAAAATTTCTCTTTGGAAGCCTTGGTCGATCAAAACCCTAATTTGGTGGCACTGATGGTCTCTTGGAATGGTGAAATCTTGTGTTAAATTCTTGATGGAGATGATCTCTTGATCCTTCATGAATGTTTGAGAGGCTTTAAAATGTGAAGATCATGTAGAATCTTGATTGATCCCTTGCCTGAATGCTCTGAGAGGGCTCAAAATCCTAATCCTTGGTTAAGGTGAATACTCAACAATCTTTGAGAAGATTGGTGAGGTATGAAAATACATCCATATTATGGTGATGATTTGCACAATGGTGTGATGTCTTGTGGTCAAAATTTAGGGAATGTCAGATGCCCCTATTTAATCTTCTGGGTCCTGAAGGTGTGAATGACGAAGACATTCAGACATTCAAGGTAAAAGAGGATTAAATATTAGAATACCCGAAATTTTGATTGTGGATGTGAATGGTAGAAAATTCCCAATTTTGCTCATCCATCTTCTTTTATTAAGTAATCTTACTTAGAAAAGGGTAAAGATTCCCCTCGATCCTGGTTTTCAGCCACAGAACTGGTCTGAGTTTCTTGAAATAAACCTCCCCTTGATCTTGGTCTTCAGCCACATAATTGGTCTTAGTTTGAAATAAACCTCTTCGATCCTGGTCTTCAGCCACGGAACTAGTCTTGGTTTGAAATAAACTTCCCTTCGATCTTAGTCTTCAGCCACAGAACTGGTCTTAGTTTAAAGTAAACTTCCCCTCGATCTTGGTCTTCAGCCACAGAGCTGGTCTCAGTTTGAAATGAAATTCCCCTCGATCCTGGTCTTCAGCCACAAAATTGGTCTCAGTTTCAAATAAACTTCCCTTCGATCCTGGTCTTCAGCCATTGAACTGGTCTTAGTTTTTTGAAATAAACCTCCCCTCGATCCTAGTCTTCAGCCATGGGACTGGTCTCAGTTTGAAGTAAACTTCCCCTTGATCCTGGTCTTCAGCCACGGAACTGGCCTCAATTTGAAATAAACTTCCCCTCGATCCTAATCTTCAGCCATGGAACTAGTCTTAGTTTCTTCTTATTAAGTCTTTCTCTTGACAAGGTAATTCATTTGTAAAGGTATTCACCAAAATTTTATTTGAGGTTAATCGGGGAGATAGCCATTTGATGGAGAAATACCTTTCATCATGTTGTACCCAAAAATTTGACCAACCTTTTTCAGTAATTTGGCTTATGTTTTGTTTCATTTGCATCTGCATATCATTTATCGCATACTGTGCATTTTGTCACTCGGAGTGATTTATCGGGATTACATCCGCTTTGCTCACGTTTCAGGCGTTTCAAACCAGTTCAAATAAGGAGATTTATTTCAGAATCAAGTGGAGTTTGTTCTCATTCTGTTGGTCCAGTTCGTGCTAGTATTTTCGGTGGCTATTTGGTGTTCGCCAGTTTTTCTGTTTCTTTTTGCATATCATTTTGCATTTTATTGCTACTTTTTCTTCTTCTAATTGTTTAGAGAGTAGTTTAGATAGATTTTTAATATTGTTTTTTATTAGAAATAAAATATTAAAATTTTAATAGATATTAGTCTAGACTAGTTTAATTAAGATTATTTAGTTTATTTATTTTCTTAATTAGGATTTAGAATATTAATATAATTATCATCAGCTTTTCATTTATTCAGCATTTAATTAAGTCCTTATTTTATTCAGCATTTTTATTAAACGTGTGTTTATAGTCAGAAAATCATCATTAAGCCATAATCATGGAGGACACGTGTCATCTTCCTATTTATACTGCTACTATTCATGTTCCCCTACCTCTCATCAAGAAACCCTAGAATGCTTAGCCGCCACTCATCAACTTCACCGCCTCTCCTTTCCTCTTTCCAACTTCAATCTTCAACTCACCCTAGAAATCTCCCATTTTCGAAAACCTTCAGCTCACCATTGTCACCTTCATTTTCACCTCAATGTTCAACCTCCTAATGAACCCAGCTGCACTACGCAAATCGTCAACATCATATCTCTTCTCCATTCACCATCACCATCCCCTTTAGTCAATTTTGAACCCAGAAATAACCCAACCTTCGAACACTTCATCCATCTTTCCAGAAAAAACGCAGAACTAAACAAATCTTCAATAATCACAACCACCGTGAACCTTCAAGCAACATTTCATCAACCATTCAAACACGACTTCCATCCAACTCTCACCTACGAAACCCACCACCACTCGACTAAACCCACCACCACTCGACTTTCTTCTCTCCAAAATAAATCTGAAAACCCATTAAACCAAATCCTCCCCTATTCATGACTTTCGCCCAGATTCATCAACATATCTTTGCCAGACAACCCATTTCCGGCGACGACACCTTCATCATCCTCAAACAGAACTCTAAACCAACCCCCATCTTCGGTTCCCCTTCATCTACAACAACACCAAAAACCCAGATGCAACCTTCAAAACCACAACAAACCCATTTTATGTCCACACGAAAACACTTTGTCTCCCCACCATAACCCAACATAAAACCCATCCGGCGAAACCTTCAAACCCATTCGCCAGAATCATCACATCAAAACCTTTAACTCCTTAATTTTCATCAAACCTCCATCTCCAAAACTGACCCAGAATCTCGTCAATCTCACACCAAAGCTTCAAACAAAACGCGAAACCCATTTGTCAGATCTTTCAACTCGGAAACCCACATCTTCAACTCTCTCCTTCAAACTTCCATCAACCACCATTTTCTTCTTCTATTGCCAGCTCAAAACCTCCATAAACAAAAACCTCATACCCACCTTGTTCAAGCCCATCCGCGAGAAACCCGGTGACAACCTCCAAAAACGCATTCGCGACAACCTCAACCCATCCAACAACCAAATCCATTCGAAAATCTTTGACTCACCAACACGGATCACAAAGAGGTTGAGAAGAAGGTTTGAGAACAGAAACCAGAAATGGGTGGAAACGAAAACAGAAAGGTTGCGGAGAGGTGATGAGTTGATTTTGGAACAAAAGTTGAGAGAGAGAGAGAGAGAGAGAGAGAGAGAGAGAGGGGCGATGAGGGCATTTGGTTATCTTCTGCTGTTTTTGATCCTTTTAATTTTTCTTTGATCTTCTGACTTGGGCCTTAAGCCCACCGTGTGGATTCCCCCCCCCCCCCCCACACACACACACACACACACAATTTTTCAATTATCACCCCCTTTCTTTTCTATTTAATTTCATTATATATTATTAATAGTTATGTAAATATAATATTATAATTATTCAACTTTATTTTGTTATATATATATATATATATATATATATATATATATATATATATATATATATATATATATATATATATATATATATATATATATATATATATATATATATATATATATATATATATATATATATATATATATATATATATATATATATATATATATATATATATATATATATATATATATATATATATATATATATATATATATATATATATATATATATATATATATATATATATATATATATATATATATATATATATATATATATATATATATATATATATATATATATATATATATATATATATAATTTTCTCTTTTACAATTTTTAGATCATATATATATATATATATATATATATATATATATATATATATATATATATATATATATATATATATATATATATATATATATATATATATATATATATATATATATATATATATATATATATATATATATATATATATATATATATATATATATATATATATATATATATATATATATATATATATATATATATATATATATATATATATATATATATATATATATATATATATATATATATATATATATATATATATATATATATATATATATATATATATATATATATATATATATATATATATATATATATATATATATATATATATATATATATATATATATATATATATATATATATATATATATATATATATATATATATATATATATATATATATATATATATATATATATATATATATATATATATATATATATATATATATATATATATATATATATATATATATATATATATATATATATATATATATATATATATATATATATATATATATATATATATATATATATATATATATATATATATATATATATATATATATATATATATATATATATATATATATATATTCATAACTTTTTATATATAGCATTTTCTTATTATAAGTAAACTATTATTATTTTCTTTTATAAACATTTTATTATGTAAATATTATATAGTTATTTTTAGTTTATAATATTAGAGTTTAGGATATTCATTATCTTCTTAGAAGTTGGATTTTATTCCTCTTTTCTTATTGCGCATTTTATCTCATTTTCATCTTTTTGGTTGATGACGAGACCTCCGTAATCCATTACCAGTCAAATTATTGATGAATAATGTTGGATCCGATAACACCTCTTTTCTCTCCTCATTTCTCTTCATCTTTTCGATTTTATTTTGAATTTCCGTGATCGATGAAATCCTGTATCCGCAAGATGAGATCCCACTTCTTTTGGTCCGTGCGACACGATTCAATTGGAGAATGATCCTCAATATCATTTCTCCATCTTGTCCATAGCGCGGATATCATTACGCGACCTCCTATTGTTTGACTTCTCTTGTAAGTCGAGATACGATGGTTCAGTGTCAAATTGGTCCCGATTCGAATCATCATCATCAAGGATCAAAGAGGAGAAGCTTGGAAATGAGCATGCACGCAAGATCATGGGTCAACGGAACCACTCCGTAAAGTAACATTGTTTTAATTTCATATTTTATTCAACCGCCGAGTGTTGTGAGGCGTAAACGATAGGTAAGTGGGAAATGATGAGTGGGAGGCATCCTCTCACTTCGTCTAGAGTGTTTAGCGTATGTCCTTTGGATAATATGCGATACATTTGCTCCTAGGTCTTAGGATTTAGCGCGTGCGTCCCGTTCCGAACCTTTTCTCTTGCATCCTTGCAATTGAGACCGCTTTTCTCTCGCCCCCGTGCGATCGAGACTCCCTTTTCTCTCGCCCCCGTGCGATCGAGACCGTTTTTCCATAGTTGGCCGAACTACGACTGCTCTGATCTCTCATATCTGTTGAGAGTACGTAGGCATAGGATTGCGATAATCCTAGTGAGCACTTTTCCTCCTTTCCCCCTTTAGGTTCCTCGTACCTTTTACCCCATGACTTGATACGTCCGTTCTACCGCAAACAAGTAATGCCTAAGTCTGCAATGGTCGAGCAGCAATACACCTAACTGCTAGAATACGTGCGCCAGTATCTTCTACCTTTTCTCTCGTCCCCGTACGATCGAGAACACCTCTTTGACCCATAATTAGTCCGAACTACATTTGCTCTAATTTCTCATACCAGATGAGAATACATAGGCACAAGACAGCGATGTCTTGGCGAGCAATCCCCCCCGTAGTTTCCTGAACTACGTTGATTATGACTTTCCCATTGCACGAGGGAATACGTAGGCATAGGGTGACGATGCTCTATCGAGTCAGTTCTTTCTGTTTAGCAATAGCAGTCATAGATAGTTTGTTTTTCACCCATAGACTAGACAACAAGCATGGATCTCATTGAGTACAATGGACGTGAGGGGTGCTCATACCTTTCCCTCGCGTAACCGACTCCCGAACCCAAGATTCGGTTGCGATGACCTGTCTTTTCCCTCTTAGTAGGTTTTCTCTGATCGTCTCCTTTCCCTCTCTTTGGGATAAATAAAGAACAATGGTGACTCTTTTGTCTTCCGTCGGCCCCTCCTTCGCAGCGATGCGACAACTGGAAACTCTACTAGGGATTCTTCCCATCCCCCATGCGAGTCAATCCTAGAGTTTGTTTACTTGTCTTTGGGTATGTATACTTGTGTGTTGTGTTTTGTATATTGTTGTATTTACATTTTCCGCGCTTTATTATTATCTGTTGCTGTTATGCTATTGGGTGGTTGTTCCTTTGAGAGATAAGCCAAAACCCAGGCTTGAGGACACACGTAGCATTAGAGTGGATAGTAGTGATGGACCTGTATGTTTCCTCATGCACAGTCCCCACGAAATTTGCGTTCAGACGAGGTCTTCTTTGAAGGCATCCTATCTTGTACATTTGTTGGGAAAGGGTGTTGGATCTAAAGGTTGTCAACTCTTGAGACCGATCGCTAAGTGAGTTCGCTTCGTTAGACAATGATGTCAAACCAAAAATGGTGAGCGTATCATCGTTTATCGAAAGTCTGTGACGCTGACGACCGCATAGGATGCCAGACTCTGTCAGGATAGGTTTATACCTGTGAGTTGGGAGGGTTATGCAGGAAACCTTAACCTCTAACCTACCCGGATTTCTTATCAGTGCGGACCTTTGATCTCTGATGTTATGAGGTTCCTACTTTGGTGTTCCGGTATTTTCTCGCCAAAGAGAAGCGCTAGTTCATATCAGTTAGTAGCGCAACAGTATTTAGAGCTTTGTGGGAGCTGTGATCCTGTGTTTGTTGCATCTTGCATTGCATTTGCATAAGCATCTCTGCATCATTTTGCATATCATTCTTCAATTGGCCAGAGCTCTTATCCTGCTGTTGTTTTTGATTCAGCCAGGTGATTCCCCAATGTTTGTTTTGAACAAGTGGTGATTATTGGAAGACGACCATGTGGTTTGAAGCATAATCAAGCAGTGTCAAGAAGTGAAGTCAGGTTGGATGGTGTTGGTAGCTATGTCAAGGAACGACCTCCAGATTGTTGATAGCCCGTCAAGTTTTACTGTGATCACCAATCCTCTGTATGGTTCTCTGCCTGATGAAGATTCTCCGCAAGTGAACAACCTTACTGAAGCTCGACCTGTGTAGCCTTCTGTTGAAGACCAGGATCTACATGAATAGTTTGTTGTCCGAAGTGGTCGTTCTTCTTCTCCTGATACTACAAATCATCATGATGTCGCCTTCTCTGTGCTGAATTCCAAAGGTCCCGGTGATGAAGACTAAGGACCCGAGAGCTCTTGAGTATGCTAAAAGGTTTCATGCGTTGGATGAAAAACTCAAGGCTTTGGAAGTTAAAGATAATTTTGATCTCAATGCTTCAGACATGTGCTTGGTACCCGGCCTGACATTACCTCCAAATTTCAAGGCACCTAGGTTTGAGAAATACAAAGGAGATAGCTGCCCAAGACAACATTTGGTGATGTTCTGCAGAAGAATGACGTTGTTTGTGCATGACGACAAGTTGATGATTCACTGTTTCTAGGACAGTCTGATAGGGGCATCTTTGAATTGGTATATGCAGCTAGAGAGTAATCAGATCCAATCATGGATAGACTTAGCCAAGGCTTTTCTGAAACAGTACGAATATAATCTTGACATGGCTCCCACTCGCATGCAGTTGCAAAGCTTGTCTCAGGAGAACAATGAACCCTTCAGAAGGTATGCTCAGAGATGGAGAGAGTTTGCTTCCAAAGTGCAACCGCCGTTTCTAGACTAAGAGTTAGTAGACATGTTTGTAGACTCCTTGCAGAGCCCATACTTTGGAAGGATGATTGGAATTGCACCAAATTTCTCTGAATTGGTAATAGCAGGAGAACACATTGAGAATGGCATTAAGACTGGAAGAATTCAAGATGTCTTACGCAGTCAGGCCATTGAAATTGAATCTCTCAGCAACTCCCAAGAAGAAGAGGATGTGATCAACGCAGTCATGGCAGATGTTGGTTATTCTCAGGGTGAATCGATGGAATCTTTTGGTTCTTCATTTTCTCAGCGGTCATTATCTTATGTGTCACGTCATTCTTGACAGACAATTGTGCCTAGGGAACCACATCAGAAACCTTGGTGTAAGTGCTCTTGATTGGCTGCATTTTGTGGCAAAACTTTAGAGTGTGCATGTATGTCATACTAAATGTTTGGACATACATAATGATGTGTGTGCATGGCAAGTTAACTATAAGTTAACTTAGTTAAGCTGAATGTCATACAGAATGTCATAACACTAAACATATGACATCCAGCAGGCAAGGTTATTTTTCTGGTATCTATAAACCAGGAAACAGAACAGGAGCTCAAACTGGATATCAGGAGACTTTCTAGAAGCCCTAGGAAAACTAGAATATCCCTGAAATAAGTAGCAAGTGTGTAGATCCTTGAGAATAGGTTTGTTATGGATAAAACCTAATTAATGCACCAAGGCCCAAAGCGACTGACAACGACTATAAAGATCAGAAGATGCAATCCTGAATAGCAGCTCTTGACAACAGAAGAATAGAGAGTGCAGATAGCAGAGTCCTTGTAAGTGAAGAAGGCTAGTCTTCACGTGTGAATTCTGTCTAGCAAAACTTGTACTCCAAGCAATTGTCTGGTGGATGATTTGCTTTAGATAGGTAGATTCTAGGTTGTGTCTCACTCGAAGCCTTGAAGCAAGAGTGTGTGAGTTACTTGATCAATGCTGTGAAGCAAGATTAAGGGGTGTATGAAGTGTCTCTTCATACTGTTTTCTGTAATTGTTTGATATTACTGTTGTGTGATTGAGGGGTAGTGAGTGGGTATACTCAGGTATAGAGTGTCTCTAGGTTGAAGTGTCATTGGGTAGGGATAAAATGAGGAGTTTAAACTGGAGGTTTAACTCTGAATTGATTCTACTGATAGTGAATTTCCTCCCTGGCTTGGTAGCCCCCAGATGTAAGTGTTGTTGACACTGAACTGGGTAAACAATTGATGTGTTATTACCTTCTTTTATTATTATTGAGTACTAGCTATTATGTTGCAGATGTCATACTGGATGTTATAACCTTGGGAATAACATCCATCGTGTGCTTGCCAGAATTTTCAATTGGCATCAGAGCAGGCACCCTGCCTGTTTAAATCTGGGTGAGATCTAGGGAAAACAAATTATGGTACTATGGATAAAGATATAGGCTTCACTAATAGACCTCCAACTCTGGATGGATCTAATTATGATTATTGGAAACCAAGGATGATTTCATTCTTGAAATCTATAGACAATAAAGCTTGGAGAGTTGTGAATTCAGGGTGGAAACATCCTGTGATGACTGACAAGGATGGAGTAGATGTGATGATTCCTGAAGAAGAATGGAGCAAAGAGTAAGAGGACTTAGCTCTTGGAAATTCTAAAGCATTGAATTCATTGTTCAATGGCATAGATAAAAACATCTTCAGGTTGGTACACCACTGTGAACTAGCAAATGATGTTTGGGACACTCTCAGGACTACTCATGAAGGAACCTCCAAGGTCAAAATGTCAAGACTTCAAATGCTGACCACCAAATTTGAAGGTCTAAGAATGAAGG
Source organism: Lathyrus sativus (assembly GCA_963859935.3). Taxonomy (NCBI): domain Eukaryota; kingdom Viridiplantae; phylum Streptophyta; class Magnoliopsida; order Fabales; family Fabaceae; genus Lathyrus; species Lathyrus sativus. The sequence continues at coordinate 139,425,642 of OZ012741.1, read as the reverse complement.
AAGATGAGACCATTCATGATTTTTACATGAATGTTCTAGAACTTGCAAACACCTCAGGAGCTCTGGGAGAAAAGATGATTGAAGAGAAGCTTGTAAGAAAGATTCTAAGGTCAATCTACCTAAAAGGTTTGCTATGAAAGTAACAGCCATTGAAGAAGCACAAGACATATGCAACATGAAGGTGGATGAACTTATAGGTTCTCTCCAAACATTTGAGATGGGCATGTGTGATCAGTCTGTGGAGAAAAAGAGCAAAAGTATAGCTCTGGTCTCAAACAATGCTGATTCAGATGAAGAAGATGGTGAAAAGGAAGAAAATTTGTCATAAGCAATAACACTGCTTGGAAGACAATTTAGTAAAGTGATCAAAAGGATAGATCAGAAGTCTAAGCCCTATGTCAAAAATAGCTCCTCTGACATCAGCAAAGCTGAAGACAAAGCAAGCCAAAGCAAAGGAGTCCAATGTCATGAGTGTGAAGGATATGGACATGTTAGAAGGGAATGTCCCACATACCTCAAAAATAAGGGAAAAGGCCTAACTGTCACTTGGTCTGATGAAGACTCAGGAAATGAATCAGAAGGAGAGTCAGCTAAACATGTCACTGCTCTTAACAGTGTATGTATTTCTGATGGTGATTTAAGTGAAGAGGAGCTAACTTATGATGAACTAGAAGAATCATATAAGAAGCTGTCCATCAGAAGCATTGCACTGTATCAGCAAGGAGAGCACCAGAAGAAGTGCATAATGGAAATAGAGGCTGAGAAGATAGAGCAACTAGTAACAATAGACTCACTCAAAAGTGAGGTCAACTTGTTGGAATCCAAAATGGAGTAGATGGCAAAATCCGTAAGGATGCTAAATCTTGGGACTGACACTCTAGAAGAGATTCTGCATAGTGGTCAGAACTCAGGAAATAGGTCTGGACTGGGATTTGTTGATAGACAGAATCCAGTTTTGAAACTCAAGAGATTACAACCTGAGATTCAAAAGTTAAAGAGAATTTCACAACATCCTCCACACAGAAATTGGAACCAAGTCAAGAGACAATTCCAAGGGCATAGATGCTACCACTGTGGAAAACTTGGGCATATTAAAGTTGTGTGCTTCTGGCTGCATGGATTCCCTAGCCAAAGAAAAACCAAATAGGGTACGCATGGCAAAAGGCAACATCATGGAAAATGGCAGCATCAAGTCAAGAAACAGTATCATGCTAAACCCAAGAATGATGCTCCCTACAAGAAAAGATAATGGGTTGCAAAGACTGTGGCATTAGTAGCTCACACCTCTCCAAGGAGGCCTACCAATGAAGATTGGTACTTTGACAGTGGCTGCTCCAGACATATGACAGGAATTAAGGATCACTTGATTAAACTCAACCCTCATTCATCTAGTCATGTAACCTTTGGTGATGGAGCTAGAGGAGAAATCACAGGTGTTGGACAACTTGACAGTCCTAAAGTTCCAAAATTGAAGGATGTGTAAGTGCTCTTGATTGGCTGCATTTTGTGGCAAAACTTTAGAGTGTGCATGTATGTCATATTGATTGATAGGACATACTTAATGATGTGTGTACAGGGCAAGTTAACTATAAGTTAACTTAGTTAAGCTGAATGTCATACAGAATGTCAAAACACTGGACGTATGACATCCAGCGGGCAAGGTTGCTTTTCTAGTATCTATAAACCAGGAAACATAATAAGTGCTCAAGATGGATATCAAGAGACTTTCGAGAAGCCCTAGGCGAACTAGAATATCTCTGAATTAAGTGGAAAGTGTGAAGATCGATGAAAATAGGTTTGTTATGAATAAAACCTAATTGATGCACCAAGGCCCAAAAGGACTGGCAGCTGCTATAAAGATCAAAAGATGCAATCCTGAATAGTAGCTCTGGAGAATAGAAGAAGAAAGAGTGCAGATTGCAGAGTCCTGTGTAAGTGAAGAAGGCTAGTCTTCACGTGTGAATTCTGTCTAGGAATACTAGTAATCCAAGAAATTGTCTGGTGGATGATTTGCTTTGGATAGGTAGATTCTAGGTTGTGTCTCACTCGAAGCCTTGAAGCAAGAGTGTGTGAGTTACTTGATCAAAGCTGTAAAGCAAGATCAAGGGGTGTATGAAGTGTCTCTTCATGTTGTTTTTTGTAATTGTTTGATATCATTGTTGTGTGATTGAGGGGGAGTGAGTGGGCATACTTAGGTCTAGAGTGTCTCTAGGTTGAAGTGTCATTGGGTAGGGATTAAGTGAGGAGTGTATATTGGAGGTTTAACTCTAAATTGATTCTACTGATAGTGAATTTCCTCCCTGGCTTGGTATCCCCCAGATGTAAGTGTTGTTGACACTGAACTGAGTAAACAATTGATGTGTTATTTACTGCTTTTATTATTACTGAGTATTAGCTGTTAAGTAGCAGATGTCACAGTGGATGTTATAACCTTGGGAATAACATCCATCGTGGGCTTTCCAAAATTTTCAATTGGCATCAGAGCAGGCATCCTGCTTGTTTAAATTTGGGTGAGATCTAGGGAAAACAAATTCTGGTACTATGGATAAAGATATAGGTTTCACTAATAGACCTCCAATTCTGGATGGATCTAATTATGATTATTGGAAACCAAGGATGATTACATTCTTTAAATCTGTAGACAACAAAGCTTGGAGAGCTGTGAATTCAGGGTGGAAACATCCTATAATTACTGACAAGGATGGAGTAGATGTGATGATTCCTGAAGAAGAATGGAACAAAGAGCAAGAGGCCTTAGCTCTTGGAAATTCTAAAGCATTGAATGCGTTGTTCAATGGCATAGATAAAAACATCTTTAGGCTGGTCCAGCACTGCGATCTAGCAAAGGATGTTTGGGACATTCTCAGAACTACTCATGAAGGAACTTCCAAGGTCAAAATGTCAAGACTTCAAATGCTGACCACCAAATTTGAAGGTCTAAGAATGAAGGAAGATGAGACCATTCATGAGTTTTACATGAATGTTCTTGAACTTGCAAACACCTCAGGAGGTCTTAGAGAAACGATGACTGAAGAGAAGCTTGTAAGAAAGATACTAAGGTCACTACCTAAAAGGTTTGCCATGAAAGTATCTACCATTGAAGAAGCCCAAGACATATGCCACATGAAAGTGGATGAACTCATTGGTTCCCTTCAAACCTTTGAAATGGGAATGAGTGATTAGGCTATGGAGAAAAAGAACAAAAGCATAGCTCTTGTCTCAAACACAGCTGATTCAGATGGTGATAAGGAGGAGAATCTGTCTGAAGCAATTGCCTTGCTTGGAAGACAATTCAACAAACTGGTCAAAAAGATAGATGCTTGGTCTAAACCTTATATCAAAAGCATGCCTTCTGATAAAGAGAAATTTGAAGATAAAGTCAGCCAAGGCAGATGAGTCCAATGTCATGAATGTGAGGGATATGGACATGTTAGGAGGGAATGTCCCACATACCTCAAAAAGAAAGGAAAGGGCTTAACAGTCACCTGGTCTGATGAAGATTCAGGCAGTGGATCAGAAGAGGAATCAGCTAAACATGTCACTGCTCTTAACAGTGTGTGCATCTCTGATGATGATTCAAGTGATGAAGAGTTGTCTTTTGAGGAGCTTACAGCCTCATACAAAAAGCTTCACATCAGAAGCACAGAACTGGTTCAACAAGGAGAGCAACAGAAGAGAACCATCAAGGAGTTAGAAGCTGAAAAGAGAGAGCATCTAGCTACAATTGACACACTCAGAAGTGAAGTACAGGAGTTGAAAATTAAGAAGGATCAAATGGTAAAATCCATAAGGATGCTGAATTTTGGGACTGACACCCTAGAGGAAATTCTTTAGAGTGGACAGGCCTCAAGAGATAGATCTGGACTAGGATATGTTGATAAACAAAATCCTGTGCTAAAACTCAAGATGTTACAACCTGAGGTCCAGAAGCCAAAGAGGATGTCACGACCAATGTCACAACATCCAACCAACAAAAACTGGAATCAAGTCAAGAGTAGATTCCAAGGGTATAGGTGTTACCACTGTGGAAAACTTCGTCATATCAAATCTGTGTGTTTATGGATGCTTGAATTTCCTAGTCATCCTCATCAAGAACAGAGAACTCATGTCAAAAGGCAGCATCAAGCAAGAACTAAGAAAGGTGCTCCTAATAGGAAAAGACATTGGGTTACCAAGAATATGGCATTAGCAGCTCACACTGCTCTAAGGAAGCCAACCCAGGAGGACTGGTACTTTGACAGTGGTTGTTCTAGACATATGACTGGAATTAAGGATCACTAGATTAAACTCAACCCTCATTCATCTAGTCATGTAACCTTTGGTGATGGAGCTAGAGGAGAAATCACAGGTGTTGGACAACTTGACAGCCCTAAAGTTCCAAAATTGAAGGATGTATTGCTGGTTGAAGGACTGACTATCACTCTAATAAGCATAAGTCAGCTATGTGGTCAAGGTTTAAAAGTCCACTTTTCCAAAGACAAGTGTGTGGTTATCAAAGAAGAAGGTAAGGAGGAAATGAGGGGTACTAGTTCCAAGAATAACTGTTATCTATGGGAACCTAGATGTAACCTCCATGCCTTGGTGAATAAGGAAAATAAGGACCAACTATGGCTGAAGAAGGGAAGACAGTCACTAAAGAGGGATAGGACCAGGTCCAACACATTAGCAAGTGGATCTGCAAAGTGTGCTTCAGAAAGAAGGACGGGATGTAAGAAAAGTCATGAGGGGAAACAAGCCAAGAATGGATGCCCAAATATTGGTCATCAGGGAAAGCTAGATAGGCTATATTGGAACATGATGGAGTCCATGGAAGCTGCCCTGCATAAAGAAAGCAATGTCACTCCCGATGTCATGACCTTGTTCTGTCACATCAAGAGTACCATCCAAACAAGCTCTGATGAGTTCAAGGGAGACATGCTCAAGGGTAACTTGTGTAAATGGCAAGATGGTTGTGCTAAACCTGGTAATTATGTAAGTACTGACGTGATTTAAAGAAGTGTCAAAGAGTCTCAATTTAAAAAGTCTCTAAGAAAATTGAGGACCTTTAATAGTGATGAATTCTAGCAATTAATAGGGAATTATATTTTGAAAAATAATCACATTCGGATTGGTCAAAATATTGAATTCCCTCCTCTTTTACAAGTAAACCCGTCTAAACCCCTTCTCGTCTTTCTATCCACCTCCTGCCTTATCTCACACAACCCCATCGGAAACCCTATTTCGTTACAACCTAAGTCCTCTACAATGTCTCAACAACATATCTCCAGCCTCACCAAGCCCTACCCTGCTTACCATAAGAGAACCTCTGTGATGAATGTGAGCCCTCTTGATATGATTTCTGGGAGAAGGAGTGAAGACCAGTTGTCATCTACTTTACATGCAGACCAAGAAGGTCATGATGTGCATGGAATCACCATTCCACTACCTAGGGTTTATTCTTCTCCAATATCAACTAAGAACCTTGAGGACAATTCTGAGTTCTCCTCATAGAAGACTAACCCTACCACAGAAAAACGAGCAAATCATGCAGTACAGGAGGAAAGACAGGATGATGATCTGGATAAAGCTCCTGCCAATGATGCTGATGTATCATCAGATGATGAATTCCTCAAGAATGTTGCTCTGGGCATAGCTCAGAAACTAATGACAAAGAAAGGCAAACCTAGTATGAAAGACAACTCTCTCAAAAGTCAGAGAAAAAGAGCTCATGTTGGGTCCTCCAAACCTAGGAGCAAAAATGCCCCCAAGAAAAGGAAGGTTACTGAGAGTAGCCCTGAGTCTGAAGGTGATTTCATAACAGATGTTCCTAACATCGCCAATGTCAAACATTCATTGGGAGAAAGGCCAGTTAAACCCATGCCAGCTGCTCCTCTGGACAACATATCCTTTCACTCCATTCACAGTGTAACCAAATGGAGATATGTCTATCAAAGGAGAATAGCCCTTGAGAGAGAATTAGGGAAGGATGCCCTGGAGATTAAGGAGGTAATGGAAATCATCAACAAGGCAGGACTACTTAAAAGAATCACTGGATTTTCCATATGCTATGAGGGACTGGTCAAGGAGTTCATTGTAAACATACCTGACTCAATCTCTAGCAGAAACAACAAGGAGTTCATGAAGGTATTTGTTAGAGGAAAGTGTGTGCAATTCTCTCTTGCTGTGATCAACAGGTATCGAGGGCGAGCAAATGATGGTACAACAGCATTAGATACTTCAGACAACCAGGTCTGCAAGATCATCACTGCAAATTAAGTCACAACATGGCCAGCCAAAGGGAAGTTGTCTGCAACACTGCTTAGTGTAAAGTATGCCATTCTTCATAGAATTGGAGCTACTAATAGGGTGCCTACCAATCATACATCCTCCATTGTTGTTGGACTAGGCAAGATAATTCATGCCATAGGTACCAAAATTAATTTTAACTTTGGTCTATACATCTTTAATCAGACTGTCAAGCACTCCACAACCAGTGCTATCAGGTTACCTATGGCATTTACCTCCCTCGTTTGTGAGGTCATCCTGAATCAACATCCTGGAATTCTAAACTCAAGTGATGATGTCAACAAGAGGGAGCCTGAACTGTCACTTCACTTCAAACTGTTTGAAGGAAGACATGTCCCAGATATGATGTTTACATCTATTGAGACAGTTAACATCTCCAAAAGAATGATGATTGCAGAATTGAAGGACACCTGTAAGGAGTTAGGAGAAACCATCAATACAGTTACTGCCAGAAAAATAAATCTAGAAGCTCTTATCCAAAGGCTTGAAAGAAATGCAGATAATTATGGAGCTGTGTCAGAAGAAGAGGCTGATGATAGTGGTGAGAATGTCCCAACCAATGTCAATAGCATTGGTTCCAGTTCCTCCTCTGAGGAAGAAGTTTGATGTGGTGATAACCTGATTGTGTGGCTCAGACTGCTGGTTGCTGAGTTGATAAGGAAGAGGTGCTGCTGTTTTTTTGTTTTATTTCAGTTAGACTTCCTTAAAATGTGGTTGACAACTTGAATTTGTAATGCTCCCCTAAGAGAAGTTTTGTTGAAATGTAACCCTTAACAATTGTAATGGTACCTATGATGAGCTATGCTATTTGGATCTTAATTTTTGGCTAAAAAGGGGGAGAGGGCAATAGAAAACAGCAGGTACAACAGGTGGAAACAACAGGTACAGCAGGTGGAAGAACAGGTTGAAGACTGGCTAATTGTGCATATGATATTATACGTGCATGCTTGCAGGGTATGGCCACAATTGTAAGTGCTGATGAGATGTGTGTGTGATAACAGCAGCTTAGTGTTGTTAGTATAGTAGTGTGCTTGTGCTGATACTATGTGATATGTGAAATCCTAGCCTGAGTAGGAATGTTTGGTAGAACTAGGAGCTCTGTGCTGAAGAAGCTAGGAGCTAACCTTGTGTATGTCTGCATGATAGTAGTAGCAGAGAGTCTTGTGCAACACTTCAGGGGGAGTAGCACAAGTGTGTGTGACTTCAAGAAGTCATCCTGAATGTCAAGACATCCAGAGCAGACTGCAGAATGATCTGCAGGTTGTGTGCCCAACTGATCTGATCAGTTGAGGGGAAGAACACCAGAGTGTTACTCAAATAGATGTGACATCTGTAGTGGTAACTACCAGATGGTTAACAGAGTGAGCTAATAGTAAGAGCTAACTGTAAGGACTCAGAGAGGCTTGAGCTAGTATCTATCCTGCATGATAAGACACATCATAAGTCTTCTGCTGTGTGTAAACTCTGATATGTTAACAGGTTGTTTTAGCCAAAATTTTGCCAAAGGGGGAGTTTGTAAGTGCTCTTGATTGGCTGGATTTTGTGGCAAAACTTTAGAATGTGCATGTATGTCATACTGATTGATAGGACATACTTAATGATGTGTGTATAGGGTAAGTTAACTATAAGTTAACTTAGTTAAGCTGAATGTCATACAGAATGTCATAACACTGGACGTATGACATCCAGCGGGCAAGGTTCTTTTTCTGGTATCTATAAACTAGGAAACAGAATAAGTGCTCAAGCTGGATATCAGGAGACTTTCTAGAAGCCCTAGGCGAACTAGAATATCCCTGAATAAAGTGGCAAATATGCAGATCATTGAAAATAGGTTTGTTATGAATAAAACCTAATTGATGCACCAAGGCCCAAAAGGACTGACAGCTGCTATAAAGATCAGAAGATGCAATCCTGAATAGTAGCTCTGGAGAACAGAAGAAGAAAGAGTGCAGATTGCAGAGTCTTGTGTAAGTGAAAAAGGTTAGTCTTCACGTGTGAATTCTGTCTAGGAATACTTGTAATCCAAGCAATTGTCTGGTGGATGATTTGCTTTGGATAGGTAGATTCTAGGTTGTGTCTCACTCGAAGCCTTGAAGCAAGAGTGTGCGAGTTACTTGATCAAAGTCGTGAAGCAACATCAAGGGGTGTATGAATTGTCTCTTCATACTGTTTTCTGTAATTGTTTGATATCACTGTTGTGTGATTGAGGGGGAGTGAGTGGGTATACTCAGGTCTAGAGTGTCTCTAGGTTGAAGTGTCATTGGATAGGGATTAAGTGAGGAGTGTAAACTGGAGGTTTAACTCTGAATTGATTCTACTGATAGTGAATTTCCTCCCTAGCTTGGTAGCCCCCAGATGTAAGTGTTGTTGACACTGAACTGGGTAAACAATTGATGTGTTATTTACTGCTTTTATTATTACTGAGTATTAGCTGTAAAGTAGCAGATGTCACAGTGGATGTTATAACCTTGGGAATAACATCCATCGTGTGCTTGCCAAATTTATCAGGATGTATTGTTGGTTAAAGGAATGACTGTCAATCTAATAAGCATAAGTTAGCTATGTGATCAAGGTTTAAAAGTCCACTTTTTCAAAGACAAGTGTGTGGTTATCAATGAAGAAGGTAAGGGGGAAATGAGGGGTACTAGATCCAAGAATAACTGTTATCTATGGGAACCTAGATGTAACCTCAATGCCCTGGTCAATAAGGAAAATAAGGACCAACTATGGCTGGAGAAAGGAAGACAATCACTAAAGATGAATAGGACCAGGTCCAACACATTAGCAAGTGGATCTGCAAAGTGTGCTTCAGAAAGAAGGACAGGATGTATGAAAAGTCATGAGGGGAAGCAAGCCAAGAAGGGATGCCCAAAGATTGGTCATCAGGGAAAGCTAGATAGGCTGTATTGGAACCTGATGGAGTCCATGGAAGCTGCCTTGCATAAAGAAAGCAATGTCACTCCCGATGTCATGACCTTGTTCTGTGACATCAAGAGTACCATCCAAACAAGCTCTGATGAGTTCAAGGGAGATATGCTCAGGGGTAACTTGTGTAAATGGGAAGAGGGTTGTCCTAAACCTGGTAATTATGTCAGTACTGACATGATTTCAAGATCTGTCAAGGAGTCTCAATTTAAAAAGTCTCTAAGAAAATTGAGGACCTCTAGTAATGATGAATTCTAGCAATTATTAGGGAATAATATTTTGAGAAATAATCACATTCGGATTGGTCAAAATATTGAATTCCCTCTTCTTTTACAAGTAAACCCTTCTAAACCCGTTATTGTCTTTCAATCCACCTCCTACCTTTTCTCACATGTAACACCCCCTTTGAATACCCCCAGATAATACAAATAATCATTTAGGCACTTATTTAAAATTTCATCAGAGTAATTCACAACACAATATAAAAGGAGTATGCCACATTATGCTTGAAATTAAACATACATACAACACCTGCTAATAGAGATATGCAACAATGAGCAACACACAAAAGAGGAACTTAATCCTTTCCCACATCTCAAATATTTAGAATAAAAGCGGAAAATCTAAACATTTGAATCACAATTGACATGTATTCACATATATACATATTCACATCATCCAGTGTAATACATCAACAACATTAATGTTTACAAAACATACAACACCAATAATACATATACAAATGTATTCATCAAAAATAGCCCAAGACTTCCTATGCTACCCGATATTACATATCAGAGCCATCCGACCGAAACAAATGAAGACACGCTTCACAAAAAGGGATCACCAACACCTAATCTGCGATGCCTAATAGAGCATCATAAAACCGCAGAAGGGTGAGAAACAATATCATAATATTCAATGCATTTATATATATATATATATATATATATATATATATATATATATATATATATATATATATATATATATATGATTTCACCAATGCATCATATAAAGATGATAATACAACTCATAGAGACCGACTCAATCAGCAGGTTCAACTGAAGAACCAAAATGGAACCATCGCTCGTTACCGAAGTAACTCCCCGTCGGGCCTACGATGTTCACCCATCGCTCACACCCCACATGGGCACACGATGTTTTAGGATTGCTCACACCCCACATGGGCACACAATCCGATTGCTCACACCCCACATGGGCACACAATCGTTCTGCAGATTCTACGCGGAATCAATTATAAACCATCGCTCATACCCCACATGGGCACTCGAGGTTTCTGCAGATCCTACGAGGGATCAATCAACACAAGAATGCATATCATGATGCTTCACATGCAAAATGACTCAATCAACTATAAACCATCGCTCACATCCCACATGGGCACACGATGTTTCTGCAGATCCTACGCGGGATCAACAAACACAAGAATGCATACATATTCGCAAATATATTTTTCATTCATTCTTCATATTCATCACATACAATAATCATACATTCACAATGTATATTGTATTCAGCATTCATCACAATTACCATGCATTTTTATTCAATTTTAAATAATACATATAATTTTCCCAAACGCCACGATTCACAATCGATTCATACACTAGGATTAACGCCTTACGCTAACCCACATCACAACCATCAATAACACACAAGTTACTCATATGAGACAAGACCGATCGTAACCGGACGCTCTAGCTAATTAAACTTCTCTCACTCAAAATCGTTAATTCCGAAGTTTTGAAAAAAAGTATTTTTCCTCATTCTTACAGTGTTAACCGGTTAACCATATACGTTAAGCGGTTAACGCCTTAAAAATATCACTTCTCAGGCGCAGCAAAGCAGTGTTAATCGGTTAACCCTATACGTTAACCGATTAACACCTGCAAAATTCTGATAATTAGCCATGGGTTTGGGCTTAAAATCCCCAAAAAGTCGCCCGATTAAATGGTTTTCACCCGATTAAATACCTATCCATCCTTACTAATCATATACGGACATTTTAGGATCATAAAACTCGAATTTCACGACATCTGATTTCCACTCAAAATCTTAACCTCAATTTAACCGAAAATGGTGAAACTCACAATATCACTCGATTTTCGCCAAACTAGTTCCAATACTCTTAGTCTAACATATCCCGACTAAACTACGAAAGTTATTCCCGATTCTAACCGTTCAAACATCGGTTTCTATCGATTTCTATCATTTCGACCTAAATGAAGAAAATTGAGAAAACAACCAAACTAATCCACACATATACATACATGATTCATATACAATGATAAGATGATAGAATTTCACACCCTTACCCGATTATCCGATTCCTAGTGAGCTTTCTTGATGATTTCCAACTTTTTCCTCCTTTCTCTTCTCTTCTTCTTTCTTTCTCTTTTCTTTCTCTCTAACTCTCTTTTCTTTCTTTCTTTCTTTTTATTTTCCTCTCTATTCTCCTCTTAATTCTATTTCTATCAAAAAGATCAAAATACCATCCAGTCTAATTTTACCTGAAACTCTCCGAAACGGTAAAATATTAAAACATACTATATTAACACATCAAATTCACAATTTAAAACAATTATTACTCCATTCAAATAAAACACTCAATAGCATGAAATAATCGAAATCGGGGCGTTACAACTCTCCCCCACTTTAGAAATTTTCGTCCTCGAAAATATTACCTGATTCAAACAAGTCCGGACACGACTCTCGCATCCCACTTTCCAATTCCCAAGTCATATTGCCTTCATAAGCGCCTCCCCACGCTACTTTCACAAGCGCAATATCCTTGTCTCTAAGTTTCTTAACTTCACGATCCAAAATTCTAACCGGTAAAACTTCTACCGTAAGGTTGTCTCTCACGTCAACCTCGTCCATAGGAACAACATGTGACGGATTCGGAACATACTTTCGAAGTTGCAAAACATGGAACACATCATGCAAATTTGAAAGATTCGGAGGCAACGCCACACGATAAGCCACAACACCTACTCGTGCAGTAATCTGATAAGGACCAATAAAACGAGAAGTCAACTTCTTCAACTTCAAAGCACGGCCCACACCCGTAACTGGTGTAACTCTCAAAAACACATGGTCGCCTTCTTGAAATTCAAGATCTTTCCTTCTCTTGTCATGGTAGTTCTTTTGTCTATTCTGAGAAGCTTTCATCTTCTCCCGAATAAACTTCACTTTCTACGTAGTTTGTTGTACCATCTCTGGCCCAACTACCGACCTCTCACCGGTTTCATGCCAACACAAAGGTGTTCGACATCTCCGGCCATACAAAGCCTCGAATGGTGCCATACCAATAGTTGCATGAAAACTGTTATTATAGGTGAACTCAATCAATGCCAAATAACTATCCCATGCACCATCTTGCTCTAGCACACAAGCACGCAACAAGTCTTCCAATGATTGAATTGTCCTCTCGGTTTGACCATCCGTCTGCGGATGATACGCCGAGCTCAATCTCAACTTAGAACCCAAAGCACTTTGTAAGCTTTCCCAAAATCTTGATGTAAATCTAGGATCTCTATCCGACACAATACTCTTAGGAACCCCATGTAACTTCACAATCGCGTGAACATAAATCTCGGCTAATTTTTCCAAAAGATAACTAATATCAATCGGAACAAAGTGAGCAGATTTAGTAAGCCTATCAACAATTACCCAAATAGCATTATGACCTCTTTGCGTATTCGGCAATCCCGTAACAAAATCCATGGATATACTATCCCATTTCCATTCCGGAATGTCTAACGGTTGCATCAATCCACTAGGCTTCAGAGGCTCCACCTTAGACTTCTGACAAGTCAAGCACAAATACACAAAACGAGCAATATCCCGCTTTAACCCGGACCACCAAAAGATCTTATTCAAATCTTGATACATCTTATTCGCACCCAGATGAATACTTAAGTTGCTTCGGTGTCCTTCCTCCAATATCATCTTTTTCAATTCCGAATCATCGGGAATACAAATACGACCCCGAAATCTCAAAACTCCAAAATCATCAACCTTGTAATCCTCACTCTCATTCATCATCAAACCAACAAACTTCAAATCTAACTTTTGCTTTTCACAAACGGTCGTAAGAAAGTCATTCGTAACATGTAGCATACCAAGTTTCACACATACTGGCGTCATTTCACAAACCAAACTCAAGTCTCTGAAAACTTCCAAAAGTTCCCATTCTTTCACCATCAACGCGGACATGTAACAACTTCCGACTTAAGGCATCGGCCACCACATTCGCCTTACCCGGATGGTAATTCAAACCAAAGTCATAATCTTTCAAAAGTTCTAACCATCTTCTTTGCCTCATGTTCAATTCTTTTTTTATCAAATAAATACTTCAAGCTCTTGTGATCACTAAAGACTTCAAATCTTGCCCCATAAAGATAATGTCTCCAAATTTTCAAAACAAACACCACGACCGCTAATTCCATGTCATGGGTAGGGTAATTCTTTTCATGCACTCTCAATTGCCTCGAAGCATAAGCCACAACTTTTCCATCTTGCATCAAAACACCACCTAAACTTGTCAATGACGCATCACAATACACCACAAAAGGATCCGTAAGATTCGGCAAAATCAAAATCGACGTCGTCGTCAACCGTCTCTTAAGTTCCGTGAAACTCTCTTCACAATGAATATCCCAAACAAAAGCTTTTCCTTTACAAGTCAACTGCGTCAAAGGAAGTGCCAACTTCGAAAATCCCTCAAAGAACCTCCGATAATAACCCGCCAATCCTAAAAAGCTTCGGTTTTCCGTAACCGACTTAGGAGTCTCCCATTGTCTCACTGCATCAATCTTGGATGGATCAACACTAATTCCACTACCGGAAATAGCATGCCCAAGAAAAATTACTTCCGACAACCAAAACTCACACTTAGACAACTTAGCATACAATTGTTTTCCTTCAAAATTTGCAACACAATGCTTAAATGCTCTTCATGCTCCTCTTAAGACTTAGAATAAATCAAAATATCATCGATGAACACAACCACAAAACGATCCAACTGCTCATGAAAGATACGATTCATGTATTCCATAAACACACCCGGCGCATTAGAAACTCCGAATGGCATCACGAAGTACTCGTAATGACCATACCGTGTCCTAAAGGTTGTCTTCTGAATATCTTCCTTTTTCACACGAATCTGGTGATAACCTGATGTCAAATCGATCTTGCTAAAAACACGTGCACCAACCAACCGGTCCATTAAATCATCGATCCTTGGAAGCGGATACTTGTTCTTAATTGTCACCTTGTTCAATTGTCTATAATCGATGCACAAACGCATACTTCCATCCTTTATCTTCACTAACAATACTGGAGCACCCCGAGGAGAAACACTAGGCCTTACAAATTTATTGTCCAACAAGTCATTCAATTGTTTCTTCAATTCTACCAACTCCGATGCCGACATACGATACGGTGCCATCGAAACTGGTCTAGTACCCGGAACTAGATCAATTGAAAACTCAACTTCTCTTTCTGGAGGTACATCCGTAATATCCTCCAGAAACACTTTTGGAAAGTCACACACCACTGGAAAAACATCAAGTTCCATCTTACTCTCCACGGACAAAGATGCAAACAAACCGAACAATTGAGCTTCACCCGCTAAAAGTTTCTTCAACTCTTTAGTGGATAGAAAATCACCTCTTCGTCATCTTCCAAAGAAGGAAACCTTACTAACTTGTGATAGCAATCTATATGAACTCGATTAAACTGCAACCAATTCATACCCAAGATCACGTCCAAACCTTCCAAAGGTAAACACACCAAATCCATAACAAAGTCTCTACCATACATGTTCAGAGGACAACTTACACACACCGAGGACGTAGTTACCGACCCTGAAGCAGGAGTCTCAATAACCATCTTGCAACCCCAAGAAGTCACAAACAAGTTCAAACGCTTAGCGCACTCATGAGAAATGAATGAATGAGTCGCTCCCGTATCAATAATAGCAATTAAAGGCGTACTATTAATAAAGCATATACCTTTAATTAGATGGTCTGCACTGGTAGTATCCTTCCCAGCTAAAGCAAACACTTTACCACATGCGTGAGCTTGCTTCGGCTTAGTACACTTAGTACTAATATGCCCCACTTCTCCGCAATTAAAACATTTCACCGCATTCCTTTTACAATCAGTTGTAACATGACCAACACCTCCACAGTTAGAACACTTTGCAACGGTCTTTCCGTAATCAAAAGACTTATGTCCCATCTCACCACACTTGAAACACTTAATCGCACCGGAACCTCCACCTCAGGATCTCCTATGGAAGTTTCCCCTATGTTTTCCCTTATCAACATGCGTCACATACGGTCCACTCCTTACTTGTTGTTTCCCTTTCCTCTCATTCACACTCTTATAATGTGTGGAACGAGCTTTGCTATCTTCTTCAAAAATCCTACAACATTCGACCAAATCCAAAAACCTTTGAATTCGTTGATATCCCACCGCTTGCTTAATTTCAGGGCGCAAGCCATTCTCATACTTAATACATTTGGAGAATTCCGCCGTAATTGCCGCATAATGAGGATGAAATTGAACTAATTCCACAAACTTCGCTGTGTAGTCTACCACGGACTTGTTGCCTTACTTCAACTCAATAAATTCCATTTCTTTCTTCCCCTTCACACTTTTGGGATAATACTTCCTCAAGAATTTCGTACGAAACAAATCCCAAGTGTTTGTTTCCTCATTCACCTCAATAACTTGTCGCATACCGACCCACCAGTCGCCGGCTTCTTCCCTCAGCATGTGAGTCCAAAGTCTCACCTTGTTTCCCTCAGCATAATTCATAACTCTGAAAACTCTTTCAATTTCTTTTAGCCAAATCTGAGCACCGTCAGGATCAAATCTTCCTTTAAAGACCGGTGGCTGATTCTTCCTGAACTCATCATTCTCATTCACATTCGGCGCACCCTGCACCGCTCTAGCCATCGCTTCCATGGCAGCAGCCATCACAACATCATTCCTACCAGCCATATTTTGAGCAACCCAGAAACAACAACAAGGTTAAACCACAGCTTAACCGTTAACAACAATAAGACAGACACAACAGACTCAACACTGGCTCTGATACCACTTAATGTAACACCCCCTTT